>CM067082.1:14200983-17013483 GCA_034008185.1 Gorsachius magnificus | reverse complement strand
TTGCATCATGTAGGTGCCCAAACATTGCACCAAAGAAGATCATATGAACAACTACCCAAACAGCTACCCACTGTCAATATACACAGCCGAAACATAAATGCCAACACCTGCTGTCTCAGTCTGGCAGCCAGCCAAATGTCCTAGTTAAACTCGTGCTTACCACTCTTTCCAGAGCTCCCTACCAACTCCCTATCACTGATGTCTACACTTCTGTAATTCATTTTAAAGCAGCTAAGCAGTTGTGTATTGCAGAAAGCACTTTACAGAAACAGTTGAATTGTAAAAACCCTTTCCACTTCATATATTTTCAGGTAGGTAAAACCCAAAAGTAGCACAGGAGCGCTGGGATGGCCCAACTTATTGGGACTACCATCTTCCATGGACAGCATCTATCTGGGGTCCATGGGTGGCTTAGGACTGTTTTCCAGACACAGACACTGGTATTTCTGACCAATAGTGTTAGCTATAAACTCAAATATATATAATAAACATCCTATTATAACAGGTATGTCAGATTTCTGTTATTCCAGGATAATGAGGACAATGAGGAAACCCACTTCATTCCAAGGGAGCAAATCAGAGCAACATTTGGTGTTCACTATTTACACGTAGAGAAATTACAGGATTTCCCAGGAAGAAAGATTAAAATCTCTATCTGAAACTGGTATGAAAATGGATTCAGCTAAATTTCCCGACAATACGGGGATGGTTAAACCATCCAAGGAACTTGGAAAATTATCTTCTGACTTCAACCTCAACCTTTCAGCACAAACTCAAAGGAAAATCAAGACAGGCACCAAGAAACAATCGCTTTCATCACCTGAATTCCAATCTTTTTGATCCATATGCTCTGTGGTTTTCATTGCTTGAAAACACCCGTTATGAAAGATATACAAGGAGACAGAGACAACTGCAATGTTATTGTTCTTCTAAATATTAGCCTTAGAATAAAGAAAAATGGTGCCAGAGACAAAAAGAAATCACCTATTTCTTTGCACGTCTAAGGCCCAGAAAAAGAATTGTATATGATTCTGTAATTAAAGAAGGTAAGCTATTAAAAATAAAATAGGTAAGTAAACAGTAAGAAATGAAGTTGGACAGTGGAATCTGAATATATGAGGTGACATTGCTCTCTATATCTTATCTAGAACAAATATTTAAATAGTTCTCAAATGCAAAACCCCCCCATTATATATGTTAATGCAAGTGCAACAGATTAGATTACTTTGGTTTACTTCTTAATTGTTTTGTTCTTTACAATCTATTCAAGTTGTATAAAGAGAGGAGACGTTTTGAAAATAAAAAATGAGTGACAAACACTTCAGACAGGTTGCTGTCTTCAGGTGTTTCCTCCATTTTTTTCCTCCCTTTTTTTTAACATGGTCAATTAAAAATGAATGCAACCAAAATCCACGCTGCAATTCCAAGTCTTTTGAAAACTGCCATTTCAATGTGAAAAGAATAAATCCTGTTGCCATTACATCAATGCCTCTGCACAAAATTTTCCCACCATTATCCTGAAAGCTTTAAATTACTATCTTCAGGAAAAGACAGGAGAGGTATTTTTAAATGCAACAAATGGATAGGCTTTTAAAACACTAATATAAAAGCAGTACGTAACAAATATTGTGGGCTAAAACGAGCATGCAGAGCTTCCCACTGTATCTACACAGGATGAACGAAATCTGCTTGTTTTACTTTGAGTTTTGGAGCCTCCAAAGAATCGGATAAGATATGAGCAGAGAGGAGGCCTTTCCCCTACCCTTTGGCATTCCCTATCTATACAAAGGGCAGAGCAGCCAAGCTCTGCTATATATTACTCTGAAAGTATCCCACAAACAGTACATAAAAGCCCCATATTTTGGTCAAATCTATTCTAGATACATACATGCAAGTACAGAATTAGACCAGTGGAAATTAACTAAAGAGTTACAGATGGCCCTGTATATAAAGCAGTACAATATAAGAGAGACCATCTGGAAATATGTTTTGTCCTTAACTGAATTTAAAAAAAAAAAAAACAAACCAAAACCAACTAACAACTCTTTTCTACTTTCCTTTTCTAGTTGCAAATTTTGACTGTGCAGTGAAAATGTGCTTGTTTTAATTTAAAAAAAAAAAAAAAAATGAGGACAGAGCTGTACACCTGCCAAGTTAGGAATCTGAAGTAGAGGTACAGGCTATAATACTGAAGAAGTCAATGCTTTAAGCATCAGCATTACATAGTGATAACCAGGACCTGGGTAGGGGGTACAGCTACAGGCTGAATCGTTACTGATTCTGCATTATAGCAAAAAGATACATATTTAGCAAAGAACTTGCTCGGACGCATGGAATTACTGTTGCTGTCTTCATTGGGACCAACATTTTAATGTGAGCATTAACCCAGCTTGTAAAAATCTTGCTGGCATCCACTCCGTCTTGCTACACTCATACAGCATTTTTGCTGCCAGACTCAGGAGAGAAATCGTGGGATCAAACACAGATAGTGAAACACTTTCATACTGCCAGACTCATAGCAAAATGGCACCTGCTGAGGCATAGTGGGGTGAAAATTAGGTAATGGCTAGTGAGGAGGTACCCGCTCTCCTGAGAAACCTGGAGAACGTCAGCCTCAAGGTGCCCTTCTTCAAGTACCACATTTGCTGAGTTCAACCATTTCTCACATGGATTAAGTGTGTTCAGGTGTATGGCATTTTCAACTAACAGTAAAAACTATTTAATTAGCTTTCCCTTTCGGAGCAATGCCTTGCGATGAAATGCTATAGTATATTTTTCCTATCCTGAAGTATGGGAATAAGTCCCCTTAGCATAAACGTCCCATTAGCGACTCTGTATGTGGTATGGTTTAGATTATATTTCCAGGCTAATATGTTATGGCCCTGGACAAATAAAACCAAAATAAATTATATCCATCTTTCTATAAATTCCATTATAGCTTAATTGTAAGATTTTTCTTTTTTTTTCCTTTTTTTTTTAATTTCAATTTTTTTAATATCCAAATTGCTTGCATGTGCTCCTTCCTTTGTGCTCCTCTCCTTCTCTCCTCTTTCTGAGCTGAGTGAGGCTGGCAATTTGTTATTCTGCTAGACAAAAATGAGGAGCAACTCGGAGAGTTCTACATTTTTTTCTGAGCTAGTCAATGTACCTGCAGCCCACAATTTACAGCATTACATATGTAACACCAACATTATGTGCTGCATTTTTCTTATGTCCTTCTGCATTACACTTACGTTCACATTTATCCATCACACATACCATGAAGGAAGGCTCTTCTGTATTAACAAATCGGGGGGGGTTCCTCACATGGGACAAACAGGGTAGCGTTAACAGCATTATTTGTTGTTTTTTTGGAGATAGACGCGCTGCTGGTATATCAGGTCAAGTGCTCTGTCACCTGCTTATCAGCAGTTACCACTAGATACAGTTTAAGAGAACAATTCAAAAATGGTTTTGATTGATTGCAACAAACTGGCAGTATAATTGCACTCAAGCCATTAGGAATCCAATTGAACCCTGATCGAGTACTTCATTACTCCTGCTCTTTTCACAAGGGCACACCATCCCAAGTAATATTTTATATGTTATAAAAGGTTAGGTTTGAAAAATTAGCATTACAAATGTCACATTTACTTCCAGCTGGAAATGTGCAACAATGTGTGACAATACTGAATAAAATGTTGAAACATGTTTTCCTTTTGTTTTACTTTACTCATTTTTGTAATACAACACTGGTTACTGGAAAATGCCTTACAGCTTTATTCAAAACACATGTTCAAAGATCTGAATGAAAAAAGCTTTGACTCTCTCTGGAACATCTAACCGATATATCATTTGTGTGCTTCACATTTTTTTCTTACTGTCAAGAACACTTTTATGTCTTTAAGATTTATTTAAACTAGTTTATTATATAATGAAGCTTGTCAGATCATAAGAACAAAGTCAAACAATATGCTCTATATCAAAGTATAACATTTAACATATAGATTTAAGTATACATATCAAGTACAATGCAATCAAGCAGGGTTTAATCTGAAAATGCAAATGGTTCAGATTATTAAAGCCACATCTGTCCTTTGAAGCATAATTTAGGCTGTTTATCAAAAAGCTATGTGTAATTATATTATTCCCTCCCAGCAAACATATTTTAGTCATGAAGTTCTTAGTTTGAAAACCTTTAGGTTTAACCCCAGGGCCAAAATTTCACAGCCTAAACCACTAACTAAAATATAAACACAAATATAAATTTGAAAATTTATATAATCACTTCTAGTCTACAATCTATTATGTTTGGACAGTCATTTTGATTACATTAATCTCATGGTGATAACAGACTTGCATAAACTACCAAGCATTAAACCTGAGTTTTCATATTTCTTTTTCCTGTTTTTGTAAATACCCACTGCTTTGTCCTGCCCCGCTACTGTGCCGAAGCCTGTCTGAGGCAGTACAAAAGGGAGGACTCACGTTGCTTTTGCTCTGAACAAGTGACAATTCTAAACATACGCTCCTCGTTGCTTAAGTGGGCAACATCTATAAAATGTATGATATATATTTAATAGTATATATTTTAAAATGACCTGCCTCTTAGAGCGCCTCTGTTAAGAAGGTAGAGGATGGACACTTCATTTTAAAATAGCACTGTCAAGATTTGAACCATCTGCAAATTAAAATCTTTCGTGTATTGATCAAATTAAATGTAAATTCTTGCAAAGATCGACAAGTGATTGTCTCCACTGTAAACAGCACATACCTGCAGATTTAAACTCGAAATTATAAATAAAATCTGCCATGCAAGCAACCCATTAATCTTGTCTTAAATGCACAGGACATACTTATCAGTGGGGATCTACACTGCTATGTAACTGTGCATACAGGGTAGTAATAGTTCTCATTACATGCAAATCCCCAAGTAAAACATTCATGCTTTAAGACACATTAAGAATGCCGCCTTCTGCGCAAAAGAAGGAGGTTTTATGAGTTCCTGGAAATCCAAGTGTTATATTTAGTTCTTGTGAGTCTAGTAAAAAGCAACATGCTACACAATTGACACTCATTAAAACAGAGTTTCAGAAGTTAAAATATCACAATGGCTATACAGACTAAAAACATCAACTTCTTTAACATGCTTCATTTGGAAAGCCACAGGCCACCCATTAAAATCTTTGTTTACTCTGTATTTAAGAAATAGTTACTCAGGTGCTCACCTGTCAGTATTTCTGAAAAGAGAGAGATTCTTCAGGGCTCTGATTTTTCAGGATCTAGCCTCACAATGACAATTTATACATCTACATCAAATATCCCCAGGGCACCCAAATGTGTAACAAAGTGAAAGGTGTTAATTTAATTATGATTTACCCTCTTTCCCTAGCCCCATAGAGAGAAGTGCTGTTTCCTGCAACAAAATGCTGAGCTGAAGTGATTGGGGCTCAGGGGGCAGGATTCCCCTTCAGGACAAAGCCCCTCATCTTCTTTATTTTAGGGAGAAAGAACAGTTTGGAAGAGGAAGAAAAGCAGCACTAAAAAAGCATTACTTTGTCACATCCCAATTTGGTTGGCCATTTTTAAATCTATATATAGTCCCACTGAGCAAATGGAGTAACTTTTAAAACAGACACCAGTAGTTATAATTTTTCACAACGCAGACCTTGTTCGATGGAATTTACACACTATGGGTGGCTTGTTACATAAATAATAGAAAAACAAGCACAGTACGACTGTGTCTATTTATAACACTATTTTGGGGTGCTGAAAGCAACAACCAAGACTTGAGGTGTTTTTGCAATATTGTGATAGATTAAAAAAAAATACAACTGCCCCAAATTATCCCATCTAAAATAATACATGTTCCAGATAAGCAAAATAAATGAGCACAACAAGTAGTATAGCAATAGCCACCCACAGCCTTCAGGCCCACGGTCTGTGTATGTGTGGCTGAAAACTAGGCAAGGTTCACAGCAGGCTCAGAAGGTTAACAAATCAGGCTCTGGTGGGCCAAGAAAGATCACAGAGACAACACCTTTTTAACTGTTTGTATCAGTTACATGATAATAAACTGTTCCACATGAAGATAATAAATGTTACCCTAGTGGCAGATACATAGACAACCGTATTTGCTAGAATAAACAAAGGGAGTTTGAGTTTGGTGGAGGAGGACAGAAAGATTAATGTAATAATCCTACCTCAGGATTTTCCTGATTTTGTAGGCTTAGATCTCAGTCTGAATGTCTTTTAACACTTCTTTATGCATAAGATACTTGCTTTTTCATTCTAATCAAGTTTAAGTATCTGCATGTTGAAATCAGAAGCACTTACATTCTCCACAACATTTCTCCAAACATTTGGTCCAGATCCAAAGAATGTTTCAGGCATCTAAAACAGGATTTAGTTTGTCCTGAGGTGCCTGAATCCAAACTTGTGAGCTACATTAGCCCTGCTTTGGAGCCATTAACCCTGAAAACAGCTCTGGCTTTCGCCTGAAAGCTCCTCAGCCACATGAAGTTCTCCACTTTGTTACCAGCAGAACTCCCTGTGCCTCAAGAGCTCCCTGTCTGGCTCCTACATAAGCTCAGCAGGAATCTGGAAAACACACTGAAATGTCTCTTAAGAAAATAATCATAGCACTGAGTGGAGAAAAAATTCAGAGCAGCTGGGGACAAATCCACCTGCACAAAAAATAGGAGAGGTGGATTCTAGATCTTTACCCAGCATCAAGCTTTGTGGAAGCAAAGACCATTTTTCAGTAATGAATTCAAAAATCAAAGGACAGAAGAAGGAGCCTGACTCTGGAGCTCAGCACCTGGTTCAAGAGTGCTACTTCTCTGGTTTTGCTCCAGGAGCTACTGGGATCTAACAACCACTGTAACCAGCCACGTTAAACAGAAATTCTCATCCTCATTTCCCAAATGCAAAGCTGCACTCTTCTTTTTAAATTAAAGGAATTGTTTAAAGAATTGGTCCCTAGACTGCACTTCCTGGATGTCACTAATAACCTCCCTCCATTTCAATAACCCCCCTTTGAGCAGAGTCTTCTGCTGTCTCCTTTTGAGCCAGAAAATCTCATCTTTTAATTGCTCATAGTAATTCCAAGGGAAAATCTACAACTTGCTTCAATGGTTCAAATGATTTCTTGCACCCCAAATCAAATGTAAGATCGATAATCGAAGCCATAATTCTTTTTATCTTGCCTGCAGGTAAATTGCCATGCACACTTAGCAGTTCAGTGAGTGCTCTCCTCTGTTGAAAAGGACCTCATCTTCACTTCAAGAACAGAGAAAGGTTATTTAAGCACTGAAACTGGGCACAGCCAGCACCCAGAAAACACCCACTCGAAGTATCTCTTGGATAAGGAGAGGCTTCCTTCCACTCAAATTCTCAGATCCCACATATCCTGCCTCGTCTTTTAAAGTCAAGAACTTCAATAACTTTACTAAGATGACACTCACATAAATGGCAGGCCCTACCACAGACGCGAATAAACAATTAATGATGTAATTTGTCTAGCCTTCCATCAATTATGGTCAGGCATAAATTGAGGACAGAAACAAGAAGCTGGTTTATAGCAAGCAGATTTCTGGAACACTCTTTCCACAAGAATAGCAGGGGGAAAAAAAAAATTCTATGCATTTTAAAATAGAACTTGATCTAATTATTAAAAGGACAATGTGACATCCTATGGTTGCATGGGGTTGGACCTAGTGATGCAGGTCTCTTCCAGACATGTGCTACTCCTGTAACAGGTCCAGACAAACAAGCTGTACAGAAAAGTCTTTCCTCTTCTCCAAAGAACAACTAACTTGATTATAAATTTGTGGTGGATATTAGACCTTCTGGAAAATTGTCAGCACCTTAATTCCTCAGAAAGGTACAGATAAGCAAGAAAGGTACAGATAAGCAGAAGCTGAACTACAAGATGCAGTTACACTGTAATACTGTGCCCAGCTTCCTGGTAAAATATATGGCTTTGTTATACTGAAGAAGCCTATATGGGAAAACCATAGTCCTGTTAACATAAAAAATGAGCTGAAAACCCAGACTGGACAAAAATCCAATTGTCAAGCTGCGGCTGCCTGCAGTGGCCCAAGTTTCTCACTTGCAGTTGCATAACAAGCTTTTTGGGTTGCAGTATTCCTGGCAGCCTGAGCCAGAGCAGAGACCGTTCAAGTTACACAACTACAACGTCATCAGTGGCTTCTGGAGAGTGTGCCCGGAGCTGCCCGAGTAAGTTAGCGTTACACTAAAACATAAGCTGCTGGTTACAATCTTCCCCGTTGTGTACGCAAGTCAGAGCCGTCCCGCCGCTCCCCGTGGCGGGCATACAGCGAGCTGCGGGAGCACTGCCTCCCCTGCCCCGTCCGCCTCTTCCCCTGCCCAGCCGCTACCATCTTGCAAAGGCTGAAAAAGATTACTCATTCATTTTTATTTTTCATTTTTAGCAAAGTCAAGGGTCTTCTTCAGAAACTGAAATGCCAGTTACGCCAGAGCCAAGCTGGAGCTGAGTCATTTATTCTTCCTTTTCACTGAGCAGCTTACTCTCTGATCTGTGCTGAGTTTTCCAGTCCCTCACTGACTTTTAAATAAGAGCTCTGACTTTGTTACTGTGCTTACTTTCTCATTTGCTGCATTCCCTTCACTGTACTGATCAGCTTTACTGATCATACCCATTTACCTAAGAAATCAGACTTAGTCACTCACCTTAAAGCATGCTAAGCCCATTTACTCAAACACCCACTCAGACTTTATTAGAAGAACTATCAAGTAGAGACTTCCTGAGCAAGGAGATGCTATTCTTTAAAGCACTCAGCAGTACTACTGCTAGTAAGTAAAACCATGAACTGCTATTTGCAGTCATGTTTCTCTACTGTTATATTATCAAATATGTTAAATCTTTTTTCTTGCTACAGCATCATTCTCATGTTGCTACAGGATATGTAGGAGGTATAACAGCACTTCATGGTCAATTCGAGCTTGTATTTTTAAAATAATCAATTGCTATGTGAACTACAACATTAGCTGTAGTCCCCAGTTAGAACTCTAGTAGTTTTTGCTACTGCCCAAAACTCATCACAGAACTGAACTAAAAGTCTTCTTTGGTTACCTCCTTTTTTCACCCTTTCTTTTTCTTTTTTTAGCTGCAGCAGCTCATCCCTAAGGAGGAATTACATAATAAATGGGATCAAAATATCAAATTATTTTTAATAATGCAAAATTTTAAAAGTGATCTTCAATTTTTTCAGAAAAAGTAATGTCATGCTTTTGCCTAGACATATACCCTTTAAAGTATCTAAGGGTCTTAATAGCCTCAGGAGAGGATTTTTTCTATCGACTTTAATCACGGTTGTACAGTATTAAAGAAAAATAGAAGGTGTCTAAGCTATGAAGAACACTGGGATGACAAGTGAAATTAAACATGTAGCACTGGTACGAGCATCTGCGAGATGTCTAACATTCCTACTGCCAGAGCATGAGCTCCCTTTCTGACTTCCCTCCACACGGGATAAAGCTGTAATGTCTGAATTTATCCCTAGTTTGGAAGTTAAGGCTACCCTTTCCCACTTTCCTGAAAATTAGTAACTTAGAACTATTCTAAAACCATCAAGGAAGGTTTTGATCAAGTGGGTGAGATTTTCTAAAAGAGATCTTTGCAGTGTCCAGTCTCGTGGAATACTTTCCCGGCAGGAGGGATTGCCCAGTTCAGCCAGCCGGCCCCTTTTACAGCACCTCAGAGAACCACCCCAAATCGAATGCACTAAAAATGCCAAGATTTAACATTTACTTATTAATTTTTTCATTTTTTTTCTTTTTTTCCCCTTCTGATTGTTTAGTCAGAACCCCCAGGGCAAATCAGATGCTTTCTATTACTCCTCTCCTGTCACGTCACCAAAAATCCACATTCTAGAAAGAGAAGGAATAAGGCATTTCACTTTGACGTCTGTGGTTTCTGAAATCACTGACATAAGGGAAAACATTTTCACTTAAAGTAGTCAAAATGATAACTCACCTTTCACTTCGGCTGACCAAGTGTGTTATGTGCCACTCAATCACTGGTATCGATCATTCTTAATTAGCATCTACACAATCAAATAGCTCCGTTCAGTAGGGTATTAATTACTGCTTTATGACTCTGCTTCCTATTATCCTGGCTGTACGGCAGCGACCGTCAACAGCCTGGCATTCTCACAAAGGGGCAGTATGTGTTATGTGTGATTCATGAAAGTTTCATTAATATTTAAGTTCATGTGGTTTAGAGGAGCAGAAGGGAATGAGCTGTTTGTTCTTATTTCACGCCCAGAGGATTTAGTTCCGTTTTCGGGACAGTACAACTCGCACAGTGTGGTAGGGCAGAAAATCTGCTTTGTAGATATCCTTTCACTCATATTGCGAGCCACGAACCAAAATAAAACCACGGAAAATAGGTGAATTCAGGCACCTCAATTCAAAATTCTGTGTACTGATACAGAAATCTGATGGACAAGAAATCAAAGAAAACACCCTTCCTTTGAACCACCAGCATTTCATAGAGAACAGTCATCTACCATATTCTTTGTTTTTGAATTAATGTGGGGTTTTGTCTGTTTTAATGATGTTGCAGTTCAAACGACAGAGTCGGAATAAAGCAGCATTTGCTATAATATCTCTTGTGACGCGTCATTTGAGACTGTGTATCTCACACCCAAAGTTTAGAAATATAATCTATCTGAATGAACTGGCTGCAAACTGAAACTAGAAATAAGGATTCATTTAGTCTTTTATTTCAGAGACCTGTCTGGGGCAAAGGGCATGGCTACAGCTCAAAGGAAAAACAAAAGCAGCAGAAAGATGAAATACTGAAAGATAAAAAAAAAAACCAAAACTTGCATAGCAGCAAGAAGACCTACATACAAATTCATAACCAGAAAATATAAGTTTTTCCTGCACATGTTACCAATACACTTGTAAAGATTTTTAACTTAAAGCTGAAAAAAAAAAAAAAAAAAAAATCAGTGCATTGGGATTGTTCGTATTCAGACCTGCTCCTGCAGCTCTGGCTGGTGGAGCGGATCCGCCGGCGCACCCAGCCTCGCGTCCCAGGAGGAAAACCCGTCGGCACCAATAGCCAGGTTGTGCTCTGAGCGAGTGCAGAGCGTGCGGGAGAGATGCACATCCCCGAGATCAGAGGAGACCACAGCTGTAAGTTTTTGGTCAGAAGAGAATGGATCAAGTACTTTTGCCAGCTGTCTGCTTTGCATGCTGCTTTCTTCCTAAGGACTCATCTTTATTATAGAAAATATCCTGACATTATACAGAAAATATCAACAGTGTAAGCAAAAGATTTGAATTGGCAAATATCTAAGCCTGGCCTTCTGATTATGCAGCAGACATACTGAAGGGAGAACAGACTTTCAGAATAGGAAACAGGAAGATGGTCACTTTGATCAAAAAGTTAAGTCAATTGAAATAAAGTGGATGCCTTTCATGCAAGTCCTGGATTATTTTTAACATTAACTCACTAGAGCACCAGTGAGAGCATCAACGCGTTAATATGTGATAAGATTCATCTGTTTTATAGTTAAGAAAATTGAGGTAAGTAGTATAAAACAGTAGGTTATGCAAGGAATCAGGGGGCTCCCACCTCCTGAGATGATAAATCACAGAAAAAAAAAAACCAAGCAGTTTGGAGGGAGAAAAGAAACGGAGCGAAATAGTGACGCTGATTTTAGTGAGACTAAGATTTCATTGTTTATTTTCAGAAATGTCAAAGATTCATAGAATTGATGGTTGGAAAGGACATTCTGTATATCACAGGCCATCAAACTCCAGTTCATTGCTGCTGGACTGAACCCAGTAATTTGTATTTGGCTAAAGCTTTTTCTGTTGGGCTAAAACAGTCCTGTAAAAAGACAGCCCATCCTGATTTGGATAAACGAGGATACCCCACTGGCAGTTTCTCCCAGCTGTTCTTCTCTAACCTGAATTTGTAAGACTTCAGCTTCTAGTTTTCTCTATGCTTGGAAAAAGATACTTGTTAACACTTTGTTTCTTCTCCTCAGAAACATCCTATATATGGAAATCAAATCATCTCCCAAGTTTTCTTTTTTCCTATGAGCTAGAAGGACTGACCTGTAAAATACCTCCCAAATGCAGGGCTGTATTGTACTGCTCCTCTGTTCAACTCCTATTAAATATGCTTCTACTACGTCCTAAAGTCCAGGACTGACTTCACTCGTGCAGAAGTAGTTTTGCGACTATTCTGGATTCCCAGTGAAATAATAAATATTAATAGTATTGGTCCTGTAATTGGTTAATCGGTTAACAGTATTGGACTTGTAATTAGTATTTGTGCATTTATCCTCTAAACATTTCTAAGCAGCTGTGATTCCCCACTAATGACAACTTTTTGAGGTTTGTCAGTTAAGCAGTTCTTGATCCATTTAACTGTGTATGTTACTAGTATTTTGTAAATACTAATTTTTAACGTAAATATGTGGTAAATCAGATAACCCCAGCACGCCTAAGCTTTTGTGTCTGCAAATTTTTATGAGTCTGAAAAATGCTTGTTATAAACATAAACTACACAAGCTTAAATAGTTTTCTTCTCTGATTCCAACACCTCTGTGAAAAATAAACTCAGGCAGGACCTAGGCTGCTTCTTCGTGAGAAATACAATGCTCAAAATGTTGCCTTTGGATCTCAGTTCTCCTTAAACCATGTGATTGATGTTTAGTCAACTGGAAAACCATTCAGGTTCATGAAATATGTATAAACACTATTACACCAATACACAGGATGTAACAAAAGAAGGTATTCTAAATAGATCTATTTTGCAATTAGTTTACTCCTGGTGAGACATGGAGGTGAAATTTGGTATTAAAATGACAACTAAGAGGAAAAACTCTTTTCATCATATGTCAGAAGAATTTAGGTAATTTATATTTGTTCTGCTACTTAGGGAAATAAATTGTGTTCTGTAATACCTGTCCTCACACAGGGCTTTTCACTCCTCTAAGTTTTGAAACTTGACTCCTGTTTTGATTTTGAAATTTTTTTCTTTGCTAATAGAAATTATTCCTCAAAAGAATTTGTCCATCAAGTCTAAATGGTAACACATACTGCACTTTTCAAAAGTTATATACTCAGACAAATAACAGGAAACAAACCTGAAATCAGCTGTATGTTAAAAGGTTGGAGGAATAATCAAATTACCAGAGATCTCTTTTGTACTGAGTGATTGACAAAGTATAATCTGGGTACAGACAGATTGTCTGCTCGGCCATATGTGTGCATACCTGGTATGTTTTGCTAAATAATAAGAGCTGCTTTCCACTTATCTGAAACACAAAGCCCACTGAACAATTCAGTAAATCCTTTATACAGTAATAAAAGCCTATTGTATGACTTTTAGAAAAATTGAAAATTTCTTCTTATTCATTCATTGTTCTCAACTTTCAATTAAGGTTACAAATACCTAGAAGCCAGATTCTGATGACATGACAGCCACAGCACTAAATCTGAAATCAGTAACCCTATCGATTCAAGATGATGCATCAATATAATAGCCCATCTTCTTTCAAATCGGAAGAAATCAATTGATATCAAAAGGAAGTTACTGTTTCCATTTACAGGTGAAACATGGCTTAGATCAAAAAAGATAGCTCATATAGGTTAAGTTCAAAATAATAGCTGGATGTCTTCATTAAATATTTGACCTCACTCGTTAACATTTACAAAGTATCTGATGGCAATGTTCTACTCAAAATAGAATCAGTTTTCATTATTACTATTATTATTTTATTTTCTAGATCCTTCAGCAACTTCCTTCAGACAGTTAGTAGTTTGTCTGTTCAGTGTATAGGTTGTCGTTGCTCTTCTTCTACCGAGCATCTGTAGAAATATACTGGAGATCTGGTAAAATAATAGACAACAACTTCAACCCTTACCCAAGATACTACAGTCAGGGGTTTACATGAACTTGGGGCCTGATCCTGTAAACATGTTTGGTAAAAAGACTGCCACTTCAAGCACTCCCCCTGATTGCAACATCATCATTTAAGGTCTCTGTTTGGTCAACTCAATCCTTTGGGCGTTGTTCTTTATTTTGCATTGCACAAAAATAAGTGAGTAACTATTTCAAATGCCCTTACAGACAAGGGAGGTAACATCAGGGTGAAAGAGAAATTGCTTTGAGAAATGCTTTGCAGATTTTTATGAGCATTACTTTGGGTGACATTCTAGTTACTAAAATACAGTGGAGCAGAGAAGGCACAGTTCCATCTTCTGAAGAGAAATCAGGTGTGCCACTAGGGAACTCAGGATCTGCCAAGGAGAAACCGAAGGGAAGAGATCTGCCACTTCCCACCTCCAGCTAATGTCAGGTTCTGCAACCTCACTGATAGGACAGCTGTCACTGTTTTAAGAAGACCCAAGGAACTTTCTTCCCTGAAAATGAGTCAGTTAGGAGGAGGACATTGGTGGGTATCTCACAAGACTGGCTTTTAAAGCTCCATGAGACTGTGAGCCATGTTCTGGCATATTAGCAGCATCCTTTTCCATGGACTCCTCTTGCATGCTTGTAACACAAACACAACAAACCTGGCAGCAGTTACAGCTCTTCTATGGAAATGGCCCAGAGGAAGCACAGTAGGGTACACTGGTACGCTTTAGGGTACACTGGTAAGTTTAAGTCTCTCCTGCCTCTGGCTTGTGCAAGAAACTGCAAAATCAAAATCTTCTCCACCAAAAAAAAGGAACACCTCAAAATAAGAAATATAAGAGACAGTAGCAAGGAAACTTTTAAGGCAGAGGCTATTTTATATAATGTGCTGCGTCTTATACAAAGGTTCCTCGTTATGAAACGCTTAGATGTACTTAGTTGCAGATGGCAGAAATGTCCCTCCACAATAAACACACTTAGTGTGAAGGCACCAAACCCCTCCCTTTTCCCAAATGTGTCTCTCCTCAGTCCACACTTAGGGCAAGGAGGAAGTTTTACATGGGAAAATGTAAATGACTTACAAAGAGAACTGCTGATGTTGGAATAGACAGTTGCCCTGCAGGACCTTCCCTAGCTCTGGCCAGGGAGGCTTTGGAAAAGCGGTGGAGTTGCCACACTTGACTTGCATGGCCCCAGGTAGAGCCTGAAGATGCTGCCTTCATTGGTTTGTGCTTCAGAAAAAGATGAAGTTTCTCCACACCAAGCTTCCTTGCCAATCTCCTCTGGGGAAAAATTCCTCTCTAACACCAGATCTAGAGATTAGTTCAATTCTGTGCATGTTAGTGAATACTCTTACTATGTTTTCTGACAGCAATTCCTAGGACACTCGCTGTAGGACCGCCCTCCCCCCCCCCCAAATAAAAGAGCCCCTGAAAGTTTCCTTTGTTCTGTAATTCCCACTTAAAGACGTAATCCGTATTTTACGCCATAAGTGATTGACACAGAGAGGACTCTTATGCCACAAACTAAAGATTATAGCTTAAATATGCCTAGTAATAAAAACAGAGGCCAAAGATGTATTAGTAGAATTATTTCTAAATAAGTGCTTTCCAAAGCTTTCTGTCAGCCATTTGAAGCAATATTTTGGGGACACCCATGACCCACATTTCTTTAGCTGTGTCACAAGCATACATCTTCTTTGTGCCTTTTTCCGCCCTTATAATGCAAGAGCTAACTCTTTGGAGAAGACAAGAAACAGTGCAGCAAATGGCACATTACACCTTTTCCTATGTGATTACTTTTAAGTCCTATGTGCATGCATAGAATTGTTCTGTTTAGTGTTTTAAGTGGATGGCTGCTGTGGTTAAAAAAAGAAAAAAAAAGAAATGGTGGTTGAGGAACAAATTCTGATTTATGACTGTAAGGTAACTTATAGTGAACACTATGGGAAGCGTACCAGGCAGTACTTGAGGTGACACCCACCAGCCAGTCCTGAAGACTGCAAACTAACCTCCAAACATCCTTTTGAATGGAGATCTTATTTGGGACATGACAGAGAAAAGATTTAAGCACATAAACTATTGATGGCTTCCTTGTGCTCATCCTGCCTCATCTCCCACCCTGTTTACACTTATTTAAACAAGCAGCTCCCACAGTTGGTAGCTGAAAATAAAGTGATTTGCACACACACCTCTGACAGAAGAGGACCACAGCTCATTTAATCTTCTGATCATCCATATTTTTGTTCCTTCAAAAGTCTCCATAGCTGAAGTCTTTTTAAGAGTAATGAACACTACAAAAGAAGTTGATTGAACCCATTCCTTCAAATCTCTGGCCTAGCCCAAACAATAAAACTGCAGTCACCACAGTAGCTGAATTTCCATGAAGGCTTACATGAATGTAGAATTTGCAGGGTTAGGCAGTCCTGAAAAACAGGTGGACTGGGTTGCTGTCTGGGACTTCAAGGGAAACCCAATACAGGAAGACTACACTAATTTTTGAAAAGCTCTTTCAAAGGAGTGACCATCATCTGCACATTGAAGGGGCAAGTTGTTGGGTCAGCCTCACAGCCAGAGCGCTTCAGAGGAGCTCCACTGACTTCAGCGGGCCTACGCCACTCTGTACAACGGGAGATGAGCCTCACGTTGGGGTTACACACAGAGTAACTTGCTGGCTCCTTTCAGTCACAGGCCTGAAAACTACATTGTTTTCTCATATTTTTACAGCATGATTCACACTTTTGTGGCACTCACTTTGCAGAACTCGGAAACTGATTTCCGCACTTCGACTTATGTTCCTAGTGACTTTGTAATGACTGAACCTCCAACTCCCCTCAAATACAGAATGTTCTAGATTTGCTTAAAATCTTTAGCACAAACCCCATTGCCAAATAGGATATCAGCAGCACTTACATGACTGCATTTCAAAAATGTATTCATTACAATAAGCCACTTTCTGGATTTCAGAAGTCAGCCAGAGAAACGTAACAAGACAGAAACCAGTTTATTTCAAGCCCCAGACGTTTAGCTTTTGCCTTGCTTATATTTCATGGAGAACATGACAGGCTTGCTAGGTGCAGAGCTAAGATCAGACATGCTCTACAAGCCTTTGTAGTACAGAAGTTAGATTTTGTTAAATGAAAGAGGGCTTGCTGCTTTCAGAAACACAGTAAACCCAGTAAAAATTAGTTCCATACAGTGAATTATTCCTCATAAAGTAACTTTTCATGATTTATTTCTTTCCAACGTAATTCGTAAAGGCTCAAGCCCTCCTAGTCTGCTGAACTGCAAACTGTGGTGATCTTGATGTTAACCATCAAGTCTTCTCACCTTCCTACCACAATAAATACAAATTTCACGTAGAACTGGCTAGAATTAAAAAAAAAAAATGAACTGGCATGCAGGTTGTGTGAACAGTAGCTTATAACATATCATGCTGTTTTGTTTTGTTTTCTGACTTTGAGAAAAATATATACACCTCTTTACAAATAAGAAACATAACCTGTGACCCACCTTAAAATTCTTAATTCCCATTTACATGAAAAAGAGCGGTGCCTTAGCAAGGAGACCTAGTTTAGAGGTTTTTGTTACTCAAACCTAAGAGTTTTTCACTCCAGAGTCCACAAATAACCATATAACAAAAGCATGATTGCATTTCTAAGCGAACATAAAAGGATAAATTCTTTGTGTAAGTCAAGTAAAGAAGGAACAAAATACAAATGGTGGCTTTTTCCATAAGTATTGTGAAAGGTCTTGGATTTATCTGAAAAGTATATACCAATTATCAGAAACTGATGCATCCTCTCCCTCACCCACTTGCTTTTTCTATTTATAATAAATTTCATAACTTTAAAAGAAAGAAATGATTCTTTTATCACTTAGTACTTTCAGAATTCCAAAGCAATAAATGAAAGCCCTACTTTTCTTTTTTTAATTATGTAGAATTAACTTAATCTGAACTTCCTCAGGGCAATAAGAATATTGAATATCCACTACAAACCAATCCAACTGTTTCTCAGTTTTTAAGAACTACCTTTGGATTTTAATTTGAAAATCCAAGCACTCCTCCTGTTTTTAAATCCATTAATTACACTGTTTAGCTACGTAGTACTGCTGGCATGGAGCATCACTGTTAGATATTGAAACTGAAATAATTTCCATTCACTGTCACATTCATTATCCATTCATTATCCACTGTGCAGAATTCAAAGATGAGTACAGGAATTTAAGAAAAAGATGTGACTGTTAAAAAAAGGAAGCACCGTTTTCAAGTGGGTTTGCTATCTCTCTAATAGTAAATACTGAGAAGTCGTGGAAAAAAAACTTCTTTCATTTTAGTCTTCTAAGTGACAGCTTTAGCACAGACACTTATTCGTACTCCACAGTTTTCAAATAAGTATTGGAATTTTTGTAAGTGGACTGTGGCTTCTACGATGACAACCTAAAAGAAGTAAACCCATGCCCCTGCTGCAACCAATTTTTTATGATTAGATATTTAGGCAGCTGAGACTGCATCACAGTCAAAGTGGTCAAAATCAGATACCTAAAGTCATGTTCCAGCTCCGTAAGTTTGCAACTATTTCTATTCATTTGAGATTGCTACTATGAAAGTTTGGCATTTTTTTTTAATATGACACCATTTATATGTCTAACAGCACCTATATTTAAGCAGCCCTTTTTGAAACTTTTTCCCATTTAATAGTTCAGTCCAGAATAAACCACCAGCCTTATCCATCACTTACATTTACAACCATCTGTATCTGCAGTCAAATAACAAGGGTATACTACAAAGAGAACAAAATCACTTCCACTGCCCATTAAGGAAACTAGAATTAATTCCACGGATCTGCACTCAAGCATCTTTAATTAAAAGATCATAAGCATGTAAGTGGCTTTGATTTCTTCTTCTAATGTCCTCCTCAATTATTTATCGTACTCACCTTCTCACATCTGTGCACATTTTTCTATTAGATGAATATAAAATATAAATGTTGTTGCACTTTTGAGTATTTCCAACTGCAGCACCAATGTTATTAAGCCCTTATTCAACCTAGGCAAATATACATACCGGTCAGCCGAAGCGAGGCTACGTTATGCTAAGACCAACTGAACATGCAGAATAGATCTACAAAGTCATTTGAGCTTTTGAAATGCTCTTTACCTACCTGGTACCTGAATAACCCAAAGAAAGCTTCTGCATTAGCTTTTATAAGGGCTTGGTTCTCCTATCAATGTTTCACTGTGCTAAAGCATAGCCTGGGAGGTTTTCCCTCCATGTGCAAGTATGAAGTAAGTTCACAGGACCTTATGTCCTTAATAGCTGTGAATACTCCCCTCCATGTTGGAGAGCTCTAGAAGGAACCCACCAGTCTGTCCTAAAGGTTCAACCAGAAGCAAGCCTCCAATGGTATTTTCCTGCTTATGTCATTTACAGAAGATAAATAGCAGCTAAAACTTTCCTGTATATGTGTATTTATATTATTTGTTGTAAACAGTGATAGCTACAAAGCATTTGCAGTACATGCTATGCAATATAATGCCTCTATGCACTTCTTTAGTTTCCTTTCATAAGCATTTCTCCAATGTCATGCTGCACAAGAACACGTATTTATCCATGTTACATAATGGCTCATTTCTATCCCTAAAGTAAAAAAAACAAAAACAAAAACAAAAACAAACCAAAAACTGGTAATCACATTCACATCTCCGAAATGTTAATCCAGGACTGCAGTGTGTCTGTTCTATCACAAAAGATCTCTGAAAACCCTTACTAAGTAAAGCCAGAGTTCTCAAGCGTACAAAGTTAATAGAGCAAAACCAGCTCACCACAGTATTTATTATAAACAACCATCTTCTGAAGATGGTAAGTCAATATCTATGTGCAAACAAAAGTGTTCCACGGAAAACGTTACAGAAAAGTGAGCCCCCTCTCATTACAGAAGGCTGGAAGTTCTTCTCCATCCCTTTTCTTTTTAGTGTGGATAATTTTATTTTAAAGAGCATGTGTGCTTGCATCTGCACAGAAGCTGAAAAACAAACCATGAAGGGTTCTGGATGGTAAATTACAAGAGACTTGTTTCTAAATGAAGGGAAAAGTTATATAACTTAATTTCTCTTCTTGGAGGGATGGGATGGATAGAGAAGAGGAAGGAAGGATTTGCTTGAGTTCTGAAACATTGTAAAAAATCCTAGAAAACAGGGCTTGATGCAGTTTCCTCAGTTTCAACAAGAGTTGAAGCTTTAGCAAGACCCAGGGACCACATACAATGCTACTTTATTGAATAAAGATACAAAATCTTTCACTCATTTTATATCTCAGAATCAAATCAAAAGGAGGAAAACTTACTGCATCGGTAAGCCGCAGCGAGACAGCCCCATTACCACCCATGATGTAGGCTGCTCCATGCCACCATTCAGCGTGACACACATTATATACATGTAGTTGGCCTATCACCCACACCCTGCTGCTGAGCTGAAAAATACCCAATGCCAACATTCTACCATGCCAGTGGAAATACATTTCTTTGGCTCATTCCCACATTACGCAATCTCATAAAGTGGTTTAGGATGGTAGGGTGATTTAAAGGAGGTGATTGATTCTGCTGACACTGAAGATGAGAGAGGGGGAAGAAAAGATTTAAAAAAAAAATAAACATTTTGCTTGAAATCACTTACACATGTTTCAGGAGCTATGTTTCAAATGCAACTATCAACATAATTATTTTCTGTTAACCATTCACATTGCTATAAATTTCAATACTACATTTCTCACTGTTCAAAACTTCCTTGGAAGTTAAACAGAGTTAGAGATATGAAATACACATGAGCCCTATCAATGATTAGCCAAATACATTAATTTATTTTTCAAATACCTGAGATTAATTTCATACATCTTTTATGCTCTTATTAAGCCCCAGTTATTGACACTTTCCTTTTTTCTTTTTTTTTTTTTTTTGCCTGTATTCAAACAATTATTTGTAAAGGATGTGCTTTAAGTGCCAACTCTTAAAGCCCAAGCAAGAAATGCATTTCTGACGAGGACACGGGGAAGTAAGCCTCTCTCGTATTTCTCCTTGCCTGCAGCTAGACAGACAGCAGCAGAGCTAGCGTTGTTTACAATAGCCCTAACAAATACTGGTAGTTTCTCCAGGCCCTGTTGGTGTTTTATAACCTTACACACGAAAATGACCCAAAATGCAGGAAGGGCTCCAGGCCCCGTGCCCTCACCCACCCCTCTTCCCTGCGCTGAAGCAGGTTCCCACGGGTCGGCGCTCCACCGCGGAGGGGAGCGGGATTTGCTGCTTCCCTCCCAAAAGGCAAAGAGCAGCGTTTTGTTAAAAGGGAGTGATTTCACAGCCTAACGTCCCCGCGGTAGCGTAAAGCAGCAACATGTCCCAAATTAAACACTGAATTTGAGAAAAAAAAAAAGAAAAAAAAAACCCAAACATTTCACGTTATCTCTCGCAGGAGATTTTCCCAGCCTCTTCCTCGCCTGCCCCCAAACCCCATATTCTATCATTTTATTAACAAAGCCAAGGAGCTCACGCTGTGGCATCTCATCGGAGGGCACTGGAGTTAACAATGCGAGTGTGAGCTCCAGTGGCCATGGCAACAGTAGCTAATTCTTCTTCCCAATCAGGGTGGCAATTCTCTCCCATGGCTTGAATCAGTTACAAAACAAAATACTCTCAAAGACCTTTCAGAGCCAATAGCCTCGCAGCTAATCTGCTAATAGGAAATAATCTGCAGCTAATATACACATTCCAGGGCAGCAGTGTGTTTTCTTAATACTTTGTTACATGGGCCTCTTTCCAAAGAAAGCATAGCAAAGAATAGAAAACAGACATTCATTAAAAATAGTATAATACTACCTGGCCACTATTAATGCCTGAAACGTGCTGCAACTTGCACGGCTCTTAAATGGTGATTTGGAGTGACAGCACTAGATAGACTGAAAGCAATGCAATTAGATCAAAAAAGTTACATACAGTATTAGTTAGCAGCTAGTTCATGTGAAAAATCAGACTTGAAATGATTTCCATACTTCTGTCTTTTCATTTGGCCTTAATTAAAGGATCTGTTAACAAAAGCACCGAGTTAACAAGTATGTGCATCAGTAATACACAGTCTAGATGGGTACAAGAAAAGAGATATTGCTAAATATACACTTACAGCATACGCATCTAACTGTGCGATGTGTGTTTAGACATAAACTGGCTTAAACACGTGAGTAAACAGCAGGAACGGGCAGTGGGTGAGAAAGGAGCGCTGAAAAACTGGCGATGAATCACCGGTTCTGCATCAGTCGCGTCGGGAACGCTTCACAGCGTGGCTTAGCCTGAATTTACTGAGGGTAGGACCGCATTTTGGAAACCCTGAGTGCATCAGCACTGGTGCGCTGCGGTACAGGTTGCAGGCACAAAGGAAGGGTGAGCAAGTCGCCATCTTGTATGTGTGATTAAAACATTAACTCAGAGAGCCGGTACTACTGTCGGATTAAGGACAGAATAACCCCCCTCCTCCCAGCAACGCTGCCGATGGAGCTGGGTCGTTACAGGAGACTACTCTGCCCAGCTTCACAACCATCTTTGCTCACCACATCCAATCCAAACCACCCCATCTGCACCACCACCAATAGTCCACGTGAAACTAAAAATCTCTCAATGCTCAAGAATATTCATACTTTTCTTTCTTTTCCCCTAAAGCGGTAAAGCCGGGGAGACCTGGTCATTTCAGGCCACTGCACAGGTGACAAACAATTAAAAGACTGACTGCAGATTCTGGGGAAGACTGAGAAATACACAAGTGACCAATACCTCATTCCATGTAGTGCAACTGAATGTCTTCAACTCTCTGCTATGACTATAGAGGCATGGCTGGTTTGGGCTACCAAAATGTTTCATTTCTAGCCCCTTCTGTTAACTTCTGAAACTGTCCTTAATCAGGCAGACATTTCACAGATTTTCTCTTGCTCCTAAGATGACTGCTCTCCACTGTAATTTTAAGCTGTAACACATAAAAAATCTGTCCCTGTATTTAATATAGAAGCTGTTTTCTTTTAAATTAAGAGAACAAGAAATGCATCTCTCCATTATGATCTTAGTTTTATTTTATTGCAAACTGGTTGAGTACTGCAATGTGAAAAGGAAGGCAACCAACTGTAACGGGCAAACAATTTTAGCAACAACAATACTTTTCAAATATTCGATTAAGAACAATTATGGAACTACCCAAGTCAAAGGCCTTTGAAAATGGCACTTCTCCCAGTACAGAAATACAAGGGATACAGTTTAACATTCAGAGCATCGCTAATGGGGAAGGACCTTCTCCACATCTGTGGTCACCTCCTTTACACGGAATTGCTTTTGTTTCTAACTATCTCAAGATTTTGTGTCATGCAATCCCAATTCTACCCTGTGTGTCATTCCCCAGGTAAATCAGATGATTTATGAGAACCAGTGAAAACCGGTCACTTATAGATACGTGTCTAGTGATTGGCGGTGAGCTTCTCTTGCACTCGGGGCATTCAGAAGAGCTGCTTCCTGCATGAGTTCTCTTTGAAGTCATCCCAGGAGCTCCTGCTGCATGCCCTGGGGCAGAACGCTCCCGGGACAAGAGTTCTTCACAAGGTAGCCTGTTTCCCTGAAACTCCCAGGAACATTATCTCTGCACATCTGTAAAATCCGGCTGAAACAGGTTGAACTGCTGACAAGTTGCTGGTAAGAGCAGGAGGAGCAAAAATGACTGTACAGACACAAACACCCTTCTCTCCATAAATGCTAGAACACCATTGCATAAAGCCGTGTTACAACGTATACAAGCCCAATGCACAGTGATAAATCAAATTTTGCTTGACCTTGCTCAGAACAAGTGGTTTTGCTGCTGTTCTGCAGTTTATATGTCAGCATTTTGTGTTTGGTGACAGCTGTTTTACACAAACTGACAAACTGCACAATTTACCTTTTTTTCTTTGTTTATTTTATCCTGGTACTGAGGTTCAATCCATCCTCTGCTAAAACAGCCTGACGCATTCTGAGCACATTCTGCAGAGAGAATGGGATTTCAATAGTGGTCAGCACTAACCTACTTCTGCTCGCTAGCCACTGGCACAGCACGAAAACGCTCCTTGATTTTGATTGAGAAACACAAACAGGTCATTGCTGAGGGCTCTTGAAATTCCATCAGAATCTCTAAACAGGTTGAACATGCTGCAGTCTCACTGCTGTTTGTCCCTGACAAACCCAGAGTGTGCAGTATCTGTTTATCCTGATATATATTGGAAAGAGTTGCTTGAAAGAAAATTATGCAAATAGGCACAAAGGAAAAAAAAACCAAACCAAAACAAAAACCAAACACCTTTTTATCCCATTCTGACTTTCCCCCAGTTCTGGATGGTGATGGTTTGGTCCAGTAATGTGCTTGCCTCCACATTTCAGTTCCTGCATCCTCTCTGTCTCAGTGAGAAAGGAAAAAAAGCTCCCTGAGTCACTGTGTATTGCAAGTCTTTACTTGGTGAGAGTCCTGAGTATTGCCCATTTCTTAAAAAACAGGAGAGGCGGAATAAGAGAGAGAAAATAAAAGCTGAAACCCTTAAAGTTAAATGCTTTTCATCATTAAAGAGTGCTTTTATTTCTCTTTAAATCAGTTTTTATAATTTGAGTTGTCATGACAACATGATGCAACACTTCACTGCCATGACAATCTGACAACTTTCAAAAACAGTAAGTGCTGTTTTTACTCTGTTTTTCAATCGCTCCCAAGGAAACAAGCTGTTATTTACTTCTGTGACGAAACTCATACGATACCATAATGGATCCAATGTCAAGAAAAATTAAAGCATAGAATGGGGGAAACAGGAATGGAAAATGTGCTTTTGTGTACATAATTACTCCATAAAAAGTACACATTTTTTCCGCTCTCTTATTCCGATTTGCCACCATAACTGCTCATTTCCATCTATGAATTCACTGACTTTCTTCTCAACCTGACCAGAACCCGTCCTTGATTAATCACAGGATCATCGTTGACTCAGAAATGGCCTGTTTTCTTAGCAGCCGTTTTAATGCTCGGTTGTGTGCATTTGGATACTACACAACAAACTGAAATAAATGAAATCTCTGTGCGACCATGAGTTAACTCCAGGGGAGCAATGTGTTTGTAAATCCCATCAACTTATGTGAGACTTGTGTCTAAATTCTACGGGGACGATAAATCCACTGGCTAACTCTCTTCTAGACAGAGCCAGGAAACGTTTCCAGATGCTGGAGCTTGGTTATCTATATTATTCAGCTGTGGAGAAAAAATCACTGGGATGATACCTCTTCTGTCTAGTGAAAATAATTCTCAGGAGTTAGCATGGACCAAGGACCACTTCCAAAAAGGCGGTATGGATGCAGCCACCTTGTTTTGGAAACTGAGGCAGTTTAGTATCACTGAAATACGGCAGCCGGCCTCAGTGGCATGGGATGATCCTTAGGACCATTCTCCATACTGGGGTAGACACAGCCATTATTTTCCTAGGAGACTTTTTTTGAGCAATATGAAAAAGCTCGAAACACTCGACACCAAAATACACTATATTAAAGGCCCACTTCACACAGGGGTTGGTGCAGTGGTGGCTCTGTTAAAGCACAGCGATGCATTTATATAGCACTCGCTACAAGATCCAACTTAACCCTGGAAACCTGCTACCTCAGGCTGGTGTCCAGGTCCATACCTCGACACCGCCTCGGCGGGGCTTCCCACTGCCGAGTCCCTCCGACCTCCGTAGAAGCACCCGAGCCTGGACCCAGCCAGAGGGGCAGGGAGGAATCAGGGAGACTTTCAGCCCGATACAACATGGCGATGTGTTTTGAATATCAATGATTGCTTTCTTAAACAAAAGACAGTGCTGGAGCAAAGGAGCAGTAGTATTTTTAGGACACTACAGTTGAGAAATTGCCATGTGTGTACAAACACACCTCTAGGACAAAATGTTAAACATATATGTCTCTCTGTGTGTGCACATGCATGTGTGTATATATATAACTGACATATATATATAAAAATCATATTTTTGGCAGCAAAGGTACATCTGTTTTGCAGCATCAATATCTAATAACAGAAAATGAATCATTCTACAGGGAAAAAAAATAAGCATGCTCTCACGATTGATATTTTACTTCATTTAAAAGACTTCATGCACTTTCACTACCCTATTCAGTAGTTTAGTGACTATTATTTACCCATACCAGGCTCAGGTAAAGATAAGCTGAATCAGAGGTTTCAGTGCTTCATGTTCTTTTCTACGAGAGCTCAAGACTTCTGTTTTCAACCTGCCTAGAAGATAGGAGCTCACCAGGAGAACCAAAGCACAGAACAGTTAAAAACTAGCCCCATCCTGGAAGATCTCATCCAGCTCCTGCTTTTCTATAAGGGAATCTTTCCACTGTTTTCAATATAACCTAAACCAGAGAATAAGCGAATTATACATAAGCTCTTCATTAAAAAAAACCCAAAGAAAACAAGACCCACCCCTGCCTCCAAAATCCCACACAGTTCCCATTCCACATCTTTATATGTCTCTATTTATTACGAGTTCCTGTTGACAAGAACAGATATAGCCTTTGTTTCCATTGGTACCTCATTAGCAAAACAAGGTTGCCAAAAGCCAAAATGGTTCGAGATGTTGTTTCACAAAAGCTGCCTATAAACCAACTTCTGTTTATGTTTATCAGTCAAAATGTGCTCACGCATTTTGCCATATAGGCCCTACAGTCAGGATTATCTTGCTTTGCGTCTCCTGACAGGTGGCACCTCATCAAAATCACGACACTGTGTGCCCTACACTCTCCAAAAACCGTCATATAATATGTTAAGAACTGTTCCAAATCACAAGCCTAGGTATTGCCAGGAGGGGGAGAGGAGGCAGAACTCATTGCAAAGCAGGAAGGGAAAATGGGGACTTAGAAGATCATCAGGTTTCTGAACAGCATAGCAGGGACTCGACTCAGAAACTTATACTCTGGGAACTTGCATTTTGACCCCGACAAGCAGAAAGTGGAGACACTCGTACGCAGCATCCAGATGGTAATTTGAACTAGTTGGCCAAAGTATGGGTGATAAATCATCATTTAACACGGCCTATGGCACCAGGACAAAGAGTGGAGAGGACGAGTTGTGTGATGACACTTTACCAGTAGCAGATAAATTGGTACGACCTGGGTGTATTTTCAGACATTTGAATACTAATATGCAGTTTCAAGAGTGGTGTGTTATCAACCTCAAACTGCTCCAGTGGTGAATACTGACTTCGCTTTCTCATGAAATGTTTTTAACCACTCAGAGGTGTTTTTTTTTGTTAACTCGCCTCTCAAGAAATGACCCAGAAGAGAGAAACTCGCGTGGTGTGTGATTTTAACCTCAGTTGTCTGATGGATCTGTTTCCTGTTGACGGCAGAAGAGGGAGTTGCACAATGTACCAGAGAAATCTGTGGGTAGCATGATGATGATGTAGAAAAAGCAACAGTGAAGCATGGATTAAGCACAGGAAAATTTGTACTGGCTGAAGAGGGATGCTCCAGAAGAATGTGGGCAAGTGATTCACTGGTGAAGAGGGAAGAGGTAGTAACAGCCACCTCTTCAGCTCTTGTCCTTTCAGAGCCTCTTGGTTTGAAAAAAAACCATGCTTCTAGCCTCAGAATCATTCTTATTTAGTTCGTTTTGACAAAAATATTTACTTTAAAATCAAGTAAACACAGACCTCGGGGAAATGTCATAAAATAATCTTTAAGTTAACAAAATTTACCTTTACTCAGATGAATTGTATGAATATGCTTAGACGCCATTTAAATGTGCAAATATACTTGTCCTTTGCACATTTTTAAAGCAAAACATAGATAAAAATTCAGCACATTTTTTTGGGGAAAACCACTCTAGAGAAGCACCTAGCATATTTTGGATACCATGGCAATTTAAATATTAAGGATTTAAAAATTACACACAGTGTTACCATGAATTACCAGTCAATGAATTATTTCTCAAAAAGGCATAAATTCATGTTCTTTCCTATCAAATTTGTTTTGTTTGCAGTAATGGATCCACAACTTCCCTTTACTTTAGATGTCTTTCTGAAATATCTGTGCCATGACATAAATATGAATCATGCTTCAAGAAAGAACACGAACAGCAAGAATGGTAACATCACAAAACAAGCACCAGTTTCCTCATATTTTGAATAAAAATGAAAACTTGATAAAATTTTTTTTTTTTCTTACAACACTGGTAATGTACTTGACACTTCTAAATGGGCCCCTTGATATCACGGTGACACAATGCTTGTAAGCATAAAAAGATGGTGAACGTTGTTTTTACAGTTGTAGTAAGAACATGTGAAAATAGCCAAAATTAATACCTGTTCTCTGAAATTTAAAATCTTTTTTAATTTTTTTTGTGCGAGTAGAAGAGCAACACTGTCAAATACCACCATAAATAAAAGAAAGACATAGCATATTAAATGCCTCCTAATAGATTTTAGACTGTTCAGTACATGCGTACACACAACTCATCCAAAGTTCCTCTCTGCTCGGTATTAAAAGCATGGTGCCACTTTTGCAAGAGGTTTGCCATGATGTGCTTGGACAAGCTTTTCCTTTGGTTGTATTCGGTATTTGTTTGAGACTCCATTACAGTCATGCTGTTATAAATGTAGTTTGAGACGGCAGCTAAGAAAGAAGGTACAATATTAGCACTAACATACCAGTAGAGTATCTTGAGACTGCTTTCCCTGCTTTTAAGTAGAGAAGTCTGAAGCAGCTAGAACCTGTAGCAAACATATCTGACAGCATTTACTGAGACTGGCAATTTTCTGAGGCAATATTGCATAGACTGTAAACACTTGGGAGTGCAAATGCTTTTTTCTACCACGCAGCTCATAGCAGGAAGAGGAACATGTGCCTAAAGGGAATGACGGTAATATAAATAAATAAATATTAATCATCATCATCATCAATCTTCCAGCAGTTTCCCACAGAATTTGTTGAAGAGGTAAAGACAGACTGCTGCTGACCTGTTGCAGGATTTCCTTCTTTCTAAACTGAAAGTCACTTAAAGAAATTATTGTATAAACCTACTGTGTCAAATGTAATCAAGTTGATTGGTAAATATTAGCATGTTTTTCTATCACTGGAATTTGCAGCAGAAGCAAGTGCGTAGGATACATGACATTAAAAAAAAAAAAAAAAAATTGGCTGGAGTTGCTTGAATAATTTATTTCTCTGTTACCCCAACCCCTGAGTGCCAAGCTTCATCACTGCTGAGATTTAAGGGCAATCACCACCTCCCATCAAAAACTTTGCGTGTTGCTGGATCCATGTTTTAGGTTATTTCCATGTCCAATAAGTAATGTACTTAACGTCTTCCATCCTTGGAGAACATTTATAACTAACCAGGATGGACAAAACCCCCAAGTGATATATCCTGAATACAGTAATCACTGTTTTGCCAGACTGGACAGGCTTATGCAGGAATAAAAAGATTTATTACTGCATATTTGGGTTTGCTTTTACCAGAACACAGTCTCTCACTGATAGCTGATAATTGCCTAGATGAAGACCTTTGTATGGACTTAGATTTGAGATGCAGCTCAGCTCTCACCAGCGCCCCCAGTCTCCCTGCCTCATGTCTGAGAACGAAAGATAATCCAACATCCAGCACCTTACCTGGGTGCCTCTGAGCTGTTTTGAAAATTTGGCCTTGATCCCAGCCTGTCTAACTCTACTTTGATTTTCAGAGAAAGCAGCTGTACCATGAACAGGCATTCATGCGCCCCAACCCTGCTTGCCCCTTGTACAACTGCCTCCTCTTGCACTTGTCTCAACAGCAGCCACGTGCTGTTCCTTTTGCGAATTTACACCTCACTTAAGGCTGATCTAGAATAAAGCAAAATTAAACACAGACTGGGAGCAAAATTTTATCTGAAAAGGCAGAGGGGGAAAAAAAAGGGTTTTTTTCAGCCATTTGTTTTCAACCACCCATTTTTTCATCCAACTGCAATTCTAGCACTTCGGTGCTATTCATATCCTGACATTCCTGCAGGAACGGCAAGGAATGGCCACTGCCTCCCTGTCTGCTTTCCTAGGAAAATCAGCATTGCATTTACAGTCCGTCAGCCCCTGTTTTCTTGAGGTGCAATCATGTGAAACACCCATTCGTACAGCAGATATGTGTCCCCATTCCCTACACCAACGTCAGAGCGGCTCATATTTAATGTGTGTGCCTTTGAGTGCATGTGTGAGAAGGGGGCGTTACTACTCCGCACTGTCCCCCAAATTAACTAATGCCACTACCTGGTGAAACGTCACATAACTTCAAAACCAATATTCCAAGCCCCACGTCACCCCTAAAGATTACTTCAATGAAGTACTTATCATTACGTGAGCTTGAAGGTTAGGTCTCCCATGAGGGAACATTCCTTGATATTAGCCAAACCATCAGACTAACAAACACTTTCTATAGTTTTAACATATGGATTACATTTGAATTGACAGAGAGTTTTCCTCTGGACTGATACCCTGCCGCCTCCGTACGTGGTTATGCTTATGGGGCTCTTTTAAGCACTGCTGCCCTGAAATAAACTCCTACTATTCCTACAGGATTTCACACCAGCCAATTTAAATATTTTAATAATGAGTAAAAAGTTTAAAATGGAGATAAAATATTGTGTCAAGCCACAGACAGTGCTGACAGTTCAAAAAGAAAATGCTTTCTTTGCAGCATCCATCAGCATATCTGCGACTGTACGCTGTGTTACATCTCTGGATTGCTCAGGATTCCCCGTCTTCCCTTCCTGCCTCTCCAAACCAAACCTTTCAGCAGATGGACAGACCAAAGCAACAGGCCAATGCCACCATCTGCCGCTGAAGGTCCTGCTGGAGGTGGAAAAGCAGTGGTGTTGCTCAGAGAGGCACCATGCTGGTGGTGGCCACCGCAGTCCGCATCGGTGGCTTTCTGGAGAGCCCCAGCAAGAGCCAGGAGCTCACTGTCCTGGCTGGGCCGAAGCCAAGAGCGATGCCACGGCTCTCCGAAGACAGCGTCCTCCTTGGAGCACCGCCTCCCAAGGGAACGGTATAATTTATACCCTCCTTGTGCTAACATGGGGATTACAGAAACAATCAGCTGGAAGAAAGCAGGAGGAGTGTGCTACGCTAGGTGTGACAGCCCAGGGACATCTCCCCCACGCAGCCTGTGGCTCCAGCCCGGCAAGGAGCACCCGATCCCTGCTCTGTTTGTAAGCTGTAACCAGGGCAGCTGCCAAGTAGGTTAAGGAAGTTACTCCTGCCCTCCACACATCCACTGCGTGAACCGTCCACGATGATGTAAGGGTTCCCCCCCAGGCCCGGGGACACAGCACTGGCCGCCATCAAAGGCATCGATGGACTAGGTGGGTGACTGGCATTCATGCATGAGGGCGTTTCTGGTAGCCCTGACCCGGCTCCCTTCCTTCTGAAGAAAACACGTGGCACAGTGGGCTGATGTGAAGTCTCCCGACCTTCTCCTGGCTTTTTGAGCTTTTTTCGGTAAAGATAAAAAGCAGGCTAACAGAAACTCCCAACATCCACCACGTCCTGGCAGAAGGAAATGCTTCAGATTTCACGGTGATTTGGGTTTCTGAGTGCCAGTCACTGTTTCTGTTTTTATTTATTTAATTGCTATCTGAAGATGAGAAACTTAGCAACATAGCGTGTAGCTGATTCGGCTGATAATGCCTTTTCTTAAGCTCATTTCCCGCTTTAGGATAGCATGGTAACAAAACTATGTGGGTTTACTCCATTAAGACATGATGCTCCATTAAACCAAAGCAAGAAAAAATGAATGCTGAAAAGGGAAAAAATGAACCTAACAGCAAAGCTGATGAGCAGATTACTGGTTATCTTTAGTTTTATTTTCCTGTGTTCTCCTTTTTTGGATAGTTTATTATTAACTAAAGTAAATTCAGCTGTTTGCAGAAATTAGAAAATTATATGAAAAAGCAGAAGTTAACTAAAATGAGCTGATACAATTATCTTCTCTTTTTTTTTTTTTTTGTTGGATTCAATTCTGAGGGACTTTAGCCAAGGAGAATGAGAACAAAATACAGCATTGTATCTAATAAGAAATCTAACTAACAAAAATAGGTTTTAACGCAAAAGGCAAATTAAAAAGGCAAAAAAAGAGCCCTCATTCCTTCTCCGCACAGTGATGTAGCCTGCTTCAGTGAATATTGCCATGTCTTATAGCTCAATTCTGTAAACATTTTCTGTGCTGATAGAGAAGGGTACACTTTGCATTCCTTTCTCAATATGGTAAAGCTGTAACTTATACCTCTGACTTATCACAGCATTGGGAAACACATGTTTTCCCCTTATTTGGTAGCACAGAGCATCTGGAAAGGAGAAGGGACATACTCCACAGCACCAACTGTGAGCAACTATCACAGTAGACCTGCCTACAAAAGCTGGCATGCCACCTTGCCTGAGCAGGATATAAAGCAAAGCTGCTGACATGCCTACAGTGGCAAAGTATCTGAAACTCTTCAAGTCTATAGAGAAAAAGGTGCAAGAGAGGATGGAGGGCCCTGCACAGCGCATTCAGCAGAGAGCTCAGGGTTCAGCTGCACGCTTTGCTGCTGACTTCCCTGTGAGCCAGCACCCAGTTTTCCAGTTCTCTAAGCAGGCTGTAACATCCCAAAATAAACAGGCCAGTTTACATGGGTCTCTATTTTATGGTGGAAGGTGGAAGGAGGAGAAATGCTGCCCTCACTGCAACTTTGAAAGCCACAGAGCTGCAATGCACTCTCACCCCCAGCGCTTCCCGGGGGTATGGAGGGGGCAATGCAGGGAAGAAGGGAAGGGCTATGCCATTTCTTCCAGTATAGAGGGCAGGGTTGTAGGGCAGCTCTACAACTGCATCGAGGAATGGACTTGGGCTGCTAAAAATAAGGGGAGTAAGGCAGGTTTTAGGAACCTCAGTACCAAACTGCCCTCCTAAAAGCTGTGTTTGGAGGTAGCTAAACACCACGGGGCCCAGGATTGGTGAACTTAACGCTCAGAAATCGTACTGGAAATATTCAGCTTTGAACAAAAGGAGGAACCTCTGAGGTTTGGCTGCTCTGAGCAGCTCTGTGCCGATTTTCTTGTTTGAAAGTCCGTGAGCTGTCTGCCCTGGCCAAGCGCTGCTGCAGCATCAGCCTCCCTCTAGAACACCACGACAGCGCTTGGTCTTTGCAAACTGAATTTCAGTTTCTAAGATACAGCATAAGAGGTGATCATTGAGTGCAAAGAGCAACCATTTAGTTGGAAACCCTCTAACACAAAAAGTAAGAGGACAAAGTATTTTCTTTTCCCCAAAAAAATTTCAGCCACACCTTCTAGAGAGATCCCTGATCACTGCACCGGAGCCCAAGGCTTCTCCACATGGGACAGACAAACTGCGGGGACTGGTAAACAAATACGTCCGAGCTGCTGAGTGCTTCCTCCTGCACATGCAAGCAGCTGGGAGCTGGGGCTGCTGCTGCAGCTGATGATGGCTTGTAACATCAGCTCATTTGGAAACTCCTCCTGAGAGTGGTGCCAGGAATGAAATGTCTCTCAGGGTCCAGCTCACACCCTAGCAGAGAGATGATCCTCCCTCCTGATTACAGCCATTAGCATCTGATCACCATTCTTGGGGCATTTTTAAAATCTCCTTAGGATCCCCAGTAGCAGCTCTGGTCACACACATGGAGGGGGAAAAAAAAAAAAAAATAGGCGTAAGCTGAGCTCTAAGGAGGAAACAACAGCTATCTGGTAGAAGGCTGCTAAGAAACGACATTGTCATCCCCTGTGGATAACCTTCAGACGGACACACATCCCTTGCACAGCGGTCAGTGTGCTGCTATTGCTCATACTGTAAAATAACCACCCACCATCTCATCAGAGGCGGCTGGCAGGAGCCTTCCTATCAGGACTTGTTTTGGAGGTGAAGAGCTCCCACACACGTCCTTGTGGCAGTAATATTTTGCAAAAGAGGCATTAAATGATTGTTACAAAAACTGATCAAAAAGTGGGAGTTAAAAATTTGGTTCATTCCTGTCCCCTTGAACAGCAACAAAGAACTGTGCAGACACCCAGCTTCTCCGTGCAACTGAAGACGGAGGTATTTTTAATGGCATTTTCCGAATGGAAAATTAAAATAGAGGGCTAAGTGACATTTCCAAGGACCTGGGTCCAAGCAGCATCAGGCCCCAGAAGGGAAATTCCTTAGAAAGTTACTTTGCAGAAAGTCACTGCTCCCCCTTCCTCTCCACACCCCACAAATTTTGGATACTCTGCATCTAGAAACGCAACTGCAGCTTTTTGTTTTGTCTGTTTTCTCTCTCTCTATACATATATATGCACACTCTTTCGCAGCATGTATCAATTAAGTCAATCTCATTTCTTCAGATCTCTACTTGCTGAAAGATTGTTTTAAGGAAAGAAAAGCAAAGCCAAACAAAAATTTCTTTATGGGTGCTTTTGAAGAAAACAACTACACAAATGGTTGTCTGGCACAGGCAAGACAGAAGATGACAACCAAGGGAGAGTATTCAAGAATCTCAGAGGATGAAGCAATTCCTACTGTTTTGAACTGCACACACGGACCCGGAGTTGGACAGCAAACACTCCCTGGGAGGAGCTGCTGTGGGACATAGTGCACAGTGATACCGCTGATGATGGTATTGCTGTCAATGTTTCTGGTCAAGGTTATCACAGAAGCAGCTATAAAGAGTTCAGAGTGTCACAGGAGCCACGATCTTGGAAAAGCCCTGGGGAATATGATGGAAACAACTATTCCCCCCCCGCCACCACAGAGAAGCATCATCGCAGCGTCAATGGCTCTGATTGTGCAACTGAGGCTGCTCCGAAGCTCACTTAAACTCCCCCTGTAACTGAATCCGGGTTTACATCGATGCACCTAAACCATCAGGGATTCATATAATTTCCTGCCTTTGATATCTAAACCAGCTATCTTTAAGAAGATATGTTCCAGTGCAATCAGACTGTAGCGGCTTGATTCAGGATTTACTGTATGGAAATCCTGTAGCCATCAAACGAGTCTAAGTGATCACTGCAGCATCTTCTGCATTCAGACACCCAGGAATCAATTTTTCTATCCTTAAGATGTTAAAGTAACAACTATAAAAACACTTCTAAATGTTCTAAAATGGGATACCCCTTTTAATCCTTGTTAGTGTTTGGTTTTTTTTTTTAAATCGCACTGATACATTGCTATTTGCTAGCATTAGTGAGGCGTTCAGTAAATAAAAAAGAGACAAAGGCAAGAAAATCCCACATGAAAAGGCATTTTCATTATGAAAAACAAGCCAAAGAAAATATCAACCACAACCACAGCAAGGCATGTCCATATATTGAAATGCACCCCTTCAAAGAAACAAATTGCTGATTACAAACAACACATTAGGACATAAACATTAGGAAGAATAAAGCCTGTCTTTTGTTCTCTGCCACAAAGCATAATAAACTGAGCACTGAGATGACAGAGGAAAGGAGGGTTTAGCAATTCACTGTCAAATACCATCACAGCACAGAAAGCCTGCTTCTTGCATTACTTCAGGGTAGCAGGAGTTTCTAAGGGTTGATTTTATCCTTCTAATACGGATGGTCCAATACGGTGCCTTAGTTTGTCCTTTTCTGGGCAGGTTGATGCCAGCCACGCAGCACAAGCATTCACAGAAATGCACTCCCCCGCTAACTGAAATTTATGCCAGTTGGATCCCATTAATAATACTCTCAGACCAGATAATAGTAGTTGAAGGAAAAATGGCAGATATAAGCAGGATTTCCTCTGTACATGAATTTCTCCAGTAGGATCACAAGTGCCGTGGTTTTACACCTAGATTTTAATTTAGACAGCACATAAGAAAACATTTTCGGGCGGATTCACATATCTGTATGCACGTACAGCGGAGGTTTATTTTAGGAAAAGCACTATAGGAATGCAGTAAGTACAGCTGGCACAACCTGCTTTTTCGTTATGATCAAGTATATTTTGTATTCAAAGACCCCTGATAACGTTGTTATCATTGTTCCCAGAACAGATGAATCATAGATGCTAGACAAGTCAGATCACCAGCCCCTACCATCCTTCTCCATACCAAACAGTTACTCCTATAGCACAGGCCCACGAACCATATGTATCACAAGCAATGCCCATTCACAGAAGCAAAACAAACATCCCCGTCACCCTGTGCCACCCTGTTTGATCTCACTGGAACTTAAAAGCGATGCAAGGTCAGGCAAGGGCAAGAGCCGGACAGAAATATCACCACGCGATGCTGAGACACCCAGCAGGATATGGCATTAGAGGTACGCTAAGTTTCTCTGCTTGCTTTCTGATCTCACGCGACCGAAATTGCAGCCAATTCAGCAGAAATGGATGATGTCCCGGGTCAGCACTAACCCAGCACCCCAGCATGGTATCAGGGGCCACTCGTCTGCTGGATGTCTCACTCCTGGTTTGAGTCAGGAAAATTTTCCACCACCTGTGATCATTAAAGATTCCCTCATGCTTGTGTCAGGGGAGGGTTAACCCTCCTGACCTGACCAGGTAATTACTTTTTGCCTATTTAATTTCCACCTGGAGTTTCAGTTTCCTTACTTTCTAGCCCAAATTACTTTGTGTTCCTAAAGGGCGCTATAAGTCACGATTTCCAGAAGTGATCCCTAAAGAGAGTGATAGACCCTCTGGAAGTGGATTGCACTGAATTGCCGAACAATTAAAAGTGACTCACATCAGAATATAAATATCATTCTTGGGAGCACATATTATAAAATCCCAATTCTTCCCAGGGTCTGTAAAGCTAATCCTGAATTTATAATGGATAAAGGAAGCACCATGCGATACGCCTGGAGATCAACAGCGAGGGAATGCCAAATTCCCCTCTGCCATGCAGCAGTTCAGCATCACTGTAGTTCCACTGGCTTCAGCCGCTTTACATCCATTTCACCCAGGGCAAGACAGAGAAACTTTCAGGTCTCACCAGACTGCCTGGCTCCCTGTTCTTAAGCCAAAACACAAAGAAAACATTTCCTAGAAAAATGACAGCACGTTCAATGGCAGCACCCCTGCCACTGTGCGAAAGTAAACGCTGCAGTCCTTTGTGCAAATATCTTCTTGAGGTTTGATCCAACCCATTTTTTTTTACTGTGAATCTGGGATTCAAAGAAACACAAGGGGAAATTCATTTCATTTTAATGTAATGCCCTTTTTTTGCCTTTTTTTTTTTTCTTTTTTTTTCTTCCTAAGTGATTTGAAAATGAGGGCAGCTTTGGTCAAAAGGCTGGTGAGCCGCAGCAAGCCTTGTCTGAATTATAAGTCTAGGCTGAAACCTAAAACCGGGGCAGTTTTGTTTGATTCCCAGCTCTGATCCAGAGGTGTTACACTACTGGAAAAAACTCTACAACATCTGGGCGATTTCTACTCCCTTGTTTGTGCTACTCCCCAGTAAACCCGAGCCCAGCACAGGTACCTATCACTTGCTTTGCGATACGGCTCCTACAGGAGGGGTGAAACTTCAGCCAAAAAATCAAAGAAGCTGAACTCATTTCCATTTGTAAAGAACTGCTTTACTGTCTGTCTGCAAATAAATCTCCTTAGTAAATAGCTCCAAGGTTGAACGAGAGAATATTGTATGGATCAAAGAATTCATGTCTTCCTGTGTAAAGTGAACAGGCCGCAAGCTCACTTGTTTGTCTAAAACAATTAGGGCTGGTATGAAAAGGAGGGGGCAGGGACAAATAAGCCACAGCTGATTTTACTTTGCAAAATATTTGGGGGGGGGGAGGGTTCAAATTAATAACCGGTCAAGCCCCAAAACAGTCTAATCTTTGTCAATTGGTGCCAAATTATGCAAGGTGCTGCCAATTCTGGTTGTCTAACAAATCAGTACCAGTGTACATTACTTCTAGGCTGAAGCCTGATTGATTCTGGTCATTATTTGGGCTGATCTCATTTGCACACATGGAATCAATATGCAGTCCAGATGTTCATTTGCAGGGAGCCACCGAGCGAAACTACTCATCTACACGCAACTTTAATCCTGTAGCACAGCACCAGAGCCCCCTTGCTTCTCCTCACCAACGCAAGGATTCATCCAGTACAAAAATCTATAAAACATTCTGCTAATATTTCTGTCAGCCGAATGACTTTTACAGTACTATATAAAGCTGACAGATAATGCATGCCAGTCCTAATTTGAGATAGACTTTTCTTTTGGGACTTTAACCATTGAACAAGCAAACAGATTGAGCAGTAACATTTATTACAATGCATAAATCATTTCCCTGCAACTACTACAGGTCTTGCCTGAGGGCGAAACTTCGGAGTAGCCCATGAATCCCAACATACTGGATAAGTTACTAAATTGCATTGTCACTCTGCCATTTGCTTATCAGAAGCAAATTCATAAAGCTTTTCAAAAGTAATTCTGACAACCCGGTTTTCCCCACGTGTAGCCTTTAAAAATATGTACCAGCAACCTTTTAACCATGGATTTTTTTTATTTTTTTAAACCTGAGCAGCATGGTTTGTAATGATAATTTGACAGTATTTTCTCCTGTGTTAAATATAAGTGAAACCGCCCATTAATTCAGCATAGACATTAGGCTAATTGTATTCCACTCCACCAATATCTACTGAAGTAAATCTACGGTCCTACTCTACGCAACTGTTCTTTTTCAGATAAGCTTGTGTAGAAGGGCTTATGAACCCACATGCTGCAGCAGAGTAAGCCTCGGGAACCCAGAGGGAACCCCCTGGATCAGGCGTGCACGCAGACCAAGGCCCTGTTATATTCTGAGACACGTGCCAAAAGATCCTTCAAGTGTGTAAATGAAATTGGTAAATGAGAATCCGGTGCCTCATTTTCACAGTGATTGTGGGATTAGTGTATAAAGAAGCAACATTAATATACTTTTGTTAGTGAAATCTAAGGTGGGGTGGTTTTACATTCTCCCCTTACAAATGAACTGCAGATGAAACAACTACTGCAAATAGTGAATCATTCTTTACAATTGCTCAACCATTCCTTAGCTAACCTGTAAGTGGAATTCAAAAAAAAGAACTTGGAAAGTTAACACCAATTCACCCTTTACAAGTAATCAATAAATAGTCACTGTCTCTTCTTTACAGTTGCTTGTGCTTTCTAGGGAAATACATTTATCTTTTAACTGCCTAACCTACATTTTTCCTTTTTTTTTTTTACCTAAAAAAAAAAAAAGTCTTTCCTTATGATGATGATTCCATACTTCAAGATCCATCTGTTTCCTCTGGCTCCTCTGCCATTTTGGCCTCAGTGGAGTCCTTTTAATTGTATTTAGCCTTATCCTGGATTGTATGAGCCTTATCCTGGATTGTATGAGCCTATTCCCAAGGATGTCTGGTTTTCATCAGGTAATGACCATTAATTCTGGCTGCATTTCCTTCTAAATCTTGTTGAATGGCATAAGAAACAGAAGCTCTATGTCTTTTCTTGTATGCCCTATTGTTTTAGAAATCACAGTTTTCTCTGGGCTTGGACTGGAGGTTGGTTGATCCAGAGGCACAGAGATGGCCCTCAGACCAGAGAATCCTTTCTCTCCCCATATTCTGTTGTTTACCACTATTGATCTCGCCTCTGCTATTGCCATGAGCATTTCATTCACAGCGCTCCAGACCATTCCCCAGTATTTGCATCTGCATCCATAGCTGCTCCTTGCATCACTTACAGGAACATAGGAAAGCACAGCTTATGGTACTGCCACAGGTCCTCCTTTGGGCCCTACAAACCCAACCTCAGAAGACTCTGTAATTTAAGTAACATTTATAGGCTTCCAGTTCTGTAGCCAGGGCTAAAGCCTTGCTATAGTGAGTTTTATGTGATCTGCTAACAGTTAATAGAGGAAACATAATAGCAGAACACATCTTAGCAAATGCAATCTCGCTGTCTATAACTTACCTGTGCATATATACCGAAGGACTAACTTTATTTTCTGACGTAACCAAAATTGATGTAATGTCTTAAACAATATGATTGCTTTTGTTAAATAATGCCATAATGATAGGGAGGAAAAAAATCCTTAAATTGATGATCTAAGTTTAAAAAGAAAAGTTAATATTGTAGCCTACTAAGTGCCTAATCTGGAGCTGATTTGCAGAGGGACAAAATATAAACTCCAACTTTCACTGCTAAAAACTGACAATCATTTATTTTATGTCATAGCTGGACAATGGATTAAAAGCTTTGGGAAGTACTGATCATAATAACAGGTTTGGTCCACACAGAACATTAAAGTGGGTGAATTCTGTTCACTTGGCACAGCGTCACTACAGTTACATTACTTTGCCATGGTTACCAATCAACTTTCAATTCCCTTAACCAATATTTTACTTAAGCTGCACTCTTCAAACCTGCCCATGGGGCTTCACGGCTTCCTCGAGGCGAAAGCAGCTTTCGGCTGCCAGTGGGAGCACGGCGCCGACACCGCCGGGGCAGAGGCTTGCCTCCCTTCCAGCCGCTGCTCTCCCACCATTTTTTTACCAAAAGGAGAAAGAAACCAGAGGTTTCTGTCTGCCCCTAACTGTTGCTATAACTTAGAAATGTCTCTTTGTATCCTACCACAGTGTCGTGGTTTAACCCGGCTGGCAACTAAGCACCACGCAGCCGCTCGCTCACTCCCCCCCCTCCCTCAATGGGATGGGGGAGAGAATGGGGAAGGAAAAAAAGGTTAGAGCCGAGGGCTGAGATAAAGACAGTTTAATAAGAGAAAATAATAATAATAGTGAGAATGATAACAAAATATACAGAATATACAAAACGAATGATGCACAATGCAATTGCTCACCACCCGCCGACCGATGCCCAGCCCGTCCCAAGCAGCGATCAGTACCCGAGCAGCGATCACTCCCCCCGCGACCGACCGACCCACCAAACCCCCCCCCCCCCCCCCCCCGAGCATGACGTTATATGGTATGGAATAGCTCTTTGGACAGTTTGGGTCCTAGCTGTGCTGTACTCCCAGCTTGTTATGCACCTGGCCGAGCAGGAGAAGCTCAAAAAGTCCTTGAACAGTCTGAGCACTACTTGGCAACAACTAAAAACATCAGCGTGTTATCAACATTCTTCTAGCACTAAATCCAAAGCACAGCACTATGCTAGCATCTGTGAAGAAAATTAACTCTATCCCAGCCAAAACCAGGACACACAGAGATAACTCCTCCTTGTATGTTCCTGATTTTGATAAGCACTCGGTACCTCAAAATTACACAACAGTATTACTGAGGTAATTTTGGTTGGTTAACTTTGACTCGATCATGATCTGTACACGCCAAGAACCCAAGACAACTTCTTGACTTTTTCCAACAAATTCAACTATCTTCCAGTTTATAAACACAATCTAAGTTCTTGCCTCAGCAGTGTGTCATTAGACTGAACTACTGTATTATCAAACACATAAGCTTCCATTATTTTTATTTTTCTGAGGCAGACAATAAGCATCTACATCTATTTTTAAGAAAGCACATGAAATATGCAAAAGTTGATGTCTTCTCAGACAAATTGTTTGAGAAAAGGAATGAAGATCTGTATCTGTGCACATCACATCCCCTCCTCCCTTTTTTCCCACTTTGATGCCTTATTGTCTCTCTGCAGGTTCTTATCTTGACATGAGAGACTAAAGAGTTAAGCAAATGTAACTTCCTAAGGTCTCCACTTGCATTGACAACCATGGCTGTGTTGTAATCAAACCCTGAATCGGGGCCCACCAGCTCCAGGAAGAGAAAGGGTCTTGCTACAGGAAAGAGGGAAACAATCTTCCTAATGATGTGCCTGAGATACTGTCACTGTATCAACAAACCTATTGAATAAATCCTTCCTTGGGTTTTAGGGTGCTTTTGTAGCCATGACTATCAATAGGGTTATAAAGAATAGAGACTGAAGATGGTGGGTGAAGCTCATTTAACTAAAAGGACGGCCAAATATTTGATATAAATTATATCACATTTTCCTTCTATCTCCTTTATACTAAGTGAAGACAGAATTTGGTCATGCTAATTGAAGTGAATTGAATTTAAAAATGCATTTTGCTAAGCAGCTAATACTCAATATCTCAAAGTGTGAGCATTAGATTCATAATAAGCAGATCTTGTAGGCAAACATCAACCTCCAAAGGACAAATAAATAACAAGCAGGGCCCAAAGAATTCTTTGCACCTCTGCTTTTTTATCTGGTCATCACATGCAGAGATCTTGTCCTCCTTTGAGCTCAAAAAAGAGCATTTCATAGAATTGTCTAGGTTGGAAAAGACCTTTAAGATCATCAAGTCCATTTCCAGAATGCCAGCTGACTGGTCGCCTTCTTTAGTCATTCTGTACCTCAGGCTTTTCTCCAGCACTCAGTAATCTGCTGCTTCTAACCCATAAATTGTAATGCAACAGTTTCCTGGGAGTTGGTCTCTTGGGTTCAACAAAGTACTTCCAACTTCTTCAGATGACAGCATCCCCAGCTGTCAACTTCTTACTGCGAAGAAGGGCTTTTATTAGGCTTGAAATTCCCTTCCATTAAGTCATACACTGAAGGCTGACCTTGGCTCTACTCAGTTAATTCCACATCCGCTGCTTAGGGCTTCCTCTGCCGTGCATTCACTCAGCAGGACTTGCTCTAGTGCCATCATTTGTTCATCTTCTCAGTAGTAGACCTTTTTTTTCTCCTGAGCCAAAGATGTTGCATGAAACTTTCTATCCTGTCTCTTTTTTTCAATGTCAAGGTTATTAGGAATGCCGTTTCAGATCCTGAGGTTATGATGCTTCCTTATACGGCAGAGTTAAACTCTTGGCTCCTGATTCTGCATCTATGTGACATCCCAGCGGAATCGAACCTGTCTCGAGCTCTAGATTTAATGCAGAGCCACAAAATTTCTGGAATAGTTGCCCCTCTACCCCAATTTTTCTCCCTCTCTGTGGTAAATTAAGTGTAATATTACCACATATCTCAATGACTATGACATTCTTAGCTTTGATAAATTTGCAGCTAACTTCTTGATTTTTAATTAGATTGTTATGTAGAAGCACTTAATGTATTTCTGTAAGTGACACCTATGCTGGCAGATTTAAAAAGTGTCTGTTACAAAGTCAATGTTTAATTAGCTTTTGCTGCAAATAAAAGACATATTAACTTATAATTTGCTTAGAAAGCCATATACTGCATGATCATTATTTTTCCAAAGGTGAAGCCACTAATTTTTTAATATGGGATTTTTTTTCTCATTTACTTCATACAAAAGTCCCTTAACTCCTTATGCACACTGTAAATCACTTCTCATGCCTTTGACCTCATTACAATTCAAAGTCCCATATTCAATGTTAATGAAAAGAAAAAATTATACATAATTTCTAAAGCAAATTTCTCATCTAAGAGCCAACATTCATTGGAACATTATTTGCCATCAGCTTACGGCCTCTTGCACGTAGCAGATGATAGGGCATCTCTGAAGGAATAGGTTATAGGAATAACAGAAGGCTTTGAATATGCTTTTCTTAGAGGATGTTACTTAATCTTTTTCTATATTAAGAAATGATGATTTAATTCATGTAATTGCCATAGGTAGCCAATAGGAAATGTGTAGAAGCAGGGTACATCAATCCAAATAAGGATGTTTTTCCTATTTTCTATTTAATGTGGGAAATGACACTGACTAAATGGAAATGGGATATCATTAATTCTCTGGGAATAGAAAGTTGGATGACTTTGTAATACGTATGATCCCTTAGCCCTGTATTTATCACAGCACATATAACTGGTTTCTTTTGGAAAAGTACATATAAAACACAGAAGTCATACCGCAGTTTCAGTAGCAGAAGTACAACTTTGCAGGAACTGAACTGCTCTGGATGTACCCAGCTAGTTTATAAACTCAGATTAAAATCTGGCCCACAGACATTTTAGTTTCATTGCAGCTTTTCTAAAGCATAGAACAACCCAGAAATGCAACTGCTCCCATGTATATAAAACTCATATACACTCATCTTTATCATCCATTATTCCAAGTTCACTCATTGTCTTAGATGGTAAGAATATAATTATAAAGTCTGTGTCTTTGTATTTTCTGCAATAGAAATATTCACAATGAATTCCGATTCTGTTTCCTCTAGGCATTTCTACAAAGTGCAATAGAAAGCTACAATTGGATCTCTACACTCGCTTTAATAACAGACATATTATTTCGTGTTTTAAAATCAAATTGAATATTCTTACTAAGCCTATTTCTTTTTTTTTTGTAATAACTGAAGCACTATCTTTCCTCCTGCATTGCTATATTGAATTTAATGCTCTTCAAAGCAGAAGCAACTTCTCAAAAAAACCCCATAAAGTAATGAAAAAATCACAATGACATTCATAACAGCTCTCCTGCAATAAATGAGGACATCATTTACTAGATGCAGATGTGCTACTGGGACAACCACCCTGTCAGCAAACTTTACCTGTCAGTGTCATAATCCACTACTAAGCTTATAGGTGACTTAAAAAAATAATATTGATAAGATAAATACAATTTGCATTAAAACAGTAATATTAAGAGAAAAAGAAAAGCATTTAGAAAAACGGTTTCCAAAGCTTTCGTACTGTATAAATGACATTTTAATGAGTACAGACTAACATCCCGTTGAACATCTGCATTCTTAATCATTTTTCTGCAGCCTTCTGCTATTTACCTATGAGGTCAGACTTTATACGAAAGGTTCATTAATTATGATTAACAGATTATATGACAAATGGCTAAGGGAGTGTTATAGGATCTACTAAGTCAAGCAGTTGCTTATTATCGTAACTAACACATTCTGCTTACGACACTAACCGGTACTGCTTCTATCCCTAGTTACACTATGTTAACCTGTTATAACTACTGATGACTTAGTAGAACACAACCAAATAACGATCCCATAACAGGATGCTCACAACTACAGAAACCACTTTATGCAAAAAATAATTCTACAGGACCACCCAATATTCTTGAAGGGTTCTTTCCAAAGTGTTTTAAAAACTGGAAAGTAATGGAATTATGCATCGTATGTGACCATGTACCTGGCCACACATCAGTCTTTGACAGGAGAACAAAATGGCACATGATTAAATAGAGGCTGATTTGCACATACCGTGCAAAACAAAGCTGCAGTGTAATTTAAGTTGGGTCAAGGCTGCAGGTCCCGTTCTAAGAGCCTGCCCCAGAACTGGAGGGAAGCATGGATCAAACAGTTAATTTTAGTGAAGAAAGTATAGAAAATCCTTAGATCTTGAAGGTTTTCGAAAGTGAGTTTGCAGCAAGCAATATGATAACGAGAAGCACTTTTGCTTCAACTCTTGATACCTCTTTAACCCTAGAAATTGGCAATTTTAATACCCTCCAACTGCACTGAAACTAGCACTCCACATCTGATACTGATGTTGTAGCGCTGCATTTCCCATTTTTTCTTCAAGAATACAGGGCGAGAATAATTTGCTCTGTTTAAGCTCACTTAACACTTTACAATACAAAACATGACCCAGAGGCAGCAATGAATTAACTTCGTAACTTCACAGCCTCAAGTGTTAGCACTTTCATAATTTAGTTTTCTGCTAATATTTTTTTTTAAGCCTCAGAAAATTATTTAGGAATCGATTCCAAAAACAAACAAACAAACAAAAAAATCTTTCTCTTTTAGCTTCTTTTCCAGAAAAATTATTTTAAAAGCTCTAATATTGTCTCCAGGTAAAATTTTCTCACTCTCACTACTGTGAGGGCCATAAAGCAGGCCCCAGCACCTGCAGAAAGCTCTCATTAAGTCCCTGGCCTGAGTCCACTTTGTTATCAGGCTTTGATTGTTCAACAGCCCTGGTTAAATATATGTATTTGTATATAACTGTCAAACCAACCAGAGATTATGGTAATAGCAACATTGCAAATCTGCCCAACAGAAACTACTGACAAATTCTGTCATTTGTCTCTAGAACAATTCTATTGGAAACTCATGGGTTTACTTAGTTTTAACAACCAGAATGAGACAAAATGAAACTGCCAAAGATTTTGAGTATTTTGCACACTAACATGGATTAACCTTCAAGGTTCTTATTATCATTTAGATAGATATTCCTAGCTGCTGTCTTAGGTCAGCAGGTATTCGAATCACTGGAACAGTTTTGCATTACACATGCTGCGGGCAGATGCAGCAGAAATGTAAGCATACTCTGAAAAAAAAGATTAAAACATCGACTGCACCTGAATGGCATGGGAGCGTTTTCTGCTGTGGAAAAGGTTGAAAGCTGCTTAAATCTCGCCTCACGTTTTGTACTACCTTTCATCATTATTTCTCTTGGACTGTCAAGTTTTCATTAGCATGATGTAAATATAAATGACAGGGATGCTTTTAAGAAGATTTTTCCCAAGGTTTTTTTTTTTTCTTCTTTTTTTTCTGTTGTTTTTGTATTTTTTCAGATGTAAACCAAGGGTCCCAGTTAGTGCCATCCACTGGTAGCACTAATACTGTAATCAGATGACAGGCTTTGCTATCAAAGATCTTTACAACGGCTTCAATTCATCTGCGAGCATGTCAGCTCGGCATTGCGCTCCCTAATTCACTCCATTTATCTCACCCACCCTCCTGAAGGGACAGATATTGCACCACTCTTGGTATGCCGAGATCAAGAAATTACCTCTTCCTCTGGCTGCAGTGTGGAAGGAGAGGAGGGGACGGTTCCGCACAGTACAGCCAGATCTTCACGTAGTCCAAGAGCTGTTTATTATTGTCATTATTGCATTACTTCTCCTAAATACTAGCTCATCACCCTTTGAACACTGCTAAACTGAAATGTCTAGCAGGCACGAGGAGACAAAGTACTTCAAACCTGTAGAATATCAATGCTTCAGAGGTAGGTGATGCAAATGGAAGAAAAGCAACAGCAAAAGATATTCTGGCACTTGTAATTTAACTCATTGCAGGGAAACCTGAAAAATATGCGACTAAATACATTTTTAACTTAAGCAGATGTGAGAGAGATCAATTTTAGGATTACAATCAAAATCTTCAGGGATAAATTTGCCCCAAACTTATGCCACATTATGTATTCTTATTACAGCATTTAACCGACTGCTGAAGTCACTACCTGATTTCAAAATAAAAGTACAATTTTTTATATATCTGATACATGACATTTTGGTGGAATTCACTTTCAATTTTTGGTACTGAATTCGAGGAGGAATATAAAATATATATAAAATACATATTTGAAAAAGTGACAGACACTGTCATACCTTTCGATAACACTGTATGCAAGGCCAGGTCAAAGCAATACCGAAACTTAAATACATCAGTTCTCTGACATAACCAAACCAAACCTCTGTTGATCCAGAGTATTATTCCTTCGGTGTTTCATGATAAGCCATGGTTTACATAGTCATCTATTATGGTCATACTTATTTCTCATTTTTTGACATCCTCTAGTCTGGTAGACACTGATATTTAAACCAGTGCACCCTTGCCAAATACAGCTGCTGTGTTATCTTCATAACACGCTAAAAAGCATATCCACTTTGTTCCAAAGAACGCCCTGCAGGCAACTGGGTCAAAAAGCAAAAATTAAAAGTTTAGTGGTAATTTAGTGGCTATCGTTAGTAGCCAGAATGAAGAAACAGTGCGCTTGCTTTGACTAAATGTGAATAAGATGAACATGAAACTTGATTCAACTCCTAAAAATGCCAAGGAGGATCTTCTAAACATTACAGTGAGAGATAGATAAGGCCACACTGAAGAGTCAAAATCAGGAGTAAATGCAGTTGGGGGAAGGAATGCTTTGATGGAAGGCATGTGCCATAATCCCTCCTTCAAACTAACAATAGCCCCTTTAGGACAGCAACCTATTTAGGTGACTTTGGTATCAAGGAGCCTTATGAATGCTTCTCCACAGTATTTTCAGACCAATCATGACCGAAGCCTTTAATCCACATCTGCAGACTGTAAAATAGAAGAAACTTTATTCTTAAAACTTTTTTAGCAGTAGAAAACTTTTGTCTCAGTACCGAAAGTAACAACAGCGTTGAACAAACAACTTAGGCTCAAAGGGCTACACAACCACAAGATGTTTCATACAAAGAATACACTAATCCCATTTCAATGCAGAGGCTGGAATTAAAAATGTGTTTCAGTCACACTGCTTGCAAAGCAGGAACAGCAAGATGCCTTTTGCCATTATTTCCTTGCAAATCATGGTCAAAGATACTAGTGTTCTCTAATGAACCTCCTCTTGTATTGCTAAAAAATACACAGGTTTCTCCTTTTATCCCATCGGACCTACATGTGTATCTGTTAGCATTTTTCAGGCTCCAGAAGATCATTTATGCCAACCGACTGCTCTCTGTTACAGTTTTCCGAAAAGAGTGAAAAAGTAAGTTGATCCTATAACCAAAAGACCAGTCGAGGTAGTGTTAGAGACACGGTGTCAACACAAAAGCCCTGAAACAAAGAGGAAGCCCTGGAAGGTCTGGCTGTTATTTAATCAGTGACAAAAACATGCTGGTGTTTCTTGTATTTAAAAGTCGGATGGAGAAATAATCCTACATGATATATAGTACATGTAGGAAACACAGAGGAATACCATTAACTCATTTGAACCACACTAATTTTCTGCCTTACGTACCATTTCTAATCTGCGCAATGTCTGAGCTATATATATTTGACTTCTTTTTTCAGTGAAATTAAATATGAAAATAATTCCCACCCCAAAAATCTGAGAAAAAGAATGCAAGAGAGAAAAAGACAGACAGAAAAAGGGAAGGACAGAAAGGCCACAAGACATCTGCAAAAGAATCACATAGAAACTATGTAAATCCAAATTAATAACCAGGCCAACCTCGAAAGCATCATCTAACTGCTAGATACAAATAAATGTACCTGAGACGTGAGTCAGGTTGTGTCACATAGGCATTTATCCCTTATTATTTGATTTGTAGTAGCAAGTAATGAAGCCAAGCATGCATTTAGACAGTTTGAAGCAGATGGACAGCATACTCTGGAAAACAAGTTAATGGCAGAGGCAGGTAGATCTGCGTAACTCAATAGTCAAAATGGCCTCAACAATTAGAGACAGTTACAGATGCAGCATTTTCACATTTGGGTCCTGCACATATAAACATGCAAAAATACTTATGTTGATCCTGTGCATAGCTTTTCTCTGCAAAAATAGTTTTTTTCAGGAAGCAGGTTAATACGGTAGAAGCTGCATGACTGTTAAATGAAAACTGACTTTTTTTTTTTTTTAACTTGTTGAACATCATTAGTGCAAATCCACCTCCTCCCATTGCCAGCGCAAAGGCCACTGCCCACAGCAAAGCTAATGCAGCTCTAACGATGCACAGAAGGAGATCCCCATAAATTTGCTACACAACCCAACCACGCGTGTCCACAGAACAGCAGATCAGGGGCGGGTAATGAGGCCAGCTTGTTTGCTGTGATCTTTCCTATGGAATAAGAAAGCATTCTCACATAACAGCTTAGCAAAGCTAGCATTCAAAATCACCCCAAACGCACTTGAGCCTGGTGGAAGAGTCTCAGAAGCAAGTCAGGAGATTGAATATACCTGCGTTTTACTCTTCTTTACAACATTTTTTTTTTCATATTCAAGCACTCACACAAGCTGTTGATTACCACCCAGGCAGCCTACAAGCAGGTCAGCCCCGGTGCACGAACACACACCGAGCAAGCCGAGATACAGGCAAACCTGTAATCATTTATTGACTCTATGGATAGAGAGGAGTTTGATAACCAACAGTTGTCCCACACCCAACTTCACACCCAAGTAAACCACCAAAGTGGTAAAAAAATTGTAGCTACAGATGAAGCAGGAAATTTTATACCAGTCAGAACAAGAAATATCAGCAGTAACTGGAAGTTCAAAATCTGGCTGGTATAAAATGAAATAGATGATAAATTCGAGGTATAAGAATCACTAAACATCAATAAATTCAGTCCAGCAGTACTTTATATTACCACAATCAATGAATGTAGAGTCACATACTGATCTCCATGGCTCACAGCTATAATTAACCCTATTAGTAATTAATAACAAACAAAATGCCTAAACCTAGATTTTCTAAAATTGAGTACAGAAGCCAATAAAGCGTACACATTATTACACCAGTAACTTCCTATTTCCTGAAGCAAACTCACAAAAGATGTTTAATCATCTGTCCTAGAGTCAAGTTTGGAAGCAGGAAAAGAAATACTGTTCTGAACATCTCTTCTACAAATTTAAGCAAAAATTAATTTTGCAGAAGCGTTTTTTTCTTTCTCTACTACTAGCCTTCTGGTGGTATCTCCGTGAGGCTTCTAATCTACCAAATCTTTGTTCTAGATACAGAGACCTTCTCCAGGACAGTGAAGTTTTGCTAGCAGCCTCTTCCTGCACTATAAACAGCATTTATGCAACATCCCCTGCTGGGCCTGCTCCCTCCTTTGCGTCTGTGCCCGCTGCCTTGCAGAGTTGCCGCGGGTGTGCTGCTTTTGCAGCCAGACAACCTGCTCCACTCATGGATCACACAGATGAAACATCTCATTTCCAGGTTCTGAAAGGTGCTTCTCCAGCTCTGGAGTGCGTGTGGATCCCAGAAGTTGTCCCCTCTACCCCACCTAACCCAGCCAGAAAAGCATGGCAGAAAAAACCATGCTTCTTCCCTGTATCGCTTCCATTGTAGCTGTTACTGAAACTGTGACTGTATTCAAATTCCTCATAAACTACTTTCAAGTGCACAACCCTTGGTATCTCTTGAACTTTCCAAGATTGTATTATCGTAGAAGGTGCCAAGTGACTACACTGCCTATTTACCAGAGGGATGTCTCATTGCTTCTATTCATAATACATTAAACAAGCTAGCACTGAACGTTTTTGAAAAGCCAAGAGCTCTATTTCTTTTAGTTTATTATTTCAGAAACAGGAGCTGCTACACAGACAACCGATTCCATATGCCTCAGAAGGAAGACAATAAGGTGCACAAGCTAGAGAAAGAGAGAGGAGAAAACGTTCTTTTAGTTGCTAGTCATGCCATGGACCTGCTATCTGCCTAGATATGGATGACCGTGTTTTAAAAGCTGTGTGTGCTTTGGGATTCTTCCATTCTTCTTCACAACTTTTACAGCTTTAAGGCCAGCTCTTCAAAGAGGATAATCGTCCTCAACTTCACCTGAAGCTACTGGGAGCTCTAAATTCTCACCTCTCCAGAAAAATCAATACAACCCAAAAGTAAAAGGAAGAGTGCTCCCAAAACCAGAAGCCACAGGTTAGAAAAAAATCTCAGCCACAGGTTATTTCTTTATTCTGAAGTGGAGATCACTTCTGCTCAGTTTTTCTAGGTTGCCGAGGCTCCTGGCTGAGATATTCGCTACCAAGGTACAACATAAACATGGCCCATCAAAACGGACCATGCTCTGTTTACTTCTCCTCCCATGAGTCAGCGCTAGAGATGATGCAGGGAAGCTTCAGCTCCCAGCACTGTGTGAGCAGCAGCTGGGAAAGAGCAAAGGAACTCCGTATTCACCGTCTTAATGTGATCATATCAAAATGTGTTGAGTGATTTCTTCCACCCCTATCCCCAGTGTCATTTCTCAGTGTCCCAAGGAATCACAGATGGCAGACCAGAAAGCACGGTCTGGTCATGTAGCCCATCATGTTGCGGCAATGTGCCTTTTCCTTTACAGTAACCTCTTGATGGTATTTGCAGTCAAGTCCACTTTTAAGTGCCTTTACTTATTCCTCTGTGAAAGTGAAAAGGAAAATCAGTTCTGTTCCTTATGTGTAGAAATATTCCTGCTATATTTATTTATGACATGCCCTTGTAGTAGACATCAGAAAAATAAAGAGGAGGAAATGGGTTCTGAAAACGTTTGGGACAGTTTTATAGAATATTATTGCAATTAATTCTCATAAAATCCATCTGCCACACCAAGGGCTTGTGTTACCAGGAAACCATTTGTAAAGGGTTCAGAGGGAGAAAGAAATTATAATATCCCTTTCCTCTCTTTCTCACACTTCTCAACCTGCCTTTCACAAAAAATAAAGTTATGTGAGCTTTTCCATGCAGCCAGCTTACCACGGGTTTTATGTGAAGTACTGTGCAGATTTAGAGGAAATGCTGGATACTCCTAAACCAAAAAGAGTTTTTTTCCATCTGAATGATGCAATAGTCAGTTCTATGCATCCTATAACTTGCCATAACAGAAAAAAACTTTCTATTTCATGCCCTAAACCTAAACCATGGAAATGCAAAGCAATAATTTCTCTGTGCCTCAGCCTCTTGTAATTTGGAGGCGGAACAGAATGCGTAGAGATTCCTCTCCCTAAGCTTTGGAAAATAGCTGATGGACAAATGTGTTTGTGAGAGTCTCAAGGAAACGTATGAGTGGAAGGAGAATGCATAAATACAAGATAAATCACGTATCTATGATAATACATTGCACGCTTCTGCTTTTTAATTTGCATCTATTGCTGCTTTTTACATCTCTGCTTTTTGTAGATCACAGTTGTCTGACATATGCCAGGAACCTATGCTTTCCTCTGTAGTCAGTGGGGAGAATCAGACACACCACCTACCCGAGTGGGACCATCTTCTAGAGATGCCTACCCTTACCTACGTATCATCTAGTGGATCTATTTAACTCACAGAAATTAGACTTCTGCTACTAATATCAGCACACTATTATGGGCAAGATAAATTCAACCCTAAAGTGTTCCACAAGTGTCACAAAAAAATTTCATTGCAGTTGTGTACACCAACCTTAAAGGTCTTCTTTAAATCTTGATTATTTGTGCTGTTGGATGCCCCCTGTTTTAATGACAAACATCATGCAAGGCAGCTCCTCACTGCACCTAGCTGCAGTCTTTCTGTAAAAGCACCACTGACGTGGAGGCGCGAAAAAGCAGGACTCGCACGCGTCTATTCTTGTCATGAAGATGGGTTAGTAAAGGGAAAAACATGTGGATGAGAAAGTCAAGTAGTACGCATCACACCTGAAATGGGCCGAAGTGTCAGAAATCAACAGTAAGGAAGTCATAATTAGACCTGCAAATTAGTTCTTATTTAGATATTAAAAAAATACCAAGTAAAGGCAGAATTATGGCAATTCTAGTATACTGAAATAAGGATTATTTAAATTTCTAAGCATTAAGTACAGACATTTAAGAATATATGAAACACTTCTTCCAGTCTATTATCTAAAAAATATTCCTCCTATTTCTTAAGGGTTTTCTCTAGTGTATTAGAAGTTCCTACCAGAAACGAAAAACTGACTTCACTGAAGTCTCATCACTGCAGAAACCTCCCAGTGAGCCAAATGGAAACATTCTTAGCTTAGATAATGATACAAAATTCAGGTTTCTAAACATTTTCTTTAAAACTCAAATTAGCCAGAGCTTCTGAGATGCCAATGACCTTACATATGCTCCTAAGCTTACGTGCAAAAATCAGAACAATCGGATCTAATTACGGCAGAAAGAAATTATGCAAGAAAATCAGAGCTACTTTATCACACCCCCTTCCAATTGAAACCTGGCCAGAAACAACAATACCAGTAACATTCCTAACTGGTCAGTCCAGGCAGGTTTCCATCATCTGGGCATAGTCAGGAACTTGGTGCTAAATTTATTACCATGCAACCTTACATTAAACAGCATGAAGCAGAGAATGAAATCATTGTTCAGCAGAAATATGAGTGCTCCAAAAATGGCAGAGCAAAATCAGGTGACTTGTTAGCAGTTTATATCACAGGGATCAAACACCACCATGATTTCTGACAGCTTTAGCCAAACATTTGCGACCGCCCCAGCGAGTAGAAAGAGCTTCATTTGCAACATCTGAAGTCCCTGTGAGAATTAAGTGGACATCAAGATAAACAAAGTATAGCCTGACTGACAGAAAAGATCAGAGAAATGATGAAATACTGACCAAAATGTCAGCAAAGAACACAGATACTTGCCAGCATGACTAACAGGAAAGTTAGAGATTAGGAAGACGACGTAGCAGATTTTTTTTCTAGGTTTGGGGGTTTTGCTGTTTCTTTTATTACCTCTCCAAATCTAAAAAGAAGAACTTTTGTGTACGATCCTTGCATTTCAGACCCTGTAGGGCCATTTTGGGATGTACCACTGCAGACAGTATGTCTGGCAGGAACACATCTGTGACCAGGTGCCCATTAAATCATTTCCTGAGCTGTTTTAGACCTCTTCTGAGGGCAGTTTGGTAGCATGCCAGTTCTGGTCTAAAATCTGCAAAGAACCACTGATTAATTGGGCTTTTGCTATTTCACTGTTACAAGGAACTGCACTCCTTTCACATTCTTATGGGACTCCTTGTGTGGTTTCATTGGCAATTGCAGTAAGTTTACCCCTCTGTCTATATATTTTTCAAATTAAACAAAGTAACTAATGAACTGGAAAAATACTGTGTCAGCAGTGAAACAATGCACTGATTCCTACTGACAATCATATTTTGGATCCACTATCTTATCTGATGCACTCCCCAACATCCCTTTAAGCACAGGAGTCTCACAAATTCAGTGTTAAATTCCATTAACATTTGTGATTTCCTCTTTACTTTTTATCGAGTAAAATCTTGCTATTTTTCTTCCACTGCACCTAAATCACATTTTTAATACACGCAGGTGGCAAAATAAGGGGATACCGAATACTCAGTAGGCTCCATTGGAGTAAAGCAATCAGATACATACTCAGAAGTGTATTTTAGGCCTACGCTACAATCCAAAGTGTGGGTAGTGTCAGTATGGCCCATGCTGACCTATCTGGGTAAGATTTAAATCTGCAGGCCAGAGAATCAAGACCCAGGAAGGGTGGCTGCAGCAAGACAGCCTTCACCGAGGAGGAGCGGGCCAGCTCGCAGCTTGGGGTGCTAACCTGGCACAGCCATCCTGGGCCAAAGTAAAAAAGACTGACATTGCTAAGGGGTGCACAGCTGGTTTTGCACAGGGACACTGAAGATGCAACCAGACCTTTATGGTTGATGCATAAAATAAACTTGCAATTTAGAAAATGTGCAAGGATAGCTCAAATGATCTGAGGCGGAATGACTCAGTGATTTTAAAAAGAAATTCGTGGTGGTTTTGCTACTCCTTAACCTTTGAAAGTCACAGCACAGAGGGGAAAACACTTCTCCTGCAGACTATCCAGAAGTCAGCTTGCATCCACAAAATACTTCAATAAGAATACGCTGAAAATTTCTAGTAACTTTCCCTGGCTTTCTATGTGACTGGCCTTGGTGAGCTTCTGGAGTTACAGAATGAGTTTAATATCACAGAAAAAGAAACCAATGGTAGCATAACAAGCACAGCTTCCATTCACATGACTAAAGAGGTTAAGAGTTGGATCCTGTGCTTCTGCCTGGTTTTGTCAAGGCAAAAGGAGCTCCGTCCATTTACACTACTCTGGGACTGGTCTCGATCAAAATTTAACAGCAGGGTGGTGGTGGGGAAATCAACCTAAAAAGTTATGTTTATTAGCTTTAAAAAAGGGGGAGAAGAAGGGGAAACAGTCCTTTCTTCCCCTAAGGCCTTCCAGGAGACATGTCAGAAAGAGTGAAATACATAGACAGACAAAAAGAATGAAACAGCAATGTCACAAGAAATAAGAAATGAGAGCTATCCGAAAAACAGATGCCAGACACAGCAAGAAAAAACCCATAAACTTACATTGGTTGTTTCTGGTGAGTGACAAATGTGACCAACTTGGTGCTTCCAGAGTATGTTTAAAAGTAGCAATGCAAATAATGCTGAAGATATGCATACAGTACTTAGATATATAGACAAATATATGCGGATATACATATAAACAAAACAAAGTACGTATTATGTTGATAGCTCCTCATTTTCAAATGCATTTTGTGTTTTCCTACAGAGTCTCATCCAAATTCACTGCAGTCAATGGAATAGCTTCCACTGATTTCAAGGGACTTTAGAACAGGTCCTGAGAAGCTACTGCAAAACAGAATTCTCAGCTATCTTCCTTGTCCAGTAATTTTTTTTTCTCCTTAAACTCATAATTCAGTTAATATATTTTTTTACACATGAATTTGATCTTATCAACACTGTTCTGTCCAGGCATGGGGACTACATTATCTCCCTTTATCAAACTGAAATGAAAGGAAACTTTTCCACCCTTGGGCATTTTCTCCCTCTTGCAGATATGTCTGTGTTCCTTTATCTGGTCCTTTTTTGCATTCACTGTAAATCAAAAACTCTCCAGAGGAACTTCCTGGATTCTCAGTTATTGAATAAGGCTAATCAAGTTCCCAGAGAACAATCTTGCTTTTTATGTCTATCCGCATCCGCAGGCTCTTCATCAAAACAGTCCTATTCAAGATTCTTAAGGGCTCTTCAACAAAAATATTTTAGATCTTCAAAACAAAAGTTTCCTAGCACCAGGTTCACTAGTCTCTTAACTTTGCTTTAACTCACTTCTTATCCACAACTACAGTAACAACACACTATAGGATATTGTGCCTAGTGCTTCAACACACAGCTCTTAGATCCAAACAAAGAGTTCAGTTCTCTTTGATTACATTAACTTTTTTAATCCAAAAGGTTTTTGGTGAAGCATATGTTCTGCATCATTAAAATCAGATATTCTGGCTTTGATCTTTAAGTTCTCTCAGTTGACTGCTTCTCCAAACTACAAACTATTTGAGCTTTTGAAGTTATCTCCTTGCTCTGTACAGAAAACCTGAACCTTCAGCCAGATTTGATAGGGTTACAAGATAATAACCATATACCATTGTATTTACTTTTTACATATTAAACTTTGCTTTGGGAAAAAAATCTACAGCTTTATCAGAAAAAGCTTAAATGCAGTAACTATAAAACACAGAATTCTCTACACAGTATTAGATACTTAAGTATGTAAGTAAACCTAGGAACATTTTGTTTCACTGAACACTATTTTTTCCACTCTGTAATTATCAAAATAACTTTTATAATTTTTTTTTTCTTTTTCTTTCTTTCTTACAAAGTCAACGAGGAGCTTGGACAGAGATAGGAAGCCTGTGGATTTAAAGTAGTGGAAACGGTCCACAGTGAATGGCAGCCGCCAGGCCGTCACACAAACAGGCTCTGCAGCCTGGAAAGCCAGCGAACAATTGCAGAAGTTGAGGTGTGACATTACAGCAAGATTAATTAAAGCAGCAAGGCCAGCTGAAAATAGCTAAGGCAGCCATTTGTCAGTGGACTACAACAGGCATTAAGTGGCTTCCAAAAATAGCAGGACTACTGGTCCCATGACGCATCTCAGTGATTCTGGAAGGAAATATCTAGCCGAGCCAGCAAGCCTAGCCTGGAGATGTGGGACACCAGGCATCCAAGCTCCCAGTCCCATTGCCTGGATGCTAAAAGCTTTGGCTGAAATTATTTGGTTCTCAAGTACTGCAAATAATAGTAACAGAAGCAAATATTCAACCAGATGCAAGAAGTACTAGTCAAAATGAGAGCAAAAGGAAAATTCAAGATGGAATTATTAACGTTGACTGAAAAGGATAGTATCTGTGGTTCCGTGGAGGAGGAGGCTCACCCAGTCAGTTCCCTGTTACATTTTAACATGATACTGGAGGTGGAGGAGGTGAGATTTTATGAAATACACAATCCGCATATAGTGAACAAGTATGAATTCATAAAATGGAATAAAAACCCAAATGTTTTTGATGAAACAAAATAATTTAGCATTAAAGGTTATCAAATAGTATCTTGTAAGTGTGACATTTGTCAAGAATAGAGGATCAAATAAAATGCAAACTACTCTGTGTAAGAGTGACGATGTCTCCGTGTGTCTGTAAATAAAAAACTACACATTCTATTTTAATTTGGAAAGTTATTTTCATTTCAAGCATTCTCTGCATGGGGCAAATGACTTCTGAAGATGAAAACATTTCCCACACATGCTTCACATCATGTAACAAGAGAAAGATCACTCCCAAATTCAATCTCTCATTCATGCCTTCCCACCCCCCCTTTTTTTCTCCTTAAGAAAAAAAAAAAAAAAAAAAAAGAAAGAAAGGGAAAAAAAAGAAGAGGGAGATGTGTTTGGCAAATCAACAACAGAAATATTTCAGAAACTGTCCAAGCCATACAATCCCAAACTAATTCGGACAGAATCACATGAAAAGAAAAAGACATCTTCTGAAGAAAAGTCATTTCTACATGCCACCTTTTTCCAATTACCTCCCAGTAACAATTTAATGAGAGCTGTAAAATACAGTGCATATCTGCCACTACATGATCTTACTACTCAACGCTTCTGAAACTCAGGTGCCCAAATTTACAAGCTTTTTATAATGCGTGTTCATCCAAATACTTTAGCACATGAAAAACTGTATTCAAATGAGTAGTTCCTCTGATGTTTATGGCTCTGATTCTAAAATTATATATGATGGTCCTAATCCGGCAGATGTTTAATAACTCAGACCCAGATTCTAAAATTATATATGATGGTCCTAATCTGGCAGATGTTTAATAACTCAGACCCATTAAAACTGATGAAATTCTAAACTCAAATAATTTCAGTTTAATTCAAAACATTTAGTACAATAAAAGAAAATTACATAAGTTTAATATCCATTTTTCTTGTCTATAATTATATTTCCATTATATACTTCCTAGATTAAGCTAAATCTATACTATCTAATAAACATAATTACATGAAATGTTCATATAATAGACTAAAGAAAGTAACAATTAAAAGCCCATAATTTAGTTACTCTACGTACCTCATCATTCGCAGAGAATGAAATATTGGATTAATTCATTTACCTTCAACCAAGCACTGACAAGCACTCTTCTAGAGATAGATTGTATTTTACTCCTTCAATTCTTCGTTTCTTTTGCTACCTACTTTCATTAAAAAAAAAAATCTTGCCTAAAAGTCCTATCTTGTCGTGGAACCTTGTTTGTTGATCACATTAGAAACTTTTCATAAATAGTTTATAAAGCATTATTAAATAATTAAAAATACTATTAACATGTTACTTCTTGCACTCTACAGAAATTCATAAAAATTATGTAACACTTACTCCAATATCTACTAAATATTTAACTTACATGAACTACGTATACATAAATCTTTATTACATTTTTGCTCTATTTCCCAGTAATACAGATGCTAATTGTTTTCCGCAATTTTAAAACCAAACCCCTTTGAACGATATTTCATGTCTGTATACGTGGCAATGTTGCTGGCCTCACCAAGAAAATGTCTACGTATACCCTGTTCTAGTAGTGCCTTCTCTTGCCTAAATTAATCTTAAAACAGGAGGGAAAATATATATTTAACTCAGCAATAATGATGCAGCCGTGTAGATACTGGAGAAACTGCTTACACGGTATCTGCACACAGACAAGAACAAAACCCGAAGAGCGATCTTGGAAGAGCACGTTTCAGGGGCAGTCTGCCCACAGGTCAGAAGAATAAATTCATTCTTGTCTTGGTAGGGTTTCCCGCACAACATCCTACTATTTTACACTTTGGAAGAGGGCAACTTTTACCCAATGATAAAGTTGCCGTAGTTCTGGAAAATGAATGCTATAAAATTAAAGGTAAACCAGAATCTGAGCCTGAGCAGCGGCTACTGAAAGCCAGCGGAAGGCGACAGCATCGCCTTCAATGGGCTCCGCACCGGAGACTGCGTGTACAGAGTTACTTATAAACTGCATACATTAGCTGATCATTTGTTCTCAGCTTATTCTTAATCCTATTTTACAAAGCTAATGTTCATCTTCTAATGACAATCTAATTGCTTGGTGCCATGTTTACTAGTGGGAATGAACCACAAGCCATGTCACTGTAAGCTCCGGGGAGTATTCCAGTGATTGGGAGGTTAAAAACTCCCTATCTGTAGAAAGGGAAAACTCATTTCTTAACTCTCTGGTACAAATTATTTCCAGGTGCTGATAATTATCACTCATGGAGTTTGATATTCCGGACTCTACATCTAAATTTATACTTGACAAGTTAAACTTTTCATTATGTGCAGCAGTCTCCTAAAGGCTGAGGAGAAGGACAGACTCCCAATGGTTGAAACCAATTCTACTTAAAATAGCAACACTTAATTACAAGTCTTGTTTATTTCTTTTCAAAGTATTTCAAATATATCTTTTCCCCAAAGGAAATAATGTTGTATATTATTAAACAGCTAAGTATTATTGCATCTGCTTATGAACAAGAATTGTGAATAGCCAAATAATTATTTAGGAAGCCTTGGAAAGGAATCAGAAAAAAAAAAAATCCATCAAAAGCTAACGATTTCCATTATGTAAACCTCATGCAGTTATCTTACTTGACAGACACATTACATACATGCAAAAGACGCCTAAGTGTGCATGTGTTAACAGACATGACACAGAGAAAGGCAAAGATTCAAGCACTAGATGTTTATATGTATGTTTAAATTCCTACATGCAAGCACTCATGCTTACATATTCACACATTTTTGTCACTAACCAGACAAAAAGTTATTTAAAGAAGCTAAAAATAGGGTCTAGCAATGACAAATTCAAAGGAATTTATGGAAGAAGCACCCTGTAGCCACGCAAGTATTTTTAAAGTTTATATTCCAGTTTAAAGCTCCTATATGGCTACCTGTAATCTTTTAGGAGTCTGGGTTTTGCCCATCTGGCATGCTGTGAAACTCATCAGTCAATTAATTTTGAAGCAACTCTGACATAAGTTTATTTAAAAGGTGACCCAAGAGGCTCTCTTAAAGTGAATGCCACAAACCCATTGCCAAGTGCATCCCATTGCACTATTAGAATTATATATAAAATGGCACACTGAGCTGTATTATTCAGTCGTTCTTACACTGGTTGCAAAATTACATCTCCCAAACTCTAGAAAAGATCAACCACATGATCTGCTGGGGCAGGATTATTTTAACGGACATGCCTTAAATTGGGCAGGTGTCTTTTTGCATTAAAGACTGCATTATGGGAGGGCGAAGGTACTACTCGTTTCCCCAAACAGCAAACACCTGCGGAGTCTAGGCTCTCAGTACCTGCAACGTTACTAATGGTAAATTAATTGTGGCAGGGCTTGAAATTGAGTCCACTTGATCTTAGGGTCTCACAGATTAAAGTATTAGTCCACTGAACCATGTTACTAGACTTCACTTTAATCTATTAGATACTTCCTTGTCTTTGCACAATAAGCACGGTAGGAAAAAAACCAGAACAGTAGAAATCTTGGAAGAGTGACAAGCAAACATGCAGAAATTTCAAGACACAGTCTAGTCAAAGGAAAATAACTACTAAACAGTGACCGTCTGCAAATTAAGCTACATTGGGCTACGCTAGGCCAGATCCGCAGCTTGTATGAATTAGCAGGCCTCCAAGGCGGTGGCAATTTTCATTTGTGAGGATATGAAAAAATATTTGGTATTTCTTTGATGCTTTCAATACTAGAATGAAAAGTCTGGGAGAAGTGCAAGGAAAGCACTCCATTTCTAGCTGGATAAACTGATGCACAGACAAATCAAATGATTCAGAATCACACAACTGCTTGAAGGCAGAGCAAACCACAAAATTTATCATGCTTTCGGGTCTTCTGCTCCCACCGTCAGTCTTACTGACCTGTGTACCAGGCATCTGAAGAAGAAATGCCATTTGTTAAACGACAGTCTGGATATTAAGCATGTATGCACCTCATGCCTGTATTTTGAGCTGCATTCATCCCACCTAATTCTAGGGATTTAACTGATACAGCCTTTCCAGGCGCTTTGGTCATCGGGGAATGAGAGGCAATTTCAGAGCCTGATTCAGACACCAGGCAGGTGAGCACCCTTCCCGAAAGTAGCACCCACCACCCTGCTTCACGGACTGCAAGAGGAGCCCAGGCCACCTGCACTGGGTAAATGCCTAATATCGAATGGGGCAGTTCAGACACGTGTGGTTTGCTCTACAGGGCTGCCAGGAGTGAACACAACGTTATGCAAAAAGACCAAAAAAAAAGCATCTTTGCTTATATGTACAGCTATGGCGCGAATTTAATAGTGCACAAATCCCAAACTAGAAGCCTGAGAGAATACATAAACAAAGGCACAGAACATTGGGGTTGAACAGCTTGCAAAGTGAGAGGGAAACGTAAAAGCGATCAGGGATACCATTAGAAGCACATACAACAAAAGAAATTTAAGCCAGAAATAGCCAGAAGCTTATTTCCTTCGTGATTCACAGAGCATATTGCAAAACTGCAGTGAGTTGGCATAAATTTGTCAATTTAAGCTCTAGTAGGAAACGTCTGATAGTAGGAGATCATCCTTAAGAGGGTGGAAGTAAAATGAACTAATATGAAAGGCAGGAGGTGAGAGGCAGCCGAAAGAGCTGCTGTTGGTAATTGATTTGGTCTCTTTTAATATTCTTTCAAAATCACCTCCTCCTTCCCCCTCTTTTTCTCGCCATGTACCCACCGAGTCCCTCCTTAAACTGCATCCTGAGCACCATTCCCTGTTTGCCTGACCTCTGCACCAGCACAGCCGACCCAGGGGAGCAACACCCCCACCGCTCTGCCCGGGCTTGCAGGAAACAAAGATACGCTGGAGTAACTCCCCGTTTCTTTCCCACTGGATAACACATTAAATCTTAAATTGCAAAGGAGTTAAACAATGCCTTGTAGCGCATGACATCACTGCATTTAATCATCTCCAACATTCTTGCAAGTGCACTCAGGACTTAAAAAGGAGAATTCACTTCACTTCTGATAACGGGAGCTTTCACATTTACTTGTATACATTTTTTTTTTTTTTTTTGAAGGACCGCATTCCAGCACCATTTCTTAAGATATTCTTAACACAATTTAGCAAAAGCTCTGTAATCCAATACTTATGAAATGAGCTGTCAAGCATAAAGTATGCCAGAATCTCTTAAGTCCACACACAGCAGGACACAAAACTAGTAGCAACTGTACTGAATTACAACCAATAGGAGAAGTCACAGGTCACCGAAGCCACACCGGGTCCTGCTATAGCCAACAATGAAACTTAATGTACTTTCCATGTCCAGAACCATCCGCTATAGAGCTTCTGTAAAACAGATTAATGATAATAGCAGTAGAAACTAGAAAAGAAATGCAAGAAATGGAAGCCCAGCCAATATTCCATTTGTAATTTGTCACACTATCACACAATAAGACTTCAGTGTGAATGTGTTGCCAATTTACAATTCAAATAAGCTTCCTTGAATTTTTAAAAGAATGGACTGTACACATCAGTCAGTATGACACAAAAATGCCCTGTCAGGTTAATTTTAAATGCACACTTTATTTGCTACTGTTAACTAATCACTATCATTATTTCTGATCTTTAAAAGAGGTATCCATTACTAAATAAAATGCATCTCCTGATCCCTAACTGGAATGGGACTTGTTTCTGCAACCAAGCAGTATTCCCTAATTTACAATGTTTTGACTTTACACTAGCTAGTGAAACGGTAATTATTTTTTAATTTTATTTTTTTTTTCCCCCACCATGTAAAAGCCCAAGGTATTACCAGCAAAAGGAGCACATTCGGTTAGGGCTTTACATAGGGTCTACTAAAGGCAATAGCAATTTTTTTCATTTACTTCAAAAGCCTATTGATCAAGCTACCATTAGGAAAAAAGAAAAGGTTTCTTTTCGTAAAACACTGTTTACCTATAGTTGATTAAATTCCTCCTGGCTGTGAAATTCAGCAGATGGACTATCAGGGGGATGCATTTGGCCTACTGGAGACCAGACACTGTTTCTGTCGGAAGGTGTGGTGCTTTGATGATGCAGAAAATAAAGCCCATGCTGTTTCTATGTTCTATTAAAAGGAAATCCATTAAGACAGTAGTTAAGTGGTCAAGGCCTAAAATTAGACTTGCCACAAATGCCAGTGGCAGGAAATATTCTTAATATTTAAAATTTCGCTTCATAAAACAAAAGTTACACTGAGTTTCTGAAAAAAAGCCCATAGAGCCAAAAAATCATTGAAGTAGCTAAATGCATACCTAGCTCTAACCACAAGAAGTCAGTGGCTCTAGCCTCTTGCTTACAGTTCAGCATCTACTGCTCCATCAGCTCAGGGTTTATCTTTGTAGTGTTCTGTCACTGCAAAGGCTTTACATCCTGAGCTGTGCTGAAATCAGGGCTGAGAAGACCTAAAGCTGCAAAGGACAATCTGTGGGGTACTGTAAAAATACAAATTGAATTTGTATCACCATGAAACGTCTCCTGAAGCTCCAGCCATACTTTATTTAGATGAAAATAGCTTTAAAAGTTCCCCTTCTTTCCTTGTCATATAAAGCTCCGACCGTCCTGTTTCTTCTATACTCCATAGTCTGCTGCTCCCCAGTTATCATCAATTGGGTGTCAGGGCTACGCTCTACCTGCATCGCCAAAACAAGCTGTCTTCAAAATAATCAAAGGACTGCTGCTGGGGGTTCTCCAGGTGGAGGCAGAAGGGAAGAGGCAGTCTAGGGGGAGGTTTATTTTTCGCCCAGATCATTTCAGGGATCCAATTCACAACAAAGCCTCAAAAACCACTGGGTTGCCACAGCGGAGGACAGGCAGGGATGTGGAGTAAGTGGTTGGGATGGGAGTGCCTTCAGGTGGCTTTAGTGTCATGGAAAACACAACGAGAGCAGGTGGATAGTTCCACCACAAGTTAAATAGTCAATACAACATGTAATTAGGTTCACTCATAGCATCTGCTAGGAAAAACAGAAGTTGTTTCTATCTTTTTTAGAGCTATGAGGGTTAACGTCAAAATTCACACTACTTACCTGGTAACCTGCTGGGGTTCATTACACCTATTTGTGGGTAGCATCCTAAGCCAGACTCTCAAGCACATCCAAGTTCATAGACTAAGACTTTTTCAGCTTTTTTTAAGAAAGAAAATGGAAAGCAGTTTGAAAATGAACTTTGTTGCCAAGAGGTGGACAAAGTACTTTGTTTCTATTTCAAGGACAGGAAGAAAATAAGTGACTGTATGGAAAAAGGTATGTATGCTATTTAGAGAAAGATGTTATTTTTCAGTGTCTTTAGGGGAAGCTACTTACAAAGGGGCATAGCTAGGTATTAAAAACCAGGAGGATCAGCTGGCAGTGTGATGAAAAACATGTAGTAATTCATCAGCCTGTGTAAACCCAGAGTAGTTTTACTCCAAAGCAAATTTCCCATGACTTTGGTATTTCTCTTGAAGGAAGCTTTTCTTTTTTTTTTATCTGCATTTGATCATTGATTTATAATTATATACAGTTTACAGTAGGAAAAACTTCTGAGTCTGTCATATTCAGCCCTTGAATAGAAACAGAGGAGATTTACACACAGGAAAAAGGTTTTATTGAATCAAAGTGTAGATTACGTACACAATGAATATCCTATATATTTTCCAGCGTAGGATTAGTAACTAGGAACTCTGAAGTATTACTGCCAGTTCTGATACTGATTATATTCTATGTACTTTGGCAGGTCACATAACTGTTCTATCTCTGACTGTAAGATGAGGATATTACTTATCAGCCTCACAGGGATGTTGTGAGGATTAGTTAATGCTAGAAAAAGGACATACAGTGCTTTATTAAGTAAAATCCATCAAAAACACATGCACAGTAAATGACACTAAGTAATTTGAACTAGAATTTAATTCAGTTATACTCAATGATAGTCAAAGTCTTTTGGATAAACAAAAGTCAACTTAAATTTCAACCAAAACTGGAACTAAACCTAAAATGAATTTTTAGTCGAGGTTCAAAAAGAAGCAGTTATTTTAAAGGGTTGTTCCTATTATATCTCTCTCTCTCTCTCTCTCTAATTTCTGGTTCTAGCTTGTGGTCATAAGGAGCAGCTCTGATACCCTGTAGGAAAGTTTGTTCTTGCGGTTATTTCTGGCACATCCTGCAGGTTCAAGAGAGGTTTGGGTAGCTTAGCTAAGCATCTCGACATTGGGGTACTTCTGCAAACCAAGCCAAAGCCCATAGCATTTGCCAATCGCTAATTGTAATGCTTTTATGCTCTCCAGTGCAGGAGTTTTGTCTAGAAGAAAATCTTCTTCATATTATTTGAAAACGTTAAAGGCAGAGTGAGCACAAGAAAATGAGAATTGTAATTCCCTGAGGTGACATTCAAGTGGAGACTGAAAGAGGGTGGAGTTCTTAATCCTAAAATTAGGCTTGCAATAATTTCAGCACATACCACCTGGAAATGTACAGTTTTTCAAATACACTAATGTGGCAGACGAAGAGCAGGATTATTATTTCAGGGCTACAGCGTTCATCGCTATCCAGTGCAATAAGCAGGCCAGCTTATTTACCGGTCCAAATTCTGTTTTCTGCAATGCTTTTACTTGAAGGTTTTCTTGAAGCTGTGAAACAAGTCAAGGGGAACCTGGCATTCAGACTTGTAAATGACAACAGCTTTGCTATCTGATCTGAAAATCACTCCTTTCATAGATCTGAGTCAGAACTAAGGTTAGATTTGTGCTGTTTCCGTAACTAGGGACAGTTCTGATTTTTCAAGCAATCTAATTCAATGCTGTCACTGCAGGGAAAAGACAAATGGGTTTTTTTGTCTTTTTTTTTTCCCCGGGGCTATTCCAACATCTATCAGGTTTTAGCACCACCTTCTCTGAATCACAATTCTAACTTTTTCAGCTGTTTGTTACAAACATAAGTCTCATAGACAAACTAGATGTAGATGCATGGCCCATTTCATCAACACAGTCTACAGATGGGATTTTTGATCCTTTGCAGGCACGGACTTCATCCACTTCAGTGGAGCTAATAAGTTGCCTATCGTCATTGTACTTCACAAAACAGTAGTGAACTTTTCTTTTACTTTTTTTTCTATAGTAACTGATACATCAATATGAAAATAAAAATTACTTTTTTCAGTTGTATACTCAGTTCCTCCAGCAACATTCCCAAATTTTGGTTCTCGTACAAGTCTGCAGGACCTCACAGGTTTATTCACAGAAGAGGACTAACAATGTTACTCATAGTTCCCACTTGGCCAACTCGAGGAATGTATTTTTACAAGCTGTGTTTCCCAAATGATGGCATATTGAACAGGTAGCCGTGCCCAGTGAAAGCTGTAGTTATTGACTCAAAGACTAATTTGATCATCCAGTGCAAAAACCAAACAGACCAATGAAAAACCCTAAATCCACAGAAAAAGAGAAGAGAATGCCTGTTGGCGTATATTTCAAACATGTCTCCAAATCAAATCTATTGCAATGTGCAGTATAAACTTGCCTTGTATTTTCACATTATCTTTCGGTTAAGCTTGTATATTTAATGTATTCTATCGCTCACTTTGCTGTTCCATTCCTCTTTCTCTCTTCCTCTCTTGTCAGATCGCAGTTTGGTCTTTTGGGATTTAGGCTGAATGTGTCATAACTATCCAGTTCCTTCCTGCTAACGCCTCTTAACATTTTACTCTCCTTTCTGACTCGACAATCTTCTTCGCCTATTTGCCCTACTCTTGATCCCCCATTTCCCCCATCCTTCCTCAGTACAATTCTCTTCTGTTTCCTCTCTTATCAACCATATCTATTTACATGCTGGGTTTGAAATGTTCCCGAAGGCTGCATGAACTGTTTGCTGTGTTGCTCTGATTATGAAGTACAACAGACAACAATACTAATAAAGCTAAGATAGGGTAATTCAAATCTGTTGAAGAAACACCAACAACAACAGAACACAATGGAATAATCATTCCCTTAACTCAGTGATTTCCCTGCAGCAGAAAAAGGCTTTCTGGATTACATACAGAATAACCTTGGCACAGCTTCATATAAGTGCTGGGGCCTACTAAGGAAATGTTTGATATAATGCCAACAATGGGCAATAAAACTGAAGTAAATCAGATACTAAATGGGCAGGATGCAGCTTTCTTTTAGGGTTGTACAGCACCTAGCACACTCTGATCACTACCAGAATTTTTTGTTTTCAAGATTTCTAAAAAGTGTGTTATCTGTACTCAAAGTCAGATTCCTTGCCATTAAGATCTGGTTTGCCCGTTTCTGATCTAAAGTCACTGTTTAAAAATACCAAAAAACAGGTCCTTCACTACCAGTGATATAATAGAATACATTAATTATTGTTCTTACCTTATAGTTCATTTTATGCAAAACCAAAACAATGTATCTTTTGTTTATAATCTTGGACAGCCAATGATGGTTTCAATTAGACTCTTTTGTTTATACACATATGGACTCCTGAGGTTTATTTCCTACAAACAATTGTAATATTGTGTACTGTATACATAGTAATCTGAACTCCAAGGGCCAGATTCAGCTCTGTTGCAGGTAAGCGTAAATCTGATTTGTTCTGATTCTGACACCCACACTACCAGGCCAGAGGACAGAGAGGGCTTAACTCCATAAAGTTAAAGCCCTGAAAATACCAGATCATTTAGGCTAGATTTCTGTATAAAGCGAGGGGTTGCATTTCACATAATGATCTCTGTAGTGAGTCCAATACCTTGTATTTGTCAGAATTCCTGCAGAAAGGCATTCAGTCTCCATCTCAAGTATCAAAAAATGGACACCCGCCTTCCCATTCCAGCAGTATTTTTTTTTCAATGGGCACCAGTCATCACTACTGAAACGTATCCCTTACTTCTCATTTGAATGCATTTAATTTTGACTTTCAACACTACTGGCTTTTTTCTTTACTTTCAGAACAAGCAGAAGAGAGTGGTGGCTATTAGCACTCAGTATTTTCTTACCGTGCAGATACTTTAATGTCATTAATCAATTCAACTTTCAGTTTCCTTGTTGTTAAGATAAGCAGATAATGCTCTGAATTTCTGTTCCTCCCTGTAAGACATTTGCCTCACTGAATAACTCTGTGGCTCCTTCCTGCTTGTCCCTTCATTTTTACTTATTTTTTAAATTTATTTTTAGAGATGTTAATAGTTCTGTAGTTAACAAAACCCGATGCAATGGAGCAGGGCCAGGTCTGGATTTGGATTTCAAGCTATTTGTGATCAAACATATGAAGCCATATTGTAGAGAAGGCTAATTGCATTTCAATTTATTTCCATTACAGTCATTTTGTCCTCTAAAAGGGCTGCAGAGAAAGCTGGATTATTTTTACACTGTTAAGTAAGACAAGTGGAAACAGTTTTTACAGAAAGGCTGAGACCACAGAGCACAAATGACAATGGATCTTTGTGTACAAAGGTGGTGTTGAATGTTTTACTCCCCATAGACCGCTCGTGGAGTTGAGCCCATGGATCAAGCAGAGAGCATGGTCCTAAACACTATCAGAGGAAGCCAGCAAGATAAATGCCGTTTTCCTTTTTTATTGGTCATGCTGGGCATGGCCTATTATCTTTAAATGGACTGAGCAGTTACTGTAGAGAAAAGAACAAGGATACTATCTCTGCCCAGGCTTGTTATAGTCTCCAGGGCAAAGACTGTGAGACACTGCTGATAAACGAAGCAACTGCAAAAGCTAATGTAGCTCCTCTGTAGACAAGACAGAAAAGGCAAATATTTAAAAAGTGGTAGTTCATAAATTATGATCATCCCCACCCCCATCGAAAATCCATTAACAAGGAGATTTTTCAGGCAAGTAAACTCAGCCCGAGGAACACATGTTCAAGATTTTTTTTCAGACTTCACTTAAATTAAGGTCAGTGGCCTGAATCCCTTCCATTGTGATTGTCTTGTGCACTAGGAATGCAATAGGATAGAACAGGCTAAAGAATGAAAAACTCATTCAGCTGCAACTCATCTTCATTCATCTCATTCCATCCCATCCCATCCTGAAAAATCTACCTACTTACTTATGATCATCTACTCTGAATGAGTCCTGTAACATACTTGTTTCTCTCTGCATTTCCCTCTTTTAGGCCTTTGCTTCAATTCGGTGTAACCAGGCTAGTTCATCAGCTAATTTAAATCAATTTGATTCAAATAACCTCCACGGGGCTGCATCAGCCCCCATCTCCCAGCCCATCACTGCTGGCAGTGCCCCTATTCTCCCTGCCGCTCAGTCCTGTGCCACCCATCCTGAGGTACTGCTTAGCTGCTTTCAGCTCTTCCTCTGTAGTATCTCATTTTTTTTCAATTCAATCCCTTCTCTTAATTTATATTAAAACTCAAGTCAGATACCTACCACTGTTGTCTCTTGCCTTGTAAGAGCAACGTCACAGACACCTCATCTCATCTACTCAAAATGCATGTGCCAAAGAACACTATCTCATTCACCATTCTGACCACCTGAGGTTTCCTTCTCCAAGTGCTTCCCACCTACTCCTCCTCTAACATAAAAAATGGAAAATGTTTTTTTGAGAAGGAAGATCCTTTTCCCTCTGAAGACCTGAATTGCACACCTTTGCGCTGATATTTCCTTGTGTTACAAAGAGTCTTAAATTAGAATGGAACCTCTTCTGAGAAGGCACAGTGCCTTGTTACGTATTGCAGTACAGTAAGTTTCTAAATTTAATTGCATCTTCTGGACACCACTGCAATCCTGCCTGCCCTTACACAGCAACAGTGAAAGATGCCAGCTTGTATTTTGTTGTGATTGTGGGGATGAATCCACCTGTGCCAATGCAGAAAGGTGAAGGCCTTTCTGCCGCACCCAGCCAAGGATGGGCCAGGTGGGAAGGCAGCAGGCTTGGACCTTCCTCTGTTCCAGTGAACGGGGAGTTATGATCTGTCTTTGGGTAGTTTGACCAACATTCCCTTTCTCATTATCTCTACCCTCCACTGGACCTTTACAAACTAAGGAAGACTGGAATTTTCCAAAGTTTGTAATCAGAAAATACTGATTCACAGGACTTAAAACTTCCCATGAACATGTACCAGTTAGAGGACTATGATCATTGGGGTCACGATGTAGCTTCTACACAAGAGGGCCAGAACAGCTCCATACGGTAGGAGGTGTCCTCAGCCATGGCTGATGGAGGTTTGGATCCTTGCCTTTGCCCACCCTGTGACTCCCATGATCTAAGTGAATGTCCAAGTACTTTAGTTATCCAGAGAACTACTTTTCACAATATATAAATAAAGGTAAATCTTTAGGTTTTAGTCCAATATGGGGAAGAAAAATACAAACCCTTGAAGTGTTTTTTTTCATTAAGTTTTTGGTTTTAGACAGCTATAGCTGTGCTGTGACTTTGAAAGCCCTCTGAGTAGATGTAGTATTATTTGCGTGAGAAAATAAGAGTGGGGAGAATCCTTTTATGCTTATTCTTCATACAGCTTTAAGAAAAATTTATGGCATCTTTCAGATTTTCTATTGCAGATTTCGGAGTTGTTAGCAGGACACTAGATGCTACTAGATGTTTGCATCATGGGCTTAGTGCTAGCGGCCCTTCTCAGACATAGGATACCTGTTATGTTCTCCTTGGCCGCATTTCCCAGATTTCATAGGTACTCCCTCCACTTTACAACAGCACACTGTACTGACCCATGGCAAATTTAATCACTAGAGTTTTACAATATTCGAGCCTAAGGATTACTTACAAACTTTATATTGCATATGCTTCAGTAAACCAATTTGAAAATCACTACTTAAGGAATGCCTACATTCTCACATGGACACTCTGGTTTACGTGCTTAACACAAAATACAGTTCTGCAAGTAAGCTACCATGAAGTTTTTGGAAACAAATAAATATGTTTTTTTATCGTGTTGACAATAGGAGCAGCTCACCGCACCGAGCTGCCAAATGAGCAACCCAGAAGTACTGATTCACTTCCCAAGACAGCTTATCTTATTAGCAACAAAATGGTGAATCTGAAAGGAAATGTGCTCCGCAAGTCACAGGCCTCCTCTTAGTCTGGAGATCTGAGTCAGAAGTAAGTGTAGAAGTTGTGGTGATATTTGAACTTAGGAGTCTGATCCTTTAAAGTTACCTTTGCAAGATGATTAGTTGACTGTTCATCTCCATTTTCATTAGAGATCACAACTTTTTTGTTGCTGATACAAAGTTCACTCTGTCAAATTACTGACAAGTGGCACTGAACTAAAAAAAAGTGCTTATTAATACAGATTAGCTGATTAGTAATATTATTAAAAAATGATTCAATGGTACTCCAATGTATAACTAAGAGAGAGATGACAAGGAACATACAAAAAGCACAACAGGTTTTGCTCCTTCCAGCGTACCTGCAGTTTACAAATGGCAGTGCTTAGGATTCCTAGATGTTTCACTTTTTATTTAATAGGCATTTTTGAAGAGTATCTCTATCCCAGTTTTAAGCAATTTATGGTTTTAAAGTTATCAAGGATTTATTAGCTATGATGGTAGCAGACTTTGAAAAACTCCAGTACAATTGCTTTTCAGCCCATGACTCAGTTCCTTGGGAGTTTTTCAGTGTCATAGGTTTGGATACTCAAATTAAACCATATCAGTTTCTCCTGACAAAAAAAAAAAAAAAAAAAAAAAAAAAAAAAGATTGCAGAAATGAGCCATCCTAGGGAAATGGTTCCCAGAAGCAAGGAAACTGTACTGTCCCAACTTTGCTAGAGCAAAGTCTTCCGAACTTCAGTAGATCTCTAGGACAAATGCTTTTCTGCTATCCCCCCATGCCCATGATCTGTAACAGCTCCCCATGCTGTTACCAACATTTTTCTGAGGCTGTGCTGCAAAGCACTGCAAAGGAGATTTGGGAGTCGAGATTAACAGTTTCAATGACGGAAGGTTGTCACATGGGTATTGCCTGACTCTGTAGGACTCCATTCTGCGTTAACCATCCCTAAGGAAATGTCACAGCATGAAGATTTCGGAGATGGCTACAGTGAAGAGGACACTTCTAGAGCAGGGAAGTGTTGCCTTGATCCAGTGGGAAAATACAGGGCACAAGTAGAGGGGATAACGCAGCACAAGGATTTCCAGCTGAACAGATGAAATTTATTAAAATAACATATGCTAAAATGCCTGATAAAAATCATTTACAGATAACCTGAAAGAACAAAACCAAATTGTTCATCAAGAAACTTGCCACATCCTCAGTTTTCCGTTACACATTGAGCTTTCATAACCAGTTTCACAGGGTTTGTCATAGTTAAAGTGTTTTTCTCTATATTTATTTCAAAATGTTGTGGGTTTATTTTATTACCCTGAGTGTCAGTGAAAACTGAGTTTCACATGTTATTCATATTGTGGAAGAAGAAAATCTGCAAGACCATCCCAGCTCAAGCCCCCAAAAGCTCCCAATTCCATATAAATTTGAGGTTATCAATTCTAGGTAATAACAGCATTGCTGTGCAAATATTGCTTCCCTGCTCTGATAAGCACTATCATTTCAAGAAAGCCTCATTCAGAGCATTTTCCTGTTTGGTTTTTCACAGAAATTAATGTATTACAGTCAGTAGCATAGGTGATGGGAATTAAAAAAAAAAAAAACCACCTCATTTTTAAAGAGCAAGTGTGAAAAATGCATGCTAATAAGGGCATTTATCATCAAAAACACTATAACTCCTAGAGGTTTTCCAAGGAGACCCTTGAGAGTTCAAAGAAAAAAGAAAGATTATTATTATGATGCTTCCAGCTAAAATGACTGAGATGATTACTCAGGGACTGAGGAGACAGCCATTCAAATAGACACTGCTGTACACCTTATACAATAAATGCTAAAAAACCAACTCTGCAGAGACTGTAGCATAAGGTGAACATCCTAAAAGGCAGACATCAAATGCCGTTTTGTAGCTTGAAGACCATGTACTTCCACCTCTTAATCTATTTACTCTTTGTTAGAGCCGTACCACTAACCCATCAGATAAACAAGCTGGTCGGTTGGCTTCACCCCACCACGCAGTGTCAGTTTTTAGCAGGTGTGCCTGAAGGACTCTTCCTTTCTGCTCTTTGAATCATTTTGTAGACACTAATGAGCATCCCTCTTCAGCTTTAATTATTGGTCCCTGACAAGTCAACATAATAGGAATCAGCTTAACCAAGCATACTCCCCAGTGACATGTTCAATTACTCAGGTTGTACTTCTCTGCAAGAGGTCTGAGAGGTTGCTAATTTAACACTGTCAAAAAAATAAACAGAGGTATTGGTTACAGTTTATCTTTTGACCCTCATGTCACCAAATCTAGCAAGATACCTCCTCCTGGAATGGAGCAGAAGATTAAATACCTAACAATTACTGTTCTGGTTTTACTTTTAAAATAAAATTAATTAATACCTGCAAAGTGATTTAAGTCAAGCAACGTTTTATGAGGAGAGACACTGACACTTTGATAACAAGTGTTGTTGCTGTATCATTACACTTATAAAGCCACTTGTTTTTCAGTTTTATAAACTACAATTAAGTGGCAGTGTTTATTCGTTGACATTTACTGCAAAAATAAAGTACCAGGATTAGTTAATTTTTATTTTTGGCAAACACAGACAGCTATTTTCCATAACCAGAAATATTGGTGTAAGAAATGTGACTAGGAAGCCTTTTATTTAACAAGCTTGTTAATAAGAAATTAAATGGCATTTTGGGAAAAAAAAAAAAAGGTGAAGACAGAAACAGGGCCAAGAACGGTCTTTACAAAAGAATATTTAAAAAAAAAGTTTTAAGACTAAACTATTCATTTTTCTCCCTATAAAACATCATTAGCTCCAGATCTAGCTGTATGGCTGAGTACAGATATTTTCAAACCTGTGCCCTCCCTGAGCATCATCAGTCTAATTTTCAAATGATGGTGGATACTACTTGTAACAAATACGAAGAAGTAGGCTTGTGTTAATGACTAGAGATACTTCTTTGGATTTAATTCAGATTTTGTAGAAATAAATGGAAATTGTATTCAATTTTTTAAAGTCAAATTATCATCTAATCTGGCTTCACAGATAACAAAGTACCTAGAACCTTGGCCAATAATGCTGGCCTCGAGCACTGCATTTCTGGTGACCTGACCAGGTTTTTTTATCACCCATTTGGCCAGCAAAGTGGAATTTTACTGCAAAAGTGAATATATTGTCATTCTGAACATCTCCTAAACTCCTACAGGTATAAATATAAGTGAGCTTTTCTTTTTAGTTTTGTTTGAATACTTAACAGGAAAAGGCTGAAATTTTAGTATAGCTTTACAGAGCATTTCCAAAGGATGAAAATATTCAAAATCTCAAATTCATGCTGAGGGTCAAGAAGAGATATATATACACATCTTAAAAATAACCCTACATGTTTCATAATATATTTTTTTTAATTTCAAAAAGTTAAGAGAACAGAACATTCCAAGCAAATAGGCAACCAACCTCAGGGAAACACTGGCAAAGAAAGGAAGTTGAATCCTCACATGACTTTCAGTAAAAATAGTTGGCATAATTTTATGTTGTTTCCTTTCTCAACACATTTCACGAAAAAATAAAACCTGAATTTTGCAGCGCTCTAAACATTGATGCAAAGGTTATCACCCTTCCTCACTATAGCAATGACCATCCCTCCTGACTGTGCTATTTACCAAACACGTGTTAAAGCTTAATGCATACAATGATTAAGCAGGCACTCATTTTACAGTCAACATCTATGTAAGCACTTTGGACCACAACTAAGAATTTGGTTAAAACCTGGACAAAGGACTTGGAACATGAGAACTTCATGCGCAAACCTTGACTTGGGTGGAAGCAAGGCCACACCTTGTATCACTTGCTGTTTCACAACCATACATTCAACCTCTTCCAACCTTTTGATCATCTTCCATGTTTGTTCCACTGTTCTTAAACACCAAAATCGCATTTGAGTGCGGCTTGATTTTTATGTTTAGAAACATTCTACTCAATAGAATTGAAATTTCATTCAGCTCATGATTAGTAATATTATCTTTTTTTATATATAGACCTTACAAAAATGAAACTTGATTTTACTTAGATCGAAACATCATAAGCAGAGTTGTTAATTGTAATGGCTGTTTTTTGTGAAGATGCATCACTAGAAAAAGCCAGATGTCAGGCTCAGTTTCTGGAGCTTGTATTAAGTTCCTGGTAGTAAGACTGGTTCTGAGCAATAGATGAACACACACTATGATTATACAAAAGTACAGTATAAACACATGTAATCAGTTCTCATTGCTAGAATTTCTTCACAGATAGAAATGCAAAAAACACAGAATGTTATAGGGAACTAGAAATAAAAACTTTACTGATAGTAATAATTCTTATCAAGCTCAAAGTACCCTTGATAAACAGTAGAGATAACAGCCGCTGCAGGATGCATGACATGCCCAACAAAGCACAGTTATAGCAGTGTCTAACAACATCGTGTGAGAGTTCTGCAAACAAACACCATATGGAAGAACAGAAATCTGTATTTAACCTAAAGCTCTCTAATTGCCTGGGTTTTAGATGAAAAGATCTTCTCAGCATCACAGAAATGATTCTTCTGTTGCCGAGCTTCAGAAATCCAACCCTAGGCTCCCTTTGCTGCCAGTGGGAAGAGGCAATTCATAACCTAAATATTCTCTGTCATCTCCTAGAACCAGGCTCTCCCTCTTGATTATTCATGGTGCCTTGGCACAAGGTGGTTGGAAATGAGGATACAGTGTTTAACATACAGAAGACATGTTAAAGACTTCCATTAGGCAAGGAGATCTTTTCACATCAAGCAATCAGGAGTGTTCCCAGCTGACTAACATTTTGGAAACATTTAGGTAAAATTAATCCAATCCTTCGTTAGCCTTTTTGAAGCCTTAGATGAGTTACAGAAACTTTTTTTTAATTTTTTTTTTTTTTTTTTTTTTTTTTTAAAGTAAGGAAAAGGTTCTTTTCCCAGCCTGGAGGTTGCAGAACGCACGAGAGCAGAGCAGAAAGCACACAGCATGTGGGTTGCTTAGGTACTGACACATTACAAAGGAGACTCTCAGGAAGTTTTCTTTATCATCATAAAGAAAACTTCTCCAAATAACTGTCAAGAGTGGGAAGCATAATCCACAATGACTTAGTCATACTTTCAAATTAAAGGTAGGACACCACACAGAAAGCAGTAAAAAGAATCACTCTTCTGGTATGTTTTCAGCCTTGGACAAAAAACAACACATCTTTCCAATTTTCAGGACAGGCTGACATGTCCTTAATGATTAGCAATTTTTCTTAATTCTCCACAGTGAGAACAAGGCTAACTAATTGCAAAAAAAAAAAAAAAAAAAAAAAATCTGGGCTAAGATTGCTACATTTATAGCAGCGGTATAAAAACAATCTTTCATAATATAGTCACTCTCTTAATCAACTAAATTAGAGGCAAATATGTCATGGCGTCAGCTTGTCAAAAGCCTCTTGCTACTGAAGATGCTACACCAGGAAGGTTAATTCTCCCAGCAAATTAGACAGACTGGATTCCTGTTTCTTTTGGTGACTTTTATATGGCTGAAGCAGGTTCTTTAACGCTGCTGCACTGTGACCTTTTACTTTCAGCAGCTGTCTGCAAAAGGGCCTCAGACAAACAGTTCAGAACCAGGGCATGACATGGAAATAAGACTTCACAGCCTTGGGCTAATGTGGCTCAGCACAGGATAAACATTTTTTGTCTATCTTTCAGGGTTTATCTCTTTTATGACTCATGTTGAGTAATTGTTTCCACATCCCTTTCTGTCATAAGGGACAGGGAACATGCTCATTCAAGACAAGAGCTTTACATGGAATTTATGAGGAACAGGACAGAGTCTAGAGCTCTTGCAGCTAAGCCTTCGGTTGGATTGGCTTTGTTCTTCTCCCTTCTTGCCTCTCGTGTTTTAGCCAACAGTCCACGCTGGTAGTTGACTGTAGAAGGAACGGTCTATAGGAGGGCTCTGAAACCTGCAGCACGGCTGCTGGCAGTGATAAATGAGAGTTATAACTGATATATCTCATTCCAGTGTATATAAGCGAAATCATACACTGATAAGATAACATACAAAGAAAATGGCTGAATGCAATCTCATTCTTCATTCAGGAGATAGCAATCTCATTTCACTTTTGTTATTTAACATGAAACATTAACCTTAGCTTGAGAAAAGAGGAATTTAAAGTCTTGCCTTCAGAAGTTCTACCAAGAACAAGAGCATTACACTTACATCATATGAAAACACACCATAAAGTTCAGTTCAAAAAGCCAGGGTACCAATAGGCTCTTATTTACATGTTTTACTGTTTTATTATGTATTTATATTATGTACCTTGATTAAATCTTATCTCTTGATTCTATTATCATCATATGCCAGTTAAAGAAACAAACAATCCCCACCCCCAAATGATGGGGGGGAGGGGAACACAAAGCCACAAGAAAAGCCTACCAGCAGCATCAAACCACTCCTACTGGAACTACAAGTTCTTCTGGTTCATTAGCCAATACCAAGCGTAGCAAAGGCAGATTTGATGCTACGCAACAATGCTTTTTGTCAGCATGCGCAAGTCAATCCCATACCATTTACTGGAGACAGCTTAACCATGGCTGAGGGAAGAGCAGGGCAGTCCAGGTGCGGGGCGGGAGGCACTCCTGAAGCTGATGCTACAGGGTACCTGCTGCAGGTCCAGCTCAGCCGACAGCAAAATCCCGAGTGTCATCTCCCACCCCCTGACCTCTCTGAGACTCTTCTTCTGCGTCCCCCCACCCAAGCCACAGCAGAGCTGTTGTGGCACTGACGCTCACACGCAGCCTGGTAGAAATGGGGATGCTGAATATGAAGATGCTTACGATTGGGAAGGAGAAGCATTCGGTGCTTCCGAGAGGAAATGACAGAGGATAGCTGCGACGTATCTGAAACCTGTGTTACCAACCCTGCCTTTAGTGATTTCTGGAAAAAAAAGCAAATCAATCTAGTTAAATTGTCACAGGTTACCTCCCCATAGTTTCCTGTTGATTACCACATTCCCCATCAGATCAGATGTCCAAACTCAAGATCCGATGTAGCACAATATAAATTCAATTATCTAGCAATACCTAGTTTGATCCCCCAAAATACTACTGAGAAGACAGCGTGAATCTAAAACAATCTGTGACAGAAATGGGTGAGGGGGGGAAGGAAATGAGAATAATTATTTTTACTCAACCTTTAATAAAAGAATATGCACTATATTTAGAGATGGGGGGATGCTCTGATCTTTCAGTGAAAAAATTTGAGAAACGGAAGCTTCCAAAGCAGCCTGACAGCTGCTCTGCAATGCACACTCAAGCACTATGCCCAGATAGGCAATAGCTGTTTGCATGCTATTACTGATTAACCCATAGGATATTTCATGTGACATTTGCTCAGCTGAGGTGATTTCGGAGCAAATAATAAAGTGAATGAACAAAGCTAAAGGAATACAAGAGTAAGTTAAAAGTCTTACTCCACGTAAGTGCTATCTATGGTTTTATCCTTTTTCCTGTATTTTTTATCTTTTTCAATCTTCCCTATATTATAGAATTGGCAGCATATGACATTTAGACAATAATTAATTTTTCAACTAAGTCCAGGAGGTTTTGGTTACCCAGTTATCCATGCCTAAACTGATGCAATGCAGATGTACAAGTCAGTCCCTTTAATACCTACTTCATTAACAATAAGCTCTTCAGTGTGAAAGTAAAGGACTCCTCCCCCACATAACTATCTAATAAACTATCACGGATTTTCAGAGCTTTCATATGAACGTGGAAACACTATCAGATGTGTTAGGCATGACTTCTTTTCTCGCTACAGTTCTTTCATATATGAGCAGAGGGGTACAAGGCAGCATCAGTTTAATGAAAGACAGGAAGAAACTATTCCATATCAAAGAGTAGTAAGAGGAAAACAAATAAAGTAAGCACATATGGAAATCAAGAGCAGTCATGGCAAATTTTTCTGCTCACAATAGCCAGAAGTACACTACTTTCTTACATTCCTGAAAAAAAACCCCAGAGCAAAATCAAAGACCTAGAGAACTGACTCATTAAAAATACTTTCTTTCTCTTGTTTTCCAGCTATTCTTTTTTTTTGCCTTTTAACAATTTCGTAATGCAAGACCATCACACTTACACTGCAACTAATCTTGTAGGACAGAACTATTTAAATCTGCTTAGACTTCCATTCTTTTTATAGTTAATCTGGTCAAATGATATAAAGGGAAAACTTGACATGATGCAAAAAAGTGAGGAGTTGAGTATGTATGGAGTTAAGCAGCTTGCCTATAGAAGGTTCACGGAGATGATAGCACCACCCTTTATCGCATACTAACAAGCTTTCTCTTCCTTTTGCTAATACACATGAAATAAGAAAACCAAAAAAAAAAAAGGGTGGGTCTGTTCCTGTAAGTACATGTACCTATTACTGGATGTAGAGCTACCAAACTAACTGAGAAAGGCCAGTTTTGGTGGTTGAAATGGGAAAAAACAACTAATGTTCATCGGAACGTTCAGTGACTATCTAAAAGGAAGCACTACAAAGCTTATTATAATATTTCAGAAATATGTCACCCTCAGCAAATCTGCATTGTTAAGAGTCACACATTTATGGAAAAAAAAGTATAAAAAAAGGTCAAAATTTCATTTCTATGGTGCATGTATGCCTTCAGGAGGAGACTTGTTCCAATGTAGAGATGCAGCTGAGTAACTGTCCTTAAGAGATACAGGATGATCCCCTTGAAAAGATTTTAATCTCTAACAGAAATTTTAAAAATAGCATGCATTCAAAGGAGAAGGAAACAGAGCGCAGAAGGCGAGGGAAGTGCTCAAAGCGATGATAGGCTGACAGACCACAACATCTATCTTCACCTTGAGGGACGTGTAAAGAGAAATTAAAGTGTGTACACTCAATATGGTTTTGGAGTTGATCCCTCTACAAATGTCATGCTCAATTGCAGCAGGTATTTATATACATTAGTGGTGAGGCACTGCAATGAGCAAGCCCTGTACAAGTTATTATGCCTATATTGTGCTATCTATTTTCATTACCCTACGCAGCTTTAGAAATGGTGAACACCGTCTGTGACAAACCAGCTGGATAGACATGCACAGAGCCCAATTTAGTGAGAGTCTCACAAAATACAAACAAGAGAAAGTGTTCTGTTCATTAAAAGAAGAGGCTGGAAGTTTCACTAAGAAGTGGATTAGGGTTCTCAAAATTAATAGCTTCCTTTGTTTAAGAATGCAGGGGACTGAACCAGTCATCCCTCTATGTCCTGCGACAGTGTTCCAATCCCATCTCCCTTTACCTGTGAATAATAAAGTTTGACAAAATTATAAAAATTATGGAGTGTTTCAGAAAACAGTACTCTTACCAAGTTCAATCTCTCTTTTTTAATGAGAACAACCGAACCGTAAGGAAAGCAAAAGCAGCAGTGTAATATACTCGCAAACTACGTAATTGTAACCATTTTGATGGGTCCTGTTCAAAACGTGTGATCATTTTCACTTTGCTACCCACAGATAGTAAAATACAAAAATACAGCATAACGTTAAGGATGGATTTACATACTGGGGAATCCACTGAACTCAAATGGAAGCATAAAGCCACGGGTGGACCCTCAGCTTTGAAATACTGCATTGAAACCCTGGCATCAAACACTTAAGAATAGTTGGTTGATACTGGAAGAAATACAAAGCAACTGTAAAAACATGTGAGAAGATATATACTTACATGCACACATATTGCATGAGCACCATTTTTAAGCGCTAAACTATTAAATGCTAAATGCATTAACCACTGCCACTAAATCCCAGCTTCCCACCATTACTTCTTAATCTAAATAACGTTAATAAGCATCAAATCACATCCATTCTTGGGCCAGTGAATTAACCTTATGTGTATTTGTTTACACTAGTAAGTAATATTTAATCTTTTTTTTTTTTTTTAATCCACATTATATCATTTTGTAATCTTTTCGAGAAAAGACTTCTAAATCTATAATTATTGTATTTACTCAGTGTGGCTTCACGAAAATGGATATATTGTCATCCTTCCTTCCTTTAACCACCCTTCACTTCATGCTGAAGCTCTGAGTTATACATCTGATTGATTCCTTTCTGTGTCAATAGAATTGCAAGGGTCTTTGTATTATTAATAACCAAAATAACAACAACAAAAAAAAGAATTTTATGGAATACTTATATAGTGATAAAAAAGGGATTTGCTAGATTAATTTTGCAGAGACAATACCTCAGTTTGATCCTCAGTGGTATGGACACCTTGCAGAGCACATTCTGGCTTTCAGTTTTGTCAGCCTCTGAAGCCTGAGCCAAACTATGTAGCAGTTGTTAGGGGTGAAGAAATCCAGTTATCTCAAACTGGCAAAAGCACTGATGTAAAAAATTTGAACATTGGGGTTATGGTTTGCTCCACCTGGCTCAAAAATTAATGTAAAATAAGTTCATCAAATCCCCTGATTTATGTAAATTGTGCTACAATTAATAACTGAGCCTTGCAGATTTACTCTTAGGATTGTTCTTTTAGTATCGGTAAATGCAATGCATATTTAGTGGTTGCTCAAAGTCAAGGTCAGCTAGTATTGTGCACTCTGAAAACATATTGAAACCTAAGCCTCGGGGAGACAGACGGGGTAGGGGAAGGAGGAATGTCATCAATTTAAATACTCAGTGGGTATGTACAGCACAGTCATTCTGAAGAGCACCAAGCTTTCCTTCCCTTGCCTACTCCTTCAGTATCATTAAATTGAACTTCTTATAGACAGACGATGGAGTTGCACAGTATAAAGTATCGTTAACAAGTATTAGTACTTGCACCCATTCATGAAAGAGGTGGGACTCGTCTACCAGAGGGAATCTACTGGAGTTGTCTCTCTGTTTGGTTTGGTAGTCTGTTTGCTTGTTTTAAAGAAAAGAATGAATGGTTTAGGTGCATAACATTTTTTAGTTTAAAAGTCTAGGTGATTTCAGGGTGCTTACTGAAAATGCAAAGATCTAGGAAGGTCCACTAAGAAGCTCTAGCCAGTTCAGACTCTGTCATGCCCTGTATATGAAACAGTGAAAATAAACTCTCTTCTGACCAGTATGGGGGGGAAAAAAAAAAAAGAATGAAAATTAAAGACAAAAATAACCCCTCCTATTCCTAGGAAAAACCTACCCAGAAGACTTGGCTAACATAAGAACGCAAGAGAGCATTTCCTTCGCAGACTGCATAAACCACAGTGGAACATAAAAGAAACTTGTCTCTAATACATTCCCTAAAGCTCACCACCAGACCCAACATTAAGGTACCAGTAAGTGACCAACCTAATGATTTGCACAGTTGCAGTGTAACAACTACAGGATGTTGACAATATTGCACTATTTATCTTTAGTCACAGCGCTGAGTTGTTCTTTAGGCTCAGAATAGAAAACATTACAGATACTGAACAAGGTTCGACTGAGGTTTTAAATGCCGTCATGCCATGATGAGTTCCATGGTCTGTGGCATCGCTTTACAATCCAGCTCGGAGGGGAACAAATCCCTGGCTGAGACATCATAAATATCACAGTTAAAGAAAATAGCTTAAAAATTCTGTACTAACATTAGGCAGCACTGGAATTAACCACACTCCAAATTCTAGATGATTTTCTGCAGCCTTCAGTTGAGCTGTCTCTTACGTCAAAGGATTCCCACCCAATGTACAACAAAATGACCACAGGTCAGAGTGGCAAATCTGAGCCTTCCACTCCAACTACCTTCCTTCTCCCTGTGACAGTCAGGTGAATCCCAATTCTACCCCATGCTGAAAACTAACAGCAGCAATGTCCTGAGGTGAGAGCTGCCAGTAGCTAAGCTCTCATCACACCAGTCACCAGGGTTAATTAATAGCTCTTCTTTGGACTGTTGATGTGTTGAAGTTCAACAGTCGTGGCTGGCTTGTTAACAGTTATGAAATCTCAAGCTGGTAACAGAACAAGATTCATTGCAAAAGTGATGAATAAGTTTAAATCACAGATGAGCCTGCCTCATTCCTCTCCCTTTTTTTTTAATAAAGCAGAGCCTTTGTAAATTAGCATGCCTTATATACATTTTATGCACCTTAAATTCATATTTATTGCAGGTTTTTTACAGTATTTCTGGACATATGCAGCAGTTTCACTTCAAGACTACAAAATTAACTAGAAAAATTGCATTACTTTTACAATAACAGTGGGGAAAAAAATCTGAAAAATCTGAAATTGTGGTCAACAATTTGGTTGGTAGGTTTTATTCTGTTGAAAAGCCAGATCTGAAAATGTTTCAAATCACACCACCTACGAGAGAGGTATTGACGTGTATACGATGAGATGGAACACCGCAGCTTTACAATACGAGATATTTATTAGATGAGTGAACTGATACATACAGCAACTGTGATCTGCTGAAGGACAGGAAAGAACAGGACCCAGAAGATCTACCCAAGAATCCCTTTTCTAGCGCTTAACAATGCTCTCTCCTAAACCGCCTGGATAATAGCGCTAATAGTCACAACTCCACCAGGGATTAACAGCTCATTCCAAGCAGATTTCCACATGGCAGCTTGCACTGAGGAAAAAATTCTCTTAGCTTTGGAAAGGTAGTTGGGTTGGACACCAAACACTGCATTAATTAATTGTAAATAAGACAATTTTCATCTTCGGTTTTGCTGCTGTGGTCAGCAAAAAACTTTCAATTATTTGACCTACTGCAAACAAACAGGTAATGTCTGTTTATTTTTCCTCAAAACCATGATAGTTTTAATTAAAATTTATGCTATTGTTCCAAGACTTAGGTACTCTGTCTTGGAGTAGTACCTAGCCTAGAGGGGGCTGTGACTGCCTGACACAGGGCATATGAGGAAAAGGGGTGGGGAAGAGGGGGCCAGGTGTTAATGCATTTTTGCATTAAGAATTAATTAGGCAGTTTTAAAAGATGGGGAAGTGAAAAAGAATCAATTGGGAGGGTGAGAAGCCAAGACATAGGCAACAATGAAAGTCCCCTCCCTACACAGAAATGTGACAATGAAAACAGGGCTCTTGGGAAAGGGAAGTAAAACTAATAGAGGCAGTGGTGAAAGAGCTATATAAAAGGCAGATATAGCAGCGTCATAGAATAGAATGGCAATTAGCCAATAGTTTAAAGACAAAAGTCTCACATCAAAAGGAAGAGGATCTAAAAAACATGTATTATCTTGCTTCCCGGCCCTCTTGCAACCAGGGCAATGACCCTGCAATGAGATCCTGATGCTGGATACAGTTCAGTGAGGCTATTTACATCTTACGGGTACGCAGCGTTGGGGTCCGAGCTAATAAATTATGCAAGCGAGAGAAACTGTGTTATACACTGTGGCTAGCTTAGATCCACGAGGAATTCAGAGCAAATATGATCAAGACGACCGTGTACCTCATGGGGGGAGGCTGACAACGCAACTCTGCAACTGTATTTCACATCCAATTCTCTTTCCCAGTTTAGAAATACCAGGCAGTTAAGGACCACCAGGTTACTAAGCAAGCAGTCTGAAGGGGCACGGGAATTTTAACTTTGTCATTTTCTGGTTTTGACTGCCAGATTAAAATGCTTAAATGCTCCCTCACGGTAAGGATTTTTTTTTTTATTATTATTTTTGATGATGATGATACTGATAACCATTATGAAAAATTTTATCTCAAAAGCCTGGAGCAACACACTAGATTTCAAGATTATTTCATGCTTAGAAGTTGTTTAACAAAATGCAAAGCGGTCTTGAAAGCATTGTAACTAAATTTTTACTGGAATTCTCCAATATAAGCACTTTATTTTTTAATGTATAATCAAAGCACAGAAAGGAAAGATGAAAACATGCATAAAGCCAATCCACACGGACCAACACTGACTCACATTAGGTTCTTCAGGAATGTAAGACAACTGACAGACTCTGCTCTGATTTTTGTGTTTTACTCACTAGCTCAAATTCAGAGCCAGTACTCTGTACCTCCCTGTCAAGGCTCTTATAGGTAAAGAAATAATGGCCTTCAAAGTCTGTGTTTATTATTGTTTTATTCCAGCTAAACATAATACTTGGCAAAACCAGATGACTCCCCCTTTTCCTTCCAGCACTTTTTCCTCCTTCCTGTTCCCTTCTTTCCCTCCAAAACCTTCAAGTCAGAGTCTCTGAAGTCAGTGGACCCATTAAATAAATCACAGCAAGTCTCTGTGCAACACTTCCCTTCCGAAGAAATTTATCTGCCCGGCCTGCTTAGCTGGAGCGGTGGCTTTTTGTCCCTCGCTACAGATTCTGTGTTGCTTCTTGGTTTTGTGAAGCCAAAGTCCCCATTCCCTTTAAGCAAAATTGCTGCCATTTACTGTCACACTCTGATAAACCGGGTGACTTGTAAAAGTGTATTCCAGCAGCCCCTAGCCTCAAACCCAAAGCGTTAACGGAAACCTCTATGGATCTAGTTCCCATGAATGAAAGAGTTAATCCAGAAGATTCTACTAACGCACAATTGCAATTAATGTGAAGGTTGCTAGCAGAAACAGAGAAGTAAATATGTTGAATTCTAAATCTATTTAGGAGCAACCCACTTTTACACGATATGGAAGAACGGCAAAGAGATTTCAACAGGCTTTTCATGTACAAGGCCCTGAGGTAATAGATAATGTATTGTTTCCATTTCCAAAGGATGTAACTTTCTCAAAAATAAAATAAAAAATAAAACGTAAAGAAGGGAGGAGATGTTCCTTATAAAAAGGGAGGGTTGCATACCTTATCTGCCTTCCTATGACACCGCTGACATCAACAGCGAAGGCATGACTACAGTGCTAGTGTTTTGGTGTGTTTTTTTTTTCTTCTCCATTAGTTTTATAAGATTGGCTAGGATTTACATGAAAGGTTGTTGATCACCTAAGGCAAATAGCATGATCAAATAGATTAAATTAAAAGCAACCAGCCTCAACAAGCAAGACACAGAAGGCGGATTCTATGAATGACAGACTCGCTGCTCTACCTGCAGACTGTAAATCATCACCGGCTCACTTGACAGTGCCAGACATAGGCAGATCAGCACTAAAACATCCTGAGTCCAAACACCGGGTTTTTTTCCGAACAATTAGCCTCTTGGAAGTGGAGAGTGAGGGTGGGTTTTTTTGCATGATTCCCCCCCCCCCCCCCCCCATCCCCCTCTTTCATATTCAAACACTTGGGGCAAGGCAATTTGACACTGGTTTCTGTAACAAACCTGGTCAGGCAGGATTTCTCACACACCCTGCACAAAAGGCTAACCTCTCACAAAGTACTTATTGGAGATTTACGTCAAGGTTGAGTGAACTGCAGCCAGGGAACTGAGCTCAAAACACTGTGTGAAAGGCCCTGGTGCTAATCACTAAACCAGGGGGTTAGCTGGAGAGGAGATGGGGAGGAGGGGGAACCAACAAATAAATGAAAAATACTCCTTGCAGTGTATTATTTCAAATATTCAGCTACAATATTACCAGGAAAAGAAAGTGAATCACTTGTAAGTGAAAATTTCCTCAAATTATCAAATGATTGAAATAGCTATACTAAAAAAAGCCAGTCAGCTTCACTATTCAAAAGAAGGTATGGTAGTCACTGCTAGGATTGGTTTCTGTATTTCCCTTTTTTCCAACTTCTATTCCATATTTCCAGCGATATATTAAGGGATGACTGCGTGATGCTGTAACTCAAGACACTGATCTCAGTTGTTGCTGCTGGAGGTATCTTCCAGACAGAATCCAGCATTTGGTTTATATGCAACTGTCAGAGATGAACTCTATGAGAAGAGCAACCGGAAGTGACTGACAAGCACTGATGGACCTTGTCCAGGCTGCACTAGCAGGACCTTGTTAGAACAGATTAACTAACTTGTTCTGTCTATCCAGCATAGACAAGCCACACTGCTGTGGCGAAGTGCAAATTAATGCATTAAGAGTTTCCAGTACATATTGCCTTGTATTCACTGCATTTGAAAAGCTAGCTAATCTTTTCTATTACTGCATCTTTATGGTCTAGGTTAGATGTGGTTTATACATTTAAAACAAGTATGTTACACAATTGGTTCAGCTGAAATGAATTCCAAGGAGAACTCAGATGTTCCCCAGACCTGCTCTTTGGTCATCATTTATCCAAAAGTGAGTTCAAATTCATCTGAAAGTCATTTTTTCTCATCTAAATAGTGGAAGCCATTTAGTTATTCCTTAATAAAACAGGATAAGAAGGAATATTCCAAATACTATGTAGTCTTTTAATCTTAAATGCTGCAAAGTTCTACCGTAAAGCTGTACTGAGCTGCACACATTACAATTTTTGCAAGCTATGCACGAGCCACTTTCCTCCCGAAGGGTCACAGCAGCCAGGCCTTGCTGACCCGGCAGAGTCCTTCTGGTCCCTCCGCAGGTTTACAGCGGATTGGAAACTAAATTTTATTTCCTCCACCATGATACCCTGTTGCACTAAATTTGACCTACTATTTGTTTTGTAAATGTTTTAACCTGTTGTTAAAATTGCCATTATTTCACTAAATGGTGTGTTTATTCATTGCATAGACATTGTATACGCACTGAATTGATCCAGTTGCTTAAGTAACTATTCCACCTATGCTATCCTCACACCACAATACAGAGGCAACAAGCAACTGCACAGCAGTTTTCCAGCTTACTGTAAACTTCAGGTGAGAAAGGTAACCACTAACTGAAATAAGTATTAGTCACTGATGTTTAAAAGAAAAGCCAACAAACCCCCCCACATAAATTCATGTATTATTTAAGAAATCAGAGTTACCATTTTGTAACTGCTGTTATAAAGATGGAAATGTTAAGAAATACTTTCTTCATATTGCGGCAAGAATCCCAGCTCCTGAACATTTACTGCTGCCCTGTAAAATTGGGGTGGAGAAATTCCCTGCTGCAATAAAAATGTCCATAAACCCGTAAACAAGAGACACATCAGTTCCTTTAAAGAAAAAAAAAGGGATAATATTAGGATGACCTTTCATCCTTACTGTGTCTGAAGAGCTTAAGACACACTTTGCTGCCTAAACATAATCAGCAGCTAATATTACCACACGAGTACCCTCAACAGGTTTCAAAGTGATGTATAAGCTTTAAAAAAGATTGTTTTGTGAAATAGTATTTGTTAGTTGTGTTGGGAAACACAAAAGAACAAATTGCAGGGGAAAGTATTACAGATTGTTCAGTGGTGAAGAGGTTAAATCAACTTTTAAAAAGCAGTCAATCATGCAATTCAATAATAAAATAATTTTGAAACATCCAAAAATTACCATCTAAGCGTATCTAGAATATTCAGCAGGATGGGGTCTTACTGGAGACGGTGATTATTTTCAGGGTGATGAGGTCCTTTTCAGGACAGTGAGGGTTCTGCTTCTTTACCTGGTTTTTGGTTTGTTTGGTTTTTTTTTTATTTTATGGACTTCTTACAACCATGACCCAATCCTTAACGCCTCTACATTCCACACACAGCTCTGTATGCGTAGTATGGCGCAGGACCCATCACAATATCCTTGACAGCTTTCCTTTGCAAAAAACCCTGCCTGTTTGCTAATGCTCAGTGCAGAATGAAGAAAAATCTTCTTTTGTAACCACCTCAAGAACAGGTGGGTTTGCTAATTTTAATTTGTCTTTGAATGACTGGCACTTGGATAAGCTTAGGTCTTTGAACAGAAAGCAGTGTAGAAAGGTGTTACACACTTGTAACAAAAGATTTAGAAAAGAGTCTGTAATGGACATTATGGGCTGGCTTCTCATTTTTCTTGGATCATCTTCAGGCAAGCTTTGGCATTTTGTAGAATTGCCTCACTTAAAAACACTTCTTTGTATTAGCATAACTGAGTGTGAAATGATCTAGAGCAACACAGACTTTGAAATGACTCACCTGCTTTGCACCTGCAGGATTCTTCCCCCAAACGTAACACGTAGAGAATTACAGAGGGTCATCATCCAACTTCAGTCACCTAACTTACAGGCCTGAATTAGGAAAATAATCTCCCCAGGCTTCCTAAATTGTCAGTCAAGGTAAAGAGGAATTATTTGAGAAGGCAGATATGATTCTGCTTTGATTTGCATTCCAGAGGTACCCCTCTGTCTTCACCCGTTGAGGAAGGAGCCTAAGAAAACTACCCTTCTTACTTAGGCATCTCATTGAGGTTCCTATCAGGTGATACAGAGATTCCCATATTCTCAGTGCCTCCAGCTCAAAGATTTTTGCCTGTTCTTGCCTCCACTCTGTGACAGCCATTGTCCGTAAGGAAGATTACCAAAGCATAAGAATCCAGTTATGGAGCTTTTTTTCTTCCTCTTTGAAGAATTCTATTCTTTTTCAAAAGTTATCCACTCCCATCGCTTATTTGTGAGCAAGTAATAAGACTCCATAAACCTGGTTTCAAAACTCCAAATTACAGCATATACCATGCACACAGTTTCCAGAAATTCATGCCATGTATCCCAGTAACTGCAAGGTGTAGGTCATCTAAATGAGGTCATGAAAAAAAGTATAGAGGGGCTGAACAGGAGTGGGGAAACCCATGTACAGCCCTTACCCTATTGACAGAGGTAGGGGAGCAGGAGATCAAGCGAAGACATACCTCAGTAAATCAGTGAAAGGCCTTTAAAATTCAAATACATTGTTCCATACCCAATCCAGATGCTTCCTTTCTTGCTTATTCTAAGCGTCTATGATTTGCACAGCCCTTGTGTATAAGAGAATGGCTTTCACATGCACACAAGGGAAAAATGTTTTAACAACTGGGAACACTGCACATTTTACTCCCATGAAATATGCTATGCAGTGGCCTTTTATTGCTGCTCTATTCATATAACCCATTAGATACATCGAAGTACGTGACCTAGGAAGGTAATTCCTACCAATGATAATGAGAAAAACTATGATAAACTGGTTTTCATTTTTGGAACTTTGTGTAATGGTGCTTTGTTTCTTGATTTCTCAGTTGCTGTTTTATATGAACACTGCTGAATATTTAACAGGAACCACCAAGAACGTTAGGTCAGAGTTTGCATTTCTGGATTTAAACAGCTGACTAATGTATAAAGGGTAGCAAATCACTGATAATCACTCAAGGCCTCCTGTAACTTAAAATGGACATTAGGAGATTATTTACTGTGCTAGATGGATTTCACAGATCCAGAAGGAACGAAGGCAGGTACACTAAGATTGAGAGGTATAAAGAAATAAAGCACTAAAAGCTTGTTTGAGATGCAAAAAAATCTATATTGTAAAACTTTAGACAAAGCTTCTTGGGCTACTTTTCCTAGTTAATTCTTTGACTTCTCAGAGACACACTTTCTCTTCAGATCCCTTATTCCCTTATCTGTCCTGGCTCTCTTACAGGCTGGGCCTTTCTGACTTCTCAACAGTTAGCCCAAGCAAGAGGGAACACTCCTTTCCCACGCATACACACACCTCAGGTACTGAAGGAATCATCCCCAGTCTTATCCAAATAAGCTCATTCACTTTTCCTCTCTGTCTTGCTCCCTTTTTCTGCTTTACAAAGATCCTTTTGTTCCCTCTGATTTTAGTTTTATCTTATAAAGCCATCAGTTTAGCATGTCTTTAAATATACTTTAAATATACTTTGCTCTATGCAAAGAATAGTACTGAAAATACAGCTTTCATCTTCAGTGGCCTTGTGCTATTCCCTTTTTAAAGAAATGTCACCCTAGAAATTTAAACACATATATTAAGCAAGAAAAATAAAGCTATTAATAAATAAAACTGTAATTATTCCATGAAATAATGTTTTAAGTTTTAGCCAGAACCCTCCCCTCGCCTCTTGATTAAAGCCATATTAGTATTTCCCATTAACTGACAAATTACATTTTGGAGCCAGAGGAGTCATTAACTGCAGATATGCCGAAGTTTTGCTTCCTACCTGCAATGATAAGGCTACCATTGGGACAACAGAGAAGCAGGCAATCCTTTTAAGTTTTTATCACCTCCTGTAACTCCTGTGTAGTGGTATATCTGTCTAGCCTTCCCTCCTCATCACTGGAGACAAAGACAAAACAATGAACGTCCAAAAAGTGTGCAGTTCTCTGACTATAGAGAAATATTCTTTTGGATGAGGTAACTCACTTTCTGTACTTCTCAACTGTGTTCTTTAAATTTGCATTGGCTCCGAGAATCCTAGACACATAATTCAGGCCAGACACCTCCATCATGATTAAACGAGCCAAGTCCCACCCTGAAAGTCCACAGGATGGGGCAACTTCAGGGAGGTTTTTTTGCCTAGGACCCGAGGATCACTTCCTAGAGCAGTAGTCCCAGTCAAAGCCAAAACTCTCATTTATTTCACTTTAAATCAGGTCCAGGTCAAATGGGGTAATAAAATAACATGGGGTAACAGGCCCAGAGAGAAACCACTGCTTTTTGACCTGGTGATTCTGGAATGACATCGGCTTGGCACATGGGAAGAAAGAGAGGGCTTTTCTGTCATATTTCAACGTAAGAATGCTTGAAAATGACATTCAAAGTTAATGTCTTGTTTCAGTTTTTGGGCCACAAATCTATTCTGCCTTTGTATTTAGTTAAAATTTTCTGTGCCTGAAAGCAAGTTGCTGGATTTCTGAACACTACAACATATTTCATGTTCTGAACTTGTACATTAGCCTTTTGAGTTCATATTCCAGCTTCAATTTCGATGTATGTCAAACACAAGATGTTAGGCACATTCAATGCCATTCTGCGCATGCACGCAGCCCTCTTCTGGCTTGCACCTTCTAACTGGGAACCTGCCATCTGCAGTGAGAGCCTTACCTTCTAAATGCAATTTATAGTTCCCAGACCATGTTCAGACAGCTTCCTTAGAGGACTCCATCTGTTTTGAAGCTGTGATATGCTTTTTTTCCTGCTGCTATCATTATACTCTTTTTCCCAGCAACTTCATAAACTCTCTTCATGTGTCCTTTCTATCCCTTTTGTAGTCAGAACGCCACATAGCCTTTCAAGTTATCACATGATGGCAAAATTGGTTAAAAAAAGTCAAATTTCACACAGAAAAATAATAAAAAGGTCATCCAAAGCCAAATCAAACACTGGTCTTAAACAATCTAATTTAATATTTCAACAGAATGGGATAAAATTTTCAGTCTTTTTTGTACAGCTATGCATTGGCACGACTGTCAGCGCATTTCAGCCATTTGTGCTTCCAGTGTTATTAGTGAAGGGTAACTCAAACCTTTCAACAGTTTCTCCTACAAAGGGATGTGAGGCAGGCTGATGTTCTGCATATACTAATAAGAGAGTGAAATAGTTATACTGGTCATGGTAGAGTTCTCCAGAAGATCCTAACAGAGGAGAAAAGGCATACATTTTAACTTTCCCTTTGGAAAGAACATTTATTTGAATATGTTTCCAGCACAGTTTCATATCTAAAAGTCTCAATAAAAAATATAATGGCATCAGGTGGTTAAATAGATGCTGTTCTTCAATTCACCAAGTTTGCGTATGACTTATCATTTTGATGATACAGATTTATAAAGTGTATTTATAATTTTTGACCATTATTTAAACAGTTCAGTAAGAAGAAATGGTAGGCCAAAATGTTTGAGAACTTATTGCCAGCTACTGAGAACAACCCTCACTTTGCAACTGTGATGTGACTAGAAATCAAAACCAGCTGAAGCACCTTCAACTGCAGCCAGTTGTTTCAAAAAATCCTAAAGAAAATCCATACTTTTTTCTAATTCTGTCCTGACTACAGCCACTATCAGTACTTTGAAAACTTGGCTGATCTCTGGAGGGAGTTCTCCTGGTTCAGCGGGAGAACAGAGCAGCAGCAGCAGCACAAGTATGATACAGTGAAGGCACTGGTAGGCATATCCGAAAAACATCATACATGTAATTCCTATTGAGCCATTTGAATAACTCACGTGGAGTGGACCTAAGTGCTAAAGGCCACCTGAACCCACTGAGGGCACTCCATAGTTTGCAAATAGGTCAGAAAACCAGTAACATTTACCTCCATGTAAAAATGGCTTTTACATCTACAGAAGGATCTCAGCAACTTCACCTGAGAGCTGTGACTCCTTCACACTTTAAGGACTTAAAAAATAAATAGCATTTTCCTCCTTCATTTGAGCAATGCTGAACAGGGTGAGCAATGACAAGGTTATAGTGGCGAAAGCACAAACCTCTCGCATTTCCCTCCCGTTGTTGCTATGTTTCCATTAGCTGCATCAGTGTCTCTACAGCCTCTTAACTGAACTACGTACGTTTGCTCATATAAATATGGCATATGCTATATATATAGCCAAAGGGTTTTTATATAACGTATGGGTATATTCTGGGATTATATAGAGCTGGGAATACAATGCTCTCATGCCTTTGCACAGTACAAAGAGAAACCTCAAGACCAAGAGGAATTGGTCAGACTGAAATATCCTTTCTGACATTTCCAAAAGGGCAAATACAACTGTTGAGTTTTTCTTTCCCCAATCTAGAGAGATACTATAAATATATCTGAGAAGGCACGGGCTAATCTCTTACATGCACCCTCGACTCCCTCCAACCCCTCTCTCCTTTGACACTGACTATAGACTCCTTCGTCATTTCAGTAAGTTTACATTTTTTCTCAGTTATTTCTAACAAACCACAGTTACATGGCAGGGAGATGAAAGGTTGAGCAAGATTCTCAGGGCTCGTGAGTAAAGTCCCTAACAAGGCACAGCTGATCTACAGACAGACAAAGATATCAACCATGTGTTGAAAATAAACAGTTGCAGTCAATTCCCTCGCGCTGGGGAAGGGGAGAACAGCACGCTGGCAATGTCTGAGCAGCGAGAACCGATGCTGCCACTTCGCTGGGCCTGCGTTAGTCCGGTGACGGGAGTATGTTGTTTATATAGTCCCGGTTCTCACGTCTATCTGCCGTTCTCACCATCTTGACCTGACATGAATGGTTTTGAAACCATTTGTTCATGTCAGAAGTGCGATAGTATCACAGTAAGGCAATTCGGTCTGCAAAAGAACAGCTCGGATTGATAGACAAGAGATAAGCGTATCCTAGACGTACAAAATTTTAGCTATTTTTTGGAAACCTTTCTGCTTCTGAACTACCTCACATAGCAATTTGCTAAGATTTGGAAATCTCAGTGTTCTTTGGAATCTACTATATAATAAAAATATGCATCAACCGAAGCACAAAGGGATTCTGCATTTGTCCCAAATCATACAGCCCGCCTAAGAGAAGGGATCTTGGTGCCTCCTCCCCTATCGATCACACCCGCATCTCCCTCCGAGGCAGTTTACCAAGCTACAAATATTACCCTGTGAAGAGCCCTTTATGCCCTGGGGTGAAGATGCCCATCAACAGCAAGTTTTCCAGTTTCGGGTAGGCAATGTCAGACTGAGTATCTGATATCCTCCTGATTGGCGTGAAGCACTATTGTCTTAGCGGCAATTTGACTCCGTTGCTGCAGTCAACATACACTAACAGAATGCTGTGAACACCTATATTTTATCAATTGCAATATATGTTACAAGGCGTTATAAACATGGGAATTGTCAGATACCATACAGCATGATGATAAGTCTGTTAAAAAAAGCCCCAAACCTTTAAAAGGATAAAATAAAATTACTCTGGACGTATACTTCCCAGTGTAGGCTGTAAATACTAATATTTACCATCAGGAAAACACAGAGCTCTGATGTTTTCAATGAAATAAAACTAGAACAAAAACCAATAGGCCCATCAGATGCCTAGATCTAGACTTGCTGTGCTGGAACAGGGCGTAGAAACACAACACCAGGCCTGAGCATATCGGATGCAGCTTAAACCATAAAAAGAAGAGGGGAAGCATGTGGCAAACCATATAGTAATGGTACTACTAGTGGTAATACTTGTTGTAGCTTAATTCCTTCCATAAGCCATCACAGGAACACTGTGTTTACCTAAGCTTTTACTTCATCAGTACTATCTGAATTTTCCTCTTTCTTTTGCAGACTTCTCGCTGTCACAGATATCAGTTCCTATGAGTACATCTGCAACAAATGTCCATCTGTTAAAATGGTGCTACTGTTGCAATAGCTTTCTGCATAGTGTAAATTCCAAATGTAAAATGGTAATTAACTCTACATTGTGGAAAACTTGTTATTTATGTAACAGTATAGCTTTTCCAAATGAAGCCGTTCATAGCCACACTCAGAAAAGAGAGGGCGGCATGTGTTAATACGTATCTGCACTGCTCACAGACTGTGCAGGTCATTACAAGGAACATCAATTTTCAGAACAACAAAGACATTTACAGAAGAGAAAACAGCATATTGGACAAGTAGTGATTTTCCATATTACTTTCAGTTCAGGCACATATAGAAATTCTTTGGTACATTCTTTACATCCTACACTTCTGCCAAGTCAATTGCTGCAGAGAAAAAATGGGCTTGACTTGTGTGAAAGAAAATCAGCAATTGAGACACAACTTTTACAAAGATATAACTCACGTAAGAACATAGCTTATTAATATTTTTAGCGTTAGCTGTTCAAAATGAAATCAATGAAATATAAAATACTTGTCAATATGAATGAAAAATGGAGAACTAGGGCTGAAGTAAATGTTTATTATTATTTAATTAACCAAAGTTCCATGTCTCAGAGCACTGACTGAAAATGTATTTTCCTACCTATGAAAGCAGTATTTCTATTGAGGAGTTATTGCATTTTCTACTCGGTCTGTCACTTTTAAACAGAGAAACTCCAAATGCTTCATGAAAATGGAGACAAACATGTAAGAAGCACTAACTAAAAGAGCAATTAAACTTTCATTGTGGACTAATTATTATTACTTCCACAGATAACCAGGGCCTATCTGCTGAAATAAGAAATCTTTACAGCTTCGGGGGGCAAATCTTCATCTCTTACACCCTGCAGCTTCCCGAAGGCGAGCAGCCAAGGCAATGCCGCCCAGCGGAGGAACTGCTCCCACCACGGCAGCGTTACAGCTCCGGCAGACTGGGCAGCCCCCGGGCTGGTCCCGCTGCGGCGAGGCAGAGAAACCTCCCTGTCCCTCCAGGTCAACCATCCCCAGATGAAATAGCTGCTGCCAGCACAGCTAAGCCTTGGCAAAGATCTGGGGGACAAACTCTGGACCTGCACAAACCATCAGGGCTGGTGAGAGAAGACTCTTAGATGGAAAAACCCCAAAAGCTCAAGTCTCCATTTTCCCCTAAGCAGAAAAGTTTTGGCAGATTGGTTTGTTTGTTTGTTTTTGTGTTGGGAATTGTATTGTTTTTCCTGGCCCCTAGCCTATCTTTCAGGAGGAAAAGGGAAATTTTGACTGAAAGAAAATGTAATTTTAATTAACTCTGCTAGTAGCATTTCAGGTTTTTCTTTTTTCTGAGCAAATGAATATGCTTATTCCTGTTTCATACAGTAAGAACTGTAGTTATCAACGTATTTTTTTTTTTTAGATTTGAAGTGGGTTATTTTCTAACTGTATTATTTATAGGCTCAAATGATTATGGATATTTTGCAAACCAAAAAAATCATAATTATGAAATTGAAAGCAGATGCAGGTCAATGCAATGTAACACTTAACATAACAATCAATAAAAATGTCAATACAAACAACTACTAAAGGCACCATATGACATTCCAGTGAGGGAAAAATTTCTTCATTTTCTACTTAGACGCCTTGCTTCCTTTATCAGCAGATGGCAAGCAAATTACTAGTTCAATCCATATGTCTGTATCTGATAGACAGTGTTTTACAAGTCTGAAATTAGTTTGAAACATTTTGATGTTGGCCAGACTACAGAGGAAAGCAGGATAACTTTGTGTATTAATGAAAAGTTGGTTTTGTCATAACAAATACTTCCACAAGCTACTACCCATCCAGACTAATTCAGTCGCTAATGGAGTTTGTACCCAAAGACATAATCTGTGTTTAACAGACTAACAATTTGTAGTTTCATCCATTCTGTTCTTCTGCTGTGCTCCAACATGTCTCCTTCCACTAGCTGAGGTTTACTTAGTGGTGCTGATGAAAGCAAGCAAGGCCATGAGAATATTTTTGGTAGGAAGGATATCAGATCGCTAGGGCCATTTATGTGCATGCTGGTAGGCATTCAAGAGAGAACCTGTCGGAGCAAAGCCCATTCAGACCAGTACCCTGGCTCCAACCATGGCAAAGTGCAGATGCCGAGGAGAGAAGGAGCTTTAGAACAATTTTGCTTAAATCTCTCCCCATGAGGAAGCCTCCATTTGTGATGCAGATGATTTATATTTTAGGAAAGGTGGTTCAGAAAGCCTAGACAGTTCTTAAAACAGAATGAATGGTTTGGTATTTTTTCTTTCAAAAGAAAGCTCCAAATTTGGAGAATTTCAATGACTAGAAAACTGTGAGTTCCACAAAAGACTGATGGGGGAAAGAGCCAAACCAAGCTAAAGAAGACCGGAAAAGAGAGGTTACGGTGAGGTTTCCTTGCAACCTGGCCAAGCAAAGAGGGGAGCAGATCTATACTGATAAAAACAGCTGACAGCGGGGGTCCGGAGGCATTCACAGCCAGGCAGAGCCCCAGGCACACCCTGCAGCTCTCCAGGCGCTGGGAGCCCCTCGGTGCGGAGAGCTGGAGGGAGATCCTGTTCACTTCCCAGTGCTTACAAAATTTAACTTCTTTGCCAAGGTTCTACAGAACCAGCACAGGTAAAATATGTGTCAAATCAATATTTTTAGAAATGCTCTTTCCTCATAGCAATGATGTACTTGGGGGACTGGTGTCCAAAATGGAAATGGCTTATGCTTCACTTCTTAAGGAATGTATTGCTAAGAAAGCCTTCAAACACCTTTAGCAATGATTAAGGCTTCACCACAGGCTGTCTGTTCACTCACTGAAATGACACATTTCAGAAAACGTTCAGTCTAGAGGTCTACACCAATGCCAACGCTGAAGTCCAATGAAACACCTCTCCGGAGATATATGCAGCTGGTCAGGAGGTTTGACCAAAACTGAGTCTCATGTGAGGAGTCACTTAGCTGACCTTCATACCAAGAAAGTCCAGTCTGAGGGACCAAGTTCAACAGACATCAACTATCCTCTTAATTTTTGTAGAAGTCCCTATATCAAATCTGCTCTGACAGCTGTTATGGATAACTGTTACAAAGACCTCTACCGTTTAGTTGGCTATTAGAAGGCAAAGGCAAATTGATTAAGTGATGATTAACTTTATAGTCTTAAAGGCATGAAAAGTTCTATTTAAAAATCAACTCAGATTTAAAACTTCTGCTAAGCAGAACATAATTTTCTGTAATGGAAAAATCAGTAAAGTTGTAACATACTTTTTGCTTTAAAAATGATTAATATTAGTCCTACAAACTATTTGGCTAAATAACTACAGAAATTCTGTATTCAGCGGAAAAGCCTTTTCGTTTTTATTTTAAAAATAAATGTCACTTTAAAAATTTCATTCTCATTTTTAAACCTAATTTAAAATTAGTAAACAAACCAGTAAAACACACGTATGCACACAAACACATGTAGATGCCAAGCTGTTTACAAGCCTTGAAGCCTAGAAGATTTTAATCACATTTTCCATTAACTCTCCCCACCCCTCAAACTCTGCATAAGGTAGGGTTTATGAGAGTTTTAAATGAAAGGAAATATTTCAGTTTCTAGCATACCTCAGTCAAATATAAATGAATTTCAGTAATATACTAACAGGTAGTGTGCTTGCTGTCAGTGGAAAGCTTTACAGATGTTTGTCTTCTTTATCAGCTGCGGGGAGGAATGCCAAAGTGATCACCATAGCTGAGTCCATTAACTGAATTGTGAAAAAAATGCTCTTCTCAAGAAACAGGCTGACTAAGCTGATTCTGCACAATAAAAACTTTCAAACAGATCTGGAATATGTCCACTTTGGGTTGGGAGAGGAGCTGCCACAAAACGTCAAAAAAAAAAGGGAGTATAATTCAGGATTTTGTCTTCTAACTCAAAAGCATAACCCCAAGAACATTAAAGCAGTTACTATCAGAAAAAAACTCATAAATATGTAAAAATATTATTCTCCATATGTCTTACAAAGGGGATAATAGCAGTATATTAAGTTTTGCTTTGATTTGAAAGCTTGCACCTTGCGGTGTCTGCCTTACAGCCTTTTAGTCATGTACAGACTGGAGTAAGAAGATCTTTGAAGTGCCCAACTTCCAGTGAAGTTTCTATCGTTTTTTTTAATAATTCTTAAGAGGTCTGTGTGTGATTTACTGTAATTTCAGGACAAGCTCAGAAATTCACCCTAACACTAAAAGATACAGTTTCTTCAGGAAAGAATGGGAGAGTCATTTGAGCACACCATCACTGCCAGGGCATGGGGGGTGAGCGGCATGGAAATACTCCGGCAACGTGGTCAAGTCAAATTCAAAATATTGGGTACATAAATGATAATACTCAGAACTTTAAGGGAAACAAGACGGAGTTTTGTATAGATTAGATTTTTATTTTTTTTTTTGCAACCAGTTAATACAGTTTAAGTGATTCACAGCCGATTTTTATAATTGCAGTGAAGCAGCTGTGATCAAACTCTATTTGTAGCATCATAATAAATTTGCCCCCCACCTACTAAAATTAGTTCTAAGCATCCAAAATTCCCATTTGAACATCTGACTGAACAAAACAGGCATTGCTCCATGCCAAAAACTGGAGGAAATAGACCTAAAATATGCCATTTTCTCACCAGAAATTGTAGGCTCCCAGAATAACATGTGAATTACAACTCATTCCAAGCTTGTTTGCATTGCTCCTCGTTCCCATTCATAACAAATTCCTTGACAAATGTTCTGATTACTTCTCTTTTTTCCTCGCTTTTTTTAATTTAAACACAATTTTCAAATCACAGACATCCTTGCAAGGAGAAACAGCCGATAGTACAACCCATCTGAAAATGGAGAGGGTGGAATTTTACTCTCAGCAAGTGCTGGAGGCAACTCACATGATTAAAGACTGCACTGTAAGCCATCGTTAAAAGACTTCTTCCCATAAGTGAAAACGTGTAGTTTGCCACTATACACATCAGAGGCACATAAACCAAAATGAGGTCAAAGTCAAACAAGAAATGCAAAAGCCTCGCTCCAAAATTCCTGCTTGCTCTTTTTTTTTTTTTTTTTTTCCCCCCAGGCTGAAGGAAAAAAGAATAGAAATTTTAACAAAGTTAAAATTAAAATTATAATCTGTTTCTTAAGTTTTTTCTCTTTTGCTGGTATTCTTGCAAAAAGTTACATCATGATGCCTGGAGAAGGTAACTGGGAATACTGATTCAGGATGCCTATGGATCAGGGTCTTCTTGCTATGACTATAGTATTACACAGTACAGTTTGACGCATCTGTCTTCGCTCTCGCCTTTTGACACGGGCAACTGCCCTTATTCCCATTTTACAGACAGAATCGGGAGACTAAGGCCTAGAGCAGCCAAGAAATCATAGGGAATTAATCATCTAACTAGGACAAATATGATTCACCAACCTGAGATTTGCAAATCTTAGGCAGTGTGGGGATACACAAACCCAGCAAAGATTTCAAAGTCCATTTGCAAGCTGCCTGCAAAGCGCCGCATACCCTGGGCTGCCACCACGCCATTTGTTTCAGAAATGCACAGCACAAAAAGAGAAAACATCCTTATTCCTCCTCCTATCTTTATGCACAAATTATATCCTATCTGAACTCTAAATAATGTAACATGCAATACAAAATACATATATTTATAGATTTATATTACATACACATATTATTAGGCCACTACAACAAAGACTGTAAGATTTTCTAAAATGTACATAACGCTACTCAGAAAGATGCTTAGAAAAAACATCAGCAGAACCATTTAGACATTATCAAGCTTAATTTTAAAACCAGAACTTCGTACAAGAAGTAAATTAATTATATTAGGCAGGAAATTGTTCACTAAATCAATTGTGCTACATTAGAGATCTTAAAATTAAGACTACTTCCAAGGTGGCCACATGCATATTCTGAGAAGTGCTAAGGTAACAAAAGACGTTCCAGAAAACCTTTTGCATATCTCACATATATAGAAATGTGTGTGTATATATATGTATTTCTGTTTCAGCACACATCTGTTCATGTAACAACTATTTTCCATAGTAGTCATTTTTAATGGGGTGTATTAACCCCTAGATACCTCCATGGAAAAATCACAGAACATGTGTGTGCACTGTTTATTCATAAATCTGTTTTTAAATCTTTACCATTTTGAATTTGTTCAGATGTGGACAGCATCTGGATTCCTTCAAATCAATTATAATTACAATACTCCCTTCTTAGTCCAATAAATTAAACATTTCTTTGCTGTCTATCATAATATCCCTCCTCTAAAAGAGTATATTTATTGTGCCTTTTAATTACCAAATACATGTAGAGGGTTGTCTGAAATTCAACACAGAAAGCAACTCTACGCTTCCAGATGTTAGAGTATCTTCACATAGATTTTCACTGCTCAGCACCATAGTACTTCAGGCAAAAATAGAATTATGTACAATCCTTGCCTGCATTCATCTATGAAATTTAATTTTCCATTGAAAATCTACAAGTTAGCAGCAAGTTCTGCCCTTGGACATGAATGTGTTTCCTATTCGATCCAGTTTGGCAAAGATTATCCTTAGTTTCTAAATACAACTGAAGCTTCCATGTGACTTCAGGTATATAATCTAATGCTAAGTACTACCAGCAATACAGAACGATAATAGGGCTGTATAATGGTTATAGTTGCACTTAACTTTTTGAAACTTTGGAGAAGCTCAGCTAATTATTGAAATCAGTCGTCGAGCGAGAAGCCGCGTTTACTTACTTCCCAGTTTAAACAAGGCTTCCCATTGATAGTTCTCAGAATTGTTTAGACTGGAGGGAGCTGCTGCTGCGCTGTTTGCCTTTGCAGTGCCCACAGCTGTGCTCCATACCCTGACACTGCTTTAACCGAGCAGCATCCACTGTGAGCACGATTGAAAAAAAAAAGTCATAAAAATTCAGGAATATATTTGAAGACAGTAAAAAAAAAAAAAAAAAAAAAAAAAAAAAGCTGCTTACCAGTACTGGTCGTACCTAAGGAATAAGTTTCCTCATTCAGTGTGTCCAGTTTGGAGCAAGGGGGTATGAATACGGGCTGCAGGGCTGGGCTGCTTTCGGTGTCAACATGGGTGTCTCAGTAGCGCAGAAGGGCTGAGCTGGAAGGAGACCCCCGAGCCTCACCCCGGGGCAAGGGAGGCTCTGGCTGCCATCGCCCCATGCCAGGGGCTCCTGTTCAGGCTGGGGGGCAGTGCGGGGCCCCTCTGTGCCGCAGCGGCGGGGGCTGCCGGGGTGAGCTGTACCCAGGCACTGGGGATGCTCCCACCCTCGCACCGAGGTGGTGGCCCTGGCCATTCCCCGCGGCACCGCTGGCACGGAGCGGCTGCCTCAAGCACCCGGGCGACGCTCGCCCCACAAAGCTGGGCCCTGGCACGGGCGCCCAGCATCCAGGTGACAACGGCGCGCTGCCCCTTCTCGCTCCCACCGATGCAGGACACCAAATACCGGAGCGGAGAGAGCAAACGAGAGGTTCTCCTACCCAAACTAGCTAAGGGTAACGTAAAATTGAGTTAATTGCATCTGACACCGATTGTCGCTCCGCTTTGGCCACTCGGTTCAGTACAAGAAAGCACCCTTTTGTTCTCCTCTTCATTACCGCCTCTCCCCTCCGAATGCCGCAGCTTGTTTTAAACCAAGAATTATCTCGGTTCTCCCTGCTCGAATCGTTGTTATTGATCACAGCAACTTCAATAAACCCTGCTGCTGAGGCAGCGGCCCGGGGGCCCGTGCCGCTCTCCCCAGCCCTTTGTTCCACCTACTGATTCACCTTTTCGTCAAGGATCTTGACGTAGCTGCTGCCCTTTCGCATTATTACCGCGCCCCACCCAAATAATGATTTTATCATTTAATTCTCTTCTAAACCGCATTTCGTAAAAGGCAGAAGGGGGAAAAAAAAAAAAAAAATTAAAAAATATGCACTGACGGGTGGGTAAACATGTGCGAGGCGGGGTTGTCTCTCCACATGACAGACACACCCCACACAAAAACCAGAAACATGCCTTTAATTGGGCAGGTTAACATTTTTCTAAAAGTTACTTTCTAGTCCTATCTGATCACTCTGTCAGGATGAGTAATGCAAAACATTCAATTTCTTGTGGGTTTGGTTCCAGTAGTTACTAAAAGCAGCCAAGTACATGTTTGTTTCTAAACTACTTGAAACCTTCAGAAAGTTATTTTAGCTCCGCTCCCGAGCCCTTCACCAGCGCGGGGATCTTACCCGCCTCGGTTTTGCGCAGGAAACCCGACGCTTCAAAACCATTTCTCTTCAAGCCCTAACTTTATTTTCTCTTTTTCCTTGTCGGAGGGTTCTTGCCGTTTTTCCAGGATGTAGTTATATTTAACAAAGTAGCCCACTGCCTCCCCAGGCAGAGACTTGTGGAAACAGGTGCTTCTAAAAAAACCAGAAGGCTTTGGCAGCTCTCTGACCTGACAGAGCCGTGTGCATTAGTAAAGACACAGTGCCTGCTGAGTTCCCCTCGGCTAATTAGAGGACCCGTATGGCAATGAATGGCCTTGACTATAAATACTTCCTGAAAGATCTCTAACAGAGTCAGAGGAAATGGGAAAAAAATGAGATGCAGCTACAGAGAAACTATTTCAGATGTTTCTTCTTTAAAGGGCTGCTTTTCCTTTCCCAAAGTGGCTGAGGGATGAGATGCAGCATCCAAGACCTCCACCAACTTAAATATAAGACGTACGATACAATTACAAGCATTACATTTAATTCTGTAGCTATACCATTAAGATGCTACTATCAAAAGGTGGTTGGAAGTGGGACACAATGCCAAAGCACACAAAAAACTTCCATCTATTACCGTGTAGTGACCACCAAAAAATCACATTTAAACCAAGATCCACTCTCTGTGCTTGAACCTTCCAGTGCCGCTCCTTGTGCTCCTGCTCAAGGCAGCAGCAGTACTTCTACCCACATCAGAGAGGCAGGTTTTACCTCAAAGGTATATTATCTTTCTGGCCAAGAACCCAATGTTTAGAGAAGTCTTTTGGAAATCACAAAGGCCGGTTCAGCATTTCCACTGCTTTGCAGCTATCTGGCATCTAACTCTGTGGATAACAGGAGTCCGTACTTTATAGGAGGACAAATAACGTTTCACCACTAGGGATTGTGTCTGATATTTACTACACTGATATTAAATCAATTGTATGTAAATTTACTGATACATACCCGTTGCTAATTTTAAAATTAGCCCTGTCAATCGGCCACATAGAAGAATGCAAAACAGGGAGAGAGGAAATAACTTCTGATTTCCTGTCTCCCCCAAATTTAAAGCCATGTAACCAGCTCTAGACAGAACACTATATGAAATATCAGAAGTGTAAATATCACAGACAAAAAGAAAATAACTCTTCTTAAAGTAAATGGGAACTTTCTTGAAAGGCTGTGATTTCCTGTGGTGTGTAAACAGTCTGATCATTACGGTGCAAAATAATCTTGATTTAATGGAAGAGCTGATTTTATCCTTTGCCCCTATAAAAACCCCCATATAAAAAGCTCATAGCAAAGGTTAACATAACTTCAGTTAGATATTCAACATTACAGCTTGCGGTCTGCCTTTGATAAACATCACCAGCATCTTTGCAGTGCTTTGACAACCTCAGACACAAATCCCCCCCTTACATGAATTATGATTAATACACTGGCATCTCCCCATTGCCTTCAGGTCTGTGCGGCACCGTGGGGCACAATGATCTGTGTTACGCTTCACCGGCATCGGCTAAACCACGATGCGAGGCAGCAGTGTTCACCGAGACCTTTAAGTGGGCTAACTAGGTCTGCGTGTAGGTCTGAAGGCTCAGGCTGCAATTCCCAGTTTTGTGGAAAACTTTGTCCTGCAGTGTCCACACATACCAAAACAGGACACTTCATTTAAAATCAGTTTAGCAAAAAGTTCCTGCTGTCCAAGATCTGCGTTGTCAAAGCATTAAACAATCCGCCTGGCCTGGAGTCCAGTGGCTGCCAATGTGCTACCCAAAAAAAGGAACATTTTTGCATCTCAATAGACCTTCCAGTATCAACAAATCTTTAAACTATAAAATCAGCTACTCTAAGGAAGAGCAGAAATAATGTCTACATTGTACCACGCTGAGGTACATTTTTTGTAATTCCCATTTGCAAAACATACCGATTCGCTTTAAGTACAGCTGCTGGAAACATGTTAATAAGAAAAATAAATTAAAGCTACTCACAGAAGTGTACCAAGCCCCTGAGAAAGATTCTGTTACATACACACAGCTTGGAAGCGCTCTCGGGGAAAAAGGTGCGTCCACTGCCTATGTGTGTTTGCACACATGTGGAGTTCAAGCTATCGCCACTGCACCATCCCCAGCTCCCGAAAGGTCACAAGCGAGTCCGTCTTTTAGCTGCTAAAGGGAAAGAAATCCTACCCTAATGACTCCCATGAATAATCTACTGTAGCACAGAGACTGGGGAGGGAACATGTCCATTATGCATGGAAGGAATGCAAGAAAGCAGCATATAAACGGCTTACACAACATGCAAAGCTGAAAAACACTCCAAGTAATTTCCAAAAGTTTACGATTATCCTGTAGGCATTAGGGATTTCTGTGGGCAATTGCAGATTTTCACCCCTTCCCCAGTTGATCTGTATCGTCTTTGATATTTTATTAAAATGCTAATCACTCCTAAACTAAGTACCTAGAAAACCCACTTGCAGTGTTAACCTCTATAGGAAAAAAATGTGAAAAATATGATCTCCCCTTTCCCTTCCCCCAGTCATGAGAGAACTAAAAAATGAAAAGCATATGGTATTACTGCTACTGTCAAATCATTACAAACCATTTGTAATAAGCAGAACCACTTTATAAATACTGAATAGCCAGTACAACCAACGGGACGTGTTAGATTTTTTTTTCAGCCCATTTCTCACAGTGTTTATTCACTGAGTAATCCCAAATTTTTAGCTTCCTCTGTGTCAGTCTTTGGGGAAAAAAAAATGAAGGTGTCTACAGTGATTTTATTAGAGGTTTTCTTTCCCATCACCAGTTGTCATGGGATACGGTATTTTGCACGAGCATTCATTATATGATAACAGAAGTATGTATTGATTTAATGCTTTGCTTTTAGAAAGGCCCAGCTTTTAGCACAACATTCGCTATTTCTACTAGCTATTTCACATTAGAAAAATACATATCTCCAAAAGTGGGTAATCATGAGAGATTCGTTTAACAATATGGAGTTGTTTTTTTTTTTTATTTCAGAGGATTATAAAAATTAGCTTTTTCCAGAATGGAAGGGAAGTTCTTTTCTGAACAACTTCTAATTCTGTCTGGGCCAAGCGAGCTTCCAGGCTTACATATAACATATACGTGTGTCAGGTAATACCGACACTAAACTCCCACTGGTCAAGCTAACCATCAGTTTATCTTCTGATTTCCTGGCTCCAGTACTGCAGCCCATTAACTCTGTCTACAGAAAACTAAATCAAGAGCAAAATAAAGGAGTTAGGTTTCTATGATCTTTTCCACAGATCCAGCGGAACAGGGAATTAATATCACTCACGGAATCACACTCCTTCATCTTCCACCATCTCCTATCCTTCAGATCACCCCTTACCTTCAAGAAGTTTGGATTCTCACTATTTTCCTCTATCCATCAATAGTGATGAAACAGATATGATCAGGGACTCTGTTCAGCAGACCTAGAAAGTCAAGCTCCTTCCCTGTTTTTTTAAAATATTTCAATCTGACAAAGGCAATTTGCACAATTTTCAAAGTAGGAAAGTTAAAGTATTATAACTAAGGAAAAGACCCAGACAAACAAGTCCTTGGCACAACAGAGTTCAGAGAATAAGGTAGCTAAAGGTGTACACAAAAGTAATTCCTCTTTGAAGGGTGTTGGTATGGTTTCAACAGTCAGTATAGACCTAAACCACTAATAAATCCTTTTACAAATCCTATAAAAGAAAAGTTGGGTTGTACACATTTTAAAATGCAAGGAACTAATTTATATACACTGTTAATACACAAAAATAAGACTTTTTTTTTTTTTTTCTGAAAACCATGGAAATTACAGGTACTTCATTCTGAATATTCAGAAGTGATCAAAATATTTCCAAAGTGATAAAAATACCAATTTGGAAAAAAAAAAAAAAAGTATATATTAGTGCTCTTGTATAAAGACTTTAAAAAAAGTGTCTGAACGTATTTTTAAAAAGGGCATAAGAAGCAGCCAGTGTACAGTTTCCCCTTCCATATTCACCAGTGGCTAAAACTGATAATGTCCTGATTTTACCATTTCCTAAGATTTTAGCCTCCAGCTACCAAAAAAATTTCGATCTTTATAGAGCTGATTCTATATATTACCACATCCCTTCACATATTTTTGTTTAGTTGGGTTTTTTCATTCTTTATGTAGTCAGAAAAATAAATGAAAATTATTTGTATTCTGATAACCCACAACATAAATGGCTCCTCTGGCTGTGCACTGCCAAGATGTAACAAGCATCATATGTACAGCATGAATTCCACTGCTAGCCAGATATACATACATATTTTTATAGATATTTGCAAATGGAGGAGAGAAATATAATCCTGCCACTCACAGTAAGCACCCACACCCAAGTTAGCAACAGGGAACCTGTCATACCGTAACTGCTCATACACTTAAAATCTGACAATAACTATTCATGGCCTGTAAGGTACAAAAGGCTGTGGTCCCCCTAAATTGAATGCAGGCTTTAAGTGACAGACACATTGTTTTGTAATTAGAATAACCGCAATCTTTTTAAGACCATGGACTTAATTTAAAAAGAGCTTGTAAGACTTATATATGTATACAGAGACAGATATACCTATGTATAATCTCAGCAGACCGTGGAAAGAAACATTTATCTTGCCTTTTGTCTTCTTCTGACATGTTGTTCACTCTTACAGTAATGGATGTTATGGTTATAAATGCTCTTATAAAAGACAATAAAGAAAAATAGCTGATCATCTCTTCCATTCTAGTGAGGTTTGTCTGCAAACTGACCACTCCTGTAGCAAGTCTCTAGAAATTCAGATAGGGAGCAGCCCCTGAAAACATACAGTGATGACTCCAGAAGGAAGACACTTATCTGTCTCCCTGTTCAGCTCCTCAGAATCAGAGAGCTTTTCTAACCTCAGATTTCTCTACAGTGGGAAAAGCATACCTTGATGGAAGGGGAAGTTCCTTATATATAGGTCCTTTTGTTTAAAAAAAAAAACAGAATAGGAATTATTTGGTGTGACAAATACTCTCCTTTTCTTATCACCCAAGCTCCTTTCTTTTCTCTTTTTTTTCTTTTGCTTCCAAGGCAACCAGACAAGTGTCAAAATGGATATATAATTATGTTGCTTTACAAAAAAAAAAAGGTTACTTTTTATTAATATTTAACTCAGGTTTCCTAGTCTTAGCTATTTCATAATGTGAAATCTTGCTTAAGTGTGAACTGTCACACCACCAAAAAATTTAAGAGGTGATTAGTTGTTTTAGTGTAACAGATGTGCAGCCTTCTGGGGTTCTAAACCTTCCTTCTTCAAATGCATCATCAACCTGCACAATTAGCAGGAATGATTAAACAAAATGTAATCAGAGCCAAATAGCAAAAGCAGAAGCACTTGCTTACTAATACTACATCAATTTATATATTGTTTTATGCAAACACTTTGGAACATTTACCTGCCAGTTTAGCTCTACAAGTTTGAGTCTTTCCATCTTTCCTTGATTTTTTTTTTCCCCATGCATGAAAAAAACCCAAGCACATTACCCTGGAACTGAAGAAATCATTTATATGCCCAATTAAACATAACATACATGTCATCATAAAAAGCAAGAAAAAAAAAGAGAGCTTCCTACCCGTAGTAAGGACTGGGATTCGTCTTTTGCCTTGCTGTCCCCGGATCCAGGGTAGGGCTGGGTGAGCTGCCCGGCTTTCTCCGCCGCTCCGGCTGGCACGCCCTGCAGGAAGCCCTTGCTCTCCACTGCCAAGCCGTAAATGGGCCGCGCAAGATGGGCAGCTTCTACGTTTGGACTATCCCTTAAAGGCTTTGGCTGCTCTTGGCCAACGGACACTGGGGTCAATAAGCCTAGACTGGTCTGTGTGTATGACGGGCTCCCCCTCAAAATGTCTGTTCCTCTCCAGGTCACATTGCGAAGATCATCACTGGGACTGTCAGTCCAACCTTTCTCCTTGAGCACTTCCTTATCTTCTATCTTCTCCCTCTTCACTATGCTGTCAGATATGGACTCCCCCATTTTGGGGTCCGGATTAATCAGACTGTAGACCTTGAGGTCAATTTTTGGCTCCTCCTTGATAGACGAAACACCATGACTGTCCTCCCCATTGGCTGTAGTGACGTCCATCTCCTGACAGTGCACAGTGTTGAAGTGCTCTAGTAGTGACTGAGTGTCAACAGCCGTGAAGCTGCACTGACGGCATTTGTAGCAGTTGTGTACTCTCCTGGAAGAGAACAAGAAGTGCATTAACATGAGAGGCTCCCCTTGGCCTTCCCTCTCACAGTGGTTTTACCTACCAAGATGAAGAAAATAAGCTGAGCTTACAGTATGATTCTCTCTAAACAAAGCAAGCAGGTTTACTTTGGTGTCTTAGACAATGCGGGAAAAATCCTGCTGGTCGTTTCCCCCATGCCTTGCAACGGCCTCCTATCGCTCATTCACACTGCATTATTCTAAACTTCATATAATTTTCACCAGGATTTTGTGGTTTTTCCTCTTCAGTTTGCTGCAATATATTTTCACTTTCTATTGCAGTAGAAAAAACGAAGTAATTTTTTTTTCAACCAAAATCAAATAGCTAGGAGAGGATAGTTTTCTTTGTATAAAAACCCACTTCGTATAATACAGATCTATGCTAGAAAGTTAAAGTATTTTAAAAAATTCCTTTGCTTTCCACCAGTTTCATATACTTTTGGTTGACAAAGATGATTCTGAATGGAGCTCTGGTCAACTTACAGATAAGAACACGCCAAAGGACAGAAGGTTGTACACAACAGACAGTACTTGTTTCTTCTCTATGGACATTTTAACGCAATTGTAAAAGATGCTGCTCTAAAGAAAAAGGAAAATAGTTGGCTGTGTCACTACAAGCTGTGTTTTCCTGTCAAATACCAAAATGCTTGGGTACGAGCTGTGGAGCAGCGTGGAATAACACGCCTTCCTGTTCATATTCTAAAAGCTTATATAAAGAACTGCATTACTAAATTATGTAAAGCATATGTTGCTACACGAGAACAACATGTTACCCATTTACTGTATCTATCATAGGAACAGAACACTGTTTATGAGCTCTATAATGCTATTATGAATAATTGTTTATAGCACAGGAGCGGTCAGAGCCCTCCATCAGGCTCCGGGCCCTGCTGCGCCCGGCGTCCTACCAACGCGGAGCAAAATACCGCTCCTGCCCTTCATCGCAATGTACAGAGCTCTGCAAAAGCTTCTCCCTACAGACATGCTCACACATCCACACCCCAGGCGTTCAGAGTCACAACAGCGTCTTTAGCCAAGCTAAAAACCAAGCCTTCTGCTATCCACACAGGACAAAACTTGTATGAGAAATCTGTTACTGCCCTGACAACTCCAACTGTTAGAATTAATTCTTTTGAGGCCAAATCTTAGCCTCAGCGAAGTCGATAGCAAAACTCCCACTGACTGCAGTAAGAGCGGATTTGGCTCTCAGTGCATCTGTAGATACACAAAATGTCCCTCTTAGAGTACGATAGTTTAGAGGGGACAACTTGCCAAACTTACTAAACCCCCTTGTTTTCCTTCTTCCCTTTTGTTGGAAAAACAAACCATATGTTATTTACATTGTCTGATTTTCTTGCAGTCGTGTCAGCATGCAGCCATGAGCGCACATTCAGATTCAAGCTTTTTAGCCCTTGTGCAATATCAGTTTTCTTTTTGTCATTTTCTGTATTTATATTCATTTTAAGGGACTAGACGGGCTTGTTCAGTTATGCAAAAAATAGAGCCAGCTATTCTCCACATAGCCTTATGGCAACAAAATCTACTTGTGGGAGAGCAAGCTGGGGGTTAAAATCCTGTTCTGGCTCTGTTCCTTTTTCTTCATTCTACAATTGTGTTTTATTAAAATCAGCTTGTCTCTCAACGCGACACTAATATATTCTCTCTTGCAACTTAATTCTTTTCTAAACCGAGCTTAATTCTCTTCTGAAACAAAAAAAAAAACCCCACACACCCAGAGAGTGCTATCTGATCAAAACCCTTTTACAACTACAAAAAGCCAAGTTATAAAGAGGGTCAGCCCTGTAAAGGTGGGACACCATCAGGGAAGGCCAAGTTAGACAGGGGCTAGTTATCTTAAAAGCCAAGTTAAACAAGACACCATTTGGGGCTAATGGCTCAACTGAATACACTCCCCATGTGAAAGTTTATCAATCCTCTGGGAAGCTACTTACCCCTAAGTGTCTCTTGTTTAACTTGGCTATTGCAATAGCTAACCCCCTTTCCTAACTTGGCTCTCATCTACAGATATCGCACCTCCAAACAGCTGATCTTTTTCTCCCTAACTTGCCTTCCCCCCCCCACACCCCCTTCCATGCTGGCTAAATGTTTTTGATCAGGAGCAGTATATATACCACAGGAGTGGCACCACACTTCTAAGGCCACAAATAAATGCCAAACATATTACATGCAGTTGTAACTACATAGCTGAGGCACACCTAAAAATCGCCTTTATTACATTAGTTTGTTCATTTAAATTATTTATAATTGATTCAAAGAGAGTCATACATTCCTTCATTTGTCTGTGAGACTGGGACAGGCCCTGTGGTGTGGGAAAGACGAGGACTGATTTAGGTAGATAGTAACCCAACAGGCTTTTTTTTTTTCAGGACGTATATTTTTCTACTATGCATTAAAAAGTAATCTCTGCCATCAACATTATAAATCTTCATACTTTGCATGGGTTTGTCCTCGATATTATTCTGTCCCCAAGCTCCAAAAAGTAAGCTAAAGTTTGGTACTGTCCAAAATAAGTCACAGTCTCAAATAATAAAATAATCGCTATATCAGCCATTACAGAACTTTTGAAAGCTGGAAACTTACTCTTTCCCAGAACAAGGCATAAAAAGAAAGTATTTTCACCTCTGACTGTTTTCACCCCACCCTGATAGCAATCAAGGAAACAAGTTGGCAATGTTTGATTTCTTTTTATACTAGAATTTAAACCTACCCGTGTTTCTAAAGGCCCAAGTTAGACCTAGATTTGTGCACAAAGCTCCTCAAAGCTAAACAACAAAATTTTAAAAATCCCAATTCTCAACGTACACAACACAGTCCCGTGCATTCCCCGAAAAGTTACACTTTGCAGCTCAACCACGGTTACACCATCTGCAACTCTGAAGAATCCAACAGCTGCAATGGAGTGGACTGGTATGCAGCTTATCAAAGCAGAGATGGTTGAGGAAAATCGCAGCATGGAAGGAAGGGATGTAAATGAAGAAGGAAACAGCATTCTCCCTTTTGCGATCTTGCTTATACACCACTCAAGCAAACTACCAGCAGGTTCAGGCCATAAACTGGCTGTATCTTCAATGTGGCATTAGGACGGCAATGTCATCCCATCCGTTGATGTCACTTAGCATTATTATTTTCACTACAGAATACATCAAAGACCTGATTATTTGTGGACATTAGAACACTTCTGGCCCAATCCCAAGATCAAATGTCAAGGAATCCAGGCCAAACCTTTGCTGCACTGTTACATTCTGACAACTTAATAAAATCCTATCATTATTTATTCGTACTGAAATGTACTTGAATTAGGTGCTACAAGATATAAGAATTTTCCCTTGCAAAATCTTGGAGAGATTAGATGGGGTTTTTTGACAGATTTAATGTTCTTTACTTGAGCTTTCGAATAGGCTGTGATACTCCTGACACCAGCCAGTTGTTAATTAAGTCTTGTTGACATACTTCTAACTAGTCTGAAGTATTACAAAACACCATCCTCTACAAAACAAGTAGTTTTTTTTTTAAATTACCTGAAGACATTCCTAGGCTCTAGGGCATAGAAAATATCCTGGATGAAGGTACGGCTGTCGTATCACTTCCATTTTTTTGCATGTTTTGAATTTGATTATGAATATAGTAATTACTAGGATTTCTCACGAAGAAACAGGCTTATAAGAAAGTTTACTTTCGGGATGGGTGCTGCACTCAGGTTTGTGGGAAGTGGAAAATATTCAGAAGGAAAGACGGCGAGCAAAGCAAGCAAGAAAATTCAGCAGAGGGTCAGAAGGGGAGGAGAACGGGCAGAGCGGAGAGCAAGGCTGAGATGAAAGGAGAGCAAAAGCCATTGGCAAGAGCAAACAAGTTCAGAGCAGTGAATTAAGGTGTCAGGAGGATGGAAAAGGTCCTCGCAGCTGCCGCTATTGTTCAATGAGTGAAGGCTCCTGCTCTGCCGAAAACCCGGGAGCTGGTGGGCCTCAATTTACACTTTTGCCCTCGGTTGGCTTCTCCCGGGAGCGTCCCAAAGGCTCCACATTTCCATAAGACCCTGCTCCGGCTCCTGCTGCCCAACAGCGCAAGGGGGCAGCCCCGACACCCCTGCCCCGGACGTGCAGCCCTGGCGCCGGGGAGGCGCGAGCCCCAAGTACCCTTTTGCCTTTTACACCTCTACCCCATTTATCTTTAAGAGGTACAGAATTATTTAATTTGAAATTAATTTCAAAAGGGAACCCTACGAAACTGCTGTCATCCACATTTCCAAAATAATTAGAAAAATGATTTTACACCATTACCAAAGCTTATATTTCATTTCAGTCTATTTTCTTTTTAGATTTTGCAGTTATATATTGCTTTTATAAATGCAGCATAGCATTCTTAATTACTACTAGAACTGATCAAATGCTTTCCCTCAAAGTCTTTTTTGACAAATAAGGATTTACATGAAAAACTCAAATTTTTGAAAAATGAGAAAATGCATTGGTTTTCCACATCTTTTAGCAACATTTTAAAAAAGAAAAACACTTCTGCAAGAAGCCTCTTTCATTTTTAATAAAAAAATTAAAATTTAAAAATTAATTATTTTGGAGCAAGCAGGAAAATAGACTAAGCGATCCGACACGCAAAATTGCCCCAAATACTCAGTATGATTTTTATCTAAATTACAAGTCTTGGCATCTTTTAGCTCATCTGAATACCAGACAGATTTGCAGAAAAACTAAGCTTCACAATGAAAATGAAGAGTACCTGATTCCTCAGAGGTATAATGGAAAATGAGTCGTAGCAGAATTAGTAGAAAATGGAGGCCAATAAACTTCTGGGGATTTATTTGAGTAAGCACATTTTAGTGAGGTTTAAATATAAGTAAATTCAAGTGCAATGTGATTCATTAACTTCAAATTTAACTGAACAGCTCTCAAATAATCATGTCAAGAAATCCTGAATGAGTGTTAAGTGTAAGTATACGTTGCTGTAGACAGAAAACTTGGAAAGAACCACTTTTGCAACTTCCAAAATGTGTGGCTGCAAAGGAATAATATTCGGACGTAGAAAATTTTTTAGCTAGCAGACATAGTGTAGATGTAGAGCCAAAAGGAAACAAAATAAAAAAGAAAATAAATTAAGCATGCTGTTCAGGCATATGACTCAAAAATGAAAATAATCAAAAATGCAGACAAAAAATACATGAACCAAAATATGTAAGTAGCATCTAAAGCCAGCTCTGACACTCGCAGATTATCAAGGGTAGACTTAAATACGTGAACGGCAGAACACTTTCTGCCACCACATGAATGCTTATGTTTACCATTAGAATCCATTCAGCTCCTCATTATGTAAGTGGACAGGTTTTAGACATACGTGCATGTATAGCATTTTAAACACATCAGAAATACATAACGTGTATAGGCATAACAGCTTTATTAAGACAAATTCTGATGAAGCTATAGAGAAGGCCAGCTAGGATGTCAGCTGACTCCACATCAGCACATTTCTGTGTGTCACATAACCCCCTAACACTACTATTTTATAGATGTTCTACTTTTTTTTAAATCTGAACTATTCCGTATCTTTAGTTCATAAAATACAGAAAGGGAAAAAAAATACTATCATCTGACACATGCAAAACTCATATTAAAAAAAAAGGCCTGATAATACAAATAGAAGCTATAATGCCCCCAAAAGTCTCTCTTTCCATTTGTTTTAGTTGATAACAGTGAAAACCAGGTTATGGATAGAAAAGCAATAAAACCTGCTGGTGTTTGCCACTGCAGAGCACCTACCGCAAGCTGAACTAACTTCTGTGATTTCAAAGAAGATGCACAGTGGGGGAAAACAGTAGCGGTACATGTAGAAAAGAAACAAAACTCAAATTAAGAAGGGCAGGAGAAAGGGAAAGAAGTTGGCAGTTGTGGGGATGTCGTACTTCACTTTAATTACACAACATCCTCAGAGCAGTCAACAATGTCATAGGCTGAAGGCTTAGCAAAATACATTGTTCGAGTGTCTTAAACAGAAAAGCCTAATTTTAGACAAACAAGTTGAGATTCGAACACTTAAGCGTATCTCTTCATTTTCCAAAGTGCAGTTCCCTGTGACAACTGCCAGAGCCGCAGGGTGCTGAGCCCTCCAAAGGAGAAGCTCCTGCTACCCCGTCTCAGACTTAGCACTTAATTTTGAAAGTCATGGCTTCTCCTTTCCTTGGGAAAAAGGATTTTAACTAGGCATGCTTGTTAAAACTTAAATTACCAGCTGCAGCAAAATAAAAGTGTTTTTTTCAGTCAAGGAGCCATTTCAATCTTCCAGTTATTTAACCACTAAAAAAAGACCGTGCCATGCCTCAGCGGCGGACAAAGTGCTGCCTATGGAGTTCTACAGCATGGCTCGGAGCTGCTATAATAATGCTTGGAACTTAGATACCACTTTTCATCTTCAAAGCAGTTTACAAACATTAACTAATTAATCCGCACAACATCCCTCAGGCCCACTTGGATCAAAAATGGGGCACTGCATGCTGGGACCTGAATCCTCCGTGGGCCCTAGCTCCAAATTAAAGATGAGCAATCTGCTCCTTCTTTTTTTTTTTTTTTTAAATAGACTCCTGATACATTGCCAATGCAGCCCTCTGTTGGGCAACATTTGGATGCCCCTAGCTTTAATGTCTATTAAAGTATCATGCCCCAGTCTGCCTTTGTTAATTTTGGATGTCTTGGAATCTATTAAACGTGGCACAGTTTCTTGAGCTTTTAACAAAGCTTTAGCTTTGAAAATGCATCTTCTTTTGTCTTCATTCTAGCTGGCTTCCATGCAAAGATCTTTTAGATGAGATAGATACAGAGTTTTCCGTTGTTGTTGACGCATTAGCCTTAACTATTAACATATTCAGCATGATTTTCTAATATTTAACATCGCTTTTGCAGCGGCACATAACTGTTGCTCTTTACAAAGCCTAAGAGCCAGCTCCTCCTCTGATGTAAACTGGACTGCCAGTTTACAACAGCCCAGGAACTGACCCAAGAAGTTTAGCAGGGAGTTGGCTGCCACTATGACATTGTGTCAGACTGAGTCAGGAGACTGGCTGCGTCCACCTCCAAATAGGAACATTAGCATTTAAAATAAATAGAACGACACTGTAAACCAGCAACACGAAAATAAGCATCTGCAAAAGGATCTTGGGGGATGACATCAACAGACAAAAGAGTGTCTGCTCCCAGTGTGAAACCAACACCAAAACAGCAGTGGAATGCTCTTAAACTAATTATTGCGTTGCTGGACTTGGGAATGGAAAATACTACAAAAAGGTAGTACATTGAAGCACTGTTATGGAGCATGAAAGGATTCATAGTCTATCTTGGAAAGTAAAGCCAGTTGTGTTCCCCTACTGAATGAAGATGCCAGCTTTCTGGTAAAAAGCCTAAACTAAAATAGTACCTAAAAGATTCTGGGTGGAAAATAGTTGACCAAACCTCAAATATGCTGGAACTTCAGCATCTGCACACAAATCCAAATCGCCCTTTCTTTGCACAGGTTTAAGTGTATAATTAAATCCACCGACTTAGCTGGTGGTTTTCCAAAACAAAGTGGATGTTGGATTGGACTCTGGCTGTAAAGATTTATATCTATACGCGTTCATATTTTGATTTCCAGTTTCCTCAAATGTTTGGGGAATGGTGACATTTAATTAAGGAACTAAGGGAGGGCTGTTTGTTTGGGTTCCTGTCGTTAATCACTTGAAACTTCACTGTACCTGTAGTGTCGGGAAATCTCTTCTTCCACCTGGGTGGTAAAGTCACATTTGGTACATGAGTGTTCTTTGTTCTCCTTGAGCGTCAGCGGCCCCTCTGCCCCTGGCAGGGCGTTTGTTTCTGGTTTGACATCCGACGCTTGGGCTTCATGTGAATTCTCATAGTGGAGCAGGAGAACGTCCACGTCGGGAGTGGAGAATGAGCACTGATGGCACTGGTGTTTGACTCTAGAGCTTCCTGTCACCCCTGGAGACAGGTGCAAAAGCAAGAGAGCACAGTGGGAACAATTACTTTTTCTGCAAGCAAACGGATAAGTAATTTCTCCAAGGTGCTTTTCTGGGCTGCAGAGGCCTCGGGGACAGAACTGACAGTGCTTAATGGTACATTTATGAATGTTGTGTAGCTGCTGATAGTGACGGAGAAGTGGGCCCACCACTATTACGTCTGGGCCATGGCTCTTTGAGTACCTAAAGTCACAGAACTGACAGTTGTAGCTCGTCACCATGCTGTCCTCTGCTCCTTTGCTAGTCAAGTCTTTCTTTTTTGCCACACTCGCACCCTTTTCTGTCTTTGTCACTAACTCCCCATCTGCATTTTTGGCTAGATCATTCTGGTTAATGACAGATCCCCTAGAAAGCTTATCATTCAGATCTGGGTGAAGGCTTCCTGCCTGGCTTCCCCCATGCTGTTTGCTGTAATGTTCTAATAGTTTCAGTGAGCTGGACGATTCACAGCTGAAACTGCAAAATTTACACCAGTAGTAACTGGTTGTATCGGTACCATTTTGTCTAGAGGAATCTATTGGCTTGATGGGCACCGAATATCCAACTGGTGTATCATCTCCTGCTTTTACAGTGATTCTGTCTTGCCACTTCCCCAAGTCTCCAGAATCACATGGTCGAAGAGTAGGACTGGATTTATTGGAGTTTTTCTCTGAAGTTTTACCAGAATCAGAGGAGGGAAGGGCTGCTTTCATTTTGTTTGGGTGAGTCTGTAAGAAGTGTTGCTCTAGTTCAGTGGAGGAGTTGCCCATGTAGGTGAAATTGCAGAATTTGCAGCGGAAGTACTTGGTGTTGCCTTGGCAATCTGGAGTTTTCCGCCCAATTCCAATAAAGGTTCCACCTAAAGTAACCTGTGAATAAAGAATAAGGTCATTTTAGCTCCACTGTAGATTTATTCAAATAGCAACGAAGGAAAAAAAAAAAAAAAGAAAGCAATTAGTTCATAAGCCTCTTTCGTTAGCCATCACCACCATTTTCATTTGTACTAATGTAGTAAGGTATTGTACACATACCCTCACATATTTAGCATTTGTTGAAGATTTTGAAATGTTTCACATAGCTGAATATATATTCCAGGTGAATAATAAATATCTTTATTTGGGGAAACTGAGGCACGTGTACACAACATGATCTTAACTCAGCGCTCTCTGATAGGACTATTCCTTCCTTCACTAAATCACTAAATCACGTCATTGACAGAAGATTCAATGGTCAGTTCCCATATCCCTGAACCCTGTGACAGGAGACTTTGCTGGGAGTCTATACAAGGTGTGGAACAAAAGAGCGGGTCCTCAGTCTTTTTCTTTCAATACACTTACATGTTTTAATCATATGCATGCTTAACAGTCCAAGAGAATTGCTTTCTAAATATGAGCAAACAAAAATTAAATTTGAAGTAATGAATTCAGTTTGCTGGGTCAGAGTATGACCAATTCTTATAAAGACCATTCCCACAGGAGCATCCAGTATCCGCCAGGACGCCTTTTAACACAGCCATCATGGCTGGTGTCTGAAACAAAAGGCGGTTTTCTCAAAGATTACTCAGTGCAGACATTCTCCAAGGAAATCTTCTGCTCCTCTCACGCACAGAGCTCAATTTAGTAAAACAAGGATGGAAAAACTACAGTAGAAAAATGGCATGTGGCAAAGAATCCTACCACACCCAAGTCCATGACATCACTAATTAAAAAAAAAAGGTAGGTCTACTTAACTGTTCTCATGATCTCTGAGCAAAATGGTCTGCAGGAAGGAAACAAGGCTTCCAGGGCTTATGTTATTAAAGCCCGTGTTCTCACAGCAGGCAGGCCTGCCCTTCCCAGGAGTGCACCACACCTGCCCGTGACATCAGGGGGAGATTTGCTGCTCCTGTACAACTGGTTTGAAGGCCAAAGAAAGACTCTCCTGACAAAAATGTCACCATCGCTCTAGTTCTTTTCCTGCATAGTAAATACTGTACAGCATCCAGAAGATAATTCCTCTTTACACTCAAAATTCACAGACTTCTACTCCTTTGCCATCATCCAGTCTACACCTCTACATCAAGGACATGGGTGGAAGCTTCCTTGTGCCACGTTCTCAATTTTTACACCCAGAAGAGACACCTTACAGGGAATATAAAATTTCCACACAGGGTCTGATTTCCATTCTCCCAACCAGTCAGTGTATTACTACATTTCTGCAAGATTCAGTTGTAATGCATGAGGCAAATGGTTTAATTATTTTTCTTCTCCTCCTCAACAGCTGTGCCACAAAGCAAGCACGTGATCGCTGCTCATTCAGTATCACACCATACGGAAAGACTCAGACATACAAAGAGCATGAAATGTAAACATTTTTAAATGCATATAATATAAATAATTTTTAGCCATTTAGCTCAGAGAATGAGATGCTATCCTTTGTATCCCATCAGAATTGAACATGTATAGAGAGTCAATGAGTTGCTAAACCATGATATAATGAGCTGCTGCTATTCAACCTCAAATTCTTTTTTTTTTTTTTTTTAAAGAAAGCACAATTCCCATGCGCTGGTTAAAACTTTTTCTTAAATAAACTGAAAATTGCTTTCTGTTTTTTTAGGAAACATATCTCATTAGGCAATGGTGGGTCGGGCAGCCAAATAGCTAGGACTTAACTGTAATAACCTTTTCACTTAAACGGGGGCTCCAAGTTCTGGTATTCGATTGTGAATTTGGGTTTGAAGAGATTCTTTGACACAGGGATCTTTTAACAGATCTTCTGTACTGCAGAAGATATCTCATTTTATTCATTTTATGGTGAGCAAGAACTGGAGACAAAGTCATGCCAAGCCTGATCCACTGACAACAGTGGGATTTGGGCCTGCTCCACAGTATCTGGCACTTCAGGTCTCCATCCACTGCATTATTTCAATGTTCCAAGTCTCGACGCTGGTGAAAGACAACTTAAGAAAGCACTGATGGAATTATAGTAAACAGAAAATAACAGCCGCTCACTGCACGATTACATAAGTTGCAAGGTGATCTGGTTTTGCTCATTTAATTAGATACTTATGTTTGTTCTATGCATGCACCGAAAACTGGCCAAAATGCTCTACCTTAAGTGGCTCTAATGAGTAAATACATCCATTACTCTCAGCTGTCCATTCACAGAGCCTACAGATAACAAACCTATTTTGCAGACATTCCGTAGACACCAGTTAGAAACTGTGAGTGACAATAACCCCAGCTGCTCTTCATTGCTAATTACTTTTATTTCTGAACACTGGAAAAACATATTATTAGTACTAGCATTTCATACAATGGACTGTAAATCACATCATTCCTGTAACTTGTGCTAATCCTGCTTAGTGGCCTACATAGCAAATTTGTGTCCCATGCTAATACATCCTTCTTTGCATCACAAGAGGATAAAATAGAACGAAGTATTCTCACACTATTTGTGTTAACCTCTTGCAATGGCGGGGACACGCAATCTTTACAGCACTGGAATGTAACTGATTACCAATTATTGGGTTGGCATTTCCATGACTACCCTGCCACAATTCAAAATAATGCGTCCTATTAGGAGAGCATGTACGTGAAAGGCAACACAGGGTCATCTTAACGTTATTACACTCCAACCCCATTTTCCACACATAACAAAACCCACTGAAAGCCTCCTTGGGGGTCATCAGGTAAAGAGCACTGAAGAAACTGGCTTCCATGCAAAGAGGTTGGGAGAAGCACTTGAAGTGACAGTACAAACTGAAGCTGTTTCAGCTTTCAGCCAGCCAAATTTGGAAGAAGCCTACACATTTGCAGAACTGTTTGGATTCATGCACTCCGCTCAAGTCTTGGCTTGACTTTCAGATTTTTCAGTTACATATCGTATCTCTGTGTGCAGGCACTAAACTCCTTCACTGGGTATGTAATTGTCCTTAATCTCCTGCTCTCTCTGACCTGCCCCAGAAAGAAGAAAAATATAGGAGAAAGAGAAGGAGAAAGTGATAGCTTCTCGTATTTATTCCTCTGTTTCTTTCTGATCCCAGCAAAACCTAGTTCCCTGCTTTGCCCTGACAGAGTTGCATTTTCTGAAGTAGACACTCCTCCCCGACATAAAGAAGAAACTAAACAAAAGCAATGCTAAAATTCTGTAATTCTGTTACAGCAGCAGAGTCCAAAGTGCCAGCTGACATAACCAGTGGCAGTCACAAGAATAGGTACAGCTTCTACTGGAAATGTTAAGTGCACCTGAAGATCAATAGTTCCCTCCATAAGCACAGAAGAAAATTAATCTTCATAATTCTCTTTTTAAAGGGATCGTAACACACAAGGCATCTGTTTGGACTGTGGAAACCTGATTTAGTTCCTTCCTTCACCGTCACTTGCTTGTGAGACCTTGGGATTAGCGCTTACTCCTTCAGCACCTTAATTATGGCAATATAGTTGGTATAATTATGCTGTACAGAGGAAGACAGCTATTAGAATGGGTTCTCCATTATTGCACTTGAGATGGTTACACTGATATTCTTCAAAAATTGCTCTTCAAAGCCATGTCTCAGTCTGGGATTAAACTAAAATATATTTCACAGTAAGACTCCCTGAAACTCAAAACTCTTAATTGTTAAATTCATTCATTAATGGGGAAAATTATCTAAATCGAGAAGACTGGGAAAGAATTTACCACAAGGATTGAAGTTCATGTGTTAATACTACTAAGGTATCTCCTCATACACCACACACACTTCCAAAAATAGCCAGAAAGAGAAAAGATAACACAATAATTGACAATGCTTCAAGATGTACTTTCTAAAGCATGTTGGCAAGTACTTCAACAAAGCTGTGTAATTGCACTATATGTTTCCAACAGATATGTCTATATTACCTTAATTAGTCAGACTGAAAACAATGATTTCATGGAATAGATGGACTTGGGCAAGGAGAGGTACTTTCAGGGTTTTTTTAAAAAGTGTCTTTGATATTTAATCTGCCCTTGATCCAAATGCTACCCTACTCTATTCTCCCACCTTCTTTCAAGGTTCAATCCTAAATTTTATTAAGCCGAAGCAGTTTACAAATGCTGCTCACAGAAAATGAAAAAAAAATTACTGAGGAAGACAAAGTCTGCCAGCTCCCATAATCACACATTTCATGAAGAAAATTCCACCAGCAGAAACTGGTAGCCTCTATCCATGTAAGAGATCCAGCCACAAGGCTTACATGCACAGGATAAAGCTGTCTTTAACCCCTGGCTTCTGCAACTACTGATTAGAAACTAGACCAACCATCTGCACTGGAACATCAAATGCTAATAAATCTTCTTTTTTTTTATTACCTGGGTTACATCTCTGGCTAATCAGGAGGTGAAAGGCTCCAGATCCCTCACCAATCTACCGAGCCATCCAGTCTGCCTTTGCCAATTACTCTTAATCTTCTAATCCTAAAATATTTTCTAATGCTCTTGTTTATTCATTTGCTTTGTGCAATATAGCATCCAGAACATTTTAACCAACCCACATTTATGAAGTTCTTCATGTCGTGCAGGCCAGAACAGATTCCTGGCTTTCACGCAAGTTTGTGTAACACCACCCAGTTCTCTAACCTCCACTATGGAGAACTCACTCCCTCTCACTTGCTCTCTCTCTGCATGTATAACTAGGATAATCTTCAGAGTATATTCTTAAAACTATTTACCATACTGTGATTAACTTATCGGCAGATACAACTATATTGCACAAGTGAGGCAAAGACTAAGGGCAAACCCCTGGCTTTCTGGGCTATTCATATTTACCAAAACAAGAAAGCAAACTATTGGGTCACATTCATTAAAGATGAGTGTATTCTTCTAGAGATTTATTCTGTTTTCATCGAAGCCAGTACAGTTTTTTGACAGTAGGATTTAAAAGGTATTTTTAAAACAAAGACTGTGACAGAACAATAACAAGACTTAAGGTCAGGAGACCAGATGTGCAAAAACAACAAAAGTAAGGAACAGAGAATCAAGACTTTAATTTGCTAACTAATGCTAGTAGACTAGTATCTAGCACCTAAAAGAAGCACCATTCCTTCTGTATAGATAAAATTACCAGACAGTTCCTTGGCTACTGTAAACTCACACAGCCTCACAGACTTTGAGGCAAACTTGCACTGATTTACACCAGAAGAAAACATAGCTGCTTTCCTTTTTCCCCAGCAACTTTATTTTTTGAGCTTTCATCATTTCTGTGGGCTAGCTTAGTTCGTATCTTTATATATATCTGGGACTGTTACTAGTCTAACCAACTTTCTTCATTAACCTTTCTGCAAACAGTACCAGATACCCCTGGCATAAAGATGAGGAATAATAACATATAAACAACTTTGCCTTGAAGGCTGTGAATATACATCACGTCAGTTGTTCCACAGAAACTGCCCATCTGAATGCTCTAATTTGAGGGTAGACTACTTCTCACTGAAAGAAGGCTAAAATAGCTCATTTCTGTCACAGAGCAAGTGAGTGTTCCCAGGCACTTACTATTTAGCATCTGACATGCTGTAAATCACTGCATATCATTCTGAATAGTAAACTTGTTAATGTCTCCAAAGAAAGGATATAAAGAACTTCTACTACATATAATAATATAGATCATTACTTACGAGCTGCAGTCAATATAGAAATTAGATGCCTACAAGACCATATGTGATTCTTCACATCATATTTTTATATATACGTGTATGCACATATGCATGAGAAAAAGCACATATATGTATACACATACACACAAGCACATGCATACGAATGTATATATGTATGTGTTTTACCACCACCCATTTCCCCCCCTGCCACCATTTCTTTTTCACGTCTGTGGTTTAAAAGAGACAGCTGACCCCTGTGTTCATGAGGTGTGACTCTCAGTGTGCAAAGCAGTCTCCAAGCCAGATCATGACCCAGAAATAAGACTTAAAATAAACAGGTATGCACAGATGCAGGTGCAACACCCAAGATAGCTCGACAGCCTTCAGTTCAAACAGGGAAGTCCCCAGGCAGAGTCCACAATGTGGCTGACAGATGAAATGGGCCTTCTGGGACATCACACCTTTGCGCAAGTTCTGTTCCAGCACACCCTGCAAGATCTAGCATGGCACAACCTCGTCCAAGAGAGCAGGGTACATCATATCCAGCAATAGTTGGTCAGTTTATTTAGATCTAATTCCTGGTTTATGGACAATGGAGTTAAAGTCAGTAAGACCAACACTATAAAATTTGGATCCCTTTGTCTAAGCATGTGAGGAAAATTAAATTCTTTCACATACATGTTTTCATTTACTCACGTCAAGTAGTTATGTACCCATGTCACCTTGTAGGCAGCCCACCTGACAAAGTTGAACTTTAAAAAGGTTTAATTTGTCAATAACACATGCTGTAATTTTTTATGCCTCCAGCCCAGATTATCACCATACCTGTAAGAGTCCCTTTGCCAAACCCACCAGAAACAGAGGAAACCCTTTAACATGAGAAGGGATGTTGATTACATCTGTACCCCTCCAGACCCCCTACAGCTGTTTTAGTCTTACCTTCACAGCTTCATATTCAATCAAACTGCTAATATAAGAGTGGAGTACAAAAAGCAGAAGCTACTAATAATAAAAGCACTGGTTCTCATTCAGCTGAATCCTAGTTAGACCAGACTTTAATTATAAGTTATATTACTAGTCACAGACTTCTAACGTGAGAACAGAAAGGCTGCCAGATTTGATATATTGAGATCCAGAACGCTAAAAAACACACATACGTAACTTCATGTAGGTATACGGAGCTCACCACTGATTTATAAAGGAGACAAAAGGAAGGGCTTTACACACCCTGCATGCGTGGACACTTCTGCCACTTTCTAGCATGCCAAGCAGCCTGGTAGCTGGACATGCAGAAGGGCTCTCACTGTGAAAATCCTGGAAAAGTTGTTACCCATATTCACACACGACAAAAGATAAGGCTGAGTGGTATAGGACAACTTTTATAATATTGGATGTTTAGAACCATGAAAGAAAAAATCTGCTGCCAATCTCTCATTAGTCTGTGGGATAGTTGGATAATGTGATACTTTTTTTTTTTATCCTGGGCTCATTGAAATACAATCAAGAAACTGCTGGATGCCTTTTATCAGTCCATGGCTTTTCAGAAATTTGTCTTCTTATCGTATATGGCAGTCTAGTATCTAAAACCATGAAACAATCAAAACGAGAGGGCTGGATAAAAAAAAAAATTACTTTTTAGTACTTTCAGACAGGAGTCTGAATCTCTTTAATGGCTGAACATAAGAGGAGGTAGGTCTGTAACAATACGCTCCAGAACCAGGGCCATGCTGAGCAGGAAGCTCCTCAAAGGTAGCACGGACAATGTGAAGCTGCCTGGAGTCAACCCCAAGAACTGCTGAGCGCTGCAGTACGTCTTTATCCACAGCTGCACGAATGCCCTTCTCCCTCGGGACATGCCATCTGAAACCCTCACCTGAATGCAGACATTTCTGTCCTTTCTTTGAGGGACACTGTTTTCTTTTAAAATGTATCAGGAAATGGGGTCACGCTCCCTTTTATACAATAGCCTAATGGCTTGAACACTTGTTCAGGAAACAGGAAAAGTAGGCTCCTTTCCTTGCTCTGTCAGAGGGGATCCAAGCCCACTTCTCCTCCCTCGCTGGGCCATGTCCTACCCCTTAGCTATAAGTTGATATGTGGACAACAGCACTCTCCAACCTTTGTGTTGAAGCTGTCCCACTCAATACTCATAAAAAAATTTGGGGACAGAAAAAAGCCTCCTGCCTGCTTGCCAGCTACTTGCCTGTCTCCAGACCTTTCCATACTTTAAAGAGTCGTTAGATCAAACACAGGAGGAGACTTAATCATGGAATAGCAAAGCAATGGTGTTCAGCATCATAGCTGTTAACTTAGTCACCTGAATTTTACTGTAAGTGAAGTTTTTAGGTCCAGTCTAAAGTCTACTGCTTTAGGCACATCCACAAAGCCATATATAGGCTAAAATACCCAGCAAGACAAAGCTGCTTATAGAGATTGATCAATTAACTAAACGTGAAGAAAAAGTAATGAGGGGCATCAGCAAAAGCTGATCCATTGAACTCACTTCAAATATTATTCTGATAAAAGCAATAAAGCTGATTAACACATTCTCTGGGAATTCAGAGATGTACTAGAAATGTTTTCTGAAATCTATACTGGAAAGAAAGTTAATCTCCCAGAAACAGCTTGGTGATTCTACCCAATCCTGTGGAATTTATTATAACTCAATGAACCAAAAACCTTTGAGGAAGAAAATAGGAACAAAGAGTACAGGAGATTTTAAAAACAAAAACACATTTTCAAAGAAGACAAAGGAATCTTGCTGGATTAAATATTCAAATCAAGTGAAAATCTACACAGTAGTAAGGCCAGAAAGCTTGGGTTATTTACACAGTTCCCAGCCAAATCCTCTTTAGGTACTACAGAACAGAGTCCCAACATTTGCGTACCTGGATGCAAAGCCAAATGTGTATGCCTACTGTTTTGCTGACTGCAATACAAAAAAAAAAAAACCTAAAAGCTGGATTTAGGGTTGGGGGGAGGGGGGATGAGGGGGTGTAAATTTTCTAGGACAGACTTCAATTCTGTGGTATAAATCCAAAAATGCATTTGATTTCTTTCTTCCAAGTCCCTGGCAAAGGGACCGCATCCCTACCTATCTGCAGAAAGGACAGCACATACTGGGTTTTTTCTTCATTCAGACATTTTTCCATCGCTTTTTGCTTGCTTTTGTTATGAATGCAAACTACAGGGCTCAACAGCATCCCTCACTACTACAAATCTTCACACACTGTGGTCTCCGACTGACCATTGTGAGCCAGATCAAAGTCAGTCATCTTCATCCTCTGGCTTCTGCACGCAGCTCCCTGGCCTGAGACCATAAATCCATCGATAACTTCCACCCCAGCTACAATAGAACAGTTTGTTAAGTGCAAGGGGATCAATAAATCAGACCTTAAGCCCAGTCCACTACTATTTCAAGTTAATTACAAAGGGATTATTTTCCTTTAGCCCAGCACCTATACAAAATAATATTGTTTAGGTGAACCAATTATTCAGGTTCAGTTCCCTCTCCACATTACGCAGGAGTTTGACTGAACCAATTTTAATGAGAGCTCCAATCGATACGACCCCTCGTTGCAGCAGGAGACACCAGCCATTCAGATGCCTGAGAAAAATCCCCTCCAAAATGGACATAGTAGCAATATAAACATGTGTGGGTGCAAAGGGGATTTTCAAACGTTCTTTCACTGTGTTTATGAATCTCACAAAGCTGCTCTGTATCAGGAGTGGGGGAGGAGAAAGCATAAAAATATTAATCAGTTACTTATCTTCTGACATGTTCTGGATCAACATCTGGTGCATGTGCAAGTGATGAAGTATGGCATTTGGCACAAAAGCTTATTTAATCTTCTCTTCCCAAATTGGGCAGGGAAAATTAGCACTCTTAAAAATTAAGTTTCCAGATCCAATTTTTTTTCTTTAAAATAAATTGCCAACATCGTATAGGCTGTCTGTTCTATTTTGGAAAATGTTTTTCGTCTGAGAAAAGGCTGATCTTAAGTAGATTATCTATGGGCTGTTTCCTACCGCTTTTTGTCTCTCCTGCAGTATCTTACTGCCAGGGTTTAGTAGACAAGTATAGTCTAGGTTCAGCTGTTTTATTTCTACTTCTATCAGTTCAAACTGAGATAGCTCACACATCTGTTTTATTTCTGAAAGCACTGCATAGGAAAAGTGTCCAGCTCATTCTAATCAAGCATAAACTTTCCTATAAATAACTAAGGACCTAACGAAACAATTGTTTGGAGGAAATGAAAGTGTGTTTAGAAACTCAAATTCCTCTATACTGTATGCCTGAGCTGTTCCAGTTTGAATGTCTTCCTGACAGCATGGATCAGTTGCTCTAAGATGCTGTCCCCGGAGTCAGCAAACTGAAACTATAGCAGGAAATCCAGGTATTAACATCATACTATGCGCTAATTATAAACCATCATTTCACATTCTGACATTATTCACTTCTAACCTCTTTTAACTAAATCACGTATTTGCTTTCTAATCACGGTCTGACAGAAGAGGGTGCCTGACACGAGACAGTGAAGTGATCTTTTAGTAAGACAGCGGTTCAAAGATTGCAGCTTTTACGCATAATAATGACCTTAGTTTGATTTGCTGCTCCACAAAGAAGTTGGAGAATTTCTGAAAAAAGAGGAGAAGTTTAAATCACTTAAAAAGCTTCAAGTTCCTGACTCGTGTTCCGGTTTCAGCTTCTTACTTGAAGTTAGATGTTAGACATCTCAACCTGTTTTGCAAAATCTCTTTTCTACAGCTACAGTCTCTGCAAGCATTATTAAATATTTCCTACCTTTTTATTTTAACACAACCCAAGTTCTGTCTGGTGATTACTACCAATGCCCTATGCAAACATACACTCAAAACTGGATGGACATTTTACCTTGTTTTTTTATGCAAACTTTGTTACTTGTGTTTTTTTTTTCCCTTGAAGTCTGAATTTTGATACCATAGAATATGGAGAATATCCTATCGCATCTCTCAGCTCACTCATGAGAGGATTTTTTTTTTAAAGCAGCATCATTTTTTTTAACTAATTAAATATTAGCTGATAAGAAACTAACAGAGACTCCATGAAAAAGCTTTTGAGTCCACTCTTTTGGGGTAAAAATAAGGTGGTTTTTTTTACAGCAGTGTCTGTACTTTTTTCCCTGCTCCAACTAGATGAGAAAATGACTGAGGCAACAGTCCTTTCCTTGCATGCTCGCTAACGTGAAGAACAGAGTGGATTACTGTTACTTTTTGAAATGTTTTAAATAACCATTGTGTATCCTGTTTTTTCTGGCACGAGATAACTTTAGAGTTGCCAAGACTTGCCATTTATTTTATCTTAATAAAGGATCAATAAGCCAAATCTTGACTCCCAGCAGCTGATAATTTAGGATTACATTTTTAATTTCCAGCTGCTGTCTTTTGTCTATCTGGTGGTTGTTTTTCATTATTATTTGCTCTTTTCTTTCCATGACAGCGAATCCTTCAGATATGATTACCGATTCAGTGATTTGCCTGTTTGCTGAATAAGATCTTTTGCTATTGATTACCATGACGATTAAATCGTACACAGAAATATCACTGGTCAAAGAGCCAAGTACTTCTCTACTATACCCGATGATCAGTGGACCTGCAGAAAGCCTGTCTAAACCAGACAAAAATGGTTCTTCAGGCTTAAGCAGGTTATACGAAATACTTCAACCGCGTAGGTAGGAGAGGCTTTGCGAATAACCGACTTTGCAGTTGAGAAGGCAGTTAACAGAAGCAGGGAGGCTGGGGAAATACAAACCTGCACATCGTAAGTCCCATTTAATAAGACAGGCCTCTGGGAATTGATGTCCTGCAGCACTCCTGAAAGCACAGTGCGGTTGACTTTCTGGAAGTCTTTGGAGTGGCTGAACTGCACCATGTTGTGGAGAGCCAAAATTTTAGTGTCGAGCTCAGCATCCTGCCTGGTGCGGTTGTGCAGTCCTAGGTGGTACTTGCGGAAGTGTTTGATGAGATCTGTGGGGTCATTCCCATAGTAACCGTATCCACAGATGTTGCATTTGAAGTCCTGAAGCTCTGGAGACAGAGGCGCCGTATCCGGGTTATCATTTACCAACAAATCTGCTTTAGATTTGTTCAGCCTTAAACCCCCATCTGAAGGCACTTGTGGGTTTTTTGAGGCCATGGGGACCGGGCTTGAGCCTTGGCCATCAGTTTGACCACTTTGCACTTGCACTGTTTCATCTGAAGCTTTTGGCGACATCTGATGCTCCTCATTTGTCTCCGCTGCATCTCCTGACGGGGTACAGACCACATCTTGGGTGTCATCTGCATCTGATTTTTGAGGAGACTTCAAGGGCTCACAGATTCCCCCAACAGCTGGAGATGAGAAAGCCAGCATATTTCTGTCTGTCACCTCATCATGAGGGAAGGATGGAACATTTCCTCCCTTATTGTGGCTTTCATAATTGAAGCCAGCCTTTTCACTCAGCACTGAGCTTTTCAAGTCCTTTTTAATGCTGGAAGATGGCTCTTGGACATGCGTGCAAAGTTCTTCCTTGTTATTTAACTCTGCCGCATCACCCTGGTCAGTGTTTTCTTGCATCTGCTCTGCGGAAAATTCTTTTTTCCTTCCAGACTCTTCACTTTCAGTACCTGTAGACTCAAGGGTCTGTACCTCACCTTCACTAGCAACGTTTCTTAGAGGGGGGTTCTTTTTCCGGACCATATCTACCACAGAAAAAAAAAAAAAAAAAAAAAGGAAAAAAAAAAGAAAAAAAAAGAAAGAACAAAAGCAAAAAACCCTATAGAATTATTCAAGATAAATAACAGATTACAAGCCTGGCACTTTTTAAAGCATTCTAAACTATATTAATACATCACATTTTCAGAAAATTTTTGTCAAGCAGGTTTTTAGCCTATGCAGAAAACTGGAATTTTATATTAAAAAAATAGTCACAGTGAGACTGAACTTAAATAAAAGACAACTTTAAAGTACAAAAACACTGCCATCAGAGTGAGTGAATTACAGGTTTCATTATCTTTTCGGAAGAGAATGGTCTGGCAGAAATCATTTTAAATGAACGCTTCCTTTAAAATAATTTTTAAAATCTAAGGGGAAAAATAAACTTTTGCAGTCTGATATCCATACAATGTACCACTACATATAATGTAGCTTTGCAAAAATACACCTAAAAGACAAAATCAGGAGCACTTAAACAAGTTATAAGGAAGGAAACAGATTTAGGCGAGTAAGTAACTTTGAGGTTTCAGAGAAAGTATTTTTCCTAAGCAGGTATCAGTTTCCCTATAGCAAAAGCTCCCCCTCCTACTGCCCATAAACTTCAAACAGGATTATATGGATATTCTGGAGTCTGGCCCCACAGTCCATTATTCATGTAATTAGTTCTATTTGCCAAACAAAGAGAAACTAACTTTATTAGGAAACCCATTGTCAATAAAATTTTACAGGCCTGGATCCAGACATTTGACATTGCTGTGTGGCTGAGTCGGGATCTACCCCAAAAACACCTGGAATCCACATGGATCTAAACAGCTGAACCCTCCTCTGCTCAATCCTCCTTGCAGACGTAGCCACTATTGCTAAATCTGTGAGTATGCTCTCAGGGTCCATTTACGAAAGCTCAGACAGGACAGGAGTAAGGATGAGAGAGAAAGGAGGAGTCTGCCACCAGTGGGTTAGCTGCTAGCTGAGCAGGGGAGGCTATGGAAGAACAAATCATCAGACTATGCAGGTAGTACGCCAAATTCCTCATCCGCTACGTAACTTCACCTTCCCCAGCCTACTTAGAGAAAATACACATATGAAACTTCCCTGCACTCTCCATTGTGTGGTTCTGGATTTTATATTCATCACCAGCTGGTTTGATCCATTTGTGTTCGCATGCTAGCTATGGGCAGAAGACAGATGTGCTACAACTTTTTCTATGCTCTTATCTTTGCCAATGCTGTATACAGTGATGGATGTCTCTCTTTGCCAAATTGCATGTGGTCTGGTGGCAGCAGCCACCAGGACAACCACACATGAGACGTGAGCTGCAGACTCAAGCCTGAGCCCCCATTCCCAGGCCAGCCACGGCTGGGCGCCTCCAGAGGCACTGGGGATAGATACTGTTCTGCGAAGGGAGGACCACCTGGCGATTCTGGGAGCAGCACTGACGTGCTCCGAATGGTGCTGCATCCAGCCCTTTAAGAGCCACGGATGACCTTCTCAAAACTGTACTTTGAGAAGTACAGCTGGGGACGAAGGTTAAAAATCAAAGAACAGACGCCCGTACATCCTCTTATTTACATCTGCTCCACATGAAAGGGCACTGTATGCCATGTTGATAAAAACAGACAACTTCTTAGGGGAAGTTTCAACTTGTGTCTTGGGTTGGCTCTGTTGTCTTTGTGGTTGAGCTGATCCACAGGCAGCATGGGCTACAGTGAGACAGCTTTCACACAGAATGCCAGCTCGTGTTACAGAAATTTTGACACTCCGTGTGGTCTTAATAGGTTTCTTAAATGCCCACTGTGATTCCTTACTGTAGAAGACACACACGCCTGGGAACCAAGTGTCTTCTCTTTAATGTCAACCACGCCTACTGGGATATGTATGCACTGAATCTGACTTTTTGTTTTTCCCCGATAACTTCTGAACCATGAAGAAGTCACTCAGAACTAAGAGAAAAGAAAGATTTCCTGTTGTGGTAAGAGAACTATTACAATACAGACTCAGCCTACTAAAACAACGTGCGCACATATATAATTCAAGGTATAAAGATAGTCCTTAGCCTTTTAGCATTACTGCTTCTCTGTGGGACTTCATGAATGCTCTTGCTTAATACACACTAAAAACACTAGTGAGCATCTCTGGGAAGTGTTCAGCTAAGTCTCTATTTTTCTCCTGGTTAAACATCCTAAACCATTTTTAAAATAACTTCTGTTTAAATGCAATTCATGGCAGTTAGAGGACAGAGAAAGGAGTCCTGACTATGCAGTGCAGAAAAATCAGAAATCGAGAAAGTAAACATTGTGACTGTTACCTCAGTCAAAATTAAACAAGACTAAATGCAATGTTTTAAAATGTTTTTGTTACAGATATTTTTGGCAGATAAGGAAAGTTTAGAGACTTTGCTATCTTCGTGGCAACTGACAGAGAGAGTCAGAGAAAACGACAGGAAAAAAAATCCCTATAAAGCAAAGAAAAGAAAAATCTGGACTGTATACAGGCGAAGTAGACAGTACTCCAGATCTAGATACTTTGGTTCAAATTTTTCCTGACATATCTGTGAGTCTGCATGTTAATGGAGGGGGAAAAAAAACATATCGGCCTAATGGAGCTTTTTCAGGCAGTATTCTACACTTGGAGAAAGAAAGGCAAGAAGATAACATTGATTTAAATATCAAAACTTTCCTAAGTTGAATTTAAAAGTATTTTCCCCTCTTTTCTCTTTTAGCTTTTGAAAACTCATCTGTCATTTATTTGCTTGATATCCACTCAAGGGGATGGTAAGAAAAGACATGGTATTTTTTTTTTGTCACTGAAATTCCACCACTATCATTTTTCAGAGACATATTATGTAAATAAAACTACATTTGCAATACTCCTAAATTGAAGAAACCATCCCCTAGCAAGTCATAAGTTAGATATAGAAAGAATATAGCCACTCTGAAATTATTATCTCTAAGACAAATAACAGATTGCACAATGTTTTATTGTGTGCCAAGAACGTTTTCAGTTAACAATTTCACTTGAAAAAATGGATCACATACTTGTAAAATCATACCCAGCATTGACTTCATAAGGCATGTGGCTTTAGAGTGCTTTTTACTATTATTAATTCTATTAGTCAACTAGCAGGCGGGCTAATGCAATTGTCTTAGAAGATGCACGGAAGACACAGAAGACATTTTGAGAGCTGATCTGTATATCTGCAAAACAAAACAAAAAAAAGGTTTTCCTTCCTAAATTATGCATTCAAAATATGGTTTTTTACTTAAAAACATCATTATGCCTATTGTACATTCACATGCATCTATTAGTGGGCACTATACAAATAGTGGCTGCTGTTCTCCACTTCCATCAAGCGTAAGAAATTCCATAGCTGCCTGCTCCTCAGACATACACACTCTTGTACACACACACACACACACACGTATACAAATACACACACACACACGGAGACACAAAAATTATCTCAGAAGTGATGTTCACCCAAAACCAAGTTTAAAACAAGTTTAAAGTAAGAGTTGAAAATGAGCTGGAGAAATGCTGTAAAAAATAAAAGCACCTTAAAAATTCCCGTATACTAACAGGTATTGTGCATCGCAATGGGACTGGCCTAACGGGATGGATACAGGAATACAAATAACTGGTTCACATCCAGGCTCTGCTATCAGCAATTGAAAGTTATCATCTGCTGGCTGCCTCGTGTCCCACTTGAAATGAATTTAGTGGTGTTACTTCAAGTAAGCGGGCAACTATCCACATCTCAAAAATGCCACCACAAGAATAAGCACATTTGTTGGCTGTTAGTGAAGAGGCCAAGTGATGAGCAGCCCTTGGGACTGAACTACCTTTTTGTCACTGGAAATGGTGATCTTCCCAAAATAAAAGCATTACAAAGCCTGATGTGAATGAAGAGACTTCTCAAGCTGAGGGAACTTTGGATAGGGCCCAGGCTGCACAACTCGTCTTTGGGCTCTGTAATCCAGGGGTTTATATCTTGTTTTCATTACACTGAAATTACCTTTAAACCATGTGGGTTTTTTTTTACCTGATATGATCACCCTCAGCTATTTTAAAGTGGAAATAATATTAATAGCTATATATAGTTTCCCTCAAAACCAGCCAAGGCTACCCTATGCGATTCATGCGTCTGCGACATACAGACTTTTCTGTTCAACAGTCACTCACGTCAGTCTATTCCTGGAAGCAAAAAGTGGAAGCTTCTGCTAATATCAGTTTGTAATTCAGGATAATGAATTACCATAGTGACTACCGTACCTCTGCTAAAAAATTAAAAAGACAAAGCAAATTCTGATAATCAATAGCTTCTTATGGGTGGTGAAGATAATGGCTAATTACCTGCTGATCATCAGCTCCTGCAATGGGTCATTGCTGTTGCCCATTACTTTTATTGAACGTGATGACTTGTCATCAAAGCCTATTGCAACAGCATGGTTATTGCCTTGCGCCTGCACTGCAGGTTTAGGTCAGGTCTTAGTCAATGCTCTTTTCAACAGAATAATACATTTAGAACGATGTCTGAAGTTTGTGAGATGCCACTGACTAATCTCTGTGCAAGTGGATGCACAAGCGGCCGAACAGCAAACTGAGTCAAGGGTCTATGCAGACTGCGATGTTATCAGCCAATATGCTGCAGCAACAAAAAGTTAAATGAAAATACGCATTTATATTCAACAGGCTCAAGTAGGACGTCTTTGTTAAGGGATAGTACAATTAATGCTTTTACACTCATATATATTACACACCCACACACAGACATATAATGCACATACGGTGCTTAAACATCAATCATTTTGCTAGAATAATGCAGCAAAAAATCATTAACTCTCGGTGTCTCAGCTTAATATATGTCTAATACTTACCTATCTCACAGGAGTGTTGTGAGGCTTAATTAATTAGTGACTGTAAAGCACTTTGTGATCCTCTAATGAAAGGTGCTACATAGCACAAAGTATTATTAAAATCATTAGGACCACAAAAAAGCCCTGTGGAATTCCAGCCTACACTGTCTGTTGGGGTTGGGAGTGATCTTATTAAAAGGAGACCGTCAGACTAATTTTCATAATTTTTTCAAGATCTTTTTCCCCCTTTGCTGTTGTGATAGCACGTTAGTAGCTAGAAATTTAATCTCATCATCTTAATAACATACACTCATGTAGTTTGTTACTGCAGGGCTAGAGAAGAGAACAGGGCTTTTGGCACTCATCTGGCTTTCCCTTTTAAGAAAGAAAAAAAATTGAGAGACATATTTTGACACCTTCCCACACTCCACCCCACCAGGACAGCCGATCACATGAGATCGCAGGATATTCACTATAGCCGCATGGGAAAATACTGCTGTGGTTTTAATTTCTCTCTCCTTTTTTTTTTTTTTTCTTTTTCTTTCACAGAAAAAAAAAAAACAAACCAAGGCACAAAACAAAACCTAGCTTATTACACACAAATAGGCTACAAAGACTGTCTGCTGTGCTTTATATAAAAACCCTTAAGTGTTCAAAGTGTCGGCTTCTATCAAGCACATGAAGTCCTAACGAATCTGGAGCCTTCTCCCCACTCTCCATACAACAATTGAGCAGCTGTAAGGCACACGAGCTCTGAAGCCAGAAAGCTCCTGTCTTGAGAGAGTGAATTTCTGGGAAAACATCTCCGCGGCGGGCTCCGTCCCCAGGGAGCCACCCCACACCCAGACCTGCACCGCAGCCCGTCCCGCCGGGCTGGCCCAGACCCGTGCCGAGCACAACCAGAAAGTCAACAGGCTAACCAGGACAGCCCACAGTTCAAAGACATGTATGTTTTCTAATTTAAGCATTTTCAAAAAATATAGTAATAATAATAATAATAATAGTAGTAGTAATAATAATAATAATAACATCTGTAAATACACTGGGAATTCCAGGTGAAATTGCTGCCTTAAATGAAAATTAGATTACATTAGATGCAAACTACCCCCTGACTCAAACACAGTGGTACAGGACTGGCTAAAGGTCCCGTCTTTCCACCTTCCCTCATGGATAGTTGAACAGTGAAATGACAGAAAAGAGACATATATAGCTTTACATCCCCATCACCTCCGGGTGGGACACAGAGCTAGAGGCAGTCACGCACGACGCTTCTCTCCCAGCTTTGCTTGTGGTTCTCAGAGCAAGCCTGCCTGAAAACAACTGACCCATGGTCCTAACCTTCCTCCATCGAGAAGGGAAGAACAACCCCTCATGTGTAAGGAACTCAAGAATCAGGACCTAAAGCATGGGAGGGCAGAATAAACTTAATGACAAGCAACTCCCTCTTCAACAAGACCACCTCCTCCCCCTTGGCACCAGTGTCTTCAAAAACCCTGTACAAGAAAGGGGATGTCATGGCTCTAAGCAACTCAATTCCAAAGGACTTTTTAAGCTATACATGTTTTTTCTACAAGCCCTAAAACTGTATGGCCACTCTTTCCTGCCTGAGATTGTGTAGAGGAGAATATGCCTCCTCATATCAGTAAAATCTGGCAGGATCAGACATTGTATTTGGTCAACATGTATCTGCTTGATATTCTACACTCCACATGCTCCACTAAAATGATGATAGCTTCGTCCGTCTAGAAAATGCAAGGAGAATATCATGCCTTACAGGTCACACTAGTAGAGCAGTATTACAGCAAAACACTGTTGTCTTTCACCTCCTCTCTTCCTCTTCTCCATTTTCAGATTCTTCAGGTTGGTCCCCAATCACCAATTTGCCAAGAGGTTTTTGCAGATTTTTTTCCACAAGTTTACAGCAAAGAGACAAGTGGAAAAAAGGTGCGGTCTGCTCAAGCTTGCTCCTTCCCATTTACATTTACTTTCCCAGTGCTGGTTGTTCTCAAATCTCTAAAGGTGCACTTTTGGACATCTTAAATCCTGTTCAGCAACAAAGTGTCATCACCTTCAAACAACTCTCATATAATAAATCCCTTATTAAATCACACCAAATTAATTCAAAACGATCTTTTCTATTACCATATGCTTCAGAGCACAGCACATATTAGAAGTCTTCTAGCCACTGAAGCAAATCTAACCTTTTCAATGGGTATGGACCAGACACTTGGTCATTTCAGAGAGTTTATTTCAAAATAGATTGTTTGAACCTACTGCCAGGCACTTACTTCATTTTAAGCTCACTACTGGGGTAATCACGCAGACACTTTCAGGAGCAACTGAAGTGAACAGGTGATTTGTCTAAAGAGGCAACATGGGGTGGAATATGATGGTATCTTGCAACCAAAATGAAGATTTCTACAATTATTTCTTTTCTTTAAGAGTGCTTGAGCACGGCAGTTTGCTGCTCTGCATTTCTTACTAGCCTGCTGCAGAGCTTGCTCCTGCTGGATCTCCGCTGCCATCCCATCCAGGATGGGGAAGCCTCAGAAGGCAAGGATTCACTTTGCCCTGGCTTCCAATCAAGCATCTAAAAATACTCTGTAAACACGACAACCTGTTAAACCTCAAAGAACCTTGCAAAACAGCAAAACGAGTATCACTGCCATTTTACAGATAAATGAAATGATGAGAGGATGCAAAAATCAAGGTGCTCAAGGTGACGTGCAGGCAGGGCTCTTAGCTACTGGCTGAACCTGGTTTCTCTGGATGTCCAGGCCCATATCCCTCTCCTGTATGCATTTCAGCAGAGAGTGCGTCACCCCAGCACTTGGAAAAAGGCCAAGATCCTGTAATTTAATAAGGTACAGAAAGAGCACCTCGTGCAAAAGTCTAAATGCTCCAATTTATCATGACAGTTATGGGATAAGCTGACATTTTATTTGTATGTAAATTAGTCTCCAAAACAGCATAAAAAGGCCACACTTTCAGAGAATATTGTGCATTTGCTTCTCTGTTCTGCATTTATCTCAACTCAGCTTTGTGTATTAAAAGTAGTTTAATTTTTATGTATTGATGCTGCTTTGCATGCTCCCCAAACAGTTGTTACTGCACCGCAGAGAGAATCCAGCCTGATTTGCTTACTGCAATGAAATAACTCACTTGCCAGGACTGACACCTCTTACAAGAGCCCTGCCATCCTCCCTGAATCTTCTGGTTATTCTATTAATTTGCTGTCATTACACTTTACAGGACTGTAGAACATTCCCTATTAGATGAGACCAGAGGTCCATTTAGTCTGGTGTTCTGCCTTGGAGAGCGGCCAATCCCAGATCCTTCAAAGAAGGTTCAAGTGCCTATGGACAGATACGGAATCACCTACCTCTGAAAAATAAATCGCTCCTAATCCTCCACACTTAGACAGTGGCTTACTTTCTGAAGAGCAAGAGGGTTTACAGCTCTTAATTACCCCTCACGTTCTACAATTTGTTGTTAAATAAATCTGTATATGCCCACTTCCTAAAAAAGTGGCCAACATCTATCTGAACACTACTATGATCCTGGTATCAGTGGTATCTTGTAGCTCTCACTCTACAATCTAATTACAAACTAAAAAAGAGAAAGTATTTTAAGCATTTTGAATTTGCTTCTTGTCAATGGAGTAGGGTTCCCCCTCAGTCTTGTATTAGCATGAATTGAAGGTTCTCTAGGCTGTGGGTGCATGTATTACAACCCCCCAATTTATCCAGTCTTTAGGGTAAACAACCACTGGCTTTCCAAACTCTCATCTAGTAGGTGTGGCTATCTCACACGTTTCAATTTCGTTTCAGCCTGAGTAAACCCAATGTTCTTTGTAATCTAAATGTCCTTTGAAGGCAATGTGGGAGTTTAGGGTTTGCAAATGACTCAGAACTGAATCTGAGTTAAGTGTATTGGCAGAGGCAAGCACAGTGCTACCTTGAGATGAAGAGTGAGGAATGAAGGTGCTCTTGCCTAGAAGCCAGGAGGTCAATCAGGTATGGATGCAAGAAAGTGACTCATTTGTTCTCCTGCATTAAGAATACAATGGGCTGCTCGTATTTCCCTTGAAGCTAATGGCAAAAGCCCCACTGACTTAGAGAAGCAAGACTGAGAAGTGCAGTTCCTTTCTGCCGGGTGAGGCCTGCAATATGAGAGAAGGGAGATGGAAGGAAGATGGAAGCAGATGGAAGGGAGAAAGAGGATGGGTTTGGCTCGCATTCCAGAAAAGTTCAAATAATAACTCCAACCAAGTAAAGGCAAAAAAAACCCATTTGAAACAGGGTTGAAATTTCAGCTGGATCAAAACTAAAAAGTGGGAAGGAGGCAGAAGGCTACAGCCTGGACCTGAAAGAACAATATTAAATCATCGCCGGAGAGGGCATTATCGTAGTAATTTTCCAGCCAGACTAGAATCAAGATGAACATGAGTTTGCAAAAATGTCCTTTTTTTTTTTTTTAAAGAAAAAAATTGGCAAGGGTTTCCAGACACAAGTTACATAGGTAAGAGAGGGCAACCAAGGGCAAGAGAAGTTGAGCCCACGTACATCAAAGCAGACTTTGGCTTTGGGTACCTATCCAACTGAGCCTTCAAAGGTTCTGATGTTGCCCTATCGTTTAGCTTGAATCTTGTCTCAGCTTGCTCAGGAGAACCCACATTCAGAAGTATGGGAGAAGGGAAAAAGAACACACATTTTCCAAACTGTGATTTCAAAACAAAACAAAAAAATGTAAATCTACACGCTGCAGGGTAATACTGGTAAGCGTGGCTAGCTATTGTTGCTCTATGCTTTTCAATTTCCATATATTAGCATTCATTGCTGACATTATTAAATCCAAAGTTATTTGGACGCTTTGATCAGCAAATTGAATCTTGAGTCTATATAAGATGTACCTATATTCACGTAAAGTTTACAAAACTATTATATTTCCCTATTCTAACTCTTCCCCCGACATGCTGTGAGTTTCTATATATCCCACAGCCATACATTCCAAACACAGACTATTTTATTTAGTAATATATTCAAGAATTTAGATAAAAAGAAAAGCAATGGAAAATGTTTGGCAATCTCTATATAAACAGTTTCTATACATTTGGGTTGAATCATCCAGTAAACTCTCATCTTGATATGCTTGTGACAGATAAAACTTTCAACACCAATATGCCCTCTTGACTTGGAGGTCAGGATACAGGGGGATCCGTATTACAAAATCTCTTATATCCTTTATAGTTATCACAAAAATTAACATCACATTAAATATAAGCAAGTCAGAATTTTGGCACTGATTTTCCACTCGGCACAAATAACCCCACTCTCCATTGTGAATGGGGGAGAAACAACAGCAGTGGCAACCACAACAAAAGAGTGGATTGTGTGTGCCCTACACAAAACAGAAAGCTGTGCCTATTCAAGAAACCTTGGCCATTTGTCAGAAATCAGAGAACTGACGTTGGAACCCAATATTAGCTCCCGCCAAAGCAGTGGTGAATTACCTTGCCTTTGGAATCATCCCTATTAACTAGGGAAGACTCTCTGTTGCAGCATGTATCATCTGGTCCTCATGCAGACTCAGAAACACCGAGCCACTTTCTTAAAACAAAACAAAGTAAAATGGAAAAAAAAAAAAAAAGACCAAAGCGAATGCAAATGGATTCACTGTGAGTGGTTCGTCTATTATTTGCCCTTTTTATCTCTTATTTCTGTTTCTTTTTAACCTGAGTTATGAAGTGAAATGCCAACGAGAAAGCTACTCTTAAAAAGCCTCCACCGTAACAATTCGTTATGAAACTGCTTTAAAACAGAGAAGTATTTTTCAGATAGCCATAAGAATCAAATACACGTAGTCACCGAGGAAAATTATTTCTGTTTTACCCATTTCAGTTCTGGTCGGAAATGGGGAAGGAGGGCGCAGAACAAGGAGACTCCTCAAGACTCTGCTGATGTGGCTTTGCAGCAGCTTCGTGCAGCAGGCGCTGGCATTCCTTTCAAACTGGCAAGGGGTGCCAGCATCAGCCTGTTGACTGCTGGATGAATATATAGTGCAAATAATGCTGTTCTTGAATCAGTTTTTGCCCAACTCCCACATAAACTTTCCATGGGAAAATCTCATAATGCCTGCATAAGTGATTTTATGAATCTAGCTTTCAGCTTTTGATAGAAGATTTCTTACTCCACTGACTTTGATTCTTTATTGCATGAAGGGCTAGTGCCAAAAGCCCTCACATTAGCCTCGACCATACAGACATCGGAAATTTAATTTAAACCTTGGCAATCTGCCAGGATCATAAAACACATACAAAAGAAATTTCAAAATTGATTTTTTTTCCTGAGACCTAAATATGTAATTTCCACAAACGCAAGGACAGCACAGGTTATAGAATCTGCATGCTGCAATGTATAGACAGGCACTAAAACTACTGATAGGAGTTGAGTAGAAATCTGCACTCTGCAGAGAACAAACAGAAGTGGACGGTTGTTTTTCCCACTCAAGATACATTTTGAAATGAGTTGGATGCTAACTGTATCTGTTTTCTGTCAATAATACATCTAATTGTTCCTGTAAAAAAAAAATAAATCTAGAACTTCGCTAAAAAAAAGTTACATAGAGGTACAACCACAGATTACGCCAATACTTCCATTCTCAGAAATCCCCTACACACAAGTGAGCCTTACCGCATTGCTCCTGTCTTCCTCCTCAGAGCTGCCTTCTTGGCACCTCAATTCCCAATCCAGTACCTCACCAGTCTTAAGAAATATCCGGCAATGATGTAGGGCTGATTTGTTGCATTGGGATCTATCCCACAAAAATGGAAAGCTTTTGCTGTGTTTTCACTTATAGAGAAAGCAACTTATTAAAGCAACTTCTGGGTTCACTGGCATCTTGGAGTCTAAAAAAAGTCCCAAAATTATTTGCAGAGGCTACAACAGCACCTTCTTTGAAGTAATGTTGCAACTTGTGCAAAGGAATTTGGGATGTACCTGAGATCTGAAGGTGCGGGCTACAAATTAACACAGCCAATTAGGTGGAGAAGCTGAGAGTCCAACACAGATGGGGCAAGATAACCACAACTGAATAAAAGGGCTGCCAAATGTACGCCAGTTGGCTGAGTGCAGATCGTGTCATCCCTAGCTGCTGCCCAATCAATAATCTGTTGCTGTTTGCTCTCCCCATGCCAATCAATCCGAGCTAGGGCTGCTTCTAATTTTCCGATCTAGGAATAGCTTCAGAACATCCACAATTGTTATTTCAAACAACCCAAGAGATAAATGTTTCATCCACACATCAGCGCGCAGATTCTTCCCAAAATGGGACTAGTCAGGAGTAAATAATTACTCCTGTAACAGTTTGATCTGATAAACCGCAAGACATAGGGCTGCAAAAGCGGTCTTTGTACCATTAGCAGTCAGGAGAGAATCCAGCTTCTAAAATTACTTGATTAACCGATACAGGACCCAAAAACTGTGATAACTCTGTTTCACAATAGATATAGCCATTTTTTAGGGATTAGTATTAGCTATAAATTACTTATGCCCTGAAATCTGGTACAACTGGATTTATGCTGCAAAGATGCCTTGCTTTACAAGAAGACAGAGATGAAATCAGAGCCAATTAAATTTAAGCATCTCTAAAACAATTCTTTTGTTAAGCAGCATGTATTGAAAGAATACATGAGAGGAATTAGAAATTATCTTCATAACTTGTCCATGGCTTCTCTTCTTGTGAGTAATGAGAACAGCCCAAGATCACACAGATAAAAATCTTAATGTCATAAGACATTCGTATAACCATTTGTATGCAGATAACAAGACGAGCATACATATGCATACATGACATATAGGGCAGAGTCTACAATAAACAGAAGTCATGTATTTGTGAAGTATCTGATACTTGGGTCTTCTCCAGCATGAGAATCTACTGTTCAAACCAAACACAGGCTCGAGTCTTCCTTTTTTTAAAAAAAAATAACCTTTTATATCATTGAATCCCACAGCATCTTGATAGGCCTTGGCCCATTAATAGGAAAAGAATTACTCTTTACGACTCCCAGATCTAAAGCACTGATTTGATTTCCCATCCTATTACACACCAGGCTGTTGCAGCTCTGGATCTCCTTTGAATCTGAAACAAAACCACCGAACATCTACGCTCGCAACTCTCGCTCTTCATCCGCGCGCAGCAGAACCCACACATTGTTCCCATTTTGCCTGCTCACAAGATGGCATGCTTGTCTCACTTCAACCCCGCAAATAAGTCTGTATTACGCTCACAGCATCGGGGATAATTAAAGGTTGGGCACGGAGGTGGTAGCGCTGTTAGCGAGCAGAGCAACGCGCTCCCACACCACCGATGGCACCGGCGGGGCTGCCGGTACGCCCGTGCTGTGGTGCCTGCCACGCCGTGTACGCGCAGACCGGCTGGTTCTCACTTCCCAAGCTGAAATGCGGGAAGCCGTGGGGGCTTGGAAATTGCAAATCCCAGAAGAAAAACAAACGTGGCTTCTTTAGCCCAAACTGAACTTTCCCTACCTAGAACGCTACCGGCATCTGAGCTAAAGGGTAGTTGTGTAATTCGACAGTATGCTGTAATCTGGGCAACACACGCACACTTGATTAGACTCTAAAATTACTGAAAATTACCATCTCCCTTGCGCCTTTCTAACAGCTTGACATATCGATGCCTAATGTCTCATTATGTTTCGATTTGAATCATGACTGTAAATCACTGGAAATACAGAAGAAGAATGAGACATAAAATTTGGGGGGGAAAAAAAAAGAAGATGCATTATAGAGAGACTAGACTTCAGAAACTTCCTGACAATATTAAAATCAGCAATGAAAACATCACACAAAACTCTGAGAAGCAGCAAGTCTACAGCAGGTAGTGGAATAAAGATTACGTGCTGCAGACCCAGTGGTTCACTCATCACAGGCAGAGAGTTAAGACTTGTTTGGATTTAAAGAAACATCTTTTTTTCTGTTTTTCTTATCTTTAAAGACAGGTGTGGGGAACAGAAACAGTAAGAACATTGTTGTACCTGTTGATTTTGCTCACACTCACTATAAAAGGCTTGAGAAAACAGGAAAGATTCCACCTTTTGTTTTAGCTATAGCAAGAGTGTGCAAAGTCTAAGAGTTTTGTTCATGTGGCAAGTACACACATCTAATAGTACATTCAGGCCCTTCCAATTAACTGGTGTCCTTTACACTGGTAACCAGCTGCTGATCACCTTCTGCAAATCCCTACATTTTGCCCGGAATTCACTGCACCACAAGTCAATTTGTTCCTTGAGTGGGGCAAAAAGGAAATATGTCTTAGGCTGTGCTGGAGCTGGCATGTGAACACTGTAACTGAGATTCAAGAAATGAGGAAATGGCAATGGTTTAGGCATTACGATGAGCAAAAGGAAGACCATTGTGCAAGCTCACACCGCCACAGCGATGCTGTGCAAGTTGGAAACAGTGAACCCACAAGAAAGCACTAGGCAGGGATTTCTTCTCATTGTCAGCTGAACTGCTTCCTGTAATTATAAATATACAAAGGTTAAAGTGAGAGAATGATTAAAATGCACTGATAGAAAATGAATTCCCAAAGAATACGCAAAAGATTAATCAACGACAGTCTAGCAGCGTAAGATACTGTGGCAACAAAGAATTTCTGAAGCAGACAACCTGGCGTTCACTTGCTTTGCTACATGAGAAAAATCCAACATCAGATCGTGGGTACTCCTAAACTGTGGGATACACTTCTGCAGCTCCCAGCTCCAAATGCACACCCTGGCAACATCCTGACTGCACGTCAGAAAATCTGGTTTGGCACCATTCTCCTACGCACTTTGGACTCCATCAGTAGAAACCCAAGCGAACAGACGAAGCGCATCCTTTGCCATCCAGCAGATCAGGATTGCGGTGCCTGACCTGCAAGAGAGCTACAGCAACTGCTCGTTGCTGCCTTATGCTTCCTGTAAGTACTCCACATTTCAGCAATATTAAAGATACACTTTCTGCTCTGGTTTATAAAGACCTTTTTTCATTCTTTTTTTTTTTTCCCCCTTAAGTAAAATAGTAGTTCATTAAAAGAGAGGAGGGGCAGTCCTATGGTTAGACGAGTAGCCAAGAACGGGGAAACGTCTCTTAATTTCCTTTGTGTCCTCAGAAAAACAGCATCATACGCTAACCACTCCCACACCAAAACAGCCATATCATGGCTATGTTTATACTGTTTTAGTAACACTCATCAAGAAGTGAGCCTGGTCGTGAGGCCAAATGACAAGGCAGACTAAAACTCTACTACTTTACTCTCAAGTCACTTCTTTCCATTCGAACTAGTCCATCAGGGTCTAAAGTCTCATTTCAAACAGCTGCATCGTGAATGACTGAACAAGACAAATACTCGAGTGAGTTTATACAGAAAGTACTAAGGAAACTGGAACATGACTTTGTGGTATCTTCAATCTAGAGAAGTACTGAGATACCATACGGAAAACTATTGCAAGTCATACTCTGAGTTGGAATGAAAATTAGTAAGAAAGAGAGCATGCTCTGAAATAACAATCCCTGGGACCTTATTAACTCTATATGATATAAGAAGGGAGGACAAAAAAAAAATAGGAGTTGACCATAATTCTAAACCAATCTCAATCACACTTCAAAGGGCCTTAGATGTCCCAGACAAGAATTTTAGCAGAAACAGGCAAGTAGTAATGTCACTGTGTATGTCACAGGTGACACTGCATTAATAATACTATTTATAATGTCCAAGAAAGATTAATTTTAACTGAAATTAATGAAGATATGGAAGATGGGACTCTCTTCTATATGAACAAGTGAAGCGCAACTCATTTAGACTAGCAATAGGATTGCTAGCAGCGGGTAAACATTAGGGAGGGAAAAGCCTAGGATCATGTTGGCATGAGAACAAATAGACTAGCCATGATTAACTTTGGGCCGAAAATGAGAAGGAAGGGTTTTAACTGACAAAGCAGTGAGGCTATGAAACATCCTTCCACCAGACGCAGTCAAGGCAAAAAAAAAAAACCCTACCTAATTTTAGGATGAAGGTGGGTCACTTTATAAAAGCGATTACATACAGTGGTTGATGTTCAAAGAGCTACCCACTGCTTACTATCCCCACAGAACTTCAGGACAACATACATGAATCCACTTTTTCATGGTATGCACAGCCTTACCACTATTCCTTAAAAATGTACATGTCAAGGGCACTGTTTCCTCAAAAGCAGATGGGGAAAAGGCTATTCTTTGTCTCATATATTTAAGTATATATATAAATAAATATATTTTTAAAATGTATTTATTTTCATAGTGACTTTCTGCATTTCCCTTAAAGCCAATTGTCTTAAAAAGACAGTATCTTCCACCTCCAAAGAAAATACAAGATATGTAATCTTTCTTACTTGAGCAGAAGGAATTAACTGTAACATTACCAGTATCAAAGCTTTTGTCAAAAAGAAGCCACTTCCATTCTTACTATCTGTCCTACTAGTGATTTATATGTGTGACTGTGGCATAGACCAAACAGGCACTGTACAGTTCCTTTTTGTATTTTAAAGGCAGTTTAGTCATTAGAAAGGCAATGAGAGGGCAATTCTGGAGCCCTCTTATGTAGGTTCACAGAAGACATACCTAGGTGCTTTGCCAAGACAACCTAACCAGCGCTACATTTAACAGTGAAAAAATAAACCTCAGGTAAAGTTACTTTCAGTAAATCATACACAAAGTCTGAGTGGGACAGATGTCTACAGATAGGATGCATCTAGAGAAAGTTCAGGCAGTTTGAGACTACACCTTGCTAATCATCAAAAAAAGATTAAAAGTTTGCTTTTTTGGGGAGGGGTAAGGCAAAACACTTGTTAAAATTCTGCATATTGCCATTTTCAACTGAATTTAATATATTTGGATGAAACCAAATAGATAAAAGATAATGCCTACTGCTCTCTCTACTGAAGAAAATGGAAACTTGTTCTCTGATTCAACAGGGGCCGGACACAACCCGACTCCCCGCTCGTTCTCGGAGCCACCCCATCTCCCTCCCTTATTGCAACACCCCTGTTTTCACAGAATTCACAATGCAAAACCAAAACTAAGCAGAGAAGCCTTATGTGGTCAAACTGACCAATGCAAGCCTTCAAATTCCTAAAAAGCTTTTTACAGGGCTCATTTGGGCCTGACTAACCTTCACACGTTATTTTGGTTTAGCTGCGTAAACACTGGGCCATTTGCTCTAAGTCTCTTCTTTTTCCACGATAGCACAATACACCACTATTGCTTTTTGTCTTTCTGCTACACTGAAATGCATTTAAACATGTATTTATTTATGGCACATACTGTTTGCTATAACGAGGGGTCTTCGATAAGCCACGATTTGGCAGGCCTTTCCAGCATCTCATTTCTGCCTGACACATCACATGAAGCCTTTTTTTGCCTGGTAATATATTGGAGTTTTTGCTTCTGCTTGTGAAAAATGTGGAGATTCAAGATTTCCCCCACTAAGCAGGTACAGCATGGGGGAGAGGGTAACCCTGACAGAGTTCAAAGGAAAGCTTGGTGACATTTGTTGGTGGGAGCAGACCTGTCACCGAGCCAAGCGGAGGGTGCCACAGGCAGATCCAGTAGCCAGGATCTGAGGGTGCAATTTCATGATGGGCTTAAGCCACGTTGGTCCTGAAGGAGCCCTGCCCTTCCCTTCACCCACCGCCTGCGTGCCCAGGCCCTGCCCTGCCCCTGCACCCACGCTCTGGCCAAAACCGCCCTGCTCACGCCCCGGGGCTGGCAGGAGGCCGGATGGACTGTCCCTTTCAGTGGCGGCTCAGGCTTGGATTAAAAAAGCTCACTTCTCCTCCGGAGAGCGTTCCCCAGCGCATTTCCAGTCCAGCTCCCGTCTCCAGATCTGCCTTTGCAAACTCAACCAACGCCGGAACTGTACCAGAGCTAGTCCCACGCAAACCGCGAAAGGGTCGCACATCTGAAAAACCTCCAGCAGAGTCCACATCAAACCATCACCTCCTCCTCGCCCCAGAAGCACTCACTACTAGGCAGCCCGCCATGCGGAAGGCCCCGGGCCGGAGGCCGTGGGCTCCTCTGCCCGGCCGCGAGAAGGCGGCGTGCAGCCCAGGGGCGGCCGCCCACCCGTGCAACCAGGCTGCTGCACGCCTGCAGTCCTCCTCGCCCGGGTACGGGGAAAGCAAAACCCTCAGAAACGGTGTGGGCGAATGAAAATAAGCCATACCATAAAGGAGGGAGTGGATAAAGAGACTTTTTTAAAAAAAAAATTTAAAAAAAGGAGAGAGGAAAAAAAGAGGTTTCAGGAGAAAACAATCTCTACCTACCAGGAAATAGAAGCGCTGCCTTCAGAAAAGTAAAATCATTATTGCAAGCAAACTGATTCATTAAATAACATGCAGGGGAGGATTATAATGCCTTCCTTGTCATTAAAATGCTTTGAAACTATACTTCTGTAAGATATGCTAATGATATTCAGCTTTTGTATTACACAGCAGAAGCTACACTCTGGGTAGAATTTGGTGCCCCGTGTTACACAGGAGAGTTCAGGCTCGAAAAGCAGTTATTAGTTCACATTGACTACAAACACGTTTAAAAGGCACACAAAAACCGGCCATTCCATACAGAAAACAGATGTAAAGGTGATGAGCTGGTCCACACCGAGCGACACATTCCCCTTCCACCCGGGAAATCTCCCTCTACAAGTGGGAAGCTTATCTTTGGCATCCTTTCCTCTTAAAATAAAAGCCCACTTGTGTGCTGAAAGACTAATCAATTTTTTTCCCCCATGTCCACATCTGAATGCTACTAATAAAGAACAACACTGTTAGAAATTAACTATCTGTTTACGTTTTACCTTTTTACCCGGTAGTTCAAGGAGCTTTATTTCAGTGAAATTAAGTTCTGGCATATTTTGACCAATTTGCATAAATCCTTATGAAAAATAGCAAAATGCAAGCTCCAAAACCCAGTGGAATTGGCACAATCAGATTTCCATGTCATTTATCAGCTTCACTGTCACAGTAACTAACTCAGTGCGTTTTTTTGCTTGGTTCTCTCTGTAAGCTGTCAGGAGAAGTCACTCTATCAAATAGAAACATAACACTATTTTTATTGCTTATCTCTTTCGCCCTGCGTTACATCAGTAAGTCATCTCCCTCCATCAACTTGACAAGAGTCTTTTTGGTGTTGACCTTAAAAGGACACAGCTGTGACAACTTCAGGGTTTTTTTTCTTTTAATAGTTCTCAGCTGAATACTTGTTCCTGGTAGTTGGGGGGCTTCATCTGGCACTGGTTTACCCTGTGGGTAGACTGAGCACAAAGCGTTGGCCATTCCGTCCGATAGCATCTTCCAGCCTTTATTGCAGGAGGCACTGGAGAAGGCAGAGGTGGATTTTATTCCAGCAAAACCCGTGATTAATTACAAGAGGTCTTCTAGATTTGGTCTTATTTTCTTAATGCTCTGTAATTAATGAATACAAACATACATCCTTATTCCACAGCCTTTGCTCAAGATATTAACAGCTCTGGGCTGGACTCAATCCTCCCTGGCATTTTCACTCGTGTTACATAAATAATTTTGTCTGACCTTCTGCAGGTCCCAGAATTTGAAGACTGGGATCAAAAATTGGCTCTGAATTTCAGAATGAGGAAGGAAGAAAATATTATTGACTTGTCTTAAGGTAATACCCCAGCCAGGGGATATTTGGAAAATACAAAAACATTTATGTAATCTAAAAAAAAACCCTTAGCATTTCTGCTGCACACCATCCAGTAAACGCAACACAATACTGATTTAATGAAATAATACGGGTTTGTGCCAAATTCCTCAAAAAGCGAAGAGGAACAGGTAGACGGCATTTTTCAAATTCATCGCACTATTTGCAGGGATGGCTATTTACAGATACAGACTTTAATCACAGCAACTCATACATCACCAGTTTTAAAGATGATTTAAATTGGCAGACAAAAACTTCCAACATACACATACAGTGAGGTTAGAGAAATTATTGGTGTTTTCACTGTATTTCTGAAAAGTGACGACTCAGGAAATAATTGTTAAAAGACGTCAGCTGTAACTAAATGTAGTTGTTTTATCAAAGGAAGGAGTCTTCCTTTGGACAGTAACTTGTATATACCACATCTATATGCACTCCATCAAGCGGTTACACAGCTCAACATAATCTTTTGTGTTTACACGTGTTTTTATGTTGATCCATGTTAGATATTTCATTCCATATTTTCTATTTGTTAGATAATAAGGTTGTTTATGGTTTACGAAAGCTGAAATTATATTAAAAATCATTAACAACCTCTTAAAGTATTGCTCATCAGTCCAATGATGCCTGAGGTATAAAAGAAGAAAAAAAAGATGTTTACAAAACCTGTTTTGCATTTAAAACTAATTTAAACACAGAATTACACATGTGATTTGTTCACTGCACAATTGTTCATCCAATTGTTTTGGTTTATCACATTCTAGAAGTAACAGATTTCATCATCCCACGCTCTATTTTCATCCATAGAATGGAAAAGGAAAATAAGCTTTCTTCTGCTTCCTCCCCCCCACCCCCCCAGTTCCTGGTAATCTTAGTTTTGAAAATGAGAGTCACTGAGCAGAATGTGAAATGGAGAAAATAGTGTCACTGCACCACCAGAGGAAGCCTCTGGCAAAAGCCAGTTTAATCACTTCCACAAACTGGTTCCAGGTGTTCAGCTAGCCATTTCCACCAGGATTGTGGTGTGACTTTACTTAAAAGTTTGGCAGCAGATAGGTAAATAAACACAATCAAACAGTACATCAAGCTCTGTAGACTTAGACCTTAACACAGATCAAAATCTGAAAGTCTTATTTTTAAATGGTAAATATTTAAGTCTTTTTTTTTAAATATGGGGTTTTCTATTTTTAAAAAGGATTTTCTTCTTAAGTGTTAATTATTCTGTACCTTTGTTATTCGTATTAGATTAGTTAGGACTCCACTGACTGTTTTAATATATACTGCAATAGTTTCATATAACATCTTTAGGGATAGAAAATATGCTTTAATATGCTATACATTAAAAATCAAACCACATACATGATGCTACCAGTTTCGCTATGCTCCTGCAAGTATCTGCAACATCAGACTATTATGCATGATGATCACAGAAGAGAAAAACCTAACTGGCAGAAGTCTCAATGGGCTTAAACCAGAACAAAAAAGTGCACTTAATTTATGAGCTGAAAGTCTGTCTGCAGTTTGGCACATACAGCACATCACACCATGTAATTTTATAAAAATCAAGTAACTTTGCAAATCGCTTCAAATATTTCCTTTCTCATTGGTTTTAATCATGTTTGAAAGGAGAGAGAAAAAAATTACAGGATGAAATGAAAGCAAAATGTAATGATCTAGGACCGTAATTCTCCCCAACGAACGTTCCTAAATTTTTGGATCGTGGACCACTGGCAAACTTCAAACGTAACAGGGAACCACTATGCAGCCTGCACATCAAACTTTTAATTAAAAGCCCTAAATGGATGATATGATACTGCAGATCAGTATCATACCATGATTATATGTGTCTGCAGACCACAATTTGGAAACAAATATAGTAAAGGATTAATTTTCCAGAGGGAATGCTAATCTCTGGGCTTCTTGGAATACTCACTCTATATATTCAGATACTACAGAGTATCTTAGCATTCAAGTATCTTAAGACCTCCATTCTCTAAGTTTTTAATAGTAAAGTGAAAAACACCAGTTTGCGACAGGATTTTTTCATGAAACCTCATGAGACAATTCTAAGATGATTGTATGAAAAAAAAATACTTTATTCCAATACCTCCCTCTCAATCTAGATTGTTGGGTTTGCTTTTCTTCCAGGCAAACTGACCAGAGTCTTTATAATAAACCATCCATAAAGTGAGGTCAACAAAGTGATTTCCAAGTGTCCCAGAAAGGACCAGCCTAGGAGAAGTTCTACTTGCTTCAGGTCAGGCTTATCACTGCCAAAGGTGGAACAGAATTTGGAGGGTTATACTTACGTGTATTATTTTTAATAGATATTATTTGCAATCTATAACAAAATTACGTTTCATATATACGTGCATATATATATATATAAGAAGGTGTTGAGAAGGAAAAGCAAAGAAAAAAAAAAATACTGTATTCATTCTAAGGGCTTTATCTAAGTTTATTTAGGGGAAAGAGCGGGGGGGAGGGGGGGTGCCGCTTCTGCCCGGGCCCTGAGCGGCGGGGCGGGCGCGGGGTCGCCCACCGCCCCGGGGCCCCGGGCGGAACCCCTTCCACGGGGACGCGCACACAGACGCACGGACACCAGGCAGCTCCGCGGCGCAAAGCTCCGTGCGACTGCAAACGTGACCCGCAGCCCCGCCCCCCGGGGACGGACACAGACACGCAGAGCCCCTTCAGCTCTCGCCGAACGTGCTGCTGGGGGGTGCCGAGATCTGGGCGGGCCGGGCCCCCCCGCACACACACACACCCCCCCCCCCCCCCCCCCGCCCGGCGGCGGGCAGAGCCGGCGGGATCCCGCCCGGTGCCGCGCTGCGCCCCGCCGCCCGCGCGTACCGGTGATGCTCGCTGCCGGCACCGACCCACAACTTCCACGCTGAACAAAGGAAGCCGAGCTGACAGAGCAGGACAGCGGGGCTCGTGTGTGTTTCTTCTTTTTTTTTTTTTTTTTTTTTTTTAAGGGCGATCCCAGCGAAACTTTCTTCGTTCGGAGTCAGCGTGGCACCAGGCACGATTTAAAGACGTGCAAAATAAGGCAGGGGGGACAGAAGTACAGGCAAGGCCAACACGTCCCCGTATCATCCGATAACTTCCCCTTTCACACAGGGCGCAACAGGAGTTTGCTGAGCACAGCTTTTCCACTGTACCAGAGCCAAGTGCAGGCAATTACTTACACTTATGTAGACTTTCGTAAGAGATAACAGTTATCTCTATTGAAAAGGCACAAGCTGGGGTTTGGGGTTTTTTCCTTTTTTTTTTTTTTTTTTTTATTTGTCTTTCATTATAAACTGGTTAAAAAGGAAGACAGGGTTTCTGTGCAGGGCACTGATTCACCCAACCCTCTGCAGAGCCCCACCAGGAGGAGAGCAGGCAGCCTCCTCGCACCGCCGCCGAACATTTCATCCAGGCCTGGACAAGCGCCGGCACCCAGCCCCTGCAGCTTTTAAGAGTAGGTTAGCTGTCGGAGGTGGGTACCGTAACCCCACCCACGCTGGGAAGGCCTGGAGGTGCCAGGGCTGAGCAGGACGGGGCCGGCAGCGGTTGGGCTTGGCACCCCTGCCCGCTGCTGCGGACGGGGCAGGCTGGGCGAGAAACGCGCCGTGCGGCCTGGCAGCCCCACAGCCCCTTGGGCCACGGCATGTCCCGTCATGTGGCGCTCCAGCCAGCTCCAAACCACTTGGATCCAGGTAAAACATGCCATATTGGGCCCGGCTGCCTCCACCAGCCACGGCCTCCTAGCCAGGATAAAGGCAGGAGCAATCTCTGCATTTTTAATGCAAATGAGATGCAGCCCTCAGGCGCTTAGCAAATTGCCAATGCATTGGGGATGCCCCTGCTCTTTTAGCTTTGTTTCCACATGTGCTGAAAGTTGATGAGTACTGGATGTGTTTTTCTTCCCACCGCTAAAGGACACAGCACAGACATCGGGAGTAGGAGAAGTGATGTTTGGGTAGCGCTTACAGACCAGATGGCCGCTGCCAGCAGCTTTAGTTATACCCAGTACATCTACTGGTACCATTTCACTGGTATTTCTTCTAAATCTGATGTTGGATAATTGTAACTCAGAGCCAGCATCTCTGAGCAAAAGGAGTATATACTGTATTTATGGAGTCACCATCTCTGCATTCGCTTCTTAACCAAAACTCTCTGACCTTTAAACATTCGAGGGAAAGGATTTTGGCATAGAAGGTCTATCTGTGTTTATAAACCAGGGGGATTTTACAGCCTGCAGAAGTGCTACATGACAGCAAATGAAAGAGGGCTTCCATTGCTTTAGTATGAACTCACACGTGTGTTTAAAGCAGATATTAAAACCATGATTCACCGTAATAAAGACATCCCAAACAACTATTTAAAGTAATTCAAAATACAACATTTGGGGGTGGGGAGGTGACCATACAGTGCATCTACCCCTCCCCACCCCCCAAAAAAACACAAACTCTGATAATTAGTAGTAGTAGTAATAATAATGGCACATATTTCTACTTGATCCAGAAGTAGAGCAGGGTTCTTAACAAGATTAGGTCTCGCTTTCAGTTTCACTCACCACTGACCCTGTCACAGCTTGGAGGACTGCGTTAAAGAGGTGTGGAGTGTTACTGAGGAGGACATCGTCAAGTGACAGTACGGCTAAAGAAAGTACATCGTCATGTTAAAGAAAGACGGAAGAAAAACAGTATCGTAGTCTACATAGTCTACAGAAGATACGAGCCTAACACACTGCTCAACAAATCTTTTCCTCCCCAAACGCACGACATCATACATAGTAACAGGAGCTCTGAATACTTACTAAACTTAGGCGGAGGAATAAGCGGGTATCTGTTGTGTGACTTACAAGGCCAGAGGAAAAAGAAGGAGCAAATTTTTCATGGAAGCTTCGGATCATATAGGCTGCATTTGCCTCATTCACATCCTCCTCCTCCTTTCACTGCACTTCAACGTGAAGAAGACAGCCTTAGCAATATTCATCCTAGAAATCCAAAAACGTTGCAGAGACCCCACTGCAGCACCAGATGAATCTGCTTCTCATGCATTGACATACCTCCTCAACGTCTGAAAGAAAATCCAGCTCCAGTCAACCCACAAGAGGCATGTTGCCTGACTGTACCTTGATGGTATTGTTTATGAAGAAATGATTTACACACTCGTAATGATTTAAGCAGCTACTTTGCATACATTACAGAGAGAACCTGAAACATGTGACCTGCTTCACAGGGCAGGATTATACCTCTGTTCTTGTTGTGTCATGTGCAACCACATTATTTAGTAGTTAAAGCCCAAGCGAGCACTCTGGTATTCCATTGCCCTTGCTGCGCATGCAGCGCGAGAGTTTCAGCATACCTCTGAAACCAAAGCTTAGCCTCCCAACTTCTAAAGATAGACAGTTAAATAAATGATATAATTGTCAAAGGGGCTCAGTCAAACCTACCACATGGCTCTGCCCACTCAGGATTATGACGTTTGCTGGCAGACTTTTGAGGACAGGAAATCTTTCATGGTGTTAATAAATTTGCAACAATGATCATATTCTTAGGGGCCACTCCAATACAAACTTTCATTAGCACTTACACCGCCTCTCGCAAAGCACTGAGAACGTATGCGTAATCAACATCAGTCAGGAATAAACAGTAAGAACTTTAAAACCTTTTTTCTGACGTTGTTTTAACAAAAAAAGCCAAAAGCTTTTCAGAAAAATGGAATCTAACATCCGAAGAACGGCTGGTCTCATAGCCTGTCAGTGCTCCTTCATAACTTTGAGTTGTTTTTATTGACCCATACACTTCTTATGCACAACTTCATTACTGCTTTGATAATTACAAGATAATTAAATACAAGACAGAGCATGTACCATGCTGGGGAATCATTTAGTGAGTGAACTGCTGTGCTGAAAAGTGGAATTCTTTCTGTCACTCATGGCGCGGTGATGTATCGGTAACAAACCCAACACGAGCTATTTGGGGGATGATCCAGTGGCTTACCAGAGCCACAGCGGGTAGCATAAGGTTCAGAATTAAATGGAAGTCCCGCCACACGGGCCTTCACACTTTGCAAACACAGAAAACGAGCACGTTCACACGCAGGTTTACCTCAACTCCAGAGAAGGTACAGCATTTGCCATATAATATGTAAGAAAAAAGTCAATGTCTGAAAAATTTTGATTTAAGAAAAGAAGGGAAAACTGGTGGGTGGAGGGGGAGGTGTCTCAGCAGCACCAGGAGTGAAGGCACCAAAGCTCTGTTCACAGCTTTGCCACCGGCTTACTCTAACACTGCAGTTATTTAGATTCCCTGTGCCTTGGCTCACCCATCAGTACAATGGGTATAATACTTCATCCTGTCCTTAAGAGGCAATTACTGCTTGCAAAATACTCTGGGAACCTTGATTAAAATGCACGGCAGCTTTGTGATAAGTATTCCCTCTGAAAGAGCGCGCGAGCTGGGTTTTGACAGCGGGAAGTACTACCTGACGGCTGGAAGAGAAAACCCATCATTCTGAATGAGAAGCATGTGCTTGACCTATGCGCACCTGTAGGTGGATCCCTCCTGGAATATTTTCTTTTTTTTTTTTTTTTTTTCTTTTTTCAGTTATTATGTGTATATTGCAAAGAGAGGAATGGTGAGAATGGATAATTAAAAAGCTTTTGAAAAGCCCTGGTATTTTCACCAGAGGATCACAGTGGGCAGTCTTCAAGGACTCTGATGCAGAACTATATGTAATTAAAAAATATAATTATTTGTAATGCTGCTCAAACCCTGTATTCATTAAGGAGGGGAGAAAAAAAAAGACAGATCACTTTAAATATGAATGCTTTATGAATAAATTTTTTTTAAAATTGATGAGCATTCATTTTCCCATACAGTTGCCCCAAGTCTGAGTAGTTCACGTAAAACATAATTATCCTTTTAAACCACACTTTCCCCTTGAAAATAAATAAATAAATAAGCATGCCAGAATCTTTTTTGTTCATTAAGAGCCAGATCCAGCAGAAAACATCTGCAGACTTCTAGACCAAGCAAGCCCTGGAAGGCCATGGGTACTGGCTGCACCTCGTGCCAACCCCAAAAATTTGGCTGGTTCAGAAAGATTTAAACAAAACAAAAAAAGCCCTGCAGCTTTACATGTCTGGGAATTGTGGAACTGCATTAGGTTTATGAATAAAGAATAGGGGTGAGAAAAAAAAAAAACAACCCTCCTTTTAAAAAGGAGATCCCTGTCTCTCCTGTCCTCCGCCATTCCAGGTGCTAGACAGGGGCTCCCCTCCCTCCCCAGGGACACCACGGAGCCAGCATCAGCAGCTGCGGCCCCAAACATGGGGTCCACCTGCATCCCCTGCTGCAGCGAGGGTGGGGGGCCCCAAACCTGACACTTGCTCCCTCTTTGCACATCCAACAGGCACCCGAGCATCCAGCTCCCAGCCACGCTCCTGGATGCGCAGTAGCTGCCACCGGCAAACCCAAAGGAGCATCCCTGGGCTGGGAGCCACCCAAGTCATCCAAAGGACACTGAAGGGCCGCCACGGAGGGGCAGGCTCTGCTCTGGGCAAGGAGCCACCTCTGCAAAGGTGGTCTCCCCTGAGCCAGCAGCCTCTTCAGCCCCACGGAAGGATCGGGCCCTACAAGCACCCCTGGGTTCCTATCACGGGCTTGATCAGGCTCCAAGCGCAGCGCAGGACAAGAGCCCCGGCTACCGCGGGCACCCAGCAGCACCTATTTAGCTTCTGGGCTACCCTGAATGGGTGCATGCAAACACAACGGGGGAAGCGACAGCGTCGGCGTGGCTGCCTCCTGAAATAAAGGAAAAGTTTAGGAAGTAAGTTTAGGACGAGGGCCTTGTTACTGCAGCGGATGAAAATTAAAAAACCTGCTGCTAGTGTGGTTGAAACATTTTTAGACTTTTGATAGAAATAATGGCTTTTTCTGACAAGCCTTTCTCTACATCCCCCTTTGGGAAAGCCAAGAAATCTCCCGTGGATTTAAATCTTGTCTTCTGCCCCACTCAGAGGACCAGCCCACATTTCACATCAATACCCAGCTCACCTTGGACAGCTAGCCGGGCACAGGGACACAGACCGGGCAGGTATTAAAAGACCAAGTAACAGTACGCCCACGTGTTCTGCATAAAGGCAATCCCAAAATTTTGGTTTCGCAGCGTTCGTTTTATAGACACCTCCTCGAGCGGCAGTATGCTGCCTTGGTTAGCAAGATGCGATACAGGCAGAGAGATGTACTTAGGAGAGCACAGAGGGACTCTGTGCGATGACCATGTAGCTGCAGATGCTCTGCAGGTGTGTGTTTACAATACTATTTATATAGCGCTGAAAGTGGACTACATGAATATACAGTGTGCGTGACTCACTGTCATTAGTCCTGCCTTCAATAACGTGGACCCCAAGATAAATAATATCGCTAAAGCCTCTCCCATACAATACACAGGCTTGTTACTTTGGCTACATATAAAAAATTTACAACAATTAAGAGATTTTTTTTTAATTATAAAAACTTCTTGAAGTAAAATCTTTGTTTATGAGTTGAAATGAGCCAGCTGACATAAAAAAAAGCAAACTAAGAAGCCAAAAGACTTGTATTTAAAATGCAGAGTAAGTTGGATATCTTAAATAAATAACATTAATGTATTTTAAAAACTCTAGATACAAACAATCATCATATTTATCATTACAGCTTTATATACCTGTTGGATTACTGCTTTCAAAGCCTTAAGAAATGTACTGGTGTCTTTGAATTAAAATGCACTTTCTTTATTCTAAATTTGTGAAGGTGCTCTTGTGGGAAACACTGCATTCTACATTAATTTTTCATTTAAAAAAAAAAAAAAGCTTACACAGCCTTAGAAAAAAACAACCAAGTGGCAAAAATCCCAACTTTGTCCATTCATCCTTTGATTCTGTCTTTGCCACAATGAAATTTATGAAAATGTTGCCAGAAATAGTTAATCTTTGCAAGGACTTTTTCATCTTTCTTTAAAACCAGGGAGTAACCAGCCTGCAGTTCTATCAACCCTGATTCATAGCACACCATACAGAAGAGATCCTTGTCATTTTTTGCCCATGTCTAACTTTTAAAGAGGAAAAAAAAAATTAAAAGAAAAAAAATTCCTTGGAACTCTAAATTCTGGCTAAGAAACATCTCAGTAAAACACCAAGATAATGTCTCACAAATCGCCAACAGCAGCAAGTAGTAACATCTATAGACTCAGAATTAAGGAGCCAGCATTTTTCTATACAATTTTAAAAAGTGTTTTAAAATGCCTCTGCCCATTCTATAATATGAGCATTGAAAGCCATAAATAACTGGATCAATAAGTAAGTTCGCCATCTACTAGAAGAATGATTCCTGAGATAACTCAAGAAAGTAAAAGCTGAAGAGCTTGCTGCTAGTAGTTAATGGGATAACCCAACTCTAAGTCAGAAAGAATAAAATATCTCCCTTTCATTAAAAGGCTGGGGTGGGGGGGGCTTTAAAAGGTACACAATTAGTTAGCTTTGCAGTGATTAATTCAACAACTGCAAAGCCAAAAACAACTTTAGGCACTTAACCATGAAACTGTCACTTCTCTTTGCTTGACGATAAAGCATCCCAAAAGTAAACATTAACTTCTGTGTTTTTTTCTACATGTGTATTCCATCATGAGAAGATGATAACCAAATAATTACCAGGCAAGCTCGGCAGAGGCTTTTTATACCTTATTCCCCCTAAGACGGAGGTGAGATGTGCCCGGATTCCATTCCTTTTCCTCACTGCCAGCTCTAATAAGACAGTTCATACTGTTCCCTAAAACTTGACAGAAGGGATTGAAAATCCAACTGAAAATCCGATTGAATCTCTCTTCCCCAGGAAGCAAAGAGCTCATCACGGTAAGGGAACTTGGAGGATGAGGGGACCCCTGTACTAACCACATCCTCTCCGCATCAAGGCGAAAGCAGCAGCTCCTGCTCAGACCAACTCTCCCAAGGAAGCAAATGGAAGCTCTGCCCAAGTAAGGAATGCAAAAGCCTACACTAAATCATCTCTTTTAAATAAACTCCAAAATTTAATAACTATTGAACAAACAGAAAAAGGGCAGGAAGCTGAAGAACAAATTAAAAGAACAAATCAATGTATTTCTCTGACCTGCAAGTATTTAATTCAAGCATTCTTCTTTCAAACAAGATGCCTATGAGCATTTTGACGGCTGCTCATAAGCAAATGTGTCACTCGCAAAATTACAGCATTTGGGGAGGGTACCAGGCAACCGAAAATGGCTTTTTCTAGAAGTATGTCACAAGCACATCTTTTAGTCACCTCAGAATTGCACACGACTTTGCTTTATTCCTTTGCACTGCCTGCGTGCAGGTTGCTTCACAGAAACACAACTGCAGTAATCTGCTTGGCAGTAAACAGTAATCAGTAAATACTATTTACTGAGCAGGTACGTGCCCCTGCTGTTCCCTCAGCTTACCTATTGCCCATCTCCCCCTTCCGCTCTCAACCCCCTCATTCTGGGAAATTTGGGGGGGGGGAATAAATAAATACAGGTAGTGAGATAGTGAAATCCCATAGCTGGCAAGGTTTTCCTCTCTGAATGGACAAATTCTTAACTCCACGCAGCTCCAGACACTGAAGGATTAGATCCTAACCAGGGAAAACACAGGAAAATGGTAATAAATATCTCATGGTAATCCACGGGAACTTTGGTCCCAATGTGATTTTTCTATAGTATCCTACAATAAATGGCATTACAACATCCATAATCTCAGCTCATATATCAGAACGCTCTCTCCGCTCTCCTTCTTGCCCTTCCTTCTTTCATGTAGTGCATTTTCTAAGAAAACGTACTTTTTCTGCGAAAGTAAAGTCAGTGCAGTCCCATTCCTGACTGAAAGCAGCACAGTAGCTCGGAGAAAACTACCACGGAGCGACCGCACCGCGCTGCCCGGAGCTGGGGCTGAGGAGTGCGGGGGTTATGGCAGCGTTACTCTGGTAAGGTCTCATCTGAAAGTCCTTCTGACAAGACAAAGGAAGTCACAGTTTGCTAGAGAAAAAACAAATAAATTGTATTCATATGCAGCAAGAGCACTTCATGTCATAGTGGATTTTACAATATCCTAGTTCTCTTTCTATTCAGGCATGTGTCTTTGGGGCAATAAATTCTGAAAACCCAAGAAGGTAAAGCTTGCCTAACCATGAGTCTCCTTTCACCCAGTAAAATAAATTCCACAGCTGCTTTTTCTTTCTCCTGTGGCTGTTTTTTAAGCTCCTTCCCATTGACAACTAGCCACGGTCACACTCCACTACAGAAACGAAAAACTTTAAAAATGCCAGCTTTTCACATTCTTAATTTTGCCCCATTCAGGTAAAATGTTTTGCACCAGAAAGTTCAGCAGAGCTGCCAGGTCACCTTTGTTAGTAAAGATTTCACATGCACAAATAAAAATTGAGAAATTACTAAAGAAAAAAAAACCAAACCTAGGCAAACCCATTTTAAATGTTCCTTAGATAATGCAGTACCACAGCAAATCTCTAAGGAAAGTTAAGCTGAGACTGCCATGAACACCAAATAAATTTGCACCACTGGGATATTTAAGGTCCAATAAATCTTACTTTCCAATGGTTTGAAAACTCCAGAAAACAGTTTTTCAGCTCTAGACTCCGTATGTTGTAAGAAAACTGTCTACCTAAAAGCTATCGACTCAGACCTGCCATCTGTGAGAAATACTTCAGAACATACTCACGTTTGCTGAACTACCGAATTATGAAAACTTTCATTAAGACAAAAACAAACCACAAGCACACATATATACATACACAAAACCCAACCCAACAACTTACTCTTTTTCTGTTTGCATGATAATGCTCAAGAAAGTTGGTTAAAAATGCCCCGATTTCCAATTCAAATTCTTATTCATTTATTTGAACTATCTCATGTTGCAGTCAACAACATGAAACCAGCAACTAATTGCAAAAAAAATAAAATGCAAAGCAATAAAACCCATCACAGTTCAGACATGATATGCGGAGCAACAGCAGAAGAGCCAAGGGTTAACATCAGCCTAAGCAATCACACCAGTGTGAGATTTACCTGGTATCGTTAAATGTACTAACAATTGCTGGGGAAAAAAAAAATAGATGGTATAGAAAGCATTTTAAATACTATGCTGCAACTTTTTGCAGTTTGGTTATATCAAAAGCGCATTCTGTGGACGATGGAAGTCACCGCTTCCCTCAAAACCACCCTGATGCCCATGGCATGCCATAGAGCTTTCTGAGGGCACTGCAGCCTGCTTGCACGGGGGTACAGATAATTTTGGAGCTTCAGTTACTCCACCGCTGTTTCTATGAGCCTTTCAGAGAGTACTTGGTGAGGAACAAGAAGAAAGCGTGGCCGTGAAGCCAGTGGGCTCAGAAGCAGGTGCACTACCTAAACCTACTTTTTTTTTTCATTCCCCTTTGGGAACTGAACTGATTTCAAACCAGAAGACTGGCTTTTAAAGGTGACAGACCAAACTGTGGTCTGACTGAAGGGCAGCTTCACACGGTGAAAGACCGCTTGACCATCCCGAGTGGGGCAGCAAAAATGCAAGATGGAGCCTTACGAAGCATTGTTACTGAGCCCTCAGCCCAGGGAAACTGCTTCACAGTAGCAAACTGTAAGAAAGCATAACATGGATCCCCAAAACCACAGTTCTCTCTCAGAAAGCTGCAAGATTATTAGGAATTTTCCCGATGAGGATCAGATCTTTCTCGAGATGAAGTGAGCAGAAGTTTTGTCCCTTGCAACTACAGGGGGAGACCAGGGCCATCATCAGAGGGGTTTAATCGATCTCCAGCTGTATCTAAGTTTCCCCCAGGTTGCCAGGCAAAGCAGGTTAGACTCACTTCCATAAAATCATTCGCCTAAAATCAAACCAACTCACATATCCAAAAAAAAAAAAAAAAAAAAAAATCAAGTTATGCTAAACGTTGTTTTCTTGCTGGCAAACTTTGTGTCGTAAACAAGTGAAGGGCAGTGATGCAAAATGGATTCTTGCCTAGATTTGTAAACTTTTCCAGGAGTTGTAATATCCTGCATTTGATGACATCATGAAACTAACCACAAGTAAAAGTTGATTTTCAATTTGTTCTACTTTTCCCTCATTAGTCTCTGTGTCAGAAATAGAATAAGAACCCTCATTAGGTCACATTAAATTCTTTAACCTCATTAAGAGCTCAGAGAAAGAACAATACAAACACTGGTGTTTTTGTAAAAAAAAAATTATGCAACACAGATGGACTCCCATTTCCATGTATTTTTAGAATGTATGTATGTGCATATAGCAGCCAAAGAGAGACGGCGAGGCGTGAGGGAGAGACGGAGAGGCAGAGTAACATAGACAACAAGGCAGAGCATACCTTACATATGACAGAATGATACCTAGATAAAAGTGGATTATGGATGATCACTTCTGGCCTGATATAGATGAAGCACTTAATGCTCTGGATCCTGAACTGTGGCAGAGCGGGAGTCAGAGCCATAGCCCACATTTATTTTAAATTAACAATTCCTCGGGACTTTTTCCAGGGAGAAGACAACCTGGAGGGCCACACAGCCAGCAGCACTCAAGTGGCAATCTGACTTTTTGTCCATGGAGTGCTCTGATGGCCGCTGCTGCAGCCTAACAGACTATCTGATTGTAGCTGAAGATACATCTACTATTCATGCTTATGGACTTACACATAAAATACAGGTGTGTGCAGAATTTCAACAGTCTGGGAGAGTATCTCTGGGTGTGCAAAGGGTGGGTATTTGTTAGAAGATTTATTGGAGCTGAATGACTCAGATATATGTTGTTGATAACTTCTGATCTTACCCCCCCAATAAGACTGGAAATATGAGCTCAATGCAAAAAAATTATTTACATTCCTACAGTATGCTCAAACAACTATTACAGGATTAATTTAATCCATTATATTTTTTTTTCCCCGTGACAGACATAACATGCAAATAGGAATTTAGTTCTAAAGAAAACTCCAGATCTGAAGAACATGGACAGAGACTGATTAGATGGCATAAATTTCAGATGTCTGTAGCAGGCCACAGAAAGAAAACAGCATACACAGTAGATGGAAGACCTGAGTTACGGCTTCTTTCGCTCCTACCACGGTAACAGCTGAAATGAGATGTGGGATTTTTACCGACAGCCCCCAGAGCTGAGCATCCAGAGCTGGGTGCCAGGGCGGCGCGGGCAGGCAGCCTCCGCTCGGGAGCTCCCCTTTCTCTAGCAGAGGCAGGTACTGTTTACCTGCAAGGCACATGGTAGGGCTAATCTATTTTCACAAGCTTTTGCCTCAGGTATTTGGGGCAAGGTTTACTTTATTAAGTGTGTGTGTGCATGCGTGTCCATATCTATGCATGCAAGAGGAGAAAGCTCGGCAACCATCGGCACGTATTGCTGTTTGGGTTTATCCTCTGTAACTGCTGCTGGAGAACATCTGATGATGTTCTCACCTAAAAATGAGAACACTAAACAGAAAAGCAACCTACGTTCAGACTAGGAAGCTGAAATGGGAGCTATCTTTCTTTCATTAACTGAATTCATGAAGCAACATTTCATCTGCATAATAAGTTTTGGATGATGTTCCACATAACTTGCAGCATTTGCTTGAAAAGCGGCGTGTCAGAAAGTTAAGAAGAATCATGCATTGGAAACACTGAAAACCTTCTACCCCCAAAGAAAATTGCTTTATCCTAACTCATTTAACTTCCACTAAACATTAAACCACATCCGCACATAGGAATTTTAGGCGATACTTAACTTCAGTATCTACTTCAAACTTTTTTTTAGATCAGTTGAGAATTTTTTTTAAAAAAATAATCCCAGTAAAGTCACTGGGATATCCAAAAGCAGTATCTGCCTAGGCAGAGTATGCCATCTTTTTTTTTTTTTTTTTTTTTTTTAATTAACTACTAGCAAAAATTCCCCCCTGCTTTTTTGTGAACCACCAAGCTGTAAGTTTAATTTTTTAAGTTTCAGTATGTATTTTAGCCTTGCAGACTTTGCAAAGTAGGTCAGGAATACCCAAAGGATACACATTTGAAGGCTACAGATAGCAGAACACACCATTTACGGCTTTGTATATACACATACATACACATTCTATATAATATAGATAGATCCAATGATTTAAACATATTACATCTATACTGTGTGTTTCAAGAACATGCAGATATTTACACTGTTAGATCACCACTCCTTTTAGACCTACACTAGTGCCAGCTGCCAAAAAAAAGTACACAAATCAAAATACGTTACCTTTGTTCAAACAATACTGCTGTTCATTATAGAATAGAAACTGTCATGCTTAATCTTCCAGGAACCAAGAACTGGTACATTCTTGGAGCAGAGGTGGCTTGAAATGGTTTGAGGCAAAACTGAAGCATATTGTTTAAGTAAATCTTGCTGAGAAACATAAGCACATTGATGATTTTTAACATCATCTTTTACGGACTTTTTTTTTCCCCTCCCAGATATGTTAGTAAACTAAAAATGCGGGCGTATTTTCAAAACGCAGAGAGGTGAACGTATCAGTGCTTTTTCTATGACACTTTTACAATATCAAATTTTATATTCCCTCCTGCATTGTCAGTCAGCCTCACTAAATGTAATGGGGAATCCGAAAAGGATGCTTAAGAACAGATGCCATGATTAAGTAAAATGTACCTACAAAAATTACATGTTGACTTTGAGAATACCCCAAAACTAAATTTTTCCTTGGGACTTCTCAGTATTATCCAAGTACCCCAAGGGTTGCTGTGGGCACTAAGCTACAGGCTGCAATGTTCGTTTTCTGTTAGAGATGAAAAAAATGCCAAAAGCAGCATTCAAAAATATGTCTGCAGCATGATATAGAGAAATAGAGAGAAATGGCAGAAATGCCTTAAATTCTTCAGAGTTGGAATTTTTTAAACAACTCATACGTTAATCTGAGAAAACACTAAATAAAAAGAAGTACACTTCATTTATTGAGGAAAATCTGTTTTATAGCATTACAACTCCAGGACTTCTTCAGGTTTTTAAGACTACAAAAGAAGTATTTTACAATTTCATCTTTAACAACACAGACTATACAATATTCATCAGGCAGACACAATCTTACTTACAGGCAGACACAGACACACAACTCTGCAGAGGCCAATCCTGCAGCCTTTACTGAATTTAAAAGTCCCCCTGACGTCAATGAGTATTTTTCAAGAATGAGAATTGCAGGATCAGGCCCAAAAAGTGCTTATGAAGATGAGATGTTACTTCAACAGATTGAATGTTAGATTAAATATAAAGATTGAGGCAAGACAAGTCTGGGGTTTAAACCCTAGGGAGGATTGACATTTAAAGTGTTGCCACTGAATTATAGCTCTCCACATTGGGTGGGGTAACCTCCTACTGGGTGGAGTGTCTCCCCTAAAGGAAGGGAAAACTGGCACAAGCCAACTTGGTCTTTGAACGATTTCCTTACTTGCCAACTTATGAAGTCGTCCTGACGTCAACTTCGTCAAGAAAGTCTATTGCCCAACGCCGTCTTTTACCGTAGAAAGTCTGCTTGTGTTCCAAACCCCAGCAGATGTAGAAAAGAAATTAAGGAAATAAACCAGAAAACTCTAAACAAAATAACGAGATTAGGAAAGAAAAGACAAGAGAGCAGACTGGACTTTCTTAAGTATAGTTAATTCAAAAAAAAATCCTTTCGTTGGGTTTTCTTGTTTCTAATATCAGCTTAATACAGATAGATACAGATCGCTAGAGACTATTACTAAACATATTTTAAAATAATCTGGTTTAGCTTTAAAATATGGGGTGGAGAGCCCACAGAAAGCGGCCGCTCTGCAAGATAGAATCTCTCCTGTCTTCTGCAATGGGCAGTATCTTCCCAATCAGCGTCGCTAACAGGTGTAAAACACCCTCATCCTAGGAAAATAATGTTCACTGAACTGCCACCAAAGGTATGTTTAACATATTATTCCTCTCTGAATCAAAATAATTTGTTTCTCCAAAAGAAGGCTTCAGGTGCTGGGCGAGAGAGAAGGGGTGTGGGGGGGATAAAACAAAAAAATAAAAAAAGGATAAAGCATCTCAAAATGCCCATGGGGGAAAAAAAAAATAAATAAAAATCAGAAAACAGTTTAAGTTACCGTAACCTGAAATGCACCAGCCATCACAAAGAGCAATTGGAGAAATCCAGCAGAGCTCAGCAGGAAAGATTTTTAATAACAGATTGAAAAACAAGAATAAAAATAACTGCATCAACAGGGCCTTTCTTCCTCAGGCCACAAGCCCGTTTTTACTTGAATTTTAAAAAAATGGCAGTTTGGCCACTAAAACCAATCCAGAACATTATTAAAAGTTAAAAGCTACCAATTACTTCTGTCTGTTCTTTTAAAGCAAAGTTTGGCATTACGTCAGTTGATTTAAAGAAAACAAGAAAGAGAGAGAGAAAGAAGGAGAGAAAGTTTCCTGCTTCTATAAATTAAACCACCAGGGAAGGTGTCTAGCCACTTGTAAAGTATTTATTACAGGTTTTTAAAGGGCTAGTAACATTTTAAAAATTAAATATTTTAAAATAAATGTAAGGGGGGGGGGGAAGTAGAGGAGCCTGGAAAGAAAGCAGACTTACGAGAAATTAGACATGCGTGAACTGCGGCTAAGAAAGTAAAAATTACTATTAGGACTAAACCTTGCGATTCAAAATAATTCTATTTTCAAGACAGAAATAATCCTGTTGTAGCTGCTGTACTCGCACGCATCCCCTGCTAGCATGGAAAAGTTCCGCCGAACTTCACGGGGTGGAACCAACTGGGTTCTGTAGGAACATCTCACGGATGTGCCACTCGTGGCAGCTATGCAATTTAATGAAGAATATTCTCTCTATAGCTTTTCCAAATCCACGCACACATATCCGCAGCAGGAGGAAGATACTGTAGTTAATGCGGCAGGACCATAATAAAAACCACTGATAGAAAGATTAGCAATTTCTATTAAGTCTTAGATGTATTTTCTACTGGTGCTGTTATTATTAAATTTTAAAGAACCACTTTAAAGGTACTAGAAAATAAGAAACCGATAGCACAGAACATGAATAAAACATAGACAGCTATTAAACAAAGTTTCTTACACGCAGCTATGCCAGTTCACCTAAATCACAGTCTTCCAAACCCCGTGAGGCCAAATCAGAGACTCCTGTGACTCCGGACGACACATCAAGTGGCATGGCGTTCGGTTGTGCAACGCTTTTGGGGTGTGACAAAACGTCCACTGGGGACTTAAACCGAGACCACAGTAGTTACTCTCCCACTGCTCCGTGTTTCGTTTGAGCCTTGGTCTGCATGACAAGAAGTCAGAATAATACGCCACCGCTTCTCTGCCCCCCCGCGCTCCTCTGCCCCAGCAGCGTCTCTTATGTTCTGGGCACGTATACAACTGGCTAAGGAGCCGCGTTCTGGAAGGCCCTTTATTGATTAGGTGCAAAACAACATCAAGAAGTGAATAATAAGCGTAATCTGAAAAATGTAGTTGCATGTCTCGCCCTTGTAAACATTTACTATTTAATGGTGTAATTGTACTTTAATCCTTCACATCATCTGATATAACTCATTATGTGTTTTTCTTTTCATTAGCAAACACACAATCCAAAAAAAAGCAAAGCCCAGAAAGTTTGTACATACCATAAAAACTGAAGCGAAAATAGTCTTAAAGTAATCAAATATTCTCTCTTTGGATGCAGGCTTATCTTTTTAAAGTCAAAAGAGAACTCCATTGGCACAGGGTAGGAAAAAGAACTCCATAATTCATGACAGTACCAAGAAAAAAAGTCCCTCTTCTCCAGGAGGACTGGAAAGGGCACTTTTATTTATCTTCTGGACAGATAAAAATAGTAGAACCTAGACCAGATATGCTGTAATTAATGTATCCAAAGGTCAACAGGCAATGGTATTTATACAATAGATGGGTGCAGACTACGCTGGTTATAGTATTAATCACCAGTATTTGAAAATAGCGTTGCTTTCTTACTAGGTAAGAATTTTAGAAAGCTTCAGAAACAACAAAGAAACTTTTTCTCTCATACCTGCCTGCTATTCTTTTTAACCATCTGCTTTTTAACTCGTGAGGTGTTAATATTTGGGACAAAAATGCCCGAGCTTACGGTCGCCCAGGACTGCCAAAAACAGACCCAGACTACCTCACTAGTTGTGTTGAGGAAACTAAATTAAGCAAGGGCAAACACCAACTGGAAAGTTGTCAGTTTGCTGAATGAATGGCTTCATTTTACACACCAGTTAGAATACCTTAATCAGAATATATTTCTGTTCAAGGCCAATACTTTTACTACCAGGTGGCAGTTTGTTTTAACTGAAACTGTATTAAAAATGTAATTTATTTCCACTTTACTTTCACCTAACAAAAAGGGCTGTCAGATTCCCAACCTGTCATGTTCAAAAATATTTAACCATAAACTTTCTCACAATGTTATATTTGGTGTTGCCCACAAACCTTTATTAAAGCAGTACTGCCAGTGTGGCTGCAGTTAAGAGCTGAGAATGTTGCTATTAAGATTATTACATTAAAATATTGTCAAGAGTTTGCAAGAGACATAAATATTCATACACATATGCCCCCCCTCCCCAAACTTAGAAGGAAAGTTCCACATAAAAAGAAAAATTTAAATACATACCTAAAGTTGCCTGTTTGTAATTAAAATTTTGGGTTTTTCCTAAGCGTCTTTGCTAATTTTTTAACTCTTTCACACTGTAATGTAAAATAGTTTTGTTTCAAAGCAACTGCCTGATAAAGTGCTAAAGGAGGTAATTCGCATCAACAGAAAGTAATTAGTCATTGTTTGCACAATGCTTTGAAAATATAAAACCCTATGTGTAAACGAGCATTAAAATATAGTATGATTGAAATACAGAGATTTAACAAGCAACCATCGCATCTCACAGACACTCGAGTCCACACACGGGAATTAGCACTACACTGTTATTAATGCACAATCGTGATATGTCCATAATAATATTCTTCACGCGCAGCCAGAGTATGCATGCTAATAGGGTGTACTATGAAAGTTTACTACGAACGATAGATAACACGTGATAGAGAAATAATCCTGCTAAGGATTCATTCAATAATACTGAATTTACTCGATCACCGATAAAAACACCAGGCAACCCACAAAGCTATCGTATAAATTATGCTAAAAATGCATTAAAAATATGAGAGGATAACCTGGCTGCATCGTGTTTGATGCCCAAAGAAGTCTCAGATCTCTGAAGCTGTCATTTACATTTTTTTTTCCCCTTTATTAACACTACCATGAAATAAGGAAAAAAATAAAGCCATGCTCTCACACGCAAAGATTGCCCAGTGTTACTTAGAGGCTGTTTCAGAGGATCACAGGCAAAACATGTAAACTTAAAAGCTGATGCAACTTTGCCCTTTACTTACTTTGTTGTGACTACGTATATGCAAAGTTTCAAACAGAGAAAAGTTATTATACGCAACAACAACAAAAAAAGCGATAATCAGGCAGAAGAGGGTGGGTTATGAACTGACTACTCTTCTCATACCTAATCTCTCTTGGTCTTAAAAAGGTGAAGCAGGCTTCTGTTGTCACAGTCTGAGGGTTAACGTGTAGATAGGCACTGATGCACTACTGAACTCCAGCGTCACTGATCCTGTGTGGCAAACCTCAAGCAGGTATATGTTTTTCAAGAGGAAAAAAGAAAAAGTCTTTCCCCCTCCCCCCTGCCCCAAGAAAGGTTCCACTTGCTTGGTTTGACCACGGTATTAACAAACTTTCTTTCAGTGGTTAAAAAAAAGAAAAAAAAAAAAAAAGAAAATCTTTCAAAGTGTTGATATCATTTCCAGACAGTCCTTGTCAGCATCACAATTTACAGGAAATAGTTGATGTTCTCAAACAAACCCTGTATTTACTCATAGATCCAGAGTGCTTTAAAAAAAAAAAAAAAGAAAAAATCCTCAGTCTTTTAGAGGGCTTTTTTTAAATGTCACTCTGGTGGAATATCTGAGCGAGCTGTCTAACCTAACACACATATTGTGAACATGAGGCAAACACAAACTGCAGTTCAGAAGACTACTGTAACTTTTATTCTCATTTTGTCCACGTCAGGAACTGGCTCTTACCACTACTTTCCTTTGCTGCCCCTTGCATTTTTAACTCTGGCAGTCTTTTCTAAATGTTCAACTTTTCCTAAAACCAACAGGAAAGTAACATGATGCCACCGACATCCATAGGATTCAGTTGCGCAGCTGAAGAAGCCTGCCTGAATGGCACAGAAGTTGGATGGCTCCTTGAGAGACTTACTGAACTCGATCAAGTAAAACCTGAAGCACATTCAATTATTGTTTGTTTCAATCAACATTCAAAACGCGCTGAGCGCTGCAGCGAAGGCAGCACGGTCCGCAGAATAGTTTACACTCTTTTTACTAGAAAATATTTTCCCCTTGGAGGGGGATTTGTCGCTTCGGTTCCCCCAGTGCGCTGAGGTGCCCCTGGCCCCAGCCCTGCCCGGCAAGGTACTGGCACCGGCGGAGCAAGAAGGAGTGATGGAGGGGAGACGTCCCTCCACGTCAGCTCCTCACCTATCCCCACAGCTCAGCCAGTGCACTTGAGAAGTTTGCCATTTGCAGACAGAAAATGCAACCGGTCGGGAAAAAAAAAAAAAAAAAAAAAAAAAAAAAGAAAAGAGAAAGGAGGCTAGCGGGCCCCACTAGAAACCGCGTAGGAGTGCCGGGATGTCTGAGCGCCTTGATTTGCAGCAGGGAGGCAGATAAACAAAGCCCCCGAAACGTCAAGCCCCCACACACACCCCCCCCGCCCCGGGGGAGCCGCCTCCCGGGGCAGCGCGGCGGCGGGCAGCACCCCGGCCCCGACCCCGCCCGGCCCCGGCCCCGCGGCCGCTCCCCCCGGCCCGGGCCACCCCGGCTGCCCCGGGCGCCCGTCGCCGCGCGCCCCTCCACCCCGGCCTCGCCCCATCATTCCGCCCTTCCGAAGAGCAAACCCGCGGACAGCCCAAGCGGGGAGCAGCCCCGCCGGCAGCCCCCGAGCGGCGGGGACCGGGGAGGGGGGCGGGGGGGGGCGGGGGGTGTGAGACGCTCTTACGAAGTTGTGGCAGGCAGGGGAGAGCCGAGCGGGGGGACGCGGCGCCCAGAGCAGAGCTTCGCCTTTAAGAGGGAAAAGTTTTACGTCTCTTTGCGCTCTGATTTCAAAAAAACAAACCAAAACAAACCAACAACAAAAAAAAAAAAATCACCACCACCATGTCGCCTCTTCCCCCGGTGTGACCGGGAGGGACCCCGCGCCCCCCTCCCGGCGCAGCACAGCTCCGCACCCGGCCTCCCCCGGTGTGTCCCCAGGCAAGGCGGAGGAAAAGAGGAAGGGGAGGGAAAAAAAAAAAAAAAAAAAAAAAAAGAAAAAAAAAAGTTTTTCCCAAACTTACTACTCTTCATGATGGTGTCTCTGTGCCCCGCTTGTCATGATCCCCATTAAAACTTCCAGCAGCGGCGGGAGCGGCAGGACTGTGCGACTGCAGCTCATCGGATGCAAACCCTCTTTGCTCGTCTTCTACTTCCACCCCCCGCGTCTCCCTTCCCCTCCCCCCGGAGCGCCCCGGTGCCGGGGGGGAATCGGCGGCCGCGGAGATAAGGCGCGGAGCGGCGCGGAGGGGAGGGCAGAGCCGCCCCGCACCAGCCCGCGGCCGCCGCCGCCGCTCCCCTCCCCGCCTCCGGGCCAGGGGGCTGCTCCCCCTGCCCGCCGCCGCCGCTGAACTTGACCCTCCCGACTCCGGCGGGGCTACCGCGGTTTTGAAGTCGCCAATTTCCAGCCATCACACATGGCTTTGACCCACCGGCGGGGGGACGGGGGGGCGCGGGGGGGGGGGGGGGGGGGGGATGCACCGAAAAAAGCCTGTGAAATCCGAGCAGCCCCCCGCTCCCTGTGACTATGCCCACCCCTCGCTTTTGTTGTTTTTCATTTTTTTTTGGGGGGGGGTATTTTGGGGGCGGGGGGTGCACCCGCGCTGCCCCCCCCCCCACCGGCACACGCCGCGCCGCCGCGGGCGCCGCGCCCCCGCCCCGCACGGCGCCCCCCCCCCCCCCCGCGCCCGCCGCCGCGCCGCCCCCTCCCGGCCCGCCGGCCGCGGCGCCCTCCCCGCCGCCGGGCCGCCCCCGCCCGCGCCCCCCCGCGCCTTACCTGTTGATTAACCGTCAGCGACAGCCCCGGCAGCCTGGAAGATGGTGGAGCCGCGGCGTGAGCCATGAACCGTCTCCTGCTGCCGGCGGAGTTGGCCGCGGATTATGTGGCGGTGGCCGGGGAGGGGGGGGCGGGGGGCCGCGGCGCCGCTGCCTCCCCCCTCGGCCCCGCTCGGCGGGGAGGGGGCGACGGGCCCGCCGGCCGCCGGCGGGCGGTGCGGTGCGGGGCGGGGGCGGGGGCGCGGCGGGGCGGGGGGCGCGGGCCGGGGCACGGCGCGGCGGCCCCGCCGGCGGCGAGACGGCGGCCTGGGAGCGCGGGGCGGCCGGCGCGTTATCAGGACTGTTATCGCTTGTCAGGACCTCCGTCTCCCCGCATTACGTCAGTTTCAAGACACCAACACTATTAATATCAAAGGAGCCTTCGCGGAGGAAAGCGCCACCCCAGACGGAGCGCCCTTAAAGAGACAGTGCAGGCGGCCCCGCCGCGCGGCCCGCGCCGCCCCCCGCCTCCGCCCGCCGCGACGCGACGCGGCCTCCGCCGCCGGGCCACGGCCACGGGCGCGCGCGGCCCGAGCCCGCCCGAGCCCGCCCGAGCCGGGCAGGCGGAGGCCGCGCCGGGGACGCGTCGCCCCGCGGCCGCGGGGGCGTGCGCGAGTTGGTGCAGGAGCAGCCCGCAGGCCCCGGCCGCGGCCCGCGGGGGCTGCGCTGCCCCGCCGGCGCCGCACCGGCCGCGTCCCGCGGGATTAAAAAAAAAAGGGGGGGGTGGCGGGTGATAAAAGTGGCGACCCACGCGCGGGTATGGCTGCCTGCCTGGGGCGATCCGGGGTGTGCGCGGGGCGCGGAGGATTGCGCGGGGAAGTGCGGCTCTGGCGGCGTCTCTCTCGCCCCTTCCACCCCCTCCCCGTGGCTCTGCGGGTGCTGGGGCGGACGGACAGACACTGCCCAGGTCCGGGGCCGAGTGTTCCCCGGCCCTGCCCGCTCTTTGATACCAGTCGCAAGTCGGTCCCAAGCTGCTCCGAGAAAACCCTTACAACTTTTCCTGCTCGTGCAGAACCTTTTCGATTCAAAATACTCTGGTTTCTCCCGTGCTACGGATTGCCAGAAGCCTGTATGTTAACGTAAAAACGCTCTCTAAGGAGCAGCAGTACATAAAAGGTTCCTGTGAAAGGGTTTTAAAATCCCAAATATAGCAGGCGTTAAAAACTATGTAAACATTTGTTGGGCATTCGGACACAATTTTGCTGCAGTTAGGTGACTTTAATACGGCGTGGTTTTCCTCCCATGCAAGTCGTTTGAAACTGATTTCGCGTTAAAATAGGTGCATTCTGGTTGCTTGCAACTCCTAACACATTATGGGAGGGAGAAGTTGGAAAAGAGTTAAATCATTACAGCGTGAGAGATGAAGCTGCTTCCCCCCAAACGTTTGAAATGACATAACTTTTTCCTTACAATTTTATTCTCAAATACATGGTGAAATGTAAAGCGTAAAATCTTGAGAGATACACGCTGATGCAAATGAAACCCTACTGTAAAGCGTATGGCGTTTGCAGCCCTCTCTCCAAACTTAAACACTCTTCGTATATGTTCAGTATAATCCACTGGCAGATTTGTAAAGTAATTGTTGATGTAAATCACCCAGGAACACATTTCCCCCTTACGTCCTTTTGTAGGATTGTCTGATAAAGCGCGTTATGAATAGAAAAGCAGTAATTCACATCCAAGAGGTGAACTTGTCATGTTGAAAATGGAAGGTAAAAGAGAGTTGCACGATCAGGCACACACAGTAGGATCCCCGAGACGGGGAGAGGAGAACCGACAGATTACGTGTAGGACTCCCTCTATACCCACCAGCAGAAAATCTGCTCGGAGCAGTGGAGATGTTTATATATGGAGCGAGAAGAAAAGTAGTATCAGAATTTAAAATTTGTTACAAGATCTGCCTCGGTTACTTTAGTACCAGGGCCATGCTTGGTGGCACCTCACTAATAGGCGCACAGAGAACTTTGTAAACCTTTACTTCTTCTCAAGCTGCAAATGCCATGGCTGAATCACAGTCGCAGAGACAAAAACCACTTCCACAAATTTCAGTGACTGCAGAATTCTGCAAAGCAAGTCTTTTTGTCCCAGTTGCGCTTACTCGGACATGTTCTTCTCTGCAATTTAGATTTTATTATTGATACTGGGTATGTCAGCCCCTAAGTGACTGTTCACTTGGCAGATGTCTTGCATACAAAGGGTTAAAATCAGCAGGTATTTTGTCTGAGGACTTGGCTAAGCATCTTACAAGCAGGGCTCAGTGGAAAATATTTAAACAAGGGTTATTCCCCTTTGCTCCTCTGCTCTAGTGAGACTTACTAATGCCTTTTTATTTTAAACCAGGAAATGATGCCCCCCACACCTTAAATCCCAGCCAGTTCGTATGTGTGGCTGCAGCTTTCCCTGATTTTATTCACATTATGACAGAGAAACCGTGAGGATCGATACGAATGAAAGCACAGGTTTCAACACGTGTGAACCTTGATAACAAACACCCCTTTTTTCACCTGTGGAACAATGTGAGAAATGTATTTTTAAAAGACATAAGCCTCTCGTTGCATATGCTTTTAAAATGAAACCGCAAAAGCTGTTTGTAAGCAAAGATGAGAAGGACAATGTCTTCATAGTTTCAAGTAGACAACTCTAATGAAATACTGTATCTCTCAGAAAAAGTTTGTTACCGTATCTTTGTAAAAAATGCTTGCATGATACATTCTGCATTTCAAGTTAAAATAAAGCAGATCAAGAAGACGTCAATATCAATCTGTTCATATTCACCACAAAAGAACTGTAGAGAACTTAATAAAGGCAGAAATATTTTCATAAACTTTTTCAGGCAAATTATTTATTTATGAAATAATTTACAAAGAAAATTTTTACCTCATGGCTTAGATACATTGCATATGCTTGTGATTGACACAATATGTTCAGGCTCAAAGGCCCGTATAGCTTTTTTTTTTCCTTCTTTTTTTTTTTTTTATCCTAGCAGGAATATTTCAAAACAACCAACTAATTCATGAAGTCATACAGTAATTGTTTGACAGTTGTTTCTAATATAGAAAAATAAGTTATGTATATTGTTTTCATTCAGATATTTGTTGATTTGTTGTTAGAATCCTTTGACGTTGACATGCCACAAATTGCATTAGGAGAAATATTGGAGATTTATTTTCATTTATTATCTTCTGCTGTCAAATGCTTGCAAAACCAGTTAAAGCCAATTTTATTTCACTTTATGCGAAGCTCATAGTGTGCATGATAGTAGGTTGTTGACATAACAAATCCAGCTTTCTGTAATAGATAAGAGCTGAGGAAATGAAGGAAAAGCAGCAAAGCGAGAAGACACAGAGAAAGTGCTGCTTTCACCGAGAGGCATGAACAAAGTAACTTCTAAATAATCCTCCATTTTTTTTTACACCCAGGCACATTCTCCATTGAGGGAGAATACAGAGGCCAGTCACAGTTGCTTCTTGAAGGCAAACAGTATAACGGTCATTGTTTATCAAGATGACATAACGTGCCATTTATGCCTTTATTGTTTAATGCAGTTTCTCTTTTCCTTGTAGTTTACTCAGCATAGATACAAAGAGGGATTAACAGTTAAGCATAAGCATACTTGTTTTACAATTTCAGCCTTTTAGTGCATAACTTACTTACTTGAAGTACTAGAGCCTATAATCACAATGATTTTACCTGATGGAACATGCATTTCAGAAATATAATCCAACTGTTTACCCTAACACGTCATAAATTGCAATTCTTTACAAAAACCTCAGAGATTGACATCCATTGCTCTTAAATGCCTGCTGCTTTAGCACACATCATCAAGAAAGTATTTCTGTATTATTCTCCCTCCAGTTGGTAGTATATCACATGAATTCTAAAGACCATTTTCTCGTACTGTCTTCAGTAATGAGCATTTTGAGGAGCATTTAGCTATGTGTCTGAGGCACTCCAGTGTGAGTTTCTTGGGAATATAAACACGGCAACTTGCAGGATTTCTGCAGACCCGCTTCTTTTCCTTGCACAACTTTTGTGACATGAAATCATCGGGAAACTTTTGTTCCCTTTCTTACACCCTGCACGGAGTCAAGTTTCTAAACTTCAAGTTGTGCGCCAAAGGCAAAAAACTACCACCGATTTTCAAAGAAACGGGACTGGGGACCCTAACGATGTGGTTGAAACGTCTCTGAAAAGAGATTATGCGTTGTGATAGACAGGGCAGCGCTGAGAACAGCCAATGAAACAGCATGCAACAGAAGAGCTAATGCCATGGCATCATCCCAGATTCAACAGATGTTTTCTAGGGGGATTGGATATCTGGTAATGGGAAATGGAACCTTTCTCTTCTATGTCACTGGTTTTAACACAAGCCAGTAGTAATGGAAAGTCAATAATATCCGATGCTTGTTTGGTAGCTTTCTCCACTGCGTGGTAGAAAAATGTCCTCCTGACCATAGCGCACCACGGCTGGCCGGGACTCCCCAGCGCCCCGGTGGCGCTGCCAGCAAAAGGGCCTTGCACGGAAATGCCTGGAAACCCTTTATCCCTCTGAGCAGTCTCCTGGGGAGAGATGAGGAGCACCGAATGAGCATAGACTGCTCCTGCTAATGGCGTGTCTGCAGATAGTTAAATAACTCTGGCAGCCGCAAAAGATAATTTATCACTTTATGCTATCGTAAAATCTACTAGAAAATTAAAAATGCTCAAACACCAGACTCCCTGAAATCATTTACATGCAGGAATCCACATAATTGTATAGATTTTGATCTTAAAAATGCTATGTAAAGGCATTCATCCAAAGCTCTGAAAAACCTCACGTGCACATACACATACATATGGAGGAATATATAATAAGTGTCTTCCAACAAATATCAATAAAAGAGGTGGCAGCGTTTCTTCCCACATTTCAACCGCAACCTCAGCAAATCAAAACAACCTGAGCCCCCTGTCCTGTCATCACCCCCTGCCAGACAGAGCCACCACCTCTCCCTGCCTCAGTTCCATATTCAGCCTCCCTCCAGCATTTCCAGCACTTCTGGGAAGGTTAATCTGGATCGGTTCAAAGTGCATTGAAGTCAATGGAAAAAAAAAAAAGCTATGAATGAGTTTAGCAATCTTTGCATTAGGTCCATCTTTCAGTCTTATTCCTTAAGGTTCGTTGCTATGAAATTGCAGTGTTCTGGACATAACAATATTAAAACTCACTCCAGCATCTGCTAATAAAAAGCAACAATTCTGTACAATTGAGGTGTTTGGCTCAAAAGAAGTTTTCTTTCATTTGATTTCTTATAGTTTTTTCTTTTCCATTTATGACTTCTGACTGTGTTCAAATCTTTATTTTAATGTGACAGACTACAAGCAACATGGGTTTATTGCAGAAAAGATTAATTTACATAAATACTGATGCGAGGTCTTAGATTAAGTTTAGGGAAAGGAAATGTCTTGAAATTATATATTTCATTTTGCAAAAAAAGTGCACTTTCCATTCCAATATGGACATCAAACATGTAGCCACAATATATGTCCCACAATGTATGGTGTAGTATTGAGAATCTCAGACACACAATGCATTGGTAAAATTAGCAAGATGCTGTCAGTATTTCCAATTACAAATGGAGGGAAAGCCACACAATGAAGGTAAACATGGCTATGTAGCACATAGTCTTTAGCGGTCTCTACCAGTCTCCTGTGAAGCTCTTTCAAGCACACGCACAAGGACATGCAAATAGCTACATTCAACCTAATTCAAACTAATACATCTAACTTTCAAAGTGTGCAATGCTTTGTGTGAGGAAGGGCTTGACCTGAGTCTGGCCTTACCCTCTGTATCATGAACCAGTCCATCTTGCAAAGACGTGATTTGATGAACCACTGCGTGCCAGGAATGAATACTGATAGGCAGAAATTTGCCTTGCGTCAGGTCCTGAACTTGGACTGGAGGATTTTTAGAGCAAAAGGAAGAAAGGCCAGCATGTTCATAGAATCACAGAACGGCTGAGGCTGGAAGCGACTTCTGGAGGTCATCTTGTCCAGTTCCCCAACTCAGGCAGGGCCACCTACAGCGAGTTGCCCAGGACCCCGTTCCTCCATTTGGAGACTTCATAGTTCCCCAGTAGTCTTCACGACTGCTATAACTTGTTCCTGAACTGAGAGAACTCGAAGGAGCTTTCTAATCTGAGTGAGAAGCACACCCTGACCTGCTTTCTCTCTGACCTCTGCATAAGAACAAATACACATCCACAACTCTGAAATTTAAATATGATACCTCTTTTAATGCTTAGTCTTTGGAAACAAGTAACCTAACAAGAATGCCACCTTGGTTAAAACTAAGGCTCGTTGACACCAAGATTAATATAAACCACGTCCTTTGGCTGTGAAATGGCAGTGCCACGGTCTTTGTTGAAAAACATGAAACAACTGTAGGCATCCTTTAAACTTATTCAAGAGCTTGCTTAATTTTCCTCAGTGGTTATCAGTCTTGAAAGAGGATTTCTTTGGATAGTCATTCCTTTAGGGAAAAGCACATCAACCGACACAAGTGGCAGCAGCCTTAGGTCACTTGGTTCTGCTCTCTCACTTAGAAACCTCATTTCTGTTCATACCTCTCACTCTTCAGGAGCTGGATCACATGCCTATACACAAGGTTTTACTGAGCATAGCATGAATCAGTCAAAATAACACCGATGGATCAGCATTCATTTACACTTGGGATCTTGATGTGGTAAAGTGCAGATCATGACCCAGAAAATATGTGTGTCCTTGTCTACTTCAATGCCTGGACAACCTGATCCCACAGAGGGCAAAAAAATAGTCTTTACTGCTTCAGGGTTTTTTTCCTTCTTCCTGACTCCACTGCTTTTAGTTCCTTTCATTGCTCACATAAAACAGACAGTTACCTTATGACATACTAAAATATTTATGTGTTAGACTTCTTATTTAACAATGGCCAGAAATACCCCTAATAGGCTGGTGAAAAACCTGGATAGTTTTGGCAATTTTGCTGTATATCTTATATTTTTTTCCACACAGCGCTCGCATCAATGGAACGAAAAAAAACTAAACAAAAAAACAACTCAAACCAAGTAACTCATCCCTGACCAATCCCTTCTCCCTTAGTTCTTTAGCACTGCAAAATACACCAATATTATTGACATTAACATACACACTGAATTAAGGATCATTAGCTATTTTTAAATAAAGGAAATGAAGCTATGTACTACATTGTGACTAATATATGAAAGAGTCACTCATACAGTGACTTGTAAATAGAACAATAGTGATTAATAGCTTTATATTTGTGGAAAGAGGCATCTTTCTGAATGACTGGTGTGTAGGATATGGGCAGAAAATAATCTGGACTACTCAGGAATCAAAGCAGTAAAATCAAGTATGGAGAACTGGAAAGATGTATCCAAGAAAGGGCTGTGTGACCTTCATCAGCCCTTAGTCACAGAAGCCAGAATGTCTTGCACATAGGAAGCATCCCTGGAGGTAATTGTACTGGTGCCCTATTTCTCCTTGTCAGGAGCTAGAGACAGCTCAACTAGCAATCCAGAGATGCAGCGAGCAAGCCACACACTGTGTGATGCAAATTCAGATGAGTAAACTCAGTGCACTGAAAAACAAACTCCTATTTTCGGAGGAATGCAGGTGAACCCAGACCAGCAATGGGGTGTGAGTTCTTAAGAGCAGGCGTGGAGAAGAGAGAGTAACAGCTTGGAAAGTCTGTGAAAAGCACATCTTTTGGAATTGGGCACGTCACTTTTTGATTTGACTTTTGCAGGTCTGGCTGAGGGTGTGAATCAAAAGAAGGGACCCAAGTATGAAAATGGAAGTGCCTGCCTGAAATAAGCTCCAAAGGGTTGCTTTTAGGGAGATGTGTACATCTATGCTGCTGATTGTGACAAGCAGCCCAGTGAGGCTGTCAGGTAGAGAGAAGTAAACATAAGGATGCATCAGAGAAAGTAGCACCTCTCCTATAGGAAACTTCAAGTATCATTCAGAGTCTTGAAGAGATGCATTTTAACACAGTCTGTGTGAGGAGAAAGTCTTTTTTCCCTTCCTCCGTAATACCATTATTGGAGATATGCAAGCATTAGAAGAAAAAAAAAGGCTACTTGGGAAGGGCTCATGCATAGCAAATTTGTTTTCCCCCTTCCCCATCAGCTGTAATTACAACCATTCAGACAAAGCTGGTTTTCCCAGTAGGACTGGCTGAAAACGCACTTCATTTGCATGGCCTAATTGGACTTTTTTGGCCAAGGTTGTTCTATACACTGACACTAGGACTAGGTACTTAACATTGAAAAGTACATTATTGTGGTATTGAAGTTAAGGATTTCATTACTTTGAAGTTAGAAAATTCAGAATGAAGGTGTCTCCTTTAACATTAGTTCTTCAGTAGTGTGTATATGCATAAGAATAATTTTGGTAATTATATTGGCCCCACAGTTAAGAGTCAGCAAATTAAACAGGCTGTCATTTTATTTTCTTCTTTCTCTATGAAAGAAATAAAAAAGAATTTAGATGTATATGCTATTACATGAAATGTTGGCTACATAGTCATGTGGCCTTCAGAAATCAGTACAGTGAGCAGATCAGCTGATTTGTGAAGATCTACTACAGAAGGGATTTAGGAAGAAATCACCTGTTTCTATATTCTGTTATTTGCATTATGTAAGAGTTGGTTATTTTTATCTTTTATTATTTTGTTTGTAACTATCTTGTCTCACTCAGCAAGACACACCATTCATGAATATGTATCTTATAACCTTTTCTAAGCCAAGTGCACAGGTTTAGTTTAAGGGCCTTCCATATGGTACATGTCCTCTACGTTCAGAGAGGTTTTGCACAGTCATCAGTGCAAACTCAAGCCATGTCTAGAAAGAAAATTTACATAAATATTTCACCAGGCCTTAGTGTAGACAAGGTTCCTGCAGCTGAACCTGTTTTTCAGCATATTTAATTGCCACAGTAATTAGAACATGAGGGCTCAAATCCACAAAGGTATTTGGGTGCCTAATTCTCATTAATTTCAATTGAGAGATGGCACTTACATCTCTTTATGGACGTAGAAGACACAGAAACCTCAAGAATCTTATCTGCTCTAAAACTCCCAGACAAATATTGCTATCAGCTTCTTCAGAGCAGCAGGAATTTTATTTTAATTCCCGATGAAGGGACACCTTAAGCACAGGAAATTATATGATAACGATGGAGGCCACGTTCGTCTCTCACCTCCTTTCCACCCATCCAGCCCTTTTGAAGTGGAGGAAGCTCCCATATCACAGGGTTCTTTAGGAATCTCAAAAAAGCAAAACAAGGTATTCTCTGGTGACCACTGGAAAATGAAGCTGACAGGTTATGCTCTTTTACAGTCTGATAAAAAATCCTGAGGTTAGTGGGAAGAGCATGGCTTTATATCCCTATGTAATCCTCAGATGTAAAGAGAAATCACGACCACACCTCCAGACATGAGCCCCTAAGACTGAAGTTTCTGGACTTGGATGCACGTGACCATCCAAGTCTGGGCTGATGCCCAAAGGCCAGACCTGCCATGTTGTCCTTCTCCTCCCAGCCACACATCCAGATCCTTTTGCTCATGCTGTGCCAAAATTCATGCAACTGTACTGTAAGCCATAAAAAGAACTGATCCAGTAGAAAATGACCTTTTTAATCTCTTTTATTAATTGCCAGTTCAAAATACAGTATCTGGGACAGGGAAAAGTGTGGGACTTCCTTTTTTTGACTGGGGCTTTGTCATGAAACAACAGCCAACCTTTGGAGGCATGTCTCCAGAGCCACCTGTGATGGAGTGATGGAGAGAGTGATGACTACCATCAACTGTCCTTTGAAGGAGTTTCTCTCTCGTCATCCCTAACTACTGAAGAAGCCCAGCCTTTTAGTTTAAGCAACTGGGGATGTTATTTATGTGATATGAATACACACCCAGACTTACATGATTAATCCCAATCTCCTCACCTTTCTGCTTTAAAACTTCAGTCTGAGCTTTGCCTTGATACGCCGTGTAACTGCAATGATACTTGCTAAATCAATGTTAACAATAGGGAAGGTATATCTCACAAAGATAGAGCTTAAAGCCAGAAGAAACCCTTACAAGGTCTGGTTTGCCCTTCTGCATAATTCTGGCCACAGAATGCTCACTGCTGGCTGTGCCAGGGCTGTCACTGCAGTGTGAAGATAGTATATCTTTCTAAAGATGTCTGTCTTGATTTAAAGACTTCCAATGATGAAGGATTCACTGCACTCCTAGGTGAGTTGTTCCAGTGTTTAATTACCATCACTCTTAAAAATGTCCCTAACCTGATTTAGTGTAACTTCAACTTCCAATTCTACTTTGTTTTATTTTATCTTATTTTATTGATCTATATTATCCAAATGAGACCCTCTCCTCCATGTATGGACTTATAGACCATAGTTTCATCACCAATTACCCTTCTTTCCCATAAAGCAAGCAGACGAAGTTTCCTTTGTCTCTCATCTTGGATAACTTCAGTGACTTTTTCTGAATCTTTCATCATTCATTTAAATACTTTTTGAAGTAGAGACACTACAACTGGTCAAAGGTTAGAGTTATTCTGTTAGCTTTCAAACTTCAGTGCTTATCTATGCTTCATGAGTATTTGAGGTTCACATATCACTAATATAAACATAAAATATCTGTCCAAGCAAGTGCCCAGGGTTTTGTTTTTTTTTTTTTTAAATTTAGACATATTTGTGGATCAACAATTAATGTTTCAAAATCACTTCTCACTCTTTGTGGAAAACTGATTTGTGCTTTGGGGTTTTTTTTAAAGCAATAAGAAGCTTTTTGTGATTTGTTTTCATTGATTTATGTGTTGAAATTGGAATAAAGTCTTTCAAGACTTTGAAAATTACTGCAGTAAGCACAGCATACTTCATCCTCAGACTTCTCATGGCAAAAGTCACTCTAGTCTAATTTACTAGAGGTCCTAAAAATAAAGGATTTCTTTTCTAATGGTAAGAAATAATCAGTCATTAGTTGTAGTTTCTGTTGTAAGTCTGGAAAGCGATGTCACTAAATAGTACAGTCACATTTTTTACTGGCTATTACTACTGGCTTTAACGAGAAGATCCTAGGAAGGATTCTGCCTGCTGAGATACCAAGTTATAATCTTTCAAATGAAGCCAAGCTAATAACTATTCCCAGGGCAAGACAAATCTGCAGGCAGTAACTAGGTTAGTGGCTATTACACTCTGCATCTAATCTTGAGTATGGTAGATAGGCAGGTGGGAGTGGGACTGAGGCGAAGATTTGAACAGCAAGAGAAGCCATTCCTCTAAGATGATAACAAACTTCTGACAGCATCTTCAACATCTTTGTTCGCACTCAAGCCAAAGCAAGTGGAAGTAATTTACCCTTCTGAAGGAGCCAAAGGTAAGGTTTGCACAGCTTTTCTCACAGTGAGAGCCTCGAGGCCAGGACACCTGCATCAAGCAGGCTCACAGTGGGAAATCCAAGAGAGAAAGAAACAAGAAGTCAGCCCATGCATCCCTTTTTGCTGCAGCGAGAGCAGGTCTGCTGCTGCCTGGGGCATGCACAGGACGCTGCGTGTGGCATTGCGGGGCAGTGCCTGCTTGATGGAGGCAGAACTTACTCCTCTCACGCATGAATGTGAGGTGCTTCCCAGACCGAGTACCCATTTGTGCACCTGTGTTAGCAGACTGCCACCCCTTCCTGTGCAAGCGGCCAGCATTTGTGGTGCACCCACTCCGCTGGAGATCCGAGTGACCGAGGTGCCAGGAGGACAGCTTCCCAGCCATCCCCATGGCTCACAGACTGGCGCCTTGTAGGCTTCCAACATCTGACTGCCAACAAAAGTGTGCCACGGCATGAAACTTCAGCTGTGGTTGGCACAAAACCCACAAGCATGTCACTGTGCCACCAGGTCTCATTTCAGGCCTCTGTCATTGCCACAGCAGTTGTTAACCAGTCAGTCTAGGACCTATGGTCAACAGAAGGGGCTTGGGTGGTCCTGACTGAATGTATGTTTCTAGTTCCTCATGGTTTTCCAGAGAATATAGCAGTTACTTCTGCTCCAATTTAAAGCCACTGGAGATTGAAGGTATTTGGCACCTCGGTCCTTACTGAGGATGAGGTTCCTGGGATGCCTGGGCATTCTGGAGCTGTGGGTGTCTGCCACAGAGTACACCAGCCCAAAAAGCGTTCGCGTACACAGGCGATGGAGGGGGATCACAAACTCAAAGGACAAAATGGACAACACTTCCAGGGAACAGATATGGACATCTGATCACTGAAGAGGGTGCTACGCTGGCATAGTGGCACATTCATTTCCATGCTTTTCTGCTTTTATTTGTTTGTCTGGGCAAATATCTTAAGAAACTTTAAAAAATTGAATTGTTTAAATGTCAAATATAAAACGTGACATATTTGAAACAATGTGTGTTTTTCAACCAGTTCTCTGACATTAAAAAAGCAAAAAGCATATTTTGTCTCACAACCTGCTTAAAGCAAAACAAAAAGCTAAGTTACAACTCCTTGCAAACAATGAAGGCAATAAATACAGTAAATTACTGTTTTATGTGAGACAATATACTAATGTTAACTGAAGCAATGGAATTAGAAAACAAACTCCCTCTGGGAACAATTCTCACACCCCTGTTTCAGAAGGAAGCAGAGTTTACTCGTAAATAATTTAATGCATTTACTCCTGCTAGACTGGACTGACAGGTCTTCCATATACTGAAGCTTTGCTTCTCTGATAATTGCAAACTTTTTGAACTGAGAAAGCTGTCAACTAAAAAGGTCTGCTGTAGGACTATCTAGGAACATACAGATGTGCTGTATAACACAGTATTACTGAATTTTGCTGTCGTGCAAGTCACCAACTAATAATAATAGTATTCCTTCAGACCTAGTTTATGAGTATGTAAATAATCTCCCTTCAGAGTCATATAGCAATCCCTTAGCAACTGCAACAATTGCTTACATGGACAAGCAATACAAAGGAAAAGACATTATTATCCAGGGGTTTTTAATGCAATTTAGCAACCAGAAGAAAAAAGGAGACAAAGCAGCTGAGGCTGTAAGCACAGCGTGATAACCTCTGCTGCATAGGAGTACAAAAGAACCAGAAGAACAGAAACAAGAACTGCATAAATTGTGATCCCTGTTACCTGCCTCAGAAAGCTGCCTCACAAAATACTGGACTTACATTTGTTTACACTTCCCCTTCAAGTCTAATTTCCATGCCACGTTTTTACTTGTTTTACCCACAGTGTTGATATATCTTCTCTCAACTCACAGAAATAGATTGGATTCAGAGTCTGTCAAACCTTCTGTTCTCAGCACTTGAAGTACCGAGCTATAATATTCAATGGCTCCTTCTAACACCCTTCTTTTTGACTAAACCTTTCTCTATTAACCACTCAAATGCATCTTCATATGCATGCTGTGTACCATCAAGCCCTAACTTCAACCTTCATTGTGGCTTTACTTCTCACAGATGACTCTCAGGCATCAGGGCTACCCACAGATTTCCTAAGACCTGAGCAGAAGAGAACTTGGAAACTGGTTGCTTGACAGGCAGATGAACAGTAGGAATTTTGGCACTGATTTTTCGCAGAGTTTATTACTCACAGTCGCTTATTCCCTGAACGGTCAGGGCCAGTCTTGGAGGCCATAGGCACAGACCTGTCAGCATTTCAGAGCCTCCTCCAATCTAATTTGTAGCTGTGCAAGACTGCTATTTAGACTGGTCACTAAGTAGCTACAGCTTCACTCCAACCTCAGGAGACAAGACCATTAGGAGCGTTGTGAAATAGCTGAGTAACCATAGCACAGGGGGAGGCCAGCATTCCCGGCACAGCTCTAACACTTATCCTTCCTGTGGAGCTCCCCAAACCACTCCCACTGGTGCAGGAGTTACCACTCTCCCTTTGCTACTCACTGCAACCCGATGAGCTGGAGGAAGATCTGATGCTGCTGCCGTTGCTGCTGCAAGCCTCCCATGAATTCCAGCAGGGAAAGACAGTGAAAATTATCTGGGAATGAGCTGAATCAGCTTCTTTTGTGTCTGTGCCTTGGCCGCACCCACTGTGTGGCCAGTTCCACCCAGCACTCATCAGCTTCTGAGCAGGAATTGGGGAAGGCTTGTGTGTTTGTGGACTTCCCTCCACTCTGGGAGGGTGATAACCCGGGTCTGGGAGTGAAAGGGCTAAATTAAGGTCTCTGCCTTTGGTTCCTCATAGGCAAACGTTGGATATCACCCCCTCCATGGAATACCCAAATGAGTTTGTAAAGGCCTTCACAAGAGACACGGTCATGAGGTGCCGATTCTGCTCTGTTCAGAATTTACAGGAAATTGGCCAGTGGCTGTGTATGCAGGAGGGCCCAGACTGGCAAATTCCTTGGTCAGTGGTCATGTGCCACATTGTTCTGAAGACTGGAAGAAAAGTACAAACCTCAACACGGTCATCTCAGGATCTGCCTCTGCAAAGAAAAACAGCAGCCCAGCAGCTGGTGGGCCTCACCTTTTATACTTACAAATTAGTGATGCTTGAATGTGCTCCAGAACTGTTTTACAGCCATGATCCTAAAAGATCTGGGGCACACACACCTGAGTCTAATCCCAGCATCTTAAAACATTTCTAAGTATGAAGAGCAAGGGGTTGATAAATTGCTTTTGAACACTCATCTCAAGTGTGTGACACCAGACTCAGCAGCTATCACCACTTTCAAGTTGCATTATCTTTGCCTCTGGTGCCCCACCCCAACAGGATTTGCACACACTCTTTCAGAGGTGAGGAACAGATATCTGCATTCAGGAGTGCTCAGGGTAGAATCACAGAATCATATAATAGTTTGGGTTGGAAGGGACCTTTAAAGGTTGCCTAGTCCAACCCCCCTGCAACGAGCAGAGATATCTTTAACTAGATCAGGTTGCTCAGAGCCAACCTGACCTTGAATGTTTCCAGGGCTGGGGCATCTACCACCCCCCTGGGCAATTTACTCCAGTGTTTCACCACCCTCATTGTAAAAAATTTCTTTCTTTTATCTAGTCTGAATCTACCCTCCTTTAGTTTAAAACCATTACCCCTTGTCCTATCACAACAGGCCCTACTAAAAAGTCTGCCCCATCTTTCTTATAAGCTGCCTTTAAGTACTGAAAGGCTGCCATCAGGTCTCCCTGCAGCCTTCTCTTCTCCAGGCTGAACAACCCCAATTCTGTCAGCCTGTCCTCATAGGAGAGGTGCTCCAGCCCTCAGATCATCTTTGTGGCCCTCCTCTGGAAACAGGTCCATGTCCTTCTTGTGCTGAGGGCTCCAGAGCTGGACTCAGCACTGCAGGTGGGGTCTCATCAGAGCAGAGTAGAGGGACAGAATCACCTCCCTTGACCTGCTGGCCACGCTGCTCTTGATGCAGCCCAGGATACTCTTGGCTTTCTGGGCTGCAAGCGCACATTACCAGCTCATGTCCAGCTTTTCATCCACCAGTATCCCCAAGTCCCTGTCGGCAGGGCTGCTCTCGATCCTTTCTTCCCCCAGCCTGTATTGATACCGGTGGTTTCCCCAACCCAGGTGCAGGACCTTGCACTTGGCCTTATTGAACCTCATGAGGTTCACATAGGCCCACTGTTCGAGTTTAGTATGAGCCATGCAGCATCCAACACCAAAGAAAATATCAACATCATGTTAAATAACTGGTTTGTTGTGTATGCTTCACATAGTTTAATATAAGTGGACCTTCACCCTCCTATTGTATTCTTTCCTAGAAATGTCCTGGAATGGGCACATTTATGGTGTCCTGCTGATATGACATTTGTCAACAGTACATTGCTGCCACTAATGTTTTAGCCTGTGTCTTATTTAACTGAATAATCAAACTTGAACTGGATAGATAACTTAGATTTATTAGACTTATTCTAAGTTTTGTGAGTTTAAATCTTTTAGGGTTGTTTTTGGTACAATCTAGAAGATACAAGGACTTGCTACAGAGGCAAGAATGAGACACTGCGAGATTTCTCACCTCACAAAAAGAAATAGCTGGTCAAGGTTTCACAAAAGAGCTCTGTGATGTGCCTGTCTGATATGCATGATCCTGTGTTAAAGAGACTTTTGAAAGGGTTCCTGCTGCTATTTACTGGGTATCAAATTATGTATATGTGCTTATTAAGAGAATAACACGTGAGTTTGCCTGTAATCATCGTAGCTAATATTATTATTTTACCTCAAAGAGTAAATGTAAACATTTCTCAATACATTTTCAATGTGTTTACTTTGTGTGAATGCAATTCCTGTGTAATTATGGGCATTTTCATCCCCAGAATACATATGGGCTTAAATTTATAGATAAGCTTAGTCTCATCAGTTTTACTGAACTACTGGAAGTTCAGCCAGCATATTTTTTTTATATGTGGGAAAGAAAGATATTTTAAATGTGAAAAAGCGATCATGCAACTGTGAGAGGTAGCAGTCAGGGCTTGAAACTCAGAAACTCTAGAGGCACACACTAAAAATTAAGAAAAGACTTGACTTCATTTCAAACTTTTAGTTCTACCTGGCTGCTTAAGGGCTGGGAAAGTCCTTCTGATATATGCCTGAATCATGCCTTATTAGGGTGTTTTAATTATTACATCTCAAAATTGTCACAAGAATACAAATGTTCTCTATTGCCACTTTCTGGAGTCAGATACACAAAAGTAGAAATCATCTATAAATCTTAAACCTGGAAATATTCAAATTTGTGCATCTAGGCTAAAATATTCCTAGAATCTAAGAACAGTATTAAATAAGTGATTATCTAATATACAATGGCAACGTGGGCCTAAGTATTTTTTCTGATTTAATTCTTGCTTCATCTCCAACAGCTGTGGTTTAGTAAAGCGTCCAACCCCAATAAAAGTAATTCCTGTGATAGAAGCTATACCACAACACTTGGCACTTTGTTCTGATGTTAAAAACGTATTCCATATTTCTCATGGAATTTGTTTAGCCTCTCCTTCCAGCCATTAGATCGTGTTATGTCTGCTAGACTGAGAAACCCTTTATTATCACATTTTTTTCCCATCTGTGTATATATATATGTGTGTATATATATATTTTATCAAATCAGACCCTTTATATTCTCCCATATATCTTAATATCCTAGGAACCCTGAGCTCTTCTTCTTTCCACTAAATTATGAGCAGCAGAACTGGACACAGTAATTCCAGTGCAGTGGTAATTTAACCCTGGCAAACAAAGATTTCCAAAATGGCTTTTGACTACAACATCGCTGTCCCAACTCATATTAAGCTGACTATCCAACTCAACCATCTGAGACTTTTTCAGACCATGACCTCAATTCTTTATGGATTACTTTCCTTGTTCTTGTGTTCACAACATTGCATTTTCCCATCCTGAAACATTTTGGTTCACCACAACTAGCTTACTAGGTCATTCTGTACCAATGGCCTGTCTTCTGTGTTATTTGTCTTCCTTCCAACCTCTGCACCAACTAAAATGTTTAACTTTGATATCCCACCCAAGAAATTGTTAAAAGTGCTGTAAGCAGCAGGCCAGGATAACTGACGGTTGCAAAGACTCGGTAGAATCAGAATTGCCTGATTTGTTAGTACAGTATTAGCTTCATTTTAGTCTTCTCTTTTGTCCCAGTGTTCCCTAGTGAACTCTTTAAAAGTTATTATATACATTTGGTTATGATTTTAAAATGTCTAATTCTAGTATCTCTGTTTATCAATATTCTTCCTCACTCTTAAAATAGAAAGTATTCCATTAATATATAATACTATCACATATTTTTCCTTCAAACATAAACTGTACACACTTATTTGGCACTTTTCCCCTTTCTTCATTGGTCAAATTTTGTTAGTAATCAATCAACACTGTGATTTTGATTCCGTTTGTCCTCAATACTCCTAACACATTCTTTTTGACACCTTTTAAGTGCACTGACCCTTTTTCTTCCCGAGTTCATTTGCTCTCCATCTCAAATTTGTATACTTCCTAACTAATTTCTTGTAACTGCTATCATCTTTCTGTTTCTTTGTACAAGCAGACACAACTTTCCAGATACATGCTGGGAAAAAAACCAAAAACCTGAGGAGTATTTTTTATTATCATAATCCTTACAGAAGATTAAATTTCCCTTTAAGCCAGACTGTTTTCCAGTCCTCTAGACTTCCTTTTCAACTTGCAGAGTGGTGGAACCACTAGTAGATTCAACCAGTAGAACAGCTTCTGGAACAGTAGATCAACTTCTACTGCTTCTTCTGAATTATTATTTGTATTCTTCTGTTTACTTCCACCCCCACCCCACCTTCACACACAGAGGATTGTTTTCCATGTAGAAACACACATGGCGGCAGGGAGAAACCAAGGGAAGTACTAATGAAACGGAGGTATGATACTGAACATATAATTAGATGTGAATTTGTAGTGTAGTATGGCAGCAAAAGAGTGTAACTGGCGGAAGTATCAACTATGCAAGGGGACATATAGTGCAAGCTTATTTCCCTATAGCTCTGGTCTGACCACAGACAAATTATTATATTCAGTCTTGAGCACCTCCTTAGTAATTTAGAAGGAATTCAGAGAAGAGTGACAAAACTGATTACACACTGATCAAATAAGACTGAGGATATGGACACGTGAAAAGAGCTCAAGGCTTGAGCCTGGAGCAAGTTGTACCATTGCATCTCCATACAAAGAAGCTAAACGTGGTTATATGTATACAACACAATCTAAATGCATAACTAAGGACTATATATCTACAGAGAGTTACATTTAAAAATTTATGTTAAAAGCATGTTCAGGTTGCAAAATCAAGCATTTAAGTGGTAGGAAATACCTGTGCAATTTTAATACAGTCCCTTTGTGAATATTCATGATGATACAGCCTGTAGCTGTATGATCCATCAACAATGTATTTTCCACACTTGCATCCTGGGTCATGTTTACCTCCTCTTGTCTGACCCCTGTTTTGGTCTTCTGCTTACCACAGCTCCTGCTTCCCCTATCCTTTATTCTCTCCCCCATCCTCTGCCTGAGACTTCTTCTGTTTGCCCATAACCCTTGCTCCTTGAGCCTGTCTTTTTGCTCATACCTCTTCCTTCTTCTAGTCTTCTCTTAGCACTTCCCACCTTCCTGATCTCTCCACATTAATCAGATCATTCTTCTTTACCTCTTATAAACATTTTAGCAAGGGAAATGCTGAGAACATGGAAAAGCCCAATTTCCTGCTCTCACGCATAATATGCAGGCCCACAAAGGCATGAACAGATGAGACAAAAGTTATAAAGACTTTCTACCCTTTCAGCCCTCTTAAAGCAAGCTCAGTCACTCAAGGGGAGGCACAGTTGTGTCAGAGCTCTGCTGTTATTGAGCTTGCAGAATTAAGGTAGAAATTTTCAAGAATGTAATCAGCATCACAAGGGTCTGTTAAACCTGTGTAAGTAGTGGATTTTTTTTTTTCCCCTGGAATTGCATAGTTTGACAGGGATGTCTTGGGATGGTAAAAAGCATGAGCCTAGTGCTAGGGGTCATCCTCCCAAGAAACCAAAAGTCAAGTGTGTGCTGCAAGCCATGTGTCTGTTACAGCTTCTCGAGAGAAAGGAATGTATTTTTCCTCTCTTGTGGTAGATTTTCTCCCCTTAGCCCCAGTCTCAGAGAAGGCTGACTTGTGCTGTTCAATAGTCTCCAAAGAAACAAGCTCAAGACATTCATGTAGAGAGTAAAAATTCTGTCCGAATGATCAAAGTCAGACTTAGCAGCATGAGACAAGACTTTAAAACAAGAAGTGATGGGCAGCCATAATTGTAGATGGGTCTAACAGCCCTACCTATACCATTGAGAGAAAAACTGGCGACACAGTGGCTTAAGGGAAAACATAACACCCTACAAATATCTGGCAGGTAAAATGGAAAGGATGGACAGAAATTATTTAGGATTCCCTGAGTGGAAGTTATAGCATGAAACAGTGCTATGAAATAAGCTCATATGGGAACTAATGCAAACCCTTTACATTTTTTTCTGAGCAAAAATATGAAGTGTAGTACAGGGAATCATCTTGCACTGAGGAGGAGTTGGGCTGGATGATGTATTAGAATTTTTCCATCTCTTTCTTCTATAATTAATGGTAGAAGATTTACCAGTGACCAAAAAGAAAAAAAAAGAAAAAAGAAGTTCCCTCACCCTGTTCATCCAGTCCCTCTCTGTCTCATTAGGTGGAAGCTCTGCTCTCCTTATATATCAGAAGAGAGAATGCATCAGGAAGATGAAGAAACATCTTCAGCCGATAAAAGAATTGCAGACCCTAATGGTGTAGCTGGCAGCAAAAGGCAGCCAAGCTTCTTCCTGTAACTAAGGGAAGAACATTTAATGGAAATTCGCATACGATAACATTAAAAAAAATCAAGACAATGCCTTTACTGCTGTGTAATTTATGCAGTCACTTGAGAGGAAAAAGAGGAGTCCAACTGTATTTTAATGGATGCATTAGAAATGGACAGGATTATAGTTTACAGCTTTTATACTTCTTCTACACCTTGTAGAGAGATATATTATATAAATTTTCAGTTACAATTTAAGGATTTAACCTCTAATCTAATCTTCTAGGTGAAAGAGTCTTTCGTTCTCCACACCTACATTCTTTTGGATGGGTGAGGACAGCATGAAAAGTATCTCCTAAAAATTAGTAACATGCGGTCTGCTCAATTTTTCCATCTCACTCTTTCCTCCCTTTCCAGTTCTCTAAAAGACCCTTATTTTATGAAGTTAAATAGCCTTAGTGTGAAACAACTTATACGTTCTTAAAGAAAATAGTTTCCTGACAGCAGGTTCTTCAATACCAGCCACTTCAGGTGGAGACAAATTCCTTTTGGGGATTAAATAATTTCTAAATAATATCTGACGTAACTCTTACAAAAGACTACACTCAATCATATGTTGCCAGCCTTCCTCATCTGATAAGATACATGATAAAAACTTCTTATGACCCCGGGCCACAAGACATCTAAAGCCTCTGTCAGAGACCTGGTGGCTGGGGAGACTCTCAGAGTCGTTTATGGGTGAAGGATGGCAACCATTTCCCAAGTGGCCCAGGACCAGAGTAACTGGGTCTAACATGGAGTCCAAAGGTGGTTTGCTGGTGTCGGTCACTTCTTTCCACAGAGGGGACTCGGGTTACTTATGAGGCCCCAGGGTAGTAAAGCCACTACAAAGAAAGCCAGAAAGACCTTGCATGGAATCATACTTAAATGTGTGAAAACTGTATGTACATCGGGTGTTACAGGTTGGCTAGCCATCTACAAAGCAATAACAGTAATCTGCTGTTACAGAAGAATACAAATTATATTTACAAATTTTATTGCTTGAGACATTTAAAACTACTACAGACAGAAAAATAATAATTATGAAATTACAATAAATCATCTTGTTCTGTCTTAGAGATGGGCAGAATAGCACTAGGGGTTCACAGACTTTTTTTCCCACCTCCCAGCAACTTTTAGTCTCAGTAGTGGCCATAGCAGTGGAACCTACTGGCATTTCTCAGTTTTGTGTTTTGCAACATACCACTTTGAACTGGCCTGTGTATCACCAGTGCAAACAGGGCATAGGATTGTTCCTGTCTGAGTTCAGATCATGTCCAAATTTACTGCTGCACAAATGAACCTTTGAGAATTTTAGCTCAAAAGCCTGTATTGTCTCAAATCCCATGTTATTCTGTATCTTCTAACCCATGAGCTCTCCTTTCCATATTATTTAAATATGCAGCTATAGGTAATAAAACTTTTCAATACATATTTTACTTGTACTTGTAACTGCATCCTTGTTTGCCAAAAGTATTTCTTAAATCCACCTTCTTCCACAGTCTTCCATCTTTTATCTATATAGAAAGTGCACGTCAGGTTAATTCAGATTTATTAAAAAACAAGCCTGCTTAGCTCTGAGGTTAACACATATTCTGATCACTATATGCGTAGTCTGTATTTAAGGTCTGTCTATTGCTGAAGTTCCATATTCAGAAACTGTGTGTTCCTGTTATCTTCTACATTGAGCTAAAGAAATGCCATCCTAAAATAATTATAGTTGCAAAATCCTGAATCCTGAAGCTTGCACAGTATCCTCAGTGAGGCAAAAGCAAATTATATAAAAGGAGTTTTGAAAGAATAAAATAGAACATTGACCAGAAAATGACGCCTTGATAGTTGCTTCCTCTAGGAATCAAGGAGACATGAGTGAAAATCCAGGGGGCAGTTCCAGGAAAATAATTGTTTTTCTTTGTGGAAGGAGCAGGTTTGCCTCATGCATGAGGAGAAGAAAGCTTGTAGCTCCCTATACCACAGACCTTTTGTACTGTGGGCACTGCTGCTCTGCAGGGTCTGGAGTGGCTGGTGTTGGCCAACAACTGTTGTCGGGCACTTTTTCTGTCTGTATGTGTTGATAAAATACCATAGGTGTGCAGAAACAGGACCAAGGTGCTTTTTCAGGGGCAAGTTCTCTGAAAATCTTTACAGATAAAGTGGTGGGATTGGGTGAAGAGATGGTGTGTTTCCAGTTCTAGTCACTGCTGCCGTGGGTGTAAGCACTGAAAGTCCTAGCAGTCCCCCCACTTCTTAAAAGTCATCCCAGCTGAAACTGAGTCTTTGCAAGGTGTTGTGATTGGCACCAGGAGCTGAAGAGGTGGACGGGAAACTGGTCAGGATTCTGCTCTCGGCTGTTCGGGGCAGGATTTCTCGGTATGTGGCCAGATAATAATAGCTGTATTAGTACGCGAGGGAGAAAAGTAGACTTGCTACATAGTACGGTCTTTTTTACATCAACAAATAAATCATAATACAAAGACAGCAAGCCCCAAAGGCCTTCTCTTCAGGTGTTGTAAGTTTTTTTTTTTAAAAAGTAATTTATCTCAGGTAGACTCTGTTTAAAGAAAATGTTCTTGGAAGACAACTCAGCAAGCATATTTAACATTAATGGGATTGGGAAGAATAATTTATGTACATTAGAAAAAAGGAAGCCCAAAAAATCATAAGAACTGAACACAAGCCAATTCAAAATTATTTAGGATGTTGTACAAGTTACAACAGTACATTCCGTGACTTGTAGCCTAATATCAAATATCACGAGGAGTCTTTACAAAATTAAAGACCAGACACTGCTCAGCATGTTAGATCTATGACGAATATGAATCAGTTCCACTCTCTCTTCAGCCCTGACCACCATTCCCATGCCAATTGACCAAAGTTAAACTGTACAAATTAAATACCAAATGAGAATGCAGTCAATAGTATTAATTTAAAAACATGTAACAACAGAAATGAACATGAGATTGCATCTCTTCCCCACCTCAGTCTGTCACCTACTTCTACTCTACCAGGTATCATGTCATATTATATCTTTTCTCAGGCCAGAAGACAACAGACTTATATTGTATTTATTTGTCAGAGGTAGGCACATCCATAGTGTAAAATTCACAATACTAAATTTGGATTCCAGTCCTATGCCACCTTCCTCAACAAATAGTGTACTTGGCAATAAGGCAAGTTCTTCATATTTTTTTTTCCCTTGGAGAAAGCCGCTGTTTCAAGGTACATTAGAGTATTAGAGTCTGGTCTTAGAATAATAAATAAAGAAATGCTGAAACTGGCGAAGTTCAAACTGACACATTTATAACAGTGAGAGTAATCATCCTGTGAATCAGATTTCCAAGGGATGTGGTAAATTTTCCATAATTAGGGGTCTTTAAGTCAAGACTGGATATCTTATTAAGAGGAATACTCCAGTTCTATTATAAATCCTTAAACCTGATGCAGGAATAAGCTGGCTAGAACTGTATGGTCTAACTTATGTAGGAAAGCAGATATCACAGTGACTTTGTGTGAACTTAACATCCATGAAAAATAATAGTAATGGTAAAAATAATAGCATTACAGCTATTTAAGTAGTTAAAGTTAGACACCAGAGTTCAGAGTTAGGCTATTATTTAAGCACTTGTTTTTCAAGGATACCAAGAGTCTTTTGATGGACTCTGTGGACAATACCCTATAGTGAACAGAAATCAGAAAAGGGAATTGTTCTACATCAATCTCTGCAAAAGAAACCCAAAGAGAAAATAAATCAAACAAAACTGATGAATGCAAGGGGATTGCAAGCTCCAAATGCTGAGGAAGCATTTGTGAGCAAAGGAAAGAAAAATCAACTTCAATTTCAGGAAAGTAGCGAGGATCCTTTTTTTATTACAATTTAGTTTTTCTTCAGAGATTGTAATTCACTAGAAAATCCACTTGGCACTTTTTTCATCACTGCCATTTATAAAACAATGTTTTCTTAATGAAGATGATCTACTATGAGATGAAGGCAGGAAAAGTTTTAGAACAAACTATTTTACTGGAGATAGAGTGGGAAGTAGCAGTCCGTGGACAACTAGATAGGGAGCGTTGGGGAAGAAATTTCAAAGGCATTCATTGGTGGCCCAATGTTATTATCTCTGAAACCAGTGGAAAAAATGAGTGCTTTTTTTGAAATAATGTTCTTCCGTGGAAGCAAAGCTGGGCCCGGGAGAAGTGTTTATGGTAATTAAACCTTTTGTGTCAACTACCCGAAAACTTTTCAAGTTTAATGGTGCGGTAGTAGCTGACTATCATCATTCCCAAAGCTTTTCTTTGGAATAATTATTATAAATCCCTACCCTTCCCTTCAATGAGGAGGAATTTTCTTCCTCCTTAGCTCATATCTTCGCTTTGAATCAGGGAATATAAGCCTAGCCAGATAGTCGAAAGAAGCATGTGGCACCAGATCCCCTATTCATTCAGTAGCACAGAAAATATATTAAACTAAAAGCACTGAAGTGAGCACTTTAACATACAATTTGACATCTCCTATTACTTTTTTCGCAATCCTTTAAAATTTCAGAAAGAGGCATTTTTACTAGAACCCTCTCAGAAATTAATTTCCATTGCGATACATGCTGTTTAATCACTTAACCGATGTCGACCTGCCATAACACTGTGCCTCATAGCTACAGCCAAGTGAAACATCCCTCAGATACAGCTACCTGGGGTGGGCAAAGCACCAGGGCTCACATGCCATGTGCTGCTTCGGGTGTCCAAGCTCGCTAGAGGATCCCTGCACAGCACCGCTTTGTACACTTTAGTCTTCTTACAATACCGATACATTAAAAAAGTATGCACTAGGAGGAAAGTACTGCTCTTATTCCCTTTTTACAAGCAGAGAGAGATGATAATAATTTGCAGAACTGCTTATTATTATTATTTATTATTTGCACTGTGATAGCATCTGTGAACAGAGTCTGTGGCAGAGCTGGAAACAGAATCTAGCCCTTGTGAGCACCAGTTAAGTGCCAAAACCACAAGTCCTTCCTTCCTCCCACACTGCATGTATTTGTAAAGAATTATGTTTTTTTTCAATTTTCTAACTGCTACAGCACTGTTAACCCCCCACCCCCCACAATATTCTAGTCTGTGTTTGGGTTAGGAAATTACAGTTTTTAAGGATATTTTCATTATATGCATTTTTTCTAGATCAATTTAATGCTCTTCCTTTGAAAAGGCCATGAAAGAAGGAAAAGGAATTACCACATCACACTTATACATTCTCAGCAATTACTCACATGTACTTATTCACACATTCATACGCACACAGTCACAAAACTCAACTTGTAGAAAACATTGATTTCCAGGGTGCCCTCACAGTCAAACACAGAAACCATTTAACTTTGCTCAGACACGACATATACAACTAAGAGGAAGTGAAAAAAAAAAGGAACTAGCAAAGTTTTAAACAATGGAGTCAAGAAAAAAAGCCTGTATACCGTTTTTCACCACCACCACGATGAAATGTGCATCTTTTAATTTTCATTGCTGTAGAAAGTACAGATTGCTTGCAAAATTCACAGTGGCGAAAAAGGGCAGGAAAAGGGTTAAGCGAGCCAGGATAGGAGGAGCCCTTCAGAGTCTGTTAAAAGATGTAAATAACTTTTGTGCTGAATATGGCTCTGATTAAACAAAGCCATTATTAGCTTTTTAAAACTGTAAGTCTGAAATATATGCAGTGACTTGCCAAGTAACAACGCCATGGCACTTGTTTCCTATTCTTCTCACTTTCATCCTGGTTTTACCCTCTTCACTGTCCATATTATTCTCATTCTCAACTTTGGGCCCCATACTGATTAACCCAGTGGAGCCCAGGTCCGTGGCTTGGCTTCTAGAGGCTACGGCAACACAAAGAGCATGTAACTAGTAATAATAATAGTCTGCAGGCACTTACCACTGGGCACGGTGCTTATTACCATGAGTAGTTTCATTGAAGTCAGTGACACTGCTTTCTTCCAGGAGTAGTTACAGTGCAGTTAATGGCACTCTTCGTAGTGTAAACACCACACCCTATGAAAGTGTTTAAAATATCAGGACTTTATAAGCTATTCTGGCCAGGTAATATGTCTTCATTTGTCCTGCTGAGCATCCCACGTGATTATGACATGATGTATTACAAATTAGAAATGCAATACCTTCAGCTGTAGGGTTTTTTCACTTTTATGGTTGTTTCGCTCTTTATAGAAACACAGCAGTTATGTTAGAAATAGGACTCTAAATGCCTTTTTCTCTAACTTATTTATCCCCCTAAATCTTATGTGCATTTGTCAATCAGACTGAAATTCAGACAACCATAATAGGACTACTAGATACAGGTAGTGCTTCAAGCATAGTGCTACTTGAGTCAAAATTTCTAAAGATTTAGCTGTCTTTCGCCTCAAGTTAAAAAAAAAAAAAAGATTTTGTCATTCATGAAAAAAAAAGTAACTCTCAGCAGGGTTTTTTGTGCATGGAGATGTGAAGATCACACTGAAGCTACAATTATGCCCTAAGTGACCTCAGTCACTCAGGGTTTTTCTCAATCAGCATGTGGTTCCCCATTTTTTTCAAGGAAGAAAGAGTTGAATTTCAGTAGAGTTGAGTTTTTGGCAAAGCAGCATGTTTGTTTGGGAAGGACTATCTCGCACAGATATGAGCGATTTCCATTCAGGTGGGGTGGCCAAAAGGATTCATGAAGAAGCCAGCAACTCTGTCCTTCTTCCTTCAGCCAATTTCAGTGAAAATTGAACTACCCTGTATGCTGTGAAAGAATTGCTTAAAGGTAGGAGAGCAGGACATGGCACAACATTAGCCAGATGGGAGAGCCACTAAAATGGGTCTTTCTAGTAAAGGAATTGAAATCCCAGAGAGGTGGAGAACATCACGTGTTTCTGTGTACGTGTGCGAAGCTGGAAGTGCTTCAACCTATATGTATACAAGAGTGTGATAGACATTTGGGGAATATCTTTTTAGGTGCTTATATATCCCAAAATGCTGTAATGAGAGGAAAAAGAAAATGGATAGAGAGGATAGTAAAATGGTGAGGAGAGGTAAAATTGTGTCGGGTGGGTCAGAGTGCCCATTGGACAAAAACAATGCACTAAATTATTCAAGTGACTAAAACCATCTCCATGTGATAAAGCTCAAAAAAAAAAAATTGCACAAAATGATTGTGCATTCCTGATGGAAAGATTTCTTTTTCATTAAAAAACAATAAAAAGTAACTCAGACCAAGTAGATCCAGTGAGAAAAACAAAACAAAACAAAACAAAACCTGTTAAAACTGATTTAGGTTTGCTTAGAGTATTTTGTGCCCTTTCTGATGGTCAGGTGTAGCGAATCCTAAGCTTCTGGAAAGCGGGAAATGTATGGGCAGATGTCTCAGTTTAAGTTTCTGAAATCTGGGGAATTCAAGTTTTAATTTAACTCCATCTGCCCTACACTCAAACACTTACTCAGCTCCATAGAAAGATCATCACATCAATGATTTTTTTTTTTAATTATTATTTACAGTGCCTTCATCTTTCTGCAGATGACTCAGTCTAAGGCTTTTCTTTCACTTACCAGTCTGTAAACCCACAGACCACACACATCTCCCATCTACCTGCTGACAATCTCAGTACCCTACCGCTAACGTAATATACACATGACAGTGCAGAAATGAGGTACATAGGCTCTTCCCAGGTGCATCAGTATCTTTTCCCTTTGATCCTGAAAGCAGAAGTCGCTCACAGGGATTCACATACACGCCCAGAGAGATACAACAGCTCCCCAGCCATCTCTTACCACAGTCACCATCGTGCCGCACTGCTCCATCCTATCCTTCTGGCTTTGCACATACAGGTCATATACTGAATTTAGCAGACATGCCCCCCCCCCTCCCCGGGAATCCCCAGCAGCTATATGCAACTTCCAGAGGGCACAATTAGGCTACAGGGCCATGTCATTTAATTCTTTGCTTCCCAGTTTTCCAAAATCTGAGTTTTGCTGGGCCCTTGTTGTGGAGTGATATAAAAGGCATTTTCTAAATTCACAAAACACTGTTTGCCTCTTGGCAAGTATATTAAATATTCTAGGGAATGACTGTATAACATTTCAAGTCATCACTGCAGAGCATGTGCAGAAAGCAAAACTTCACATTCATAATTGTGAGTATTTACCCCACGAGACATTTTAAGTGCTGTGCTAATTTGATTACTGTGTATTTTCAGTGAAAATAGTTTGAGTAACTTGGTGCTTCTTATAAAAGTACTTCTAGCGTGTATACAAATGAAGCAGCTATTCAGAGTTTGAGTGGTAAATACATGTAAGAGAAAGCAACTACCTGTTCCCAGGCGTAATCTGCCAATAGAACACTAGGCAAAATTAACTGAAGTAAACAGGAATTAAATATTCATTGTGAAGAGCTGGGGCTCATATTGTATCACAGAAAAATGTATATATCTGTCGGGTAACGCACCCAGTATTTTTAATGACCCTTCATGGAGCTGTAATGGCATATCTTGCATGAGGTACTTGAAGATCAATTAATAGTTAGGATGAAAGGGCCAAGAATCCACACTGTCTTACTGCCCTGAGGCTTTGAGTTCAGCAAAGAAACACAAACCTCTCCAGTAAACTTATCATCCAGGGCTTTGCAGCTGACAGTCTGTGGAAAGCTTGATTTAAAAGCTGAGTCTCAAGGTGTGCTCTCAAGCTCCCAGTGTGTTCGAAATAGGACCAGGTTCAGGTTTAGACATGCTGTCGGCAGGCAAAGGACCGGGCCTGCTGCTGAGGATGCCCAGGAGCTTCTCTTGGCACATTTAAGTGTTAAGGAACATAAAAGTTAGGAGGCATGTCTAGCCTTTGAGCCAGCTGGAATACACACTTGTCTCAGCAGCACATTACCTCCACAACCCACGTATGCACTGTTTCCAAATCAGTAAAACAATAAATTCCTTTCAATCTCTTGTGGCAACCCTTCCTGAGCCATTTTACTGAGCAAAGTAGACTGGACGGTGCATTTCATACTTGCTTAGTGACAAACCACTGTCACTTTTTAGGGTGGCAGGTAAGTGTGTGCACAGGGTACCCGTAATATCAGAAAGTAGGTCCTGAATGAAAATGATCCTCCTGAGGTGTACTTTTGGGAGTGGTGGGCAATGGAAGGCTGCTGTTCAGCAAGGCAGCATCCTTCTGGCGACCTCAAAGCTGTGTAATTCCTACCGAAGGTAATAAACTGCTCAGCTATGCAGCACAAATGGAAAGCTGTGAGCAGTCAAAGCAAACAAACTTCCAAGCTCCGTGAGTTCATAGCCATTTTTTTTCCTATGAGCTTGCTTTTTGGGGTTTTTTTTTGTTTGGTTGGTTGGTTGGGATTTGTTTTGGTTTTTTTCTTTGCAATACCAATGTGGCTGGTAGGGACAGGCAATTTGAAAACAAAAGTTTATCTCTGCTGTTAATACCAGGCACTTAGATGAATTTACAGCTATTTGAATTCACAAATCCATGTTTACATGCAGTGAAGAGACAGCAAATATATACATACAACCTGAACTATACTTAATGTAGTATATACTTAAATTTCGACAGAAAATGCAATGATAAATCCCATGGTAGCTATTTTTATAAGCTCATGACTTGCTTAGTAACTGTTATCCCATGTAAAACATTTGAACTAGACCTCTAATTGTGGAATAGGCAGCCTAATCTGATGGAAAAGGATAGTTGACAGCAGGGAGATTGCATTTGCATGCTAGAGAAAAATCCTCTTTTCCAGGCTGTTTTGTCCGTCTGGACAGAGTGCCAAAAATGATAGGTATAAATGGTAGCTTAAACAAAGCTCAGTTTAAATTCAGATGCTAATTGTGCGACCAGACTGGGTATCACAGCACACGCGCAGGGGACAGGCAGAGGGTTATTTTCAGTCCCTGCATTTGAGCTCGGTGGAAAAATCCATCCTTGCTTAAAGGTTACCTTAAGGAGACACTAATCTCTGTGACTATGTAATTATGACTTTTTGTGTATCTCTAATAAAATAATCTGTGTCCTTATTTTCAGCTTTAAAAGGAAAGTATTAAAAGGCCCTGACTACAGAAAGCTTTTTTATGAATATGACCCTTTGTCCCAGGTAAGTATTGCATCAGGGAGTACAGTGGCATACCTGTTGCTTCATTTTAGAAGGAAAAAATGTTTTAAATTTCACAGCAAAAGAAAATATTAATATCTTTGTGGGCAATAGTTTCTGAAAACAACTGCTAGTAGAAAAAACAAGAAGCATCCATGTATCTAACATCCCAAGTGGATTATTAGTTGATGATTTTAATTTTTCATACCAACATACCTGTTCCTATGAAAAACCAGATATCTGTTTTATTAAAAAAGTGTGTTATTATTGTTTCAGTTTTTCCAGCTTAAAAACAATAAGGAAACTACTTACCTAGCATTTAATTAATTTATGCAAGATGTATGTGCAGAAAAAAATAATGATTGGAATACATCCCTTTTCTAAAGTCAGATGAATACTTTCAAACACAGATAACATAAGACATAATACTGAGCAAGTAGAATACATGTATGGCGGAACACAAGAGAATGTAAGTATTAATAGCAACCAGTTCCCAGTTGCAACCATTTTTCAAGGGAATACAGTTAGAAGTTAAGCATTTGATATTCTGTGCTTATGCCAAACTTGCCTGGCAGAAGATATTTTCCCACATAGAAACTCTAGCAGTGCCACCTTGGGATCTCCAGGGATCATATTCCCCTCCTGAAAACATTTTGGGGTTTTTCAAAAAAAAGAAAAAAAGAAAGAAAGAAAGGAAGAAAGGAAGAAAAAAAAATTGCCTGTCTCACTGGATTGAACCTCAAAGGCTTCTTTGACGCAAGTGTTATTTTGACCACGTGAACGTGGTTTCCATTTTTAAAAAAATAGATTAAAACATGCACGAACAAACTGTCCATTGAACTTTAATGTTCCTTTGTTGCTTTGATGGTTAGCAGATTTCTGCTTCATAGATTGCCTCCTCCCCATACATTCTGAAAGTGAAATGATACATTGTAATTTGAATGATAATTTTGTTTTGATGATTTAATTGATAACAGACAGAGGAATAAAATCCCTGTTTTTCTCTGCCATGCAGATGATCTAGCTTCATTTCTTAGTAAACATCTGTATATAATTAAGGGATGTTACACTAAAACTGTTTCTTCCTTACCTTCACCCTGGGGTTTTCTTTAGGCTCTGTAGGATAATCCCTGTTCAGGAAAGGAGATGCTGCCTCTTGTCATTCAAGGATTCTTTATCTTTACTTTTAATGGTTTAGGTGCCAACTAAAAGTTATCTGCCCACATTGTTTTTAATGACGTCAAGACCAATCATAACACACCCCCTTTTTGTTATCTTTCCAAGAATCTTTGCAATCTCATCCGTTTATCTTAAAAAAGAAATCTTAATAGCTGTATTTTAGTGCACACAAGGTTCGACCTAATGTGTGTACATATTTTTGCAACTGCAATGTTATGTGAAAGACAGCAAAAATATTCAGTAGGATTGCTTCTAACCCAGCTGGTTTTTTGTGCAGTAATACCATATTTTTTAAGAGTTGTACATCTTTGTATAGACATGTAAATCAAAAGCAGACCAAGGACTGTTCAAACCTGCTCTGCCTATGTTGCACACAGGGAGTTATTCATTCAGTTTATCAGCCATAAAAATAATTGCACTACACTCAAAACTGACTGACATCTTTTATAATTTTTAACACTAAAATGTCCTGGTAAAAAAGAACACTACAATAACAACACCTGATTAGTAGAGAATTGCCACTGTAAATTACAGTGTTTGCAGAATAAAACAGAGTTGAAAGAGTTACAACTCTATATTAAAAGACGTAATTAGGATTTTGTCTCTCTTTCTCCCCTGTAATGCCTTAGCAATATCCTAAGTAGCATGTCTATTCCCAGTCCTGGAATAATGGCCAGGTGACTGCTATTGTCCAAATTTCAAAAGGTTTTTTTTTTTTAATTTTAAAATTTAAAATAAAACAAGAACAAATTTTCATCAATATTTGGATGCCTGTTTCACACACAGCTAAATGACTGCTAATCTTTAAGGAAGAAACAGATGTTTACACAAATGTATAAAGGAGAAGACTGGGGGTGTGTGCACACATGCAGAATTCCTCCTGATCTGGATGACCTTTATTCACCAGCAAAAGAGCAGTTACAAGTGAAATGCAATCTACTGTCAGTAGACTTGCAAAAATAATTTTTTAAAAAAAATTTGGATGTCACAGTAAAATAAATAGACTATTTGATTTGATTTGTGAGAATGCAATTTGAAAGTATTGACCTTTGACATCTGTGATGCTGCTTCAGAAGTTTTTAAAGCATTTTCCCAGTATCTAAAAGTCAGGATAAATCTTGTGAAACTTCCTGAGTATGTTGTTCTTCCTTGCCATATTATATGTAATAGATCTTGATACTTGCATTCACTCACACGAAAATCTCAAGGTTCTTGATCATCTGCTAGTTTGTCAGCAGGAATACTTCCAAGGTTCTTCAGCAGTGATGGACTCCAAGAGACTATCTGTGTTGCTGTTTGATGGCCATTCCAGGAGTCAAAACCATCATCAAGACTAGACAGGGATCTTGTTAACATGGGCTCAGACACGCTGGAGGGTACCCTTAAAAGTGCATGGGACCCTGCAGGTCCAAGCATGCCAGGTAGATTAATTCCCTACCAAGTATGCCCAGATAAATAGCCTACAGGTTGATTGAGAAGCCGTCTGTCTGAGAGGCAGCCAAAGGGAGAGGATCTAAATAGCAGTGTAGCGCGCCTCTGCCCAGGGTGCTCCAGAGACTGGTCTGCCTGAGCAATTTTACCATACCATAAGTTTTATATGAATTACTATGTCACAGATATCAGATTTCGCTTTATTATTTTTATTTCACATGGAAAATACATTAGACGAGAAAAGTACGTGAGGTTTCTGAGAGAGAAGTCTACTCGTCAATCCTTATCTTCGATTCCCCTGCATGGATTCCACATACTTGATCATGGGTCGATGGCATTGACCATCTCAGCTCAGGAAAGGGTCTCAAATGTGAAGCATCAGGGAGTTACATTAATAACCCCCACTTAACAGTCTTGTTCCCTCAGGCCAACTGCATGATTACTGACAGACGTATTTGCACGGTGCCTGTCGGCATCCATACCTGACCTATGAATAAACAGAGCACTTCAGTTTCTAGCACTGACAGCCCCTTATTCCTTGAGAAGTTCATTTATTTATCACCTCATTAAACTAAAGAAAATGAAGAAAATGTAAACAAGTCAAGGTTTTAGGGTATCACAAGGGTGGTCTTCTGTCTCAATATAAAGAAAATGCTGCAGAAGGAGATAAGCTTTGAACAGTGTAATAGGCAAAACTCTTCTTTAGTCCAATTTACCTTATTCCTGTTTCAACTATTATTATTCTAGATTTAAAGAAACATGACAAGACGAGAAAGGAAACTTTATAAACACGGACTTCAACTTAAAAAAGACACACTCTCCTTCAATGAGTGCACATTTAGTTCAGTATTTCTCTTGGCAAAGTTTAGGCATGTCTCTAGTTAACAAATGCATTCTGCTGTCAGCCCTTTTCAAGAATTATATTTGATGCTGGATGCCAAATAACTTCTTTAACTATAAATAAATAACTCAGAGGTATCTTAGATAGTGTGCACTTGAGGAATTATGCTAATATTTTCTATGCTGGAGACAAGGGAAATTCCCCCCCAAAATTTCCATTTTTGCTGACATGTTCTCTGAGCTCTGCTTTCAGAATGGGTTCATTCTCACTAAACCATCTAATCTCATGGAAAATCTGATCACCAACTATCTGCTTCTTACTGATGATGGTGAGAAAATTCCTGTTGACTCCAGAACAGGAGAGAATATGGATCCATCAATTTTGGAGTCTGGTTTAGCTGCTTATGTTTCATTAGCTTCATGATAATGAGTCCTTGTAATTTGGAAAGAACAGAATAGTGAACCAAACCATGTGAACCAAATTACACTATATATTACATGCTACCTAACCAACAATAAAATATTTTATAGGTAAAAAAACAGCATTAAGTGACACCATGATTTTTCATGTGGCTTGCAGAAAAAAAAGGATCTCTAAGGGAATACTTAGACAAATTATACCCCAAATCTCAAGGTGTGTCAGTTACTTGGAACATTATTTTTAGTGGAATTAATTTTTTATCATGTTTATTTGAATCTATTTCAAGCTAGTCCCTTGTAAGAACTGCTTTGTTAATGCCCCAGAGAATGAAATGGCTGTTAATCATTTCTCCTAACAGTGAAGTAATTTATCACTATCAAGTGATAGTAGCCAGCCCCTTTTCACATGCCATTTAATTCCTACATTCAGTTAATACCACAGAAAATTTGTGGGGTAAATTTAATCCAAAGTGAAAGTTTTGAAAGAGAATCTTTTAAAAGCAAAACTCCCCAGAAAGCAGCAGTTTTTAAGGTGTTTTGATTTCAGGAAAAAAAATATTCTGAGTGCTTCTTGACCACCAAATTCACTGTTGCAGTAAAATTCGTATCTCACTGGGGAGGAGAGACGAATAGGCAAGGAGAGTTGATATATGAAAGAAAACCCTGAAAATTCAGACAAACTTTTTGTCTCTACTTTTGATTTGAAGATCTGATGACTTCTCATTTCAAGCATCAATTTATATTTTCCTTATGGTTAAAATACATTTTTTTCCTTGTGGATTTTTCTCCCAAGAGATTTTAGACAGCAGTGTTTCAGCTTGCAGTTTTGGCTCTCCAGGCTCATGAGACTTTCAGCTCTCAATTCCAGAGGGTGTTTTAACCAGGAAGGGGTAAAATTCTGGATGAATGTGCCTTTCTCTTTCCCATGTAAGATCCTGACAACCTTGCCCCTGAGAATTGTCTACTAGAATCTATTTCATCAGTCTTCTGAAAAGGATCATCAAATGAGCACGTTATTATGCACTCCACCTTCTTCTCTTTTTTATAGACTGTCATATAAGTTAGACAATTCCACTTTACTACCTTTATATTTATTTAAAGCTTTTCCCTCCGCAGGTTGTGTTCCATTGATGACGGTTATTCTACCATCTAGAACATCTAATTTCTCATGATAACATCTAATTTCTCATCATTCCTGAAGAGATCAAACTTCTTTTAATCTCAAAGCGTTATTCTGGTGTACAATGGTTGCAGTTGGTTTTGACTGTCATGTCCAGCTCCATAGTTGCATTAGGCACTGCTCTCACCTGGTGCTGCTCCCTTTCCTTTCCTCCTCCCCTCCATATTTACCTCTTCTTAAAGTCAGGTCTTCTGAGTTTTGTCATTGGTAATTCTGAAGAAATGCTTATCAGCTGTGTCATAGAAATATATATGAAGTCTATCCATGAAAAAAAAAATCCATTCATGAGCTTTCCCCCAGGTGCATCTCAGAAGACCAGCATTTTCAAAGTTTTGTGTTAGCCTCAGCTTTTCAGGACTTTTATGATACTGGTTATGACTTGTTTTCATCAGAATGTATTGAATGGTAATATTAAGTCTGAAAAGGGAAAACTTCTTGAATCATTGCTACCATGTCTTTCTTTCATAGCTGGTCCCAATCTTTTAACTAGCCAAAACCATGCAAGGTCATTTCTTCTGATGGACTGTCTGGTTGTTTAGTGACTGCAGGAAGGCTGAGTTGGAGCTGTTGAGTGAGATTTGCTTGGAGGCCTAAGTTAGGGAGATGTTACAGAAGAATTACTCATGTATTTTCATTTTCTGCTGGAACAACTACAGGGAATCTTCCATGTCTCAGTCTGATTGGATGTTTATACTTACAGTTATTCAACAATCAATCAACAAAATTAAATGAGAAGTTTTCTGACTGTTTTATCTACACCGGTCACTAATGAGAGAGAAGAGTCCAAGGGATGTTTGCTCACTTCCTCAGTGCTGGACATAATGAAAATCAATTTTTTGAGGGACATTGGCCACTACAGAGTTTTTCCTTCCTTCCCTTCCCATTTAGACAAGGTCTGCATCTACCCATATTTGAATTACATCTATTCTTTAGAAAGGTGCTTATCTACCTCACTATTGGGAGTACAGGGGAAACTGCTGTTTGTGTTTCATAATGATGAAATGTAAAATTAGTTTTTATTCTAACTACCCCTGTGATCCATATTGATTCATTAAGTCTTAAGGCACAAATGTACTGAGAATCAAGAAATGAGAGATTTGTAGATGTGAGGGTAAAGCTACTGGTTCAGTTTTGTCCATGAGAAATGACCCAAGCTCTTTCAAGGTGTTTCTAGAGGTGCCTAGCAGTATTAACATAGACCTGTCTGCCAAAAAAAGCAGGTTTTTAACAAAACTTGATGTCTCACATACAGGAAACTCAGAAAAGTTGTAGAATAACTGAAACTCAAAGATGGCAGTGAGGACTTCCAGCTGATCCACCCACTTGGGAGTTAATTTGTCAATTGTTCAATAATTAGTAAAGCTTTGCTTTTGTGCTCCTTAAATTTTAGTGGATTTAGAATCTTAAATATACTGTAACTAAGGAATAATTGTCATTCTGTTCTGGTAAACCCTATTTTTTTTGATTTGGGTGGTTTTACCCTGCCTACAGTAGAAGAATAATAATTAACAGGACTGAAAGACTAGTGACAGTCCAGTGAATCAGCCCTTCTGTACCCAGTGCTTTTCCTAAAGAACTCAGAAACTTAAAAAGAAAAAAAGAAGAATGGCAAATGTATAAATAGTAGCAAAATCTACAATTTTAAAAGGACAGTATTCTAAAAAGACTCATTAGTGCCCAAGGTGGCAGAAACATGACAAATGCTCAGGTGCCACGAGCAGGGGAAACACTGCACCCTGCCCAGCCCTGTTTCCTGCAACAGTACCTTATTCCTTGTGCCACATAGGGCTGTCAGTGCTGATCAGATTAGTGTTAAATCCTACAGGTTTCTGCTCCAAGCCTTTTCTACCTGTCACAATAGGGGCTAAATTGTATGAGCAGATAGATAGCTAATCATAACTACTAAGGGAGCCGCAATGTCACATTCGAGAGGATCGCAGGGCATTGCAAGGGCTGTCAGTGAGTGCAGATATGCTGAGAAAAAAAGCACACCAGACAAAGAAAGACCAATAGCAAATGAGAAGGGGGAAATTAACAGTGATTCAAAATTGCTAAAATACCAGGCTTCGTTCTAAAGCTGCAGTCAGCCAGGTCTTGATGATGTAGACTCTACTGAATGCTTCACTGCTGATAAGGTTACATATTACTTGTGGTTTTATTGTTGTCAGATCTGGCATTGCTCTGCATCAAACTCAGTTTGTGATGTTTTTGCTGACTGCTTTTGGCACTTGCATAGGTTATGATCCTGCATTACATGTAGGTGCTAGACATCTGGAGTTTGGTTACTTAAGGCAGTCTTATTTTCCTGAGGTACTTTTTAAAAACTGGAAGGCGTGAAGTAATGAAGTGGATTGTACCATAGTGGGAGAAAAGTTATCTCACTCACCAGCTGACATGGGAAAGGCAGATGGGCTGAATACCCTTGATTTTTTTGAGCTCTTGGAATGTACAGAGATGGGGAAGGATGTTCTGGGAATAGTGGGGAGTATACAGAAAGCAGAGTATTACTGCAAAAACATTACTGTTAATAATAATAATTATATAACATGAAGGGAAGCTTAATGATGGGGTTAGATAGTTCTTTGCTGAGATTGCCTGCAGTTAAAGGAAGATGCATACACCCCAATTTCACTGGAAGTAGCAGGAATGGAAAGATCATGAATACCTTGCTCAGGGTGCTCTCTATTTCCAGGAAATGCCCATGATCCTTGCCTCCTACCTATTCCCAGAAAGATTCTTTAGCCATCACCTATTTTCATGTGACATCTTCTTTGTCTAATGCTGTTAAATTTCTTGCTGGTGCTTCTCCACAGAAGGCGTACACGTACCTTTTAGTTTGCACCTGCGCAAGGTCCTTGGGTGCTATTTTTCCACAACTGGTCACTTAATATGTCATTCAACTAGCATGAATGAAATGCAACTACTGAAGACAAGAGCCTGAACAAGCCTATGTCACTTCCCAGACTCCAGTCTAATGCTCTGATTTTGTGTGCTACACAATATGATAACAATTTCCATTATTCATATATGACTTCATCACCTATTCCTGAGGACTGGATGGCCTTCCAAATGTTATCATGAGAATAAAAAATTACTTAATACCCTCATTCCAAGCCATCTGTTTCTGAATAAGTTTGGTTTTAGCCAGATCTCTGAAAGATATAGCCCTTTGATGAAGATTGATTAGCTTCACCGGAATCCACATAACTTGCCCCCTTGGAGAAATAACTCTTCCCTGCTTAGACAATCCATGACAGAGTGAACTCTAGGGTAACTATCTACTTAACACTAAGTTTTATAATAATTGCTGCTGGTAGGGAGGTATTTGCAATATTGGAGTATATAATAGTAAAATGAGGGAAATACAGAAAATACCAGTGAGCTTGTTCCAGTTATTCACCATCAGTATTGCCTAGTTGCCTAGATCTCAGCAGTCTGGGTAAGGAGGATGTCACCCTTCACTTTAAAACCTAGTTCATGGGATAATGGGTATTACCTTCAAGAAATGAGATAAATGTCTTTTCATCTGAACTTCACTATTTCTTATGTTGTATGACTACGGAAGCCACTGGCAGTATAAAATATTTTTCTACTTGGGTTTAAAGAGTTTTGAATTGTTATAATTCAATGTATATGCTAATATTTTCACAATAGAAATAGAATTAATAGTTTTATTCCTATTTTTCAAATATTGAACTTTTCATAAGCCAGTGAAGAAAGACACTAAAATATTCTCTGCCAAGACTTCTCCAACTTTCTGCTCGTTTTCCCTTTTTTATTTCACTTTCCTCCAGACTCCAGCATAGATGCACCATTAAGATTATCTAACAGTCTGCCCAGAAAGAATATCCTCTGGCATTAAATCTTCTACTCCTTTCTCCTAGACTCTCCTGGAAGACTGTAATCTTCCAAGAGAAATTTTAGCCACTACAGCTTGAATTGCGAGTGTATTCCAGGGATGCAGGTTATAGATTAATTCATCAAAAAGTCTGTCCTAAGTAATAAATAATGGAAGATTATTAGAAGGTATGATCTCAGCCACTTATCTTTTGGATTTACACTTGAGTGATGACAAAAGAAGAAAGGATGTCAAACTAGGTAAGTACTACAAATAATGTGGTTATTCAGTGAAATCCTCTTTACTTCAATATGATTTTAATGTAAAAAATAGCTCTTTAAAGGTAAGCCTCTTGATTTTTATTTTAAGAAAATGAAATTAATTGAAAGGTAGCCAAAAAAAACCCCCAAAACCCATAACATTGCTCAGTTCCATTAACATGTTGATACTAGAAGTGTCATACCATATAACCTTGCAGCTATGAATCTGTCATATGATCGAGAAGGTTTCTGGACTCCCAGAAAATATTATAGTTGGGAGTAAGCTGCTATACAATTCATAAAATTCTGGTCATATGTCTGTTATCACCTGATGAAGAGCATGGATTAAAGAGGTGGCCCAGAAGAATTGTCTCAGTATTTGCACACTGAATTGCACCTGGTAAAAAATACCTGATTTGGATTAGAACGTCTTGGGGGAAGGTCTGTTTGTTGAAAGATCATTGTATGATATACATGAGAAATATGTAAAAGTAAGCTGAATTAATAAAGTATCAGAGAGACATATAAAAAATCCTGGTGAAAATCTTTTCCATTGGTAAATGTGAGTTTGTCAAAATGTGTTGCCTTTGACTAATTTCTGATTCTACATAGATTTTTATTGGGAATCTTTTTAGACAGCTGTCGTGGTTTAACCCGGCTGGCAACTTAGCACCACGCAGCCGCTCGCTCACTCCCCCCCCTCCCTCAGTGGGATGGGGGAGAGAATCAGAGAAAAGAAAAAAAAGTAAGACCCGTGGGTTGAGATAGAGACAGTTTAATAAGAGAGAATAATAATAATAATAATGGTAAGAAAATATACAGAATATATAAAACAAGTGATGCACAATGCAATCGCTCACCACCCGCTGACCGATGCCCAGCCCGTCCCGAGCTGCGATCACTCCCCCCGAGCCGCGATCACACAGCCCGAGCTGCGACCACTCTGCCCGCGACCGACCCATCGACTAACCCCCCCGAGCATGACATTATATGGTATGGAATAGCTCTTTGGACAGTTTGGGTCCTAGCTGTGCTGTACTCCCAGCTTGTTATGCACCTGGCCGAGCAGGAGAAGCTCAAAAAGTCCTTGAGCAGTCTGAGCACTACTTGGCAACAATTAAAAACATCAGCGTGTTATCAACATTCTTCTAGCACTAAATCCAAAGCACAGCACTGTGCTAGCATCTGTGAAGAAAATTAACTCTATCCCAGCCAAAACCAGGACAACAGCTAAGTTTCTTGACGGCTCTCTCCCCAACTCCTTACCAGTCTTCCTGGAACACTGCTTGTCAGGAGCATTGTTTCTGGATTTTGTTAGCTTACAGGTTAATTGGTCTCTTGACTTCCTAAGCCATGAGAACCGAACTGCAGCTTAGTGCCAGGTAGGTTCTCAGCTCCTGACTCCTCTCTCCAGGGTGTTGTGAAAAATTCAGGGAGATTTGAGACTGACTCCAAGAATCCACCAGGGACAGATGGAGTCTAGGCTCCTGGCTTTGTAGCAGAGAGACCAGAAAAATATAAGGTGTATAATTAAATTCTCAGGACTGCCCTTATTTTTGAACTGAATTCAGAGGTAAAAAATTAACCTTTATTTTTTATTCTGGAAGTCTTTCTCTATTTCATATTTTTTGTAGTTTCAGACTCTGCTCTTTCCAACTCACAAACCCCAAGCCACACCACTCTCTCCCTTTCTTAGACCCATGGTGATATCTTCTAGCATACATGAAGAAGTATCTCTGGGTGTGCATAGCCTAGACTTTGGGATAGTTAGAAACTGAGCAACGTCAATTTGGAAGGAAGCAGCAATACAGCTAGGAGGGAGTTGTAAGGAACTACTGACATCCTGATACCTCAGCATCTCAGGTTATATGTGTATGCATACTTATTGTCTCTACAGACTCAAAGGAAGGATTAATATAGGAAACCTTTAAAGAAAAAGCTGCTGAATGCAATGGCTGTGGCTCTAGATGGTTTTCTTGTTGCCTTACTCAGAAGGACAGAGGGTGTTGCCTTCTGGTTTTGGTGCTGAAGATATTTCTGAGGACTGCTCCACTTTTTGTCTTGTATCAGGTCAGTTATTCTTCCTGTAAACAGGAAAATTACCATGATCACCCGTACTAATATGTCTGGTTGGAATGCCTATACGTTTTAATGATTGTAAAAATCAACTAGGTTTCGAGTGCTTTCCATCAGATGCTAGGTTCTTCTCACATGATGTTGAGTATTAGATAAGAAAAAATATTAACAGTAATTATGAATATCACTACTAAATTAAAAATTACTTATGAAATTAAACTGAAAGTCACTCATTCTTCTCTTGCTCTTTGGTTACAGAAAAAATGAGAATCACAGGTTTTTCAAATTTAAGCATAAGAAGAAACAGACAACAGGCAGTATTGTTGACCTACTGTTAAGATGTCTGTGTCATGAGAGTCCAGAAGTCCTGCATTCTATGGCTGAAAGAAAAATTACAGAGATTCAGCTGAAGTATCTTTTTCTTGATCCGCCAGTATCCTAATAGACTCTCTTCTACCATGGAGCATCTATAAATCATTTTCACACAAGTTGATTAGACCAACAATTCTCTTGTGTGAAGTATCTTCAGAATTACTTTCTTCTAGATTATATTCTACTGTGTAAATGGAAAATAGTGTCTGACCAGATAGAAAAAGTAGAATGACAGTAGTCAAATAAAATTAAAAATTTATATGTAGGCCAGTACACTGAGTAATTCCTGGAGGTTTTAACTGAAATACCTTACTAGCATTTTTTCTAATTTGTACCCTGTTTGTAATATTGTAATACTCATGGGATATGACAATTCTTAAGGTGTAGGCAAAGTTGACTTAAGTGGCAGAACCGTTTCATGGGAGAGGCAGAGATAATCAAACAATTTCCCATGAAACAATTTTCCTTTCAAATGTTCTTTCTATGAAATTGAAATGTTTTGCGGGATTATGTAGATATTTAAAAAAATTCTGATAAAAATTTAATGTCCTTTAAATAAAAATGGAATAAGTATTTTAAGTTTGGTGTTCAGGGTTTGTTGGGGTTGGTTTTTTTTTTTTTTTAAACTAAGAGTAAAGTTCTATGAATTAGAAATTGCTTGCTATAATTTTCCAGGTCAAACGTTTTAATATTTGTTTCAGAAATCACATATTTTTGCTGCTAAGTGTGCACCTTTTGCTCCAGACTTTCACTCTTTCTATAGAATAGAAATTTTATTTACCAATTAGATATTTCCAACTCTGAGCTCTCATTGACCCTGCTGAGAAATAAAGATACTCAGTACTTCACAGGAATAATCATGTTATTCCAGAGCTCAGGGCTTTAATATTAATTTTATCCTTTAAATCTAAAAGCAATAAAAAGATACAAAAGCTGATTATGGCAATAATGCAAGTTATATAGAAGGATTTTCAGGGCAAGTGGTATTGCTTGCCTGTAACTACTGATGGTTTCTGAACATAGATAAGACTGATCCCTTCTCCAAAAAGCTCACATTTTAAGAACAGAAATGGGAATTTTAAAAGCTACCTTTTTGTTCAGTCAAAATAGTCTGTTATTGGTGTATTAATGTTTTAGATTAGGGTTTTCAGCTTGAAGGTTGTGGCTTGTCATGGTTTAACCCGGCTGGCAACTAAGCACCACGCAGCCGCTCGCTCACTCCCCCCCCTCCCTCAGTGGGATGGGGGAGAGAATCAGAGAAAAGAAAAAAAAAGTAAGACCCATGGGTTGAGATAGAGACAGTTTAATAAGAGAGAATAATAATAATAATAATAATAATGGTAAGAAAATATACAGAATATATAAAACAAGTGATGCACAATGCAATTGCTCACCACCCGCTGACCGATGCCCAGCCCGTCCCGAGCCCGAGCTGCGACCACTCTGCCCGCGACCGACCCATCGACTAACCCCCCCGAGCATGACGTTATATGGTATGGAATAGCTCTTTGGACGGTTTGGGTCCTAGCTGTGCTGTACTCCCAGCTTGTTATGCACCTGGCCGAGCAGGAGAAGCTCAAAAAGTCCTTGAGCAGTCTGAGCACTGCTTGGCAACAGCTAAAAACATCAGCGTGTTATCAACATTCTTCTAGCACTAAATCCAAAGCACAGCACTATGCTAGCTTCTGTGAAGAAAATTAACTCTACCCCAGCCAAAACCAGGACATTATCCACCCCTTATTCTATACCATTTACGTCATGCTTAGGTCCTACCCTTATAATACATTCCAATTAATCACCACCATTTTCTCATCTTTTTGGCACATACACAGATATCATTCCCTTAGTCTATGGACCATCCCTCTGAAATGTCCATTGGGTTCATCTAGTCCACGGTTTTGGGCTCCATCTGTCGTAACAGTCTTTCAGGGCAGGAGAGATGGGGTCTGGTGTTGGGTGGTTGCTTGCTGAAGTCAGTTCTGGTTCCATTCGCTGCACTTCCTCAGTTTCTTCAGAATTCATTCTTCTTAATCTGGGCGATTCCTACTGCTATACCTTTGATAGGACATACAGCAATAGTAGAAATGATGACACACTGCATTATACAGCAATTAACATCATACAATTCAGTTCATTGGCTATTTTCACCCAAAATCAAATCCCTTTGAGGTACACATCGGACTTCCCCGTCCTTCCGCATCACCCACCAAGTAGAGCCAGGTCCTTGAGCAAAAGCAATCCCACGGATGGGTTTGCCTTTACCTGAGGCAGGAGTAACCCAGACTGTCTTCCCCAGCATATTTTTTACATGCACTACAGGGACTTTATCCCCTTCTACAGTACGTAAGAGGTTTGATTGGGCAGGGCCAGCTCGGTTGGCAGATCCTCTAGTGTTGACTAACCAGGTAGCTTTTGCTAAATGTGTATCCCAATGTTTGAATGTTCCTCCACCCATTGCTTTCAGTGTAGTCTTTAACAGTCCATTGTATCGTTCAATTTTCCCAGCGGCTGGTGCATGATAGGGGATGTGATAGACCCACTCAATGCCATGCTCTTTGGCCCATTTGTCTATGAGGCTGTTTCGGAAATGAGTTCCATTGTCTGACTCAATTCTTTCTGGGGTGCCATGTCGCCACAGGACTTGTTTTTGAAGGTCTAGGATAGTGTTCCGGGCAGTGGCATGGGGCACGGGATATGTTTCCAACCATCCGGTGGTCGCTTCCACCATGGTGAGCACATAGCGCTTGCCATGGCAGGTTTGTGGGAGTGTGATATAATCGATCTGCCAGGCCTCTCCATATTTGTATTTCAGCCACCGTCCTCCATACCAGAGAGGCTTTAACCGCTTGGCTTCTTTGATCGCAGTGCATGTTTCACATTCATGGATAACCTGTGCAATAACGTCCATAGTTAAGTCCACCCCTCGATCACGAGCCCATCTGTATGTTGCATCTCTTCCTTGATGACCTGAGGTGTCATGGGCCCACCGAGCTAGAAACAATTCACCCTTATGTTGCCAGTCCAGATCCACCTGAGCCACTTCAATCCTAGCACCCTGATCCGCCTGCTGGTTGTTTTGATGTTCTTCAGAGGCCCGACTCTTGGGGACATGAGCATCTACGTGCCGTACCTTTACAACCAAGTTCTCTACTCGGGCAGCAATATCTTGCCACAGTGAGGCAGCCCAGATGGGTTTGCCTCTGCGCTGCCAGTTGCTCTGCTTCCATTGCTGCAACCACCCCCACAGGGCATTTGCCACCATCCATGAGTCAGTATAGAGATAGAGCACTGGCCATTTTTCTCTTTCAGCAATATCTAAAGCCAGCTGGATGGCTTTCACCTCTGCAAATTGACTTGATTCACCTTCTCCTTCAGCAGTCTCTGCGACTTGTCTTGTAGGACTCCATACAGCAGCCTTCCACCTTCGATGCTTTCCCACAAGACGACAGGATCCATCAGTGAACAGAGCATATTGCTTCTCGTTTTCTGGCAATTTATTGTACAGCGGGGCTTCTTCAGCACGCACCACCTCCTCCTCTGGTGATACTCCAAAATCTTTGCCTTCTGGCCAGTCCGTGATCACTTCCAAGATTCCTGGGCGACTGAGGTTTCCTATTCGAGCCCGTTGTGTAATCAGTGCGACCCACTTACTCCACGTAGCATCAGTTGCATGATGTGTAGAGGGGACCTTCCCTTTGAACATCCAGCCCAGCACTGGCAGTCGGGGTGCCAGGAGGAGCTGTGCTTCAGTACCAATCACTTCTGAAGCAGCTTGAACCCCTTCATATGCTGCCAATATCTCTTTTTCAGTTGGAGTATAGTTGGCTTCGGATCCTCTGTATCCCCGACTCCAAAAGCCTAGGGGTCGGCCTCGAGTCTCCCCTGGTGCTTTCTGCCAGAGGCTCCAGGTAGGGCCGTTCTCTCCAGCTGCAGTGTAGAGCACATTTTTTACATCTTGCCCTGCCCGGACCGGCCCAAGGGCTACTGCACGCACTATCTCCCATTTAATTTGTTCAAAGGCTTGTCGTTGTTCAGGGCCCCATTTGAAATCATTCTTCTTCCGGGTGACTTGGTAGAGAGGGCTTACAACCTGGCTGTAATTTGGAATATGCATTCTCCAAAAACCCACAACGCCCAAGAAAGCTTGTGTTTCCTTTTTGCTAGTTGGTGGAGACATAGCTGTTATTTTGTTGATCACATCCATTGGAATCTGACGACATCCATCTTGCCATTTGATTCCTAAAAACTGGATCTCCTGTGCAGGTCCCTTGACCTTACTTTGTTTTATGGCAAAACCGGCCTTCAGAAGGATTTGGACTATTTTCTTCCCTTTCTCAAAATCTTCTTCTGCTGTATTGCCCCACACAATGATGTCATCAATGTATTGCAGGTGCTCTGGAGCATTACCCTGTTCCAGTGCTGTCTGGATCAGTCCATGGCAAATGGTAGGGCTGTGTTTCCACCCCTGGGGCAGTCGATTCCAGGTGTACTGGATGCCCCTCCAAGTGAAAGCAAACTGTGGCCTGCACTCTGCTGCCAAAGGGATTGAAAAGAAAGCATTTGCAATATCAGTTGTGGCATACCACTTGGCTGCCTTTGACTCCAGTTCATATTGAAGTTCTAACATGTCCGGCACGGCAGCACTCAGTGGTGGCGTAACTTCATTCAGGCCACAATAGTCTACTGTCAGTCTCCACTCTCCATCGGACTTTCTCACTGGCCATATGGGGCTGTTAAAGGGTGATCGAGTCTTGCTGATCACTCCTTGGCTCTCCAGTCGACGAATCAGCTTATGGATGGGAATCAGGGAGTCTCGGTTGGTGCGATATTGCCTCCTGTGCACTGTTGTGGTGGCAATCGGCACTTGTTGTTCTTCAACCCTCAGCAACCCCCCAACCGAAGGGTCCTTTGAGAGACCAGGCAAGGTAGACAGCTGCTTAATTTCTTCTGCCTCCAATGCAGCTATACCAAAAGCCCACCGGTACCCTTTTGGGTCCTTGAAATACCCTCTCCTGAGGTAGTCTATGCCCAGGATGCACGGAGCATCTGGGCCAGTCACAATGGGGTGCTTTTGCCACTCATTCCCGGTTAGGCTCACTTCGGCCTCCAATACAGTCAGCTCTTGAGATCCCCCTGTCACTCCAGAAATACAAATGGATTCTGCCCCTATGTGGCTTGATGGCATTAGAGTACACTGTGCACCAGTGTCTACTAGAGCTCTATACTTCTGTGGGTCTGACGTGCCAGGCCATCGAATCCACACAGTCCAGTAGACCCGGTTGTCCCTTTCCTCCACCTGGCTGGAGGCAGGGCCCCTCTAATTCTGATCACTGTTGCTCATCGTTTGTGTGTATGAGTCAGAAGTTCCTTCATCACAATCAGAATTAAGATCAGCCCTTCTATTCTGTCTGAAAAAATGACGATCTACCCCGTCTCTGGAAATTGGAGCAACAAGTTTCTTGGAAGAGCCCCCTTTTGTGTTTGTTTTTCTTTGCAACTCGTGTACCCGTGCCTCTAGGGTCGAGGTAGGTTTTCCGTCCCATTTCCTCATGTCCTCTCCATGGTCACGCAGGTAAAACCATAGAGTGCCCCGGGGTGTGTACCCTCGATATTCTTTTCCTTGAGCAGAAGGGCGCTTACTTCTAATGGCTGAGATACTGGTCTGTACAGGAGGAGAGTAGGACATATGCTTTTCGAATCGCTCAAACTTCCGGGACAGTTTATCCACAGCAGAGACGAGGGAAGAAGAGATATTTTCTTTGTATTCCTGGAGCTGGCTAGCCACTTCATCCACTGTCGGTCCCTGTCCATCTTCCCAGCTCATTATTGCCCATGTGTTGGCATATGATGTCGGTGCGCTCCGTAACAACTTCCGCCACATGGATCGTGTGCACTGGACACTATCTGGATCTTTAGGCAACTGGTCATTGGTCCAGGTCACTATAAATCACTTCCAGGACAGCTAATTCCCTCAGGTACTGGATGCCTTTCTCCACGGTGGTCCATTTGCCTGGGCGACATGTGACATCTTCCTTGAAGGGATAACTTTCCTTCATGGCTGACAGTAGTCGCCTCCAGAGGCTGAGGACTTGTGCCCCTTTTCCAATCGCTTTGTCAATGCCACCTTCCCTAGAAAGGGATCCCAGCTGTTTGGCTTCTTTACCCTCCAGTTCCAGGCTTCTGGCCCCATTATCCCAGCATCGGAGCAACCAGGTGACAAGATGCTCTCCTGCACGACGGCTGAAATCTTTTCGCATATCTCGCAGCTCACCCAAGGATAGAGACCATGTAGTTTCTGTCTCATTTATGAGCTCTTCCTCTTCCTCCTCCTATTGTGATGGCCCTGGTCTTTCATCCTCCCTTTCTAAATGAGTTGACTTTTGCTTCCAAGATTTCTTCTTGTGTATAGGGGCAACTGATACCGGCACAGGTTCGCTCCCTGTTTCAGCTGCAATGCCTGTCGCTGGGGTTTGAGTAGCTGCAGTGCAGGTTGCAGGGGTTGGAGTAGCAACGGTGCCTGTGTCCACAGTTTGGGTAGCTACAGTGGGTGTCGCAGGGGTTGGAGTAGCAGCGGTACCTACGTCCACAGTTCGGGTAGCTACAGCGGGTGTCACAGGGGTTGGAGTAGCAGCGGTGCCTACGTCCACAGTTCGGGTAGCTACAGTGGGTGTCGCAGGGGTTGGAGTAGCAGCGGTACCTGTGCCCACAGCTGGAGGAGCTACAGTGGGTGTCACTGAAGTTGGAGTAGCCGCGGTGCCTGTGTCTGCAGTTGGAGGAGCTACAGTGGGTGTCACTGAGGCTGGAGTAGCCGCAGGGCCTGTTGCAGGAGTCGATCTTTGGATGGTATATAATTTACGTGGGAGTCTAACCCTGAGTAAAAGCTGAACTATATTCAGGAGACCTAGCAATAGGGCCATGCTAGTTGGAACCACCCAAGGATATTCAACATTCTCAAGAACTGTTGTAATTAGCTCAGAGAAGAAGGGGAAGATGGAGTAAGGTGACTCCCCCACAGGCTGGCTCTCTGAGGATAAAAAGTAAAATGTATAATTATTCATAATTCCCAATAGATGGTTCCCAAAATACAGAGGTGACAGCAATACTGAGTACAAATATGAGCTTAATGTGATGACCAATATTTTTATCATAGCATAAGCCAGTATTACACAGTACTGCAGAACAGTAGCTTTAATCCACTTGCGAAAAGTGATAGCCAGCAGCACAGGGAGTGCATACAGCAGGTAAGGTGATATATAAAAGAACTCCATGAACAAGGACAACAACTCTGAGAGCAAATAAAACAACATTGCGACCAGCAACTATTAGATTAATATAACGAATGCTTATCACAAATTCGTTTTAAAAATGTTCAGATCTGTCGTTATCTCAACCCTTTGGGCCCCACATTGGGCGCCAAAATAGGACTGTCGTGGTTTAACCCGTCTGGCAACTAGGCACCACGCAGCCGCTCGCTCACTCCCCCCCCTCCCTCAGTGGGATGGGGGAGAGAATCAGAGAAAAGAGAAAAAAAGTAAGACCCATGGGTTGAGATAGAGACAGTTTAATAAGAGAGAATAATAATAATAATAATAATAATAATGGTAAGAAAATATACAGAATATATAAAACAAGTGATGCACAATGCAATCGCTCACCACCCGCTGACCGATGCCCAGCCCGTCCCGAGCAGCGATCACTCCCCCCGAGCCGCGATCACACAGCCCGAGCTGCGACCACTCTGCCCGCGACCGACCCATCGACTAACCCCCCCGAGCATGACGTTATATGGTATGGAATAGCTCTTTGGACATTTTGGGTCCTAGCTGTGCTGTACTCCCAGCTTGTTATGCACCTGGCCGAGCAGGAGAAGCTCAAAAAGTCCTTGAGCAGTCTGAGCACTGCTTGGCAACAGCTAAAAACATCAGTGTGTTATCAACATTCTTCTAGCACTAAATCCAAAGCACAGCACTATGCTAGCTTCTGTGAAGAAAATTAACTCTATCCCAGCCGAAAGCAGGACAGGCTACAGGGAGCTAATATGAATTTCCGTGGGATCTCTGGCAAAAATGTTTCTGTACATCTTTCTAATCAGTAAACATTCATGAACAGACCATCCACTGAAGTTTTTTTACCACTGCCTTGATCATGAAAGTAACCAGCATTGCCAGCACTCTGGCCTCCCTTGACGCCTAACAGTTCATTCCCACCTGGTGCTGTCCTGCTTCTTCATGCTGTCCTGCTTCTTCAGGCTGAGCACTTTTTTTTGGGAATTTGACGAAAATTGTTCTGTCCCATCCCGCCCCACTTCCCCCACCCCTGGATTTATTTTGACCTGATCAGTTCCAAGATCTTGTTCATGGTGTGGATGTACAAATTCCTGAGTCAGTCCATTTTTAGATGAAAGAGCTGGTGACAATAAATAACTTCAGTTCTTGGGTGAGGATTTCCTCTGCACTCCTACAGATCAGATGTTCTCCTTTTTCCCAGTATGATTCTCAAGCCCAGGTAGAACTCATGTCGCAGCCGCAGATTTCAAGCTGGAAGAAACCATTATGTTTGTCTTTAGCCTGACTTCTGTAGTTGAATTGGTGTGTAATAGTCATCCTGTAGTATAGTGTATACTATTACACTTCCTTTGGAGGAAGGGGAAGAGCAGGTGGAATGGAAACTAGGGATAAAACAGCTAACCCACCACATGTGTACAACTATGTCTACAAAAATGTATGGTGGCTTTTTTGTCCATTAACCTTTTCACTTTTCAACTGAAGAAAAAGAACACTGGTTCTTCCAGTATTGCCCCATTTTCCAATTCTTTAATCTTTCCAGAACACTTTCCAATTTATAAATACCTCTTTTAAATTATGAGTATCAGGCTTGGACATGTTTCAAACGGCAATAATGCCCGATACCTTAGTAATATAGTAATGAGGGAAAGGAAGTACTTTCCCTTATTATAATTAATAATTTTATTAGTTATGACAGGGGTCACTGTCAAAGGAAGAACTGGAGGATGCTCGTGTAGCTTATGTTCTTTATTCTGAAATGATTGCCTTAATATTTGACTATATGAAACCCCATATTTTTCATTTGTACCCGATTTATTGAGCCAGTGAAACTACATGGTATCATTGTCTCATCTTCTTTTCTATGTTCCAGGTTTATGTAATTTCTATTCAGCACAGTGGAGTGTTACTTCTGTATTATAAAGCACCTCTGCATTTTATATTTTCTGGATATTCACTTCACATTTGTCCTTCTGCTTTCATTATCAATCACTTCCTTCTTCCCTTTTCCCCATTTTACTCCTTATATGTATTGATCAGTTTATGTGGATATACACACACAGAGATGTAGAAATATTGTATACATGTGCATTTTTAAGAACGGCTTTCATTTCCTTTCTAAGCCAAGTTGGCTTATTACCAGAGCAGTTGTCCTTCTTTATTGATTGTGGCTTTTGGACATCTAGTAAAAAATTCTTAAACAGTTCCTAATTATTCATATTTTTCTGTTTAAATTCTTTCTCCCAATGGATTTGGCTTTACTTGTTCTCAGCTTTGGAAAATTGACTCCTTTAAAGCTCCAAGTAATTCAGTAGCTGCCATAAAAATTCTGAAACAAAGCCCAAGGAAAGATCCTGACCTCCCTTTGCTTCATTTCCAGAAAGAATACAAAAAGGGGATGATGCGCAATCTTGATTAAAATTAATCTAAGTGTCTGAGACAGAAACATTAATTTTTAGAGCTCACAGTAGATTCTCCTGGGCAGGAAGCTTGACAAGCATTGAAAATCACTGTAGTGTGTAATGCCGGGTATCTCACGAGTAGTGCTATTGAAATGGAAAGTGCCAGCATCTGGAGGAGAGATTACCTGCGCCAGTCTTGCACAGGTAGTGTGAACTCCCCAGGTTTTAATTCATCCACTAGTAAACCTCATTATTACTGAAAAATACCTGTATTATTGTTACCAGAACAAAGATGTCCATTTTATTGTAGCTTTTCCACATTGTGGTTCTGAGGAAGGATGCTGTCCTTCAGATTTAAAACCAGAAACTGAAGGTATTGATTTTAGACAAATAGGTCCTGTAGTTTAATTTTCAATTATACAGTCTTAAAAACTCTAAGCACCAGCTGTGTTGGGTCATGAAATAAAAGGGCTCCTTAGGATTTGGACTGCAGGCTTGCTCTGAGAAGAAACGTACTTCACTTCCTCAGCCTGGTATGTCAGTGTTGATACAAACTTTCTGAAAAGAAATCATCAAATATGCACTTCAGATGAAAAATAGCCAGTGATGGGAACAAAAATAGGAGGTACAATCTAATATATCTGCACAAAAGCAAAGTCACTTCTTACTCTTTCATCCCCCATTAAGTAATTGTTCAAAGAACTGAAAGTGTTCTCTGAAAACAAAAGCTTTTTAAAACTTAGATTACTGTTAATTGTGAGTTTTAACTGAAAGTGTAAGGACACCAAAATACACTGTTTCTATAGGCATTTTTATAGACATAACATGATGTTTAGTTGGGCTGTTTCTATTTTTAAAAATTCTTCAGATAAAGTCAGGACATTGCTATGAACCATGGTAAGAATGAGAAAGGTCATGCTACCACAGCCAGGTCTTCATAACTCAAAACACTACTTTTGAGTACTTCAGCTGGTGAGAACATTGTGTAGAGGGTCAGCTGATATGCTAATTGACTTTCTTTGAAAATCTAGTTTCATTAATGTTTACTACAAATCATCAGAGTAAAACTTGGATTCCAGATCATATGAAAGCTTTCACTCAGTGTAAAACAAATTCTTCTGGTTTTGTTTGTTTGGTTTTGGGCGGTTTGGAAATGTTTTTTTTTTTCTTTTTTTTTCCATTTTAGGTAGAAAATATGAAGCAAAAATCAATACCTCTTTAGACCAACTCTTTTCTTCAGCTGAACAGTCAGACAAACAAAAAAAGTTATTTGGGGTGTCCTAAACAGTTCTTTCCTCATCTCTTCCTCAAACTCTTGGCAAATGTTTTTATTCTTTATTTTGTAGATTCTTTCTAATCTTCAGTATCTCAGAATTTCAAGGGCCTGCTTAAGCTTGAGAATTCTTTTCCTCATGTTGTAAAATTTCATTTGGTAAAGCCGAATGAAACTGCAACAATGCACTATGGAATTATTGATGATGAAGGGGAAAATAAAATTTGATTTCCTTTCCTTATCTGCTTCTTATAACTTTTCTAAAAATGATATTAGTGGATTGATGTTGAGTTTTCATTTCTGTTCGGATAGTAGGATCTTCATGTGTACTTTACATCTTTTTTTCCTTCTAACTACTGTTTTACAGTCTCCACCCTGCCTATCTATCTCCTCAAAAATCAGGTTTTTTGCAAGAAAATTTTGCCAAATATTACATGGTAATCTGTTGCAAACTGATCTTTAGGTGGCTTTGAGCATGGACAAAATTATATGGGGAAAGTCCTACTTGTACCCAAATGTCACTATAATGTGAATTTCTTCAGGATGGAGACAAAGCTGGGTGATCTTTCCATGTTTCAGATCAAATGGACATGTTCTACAGCAACACAATGAGTCAAGTTTCCTGGAGCTGTTCTGAAGTCTCCGTTTCATCTCAGTCAATTTTCGGCTGCCTCCACTTGTTTAGCCTCTTATCAGTTTACATATATCGCAAGGATAAGACACTCCTTTAGCCAAGTTAATTATACTGTCTTCATCCCATGCAATCATGAGCAGGCCTGGTTATTTTAATCATCTTCACGCCTACTTTCCTATACACACTTTGCTTCCACGGTAGCCATTCTAAAATGTGTGAGCTGGACTCTTGCCTAGAAGTAAGCCCATCCCTGCATTACCCTGAAATGTTCTCACTGCATTTGCTTCTAATTGGGTAATGTGCTGCACTGTTTTTATATGACATTTCGTTCCTTGCTATCAACTATTCCATGCTTTTTTCATGACATGATTTATAAGACTTCCTTGTCACCTACATTCCTGCCAATTCTCCCAGAGATTCATCTCTAGATTGTTCTGTTTCTTCCAAAGTCTCACCCTCATACTGCTGCTAATTGAATATTTGCATACCCTGTTCCTTCCGTCTGGAACTCCCAACCCTTTTAACTCACTGAATGTCCCTTGCCAAACACTTTTAAAAGTCAGGCTGAAACTTTCCACTTTGAATATTGCTTTTTGTGTTCATATGTAATCCCTTCCAAAATGTTCGGAGCCCAGAAATGTTTCCACATTCAAGCGATCAGAAGTAAGAGATAATAGTGGGGCTCCAGGCCAAATCAGATATAGATTGATCTGTGAAAGTGTCATTTCCTTGTAGAATTATACAGCAGTGACAATAGCGTGATGGTTAAGTCACACACACTGCCAAAAATTCAGGATGTCCTCCTAGTAAAAACAAATCCAGGAGGTCCTTCATGTTCCTGAACGAGCACAGGCCTGTTACATTCATATGTACAAAAATGGATCTGAAACAGCAATATGTTGGGTAGCTTAAGTTGTTGGAAACTGGAAGTTTGCAATTTAGCAGCAGATAAAAAGCATTCAGTTCTGTAATATTGAATCAGTAAGTTCAAGAATTAAGTATTTTTATTCATGTAAATGCTGCATGCTCAGCAACAAGTTAACAGACAAGCCTCCTAATAAGACCAAGGATGCAGGGTGATCGCCTCCCATCCCTCTCTTTCACCATGTTTCCAGCTCCTTCTGTTGCCCTCTAAGTCTTGCTGTGTCTTGCCACTGTTACTTATGTGCAATTCAAAATCTAGGTCTTGTCAATCTGCCAGTTTTGTGCCAATATATAAATGAATTTATCAACTCTTCAAGAGAAGACCAAGAGGGGATCTCATAAATATTTACAAATATCTTAAGGGTGGATGCTATGAGGACAGAGCCAGACTCTTCTCAGTGGTGCCCAGTGACAGGACAAGGGGCAATGGGCACAGACTGAAGCATAAGAGCATGGAACATGAGGAAGAGCTTCTTTACCTTGAGGGTGAAAGAGCACTGGAACAGGCTGCCCTGGAGATATTCAAAGACCACCTGAACGATGTCCTGTGCAACCTGCTCTAGGTGATCCTGCAGGGGAGCTGGACTAGATGATCTCCTGAGGTCCCTTCCAACCCCTGCCATTCTGTGATTCTGTGAACTTAACATCAGAAGCTGCTATTAACATATCAGTGAAATCTTGTCGTGGTTTAACCCGGCTGGCAACTAAGCACCACACAGCCACTTGCTCACTCCCCCCCCTCCCTCAGTGGGATGGGGGAGAGAATCAGAGAAAAGAAAAAAAAAGTAAGACCCATGGGTTGAGATAGAGACAGTTTAATAAGAGAGAATAATAATAATAATAATAATAATGGTAAGAAAATATACAGAATATATAAAACAAGTGATGCACAATGCAATCGCTCACCACCCGCTGACCGATGCCCAGCCCGTCCTGAGCAGCGATCACTCCTCCCGAGCTGTGATCACACAGCCCGAGCTGCGACCACTCTGCCCGCGACCGACCCATCGACTAACCCCCCCGAGCATGACGTTATATGGTATGGAATAGCTCTTTGGACGGTTTGGGTCCTAGCTGTGCTGTACTCCCAGCTTGTTATGCACCTGGCCGAGCAGGAGAAGCTCAAAAAGTCCTTGAGCAGTCTGAGCACTGCTTGGCAACAGCTAAAAACATCAGCGTGTTATCAACATTCTTCTAGCACTAAATCCAAAGCACAGCACTATGCTAGCTTCTGTGAAGAAAATTAACTCTACCCCAGCCAAAACCAGGACATTATCCACCCCTTATTCTATACCATTTACGTCATGCTTAGGTCCTACCCTTATAATACATTCCAATTAATCACCACCATTTTCTCATCTTTTTGGCACATACACAGATATCATTCCCTTAGTCTATGGACCATCCCTCTGAAATGTCCATTGGGTTCATCTAGTCCACGGTTTTGGGCTCCATCTGTCGTAACAGTCTTTCAGGGCAGGAGAGATGGGGTCTGGTGTTGGGTGGTTGCTTGCTGAAGTCAGTTCTGGTTCCATTCGCTGCACTTCCTCAGTTTCTTCAGAATTCATTCTTCTTAATCTGGGCGATTCCTACTGCTATACCTTTGATAGGACATACAGCAATAGTAGAAATGATGACACACTGCATTATACAGCAATTAACATCATACAATTCAGTTCATTGGCTATTTTCACCCAAAATCAAATCCCTTTGAGGTACACATCGGACTTCCCCGTCCTTCCGCATCACCCACCAAGTAGAGCCAGGTCCTTGAGCAAAAGCAATCCCACGGATGGGTTTGCCTTTACCTGAGGCAGGAGTAACCCAGACTGTCTTCCCCAGCATATTTTTTACATGCACTACAGGGACTTTATCCCCTTCTACAGTACGTAAGAGGTTTGATTGGGCAGGGCCAGCTCGGTTGGCAGATCCTCTAGTGTTGACTAACCAGGTAGCTTTTGCTAAATGTGTATCCCAATGTTTGAATGTTCCTCCACCCATTGCTTTCAGTGTAGTCTTTAACAGTCCATTGTATCGTTCAATTTTCCCAGCGGCTGGTGCATGATAGGGGATGTGATAGACCCACTCAATGCCATGCTCTTTGGCCCATTTGTCTATGAGGCTGTTTCGGAAATGAGTTCCATTGTCTGACTCAATTCTTTCTGGGGTGCCATGTCGCCACAGGACTTGTTTTTGAAGGTCTAGGATAGTGTTCCGGGCAGTGGCATGGGGCACGGGATATGTTTCCAACCATCCGGTGGTCGCTTCCACCATGGTGAGCACATAGCGCTTGCCATGGCAGGTTTGTGGGAGTGTGATATAATCGATCTGCCAGGCCTCTCCATATTTGTATTTCAGCCACCGTCCTCCATACCAGAGAGGCTTTAACCGCTTGGCTTCTTTGATCGCAGTGCATGTTTCACATTCATGGATAACCTGTGCAATAACGTTCATAGTTAAGTCCACCCCTCGATCACGAGCCCATCTGTATGTTGCATCTCTTCCTTGATGACCTGAGGTGTCATGGGCCCACCGAGCTAGAAACAATTCACCCTTATGTTGCCAGTCCAGATCCACCTGAGCCACTTCAATCCTAGCACCCTGATCCGCCTGCTGGTTGTTTTGATGTTCTTCAGAGGCCCGACTCTTGGGGACATGAGCATCTACGTGCCGTACCTTTACAACCAAGTTCTCTACTCGGGCAGCAATATCTTGCCACAGTGGGCAGCCCAGATGGGTTTGCCTCTGCCTGCCAGTTGCTCTGCTTCCATTGCTGTATGCAGGGCATTTGCCACCATCCATGAGTCAGTATAGAGATAGAGCACTGGCCATTTTTCTCTTTCAGCAATATCTAAAGCCAGCTGGATGGCTTTCACCTCTGCAAATTGACTTGATTCACCTTCTCCTTCAGCAGTCTCTGCGACTTGTCTTGTAGGACTCCATACAGCAGCCTTCCACCTTCGATGCTTTCCCACAAGACGACAGGATCCATCAGTGAACAGAGCATATTGCTTCTCGTTTTCTGGCAATTTATTGTACAGCGGGGCTTCTTCAGCACGCACCACCTCCTCCTCTGGTGATACTCCAAAATCTTTGCCTTCTGGCCAGTCCGTGATCACTTCCAAGATTCCTGGGCGACTGAGGTTTCCTATTCGAGCCCGTTGTGTAATCAGTGCGACCCACTTACTCCACGTAGCATCAGTTGCATGATGTGTAGAGGGGACCTTCCCTTTGAACATCCAGCCCAGCACTGGCAGTCGGGGTGCCAGGAGGAGCTGTGCTTCAGTACCAATCACTTCTGAAGCAGCTTGAACCCCTTCATATGCTGCCAATATCTCTTTTTCAGTTGGAGTATAGTTGGCTTCGGATCCTCTGTATCCCCGACTCCAAAAGCCTAGGGGTCGGCCTCGAGTCTCCCCTGGTGCTTTCTGCCAGAGGCTCCAGGTAGGGCCGTTCTCTCCAGCTGCAGTGTAGAGCACATTTTTTACATCTTGCCCTGCCCGGACCGGCCCAAGGGCTACTGCACGCACTATCTCCCATTTAATTTGTTCAAAGGCTTGTCGTTGTTCAGGGCCCCATTTGAAATCATTCTTCTTCCGGGTGACTTGGTAGAGAGGGCTTACAACCTGGCTGTAATTTGGAATATGCATTCTCCAAAAACCCACAACGCCCAAGAAAGCTTGTGTTTCCTTTTTGCTAGTTGGTGGAGACATAGCTGTTATTTTGTTGATCACATCCATTGGAATCTGACGACATCCATCTTGCCATTTGATTCCTAAAAACTGGATCTCCTGTGCAGGTCCCTTGACCTTACTTTGTTTTATGGCAAAACCGGCCTTCAGAAGGATTTGGACTATTTTCTTCCCTTTCTCAAAATCTTCTTCTGCTGTATTGCCCCACACAATGATGTCATCAATGTATTGCAGGTGCTCTGGAGCATTACCCTGTTCCAGTGCTGTCTGGATCAGTCCATGGCAAATGGTAGGGCTGTGTTTCCACCCCTGGGGCAGTCGATTCCAGGTGTACTGGATGCCCCTCCAAGTGAAAGCAAACTGTGGCCTGCACTCTGCTGCCAAAGGGATTGAAAAGAAAGCATTTGCAATATCAGTTGTGGCATACCACTTGGCTGCCTTTGACTCCAGTTCATATTGAAGTTCTAACATGTCCGGCACGGCAGCACTCAGTGGTGGCGTAACTTCATTCAGGCCACAATAGTCTACTGTCAGTCTCCACTCTCCATCGGACTTTCTCACTGGCCATATGGGGCTGTTAAAGGGTGATCGAGTCTTGCTGATCACTCCTTGGCTCTCCAGTCGACGAATCAGCTTATGGATGGGAATCAGGGAGTCTCGGTTGGTGCGATATTGCCTCCTGTGCACTGTTGTGGTGGCAATCGGCACTTGTTGTTCTTCAACCCTCAGCAACCCCCCAACCGAAGGGTCCTTTGAGAGACCAGGCAAGGTAGACAGCTGCTTAATTTCTTCTGCCTCCAATGCAGCTATACCAAAAGCCCACCGGTACCCTTTTGGGTCCTTGAAATACCCTCTCCTGAGGTAGTCTATGCCCAGGATGCACGGAGCATCTGGGCCAGTCACAATGGGGTGCTTTTGCCACTCATTCCCGGTTAGGCTCACTTCGGCCTCCAATACAGTCAGCTCTTGAGATCCCCCTGTCACTCCAGAAATACAAATGGATTCTGCCCCTATGTGGCTTGATGGCATTAGAGTACACTGTGCACCAGTGTCTACTAGAGCTCTATACTTCTGTGGGTCTGACGTGCCAGGCCATCGAATCCACACAGTCCAGTAGACCCGGTTGTCCCTTTCCTCCACCTGGCTGGAGGCAGGGCCCCTCTAATTCTGATCACTGTTGCTCATCGTTTGTGTGTATGAGTCAGAAGTTCCTTCATCACAATCAGAATTAAGATCAGCCCTTCTATTCTGTCTGAAAAAATGACGATCTACCCCGTCTCTGGAAATTGGAGCAACAAGTTTCTTGGAAGAGCCCCCTTTTGTGTTTGTTTTTCTTTGCAACTCGTGTACCCGTGCCTCTAGGGTCGAGGTAGGTTTTCCGTCCCATTTCCTCATGTCCTCTCCATGGTCACGCAGGTAAAACCATAGAGTGCCCCGGGGTGTGTACCCTCGATATTCTTTTCCTTGAGCAGAAGGGCGCTTACTTCTAATGGCTGAGATACTGGTCTGTACAGGAGGAGAGTAGGACATATGCTTTTCGAATCGCTCAAACTTCCGGGACAGTTTATCCACAGCAGAGACGAGGGAAGAAGAGATATTTTCTTTGTATTCCTGGAGCTGGCTAGCCACTTCATCCACTGTCGGTCCCTGTCCATCTTCCCAGCTCATTATTGCCCATGTGTTGGCATATGATGTCGGTGCGCTCCGTAACAACTTCCGCCACATGGATCGTGTGCACTGGACACTATCTGGATCTTTAGGCAACTGGTCATTGGTCCAGGTCACTATAAATCACTTCCAGGACAGCTAATTCCCTCAGGTACTGGATGCCTTTCTCCACGGTGGTCCATTTGCCTGGGCGACATGTGACATCTTCCTTGAAGGGATAACTTTCCTTCATGGCTGACAGTAGTCGCCTCCAGAGGCTGAGGACTTGTGCCCCTTTTCCAATCGCTTTGTCAATGCCACCTTCCCTAGAAAGGGATCCCAGCTGTTTGGCTTCTTTACCCTCCAGTTCCAGGCTTCTGGCCCCATTATCCCAGCATCGGAGCAACCAGGTGACAAGATGCTCTCCTGCACGACGGCTGAAATCTTTTCGCATATCTCGCAGCTCACCCAAGGATAGAGACCATGTAGTTTCTGTCTCATTTATGAGCTCTTCCTCTTCCTCCTCCTATTGTGATGGCCCTGGTCTTTCATCCTCCCTTTCTAAATGAGTTGACTTTTGCTTCCAAGATTTCTTCGTTTGTAGGGGCACGATACCGGCACAGGTTCGCTCCCTTTCTGCAATGCCTGTGGGGTTTAGGTTGCAGGGGTTGGAGTAGCAACGGTGCCTCCCGTTTGGGGGGGGGGTTGGAGTAGCAGCGGTACCTACGTCCACAGTTCGGGTAGCTACAGTGGGTGTCGCAGGGGTTGGAGTAGCAGCGGTACCTGTGCCCACAGCTGGGGGAGCTACAGTGGGTGTCACTGAAGTTGGAGTAGCCGCGGTGCCTGTGTCTGCAGTTGGAGGAGCTACAGTGGGTGTCACTGAGGCTGGAGTAGCCGCAGGGCCTGTTGCAGGAGTCGATCTTTGGATGGTATATAATTTACGTGGGAGTCTAACCCTGAGTAAAAGCTGAACTATATTCAGGAGACCTAGCAATAGGGCCATGCTAGTTGGAACCACCCAAGGATATTCAACATTCTCAAGAACTGTTGTAATTAGCTCAGAGAAGAAGGGGAAGATGGAGTAAGGTGACTCCCCCACAGGCTGGCTCTCTGAGGATAAAAAGTAAAATGTATAATTATTCATAATTCCCAATAGATGGTTCCCAAAATACAGAGGTGACAGCAATACTGAGTACAAATATGAGCTTAATGTGATGACCAATATTTTTATCATAGCATAAGCCAGTATTACACAGTACTGCAGAACAGTAGCTTTAATCCACTTGCGAAAAGTGATAGCCAGCAGCACAGGGAGTGCATACAGCAGGTAAGGTGATATATAAAAGAACTCCATGAACAAGGACAACAACTCTGAGAGCAAATAAAACAACATTGCGACCAGCAACTATTAGATTAATATAACGAATGCTTATCACAAATTCGTTTTAAAAATGTTCAGATCTGTCGTTATCTCAACCCTTTGGGCCCCACATTGGGCGCCAAAATAGGACTGTCGTGGTTTAACCCGTCTGGCAACTAGGCACCACGCAGCCGCTCGCTCACTCCCCCCCTCCCTCAGTGGGATGGGGGAGAGAATCAGAGAAAAGAGAAAAAAAGTAAGACCCATGGGTTGAGATAGAGACAGTTTAATAAGAGAGAATAATAATAATAATAATAATAATAATGGTAAGAAAATATACAGAATATATAAAACAAGTGATGCACAATGCAATCGCTCACCACCCGCTGACCGATGCCCAGCCCGTCCCGAGCAGCGATCACTCCCCCCGAGCCGCGATCACACAGCCCGAGCTGCGACCACTCTGCCCGCGACCGACCCATCGACTAACCCCCCCGAGCATGACGTTATATGGTATGGAATAGCTCTTTGGACATTTTGGGTCCTAGCTGTGCTGTACTCCCAGCTTGTTATGCACCTGGCCGAGCAGGAGAAGCTCAAAAAGTCCTTGAGCAGTCTGAGCACTGCTTGGCAACAGCTAAAAACATCAGCGTGTTATCAACATTCTTCTAGCACTAAATCCAAAGCACAGCACTATGCTAGCTTCTGTGAAGAAAATTAACTCTATCCCAGCCAAAACCAGGACAAATCTCTATGATAGATACCAGTTGAAAAAGATCATCTGTGTAATACCTGCCTGTCAAATTATGAAAGTAAGCCATGCCAGTACGTTTTTATACCACATTAATACTTTCTGCTAACTTGACTTTCTAGTTTAGTCTTTACTGGACTTGCATTGAAGAAATATTGAATTCCTGACAGATTTAAAGAATAAACAATTACTTTTATTCTGAGTAAGATAAACAAACTCGTAGGGATGTTATCCAATGATTCTGCTTTTTCTTCAGAGTATGCTATATCTTGCAACTTCTTTGGCTGTTATGACGAGTATTTTTTGACAAAAGTCTTAAAAAACCAAAGTTTTTGTCTGTTTGATATTAGAGGCATCAATATAAATATAAAACAAACCTTTCAGGGTTTGGTTTTGGTTTTTTTGTGGGGAAAACTTTATTACTTTCTATAGGTGGACACAACCTTCAGACTGCAATAGCTGCAAAGTTTCCCACAACATTAAATTAATTTGTTATCATTAAACCAGCAGTGACCATTCCCTTCTTATGTCTTACTAGAATAACTCAGTGTTTATATTAATGCCAGGAATATCCACACTTATCTACAGGCTCCAGCAGCAATATTTTTTAGAAGTTTATTAGATACCATAATTATTCTCTCACAGGACCCTCTTCTCTGCAGGATAGATACTTAGAGCAAGTGCAATATATTTACCCTTTCCCTGGCTTTTATCACCTTGTGAAGTGCCTGATACTTGCCATTCTCTGTAGCAAAATATCTGAAGATGGATCTTATAAGAAGTCCAAGGATGGCCAAGGTTACTGTTTGATTGAGGTGCTATTTTATCTCAGTGCTCTCCAAAAATATTAACTAGCCTTTTAAGAAAATGAAAGAAAATAAAGCTGAAATTTCTGACAGTCTAGCTGTATTTACAAAGCAGAATGATTCTGTAAATAGTGGGTATCAATGTATTGTTATGAATGGGAATTACTTATGCAAAGTGTTTTTCAGCATTGGAAGAAAGACTTTGCTGAAATGCTATAGCATATTAAAGGTTTAGCAAGAGATTAGCTGTACAATAAGGACAGGGATTGGCTTCTAATTATCTAGAGATTTCGTTGTTGGTGAATGTCCCTTCATAACCACCACAGAGGAGACAAAAAAACATTGAAGTTATGTCCAAGGGTCTGAGTTACCTGTCACACTGGCATACGCCAGAGATAACACTCATAAGTAGCTGGAGTTACACTAACATTAACAGAAAGTTGCTCCCCAATGCAAAATTTAACTAAATAGAAAGGGATTTTAGATGCACTTATTTATTGAGAATTGTTTACTGCAGAGATACAACCAGTGAACGGCAATGCCTGCTGCTACTGCAACTGTGGTTTACTTCACAGTTTTGTCTCTTACAGAAGTGTATTTCACCTCCTGAAGCTTCTTCCTTTGATTTTTCATTATACTCGAGGAGATGTTTGTGCCCTCCAACATTTCTCAAGAGGGAGACATGCCCTGAAACCTCTCAGAAGCACAACCGCCTGCCAGTCCTGCAGGCAGGCACCAGTACAGCAGCAGCTGCCTGCATACTCTCTCAAGGAATTAAAGTTAAAAAAAAAGTCAGCTTTGTATCTAGGCGCTGAAGTCAGAGTCAGGAAAAGAGGATGTAAATGGTGTAGACATGTAAATACCAAAGTGATTTTTTTTCTTTCAGAAGGCAGATAATACAGGCGGTATATGCACATTTATTACCCTATTTGTTCTGATGATTGTCTCTTGTATGATTTTGGAAGGGTGAAGTAGGTCTTAGGTTAGGAGTTCAGTTCTTAGCACTAGCTTCGAGAAAATAAAGCTTTAAATAAATTAGTGCAAGTTCAGACTAGTACAATTTATTCCAATGTGTTCAGTTTAGCCTTTCTGATACACAGAGGCGCACAGTACATGTTCCTGTGTGGAATGAGCTGTTGTGGCTGCAGAGGAGCTCAGGGCCATGGTTATGGTCCAGAAGCAGAGCATCTGCTAGGAACTGCTGCGGCCAATCTGGTTTTCTATTGTGCATGTATACTAGAGCTTTACCTTCACACACGGAAAACATTTTCAGGCAGGGAACAATCTACAATATATAACAGGGTGAAAAGGAAAATAAGTTTAATTTTGCAGTTTTGAAACACAAAAACCTTCGTCAGAAACCTTAGTGAGTTCCTAGCTGGGTCACAGGTTTTGTGGCTGGAACACAAATTGAGTGCCCAATATTGGATAATCTAATCCTAAAGGTCCAAATAAATGCAGGAAATAATTACAACTGGTGTCTACGCACAAGAGCTACTGAGCACACACAACACATATTTCTGTTGTCATTGCTTACATCAGATTTCATTCTGGGCCCCTGTTTAAGCTTTTACATGGGTTTAAATGGTTCTCAAAGATTTGACTTTGCAGCAAAGACATATGACTGGCAGAGAATAAATATTTTACATGGAATAATTACTTATTGCCTGAAGTCCTTGGCATGCTATCCAGCAAGAAAAAAAACATTTTAATAAATGCCAACCACACCTACAAAAGATAAGTACCATCACAAATCATACTCACTTATTCCAAGATTATAATTTGATAACCGGTCCAAAGTGCTGTTGAGATAATAGCACCTCTTTTGATGTTACTGGCAAAGTGATGGTAAAAATATTTCTGTGTTTGGCTTTCACCATTAGTGCTAAGATTTTACAAAACCTAACAACAAAACAAGAGCCAAAGCGTAAGAGGAAGAATGCTTTCTCATAGTAGAGTAAATTAGATACACTTCAGCATACTTTGGAAACAATTGCCACCTACCAGAAATAGGCTATTAAGTGAGAAGTGTATAAACACACAACTGGTTTTACTGAGTACTCTTTGGAAACATTTGGTACGATCTATTTAGTTTAAGCCTAGTTTTCTTAGAGGAGTTTGGAAAAATACTTGTAGCACATGTAATAGGTTCTCCCAACAAGGCGAGAAGCCAAGTCACTTTTCTTGGAAAAGACACAAACCAGCTGTATCATTGTAACAGATTTCTCTCCCTGACTCCTCAGGTCCACGTCCATTCAAAGACTGTCTTCATAACATCCCAGAAAACTTTAATCAATGTCAGGTTTACACCAGTGCAGAGCAGAATCTCTGGTTTATCAGTTTAGAACAATGGGATCCTTTATGCAAGGAGATTGTGACTCACTGCCTTGTTTGTCCTAGCTAATGAGAACTAACAGCACTGTCTGTAATGGATGTGCTGTGGATATTACTGTGGGAATGTGCCTTCAGGAAGTGATCCAACGATCTTCAACTGTGTAGTCTAAGATGATTGTTACTAAAATAATTTTGGAAACTCATGTACAAGATGTACTTGAATTGCAGTGTGAATAAGTTAATGATTGTTTAACTTATCATAGCTGTTCTGCACGTATGTTCAACATGCAGCTTGTTGGCATTTTAATGCTGTGTATGTGTGTGGGGAGAGGGGTGTGAGCAGACCTAGTCTGCTGACTCACCTTGATAGATGGATTGGGTTTTATCATCACTGAATCAGAGAAACACTGAATGGTTCTCCAAGATGAAATAGCTTGAGGGAAAAGACTGAACATCCTGCATCAGACCTTACAGTAAAATCAGACCAAGGAAAGGCTCAATTCAAATGATTGGAAGCTTGCTCAGGATTTCTGCCAGGGGTTGTTACACCATAAATGAAAATCCAACAATGCAGGAGATGGAGATGTGTTAAAGACCCTTGACTGCATATTTGCTGTGTGGAACTGGGAAACTGGCAGGGATAATTCAAGTCTCGGTATTCGGTGACTGCTTACAAGAAGTTAGCTGCTGTTTAGAAAGCATGGCTCTTCCTAGATCTTGTCCTTTCAGGGGACACAGTGGTAGAGAAACTTCCCTTCTGGCAGAGTCAGGAACACCTGCAAGCCCTAAAAGTTAGAGATAAAAATCCCCGTGACTGTGGAGAAATAAGTGGATAGAAAAAGAATGAGCCAAGTTTCAGTGTGAGAGGAGTTGACAATCTTTGCTCTATGGAGGATTCTGGCTGTCTGATAAATGTCTTGGAGAAGACTGGACTGGTGTTAAGCAATGTGCACATGGTCTGTCAGAGAAAGGGCGGGAGGAGAGTGAATGTGTGACTTTCTGTTCCCATCCTCAGCAGGCTGAGATCCACAGCAGACCACATAGACTCAACCATTTTCTGCAGGACTACAGAGTGTTCAATAAACCAGCTGGGAAGAGAACAACCTGGTAAGGTCCCTGAACACTGCAGAGCTGTAAATGAAACTATTTATAAAAAGAAACAACATCAAAGGATATTTGGACACCACCATCATGGTAATAATTTCTCATAAATTTCTTTTCAAGAAAGGCTGTGATCCTGATCGTGGCTTACTTGATTCATCCACAGCAAATAACCACTGAGTGGATACAGAAGCACCATGTGTTTGTGACCAAGTGAAGACATCCATTTCAGATTATTTTGCTTGATGAAATTTTGCTGTAAAATGTTAGGATTGTGAAGTATTTAATAGAAAATATGATCAAATCTAAAAAGTTAGCAAATCTGGCTTCCAGTAATTCAAAATGCTGCTTGTCCTAGTCATGCACATTGTGTAATGTCTGCATGTTCTCATGCAAGCACTATAAATTTTGCATCTATGTCAAAACACTTCTATACGTCCTATCAGGCACTATGGCTGGTGGAGGCCAGACCTGAAACCTATCCCTCACATATACCCCTTAGCTAACGAGAGAAGTTTGCAAATGTGTCAAAAACTTTCTTTAAGTCTCAGGTGAGGACTGCAACACTGAAATGTAGCTGTCATGAAACAGATGGCAGGGTCTCTTATCACAGAAGTTAGGAGATATAAATGATCAGAGACTCAGTGAAGTACTGACATGCAAATGTTCTGGATGGTGTTATAGACCAGTCTGGAAAATGCAATTTTCACAAAAATGCAATATATGTAAAGAAAAAGAAGAGTCACTGAAATAATCAGAGGAAAAAGTCAAATTTGCAATCAGAATATAAATGTTTGGATTCTGAAAAGCAGCTGAAGCACTGTCTGAGGTCTTCATATTTCCATTCTTCTCATCTGGCTTGACTCTTAAGCAAGACCACATCGCCTCTGATACAACCATGAACTTCTTTTTTCCAACAAAATCATCAACACTTTTCATAAAAAAAAAAATACAGAAACACTACTAATCATAATCCATAAACCATAAATTCCCCATTACTGAGAACTAAATGGGTGTTAGATGATTATTACACCTTTCAACTGACATGTAGAATGGGAACATAATGGAGAAATAGGTACATCTGCAGTATCTTTCCACTGTACTCTTCCACAACAGGGCTGTATACCGTCTGGCAGTAAAATCCATATTGTCACTTAGACTGCATTAAAACCCAGGTGCTAAGACCATTTGATTTCCCCAATCTACTAGGCATAACAGAGACATAAACTGTTCCCAGTCTGTGCCCAACTTCATCAAAATTGCACACTACATACATGTGTAACACTTCTGTAAACTATTGTTTCTTCAGTATTGTTATAACCTGGAAAGTAGATAGATATTCAAGAATAGAAAATCACATGTAGCTATAATTAGCAGGATTAAGAATAGTAAGTAAGATACTGGAACTTTCAGAAAATTTTACAGATAATGGGGTTCAGATAACTGAAAATAAAAAGGATCTTTTAATCTGTGTGGGAATGAATTACAAAAGATTCCCTAAAAATTGTCCACAACCCAGATGAGATTATTAAATATTATTATCATTAAATATCTATCTCATATCACTATTCACTATCTCAGATGTCCCTTATTTGTCCAAGCAGACAACCAGAAAGCCTATTCTTCTAACTGGACTTGGCATGTTTTACTGAAAGAAACTTGCCTAGCTGAAGAAGGAGAGCTAGGAAAGCCTCAGGAGCGGGGCTGAGGGAGGTCACCTTGCTGGGGCTGCCCTTGCATTATGGAACAGTCAATAAACCAGGCAACCTATGAAATAAAAGGAACATGTGTTGACACATGTGTTTGGGGGCCTTGTACAAGATGAAGATGTAATTAACCGTTAAGCATTTATAACCAGTATTAATGAGCCATTAAAAAAGAGGAAACTCTGCATTCCTGTTCTACTCCTCTGTACTTATTATCCTGTGAAATCTCAGTGGATTTTGAGTAGGAATATTCACTTGTTAACCTTATGTTTATCACAGGCATGAAATAGGTAGTCCTATTACCAATAGCAATCTGTCCTGTAGAGCCCCTACACTGCATAACTTGGCAGCTGGTTTTGCAGGTAGCTATGAGTGGTTCTGCCTGTACTCCCAAGTCAAACAAGACTAAATAGTTCTGTTAGTGGGTAGCTTAGTCCAAGGCTTGACTAATAAGGCAACGGACAGTGTCTATTAGATGGGTTTAGGACCACACTGACCACAGCCACACACTCACACACAAAGCTCCCAGTCAGCTTGAAGCACAGACAGAATAAGCTCATGGCTTTCTGGAAGAGACTGTGTAGACAGTCTGTTTTTACCACCCTCCCTTCCCCCTTGGTAAGTAACATATTACCCTGCTTGGAAATGTAAGGCCTACTGAGACACTCACCTTCCATACCCACGTGGGCTGTGGAGAGCCAGAGTTTTGACATGCTTCTGGAAAGTGTGTTGTTGAGCATTGGGAGAGTGAATAAGAAACTCTAGTATCCATCTCCTTTTGAAAAGTATTTTTTTTCCCCTGCATATTTCAAACCCCAGTACTCTAGATCTGTAGGGGTATGTAGTGCTTGCACAGAGCCAGAGATGTCTGGCTTTTAGACATGGAACAGGTCACATAATCAAAATTGTGCTTTGCATACTTGTTGTCTAGTGAAAATTTAGCATTAAAGAAATCTGGAAATTAAATGTTCCTACATAATTTAAACAAGTCTTTGTGTTCCTCTGAGAATTTCATGTTATAACACATTTTACCTCAGTAAACATTAGTTATTTGCCCGAATATCACTGGGCAAGGATGCCATCTACAAGTGTTTTGTATTTCTGTTCATGTCTGCCTTTCACACTGGTGGGGTTTTTTTGGTGATAAAACAACTAATTGTTGCCACCTTCTGATACCAAATCTCCACAATACTCTTCCTGCTCTCTAACGTAGCAAGAAAGTGTCCAGCTGAACTGACAGCCTGAGACTGCTGCTATCCTAGAAGCTTCTGGGCAGTCATTTGCAGTACTTCTAGATTCAATCCGTAGTGCTAACACAGCTATGAATTTGATATGAATTACACTTAAATTAAAAAGATTCTCTTCCAGTTCAACTCTCTTGTAAGAAGTACCTGAGCCTCTTGATTCAGTCGCCTCAGTAAGTCAGATTGCCTAGAGCTCATGATCAAACTGCTTTAATTCCCTTTTTTAAAGGTCATGTAAACATGTGTGCTTAGTGAATTAGATGCAAATTCAATTCCCTATTCACAAAGCTTCCTAGTTAAGTTCCCTACCTATTCCTCACATGCAAGCCTGCATCTGACAGCAGAATATTGACTTTTGAGCTGTGGTCAAAGACATGATTAAACAAAGAAAACAACTGCCACCTGCATTGCAGAGACTATTGATAGAGGGAATTGGAGCTACATTTTCTCCAAATGGTACTCATTGTGTAGGTTAACTAACTCACATTTTAACATGCCCATCCCATGATTTTATTTTTTTTTTTACCCTGTATTTTTATAGGGGTAGTATGTGCTGAAGAGCAATAGATAGACATCTAGGTATCAAGGCGTGGATTTTACTGAAGCTGTTACTGTAATTAAGCGCTGACTGAATGTCCTTCTTAACAAGAAGTTGTGCTAAAACAAAAAAAACGGAAAGAATGAATATCAGTTTTAAATTAATCTCCATCAAAGACTGAATGAACCACACTGAACAGTTCACCATTTCAATAATAATAATTATAGAGTAAATTTTTTGGTTCTGGCATTCAGGATCACTGATAAACAACAGCTTCAGTTCTGATTTTCATGCTTCTGTAAATAAAATTTTTACATTTATGATCTTCTTGTTAGATCTTTCCTTATAAGTAACGAGTAATTATCTGTATACAATTCTTCTAACACCTTATTACTAAGAACTGTTACCCTAGTTCACACCACAGGTCTGTGCAGCACAGTACCTTACCTCTGGGGCTGGCAATGGATAGAAAATGAAAGCCAGCACAAACAGTGTGAGCCTTCCCCAGACACCCACTCCTAGTTTTCTGGAAACGGTAGGTCTGAAATAATCCTGACATAATTATTTAGAACTTGTCAGTTGTGCCAGACCCAAAGTCTGAAGACAGGAAGCCCCAGAAAGTCAACAGGTTTGTGTAATAATTAGATTTTGCAGACAATGAAATCTCAGCTTCTGTGTTTGCCTCTAGGTCTTCAAGCTCTAGGGTGCACATTTTCAAGTGTTTTCAAAGACCAGAAGGGCAAAACCATCTTCCAAGTATGTGAAAGTCTCAGATGAAAACAAACAAACAACAAAGCACCAAGTCACCCACACCTGTTGTCGTGCTCGGTAAACCACCAGATTCAAGGAAAGCTGTGGTATTGTCTAGGGCAGGCAATTCTTCAGAAGTACTTTAGTGCTCACCACAGGCAACATTTTCTCCAGGCGTATCACCCTACAGACAACCCTTGCTGTGGGAAGATCCACAATTCTTGTTAGGCCTCAAGACTTCCCATATTCTATGAAGTTACGACACCAGTAGAAAGGAAAAGAGAATTTCCTTGGTAAGATATGGTTTGGCAAGTGTCATGAACTTGGAACAATGAGAAAAAGGTAGATGGCAAAATACTTCTAGTGAAAGAGGCAGATAAAGAACTGGCATATATGCAGATTCATCATCCTTTTCATTAAACCACTCCCTCAAGACTCTCCTGATATGTTTACCAAAGATAGGTCATCCAGCTACCTAACCAGCTCAGTGTGAGATGAACTCTCATCCACAAGTTTGGGTACTTCTGTGCTCATCTGCTGTTCTGGCCTCTTGCTGAGCGTTCCCCGCACTCCCACTCTTAGGTCAGAACAAGACCTGAGTATCAGCCATGCATCTCCCTTGAGGTCCCACTGAGGTCTTGATATCTGCATTTCTTCCTTTCAGAAATAAATTAATGGCTATATTGGCCAATAGATTTCTTAAAAAAAATAAAATTAACTAGTAACTCGAATAAAAGATTAAAGGGAATGTAACCCAACAATTAGTCCATCTGAAAATTTAATATCTTCTGCTAAACCAAAATATTTCATACCTTGAAACCCTCGTACTTCTCACCTGAGAAATTGAAAAGAATTAGCCAAGAAGCTCTCTGGACCACTAGAGTTAATTTTCTTTATTGAGTTTGGGAAAGAAGGCATATTTCAAAGAATAGCTGACTTGCCAAAGTAATTGTAGCAGTTAAAGAAATGGCCCAGGAAATGATAGATCAGTTATCCTGATACTAATCTTAGGGGGGAAAAAAAAAAAAAAAAGCAAGCCAGACAAATTCAGCGCTCTATCAACAGGGAATTACATGCTAAAAATAAAGCCATATCATTCAACACAGTTTCACAGAAAGTAGTTCTTGTCAAATTATCTTCTTGAGGTTTTTTTTACAAGATTATAGGTCTGGGTGATAAAGGTATCTGTGTTGTTACAGTGTAATTAAATTTCTCCAAGGCATTTGACATACTACACATGACATTGTGTTTTAAAATCCTACATTATATGTAATTAATAGAGCACACATTACATGATTTAAAAGCTACTTGACTGATAGCTCTCAAAATGTACGCTTTAATGGAAAGGCATTAATTAGTTGGGCCATTACTAACAAGACAGTGCAAGACCCTTGGTCCTAAACCATTTTAAACCCTTATCTGAAAACAATCTGGACACGGGCGCAGTTTGCAGGGGACACAAAGCTGGTGCTGTGAAAAGTAATCAGGAGTTAGCTCTTACGGGGTGTGCTGAATCTTCTGGGCAGGTCACTTGAATGCAGGAGTTTGAATGCACCCAAATGCTGTGAACAGGGAACAAAAGCATGTTGCAGAGTCGAGCTGCCAGCCCATGGCCCCAGGCAAATGGATCTGTGTGTCTTTGGATGTATGAAAAACTCATCCCAAATGGATGCAGGGGAAAGACCTCATCTTTCACATTGGGCAAAGTGACATAAGTTGTATGGGTGTGAAGGTGGTACCAGAGAAAGTCCTGGAGAAGGAGTGAAGAAGAAGAGGGCTGAGGGGATTATTTGGAGCCTGTAGGAAGATATAAGGGGCCAGAGCAGTTTCAGAAAGAGGAGGCTAGAGAGAGGGCAGCGACACGGGGGAGTGGCTGCTGCTGAAATGCGGCTCCTGGTGTCAGCCCACCCCTTTCCATCACCCTCAAACTGATCCTCCATCCTGCAGGTGCCTGACCATGGCCACTCGGGGTAAAACCCAGTCCTCTCCCTTCCCGTGGCCACCCTACACTCCTTGCCCCACAGTGGCTGGGGGTCTGGCAGCCACCCTGAGGGCACAGCTGCCACCACTGGGGCATCAGCCCCTCCCTCTCTAAAAACCTTCTAGGGGAACCAAAAAATGTAGGTCCTGTGGTGAGAGATTAAAAGGTAATAGCGGTCCATTTTGGCTTCAGAGCCCATGAATCACCCCACACTGCCTGGCTGGGCTTTCCTTCTTGGTTAAAGGTCTAGAGAGGATGGAAAAAAAAAAAAAAAAAGAAGCTGATTTATAATCTCTTAGCAAAACTCAAATGCCCCATAGGTCTGATAATCTTAGCCTGATTAACTTTGCGTCTCTTTTCCTGTTAAAAATGGGAGTTTCCTTGAGGAAAAAGGACTGGAATCGGTAAAAGCACACAGGAATGTGTTGCAAATGGGTACGTAGCAATCCTGTTAACAGTTATTTGCAATAGCCAGTATCTGTGCTTAAGCTCTCCAAGACAGTGAAAGTCGTGATAGTATTGCATATCTACTTAGGTTATGATTTTATATATCAGAAAGAATTTCAAGCTATAATATTCTTTTCAGGTGTTCAAGTATTTGTCCAACAGCTAAACCCAACCCAAAACTCAAACCCAAAAGTCTTTACAGGAGTTTCAACTGGTAAATAGGCCAATTAGTTCATTGCTCCATGGTAAAGCAAATCCTCAGCTTGCTAGTTTTCAAAATCTGAACTTCAACATAATTTTTTTGAATAACCAGTACCTTCATAATGGGCCAAATTAAGCCAAAATCCTTCGTGCAAAGGGGTATGATGTTTGGATTTTAAAAATCCCCGTGAGACCTAAATTTGTTGGTTAGAATCCAATACTAGTTAAAATTAAACAGAATCCAACAGACCTTTGATAATTACATCAAAAGTTCACATTCATTTGATGTGGATTGTCTATATTCCATTGTTATTCTCTTAAAAGATTATTTATGTACAAAGAGTTAGAAAAGAGTATTAATATTTAAAAAGTGGAACTATAAGGGCAAACACTGATTCAGCATACATTTTAATTTATTAAATGTTTGCTTTATTCTGCTCAAAACCGTCACTTAAGACATTATTTTTTGCATAAAGAATGATCTACAAAGATTCTTAGTAAAATATATTTCTAGTGGAACAAGAAGTTTAGCTTGTTTACCGGGTACTGGATTCAACAGCATTTGCTTAACAAGCTGGGCATTAAGGAACCACATCAGTCATATTTTTATTCCAAAATTTGCCATCGGTTTACTAAGCAAAGCTCCTCCAGAACAAAAAAATCTGATTTCATAAAAAGATCACACACACCAGCCCAAACAATCTGAGGTGCTGTACTCAGAGTTGTCTGGAAATTCAGCATATTTTATGTAACTAAGTGCAAAGCACTTTCCTCACAGCTAAGTACATGGAAAGCACAGCAGTATTATAAAAGGGAAAGATTACCAATGATGTCTAGACATGGAGAAAGTATGACCTCAATTAGAGCACTCCAGTATTTACTTTTCCTTTCTAGAGAGAGATATACAGTATTTCATGATTTCAGTATTCAAGGGAGCAAGGTTTCTGAGCAGTATGGCAGAAATCCTCAGATAGACTGCAGGCTGGGAAGACTTAAAAGGAAGAAGAACGGATCTGCCTGAAAATCATCTCTGCTAGAAAAAGCAGCAGCAGAGTGCAGCTACTTCTCATCTCCATCATGTAGACAGTGTTGGTTGCAATTTAAAAGTATCCATATTAAAAATAAAATCAAAACAAAAAAATCCAAAACCCCAACCCCCAACTCCCATCAACATTGTGAAGTCCAACATTCAGTCTTTAGGAAGCATTTAAATGGCACTTGGCTGTGTAGCTTTATTGCAGCCACTGTGTACACAGCAAACAGAATCTTTGTCTCAAACTTTCTCACTGTTACATAGGTAACAATTGAGTTTTCACTCACTCTTGGGTTCAGGGTCCCATCCCTACTTTCTTACTTATTTAAATCTGTTATTATATTGAATTATTTTATTTGTAATGGAACTCCTTAAAATAATATTTGCTTATTGCACAGATGTGAAGTAGACTACGATTGTTATGCTGCAGCTTTGAAGTCTAAGGATGACATTGAAAGACAGAGACACCTTGTTTTTGCATAAGAAATTATCTGTAAAGGTTCCTGGTTTAATGTATTTCTAAGCAAGTAATACATTTAGTTCGCTTGCTGATCGCTTAGCATTTATAACAACTCAGTTCAGTGTATGGCTCCCATCAGTTCTGCTTGCGATTTTGCGTGCTGAGCCCACATGCAAAATGAATATCCCAAACTGTGAGTTAGGGAATAAGGAATGCAAGATTACTGACTGACCATTCTAGCAAAATCTGACGTGTGCAACCAGGCAACACAGCAAAGCTCTCAGTATTTTCTACATTGCAATCTGTCATCTACTCAAGCTAACCCAGCCACATGAAGCAGTCTGGCTGTGGAAGCTCCAGCTAGCCCTGAGATTAACTCAGAAAAGTGAATTACCGTGTGCTGCTGCAGAATTATTCCCGATACCTGAACTGCTCAGTTATCTCTACGTTATAAGCTTCAGTGTAAACATACCCACAAGTGTCAAAGACTATAGCCTGTCTTCTTGGGCAACCATCTTTTTTTAAAATCCCACAGTGTTTTTGTTTTGATCACACACCTTGAACTTCTGCAATGAATAGGGGAAGAGGCCTATGAAAGTTTGTTTACAACACAACTCCATTATACGATCCTGACTGACTCCCAAACTCAGACCAACCTGTGTTATGAGTGAGGTAAGGACGCTGGCGGGGGAAATAGATGTTGAATGTATACAGGCAATTAAAGCCTGCATCAGAGCCTGCTTACACAAAGGGCTGGTGGAGGCAAGAATTCAGGATTATGTTCTTTTAATGTGTTATCTTCAAATGTAATGCCTTGGCAGGGGCTGGGGGTGTTTATGCATGTTTATATAAACAAATGAAAAGCCAGAAATGCCAAAGTATGGACAATACTGAACTTCTTAAGGTGGCAAAAGGCAAGCAGGAAAGTTTGTTTCCTTGATGCGTGATTACTGGGAGCCATGGCAGATTTCAGCAGGGGAGACCTATCAGAGAAGTCCTCTTAGCTGCAGATTGCAAGACCTCTAAGGAGCTCTCTAGGGGTGGAGAAGGGCTGTTAAAAGGAGTTCACTTCCAGGCTGTGACAAACTTCTTGGCACGAGCAAAAGGTAACTTTTCAGAGGTTTACAACTAGTTTGATAAGATTTTCAGAAGAATATCATTAAGCACCTCTTCAGCGCTGAGGCTAAGCTTTTCTCAACCAGCAGGTTCTTGAGCCAGACTTTGAACATGCCAGACCTTAACGGAATAGCTGGTAGTTTACACTTAAATAATAAGCAAAACAATATAACCTCTTAATCATAGTCCCAAAGATGGCTGAAGTTTTCCAGGAAAAAAAACTTCATGTGCATGCCAGACATCTGAAATGAAAAACTCCACCCTAAAAGCTACAAAGCTAGCTGAGAGCAAGTAGCTCATAATTAGAAAGGTTGTCATTCAGCACAGCAAAATAGTATTATTAGAAAGCTAGTTCACTGAAACCATATTTTTTTCTTTTGTGTAAGGCAATAATTTTGATGGCAATCTAGTCAGGAAAATTTCTCAGCTCAGGGCAGTAACTAACCAATATACGTCTGTGAGAGAAAAAGAAAAAAAAACCTAGTTAAATCCCTCCTCTTAGAGTGGGCAGTAGATATGCAAGTCTGGCATTTTTATTGAGTAAGGTTTTGTGTAGGGGGGTTCAAAATTGTATTTTAAAATCTAAATTTCACCTTACTGTGTAAAGGATTATTTGTGACAATTTTAAAAAATCATTGCCTATCTTCTTAAACTGGGAAGTATTTGAAAACTAACCACTGACAATTCTGTTCATGCAAATTCATGTATCTCATTTCTCACTAAGAAAAAAGAGGACTGATCAGTACAATATATACAGAAAATACAGTTCTCAGTAAAATAGGAACGAGGGCAGGTGTTAATGTCTCCCCCAAATACATTTATTTATCTTTAATACTAATGTGATTTCCATTCGTGCATGATAAAAAGATGAACAGAATTGTAAGGGTTAAATCTCGACATAGCTTCCCTTCTTACGCTCACAAATAACTTTGGCCACAGTTTTGTAGAGTATGTTACTTGATAACACACAGACATTTAACTACCAGATTAACAGGTACATTAATGTATGTAGATGTTGACATATCCACATTTGCACCCGTAATTACTTGCAGATGTGGACTATGGGCAAAAAACCAGTCATATTTTAAATACTACTCTTTAAGGAAATATTGTGTCCATTTTCAAAAAGGGTAGAAAGGAAGACCCTGGGAACTACCGACCTGTCAGCCTCACCTCTGTGCCTGGGAAGATCATGGAACAGATCCTCCTAGAAGCTATGCTAAAGCACATGGAGGCCAGGGAGATAATTGGAGATAGCCAGCATGGCTTCACCAAGGGCAAGTCCTGCCTGACGAACCTAGTGACTTTCTATGATGGTGTGACAACAACAGTGGACAAAGGAAAACCAATGGATGTCATCTATCTGGACTTCTGCAAAGCCTTTGACGCGGTCCCCCACAACATCCTTCTCTCTAAATTGGAGAGCTATGGATTTGATGGGTGGACTGTTCGGTGGATAAGGAACTGGCTGGATGGCCGCATCCAGAGGGTAGTGGTCAATGGCTCGATGTCCGGATGGAGACCAGTGATGAGTGGTGTCCCTCAGGGGTCCGTACTGGGACCAGTGCTGTTTAATATATTAATCAATGACTTAGACAGCAAGATCGAATGCACCCTCATCAAGTTTGCGGACGACACCAAACTGAGTGGTACGGTTGACACACCAGAAGGACGGGATGTCATCCAGAGAGACCTGGACAGGCTGGAGAGGTGGGCCTGTGTGAACCTCATGAGGTTCAACAAGGCCAAGTGCAAGGTCCTGCACCTGGGTCGGGGTAACCCCCAGTATCAGTACAGGCTGGGGGAAGAAAGGATCGAGAGCAGCCCTGCCGAGAGGGACTTGGGTGTGCTGGTGGATGAAAAGCTGGACATGAGCCGGCAATGTGCGCTGGCAGCCCAGAAGGCCAACCGTACCCTGGGCTGCATCAGGAGAAGCGTGGCCAGCAGGTTGAGGGAGGTGATTCTGCTACTCTACTCTGCTCTGGTGAGACCTCACCTAGACTACTGCGTCCAGCTCTGGAGCCCTCACCACAAGAAGGACATGGAACTGTTGGAGCGGGTCCAGAGGAGGGCTACAAAAATGATCCGAGGGCTGGACCACCTCTCCTATGAGGACAGGCTGAGACAGTTGGGCTTGTTCACCCTGGAGAAGACAAGGCTGCGGGGAGACCTGATTGGGGCCTTTCAGTACCTAAAGGGAGCCTATAGGAAAGATGGGGAAAATCTTTTTAGTAGGGCCAGCTGTGACAGGACAAGGGGTAATGGTTTTAAACTGAGGCAGGGTAGGTTTAGACTAGATATAAGGAAGAAATTATTGACACTGAGGGTGGTGAAACACTGGAACAGGTTGCCCAGAGAGGTAGTGGAGGCCCCATCCCTGGAAACATTCAAGGCCAGGTTGGATGGGGCTCTGAGCAACCTGATCTAGTTAGCAGTGTCCCTGCTTACTGCAGGGGGGTTGGACTAGATGACCTCTAGGGGTCCCTTCCAACCCCAAACATTCTAAGTCTACAACATATCTTTATTTTAAAGTAATTTTGGCATGAGATTTTTAAAATACTCAGATGCCAGTTAGGTTTGCATCCCTAACTCAGGCAGATGCTTTTTGAGATTTCACCTTGAAAGCACACTTGGAGTTGTTGCTTTTTGAATGTACAGAAAAATTCTGTCTGTCTTTTCAAATTAACACGTCTGAGCCTTTGATTTTTTAGCTACAGGAAGGTTATTTTGAGATGCTTCTTCCTGCACTTAAAGGTTTTTCCTCTCTTACTTTGCCCCCCTTGGAGCTCTTCAGCTCTTCTGTCTAATCATGGAGTGTTCCTCATGGTGCTCCTGTGACATGCAAAGCAAGAACAAGCAAACAAAAGATGTCTGGGTACATCATCATATTTCTCATAAGTCAGAGAATAAAAATAGGGAAGTAACTAATTTATTTCACTACATTAAGGAGTCCAAGAATCAGGAATGTAAAAGCCAAAAAACCCAAGAAAGAAGAAGGTAAAAATCCTCCAATTCTGTCCTGCAAACTAGGATCAAAGAGAAGGTCCATGGCAGAGCAGAGAAGACAACAGTGTAATAACGATGACACTGCTTACAACTGTTGCAATGCTTTCATGATGGTGCTGGACCAAGACAATGGTGATTTTATGGTCCTGTGCAGTGGCAAAGAGACATTTGCCAATTATAAATACATCTGCTTATTATACAACAGTAGTTCATTCTATCTATCTCTAACAGATCTCTGACTCTTAGAGAGTCAGTACAATTATCTCTATTTAAGAGACAAGATGCCTAAAACCCTTCATCATGCCTCCAAAAATATTCCAGCTTTCTCTTTGGCATTCCCTTTACTATAAACATCACCAAAAATCTCAAGACTCCCTTGTGAAAGCCCATGATAGCTACCTGTGCCCACAGGGTAAGGTAATTTCTATTTACAGTGTCAAGGTAGAGCTTTTCAAGGTGACAAAAGTAACACTGCAAAATTACAGCAAGGGTTTCAGAGGGAAGAGCCAAGGGACATGCCAGGCTGAATGAAGAACTGTGCTTTGCAGGCTTGGCTCTACTGGCATGTTCGAAGGAGGCATCAGCCTCTCGAAAGGTTGTCTGTGCCTTCCCTTCAATGGGGCTTTGTTAGCTGTAATCCCTCAAATGCCAGATGAAGGAAAAAAATTTCAAAGATAACTCCTAAATGTCTCTCAGACAGTCTAGCTTGATTTGTTCTCTGCATTCTTTCATCCCTTCTGTTTGCCTTATGACAAGAAATCCAAATGGATTTGGTCTGCACCTAATCAGCTACCAAATGATAGAACCGAACAGAGCCAGTTGGGCCACTGATTAACTGAGGAAGTGGTTTTCCTAAAGATGCTACTGGAATTGGATGCAATACAACAGATGCCACCAAAGGACACTGGTGTCATTATTCATCTCCCTCCTTTCCATCATCACTACACTGAAATGGCTGAATGCCTGATTTCTTTCTGTAGTAAGGTATAAAGATAGGGGCAATTTTGGCAACAAATGAGTATGGAATCATGATGTGAGGAACTTTGGCATGATGCTAATACTTATGACCTGAAGCTATGTCTTTCATAATAAGACTTTCTTCTATTGTGCAGGCTGGCAAGATCCTAGGAGTGTTGCAGAAGAAACAAATCAAGGAATTAATCTCTAGTTTTTACCTGCCAATAAAAGTTAGGATAGCATCCTCAAAGAGCAGGTGATTTTCCTTGCTGCAATACTTATGTTAGGGCAATAATCAAAATAAGAAACTTTTCTGAAGGACAGTGGTCTAAGAAGATACTAAAGCCTGATGGACCCTGGAACTGGCCTAACACAGTCACTAAAATCTTCTCTCCTTTGCACATGCGGCAGACAACATTCTTTATGTCTCATTCAGTCCAATAAATAGGAAGAAGAGAGACATAAAAATACTCAAAGTGAAAACCAAAATGCTTTAGCACAGAGTGGAAAGATAAAAGAAAGAGAAAACATAGTGCAAATGTCCGATGTTAGTCATGTTGCTTACCACACTGTTGAGGCTGTTGAGATATGGTGATAAGTGTAGTAAAAGAATCTCTATAGAACAAGGGTGGACTTGTCTGTGGAATTTTGGTGTTTCTACATTCAACCTTCTCAACATGTAATGCACTTGCACCTTCCACCATTGCAATTAGTTATTTCATTGGTATGTTATGAAGCTAATGAATGCTTATAAATTATTTTGTGTTCCTCAGAGAGAGGGAGGATTTTGAGCTACACCCATTAGAAATGAAATCAAATGTTATAGAGATAAAAATACCAAAGAACAATGATTCCAGATGGAACATAGATATTCAAAGGGGCTCAGTCTTCAAGGAAAAAAAAAAAAAAGAAACAACAAAAAAGTTGAAGGTTTGAGCTCTAAATGTAGTGTGTGAGAAGTTAAAGAAGTAAAGGAAAATAGTAACAAAATAACTTGTTTGGGTCAGGATAATTTTGTGGAAGGATGGTAAAATAAGTCTTCTAGAATCAGAAAATAAAGTAAAATCAGAACCTAGTTGAAAATACTTTCTCATTCTATGAGCTAGGATTTTATATAAAAGCTGATCATAGAAAAGGAATTTGAATCAAGCAAATAGGAGCTGATTCCGTTTGAGATAAAATGATAAAACCCCACAGATATTCAACTAAGCATTTACAATTCAAAAGGACAAGCTTTTATGAGCTAATAGAACTGTTTAATAAAGTCTATTAAGATGAGAATCCCAAGGGATTTGGTCATGGAAGAAGCCTGGAATTTTAAAGTCAAAAGTATTGAATCTTACAGAACATTGTACCTCAAGGTACAGAAAATTTTGAAAGAACTTTGAAATGACCTGCAAGAATAACCACCCCAAGAACACTATTAGAAATAAGTAGGAGAGACCTAAGAAAAAGATTTAGTAGGAAAAGAGCTATGAATCTGGAAATGAAAGATGAAAGTTAAAATACTCAAAATAGAATCTTAGTTTGTCCTTGATGATATTGAACCATAAGGTATTTCCTTTTTAAGCCATATAAATTGAAACAAAAAGGCATAAGGAAAGAAGAAGTAGGGCAGCTTTGCAGTCAGGATAAAACAGAGATTAAAGATAATCTAGGTGTGGCCAAAAAATGAAACAAACTTTGCCTCAGGTTTCAAGAAGGACAATTATGTTGAATTGGGAGGAAAAGCAGAATGTTTAATGGCAGCTTTCATTTCCACACCCTTGTTATCGCAACTACAGTGGAAACAGAAGTCATGAGGCTTAATGTACTCAAGTCAGGGGGATTAGGTGGTCTCCCTTTCAGGATTTATAAGAAGTATTTTTAAACACACCTTTCAAGTCAAATTTGGTATGACAGAACACCAAATGCTGTGCCTACGGTTAAAAGTGGAGAAAGTAATCAGGCATCTGTAAACCTGTAACTCTGTACATTGCTTTAGGACAGATTTTGAAGGAAGAGATATTTAAAGACAATTTAATAGGGTGTAAAACAACAGGGATTTAATCAAATGTAGATCATCCCAGACAGATTTTCTAGACAAAGGAAGTGCACTGGATTTCATATATCAAGACTTCAGGAAACAGTGCCAACTAAGAAGCTTGTCATTTAAAATCAAAGAAAAGAATGAAGAATCTGTGAAGTGAGCACAAAACTGTCAGGCAGTATTGGTAGAGGAGCTGAAGCTAAGTTGCTGGTACAGTTCTTCAAGGCTCAGTCTTGAGACAGGTGATGATTAATAGTCCAAGGTCTGTTTTTCACTCAGGAAGCAAGAGAGTGAAATGTTAATTTGCTTATACCTCTCAACTTTTTACTTTTATCAGTAGAGGACAACTAGGGTAACATATGGAAGAGCTGGATGTTCCTGAGGAGTAACAGGATAGCAGCTCATAACAGAAAATTCTGCTACAATGTGAGAGCTTATCAGCTGAACAAGGTGCAGAAGGACCTGAGTGGACTAGCTAATTGCAGAACTATATGGGTTGCCAGGAAAGAGTCCAGAAGTCTAAATTTGTATTAGATTTATTTCTAGAAGAGCCTGGACATTGTATGTGATCTTGCAATTCTTTCAAACTTCTCATTATACATGTTCAAGAACTACGAATTAAAACAAACAATTGCAGAGCAGAGGTACTAAAAGATCCAGCTAGTGGGACACATGCATTATGGAGACTGAAAGAGCACTGCCAAGTTAACAAAAATAAGACTGAAAGGCAATGCACTTTCTATCTGTAAATAGAGATAGATTAAACAGCAGGAAGAACTAGATTCTTAAGGCTAGTGGTTTTGATGAAAGCTGACACAGTGGGAATAAACTGACTAAGAATAAATTTTATCTGGAACTTAACAGAAGGTTTCTAGTGACAGAGAAAACAAAACCACTAACTTTGTGGTTTTAGCAAGAACTTCAGTGTTCTTATGCAATAAATTCTTTGACATGGTACCAGCATTTGTAATGACTGGACTCCATAATTCTTGCTGCATTTGTATTCCTAAATGAGCATAAATATGTTAAATATTATAATCTACAGGTCTGAAACACTAGTATCACCTAGTCCAAACTCAAGAATGATACATTTCTTGTTTACACTCCTACCCATTTGGAGGCTTTTTACAGCAAAAATCCTTATCACTAGAAATGTGTCTGGTGCAGCACAAACACTGTGACTTTCATTTATCTTCTTCCTGGCTGAGTGGCTTGAGTCTCACTGAGGAACGTCTTATAAGGCTTTTATTAATGCATGTCTTCTAAATCTTCAAACCTGAAGTTCATATGCTTGTCTAAAAATTGTTAGATTTGTGTGGAAATTTCACAGGTTGAAACTCCCTAGATTCAAACTTTCAGGAAGAAGAAGCTGAGATTTGCTCAGAATTTCCAGAAAACTAAACAAAGTATTTCTTATGGAAAAAAAAGAAAGACACACCTCCTTTTCACTCACCGTAGTAAGCACATTCACATGTCAGTCTTCTTTCTCCCACTGTCCTCTCAGCCTGCCTGATCCCCAAACCATCCAACACTTTCCCTCATCTTACCCCACACATCCCTCTAGTCTTATTTTGCCCAGAGCCAATTAATAACACATGCCCATCACTCTCCTGCGGAGCCTCTCTGCACCTGCTCTGCACCCTAGAATTCTCTAGGTGGGTCAAGTACCCTCTAGATTTATTTCACCTGTCAGAAAGCGAGCTTGCAACTGATATTTATGTCAAATCTTATATCATATTAGTATAATTTGCTGACATAATGCTGCGTTATAGTCACGCTTCCATGTATGACTTTTTGTCAGAGTTGTAAACTGCAATTTTGAAAGGAAATAGCTTGGAAAGTGTTATAAAATGGAAAAATCCAAACTTTATCTTCCTTGAAATTCATGTCAATATACTTCACCATCTCTAGAATTATATGCCCTATATTTCATGGGTTAAACTGATCATTCCAAAACTTCAATATTCTCTGTTCTCATTCACCTATTTAGTCTCAGTTGTAGACTGTACTTGGAATTTTACATTCTGTCATTTTCTGCAGTCTTACAAACCTGATCAATTTGTAGAAATTGGGGAATGTCATCTATTTTGCAGCTGCACCTTCATTTTTTGCAGGATTTTCATCCTTATATCCCAGAACCTTGGGAGGCAGGCATGGAGAGCTGACCTGACCATCTCACCCAGCAGTCTGAGGAAATCACTATGCTCTGGCCAAAGAGAGATAAGTGTGATGAGGTGAAGAAATCCCAGTATGAAAAAAGAAGAAGAGAAAGTCAGTAAAGTTGAGGGTAAAAAACTCCCAGGGTTTGTAACGTCCCCTGACCCAGCTGAAGAACTTGCCGACTGCAGTGGCAGCGATAACTGCCTGGCCCTTCAGAAGGAAAGGCTATCTTCTGCAGGAATAGGAAGGAACTGAGAAGGAATTGTTTTCCTTATCACCACTGATGTCCATTTCCATTCTGCTCTATGGACTTTGTATTTTTCCTGTTCTGTTTCTCTCCTTTCTAAGTTGCCTATCTTCTAGCTACAAGGACAAGTAAGAAAGAATCATTGAAACAAAGAGACTGGGTAAATGGAATGACTTAGCAGTTTGGAAATGATTAAAAGTTCTTTCTGCTATATCTGGAAACATAGTTGTATCATCTGGTGGTTTTAGATGTGATTTTTGTTTTTGAAAAAAACATTGCTTACAGTCCCCTCAAGTCTTTGTGCTTACTAAGCCTAACTCCAGTCACTGAGTAACAATAACGATTTCTCCACGACCTAACCAGTTATATTTACCCACCTTTTCAAAGCAATCTGGGCTGCACAAAAGCTGTATAGGTGTGGAAATGAATACACTGAATTCTGGATGTCTATCCGTGGTCTAAATTCAGATGCATTCTTAGGAATTCTGTTGGGTTGCAACTGGTGAGCATGCATCTTTCATCAGCTGCAGAATGAGGAAGGAGTACTCAAAAGGATTACTAGTTTTCTATGCTATTTTGAAAGAACAATTATGGTACGTGTGAATCAGTAATCCAGTGGCGTTTTATAGGCAATCAGTTTTGTGATATTTATTCATTTCTTCCATCCCCTGTCTAAGCAGCTTAGGGAATTTCAGGGGAAAAAAATGAGAAAACTATGAAAAATGCATAGTTAAACATTCAGTCATGAAACACTGAAGTAAAGGTTTAAACAACCTAAATAAAACTAACATGTATTCTTGGCATATGGATCAGGTCCAAATCTGAGACAACATATTTCATTTCACCATACATCAGTACAAATCTAGTTTAAATGAACAATGGCTGTAAGAAATAGCTGTTATTATAATTTCTTACAGTTATTATTTCTTAAGAAAATGATTTCCAATTAAAAATTGTCATGGAAAACGGTGATCCTATGAAGTCTCTCTCAAAAGAAAGCATTTAAAAACCAATTCCATGCTAGAAAAAAATTGGCATGTGTTAGAGAAGCTTGCTGTGTAGTGATGAAATGCCCATTTCCACTCCATTTCCAAGAAGAGGGAGTCTGGTTTACCAAACTATCTAGGTCTAAATCCTTGCCACCAAAAATATTATAGGAAGCCAAAGACAGCTGGCATTTTTCTGTCCAGACCTGGGTGGGTTTGATGATCATAGAAGATTCACAAGAAAGTATTTGCTAATCTCTTGTTGCCCTCACGTCAGCCTTCATAGTCACCCCATACATCAGAGCAAACGCAGAGGAAATGGTTATTCTGCCCAGCGCGGGTTGCTGCTGAATAGCTCAGCAAGGTGTCCAAGCCAGACCCATGAACTTAGATGGCCTAATGCGCCCCACAAGGCCACGGATCATTTCTGCTGCATAAGGCCTCCACTGCTACACTTCTGCTTTACAATCTGAGTCTACGAGTAAACGAAATCATCTGAAAATAATTCAGGCATTGATGTATGGTGCTTGCTCATGGGCTAAGAAGCAACGAGGACACTACCCTGTTCTGACTTTAAAATCCCTTTAAATCACCTCAATTATTAAAAAAAAAATTACAACAATCAGCTAAGATAATATAAAAGGTTTGGATATTCCATGGAATAGAATGACTATGCACACACAGACACGTATAACTATACACACCTATGCAAATTCAGAGAAAAGCTGACACATCCTGTTACCTTTTGTGAGAGAATCATTAAGTTTTATGTGCAGACACCTCTGTTTTAAATCATCAGGCTAGCAGCAGAACTACATGGCTTTTCCAAAATCTCCCCTCAGCCCCCAGCCTCCAAATAAAGTACTAATTGCTGATGCTTTTAGTACAGAATCACTTCATTAATCCCAGCTACTACCCCCATATATGAATGCATTATAACTCTGTTCTGGGATTCATTAATTGACCTAGTTAATTTGATCCCTAATAGCCTGTAATTAGGGATGTGTAAAATAGTTTGAAAAAATTTGTTGCAAGCAGACATTCCCTGAACGGTGGGTGTATAAGCCTTCAGTAAAGCTTGTTCCTGAGATTTGTCCTTTTATCTTTAAAAGGCTTTAGAAAGTTTGCACTAAAAAGGAGGGAAGGAGAGGGAAATGAGTGAAAAACAAGGAGAGCAGATAACCTTTGATGCCAAGTTAATTTCATTTACCCGTGTGACCTAATCTAATTTGAAAACTTCGCTGATATCTGTCAGAAAAGTGAGTGTAGAAAAACTGGCTGGAATCGGAGAGAGAGAGGAAAAAAAAGGAAGTTCCTAGAAATGCACAAAAAAGGCCTGCATTGAGCTCTTTTTGAATGCCAAACTGCACTTCCAAGTGTCACAGCTCTGTCTTGTATGCCAGGCAGGGTACCTGTGAAGAGAGAAGGATCTTCCCCCTTGGAACAGAGCAAGCATCCTTAGCACATGCAGCACCCAGGGGAAAACAATGTTTGAGAAAGTGAACTGCTGAATATGTATGTGTTTTAAGAAAGCATTTCATTTGAGAAGTTTTTGCAACTTTCAGAAAGATTGAGTTTTAGGGAGGAAGTGATTCTGCAGGCAGGGCCTGGCCTGCTCTACTGTCAGAGGAAATAAGTGAAACTAAAATGAAGTGATAATATACTGTAGGAAATTTAAGAGAAAGAAAGGCAGAGCAGAAATGGCAATCTGGGACCATACAGCTGATCCCCAAAATAGACACAATGGCCAGTGCCAAACTAGCTGCCAAAAACGGTAGATTGTAAAATTACCTAATACCTATGTCATGTTTACTTTATATTTACATTGGGGAATGGGCTCCCCAACAGACACAATACTCGACAGTATTTTTGTTCACTGTCACTATCATTACCCACCATCTGCTCTGCCAAATTTCCTTTCTGTTCTTTTTTGTGCATTCATCAGCACAGGAGTAAGTAACAACCTTAATGACTGCAGCATATTGCTTCTGGATTAGCAGCAGATATTGTACTACTCCTGGCTTATGGACAGAGCTGTAAGTAGGAGACCTGGCAGGGGGTTCCATTTAAAATCCTTTCCCCTTTGCAAAAAGAAATACAGTAACTAGGAAAGTTTTGTCCCAACTCACTAGCAAGGATGTGATCTATGGTTTGGTTAAAAAAATAAAATAATAAAAAAAGTACGTCCTCCTGTGAAATTCAGTGAGGTACCCCTGCCAGCTCCAGGGAGATGGCTGTGTTCTGACAAGATGTCTTAGTGTGATGGGTAGCCTGAAACACTGGCGGAGAGCTCTGCTTACTTTGCTCAAAACCACAGATAGAGAAACCACAGCTTTGAGAAAAGGGCAGCTTTTGAAAAGGACACATTTGCTGAGTGAACCTTGTGGGTTAATACAGTGACCCACAAGCACAAGAAGGCCTTTTTGTCTGTGTAGTCTGTGGGTAGATGCAGCAGTGGCTAATCCAAGCCTGGCACATCTTTACTTATTCTTCGCTTTGAGGCCATCTGAAGAGAGTTCTCAAAAACTTATCTCAGGTCTCTTTTTTGTGTGCTGAGCAGACTTTTTGTTGCTGAGCTTAGTCAAATACTGAGAAAGTAAGCAAGGGTGTTTTTTTCTTGCTAAAAACCAAACCAAACTGAACCAAACCATCGTTTTTAAACATCTTGCACCAAGATGGGGCGGGGGAGGGGGGCGGGGTGGGGAGGCAGGGAACGTGAAGGGAAGAAATTAAAGAAATGGGAAAAAGGGAAAAAATGACAAAGAAGAAGAGCCAAAGGAAATTTGGCCTGGAAAGCTTCCTCAGGAGTATTACAGTATAAGGAAATACAGCAGAAAAATATATAGATGTATATAAATTTAAAATATATTATGGAAAGTTTCCTACTAAAAACACATTCAAAACCAATTACTTCTGATCCACAAAGAGAGGAAAAATGAAGTGATCTTAAGCTTCAGGTATCCTAGGATGGAGTGCTGCCAGGCTGTTTGAATGCAGGCGGCTTCAGGGCAGTCCAGACAGGCTATGGGTTAAAAAGCTTAGGAGTCTGATTCTGTTCCCACTAAATTCAATGGCAAATTTCATTTGGACTTTGAAACAGGCATGGAGTGAGCTTTGTATGCAGCCATCAGGGACAGAAGAAGTTAGCCATGGTGTGAGAGCTTTGTTAATATATTGGAGTCTGGATCTGACAGTGAGATGTGTGCTCCTCCTGGGTAACTGCCCCTGAGGCCAATGCCACAAACCTGTCGAAATGAAATCTGCGGTAAAAAGAAGACCAGAGCCCAAAGCTTGGGACTATCAGCATGCAAATAAACTAATGCCATAGTGACACTTCCTTAGGGCTTTCACAGCTAAGAGCTGTGACCTGACTACATGAGCACAAGTAGGGAAAGAAAGCAGGAGGGACTTCCACTCTTCTGCAGTTGTGCTAATACATTCTGATTTGGAAAGTACCACTGTATTTCTTGATTTTAGTTGCAGAATAATTCCAAACTCATGTCGATCTACTCAGCAAGTCTATGGCTTGGCTGCAAGTGTTTATCAAGTTTTACAATGTGCAGTTGTTGTAAACACATGAGAAGTCCACTGTGTACCAGCCTGTAAGGTCTGCAGAGCTTTCCAGGCACTCTCCTTCAGGTATGCCTCTTCTGATTAAATCAAATATTGTAAACTGTAAAAGCAAATGCTACTACAGGATTATTATCCAAAAATTTCTCTTCTCTATACAGCAGCCTTTGGGGAGTGTTCAGGATTGGTTTTTTTCTCTCATGACCAGTGATAGGAAGTTGGACACTAACAGTTTTTCTCTTCAAAGACCCCCTGTGGTATTTTTGATATTTACATCTATATCTATATATATATGCTTACCTTTTTGTTGTCATACAGTATGAAAGGAACAATGCTGTTATAAACTGCTAAACTTCCAAAATTAGGTACCCATTTAAAGTGTCTCAGGGTTCAAGATACCCAGCCTGAGATTCCTTCTAGGGGATCAGTTTCATAGTGAGATGCATTAACTGGACAACTGCAAATGGAGACAACTATTGATCACATTGGGTAAGACGGAGAGTCTGGCAAAGTGAAATGCATGCTCTCTGAGCTATCGCAGCAGGAGGTAAAGCTCATACTAATGTTGTGAGCAAATCTAAGTGGCGCAGCTCAGAAGTATGTGGTGTCAGCTCGTAGATGTACACTGGGAGGAGGCTCAAGAAAGAAGTCTTGCAAAAACCAGGTCCCTTTAGCATTAAGAGCTTTGAAAACCAGCAGGGACTGCTTAAAATAAATCCTCTAGTTTATAGGCAGCCAACGTGAAGGGCTCAGGGGGGTGTAATATGAGCATCGCTGCTCAATCCTGTGAGTGAACATGATGCTGCATTGAGGACTAGCTGTAGTTTTGACGTTTTTCTCAGAGCTAATAATGGAAGCAGCAATTCGCTCTCTCCAGAGAGAGGAGCGGAAGGCATTTTAGCAGCCTGAATATATTTGTGCACAGGGCTGACAAAAATGGCAGGATAGATTTGGAAACTCCTCATGGAGTTGTTTTTATGCACACATACAGCAGCGTTTAGATCCATATCGTAAAGGAATAATGAATGGGGTTTTGGAGCAGCTGACTGCAGAGAAGAGGGATGGTAGTACTCTTGTGGGTCATATGTCCTTGTAGATGTAACTTGAAAACTTAAATGATTAATGCCAGCTTTGGCTGTCTTAAACCAAACCCACAAAGCCTGAGACAGGCCTTCTTTTTAATGACTTTCTGAACCTCAGCAAGGTCATATGCTCTTTGATGGCAGGAAATTGTTAAGCAGGTGTATTTCTGAATTTTACTAGTATCACCACTTACGTATAAAGTTAGAAAGAGACTCCTTTTGCACCTCTGGAAAAAGTAGAATATAACATTGTCACCACTTGGTTTTGGTATTACTGCTCAAGGACAGCTTTGCTAAGATATTCAGGAATCTAGAGATTGCAACAGACTCCTAACAGCGTCTAGCAGAAACTCTTCAGTTAGGCCCTTGTCCCTCTTGAATAACTCGTCTTTCAAATTTTTACAAATACTACTCTACATCATTAGAATTAGGACTTCAGAAAGAGTGAGGTTGTACCCACAGAATCAGTCCGTCACAGGTCCAAGCCTCTTCTCAAAACTGGAGTGTGGCTGGGAGAGAAAATTTAAAACTAGATGCTGTAAACTCATGTCCAAATTCTTACTCAGGAGATGAACCTACACTACCCCACAATCCCAGTTCTTGGTTTTGCATCTTATAGGAACAGTGTGGTTTTTCTGAGACCAGGCTATGCTGAGGCTTCAACCAAGATAGTGAACAGATAGTACAGGCCCCTTAAGTATGCTTAAGCCAAACGTCTGGTGGACTCTTCAACTTGTAGTACAGACTGATATTTCCCTACCTACTCAGACTGCCACAGCACACTGCAGGTGCTGCTGCTTTGGTACCTCAAACAAAGAGGCTGTGTGATATTTAATACAGTGCTTCATAACGAGAAACACTTTTTTTATGTTGTCTCTTCTTTTTTGTGAGACCAGCATTTTTGCCAGAATCACTTCCTTTCTCTCCTCTCCAACCCCTCCAGGTACAACTAGCAGAGATGTATTTTAAAATGAGTTCCTAAATGAGAAAAAAGAAGGGTCATCTGGAAAGGTTTCACTAAGCACTGTGAGCTTTTTCGTTGCTATTTATCCTGTGTGTGAGCACCGTAGGATGAAATGCTCTTTAGACCTTTAAGTATGCTTGAATTATACTCAACCATTTTGCCATTCCTTGTTCACATAGGCTATTCAAGTGTAAACTACCCCCATATCCACTAGGTTGAAAGGAATTGTTCAAACATAGAATTACTATAATTTAATTATATATACATGAGGAATTGTTTTCCTGTCATAAGGTTATCATAAAATAAACAGCAGACTCTGCACGAAACACGTCTGACTCATGGCTATCCATTCAGAGGACATGCTCTCTGCACTTCGTTCCTCTCTTTTCTCTTTCATGTGCTTCCACAGTGAAGACAACAGAAAGAGAGAAAACATATCCTGACAACACAGAATCTGCCCAGAAGCAATATATGCAAAGTTTAGGATGAAAAGCCTTTGAGATACCCTACAAACAATATCCAAGTATCTCCCAGCAACGGAGACAAATTAGAAGGATTAGCAAACAAAAGTTGTACCATAAGTGTTCTAAGAATAAAAAAAAAATCAAGTATTTGAATATTAATGTCTATGATTACAAGTTGCCTTAATCACGAACTTAAAGACAGGATGGGGGCTGGAATTCATTTGATGAAAATAGAGGTATACATTTGATCTAGATACCTCGTCTTCATCTACAAAGTCTTATTGACTCCAGTCAACAAAGTAACGGTTCTAGACACAGTTCTTCTGTCCTGTTTTGAATATTACTTTCATGATGAGTTAACTGCTGAACTCAAATCCCCAGTTTTTGCCCTTGACTATAAGGGGAGTCTAGAAAGCCAGCTGAAACACAAACCCCTACACTCCAGGCATATAAAGATCAGTGAGATGAAGCCTGCCATGGACATCTCTGAGTTCTCCTAAGGATACAGGATTGCTATTTATTCCCAACAATTTTCTTTTTGTATATTCTTGTATTCCAGAATTCTTTTTGTATAAGGCTCGATGAATACTCAAACACAAACTGCAACATATTTTGCCTGTAGGATGTAGAGAGCACTATATTATAAAAAAGTATGGAGAATGACTTTTATCATTTTTTGAAATTACGTTTGGTCATTTACAGAATGCAAAAAAAACAAAACTAGAAAAATTCAGAAATTTTCATCCTATTATTTGGCCACATACTCTTATGAAAAACTGAATCACTTTACTAGATTAAGTAACTGTCTTGTTTTATTCTAAAGAGGGGAAGAGATAATTTATAACGTAGACCAGTTACCTTAAAAGTCTGCCATTTAGTTTATATCCTGTTCCATTTATCACTAAGATAAGAAAGAACAAAAAGTCAGTATCTCCTACCTCATTCTTAAAGCACTTAACAGTATTTAGGGAGGAGTTTGGAGAAAATCCTCCGCATCAAGCAAGTAGAAGGGTATGGTTGGCTGACCAACAGTAACAACCATGGAAACCATGTTTATTAAAAGCATCTTACCAATTTTACCAATTTCTCTTAGTCTGTATATGAAAGCATCAAGGTGGTAGGCAAAGAATCCAAGGAAACAAAATGATTTTTAATTTTTTCTGATTTCTTCATCAGAAAGCCTCACAGCTCAGCTCTGCCAAGAACCTGAAAAGTCAATATTCTCACAAAAACTTCAGATACCAGCATAAAATCGGTGTAGATTTTCTGTGAAAGGCACAGCATTGCAGAGTGCAATCATTGCAAAGAGCGATTCATGAGCCAGATCTCTGTGTTATCTGTCGGCAACTAATCAAAACAAAAAAAAAGTTAAACTATCTTCAGGCAGTAGGATGCATGTGGAATGTAGAGTTACTGGTTCTTCCTCATCTGTAATATTTTACAATAACGTATTAAATCTTTAGGATTTATTAATCATTAACACTAGTACAAATCAGTCCTGAAGTACTTTTCATGTTACTTTGGTTTATCAAATATATGTAAGTGATGCTCCCAACTAGAGCAATGTCTTGAATGAATCCCCTCCACTCTTGGACTTTATTCAATGACTGCTCAAAACATTTGGCAAGATCATAATTTAGGTAAGATGCTTAAGAATTATTTTATCACATTTGTATACGTGTGAAAATCATGGCTCCTAGATTAAGGATAGAACGGAAAGTCATAGAATCACCTCGGTTGGAAAAGACCTTTAAGATCATCGAGTCCAACCATTAACCTAGCACTACCATCCCACCACTAAACCATGTCCTTAAGCACCTCATCTATCCGTCTTTTAAATACCTTCAGGGATGAGGACTCCACCACCTCCCTGGGCAGCCCATTCCAGAGCCTGACAACCCCCTTGGTGAAGAAGTTTTTCCTAATGTCCAACCTAAACCTGCCCTGGCGCAGCTTCAGACCATTCCTCCTCGTCCTTTTGTCCATTACCAGGGAGAAGAGGCTGACCCCCACCTCACTACAGCCTCCTGTCAGGTAGTTGTAGAGGGCGATCAGGTCTCCCCTCAGCCTCCTCTTCTCCAGACTAAATAACCCCAGTTCCCTCAGCCGCTCCTCGTATGACTTGTGTTCCAGACCCCTCACCAGCTTCGTTGCTCTCCTCTGGACCTGTTCCAGCAACACAACATCTTTCTTGTAGTGAGGGGCCCAAAACTGAACACAGTATTCAAGGTGCGGCCTCACCAGCACCGAGTACAGGGGCACGATCACTTCCCTGCTCCTGCTGGCCACACTATTCCTGATACAGGCCAGGATGCCATTGGCCTTCTTGGCCACCTGGGCACACTGCTGGCTCATATTCAGCTGGCTGTCAATCAGCAGCCCCAGGTCTTTTTCCACCAGGCAGCTTTCCAGCCACTCTTCCCCAAGCCTGTAGCGCTGCATGGGGTTGTTGTGACCCAAGTGCAGGACCCGGCACTCGGCCTTGTTGAACCTCATACAATTGGCCTCGGCCCATCAATCCAGCCTGTCCAGGTCCCTCTGCAGAGCCCTCCTCCCCTTGAGCAGATCAACACTACCACCCAGTTTGGTGTCATCTGCAGGTTTACTGAGGGCACACTCAATCCCCTCATCCAGGTCATTGATAAAGATATTAAAGAAGACCAGCCCTAAAACTGAGCCCTGGGGGACACCGCTTGTGACCGGCCGCCAACTGGATTTAGCTCCATTCACCACGACTCTCTGGGCTCGGCCACCCAGCCAGTTTTTAACCCAGCGAAGAGTACATCCATCTAGGCCATGAACTGCCAGCTTCTCCAGGAGAATGCTATGGGAGACTGTGTCAAAGGCTTTGCTGAAGTCCAGGTAGACAACATCCACAGCCTTTCCCTCATCTACCAGGCGGGTCACCTGGTCACAGAAGGAAATCAGGTTGGTTAGGCAAGACCTGCCTTTCGTGAACCCATGCTGACTGGGCCTGATCCCCTGATTGTCCTCCATATGCCTGGTGAGCACACTCAAGATGAGCCTCTCCATAATCTTCCCCGGTACCGAGGTCAGGCTGACAGCTCTGTAGTTCCCCGGATCCTCCTTCCGGCCCTTCTTGAAGATAGGTGCCACATTTGCCAACCTCCAGTCATCTGGGACCTCCCCTGTTCTCCAGGACTGCTGATAAATGATAGAGAGTGGCTTGGCAAGCTCCTCTGCCAGCTCCTTCAGCACTCTTGGGTGGATCCCATCCAGCCCCATAGACTTGTGGATGTCCAGGTGGCATAGCAGGTCAAAGACTGCTTCCTCCTGGATTATGGGGGGTTTATTCCACTCTCTGTCCCCATCTTCCAGCTCAGGAGGCTGGGTACCCTGGGGATAACTCGTTGGGCCAAAGAAGGCGTTGAGTATCTCAGCCTTTTCCTTGTCTTTAGTGGCAATGTTCCCCCTTGCATCCACTAGTGGATGGAGGTTCTCCCTGGCTCTCTTTTTGCTGTTAACATATTTATAAAAACTTTTCTTATTATCCCTTACAACAGTGGCCAGGTTAAATTCCAGCTGGGCTTTTGCCTTTCTAATCTCCTCTCTGCATGACCTGACAAAATCCCTGTACTCTTCTTGGGTTGCCTTCCCCTTCTTCCAGAGCTGGTAAGCTCTTCTTTTTTCACTTAGTCTCAGTAGTAGACCTCTGTCCAGCCAGGCCGGTCGTCTTCCCCGCTGATTTGTCGTACGGCACATGGGGACAGCCTGCTCCTGTGCCTTTAAGACTTCTTCCTTGAAAAACACCCAGCCTTCCTGGACCCCTTTGCCCTTCAGGACTATCTCCCAAGGGACTCTCCCAACCAGCGTTCTGAGCAGGTCAAAGTCTGCCCTCCGGAAATCCATGGTGGCGGTCTTGCTGACCCCCTTCCTAACCTCACCAAAAATCGAAAACTCTACCATTTCATGATCACTAAGGCCTAGATGATTTCCGACCACCACCTCTCCCACCAGTCCTTCTCTGTTAGTGAACAGGAGGTCAAGCAGGTCACTTCCCCTGGTAGGCTCACTTACCAGCTGTGTCAGGAAGTTCTCTTCCACACACTGCAGGAACCTTCTGGACTGCTTCCTTTCTGCTGTATTGTATTTCGAGCAGATGTCTGGGAAGTTGAAGTCCCCCACAAGAACAAGAGCTCGTGACTTAGAGACTCCTGCCAGCCGCTTGTAGAATTCTTCGTCAACATCCTCATCCTGGTCGGGTGGTCTGTAACAGACTCCCAACAGGCTGTCTTTTCTGTTGGCCTGCCCCCTCATCCTCACCCATAAGCATTCTGCCTCACCACAAGTGTCAAGCTCTGTACAATCTAAACACTCCCTAACATACAGAGCCACCCCAACACCTCTCCTTCCTTGCCTGTCCCTTCTGAAGAGTTTGTAGCCATCCATCGCAGCACTCCAGTCATGGGAGTTTCTGTGATGGCGACTACATCATAACCATCGTGCCTTACAATGGCTTCCAGCTCCTCCTGTTTGTTGCCCATGCTGCGTGCATTAGTGTAGATGCACTTGAGCTGGGCTGTCAGTTTCACCCCCAGCAATGGGGTGACCCCCCCAGGCTCCTCTCTAGTGAGCCTGGTTATATCCCCTCCCCCCTTCAGGCCTAGTTTAAAGCCCTCTCTACAAGCTCCGCCAGTTCATGAGCAAGGATCCTATTTCCCTTCTGAGAGAGCTGGGCACTATCTGTTCTCGACAGGCCCGGTGCCATGAAAACCTCTCCATGGTCAAAGAAGCCCAAGCCTTTCCGATGGCATCAACCTTTGAGCCACACGTTAACCACTCTAGCTTTCCTATTCCTTTCCATGTTCCCTCCTGACACTAATGGGATTGAGGAAAGCACTACCTGTGCTCCGGATCCTTCAACCGTTTTCCCTAGTGCCCTGAAGTCCCTTTTGATCAATTTGGGGCTTCTCTCTGGCATTTCATCGCTGCCTGCCTGTATAATCAAGAGCGGATAGTAGTCAGAGGGCCGTACCAGACCAGGGAGTCTCTTGGCAATGTCCCTAACCTGGGCCCCAGGGAGGCTGCAGACTTCCCTATGGGATGGGTCTGGGCGGCATATCGGGCCCTCCATTCCCTTCAGAAGGGAATTGCCCACAACAATTACCCTTCTTTTTTTCTTTGTACAGTCAGTCTGGATAGGTAGGGGTGACCGTCTCTCCCTAGTCAACCCCCTGGTTTGGCCTTCATCCCCATCTTCAGTTGCTTGGCCCTCAACTTCCAGAGCCCCATATCTGTTACGCAAGGGCAGCTGGGAAGGTGAAGGAGCCCGGGAGGGGACTCTCCTCCTGCCCCGAGCAGAAACCTTTTTCCATCCCTCACCATCTCTTGGGTCTCTAGCTTCTGCCTGCCGGCAAGAGGATCCTCTGCTACCTGCGGAGCCTCTATCTGTTGCCTTGGCCTGAGGGATGGTAAGGTCTGTCTTTGTTTCTATTCAGAACTCAGGATTGCTTTGTTAAAAGTTTCTTCAGAGCTGAGTAAATTTATTTTTGAATCAGAAACTTGTGCATATGTAGTTTAGGCTCTCATTCCCTTCTTGCAGATTACTGCTTTTCCCATACTTGTTATACATACCATGAACATTTCTGGAAAACTAAATTGTTTTACATTGCCTTTTGCTCTTATTTTTGCTTTTCGCACAACCCATTTGTTCTCACTCAATGTTGGCATGAGTGGAATATACTCCACATAAGAAAAATATTCTTACTTAAGTGTAGTAACTCTTTGTATTTTGCAGCTTGGTTCTCTTTTTTTTCAGTACAGACAAAGATAGCCGAGGTGTTTTCTCACTGCCTTTATTAACAAGTTGTGATACTGTAATGTTTATTCTGCCTATTTTACCTGACCCAATAAGTTATGATGATACCTGATTACAGTTATTGTGACTTTAAACACTGCTTTTTGTTAAGTCCTATAGGCAGCTATACAGGATACAGCTGTTTTGTTTTAGCTTTCTTACAAATAATCTATAATGTATGTATTTTTAAATTAATTCCATCCATTATATGTCATATCAAAAGAAGAATTGTTTCATATGAATGATGAAAAAGATATGATATTTGAATATTGAAGGTCAAAAGGACATTGCAGCTACCAGGTTTCCTGTTCCATCCCTAAATTGTACCTGTATCAACAGCTTCGTGAGATAAGATTTATAGATACCAAAAATACATTTTTCATCAAACCATCAGTTTGATTTGTAGAGCAGGAGCACGCCAAGTTGAAAAGTCTATAAAAAGTAGCACTGAATCTCTGTTTTGTCCTTGTTGACAACAAAGAGATCTTGCATGGCTATAGCTTTCAGTATTTTAAAAGAACCCAGGGGCCAGTGTTTGCCAGGTGGCCTGGATGTCTGGTGGGGTAGCGTTTCCCTAAAGAACTTAAGAATTAAGGTTCCACTTAATTTCACTTCAGAGTAAACTTAGACTAAGGTATTTGCTGCTAAATTTGCACTTCACCAAACGCTAGTTTAGCAATATTTTCAACTTAAAAATCAGGATATATTAAAAGCCCAAATTAATTTCTTGTCAAAACTGCTGATGAGAGCACAACAAAACCACAAGGAGATGTAACATTTTTCCAGTGCCTTTTCACAGCTCCAGCCCCACACACCCAGAGACCCAGAAGACTTCTTGAGCAGTAAACAGGGGATGGATTATGCTTATCTTAATGCAGCAGAACAAGGGCTATGTGACATGCCCATGAGAAATAAAACAACGTACAGATGAACACCACACTTGGACTGACACAACAGTACAGGTATGGCTTCACAGTCTGGTCATATGGATGCTAAGGCCTGAAAACTCATCACCTGAGTTGATGACGCAGTGACAAAAATCTGTCCCCAGGATGTTCAGTAGCCAGCAGTTTGGACAGACCACACAGTGACTTAATTTTTCAAGCATACCCAGTGTTGTATGCCTCAAAAGCCTGACACAGAAGGCTTTTTCATTAGAAATAAGATACTGCACCTGCCTCTCAGCTGCACACAATTTCAAAGTGTGCTATATTTTGAAGTATGACAGCATTCAGGTGACTACAGGGAAAGCCTTCCCAATAAAATAGATTGCAATGCATAGATAGTCTGGCAGTAGAGTAGAGGAAACAGAACAGCAGTGCTGCAGAGGTACTTTGCATGGGCTCACATATCCTGCATCTGATACATAGGGTATAATATTACTTCAGAAATTTACTGTGAACCACCAGAAATGATACCTGCATTTTCTTACTTACCTATAAAGCGCTTCTTGGTTTATAGATTCAATGATCTTTCTGAGGTTTCAAGAATATGATCATTAAAGGAATGTGTCTTTTCAGGAGCTTAGTTATGGCAGATAATAGTATCTGGTAATTTATACATCTTTACAGACATTTATATAACTGTACAGCTTCAATTCATAATGTCCCTGGGAGGTAATGTAGGGAAGATGAAGTAGAAATTCTAAGTGAATTGGTGTCACCTTTTCTAATAATCTTAAAGCACATTATAATAAAGAATGTAATAATGGTAATCTGCCAGTACTCACCAGTCCATCTCTAAGCCCTTCTTCAAAGGAGATAACAGTATGACCATAGGAACCAAGTCACCCAATAGCACAGCTACTACCTGCAAATCTCAGGCTGCAAATCTCAACCTAACTGCTTAAAGCACTCAGTCACTATGGCAAAAAGAGCTGAGAAGCTCATTTATTAAATCTCTGTTCTAGGAAACTCACACAGAATAATCTTCTCGAGAAGTATTCTTTTACTTGAAAGGAATATTGGAGACCTGGTGTACTCCTGTGTTGTGGAGATAAATGAGGAGCTAGAAATATTTCACTTTAGAAAGAGATACCAAAATAAAGCCTGTTGTTCTCACTCTGAATCTTTCAGTCCTCATCAGTTATAAGATCGGCCAGAGAACAGCTATTCCACAATGGCAATGGTCACATGTTCAGTTTGGATGAGTTATGAAGAAAGTGACCATCCAAGATACTTGTGACAAAGCAGTAAATAAATTTCAGGAAATAAGAAAATTGTACTTGCAATCCACTGTGATCCAAAATATATACAGGTTTGATATAAGTCAACAGTCCTATGCAGTCTGATCTTTTTCAGTTGTTTAAACATGTATCATCTCTCCATAGCAGCTATAACCTCCACGGAGTTCCTATTATTGACAGAAGAAACAGGCCACAATCCAGCAAAGCACTTAAACACGGCTTAGATTTAAATATGTGAAGCTGTACTGAAACCAATGAGAATACTCTCATGCTAAAAAGTAAGCACATGCTTAAGTCCTGCACTGGATCAGGGCCATAAAATAATGCAGTTTTGCCAATAAATAACTTGTCCATCAGGGTAATTTCCATTGAGACTTGTGGAATTCATTTTAAAAAAGCTACTTACTGTCAAAAGACAAGGAATTTCTGATTTCTTGTTCTTGTTTCTGATCCCTCAGTTGGGTTGGTGTAACAGTGGTGTGAGATCAGAATCAAGGGCGAGGCTTCTAACAGGAGTATATTTGGTGTGCAGGAGTAATTTTGTGATCCAAGAGGCATTTACTTGTATGTGCCTTCACACAAGGGGAATCTGGAACACTTTCTTAGCTGACTTAGGAAAGTTTCCAGAAAACAGACATACAGATTAAAGCTTCTGGAAGGATAGACCTGATTCACTGCACACATGAGCCTGGGATTGTAACTAGATTTTTTTTTTGCCAAGTTCATATTACAAACCTTATGTTTCTGTATCAGGAAGAAAGGATAGCTTAAGCATGCTTGTCGTCTGGACATATCCCTTTTCTCAAGAGCCAGATGAAAGGGCTAAATGTGATAGGTTTCCTCTAGCTGTCTTAATTGGTTGCCAAATATACTTACTCTTCTTTATTGCTTTATCAAAAAAAAACCCTGTTTGCTAAAACTGATATAATGTACTTTCACTTCTTCCTCACTTCTTCTGAAAAGAAAGGGAGATTTTCCCAATGGCATGAAAGGGCAATTAGGACTGCCAGGAAAGGGTATAGGGAAAGCAGAGTATGCCGTTGGGCAGAGGGGTACAGAAATTGGTATTATCACTCATCTAGAGCCAAATCTGGCATGTGATGGAGCTGACTTTCTGTTAATATGTTACATTTTTGCATGACTCTGGAAAATTGTAGCATGAGTTGTAAACTGACAGAGTGACACTGTTATTATAAACCCTTTAAAAGAAGCATTTACACAAAATAACCAGAGTCCAGACTTTAAGAGGGGTGATGGTCTGGTCCCACTTCAGTCAATGCAGTAAGATGCTGGGGAGAGTTAACATTGAAGGGGAAAATTCAGGTAAGTCGTATTCTCAGCGACAAACATGGACTGGTGAAAAGGGGGCTCTTTGCTTGAATGGGTTTGTTTTGAGAGAACTCCCAGTTTGAAACATGCTATGGGGAAATATTTCAGAGGAGTAAATATTTCTCAGTGTAAACCTTTTGCTTTCTGCTTTGCAATTACTTTATTATAAAATAGGTTTGTAGTTGAAAAGTTAAGAATATCTCTAACAATAAAGATCCAAGTAGCTTATAATTACTGTGGCTACCTTCCTAGTAATGAAGGTATTGTGAGGTGTTGTGGCAGCTGCTGGGCAGACCCTCCACCTGAAGATCCATTTTTTTATGAATATGTGTTGCAAAGATGATGGAAGGGAATTTGATAAAAATGAAGAGAAATACAGTTTGAAGTTACTATGAGGACCAATGAAATAACGAACACAGGCGCATCTCTGAAAGAGGAGGAGTCAGACTCCATTTCCATTCACAATTTAAGATTTCATTAGGAAACATTAAAGGACTATATTGTCCCTGTTATTTGACATTTAGATGGCAAACGATCATAATATCCTCATTCATCTACTTTCCTTTGGCTAAGTGGATACTAACATTTTCCAAGTCCAGCAGTGTCAGCAAAGCAGACACTCAAATGACAAGGGGGAGCAGCAGATGGATCATGGAGCAACCATTAGAGAAGGATCGCTGTTTACTCTCCCTCCAATACATTGAAGGTGAATGTCGCCCATTAGGGGCATTTGCAAATATAATCACAAAATAGCAGATTTGCAGTTTAGCTGCCTGCAGAGGTAAAATGGTCAGACAGCTAATTTGCAGTAGTTTCCAAAAGGTTAATTAAGCTGCTCTATTATCCTGTGAATATGTAATCTACATCTGTGAAACAGGATCTGGCTGGTCTTATGGGTGTCATGTCCTCCTGCTTCGTAGTAATCAATTAGGCCACAGTGAAATGGCTTAAAGTCAGTCCTGAGCAGAGTCTGGTAGAGAAACAAGTCTAGTACTGCAGAGGTAACATCTCCTACCAATTTTTATCATAGGGCCAACATTAAAGTTAGCTGGAATAAGGGCTTCTGGGAACAAAACTAGAGCAGCCCAGTCAACAAGTCATGTGTTCTCTTCAGGACTGATTAATTTTTTAAATTTGTTTTGCTTTGTACAACATGTGAAACTGCCAATATAAAAAAGTCTGGCAGCAAAACCACTCACCTGGCACATGTAAAAATGCTGTGAATGGCTTTTGTTCATGCATTTTATTCATGCAGTGAATTCAGAAGAGAAAATATTTGAATTTGCATCTTCTAGGCCTTGCCAGTGTCCTGAACATTGGGCTATTGACTGCTACTGGGTGAATTTCTTTTCATTTTGACTAGGAATCCCTGAAGATACACCTTTGCCTGCTAAGTTCTTCATAAAATGTATGCGTTTCTCATGAAGAATCTGTTTTTAAAGCATGAAAAATTTTCAGAAATTTCATGGAAAAAATCCCTAGAATTGGCACCCCCTTCCTGAAGGGCACCACACATCTGTATAGAAAAGCTTATAAGATGCCTGACAAGGAGAGGTCTGCAATCCAGATACATCTGTCATACAAGCCTTGAAGACTATTTTAGAGGAATTGTGTGTTTGACTGCACACAGAAGGACATATCAATGGAGCAATAAAAGTTCTCAATAAGACTTGTGCAAATTTGGTGTCTTCTGCAAATTTATTCACGTAGCTGGCTGGATGTTTACATGAGTTCTGCTGAAGATGCTCAGGACAGAACAGAATCTAGTTTCTAGTTACAAAACTCTCTAGTTTTACAAAACTAGAAAGACACAGTAAAGCCTATATTAAGTTCAAAGTAACTTTTTCCCCCTCTATGTATCTTGTGAAATAATTTTTTTTATGAGGAAAACCTGTGCTAACAAAGAATTTTAAAATTGTCTGTTCCTAAAAAAAAAATAATGGCCTGGCTTTCTTGCTGCATTTGGAGCAACACAGAAGTGCCTGTGTGATGTGGTACAAAGGCCGTGCTGATACATACTCAGAATGACCAACATAACTTATTCATTTGCTTTGCCACCCAAAAAATACAGCCATCCCAAACTCATATGGCTAACACGTTTTCACCAAAGCAGACACACATGATTTCCCTTGCCACACCCCATTCTTAATGGGAAAGGAATTTGGGAAGGCGGTCTCTCGCTGAGTCATATGCTTTGCATACAGGGCAGTCAGTCAAATGATTCTGCTAGGACCCCTAGATCATTTAAACACATCCTGGTTTATATTGCCATTCTGTAATCTGTCTACGCTACATCTGTAAAATGGCATTACAAATGTTATGAATAGTATATATACACACGTGCAGAGAGAGGCTACTTTTAAACTCTTCCATCTTTACGCGCCTGCTTTAGAACTGATATTCAGGAAATGAAGCAGTGACGTAAATATCACTGCTCTCTACAGCTAGAGATCAACATACAGCAAGATAGCAAGAGCCTATACATTGCTATGGAAAACCAATTACAGTTGCAGGTCTGAACCAAGGCTTGAAAAAGTAAGCTGTTGCATATAACTATTTAGAAGCTTTGAGGGCAGGTAGGTGTTTGAAGGCAGAAAGAAAAAAACATTTCTCTAGCAAGAGATGGGGCTGGGGCTTCTTAAAAAATTAGATAATCACAATAAAACCTAAATCAAAGGAATAGTGTGCAAAATATAGGTTCAGTGATCAGCATTCTTAGTATCACAACCATTCATCCATGGGTCTGCTAACACAACCTCAGCATGGTGTGAGTCTGCAAGTGTCATCATTTCAGATTGATATTTTCATCTTACTTTTGTATCACCATGCCCATCAGCATCTGTAATTTCAAATCCTTTCCTGGATTTCCACTTGCTCTGATATGATAAAAATATGTATGCAAACCTTCAACAAACCATCAGGGGTTGTTGAATACTATTTTTAAAGATTACCAGACACAGAAGAAATATTTCACTTCTAATAAATATCCACATACAGGACAAGAACTTTTTTTTACAGGAAAAAGAAAATATCATGAGAATAGTAGTAAGTGGGAGACATCCCAAACTTATGTAAATGAACAGCAGAAAATAATCACAGTCTTATTTTCCAAATTTTTAGGACTCATTAGTGGGTGAATTTGATTATAAAGTGTCACACTTGTGGTTCCTGCCACTGAAGTACTATCACATTGACAGTGAGGCAACATACAGAAAGATATTTTTGACTAGGTTAGCACCTATGGACATTATTGTTTAGAAGGAGGATGGTTTGATTTTAATTGACACTGTCTGTCTAATTTAGTGAGAAAGAAAAGAATACATTGCTTCTGTGACTCATTCTTCTCCTTATAAATCTGCGTCTTTGGTTCTTAATAATCGTGCTCTCCAGCTTGTGGCATAGTGGGTAGTAGGTATGCATTTGTGATCCCAGCATGGTACCTTTTGTGTGAATAATTCAGTCCCTCAGCACAAGAACAGTTGAATAGTTAGAGGCAGTGATTTAGAAAAAGTCAGTTCTAGCTCACGTGGAAGCTCAAGGAAGGGTTGCCACGGACTTTGGAGGCAAATGAATAAATCCTGGAGCAGGTAGCTAGCACTTCCTCCATGAAGTAATGCATAAGTAACTCTAATGACCAGACTAACCATCATAATGTAAACCGAAAAATCTTGTTCTGACAAGTGAAGTTTTGCACTTGGTGCTTGGTTTACTGGGGAGGTCTGTTGCTTTATTGAATTTTTTCTATATTTAAAGGACTCATAAACCTCACAGGATATGAGTCTTTAGATGCAACTAAAAGCTTGCACCTGGAAGCAGCTGTAGAGGGGGTATGCTGGTGCAAACCATTTCTGAAGTAAACATTTTTTAACTCTATCTGTGGAAAAGACATGGATTCAAGAGGGGGAGGATGGGCAGGAAAGTGTCTCTGCATATGGAGTTTACAAAAATATTGACTCCAATAATATTAATCCAATTCCACCTATTTATTTGATGTACCTATTGTTTATTTTATATCATCGCTACCAGTGATGCTTATCCTGTACCAAGCTCACGTGTTCCACTAGCCGGCAGGAGCACAGCAGAGCTGGATTCAGTGGGAGGGAACATAAGGAACTGACACCTTTTTGCAGATATACTACAAACTCACACTTGCATACATGTGCATACTCTCAATTTATTGAGAAAATCTTCCAGTGGCTCAGTTTACTGTCAGAGAATGGTAATTTATTGGGATTGAAACAGTTAGTGAGACATAATAGTTTTGTGAAATCTTCTGACAGCAAGCAGGCTCTTGTTATGGCCTGGTGCACTCTTTGGGCAGTCTGTTTCTTGGCCTGGTCATCTGGTTATCTGCCTATTTTCTTCCTTGGATTTTCAAATTTTTAATCTCTTTCAATTCTCAAAAAAGTAGTTTCTTTTACAGCAATTCCTGTATGTGGAAAATGTCAGCATAATTTTGCATTTGTGCTGATTTAGAAAGAAAACAGATGTTGGTGCTCTGAAAACTTACATGAACAGAGACATCCGTTTTTCAGCTAGATTTAAAGAAAAAAAAAGTAGTGTATTGAAAAATAGTGTACCAAAAAAACCCAACAAACCCAATGAGAAAAAGCACTTGTGGTAGACAGTGTACATACACTGCCTGTCCCTTTTATGTAGGGGAAGGATGAAGCTAAGGTAGCTTAGTCATTATAAGTTATAAGTTATAAGTTTCCCACATGCCCTCAATAGGAAGCCATGGCTGTTACTTCTTCCCCTTTCCCAACTACCGCTCCTCCTACCAGCTAAGTTATAGCTGTACTCCCAGAGACTTCTGTGGGCTTCTGCACTATCCCAAATCCCTGTAGGCATCAAGTGTATGTCTTGTTCTCTGTCCTGCATCTTCTGTCTTCCCTGCCTCTGACATGTCCCACACACTGGGGTTCAAAGGGCTGTTTTTAATAAGCTGTCCTCTGCCCCTCTTTTTTAATTCCCTTACCAGGGATCTAGAGCTCCTATCTGTCACCCTGGCATGCTGATTGACCCTTTTATCAATAACAAAAGACAGAATTAATCTTTAATTCTTAATTTCACCATTGTCCAAATCAAGCATTTAGACCACTCTATTTTAGGAATGGCTCATTGATTAGTATCAATTAAGATGAAGTTCCCCAGTCTACCTCTCTAATGGATATTTCTGCCTGTTGGGCCAGGCTGTTTAATTTGCTTATGAATCAGCTCCACTACTGTTTCCGGGCTGGGGTATGATGGAAAACTAAAATCTACCTAAAAGTCCACCTGTGACTCCAGATTTAGACCTGTGCAAATGACAAAAGTTACTGCTTTGCTTTTCAAAGGCACGGAGATTTGCTTTTTTTTCAGATGTAATAGGAACATCTTCAGAAAATCTGCAAAGAAATCAGTTGCTGTAATGCTTTCTAAGTGAAGAAAATGTGTTTAGAGTGAAGTCAGACTGCAAGTAATTCTCATTTCTGTTTAATTGCATTTTTTTCTGAATTGGAGATAAATAAGAGTTCTTATGATATGTTGCCATAACCTCAGAACCTTTTACTGAAACACTTACAGGGCAGTAAGAGATAGCTGATCAGAAACATAGAACTAAGTGATTCTGATTGAGCAGTTGTAAAACCAAAGATACAATAATGTATAATGGTAATGATCAATAAGGAGCATAAAGAGAAATAATTCCATAATCAGGGAGATAAGAGTATTTTCTGAGCAGAAGAACTGAGTATTGTACACAGTTTCAAAAATATGGAAAATGAGATTATGAATTTTCTTCATTTTGAACTAGAATTTTTAATCAAACACGTAATTTTTCTCATTTTTTTTTCTGCTACTTTCCCTCTCTCTCTGTCCATACTTCAGTACAAGCCTGTAATCTAAACGCTACTCAGCTGATGGAGAACTGAGTTGCTGTAATAGTTAAGCTAGCTATTAATGGTGGACGATGGCCATATATGATTTCAGAGCAGTCTGAAAAAACTCCATCACAAAATGGGTCTGAACATGTTCTCATCTTCTCAAAGCTCCACCTTACACTTCTTGTTAGATGAAACATAAAGCACAACAGCTTCTTGAGATTAGTAAGCAGGGAAACAAGACTGCATCTATCTTAATTGTGCAACTGGCTTCTCATCATTAGAGCTGAACAATGCTATGAAAATACAGCATCAATGAAGGAAAGTTGACTCACAGCTGTGAGGACACTTTGAACAGAGGGCTTCTTGAAACCCTGTAATTCTGCTGTGCTCAGTTTAGGCCCAACCCTCAAGGGCAAGGAAGCATGATGTCATTGAATCCTCGTGAGATAAACAATCAATATGCAAGAAAGATCCAGTGAGTTAGAGGGAATGCACAGCCGTCTTCAAAACATTTGATAACAGGACAAAAAATGGCAGCCTCATCCTGATGACTCACTTAGCAATTAACCACAACACAGACAGGAATCGGGAGAAAACTTTATAAACAAATGAAGACCTGTGCAAGGTCTTTCTCAAAGCCTATATATAGCTTTTCCAGTAATTATTTTCTCGATACAATTTCCTCATGCAGATTCATTTCTACAAAGTCAACTCAACAATGAAGGTTTTAAAAACAGGAAGATGAAGCAGACTTTTTCTACTAGCGAACTCCCTGTGACTTCTTTGAATATCCCAATCTACTTCTAGGCTGGATAAGCTGTAATTCGGCTCCATATAACTTCACTTGATAGAACTTACTTAGGTAACAGGCCCTGGTGATTCTCTTCAGTGAAGGAAGTCACTGTAGCGTTAATACACGGAAATATGCAGAAAGTTAGAATAGTCCTTGCAATGTCTTTTGGCTATAAACATCCACAGACCCGTAAAAATTACATGCAAATCATCTAAGCCTTCATTTTGCTTCTGATAGATGAGCAAAACAAACTGATGGAAACGGTATCTACAAAACCAACAGCCAAGGTAACTCCTGAAACAGGCCTCCTTTTGTTACATTACCCCTCGACCTAAGTCCCAAATATATGACACAAACACAACTACCATAACAATGGTTGTATTTGAACACATATAGGAGTACCACGTTAGGCAGTCATAAAGTAAAATACTATAGGAAGATCATGCATCAACTTATGCATCAGCTGCATGAGTTAATGACATGGATCTATCATTTCATTAATGAATCAAAGCTTCAATCAGCGTCTCCCACTATAAAACTTAAAAAGATCCCTAGTTAGAAAAGAAGTTAATTTGCTTGGAAGTTAGTAGTTTGCCGAAAGCATGTATACTAGCCAATGGGCTGGAGGATTCTTTGATGTATTTTAGCTATCATTAGCCAGGTTTGCTATTAATTATATGTTGCTTTACCTTTCAACACATAATTTCCTTATATTAAACATAAAAATATACTTTATGTTGTGATTATACAAGAGACAGACTGTTTTATAGTATTTTTTCAGACGTGAAAGATGATAAAGGTATCTAAGCTAGGTTAGGAACTGAAAGTAGTCGAAGGAAACTAAGCAGGCTACAGTAAAATCCGTGTAAATATAAAAATCAAACATGTTTGACAAAACAAAACAAAAAAAATTGGCATCACATCTTCCAGTTGCTACAGTTTGGGATACATGTATTTTGATGCGAACACAGCAAACCAAGAGATTTTGGTGAGATTTGGTGGAGATTTTGGTGATATGCCATTGGATATATAAGGATAATTCAATATTGCATTCTTTCTGTTTGAGATATCACGCAGATATCACCACCAGACTAGTTCCACATCTACATGAATGCAAGCAAAGTTTTGGATACAAGTATTTTATTGACGATGTGGTTTTAACAAAAGTATTGTATGAATAGCCAAAGAAAGTGTCAAGATCTTTAATGTTTCCAGAGCCAAAGTCTAATCTCAATCATACTGTTTTAAGAGTGCATCGGTTAGATAATGTGGAAGTAGCACATTACATTACCCCACTAGTGTTGCCCATGCGTTGTGCCAGGGGACAGCAGGAGGCCTGCCCATGTACTACCACTCTAATTGGACAGGTGAATGAAAACCTTGCCTTTCTCTTGATCAGAAGCCATGTTTTAATTTTCATTCTTAGTTTATTCATGGCTGGTTTATTCCCATTTGTTTTGTACTTGTTCTTTGGCTTAAACAATCTTTTACCAGGTCTAGTATTATACTTCTGATCTATTTATAGATCTTTCAACTTTTCTTTACTAGGTAAAACAAAACAAAACCTTTTTAGCACGATTATCCTATTAAGTTACAGGGAGGATCAGAGGAGGCCTGAAAAAACTCCTCCTGCACCAGGTCCAGTTTCAGTTTATCTTTTGTACAGAGTGATATTCAAAACTGTGGAAGTATTCCAGATGAGGTCCTATCAGGAGGACCCTTCAACATTACCATTTCACTATTTGTATGGAAAGCAGCTGCTTGTTAATGAAGGCCATTTCCAAAATACATATATAGATTTAATCTATAAAACACATACCTAAAATCCATTAAAAACCCCATACTTTTACTAAAAAAAAAAATAAAATCCATTAAATTTATTTCCTATTCTCTTGCCAAATTCTATAGTTTTTGTTTTGACAAAACAACTATGGACTTCAGTGGGAATTTTATTTGGGCATGGGTTTTGATCCCCAAGCAGAAAACTGAAAACAATCATGGGCTAGTAAGATACACTGGATAATGAAGTTAACTAAGTGAGCAAACATCTATGCCCACACAGTGTTAAACTAAGCAATAGAGCTTAGAAGGATGACTACTTTTTCATAATTTCATTAGCTTAAGAACCTGTTCATGACTGTTTAATTTTTCTTTATGGTTCATATAAACATCTAATTCAAAAAATCATACTCTTCCTTTGATAGAAAGGGGTTCAGGGATGATTTTCACATATAAGTTTTTTTGTTCAGAAGGGCCGTAGAAATTAAACCAGTCCATATTCTAGGTTTTGAGTGTGTAGCATAGCTGGAACTTTGCATGTCATCAGAACATCCAATTATGAATGTCCAGTTATCATCTGATGAAATTCATACAAAAGCCAGTGTACATATGCAGCCCTGAATCAGAAAATTTGGCAATATGTGATTACTAATAACCTTTCACTTATTCTCAGAGAGTAATCAGATAATTCTCTTTAAAATATCTTTCTGTCTGAAGTCTGGTTAAAAACTGTCAGCTACATCTATGTCCTATGATCTCCCATTCACTTTGAACTAGGGAATGACAACCAGCTGGGTAAAACACTGGCTCCTACAAATGATGAGAGAATCTATTGAACATATTCAGATTGATTGCTACCTAATTAAATAGATAGAGTTACACATCCTGGGGCCAAACCACTGTGTTATCATGTAGACAAATGTATTTGGTTTTTTGCACTTTGACATCAGCTATAGACACTATAGAAGAGTGAACAGTCATCGTGAGTCAGAAGGCAGGGAGAGACTAGAAAATGTAAAAAGTGAAAGCTTTTACTCTTTGAGCTAAACAAACAGTATTTATCAGCTCAAAAGCTTTATAATCTCCACATAAGAGTGACAAGGAAATGCACGCTGTGAGTCATGAGCTCTGTAGATGCATTAACCCTGTGCAATATTGTGGTGGTATAGCCCTGCTCCAAACGTCGTAGCTGGTGAGGGAGAAAGAACTTTTAAATGGGGAAAACCCACCCCAGAAGTCACATATATTAAAAAATATACAAATCCACTCATATACATATATATATATATGGGTGGATTTAATTTTTCTTGTTTGTTTTGATGTAATTGGCATTGGCCACCTCTGGTTCTGGCAGCTACCTACGTCTGCACACTGAGTCCTGGCTCCCCACTCGGTAGGTGTTCTCTGGCTCATACTAACACTACTACATGCTGGAACTATAAGGCACAGTATAATCCCCCTCTGATCTTGAAATACAATTGGTAATTTTCTGGGCTTTTTCAGTTCTGAGTGCCTGAAATAATGACAAAGCTCTGCTATAGCCATTCACATGGTAATTTCAAGGATGCATGTTGCAGGACGCAAGTGCAGAAAGACATTTGGGAGTGCTACACTGCTGGAGACAGGGGACCCAAACTAAGAATGGTTTGAACACCCCACCTGGAGCAGATCCTGGAGTGAACTGGCTGCCCCAGAACAGACCAGAGCAAAGCAGCACATGCTCATGGACCTTCTGGGAGCACAACGGGAAGTGAACCAAGCTAATAAAGTATCCTGCCACTAAAGCTGGCTATATGGTCTCACCTTCATCTCACCAAGAGAAGGAAGATGGTTAATTTCTTTAGATCAAAAGCTATGTATTAGATCAAAGAATTTTTAGAGGCAAACTATGTATGGCACAGATAGTGAAGATGCTTATCATCATATGGCCTACTCTCAACATTACTTGGATTCTTTCCTTTCCTTGTTTTATGTGATAGGATTTGTAATGATGGTCCCATTCTTTTCTTTTTGCTAGAAGGAAGTGCTATCTAACATAGCCTTAAAGAATGATAATAACAAAAAAGGACTAGGTGATCTTATCTACGACTTTTCTCACTTTGACTTTTAACACCTACAAACAGTAAAAGAGCAATAAAAAACGTCTGAGAGTGTGTTTATAGCCAATTTAAATGTCTGTATTCTGGTTTGGGTGCAATGGTACGGAACTTGTGGAATTAAACAAATCAGGGCTTGTGGAATGTCCTGTTAATTAGCCAACATTAATAGACTTCCTCTGATTTTGCAGTGAAAAGGCACAGCTAAGTAAAGAAAAAAAAAGTAGAGGTGGAAAAAAATTCAGTGCTAACACTGCTTTTAAAAAAAATATATTCTAGATCAATCAGTTTGAATTAAAATTGCAAGGCAAGGTATGCTTACTCCTTCTGTAAGGAATTTCCACAAAATGAATTTTATGAATCATGTATTTTTGATCAGTGCCTAAGTCCCACTGCAGTGGCTATAAATCATAGAAAGTACAAGGGCAGGACTCAAATTCAGGGACTAGATGCATCTGGTAAATATCACACTTCCAGTGCCTATGCTGTTAAATTCAACATATCCAGGATAAATCCAGCTCACTGCACATGCATGTTTGAGTCAGTCTGCACATGTGCAGTAGCTACTTGTCCAAGCTGCCAAATATCAAGAAATTCTCAGCAGACAAAAGGTCTACATCTTCTGTTTATGCTCAAAGTTTCCAGGGAAACCAGACACAAAATAATCATCTCATGAAGAAGAAACTACTCAGTAACGCTACCAGAGGACTAACTGTAGCTGCAGATTTTAAACGGGACCTCCCCACACCACAGTGGGGACAGATGGCTGCAATTCTGTTCACATGTCGTATGGCTAAGACTATATGGACAATTTTCAAGATCCTTAAAAGTGCAAACCACCACTTTAAGAAGCAACTAACTAATTCAAAAAACAAGCCTTCTTAAGTCAACCAAGTTGCTTCAGTCACTCTTTAGAAGTGGAGCTAAGCTGTCAAGTCACTTGCTCAACCCTCTTGCTGTGCTACTCAATGAAAAGGGAAGACATTGGCACAAGGGACATTCTCCATGAGATCGAAGAAATCCATATACAGAGGGTCCTAATCAATAAAGATTTGATCTGGATCACTATGAAATAGCTTCAAAAGCTTTGGCCGTTCTAGTTACCTTTGCGTACACCACTAGATGATTATTGAACCCCAGTGATTCTGGTATCCTAAATAAATAAACAAACATTGAACAAGTTAAATAAAATATTGGCATATTACATAGGCTACAGAAGAGGGCTACAGAAGTGAGCCAACATCTGAGACAGCTGCATTACAGTGAGCAGTTGAAGAAATATTTCTGATAGTAAAGGGATATTTTGTTTAGTAAACAAAAGCATAACAGTATCCAATGACTGGAAGCTTTAGCTGGACAAATTCAAACTAGCAATTAGGCTGGGTAATTAACCATTGGAATAATTTATCTAGGCATCCGGCATATTCCTTATCGTTGGCAGTCTTTAAATCAAGATTGGCTGTCTTTATAGAAGATATGCCTAACTCAACCAGAAACTCTTAGGCTTGATGCAGGGGTTTTAGACGACAGGTTAAATTAGAAGCGCGTCATGATCTGGACTTAATTTCTGTGAATATATCCAACACTGCTACTGTGGCAGAAGAGCAGTAGCATCTTAAACCACTAGAAGAACTTTCTCTGAGAACAAGGATTGGAGACCTTTAGGATATTTTTTCCCTCTAAGGCATTTTTTGCAATAATTTTAAAGCTTGGCTTTGTTCCAGAAGCCAGCATTGTTTCTGGTTTGTTCCCCCAACTCCCAAAAAACCCCGTGTGTGCAGGAACTCCATCTATAAAGCCAGACCCTTCTCTTATGTCATTTATACAAATTAAAGAAAGATGTGGACTAACTGGAAAGAGTCCAGGTATGGTCAGTGAGAGTGATCGCAGATCTAGAAAACATGGCCTTGTTCAGTCAAGAAAAGAGACATCAACCTTTCAAGTGCATAAAAAAGGCTGTTGAAAAGAACCTATTTTTCATGGCCAGGATAGATAAAATAAGAATTACAGGAAGAGGGATTCACTTCTGCTGTAAGGGAAAGCTTCCTCCAAATAAGGTAGCAGATTGCCTGGGGAAATCTTGGAGTCTCCATTTTGGAGAACCTGAAGAGCTTTATCTAACAGATTAGGCTAATTTGCTTTGGGATTAAAGTCCTTTCCAGTGTGATTTTCTAGGACTGTATGAAATCAGGTGTAACTGCATAGTGCATCTGCAACATCCCTGGAGATCTATAAATAAAAAGCTTTCTATAGTAACCACATAGTATTACTGCAGTGATGTATGTGAGTGGAGAGTTATTGTACATAAATTAGTTCTGCACTGTTGAATATCAGTAACATCCAGATTTAAAAAAATCTAATTACAAGTCAATTCTGCTGTCTTCCATTAATACTGCATGCTCTGTCTAGGGGATGTGAAAATCATACAGTTTATTTTCTTCATCAGTAAAGGTACAGGTAGTTTACTCAAACAGAACAATCACCACGATGGTCATAAGGCTGGTTATTATTTTGACAGACTCACAGAACAGCTGAAGGAGGAAGGTGGCTCTGGTGATCGTCTAGCCCAGCCCCACTGCGCAGAGCAGGGTCAGCGGGAGCAGGGTGCTCAGGGCTGTGTCCAGTTGGGTTTTGAGTATCTACAAGGTTATTCAAAATATCCTCCACATACTCTCTGTTCCTGTTCCAGGATTTGACCACCCTCGCAGTAAAACAGTCTTTCTTATGTTTAAATAGAATTTCTTGCATTTCCATTTGTGCCCATTGACTCTTGTCCTGCCAGTGGGCTCCACTGAGGAAGGCCTGGCTCCATCTTCTTTAATCCCCCCACCACATTGGTAAGATTCATATCATACATACGAGAAAAGTGATCATCTCATCACACAGGGTGAGCAGTGCACACTAAGGGTCTTCATTTGTGTACAACACAGGGACCGTGAGGTGGGATCAGACCTTAAGTCCACCATCTGCGATATCATTCCACTAAATCCATTGGTATCAAAGTCTCCAGTGCAGAAGGCAGGGAGAATGTCATTTTCTGAATAAGCTGTGCAGGCAGGAGGGGGTCTTCTCTCCCTTACCAATTTATTTGATGGCAGGAGCTTTGTGCCTGAGGGATGTGAGAAGGCTGCCCAGGTTCGTGAAGTGTCTAGTGACAAGTGCAAGGGCTAATGGGGGAGAGCTACCTTTGTTTAGACCCCAAACCAGTCCACCTTTCTTATTCCTCCAGATATATCCCTAAAGGATTTAACAGAACGTGCTGCTGGAACAAACATCTGCATATAAAGTTATGCATATGCATATTTTTGCTTATGATTAGAATTGTCTCAGCCTTTGTAAAATAACTAAATTCCTTGTTTCACTCATTCCTGTGACAGGAAGTTCCACAAGTTCATTTCTCCATATGTCAGGAGCATTTAGGATGTTAATATAATTGTGCTGAAATATCAGCTCTTGCGTTTGGGGCTATTTTCCCCTTGGTTTTGGTGTTTGAGGAAAAGGCTACTTTTTCTTTGCTCATGTAAAATTCTTGCTGGATCAAAAATTGACCTGGTTTTCAAACTATATGGGTCTACCTGCCATAGAAATGAGCCTCAGAAATTTGGATTTCATGATGCAGAAACTTCTGGGATTTTCATGATACTTCTCCCTGTGTCAGCTCCCAGCCTTTCATGCTGGGATGGATGTTCCCTACCAGTGCTTACTAACAGTCCAATTACTTACTGATAAATGTGCTGTTCTGGTGATAAAAGTCACAGCACCTCTCTTTTCCTTTCTTTCCAAGCCAGCGAATAAAGCACAGTCATTTTAACTTACTCTCAAAGGGGTTTTCCCCTCCTTTTTCAGGAAACTTTATGGCATTTTTCCTTGATTTTAAGTACATCTATACTTGAAATTTTTATACACAGTGCTGTTTGCTGAGACATATGGAACAGATGCCATTTTTATTTACTATAGGTTAAACTTTCCATCCTATTATACTGAAGAGCTATACGTAATTTGCTGCTCACGCTTGGAAACCCCTCTGTGAAGTCTACTAACTAATATCCTCATTTTATAGCTTGGAAAACATAACCTTAGAAAGCTCGAGTGACTTTCCCAAGACTGCGCCAAGAGGCAGTGGCTCCTCAGCCCTGTGCGTAGCTCCCCTTCGCCTGCCTGACGTTGGAGAGCTGCGAGCTGCCCCGTGGGACCCAGCAAAGCCTCGCTCCCTGCTCACTGCTCGTACGGCACGCCACTCTTTACAATTATGTCAATAAATTTCCCAGACTTTCAAGTTACTTTGTTTTATTGGCTTTATCCACATTTGTCTCATAATCACAATAACAGGACAGGTGTGCTGCTTTTCTCAGCGGTGATCCTGGTCCCCCGTCGGAGCCAACTCCCTGGCCTTTGACCTCTGAGTTTATCCGCTCAGGAAACCGGTTTACTGCCTTGCAAAACAGCACACCCCTATGATTAGCACTTAATTACAGTGAAGCCAGTAGCAGCTCTGCTAAAGTTTAGTTGACTTTCTGTGTATGGATCATATTTTTGCATAAGTTTAAGTTTCTGGCAATCGGGGTGCCTCATGTTGCGAGCCTATGGACAAATGCATTTTATTACCTGTTACATGCATCTGTGTATGTAAGCTACAGAAAAGTCAGGACAGCAATTCAGTCAGTTTTACCTACCTTGTTCTTTGTCTTTCCAGCATTTAAAAAAATGTACAAGGCACCCCAATTCAAAATCCTATTTAGGCACCACTCAGACAGGACTGTGTGTGTTTTAATCTGCAAGGCAGACAATTATCAGCACTTCACAAACCTAATGCAAACTCACAGAGATATGGGCCCTTAAAAAAATGAAATCTACATCAGAGCTTTGAATCAGATAACCTATGCTCTGTCCAGGATCTTAGTCAAGATATAAGCATCACCGAGTTAAAAAAAAAAACACAAACTGCTAGAAATTCTGAAAATGGGAATCTCAGTAACCCTTTAAAGTGTTTTTGGAAATATCTAATACAACTCATATAGAAAAGTTAAAAAGCTACTAATGAGCATTGCAAATCTGTTTTCCCAAAGTATCGACTCTAATTTCTGTTCTTTTGAAAGAACTTTGCAACATTATGAATTAACATCTGACAAAAATATCTCAGGGGTAGCAATAAAATAATGATACTGTAGCCTCCAGTTTATATTACATTACCAGAAATAATGAAAAAAATATTGTTGCCCCAGAGAGACTTGGAAGACATTCAGATACAGTAGAGCTGGGTGTGACATGAGAAGATAGATAGATTAGACAGATAGGACTGAACCAGTTAAGAAACTTTTGGGTATTCAGCTATCCAGTGTAATATCCACTCTGCTGATTGAAGGCTCTACAACTCATAATGAGTTCATATCTTAAGACTCATTCCATACCATGATAACTTCTTAAAAGTTATTCCATTCTGTGGTAATTTTTAAGGATAGATGCTCAGTTGTTTAAGTGTTTCTGAAGCGAACAGATAACATATCTGCATGTTTAGCAGATGCATATCTTTCCCCAGAATGAAAGAATCTTGAATACAGAGTTACATCCCTCATAATCACTGTTCTTCTGTGGAAGAGCAACAGTATTTTTTAATCATTGTTCCAGATTTCAGATACAGCCCATTCTGCCATCACTACAAGGTGAGTCAAGCTGTCTAATGGTTCTGTTATTTTCGTACTACCCAGGCATGTACTGAGAGTCTGGTAGTTCAGTATCAATTCATCTCTTGGCTGAGACATCAAACTGAGATTCTGACCACTTATTGTAATTAAAAATCCCCATAAGCTTTTCACAAAGCATAGGTGCTCACCACAGTGTCCTGACAAAATTCCAGCTTTGCATAATTATATTCTGCTTGTATATAATATAATTATATGAAATAATTATATTCTGCCTGAAATCCCCATGAAGTTTCATCTGGATGTAGGATCCCTCTCATTTCCAATCTCAAGCTGTTGTGCAATGCTGCTGTCTGCTCAGAAATGTGAATCACAGACAGTTGATGGGGTTTTCTGTTTGTTTGTGTCTTATTTCAATATACCAATTTTTGAAATTTTTAAAGCATTGCAAAATGGTTTAATCAGACATCTTCAGAAGTTCATTTTTTTGTTTGCTGAAGAACAACAAAACAAGTTATGTTTTGAGAAGACTGCAAAACAGTTTTGAAATCTTTTCATGTAGGGTTTTTATTATTTTCATGCATTTTAATTTTTACTCAGAGATGAGTAGAGTAACTTTGTATTTGTAGTTTGCCTTTCAGCATGCACAGATTTTGAGGATAGTGTAGGACTGATCCTGCAGGATTTTTATAGATGTTACAGCATTCTACAACTCTATTTTCTCTGCCAATTCAGTACACAGCAGACAATAAGCTAAACTAATTTCATTTTACCTTTCCTCACACTGTAGTTCTATTAGGCATGGTTTCGTATCATTAATGCAAATCCATGAAGGTCCATTTAAAATGGCAAGTGAACTCAAGTGAAATATTGCTATGTCATTTCTGGAAATGGCAATACAATTTCAGGAAGAAACAAAGCAATACATGTGAGCCAAATTGAATTGAAGCAAGAAGATCTCTGTGGGGCTTTACCATGCTACCACTATGATATCACAAGAAAAAAAAAAGCAGGGCAAGTTGGGAAGGGAAGGAGGTGAGGAATATAAAGCTAAAAGCAAAACAAAATGGATCAATGCAAAAACAAGCAGATGAGCTCACAAGAGAAAAATACAAACAGTACTGGAAATTATACTAACATTCAAACTAAAACCTGGGTAAAATTTCAACAAATCCTATTTGAGAGATTTTGTTGCTTTTTTATATGTATGCACATGATTGAATACAGTAGTTATCACCATCCTTTCTACTCTTATAGTCCTCTCTACTCTCAGTCACATCCACTACTTCTACACAAGAAGAACACAAGTTCTTTGCAAAATATTTGAAAAGACCAAACTTAAATGAGGAAAACCAGTAGAACATGGATTGATCCAGTCCTGAGAGTGGAATTTGTAGGTAGTGGTGCAGAACATGCATGAACCAAAAGATGTAATCCCAAAGCACTCTGGATACTGCACTGTGACTCACAGCATAGACCTGTTCCACCCCAAGGTCTGCAGCGGCCACCAGAACATTGACATGACAGAGACCAAATGAGAGAAATACAAACCCCAGCATTCACTACATGTGACATAAGTGGCCAAGTCACTGTGTTCATTGGGGAACACCATACACAAGGTGAAGAAACCCATAGCCTCACGTTTACAGACCTGAATATCTAGAAAAAATGACTAGGCCCATGGCCTTTGCAAAGGCATTATTTGTATGTGCAAAATAGACATAGCTGGGAAGGAATCAGACTTCATCTATCCAGGCATTTGCTTAAGAAGCTGTGGTCCTAAGTACCTAAATGTTCAGACTGTCATAAACACTCATTTGCCCTCACAGCTCCTATGAAGTAGGGAAGAGCCATTTATTTCATTTATCATGAGTCACCAATGCACAGGGATTTAAAGAAGTATTTACATATATGTATATATAAAAAGAGACATTTATTAGAATTTTCAAAAACACATCACTGCATAAATCCCACTGCTTTCAGTGTGTAATTCCCACACACTATTGCACCACAGTACTACCAAATTAGTACATAAAAAAATTGGTCACTATTATAATTTCTAACAGTAGCTCCAAATTCTCCACAGTAGCTATAACAATGAACTTTCATTCTTCATCCCTGCTTGCTACTGAAGAGGTAAAATCTCTTGAGTTGAAAGGACAGGGTCAAGGACACGGGCCAGGTGACATGAGCTGCAGCTGAGCAAAGTGCGCTTGGGTGTAAATTTGCCCATCAGTTCATTGCAATGTGTCACTTACTTTTTCAAAGCTTAAGAGACTGTCCCATAGCTGAAGTGTTATTTTGCAACTTGGACTATTTTGGATTAATTCTTTACCTGCTCTTCATATCCCTGTGATGTACTTGAGCGGGCCAGTTACCCTGAAGTGGATTTAGATATTGTCAAGCAAAGCCTTCAGTGACTATCAGTTTGATGCTTCAAATGTCCAGTCCAGACTCAAGCACCTAGGTGCTCTATCAAATGCCTAATGAGAGTAGGAGACTGATAGCCAGAAAGTTGTGGTCTTGTGCACTGTAGCCACCTGGATAAATGAGTTAGTTAACCCCTGGGAGTGGTGTCCAGCCCCTGGACCATGTGGCAGAGGTGGTCACATCCACTCCACTCTGGAGACATGTATTCATGTTGTTCAGCTCTGTGACTCCTCTAGGTCCTATGCAATGTCCCTTTGGCTATAATACATAATTAGGCTAGTATGATTGATTTTGAGTCAGAGTGTTAGAAGAGAAGTGAGTGCTGTATACCAAAGTAGCTTTTTAATGGCACATGACATGTACGTGAGACATGAAAGCTCATGAGGATGGAAAGCTTACTGGGGCAGGCTAGATCAGAAGACATCAAGATATGCGTGGTCATGTCCATATCTATCAACAGGAGTAGTCCCTGGAGTGAACTGTTCCCAGAACCACATTTAGGCTCTATTTCAGAGGGGACTACTTCATTCCAGCACAGAGCACAAGTGTGGACACACATTTCTTCAATACAGATAGCCCAGATGCAAGATCCAAGAATACAAATGGGACATAAATTATTTTACCATCTGGACACATTTTTCTCTCGTGTTCCAGGCTCTTGTATAAATTCTAGTCAATGAGAAAAGTATTAACGTATGTGAACTATCAGATCGATAAGCTTTTCTTCATTTTATGCTGAGTTCTATTCATATTGGGTCATGGGGTCTCTTTTTGCATCACCCTAGCCCTTTTAATGGCTGTTTCTACCTACTCATTTGATCAAACTCTACAATAAGGGCTGGGATTATCCTCTGTTTAGAAAAAGCTGTGTCTTCTAGTAATTAGGACATGGTAGTTACCACCTCATGGTCCATTTGAAGCCCTGGTGGAGGTGGCGGGGGGGAGGAGGGTTTGTGGGCTATTTTTAAGAGACCTTACACATGCACTTAAGAAAAACAAACAACACAGTACCGAAGGACTGAAATTCCTTATGTAGGGATCTGCACTTTCAGTGGAAATTTCAAGGGGACTGAAGTTCAAGACATGTTGAAATCTAGTGGGAGACAGGAGATGAGAAGCCCCTTGTGTACACAAGTGATCTGAATTCTTTTCTCTTAAATCCCACTCAAATGTTCAAGCAGAATAAAATCTATTGCCCTCAGATTAAATCAGATGTGCACAAGCATATGAAATAGGTTATTTTACTCTGCACTACCCATATTTAGTTGTTTGGTTGGTTGTTTTTTTTAATAATTTTATTTTACTCCTACAGGGCTGATACAGAACCTCATAGAGTTTTGCTTTTTACCTTGCTACTGATGCATTTTTTCACCTTTATTTAGTTCATATAACTCCACTTGAGACTTTCATCCAGTAATGTTAGATTTTTTTCCAAAAAATCTCACCAGTTTTCTCTCTCATGTACTGATACATTTGTGCATTCTATGTCATCTTTAATACCACTGCATAATGCTTAGACATCATCTGTCTGCTACATGTCAAATAAGAAGCAGCCTTACTAAAACATAGCATTTTGGTGCTATATAAATGACATTTCCAAAGGAATATAAAGGGAGATAAATATATCCTGCTTAATGCATTTTCATCAGTCTTACGCAAGTGTTGTGATGAACAAAATTCAAAATAAGATAATGGTTACTGTGCTTTAAACAGCGTTAAAAGTCATAAAACAACTGTGCATTTTCTGTTTAGTTTTCTGTATTGAATGTCTCAGAAAGATTTAATGCATCTAATTAAAATAATTACAGAGAAAGCCTCTGTAACATTTACTAAAAGAAACAAAAATTAACTTAATCAGCTTTAAAATACAAATAAAAAATTCTGTCATTGAATTATTCCATTTGTTTTATCAGACACTCTGAATGCTGAAAATTCCTATGAACATCCATTTTGAACATTCACTGCCTAAAGTTTTTGATATTGTAATTCATAAATAAATAAAAAAAGGGACATTGTTTATTTCATATAAATCTGTTCCAATTTTCCAGGAGGAAATTGGTGCTTTATTGTCAAATACTTTACTTGTCATAGACAAAACATTAAGGCTATATTTTAAAATACATAACTGGCATTGATGTTAAAAGAAGAAAGAATTTTTAAAATATTGTCAATGCAGTAGCTTATATTCTAACAGCAACAGAGCAGTAGTACTCTTATTTAAAACAACTGATAGTTATTGGCTTTTTTTATTCTTCCACCGATGAAGGCAAAGAACAGAAATCTAGCAAATGCAGGCCAGCTACCTAAAAATATCTCTTCATCTAGACCCACCTGTACAAAAATTAAATCCCTTTTAGAAGGGAATGGCCTATTTGCAGTCTTGGAAGTATGGAAATCAAAGGTTTACTTCAGGGAGGTACATAGTTGCAGCACATTATAACTGACTACTACTTGTTAAGAAAAGCAAATTTTGAACTTTAGAATTTAAGTATTCACATAAGACAGCTTCAATTTATTCACCCAGTCAAGAAGTAGAAAAATGCTATATGGCCTCAGTATCTAAAAAAAATTGAGCAACAGCACCAAGTTTATAGTACTCACGTCAAACTGTTCACAAAAATAAAAAAAAGCTGCAATTAACAAAAAAGTCTAAATTTTTAAAAAATTTTAATTAGGTCTAGTGCTAAAATATAAGAAGTATTTCTCAGAGCATATGTGACTGACAACAAAAAAGCCTAAAGCAGATGGAAATGTGTCTGTAGCTATGTAGAATTTACAAGGCGGACTAGTTTGAGCAGAAGAAGGAAGGTCCCTCATTTCCTTAGTACCAACTTTCATGACTAATATTAGAACTAGATGCTATAGAAGCACAGTAAGTCACTAAACTTCAGATAAAATGTTTGGGGATACATAGAAAAATTCCTATTCTCAAAAGGCCAATCTTCTGAGTAATGTTTAAGTGAATTTTAGCTGATATAAAAATAAATTTGAGTGAAACCAATTTGATCTAATTCAGCATGTCACATCACAATATTCAATCTAAATACTCTTTTGGCTGTGTAACTAGTAAGTGATGGATGGTTCAAGGAGAACCACCGATGGCATAAAGGTTGCAGGTTAACCTCCCTTCCCAGTCCTAGATGTACTCTAAGTCTCACTTAATATAGATCAATACTAGTGGAAGAGTGAGTAAAGAACAGGCATCGTAGCTGTGCTACATAGAGCTTAAAGAAATTTAAGCACTTACACCCAAAATTGTAACTCTGAAACCTCCTGTTACATATCCCAGGAAGTACGTAAGATCCCTAATTGCTTTACTTTTTTTGTTTCTCAAGCAGTGGCACCCCATACACACCCCAAATTCCTTGCCTTGAGAGAACTGAACAGCTCAGTACTTAATTCCTGCTTAAGTCAAACCAAAATCCAAAATCAAGCATTCCTCAGTTCCCCCCACACCAGTTCCCTAGGGCTTTGATCTGGAAGATGTTATCAAAACATACCTAATACATACCAGCTGTATGAGGCTCTGCATAAAATGCAATTGCTGCTGCTATTCTTTATATAATGTTCTTTGTGGGAAGTAGGAGACCTGAAGGAGAAATATTCTTGCTCTCTACTTATATTTTTAATTAGGTGACCTGGATTCAGCTAACGGAAGGTTCAGCATCCATTTCTCCCTTCTTCCTGAAGGTGAGAAACTGATTGACTTGGGATAATGGGAAAACACCTTTCCTAGAAGTACCTACATGACCATGTGTGGACAACAATTTAGGAGTCACTGGATGGAAAAGGATTGCTATCAGTCATGGCTCATGCTAGACCCTAGTGATGGAAGTCCTTCTCTACAGGAGAGAAAGTCTGGTTCTTGTGTGAGTGTTCAGTGTCCTCCCTGGATTTTATCTTATGACTCTTTTCTCTATTTTTTAATTTCAAAAAAAGCTGTGCTCACTTTTCTTCACACCTTCTCAACCCATCAGGAGTCTTGAACATTTAATTAATTTACTTTTTAACATCATAACACAATTTAAATACATTTCAGGAGAATTCTTGTTGACTGAAATCCCATGACTCTTTTGTGGGAATAGGGAGTGGATGGGGCTCTCCTGCATCAGACACAGATCCCGTTCTGCTTGATGGATTCACATCGAGCACAGACCCCAGAATGCCCAATGGATCAGCAATGGAATGCAATGTTTTTTACACCCTTCAGTTCCACCCTCTTTTCTTCTCCCAAACACTTGATAGGCTGAATGCTTAAGTACTATCTGGGGAGGTGGGGGATTTGAGTTTTTGTAATTTCAGGATGAGGAAGAACTAATGTGGTTGTTTCCCAGTGCATGAGAAACTTCTGCTGACAACCTGTGACATCAATGAGGGTAGCACCAGCAGCATTTCATGAGGGCAGAGAAGGGGACCTTTCCAGTGGACCATAGCTTATGGACTCCTGGTGGATAGCAGTTCCTCCAACACTGGCGAACATCACGTCTGAGGGGCTGATGCCATCACCATCCCCAGGTGGCTATCATCAAACACCTCAACCTGCTGACTTCAGATGTTTCCCTACTGATTGCTGTAGATACCACTTCGAAGGACTTAACTTTAACCTAAAGGTTAGTATCCAGCACAAGGAATAGGATTCTTCTTACCTACAATAAGGTGCCAGCTTGTAAAAAAATAAAATCAAATACATGGCAAGTCTTGTTTTTCCCTCTACAAAATCACAAGCTTTTTGACTTGGAAAAGAAAGGTAAACATTACGTCTCTAGGCATGCCTCACTTCAGAGATGCTCTTGGCTGGAAGTCAGGTTCAGGTTTTACCTTCGGGTGGAATATTTACATACCTCAGCTCTAGCCAGTAATATGCCATTCAATTTAACCTCTTGTGCTTTGAAAAAATAGTTCATTGTGCAACACAAAGAATTCAAATACAGAGCTGTGCACAACATCTTCTTGCCTGAATATATTGCATGCAAGCCATGTCTGCTTGCAGCCTTGAAAATTTGGGTGGATAGATAATACAGGAGTCTTGTGGTAAGGTGGGCCTTATGGTAAGAAGGCCATTTTTCCTCTATAATCTTTATATTTAAAGAATAGTCAGGTTGTTTTTCTTGAAAATTTATTGAAATTTGTTTTGATTTTGAAGAAACAGCTCCTCACTCTGTGACTTTTTAAGTTTAGTCTCATCTGTTCTTCCCTCCATTTCTACTATTCTTCAAGAAAGAAGGAAAAAAGTAGGAATACCCCAGGCTTTTGTTTATAAGTCCAGCTGTAGACCATGGACATGTCACTATAGACACATCTATGGACTTGAAAAAATAAATACATGTAATTAGATCCTTTTTCTTTCTGACATCTATTGAATTTTTACAGGTTTTCTAACTTTTTTCACCTCAGATCACCATTTTAACTGGAAGTGGCCAGACAGGGCAGGTGTGCCAGCTGTACTTTACAAAAAACACTTCTCCCATTTACCTCTTCCCTTCTTTGCTTCAATTTGGGAAAGCAGGAATAGTAGTGGATTGATCAGCTCTGAGCATCTCACATGGGAGGCCAGACAGCAGAACCAGCAGTTCCTCTTCCCAGGTACTGCTGTGACAAGCCATTTGTCATCGCCTTCTGGTGGGATGACTTGATTCCTCATATAGCAGGTCCCCATCTCCTTCAGGGGGTTTTCTTGGAGGCCACTTCTGGGAACAGAGATTTATGCTTCCTCTCATCATATGAAGCTTAGCCAGCCTCCGCTGCTGGGGTAGTACCTTGGTTTGTTTCTTTTCAACCAAAACCTACTTACTAGAGCTACTTCTGGAAGAGGCCAGGTGTATTCTAGGAAGTTTTCCTAGCTACTTATGTTCCTTCTTCTCTTCCATTTTTCTGTCCCCATAAAACTTTTACTGGTTTCTACACTGAGTAACAGATTCAATGGAAACTGCAGAGATTGTTCTCCCCAAGACTGGAGCACTGCGTACTTTTTCAAATGGCTGAGGTGTTGGATTTGAACTCCCCCCAGGCAGAAGTAAGCATTATATCAGACCTTCCCATGAAGACATGGGGGAGTGATCTAACAACCAGACCCTAAGCCATGAAAAAGAAATATTTGTCTTCTTTAATTTGATGTGGTGGGAAGAAGTGGAAGGCTGTATTATATGAACTACTTTCTTGATTTATTGCAGAAACAGAACACTCAGCTCTAGTATCATTAGTTAGTCTCCACTGGACTATGAAATTGTAGCAATTACATTAATTAATGTTGGATAAAAGTCAACCAGACAAAAGAAGGGAACTGAGAAGGCACTTGGAACCTCACTTTGCTTTCGTTCTAATGCCAATGTGAAACAAGTAAACAAACAAAAAAATCCCCTTCAGACCCCACTCACAGCCCCACTGTGAGTTCTTGTTCTGTGTGTGCTGGTTCTGTTCCTCAGCTGAGCACAAACATGGGCCCAACAAGGAAGCCTAAGATTAGCAGCTTGTTAATGTGAGTAATTCCACCAAAGCCATGAGCAGAGTAAAACAGCATTAAGTGTTTCTAAACTTAGTAGCTCACAGTGATTAAAATCTGGTGCAACCAGAAGAATCGGCGCTATGTCCTAAAGTGAGAACCTGCAGAATACAGCTACTCACAGGAGGACTTCTAGGATCAGGCTTGGATTAGGAGAACTGAATCTCACACATATCTCCTCCTGGTTTTCTAGTCTTTACTAACACTTCTCCCCATAGCATATGCTGTTCTCTTGTAATGTATGCTCCTTTATGTGGTTCAGAACAGCTGGTGACCAGTTGATGGCTGCAGAAAATTAGCTTTCAGTTGTTGCCAGTTATGTTTTCACCTGTTCTACTTACAAATCCATTGTGTCAAATCCAATTACTACATTTGGATCGTCTTCTACAAGAACATAGAATGGTAAAAAGCCCTTTATCAGAAGGAAATTAACTTTTTGTGCAGCAACTTTCCAGGAACATTTCAACTTGTGTTAGACGACTACTAAAGACACACACTTGTATATAAATGAATTGAGATCAACTGGAGAAAATTCACATACTGCTAAAAGAAGTTTGCATCAAAACCAAAGCCTTGAGCACCTATCTTTAAATATAAATTATGATCTTTCATTGTTTTTGTGCAATTCTGAGTGTACATATTAGAGAGTTAACTTCTTTTCTCTACAGCATTTACCAGCTAAGAATCCAATGCTGCAATAAATTCACAGTGATTAGAAATATTATTGCATTTCAGTGACTAGGAATACTGTGATGACTCTCCAGGTAAGTCTATCAGTGATTAGGGCCTGTCTGCATGTCTAAATATGCAATACTTATTCAATGAGTACAATTCTTCCTCAATTATACAGACTATCAGACTATGTTAGCCATCTGAAAAGATCACATGTAGACAATTGGCATACTCCAAACTATAAAACGACAAACATTTGCAACAGAAGAGTGGTAGAATTAAAGTATAGTTACAGGCAAAGTGAGATTTTTGATGAAAATTCTGTAATGCAGTCATAGGTTATTTGATATGGTATATGGAGGTTAGTGGGTGTCTTAATTTGAACAATAGCACAAGAAACATGAATTTTCTAATACTTGAACTCAGCATTGCTAGTTGAAGCAGAATTTAAGAGAGAATGTTAACAAAGTCAAATTTTCATTGACTTTGCTAAGCTGAGCAATTCTTAACAGCATATTCTAAGGTTTGCTGGGATGCTAAAATAACATCCTTTTTTTCTTTTTCTTTTCCTTTTTTTTTTTTTTTTTTTTTTTTGGTCTTCTTCTTGCTTTTTGTAATCACAGCAGGATACAGTATTCAGGTTTTATGATAAGCCAAATTCACAAAAATCAGAGCTGACCTGGGCAGGTTTATTGTGTTTGTTTTCTAGAGGGAGAAAATGTAACCTTTCTTCAGAAGTGAAGACAAGTCTTTAGACAGGGAGCATGGGAATACTCAAGAGAGGGGAAAACAAATGAAACTTTCCGTTCTGTTCTTGTGAACAGAGACTTACAGTGTCAGAATCCCTAGAAACCCATTAGCTGTAATAATGATTAGAGAGCAGTAAGTGTACCAAAATTTTGAGAACTGATCACTGTAGATAATTATTTCTCATTTCTGTGAATTTTGGGAGCTTTGGAAGGAAGCCTTTAAAAGGTACTTTAGTTCATCTTACACTTTTAAAAATGCTTTTTCTCAATCACAATGAATATACAGTGGATATATAAGTTACTCATCACCATTCCAAAACCAGAATACCCAAGGTAAAACAGATTTATTTTTATCCAGACATAGCACTAAGTGATTTTCCCATAAATGTATGACTTACTGGGAATAGAAGCAGCAAAGCTTATAAAAACTAGGGTGCATCCTTGAACAACAAGAGGCCTGCAATATAATTTTTTTTACTGCTCAAGTAGAAGGACACATCTGGTGTGTGCTGCTGGGACGCATGTCTGGAACGCTGCTGAGAATACGCGAGAAGCAAAGAAGCCATCAGGAGGCTACTGCTGATTGCCTTGGTGACTGAGAGGCAATGGCAGCTCTCTGGGGTTTTTAAGCCTCCCTTCTATATTGTCATATCAGTTCAGGCTTCTGTTGAGTCTCAACTCTCTCATGTGTTGTTTTGCAACTTGGTCAAATCTGACTTAATCCGAATGGCTTTGCGTGAGAGTGTGGGATTAGCTCAAGTATGTGTCGCATGCGTATTCCTAGAGTGAACTTCTTCAGCACCTGTCTTAAACCAGATGTCTCCTATTCCTCCAAAGGGCAGTAATGTGTCCTCACACCTTAACCATTGCTGATTACCCTCAATATCTACCACAAATGTGGCTGCTGAAAAGCAGCTGTCTTACTTCTAAGGCAACTCTCAATAATGTGCAAAAGTAAATGCCAAGTTCAAGTTCTGCACACAGGGAGGAGTAATGCCATGCAGAGTTACAGGCTATGGGGGGCTGTCTAACCAGAAAGCACCTTGGCAGGAAAGGACGTATTGAACAAGAATTTGAATGTGAGCCAACATTTGTGGCCTTCATGTACAGATAAAGTCCAACAGTACACTGGGCTCTATCACAGCAGTGTAGCCAACAGGTTGAAGCAAGTGATTATTCCTCTCTTTCCAGCACTTGTGAGAGCACCTTTCCAATCTTATGCCTGCTTCTGGGCTCCCAGTACAAGACTGACAAATTCGACATAATCCAATGGAGGGTCAGCAAGATGGTTAGGGTGACTGAGCATATAGTATATGAGGAACTGTAGACAAACAAGGACATGTTATATGAGGAGCTGGGTTTGTTTAGGCTAGAGATGAGAAAGTTAAGGGGGCATCTAACTGCTGGTTTTAACTACCTAATGGGTAGTTACAGTTACAGAGTGAGGCTCTTCTTGGCAGCACACAGCAAAAGCTTAAAGGGCAGCAGGCACAAGTTGTAGTAAATAAATTATAAATGCTTCTCACTGATGGGGTGTCATGGTTTAATCCCAGCCAGCAGCTCAGCACCACCCAGCCGCCCGCTCACTCCCCCCACAGTGGGATAGGGGAGAGAATCGGAAGGGTAAAAGTGAGAATGCTTGTGGGTTGAGATAAAGACAGTTTAATAGGGAAAGGAAAAGCTGCGCACACAAGCAAAGCAAACCAAGGAATTCATTCACTGCTTCCCATCAGCAGGCACCTCCAGGAAAGCAGGGCTCCATCATGTGTAAAGGTGATTTAGGAAGACAAATGCCATCACGCCGAACATCCCCCCCGTCCTTCTTCTTGCTGCAGCTTATATGCTGAGCATGACATCATATGGTGTGGGATATCCCTTGGGTCAGCTGGTGTCAGCTGTCCCAGCTGTGCCCCTCCCAGCTTCTTGTGCCCCTGGCAGAGCTGAGAGCTGAGAAGTCCTTGACTGGTGTAAGCACTGCTTAGCAAAAACTAAAACATCAGGGTGTTATCAACATTCTTCTAGTATTGAATCCAAAACACAGCACTATGCCAGCTACTAGGAAGAAAATTAACACTGTCCCAGTCTAAACCAGGACACGGGGGTGAAACATTGAAACAGAGGCCCAGAGAGGCTGCAAAATCTCCCTCTTTGGAGATACTACAAAGGCAGCTGGATACAACTCTGAGCAAACTTCAGTAATTTTGAAGTTGTATCTGCTTTTGCAAGGTGTAGCAACAGTGAATGGCCAGAGATCTCCATTATTTGCTGAACCTATTCTGCCCCATGGGAAAGAAGAGCTACCAGGGCTCTTCAGATTACCAGGCAGTCCATCTGCATCTGGCAGAAGTTTATGAGGTACATGATTCTGAGGTTAACAACCCTGAGCCCTTTGCAGAGACATGAATGACCTGGAAGAGCCTTCCTGCTTTTGGTGATGGGCCTCTATGTGGAGAGAGAACCAAGGAAGGAAAGAGCCAAACAGTTCCTTGGCTCTTTTTGTCCTTATATTTGGGGCATCTACATAGTGACCTTGGTTCAAAATCTGGCAGGGTTGAGGCAGATAAGGGAATCAGTGCCATTACACTGCTGGAGAGCTTTGGGATATCTATGACTGATGGTGTGTGTGCCAGAGAGGCATGTCATATCTGGATCATAGAATCGTAGAATCATAGAATGGTTTGGGTTGGAAGGGACCTTTAGAGGTCATCTAGTCCAATCCCCCTGCAGTGAGCAGGGACATCTTTAACTTGATCAGGTTTCTCATATCCCCATCCAACCTGGCCTTGAATGTTTCCAGGGATGTGGGGATGTCATGTAGGAGAGCTGTTAAGCTTGAGTTCAGTCTTGCCAAAGCACAGTGCAGACACAACTGGCATGAATCAAAGACAATTTACGGCCTATTATACAAAAGCAACTGCTTTAAGTCACTGTGCTCAGAAAACACAAGCCTCAACTGAGCCACTGCTACCAAAGACAGGATAAAACCAGCCAGAGAATCAGTGCTGTGCGCAGCACTGTTGTTTATCAGTTAATGCATGGAAGAACATGCTTGCGGAGCTTTACTCCCAGAGGTAATAATCTGCCAACAGCTAAAGCATGGAAGGCGATGCTTGCAAACTTTTATTGACGGAAGTAACAATCTGCCAACAGCAGGCACCACCTGTATAGCACTGGATTTTGGTACCTATGTGTTGCAGGAGCAGCAGCTTGGTAGCACTACCTAATCTTGGATAAGACTTAATCTCAGCTAAACAGCTGTTTGTAGATGCTTATCCCTTGGGGTCTGTGCCTGGCAGTCAGTGTGAGTGACTGCTACCAGCAACGGTCTCCAGTCACACACACCTGATGTGCACAGAGGCTTCATGACTCCTTGAGATTCCCAGTGGTGCCTTGGCATCCCTTTGAGTGAAGCAGGAGGCTTGAGAGATGTGGTATGCAAGGCTGCTGGGATGAGGTGTGTAATTAAGGGGCAAGATATGTACTTGGAGGCACAGGAACAAATAGTTTGAAGGATAATGTTCAAAGTCTGGTTTTGGAAGGTTGATTTGGACAGAAAAGTAATGTATGAATGGGTGGTCTGATGAACGTTATCAGTGACTTGAATTTTGCACCTCTGCTTAAGGACCTGAGAAAGATATTAACAAGAATGGAAGAACGGTTGTACTGGCGGTTGGATGGACACCTCCAGATTGTAGAAGTGTTCTACAGACCTCTGTGTGCCCAAGGAAGTTCTGAAATGAGAGCAGGGGACAACTCTAGTGATTACCCTGGCTAGCAATCAACCTGCTTACACAAGAACAGGTTTGAACAATCACAAAATCTGCAGCTGAGAAGGGTAGTGTATTGGGTTTCTGTGGCAAGGTCTTGGTAGTGGGAGGGCTACAAGGATGGCTTCTGTGAGAAGCTGCTAGAAGTTTTCCCTGTGTCCACTGCTGGCCAAGGCCAAGCCAATCAGCGACAGTGGAAGCGCCTCTGGGATAACATATTTAAGAAGGGAAAAAAAACCCGTCTGCAGCTCAGTGGCAAGCAAGGCGAGGCCCCTGGGGCTCAGTAGCCGAGAGAGAAGAGAAGTGAGAGGATGCAAGAGAAAACAGCCCTGCAGACACCAAGATCAATGCAGAAGGAGGGGGAGGAGGTGCTCCAGGACCAGAGTTCCCCCCCTGAGGCAGGCTGTCCCCCTGCAGCCCATGGAGGTCCACGGTGGAGCAGGTCTCCACCTGTAGCCCGTGGAGGACCCCAAGCCAGAGCAGGTGGATGCCTGAAGGGAGGAGGCTGGATCCCTGGGAAGCCTGCACCAGATCAGGTTCCTGGAAGCCGAAGCAGGTTTGCTGGCAGAACTTGTGACCCCGCAGGGGACCTAATGCTGGAGCAGTCGCTCCTGAGGGACTGCACCCCGGGAAATTACGGGCCCGCAGTGTGTGGAGAACTGTAGCCTGTGGGAAGGACCCACGCTGGAGCAGTTCATGGAGAACTGTAGCCCATGGGAAGGACTCACGTTGGAGAAGTTCGTGGAGGACTGTCTCCCGTGAGTGGGACCCCACGCGTGAGCAGGGGAAGAGTCCTCTCCCTAGGGAAGAAGAAGCGGCAGAGACGACGTGTGATGAACTGACCTCAACCCCCATTCCCATCCCCCTGCGCCGCTGGGGGGGAGTAGGTAGAGAAGCTGGGAGTGAAGTTGAGCCCAGAAAGAAGGGAGGGGTGGGGGGAAAGGTTTTTAAGATCTAGCAGTTTTTCTTCTCTCCTTCTCTGATTTTGATTGATAATAAATTAATTATTTCTTTCAAGTGGAGTCTGTTTTGCCCATGATGGTAACTGATAAAATGATCTCTCCCTGTCTTTATCTCGACCCACGAGCCCTTTTGATTTACTTTTTCTCTCCTCTGTCTGGTTAGAGGGGAGTGATAGAGCGGCTTTGGTGGGCCCCTGGTGTCCACCCAGGGTTAAACCACGACAGGTAGTTTTGTAGAACAGCACTGGACTAGAATGTCAAAGATTTGGTTTCAATAAAAGATCTGTAAGATTTTGGGAAAGTTATCCAGTCCTTTGGCACCTTAGTTTTCTATCCCCAAGTAGTAAAAATAATATATAATAGAAGAAAATAATGTCTTTTTTTTTTTTCCTTTTGGTGCATAATTTTCTGCACAAAAGCAGTAGTTCTGCAAGTGCAGGATTCAAGTTTTGGATTAAAAATTCTGCAGAGTAGAAGCTGTTCAGCAGTGAATAAAATGAGGCTTTGATTTTACTTGGAGCCTCCAGACATTATCACACCAGCATTGTAAGCCCTTGCCCTGGCTTGCTGGGGGAACCACAGCAATTCTTCTGACTCCATGGAGCAGCGGCACGGACCGTTGCCTCCCTTCTAAACTGTAGTGAGAAAAAAGACTTGTACATTCTATTTTCAGCTCTTCACTGGTTTGCTATATGTCTGTAATTGCAACAGAACACCCTACCACAGAGAACATGAATGAGCTCAAAAGGGTTACTCAAGGGTAGCTCAGAAAAATATCCCAATAAAATTAGAACCCTTCCATAAAATCTTACGTAAAGCCTCAAGGGAAAAGATATAGAAAGAGAAAACTACAGTCGAGTGGGTCCTGTCTCGTCACTTTATAAAAAGCAAAGAAACGTTTTATTACTGTGAATGGGAGAGTCCCCTGGACTCACTGCTTCGGCAGTGGTTGCGGAGGGATGCAGTCCTAGATCATGCAAACAAGCTCCAAAGAAAAGCAATTAATAACCTCAAAGAGTACCATATGAGTACAGCTACACAGCCTACATTTGTACCATGCCAAGATGAGCAGACATGCAAGTAAGTTAACTCGCAGCACGTTAGCTCTAGACCCAGCAACAATATACTCCAGTCACACTGTGCTGAGGCTAAATGAGCCTCAGAGCTGTGCACACCTTGACTGTTCGAGGATGCCAGCTACTCTCTCGTCACTGCATTATGCCCTAAAGATTTTTCAATAACTACCTTGCACGGAGCTGTGCTATTCCTGGTAGCGCCTAGGAAAATACTAAGAAGGGATGTAAAGCCAAAAGGATGTGAAGGGTGTCCTATACTACTAAAGCAGGGAAAGTAGACAGAGCTAGGATTTGTCAGTAGAGTGTACCTCTAAGAAGAGTTAAGTTGATTTATATAAGGGGTATTTTTAGGACCAGATTTGCAAAACATTTAGGTGCATCAACATTTTGGCTATGCAGCTTGAGGCATCTCTAGAGTTTCTTTTCTGAAAAGCAATCAGCTTGAGACTTCAAACTGGGCATGTTCAGCTGAGACACTTGATACTGCTGATCAACTTGAAAATCCTGGTCCAGCTGAGCTTTTATAGTCTTTTTTTAAAAGTTGTGAATAATAACCTACGTATGTGCGTGTGTACATATATATATTTAAATAAAGCGTTCCTCAAGCATCTTTTCAATGACTTGAGTTTATGACCCACAAATCCTGTATTACAGAAAAAATATCTCAAGATTTTGGTGCTTGCTTATCTTTTCATGCCTCAGCTTTCTCAGACATAAACCAGAGAAAATAATACTTGTCTCATAAAGTGTGCCATAATCCGCTGGCATTGTACACGGTCACACTTGGAGAATTTCTGGTGTCTCGTGATAAAGATCAATACTTCACATTGCTAAAAATATTACATAAAATGATAAAGATAAAATGCATAGCGTAAAATAACACTTCACCGTGGGCCTTGGAGCAGTTTCTCTTTCATAATATTCAGTTCAAAATGTATGGGCAGATGGTCAGATATGCTCTTTCTCTGTAGAATCACTGACTGTTAAAAGGGTGTTTCCTTGAAATTGTCTTTGTGTCATGCATTGGCCAGCTTTTATTATAAAGGCTAGATTCTTCTTTACTCAGTCTTATTATGCTCTTCACACCTATTTCTGAGCAATTCACACACCTCCAACTCTCCCTGGTGCTGAGTCAGCATGCAAGCCATGTTGTGTCTCCCTTAATTGGTTTGATGGTTTCCTGTAACATGCACTTTTGCGTTTGTGGAGAAACAGGCTTACTAAGTAATTATGCATGCTTAAAATCAGAACCCTCCAAAGACAGACGCGAATCCTAATGTTGTGTGCTTGTTTCTGGAGACTGATGTGTTAGACCTCAAGTAAGAGGCCAAAGACACATCCATATATGACAGTAAGAGGTATTTTGGCAGAGTAAGGGCAAAGACTGTATCAGCTGGTCAGTCTGTATTATCCTGTCCATTTCACCATACTGCTCAAACCATGAGATAAGCTAAAATCAAGAGTATTTTCTGGCTCAGCTCCAGAATTTCAGGACCCATGGCCCTAAATGTTAACACATGCCTCTAGGGATGCATAGCCATGTCTCGGGATGCACAGGTTCATGCTGCCCAGAGAGACTGTACCTGTGCAATCAGTGTGCAACACCTGGGTCTTTCTGATAGCCAACCCCCCTCACCCCCCCCCCCCCCCCCCGCCTGACTCCTCTATTTGGCATCAGTTATAGGATATTGTCACCAAGGTAGACAGGCTAAATGTTGCACGGACATGAGCAAAGCTTGTCTGAAACTTGCATCTGCATGGAGGTGAGTTTGGCCTTGAGTATGGCCCACAAGTGCAATAAAACCCCAGAGTCCAGTTTGTGAGGTCTAGTTATAGGATCTCTTATCTCTGTAATTACAGCCATTTTATTCCAATCCAATACCACTGACAAAGAGATTGGCTACTCCTTAGAAACAGAGATGTAGTTAGTAGTATACTAACCAGGATAAGGCTTAAAAAAGGTGAGTACAAAACCTAAAGCATCCTGGGGCAATATCTGTCAAAAGCTCAAAAGGACTGCAACCTTCAGCTCTGCCAATTATCTGTGAAAGGAAAAATCTTGTGTGATTAAAAATAAGAGCCGTAAGATAAAATTTCACTTAATGTGGATGACTTCCAATACCACCCTTTGCTTATACACTGGACCAGAGGTACAGCTCAGCTTTCCACATACTCCGGATTAAACCAGTTCTGCTCAGCCCAGTCTTAAGGAGGAAAATGAGACATATGGGAAAATGTGGTTTTGTCTATTTTTATGTGGTTTTGTCTATTTTTATGTTCATTAAAGTTACTGTAATCTGTACATCTTTAGATTGTATCATTTCCTAATAATGAAAGGGTTAAGGATGTTGCCTAACCTGGGCAGGACAGATACCAACCACTAACATTTCACTGTTAGTTAGGAGTGAAAGGAAAATGTTTGGTGGGAACAGTGACAGTGGTGATGTTGACAATAGGAGGACTCCTCCAAACTTAGTGAAGGTAAATGGAGGCAGGGACAGGTCTGGGGAGAACAGTTGAAAAGGACATGGGAAGTCAGCTGAGTAATGGCCATGAGTTGGAAACGACATCTGGGGAGTAATTTCTCACCCTGAAACAAACCCAAATTTAAAGTATGTTAAACCAAAAGTTAAGGGGCTGCCACATTCAAAATAAAAATAGCCTAATCCTTGAAAAGTTGATTTGACTATTTATTATATTGCTATTGAATTATTTATAGTGGCAGAGCAGGCATAATGTGCAGGCACCAAAGGTACTACAGCGAAGCCACAGGCAGTGGTTGGGGCACTGTGGTGTTTGGATGCCATCTGCAAACCAAGAAGAGCCTAAGGCTTGCTCTGCCTTAGGATCAGGTCAGTGACTGGTGAGTTGGAGGTGAGTACAGGGGATTCAGCCAGCAACTGAATTACAGGCAGCAAGATCCCCGGGATTTCTCCCATTACTCACTGAGTACCTTATGTACACTAGGTCTCAGGTTGAACGTAAAAAAGTTTGTATCTGTGCTGGCACAAACATTGCTTAATAGTCACTGATTTATCCTTTGTTGTCTATTACTCCCACTAGGTAAGATTTATAAATAGCTCTTGCTGAACTTTGATATTTTTCTTTTCCTACATCATCCTTGTCCATCAAAGCACCCAACACACCCATATTATTTTTATGTAATTAAGTTTTCCATTTTAATTTCAGTGACCTCCCTCAGATTGGCCCTCTCCCACAGGCAAAGTGATTATAAGGCAGACAGTACTACCTCAGCATAATATTATTTAGATGTGGTCACTAACCAAACCCCCAGATACCCACCTCAGCTCAACTCCAAATTTTCTGAAGCTCAGAAGAGTAACCATGAAATTATCTGAATATATCCATCCAAATCTACTAGCACCCAAATCTGAGGTGGATTCACTAAAGATCTGAGCCTGAATCCATGGGATAAAGAATACTATATTTTTCACTTAAAAAGTACTACAGGGACTCCTGTGAAACTCTTCTCATTCTCTCAGCTGTGTGATTTCCCAGTTTTTTTGCCACTTGAGGAGAGCCATGAATTGCAACTCTTGGTGGACACTTGGTGGATGCTGCTGAAGTCCTGGTACTGCCCTCTTCATGTGGCTGGTTTGGGGATGGTTGGGAACATGATAGCCAGTGTTTCCTTCAATTCTATTTCACCATTCCTATTTTTCCTGTGGAGGGGATTTTCTAATCTTGGATCTCACATCAGAATTGTTTGCAGCAGTGCATACCCTGGATGTAATGGTACAGTCTTCCTATGGCGTGTCGGCTGATGTCAAACACAGTCTTTCTTATAGACCCTGATATCATATCCATTTTGAGTAAGTATCACTTCTTGGGTTTTACATTTTGTCCCTTGTTAACAGAGATTAGCATCTTTTTTTTCTCCCCTGCCACCCCACCAAGGGTGGCTGTCCTGGCATGAAGTTTTCAACATTTTTTTTCCATAAAGAATCTTCCCAGATAAATCTTTTCCTCAGCCTGCATGCTGATTCACAACGGTTCTTTTTTAGCACATGTTCCCCAGAGGAGCACAGCAAACTTTATTAATGTTTTTAAGCGCAGTTAGTTTGTATTCAGATAGTATTTCCGTACAGGCAGTATTGCAAAAGAATATTCATTTAGTGTGGGGTGGCAGTGCGGAGGCAGAAGGACATCGTTCACAGTCTGCGTCCCTATAACTGTAGTCAGTCAGCCTTGTGTTTCTGGGGCTTTCAGCAGCAAACTGGGTCAGTGGGGCCCTCTACATCAAAGCTTCTCCTTAGACACTGTAAATCGCATGCTTTTATACTATTCCTACTGTACACTGTGTTCTTCTGTAATTATAAATGTATGTTTCCCATCACCACAAAGACTTCACATTGCTCAAAGGAAATCTCTCTTCAAAGGCTTTAAACTGTTGAAGGGCAGGCCCCCTTCTGAGAGCTACCATTGCTTCGGGTGATTCCTTCTTTAACTCATCCACAGTAGAACCACCAGCCAATTCAACTGGCCTGCATCACACCGTGTCTGAACTGGCCTCCGGGTTGCATTTCAGCTTTGGAAAATGTCATTGCTGAATTTAAAAATGCAGTCTTTTAAAAAAAAAAAAAGGAGAAAAAAAGAAGAAAAAGCAATGAACTGCTGTAGTCGTACTCGGCTTGTCCCAGAAACATGAGACTCGAGCTACTTGCTGTTCTTCATCAACTCGAATTTAAGATAAGAGAATACATGGCATTTTCATTTGCTAGTTGCACCTTAGAGAAAGTGAGAATTAAGGTGATGCATTAGTGGGAAAAAAAACAAACTTAGAAAAAGGCAACAAGGAATATATACGTGAAAAATGTTGCTATGAATTCATCTTATGAAAATATGTATATCTGTGTGTATATATATAAATACATGCATAATGACCTATATATGCATGTAACTGAAATAAAAACTCTGAAAACGTTTCCTTCTATGATAGTACTCAATACCATGAGTAATTCCACTGAAGCTAATATTTTCTTCTAGGCAATGACTTACTCATGACAGCAAGCACTAATAAATACTTGCAGGATCAGGACTTAAAATTAAGGTGTAGTTAAGGATAACATTTGAAACTCATACTTGAAAAGCAGTCATGAATGAAGATAATTAAGCATACAGCAATAGCCACACACTATATTCGTTTTACAACTAATTATATATGAAAATTAGGAGTTATCTGCCTCTCATTCTTTACAAAACTGGGCCTGTGGGTTGCTAAGGTCACACAGGAATGTTATGACACATCAATAAGCCAGTTTTTCATGTTCCATGTAAGCATCTTAACCTGAATAGCCCTGCTTCTCAGTTACTTTGCCTTTGGCCTACAACATGGCTCCCCCCAGCTAAAGTCTTTCTATCATACACTCTCTTTTCCCCATTTTAAACACAAAATGTGTATTTATGGTTTGTTCTCTATTCCAGTTGTTTCTTAGATTGCACTACTGCTGGTGGCATCTTGATAATGCTTGATATAATTCAATGGATGTCAAAAGATATTCTCCAAACATAGGGGGTTTGTCTATATCAGAATATTTGACAAATATGATTAGATGTGGTTAACTATATTACCATTATGATAACAAGGCCATTCCTGGGGGTGCATTCCAAAGAAGATATACAAGGAAGAAAAAATATTCTTATTCTGGAAAAAGAATGTCTTCACTGGAAGTTATATGATATGACAGTAGTATTTAAATTAATTTAAAAATTCAAAGCAAACAAGGCTTCCTAAGCTTTGGGGCAGATTTTGGATTTACATGAGTTATAGGGGTGGAAGAATAACTTGTGAACTCTACCTGTCTGCAAGAGCTGAAAGGATCAGCCTAATGGAAGCTAACTGTGTGCCACAGCTTATCAAGGTGACATCCTTTTATTTGCAACCTTGTAAAAAAGGCCGTTGAAATGTAAGCTACTAGAGACTGCTACTTATGGAAACAGAAGTAACTGGTTGTGTACTGCCAGGCACTTTTCTACAGGAGAACATCGCTGGCTGCCTTTGCTTGGTTAGTCAAAAGGGAAGGGAAAAATACCAGCTTAATTTTTTTATTCTTCACTTCAGACAGTTTGATAATTGCAACATTCTTTCCTTTTTCCAGACTCATTTTACTGTGATTGTGCAAGTGCCAAGCTTTTAACAAGAACAACCTCTTCCACGACATCTATATATGACCAAGGCTCCCAGCCTCAATTTATTATACGTACTGCAGGAGCACTCTGGAGTTCATGTCAGAAACCAGGAGTGATAGTGTAATGTGCTGTCCAACTGTAGTCAAAACGTCCCTTCACTGAAGATTTCTGACCTAAACCCAGAGATTCTGGCGGTACCTCGTACATACAAATAATAACAGCAAAAAAATTTCTACTGATACTAAATTTGGTTCAAAAGCTCCAGATACACATTTCTATATTTTCCGTGCAGAAATCTTTTGAGCATGGGAATCTTTTATGACTCCTTGGTTAAACTGCAACAAAATAGGGCTACAGAGGGTCATAGTTTCAAAGTTTTCAACACTTTTTAAAGCCACTGTATCATATAATGGATTTTAAAAACACATTCATATACTTGAATATAAGTGAAATGTCTCTGGCCACCTTCAGTATACCGCTGAACACAGTTTACACAATTTCAGATACAGCTTATGTGGAAGACTGTTGTGAACCCACTCCTGTGAACTCAGAACAAAGTTTAATAAGTGAAAACAGCGTGAGAAGCATGAATGGAAACCTCCTCACTGCTTTCTGCTTCTATTTTTCTTTTGATTCAATAAGAGCCGAATAAGCCCCTAGTACAGAAACTCGAGACAACTCTTTGAGCTTTGAGACATTAGTTTTACATCTTTTTGTTTCTCTGGTTTTTACCCTGCTCTATTTCCAGATGGTATTAAATAAAATTCAGGGGAATGGTCCTGGTATTTTTGAGAATGTTTACTTTATTTAAAAAATGTCCATAACTGAGCATGTCTAGGACCGAAAACATCGCGTTTTTGTGGGAAGAAAGATGTTTCATGATGTTAGGATTAAAAAGTACAAGACTCAATTGTATAGAGTCTCCAATTATACTTCTGCTCAGCAGAATCCTTGCAAGAAGATATATGCAAACTAGAAGAGGAATTTCATCTTTAACTCATTAGTTTTCCATGGAGAAACCACATGGCTGGACATTAAAGCACAACTCTATCATTCAGTACAGGCTGTGCTTTCATTTTTTCTGAACTAGAGCAGACAGCAAACTTTATTCTATGTGTGTTCTGATTTTAATAACATAATAAAAAGAACTTAAAATTAAAATTAATTGAAGTCAATAGGAAAAAATCAGAGGCCCCAATCAGGTTCCAAATATTGTATTTTGGGGTTTTTAACTTTTCTCACAGGCAGTTTTTCTCTACTCTGCCATGAATAGTGTTACTATACTTTCTTTACCGTAATCATGACTGAAAAAGGAAACCTTATAAGGCTAGGAATGGTGAGAACTGATAAAACTTTTAATTACAAGTTCTTTGGGCACTTACTATTCTGTATCAAAATATTGTCACAAACCCTCTTTCCTGTAAAACCCATCCCTGTAGGATCAATTGAGCATCAAGATAGCAAATAAACAGTAAGTGTGTGAAAAAAAATAAGTGTTTTGAGTATGATCATCTGACCTCTGCTAAGGCAACCAAGGGACTTAGTGATTTCAGAAAAGACTGATATTTCAGAATATCTGGCCTCCATGCTGTGGGGTTTTCTCTCACTTAATATATATTCTCACATTTAAACATGACCTATTGTCCTTTTGTGTAGCAGGACTTGTTTGTTGGGGTTTTTTTAACATAAAAAACTTTGTTCTCCTCAAGGTGCTCTTACTCAAGATCCCATCTACAGTTGTAGTTGAGCTACTGTCATTACTGGGTTGCAATACAACTGTACCCTAGAGCATCTCCCTTATGTTTAATAGTACCTGTCTGACATGTAGTTTCATGAAATCCTGCACTAGATGTATTAGTCATTTCGGCATGCTATCATTCTGACGGTAAAGTATGGGATTCAGGCAATCCTGCTCAACCCACATCATCAAGGCAAACATCTCAAACAGTATGTCAAAGTTTTCCCACATAGGAAAATAAATTTCAGTAGTAGGTAAGAAACTTATTCTGAAAGCTTTTGAGGTGGGCAGTTGTTTGCTTTTAAGCACATCCATAATTTTGCACTTCTGTATATTCAGTGATTCATTTAAAAAAAAAAAGTGCATAAAAAAGCCAGTTTAGTGGATCACCTAGAGAAAATACATTTGCCTTAGATTTTGGAAAGCTCTTTTTGACTACTGGCTTTCTCAGGGCTGTTTAAGTCATTGGGCATGCTGGGGGAAGTGCAGAAGAGTCATCTTCCAGCTCTTCATCAGCCAGAATTCCTCTAGACAGAAAGCATCTGTCATCCAAGCAGTGAAATGCTGCTCACTTGAAACTCCATATTTGCTCCCTGATGGGATGAGTAAACCTGGGAGACAGAGGGCAGGAAGGCTATGTGTAAACTGTGAGCCATGCACAGCTTCCACTGCGGGAACACTCTCCTGTGTGTTTGTTTGTTTGTTTGTTTTACTTTGTTTGTTCTACTGTTTGCATTTTAAATCAGATTCATTTCCTAAAATGCCAACAAACTCAGCCTAATGCTCATGCCTGCAAAATGCATCTGTGCCAAGAACATATGAAAGGGCACTAGAACATCTACTTGTATCCAGTTGACAGATGTACAGAGAAGGAGCTGAAAATCCAACTCGGAGAACAGTACATGCATGAACAAAAGCACTGATTCATTGCGCTGCCAGTGAGGCAACGATGAGAAAAGCCAATTAGCACGCATGCAGGTTCAACTGTTATCACCACTGCTTGCCCACAAATACTAACCAAAGGCGCTGATCCTGGCAGGTTTGTTGGAGTTACTATTTAAGTAAGCATCTTGCATGCCATAGCAAAATCTAGTTTTGCATTGCCACACAAAATACATTTAAATCTTTCTCTATATCGAACTCTGGACAAATATGTAGGGATACGACATTGCAGTGGCAGTGCCATCAGCGCTCTTGCTGGGCCTCGTTAGCTCCAGCACAGGACCACAGATTCAACCTCAGTCAGCCTACTTGGGAAACCAGGAGAAAATCCTGCATCTGTCTGCATCGCCCATCAGGATATAGCCAGCCAGCTGTAATATGCCTCCTGTGTGTGCACCAGTGAATAAGGAATAACTGAGACGTGAAGGTTAAGGAAACCATTAACCCTGAGGACTTCTCAGTGACATTCACAAATCCTTTGGGGATATTGTTGACAAATTACCAATATACCAGTAACCTCCTCAAACCCAAGTTTTATTGAAACATGGGGTAAAATAAAACAATGCTAAAGAAATGCTTTATGCTTTTCAAATGCCAGAGAAGGTGTTAAAATAAAAAAAAAAAAAAAAGAAAAAAGAAAAAAGAGGGAATCGTTTGCATGAAAATCTCTTGAAAACAGCTCTCTTTTTGACCAAACTATTACTATAGCTTCCTGCATAGATATTTTCCCTTCTTGTGTTCCCAGGTTGTTTTGCAAGTCCTCTCCTCTGAGTCAGCGAGCTTGCCCTGGCATGCCTCCCCTGGCTGGCCACACACCTCTGGGCACTTGGAGTCAAAAAACATATCAGGGTGAGGTTTTTTTTTTACATCTGCATGAAGAGTTGTGCCCTATTAAAAGGGAAACCAATGTAACTAATGCCTCCTAATTACATCTCAGAGCCTTCCTTAGCCTTCCAAACCCGTCAAAGCCCCAGCAATATCCATCTCATTAGATAAAGCCCAGGTACCAGTTGTTCATTTGGAAGATTGTTCTTTTCTGTGGGAACCAATTCAAACCTCTATCTTGTCTGCTGAACGCAGTTACAGCCTATATACCAGCCTTGTAAAATGTGTTTTATTGATTCCTCTTTGCATGAAACATGAATTACTGACAAACACAGACCTCCATCAGATTCCCAAATGCCATTTTTCGCCATTTAAACCACATTTCTGAATCACATTTTCTTGACTGTGAAACAAGGCAGAGTATGTGTACCCATGTATATGCGTATGTGTGACTGTATTATGGATGGCTGTCCTATTACCTGTCAGATTAAATTACTTTTAATTCTCCAACTATTTACCCACCTCCTGTTCAGTGCCAAAATGGAAGTATGCCGTCCCAGTCCTCCCACCTCTGCCAGTTCACTGACAATATTAAGGATGCAAGATCAAGTATTAAAAAAGTCAGGAAATTCCAGCAATGTTAACTCAGCCCCATCTATATCCTGTGTATTTTTTGGCGCACTTGAATAACAAAGAGTAATACAGTGGGGCCATTAAACTGGACATTCCCCACCTGCAGTAGTAAAATTTACCAGACTATTTGAGGTATTTCCCATTCTAAGTCAAAGGAGCGCTACAAGCAGAGTCGTAAAGGTAATTACACTGGAGCAGAATGTGTCAATAGCTTAATGATGCCAACTGCAAGATTTACCTTTAATGAGGAAAAAAAATTGAAATTAAGACTAATGTGCAATGTGGTAGATTGTGATTCAGTCAGCTTGAAATTTAGCAGGGCCTTTCCTAAAACACAACAAAAGCAATTTAAAAAAGGAAAGCATGGAAATAGTGGGTTTGAGATGGTATGGTTTGAAAGCTCTGCTTTGTTTATTACAGTTCAACATCTGTATTAGAAAGAGATAGCTTTTATTGATATGCACAGAGAATTCACTCGTTTCAAATGTACCTGGACACGATGAAGCATAAGGATATATTTAATAGGCTGGTCCAGTATGCATTCTTCAAATGTATCTTAATTTTTTTTCCAGACCAATGAGCTACTATCATTTGGATGTCTTCCAGTATCTGGTTGCTACTCTACACTATTTTTGTTTTAGCTCCATCCAGAAAGGCAAAACTATTTCCTTGCGGCAGCAAAGGCAATAGACCACAATTCTGTTCAGTGTAGACAGTAAGTTTGGAAAGGTTATAGCTTTAAGAAGCCATGCATGTGTGTATGTTGAAAGGAGGCAGCAGTAAATCTATAGCATTATGAACTGTCAAATGCTCTCTAGAGCTGCAGTGAATATTTTCTTTACCTCTATTTATTTTCACTTGTTTAAGTTACATTTTGGCATTCAGATAAGAAAAATTCTGAACCTGAAACCAATACTAAGACATCGCTGTCCAGTTTCACCTAGAATCCTAAAACTGTTATGACGTTGATAACAGTAATTAATTAATTTGCTGACATTTTAATTTCATGGTATCAGTGGTACTTATTGGCAAATTTCTGACACACTGCTTAAACCAAAACACAATACTGTAACAGGAAAAGAAATTTAGGACAAAGGATCATTGAGAATGGAAAGCAACAAAAAAGGAGACTCCTAGAAACAGCAAAAAAAAATCAATAGTAGAATAGTAATGGTCACGACAGAGATTACAAGATAGTCCTTAGTCTTCCTTGGCTGTGGGGGAAACTAGCTAAGGCAGCAACCTCTCTGGTGGAATTTGTGCATCCCGTATTGATGTCTGGTTTAAGACCATTTAAACAGCCTACAGGGAACTTCTGCACCTTGCTAAGAGCTGAGTATATCCATGGGTGGCTGAGCACTTAAAAGTGAATCTGAGCATTGCAACTATCAAGTCTTATGTTTCTAGCCTCTGGACACAGTCAATTGTAGGAACACCAAAAGTATTAACAACAGTTAAAAATATAGATGAAGAAACAGCTTGATTTTGTTGATGTGGTCATTTGGCTGCTGTATTCTGCCTTAGCCAATAGGCACATCATTAACCTGGTACTCATTTTAGTTTGGGTTTGGTTTTAGCGTCAGTCTTTTCACTGGTTCATCTCTCTTATTAGTTATGACTATAAAAGAGAAACCATAATATGTTAATTTGCTGATGAAACAAATAGTTCATGTAAAATTAAAGTATATTGGAACAGAGGGATAATTTTGATGAATAGGATAACTGGAGAATAAATGAGAAATTTCTGTAAATTTTTTACCTAAAGCATTTGTCTCTGTCAGAGCTAGTTTCCCCAGCATATGCACACACATGGAGAAAATATAAAGGAGGTTTGCTGCGGTCACTCAGAATTTGTTAAAATACAGTTTATTGCTAAATGTAGTAAGTAGCACAAGAAAAAGAATTGTTAAGATGTCCAGAACACGGGGGCCATCTGGGGTCACGTTCACCAATGTTACCACTACAGATGCTAAGCGAAAACTGTGATTCAGCATCTCTTGTGAAAGCAGGTCTTAAGCCTTGCATCATCAGTCTTATGCTGTCCGATATGGCTCTGGGGCTGGGGAAGGCTGTGCTCTGACTCTGCCCAGTAAGGCTGTGTCTGCAGATTCCCACAGTGAGGGCAACCTCACTGCGGCTCCCCATCCCTGTCCTCACTGGGGTCCCCTGAGTGTTCCCCACTGCCATGACACTGATGCGGTGTTGCCACCTCTCCAAAGAGCACCTGAGGTCCCTTTGACCACTCCCTTTCAGTTGGCATTTAAAGCCTGACCTCTGTGCACTGTAATCATCTAATGACTCCACCTTGGTGACCTACCTTTCACTGCCCTTCAGCATCCACAATGGTCCTGCTGCATCAGCTTAATTAGACAAGCTTGTACTCATGGAACTGGGTGAGAGGGGTGCAGGAAACTCAGCAGAGGTCACACCAAGGGTGTGAAAAGTAGAGGTGACAGCCATGGCCTAGAGCCATGTTAGACTGCACCTCAATAGACTCAAGTTTACCTCTTTTCTATATCACAGGGACAATGCTGTCACATTGCTACTATCACAGGATCCCATGCTGGTTATCAATATCTGGCACGTCTCAGACATTCTCCCACATACCAGGAACATGGCCAAGCTGGTAATGGCTGCCACTGTCAACCTGTGGTCCATTTTTTCCTCTTTCTATCACTAGCCTTCCATCCCTCTCATGCAATCACAATAATCCTTCTCCTCTAGATAAGGGATGACCAACAGTGGGCTATGAGTTTCAGGATATACATAGAATCATAAAATCATAGAATGTTTTGGGTTGGAAGGGACCCCTAGAGGTCATCTAGTCCAACCCCGCTGCAGTGAGCAGGGACACTGCTAACTAGATCAGGTTGCTCAGAGCCCCATCCAACCTGGTCTTGGATGTTTCCAGGGATGGGGCCTCCAGTACTTCTCTGGGCAATCTGTGCCAGTGTTTCACCACCCTCGTTGTAAAGAATTTCCTCCTTATATCCAGTCTAAACCTACCCTGTTTTAGTTTAAAACCATTACCCCTTGTCCTGTCACAGCTAGCCCTACTAAAAAGATTTTCCCCATCTTTCCTATAGGCCCCCTTTAGGTACTGAAAGGCCGTAATCAGGTCTCCCCGCAGCCTTCTCTTCTCCAGGCTGAACAACCCCAACTCTCTCAGCCTGTCCTCATAAGAGAGGTGCTCCAGCCCTCGGATCATTTTAGTAGCCCTCCTCTGGACCCACTCCAACAGTTCCATGTCCTTCTTGAGCTGAGGGCTCCAAAGCTGGACGCAGTACTCTAGGTGAGGTCTCACCAGAGCAGAATAGAGGGGCAGAATCACCTCCCTTGACCTGCTGGCCACGCTTCTCCTGATGCAGCCCAGGGTACGGTTGGCCTTCTGGGCAGCCAGCGCACACTGCCGGCTCATGCCCAGCTTTTCATCCACCAGCACCCCCAAGTCCCTCTCGGCAGGGCTGCTCTCGATCCTTTCTTCCCCCAGCCTGTACTGATACCGGGGGTTACCCCGACCCAGGTGCAGGACCTTGCACTTGGCCTTGTTGAACCTCATGAGGTTCACACAGGCCCACCTCTCCAGCCTGTCCAGGTCTCTCTGGATGAAATCCCATCCTTCTGGTGTGTCAACCGCACCACCCAGTTTGGTGTCATCCGCAAACTTGATGAGGGTGCACTCGATCTCGCTGTCTAAGTCATTGATGAATATATTAAACAGCACCGGTCCCAGTACGGACCCCTGAGCGACACCACTCGTCACCAGTCTCCATCCGGACATCGAGCCATTGACCACTACCCTCTGGATGCGACCATCCAGCCAGTTCCTTATCCACGGAACAGTCCACCCATCAAATCCATAGCTCTCCAATTTAGAGAGAAGGATGTTGTGGGGGACCGTGTCAAAGGCTTTGCAGAAGTCCAGATAGATGACATCCATTGGTTTTCCCTTGTCCACTGATGCTGCCACACCATCATAGAAAGACACTAGGTTCGTCAGGCAGGACTTGCCCTTGGTGAAGCCATGCTGGCTATCTCCAATTATCTCCCTGGCCTCCATGTGCCTTAGCATAGCTTCTAGGAGGATCTGTTCCATGATCTTCCCTGGCACAGAGGTGAGGCTGACAGGTCGGTAGTTCCCAGGGTCTTCCTTTCTACCCCTTTTGAAAATGGGCACAATGTTTCCCTTCTTCCAGTCACCAGGGACTTCACCTGACTGCCATGACTTTTCAAATATCATGGAGAGTGGCTTGGCAACTACATCGGCCAATTCCCTCAGGACTCTGGGATGCATCTCATCAGGTCCCATGGACTTATGTGCATTCAGGTTCCTCAGGTGGTGACGAACCTGATCTTCTCCTACAGCAGGTAGGGTTTTGCCCTCCCGGTCCCCCTCATGCCATCCATCAACTCTGGTGGGGTGAGGAGAGAGCTTCCCAGTGAAGACTGAGGCAAAAAAGGTGTTGAGTACCTCAGCCTTCTCCTCATCTGCTGTTACCAGCTTGCCAGTCTCGCTCATCAGCGGGGGTACGCTTTCTTTAACCATCCTTTTCCGGCTGATATACCTGTAGAAACCCTTCTTGTTATTCTTTGCATCCCTAGCCAAGTTTAGCTCCAGCTGAGCCTTGGGTTTCCTGACCCCATTCCTACACAACCGGACCGCGTCCCTATACTCTTCCCAGGATGCCTGTCCCTGCTTCCACTGCCTGTGCAGTTCCCTCTTCCTCCTTAGTTTGACCAGCATCTCTCGTCTCAGCCATGCCAGTCTCTTCCCTTCTTTGCCCGATTTCTTACACCTGGGGATCGAGAGCTCTTGTGCTCTGTGGATCACTTCCTTAAAGATCTGCCAGCTCTGTTCTGTTCCCCTGTCCCTGAGGACCGTTTCCCAGGGAGTCCTTCCGACTATCTCCTTGAGGAGCTGGAATTTTTTTTAATTCAGGGTCTTGACTGTACTCTTTGCTCTTCCCATTTCCCTCAGGAGCGTGAGCAACCCAAGCTGCCTCCGATCTTGACATTTCCGATGAGCTTGCTTGCATTGCTGACCACCAGGTCCAGTATCGCATCCCCTCGGGTAGGGGTGTCTATTACCTGGCTTAAGAAGTTGTCCTCAATGCATTTGAGAAACCTGCTGGATTGCCTACAGCTTGCCGTGTTGGTTTTCCAGCAGATGTCAGGGTGGTTGAAGTCCCCCAGCAGGACGAGAGCCTGCGAGCACGAAGCCTCCCAGAGTTGGAGGAAGAACGCTTCGTCAGTCGGCTCCTCTTGATCTGGCGGCCTGTAGTAGACACCAACCACCAAGTTCCCTTTGTTGCCTCTCTCTCTGATTCTTATCCATAGGCTTTCGACCTGCTCATGGCTATTCTTCAGGGCCAGCTCTTCACACTGTAATGATTTCTTGATGTAAAGGGCAACGCCTCCGCCCCTCCTTCTTCGCCTGTCCATTCTGAACAGCTTGTAGCCACCAATAGCTACATTCCAGTCGTGGGATTCATCCCACCAAGTTTCCGTAATGGCGATCAGGTTGTAGCTTTCTAGCAGCACGATAGCTTCCAACTCCTCTTGTTTGTTTCCCCCATGCTGCGGGCGTTTGTATAGAGGCATTTCATATGAGCTGTTGGCCTCGTCACCTTCACAGCAGAACACCCCTCCTTTACTTTGAGGTGTTTCATGGGCTTTTCCTTGTTGGCTCCTACTATCTCAGGAGCCTCCAGCTCACCTCCGCCAGACTTCAACTTTTCTGCAGTGCCCCTGGCACACTGCTGGGCAACAGGTTGAAGGCTCATACTAGCCCCCAGTCCCTCTAAACCTTGCGTTTCATCCCCCAGCCTGTCACTGGCAAGCCCAATATGTTCCCCTTCCCCCTTCACATCTAGTTTAAAGCCCTGTCAATGAGCCCCGCAAGCTCCTGGGCAAAGACCCTCTTCTCCCTTTGAGAAAGCTGGCTCCCATTTGACTTGAGCAAGCCCGGTGCCTTGTAGACCATCCCGTGGTCAAAGAACCCAAAGTTGTGGCGGCGACACCAGTCGCGAAGCCACATGTTAATAGATTGAGTCTGCTCGTATTGTCCCGTGTCTCTGCCCACCACTGGAAGGAGCGAGGAAAAAATAACCTGCGCTCCAGATTCCTTCACTAATCGCCCCAAGGCTTTGAATTCTTTTTTGAGCACCCTCGGCCTACTTACTGCTACTTCATCGGCACCCACATGGAAGAGCAGCAAGGGATAGTAGTCTGAGGGTCGGACCAGGCTAGGAAGTTTCCTAGCAATGTCTCTAATCCGGGCTCCTGGGAGGCAGCAGACCTCCCGAAGAGCAGGGTCTGCCCGGCATATCGGTCCCTCATAACCACCTTCATCTTCTGTGTGACAAGCTGGCACTGGCTCAGAAAAGGAGCATTCTTGTTTCCATGTTTCCCACCCTGCTCTCTGTCCCACACTTCAAACAATGGTCAACATGTCATAGGAAAAGGTTATTCCAGATTCATGGTACAGAGGTTCAGTGTTGTCAAGTCCTGTTGCTACTGGTATGGAGACATGCATGGTCATACTCATATTTTGGTGCTAAGCTCCATGCTAGATTCTATTGTTAGTCTGATAATTACACGGGTATTGTAGAGCTAATAGGTCAGCCGAGGCTACTACTGTCATAGAGCTCATACAAGGCCATCTGCTGGCTGCTCGATCCAATGTGTTTGCTATTGGTGATGTCTCAGACATACTGACACCATTCAGAAATAATGGTTTGCCCAACTGGGCCAAAGCCACTGGTGAAACACACATTTCAGTTCAGTGACATTGTGGTCCTAATATCTACAGTATCTCACAAATGTGTCATCTGGGAATGACCTGTCTTTTAAAGAGAGGCATGTCCCAAGTTCAGTAGATGATTTCCCACATCAGGGGCAGGACATAGGAGGGGACACTTGCAACCTGTTGAGGAATTAGTATACTGAGTCAGGAGGCCGGACCCTCATTGTGAAACCAAAAATTAATTTGCTCTTAGCCAAAATCAATCGTTATTGAGATATACAGTATAAATCAAATTTATTGTCCTCAGAGAAGAGGGCCAGTTAGCATAAAGTAAAGCTAGAAAGCCACTCCACAACTAATAGCACTCAAGGGACTGTCTGCCACATTGCAAGACTAAAAGAACAAGAAGAAATAATCCAAATGAAGATTTACATGCAAACTGTCCCTCCTTCTGGGACAAATCCTATTAGTCTGATCCCAAAGTTAGAAGTTATTTCCATAAAGGCCATCCTTGATTAATTGAATAGCTTTTTAACACCACATATGAAAACTGTATGAACTGTAATAAGCTGATCAAGACATTAACTTTATACAGACATCTCTAAGTTTACCAAACCAGCTTTTTTTTTTTTTAAAAAAAAAATGTCTCTGTTTGCTGTTTTCGCCTGAACTCCTCATTTATATTTATACTGTCCATTGCACTTAGTTCCTGGATCAATGAAAACTTTGCCATTGAGGATTGTCTTGATCAAGAAAAAAAAAGAAATTAAAAGAAGTAGATGTACCTCTTCCCTCTTCTGTGCAATATATAAATCTGTTGGTTGTATAGAACTGGTATTAACAATGGGGGGGCCCACGTGAGGCAGCAGTGTGACACCCCACTGTGGCACACATCCTCTGGACTGTGAGCAGCAGCGGCTGAGCCCGCAGGACCGGAGATCAGTGGAGGAATGTTGCAGTGGGTTTCAAACCTTATAAGATAGTTCCACTGTGTTTCACCTTCAGTCTCAGTATTACATTTCCAAAGTGGAAACACCCATGCAACTGTCAGTAGGACTAATGCTTCTTAGTCGCTTTTGACAGACCCTCTCTGGGAGATTAGACATCTTAGAGTACAGTATCTACAGTTCATGCTCTAGACCCCATATTGTTCTGGCTTTTCTTTACACCAAAACCAAGATCTTGTCTAAATCTGTTTTTCTTTGTTCACTGACAAATTTTTCATTTGCTTTGTCTTTTGCATTTCTTTTCTGCCACAGATGTCTCAGGGGGCGGTGATTGCTACTCTTCAACAAAAGTCTCCTGAATAAGGAGATTCTCCTTCTTTCTTCTAAGCAGAGTGCATCAGTTCCCAGGACACATCAGCCTTCCCCAGACCTGTATTGCATTACATCTTACTCACTGATTTACCCTCTTCCACCTCCTTCCATTCAAAGGTATTTGAGGCAGAGAGTGTCTTTATGTTCTGTGCAAACCATATATACCATTAGAACCACCTCCTGCCTTTGTAAAGAGGGAAAACAGAAATATAAATAACGCAGCACTGATTTCTTTCATATTCCTCATGTGCATCCTCCTCCTAGTGTTGGTTAAGTGGTTACATGACACTGTTTATCTTTGTTCTGCCACAGATAACAGAGTGCCCTAGTTCCCTCAGTGCTTTCCACATAGCATCCCCCTTCCAGCTTCCACTGGCCATCTGTCTTCTAATACCCACTCCTACTTCACATGGAAAGGATTATTTTCAACAGCAAATTAGCATACTATTCTCTCTCTCACTTTATCTCTGTCTCTTAGAGAACTGACGGCTGAATCATCCTTCACACTGGGGATAAAAATAATTATGGAAGGGCTAGGAGGCTCCATGAGTTTCAACTTGCAGAGTTTCTGTTGGGTTTGCCCATCAAGGGGTGGGGGAGGGAGAACAGGGTGTGGTTTTACCCGTAAGCTAAAAATACAAAAGGCAAACAGTGGTTCCAATAAGTGTAAACTACACATTGTACCCACTGTTATTATTCTGTATTGGTTTACAACCTGCCTTTCATGAGGATATGATAGTGATGACTTCACTTCACCCATCACTAACACCGTGGGAATTGGTAACCATTTTACTGATGGCAAAGATAATTTGGGTCCAGGCAGAAAAGAGAAATTACTTATCCAGCCAAAAAGAATGGGGTTCCTACTACTTCAGGACAAGATTAAAGCCTGGAATTGGAATCAAATCTCTGTGGTCAGGGAGAATCTGGACACAGCCATGACTGAAAGGCAAAGATGCAGACAGTGTGGCCCAGCAGGTGCCAACCAGCCTGCTGGCTTAGGCTGGGCTGCAGACTTGGCACAAACATCAAGGGCTCAGGAGTAGGAGGAAGACAAAAGTCCAAACCTGGGATGGGGGCTGTCAGGAGTCTGAGAATCTCTCTAGGGGTAGGAGAGGAGGCTGAGGTGGAGAGACTGTCTTGGGGTGGAGACTGCCACTGTGGGAGATGTGTCCATTAAGGGAATGTAATATTCTGTAGTTTCCAGGAATTAGGGAGGGTATTTTGAACTTGGACAATTAGTCCTTGGGAATATGTGTTTCACTGATCTTAATTCCCTTGCTTGGTTTTTACAGATAGAGAAGAAATATTTACCTCAATTGGTTTTTAAGAGTGTTATCTTAAAATCTTTGAGGACTAGAACAACTCGATACTCAATACAGGAAATATCAGACTGGATTGAATAGATCAGAAATTTAAAAGAAAAAAAAAAGAAACCTCACAATTGTGTTTTTAAGAACTCAGCTATATTGCATAATTTGTTAGAAATTGCCAATATCAACTTTCGGTCCCATACTTCCCCTGTATCCAGTTTTTCTGAAACATGATATTTTATGGATGTAAAAAAGTAGCAGGGAAGACAACAAAAGTATTACGTTGTTTTACACGTTGTTTGTGTGAAGATCTTCCTTCTGTGAGGAACCTTATAATTAAACTGAACAAATAGTCTTATTGTGACAGACCTAAAGAATTTTTTTTAAATATTAATTTCTGTCTCTTCAATTAGTCCAGATTGTTGTCATCAAGATGATCTTTCCTACCTGGTCCTCCAACTATGTCATCTTCCTTTTTATAGTCTCTGAGTCACTTAACTCAATCTCTTATTAGTTTCATCTCATGATCATTTTTTCTTGTGATTGTTTTTAAGGTTATAAGCCACACAGTTTCTGCTTATGCTCTGAACTAATTCCTTTTCACACTTATTCATTACAAGCTTCCCTGCTCTGCTGATGGTTCCAGCTTTTATCTCCAAATCCCCTTCTCTTCTCACAAATGCTCCCATCATTTCTTTCACTCAACACCTAGGCTGAAAGAGCTCTCACAATATAACTTTATTGGCCTTCCTCTCTTTTCTTGTTCAAATTGCTCTGAAATTCCAATTTGTACATAATCATATACAAACAGCAATATTTTCACAATTAAAAAAAAAGAGTGTTATGTCACTAAGGCATATAAAACAGTGACCTCACTATTACATGCAGTATGAATTTGTGACCTTTCTTACCTCTTTCCTATCTTATAGTGCAGCCATATTAGATATTCAAGTCCAGTGTGCAGACTTTAGTATCTTCAATACCAATATGAATCATTGATTTTTGCAGGATGCTTTTAGAATGGTATAGGACAAACAACAGTAATAGAGCATTGTATGCACATATTTTATATAAACTGATGATTTTAAATCTAACAATAATTTGTTGTCCATGCTGTTGACAGCAAAATCAGTAGATAAATCAAAACCCTGCCTTACAATGTCCCCGTGTTTTGGAAAATACGGGGTTTTTTAAAATTAATAAATGCAAGTTAAAAAGAAAAACATGAAGTGATTGGAAAAAGTTATGTTTATAATCATCTGCCTATTCGGATGTATTAAGTAGGTCAAGTGTGTCCTTTTTACATAGGTTTTGAAAGCCACATGCTGTTAGATGACAAAACAAATGAGTAAGATGCAGCCCCCTGAGTCCTTTATAACACTATGTGAAAATATAAGCCATCTGCAAAAAAAGAAGTTGAAAAAAATCAGGAAGTAAATAAGAAATCAATTCAACAAAAAGTTTTAAAGGAAAAGGGGCTTCAGAGAGACTTAGGAGTCTGGTATGCTAACAAAAAGGGGGGTGGGGGGGTGGGGGGGAAGTAGACATGGCAGTGTGGTAGGCTCCAAAGGTTCCTGGGGGTAGAAGGGCAAATGGTACATTTTAAATATCCCTGTTTTGATATTTTGTAAGCACAGCCAAATAGATGGGATATCCATGCAAGGAAGATTACAAAAAATTAATAGTTGTTTTTTGTAGAATTTTTAAGTCCATTCTATAACAGGATACTTTAAAGCTCTGAAAAAAAAATATTTAACTAAAAGTTATGGGTTCCAGGCTCCACGTAAGTCAGAGCTTACAAGTTGAAATGATGTTTAATAAAAATCTTATAAAACTGTATAGCAGTCTATTAAAATTGGGAATTGTGTTGCATTTCTGTTTTCTGAATGTTGTACATTTTGGTGCTCACAGTGTGTTGTTTGAAACAGAAGATGCAATTCAAGTGCTAACTCAAGCATATATGCAACAGTTATATTCAAAACTGTGAAAAAACACTGTGCCAGTGTTTTTGCAAATTGTTGAAAGATAAAATGTATGTAGGATACGTCAGCTGACGGCTGTGGTTTGGGTAAAATGTTTTATAAAAGTGTTCTTTTTTCCCAGTAAAATGTGTTTCAGATTTTAGTTACTGAAAAATAATAGATATGATAAATGGCACCTATTTTTAGCTGTACTTACATTTGTTCCAGAACTTTTTTAATAAAAAGATATATAGTTCTGATTCCTTTGTTCTTCTCTATTGTTGTAAATGGATAGAATAAGAATTTTATCTAGTTTTATACATTACTTGTAGAGCAGCCTTTCTTAATGAGCTTCTTAAGCAGCTTTTCTAAAAAAGACATAATGGAAAAAACAACTGTCTTCAGAAAAACAGAGAAATATTTCATATCATCATAGTCATCACTATAAAAATGGTCAGGACACCAGTCTTAAAACTAAGCCTTCCCTAAATAAAAAAAATAAAATACATTAAAAAGAAAAATAAAATTTAGATAGAATTCAAGTATAGGAGGGAGAAAATTGTAAACATTAGAAATACTCTGATATTGCTGAAAATAATTATGCACTCATTTAAGATGTTTCTTTTGCATTAACCTTTTTTTCTACATATGCAGTTGAAAAATGCTGCAAATAACTTTGTAATTTTCACTGAACGGCATGAAGCAAAAAGGATTAATCTTAAATCTTGGACTGAGGTCTGAACTGACCAGTCTAAGCTAATGTTTTAATCAGGATAGCAAGGCTCTGCTGCAGATCCCGCCAAAGAAAGGATTTCCCATAAAAGAACCAGACATAATAAAAGAAAATTACTTTAAATTACCCTGATCTTCCCTCTGACTCACTCTGGGATGCTTTCTAACAAGCCAGGACAAATCTGAAAGAAAAGCCAAATAAATATTTGTTGTCAGATTTAATATCTAGTAGATACTATTTCTAAAGAAACCAAGTTATTTAAGTAGCCTAGATTCCAGTGTAATTCTCTGAAGAAGATATGTTTAAGACCTGTGGATGTAAAGGTAATGGTGTAAAATAAAATTAAGCAAGAACAAATTAATAAGGAGAATTACAGGGTCACATTAAGAACCGGACCATCAAAATACCTTGTTGATTGCTAAGAATGGTAATCCCATTGACTAAAAAAGGAACTCATCTTCTGAAATTAATAATTTCTCTTAAGAAATAATATCTTCCTTGCTGATGAACACTAAAACTTGTAAGCTACCAGTTACCCTTTAGACTTGCAGACAGGTGTTTTTAGATAAGTTATTATTAACAGTATGTACTACTGAAATATCTCACTGAATTTGTGTTAATCTTATCCAGAGAATCAAAATTAAAGTTTTGTAAAAATATAAGCTGCCAGCCATTGAGACCATTGAGTATGAAAATCTAACCCTGTGGATAGAAGGTAGTGCTCCCTTGGTGTAAATATCCTTCTTTTATACTGAAGTAAAGCATGGTGCTAAAAGAAAATAATCCAGTTCTTGGTTTTGTTTAACTTTTCTGATATATTTTACAATGAGACTTTCAGGCAATTGCTTTTGTTTTGTCGCTGAGATAAAATAGAAAATTTAGACATTTGAGGAAAACAGCAATGTTATTTTTTTGACACAAGCATGCCAAATTTGGAAAAACATCCTGAAACACCTGGCATTTTCCCTTAAATATTTCAACAGCAAATACCTCTCGATGTTAGCTTGAATGAAATTCGCTCAACAGCTGAGGCTAGCAGATCACCCAGTCATTAGGTTCTTTTTGTACCTGAGACAGTGAGAGAAACTTGGGGAGCACATCTTGGGAAAAAAAAATGGATTCAGGAATGAGCCACAGAATACGGCTAAAAAGCTCTGGTAAAATCTCCACTTACAATTCTCAGCCTTTCACAGAGCCTTCAAGGGAAACCTATTATACGCACAGTTTAATTGGCTAAGGAGAGTGTTAGGTTATTGGGCCAGTACAGACTTACTATAATAAACAGCGCGCTTAAAGAGGTCAGCTTGCCCAGTGATGTCTTGAGAGGAGATACTGACTTTGCATTTTTAAGAAGCCACTTATTTGTAAGGAAGCTGATTAAAACAGCCAGGCATTGTATGTCCTCTGCCTCTGGGAAGGATGGCAGTAGATTTTTAATAAATGCATAATATTTACTGAGCTGTATGAATATTCAGAAGCCAAGGTGTTTAAATTCTGATTATCATTTGTAACTGCTTACCAGCCCCAGAGTTTTAAGGTTTGTCAGTATTTCTGATTTGCTGGGTTGGTATAGCAAAACACCAAATCTAAAGAAATCCCTCCGACTACTATTAGTTTATAACAATATTTTTTGAACTCTCAATTATTGGTGGATGGCCATCTGCACACAGTATTCATTTATGCATAAATTTATACACTGATTCATATGTTCATTAATGATTAGTGTACAACCCAGCAGAAAATTCCTTTGAAATGCACAAGTTTTCCCTGAAATATGGAGAGTGGGCTGTAATATGCACTGGGATGGCAGCAGCAGGACTGTAGGAAGAGAGACCACCTGCTAGAACGTGTGGTCCTCTCAAGGGCAAATAAATGCAGTTGTGCCATTCTCCTCTGGTCCTGATGGACCTCATTTCTGCCACAGCATCAGGGTCCTGTTAAGACTCTGTTTTGTCTATCTATATTCCTAACATTAATTTTTTGTCTGTGAGACTGGAGGATGCAACTAATTTCCTGATGATGTCCAGGATGTCTAGCATGTCCAGAGAAAGCAAACAAAGCCAGGGCTCAGGCTGGGGTCCTGAGAGCAGACAAGTTGCTGTTGGGTGAAAACCCACTGACCTTCCACGAGGATGGGAAAATGTCTCTGCAGCATCCACCACACCCATGCAACCACACACATGGCTGGGGAAAGGAGGGCATCAAACCACCACCTTGGCAGCTGCTTGTGTTTTGTGTGAGGGTTGCCTCGGGAGTGCCGTAGCACGGACCCCTGGGTGCCAGCCCACCCGGTGGGCACGGGGAGGTGGCTCCGCTGCTTGGGCTGTTGACAGTGGGCTTCTGAGCATGGCATGGCAGCGTCCATTTAAGCACTGGGGAAGGATAACTGATGAAAGTGTGGCAATTAGGCTACTGAGGCACTGCAGGATTAAGGAGTGACTGGCAAGGAAATTGGAGGTTCTGCCTTTTGGAGGTAAGCACAGCAGTGAGGGGTCAAAATGATTTTGTGGTTCTAGCCCTTGGGGCCTGTCTAAAGTTGCTGTTCTATTAATTATGCAGTTTTTTACAGGTATACAGAAGATGAGAGAGTTTGGCATTTTCTTGCCTGCCCTGCCAGCATTTATTCTTTGACAAGACCAGCCTTGTGTAAACAGTCTGAGCCCAATGGTATTTGCTTAACATTTTAATTGGGAAAAATTTTAAAGGGAGGGAGCTCGAGGTGTCCTTTGTTTTCTGCCTGGTGGTTTCCCATGTTTCTCATGAAAGGGAACAGACTCAGCTCTTTTGTCTATTCTCTGTTTTCTTCTTGCGCTAGCATATTAATAAGACATCAGAAGGCATTTGGCTATTTGTAACAATCCACCATATAGCCATCTTTGTGGTAAGGCCAGACCTGCCGCCTCTTGCTCTAATCATGCCGTAACTGTGAAAGGCATTGCTAAAGCAGACTGCTATATTACCTACAAATCTGTCATTTTCTTAACAGACAGGAATAATTGTGTACATTTATCTTTCCATTTTCAGGAAAACAATGAGAAACATGTATTCCATCACAACAAAACCAAGCCTAACTCCAGCTTTTTTTTCTATTTATATATGATTTTCATCTTGGTGTTTAAACATTTGCAAGAGACATCCTCAGGTGGAATTGTTATTTTTCTGGCTTGCTGTTGTTGCTAAGGCAGACAGACTTGCTGCTTGTTGAGAGCAGTGTTTTGAACAGGACGCTTGGTCCCTCCGGGATGTGCTTGGCATGTTCAGCTCAGCGATCCTGCCTTCCCGCCGCACCATGCGTAGCTCCACTTCTGCTGGCTGGGCCACGGGAGAAGCTCCCTTTCAGCACACCTTGTACTAGCTGTTGGCTATGGACAGCAGAGGCCGGGGCTTGAATCTCAGCTGTGCAAGCGCGGTGTCTCCAGCACACAGCAAGCGGGTGGACACCACTAATTGGACAAGTCCACTGCCACACGGGGCTGCCAGCTGGCAGGCACACCACCTCCCCGTGTTAGCGTTACACGCTGGAAGGTTAATTCCCCCAGCGCCGAGCAGGTGTTTTGTAGAAGGCTCAGTTGGGATTTCCTAAGAGCTCAGCAGATCCACGCTTGAAGTGAGAGTTGCAAATGCTGGGATCGTTGCTTGGGTCTGCAGGAAAGGAGTTGTTTTTGCTTTCTCACGCTCAGCCTTCTTTGAAGGGGCTGCAAAAGCGGCGGTCGAATTCAGCATCATCCCTAGACAATTGGACCTGGTATGCAAGAGCAACGAAGACACGGCTTCCTGCTAATCATACCATTACAAATGGATCTTTCCTTTATCTTAAGCAGAACAATTATATTCTATGGATATCTTTATTGCCACTGATAAGAAAGATTATGTTTTCATGTACAGTGTGTTGCGAGTGTTTTACGATATGCAGGGTTTTACAAAGCATTCAGAACTAAAACCTTTGGGAGAAAAAAATCCTCAGCAGATGTAAATCAATGTAGTTGCACCGAAATCAGCTGGGAATGTATCCCTCTATATCTTTATAGTTCAACTCCCAGTCTCTTTATAGCTCACTGTACCTGCATAAAGGGCAAACACACTGAAATAAATATGTATCTTTGACTTCCAAAAGATGACTAGTAATTGTCAGAAAAAAATTCTCTGTAAGCTTAAAATTCTTACCTGCAGTTAAATAAGAATTTTAAAGCAAAAACTGAAGAATCGGTGAGATTTTTTGCTGATTGCTGAAGAATTTTTCTGCTATTACTTTAATGCAGGAACTTTTGTTTAACAGCTTGGATCAGAACTGCCTGGAACATTTTTCTGGTTCAGAAAGAGTTTAGAAGATACATATTTCTAAACTTCTTGTCTTTTGATTTGTGGGGGGGAATTTAGAACCAGCTCATTAACATTTTTGTTGCTCTGTGGAGGGCATCTGAAGTGTGTTTTGCCCATCTAGCCGGTACGTTAAGGAGTTGAGGACTTGCTAGAAACCCATGCTGTGTCTTATATGAGATTTTTTAATGACAGTATCTTACTAATTTGCATCCAAAGCTCTTTGTCCCAGTAAATTTTACAGTTCCAAATCCTGATCCTCTGGTGCCTTGCATTTTGAATCATAAGTTAAATTTTAGCTAAGTGTATGCAAAAATGGTGTACAAGTTACTCATGCTGGTGTAAACAGAGGACTATATTTTACATCCTCACGTGTTTGACTCTAACAAATGCTAATGAAGGGATGTGAAGAAGATGTGAAGCAACAAAGAATCAGAACTCTTACTTCTGATAGTCAGCTTTCTCCAGCATGACTGTAACACCAAGTTTTGAAATCTTTCATACAGCCAGGCAGAGGAAAAACAACTTCATAACTCAGCAACAGAAGCTACATGAAAGCCGTTTTGAAAGTCAAGGGCTTTAAGTTAGCATGTGTTTAAATGTTGTGTTTAAAGCTAAATACATTCTTGAAGGCATCATTGAATCCATAGTCAGGAAATAATGAGACACAATTATTAAAATGGAAACATCTCTTTCTATTTTAAATAATTTTGTCTCATCGTTTCTTAAGTATGGTTTCAATGACGCACTTGAAAAGCAGTTAACTTTTGAGAGGTGTCTACTGGAAAGGCATATGGAAACTCCCAACATTTTTTTTCTCACATGTTTAAATAGTAATTGTCTTTCCATTTAATATCAAAACCTTTCATTCTGCTGCACACTGAATACATGAAATGTATGGATGTTCTTTTTGGATGTTCTTTCTATTTTATCATCATGCTAGCTTGGCATTATCTTCCCATAGATATGCTTTTTTTACTAAACTCAGTTCAGGGCTCATACAGATCTTCCCTTATTTTCCGATTAAAAAGCAAAGGTCATATTAAACTGACTCTTGCATACCACTTTCTGGGAAAGGTAGTTTGAGCAAAGCAGGAGTTTATCCTCAGAGTGGAAAGATCCTCCCCACAGAGCACTCAATTGTGGTATCCCAGGTGCTTTGACATGTAAATGGAACACCACAGGCATTAAATAATTGGGTCAGATATCTTCAAGATCTTTATTCTACTGTCAAACACAATTTAGATCAGATAATTTCCAAAGTTAAAAGAACTTGCTCCTGCCCCCATTAATATCAAGAGCAGAAATCCCCATTGGGGAATGCACTCTGGGCAGACCGAAACCTAAAGACATTATTTTGTATTCCATTATTTGGTCTTCTCTCACAATTTTTTGAATGGATAAAATTTTATTCCTGTAACATATTTAAATTCCCTGATTTATTCTTGAATTTGCTACTATCTGATTCCTTTAATCTCCTGCTTTCCTTCAGTGGCACATTTTGTTGCAGATCCTGCAAACTCTTAACATGAGCAATTGATCTTCTTAATCCTATGGCATATTGGTGGAAATTAGCAAGGCCTTTGGAGAAATCAAAGGTAAGATCACAGTGTCCTACATGCTCATAAAGATCACTGCCCTGCAAACACATGATAATGACTTTGTGCGTAGAGCAATTTCACTGAGTTCAGAGCTTTGATGCTACAATTTACTTCATGTACTTGGAGCCACTTTGAATATATTGGATTTCCTCACAAGTCCGAGAATAATAACAATTGGGGCATAAGATGACTTCTTAAGGAGTAATAAATCAGTGGCATTAAGTATGAGAAGTTTGCTCCTTGCAAAGCTCCTTTGAAGTGTAAATGTTTGGGCATAATTTTGTTACTAGCCTGTTTTGTTCTCTCAAGCTCAGCTGGTATGATAACATTGAGTTTTAGTAGAATGACTAGAAGTGGAGAAAAGCTCAGCAGATATTTCAAGAAGTTGAAAGTGATTTTCATGCCGTTATGAATGCTGATGATCCCATTGTTTTTTAATTTTCCAGATTTTGTTTTAAATAAACATGCCAAAGCTAGAAAATTCAAAGAACTTCTGAAAAAAATATATTAATTTAAGCAATGACAAAGTGTAACTTCACTTTTTAAGAGCTAGGAGGAAATATTCAATGTATCATCTCGGAATAAACAGCAGTCACTTTCTATTTAACATTCGTATTAGGGATTCACAGAAAGACCTATTTTGGTTAAAAAAATCAGATTCAGAAAAAAAACCCCTTGCATGTGAAAAATTTAACACTGTCTATAGCCTGGGTTATGCCATTCCCTCACTGCTATTTTATGAAGTTTTTTGCTATAATTTTGAATAGTAGAATAAATTTCAACAGGCTGAATGTGATAATAGTAACAGGTAATTTTATATAATTTCATAAGTATTCTATTAGAAAAACTAGAAAAATACTTTCTTACCCAAAGTATTATGATGCACTACTTTTATTTTAAAACTACTCTTTGGTTTTTTTTACTTTAATCATTAATTTGATTTCTTCAGAAGAATTTCTTGGATAGAAAAAAGTAGGGAGAAATTTGTGCCAAAATTATATCAAATCAAGCTCTCGTCATAATTAACTCAGTTGAAGAATCAGCTCTAAATTTTGCAATAATATAACTGAGCATGAAATGTGCCCCAATGTTATTTTCCTGTGAAATTCAAGCACATTTTAGCTTTTCATTTTTACAGCATTTACGGCACTGCTGAATACTTGTGCAGACAAGATTTTATATTCTGTTGAGGAAAAGTGTCAATTTTGCGTAAACTAAATTATGCATGTAAGTTTTGGAACCATTTATTTTTTCTTTGAATGATACAATGCTCACATTAAATATAGATTGACCCTGGGAGGAAGTAGCATGAGCCAGTGATTTTTCTGTGTTGTGGGAACTAGAAGACCTGGGTCTGTTTCCAATTTTGCCACTTAATCGTTATATCACCTTGAACAAAGACCCTCTAACAAAGTCAAATTTAAGTGCTTCAAGTTATATGTCCAGCTTCATATTCGAGCACCTAAACATGCAGTTATTTATAAATGAGGGAGTTAAATTATGCAGACAATCAGGCTATTTATTTTTGTATCTTAATATGAATTTTGGTACACAGCATCAGGATTTCAAATTTTAAAAACTCGTCCTGAACTTTTTTATGCTGTCTGCAAAGGGAATAACATAAGTTCTTACCTAGTGGGAAGGCGTCACTGTAGAACAGGGGATACCCTTCCATGATCGTGATACTTTTTCAAATCTGTAGAGAAGATCTGTGATATACGGGAAAAATTCACTGTTATTCTTACTACATATGAGCATTGCAATGGTGCTCTCTTAGTGAAGCGTTTCTATCTGTAGCAGGATGAAGCAGTTCCCAGTCAACTAGAAATAGGGAATTTATGAGAAGATCCTGTAAGTTTGCTCTGGAAAATGGCTCAGAAATAAGAGAGAGTATACGGAAGGAAGACAGAAAAGTTGAGCAGTTGTGGGTAGCAGCTGGAGAAAAGCAAATGTCAGGAGTAGGATTGGGACAGAAGGAAGACTCAGAAAAAGTTATATGTATATTTAATCCCTAAAAGCATTTAACCCTTATCTGAAAAAAATACCCACCCAAAACCAAAACCAAAACAAAACCAACACCAAACCACAAGTTCTTGCTTTCCCTTTTCTGTTACAACAAAGTAATGGGCACAACCACTCTGTTAGCCAGACCTTACAAGGGAGAAATTTCTGGACTAAATGGAAAAAATCCAAGTCCCTCGTGAGAGAGGAAAAGGGAATATGAAGATGAGTCCCTCGACAACCAGGGCTACCTGGTGTTCCCTTGTCTCTAACCCAAGCTACACTGTGTGTCACAGGGGGGGATACATCCCTGAAGCATCGCAGTAGAGAGGAACATGGAGTTATGGATTGCAGGCAGCTGTTAGAATATGGTTCTAATTTGAAAAATCCCTTTCATTCAACTAGACTGCACCAGGATAACAAAGCCATGTGGTTATGCTACTATATCAGGATGCGAACAGATTGAACCTGTTAAACATATGATCGGTCCTTCTGCAAACAAAAAGTGTTGTTCTCCCAACCCCCAGTTTGATTTCTACACTCGCTATGCCCTGTTCTGCCCTAAACACATGTCAGCCCATGCTTGAGTGCTCTTTTCAACACCGGTGTTGTGTGAGCAGCTGTGCTCACATCTGTTGACAATGAAGGGATTTGAGTTGTTGAGGTGCCGTACTCGTTTGCTTTCGGTCTGCCTGTAACAAGGACCACAGCCAAGATGAATACTCTTCTAGATCACTTTGTTTGGGAATTAAACACTGCAGCACTTATGTTACTGCTCTGCTATGCCATTTTTCTGTGGCTCTCTGACTGCTTGCTTCCACTCTCATGAGGACATAGCCTTGGCCTTAAAATCCTACACTGAATCCATTACGCTCTTCTGTCACAAATCTCAAAAACCCAGATACCAGCAAAAGCAGAACTCTTCTTTCCATGACACCATGTCAGATGATGTGTACCCAGCTTTTCTTTTCTTTTTTTCTTACTTTGTGTTGCATATTCTATGTGCTTTTTTCTCTTTCCTCTTCTATCAGGGTAAATCATTGAGCTGGTGGTGGAAATTATGGATTTCACACTATCACTGTATAGTATCTTCTCAGCTCCAGTCTTATTCTTCTGCAGCCAGGGTGCCTTAATCTTGACCGTGGAAAGGTGTCTCCCCATCTAAATCAAACTCTATATTCATGAGTCATGTCAAATGCAGGCAAAACAGTAAAGGAATTTGAAGCTTAGTTGTCTTGATACAAAACCATTGACTGTTCAGCATATCTAAACTTATGTATCTTCCACAAAGTAAGATTGGGTTTACACACCATCTCCTTCAATTGAACTGAATTTCCAACCTGTTAAAACATACACATCTTCAGAATGGATTTCAAGGAGATGATGCAAGGGCAAAACATGTTAACAGTTCAAGATTTCACTTTACTGCATCAAGATTTACAACACATTTAATACAACTCTACACAACTTCACAATGGGCATGTTTGAATGTACAGCTCATGGTCATGTATAACAAATTCAATTTCTTAAAAAACGTTCAAATATTGTCCAAGGCAAAATCCAAATTGCCAGAGCTACCTTTCTTTCTAAGATCTAAAGTGAACCTTGCATGCTGACACACCTTCCATTCTCTGCCATCGCCCCCACCACATACACAAACACAACATCTTTCCTACCCTTGGTATTATTCAAGAATACAAGAGTAGGAATAACAACTCATACTCTCCTTGTGGCAGAGATAAACTGAATAATGTATAGGTTGCTTATTGGACTGCTTTATTCATAAGTGGGTGTGGTGTGACTTACAAAGGAGGTACTCAACCAATGCTAAGTCAAGGTGAATCACAGATCTGATTTTGAAAGTGATGGGGTTGTGGTCATTTTGGTCTCCTGATGCAATTCATTTCTTGGTTTAGGATACACAATGCTGTGAGTATCTGGAAGCTGAACTGGGTAATATGTTTGTCAAGGAGCAAGACCTGTTTCCCTAAGCAGGTTGGTCACCTGTATTTTGCACCAAAGAAAATACCTATTTGTGGGTATTAGATAAATAATTATTTTTACATATATTTATCTCTCCTTCATCAGATACTTACCTCTTGTATTGTGCATATTTTCTGAATCTAAGCCACAACCTGATAAGAACCTTATGTTTACTGTACTTTAATTGTGGTTCCATAGTGCACTCAACTTCTTTCTTCTGGCAATGGGATCTTCATCTATGACTGTTCCCATGGACAGTAAAACTAATTAATGAAATATTATTATCTGGTAGGCATATTGTTTTATTGTTGGCTTTTAAAAAAACGTCCTACACCATTTCAAGGTGATGAGGCCTGTGACCACCTCTGTGGTTTGTGTTAGCATGGTGTCTAGTGTAATGGGGTCTGGCTTTCCCAGGTAGTATCATAACACAAATGAACAAGTGATGATAGTAAAATGGTACCACTGAAAATTTCCAACTGCCAGTGATCAGAGCTGAAATTAACTCCAAAGTTCACTGACAAAGAAAAGCCTGGAGTTACAATGTATAATAAGTGAATAGGAGAGAATCAAGCTCTTAATTTGTAATGCATGAACAATGAAAATTTGATTAAATGAAAGCTCCTGCTACTAGGTTTCAGCTTTAAAATGATTGCTCCAGAGGTTTAGGGTAGACAGGGTAGCTCATAATTAGTATACTAGAACAATAATGCAAATAAATAAACAACTTTCTCAAAGGCAAAAATCCCAGTGTTACATAACTGATGCTTAGGAATGACTGCTGGCTGGAAAGGTCTTTGCAAAGTTTCATATTCATTATCCTTGAGGCAAAGAGAATTAAAATAAAGCAGAAAAGAGAGCCTCAAGAAGACTTCAGTGCAGACAGCACAGACTCAATTTCTATCTAAAGTAATGGTGTGAGCAATCTCACACCATTACTCCCAACTCCAATAAGTTCATTGTGTCCGCATTACTGCCTACAAGCTGCACACACAAAAGGAGAAACTAAGGTTTCTCTCCCTGCCCCATCTCATTTGGATAATGGAGTTCAGAATGATGGGAGTTTTCATGTCATGGATGAACAGCCTAAGTGATAGAGAAATGAAAATTGTCAGCAGTCAAAGGCATAGGTTGGACTGACACAGCATTACCACACTCAGCCAGAGACACTCAAGGAAAGTAAGATTCTACTTCTCAGACATATAGGTCCTGTAGGCATAGGCTGACAGGAAAAAAAAAGTATTTCTTTTGTGCATTTGTTGCTATAGGTCATCTATGGAGGCTAGAGGAACACCTGTTTAAGGAAGATTTAAAGGGAAAAGAAAACCCAGACTGCCAGCACACTGTCTCATGTAAGTTTTAACTAGTTCTTCTCTGATTAAACCAAATAACGGCCCATATAAAGACAGCGAGGTATATAAACATCCTATATGTAGTACATTCAGATGAATAAACAGTTTGCATATTAATGTAAATGGCTTAGGTGTTTTAATGTGCTGGTGCTATATCAGGTTCTTAGTTACAGACTTCAAAACCCAGAAGGGAATGCGTATATTCAGGATTTTTGATCAAAATTAAATATACTCAATGACTGTGAATATTTTCTCCCTTGATCTTACAGATTCTTTTCTCAGTGTTATCAGTCAGTTTCACAAAGTTATACTTGATTGGTAAAAGCCTTTATTTTTTTTTTCTTCAGGAAGTAACCAGAAATAGTGTTTTTTTTCCCCACATTATAAATCCGAACATGAATACTTAAGGTTTATAACAGAGGCAACGTCATTTCCTGCTTTCTAGGAAAAATAAACAAAATAAAGAAAAATGCCTCATGAGATATTTGCAATTTACCTAAAAAAGAAGAAGAAATTTGGTAGAAAATTGAATTTGGTAATTGATTCTTTGGTGTTACACAATAGCTAGGGCTGCGTCTACAGAATTTCATCACTGCTTTTGAACTCTGCTGTTTAAATCTTGCTGTGTGGCTGGTTACATTAAATGCATTCTCTTCTTTATGTGCAATAAGAAGGGAATCTCAGAAGCGACCTTCCCAAGTCTGTCATCAGCTAAATTAGGAAATGAAAACTGCTTCCTAGGAGCCATGTTACAAAAGTTACGAGTTCTTTTAAGAAATTCAGCATTCAAAATACAGCTCGGTGTCTCTAACTGCAGAGCCCATAAGCACAGCCAACAGGATTTAAAAAAAAAAGCTGAGGGCAAGGGTAAGCCATGATGCTGCAGCATTTATTTCTCTCTTAATTACAGGTGTCGATGTCTCTGCCATCTGGCCTGTTCATGACAAAGTCTCAACAGCCAAAGAGTGCAGAAATAAATAGACAATTAGTAAAATGCATTGACTGCATGCGCTGCTGAGTAAGCAATTGTTGCCAGCACTAAAGCAGTTTCCTCACCCACAGATCCTAGTGTAATTTCTCCAATTACTCTATTAATGTGTATGACTAGAGTTTCCCTTCTGTCAAAGAGGGAACCAAATGGGGAGTTCAGGAGGACTAGTTGAGTCATCAAGAAGAGTTCAAGCCCAGACTAACAGAAAGAGTGTCGCTATCTCTGGTTCTCAAAGTACTTTTACAACTGTTTTCAGTAATTAATGTATAGTTAATTTATTTTCAACTCAGATATCTGCATCATATCACCACTTCGTAGCTGATACTGAGGTAGAAACCTACAGTGTGGTAAACAGTCAGTTCTAGATTTACTCTGCCAAGTTTTAGGGTCCAAACTGTGGTGCCTCCAGCTAGGAATTTAGTTCCCTTGTCTCTCTCTAGAGCAGGTGAAGAGGACCAGCTGCCACAATTCAGCTCAAATATAAGGCAAATTGTCCCCAGAAGCAACTGCTTGTGAACAATGACCACTGAGTCCCAGCTGGATGCCAAAAGCTCGTAGGGTGGATCAAGACAACCTGCTTCTATGGCTGATGCTGTCTGTGCCCACAGGTAGCTCACTGAAACATGGGGAGGAAAACAGAAATATGGCTCATAAATCTCCAGGTAGAGTTGGGTGGGTATCAACTTATGAAATATGTGCTGACAAAAACCCATGTCTACAAATCCTCCTGTGTATCCTCATAGTGCCCATGAGCGAAGCTGGCCCAGCTGGAAGCCAAGATAACCAGAGGATTTCAGATGTGATTCTTATCCCCTCCAAGCTATACACTAAAAATATAGAAAAGCAGAGATTTCTTTAGAAAGCTACTCTGACTGCTAAGCAACAGAATAATGCTGGCAACTTAGTTGTGCCTGCTGTGGGACTAGCAGTCCTCAGGTTGCTTCTCTCATGAGCTCCAGTTTCTGGTTTCATTGAAACTTTGTTGGTTCATGTTTTCTCTTGCTATGATGAAGGACATCCTCTGTTTTCAGATACGTTCATGAAACTTCCATTGACCCCACTGGGAGTTGTACATGAGTAGCTGACACCAGGATTTGGGTCTTAAAATTTTATGGTGCCCTGAGGAGTTGTTTTTATGCATTTTGCTTGCTTTCTTCTGTGACTATCCTGGGACACAGCTGCTCAACCAAACAACAAGTGCACTTCAGGAACTAAAACCATTCATGAGACACTATCTAGCACAAATAAAGGTGGCCTCAGGCCATGAAGCAAATATATGGAATTTATGCAATATTCATGCATTTGCTTTCCATTACTAATGTTTTTCTTGTGTGTTCAGTGAATTACTCCATCATGGAATTTATTCATGAAAATATTAAAGCAGAAATAAAGCATGGGATTGGGGGGGAGGAAAATATCAGGAAATACATAAGAATATTGATAAAGTGTATAACAAACAGTTGTACAAATGATCACAACAGATCTGAAAACACTTCTACATATCTCCTCATATTCTGACTAAAGAAAGATTGATTAAACCTACAATATGCCAGAGAATATCCTGAACAGGATACCATTTTCCTCGTAAGTGGAGCAATCTGTTTTATGGTAAATGATTGCAAAAAAAAAAAAAAAGCATTAGATAGCTATTTAGTCCTGATAATAGATTAAAAGCTGTGTCATATCACCAAAGCGCTATCAGTACAGTGTACAACAGTATTGCAGTGGCAGTTACAGATGAGGAATGTGACACTGCAAAGCTCCTTCTGGGGTCACTGCTCCCTCAGCTGCTGCAGAGCCATGAGTGGCCATGCCAAGTTTTCTTCCTTTCTTTTCTGGGATCATTTGTAATTTAAGTCACACTCAATTTTGCACTTACCCAAGAGGAAAGACTCCCATTACACCCCTACTTGGTGCAGGTAGAACAAGGAAATTAAAACATCAAAAGTTGATATTCTTGAAAAGAATACAATGTACATTAAATGCAGTTTCTGCATAAAGTTCTGATCCCAGAAGTTACTGGTGTGAGTGGATCCCAAATCCTATTACTTCAGGGGGGCTTGGTAGGAGAATTAAGATTCTCTGTAGTCAGCTATCACAAGATTCAATAGCAAAATACAATTTTCAGATGCTTTCTGAGCCTGCCCACAAACCACGTCATAGTTTACACTGTCATGATATAGCAAAGATAACAGATTAGAGATTAATATGTTTGTAGCTATTAGAACAGAAATAAAACTAAGAAACAATGTCTGGACTGTAAAACCAGTTGCTAGAAGGGACTTATAATACAAGCAAAACACCTACTTTTAAGTGATTCGTCACTGAAATGAATGAGGAAAGACTTCTGCATGTCTGAATTCTTATAGTCAGTGCCTTTGATTCATGCTAGTGTCTTCCAGTTGATGCCTTTCTGGAACATATACTTTAATTAAACAGAAGATACTGGCTAGATCCACGCATGACAAGGTAGAAATCTAACACTTTAAGATGCACTATAAGCTTTTAATTGCTTAACTAGGCCAAAGGGTTTGGGGTTTGGGGTTTGGGTTGGGGTTTTTTTTGTGTGTTGGTTTTATTTTTAAGGAAAATAAGTTTCATCCTTGTGAAAAACTATTGGCAAGGGTGTTTTTTGGGGCTTGGTTTTTTTTTTTCCTTCGGTGCACAGAAGTAGGTCATGAAACATCATAACCTGAAATATAGATAAGCTATCCCTTGTTGTGTAATTGCTCCTCATGTATTGTCTGTAATTTCATGATTGTGACAATATAGACCAGGTTATGAAAAATCAGTAGAAATTATGTTATTAATAGCTTTGCTTTTTCTGCTCATGCTGTATTGTTCAGAATAGCTATATCTGCTGAAAGGTATTTCAAACACATGACTTTTGTTTCTAGTAACACTCATCATGGCCTGCAGATAAATGTAGGACAAGAGAATGGGCTACAACAAAAATGAAGAGCTGTTAACTAGTGACTAGGTACTTTCTGATGACGAACAGATAGCAGAAGCTAGAAGGACCATCGTGAACATCCAGACTGCCTCCTCCATAACAGAAGCCCTTGCTCTAAGAAATTGCTGCAGCAAATTAATTTCTCTTAGAGCTACAGTATCTTTTTGAACTGTGTTGATTTTTCATTGAAAGATCTGATGTGACAAAAAAATCTACCACAACCCCAGGTCAGTTCTCTCCATGCTTCATTACCTATAACATTAAGAAATAAAATAGAGGAGTTCTAATTTATTTATTTATTTATTTATTTATTTATTTATTTATCTGCTTTCAGCTTGCAGCCAGTGTACTTAGTTAAGGCTTTTTCTGGGCTATAGAAGCTCCTGCTATCATTAAAGTCCTTGTAGGCAAGGGTCACAACATTTGTTTATCATTTGGGGTAAACCCATGGTAAAAACTGTCTCCAGTGTCTCCCCGTGGAGTAACATGACTGTAGGTTTCATGATGGGGGAACTGGAGCCTCCCTGGAGCTGCTGAACAAGATCTGCAGTGCCCAGGGGTGGCATGAGAGGAGGCAGAGCAAGGAGCATGGCAAGCTCAGAGCCACGGGTGAAATAAAAGAAGGAGGGGACACCCCAGCAAAGTGACAGGGCTGTGTGAATAGGAGATGGAAAAGTGAGAGAGGCTAGTGTTCAAATAGCTGTACATGTGTATGATTCATACACAAATGTCTGGAAAAGCTACTCTGAACTGCATGACGCCAGCATTGCAAATAAATCAGAAATGGAGTGGAATATATTGACAAATATATAAGTAAAATATTGCATATCATCAATATCTTTCTTTGACTCCAAAGTGCTGAAAGAGCAGTTGTCATTATAGCACTCAGACATATATATAGATACTTCCTTCTGCATTTGCTTTTTAAAGGACTCACTTCCCAGTTCCCGTATGCCTGACACACTCACAGCCTGGAGGAATCAGTAGATTGCACAGGGTATAAAAGTTGTCCCAGACTCCTGCCTTCAACCCCTTTAATGTTTGCTGAAGTGTGTGGGTACACCCTGATGCTTATCACAGTATCGCCCAGTGAGGTTTAAGACCTGGTTGATTCTGTTATGTTAAGAGGGAAGCAATAAAGAAGACTGTAACCATAAGTGTTTGAATATGATGTATATGTCCATGTTCGAGGCAGACAAAGATGTTATACAACTTATATCTTTCAGTAAATAAGGCTATTAACATTTCTTTGTTTTTCATACACAGGTCAATTAAAGTATACTCCTCCTACTGAGAATGATATAATACAATTTCAGTGTTAATTCATTCTCATCCTCCCTCATCATAAACCTTTCTTGCACAACCAAATTCACTCCAGGCTGTTCAGCCCTGCATGCACATCTTGAATTTCATTACAGTTTTCAGTACAGAGATCATCTGAGCTGTGAAAGAAGATATTTAATAAAAAGTTCAGTACGTTCACGGTTCCAGGAGTTGAGACACTAAAAATTCATCTTACAATTATATCATCAGACCATTCCGAGAGAACATTTGTTTAATTTTCATACGAGACACTCCTATCAAACTCAAAGGAGGAGAAGAACAAAGCAGATCCCAGTTCTGACTGGATAATAAGATAAAGGAATGATTTACAATATGAAAGGTTTTGCACACACGAACAAAACCTTCCATTCTTGACAGTGCCAGGTGGAAAACTAATCTTTGCATGCTGCACCAATATTATTCTCATTTCCTTTAACTACGAAGTACAACCTGAACAGATGTAAAAAAATGCAAACCAACCCAAAGCAAATCAATGGTTTCAGTGAGAGTGGAAGCTGTTTAACATCTCCCTAGAGGTGATCAGCACCACTTAAGGCTGGCTGCTATGCTACTAGACATCCCACAGTGTAATAGAGGAAACTTACCCTTAATGATTTAATACCTGTAAGGCTCAATGAGCTTAGTCTAAAATGTCTGCATTATACTAAAAAAAAAAAAAAATTAAAAAAAATAATTAAATATTTTAATGGTAACTGCTATTTTTACATTAAATAGATAACTAAATATACAGCGCATTACTGCTTTTATGCAACATGAACAAAGATAAGAGGAAGTGATGGAGCAAATAATAATGAAGTGTATTTCCAAGGAATGCTAAATTCCCAGAGCACTGGGTATGAAGTGCAGTGCTTGGTGCAATATAGAAGGGTAAACTAGAGGGCAGACTTCACTCGAACTGCTCTGTTTTTTCACCACTACCCTGCTTTTCATGCTCACAACCCATTCTGTTGTACTGTCTGGAAAAAAAGAGAAACAAACCCAGGAGCTGTCCAGTCTCCAGAGCCATTGTAACTTCAAAAAAGGATTGTACTGAGCTGGAGGCACAAGCCTCTGGAGATAGTTACTTTATAACTTCATAAATATGCTCTTTGATTACAATATCTATTCACTGCTCTCATCAGTATAATGATAAATTTATTGTACCAAGGCTAAATATACTTTTGGCTCAAGGAAATAAAAATTATTATATTTCATTCAGAACACCATTTGGAGCTCTTTCCTAGGCCCTGTTACATTTTGGTCACAGAAAAGCTGGAATTAAAATAACTAGAAATCAAGTGAAACAGCGCGTTGGATTTTTAGTTGCGCCCACTCATCACATCTTTCCTTTTCTCCACTATTACCACCAAAAATGCTTCTGCACTAGCCCCGTCAGCAGTTTGAATTTATACTGTCTCTAAGGTCTCATTTAGACTGTGCCTACTGTCAGCAGTGCTTGCTGTCCCTGGGTTTCCCCCCGTGTTTCTCCTGCAGAAGGTCTCTGGTGGTATCACCCTACTAAGGGAGTCAAAGTGGTGGGCCTTCAGCGGAGATATTAACAAAGTCTGTCTCTGACTCTTTCAATTATCTTTAAGGAGATTTTTGCTGGGAGACCACACCAAGCGTCCTGAGGCAGCTCAAGGATAGGATTTTTCAGACTTCCAAAGTAAGTTTAACAAGTATCAGATATTTTTAGTAACCTCTGTGCTACAGCTGATATCCAGGGTTGGAAAATAGGAGTTTCTGTGTTCAGCTATTTCTGTCATAAGAACCAGAAGAGTGTGGATTGCCCGAGGTAGATCAGGTGTCTGGGTCGTTGCAGTCATAGAATCATAGGATTGTTTAGGTTGGAAAAGACCTTTAAGATCATTAAATTCAACCGTCATTGGAGTCACCCCAGTGACTCAAGGCATCCACGTCCCACAGGTTTTGCAGGCACTTGAACCGCCTGGTTTGCCCATGTTAGTAGGAGTCCTTTCTCTGAGGATCCCTGGTCACCTCGGTCGTCCAAGGGACGCAATTGCCTGCAGCGACGTCATCACATCAGTCACCTCAATTACTCACCTTAGCCTGTTGTGGCTTACAGGAAAGCGCAGCGTAAATACCATGGAACTGATGGAACCTGTTTTGAAAAGGTTGTGTACAAAGGCACTCTTCAGAGCCCATATGTTCTGAATTATCTCTGTATTTCTAAAAATATGATCTTTCGACATGTATAACTGGAGCGGTTATTCATAATTTTTTTACTAAAACTAAAAATTATCAAAATTGCTTTCCTAGTAAAAAGTTAAATCCAATAAATTCAATTGACCCTTTAATTACCAGGTCAGCAAATACTTGGCATTACAATGAAGTTTTATTCCAAATAGCTATGTCTATCAAAGCTTCCCATTTGGATTTAATGTAGGAAGCAGTGTGTGACTGACCATACTTGTAGGCCCTATTGCTATTGCTTTGTGAAATGTTCATTTCTTTAAAACAAATCAACCGATTTACAGAGGTACACAGCATGATAACCTGGAAAAGAGCTGGTAATACAAATTTTGTTTGCAGACACTGTAGAAGAGCAATATAAATAATAAATAATATTGACAATAACTTCTGTAGTAATAATAATAACAATCTCTATGGCAACTAATTCTGGAGGCAACAGGTTCAAAAAACCAACTGCTTCTTTAGGTGCCTCAGTCCATTCATTGCTTTATTATTAATAATATTTCCAGTGTCAAGGAGTATTTTTATATTTTATACTATTAGTTATTCATCCAATTTTAGTAAACCCCAATCACAAGCCAGGTTGCAATGTTAACCTCTTCTACCTGTGACATCTTTCTGTTCCTGAGCTGCTCTTTAAGACACCTTTTGTTTTTCTTTCTGTATTCTGCTCTGGCCTCTAAGCTAGCTCAGTGAAACACAATATACTGGATAATATTTGGAGTATCTTTAATACAGAAATAATGTGTATCTTGAATGTACAAATAATAGAGACTGCACTTAAATACCTATGACCTTTCAGTTATGTGCACAGGCATCCAGTATGGTACTATGAAACACAGCATAGCTCGAAAACACAGTGTTGCTTCACAAAATTAAATATAATAATTGCAGGTAGAAAAGAGTAATTATCTGTAGACTGTGAATTCTTTGACACCTCCTACTATTAGCAAGAATACTGCTGCTATAGTATACTGTATCTGTTGTTGAAAAGTCATTTTCCATCCAAGCTATGGGAAATATGAAAACAAGAACTTCAGCCAACTAAAATAATTATGATAATCTTGTTCCAAATAGAAGTTCCAATCCTGTGTTATTGAAGTAAATGGGATTTTTGCCATCAAATCTGAAGGAGACTGGGACTGGGCCCTGTATTTTTCAGTGGGTGAGAATACTGACATATATCCCATATAAAGTTATTGACCGTTCCTTAGACTTCTTAATGATGCTTCTGTGTTGAGTTTTTTCTGGCTTTGTTGGCTACAGCTGCTTTTAAAACCATGGCAACACTCTTGGCAGTCTTCACACCTTTCATTATTCTCCTTTTTAACTTTAATGTTATTTCACAGAGAAGGCAAACGATGGAGAGAAAGACTGAAGGAGAACTGGATCCCCTGCTCCTACATGTTCAAAGGTAGCTCATGTTAAATCTCCATTGGAATATGTGCTATTTCATAATTTCAGCCTAACAATCAAAAGGAAAGCTGTCAAAACTGCAAAATAATATCCTTATTTTTCTCTAGACCTTTGTAAACAGTTTGAGAAATTACCAAATGAAAAATCTTAATTTATTTATTGCTCAGAGCACAAGCTATCAAAATATTCCATGTTTCAGACATTTACTGAACTGTGGAAACTGTGAAACTACTACCATTCTCATTCTGAATTTTTCTTATAAAAACAGATAATATCAACAACAACAAATGATTAAGCAAAACTGAGAATTTCACCCAGGGCAAAATTTCTCCACAAGTTCCCAAAAGAACAAAGATTTTTGTCATGGGCAAGGACTCAGTCATACCAGACAATGCAATTATTTTGTGGCAAAATCTGATAGGCTGTTGCCCTGGAATGGAGAAAAGCTGGTTTTCTTTGTGTCATGGTTAAGCCCCACATAGCCGCTCACTTGCTCACCCCCCTGGTGGGATGGGGGAGAGAATCAGAAGAGTAAAAGGGAGAAAACTCGTAGGTTGAGATAAAGACAGTTTAATAGGGAAAGCAAAAGCCACGTACACAAGCAAAGCAAAGCAAGGAATTAATTCACTGCTTCCCATGGGCAGGCAGGTGTTCAGCCATCCCCAGGAAAGCAGGGCTCCATCATGTGTAACAGTGATTTGAGATGAGGTTACAAATGCCATCACTCGGAACTTCCTCCCCTTCCTTCTTCTTCCCCCAGCTTTATATGCTGAGCATGATGTCATATGGTGTGGGATATCCCTTGGGTCAGTTGGTGTCAGCTGTCCCAGCCGTGTCCCCTCCCAGCTTCTTCTGTCCCCCCAGCCTCCTCACTGGTGGGGTGGGGTGAGGAGCAGAAAAGACCTTGACTCTGTGTAAGCGCTGCTCAGCAGTAAGGAAAACATCCCTGGGTTATCAACACTGTTTTCAGCACAAATCCAAAATAGCCCCATAGTGGCTACTGTAAAGAATTAACTCTATCCCAGCCAAAACCAGCACACTTCAGTGCTTAAAAAAAATATTTAAGTTAACCATCAGATTTTATACTATGTGCAGCATTATCAGTTTGTGAGCAACAAGTGCTTTGACACAAATCCCTTTTATAAGAAATACAGTAGTGCATCATGATTTATTTCTACCGTGATAGGAAAAAGCAGTACTTTGACTGGTCTCTCAATATTGAATAAATTAAATAGTGCACACGGTGCTATTAATGAAATAGAGAATGGTAATGTTATAAATTGCATTACAATGTTACTTAATTGTCGCAACAAAAATGAGGTCCTGTTTGCATAGCACACAAAAAGTCTTTCACAAAACATGTACAGGCCAAATTATGTAGAGGCAAAGAGCAGTCAGAAGGCACTGGGGAAATCAAGAAGGCTTAAGACATTTGTCCCTCTGCTGACACAAGAACTCTGTGTGGGACAGGATCTCCAGAGTCTTTATTTAGTGCCCTTAAGATTAGACAGTCCTAGTTTATATAAAAGTTGACAGAAATTAACATTAAGATTTCCTCCACCGCAAGTGCATAAACATGAAGGAATGTTAAGTACATAGAAGAATAATGCAGCTGTTTCTAACCTCTTCTGCAGTAAAGAAATCCTGATATGCCTCTGATGGTTCATGTGGTTTGTAGAGTGCCACACATCACAACGCTACAGCAGATGAAGCACAGCCTTCTCCCTGACTGTGCTGAGTCTCCACTCAAAGTCCTTAAATTTTCGTCATTATAGAATAAGTTAAGGACCTTGTGCTTTTTGAGGAGAAAGAAGATAGCTTCTTCCAAGGCACTCTATTGAAAAGACAAGGGAATATAAGACAGTGTGTAGTCTTACGTGACATTCTCAAAGGTATCTTTCTTAACATTATTCAGCTACTATTTACACTAGAGGAACTCCACTGAGGTCAGTAAACTAGCCCAGAGACAACACCGATGCAATTCCTGTGCTAATCTACAGCAATTTCTCTGAACCTGATGAGGTTCCTGTGGCAGAGAGCTAAGGGAAGTGAAGGTGTCATTGTGTAGTCTAGTCCAGGCTATACCTGTATGATATTTGGTGTAATCAGGGCTAGTCAATGATCCTTTTAGTATTCCCATGGGTTGTACATTGAAACCAAGAGAAAGTGTTTTCTGCCTGCTTGTTTAATACAAGCAATTGTGCCATACACTTATGATCTTTGCAAAAAATTATTTTTATATATATAAAAATTATATATACATATATAAAGATAATCTTTAATATGTACATATATATTTGCATAAACGTATATCACCAACACCTACAAAAGCTCAGTCTCGGTCTTGCTCCCATTAAGTCCCATGGAAATAGAATCAGACCTTGTAGAAAGAATAGCCACCTACAATTTTTTACAGCTGCAAGTACACTATGATCTTGAGCATTGTTTTGGGGCTTTTAATGGTGATCAACACTTAAATTAATGTCTTTGAAAAGCCACTCTACCTGTTTGATAAAACACACCATACAAACAAGTCTGCTTAATTGTTGCTGTGAATTCAACTTTATGCTTGCTTTAGTAAAAATCTGTCTTGTTTGAGCATAACAGTTGAGGATTTAATTAAATATGTTGCTCAGTGAAGCATCTGTTTAAAACATTAATGCATGGCAGCTCCTCTGAGACCTCCATATGTAAGGGGTTTTTACTCCATAACGAAATCGTAAAAAGTGTTTTAGAAGTTATACACAATTAATTGATCCTTTGTTTTGGGCAGATTTTTCATCATTAAAAGGTACATCTTCTCTAAATCTGTATTAATTGATTTAAAAAAAAAATTATGGAAGAAAAATAAATTTTAAACAATCAAGGATCCAAATTTTATTCTCATTTACATTGATATTAATGCAGAGATACTCCAAAAAGTCGGAAGGGTGTATTTCTTTTATTGCATGTGCTGTAGTGCAAATGTAGATTATATTCTTCTCTAACTGTGCTTATATAGCTCCCAAGTATATACATTTCAGGGGTAGAGCTGACTCCCCAGACCACATCCTCAAAATTGCCTAGACTGAAGTAACAGAGAGATACTGAGATTGCACCAGTATAAAATTACAGTGTGGAAGGGGTCAGTTAGACTCCCAGCACTTCCATAACATGGCACAAATGCAGCAGTATTATGAGTGAACTTCAGGAGATTTGCATCAAGACGTGAGGTCAGTTCAAATCCAGAGCAGTGCCCAAACCCTGGCAATGTTACTATGCTCTTGACCAGTAATGGAAATTTTGACAGAAAAATGTAAGAACCATCAAGTGCTGCTTCATTTTAAGAACAACCGAACAGTGGTGCAGTCTGATGGATTTGGGAATACAGGAGTTTCCCTGACTTCAGTAGCTATGCACAACCACAATAAGATTGTCCAAAGATTACTTGGGTGTAGACTAACCTAAAGAGATTCCCAACAGAATTGTCACTAACTCGACTGTGTTCTCACACTGCAAGAAGCGTTCCATCCCTAGTTAGAGGTAAGAAACACTGGTATTTTAGTTCTTTGAAGCTCACTCGGTGAATAAGCAGAGTTTTTGGTCTCCAGAGCTGTTCAGGTTGCCCCTTTTATGAGCCAAATTAGTCCCTAAAACATAATAGTGAGAAATCTCTGGGTAACAAAGGGAAATTTGTTGAGCTACCCAAGCTAAATTTAGTAGCAGATTTTGGTAAAAACATTCATGCTTAGCTTCAGCCAAGACATCACCTTGTCTTCATTCAAGTGCTTCCAAACATCTGGATTTCCTAGAATGTCTAGTCTTTCAAGTGTTTACCTGTAAAGCTCTTCAGGAGAAAGTCTGCCTTTATTTGTGCTCAGCATAGTACTTGTGGCTGTCTTTCAAAAATAGGAAGGGGAAAAAGATGTAAGAGGTGTTCAAACTCTACTTTGCTGACTCAAAAGCCAAAAGAGTCAAAGTGATAAATGAACCTGGTTTTGCCAAGCTCAGAGAAAAAAAATGGATGGGCAGCTTATACTACAGGCAAAAACCTCTTCCTCTTTATCTCCTGAGTAGCAATAGAGAAATCTCTTTTATGAGATTTTTTTCTGAGTACCCAAATTTACCAGCAAAAAGTCTTTCCACTAAATGTTATAATCAAAGTGGACCCCTGGTCTCTCATTTCTTAGAGAAAAGCAACAAATATGTAGTTCTAGTGTCAGAAACATCCAGAGACAGGAAAATTGCCTTCATTTGAACGCTAGCCAATCCAGAGCAGGCTCTGTGAAATGTTTCTTCCACATATTCTCTGCTATGGAAAAAATGATAATAATTTAATTATTCAAAACAGGTAATAAATACTGTTATTTACTCAAAAGAGTATAGAATTATAGGAGGCTCTGGTTATATATTTCATAGTGCATATTTTTGTTATATTCATAAAAAGTAGCATGCCAGGATAAATTTCAGACTCTTACTAGTCACTTAATTGATGACATTCTCACTGGGGATAAGATGGGGGTCTGAAAAAAGAAAATTCTAAAGGTTTGCCTTAATTTTTTTTTTCATGCATGATTTATAGAACTAGCGTAATATCAAAACAAATGCCAAACAATGCCTTGAAAAATTAATGTTCTCCATATTTGTTTGGTACTGCACTCTTTTTTGACTGGTAGATATTAAATCAGTTTATTATGGAATGGGATATAACAACCTTTATTTTACAAACAGGAAAGTTGAGGCACAAGAACATTAGAACAGTTTACCAGTAGTCTTCAGGAAAGTGTGAAGGAGGCCAAGCCTTGTGAGCTCCAGCTCAGTGCTATACATCATCTACCTGTTGAACGTCACTGCGGAATATAAAAAATCCTATAACAACATACTCAGACATTGAAATAGCAAACATCTTTTCTGTTTAGTATCAGACAAAACCAAAGACATGTCTATTATATGAGAAAACAAATCTGAATATAAACTCCTTTTCCATGGCTTAAAATAGTCTTTCAGAAGGTCACAGGATTCGCCCTGATAAGATCTGTCTTCTAATTAACAGATTTTTGTAAAACAAACCATTCCCCTCCCCTGAGAAAGCAAAACCCAAAACTCCAGACAGCGTGTCATAGCTTAACCCCAGTTGGCAACTAAGTACCACACAGCCACTTGCTCACCCTCCCCTGCCCCCCACAGAGGGATAGGGGAGAAAATTGGAAAAACAAAATGTAAAACCCATGGGTTGAGAAAAAGACAGTTCAGTAGGACAGCAAAGGAAGAGATTAAAAATGATAATAATACCAAACAAGTGATGCACAATGCAATTGCTGACCACCCACTAGCCAATTCCCAGCCCATCCCCAAGCAGCTATCGTTGCCCCCCAGCCAACTGCCCCCAATTTATGTACTGAGCATGACATCATATGGTATGGAACAGCCCTTGGGACAGTTGGGGTTAGCTGTCCTGGCTGTGCCCCCTCCCAGATTCTTGTGCTCCTGGCTGAGCAGGGGAAGATGAAAAGTCCTTGACTTAGTACAAGCACCACTTAGCAACAACTAAAACATCAGTGTGTTATCAACATTAGAATCATAGAATCACCTTGGTTGGAAAAGACCTTTAAGATCATCGAGTCCAACCATTAACCTAGCACTACCATCCCACCACTAAACCATGTCCTTAAGCACCTCATCTATCCGTCTTTTAAATACCTTCAGGGATGAGGACTCCACCACCTCCCTGGGCAGCCCATTCCAGAGCCTGACAACCCTCTTGGTGAAGAAGTTTTTCCTAATGTCCAACCTAAACCTGCCCTGGCGCAGCTTCAAGCCATTCCCCCTCATCCTATCATCTGTTACCAGGGAGAAGAGGCTGACCCCCACCTCACTACAGCCTCCTGTCAGGCAGTTGTAGAGGGCGATCAGGTCTCCCCTCAGCCTCCTCTTCTCCAGACTAAATAACCCCAGTTCCCTCAGCCGCTCCTCGTATGACTTGTGTTCCAGACCCCTCACCAGCTTCGTTGCTCTCCTCTGGACCTGTTCCAGCAAGGCAACATCTTTCTTGTAGTGAGGGGCCCAAAACTGAACACAGTATTCAAGGTGCAGCCTCACCAGCACCGAGTACAGGGGCACGATCACTTCCCTACTCCTGCTGGCCACACTATTCCTGATACAGGCCAGGATGCCATTGGCCTTCTTGGCCACCTGGGCACACTGCTGGCTCATATTCAGGCGGCTGTCAACCAGCACCCCCAGGTCTTTTTCCACCAGGCAGCTTTCCAGCCACTCTTCCCCAAGCCTGTAGCGCTGCATGGGGTTGTTGTGACCCAAGTGCAGGACCCGGCACTCGGCCTTGTTGAACCTCATACAGTTGGCCTCGGCCCATCGATCCAGCCTGTCCAGGTCCCTCTGCAGAGCCCTCCTCCCCTCCAGCAGATCAACACTACCACCCAGTTTGGTGTCATCTCCAAATTTACTGAGGGCACACTCAATCCCCTAACATTCTTCTAGTACTAAATCCAAAACACAGCTCTATGCCAGCTACTAGGAAGAAAATTAACTCTATCCCAGCTGAAACCAGGACACACCATCTTTAAGACATTTTACAGTTCTGACCTCAACAGAGAAAGAACAGAAACTCAATTAGTGGTGAAAATCTTAGGTTACATTTTGGCATCTACATTCTGGGAAGAAGGGAAATATATACACTTAAAATCTTTTATACATATATTCTTCTTACTCTATGACAAACTACCAGATTGGATTTTAATTTTCACTGTATATGTCTTGGCTAGTCTAGGCTTAAAATTAAATTCTCAGGAGTATCTTGGGTGGTAATGCATCTATGCACCATATTCACATGTAGAAAGCTTGCTGTCCTGCTCACAGCTATAACCATGGGGAATGTGTGAGCAACTGCCAGTAACAGAAGAATGAGGACTATGCCACTGAAGCCATCCCATGGCACAGTGGAAGAAGGTCAGTAGGCTGCATAAACAATTTGTTATGCACCACAAAGCCTCCTGCTGCCAGCAAGAAAAAGCTAACTGAAAATATGAGATTATTCTGTTGGAAACCTGAGTGGGGAGCAAAACCTTCAGTGTTTGGAAGATATGTGAGCTCTGTGGCCAAGCGGATAGTGCAGGTTCCCTTCTGAAGACAAGTACATGATGCAGTACAGGCAAAGGACAAGTCTCAGATTACTGAAGAAATGCAACTTAAACCCTTGAGGTCCTTAAGCAGTAATGAAAACTGTGCCAAATCAGCACTTCTAAATGTCAGTAGTGATATCCTTAGATCTATGAGACTTACTGAACATGGCTTCGCTGGGCCCTCGGTACTGAGGGATCAACATTCCCCATTCCTAACCTGCACAACAAATCAGCTGGTTGCTACACAAATCCTAAGGGCTAGTCCTGAACCCATTGCTTGGACCTGTGAAACCTTACCTTTCCCAATTGTCAGAAACATTTCTAAGTTTTTTTTCTGGACTCAAAAAACCTCCTTACACAATGAAAATATGAACATTCAGAGCTCTAAGGCTTTGTTTGTTTGCTTTTTGATGATTTTCTAGAAAACCCATTAGGGATCTAAGGTGTAATTATAGACTACTTCTGATTTTAATTGAAAAAACAGAATGTTAAGTCCTTCCCAAAGTAGTCTTTTCTTTCTATGTGTAACAAATGGAAAAGCCTGTTATTTAAGCCACAATTAAATATATACTTTTTCCTCGCATATAATTGCATTCACTGCATGGCATACTGCTTTCATTTATCCATAAAGTATTAGAAAAAATAGACTGCACAAAACCTGCTAAAAATACTCTAAAAGAAATAATTTTAAGATCTTCTTAAATAAACCACAAAAGGAACTCTGCAGAAACCATTTATCTCTTTTGTAGGTCACTTTAATTTTGACTGTTAAGCTAAAACAAAGAGAATATTCTTTTTCAGTTGCTGTAGGGAAAGAAGGTGCACAGAACTGATTGGAACCTGCATTTTGGTTCAGGCCCATCTCTTACTGAAAATTTTCTGAGTTATTTTCAGTGGAAATAAAACCAGTTACTCTGTCACAGGGATTACATTTGTAAGGAAAACTGCCAGGACTGATCTAATACTGATAAAAACAAATATCGGTGTGAATTTATGGACTACATTCACAGCGCAATCTCACACCGTTTTGCCCAAGACATAGTTTTATAATTCAGAGGAGACCAAACCCAGTGACTAAATAAATATAAAGCGCAATTTACTTCACAGGTCAGGGCCAAAGTATGTTGGCAGATCTGGTCAGTGATGCACCAACCATCTTTGTCTAAGCACACATTACATGACTTGGGAATTAAATCGAAAGCAGCCTACTTTTCAGCTAGAAACTCCAAAAGGCCCTGTCATAGTCATTCATTCACACCTCAGTAGAAAATTATATGTCTAGTGGATTCAGTGCTTTCCTGATTGTCATTTCTTTTTTAAATGCCAATAGATTATTGGCTCCATTTGAAGTTTTAGTAAAATAATAAATCTTTCTGGAGATTGCAGTCCACTTTCTGATATTTTCAAAAGTTCTAATGGCCAGGCATAATTTGGAAAACAAAATTAATTCTCTACCAGACTGGCCTTGTGCCCTACTTCCATTAGAGCAGTGGGACCATTTTGCTTCCTAGAGTTGCATTTTGAGAACTGCAGGGCCTGCGTGTATCTCATTACCCCATTACTGTCTGGAACACCCTGTGTGCTGAAGAGGTGAGAGGCAATGAATTATGGTTGGAGGTGGAACACAGACCAAAGCAAGGGAGACAAAATTCATTTCTAAGCCAGAATATCCCTTTCCCCACCACATAATTTGATATATTAGTCCTTTTAATCCACATGCAGCCTCTGTCATTCAGGAGGTAGAACAAGGAACCATTGGTGGAAGGGGTGGAGTCCTTTGGGAAAAACTACTTGAGAAAGCCAAATTATTCCTGGCCAATCAGCAAAAGTAGGATTCTGGTTAAATGGAGAGTAAAAAATGTAAAAAAGAAAAATTGTCTTGGGCAGGGATACAAATAATAAGACTTGCATTAAACTGTATTGCTGGAGATTAGGACTGGAAGAGATCACTGGAACACCTACTGTAACTTTTTTCAGAAGAAAAACTATAGAAATACATCCAGTTACTAAATTAATCTGGTTTTCTTTACAGTGTGAAGTAAAATCCATGGTGTCTCATGTTTATTTATCGTACTTACTCTATAGAAGTTATCTATAGTAATTATTGTATCCACACAGACTTGATCACTGGTTTCCATGTGTTCTATATAGAATGGAATGAATTAGTTAGGACTGTAATAATTGTCATCATTTACTCCTCCTTGCTATCTTTTGTGGCTGCTCAATTCCTTCTCTACACAGAATTTCAGGTGCACAGACTCCTTTCAGTGGCAATGCAGCGTTGATCCTGTGGACAAAAGTCCCCAAATGGATACAGTGAAAGAACACAGAGAAAGAGGGAAAAGACAGGGGGTTTCTTCTGTGCCCTTTTCCTCTTTAAATGACTATCTATGTGATATGGTAATTGGCAAGTATTCCTTCAGCAGGAGAGAGAGGAATCACAATGAAACCCCTCTGCAAGAGAATACCACCAACATTCTGACAGATCTGGAAAACAATATCAAGGAGGAGGTCACTGTGGCAGGGAGCTCCATGTGTTTGCCCTGTGTGGCTCACTTGCCATGAGAAAGAATAAAGACCTACATGCCAGACAGATTGGAAACATTATACCATAGATTTTGGTAAATCAGATAGGCTTATTTTTGCATTGTTTGGGAATATCAAAATACTATTCACATCACAACTGAAATGTAGGAGCTGCAGGTACTGAAAATTTTTAATGTTTATTTTGGATCATTGTGGTGGGCTTACCCCAGCCAAGCCCCCAGCAGCTAAGCTCCCAGCCAATTGCTTGCTCCCACCAACTGGATGGGGGAGAGAATCATAAGGGCAAAAGTGAGAAAAACTTGCAGGTCAAGACAAAGACAGTTTAAGAAGTGAAGAAAAAAGGAAAAAAAAAATAAGTGATGCAAAGGCAATCACTCGCCACCTCCCACCAGCAGACCAATGCCCAGCCAGTCTCCAAGCAACAGCTACTTTGGAAAAAATCCCTCAGTTTTATTGCTGAACATGACGTTAGATGATGTGAAATATCCCTTTGGTCAATTTGGATCAGCTGTTGCGGCTGTGTCCCCTCCCTGTCTCTTGCCCACTTCCAGCCTACTGGCTGGTAAAAACCTTGGCTCTGTGCAAGCACTGTTCAGCAGTAGCTAAAACATTTGCATGTTATCAGCACTGTTTTGGTCACAAATCTAAAACACAGCACCATACAGGCTGCTATGAAGAAAAATAACTCCATCCCAACCAGACCCAGTGTAATCACAAAAGAGAAGAAATGCACCACAGTTAGTATTTTACCAGAGACAATCAAGCATCACACTTCATTAGGTGGAGCATCACACCAAGACCTACAGATATTGACAATCTGTTCCAAAATCATACTTACCTATAATGAAATAGCTTCTAATTACTTTTAAAAACTTACTATACTGTGGAATAAGTGATATTCAAGTACTTGCTTCTTGTTCAAAGAAAGTAAGAGAGATGAATACTTATGAGCTGACACAATACCCAACTTTCAAACATGTTTATGAGCAAAGAGGAGCTGGTGGTAAATTAGGAGGATCTGCAGAATTTGTGAAAGTGAATGCTCATGTATCTTACATCATACATCTCAGTTGTTACCATTACTGTTGCAAAATGTCTCTCACTAGTAAGTGTTGCAAAATTGTTTTTTTTCAGACATGTTTTTTGAAGTATCACATACATAGTATGTTACTGCCAACAAAAGAAAAGAGAAAATTATCTTTATTCCTGATGAGGGTAGGAGACAGTAAAATGCATTGCAGAAAGTTGACATGTAGTTGTAAAGGCCAGTCCTGAACTGCAATGCAAAAGTCACCCCATCTGTGTTTGTTGAACAAATGGAAAAATGTGGAAATTCAGCAAATAATTTTACATGCAACTGTGGATGGCTGAACCAGTTACACATAACTTCACAGCTACTAGACTATGTCTGATAAGCAAAATAATTTCTTATGGTTAAGTAATCCTCCTCTAAGGTGATCTTCCATTAAAGGCAGCTGAAAGAGAAATCACTTTCTTTTAGGCATTTATTCTTTCTTATTTGACATCTGTGTCAAATGTTCTTGCTTCTGCAGGGCAGTTGCCTGTCTGTCTACATGGAACCATATGTTCTCTACCACCATATCACAGAAATGCCTATCATTAACAGACGGTATTCTCAATTCAGGTAGTATTAGAGCGCTATTATAATAATGACAGAAGTAAGGAAGTGAGGTACAGGTTGGAGGAGGAGTTAGAAACACAAAAAGATGGCTATCTTTCCAACGCAAATAAGTTCCTTCCACTATGGTTATACCTGTACCTCTGTCAGCAGACAGGCCCAGCAGAGGTAAAAAACTGGCTGACAGGGCTCTTTCTAAGAAACTTATATGACATCTACGAGTGCCAAAACCTGAAAACACTTTTCTTTCTAGGGTTGTGTCAATGTCAGGTTTTTTGCTGGAAAGGTGTCCTGGCTTCAGGTCAGATAGAGTTAATTTTCTTCCTAGTAGCTGGTATAGTGCTGTCTATTCCATACCATATGACATCATGCTCGGGGCCCAGGAGTTGGCTGGGGGACAGCAATTGCTACTTGGGACAAGCTGGGCATCAGTCAGTGGGTGGTGACTAATTGCATTGAGCATCACTTCTTTTGTATATTCTGTATATTCTGTTATTATTATTATTACTTTTTCCCCTCTAATGTTTTATTAGACTGTCTTTATCCCAACCCACAGGTTTTAATTTTTTTTTCCCCCTGATTCTTTCCCCCAACCCACTGAGGGAGGCGGGGGGTGAGTGAGCGGCTGTGTGGTGTTCAGCTGCCTGACGGGTTAAATCACGACAGTCCTTTTGGGCACTCAACATGGGGCTCAAAGGGTTCGAGATAACAACAGGTTTGACTGGAATGTGCTGGATCAAATTTATAGCTGTTGTTGCTGTTTAGCTATTAATTGGCAGACTCCCATGCTTGCCAGGGGCTTGCTTGCCTTACTGTATATTAGAGTCCAGTGCTCAGTGGTGGCTGCTTTTTGCTTTTGCTGCTTGCTGTGCTGCTGTCGTGCTTATCATCTAACTCTGCTGTGCCTGGGAACATTTTGATAACAGCCATGGCCCTGCGCCTGGGATGGCAGATGGCCAGGGCATCGCTGCTGTTTCTGTGCTGCTGTACTGGACAGGCTGGAACTCCAGCATGAACTTGAGTTGAAGGGGCTGTGACCAGTATCCAAAGCATCTGTGGCCATGAATAAATCCACACCAAAGCAGGTACATCTTGAAGCATCTGTGGCCGTGGTTATGTCTGTGCCGCAGCAGAAGGACTGTGGCCCAAGAGTAAGTCTGTGCTGGAAAAGGTACACATCGAAGCATCAGTGGCTGTGCATGAAGTCATGCTGGAGTACTACAGAGCATGTGGCCATGGATAAGACCATGACAGAGCAGAGTAAGCACGACAGCCATGGATGAGGCCATGTTGGAGCAAGTTCACTCCTGAAGGGACTGTGGCTGTGGGTGAGGCCATGCTGGAGCAGGTCTATCTCTGAAGGCATTGTGGCCTATGGAGAAGGCCACGCTGGAACAGGTGCACCTCGAAGTGACTACAACTGTGAATAAGTCTATGCCAAGGCAGGTATACCCCTGGAGAGACTGGCTTATAGATAAGGCTCCACTTAGAGCAGCCTTAAGGGACTGCAGTCTGTGGATAAGTCCAAGCTGGACCAGGGGCAAGGGGAGGAGTTCATTGCAATATTAAACCCTAAGGTCTGGTCCAAAGGGACCAGGGGTAGAGACTGTAATGGAACTGCCTTTAAATTGTTGTAACCTGGGATTTGAGTTGCATATTATAGGAATTACTATAGCGATAGTATGGAGGACAAGCCTTACAAGAAGCAGTATGAAAATCTAATGGAGAGTGGAGGTTAACAATAGATTATCAGGGCCCAAATGAAGTCACGCTGCTGCTGAGTGCTGCAGTGCCGGACATGCTAGAACTTCAGTATGAACTGGAGTCAAAGGCACACAAGTGGTATGCCACAATTGATATCACTAAAGTGTTTTTCTCAATCCCTTTGGCAGCAGAGTGCAAGCCAGCTTGGAGGGGCATCCAGTATACCTGGAACCGACTGCCCCAGGGGTGGAAACACAGCCCTACCATTTGCCATGGACTGATCCAGACAGCACTGGAACAGGGTAAGGCTCCAGAACACTTGCAATACATTGATGACATCATTGCGTGGGGCAACACAGCAGAAGTTTTTGAGAAAGGGAAGAAAATAGTCCAAATCCTTCTGAAGGCCGGTTTTGCCATAAAAAAAAGTAAGGTCAAGGGATCTGCACAGGAGATCCAGTTTTTAGGAATAAAATGGCAAGATGAATGTCATCAAATTCCAATGAATGTAATCAATGAAATAACAGCTATGTCTCCACCAACTAGCAAAAAGGAAACACAAGCTTTCTTGGGCGTTGTGGGTTTTTGGAGAATGCATGTTACAGATTACAGTCTGATTGTAAGCCATCTCTATCAAGTGACCTGTAAGAAAAATGATTTCAAATGGGGCCCTGAGCAATGACAAACATTTGAAGAAATTAAACAGGAGATAGTTCATGTAGTAGCCTTTGGACCAGTCTGGGCAGGGCAAGATGTAAAAAATGTGCTCTACACTGAGAACGGCCCTACCTGGAGCCTCTGGCAGAAAGCATCAGGAAAGAGTTGCCAACCCCTAGGGTTTTGGAGTCAGGGATACCAAGGATCCAAGACCCGTTATACTCCAACTGAAAAAGAGATATTGACAACGTATGAAGGGGTTCAAGCTGCTTGAGAAGTGGTTAGTACTGAAGCACAGCTCCTCCTGGCACCCCAGCTGCTGGTGCTGGGCTGGATGTTCAAAGGGAGGGTCCCCTGTACACAATCATGCAACTGATGCTACATGGAGTAAGTAGGTTGCACTGATCACACAGCGGGCTCAAATAGTAAACCGCAATCACCCAGGAATCTTGGAAGTGATAATGGACTGGCCAGAAGGCAAAGATTTCAGAATATTGCCAGAGGAGGATGTGGTGCGTGCTGAAGAGGCCCCACTGTATAACAGATTGCCAGAAAATGAGAAAAAATATGCCCTGTTTGCTTACGGGTCCTGCCATCTTGTGGGAAAGTGTCGGAGGTGGAAAGCTGCTGTATGGTGTCCTATATGGCAAGTTGCAGAAAGCGTTGAAAGAGAAGGTGAATCAAGTCAGTTTGCAGAGGTTAAAGCCATCCAGCTGGCTTTAGATATTGCTCAATGAGAACAATAGCCAATACTTTATCTCTATACTGATTCCTGGATGGTGGCAAATGCCCTGTGGGGTGGTTGCAGCAATGGAAGCAGAGCAACTGGCAGTGCAGAGGCAAACCCATCTGGGCTGCTGCATTGTGCTAAGATATTGCTGCCCAGGCAGAGGACCTGGTTGTAAAAGTACGTCACATAGATGCTCATGTACCCAGGAGTTGGGCCACTGAAGAACATCAAAACAACCAGCAGGTGGATCAGGCTGCTAAGATTGAAGTGGCTCAGGTGGATCTGGACTGGCAACATAAGGGTGAACTATTTCTAGCTTGGTGGGCCCATGACACCTCAGGCCATCAAAAGATGCAACATATAGATGGGCTTGTGATCAAGGGGTGGACTTGACCACAGACACTATTGCACAGGTTATTCATGAATGTGAAACCTGTGCTGTGATTAAGTAAGCCAAGCAGTTAAAGGCTCTCTGGTATGGAGGACAGTGGCTGAAATATAAATATGGAGAGGCCTGGCAGATTGATTATATCACGCTCCCACAAACCCGCCATGGCAAGCGCTATGTGCTTATCATGGTGGAAGCAATCACCGGATGGCTGGAAACATATCCCGTGCCCCATGTCACCACCCACAACACTGTCCTTGAAAAGCAAGTCCTATGGCAGCATGGCACCCCAGAAAGAATTGAGTCAGACAACAGGACTCATTTCCGAAACAACCTCATAGACACCTGGGCCAAAAAGCATGGCTTTGAGTGGGTCTATCACATTCCCTATCACACACCAGACTGCAGGAAAGTTGAGTGATACAATGGGCTGTTAAAGACTACACTGACAGCAATGGGTGGTGGGACATTCAAACATTGGGATACACATTTAGCAAAAGCTACTTGGTTAATCAACACTAGGGGATCTGCCAATTGGGCTGGCCATGCCCAGTCAAACCTTTTATAAACTACAGAGGGGGATAAAGTCCCTGCAGTGCAGGTAAAAAATATGCTGGGGAAGACAGTCTGGGTTACATCTGCCTTGGGCAAAGGCAAACCCGTTTGTGGGATTGCTTTTGCTCAATGACCTGGGTGCACTTGGTGCGTGATGCAGAAGGATGTGGAAGTCTGATGTGTACCTCAAGGGCATTTGATTTTGGGTAAAAATAGCCAGCGAACTGAACTCTATGATGTTGATTGCTGTATAAAACTGTATGTCATCATTTTTATGGTTGCTATATGTCATATCAACAGTGTTACAGTAAGAATCGCTCAGATTAATGAAAAATGAATTTTGACAAAACTGAGCAAGTGCAGCAGTGATGGAACCAGAGCTGGCTTCAGCATGCAACAACCCAACACCACATACCGTGTCACCTGCCCTGAACAACTGTTATGTGAGATGGAGCCCAAAGTCATGGACTAAATGAACCCAATGGTTTAGGGGTGGATACTGTCCTGGTTTCAGCTGGGTTAGAGTTAATTTTCTTCCTAGTATTGGCACAGTGCTGATGTCGAGACTGGTTGCAAAAGGGAAAACAGAGACAGAGTCCCTTGCTGGGATCAAGCTCAGCTTGAAACTGTACCTGGCACTTTCATCCCTTGCAGACATGAGAGGTTTGGATGACGTAGCCCCAGATACAAGCTTAGAGTAGGACAGCTTCTCCTTGTTTTCTTTGCAGAACATATGCAAAGGGAAAGCTGGGATCCAGGACATGTATACCATCTCCCTCTGCTCCTTCTGCAAAGCAGCAGCCAGCAAAAGAACACTGTCTCTGAAGCACCCAGCATCACCCTGGTTGCTGAAGAGCACAGGGACAATTTCAAAAGATCATCTCCTGGAGAAATAATGAATGACTGGACCTACCTGTCTGGAGGCTGAGGTGTCTTTGTTAGGGAAATGGAGATGCCAGGAACTGCCTATGACACAAAGGTCACCAGACCTGTGGTTAGAAACTTGTAGGGTGTGAACTCCTTCATTGCTCTACGGTCTTTCGTCCTCATGGCCAGACAGCCCCTCTCAGCACGCAGCCTTCCTCCTGGTCTGATGGAGGCTGACATCCATGAGACTGAGGAACGCAGACAGGCATTTAGAGCAGGAACATGAGGGGGAACAAACTTAATGGAAAGCCACTTCATGCTGAATCTTGAATTTGAGTGGAACAGGTGACGGGGGAGAAGGAACTGTTTGCTAATGGCCATCTGTGGGAGCAGAAAGCCACGGGAAGGTAAAGCCTCTGTGAGAAAGATGATGGGCTTGCTTTCACATTTATTTATTTTGAATTGTTTTATTTTGGGGACAGAATCACCAATGCTTTTGTAGAGACAGTACTCAGGCAGAGGAAAGGATTGAACCTCGGCTCCTGTGAGAATTTCCTAAATAAACGCCTTAATTATTTGGGGGAATAAAGATGAGGGTTGGCTACAAAGAATGAGCGGGAGATTAAATTATTAAGTAGCAGATGAAATCCAATGTAAGCAAATATAAAATGATACATACAGGAAGAAAAAAAAATCTTAATTTTACATGTATTAAATGGTGGACAGAGAGATTTTGAAGCTGTTATAGACAGAGCTTTGAAAAAATAGCAGCTCAGTGCTCAGGTCCGGAGGCCCATCATCGATGTTCCTGTGATGTGTGTGTCCTGGCCTGCACTGGGGAATCCTGCATTTGATGACTACAATCCATCACACTATTAATAGTTGATAATGAAGTTTATAATGAGATACTAGTAGTACAAAAAGCCCCAAAGACTAAGATTATTTAGTTTTAAATGGAAACCAGCAAAACACAGCCCTCAGCACAAGAAGGACATTGACCTGTTGGAGCAGGTGCAGAGGAGGGCTACTAAAATGATCTGAGGGCTGGAGCACCTCTCCCATGAGGACAGGCTGAGACAGTTGGTCTTGTTCAGCCTGGAGAAGAGAAGGCTGCGGGGAGACCTGATTGCGGCCTTTCAGTACCTAAAGGGGGCCTATAGGAAAGATGGGGAAAATCTTTTTAGTAGGGCCAGCTGTGACAGAACAAGGGGTAATGGTTTTAAACTGAGGCAGGGTAGGTTTAGACTGGATATAAGGAGGAAATTCTTTACAACGAGGGTGGTGAAACACTGGAACAGGTTGCCCAGAGAAGTACTGGAGGCTCCCATCCCTGGGAACATCCAAGACCAGGTTGGATGGGGCTCTGAGCAACCTGATCTAGTTAGCGGTGTCCCTGCTCACTGCAGGGGGGTTGGACTAGATGACCTCTAGGGGTCCCTTCCAACTCAAAACATTCTATGATTCTATGATAAACATGTTGGTATTCAGTGGTCTCTTGAAGTCTCCATTTAAAACAAAGCTCAGGTGAAGTCTCTGCTAGGCCATGGATACCCTTGAGGATTGCTCCTTTGATATGATCCAAAAAAGAAACACGGGGTGAGGCTGTTCAAATATTTATATCTTACTTTTTTGTGACTTCTTGGGAGGTATCTGAAGTTTTTGATCAGCATAGTAATTCAGTTCAGATATTCTTAGAACTACTTTACATTCTTCCAAAGCAGAAAAAGTAGTATATTAATATGCTTCATTTTACATACTTGTTCTTTTCTTGATAATGTAATACAACAAGAGATCTTGTTGCTAATCTAAAAGTTTTCACACACGTAAGTACAAGAATAATAATGAAACTAACTTCTCAAAGTTCTAAATAATTATTGTTTTTAATCTTTGAAAGAGGCATTTTAATAAAATAACTGAATTTCTGATCCTTGCTGATTACCTCTACTAGTGTTTGACCAGTCTACTTGCTTATTTTTCACCTTCTTCCACATCCTATTAGTTGCTAATAGCTCATATGTTTGCCTTCTGCACAGGTTGGTTTGAGTGCAGCCCTAACACCTTTTGAGGCAAATGCTATTTTTAGTTATCAATGAGTAATGTTTTCATTTTTCATGCCCACAAACTCCTCAAAACTTCCTTTTTCAAAAGACCAGCACAGTGAGTGAACATTGAAAAAGGGAATTTTCCTTAACATTCTCTAAGCCTTACCATAAAGGTTATGGAGCGCTTGCGAATACAAATGAAAAATTCCCTTAACCCAACAGGGTCATAATTTCAGCCATGATCTCAGTCCCAAGGAGTCTGCAAATTAAATCTAGGAGAGGCACAATAAGCAAAAAGAGTGAAGACACAATTGGCAATAATAAATGTCTTTTACTCCTTTTTGAATCAATATGGAGCTCTATTATTCAGGTTGAACATAAGGGGAAAGAATATGAACATCTCATAGAATCATAGAATTATAGAATCGTAGAATCATAGAATCATAGAATCATAGAATGTGTTGGGTTGGAAGGGACCCCTAGAGGTCATCTAGTCCAACCCCCCTGCAGTGAGCAGGGACACCACTAACTAGGTCAGGTTGCTCAGAGCCCCATCCAACCTGGCCTTGAATGTTTCCAGGGATGAGGCCTCCACTGCCTTTCTGGGCAACCTGTTCCAGTGTTTCACCACCCTCATTGTAAAGAATTTCCTCCTTATATCCAGTCTAAACTTACCCTGCCTCAGTTTAAAACCATTACGCCTTGTCCTGTCACAGCAGGCCTTGCTAAAAAGATTGTCCCCACCTTTCCTATATGCCACCTTTATGTACTGAAAGGCCGTAATCAGGTCTCCCCGCAGCCTTCTCTTATATATATTTATTGCCATGCTTTACTTCAATGTGCCATTATTAGGGCAACAACCAGTAAACTCTCTTTGATTTAAGCATTTAAGACATGGGATATTCAGATCTATCCTAAATACAATTAGGATTACCAAACCTATTAACCAACCTACAACTGTTAGTGCACAGACATCTGAGGTGGAAAAATCTGAGTCTAAGAACAAGAACAAAGTACTAAGTACTTTTTTAATGGCTATACAGGAAGCCAGTGGCAGAGACTCTTCAACAGGCATTCTACTGAATACCTGCTACTCAACCTTCCGATCTTGCTGGAAAGTTTTATTTCTTGTGTCTTCCCAAAAAAAGACAAAATAGGAAATTGTCTTAGCTTAGTTGTAAGTTTAAAATATTTCTGTTTTCTATAGTAGTTGATTCTCTTTTCTTAGGCTTTTTTTTTTGATATACGTAACAAAATTATTCAAAAGTAACCCCAAATGTAAAGAATTATCAGCTTCATTTTTTTTTTCTTCTTTTCAAGTTATCTTTGATGTCAGTGACCAGAACGCCAGTGCTGCTGCAGCCACGGCTTGAAGTACTTTCCCCAAGACTTGTGCCATTTGAAACATTCCCTTAATATTAAAACAAATGAAAATCAGGAGGTATCTTAATTGTCCTGGTTTTGATTTTGTTAATAAAATGTGAAAGATTAAAATGGAGCACAACCATTCCTTAAAGCTAAAGCCATAGCAGCACCAAGTCTTCAAAGATGGCTTAAAAATGAAAGGCTCAAAAAAAAAGTTACAATAAAGGACAATATTTAAAATCATTTCAGGCCCTCAGTTTCCACTGAACTTAAAGGGAGGTTTGTGATGACTTGGTTCCTCATCAGGCCCAGGCTGAGTAAAAGCATATGAGGATTCTATAGCAAGGCCAGCATCTCTGTATGTGCTCGTGTTGCAACATGTATTTTGTAAAGGAATGATATTTGGACAAGACTTGTACCCATTTTTAATGCAGCCACCCAGTCCAACAGAGAGGCTTAAATTCGCTGAGGACCATCTGAATATTTATTTACCTCAAATCATATTCCTAGCTTACCTTGGAGGGGCAAGAATCAGGCGTTTCACTGCTCTCTGTAGTGCCACTGCCTCCATCCCTCCCCACTTCCACCCTCAGATGCCCCTTCCACTAACAGTCAGTGGGACTGCGCAAGTGCCTCTGTTCCTGCTCGGGGAAGCATCTGGTTCACCAAGGCAAGCCTTCTTGAAAGGGAAACATATTGTCACACATGCAAAGAGCTTGTCCATTAAACCCAGGAAATATTAGTTTCTTCTTTACAGGAATTAAAAGGAAAACAAGAATGCTGCCTATCCTTTCCCTGTCTGGGTTGTCAGATCCTTTCCAACACCTGCTAGTAGGCAAGTTAAATAGATGAAGATTATTCAGATGAAGCTGGATGGGACTCCTGCCGTATACAGCCAATTATATATTGAAACAAGTGCTTCAGATACCTGTGTCCCCAGGTACAGTGTATTGTAGCGTACCAGATACATTATTAGTAGCAGAGAATTTTTTTTTCCTGAGTCAGCTATAGAAAAGCTTATACACATTAGCTTTTTGAGAATGAGAAATTAAATATTTACAGAAAAACAAGTTCTTCTGCTCTGGTGCTGTAGTCACTGACAGTGTGCTTGACTCATTTATCATAAAGAGCAAAGCCTCCTTTAGGATATTGGCAGCCACTTATTACAAAGGGGTGATTAAGTGGCTGAGATAGTTCTGAGGCAGAGCATGGTTTAGGTATTGTGTTCTTTTTAATCCCAAAGCATGCTGCCTTGTAAGTGAAGTGGTAATTTCTTACAGGCCAATTGGAGTCAACAAGTGCTTTGAAGCCCCTGTAGACAAATGCTGTCTACAGTGCTATTTTTATTTCTTGATACTTAGCTGCTCAAATAGTTTTTTTAAAGCATACAATTTCGTATTAGTAGGAAAGCTCTATTGCTTCTGCTGGTATGCTTGTTTAGCTATTTATGTGGCTTTTTAGCAAGGTCTGAGCATCTCTGTCCACCATTACACCCAAATGCTTTGCATCATCGCTGAAAAGCAAGTCTGTTGACAACATCAACCATTTTCTACGTGGAAATTTTTTCAGCTCTTAATCAAGGTAGAGGTTTAGAAACAGAACTGACAGCAGAAGGACTACTAAATCTTCCCTATTAAGCAAAGACCCTGACTCAGAGCTCATGGAAGAAATGATAGTTCCAGAGTCCCAACAGAGAAAGGACTAAACTGCATATTAGAGGAAGATGTTCAATGAGCAGAGGTAGTATCTAATCACCTCTTGTCATGGAAGAAATACCATAGAGTTTAGTACAATACTGCATTTTAAGTCCATATCAGGAATTCTAGAGCATAAATATAAATGTCTGCTAAACTGTACAAGAACAACTACAAAAATCTGTAGGAGGAAGCCAGGTCTGTATGATACTATGTATGTTCTTTTACTGATATCTCAATAGAAATTGATTTAATTGTCTACATTGCTCATTGTTACTATACCTTTCTATTAAACTGTCCACTCTTTCTGCCACATCACCTTGTGATCTGCACCATCATCAATGACTGTTTATAGCTGGAATACTTGCAGTTATTATGGAAAGCAAAGAAATATTTTAACGCTATCCAACCTGTTTGGTCATTTTCTTTCCACTGGTGCAATTGTTAAACTAGTACAGGGAGAAAACTAATTCATCTCCTCTAATCTTTTCCTTGCTTGCTTGTCAGCAAAACCCCTATTATGGTTTTTGGTTTATTCAGAGCAATTAAAAACCTCTGTCATAACCCTATGAATTCTCTTTTAATAAACAGGGCATAAGCCTTCATGTAAGAAGCAGTTTTACACATGAAGGTGGTCTTATTTAGTAACAGAAAACATGCAGGATTTTTATAAATTGTTTTTCAAGGGATCCAGATGGACAGCATTGGAACCCAAATTCAGTCTATATGTGATGGAGTCAACAGGAATTTCTCCTCGGTGTGCTAATGTTCTGTTCCATTGTCACTTGGGAGGAGGTATCTTTTTGGCAGATCAGCAATCCACTTTGAAGTGGCAGGTAGAAAGACAAATGCTGAAACTGTTCACAGGAGTTCCAATTAGTGCCAGTGTTGATGGGTTTCATTGCCTCCGTGAGCTTCAGCTAAACAACTAAGGCCCTAAATGGCATGCAGGATTGCAAAGTAATTAAACATTTTGTTGCATACTGCAAATAGCTCCTTCTGTCTTCTTTTAACAATATATGCACTGGGAACATAAAAAGAGACATGGAAGATTTTGCACTGTTCAGCTTATCGTGGACACAGACCAAAGATCTTACAGGTGAAAGACTCCATATTCTACCAGCAATCCCTTGAGCCATCAAGCCCTTGGGATGACCAAGTTAAAACCAGTGATTTACCTGACAGGATGCCAGGCAAATGCATCACAAGCACGAAGTCTGCTTTAGCATGTTGGCAGCTGTTTGTTGCAAAGAGGTGAATAATTGTTTGAAATGGTCCTGAGGCAGCGCATGGCTTAAGTTTTGTGCTCTGTTTAATCCCACAGCATGCTTCCTTGTAAATTATGCACTTGCATTTGCGGGAGACAGATATAGAATACTTGCTAAATGTCACAAAGTCTGCATGGATTTCCTGCACCATAGCTGAAAACTGACTTATTAGAAAGCTGGTTAAAAAAAATTGGACTGCCCTGATATTGCTAACAAATTTCTAATAATTTTACATTGTTTAATCATTTACAGGAATATCTTATGTGGGTAAACCAATTGATAAGTCTTACTCATTCAATTATAGAAAATAATTGACGCACTTTTCTAAAGCCAAGTAGGTCAGGCCAAATACTAATAAAAGTAGACTACTGCTCCTACCTATCATCAACTGTGTCAAACAGTGCTTGAGTCAGCTTCTTTTTCATAGAAAGCATTTTTTTTTTCTGTTCATTAGTTTGATCCATGCATTTTATATCCATTTTCTTGGATAGATAGTTCTTTTCTGTCTCTTACCTTTGGCACAGTACCTTCAGAGACCATGAAATAACACCTGGCAATTGTCACCGCAGAAACTTACGTTTACTAGCAGAATTGAGTTGCCTACTTGAAAACCAATTTGTTTTTATTTCCTTGCTCTACCTTTGACTTCAAGAACAGTGTGCTCTGTTTATCTGAGAGGAGATAAAGACAAGACTGTCATCTCCACCCAAGACCTATATGTGCACATAGCTCATGCTGGTATGTACACAGGTGGGGTAAATTCCTCCACCCTAGGCATACATATCACATACTTAATGCACTCTCCTGTCTGGGCAAAGACGTAATTCTACCTTCCTCTCTCCTCCCATAACTGCCTGTAACAGGTCTATGTGAAGAGAAGATATGTGAAACACATGACTTGTAAAAGCTGCGATCCCTGATGCCTGATCCCGTCCAGCCATCCCCTCCTCCAGGAGAAAAGCCAGAGAAGGGGTTGAAGGAAAATGTTGGAGAAGCTTACATCAGATGGACAGACACAACTATACGTCCCTAGTATTAACCTGCAAATGATTTCAGATCATGAGCCTGGCTGCTGTCCAACCTCATACAAGATTTGGGTATTCACCATTGTCCCTGTCCTGCTTACATGAGAAGGAAGCTCAGGTCTGGAGGCTGGAAGGGAGCTGTGGTATGTTGTCATGGGACAAGACCTACCGGTATACTGCTGGGAACACCAAACTTCAAAGCAAGAAACTTGTAGACAAGTAAGAGCTTGAAGTTTGCAGCATGCCAAGCGCCTTTGGTGGGAAGCTGAGCTCGTTGACTTATTTCTATGGATGAAACTCATTTCTCCCTTGTTTCCCCAGAAATAATTTGGCATCTTGCTTTGCTGGAGTAGGCCAATGACACTTTGTTACCTCAAAGGGTGTTATGTGGGTATGCTTATGTTTGTAAATTAGGTGGGGCACAATTTTTAATGAATACCAAATTTGCCAGAACAATCTTTGGAAACCAAAACTATGTGAAAAAATTGACTGAAATTAAAAATATATATATACCTGGGAATATTTTGAAATGCCAAGGAATTGCTTTGACATTTTCAAGTAAAACTTCTGTAATTTTGTGTCAGGGAATGTTTTTTATCAAAGAGAATAACAAAAATTTAAATGAAAGAAGGAACAATACAAGATTTAAATAATTTTGAAACACATAACAAAACAAAAAAAAAATTATGGGCTTAAAACCCATGTTTTGAATTCATAAAATCCTAATAGGGAAGGAGTTGTTTCTCCTCGCTTCCCAAAAAGAACTTCTGCTTTCGTCATAACTGATTTTCTTCCCTCATATTTTGGCAGGTATGTGAGCCACCATACTAATCCATCCCATTATTTGCTCACCTATATTCATAAGGCACTTTGAAACAAACAGAATTTCCTTTATGTGTTCTTAATCACTTTGTTCATTCCAGTTATAGGTGACACTATCAAATGGGAATCGCTAATACCCTCTATGGAAACAATTTTGTCTCCTAATAACCTTTATTAGACACCCAAATATCTGCGATAAACCATACTAAATAACAGTAATCAAAAGGTCAACTAAGATATTTGCTATTGAGCTCAATGCAAGTTCAAATCTTTTTAAAAAAAGGTCTTATTAATCTAAAATATGAAAAGGGATGAAGGAAGATGCTGCAAAAAGAATAGACTTTTGAATATAGTTGCAAATATTATATCACTACTATGTCAGAGGCCTCTCCACACAACTTTATAGCCCACAGTAAGTCTATTGTTTAATGTAAAGACAGCTGTGAACAGAAATGTCCCACTGCATCATCATAAATGATTTAAGGCAAGTTTTTAGTCTGTGAGATTTATTTGTTTATGAATATAGTTCATAGTGCTTAATCTTAACAGTGGTCCATAGAAGAGAATGAATGAAAGAGTCATGTAAAAGTCTTTGTGGCCCACATTCGTAATGGAAAACATGCTCTATATCAGCATTGAATACCAGATGAAGATGGAGCAGGTAGGCGATTCCTGGAGCAGAATGAGAGCAGCTGCAGCACAGGGTGGAGGGACTGCTGGTCTGGCCTGCTTTGTTTGAGAGGGATGCATCTGAAAAGCCAGAGGGATACTTGTAAGACTGTCAAGTGGAATGTGTATATACCTTGGAGCACAGAATTTTGCCTGCTAGTTGGATCAACTATTGACATGTGCATGGAAAGTGGTGATGTATTTGTACCTGTTCATTCAACCTTAAAATCCATTAGTGTTCAGGAATCCTTTTGATATTACTACAACCTCTAATGGAGAAGACACTTTCACTCATACAACTCACACATGTTCATAATCATATTACTGGTGTCCTTTTTATCTGTTGTTGCATAATTTAAGAAAGAGAATATGATTTCTTTTTCTCTTCATAGAAGAAAAAGCATTTTTTCCTTGAAATTTTATCTACCTAGTCAAAGAAGAATAGTTTATGTTCTATTAAGTTAAAGTCCATCAAAGTACCTACATCTTAGTACTACATAGCTTATCTAGACATGTGATGGATTCCCTCTCGTATTGTGTTTCCTCTGAGAAATGATTTTTTGGCATCTAAGTCAAGAATGAGGTACAACTGAGTCACAAATTCAAAGTTAAATTTGTGTTTCTTATAAAAAAATCCTCCCCAAGCCTCATTCCTCCCCAAGCCTCACTTCTGCTAGGATAGAGTTATGTGCTATCTCTCTCACTCTACTCTTGATGGGAGGAATCACCTTCAGCAGAATGAAGCTCCCTTCATCAATGAGCTTATTGTTTGATGCTTAAGGCAGTCTCCTCAGAAGCAGAAAGCAGAGGTTTGAAACTTGCTTCACTCTGGAGTGAAGTGATCCAAGTATTCACACTTCCCGTGTGCAGTAACCACGGGAATGTTACACGAAAGATGCTTTTTTCTTGAATCATTTTTAAAATAATCTTCTAAAACCAAGTCCTGTACAGTTTGGTTTTGGGGTTGTTTTTTTGGGTTTTTTTTCGCCCAGAAATGCTTGTATGTCTTTGTGGGATCTGGTTTTAAGATTTTAAATTAGTATCAGATGTCTTAAAAAAAGAGCTTTACCTGACACACAATGCAAAATACTGTCTGATGTTCTTTGGTCTGGGTTACAGCAGAGGCCAAAACAATCAGTGACATCACTGGTCTTCAGATGTAGGAATCTAATGATACAGAGCAAAAGTATATATAAAAAAAAAGAGTGTAATATCTTTCTTGTTATATTCCCATGAGCAATAAAATAATTTTAAGAATTAACATATAGTGTGATCCTGGGACACTTGGACAGATCAAGACTTTGCACTGAACTATGTTCTCTTTTTCAAAATAAAACAAAACAAAACAAAAAATCTCTTTATCTGCAGGATGAATGAGCCCCTTCAATACACTGTAAATGTTACCCTGGCTGTGATCCAAGGGTTGTGATGTGGAAGGACTAAGTTGCTTAATTTCTGCATTTGAAGCCTTTGTTAAAAAATGTTTTAATCTTTTCTTGACTCCACTATAGTTTAAAGCCTGGTTTAACATTCCAGATGGGCCACAACAAAGAGCATCATTGTTTGACATGCTTTTCCTACGGAGCCTGTCAGATGTGCTGCATTATCTAAACAATGTTGGCAGCAAGTACACAAGTAGAAAGTGTGAATCAAATCAAAGATTTCCACAAATCCAGACTCCAAGCCTGAATGTTCCCAGACTCCAAGGGTATAGCAAGAGTGTCTGGTTATTAATAAACCTAATCAATGATAATCCTATCATTTAGGATTCAAATCCAAAACTTGATGGCTTCCTACTGGTGGGGAATAACCCATGCTGCTGTTTGATTTCGTGTTTCCATCCCACATTGGAACCACCAAATTAGGAACTATTTAACTTTATTCTTTAACTCAAACACCCAAAAAGAGGGTTGGTCCCAGAAGAATGTTGTCTGATCCTTGCTGACACACAAGTCCTGGTGCACAGAATAAGCAGTGAAGCTATGGGCTTGGCTGCTGATCTTTTTGCACTGGCCTCAGCCTCACCTTCCAACCTACTCCGTCCTGCTTGGCACCATTCTAGCACCAGTAACCACCTCACTAATATCTGCCTATTCAGCTCTTTGGGTGAGTTTTTCCTCACCTATTTCCAACTAAATGAATTAAGCTAGCAAAGATCTCCTATTTAAACTTTGAAACTGGTCTGAGTCATGATGAGTAAAATGCATATGGGACTGATTGTATGAACATTTCAGCCTTAAGGTCTGAGGAAAGCAGTGCAGAGAAGCCAACTATGTTAGGTCTTTGATGCTATGAATATAGGCACCTTCCAAGTAAAGAAAAGTATCTGTGAAAGAACTTCAGAACTTCATTAACTTCTTCTATTGCTATATTGTTCCTACTTCCAATGTATGATACTTTGAAAGATATTTTATTTCTCAAAAATATGGTTTTGAAAGCATAATTTAATACAAGCTACAGAACCCCTAAAATAAGTTTTAAAGTGCATTTTTTTTCAGGGAAAGTTCCATAAAAAACAAAATCAAGAGGTGAAAACAAGATTAAATATATTCAGTGCAATCAGCTAATACTAGTAATAGGAATTGTGGTTCCATATGTTTGTCATGCAATAACAATTAGTTTGAGGTTCTGTAACAGTATTAGAACTTTTACTGTGGGAGGTGCCACCACATAGCACATAAGGGGCCAGGAGGTGGTAGATGTTAACTGAAGATCCTGGTCTTTGCAATAGAGTAAAATTAGGTTCAGCTGTGTGGTATTAGAAGGGATAGAACCTGCACTTGATTTCAGAACACCACAGCAGGCCAAATCGTGCCTCAACAGCCTCTGTGAAAGAAGGGGATCTTCCCTTTACCACCTCATTACTTCATGTTGTCAAATATTTTACTTTCTACACTCACAAAAAGAAACCCTAATTAATTGACTGCTATACAACATTTTGCTACTGTGACTAAACTTAGGCATAAATATAAAAAAAGGTCTCATCTTGTACTGCCTTTTGGTATTATTCTTCCAAAGACAGCTCTCACTTTTACATTTTTCTTTTCTTTTAAACAAAGAAATACATTTTCTATTGTGACTTTAAATACATAGCAATACATTTAGCAGGATTCTATAGCATGGCAGGTATTTACCAGAAATCAGAAACATGCCAAGTTCAGTTGTTCTTCAATGTCAGGTCTGCAGTCTTGTAAGGAGTTAAAAAACAACTTATAGAATGCTTACTTATTAAGCCATTTCAGCAAAGAATATATCTATGTATCTTTTTTTGTCATGTACTTTTAAAATAACACACAAGGATTATATTAATTTAAGTATGAGCAAGTGAGAAAAAGGGTGTTTTACTATTGAATGAAATTTGATTCTCTGCTCAATATCAAAGAAAAAAGTAAACTAAAAGGAATATAGATAGAAGGACAATTTTTGTCTTTTTTGAAGATTGAAGGAGAGAACTTCGAAATTTTGGCTCTTTCCTGGAAAAAAAAGCTGGTTCGGGCAACTGAGAGGAAAAGAAATTATTATTATTAGCAGTAAGAATAAGTCTGTTCATTTAACATGGATTATCTAACTTGTATTTTTGTTCTCTTTAATTTTTTAATTATATTTTATTGTAACAATGAAATGCAGCAATACAGAAATAGAATGAAATATCATCATGAAAATGGAGAAAGACACAAGAGAATCTCCAGTGGGATAAAACAAAAAAGGATGAGAGTATGTCAACAAGCATGTATGTATCATTTCATCTACTTTGTGAGCAGGGCAACAAGTTCTATCTTTTTAAGAATTATTGGTTTTAAATTAAAACAATATTATGGTAAAACTAGATTAATTTATCACAGAATCACAGAATGGCAAGGGTTGGAAGGGACCTTGGGAGATCATCCAGTCCAACCCCCCTGCTAAAGCAGGGTCACCTAGAGCAGGTTGCACAGGACATCATCCAGGTGGGCTTTGAATATCTCCAGAGAAGGAGACTCCACAACCCCCCTGGGCAGCCTGTGCCAGTGCTCTGTCACCCTCAAAGTAAAGAAGTTCTTCCTCATATTCAACTGAAACCTCTTCTTATAGCTGAACCTCCTTATTTATTTTACTACTGTAATTATTAGTTTCAGTCTTCTAAAAGATCTTAATTCTTGTTTCAGGAACTCTGCATTTGAAATAACTTCTAAATGCCAAATTTTATAGGAAGAAGATATTTCACTAGAAGAGCGATGTCAACATGAATAAAGCAGGGCAAGAGGAAACTCAAATGAAAAACCAATGACACAAACAATAGTAAAGAGATTGAAGAAAAGATTTGTTAATGTTGCCAACCTGATTCATTTTCTTCTGCCTGATGGAAAAGCATGGTTGACCATTTAATATAGATGCAAAAAATTGGTTTATGTCCAAATTCTTATCCTAACTTCATGTCAACTCGCAAAGAGAATAAAGACTTGCATCATTGCTTTCTCCTAGCTTTGAAACCTTAAGCAGGTTGCATTTAAGAGAATTTTCACAGAATTAGAAATGTGATTATCTCTTATCTTTAAATGTGCTTTCCCTCTCTGTTTCTTTGGTATAATTTTCCTAACCTTGACTGCATGCAAAAAACCAAAACTAACCAGAATCTTTACAGTCAATGACTAAAAAAATGGGCTTTGCACAGTCTATGTGGAAGAACAATGCATGTCCTTTTATCCCAGAACCTGGGGTACTCTTCTAGGTCTAGAAACTACTTTTACATATCATGATCTACCTGTCATCCAAGTAAGAGTGCACAAAGCATACAAGGACTGCAAATGCCAATCTCGCATCCATGGTACTTCATTCTCAGGGTAATGAAATTTTCATTTCAGGCTTCCTTTACTCCTTACTTAAGTAGATGAATAATGTAGCATGGTCAATGCACTAAGCACACACTACCAATTGTGCCATCTGCAAACACCAGTCATGAACAGAAAGTTGTCTGTCCTCTTCCACCCCTACTGATTCTGGAAGAAAGGCAGTCAGACCTTGAACCAAACAAATTCCTCTTCCTCCACATGAGTACACCTCTACTGAGCATGCATGTAGTTAATACTCCATTTCTCTTTCTGTCAAAGAGGAAAACAGCCTGCAAAGCCTGGTCTCCTTCCTAGGCAAAAGGCAGCAAGATGGCTGATAACTAAGTACCTGGAGTATTCCTGTCCAGCCACCATTAGAAGAACCCAACAACTCCTCTGAGTCACCTAGGGCTGCTACATGTGATTTCCAATCAATATTCCAGCTCAAAATTATATTAGTTAATTGTCATCAAAAGTTATTACATTTTTAAATAACTATAAAATACAGATAATACATCCGCCCTTTTAGGTGGCACCTCTAACAATTGCCATTGAGCAATGATCTTTTATTGAAAAGTCTGGTTGGAGTTTAATGAAACCTGTGTAAAATTTTAAACTGTAATTATTTTATTTTGCTTCCCGGTTTTTTTTATTCCTGAAATATTTATTTTCATTCTGTTTTAAGACTGGCCAGAAATTATATTGGATTAACTCAGCAGATATGGAAGGAATCAGGTAACTGCCGTGATTCTTTTGATGTTCTGTTAAATTGCCTAATAACTGGCAGTGACCAGACAATGCTTTGTTTTTAAAACGCTTGTCAACGGGCAACATACATACATTTGTCTTACACAACTGAGTCATTTTTTCGGGTCACAATCCACTTACACAGCATAATCTTTATGGCAGAAGTAGGCACAAGCCTCCACAGCCTCAGAGACATTTTCAGACCAGAGCCACCATATCTGTTAGGCAAGAAACTTACTTTTTCACATGAACTCCATTTTTTCCCTGCAATTTGAAGGAAGCTAAAATTTCCAGAATAGGTCATTAGAAGCCATAAACAAGGCAGCATTTTTAGAAGTTAAAAAAGTGGCAAGAAATGTCACAAAACAAAATCCTGGGTAGTAATGGCTTGGAAAAAAATGGTCTTAATCACAAGAGAGTTATAACTCCCTATAAAGCTCATCTTCTGTGATTTTAGTGGGCATTAACAGATTTTGGGCTTTCCATGAGAATCTTAAGAGAGTAGAGAGGAGAGATTCAGAGTCCCCCCCTATGGGGAAATATCACAGAAAGGGGACACCATTGACAGGGTGTGCAAAGGCAGCATTGACAGGCTCACCTGTATTTTGAGGTGTTTCATGAGGGCAGGTTGTGCCAGAAGTGAAGAATTCAGCCAGAAGACAGACACTTCTTGTGGGAGGTCATCGGAGCCCACCTGGTATTCTGGGAACTTCATGCACATGGGCCAGTTATGGGCTGGCACTGAACCCACAGACAGCCCAGATTAATCTGACAGATCTCTGATAACATTACATTGTCTCTCTATATATTTGTACCTATTTGTGCCCGTGCTTGTTAGACTTTCTGTCTATCTGACTGCATCCATGACTTTTGAACCTGATGGCCTACCTCAGTCAGTGAGAAAAGGGTGTCAGAGATAAAATTCTACAAGTTTAGTGAAAAGGCTTTGCTGCCCAGAAGAAAAAGCACTCCTTAGCATGCTCTGTTTAGGAACAGACTTCAGATGAGCTCACACCATGGGGGAGAGATGGCCTAAATGCCTGAAATGCAAGAAAAGCTTTTAAATGGGGCTTAAACTTCACTAGACACCAGAGAATCCAACCGTGAGGCACAAATCCATAGAAAACCAGGCTTCATTTGTTCCGCTCGCTGCACAGGGAGCTCCTTGTTTGTACTAAAAGCAAGGATGACTTTCAGCGCAGTTTCACTTTCCGCCAATATTATTTATTTATACCACACTGCAAATGTGAGTGGCATTTTGCCTTTCCTCCAATGTTTCTGTCTTGAGGAACTTGGCCTACGGGCCAAAATTTTGTCCTCAGATTCACTTGCTCCAGGAATGGTTCACTGCTAACTTGATACGGGAAGTAAGTCTTTCCGCTGAAGTCAGTCAGAATATGTGCCTCTCCCTGCCATGGGGTGATGAGAATTCATGATGGGGACTGATGGGAGGAGATGTCCAATGTTCCAAACTCTGAGCTTTGCACAGGTGTCTCTGAAACAGTTAAGTCAGAAAGGTGTATATTTTTAACTCAGAAGCACCTTGTCTTAAGAGATACTTGGACTTCTTGTTGTATGAAGCCCATTGTAAAATATGTATTTGTAGAATGTTAGACATACTACCACCTCTTTTACAGATGGCAGAAAACCCTCCCTGAAGAGAGCAACATATCTTCTCCTACATTTATGGACTCAGAATGTCAAAGGAAGTGTGACACAGCCCCACATGTTGACCTTGAATGCTGCCTTTCTATGCAGGGGTCAATCCTGCCAGATGCTCAGTGCCCCTGATTCACACCTGAAGCTGAAGACAGTTGTCTTGCCTGATGCTCAGCATCTTCCTCAGCACAGGCTTTCTCCAGAGTTTTTGTCAAAAGTAAACAGAATTATTGACTAGACATTATGTACTTTCTTACCTAAGTAATACAAAGGCTTTGTCATTTTGCGAAAGAGTCGAAACTGGCACAGCTGATGTAACAGCAGACCTGTGTTGTAATAACAATGAGGAGTATTATTATAAATACAGCAGCATATTCATGAGTGCTTTTATGGTATTAATCTCAACTGCTCCTTCTTTAAAGAAGTGTTTCCACTGCTAGTTCGATACAGGAAGTAAATTTTTCCAGGACACTCACACCTTTATCTTCATGTTGTTCTGTCATTTGAAACAATTTCAAGGCTCTTTTGTATGGAAAAGAGGCTGTACAGTATTACTAAGTATTCCAGCCATAACATTTAAGCACTGGGAGCCCTTGCATGGAGTTGAATATTTAAATATGTTCTGAATATATTGAGGCTCCAATTAAGGCATGTGAGAAGCATAGTGTAGGTAGATTGGAATATTCCTAATGTATCTTAAACTTACCAAGATGAGCTTTTCTTAGTGTTTACTTATTAGCTTACCTAGGATAAAAGGCAAATTCCACTATGTACTTAGACTTACCACATACAATAGTATGCCCAAGCTAGGAAAAAAAATGTGTGTTCTGACCACACGCCAGGTAAAAAGAAATACAGAATCCTAGTGAAGATACAGTTTTCGTATATTTAAACAAACTGAGGAGAACACTGGGTAGGAGTTTAGGTACTAGCTTGATTTAACAGGATTTAGTTAAATTACACCTTCAGTCTTCACTGCATGTTAATGACTATAATCTTCACCAATGTAAGATAAAAATGTAGCTTTTATGCCTAGTGCAGACAAGGCCTCAGAACACTATAATGAGGTTGCTTGAGTAACACAGTTGCATCAGGCTAACATTTTCAGATGAATTGTCAGATTAGCATCCAAAACCAACTTTTGCTTCTCATTCAGGTGTTCTGTACTTTTTATTAACATTACAACAAAGCAATTTTCTATTAAAGTTCATCTCCTAGCTTCCTTTAACCATTGACTTCACCTAGGCTCCTTCTAAAACAAGAAAGATACTTTCTCCATAAAGCACTTCTTTCCAACTGTATGGGCTTTCTGGGGTTCCTCAGCCTTCTTCAGTGACTGCAGAGGAAGACTGAGCAACAAACTTTGACTAAACCTTTAAAGGATCAAAGTTAAGTCAGATGAATGCAGCCCCAGAACCTGAGGAGTGGAGGTGAAGAAGGCCCACTGACATAATAGCTTATAGAGATGCTCTACTCTGCCCTGGTGAGACCCCACTTGGACTACTGTGTCCAGTTCTGGGCTCCCCTGTTCAAGAAAGATGAAGAACACCTAGAGAAAGTACAGAGGAGAGCAACTACGATGATAAGGGGACTGGAGCATCTCCCCTATGAGGAAAGGCTGAGGGACCTGGGCTTGTTCAGCCTGAAGAAGAGAAGACTGAGAAGGGACCTCATCAACACATACAAATATCTTAAGGGTGGATGTCATGAGGTCAGAGCCAGACTCTTTGCAGTGGTGCCCAGCAACAGGACAAGGGGCAATGGGCACAAACTGAAGCATAAGAGGTTTCAGTTGAATATGAGGAAAAACTTCTTTATTTTGAGGGTGACAGAGCACTGGCACAGGCTGCCCAGGGGGGTTGTGGAGTCTCCTTCTCTGGAGATATTAAAAACCTACCTGGATGATGTCCTGTGCAACCTGCTCTGGGTGAACCTGCTTTAGCAGGAGGGTTGGACTAGATGATCTCCCGAGGTCCCTTCCAACCCCTGCCATTCAGTGATTCTGTGATTCTCTGAGAAGAGCAAGGAGGGTTTTCCAGTAAAAGGAGATGTAGCTTCTTCTTTCAACCCATTGAAAGTGGAAAAAATACAGCATTTTTTACATATCTTGAGGAGTTAATTTTTAATAGTTTTAAAAGACTTATATTGGGATTAATCCAGGAGTATTGCCTCAGTAATAGCAGATCATTCTTGTCTGATTTTGACCATTAAAATGTTTTACTAAGCTTTTTTATGTATTTAAAGACTATGAATTCTGTTAAAAAAACGTCTTTTAAAATGAAATATACCTGGTCATTTCTGATCTTCTTAAAATGTTTTTTCCTTTTTTATCTTTTTTTTGGAAACAAAATGTTGTAAAGAATCCACATTTATAAACATTTTTCCTTGAAACAAATAATCATTTTCCACTGGGAAATGGTTTTCATTCTAACTTGCAAGACATACAAGTCAATTGGGCACTGGAAGTAGAGGGAAAAAGTGCAGGTTATCCTGTGACACTTGCTTGGCTAGTTCTACAAAATAATGCAAAGAGGAATATTACATCAGAATCAAAAGATGTCCTACTTCTTACAAAGAGCAGGTATTCAGGGAAACTCGTCCCTGTCCTTACAGGATGCTCTCATGTGCTGCCACTTTGACAAGAAAGGGTGTAGGAAATCAGGAGAAAAAAAACCTTTTCAAATCAAACTGGAAATGAGTGCCACAAGGAAGTCCCAGAGAAACACACAGTCAGTGGCATCCGAGAGTCCTGGAAGCCTCCATGAGTTACAAAGGGTTGATGCTTCAGTGTGAGCGCTGCCCCAGACTCTAGTTCAAAAATACAGCAAAGAAATGAGGGACTAGGGCCAGAGGGCTGTAAAGATCCAACTGAAGTGGAGCAATAACTTGTCCAAGCATAGATGAGCCCTAAAAATTAAGAAAGCTAAGGTTTTACATAATTAAAGGTGTGGCTGCTCCAGAAAAGTACATGAGCCCAGGGGGATTGAGACTGGCCTAGACCAAAAAGGGTTACTTGGTGATAAATAACTCTTAGAAATGGTAATTATGTTATGCCCTAATGTTATTTCTGCCTAATATTGTTCACTGTGACTCCTTTAATTAATCTACCTGACATTCTCACTAACTCATTCCTTTTATCCTTCGCTGAGATTAAAGGTCCTTTTTATCTTATTGCTTTTATGTTCATCCTTGGGTGAATCCAGTATGAAATTAGATGCCCATGTACATTCTGAGCACCCATGGCACTCAGTTTTGGGGTTCACAGCAAGCTTACTGCCCCTTCTAAAATTATTGAAAGATCTTGACATTCCTGATCACTTTGAAATCAGTTTACCCAAGACAGAAAAGGAGTTCCTAAAGTATAACATTCCCCAGTTTGCAAAATCCCTCAGAGCGAGTTGTTAGAGTTATTCTAAGGCTAACAGAAGACCCTCATACTTTTTTCAAATAAAGATTTCTCACTAGGCTCTAAGTCACTTTGAGAAGCTATCTAGCTAAATTACCCAGTCATTTTCCTCAGCTAGTTTGCCAAAAAAACTCACAAACACCCCGCATTATTTTTTCCCAGGACTGACTTTTCTCTCTCAGGATATCTTTGAACTGCTTTCAATTACTCTGACTGGTCAAGCTCTCCACTGAAAATGCTCCAGTTCCCTGAAGCAGATCCTCCTGATGACTTAGGCAAGAAATAAATATAATTATTTCACCTTGTGGTAAATTGCCCATGATCAGCTCTGTGCTGCAAAGCATCATCTCATGGCCCTTTATAATTGTGGTGGTGGCTAGTTCACCAGCAACATTTGATCCTGTAACACATACTCCAGGGCAGATTAAACAAATGACTTGTTTACAAACAGTGTAATGAGGAATAGCTATGACGCACACAACCGCTTCATTTCCCTCTGCATATGCAAAGAGGATGCTCCCTGTTTTCTTTATACAGATGGCACCAGCAGATTCCTCTTCGGAGGCCTTTCAACGAGTGACCCTGCAGCAACAGAAACCCATGTCCCACTGATTTGCCTCTGCTGGTGAGTCCTCAGCAAGGCTGGGACACTGGCCAGGTCCAGCACTGCCCACGTCACTGGAGAGTGTCCTCCTCATCCTCTTCCCTGCATGTTACATACAAACTCCCTGCACGTTACAACACAAGCTCCCAGGACTGTCTTCAGGGGAGCATTTTCACGCAACACCCCTCTGAGCTTAGCGTCAAGCTCTCAGTAGCTGACATGAGCATCCACACCCGTGCGTCTGTTTCTCCCTCTCATGATCCCTCTTTATGCAGCTCTGGCACATGTGTTTGATTCCACCATCATTCAAAGAATAACCTTCTTTTCTGACATCATTTAATTGTCATTTTCCTCCTGTTCACCTGTAATAGTATTTTGTGCCTGTGTGGTATTTCAACAATTTTAAGCCACACGTAATAACAATTTCTCAGTGGTGTCTTCACAAAACATGATGGTGAGCCAGACTGTTGCTCGTTCTTTTACCTGGCTTGCCTACCAATGTTGTCTCGCGCTTTGATTTCTAAGCTTTTGGCTGGGATATCTTTTCATTCTGAGTTAATATAACACTGGGTGCAACAGGAGATCTTGCCCACGGGTAGAATGGTTAGACATATATTTTCTGGAAGTACTACTAACAGTAATTATAATAATAATAATAGAAAAAATTCTTCAAGGGTACCACACATGAGGAGTGAGACTCTGGTCAAAGAATAGGTGTTACTAAATTTCTGACGAAATAGTGAGATGTTGCACTGGGAAAAAAAAATCATTTAAAGGCAATAATTTTATCTGATTTCTGCTTTATCAGACATAATGAAAATTCAAATTCAGTTTAAGTTTATATTTTGTGATTAACTTTGCCATTCCTGTTGGAGTTTTCTAAAATAACTCTTCAAATTAGCTGAATTCTGTAACTTACCTTAATGATATTATTACTATTATATCTTGTAAAGTTGTTGAACTAAGACACACAGAGACATCCAGGACTTTGATGAAAACCTGCAGCTGTCTGAAAATGTGCAGTGAGTGTCTTCTTTGGAGTGTATTTTGTGATCATCATCCCGCTGGGCACTTAGGTTTATTCTGTTTTCCATATTACACATGTTTAAAACATAGAAAGCAGAATGAAATTCAGAAAAGGTAGGTATCAAGCTACTAGAGTGACATTAAAACTCTACATGACTGCTGCCATCATAATACTCAATACCCAAGGCTATGAGTTCTGATAATTATACGAAGCCTAGCATAGATTCTCACTGAACTGTTCTGATGCCTACCGATATTAAATACCAATAAAATTTGGACCCTTGTTGGGAGACACTAATCAAACACATGTTCTGCCATTCTGATCTATCTCCACTATTATCATGTAATGATGATGCTCTGCAAGGCACACAGAGCAGTACACAGCTTGATTCATTTCCCATTATCAGGTAATACACAAACTGTGCTGACTAGAGTATGAAATTTCTGTGGCTGAAAGGGGAAAGTAAGAAGTATACTAGTGTTAAAGAAAGGCAAGGAACAGATGGGACAAATGCCTGTCTGCCAGGGTGAGAATTGTGGGCTTACATCCATTAGTTTAGGAAAGACCGAGAGTGCTATAGTTATATTTTATTGCTTATAGTAACTGCCACTATGTAAGATGACTTGTGACAAAGTAAAGGTGATGAATAGAAAAGGCAGCTGTGTAGCAGAGCAATATTCCACTGATGTTTACTTATGCTTCCATAAAGAAATAGAATAAAGCCTGAACAATTTGCATCCAATTTAGCAATCAGAATGGTAAGGTTAATCCTAAAAGATACTTTGAGCTCTTTTATTAAAGTATCCTGCTCTTTCTCGATTCCAGCTTCATTTTTCCCTTCCTATCATTCTCTTACACTACAGGTAATTGAGTCTCCCAGCTGCAGGCAGGAATTGGTACAAACATAGAAGCCACGGGATTAATGTGTAGCGAGGAATGGTTTCACTGAATGCTGCTACTCGTTATCAGTTTGCTAAAAGCTGGCCCTCTCAGCCACATAGACATTTGTTAGAGGAAAAAAGTGAAAAGCACCTCTGTGCAAAAAAGTGAAGCAAAGAAAAATACCTCTGCTTTGCAGGATAACACAGACCTTACTAAGACCTCTCAGAAATACTAGCCCAAGTTAGGGTTTGTGGCAGCATAGCTACAAGTTCTGAAATAATATAGTGAGATGTTAATAACCTTTTACTCAGCTTGTTCCACATTACACTTCATTCAGTACCATCAACAAATTAACATTATACAAGTCAGTGTTCTGGTTGGCTATACCAAGATGTTTCTCATTTTCTGTTTTGTTCCCTTGGAAAGAATAAATAGCACTACTCTTATTTTTAGCTTTTAGACCCAGTGTTACTCTACCTCACTTGGAGACTTTGTCAATTTTTGCAATATTAGTCATTATCTTTACTAACGAACACATGTTAACGTAGCCAGGAATTGTAAACAGCTATAGTCTTGAAAAGCAGAATTAAAAATTGGCCTAGTTCATGGCTATAGCTCCTCCTGGGGCCATAGATGCTTGTCTTGGTTTCTGCGCTTTGTACTGAAGAAGAGATTAAAGACGCTAAGTCAGACAGAAAACACCAGTTGCAACAAGCCCAGGCAAAAAGGATGAGGGGACACAACAAGCCCAGGCAAAACCTCAGCCCCTATCAGCACCAAATCAGCAAGTCTGAGCTGAGACTTGGAGATACGGCAGCCTCTCTGTGCAGACCTTGTATTGTATCATGTTAGCCGTCTAAAGTTTCTGCATTTGACATCCCCGTTTCATCTATAGCTGGTGGAGGAGAACAAGCTCTTGCAGGTTGTGATTCACTACTATTGATGACCCATGTACCAAGCAGGCATTTCCACAGCATTGTTCATCCCATTTATTTTTCCCTTTTTTAATTTTTTTTGACTATGATACCATCATTTATATTAAAATAACGTATAGGTCTGTATGCAGAACTTGCTAATTTTTCTCGTTGCACAATTTTGAGGCAGAGCATGTGTTCTTGACACAATTGATCAGAAGTGTTTCATCTTTTGAGATTAAAACCTAGGTAACATTAGATTCAGTATTATGTCTTTGCAATAAACATGGGGGTGCCAACTACCTGATCCAGGCAGCTGGACTTTGTCTTATGTTCCCCTTATGAACTAGGGAGGAAACCTGGAGCATGACTTCCCTGCAGCATCCACGCTCTGCAAGATACTCTCTGTGGCAGGTGTCTGCAGTGAAGGGGCCAATTCAGCATCAACTTTCTGTTGCCCACTAGTGCTCGCTTATTGAAAAATAAACTTTACATGGCTGGATAAGAAAGAAAGGTGAAGTTTCAAAAATCACTGAAGCTCAAGCATTAGTTAAAATAATGATATGTAAGTAGTTGTTTGAATTCATATTCACAGACAGAATGCCCCTTCATCATAAATTAAAATATTTATTGTTTCTCCCTTCCCCCCCCCCCAAGAATTTTTAAAAGAAATTGGATTCTCTTTGTTGGATATTGAATCCTGGAAAATATTTGTTTTTAATACTGAAAACCTAGTTTTGAAAAAATATAATTAATATTTGAAAACTGACTATTTTCCTGTTTTCATTTATGGGAAATGTCAGCACAAATGCTAAATTAAAAACAATCCCTTTTTTTTCTCCTTTCCCAACTTTCCCATGAAAAACAAATGGTATTTTCCTTCAACTCTACTGGCAACAGAAATGTCAATATAGAAAGCCTTCAAGGCATCAGACTGGGTTTCTCTTCAAAAGCACAAGGTTAATGAGCATATTGAGAATCATCAGGAACTCACAAGTCTGAAGGAACCTCAGATCCATCTGCTGGACTATTTGCTGGATGACTCACAGGAGGGTGAAAGGTTGAATTACCAGCCATTCCCTTCAAGAGGGTAGATAACACTTTCTAAGCCTCCCGATGATCAATCCCTCCCAGAACCAGATCATGCAGCTGGCTTCCAAGACATTAGAAATTCCCTGGAGGATAAGGATGTAATCTGAATGTGTAGAAGGCTTCACCTTTTTACAGGTCAGAAATGTTTTTATTGGTAGTAAATTAAACAAGATACCAGAATTGAGAGGCTTTGAAAAAGTGTCATCAAAAAACTTGTGTTGAAAAATACTGCTAAGCAACACTGCTGACTTACAACAGAGACAGTAACAACTTCTCCCCTTTCCCCTCTTTATTCAGAACTATTACTTGCTTTTAAAAATGCTATTTAAAACAAAACAAAAACCAAACCAAACCAAACCAAACCAACTGTAATACGTATAATTCCATGAGCTAATGGATAAAGATAACCTTATGGGAGGGAAATGGTAAAATAACTGATCTTCAGAATATCCTCTGAATTAAGAAGCTGTTGTTTTGCCTATTTTGGGGGGTGGTGGTGGGGAGGAAATGTTTTTAATAACCCCATTCAAACTAAGGAGAACTGTATGTTGACAGTGGTACCACATTTGAACAACTGCAGAAGTAGTAGCTATAAATGTAGAAAGAGATACCATCTATTCCAAATAAAAGTGTCACTGCCTGGCTCAGCATGGTGAAAATGGTTTGCCTGGCACTACATAGCCCATGCTATAGCCTGGACCAAAATTCAAGAGTTTTATTGAAACTCTACTGTATACTTGTATTAATGAATTTTAATCTCGTTTGAAAAATATGGACCTGCTTAACAAATAACTTAAGTTCTGACTTTAAAAATTTTTTTTTGCTCACGTTGTGTGAGTTGCTACAATGGTTGATATGCAATAGAAATATGGTAATATTGCCAAGTATGCTATTTGGTATAGTTAGACCACAGTTATATTTGAATCACAGTTTTGCATTTCCTTTTTTTGTCCCAGTTGTATTTTTTAGTTGCTATCTCTTAAATAAAAACCTGTCTTTGTCTTGAATCACAGCATAAAGCTGCCATGCTAATCAATTAATAACATTTGTGATCATCAAGCAAATTGGTTTTGTTACACTGATTTTTATCGTGATCATTGTTCTGTGTGCGCACCTGATTATTATCAACCTGCAGGATATGTCTGTGCAGAGACCGGGATAATATGTGATAGATTCTTACAGACTGCAGTAACAAAAACTGAATTGGAAGCTCTAGGCACTGCTGGAGCACCATGCCATGGAAGGGGAACCAGCTAAAAGTGTCAATCTAAGATTCCTTCATGTAATCTTAAATGCTCAAGAGACTTGGGAGACTATCTTATCTATCTGCACAAGCCAACACAGTGAAAACCTCAGCAAATAGTAATTTTCTGGATTTACTGCATGACAGGAACATCAGGTGGTAAGTTAAATAATGCAAGGCACAGAAATTGAGTAAAAATCTTCCTGTGAGCCTGCTCATCACAGACATAGGAGCAGCTGGTTCCCACTGCAATTCCTATTTGCTTCTAAGCCTCCCCAGCTGGGTTAAGTGAAAGCCTTATCACGGTCACTGACAATCTGACAGCCATCTGAGATAGGCTGTGACTCAGTCCGCCGTACGGTGGGGAGGAACAGAAACTTCCTCGGGAGGTACTGACAGCAGGCAGCACATTCCTCACTTTAATTTCCCATTAGAGGGTACTCTGCCTGCTCACGGAGAGCGCTCTACCTCAGCACAGAGAACGAGGGAAGATTACCCTGGTATCTCTCACATACTTCAAAAAAAAGGTTAACATGTAAGGTCTGAGTCTGTGATCCTTCTCAGGGCACAGCAGCTCTTCACAAGAAAGGCAATGGGATCCTCCTAAAAGATAAGGGATCAAATAGTCTGAGACTCAATCTGTCTGTGGCAGCTGGCGGTGGCATTCCCGTGCACCACACCGTAAGCAACGCCTTGAATGTAGAGGAAGATGGTCACGGGTTTGGGCACATCAAGGGTCAGATGCACAAGTGCTCAGCACCTTCTGCTGGGGCTTGATTTGTGAAGTTGATCCCCTCGAAGGGAGACACCTTGGCGCAGGCGAGCAGGCTCAGTGCCACCACTTGCGCCAGCAAGGTATTTCATTCTGGCTGCTGAATTCTTCCAAAAGTAAAATGTTTACCATGTGCAAGAGTGGTTTGAAAAACACTTTTCTGGTAGACTAAATAATTCCAAGTGCAGACAGAAGAATGGCTTACTGTGGAGAAAAGAAAGATATGTGTACAAATACAATTAATCTTTCAACAATTATTTATGTATTAATTCCAAGACAACCCGGGGCGGGGGGGCGCGGGGGGGGAGAAAAAAAAGCAAGCAGGGAGAGAAGATTCCCAGTAAGTAGAACAGTTTCAGTACGACAGTATGAGAGTCAGGCTATCTACTTATTGTGCAGGTTGATGAGATGTATAGATGAGATGTTAAAAATTCCACAAGAAGGCCAATCCAGCAGCCCCACTGTGTAAAGAAGCTCAGCGACATGCCTGGCAGGTAATCAATGGAGATTTGGTAAGGCGCAGTCTCAGCAGGTACTTAATGCCTCTGTAATCATAGCTCAAACGAAGCTCACCTCCAAACCTTGCTGCATGTTTTCAGTATCTAACAGGATCCCGACCTACGTAAGAGATGTAAAGATACCAGGGCACGAGCAGGCAAGAAGTTGACCCGCTTTAAATTCATGTTAGTTGCAGAAATCCATGGGTATTCAAGAAACGCACGATTGGGCCAGAAGATGATTTTCTAAATTATACCAAATGGAATATTCTGTACAGCTGAACTAAATAATCCGGAGACTTTCATAGGAAAATACATAGTTGGCAGACTTCTGTGGCATGAAAGATTTATGCGTCCGTGTGTGTGCGTGTGTGTGTGTTGCGTGCACAGGGGAACATTAAATTGTTTTATACCAGTGAATATTAAAGTAAGAAACATGAGTAACAGGTATTACAACTAATAAACTAATCAGTTGAGATCTGTGCTTTTCAAACAAAACATTGTATTTCTCAAACAGCCATAACCTGATACAGCGTTTCATCAAATACACTGAGTAAAGTATTTGACTTTTTTTTTTCCTGTTAATATCAGCATATTTTATGTCCCCATAACAAAAAGTTAGAAGCCTGTTCATCAAGCAGATTGTGTCTGGGTGAGATTTTATGCTAATAGGTTAGAATTCCGAGTTTGATTTACTTGACTGATAATATAAAAAGAGTAACGGTGAAAAATAAATACATTTTTAATACACTGCTCTGCGGTCTCTGCAGTAAACCAGCAGATAAACTATGAAATTTATTTTTTAGATTTCATTAGTATTGTATTAAAATGTATGAAAGATTATTATCCATATAGGTAAAATAAAAAAAGATCTGTCTATTGTAACAATTACAATTTTTTTAAAATCCTTTGGGGTTGGAGTTTGTTGGCAGGTTGGAAAGGCTGGCTCGACTTAGTCTCAAACTACAGTAGATGCAATAATTTATAGCATCTGAATGGTAAAACAGTACTCTGGTATTTAAATTATCCTTTAATAGATAGCATGAATCATTTTCATACTCATGCTTTTGCACATTGGACTGCACTGCTAGAAATACAATGTTCTTGGTGACATTGTTTAAGGGTCTAATCTTATATTGCTGCTTCAATAAGTTTCCAAGGGCTGCAGAAAATGAGATGGGGTACACTGAGCAAACTAATGCAGAAAAAACTTATTACAAATAAAGCATTGCTCTGCTGCTTAGATAACTCTTTTGGAAGAAGACAATTTTGAGTTACATTTCTATCACAACAGCAGTACACCAAAAATTATTTTTAATGAAAAGTAAAAGAAGAAAATGACAAAATGTATCCAAAACCAAGTTTGTGACTTCTTGCAGAACAGTAACTTTGAACCATGACTGTTTGTAATGTGATAAAGTATAATGTAAATTTAATGGCTTTCAAGACACAAGCTATTAAATACCATACAAATCTGGTAAATCCATTTGAAAAGTCAGTTGCTAGGTTCCTAGATCTTGCTACACTTTCAGAAACTGCAAGTTTAATTTCCAGCACCCCCAGTTGGGATTCAGCATTACAGCAAAAACAATGACTTTCTTTAAGGTTTTACATACCAGTCAGGAGAGTCACTATTCCAGCAGATTGCCAATATATACAGAGACAAATACATGCAAGGAGGGAAAGCCACATGGAGGGAGGGATGGAGGGCTGTCTCATCACTGTTAACCTGCTGTACTTCAGCCCACAGCCAGCCCAGCTGCCATCGCAGGGCTGAGACGGCTTTGCCTGAAGTCATTCCCCAGCCATTGGCTGGACTGAGACTAAGCTGAAGGAGGGTAAAAAATATACTCTGTAGGAAAAATATTAAACCTTGCTCCACTGAAGAGCAATGAAAAATGCCCAGTAGACAACAGCACCAGTAGACCAAGGGATCCATAAATTTGTTTCTGTTCCACAAAAAAAAAAAAAAAAAAAGATAATTAACTGCAGAATATTTTATCATGCTGGGCAAAATGCAGACTCACTACAGGCTGCAATAAAGCAGCCACAGGGTATCTGTCTCACCAGCTTTACTCCCACTGAGTTATCTCCCAACTCTCATGGAAAAAACAGTAAGTTCCCCCAGCATCAGCAACTAAATATTTCTCTGCCTATTCAGCTGAAATGTTTATGAATTTTTAAGGTTTTGGGCTTAAAGTATCCACTGATGAAAATCGAGGACCAGCTATTAAAATCCATGAAAAAACCGATGAACATTCCATGAAAAAACGCAAAGGAAGCAGCTGTCTTGGCTGCTCTGACAAAGGTGCATCCCTTGGTACGCAGTTCCTTTCACGCAGATCCCAGGCTGAAACGAGCAGAGGGGGGGCACCCCCTCCTCTCCACGGTACCTGCTCCTCTGCCTCCTTCAAAAGAAAGCAGAGTCAGTGGTAAAGTCAGAACTGGTATACATCTGTAATTGCTACTGTACATTGCAACCCTGCTTTTAAATTTCCTATCCATTTCCTGGAATTTATGATGCCGGATGTCTGACCCTCTGTCACGATGATATTTTGGCCCTGGACCCTCTTTCACAAACACTGCATCCCTGAAATGATGTTTCTAGTCTGCAAAGAAAAGATCTCCTAGAGAGGTTATATTTCTGTCCTGTGATATCATCAAAGAGTAGGGTTGTAAAACTACAATTTAAAGCTGGATGCTGAGTGAAAAGCCAGTTTAAATTACTCAGCTTGGCCAGTGACAACAAAGCCTTGGAGTGAAAATGTGCTTCAGAACAAGACATTTAAGCTTTGTCTGTTGAATCTGATCCACAGGCAGATTATTTGGGTGAGTGTGCCTAGCTACCAGACACCAACCACTTTCACTTGACTACCGTTCTTTTTCCACACACAGGTAACAATGTCCAAGAATACCAAGACTGATGTTGTATGCCTTTTTTTTTAAAAAAAAAAGTATTTTATATAACCAAGACAATGTAAATCAAGATTGTCAAGCCACAACAAGAAAAAAATCCCTGTGAGAGTATATTTCTTCTAACATAGAAACAGCACTTTTATTATAAAATAAAACCCATGCCATTTTCACTCCAAAGCTCCTGTGCCTACTGCACCATAGCGTTCTGCCTGGGATCCTTCCCAACAATTCCTAGTGACTTCTTGTCACTTAAAGAAGCACATCCTAACAAAAAATCCAACCTGTAAACCTTACTAACTCCTGCATTTGCTGTAATAGCCCAGGAAAAGTAACAGCCAGTTATGCTGCAAAGGTCCCCATTCTGTTTCCCCGTTATATTGTGGAAGTGGGGTGCAAAATTATTTTGGAAAAGATTAAGAGAAACAGGAGTATTTCCTGACATGACATGACATGAAGATTCGTTGCTGGTATGTTGTCATTTTGGAGTTTGCATCTCTTAGAGTAAGAAGGCGCAAACCTCCCTAAGAGCAACCCAAAATTTAGTATAATTTCTAAATTTGCTATTACCAGTAAAGTACACAGTTAGGATCAAATAAATTACAACAGTGGACCAAAAGTTTGGATTAAAGTCTTTGCATCTGAGTCCTAAAGTTAGGTTAATTCAATCTTAACTTCATCTGAGCTGCTTGGATTTGAGAGAAGTTTTCCACATTTTTACATATCAATAGACTAATATCATCATTTGCACATATCTTAAGATATCAGTTAAAGGTATACAGCAAACTTGAAAATCACATTTCTGCCTAAATATTTTTAAGAAATTATAAGTAAAAGCAAAGGCTCCAGTTTAGAAAAACCTGTGATCACACCCAGTTTTCCCTAAATAACCCCACTGAAATCAACTCTAAGCATCTTCTAATTTGATAAAAATACTCATTGGGACTTCAGCAGGAAAATAGAAAAAAGCTTACAACATATTTCTGTACTGAGGATCTATCATGAAATTGAAACTATTACAATGCCAACTGGCCATGACTAAAATAAATATTTTCTTCAAATTTTCCAAGTCAAAAAAGTTGAAGCTGACACTCTTTAAAACCGCCTAACCAGATCACAGGTGAAGAACTGCAAATTGTTGTGAATTGTTACAAATATCTTCTCAAGTAAAGTTTGCAGAGAAAAGTAGATAGCGAGACTAATTGATTTAACTGGGGAAAAAGAAATAGGCTTTCAAATATATTTTTTGAATACAGAGAATTTACATCCATTATTTACATCTGCTGCATGGCCATTGAGGAATCTTTATTCACTTAGAGATAGCATCCAGAACTGCAGAAAAAAAAGGAGAATCTTGTATACCACTGTATTGAAAAGGTAGAGAAAAATTACTTTTTGTTTTATATAAAACCACCTCACATATGTAGGTAAGGGAGTTTTCTGAGACCCAGGAAACCCTTAATAAAAAGCCAGGACTTACTTGCAAAGGAAATATGTTTGTGAAAACTTTATTAATTTCTCTAAGGAAGCATTTTTGCAATGGCTCTTTGTTTCCCAGCATCCCTGTAAACTGGGGATACCATGGTAGAGGCTATTTCTGTGGTATTTACAACCCAGTCAGCATCAAAAAAATACTGGAAGCCTCCCACTAAAGGAAGTCTGTACTAGGTGAAAAATAAAGGAAAGCATTAAAGGCTGTTCTGCACAAACAATCTAACTCTGTGTCCTGTCCCTCTATCTAGAAACATTAATAACTCGGACAAGTGCCCAGTTGACTTTGAGATGAGGTGACTCCTGGACTGCAGTGAAAACTAATTTGCCAAGTACTCGATGGATTGAGGCAGAACTGACATATTCCACTTTACTTTTAATTCCTAAAATTGACTTACTTGCTGCAAACAGCCTGGCAGAGGATGTATAATTTTGTTGTCAGTGCTAGGCAGAGTTTTGCTGGAACTCAATGTCTCTCTTACTTGGTGCCTTTTTCTGAGTGAAAGTACATCTATGCAGCTCCTCATGGAGAAGCTTCATGGCTCTGAATACTTAAAATTTCCTCTGCCAGAAGAAAGTTTTTCCCAAGCCAGCTAACATGAAATGATCAACAATACGATTCTACAAAGACAGTTTTTGAAACCTTTTCTTCTAAAGGAAAACACGGTAAAGCAGCTTTTGCCTGTGCTCTGCAAAGGCATTTTACCTTGCATGATCTTAAGCAGCAGTTTCTGGAACTCCAATTATTGTTTAAGGGGTAATAAATCACATTGTGTCTTTCTGCTTCCTTCTTTCCCCTGCAGATTGGTACAGCAACCTACTAAACTGCTGAAGAGGAAAGAGTTTCCATGAAAGTTCCAGTTGTTTTGCTGGAGGAGCAGTAATACAAATTTTGAGTCTGAAATAGAGGTTGTTACAAAGTCACCAGCCCATAGTTTTGTTTCTCTGTCAGATGCAGGAAAGTTCCACTGCTGAGCTTGATTCAAGATGTTCTTCAGGTATAAGTGATTTTTCATTGAACATTTACACAAATGAAATGCAACCACGTAACTGTTTCAACCTCAAAATCCTCCTCAGAGCCCACTCCAAGTCTCATGGCTTATGAGATGTTGGCGATTGGCCATGGTAATCTTGTTTTTTAAGACTGAACAACACTTATGTGATGTGTTGGTTCTTCATATCCCTCCTATGTACCAGTCTCACTGCTGTATCATGAAATAAAACCTCAACATGTTTCAGGGGGGGCTGCAGCACTACCCGGGAGGATGATGGTGCCCCTAATCCAGGCAGAACCTCTGGCCAGTGGAAGGCAATAAATAACAACCATTTCTAACAGGAGGATGCCCACATTTTCTTGAAATAAAATCTGAGAAACCATGCTGTCATGTCAAAGAAATCCCTTAGAAGCTTATACAAGGATCATTTTAAAGGTAACATTTATGTCCTTTTAAGAGAAATGGACATCCCTAATTTAAGAAAACTTGATGAGTAAGTTAAATCCTTTCTCGCTATTTAATGTAATATGTACACAGCCAATGATAAGACCTTTGTCTCACATAGTGCAGTTCTTAATAAAATACTCACTTAATGACTCTGAGGCCAAATGCTGCAACACACACGATCTTGAGCTGTACAACCAATTTAATAATGAACGATTAAGCTCTGGGCTCCTTTTTCTCCCTGTGGCATTCAGAACAGCTCAGAGCTAAACACAGAGAACAGAGGCTTTTTTTCTCCTCAGCACATAAATTATTACATTCCCAGGACATAAAATAATATTTATAAACCCTTGCTAGCTATTGGGATTAGTAATAGGGTCTCTATCTTTTTGCCTGATGACTGTATAGTTTTGCCCAATTCTCTTCCTCACTTCTAGGCCACCAATATGAAGTCAACCATTGCTGTTAGGCTATTGGAATTATGTTAGGGCTATGACTAAAAGGTCTGAATGGATCGTGGTCACAGTAATCATAACCTAGTTTTTGCCTACCAAGGTCTGTGCTTGTGGGGATGGGGCTGCTTTGCCCCTCTCCCAGGTGCCCTGTGCCACCTGGGGTCTCCTATAGCTGCTCAGTGTGGGGATAGGAGGAGCCCAGTATGCAGAAGCTGATGCTGATTTTACATGCAAGCTTTCAAAACGATATCTGTTTGATACGAGACCACCAACTGGAGTGCCTCACCTGAGTGAGGAGGCAGAGCAAAATCACTTACAGGGTGTCTCAGTCCATGGTCAAACCCATCATAGAAAACAAAATACCAAAGAAGCACAAGATAGCTCAGCCTTTTATGGCAGTATGATATTTCTTTTCCTTCTCTCTACATTGAAAAGGACAGTTTGGCCTGAGTCACAACATAAATGTAGCACAGCAAGACAAACTTGACAGGTGAGTGTAAGAATAGAGCAGTGGTTCATTTAAGCAAATGCTTTTATAAGCAACTAATGTAAATTAAAATGCTGAAAGGAAAAATCAAAGTTACCCAGGCTGCTTGAACCTGCTTTAAAAGCATACCAACACCCATATCCACACCCTTTTTTTACTTCTTTAGTTCCTCCTGGAACTATACTATAGGGGTTTTTTATAATTAAATAAAAACCACAAACCAGACCTTTCGAACAGGATTGTACTTTACATTAACAAAATGCTCCCTCCTGAGTGACTCAGCCTGTGATGCCCATTAATGGCTAACAGCTCCGTTAAAAAGGATGAGCAAAAAAGCCCTAGAAAGTTTTATTGTTTAACGTGAAAGCACCCATAACAATGGATGGGCATTTTTTTTCTATGAATCAAAATAATCACAATTAATTAAATGCACACAGCATCTGATTCTGTAGCTGTTATGTGCATGGAAGTCAACTGGGTTTAATAAGATGCAACACAATAGAGTCAATTAGTGCATTTGCCTCTAATGTACAAAATGAGGGCTGTCGGTTTGCTTGCATGTAAGCTTACTCCTGAACAAATCTATGGTCTCCAGTGACAGCTACTTCAGACAGGTTTTTTTTTTTTAAGAAGTGGTTACCAGTTATGGGTATCTCTGGCTTTAAATGCCAGACCAGAAACAAAGCAGTTCACCCAAAAAAGCCACCTGAATTCAGCAAAATTGATGGGTCATTTTTATCTTTGAAAAACAAGAGTAAGTGTCAAAAAGTAGATACCTCAAAACAAAAAAACTTTTTCTAAAATACCTATCTTTAGACTATGTCATGTTCCTCCCACATTTAGTCAGGAATTTTCATGAGAGTATGAAACCAGTCAAATGTCTGAGAAAGAAAAACCCATTGTTTAGGAACTTATTTGTTCATCCAGTCAATATGATTGACTCCCTATTGAAAAGAAATCAGAGAATTATAATACCAATATCCTGACCATTCAGTAAACCTACTGGGAAGTCTATTAATTGTGTGTTAGTCTATTGGATATACTATAGACAGTACAAGGGCAGGGATTGATTTTCAGTGTCATGTTTGAAAAGAAAATAATCAGGTCATCTGAAGAAAAGAATACATTGGAAACACTCTCATTCCACCCCAAATAAATTCAAGCTTTGGCTGTTAGTTTATCTTGAATGGGAGTGGGATTTAGCTCAAGAGAAGGAGTAGGTAGGTAACCAGTAAATACCTTTTAGAGTATCTGTTGTCATTTGGAATTAGTGCATAGCAACCAAATATTTACAGGGGAAAGAAATGCACTCTGGAACCACTGACCACTCCTAGAGATAATCCAGCCTCTCTTCCCTTAGTAGTAAAACGGTGGCTAAAAAGGCAAAAAGACAATCCATCCTGGCAGCAGTTTAGGCTTTGAGAAAACTCAGCTGAGCAGGGAAGGTCAAAACAGATTATAAGGCATCGTTCCTCCAAATTATTTGCATAAGAAAGAAAATTTATACCATGCCCCGGACCTGTTAAAAGGAAGATAGTTCATGGCACAAGGTGTTAGAGGAGACTCAAGTGCTGAGCTGTCTTTCAGGAACAAAGTAGCTATGAATTATTGATTGTATGTGAGTGTGTGTGCATGTACAAGTGACAAACAGGGAAAGTAACCAGCACAGCTCGTTTTCCATCCACATCCAGCAAACACACAGTCATATCAAATGTCACCATAACAAAACCCAGTAAACTGATCTCACAGCAGTGAGCAAGAGGCTGTTGGTTTACCTTGCTTTGCAAGCACTGCATCAGTTTATCTCATGTTAGTTTTATATTTCCCCTTAGCGATGAAGAGATTAGTAAAGAAAGCATCAACCTGGTGTAAATTAGCCCTGTGCTGAGCAGGAGGTTGGGCCTCCAGATGACCCCTCCAAACTACATAATTCTTTGGTTCTCTCACCTGAAAATTTAGTCAATACTGGGAATTAGCATAGTATCATAGAATCATAGAATGCTTTCGGTTGGAAGGGACCTTTAGAGGTCATCTTGTCCAACCCCCCTGCAACGACCAGGGACAGCTTTAACTAGACTTGGTTGCTCAGAGCCCCATCCAACCTGGCCTTGAATGTTTCCAGGGATGGGGCCTCCGTTCCAGTGTTTCACCACCCTCATTGTAAAGAATTTCTTCCAGTCTAAATCTACCCTCCTTTAGTTTAAAATCATTACCCCTTGCCCTATCATGACAGGCCTTGCTAAAAAGATTGTCCCCACCTTTCCTATAGGCCCCCTTTAAGTACTGAAAGGCCTCAATAAGGTCTCCCTGCAGCCTTCCCTTCTCCAGGATGAAGAACCCCAACTGTCTCAGCCTGGCCTCATAGGAGAGGTGCTCCAGCCTTTGCATCATTTTTGTGGCACACCAACAGTTCCATGTCTTTCCTGTGCTGAGGGCTCCAGAGCTGGATGCAGTACGCCAGGTGAGGTCTCACCAGAGCAGAGTAGAGGGGCAGAATCACCTCCCTCGACCTGCTGGCCACGCTGCTTTTGATGCAGCCGAGAACACAATTGGCCTTCTGGGCTGCCAGTGCACATTGCCAGCTCATGTCCAGCTTTTCATCCACCAGTACCCCCAATTTCCTCTTGGCAGGTCTGCTCTCGATCCTTTCCTCCCCCAGACTGTTTTGATACTGGGGGTTACCCCGACCCAGGTGCATGATCTTGCACTTGGCCTTGTTGAACCTCATGAGGTTCACACAGGCCCACCTCTCCAGCTTGTCCAGGTCTCTTTGGAGAGTCAGTCATTTTCAAAGTAATGATAATAAAATATATACTGTATTCCATTCAGTCATCTATTAATGAGGTATGTTACACATTTCCAGGTATCTCCCACAACAAATTTACTTGGACATTTTTTTCCCTCTTGAAAAGTTGTATTTACAGTATGTCTCTGCACCAGAAACCCAGGTGCCTTTATTTTCATATACTTTTTTTTTACAAATGCTATGTAGGCACAGCTGTGATTACACCTTTGAAGGTCAAGGTAGGGTCCTGTAATCCATTTGCAGGTTAACCTTCCTTTGTCTAGAACACATCTTTTTAGGTGGAGGGATTTTGATCATAAGATCTTCCAGGGCTGAAAAAAGCATCAGCCTTCTGCAACATAAAAAAATTTCTTGATATTGGGAAAAAATGAAAATTGAAAACTGGAATCCTTTCATGATAAAATTCTGGTTTTGTACACAGACACCAGTCCTGCTATTTTGGATTGACACCATTAAGAGACCAGATTTCATAATTAAGAAGAAGGAGGAGATAATTCTCTGTCTGATTAACATTTTAAAAATGATAACAGTTTGGTAAACATAAACATTTGCAAAGTCTAAGGGAAAGATATGAGTGGGCAGTGGGCAGCTGAAGTGAACAAAGACACAGGATGAATATTCTTCGCATAGAATTTTGAAAGTTATCAAAAAGTTATGATTTTTTATATACAGTAAACATATTACATTTCCTCCTTCTTTGATGCTTTGACTGAATTTCCATCCCTGGAGACATTCATAAAGTGTGTGGACTGTTTCCTGAAACCTGCTGTTGGACCTAGTTTGATCATGAGGTTGAACTAGACTGTCATTCCATCCTCTGTGATCCCATGATTTTAACCTAGTTCTTCCACTCTACTGCAAGAGCTTTTTGCTTATCTTCATATACTTTGTGGTCACCTCACTCAGCTGCTAACTCTTGTTTTCTCAATAGCACTGTTACCTTGGGCCCAGCCCAGGATCAGTATCTACCACTATGCTAAATTTTATTGAGCTCAATAGACCTAATGATCTTGGCTGAGATTTTTATTCATCAATACTCTTCAGTTCATCTTATTACACTAAGCATTGCTTATGGCACAAAATGGCACTCAGAGTATATAGGAAAAGCACCAAGGTCATGTGGATGGTTCAAAATTATAGTACGGCAGCAGCTACTCTACTAAACACTGTTCTTTCTAAGTGCCTAGCATGCATACGCTAAAACCTTGGGTTAGGCAATGGTATGCTATGTGAGTTTGCACTCAGTTATCTGGAAATGGAAGTGATATGTCAACATCATTAAATGGGCATTTCTGGGAGATTGTGAGAGAAAACTTGTTAGCCTGAAATAGGAGCATAAATGTTATGCATAACATAAATGTTAAGTAACTAATTTTCTTCTCCGTTTGTAGAGCATAGACATCTAGCCTGACCATTGAGTAATTTTTTTTCCTGCTTGCATATTTCATTTGCCATAATCTCACTCAAGTTAACTTCAACTGTTTGTGAGTCTCCTGAATTTGCCACAATTTTTTATTTCAGAAAAACTGTTTTTCAAAAATGTAAATGCTTTGTTTTGCTATGTCCAAAATCAACCCTTTTATTTCTCATTTTTGACATTTCATTAAGAAATTAACCAAACCAAATTATGTTTTATTTCAGTAAAAGAATAAAAAAAGATTGTTTCATGTCTATGTAAGACAACCTTTTCTTTCTCTAGTTCAACAGTGAACTGCAAAAGCAATTATTCACACAGCTCTATTTAACCTATTCTGATTTCATGGACACTTTGGCTCTGTGGCGACTTCATATTGTTCTAATAAGTGAGGAAGCCAAAAAACAGTGGTATGGGGGAGATCTACAAACTAGATGCCCTGTTTGAGTGCTCATTGGTAAGCATAGAAAAATGAGATTATTTTGAATAGGAGCTATTATCCAGCTTGTTTATGTCTGCTTTGAATGCTCCTAGAGAAAGCACATTTTTGGCACACGCAAGCACCAAAGTGCTACTAGTTCATGACCCTATTCATTCATTATTGAAAAGCATCACCCCAAGCACCTGGGAAAGAAATAACTTAGCCTCATGTCCTGAAGTTAATCTAACTATTAAGGTATCAAAGAATTTGGCACTGAATTAATAAATCATTCTAGTAAGCATTGTTATGAAGTAGGGTGCAGAAAGAAGCAAATAACCCCATGGAAATCAATCTGTCAAGGGCTGAAATGAATTACTGTAAAATGGAATATGTTTTAACCGCTTTTCAGCTGTTTGAGTGCTAAGCCATAAAAATACAGACCTTTTCTGTGCACTCCAGACCAGATAGTGTCAATATGTCTAACTTCAGGGCAGATTATTTATAACAGACAGAAAGCAGCAATAAAAGATATGCTTATGGGCTGGATAAGCAAATTGAAAAACCAACGAAGCTCCTCGATAATGTTGTGAGAAAGGTGTGTTAGGAATATTTAAGATAAAAGGTATTTGTACCTGGGCTAGAATTAGTTGGCATTGCTAGAGAAAGGAATATTTTCATCATAGCCTTTCTAATGGAATGCATAACATTAGCAAACTCTGAATATGAATGTGGAAAGCCGAGAAGGTTAATCATCAAATTACGCATAGGGGAGATTCAAACCACATGCTCTGCACATGTGTTCAAAATGGATGATGCTCCCATTTCCCCATCCAGGATGAGAATATACCTTGTGCAAGGACTGACTTCATTATATAGACTTAATATTAATACTTAAAAGAACTATCATCAAGGGTCTTTGACCTCCTGTCTGTTCTGACTGCAAAGGCAGCCTCCTGTTGAATTATGCATAGCTATATTTATGTTCTAATTTAAATATCATTTAATATTTAACTTGTTGTTGTATATTTGCATAGTTTACTGCATGGTCATCTTCTTTTACCAGGCCTGCAAGTTTCAGGGCCATAAAATACAGCCTGGATTGACTTCCCTGTAAACTTCCTACCTCCACTTTTGTAGGAGCTTACTTTTCTAAACCTGAAAAAAAGATTAAATCATCTTCATACTTTAAAAAAAAAAGAAAAAAGAAAAAAGAGAGAGACTAATGGTCTATCTGCCAAGGACCCAAAGGCACTCCTTTCCCTTGGAAGCGCAAATTAAAGAAATGAATTTCGTTTTCTTAGGTTATTTAAAACTTCAATCATTTGGATGTTTATTAGGTGCAGGAAAGACATTGTGAAGATTTATTTTTTATGCCTAGCATTTTGTTAGGAGAGATTTTAAATCAGCCACCCGAGTAGGAAAGAAAAGAGAAAGTCACAAAATATTAATAGTCCACAGTATATCTTGTTCTAGTAGAAGTCTGTTGAGAAGCAAGAAAAGTCTGGAGGTCTCACCTTCCTAGTACATCCTTCCCATAGATGAGACACAGAAGCAAATATTCCCCCTGGAAAATAGTCTATGTCAACCCTGCACAGTGGAGAGACGATTTAAGGCAGGCTGAGCGCCATGACATACAGGCTGTCAGCCCACAGCACGCTGTTTAGCTGTAGATGAGCCTCAGATATCAGCCCTGGTCAAGAACAGTGAACCTCAGGAAATCATGACCTGTAGCATGTCTGGCCCTAGCCATGACCAGTGCCTCCAGCCTGAGCGAACAGGGGGTTGTGTCTGCACTGAAGGAGCTCTAGCAGTGGGCTGTGGCTACCTTATGCAATGTGGATAATGGGCAAGTCCTGTCATGAGAGCAGATTTGCTCTCTCCTGGCTTCCCAAGTTACCCCAGAGGAGTGAAAAAGAGCCAGACCATTAATCCACCTACCCTTGCACCAGCCTGCAGAACTGGCTGGATGCACCGGAGGGATGGTGCAGCCTACATGCGCAAACCTGTGTTCTGGAGATCTGCATGAGGGATTGTGCCTCAGGGGTCACAGTCCCTCCTCAGCTCCTCTGGAGCCTGTCTGGCTCCACACCACTTCTCAAAGGCCCTGGGCTCATCTGTCCACAACAGTCACACAAGTCCCCACCAAAACTTTTAGGATTCTTCAGGCAAAGATCAGTGACCTCCAACCCCCTTATCTTCCCTCCAGCCAGGAACCGAGGAAGCCCCGAGTGGGGGTGAGATATGGTATACAGTACAAGGTAATGTGTTTAGACTAAACCTCAGCATTCCTGCTGCAAAACTCTTGGCCAGGCTGAAGCTAGCTGAATACAACAAAACAGTACAACACAACCTTAATATCATCAACTTCAAAGCTGTGATAGGGGTAAAACAGTGGGCTGTTATCACTGCTATGAATAGCACAAATTGTGTGTCTTCAAAATATCCACGTTAGCACCCAACACATTACTGACAGAAACAAATAACTCATTTAACTGAAAATCTCTCCAAAAAGTATTGTTTCTTGACTGTGATTAATAAGTGCTCTATTTATGCTACAAGACGAGCAATATAGCAGTGTATATCCTTCCCTTACTGGACCGTCTTACTTTCAAAATTAATTACTCCAGGAAGACTGTGAAATGTAAAATACAAAATGTTTTGCCTTTTTTTGTCAGAGCTAAAAAAAAATTATATTTGTAGGGAGTTTTTAATGAAAAAATTAAAACCTTCTCATCTTGTGCTTTAATTAGCTATTATGCAGGTAGAAGGAGCTTTGTTGTATCAGTTCTGAAAACAAAGTAGGGCTATCAAATCATGGCTCTCTAATGACTTTCCTGCAGTACTTTAGGAATACAGTTTTCTGAAGTGGGCACTGATATCTTTCATCTCATTTGCCAAGTTGCAGATCCTAAGGCCAGGGAAGGTTCTGGGTTTGGTTTGGGTTTGTTGGTTTTGGTTTTGGTTTGGTTTTTTTTTAAGAGCTACTCAGGCTCAGGTATGACTCCATGAAGGTGTATTTACAAATCAAAACAGCAGACTATGGAGGTAGACAAACTATATCTAAACAAACTGCGCTGTATAACACCTTGAAGGGCTGTACAGGCTCATGCTCCCAAAGCAGTCTCTGAGCAGGCTGTAGTGAGATTCAATTTCACCTGGGTTGCCCAGCTGGGACATTAAACTGGGCAGGAATCAGCCTCAATACTTTCTGCACAGAGCTCTGTATATTGAGTTTAACACACTTAAAATGAGCAAATGAAGCCACACAGGATTCTTTTTACTATTATTGCTATTTTTTTGTAAGGACAAGACTGGAAAATGGGCTTTCAGGAAAATCTGAGGAGTGAGCCCACCATAAGAAATACCATTATGGCAGGAGGAAGAAAAAAAGAAGATAAGGCAATCAGGAAAGCCAGGGCAAAGATGATGAGGGAATCCTGTAGTCAGTTGTGTCAATAGTTGTATCAATAACAATTAAACAGGGTAGGTTCCAGCCTTAGGGTAAATCTTTTTTCAATGCCAGACATTGCATGACAGAGCACAGTTATTTTCAGCATACATTTAAACATAAACTGTTATTAAACCTGATATGGTGGCTTGGAAACTTCTGAAGTGCCAAGCAAATGCAACTTGGCTATCATTTAGTGGGAAGAAATGTACCATTTGCTCAGGAATAAGTAAAGCTAAAGTCATGGGAAATTATAACAGTGAAGGGGGAGAGAACCATGCTTTCTTTTTCTAACTTACAGAATGGCCATTGCAGCACTATCCTGTATTGAGTCTCCTAAATATAAAATACCCAACTCCAGGAATACATGGGGACACTTCTAGATAGAAAAAATCAGTATGGAGAAACTCTATAGGAAAGCAGAATTTGGTATGGAAACTGCTTACCTGATTGTCTATGCCAGACTTCACGAATCACAGAATCACAGAATGGCAGGGGTTGGAAGGGACTTCAGGAGATCACCTAGTCCAACCCTCCTGCTAAAGCAGGGTCACCCAGAGCAGGTTGCACAGGACATTATCCAGGCGGGCTTTGAATATCTCCAGAGAAGGAGACTCCACAACGCCTCTGGGCAGCCTGTCCAATGCTCTTTCACCCTCAAAGTAAAGAAGTTCTTCTGCATATTCAACTGAAACCTCTTATGCTTCAGTTTGTGCTCATTGCCCCTTGACCTGTTGCTGGGCACCACCGCAAAGAGTCTGGCTCCGACCTCATGACATCCACCCTTAAGATATTTATATGTGTTGATGAGGTCCCTTCTCAGTCTTCTCTTCTTCAGGCTGAACAAGCCCAGGTCCCTCAGCCTTTCCTCATAGGGGAGATGCTCCAGTCCCCTTATCATCGTAGTTGCTCTCCTCTGTACTTTCTCTAGGTGTTCTTCATCTTTCTTGAACAGGGGAGCCCAGAACTGGACACAGTAGTCCAGGTGGGGTCTCACCAGGGCAGAGTAGAGGGCGAGGATAACCTCCCTTGACCCGGTGGTCATACTCCTCTTAATGCACCCTGGGATGCCATTGACCTTGGCAACAAGGGCACCCTGCTGGCTCATGGTGACCTTGTCGTCCACCAGGACTGCCAGGTCCCTCTCAGCAGAGCTGCTTTCCAGCAGGTCATCCCCCAGCCTGTACTGGTGCATAGGGTTCAACCTCCCCAGGTGCAGCACTTGACACTCGCCCTTTACACTAAGATATCAAACCCAGTATGATTTCTTTTGACAAAAGTCTGTGTTTCAGACCAGAATATCTCTGGTTCCTGACTGGGTTTAGGTTCAGCCCTGCACTTGAGCCCAACTGCCCGTGTTGGCCACTGTCAGTGCCCCTTCATTTCTCTTGACATTTTAAGCATTTGCAGATTATAATAGCTAGCAAAGAATTTGCTAAGATTACACTGAGCAGTGATTCTCTACATCCTGAAAATACTCGGATCCCACTGACAAGCTGAGATCAGTCGTGCTGGTATTCATGGGAATTAATTCTGGGAAACAAGTATAAAGCTATACAGACTGTGGCCGATGTGCACAAACTCCTTGGCACAGCCAAATGCGAGAGATCCGAGTCAGACCTTAGCCATCTTCCACAGCCTTGAACTGCACCTTCCTCTTGCCTATCCAGATCATCTCAGGCAGTTAACAGACCCTCTGTATATCTATCTGTTCAGTTCACTAACCTGACTGAAAACTAACCTGGTAGAAAACTAACCTAGCTAAAGAAAGCCATCAGAAAAAAAAAAAAAAAATGGTGAATGGTTCACCAGTTTGGCTTGTGAACAGAACTGGCTCTCCAAAGGTGTAAAGATTTTTAGGATCAAAATAAAGTGACTGTAGACCAGGGGAGGGAAGAGGGTTGATTGGAAGAGAAGGGAAAAGCAAGTGGGATCCCTCCTTTTCAGTGGTGGGTTGTTACTATGGTTCACCCGCAGTACAAAATATTATCCTGAGTTTATAAAGGGTACTAAGGTTTTTGCAGGCTCATGGCCTAAGCCCCACTTCTACTCTGGGTTAAAATAACCCAAATTAATCAAAACACCAATTTAATAAAAAGAAGGAAAGCTAAAAGGGTGTGCAGGCAGACTTATTGCATACTATTATTAAGTTAATGGAATTTAAATAATTAATGCTGGGATGCACAGAACATCATTTATCACTGACAAGTTGTAACTTCTTTGGAAAAAGGTCTAAGCAGCTTCAAAAAACAGGTCAATGGAAATCTCTCTATCTCCCCCCTCCTACACTCTGCCTAAATGACAGTTTGCCAACTGAAGGAAAGTTATCTCTATTAATTCAAATGATCTGTATTAATGTCAGTACGTTTGAGGTTGTATGACTTTTCCAAAACCACAGCAGTCTGTAGATGGCAAAAACCTAAGTGCCCAGCTGTGCCTGGCTCAACTCAGAGAGCAGGGGGGACTGGTGCGGATCCTGCCCTGTGCTCACTGCATCCACCCCCAAGAGCCTCAGCAGGCAGTTACAGGAGCCGCTAGAAAAGTAAAAACATTCTCTTATGGTTATGGTTATCCACAAACCTGCATGCTTTGGTTGTGTTCAGGCTGCAAATGTAGATGTTATTTGACATTTCATACCCCGTTTCTGCTCCAATCTAAGCAGGTCATGGTGCGGGTCAAACTGCAGTTCTGCAATGGAGCACTGGAGAAGCACATTCCTCTGACACGTAACCATGCAGGGAGAAAACCTCTGCCTGCCAATTAAAGATGCAGTAAGAACTAGGGACATGCCTGTCAATGACACTCAATACTCCTGGTGACCTCTTGCCTTTTCCTCCCTGTTGTTATTCAGGCAGTTATCTGCTCAATAGTGGAGGAGGGCTGGCAAGAGAGAGGTACAATGTTTTCTGATGAACAGAGTGCTTAGCAGAAGTAATTGCATCAGTGCCTCTGGATGGGGGGACCACTGCATCAGCTGCCATCTGTGGAGCAATGGACTTGCGCCAATCCTTCCACCACAGTTTGTCAGCAATAGGTGAAGAACAGAAAGCACAATGAACCAGAACACCTCCTTGGACTGCCAAAATAATGTGTAACATCACAGAACATGAATCAGCCAACTCTGACTTTTCCCTCAGTGGATGTACTGCCAAACACCTGGCTAAAAAGTAAAGACATTTGTTTATGGAAAGAAATTTCAAATCAGACCAAATCTCCCTCAAATTATCTAATTTCTTCATAATCTGTTTTTAAAGATGACTATCAAAGCACTAAAAAGTCTTCACAGTCCTTAGAATCTTAGTTTCTTTTCTTCTCATGGCTTTTTTCCTTCTTTTATGTGCTTACCTATCGTTACAAAAACCTGGTGACTCATTCTGGTTGGTTAGATCGCACTTAGAGTGCTTGGCTCATGGACTTTACCTCAGTTGCACGAAGACAAACCTCTACTTTGGAAGCATGTCTCCAAGCACTTGCTTAATTTCACCCCATTGATTTGACCCCAAGAGCTAACAGACTCCACTCTAAAACTATACAATAAAATAAGCCTGTCAACAGCAAGACCAGTGTAAGCTCTGAAAAAATTAAGTCGATGTTATACTGCCTCCAAATTTTGGCATAAGTGAACCTCTGTGGGTAGCTGAGAATGTTTAAAAACTCATTTATGTTGTTGAAAGACATGATGCAACTACAGAAGCCAGAGAAGCTCCACGTGCTGGTCTATGAGGTATCTACACTGTAGCTACAAAGATAATTGTGGCTGTGAAATGGCATTGATAAGGCTCATATGATGGCATGTTCTCAGCTGGGGTTCAAATTCTCCTGAGGTGTAAGCAGTTTTAGTATTATGTATAAGGAATGCACTTAATTAAATATATTATTTCTTTTGATCCTTTTCAGGCTCACTTTTGACTCAGCAAGTGGAAACTAACATGCAGCCATCTGTGCTGGTTGTTTTGTCTTTCTCTGACTCTACTTCAAAATTCCCAGTTTGTGCTCCTCCACCCGGTCTTTTTTTTTTTTTTTTTCACATTTCCTGACATTCAAACCTCAAGTCACACCCAAACCAAAAATAATCATATTTTGAATGAGATCAAGCCACATGATCTCATTCTGAACGTGACCAAATGAGTCCAGCAGTTCCACTGCCCCCGGTGCTTACGAGCCGTCCCCATTTCCCAGTGGCTCTGCTGAGTGGCTGAATGGCAGTGAGCTCACATGCTCAGAGGAGACTATTTGTCAATGTCTAAATCTTTGGCAAACATCTCACTGTGTTTCTCAAAATATTTCTGGAGTTACAGGAGATCTCCAGACTATTGGATCATTTTTATGTATTTGGAAACATCTGTATTTAAGAAGCTCTTGTCACCTCCATTGGTATCTCTTCTATAAGCTATGGTTAATATGTAATTGAAGCCTCGTAAGTTTGTTGTACCTTATTCCAAGCAAGGCCACTACAGAGTCTGTAGTACATCAGACATTAATATTAGAGCAGATTACTTGGCAAACTAAATTTGAAGAGTGCCAAATACATTTTAATAAGACATAACATAATACCCTAACTAGGTTTTATCATTTAAATGCATTCATAATCAACGGCTATATTTAATGTGGAAACTTAACAGTAAGGAAAACATCAATCTTCCTTTCATTCACAATTTACAACTCAGAAAGAGTTGAGGAAGAGATATCAGCCATAATATTGTCTTCTCGTGTTTAAGCTGTACAATGTAGTTCGTTACTGGTAACATCATGCAATGCACAGCCCAGTTTGGAGTTTTCTGATGCATTTCAGATTGTCTGGCGAAGAGTTCGCTGTCTGTCAAGAAACCCTCTAACATAAAGTTGAAGATACACCTCTCTCCATAGAGGCTTACCATAAAATAAAGTAAGTTTTAAGACAGGATTTTTAATGAGGTTTTAGCTAAAAAGAATGACAAATTTCACAAGATTAATTGGCCTCACAGCATTTTGTATTCTTCTGAGTCAGAGATTTTTGCCATTTTTGGAACCAAAGTAGGCCCAAAATTATGAAGATATTTCAGATTTTAGCAATGGTGTCTGATCACCCACCTGTTTCTCAGAAAACTTTTTTTTTTAATATGCCAGAAAAAATATGTGCATTTTACTTGATTTCTAAAAGGCATGTGTCAGATACATTATCCTGTCTGCATGCCCATTGCCAATCAAATCAATTGTCATCTGAAAAGCTTTCCTGAAGGGAAGAGGATAGACTTGTACCTGTGCCAGGAACATATTTGTTTTAAGTGAAAGCAGCTCCCGTACTCCACTGATGGAGTGGAAAGGCAAGTTCTCACCTAGGGGTATTTGTCACCCTTCAGGGTGAAGTTTCTGCTGAAGCCAAAGATTATTAGCATCCTCATTTCATAATACAGAGGTTGTCTTTAAGGGTATGAAAACACATTTTTACTGTATTTGACAAAGATGGGTCTGCATTTTTATCCACGTATATTTTTAGTCTACCTGTCCCTAAATCATTTAGAATGTCATTGTCTTTCTGTTATTCTTCAAGCCTTTTTCAGTTTCATATCCCATATTTATGCAATACCTCTTACTGATGCAGGCCTGATGCTACATTTTTCTCTACACCCCTTTTCTTCTGACAGCATCTGAAGTAACAATAATGCAGAAGAATTAACAAAAGATAACAGTATTCAAGAGGGATGCTTTTAACACTTGTCTTTTATAAAGGCTGATTTAGATACAGCAAAACACTTCAGGGGAATGTTCTGATCTCAAACCACTGTTAGCTTTTCCTCATCATTTTTAAGGGAATGTCTCCTGCTTTACATGCATTTAAATGAAAACACAGTCAGACTCAATTTATTTCATCTTATATTGAAAACACTGCCCAGACTGAGTGGGAACCACAGGTCATCACAGTTTACTATCTGCAATTAGGATATGTGCTGAGTTTTTCTTTTATAATCAGAGTAATTTGTAAGTGTGTTGCACTCTCATTACTCAATATTTGATAAATAACCTTTCGTATCCTTGTAACATTAATTTTATATGTTTATCTAGTGTATTTAATCAATTGTATTAGACCTGTATTTGAAATAAACATTTTTTACTTTCAAAGTGATGCATGATTCCGTTCCAGTATTAAGAGGACTGGTGTACAGTACAGTTCTAGTGTCTGGTGTAAAACAAACACTTTAGCGAGCTGACACCAGCTGAAGGACTTGCATCACCAAAAGGCTTTGGTACCTGTGTCTACCCAACACCAAGGCCGACAATTTTATTTCTCTGTCCACAGATGTTTGGCCTATGAGACATTGCAAGTCTATGGGTATCTTACTGTGCTTTCAAAAACCCTGAACAGACCTGGAATTCCAATAGTCCTGGGCAGCTATGCACAAAAATCCAATAGGGATCAACACAGTAATTCACCTTAAAGGTCTGAAGTCAAGATATTCTCAAAGAATAGATACTCTTTAGACTTCACAAAAAATAAGGTCTGGGGTTTAGTGTTCAAGTTATAGAGTAAGTTAGTGGCAATGATCCTTCTCAAGATGTGAGAGATGTGAGGTCAGTGACCTCACTTGCCTAGGGACACTTCAAACTGCATTTCCTACCTTCTTAGTGAATACTTAAGTGACCAAGATATAAAATACTCTGTAGCAAGATATTCTCAGCCCTCTTCTGTTCAGTGTTTAAATTTGCATAGAATAATTAAATATTCACTGGTCCAGAGCAGAGGAGTGATTATGGATCTGTTAGCCTAGCGTATGCTTGGGGAAATTCACCTGACAGCAGAGTTCTGTATTTCAGTCCTTGTTTCAATTTATATTCAAGTATTCTAAATTAAGATTTAATTGAATCCAAGTCATTGGTTCAGTGGCTAATACTCAGATAAAACTCATGCCTCTTAACCAATAGGGTGTAGATTGATGCTCACACTCTTGGTCAATAAATATTTGGTCATTACAGTTTCAGGAAGAGGGATGGAGAGCATCTGTTTGACATGCACTCTCTCACCTCCTGGTTTTACCAGTTGTATAGAATGTGAAAGTGGCAGGTTCAGACAAAAGAAGGAATTTAGTCTTGATCTTCTACACCTCAGATTGATACTCAGCTGACCACGTCATTACATCAGAAGAAAAAGTTAAAGACAAGAAAGGAAACATTTTGGCATCCTTTCGGTGAAAGAGCTGGAGGAGTGACTTTGCTCCGAGACGGGTTCTCAGGTTATCACTTCCAGAAAGGTCCTCCATCTAGCAACGGTTTCAACACAGCAGGCAGAGCTGCACTGACTCTCAGCCACTGTTAATTTAGTGCAGACACAGCACAGTGCTCAGGTATCCACATTGCTTGTGTGCTCATGTCACACTGTTGTGCTCTCAGTTGGGTGTGACTGTACAGGGAGCCCCACTCTTCCTGTTTCAAGGGACAGCACAGGTGGGATGAGCTCAGAGGTTTTGGCACCCACTGGTCAGCCTTACTTTTAGGTGTCTGCTTCTCTTAAAGCAGTTCTTAGGAAAAAAAAAAAGTCAGTGCTCTGGCTTTCATTGAATGACTGGGTCCATAGAGCACTCCGAGCATTCCTGCATTTCTTTAGAGCTCTCATCCACAATTTTTAACTTGTGTTGTCTCAATATCTCAGTATATTCTGGGGTTCTGATTTTCAGACCCTTGGGGTTTACATGGATCCTACCATGGCCAATGCAAACCTGAAAATCAGACCAGCTTGTTAGGAGAAGCTGAAGGTAATTGCACTTATACATAATATTTTGGCTATTGCCCTTCTTTTACAGTTAAATATTTCTCAGAAAACTTTTACTGTTACGAAGGAAAAAGACCCATACCATCAAATCTTCTTATCACTCTAAAACCTAGCATAATTAGGCAAATTATTTCTAATACAGACTTATTACATAACTTCCTAAATAAACAATTTGTTTCACAGGAAGTGGTTAAAACAGTCAAGTATTTAGTTGCACTTGGCGAATAAAAATCTTTCATTCTAAGTTGATTTTTTACAATGCTAACAATTAGTTGTGTTGTTTTAATTTGCTGTCTAGGTGCCCTCCGTATCCTGGCTCAATTACTCTCAACTCCGTGGTTCAATTACTGTTTTTCTCTTTATGGAAAACTAATCTGGATAATGTGGTTACTTGTCTGATGGCTTTTGATGGTTTCTCAAAAATATTGTGGATAGCTGCTAAGCCTGCTGATGTCTGGCAGGGTAAAAGAAAAGAAACGTATAACCAGTTACTATGGAACTGATGTAAGAATTTTATTTGACGACTTCTCTCAAATCATTCTCCTCTGGTACTTCCTCAGGAGTAGCTTTCCTAAAATATAACTTGACACTCTCTTATATACTCCAGATACATCCTTTTCATGGATACCTTATCCGTGAAAATTGGACATAATGAGGTCCTATTACATTTGCCTAACCACTAAGGAATTATATTTCAGTATGAAATAAAGAAAGGGGGAAAAAAAAGAAGAGATATATGTTTCAATTAAATAACAAACACTGGGGAGAATTCACACAGCCCAGTTGCAAGCATATGGCTGCTGTGCTTAAATAAGGACATTAGTTTCACTAAACTTCCTAGATAGTCACCACAGTAAACTAAAGTGGCTTGCAGCACCCACTAGACAAAACTGTCTCTCTGTTGACTACAGCAAGACCGGGGAAAAGACACTTCTAACCTGGATGCAAATATTTTTAGTTATGTTAATTGCTGCCAGTGGAGTCTGTAAGATGAAAACATTCATCTGAGAATAGACCAAAGCAGTTTTATCTACATTGGTGGAAGTCATTTATTCCAACTGTCAATAGTGAATCGAAGCTGTGGTATAAGCAAAGATGAATAACTTTGTAAAATTATGGGCATGTTCAGCCCCCTTTCAAAACAAAAATATATTTACAAAATACCTGCATTCTTGCAGAGGCACATACATGAATTGTACTTATTCAAGGCACCTAGGCTATCTAGCGTTTTCAACTATTCTCAATACTTTGGGCAAAGAATTCCTAGCAAGTGTGGCATAAAGCAAAGCCTACAGATAGAGGACTTAGTGAAACTAGGACAAACAGCACCGCAAACCAAAATATTCAAGTGTCTGGGTGTATTTGTATGTGAACGTATAAGGCTACTTGTTTATTCAAAACTCAAAATACGCTGACCTGTCAAAGTTTTAAAGTCACCACAGAGGATTGAATGTCATCTGCTATGTCACATGCAGACTCAAAGCCTCTTTTTCAAAAGTATTGTCTTCTCCCAGTGTTCTGCCTGCTTATAAAAGTTTTCCTTCTGTCCAAGGAATGTCTGCTCAGCTTAATCATGCTTGAGTCTCTTGGAAAACAAACCAGAAAACTGCACATTAACATCTAAGCTTTATTTTCTGTTGTTTCTTCTCCTTCTTTTTTTCTTTCCCACAAAGTACTTTCTCTGGTTTTGATGAAGGCGGCAGCACACACCAGAAATGTTCAACTAGAATTGTTAGTACTCTCACTGTTATTTTCCTAGCAAGTAAGTATCATGTTCCTAACAGGCAATAATTCTGTTCATCTGTGGCACTTCTAAGATGATTTGTGAAATTGCTGTTCTGGAAGAGTTTTTAAAAGAAATTTGGAAATCTTCAGACAAAAGACAGTACTACCTCTGCTATCTGGATCCTGTCCCAACAGAGAAGGAATGACAGCCTAAAATTCTTCAGTGATAGTTCCCAGTCTCATTTTAGTAAGCTATGCGTCTTCCTGTTCTTTGGTCCTCAAACAAGGCAATGGTGTCCTTCATCACAGCAGCACCTTTTTACTATGTTCTCTTTAATCCAGAATTATTCTTCGGTTCTGTTGTTTCACGCCAAGATCCTATAGCAAACTAGCCACTTTCCTCCTAAATTCTGTTCAATGCATGCAAGCAAGTAATCAATTAGACATCTTATACAGTGTAGCAATTCCATACCCAATCAGCATGGTCTTGAGTTATATCCAAGGGTGGGGAAGAGGTCAAAAGATCATACACCCTCAGAGTGGCAACATCAGATTGTCAAAATTAGTGTAAGTATTAGGAATTACCCTGCCAGGAAATGAAATATGTCTTTAAGACATTTTGACATCTATAATGAACGCATACATATATATGATCTACAGGTGACTTAGAACACCTTAGGTGACTTGCAAGAGATTGAAAAACAAGTCACTGGAAGGGTAGGAAACCAAATGCAACCCATTTCCAGAGTCCAAAACAGCTAACCTAGTTAGCAGATTATCTGTCCTCTTTGATGTTTGTCATCTGTTTTGAGAGATATTAAGTCAGATTAAACCTCTGGCTCTGTAATTGCTGCATGAAAACGATACCAAGAGTTTACCAGGCCCCCTACACCAACTTGCACAGCAGCAAGGCTTTGGCCTTAGACATTTAGTTAAAATTTACATTTCCCATACCAATGCATGTTCTTCAGACTGCAAACTAGAGAGTTCCAAAATCTGGGTGGACCACCATGCTTGCTAGAACATCCCCATTGTGTTTGAGACTGGATTTCATTTAAGTTTTGTCTCTTCTCTCTTGCAAAGGATAATACATGTGGACATCTTATGTGAGATGAAAAAAAGAGCATCCTGTGAATTGGCTGGGAGAAACTGTTCAACACCAGAGCCAGGCTAATCCTATTCAGGAATGCTTTCCTCACTTCCAGGACAATCTCAAGATCTGCCCATAAGGAAAGGAAAATTTGGGTTTATGCCATCTTTGTGCTACCCCATAATCAGATCTGCAAGGATATGCAGGAGGTGGCTTCATCTGGTTTGGTTAAATCTGCATTCCATAAGCTCTGCTCACTACCACTGGTGCTTCCTTCCTTTGAAAGCCATTCATCTAAGCTCAGCTCAATGGTTTCTCCTCCCTCCACCAGCCTAGTCAACAGACTCTGAAAGTCCCTACTTTTCCTTTATGTGGGAAGACAACCCTTAATAGGTCCTTGTCTGTATCTGTATACACTCAACCATAAGAACCTGTTGATGTTCCTTTTACAACATGGTCCCCTCTGACAGTAGGAACTCCAAGTCAACATTTACACAATTGCAGTGTGGACACAAGTAAAACACTCTGCAGTAGATAATGGGCTGTGAACACAAGCATCATTTCAGACTCATGTCAAAGACTGCTTTCAGCTATGAGACGATAACCAGCTGAAAGTAGACAGACTTTCAAACTTACTAAGCAAGCAGAATAATATACAATAACTGCCAATATCACTTCACAGTGTGCTGTCTACTATAGGTGTGGGTGGTAGCTTGACTATAGTGGCTTACTAACTATACTAGACTGAAGGCAAAGCAGTCTGAAGCAGCCACAGGTCTCTTATAATTTTACTCAGATTATCTGCAGCTGCAGAAGACCATTGTAGCAGCCAGGGATACCCAGAATTTGGTGGTGTCCTGGCCAGGACCTTTTGAAATAAAAAATATGTAAACCCTTTGCTGAGCAATACTTCAACCCATTTCAAAACACCAGAACTCACATGAAAAGCCCATGTGACAGCTGAGGGCTGTCACAGTCAGTGACAGTAGTATCAAAAATAGTGTCTGAGGCTAAAGTGAAGCCACAGGAAGAAGAATGCAGAGGAAAGCAGGGATCAGTAATCTAAAATTTTCAATAATTCTGCCTTAAATATGGTGTTGCTCCTACTGTTTTTTCTTTTTAATTTTTTTTTTTCTAATATCCATTGGGAAGTTGGCAGTTTCATGTAAACTTGAGCACAGCTGCATCATGATTAAGCAGGACACTATAGTGATTCAGCTCGTAGCCAGGAAAAGCACACAAGCACTAAATCTATGCAAAAATCTTGAACAGAACTGGTCCTGATACCAGGTCATAAAGGCCCTTCATTTTTTGCTTTCTGCCAGAAACCTCTGCTTCAGATAGATTTACACTATCTGTATGTTGCTACACAGCTCATTATTAAGCCTTTTCACCTATCTGATACTGATGTCATCACCAATGACCTTACTCAACAGCTCCCTGAGAGGCATTTTGTCAAAGTCAAATGTTTTGCTACAGTCCAAATAAATGATGTCAAGTCTGTCCCCTTCTGTTATCAGCCAAGTCACTGATTATCTCTCCAAAAGAAAAAAAACAAATCTGGAACATCTACCAAGATACATGTTCATCTGGTGTTTGCTCAATAACTCTTTTCCCTCTGAACACTTAGACCATTTCTTCTTTGACAGGTGACCTGGCTCATTATACCTGGATGTTCTTCTCCTGCTGAGTGTTCAGAGGCAACCACAGTAGCCTCTGAGAAAGTTTCTGAGGGAAAAAGGAGAAATCAGGCAATAAGAGACAGAGCAAGCAGTGTTCAGGACCTCGGAGATAAAATGCTATTTCTGATTTTGCCACTGGCCAACCCTGGGATCTTGGACAGAGCAGCTTGTAGGACTGCAATTTTCCTCTCAGTCTTCTGTTGCTTTTAATGTTTTACTCTCTGGAGCAAGGTTGGTCTTTTATTAGGTATTTGTGAAGTACGTTGCAGAATAGAATCTAAGTACAACTTGATATCACTGAGTTCTATATAACTTACTACACAGAATTAATGATAATAACATGTAGATGGACACAGGGGAATGATAAGGTGTAGTACAAAGTGTAGGTTAAACCATAGAAGAAGATGAAAGGAGAAAGTAAGTGCTCTGAGTGATAAAGTTTGGAAGCTCAGGCCTTGCAAGTCATATCCCTTAATACAGATGTAAGGCCATAAAATTTTGTCCCCATTGTTCAAAGTTAAGGAGCAGATCAAGGAAAAGACTTTTTGTAAGGATTTTCTTGGAATTTTCTTTACAAGCACAAGCTCAAGCAAACTTTGCCCTAGCAGAGGGGGAATCAGACCCAAATGTCTCTGAAATAGCCTCCGATTTATTTATTTTTTATTATTTTTCTTCCTGAATGACTCTGATACATCTGTAAGGATTGACTTAAACCCTCTGTGTTCCTTTATGACCATGCACGCTATTCTCTTCTGCTATGTTCTGCTTTCAAACCGTTTAAGTTCACACAGAAGAATTCTTTTTATTTTTATGGAGTAATTTGCTACGCAGAGGCTGGTCTTTTCATTTTCAGATTTCTAATGTTTTCAAGTATCTAAAACAGGAGGGATTTTTTTTTTTCCACTTTATGGAAAAAAGCCACGCTGGCGGAATTGAGGGCTTAATTTCTTTATAACAATAGATTTAATACAAAACACATTTTTATTGTAATAAAAAAAATAAATAAAGGAAGCAATATGCATTTGAAAATTCTGCCAAACAAGGCAATGTTTGTTTATTCTTAAGAAGAACATCTAATATATTTTTATGTTGGTATAGACTTTTTATACGTATTACATATAGATATATGTGTGAGTATATACACAATGACTGCAATTTAATTTGATTTAACTGTAAAGGCCTCTGTATCTAGCCCATCAAACTAGAAATAAGATTTATGTTGAGGAGCTCTGTATGCTATTATTCTTTTTTTGTTGTTCTTTGACTAATCATTGTGATAATTTTTTTTTCTTGTTACTGGAGGTTGTCTTTTTTTTCCCCCAGACCATTATTCCTACCTTGTTTAATAACATTGGTGTTATTCCTGTGGTCCAAATACAATAGAAATGGTTAGAGTCTTCCTCAAAGACAAAACAATTCAATTTTCTGAATAACCATTAATATGCAGTCATTAATTTTGTTGGAAACTAGCCTCCCATTGACTTTCATAAAAGTTGGCCTTAAGAGAACAAGAGACTTGAGGAATCTTTAGACTCAAGTTTCTTCAATGCTACGCTTGCTTGCCAATTGGGTTGCACAAATATTTTGAGCTCCTCCAAATCTTAGTGAAATGTGTCCACTGACTTCACAGTTCCTGGGCTCAACACCTTTAGTGACACCAGTAACTACATTGCTGAAAGTAATAGATATTTCTTTAAAGTTGCGTACCACCTTTTTCAGTAATATGATAGAAATCTAATCAATTTGACAGGTTAATAAATATTACAAATCTGCAGGAATCGATAGACCTCATTAGACCTGGAGGATCAGTGCATTGGTAATGAAATGGAAGAATGACCACTGAATCAAATCCAGCATTGCTCATTAGTGGTAGAATTTTGTTGCCATCTGACCTGGAGGTACTTGAAACAAGTAAACAGTCTTAAATCTATTTTTCAGTTGCATGGTAGAGAAAAGATGTTGGATCTTACCAGTATCAGGAGTGGCATCTATCAGAACATAAAAGTTGTTGGAATTGATTGCCAAAAGCAAGTCCAAGTGATAACACCTCCTCAACTGCAAAAATATCTTATGACTCCTTAACCTGCCCAACAGCAAAGAACCTGAGAAGGTCTCTCTGCCAGTCATGGTCACATTATTAGTCCTTGAAGAAATGTGGACAAAAAGGCCCACCTATCTTGTAGTGTCCACCTAGTGGTTATTGTAAATAGGTCCTTTTAGAGCATTATTAACTCCACCTTAAAAGCAGGTAGGTGTGTGTTCATGTTATTTTTATTGGAAGCTGATCGCTGCAATTGCTAGAAACTTTCTAACTTCCAGATCAAATTTTCTGATGACCTAGCCTGATCTATAGGCTACATAGGTGTATGTATAGAAACATTATATTGTAATATAAATCCATATGAACCTTAAAGAGCGTTTCTCTTCCCTCTAAGATAATACTGCAGTAAATTCAGTAACTTTTCATCTTATTGCAAAGGAATACATTGCAGCGGGAGGTAAACTGGGTGGAAAATAACTTTCCTGTTCCAGGAAAGTTTTTGAAATTGCAAAATTCACATTCTACACTGAGCCAAACCCAAGACCTTTCAATTTTTTTGTATTTTTTCCATGGGAAAATAAGAAGAAAACATGATCGGAATAGCTGCAAGTCCAGTAATTTAGGACCTTCCTCTGGGACACAGGAAACCCAGGTCCAAGTCTGCACTGTGAAGTAATCTAAACAGGGACTTGAATTTCATTCTCCCACATCCTGGGAGATGTGCATAACAGTCAGGTTACTAGTGGTTCTGGCTCAATATCTCTTTGATCAGAAATTCCACAATAGGCTCCAAAAAACCTTTCCTGTCTAAATGGCATGTACTTTCCACAGAAAGGCTGGATATTGATGGACCAACATTTTTTAAGAAGAAATCACTTTGCTGAAAAAAATTCAATCTAACTGAAGATAACAGCTCTTAGATGTAATGAAAAATTATGTTCCTTACCACACTCAGTCCTTAGTGTTTTGGTGGCCCACTGTGCCAGAATAGCGGGGTTAGTCTTTGTGTTCTGATCATTTTACCAATTTGGGTAATTATTTTCCCCCCATCTAAGTTTAATCTTACATTTCAATTGGATACAGGATTATTCTTCATTTCATGACTTAAACTATAATGTACTGTTGTTTTGTACTGTTAAACAGCTGCTTAGCTCTGTGAAAATAAGAACCATGTGTTCCACCCCAGAGGTGGCTGGCATTTCAGTGGTAAATGAATTCATCCTTGCTTTTTAAACTGTTTTTGGATTCAAGTGTTATGTAGATATAAGATATTTATTGTTGCAGTTTTATTAAGCCTTGCTCCCAGCTAAGAGGACTAGAGCCAGAATCTGGAGAAAGGACCACCCCTTATGATCAATAATAGGTCAACACAGGATTCAAAGAATTCCTTCATGGTAGGTAACTAAAAACATATTAGGCAAAAAAAGTATCTTCAGACAGCTAAACCTACAAATGAAGGAAGAGTGTGACAAATTTCTGTCTCTGGAAAACATGGTATCTTTAATCATTAAAAGATAACCTGAAGACCTTTGATTCAGGAACTTGTAACTTGCAAGTCACCCAGAGTCAAGATGTAAAAGGCAGTAATCATACTGACAGCATCAGTCTTGTTCTTCTCCAACATGTAAAGATTTATAATTATTCCATGTAGTATTCATCTGAAAAAAAAAAAATTGTCCTTTTCTTGAAGAAGACTCCATAAGAATCTTTTGAATCTCCATAGGAAGTCATCCTCAGGAATGGAGCTTGGAGCTTATAAATTGTTTGTGTCAAAAGTCTTATGAATAGACTACTTTTCTGTGTTCCAGTTGCATCTGGTTAAATTAGTGCCATTCATGAGCCAAAGACCTTCAAATTTATAGAAATTTTCACTTACTGCAGTGAAAATTGAATTAGATCTGTAGGCTTGGCTAGACCTACCCACAACAAATCCATATCATTCAGAATCTGTGGGAACACCTCTCTCCAGACTATGCTCCTGAGTTTCTGAAACCTGGAGAAGCATAGAAAGTGCATAATATAGTTTGGCCTTGCCATAATACAAAGATGGAACATAACAACACATGTTTGCAATTAAGAGCTGGGAAGTTCTGGTCAAAAGGTCTTGACTCCGTAACGCAAAGTGCTAATAGCAGTTTTCAAGTTATGTTTTGGCCCAAACACAAACAGAGCTCTCACCAACAACCGGGATCATACCAAGAACTCTTCTGCAGATGCAGAAGTGCTGGGAAGCTTCATCCGCTGCTGGAGTGAGGGACTACTCAAGGCAGCAAGTTCCATGGCAGAGAGATGCTTCACGTGCTGGCAGCTCTGGCTGGCTGCAAGGCCAGCAATGAATATTCAGGCCTGCCAAATGCAACTGGTCATGATAAAAAGGCAGAATACAGTTTGATGAAGGAACTGTGTAGGAGTCAAAAAGGAAGAAGAAAAAGAGAGTAAAGAAACTGCCTGATTTTTTATTCCTAGAGAATTAGACAAAATCAGAATTTATGTACTTTTTTTTTAAATTAGAGATAAAAACAAGTATATATAAGTGACTCTTCTCATCACTGACTACTCCTAAAAAGATAGATATTTCTAAATCTTGAAGTTCTACTTGAACAACCACACTACCCACAAAGTAAAAATATTTTTTATTTGTAAAATATGTCTAATGCAGTACATTAGTCAGTTCAGTTAAAAACTCACACAAGGGTAACGAAAAACACCATCACTTTTCCTTCTCTTAGCAAAGTAAGCCATCATCATACCCATCATCTTCTGTAAGCCTCCAGTCATACACCAGTGAAATCCCACAGATTTAATTTACAGTAACTTATGCTGATTTACTTCCATATGTATCTTAATTTCAAATAATTATTGTTGTATTTAAGATTATCTATATTTTCAATTTGTCGTTTCCTTGGACAAATTAGAAAGAAACACCTGTATTTTTGGCAATTTCATCCTATATGAACCACTCATAGATCATTCATTCTGAAAGAGGTTCTAGCACATCCAGTTATGAACTGAATCAAAGTTGTATCCTATCTCAGTAAACCTCAAACTGTGTTCAATGGCCCACATGTGGTTCATGAGGCCACAGTAAATCCTAAGCAGTTGTCCTGCAAAAATATGTTAGAAAATATATCCTATTTACAATTGACAATACAGAGAGTACACAAAAACTGCAAAGGATGGTTTACCCAAAGGTGTTCAGCTCACTGACCTGCTTGTTAAAAGACAGAAGGTCAAACCTGCAGTTTTGCATGGTGATCTGTGTACATCTAGAAATGTGTATCTATCTAATAATCGCAGACATTTGTAAGCTGTATGTACGTATAAGGGCTGATTCCAGTTACAGTTGTGCAATGCCATTAACTCAAATGGATTTGTATAGCTTTAACTGGGGGCAGAATCTGTCCTAGATAATGTTATTGAAATGTTTGGAAACATCTTCTGTTTATTTTTATTTTACAAAGAACAATGTGGTTCTCTGTTCCAGTTTCAAATCAAAAGTAGTAGGGTGCAACTCTGCTGACATCAATGGAATTGCAATTACTTACAGCAGGTCTGAATTTATCTCTGTGATTCTATATTCATTTAGCCTTTCTCCCCTGGGGAGAGGAAGAGGGAACTAAAATGTGACAGATATTTGTCATATTGCCTAATGCACTACTGGGAGAAGATCAGATGCTATGCTTATGAGTATGGCATAAATGAACCTTTAAAGAAACTGAAATATTCACCAAAACCATGAAGGGATATGCAGGGACTCTTCAGACTACTTTTCTTTCTTCACTGCAGGACTTCCACTGTCAAAACCATCAAGAATGGCACAGTGTTTGATAACCAGACACCTGCTCTGTATTGTCCTCCATGATCTACATGAAGGCAGCAGCACAGCTTACAATGAATGGGGATTTGTATTCCAGAGTGAATAGTAATTAGTTCTTTCTACATGTAGCGTCTTTTTTAAGACAACTCAGTAGGTGCCTTGTTAATTTGCTCACTACTAGGTGAATGAAAATGTTCATCTCATCTGTGAATACCAATAATTCTTCATCTTAAATGAGGCAATGTCAGTAAGACAGAGACTCATCTTTATTTATATTTGCTTCGGTAGCAAGTTTGGCATTAATTATGCAATATTTTCAAATGCATTTCTAAAGTGGGTGCTGCTTTTTTCCTACTTCTCCAAATCAGTGCCTATATCTCTGTTTAGGAAAATGCTAGGAGACAATTTATTTATGAAAGTGAAGGAGAAATGAAACACAAAAGATTGGAGGTTCTTACTGATCTAATGTAATATACAATCAGGAAAGAGCTATTGTGAACTGTGGACTACCTCAGTGCCTACTACAGATAGGAAAACTGGTTAAACTATTGATAACAGCTGAAGTAAATTACTGGCATAGTTCCCTTCTATTCTGACTTTATTCTCATTCTGTCATTATTTTTGCAAGTAGATCTTGTCTCTGTAAAAGTGAACAAAAGTGTGGTACTGCCTCAGTGTGATCCTAGAGGATATGAGGTGACCTTAATCTTCCTGCTTAATCTCAACATTTAACAGCACACAATGGAAAAAAGGAGACCGGCCAGATTATGCTTATTATTTATAATTGTAGTCCAAAAATTTTGATTGTGGAAATTAAATCACAAAGATTGAGATAAGCTGAATCCAGCTCTTCACATCTAAACAGTATTAAATTTGAAAAGAAATTCCAATATGTATCTGAGAGGTATTTCATTTACACAATCTCACCACCACAACTAAAACATTTCAAAAGATAACACTTAACATTTCCATCTGACAGAAACAAACCCCAAAGCTGTTTATTTTAACTTAATAGTCTTTCTTATACAAGCATAAGTCCTACACCTTTGTCTGATAGGATTCACAGGTATTTAAAGCATTTGATTTTATGAAAAACCCTTTGTCTTTACAATACCCCCTTGTTTCCTGTCTTCTTCCATCCCACCCCAAAAATAAACAAATAAAAAACTTAAGGCTTACGAAATTTTCCATTAATGCATCTTCCCAGCATGGTGTTCCACATGGCCTACTGTTATTAATTGTCTCCATGTGAGTAGACACAATCATTAGAATAACACGGTAATCATAAGGTGGCTTTTATTCTTGTGATCCATTGAAAATTTGCATCACTGTGTATATCAGTGTTAGGTGACTGACATGTCAAAAGAATGTGGCTGAGCAGGCAAAGGTCAGACTCTTCTGTGATTATACAGAACACAGAATCACAGAATCACAGAATGGCAAGGGTTGGAAGGGACCTCCAGAGATCATCTAGTCCAACCCTAAACACCCCAATGATTCTACAGCATTTATCAAATGAGTGGATTTTCTTCAATATTTCATCTATCTTCTGCTTAATTTTAAACCCAGAGGTTTTGTAAAAACAAAAGTGGCTCATAATGCCTTATAGGAGGGGAAAAAATACCTGACTGCATTTGACCAAAATCTCAGTATGGATTTAAGTAAGTCAAATGCAGTTACACAGCTAGAAGTCTGCACATCCCAACTTTTGCTATTAGTGGTCAGGCAGATGTAAATGGACATAAGTACAAAGATGGTAACACCACATTCGCTTAATTGCCTTCCTGTGGCAGAAGTTCAATACTCACTTAAAGAAATGATTATTATTGACCAAGACACCAATCTCACTTTAATACCCAGGCCTCCCTTGAAAATCTTCCTACCCAAAATTGATCTGTCCAGATAATGCTTATGAACTCTAGCAAGACCACACTGTAATTAAAAAAGCAGAAGACTAATTAAGTTCAAATGAAAGGTCTGAAATATTTGAGAGAAGTAGAGAAGATTCAGCATTCTGTTCAACTGATTGATCTCTGAGTTCTTCTCCCTTCCCTCAATATTGTTTGTACTAGCTCTGTCAAATAAGTTTTAAAAGATAGCAAGCTACACCAAAAGTTATCACTCAGCATTAAAAGGCAGAAGAGAGGACAAATTAGTAATTATTATACAGGCTGTTTCAACTCTGAGTGAATATGTATCCACCAATATTCAACCTCAGATCTAAAGCAAACACGAAGGCATTGAAACCAAGGAAGCTGGTGATCTGCCTCATGCTAGAACATCACTTTGCCAATATTCTTGGGTGTGAACACAATCTTTAGACTAGAAAATGACTGTGTCTTTATTCAGGAGTCAAATTGTAGGTTGTCTATAGTCTTCTCTTATGTCCTATCTTGGGAAGACACTCACCGGAGACATGAACACAATAAATAAAAGGAAGGATATCAACAGGGAGATTACAGACTGTATAAAGCCATTTGTGGTTATGCCAAGTTAGCTAAGTGAATTTAAGAGAAGAATTGTCTCTTCCTGACTTATATAGCTGGTAGCTTTCTTGGAAACTAGAATTTGGGTTAGGTGGAGAGTTCTTTTGCCTTGCATAGCAGGTCTGTCTTGTTTCTTCCCATTAGTCAATTTGCTCTTTGGAAGGATCTAATGTTTTACAGTTGTGTCTTTGAAATGTGTTTTGAATAAAGCTCCAGCCAAGAATGTTGTGTATGTCATTTGTGGGGAAAAGCTAAAGACTGCAGGAGCCTGCCATGGTTATGTAACTTGCTTATTTTTATATCTGTTAACTACTGCTTTTGTTAATAAAGTTTATAACAAAAAGTTTTATAGATTTGTAAAAAACTAATAATTTTTAAAACAGTCACATATTTTGGCATTTTATATGAAGGTTCAATTGTACAAATTTTGCAAATAAAAAACAAAATTCCAGGATGATTAACAAAATATGTGTTTATTTAAATATACAAAAAATACATTTTAAGGGGGTTTTACTTCAAAAAATCTGAATTCAATATTTGTCTTGCAAGACTTAGAAATCTGAGCCATGCCTTTGCAACTCTTAATGCACAGCAAAACAAAGAGAATGGAGTTTCCAAAACTGGAAGGCATATAGAATGACACTTGAGACAATAGGGATATTTCCCAGAAGAAACATGAAAAGGTATAAACTGAGCTAAGACAGACTGCACCCTTTTTGCTCCATGGCACTAATCTCATACTGTAATCTGTAAAAGTCTAAAGATAGATCAGAAATGATAAACCTAGTCAATATGTCCCGCACAGCATTTGGATTGACAGTGCAACATGACTGTATTACAAAAACCTAAAGCCTTATCCACCCAGAATGAAGCAAACATGTATGTTATCACTAACTCTACAAGCCTAAATAAAATCAAGGAATTTGCAGGCACCAGTGAACTCATTTTCATTCTTAAAATGTGAGAACCATAACTCAAAATACCATTTCTGGAACATGTTTCTTTATCTCGGCACATTAAGACACTTAGAGCTGCTCCACACCTACTCTGAAAAGGAATATGCACAGTCATGACATAAAAAATGCATGCTAAAATAAGAACAAAAGCAAAACCAGTGTGCCTAAAAGCCAATGTTGTCATTATCACAAGCCCACAAGGTTTTCAGTATGTCACTACTTAAATCAGAGACAACCAGGCTTGGTTTATTGGCAGGACACTATGCTCAAATCTAAAGAACAATATCTAATTTAGAGAAAATGAAGTACCTTTCAGTTACCATAATTTTGCACATCTAGACATGACTAACTTTTCCCAGTGTGTGATATTCAGCACGACACAAAAGCCAGCCTATTTGCATCAGAGCTGGAGCACTCTATAGTCAAGAATCTATCACCCTCTAAATTACAAATCACAGGTTATGTTGTGGAGCATTATGGACTTTTTTCCAAGTTTTGAATAGCCATATAGGCACACTCAAACGATCCTGAATTCATAAATAACCTATTCGCTTCTGAAAGCACTTCAAATCCCAAGCTGTAACTCAGTTTTCATTGTTAAAAATGTGCCTGGATTTCTATGAAATAGTTAAAATATCATAAAATTTACAATTAATTTTTATGTTTAAAAAAAAAAATTTAAAAAATTTGTAAATAGCAAACATATGATTTGCTTGACTCATTTCTATTTTAAACACTAAAGTATATATTACCCATTTCAAACAAAAGAAGACTACTCTAGAAACTGGGTTTCACAGGCAACTTCAACCTTCCAAATACTGATCACAAGTGACCTCAATGTACTCATAGTAGAAAAACAAGTAAAATAAAACACCACCAGCAACAAAGTCCCTAGCTACTTGAATAACATTAAAATCATCACACAGCTAATAATAAGGAATTAAGTATGACCTTGTCAAGGACCTCAAGGGACCTTGACAGGCTTGAGAAATGGGCTCATGTGAACCTCATGAGGTTCAACAAGGCCAAATGCATGGTCCTGCACATGGGTGAGAGTAACCCCCAGTATCAATACAAGCTGGGGGATGAAGGGATTGAGAGCAGCTTTGTGGAGAAGGACTTGGGGGTACTGGTGGATGAAAAGCTGGACATGAGCCGACAATGTGAGCTCGCAGCCCAGAAGGCCAATCGTATCCTAGGCTGCATCAAAAGAAGTGTGGCCAGCAGGATGAGGGAGGGGATTCTACCCTTCTACTCAGCTTTCATGAAGCCCCACCTGGAGCGCCCAGCTCTGGGGACCCCAACATAAGAAGGACATGGACTTGTCCAAACGAGGGCCATGAAGATGATCAGAGGGCTGGAGCACCTCTCCTTTGACGACAGGCTGAGAGAGTTGGGGTTGTTCAGCCTGGAGAACAGAAGGCTGCGGGGAGACCTTATGGCAGCCTTCCAGTACCTGAAGAGTGGCTTATAAGAAAGATGGGGACAAACAGTTTAAGAGGGCCTGTTGTGATAGGGCAAGGGGTAATAGCTTTAAAGTGAAAGAGGGTAGATTTAGACTGGATATAAGGAAGAAATTTTTTACAGTGAGGGTGGTGAAACACTGGAACAGGTTTGGCCAGAGAGGTGGTAGATGGCCTATCCCTGGAAGTATTCAAGGTGAGGCTGGGCAGGGTTCTGAGCAACCTCATCTAGTCGAAAGTGTTCCTACCCATGACAGCGAGGTTGGAACTAGATGATCTTTAATGTCTCTTCCAACCCAAACCACTCTATGATTTTTTGATTCTATGACAAATCATTCTTTATTAAGATAAACTCAACCAAACCCCATCTAAATGCCTCTGCTTTTTCTCAATGTTCAGATAAGGGTTTGGATTCAAATTCTGTGGGAAGGAGGAGAGGCAGGTTTTTCCCAGTGCCAATGATAACCTGAGAATGAATCCTAGATAGGCAAATCCAGGAACTATTTCTTTCATCTTCATTTGTATTACCTTTCCTTTTCCCTTTCTACTTTGCAAATTGTGCCAGTCTTGATATCCTATTAATTACCACCTCCCCAGACCTCTTTCACCTCCACCCTCTACTGTTAATTCTATTCTCCTGGAATCTGACTTTCTTCAAATCTTTCACCAAAACCCATTTCACCTGAAACATCAGAAGATCCCTTCCAATTATAATGTTTTATTTACCAAGAAGTGTCAACACATGCACATGATTAGAATGAGTCATCATTTGATCAGATTCCTGACAACCCCTCTGAAGTTTTCACCATACCCCATCTGTCTAATCCCTTGTCCCATCTGATCATCATCTCTGCCTAATAGTAGGTTGCAAAATCATCAGATAAGGTATCTTGTCCTTTTATCCATTTCTGTATAGAGTTAAGCACACTCGTCAATGATATTCACTGAATAATGAGGCCTCATAAGCTTATTTGTCCAGTCATTGTACTGGAACGCAGTACAAGATTCTTAACACAGAGCTTGAATAATAATCAATGTCTATCATGATGTAAACACACAATCAGCACATAATTCTACAGCTTTGAGAATTTGGATGAACCCTTAGCTTCCTATATAAAATCTCTTGATAACTTCTTTACAGTTTCAAGTAATATAAATTACATAAACTGCCCTAATGACTCACTTCAAGGTATGATAGAGGATGTTGTTCTGTAAGTAGCTTGTAAGAGAAGGATCTACTCTGATAGGCTTGTCATATGTCTTGGATTTAACACAGCAAGGAAAGACAAAGTGAAGCCATATTAGAGGCCAATGGCTTTAATTATAAAATGTACCTTGAATTAGGGGGATGTCCTGTTTATTGCCTTAAAAATAGTAAGTATAGAGAATTCACACAGCCAACATCACAGAATGGAGAGGCTAATAAAAAATAGAATTATTGAATAGTTTGGGTTGGAAAGGACCTTTAAAGCAGGGACATCTTCAACTAGATCAGGTTACTCAGAGCCCTGTCTGACCTCACCTTGAATACTTCCAGGGATGGGGCATCTACCACCTCTCTGGGCAATCTGACCACCCTCACTGCAAAAAATTTCTTTCACCTTCATGAGGTTCACATGGGCCCACTTCTCAAGCTTGTCCAGGTCCCTCTGGATGGCATCTCATCCCTCAGGCATGTCAACTGCACCACTCAGCTTGGTGTTGTCTGCAAATTTGCTGAGGGTCCATTCAATCCCACTGTCTATGTCATTGATGAAGGTATTAAACAGTACTGGTCCCAGTAAGGACCCTTGAGGGACAGCATTCATCACCAATCTCCATCTGGATTTTGAGCCATTGACCACTACCCTCTGGATGTGATCATCCAACCAATTCCTCATTCACTGAATAGTCCACCCATCAAACCCATATCTCTCCAATTTAGAGATATCCTTTCTGTCTGCCTTCCTCCAAATAGTTCCTACCTAATACTCACCTATCTGTGGCTAATTTAGATGGTGAATTCCTTAAGAGACAGACCATGCTCAATAAATAGTAAATAATAATTATACATACACATAAAAACAAACTAAAACTTCACTGGAGAGAATTAGATGTTTGAGGCTGCCACTAGCACAGCCACAGGGTAACATTTCCAGCAATATGCAGTATTTATCATGTTTTCAATCATAAAGTGATATTCATGTAATATCTTCAAGCTTATCTTATTCAAGCTAAACCAGTTATCCACAGTATATGGGTTCATCCTGGCTCCTAGGCCTAATTATAGCATCATATATGTAAATCATGCCTGACTTAATACTGCAGCTGTACATCAAAAAGGAAAAATATATAGTAACATGTTCCCTTGGGATAATATGTATAAACTGGAGTTCTGCCTAATTAACCTGATGTCTGAAAGGTTAAAAGGGGGGTGGTGTGATTATTCTCACTATAACTTTAAGGTTGTTTATTCATGGTGTACTGAAATAGCTATTGTGTATAGGTGTCATTGCCCTCTACTGGATCAAATCAAAACAGCTCAGTAGTTTATCTCATGGATTTGATAGAATTATTTGTAGAAATTTTCCTCAATTTAAAAAAAAAAAATCAGTATCAAGTTCACGTTAAACAAGCAAGCATATGATTTTTATTCTTGCAACAAATCCTAATGGTTCAAGTTGACGTACAGAAGCATGAAACCCAGAAAATAATATAGACTGGAAAAAGCTCAAATGACCATACAATTCAATCTCCATTACTGTCCTTGATGTATATAGTAGCACCTATTCCTTTTTTGCTCTCACTTGACTTATATACAAGCCACGCTCTTCTGCAACCAGCATTCCGATTTGCTGGTATATTTCATCATCTGCCACTCTCTTTATGTCATAATTGTTTCAATCCTCAAGCCACTGCATCCTTACGCCTTGTGCATAGATTCTTGGCAGATTGCCCTGTTATTTTCATTTTTGTCTCTCCAGCAGCATTTCTGATTTCTGCTCATCTTCAGATTCCATCAACACGACTAGGTCAATAATTGTTGTTGCTGTTTGGGTTTTAATTTGCCTTTGGACTTTTGCCCTGTGGGCTTTTGAAACAAGTTTAAAGCTCTTTTTACTATGTTAATGATTTTGTGCCCCAAAATGACCTCCTTGTCTGAGGGACACCATCTATCTTCCATTCCTTTGACACAAAACACTTCAGAAAAGAAGGAAGCTGAAAACTTTACAGGCAATATCTTCAGTTACAATCAAATTCCACATGTATAAAAACAGTAATTTGGGGGCAGAAGATAAGAAAAACTCTTTCTCACCTCTTCTCTGGTTTCTTAAAGGAAACATAAGGTTTATTTAATTTGCATAACCTTTAATTTGGCCAGGTCATAGCAATTATAAAATCTTAAAAAACACAGAATTCGGGTCAGCATGGAACAGGTATAGCCACTTCTGTTCTCTAACCATCACTTTTCCTTACAATTTCAAAAAGAGAGAAATTATGTAGGATATGAGTCTTTTCTTCAGATCCCTTTAAGGCTACAAGAGTACTTTAGAGCTCATGTATGCAAACAGTCAGGAGATAACTTAACTACCAGTTGACAGAACTCAGAAATAAATAGCGTAATTCCTAATTTTTGTAGGACAGTTGTACACTGAAAATGGTTTCTTTTGACTGTGCTTTATAACCGTGTCTATTTGTGTGCTGCAGAAGCATAGCCCTGTTCCAGGCTTTTCCTCCTTTTTCCTAATAGGGAAAGTTTATAGATAAATGTGAAGGGCAATCTTGTGTATGCTGGTGGTATCCAATAGGTATTCTGTGGAAATAGTATGTGTATGTTTTTACACTGAGCTGGAAAACCTCTTCATTTTCTACATCTGACCTTGATTTACAGCTTCTGATTGGCCTCTTCAAAACTGTTTAGTCATACAGTTACAATGAATTCAAAGAAGGAATTGTACCCGTATCACTTCCACTATTTCAATATTTATCTGTTGCTGAGTATGACAAAAAGGAATCTTCACAAAAAGTGTAGGTATGACAGTGAGAAAATCCTCACTACTTTTCACCCACCTCAGCTCTTTTAGAAACTCTTGAAATTAATTGAGTTGTGGCACTATCTACTTAGAAGCTCTCTCTAAATGATGACTTCATAATCAAAATTTTAATATTAAATATATGAAAAAAAGATCAAGCCAAATTTTTCAGGGGGAAACACCACAATTTTCCTGTCTTATTTCTACTTACAGGAATCACACTGTCAATCATCATTTTGAAAAACAGGGTCATATGATTTACACAGTAAAGTTCATCCAGACATAACACTGTTTCCAAAAAAAAAAGAGTTCCAGACTTTGGTTCTGATCTAAGTTTCCTCAAAAGTCAGAAATGTTGAGATCCACAGGTTTGATTCCTGTTTATCTCTAATTGAAAACAGAATGAAAATTTCCCAATATTTCCATCAGGCAAATACACTTTACCATGAACGTCAAAAAGGATCTCAAAATCAGGAAGATGACACACAATAACAAAATTAAACTGAAATGGATTTAAAGTTCACTTTTGATAAACATTCATGTTTATGAAAATTATCCAAAATATTCAGATCAGCAAAATAGGAACTGGTGCCTCATGAGCTCAGGCTTTCTGTTTGTTTCTGCCTAATCCAGGCTTAGTATGAGAAAGAAAAAAAATCAAAGATAAAGAAATCTAGAAGAAACCTCGCAACGTTATTACTAAATTAGAGCTATTCCATCTATCCATATGATGAGATTTATAAAGTTAATATTGTTAAGCAATTACTTTTTCACTTATGGTTAAGAAGTCAAGAGAGTAACTTAATGAAGTAGTAGTACAAGCTACATGGAAAAGTCTGGTAAGTAGAGCAGTTTGGAGTTGCCATAAAGATGCTCAGCTTCCCCTTTCTTTCAAAAGATTGACCTCAAGGTCATGCCCTTTTTTATCTTATCAGCAACTTTTCGGCATCAAATTATCACTGTTTGGTTGTATTACATCCCTTCTACAGTCCCATCAGTGGCATGAATCTAATTCAATTATATGGTCGTCTTCTGCCTTCAGTGGACAGATCACATGTTAGGTGGAAGCCATACACTATTTCCAAATGGAAAACTTTACACTTTTTTACAAACATCAAGATAAAAAGGTGAATCAAGTTCTCACACATACAAACAAGACACAAGTCTTGCCTTCCCTACATTTTGTAGGCTATCTAAGAAATTGTCCTGCTTATTACTTTTTTCTCAGGTCATCTACAACCCAGAATTTATCACATGGAGATCTCTGGTGGTAATATAAATACTGATATGAATGAAGTGTGAATGGAAATATCTGTGTAGGAAAGCACCAGAAGAAACCATACTGAATGGCATATATTGATATCCAAGGCTATGAATGACATCAGTCAGACCAATAAACCTAGTATGGTATTCATGGTACTTCCATGAAGACCTGAAGGCCTGTGCTCCAAAGAGGCCACAGCACAAATTACTTACTAGCAGGACACCTGTGCAGTGATAGCAAGAGAGAGAACACAAAGTTACAACCCTTTGTGCCATTCCTCTACCTGCTGTCCCAAGAAGAAGCTAGGCACCCATAAAGGTACCCAAACTAGGGAACAAAACTGAGAGCAATTTTGATTAAGACATGGGCAAACTGAAGTGACTTCAATGAAGGGCCACCAAGATGCTCAGGGTGGGAGCACCTGCCCTGTGAGGAGAGACTGAAGGAGCTGAGATGCTCCAGCCTGGAGAAGGGATGGCTTTTGGATGGGGCTAACAGCAGTCTCCAGTGCCTATGGGGACCTTATCAAGAAGATGGAACCAGACTCTTCACAGGGGTGAACAGCTGGAGGATGAGACAACATGCACAAACTGAAAAAAAACCAGGTTCAGGTTGGATATAAGAAAAAGCTTTTTCCCCATGAGGACAGTTGGGTATTGGAGCAGGCTGCCCAGGAATGTTGTGGCAACTCCATCCCAGGAGGATTTCAAACCCTGACTGGACAAAGTCCTGAGCAACGTGGTCTGACCACAGATCTGGCCCTGCTTGAGCAGGAGATTGGGCTTGAGACCTCCTGAGGCCCCTCCAGCCTGAATTATCCTGTGATTTTACAATCCTGTAAGACTTGTGGAAGATTGAATAAACAAAGATTCTAAGGCAACAGATTGCCTTAAGGCTGTAGACCTATCAAAAAACCAGTTTGTTGCTGCCAGTCAAGAAGAACACAAAAAACAAAGTGAGGACTAGGTAACAGGTGCCTCTTGTCCTCCATGTCTCTCACCAGTGATTCTGGTGTCTTGGTGCTTGTAAGTATGTGCATGTGAGAGTATAAGTGAAATTGATGAGAACATGAAGGTGAGCAAATGAAATCAGTTTTGTTATAAATGTTACCTCCCCCTTTCAGAAGCTTACTCACTACTTTCCCACAAAGATCCTGTTCCTAAGAGAAATGATGGATCTAAAATTGAGAAGGTTTTACAGGGCACCACATTTATGGCAGAATGTCTGTATTTTAAGCCCAGTAATTTCACAGGAAGGTGCATCAGACTTAGGTCTGAGACCTGTTTTCTTTCAATAGAAACAGAAAGAGGAAAATGTACTTATTTTGTGACGATTTTCATTCTATATTCTATAACAGGAAGCACACCTAGCTGTCCCATGGTGCCTTTCATAGGAATCATGCCAGTCTTTTCATCAGATCTTTCAGAAGTGAACAACAAACACATAGAACCCAAGCAGGAGTGCCTCAGGCTATGGCCATTTTCCTTTCCATTGGTACCATGAGTAATTCATAGGCAGAAGGACTCTGAAATCTTAAAGATAGTGCTGTTTTAAGAACAGCAGAGATTTGTGAAGGAAAACAGAACAACAAAAGAGATTGATTGCTTTTCTTGGAATGGCTAAATGATTCTTCACAAAAACTAAGTTAATTTGCTATACCTCTGTAGCCTGCCTTTGTGGTCAGCAGAGAGAGATAAGCTCCCTAAGCAAGCCCTACACCTTGGGCTTTATCTTGACTTTAGCAGAAACCTAAAGAGGCTGGTGCTTTATTGACAACCTCCTAGATGGCCAGTTAGTAGCAGCCAGCATGCAGATCATAGCAGGAAGTCATGATGAACAGAAGAGCTCTGCCACTATCTGGGAAAGAAATATCACTAGGAAACAAGCCTGAGGAAATAATCATCAGAGGATATAAGTTGGGAAAAAGTGTCAACAAACCCCAAACATAGGTGTCCTGGTTTCAGCTGGGATAGAGTTAATTTTCTTCACAGAAGCTAGCATAGTGCTGTGCTTTGGATTTAGTGCTAGAAGAATGTTGATAACACGCTGATGTTTTTAGTTGTTGCCAAGTAGTGCTCAGACTGTTCAAGGACTTTTTGAGCTTCTCCTGCTCGGCCAGGTGCATAACAAGCTGGGAGTACAGCACAGCTAGGACCCAAACTGTCCAAAGAGCTATTCCATACCATATAACGTCATGCTCAGGGGGGTTAGTTAGTCGGTCGGTCGGTCGGTCGCGGGGAGAGTGATCACTGCTTGGGTACTGATCGCTGCTCGGGACAGGCTGGGCATCGGTCGGCGGGTGGTGAGCAATTGCATTGTGCATCATTCGTTTTGTATATTCTGTATATTTTGTTACCATTCTCATTATTACTATTATTATTATTTTCTCTTATTAAACTGTCTTTATCTCAGCCCTCAGCTCTAACCTTTTTCTCCTTCCCGATTCTCTCCCCCATCCCACTGAGGGAGGGGGGGGAGTGAGCGAGCGGCTGCGTGGTGCTTAGTTGCCAGCCGGGTTAAACCACGACAGACCTTTTTGGCGCCCAACGTGGGGCACGAAGGGCTTGAGATAACGACAGAGTAACCGGAGAATATTAAGGAATTTATATCTGTTAAACAGTTGTGGGTCGCGAATTGATTCATTTGTTCTTGATCTTAGCTTATCCGATCTGCACCATGCTCCCTCCTTTGCTGTACTTGTTAAAAGTTGGTGTTGGTTTTTGCGGTTTGTTATGCTCTGCGGTGACTAAACATGTTTTGCTTGGGAAACTTGTTATTAAAACAATGACCTTGAGCTTTATCTGGTATTTGGGTTTCATGTCGAAGTCTTTGCTGCACTTTGGGTACCACCTTGCGGGGAATATTAGCAATTATACATGGGACTCTGAAAAGTTTGTTCTGGAGGAAATACAGAATGGCACTTTTTCTGCCTTCTTTGATGATGTTTCCTCCTTCATTACAATAACTGTTCAGTATCTTGAACATCCTTGGATAGTTAAGATATATCTATTGATATCTATTTGGAATATTGTTTCAGTTTTGTCCAAAGTTAGTAAGCAACTTAATAATACCATCCAGATGTCTGCCCCAGGGCTGGATAGTTATGAGTGGAAGGGCATTTGGGGTAGTATGGATAAATGCCTAGAACGATGGGCACCTCCAATGTTTTGGAAATTCACTCCTGAACAAGTGCAGAATCCTGAAAAACTGGTAGAATATTTGGAAAAGGTGTGCTGTCACCCTGGCAATTCTAGGCAAACACAAATCACTGCAATGTGCTGGGGCCTGGCCCATGCTTACCGAGCCCTATTCAACACGATTCAATACATCCAAAGGGAACAGAAAGTCTCTGGATCTGATGATAAGGCCACAGCCACTGCAGCTATTCCAACCCTGTCCACAGCCACTGCAGCTATTCCAACCCTGTCCACAGCCACTGCAGCTACTCCAACCCTGGCCACAGCCACTGCGGCTACTCCAACCCTAGTGATGGCCCCAACAGGCCACAGGCACTGCGGCTGAACCAACGAACCAACCCGTGCCAGTATCAGTTGCCCCTATACAAAAGAAGAAATCTTGGAAGCGAAAGTCAACTCGTTTAGAAAGGGAGGATGAACAAGTGGGGCCATCACAAGAGGAGGAGGAAGAGCTCATAAACGAGACAGAAACCACGAGATCCCTATCCTTGAGTGAGCTGCAAGATATCCGAAAAGATTTCAGCCGTCGTCCAGGTGAGCACATTGTCACCTGGCTACTCTGATGCTGGGATAATGGGGCCAACAGCCTGGAACTGGAGGGTAAGGAAGCCAAGCAACTAGGATCCCTTTCTAGGGAAGGGGGCATTGACAAAGCGATTGGAAAAGGGGCACAAGTCCTCAGCCTCTGGAGGCGACTACTGTCAGCCATGAAGGAAAGATATCCCTTCAAGGAAGATGTCATATATCGCCCAGGCAAATGGACCACCGTGGAGAAAGGCATCCAGTACCTGAGGGAATTGGCTGTCCTGGAGGTGATTTATAGTGACCTGGACAATGACCAGCTGCCCAAAGTTCCAGATAGTGTCCAGTGCACATGACCCATGTGGCGGAAGTTGTTACGGAGCGCACCAACATCGTTTGCAAACACATGGGCAATGATGAGCTGGGAAGCTGGACAGGGACCAACAGTGGATGAAGTGGCTGGCCAGCTCCAGGAATACAAAGAAAATATCTCTTCCCCCTTTGTTTTGGCTGTGGAGAAACTGTCCCGGAAGTTTGAACGACTCGAAAAGCGTATGCCCTACTCCCCTCCTGTACAGACCAGTATCTCAGCCATCAGAAGTAAGCGCCCTTCTGCTCAACAAAAAGAATATTGAGGATACACACCCCGGGGCACTCTATGGTTTTACCTGCGTGACCATGGAGAGGACATGAGGAAATGGGACAGAAAACCTACCTCGGCCCTAGAGTCACGAGTACGTGAGTTGCAAAGGAAAACAAGCACAAAAGGGGGCTCTTCCAAGAAACTTGTTGCTCTGATTTCCAGAGACTGGGCAGACTGTATTTTTTTCAGACAAAATAGAAGGGCTGATCTTAATTCTGATTGTGATGAAGGAACTTCTGACTCATACACACAAACGATGAGCAACAGTGACCAGAATTAGAGGGGCCCTGCCTCCAGCCAGGTGGAGGAAAGGGACAACCGGGTCTACTGGACTGTGTGGATTCGATGGCCTGGCACGTCAGACCCACAGAAGTATAGAGCTCTAGTAGACACCGGTGCACAGTGTACTCTAATGCCATCAAGCCATATAGGGGCAGAATCCATTTGTATTTCTGGAGTGACAGGGGGATCTCAAGAGCTGACTGTATTGGAGGCCGAAGTGAGCCTAACCGGGAATGAGTGGCAAAAGCACCCCATTGTGACTGGCCCAGATGCTCCGTTGTCCTGGTTTCGGCTGGGTAGAGTTAATTTTCTTCACAGAAGCTAGCATAGTGCTGTGCTTTGGATTTAGTACTAGAAGAATGTTGATAACACACTGATGTTTTTAGTTGTTGCCAAGCAGTGCTCAGACTGCTCAAGGAATTCTTGAGCTTCTCCTGCTCGGCCAGGTGCAAACAAGCTGGGAGACAGCACAGCTCCCAAATGTCCAAATTCCAACCTGCTGCTCGGGGGGGTTGGTGGGCGGGGGGAGTGATCGCTGCTTGGGTATACCGCTGCTCGGGACGGGCTGGGCATCGGTCGGCGGGTGGTGAGCAATTGCATTGTGCAGCATTCCTTTTGTATATTCTGTATATTTTGTTATCATTCTCATTATTACTATTATTATTATTTTCTCTTATTAAACTGTCTTTATCTCAGCCCTCGGCTCTAACCTTTTTCCCCTTCCCGATTCTCTCCCCCATCCCACTGAGGGAGGGGGGGGAAGTGAGCGAGCGGCTGCGTGGTGCTTAGTTGCCAGCCGGGTTAAACCACGACATCCGTGCATCCTTGGCATAGACTACCTCAGGAGAGGGTATTTCAAGGACCCAAAAGGGTACCGGTGGGCTTTTGGTATAGCTGCATTGGAGGCAGAAGAAATTAAGCAGCTGTCTACCTTGCCTGGTCTCTCAAAGGACCCTTTGGTTGTGGGATTGCTGAGCGTTGAAGAACAACAAGTGCCGATTGCCACCACAACAATGCACAGGCGGCAATATCGCACCAACCGAGACCCTGATTCCCATCCATAAGCTGATTTGTCAACTGGAGAGCCAAGGAGTGATCAGCAAGACTCGATCACCCTTTAACAGCCCCATATGGCCAGTGAGAAAGTCTGATGGAGAGTGGAGACTAACAGTAGACTATCGTGGCCTGAATGAAGTTACGCCACCGCTGAGTGCTGCCGTGACGGACATGTTAGAACTTCAATATGAACTGGAGTCAAAGGCAGCCAAGTGGTATACCACAATTGATATTGCAAATGCTTTCTTTTCAATCCCTTTGGCAGCAGAGTGCAGGCCACACTAATAGAAAACTGACCTTAACTTGTTGACACTAGGCACCTGAATTAATCCAGAGGTGAAGATGAACATATTCTCATATGGTATATTCCACCTTCTGCCACGATATTGCAAAATCAAGAACTTGTACTCAGAAGGCTGAAGCTTAGGTTCAAGGCTAACTCTCTAAACTACCATTAAAGGCAGAGCTAGTTAACATAGTTACTGGAATCTAGATGTTGTGGTTTAACCCCAGCCAGCAACTAAGCCCCACACAGCCACTCCCTTGCCACAGCTACAGTGAGATGGGGGAGAGAATTGGAAGGGTAAAAGTGAAAAACTCAGGTTGAGATCAGGACAGTTTAATAGGTGAAGTGAAAGCCACACACGCAAGCAAAGCAAAGCCAGGAACTCATTCACTACTTCCCATCAGCAGACAGGTGTTCAGCCAGCTCCAGGAAAGCAGGGCTCCATCACGCCTCACGTCCCCCCTTCCTTCTTCTTGCCACAGTTTATGTACTGAGCATGATGTACTATGGTGTGGGATAGCCCTTTGGCCAGTTGGGGTCAGCTGTCCTGGCTGTGCCCCCTCCCAGCTTCTTGTGCACCTGGCAGAGCAGGGGAAGCTGAGAAGTCCTTAGCCAGTCTAAGCGCTGCTCAGCAACATCTAAAACATCAGTGTGTTATCAACATTCTTCTCATACTAAATCCAAAACACAGCACTATGCCAGCTACTAGGAAGAAAATCAGCTGTATCCCAGCCGAAACCAGGGCACTAGAGCTAGACTTAGGAATTTATAGGTGTATGTAAACATAAGTCTATTAACCTGCAAGATTAATTCCACCCTATATGTCAGTTAACTGGATGCTATGAGTATTGAGCGATTCTATAGTCCATAAAGGATGAATCAAAACATAAAGACATTCGAACTCTTCTATAACTTCAAGCCATCTGGAAAAATAGCAAACAATGTGTATGTGTGGTTTTAAAACAACAGTACTGGGTAACAGGAATCATCACAGCTTTTCTGAGAAACTGAAACTGTAAAGCAACATACAAAAAGACCATCCTGTTCTGGACACCTTATGTCTAAAACAAGACTTAATTAAAGTGAGGAAAAAGAAAAGGCAAAAGGCAAAAGTTAAAATAATTTGCCCAAACATGCCCATACTTCAATTTACTGAAATCATCTACATATTTTGGAGTTGAGGAGTGTGTAAAAACTGTGAGGGAACAGAACTAAGTTTACAAGAAAATGGCTTGGTGGACTGGTTCTGAGAGGATAAGACACTGCAGCAGGCAGCAAACACCAAAGTGCTCATTAGCAAAATTCTGCTTTAAAATGCACTTATGGAGACACTTAACTTTTGAACATGTTTAAACTCCCACTGACTAAGGAGACTAAGCTTGGGCTTCAACGTTTTCTGAAATCAGGTCAGTGAAAGATTTGATTCATACATAACTTGGAAATTACAGGAATGGACAGAACAGAAATGTGTTAGAGTAAAAGCAGATAAATATCAGAGATGAACCGAGCTTGGCAGAACAGGTCCTTAAAAAGGAGAATTGTACTAACAAGATCCTTAACTTCCAAAGTGCCTATATTTTAACAGTCTGTGCCTTTCAGAAATATATTCAAGATGTGCAACATAAATATCAAACATAAAGTCTACTGATGTTTGATATTTTGGATTGTGAATAAGCATCCTTTTCTACACTGTTTTAGAAACTTTTAGTAGGTGTTACTTTCTAAAATAAACAGGAAACTAAAAAAAAAGTCCATTTACCAAATGATCCTTTTGGAGAACAGATGAGATCTATAGCAGTGATTTTATCTCCGGTGTAATTTATTTCATTTCTGATTTTATTTGATTGCATTAACCAAGAGAATGACTTAACCAGAAAAAACAGTGAAAAGAAAATTAAAGCCAAGTTCTAGATATGTAATAGCTTATTTTCCAACAGCATGTCTTTGAAACAGATCAGTTTACTAAAAGATTTACTATTCTTAGAGAGGATAAGTGAAAATGTTGTCAACACCTTCCATTTCTAGCTGATGGATTTGAGACTGATGAGAAATAAAGACCATTCAAATACTGGTGGCAGGAGATAGGAAATATGATGACAAACTAGAGAACTATATTAAGCAATGCAGGGGAAGTAGACTGTGATAAGACAGATATAGCTATCTCCACAACAGGTGAGTGAGATGATCAGAACATAGGAACTAGAAATAAAGGAGTAAAAGTGTTGAACTACTGATGTAATATAATGGGAAACAAATCCAGCTATGAAGCAAAATCTTTCAAGTTCTAAAACCCTATGAAAACAGGTAAGATTAATAAAATGAAGAAAATAAAGCATTGTCATCAATGAACTGTGTGCCTCTTTCTGAGCTGTTTATTCAAGGCTTTACTGCCCCTGCCTGTAAAAGGAAGAAAAAAAAAAAAGGACAGGGAAAAAACCCAACCTTATCAAATCCTCTCTCTCCCTGAAAAGGCTGCCAGAGAGTTGTACGTGCTTCCAGTTAAAGAGAAGCTGCGATGCCAAAACCCCTGAGATCCACACAGCCTCTGGGACTGGCAGCAGCACAGGGCCAAGCACAGACAGGGTTTTTTTTCACACTGGCTCTGCAGTGCTGTTGCTCTTTTCATATAGAAGAGTAGGAGGTTGATCACTTTTGCCCTCCCAAAATGTGTGCCAGGACTGAAGATTTGCCCTTTGAACAGAATAGTCATTAGTTTGGTTCCCTGCCACTATTTATTTCTGAGACCAAAAAAAAATGTATTCACTTTTTTCTCTAATCCAGCTGTGATTAAATGTTGTCTGCTATAGTCCCAATTCTTCAGTAAGGTCTACAAGTGGGTAAATACAGTAGCCCAGTCAAGAAAGTAAAACTTAAAGGTGTATCAGGAAAATGCAAGTCATGGAACTCAAAGTTCTGGGAGGAAGTAAGAGTCAAAGGTTAAGATGAAGAAGAAGAAGATGAAGAAAGAAAGCAGATGAAGCATAAAAGAGTGGTTCCTTAGCAGGATAACTTTTTGTTTTGTTTATTTGAAATTCCAGTTTTAAAGGGATGGTGAAAGAATGATATCAAAATTTTAGGGAACTTTTTTATTAGCTGAGATTAATTTTATGCTGTGTTTTCATATGTTCAGATATTTGTAAATAAGTGCAGCTGTATATAAAAATATATAATATGTAGAATTAAATAAAATATAACTTTAAATAAAGCATCTACGAATACATAAACATGGAGAATCATCTTCAGGAAACAACAAGTCTATCTATATGTGTTTTATTGTGATATTGCATATAAATTCTTGTAAAATAACTGGAAATAAGAATTTATAACATAGAATCATATTTTTAAATGATAGAATTATAGAGTCTTTGAGGCTGGAAAGCACCTCTGGAGATCACTTAGTCCAACACCTCTGCTCAGAGCAGCATCAGCTGGAGCACCATGCTCATGGACCATGTCCAGATGGCTTCTAAATACCTCCACAATCTATGTGAGCAACCTGTTCCTGTGTTCAACCACCCTCACACCAAAAAGGTTTCTTCTTACATTTAAATGGAATTTCTTGGTTTATTCAGCTGTGCCCAATTACCTCTTGTCCTGTCACTGATCACCATGAAAAGATTTACCCCACCTCCCACCTCCATCAGGTATTTATACACATTGGTAAGATCCTCCAAGCCTTCTTTCTCAATGCTGTACAGTCCCAGCTCACTCAGCCTCTCCTCATATGACAGATGTTCCCATCCCTTAATCACCCTTCTGCTCCTTTGCTGCACTCATGAGATCACCCAGCAGCACCACAAAGTATAAGTGTTGTTTGACTTCAGCTGGAGCAAAATTAGACCAAGGCTCCATGCTCTTAAAATCCAGCCATCTCTTTCTCAAAACATGTAAAGAATATGGCCTTACACTGACATCGATCACGTCTCTTCTGGGAATGAGCCAAGGTTCTTTCCAGTGGAGTGTTTCACTTCAGAGACCACAATCATATTCTGCTGTCTTCTGTGACCTTGTTTCAGACTGTGATTTAATGAATTTCTAAAAGAAACTTTTAGTGACATGGATTGGCTGACGAAATGGAAGGGAGTTTGAGATGTCTCCACACATTAAACAGGGTTTCCTAAAAAACAGTGCTGAATTTAGGCTCCTGAAATGTTGCTTGACAGAACTCCAGGCATGCAAATATTTTACTGAATGCTGGTTCTTAGGGCCCCAAATCCATCTGTAAAATGGGGATAACAGTACATTACCTTCCAGCAACTAAATACGAAATCTCTCAGTAACATCCCGCTCTTAGGACCGGGATGAATGTCTTTCAGAGTGACAGTGCAAGGCATGGGCTGCCTCCTAAGCGGAAGTCTACTTAAAGCATTCACAAATCCCTGGCCTTGGAGCTAGGATCAGCTAATGCCCAAGAGAATTTCTTGGGCCAATCTCTAAATGCTGCAGCACTGACCGCTTAAGTCGGTATGGGGAAAGCAGCAAACAGGCAGCCAAAATACTGCTCCCAGTCTTCCTCTCCCTCCCCTCCCCAAGACTCTGAGAGACAGTTCTCTGAGAAATGTCATCCATGACATAGAACTTCTTTAATTAAAGATGACAATTCAAGTGAGGCAGAATGGGATGTTATATCTCCCAGCTTGTCATTTATAATTGTGAGTAGGTCAGTCACAATCAGAGCTGTGTGATCTAGAATCCTGCTTTCCTTTCCAATATTTAGTATTGAATTGGAGAGTGGGCTTAATGTTTTCTGTATTAGATTTTGCCTTTCATATTAATTCCCATCAGTTGCAGTGACGCTTGCATGCGAGAGCACATTTGATCGGCTACAGACTTCCTCATTGCTGAGCTAAGCCAGAAAAACCCTCCTGACTGCAGCAGAAATGTTAGCAATAATCCTGGATAAATCATGTGTTGCCAGCACTTAATAGCTAGCTCTCTGATTAACAACCTGCGGTAAACAGAGGGCAGTTAATAATATAAACCACTGTGGTTTATAATATCAATAATGCCATGAAATGACCAAGTTTCGGGGGACTATTGCTTATATAAAGTATATGCAACAACTTACACTAGCAACGTTATATATTTAAAGGAAGAAAGATGGGCTGGATACAATATCAGTTGTTCCATACCATTAACAATCCTATTTTTCCTATCAGAATACAGCTCTTTTGGCTATGTTTACAATTTTACTTTTGGATCGATACAAACTTTATAGGGCAGGATTTTTTCTCTGCTTCTCTCACAGCAGTAAGAAATGCCAGCACAGTCAATATACAGAATTGCCTGGCTCAGCACCAGAGGAGATAGTGCTAATCAAAGTAACGGCAGCAAAACTTGAACCAGCCCTTAGAAGGAGAAGGTATTACAGACTAATTCATTAATCTGTTAAGCCCCTGTGTCAGCGCGAAGTATTCTCTTTAGTCGAATATCCTTAATAGGATATATCAGGCTCTGAACCTGAGGCAGTTCAGTTTTTAAGTCCAGCAAAAACTACCAGGACAGGGATCTGAAATGTAATAAAAGCATTTTCTATATATATATATACACACATCTGGGCATCATCTAAGCAATATCTACCGCTGAATGAGTTATAATCAAGTTATGTCTGAGCAACTACAATATGCCAATTTTCTGCATTTGGATAAACGATCGCTAGAAAAACAGATAGAAATATAACAATTGCGTAACAGCAATTGACTGCTATTATTAGCCACGCGCTAAATTCATGGTGCAGTGTCTCCTAATAATCCTGAAGCCCGTCTCTCCATATCCATAGCAGGAGTGACGACACCAGGCAGCAGAGTATCCTAGGAAGAACACCCGGTGCTGGGACACTCCGCAAGGTATTGAGAGTCAGTTAACCCTTCACTGGTGTTCCCAGTTTTACAATAAGTTATTATTCGTGAGCCTTGTCAAATGCTAAAGAATTTGAACTAGCTGAAGACAGTCAGGTTTCACTGAGAAGCCAAGAAGGAATAGGCATTTTGTCTCCCAGTCTTTGCATGGAAAGCATAGACTGTATTCTGTAAAGCCAAATTTTTGCCTCAGTATCATGTAAAATAGGTCTGATGAGAATTTAAAGGAAAAGCTGGGGTGGTTTATTATTTTATTTTTATTTGGCTTGTAAACTCTGAAAACCTCTAGAAAGATGGACAAAATTTTGTTCGTGCTTTTAATACAAACCAAAAAAACTGCCTCTGTCTGACACCAGTGATGGAAAGTTTACACAAAAGGATTTTGTTTCAGAAAGTATTCAATTTCACAAAAAAAAAAAGGATTATCTATTGGAACCTGAAAAACAAACTTGCATATGGTTGAAAGAGAATAACAGCTAATATTCCACACTGCATTCAGTAACTGGAATAACATTGTTTTTTAAAATGTGATATAGCAGAAAATAGAGAAATTACTGGGGTGGCAGCAGCAGGGACAGAGAGAAGGAACCCTTTTTACAAATAAAAGCTACTATTGGTTGATTTTTATTATCTTTTTGCCAAGGTGTCTGCATTGAAAAATGAGGTGAAAGAAAAGAAAAATGTTTTTAACTTTGGGACTTCCAATGTGAAAACTGAACACTTAACTTTTTAATGAAAAACTCTTTTTTAACAAAATTTAAACAAAATGTTTCACTTCGTACTGAATTATTCTGAAAGAGGAGGAGGGTAATTTCTCAAGCAGCTCTACTGACAATGAAATTCTTCAGGATTTCACAACATTGCTTCCTACTGTGTTTCCTCCAACTCCAGAGAAAAACAAATGCAAAGATTTGCAAAGCATTAAAATAATGGCAGGCGTATGATTTATTGTACTACGCATGATTTAGAGCACCATGTTTACTCCAAGCTGGTAGCACATCTACAATGGCATTACATGACTTTTCTCAGTAAAAGAAAACAGTGGCAGGAAGCAATTATATAGAAAGGCCCACTAATATAAGGCATGTAGCCTTTAAAAATAGGAGGCATTAGTTCCTATATAAAAGTTAAATCAAATCATGCGGATCGCACTCTAATTATTCGTTTTTCAAATCTTGTTAGGTATAAAGATTGCTGATACTTGGGAGGCAAACAGCAGGGACGTTAACAGCAGTGGCAGCTTCACGTTGCTTGTCAGATTCAGAACTGAACCAAATATTACCCCTGTCCTTTCACTACAGTTTACCTGAACCTAACCAGCGCCTCTGTCCTTGATGCCTACGCGAGAACGGCTAAAAGGAAAACAAAAAACCTCGCTCAAAAATATGCCTTACTGAGCTTCTTGTGGCTCCTGTTGCCAAGGAAACCCGAGCAAATTCCCCTCAGAGAATACCCTGAACTGTTTAAGCCAGCCAGGCTTCAACCTGGTATCAGGAAAGGAAACAAAGACTGAAAACAAACAGGATAACATGGTTGTAAAGCCCATTGCGGGGAGAGAGAAAAATAAACTATAGGATGAAGCATCTGCTCCTGAAGAATATCTTTCATTTAGGTCAAATCAAGGCTTTTCAATCTCTGTGTATTGTTCCTCCTCTGGAGGAACCCGTTACTTCAGACAAATGGGAGAGAGAATAGGTCTCTTGTTTCAGTTATTGAGTTGACGGTGTTACAAATCATCTGTCTTTCGGAAAACCATCTATTAGTGTTCTCTGATCCTTCATGAAAAGGAAGCTGATTAAAATTATTAACAAAATTATCTTCCACTTTTTATTTTGAAGTGTGATCCTGGCTCGGAGAGGAACAATATCAGTAATTATCACTGGTTTAATCAGATGCCTTTTGTACAGTTTTCTCTCTTCCTCTTCCCTCCTCCCTTTCCTATTTTCTCTTCTGCTTTTTCTGATTATAAATCTCAATGGTTTCATTAAATGTTTAGGGCCAAATTCTGGCACTCTGCAGAGCTGGCAAGAAAACAGGCATATATTAATGTTGCAACAGCATCTATATTACGAGCCCATGTCCTGGCCAGCCCAGACCCTGCACACTTCACATCCCTCCTCTGCAGCATCATTCCCTGAAGGGGTCATTTGTTCCAGGAGCAAGAGCTGATGCATGGGTTGGGGCGCTTAAAGTCTTGTGTGCATGGCTTATAGACTGTGATGATCACATCTTCTGATGTTCTGGGCCCACCCTTTCTATCCTCATCATCATTGCATGGAAGCACTCCACCGCCCTGGAATACACCTCAGCGGACCCGCTCTGCAGCCATGTGAGACACCACGCTTGGGCTGAGCTTTCTCTGCCGCCTCAGCCTGAGGAACAGGATGGCCAAGGTGTATGAATACCTGAGATTAGACCACTGGCATTTGCAAGGGACAGGAGGAAGAGCTCTGACTGTCAGAGGTAGCTCCCAAGAGCTCTCACGCCAGATTAAATAAGGTTTACATCACAAGTTTCAAAGGACTTTTTCTGATGTAATAGGAAACTGAATAAAGGCAATCCAGTCTCAAATCAGTAGAAGAAACCTAAAATGATGTCTTTTTCTGCCAAGCTCACAGCAACAGAGTCTATAAAGCATGGGGTTATCATAAGATGGAAAGCGGTCAAGGATAATTCAACTGCTACTAGGAATAATAGTTAAAAATGAAGGGACAAGTCTATAAAAATATATTTAAAATATACATTTAATTAGACCTCTGATCCTCTGGTACTGTGGCAGAGGACATCTGAGGAGCTAGAAAAAGAGGGGTAAATCACAGTGAGTTTGGGAGGGACGCCATAAGAGAGCTGGGAACTAAATTGAAGAACTGCTGAGGCTTCCCTGGAGGCCTTAAATAGTCACTTGCCTTGCTTATGCTGCAGGCCAGACTTGGCATTTTCCACCCTTGCTTTAATGTTATTTAAATAAATATAGAGGTTTTTTTTCCCCTCTGTGAGTTTTTTAAGGTTTTTTAGCTAGCAGATAAGAGGAAAATGAACAAGAATGTGAAAGAAGCCATGTCAGAGAAGCGTGTGAGAGTTGGCGAGGAATCTTTGGCGCTATTGTGATTGACCAGCTAAGAATGCAGCAAGAGCCAAACAGCCCTCTCTGTGAATTATTTCTGCACAGGGTATTTGTGAGTTTGTGCTTATGGAATTTCTGCCTGATCCTTCCATTGGGAAGATGGGATTTACTCTCCACGTGGATTGGGAGGAAAGTTCAACCGCCCAAACCTTCAGTTCCTGGCAAACTTGTGTACAGTCAGAGCCATCTATGCAGCCTGTCTGATGCTGGGGGGAAAGCACATTTTTAAATACAGGATAGCTAATGTGAAACTCCATCTGTATGAGTGAGAAAGGTATATTTTAAACACTCAATAGCAGGTTTTGAAATACTGGAAGCATATTTTACTTTTAGCGTATTTTAAAGATTGAGGTGGAAATGTCTATGCAAAAATCTCTATTAGGTGTTGATTAAATACATCTATAATTAAAGATACTCTTTTTTTAACATAATTTTCTGCATGCAAAACTAAAGTAAAATTCATAAGGGAGAAGTCAAAAATCTCTATTTCTTGTCCCGCCCATTCAGAACCGTATGATAGCTGTTCTGTTGCTCTGGCTGCTGTAGCTTAGGAGACCTGCCAGGGTGTGTGTGATAAGAATGCTCAGAAACCATTCACAACAATACTGAACTCATCCTACATGCTCTGCTCTATCTGGAAACTTTCACTTCTCCAAGTGCTGTGGAAGTTCTAAGTAACCAACAAGTTCCCATGAAATCTCTGCCTCATGGCTTTTAGGCAACCCTCCTGGAGAAGGAAAGGAGACATGATGCCCAAGAAATTATTATGATTTGAGTGAGAAAGGGGAGCAGTGACACAACAGCAGCATTAACTTTTGCTGCCTACAGTCCTTCATGCCCACAGGATGGGAAGAACAGAACTGTGCCACATTCTCTGCCCAAATCCTCTTAATTTCCTTCACTTGTGGACGACTCTTCAATTTTTTAACCCCTTGTCTGTTGTTTATCTGATGCTCTGAATAATCTCTTCTACCATTACATGAATTTTCCATTTGGAAACAGTCAGTTTCTTCCCTAGAGATTACAAAGCAGAGTATTTTTACAACCAGCAAACTTTGCTTTGATAACCTCTGAAATTCTAATCTGCAGCCTGAAGAGGATCCAAACTGCTGAGTTTAAAATGTAAACTACTCCTCAGTGGTGTTCTAAATTCAGTTTTAGAGGAGCAGAAGGAATACCCTGAGTGCTGGAGATGTGCAGGAGCTGGTCACAGACAATGGGCCTCCTTCCTGCAAGGCACGACTGGAGATACAGTCACTTTAGGATCAAAATGTCAAACTCCTTTTGATTACATGAACTTTTCTGACAGGTTTGAGGCACACAGCATTTCCACTCCCTCACACGCAGAGTGAAACAGGAACAGAAACAACAAGGGAGTTCTTTGTTGAAAATGAAAGAGGATAGGAAGGAAAGGAAACATGAGATCCATTTTAAATCATTGGAAGCATTCAGCTGTCAGGGAAGAGATGCTGTAAAAGGACCACGTAAAACAAACATTATTATCCTAGTTACAGAAACTCATTTAATCCTTCTTATTGCTGGTGAACCTCAAAGCATGGTTTCTACATGCTTTTAGTATAACAATCACTTAAAACTTCTTTAAAGATTAAAACCACAAGTCTTTTGAGAAAAAGTACTGATGCACCTTATTCAGTCCCGGTACCTATTCCTAGACACGTATGGCCTGGAGCAGAGAGTGGAGGTGGCATGGGTCAGGGTGGGCAGTGGCAGGCTTCCTAACCTCCCCAGCAAGTTCTCAAAGGAGTAGGTCTGAAGCCTTTGACACAGTCTCCCATAGCATTCTCCTGGAGAAGCTGGCAGTTCATGGTCTAGATGGATGTACTCTTCGCTGGGTTAAAAACTGGCTGGGTGGCCGAGCCCAGAGAGTCGTGGTGAATGGAGCTAAATCCAGTTGGTGGCCGGTCACAAGCGGTGTCCCCCAGGGCTCAGTTTTAGGGCCAGTCTTGTTTAATATCTTTATCAATGACCTGGACAAGGGGATTGAGTGTTCCCTCAGTAAATTTGCAGATGACACCAAACTGGGTGGTAGTGTTGATCTGCTGGAGGGGAGGAGGGCTCTGCAGAGGGACCTGGACATGCTGGATCGATGGGCTGAGGCCAATTGTATGAGGTTCAACAAGGCCGAGTGCTGGGTCCTGCACTTGGGTCACAACAACCCCATGCAGCGCTACAGGCTTGGGGAAGAGTGGCTGGAAAGCTGCCTGGTGGAAAAAGACCTGGGGGTACTGATTAACAGCCGGCTGAATATGAGCCAGCAGTGTGCCCAGGTGGCCAAGAAGGCCAATGGCATCCTGGCTTGTATCAGGAATAGTGTGGCCAGCAGGAGCAGGGAAGTGATCGTGCCCCTGTACTCGGTGCTGGTGAGGCCGCACCTCGAATACTGTGTTCAGTTTTGGGCCCCTCACTACAAGAAAGATGTTGCCTTGCTGGAACAGGTCCAGAGGAGAGCAACGAAGCTGGTGAGGGGTCTGGAACACAAGTCATACGAGGAGCGGCTGAGGGAACTGGGGTTATTTAGTCTGGAGAAGAGGAGGCTGAGGGGAGACCTGATCGCCCTCTACAACTACCTGAAAGGAGGCTGTAGTGAGGTGGGGGTCGGCCTCTTCTCCCTGGTAACAGATGATAGGATGAGGGGGAATGGCCTGAAGCTGCGCCAGGGCAGGTTTAGGTTGGACATTAGGAAAAACTTCTTCACCAAGAGGGTTGTCAGGCTCTGGAATGGGCTGCCCGGGGAGGTGGTGGCGTCCTCATCCCTGAAGGTATTTAAAAGATAGATAGATGAGGTGCTTAAGGACATGGTTTAGTAGTGGGATGGCAGTGCTAGGTTAACGGTTGGACTCGATGATCTTAAAGGTCTTTTCCAACCGAGGTGATTCTATGATTCTATGATTATCTGATATCAGCACATCTCTAGTATCCGTGGCTTTAATATGCCGTTTATATGTATTTATTACTCCAGTTGGAAGTCGGAAGCGCTGTTATTTAAGTGCTGTTTGTCTTCCTTTTTCTTTATTACTGCAATCAGTAAGATTGATTTTAATTAAAAGTCTAAAGTTCAATGATAGTTTAAAAAGGAGTACCTATAGCTTTGATGGCCTCTTGAAAAGGATACCTGGATTTTGTTTAAAAAATTAGAATGCTGTAGTTTTTGTTTTATTTTCCTTATTAAGTAAGTTCTATTTCTATGCCTGGCTTGAAGGGTTTCCTTCTCAGTGAAAAGAGCTGTACATGTCTCTGATAAGCTAATGCTGTACAGAAGTCCCAAGTGTCTTCTCCTTGGGCCCTGTAATGTGTTACAATCCAACACCTAATAACAATGGTCATTTTTAACAGTAGTGACAACATGAAATAAAACCGGTACGTTTTAAGTTTACAATTATGTGGTATGATTATGGATTTATGTAGGATTTTAATATAGATTAATGCAGAAAAAAAAATGCACCCAAGGTGTTAACCACAACAGCAAATATGGCAAGGGTCTCCTTTCCAGGTATGACTCCATTTTAATTTGCTCCTAAAAAGTACAAATTTCACAGTGTGTAGAAATTTGGTATTTATTTCAGTCATATTTTCCAGTATCTATATGACATATACTGAGTGAATTAAGGAAAATTCAGCAGAGATATCAACTTTATAATGGCTGGATTCAGGCCATTGCATGAATGACTTGTCCTCACCTCAGAAATGAACCATTTTACAATAAAGGCTAAAATTAATGTAATTCCATGGTAGAGATCAGGGAGCTATATTTGTGCACATTTTTCCATAGCTTTCCATCTTTATAAAAAACACCAAAAGCAAATTTTAGTGGTCACATGTGGTCAAGATCCAAGTCCCCACAGCAAAGGATGACCCATTAGCACTAACCATAAATAGTTCTTTAGGGCAGATTGATCTTGTGATGGCAACACAGACACTGGGAAGGCACGAAACCCAGGTCCTTGCTGCTCTTCCAGTCACTGCCTCGCTCTGTGGTGGAGAACCACCTACCCTGTCTGGTCTGTTGAAACACTGATATCTTTAAATAGCCTGGAAGTTCTCGTCTTTGTTCAGTCTCATGGCAGCCCTTCTTACCTTTTGTGTCTAAGAGAATTTCACCTCTGTTTATGATGGTGCAGGCCTCAACATATTTTCTTGCATGTTTTGAATGTAGAAAATATTTTAATTATTAATCTAGGTAACAATTCCTTTATAATTTGAATTTTGAGAAGCATTTACTTTTTATGTCTTATTCATGACATCAGAATGAAAAGAAAATTCAAATTAGCAACTTATCTGTACATGTGTTATTTATTCCTCCTTTAAATGATTATATGGCTAAAACATTTGATTTTGCACAGGGCTTTCATTTTGCTTTTTGTATTTGTCAGTGATCTTATGTTTGACTGAAGTCAGCTCCAGGAGAAAAAAAGCTCTGTCATGCATTTAGGAGGATCCAAGCCCATTTTGACTTCCTTTTGGAAAATAATTTCTGTATTAGTAACAGAAAAGACAGTGTATTTACAGAATTTTCACTCTTTTGTTTGGGGATTTTATACTCTTTTTGTATAGTGTCACAACCTCTGTTGCTGACACTTGAATAACTTGTGATCAAATCAAGATGTGCAGGATACTTCTGAAAAGCACAGCATAATTCTGTGTCATTCATTATCGATTTGTCTGGGTCACGTGTTCAAAGCCAAGACGCACATAGCTTTCATGATAAGTGAATATTGAGCCCAAAATATTAACACAGTAAAATGCTTTTGAGCAGATAGTCTGTTTGCTCTAATTGAACACTGATGCAATGGCTCGGTGGTGTTCTTTCCTGCTGAAATATAACTGAATACTCAAAGTGCATTTTCTGGCATTTCAGGGACGCAAATCAAGAGCAAATTACTGCAAAACATAATGCCATCCACCTGAAGCTCTCAGAAACTTTAGCATCAAAATGAGACATATCTCTATAAAACTAGAGGTATACACTAACTGATTGCTTAACAAAATAGATTAGAAATGCAATCCAGCCAGAAGGGGGTTCCACCATTCATTCAATAATAAAAAACTTCTGTGTATTGCATTATGCTAGAAATAAACATGAAAGGTCTTCTAGAATGGATGTAATACACAGTAAGTAAAATGGAAATGTACTTTTCCCCAGGAGGTCTATCTAATCTGAGAGACAAGCATGCCTATGTCATCCATAGTCAAACCAGCCAAACAATTACACCAGGGATATATTTTCTCAAGGGGGAAATTGTGCAAAAGGGTATAATGTGCACTCTATATACATATCTATATACATACATCATATATACATCTATATGCATAGATTGTATTCCAAAATGTGTAACCTGGGGTCTGCTCATGCAAGAAGGTTGCAGTGGGCATCAACAAGGTGGGCAGCCTTCTCTCTCTGATGGTATAGGAAGTGAGAAGAGGAAGGATGAGAGAAAATGGGTAGGCAGCACAGATTCCCACCCCCTCGGGCTCAGCTTTACCCCCTCTGCTTCCAGCATAGACACACATTGGTGCGGGTGATATGGGCTGCTGGGAAGTGACGCCTGATGCTGGTGCCCAAGGGCTCTGCTGGGCACTGAGCTTTGCAGGCAGCAGCCCTTGCTTGGAGCTCTGCCCGGTGAAGGTCAGCCTCTAACTTGAGCCCTATTTTCAGTTTCACTTAGCCTACCATACCTGTTTTATCAGTGGGCGGTATCATTAGTGCCGCGGCAAGTATGTTTTGGTATCTGTAGTAGACGCTGCTGTATGTTTTCCCAGTAACAGGCAAGTAGGGACAAAGGTTCATCAGTGAGTAATGAATCAAATGCTAAGGTGGAGACAAAATTTAATTGTTTAAACATAGTCATTGCAGGCATGTATCAGCCTTCCCTTTGAAACGTACTGAGCTACAGACGATGGGCAAGAAAATTTTAGATTTTTTCAATTTAAAGCTTGATCATATCAGCTGCTCCCAGTCTGAGCAGTTACAGGTTCTTTATTTTACTAATTATAAGAGTAATTACGCCATTAGTTCTCAGAAAGTAATTTTAATAATTAGGTCAAACACAAAACTACTCCAATCTCATGACATACTAATTTAAATTGTTTGGATATTGTAATTTAGTAGGAGGAGTCAGCGCTAGAGTCATTTTGGGGATTGTAAGAAGGAAAATACAGCTGGAGAAATAACAGAAGATGAATTCTCTGTCGGAGACGTTAGTTAAGTTGTTTCTTGAATGATGTTAAGTGAATAACATTAAAGCTATTTGATAGTGATGACAGATAAAATTATCATGTATTGAAAAATATATTAAAGATTTGATTCAGAGGCCATAATTTTGAATGAGCATACCAACCCCCTTTCTCTATTGCTGTAGAAGACGAAGAAAACATTTTCAATCCACCCATCTAATTTTCTTGAGAAATGAATCCATTCATATCTCTGCATGATATATGCTATTCTCGAATCCAGTTTCTAATCTTAGTTGCAACCTCATAAATCTTGAACAAAATTTACAGACACCAAGGGGCTTAGGCCACCAAAGCCAATTACACTGATGTAAAATCCATGTACGTCATATTTGGGACAAAGGAGAAGGGAAAGAAAAGGGAGAGACTGTTCAGCCCGGGACAGGAAATGAAGGCAATGTCAAAGTCACTCCATACCTGACTTCTAGCAGTCTGCCTTTATCAATACCTTTATCCACTCATGTCCAGTATTTTTTCTTAGAAAGAGATTTCATTCTAGTGCATTTTTATGACACTGCTTGCTCAACAGAGTATTTTTCAGTGAAAGTAAGTATGAGTGAGTGGAGTCCGTGGTACTGCATGGCCCTGGAGTTTGTTTTTTTTTTAGTAGAAGTTAGAAACATGCCTGCAAAAGTCCAGGAATGAAGGAAAGTTATTTTTGGCCAACCATGCCTAACATGACCTGAGAGCCGTCTGGTATTGTGCCTTTGGCAGGGTGAATAGCCCAGTAGGTGCCTCACTTCCCAGCAAATCCCGTATAAATCCAATCAGTAACACATCAAAACTTTCTCATCATGATGAAACAGAAAGCTTGTTTGACATCTCTCTACCCTATCAAATCATTCAGAATTTCCCTCTCTGAAAAGAGAGCAACCACACAGAGATGACGTGTCAAACAGTTCTTAAAGTCAGGATCCCACTGCCTGCAACTACCAAAAAATGGAACACAACACCTATCTCCTCTAAAGCTTTGCTGACTTTCAAAGCTTTCTTGATTTATTTACCCCTACTGAGGGTGCAGTGGAATGGAAAAGAACGCATGAAGACTTTTTGCTTCACATCCAAGGAACAGAGAATTTGAAACTTTGAAATTCCATTTCGTGAAATGCTTTTGCATTATTTTATTCAAGTAGTAAACATTGCGGTATAAAAACAGTCGTTACATGGAAAACATATTCTTCCCAGCCCACAATACCCTCTTAATTTGATATTCTAAGTTAAAAATGAATGGGACTGGCGGCTTGGTCAAAGAACATATATTTTTACTGACATAACAGAAGGTTGCTGGCAAGTTTCATTACATTTATTCCAACTATGATTGTCTTTAAAAGCATATCAGTGAACAGTGTCATTTTAGAAATTAGAAGAAGAAGTCTTGTGGAAGTATGAGAAATTTCTGCACTTCCAATTTGTTAAATAAAGAAAGTAACTTTACTTGTTGGATGAATCACTACAAGACACTATTCAGAGCTTGGCTAGTATTTCCTGAAAATTCTAATTCTTTAAAATTTGACAGGAAATATTAAAATAAATGTTACTCATGGACCAGATTGAAAGTTTTCAAATTCTCCCCAGTGTTGTTTCACATTCTTTTGGTGAACTTTTTTTCAAAAATATTTTAAATTCAAGAAAGTTTTTGAGCAGTTAGTTAGAGAATTTTATAAATTTATCTCTGAAAAAAATGTTCCTAGAAACAATTTTTCTACTGTCTATACAAAGTACTGAATCTTAAACTAACACTGATGATGAGACAACTGTGGTTGGAATTGTTTGGGATTTTTACTGTCTAGAAGGAATGTTAGTACTGGTGAATTTTTAAGCATGTCTTCGCACAACAGTTATGCCATTTGCAAGTCATATACAAAAGAAACCCATTTGCATGCAGTATGGAATGTGAGATTTAGACCAACTATGAATCCCACAAAAATCCCATGTCACATTCCACAAAAATAAAGACGTTTAGCCGCTGCTTTCATTGAATTAATTACTTACGTTCACAGAAACACTGACCATACTTTCAAAACCTACTGAAAGGATCCTTCTAACTGGGTCAATATATCGCCTCTAAAATAGATTTGCAGAATTGCTCCCATAACTACCTCAAAGCCTGTTATATTTTTGGAACAAGTGTTGTGGTCTTTATACACCAGAATCCAGGTTTGTTGTTACATAGTGCAAGGACATGTAAAAAAGGACCTTCCAGCCCATTCCGTGGAATGGAAATCTCCCACAGGATAGCAGGTAGTGTTGACATCAGAGCAAATTATTTTCCACTAAGGGGTTCTATAGGAATTTTGCTGAAGTAATTTTTTTTCCCTCAAAGTGAGTACCTCACTTCTTGGACAACATTGATCACACTTGTGCAGTATTTGCTCCTTTCTCATTCCTCAAAAAAGAAAAGACAGCTTGCCATAATAATTTTCTAATGTTGCAGCCTTCTCTTTTTGTCTCTTTCACCTGCTGCAATTTACACTATATCAGCAGCTAGAATAAATTCTAGCCTGAATCCATCTAGCCGTCTTCTTCTGGAGTCCTGTTTGCAGAAGTTATGTTGGTGACCAAGATAGGAATATTCTGAGATTCAACTTGTCACGTGTCTTGTGGCATAAGCTAATTTTTTTAGTTGGAGCTAAATCAACATGGATTCAAGACTTTTGATTGGCAACAGACAGCAACAGGAAAAAGTTGGAGGAACCGGGATTTCTATTAACTTTAGAGACCATTTAGTCATGAAACCCTTTACCACAAAGTGTATAAGGAACCAATCAATTATAATCAAGGAGTTCAGAGGTCTTCCTAAAAGAATCTAGAATTGGAATAGGAAAAGATATTCAAAACCCTCAAGTGTATTTTGGATAGAGGCAGAAGGCATGAAAGTTATTTTGCTTTTTTATTGTAATTAATAGCTACTGAATTTTGCAAATATATTTGTGACAGACCTTTTTCACAGATTGTCAGGCTTATCTTGCAAGACTTAAGGCAGATACTCCCTAAAGTCAGGGTCGTGATGGACTGGCTCTGGCAGGAGCATCATGCACCTTCTGAAATGCCCTGCCAGTTCTGCTGGCCACAGATTCCTTAATGACAGCAATTGATGGTGGAGATCTCAAGAGGTTACTGTATGCAGCTCTCTCTTACTGCACATCCTAATTCAGTTGGAGTCGCCTTCACCTATTCACCACAGCCCCTGAAGTTTCCGTCATCACATCCTTCTCTCATGTCTTCTAGCTTCTGTGTCAACATTTAAACTAATGCCAGTTTAATACTTTTTGTCATGCTTCTCCTCAGTGGTCAGTGTTGGTGACATACACAGGCAGTGTGTCCTGAGGTATGCTCTTTCTCACTGCATCAGTTCTCTCCCTCCATCACTCCCTCTGTCTTTCTTCTCTGATGGTTCATTGTTCCAACAGTAGGGAAGAAAACTCTGTTCACTGCCTTCACCTACTTTTGTCTCCTTTCTCATTGTTTTAGTTGTGGTGAGGAACAGACTCCAAGACCATTCCAGAAGAGCCTTCAGCTTAAGCCCCATGGTTTTCCTAGAGGTCTTCATCCCCATTTCATGCTTTTCCAGAAGAATCACGACCAGATCTGTTTCAGGTCCCGTATACTTTTTGATCTCAAGAAGAACATCTTCTAGTCTATCCTGATGCCTAGTGTAACCTCAAATTAAAGTAGACAAGTAAGGTCTTGAGCATGCTACAGTATGCATAACAGACTGGATGTTGAGCCTCCAGATTTATCTGTGTTGCACAAAACCAAATAGTTACATACTGAAACTTTTCTGGCCAAATAGACCCACTCCACATTGGTAAGGTGCACCAAAGCACTGCTTTCTGCTGTGCTTTTAGGCAAGGTCTTCTTGGACTGCCAGCCCCCATACCCTGAAATCTTACAAATAACTTGACAAATATTTCAGGTATCCTAGTCTTGAAGATTTTTGTGTCAACAAACACATCTAGCATTCTAGGGAAAAAAAAAATCAGTTCATTTTGATCATCTGATAATTTCCTCTAGTCCAGAAGAAATAAAGTCATTGTTTTTTGGTGCAGCCTCGAAATACAACAGTTCCAAGTGCCAACAAGTAACTGCTTTCAGAAAATTTGATGTAAAAACATAACTGTGTGTTTCAGAGCTGCAGTCAGTACCCAGTTCCTCCACCATTCAAAGCAGCTGGCACTGGCCTTGAGGCTGCAGACAGTCCTGGTCTCACTAGAAGAAAGGTCTGTTTGCTCTGGCAGTTTGGGTGGGTTTATTGCAATTTCACAGTTTTGCAACAGTTTTATTGTAGACTATTGTCTGCATGGGACAAAGAGAAAGTTCAAGAGAGAGATAATCAGGGCTTCTGCTGGGCTGGAGATGCTTCCCGCAGCAGTTCTCCTTTAGGTGCAACATGACATATTTAACTACCATAAATGTTTCAAGATTTATTAGAAGCAGGCAAATGTCCCTCCCTTTACAATGCAGAAAGTACTTTAGTGCTCTTGTAATATTCATCACCGTTTTTGTGTGGCATCCATGGGCTCTTTTAGCAACTAAAATACAAATAGAGAAAGGCAGGTTCCCTGCCCCAAGGAGCCCATGATCTAGCCTTGCAAACAGTCTGCTGAAGGTAGTAATGCCCCAGAGAGAAAGCAGAAGAGACATCAACAAAATGAAGCAGTTATACATGGGAACAAGTACATAGCCCATCAGAAAGACCAGGTAGAACAGTTCATGCTGCTTTTTACTTTTTGGAAATGACAGAAACTAAAGGTTCTGGTAAGTAGCTTATTGTAGGGTTTCATGGAAGTATATTTCTTAGTTAGGACCTTGATGTCACAGGATCAATAGAGTGAAGTCCATCCAAACCCCTAGAAGCCCCACCATGATAAGAATGTATTTCTCAGAAGGTGTTCTGGTAATATTCACACTATTGTATCTCTCTTCCCCCTACTTTGTCCGGGTACAAAGGAGAATAAAGTTTACTATTTTAAATGTGGGCATTGTTGTATAAAGGGGCAGAACAATGTTGCAGGAGCTGTTGGCATGCTTTTTGCCAGGCACTTTTACAGAAGCTGGCAATAGTACAGCAAAGACTTGAATCTATTTCTTTGGGAATGAATTCATTAGCGTTCACTCGCATCGTATTTTGAACAAGGGAGGGAGTGTTTTGTAAATTTTTTTAAGTACTTAAGAAGTGCCTCAAGTCAGCATAAAAAAAGTATGAAGAGTTAATTCCTAGGCTCTCCCATATTCTGATCTATAAGAACAATAGGCTGAATTAAAAACTGAAAGCACTTTTTAGCTTAAACAGAGTTAATCTTAGCAACGAATTTGGTTTTACTGTGCCAAAATGTTGTTTGGATTTAGGGGTACATTTTTCTTTTGTTTAATTAATTATTCCCTGGTTATCCTTTAGAAAAACTGGACATTTTCCATTACTCTGAACTACTCACGATATGCTAAAATACTGGTTCACCTCATAATTTTGTCTAGCTATGTGGGATTTATTCCTCCACATAGATGAAATGGAGATCATCCTATACCTCTAATTTTGTTGTTACCTGTCATTGCATCTTGTTTTAGAATGTAAATCCAAGTTGCTATGGGTCCTCATTCTTTATTGCAGCTTTTCAGGTCATACAGACCTCTCCAAATCACAATCTCTAAATTCTGTACTCCACGGAATACAAAAAAACCCCAAGCCTCTAACTTTCTAAAAATAAGAACAAGCCTTTCTTACATGAAAAAAAGAATGCATCTGACTGCTGACTCTGTGACTGATGTACCGTAAAGCATCCTATATAACATGATGTATCGCATACATATTAGGTGTAATTTCTTAGCCCATTCTCTTTCACATAACAGGATTCAATAGAGGACATTTCAGAGCAGAGGGGACTTCAGCTGAATGGATGGCTCCCTGAGAAATTCACAGCAGGACCTCTATAGTAACAGATTTTGGTGATAAAGGAAAGGTTTCTTCAAGATGGTACCTTAGTTAAGGGCCACAAATACTTACAGCAAGACTCTGCAACTGAATGGGGCTATCAAAGAAAACAGCAGAATCACACAGCTAATCACAGCAGCTTCTATCTGAGAAGCCACTTACTTTACCCCATTTTTTCTGACGCTGAGCATTCTGTTCTGCATTGTTCTTTATGGCGACTTCATCACCACAGTGTCTGCCAGTGCCAATGGTGGTGACGAAGAAGATGGTGGAAGTACCATATAGACTGATGTATTAAATGTCATTTGTTTACTACTAACAAGAAAAAGTGAAGGTAGTGGTTTTTAAGGTGAGGAAGCTGTAAAACACTGGCATTAAGTCTATTACAGAGCTCCCCCTAATGGTGTTTCTATAAACACAGTCATGCATTGATGGAGGTTCCCAGGTGCTCCTCTTCCTATTTCTGCAGTAGCAAAGACTGTTCAGACCGGCTCTGTCTGTAAATGCCTCACACTGCATCCCTGCCTAAAACAGATTATGGATACTACAGAGCAAGGCCCATATTTTTGTCATTAGACTTCTGAAATCTCTCTCATCCCTGAAGATAAATAGGCTAGTCCTGGTGGTGGTACTGAACCATGGCATTGTTGAAGGCCTCATAGGGAGGAGACAACGGAATAAATATTAAGAGCATTTGTTGGGTTGTTGTTGTTGTTGTTGTTGCATTTTTCTCTCACTAATCGCTTTGCCATGTAGAATAAACTAGCTCATGATTTTTGAGTCTTTGAGCTTGGCAATGCTATTAACATGTAACAGAATTTGTATCTGATGATCCTCCAAAACAAAATAACTACATGCAAAGTGACAGGGGAACTTGGTCATCAGATGCAAATTCTCCACTGCAGGCTAACAATATTGCCACAGCCAAGTACTGAAAAATCATGAGTTGGATCCCCTAAAATAAAAAAATTCTCTTTAAAATCAACAAGCACATTTTGGGTTTGATTGTTTTTTACATTGTCTAGTGGTCCTTAGGGTCTTCAGGCCACATATGAGCGATGCTTTTTATTTCCAGATTTTCCCACAATATATGGCCTCGAAACATTTTTTCTTTAATATATGAATACTGACATTTTAACAAAAATCATATGAGCCCTCAAACTAGGCCTTTAATGAAGACACCAAGACCCTTGCAATAAAATGGACTTAGGGAGAATTGCAAGGTCTGAGCACAGGGCTACTAAATAAAAACTTTGAATTATAATCCTGGCTGAGACAAAAATCTTGACCTCAATTCCCAGACAAAAATCTTTACCTTTGTTCCCAGACAAAAATCTTTGCCTCTGGTTCAACTTCTGTATCTGCACAACAGGATTAGTAGTACTTTATCCAAGGGCTTAATGCATATGGTGATTTTACCATTTATCTCACTCAAATATCTTGGATGCAAAAAGACTTTGTAAATTCTATATACTTTTATTCTATACTGGTTTATCCCCTAACAAAAAAACCAGTTGTAACATACATTCAGGTTTTTAATTGTCCTAACCAACACACCTAGGAAGAGTTTATTTTCATACAGCTGTGACTGTGGAAAATAGGAGTCAGGGGGCACTGAACCCAGCATCAGTAAGATGCCTACACCCCGATTTGCAGTCGTCCCCACCAGTCGAGCTCCCGGGGATGGCTGGCTGGCATGGCACAGCTCTGCCTGTCAGTGCTAGTGGAATATTCCATTATACATTAAACAATATTTTCCAAAACAGATGAGTTATTTCTTACTGAAAACAACAACAACAGCCCAATCCCCTGGAAGAAAATTTAAATCATTTGTATTACCCAAACAGTAGGGCACAGACTATCAATGCAGTATCATCCACAGTGTTGTTGCCAGAGCCTCACCTAATGACCTCCTGAGGTGATCACTGTGCCCTAAGATGGTCCTATAAGTGTAGGCACTAATTTAGCACAAGGAGCTATAGTGATTAACTTCAAATGACTAAACAGAATAATGTGGCAAGATAGTTCTGAGCCTGTGCCAGAACAACAGGCTGGCCAATAACCACTGGCTATCGTAGTCTGCATTTAGATCGCTCCCTTCATCCAAAGCATGTTATAAATATCAGAATGTTTTAGCCTCGCCCTTGACAGACAGATAAAGCACCATTTAAGAAGCTCCGCAGGGAGTGAAGTCAGGCATCTGCATTTGCTATTAACAACTGAAGTGAGTGGTTCAAGGTCCAGTGATTCTGTCACCCACATTTTCCCAAATAACCAAGGGCTGCAACATTGCTCCAATTTAAGCACCCAAGTTAGAAACTGCAGTCAAAGTCACTTGCGCAAGTTAGAAACTGCAGTCAAAGTCACTTGCACAAGACCATTAGTGAATTACTCCCTTAGCCTGCTAATGTCCTGGTCTCATACGCTAACCACTAACTCCTATAGGAAATGTATTACTCGTTATCATAGAAGTCAAGTACATGATTCACACTTTCTGGAAGGTTTCATTTTATTCCTGAACAGCATAACTTTCATTTTTCAGATTTTCTGATGTGAACCAGTATAAATCACTCTTTAGAGCTAGGGACACATTTTAGGGGGGCAACTTCCCCTTTATTTTGACTTGCACTTCTCCCAGCGGCATAGCTGAAGGAAGTTACTGTACACATGGTGGATGTGGGATTTAGTAAATAGGAAAGACATGAAATTTAAGTGATTTTTGGCAGTTATCCCTTTGTAAATGTTAGTTTTTTCCCTGCAAAGGGTGTGTAACCCTTAGTGAATCAGCCTTTTAGTGTTTTATTTGGTAACAGACTTAATAGTGTGTTGTACAGTGTCTAAAGGCTTAAGATTAAAATGATACGTATCCGGTAAAAGGACTAAGCTAATCCCCACCAGCTGGAATACAGTGCTGAGGGGCCCTCCTTTCTGGATGGATTTTGCATTGGAATTAAGACCTCTTCTTAAAACAAACAAAAGAAAGTTTGCAGAAGTGAAGACATACAGTAGTACAGCAAAGTGAAGTTGCAGCAATAAAGCTGCAGAAACCCTTCTTTTGAGTGGCTCCAATCTTCCAGACTAGCTCAGACAGAGCACCAGTCCCTGCTTGCTGTAACGCTGGGGCAGACAACCCTCTCTCTGCTGTGTGCAGGCATCAGTCTAATAAAAAGCCTTCTTCCCGATTTGGAAGACGTATTACTTTTGGAATCAAACGCTTCCAAAAATATACGAGATGTAGAAAACACTCCTCATTTGCCAGAAACACATTGGAGTTTTGCTTACATTACATTCTTTCCTCATATATGTTTGAAAAAAAAAAAGAAAAAGAGAAAAAGAAAAAAAAAGAGAGACCGTAATACACTGAACTAAAAACTTTCATCACAATGATAAGATATAACTTTGGGGAAAGAGACTGGGAGACAGCTCAGTCAATACTGTCTTGAAATCTTCTTTTACACCTCTTTCCAAAGTATAAATATGGACCTCATCCAGTTTTCCCAATCTGAACGACTTTGGCTGGGGGAGGTTGGTATGGAAGTCATTTCCCTTTTAGGTGCAGTAGCTGCTTTCCACAGACTCAACAAAGACATGAAATATCATTAACATCTGATTCTGAAAGGCTGACAACCACTTCTTTGTTTTACACAGCCGTCCGGGGAAAGCTGCTGTGTATTACCATATCGCTAGCAAAATTATACCTATTAAGCTCTGATAGGAGCTCTGGAATATTTCTCTCATTTGTTCTGGAATACAGTGATTGAATATGTCTATTGTTTTCACAATAGGCATTTCATAATTTAAACGGATATTATGTGTAAAGATCACTTCAGTTAAGGGTGAGCATTGCTGGGCCAGACTCCTAAGCCTGGCTGACCTGTTTGGGACACGGTTTCAAGGATGAGGTCTAAAAAAAAAACATGTCAAAAAGCCAGAAAAGGGTGAGAGATTTTGTCCAATGGGTGTTGAATCATAGCAGATAATAGTCTGCTCCATCTTCAAACAAGCTGGAAGGCTCTGCAGGCCTCAGCAACGCTTCTCTGCTCCGCGATGGAAGGAAGCAAGTTGAAAGTCTTGCCTGGGGGATTTCTCAGCTCCAGAACTCATTGGAAGAGAAATAGGGAAATGCCACTTTTTATGTGTGCTTATTTCTAAAAAACAATCAAAGCATTCCTCTAAGTTACTTTAAAAGGTAAACTTTGTTTTCCTCTAATTCTCTCTAACAGCCCATCAGGATCGCGCTGTTAATGTTAAAATGTTCTATCAGAAATTAGACTTCTTGGTCATACACAAGTAGAAGAATTATTACTCTTTTTTCTTTCTTTCTTTCTTTTTTGTTTGAATGTAAGAACAGAAAATAGAATTTTCAAGTAATTGGAGTTAGCTAATTATTTGCAGGACTGAGCAAACCAGCGCAAATGCTGGTTATTCTTTAAAATACACATAATTAGTGTAAAATAAACCTAATACTATAAATGAAATGCTTTATTTGAAGGAAAGACTTAAATCTGCAAGTCTAAACTGATCCAATTTTAATCTCTCTCAGGTTCTGAAAGCTTGTAACAAGTATAAATAAAAACTTCCCAGTTCCTCTGTCAGGAAGGGTAATTAAGCACTGTTGTCACCCCTTTTTTACAGGGAAACTGGTCCCAAAGCAAAGAAATGCTTTGGTGCAAGGTCAAAAACAGTATTTGTGCCAAATCTGGGAACAGAACTGTTACCTGCTGCCTTCTAGGCATTTGTTCTAACCACATCCTTCCTTCCAATACACTGCAACTTTTTTTCAACCCCAAACCCAAACATTTCTTTGCTGTTTATTTTTCCCTATAAGACACCTGGAATCTAAACTGGAAAAAAGAATGCAAAAACTCTGCACAGGGCATTTATGCCCCTCTTTCGTTCATTTTTCTTTAATACGTTAGTGAAAACATTTCCTGTGAATTCACAGGAATGATGCAGGCTGAAGTGCTGCACGAAGATATCTACCACTACTATCACCATGTTCTTTTAGGACTACAAGCAAATATTCCATATTATTTTTATACTTTGCTGTTTAAAATTCAGTCCTTGGTGGTATTTGCAGCGAATGCAATGAAAGCAGTGGGGGATACTCTGGCAAAGACCTGGCTCTTAAGACATCTTGTGCTCCCGTTAGCAGGTAGCCCTGGAAGAGGCATTTGCCACCATACAGAGTAGCTTCCCCTCTCCCAGAATAGCTGTGTGTATGTAAATAAGATAAATTACATTTGGAATGTAACGCTCCTGCACCATTTTTTTTTCCTTTTACTGGAAGCTGCCTTTCAAATGGCTGGTTTTCCCTTGGAAGAGAGGTAAGCCCGTTGTCAGAGCACGGCAGGAGAAGATGTTAGTTTAATTTCATACTCATGCTGCCCTCACCTGAAATATAATTCCAAGATCAAATATGATGTATTTGATCATATTTGGCATATTTCAATGAAAAAAACCAAGGTTGTATTTTGAACTTTCTGTTAATTTATCTTAATGAACTGTCTCCATTTATTTTGATAGATAAGTTTATGCCCTTCTCAATCAAGGGAAAAAAAAATAAGAACAAGTCGCACTTTTCATACTCTTACTGCATTCCTGGTTTCGCTCACCTCACTAAACAGACCATTTACAATCACTTTATTAGCCTCCTTGCTGCCATTATGTTCCAAAAGCCCTTCAACTCTGGTGTCTGTCTTTTCCTGGTGTCAGGCAACTGTCTGCAACAGCTCCAAAGTCTCAAAAATTGTTGCTAGTAACTCAGTCGTTGTAAAATTTTCAGACAAGGTATTAGGCTGAAGTAAAGTGTGCACAGATGCAGTGCCATGGGGGTTTTCTACCTGCTTAGGGTGGCTTTTAATTTGCAGCATTAAATTAATAGCTAATTTAATTGGGATTTTAATGGAAAGGATTTTCATACAGAGTTTGCACTACAAATTACATTGAGGCTTGTGTACGAATATGGTGATTCTCCCCCCGTTTGGTAGCATGAAATCTAAAGTACAGGCCAAGTTTTTGAGAAGTTTCTCTGCTTAATTTGTGACTTAAGAAATCTCATGGAAAATTTCTGTATTTTGCACTAGGTTTAAAGTAAAAAACCCCTAAACAGTACAGTTTATTTTTTTTTAATACCATGTTTCCATGCTGATAACAAACTCTCTATTAGGACTTCTAACCTTAATTGCATGGCTAGTGTGAAGCATTATCTGATTGTGGAAATAATAAATGTTTTTCCCTTATTTTTAGATTTCTCACTTTATTTGACTTAGCAATTTGGCCTGTTAATATTTTTACCAAAAAAAAATATCTTTAAATCTTTTTTAAAGCTGCTCCCACTTGCACTTTATTCAATTCAATTAACTTCTCTGAAAAGTCTATCTAAATTCCATTAACGCTTAGCCTATCTCTTAGTTTAAGTTCTTCTCCACTTTTCTCAAACAGCCCTGGACTTCTAACCTTTTTCTGACATGTGTTTTCCTTTATGAAGCCTCTTTCCTGGACACAGTTGTGCATCCATGTTGGCGGTGCCTAGAAGTGAGGAACAATACAGGAGGGATGATGGATGTGACCAGACAAGCAAAGCACCTACCAAGGAGTTCATCACCTAAATACTTCTGCAGATGTGGGTACAACTTCAAACTAGACAGCAGCAGTTTGTTTAAAGTATAGTACAACTAGATCCCATAAGTTTTAAAGGCACTGTTAGGCTAAAAGACTGTGGATGCAAGGCCAGATTTTCTGAATGAGATTTCTGCCGTATCACAGGTTGTTTGGCTTCAGGGTAGGAGTTCCTCACAGTTGAGAGATAAGTCTGATCTGTTATTGCCAGCACAGGGGATGACAGGGATGCAAACAGCTCAGCCATATCTCCATTATTTTTTGGTGGACCAGACCTCACTCGTACATTGGGCTGAAAGCAAAGCCCAAGTGCATGGCATCCTTCTCCTTAGTTAAACATTTTCTCTTCTCCAGCAGATTGTTGTGCAGAGGAGCCAACACATATCCTCAAACAAGCAGGGGAAAAAGTGAGGTTTCTTTTGATCTGGCATACCAGCTCCCAAACAGCAGCGATAGGAAGAGAAGTGGTGCGGAGTGTTCATCTGATGCTGCTATGCTGGAAACACCTGATCAGTAAAGCTTTGAGAGGTACCTGAATCCCTTCATACACAAGTAGGAAGTCAGTTGGAGCACGGCAGTTTCATGACAAAGTATAAAACTTGTGAAAGTGATAGGCAAGAAGGGAAATTGCCGTGGAATTAAAATTTGACCTCTCTCATCCCATTGCTAGCAAAACTTCTCAGTGCTGCCAGAGGACATGAATTGACAGAACATTGTTTATAGACACACAAGATCAGACAAAACTGATGTTAAACATTCACCAAGCTTTCAAAATAAAAGCAACACTTAACATATCAATACTCAACATGAAAACATACTTTAAAACTTACTTTTTTTTATAAAAAGCTCCAGGGACTAAAATATTAAGTGAATCTGATAAGGTTTCCTTTAGCTGGAATCAGGTAAGTGCTGTATATCAGAAAGGAAGCTCTAACAGAAGGTCCCGTCATATGGATGGAGCATACATCAAGTGTTTATTTTTTCATATTGAATATCCAGTCCCCAAGGTGAAACAATAATGAATGACATCTTACTGCCTGCCTAGAAAGATCTTATGTTGCACTTTTAGATAATATGTAGTAATTCAATATCAGTACTCATAAAATCTTATGTTCATGGAAACGAAAGAAAAAGAAACTGCTTTGCCCAAGTTAGGTTTCAAGTTAACAAGATAAATGTTTATTTTTTTTTAATTCGTGATTTGTATTTTAATTATTTTTGGATATATTTCATTTTATTTATGATGTGTTGGGTTTTCACATTTATATTTTCGTTTCAATACACTTGGACAACGTACCGTAAAGTTTGATTTCATTTTAAACCCTCAAGTTACTCCTTGTGTGAGAGGCAAAAACCACATAGGCCTTGATTTTCAGAACCTGGGTAGGGAAACAGTTGTACTTACACAGACACTATTAGTCTGCTAGACACATGCTCTAGCTTTTGGACTCCTAAAACTAGACATTAATCTTAATATTAATATTGATCAAAAAGAAGACTCTGCCCATGAAAATATTTTGAAAAAAAATTAATAGTTTTTCAAAAAGTTTTTCATAGTGTTATTTTTCCTTAATTCTGACAAAAAGTCAATGTTTTCATGGAAAGGAAACATGACTGATTAAAAAAAATGGTTTCCTTGGAAAAAAAACAAACTAATTACATTTCATGAAGCAGACCATCAGAATGTCCAAACCATACCTTTGGACAAGTGTATGTGTACACTGAATACCAGCCTACCAGGAAATGCCCTTGCCCTATAGTCTGCAGATATGTAGATAGGTTTATCACATGAAAGGTATAAGGCCTGATAGCAGAAAGAGAAATAATATTTATTTAGATTATAAAATGTCCACTACTGAGATGGAACTAATTCAAGCCTCAAAGCAGCTTCAAAGGAATCAGAACGACCATTTTGATTTCCTACTACTAAATAAATGGGTAGCATCATTACAACAGTCTGACCACCATCACAATAAAAGCAACTTATAGATCTCCGAAGAACCACAGAAATTCCTAAACTTACCAAGACATTAATGATTGCAAAATCCATAGGCAGGTACAGGTCTACTGCTAACTGTTGTTGGTAAATCTGTAAATGATGTGGAAAAGGCAAACTTTCAACACAGTTTCCATCTGTAATTAAGCTGTAAGGCATATCAATGTCATGTAGTATTATTTTGGAACAGAAAATTACTGTCTGTAATGTTGAGGATACTGGGCTGCCCAGAAAAACTAATTTTTTTCCAAAATGCAGACCTTAGTGATTCACATCTAAGACTCTTCAAAGAGTTAGTTAATTAATTTGCAGAAGTATTTAGACCAGGGAAGTAACAAGGTAATTTTAACTTTACTTTGGAAAATGCGATGTCAGGAACTTGATCTTACACAGAATGAAGATGCAACTTCCAAGCAATGAAGATAATCAAGTTGTTGATCAGCTTATTAGTAGGACAACTTGATATTTTTAAAACTTAATTATACATATTTTTTTAAAACCAACTAATTTTCAGGTTAGTTGACTGCACTGCTCTTCCCTGCACTTGGGGATCTCTGTATATCCCTTTCAGTCATGGATCACGGTAAGAATGTTCTCTTCTCTGAATGTTTGTTTCTTTATATTTTATGCCTCTCTCCTTTTACAGTGAGGGAGGGAAAAGAATTCAAGCTGTAGTGAATCCAAATAATTATATTTACAATCTATATAGAGCACCAAACAAAGCTTATGCATTAATAGATGATAAAAGAAACTGAAGATGAAACCCCCAGCTTATTATAATGTTGTCTCACACAATATTAGTAATACTTGGCATTAACTTCATGTTCAAAGCAATTCAGAAACATTAAGTAATTAACCTACATACAATTTAATGCCTTCTGCCAAGATTGCTGTACACAAGCAAGTAACCAGAAGAAAAAGGAATCAAAACCCAGATTTAATCTGAGAATATGAATAACAGTTATAACAATATTTCTTTTCATTTTTCATCTAGAGTTCTGCCAAACACATTTTACTTTTTTTTTGTTGTTTTTTAATGAACAGAAGACCAACTTTTCTGATTCTTAATTGTTCAGGAGTCACACTGAACTCGTGAGTAGAGCTATAAAGCCTGACAGCCCATGACAGATGACTGGAAGACTGGACCAACTGGATTAGGTATTGTATATAGCACTTACCCTCTAGAATTCTGTCACCCACTGCCAGCTGTTGAACAGCACAAAAAAATTGTAACACACAGTATAAATGAAGAACACAAAGCCATATAAAGGGAGGTTTTACTATTTAAGGAAGCACAAAGGACTAAGGAAGGCTTTCTTGCTGCAACAGACTCGTTCTGAGCAAAAATCAGAACTTCTGAGTAAAACAGACCTAGTCTGGGGTTGCGGGCTTTTTGGCTTTGATTTCCTCATTTATTTAATTCTTTTTTGCCATTATTTTCTGCATTAACCACAGTCTGTGCCTCCACGGTGGAAAGACATTCTTCTGCTCCCTCTGCATGGCAAATAATTTACTTTTTCTTCCATATCTTATCATGTTTCTTCTCTTCACACCTCACTTTCTGTCAAGAAGTAGGAGAACGAGCTGAGAAGTCTGCTGAAAAAGAGCTAGCGATCGATTTAGCTCAGCAGCAGATCACAACAAGTAACTGTAAAAAGCAAGCATCCACAGCAGCAGCGTAGAGCCCCTGGTCCTGCCTGTGTGCACACACCCTGAGCGGGCAGCAAAAGCTGCATCAGCGTTTCTTCCACTCCTTAAACCCCACAAGTATGTGTACATTTTTATCCACTTCTCCAAACAAAAAATCCCTTTGAATATTATTGTCTCCGGCTTCTAAACATATGCAATGTTTTTATGAGGTCTTTGATGAGCGTAGTTCAGTGGGGGCTGGGATGAGACAGGTGAATGTTTATGGAGTTATAAGAGAGAAGACAACAATGGAGTTGGACCACCCAGAAGGAAGGTGGGATCAAGATGCCTTCAATTCAGGATGGATAAAAAAAAATATATAATAACAATTAAGTATGAGACCATCCAGGGAAAACCAAGCAAAAGCAATAGGAAAAGGTGGCAGAAAAGAAGCTAGAGAGTGAGCCCAAGAGGATGAATTATGAAATATAAGTCTTGGAAAGAAAGTTACCTTCTATATTTTTTTCTGGATAAGTGTCAGAAAGAGGGAGCTTGGTGACAAGTGCAAGTGAGGAGGAGATGCTAAAGATTACTTGAAGTAACAGCAAGAAGAAGACAGGCATGGACTAAGAGCAGCACGCTGCAGAACCATGTATCCCTTACACACCAACACAGCACTTCAGATGCCGTGGCCAGGCTCAACCAGCCAGAAGAGACCTGCCAACAAAATCACTGCGAAGAGCTGCAAGAGCATAGTTGGCTCCACCGGTTCAGTCCCTCACCCGCTGGAAGGTGCTGGGAGGATCCCAAAGGCGGAGGGAGGATGGTCCTTCCATCCTCTCTTTCCCTCCCCCTCCTCCCCAGCACTGCTGGCACTATTTCTCTGCACTCACTCTTTCCATGAAAAGGGGGCGGGGGGGGCAAGGAGAAGGATGAAGGGGAGGTGGCGGGTGCTGGTGCCCCAGCACGGTGGCCGGGCGGTCTGCAGGGTCCCGGGGAGCCGTGGGAGCCATGAGGAGCCGCGCTGCTCGCACGTCCATCAGCTGCACTTGCAGAGCGGGGAGGGGAATATTGGATATCGCTTTGGTCAGGGCTGAATCTATAATTGAGAAGATGAGAGTTCATTACAGATTTTGGCCTTGGAGTGCTTGTCTTGGCAGGAGGCTTTGCTGAGTGTTAAAATCATTAGTGAGTGGCCTAAATCTAAACAAACACCCACCTTTTCCATTTATTACTAGGATGAAATGACTTGCCTTGTAGAACTGAAATACCTATAGTTGTCAGCTTCTCATTTCCCAGTGGTGCGTAAAATTCCCTCTCTATGCCTGGCTTTCCCTCTGGTTTAGCTTTCCCTCATGTTCCTCTACTGACAAGAATTGTGTATTAAATTACAAGTTATCTGTCGTGGAATGAGAATTTCACTTCACACCAGACAGAGGTCTGTTGTACAGCGCTAAGAGTTCCTGTTTCTCTGGTGCAGCATTGTAAGGCAAGGCGAAGGTTAAATTAAAAAAAAGGCAGGATGATTTTAACATGATGGTAGATGAAAATTCAGGCATACACAGCAAGGGAGCCATTCTCCATCATTATGAATAGGTAGCTGGACAGAACCAGGCAATATTCATACAGCTGTGTTTTTGTCACTGTAAGTAAACCAACTGGTGGGATCATGACTGTGGAGGAACCACTGTAGTTATTTTAGAGGTTTTTTCCCCATTTTTTGCTGAAGAAGTCTGTCTATATTGTTCCAACCCCAATGAATGCTTCAGAAACTCTGACCCATTTCACAGTTCCTTTGCACAGAATACAGCCATTGCCATGCAGACACCACAGCACTCTGCCTAAAAGAACAACTTATTATTATTACAAAAGAGATAAAAATCATATGTATTATACTCCATCTCTGAAGACCATAACACATGAAATATCCCTCTGTCTCTACCTGGCTGTCTAAAGATAGATAGAACAGCGGAGAAATAGAAGTACCGATTGGGGGACTTTCCCCCTGGTTTTATTTGTGTGTGCAGAAAATGCACATGAAGGAACTTGTAAAGCAAATCATTCAAAAGAGTGATTGGAAACAAATTTAAATGAGTAGTGTTTAAATAATTAACACCTGCCAAAGTAGGAACAGAGGCCTTATTGCTGATATTAAATCATATCCTTTAACGTCTGAAACAGATGACAGTAAGTAATTCCAAAACAGTCAAGACAGGAAACCAATTTTTAGTTCTTGGAAAGTTGAATTAGTTTCAATAAAGTTGATAAAAAGCCTATTTTGATTCTGTTAATTCTACTATGGAAAGCTGGTTTTACATTAAACTTTTTTTTCTAATTTAATATACTGTAACTGAGCATTTTTGAATCATGATTTAAAGTATATTCATTATTCAGTAAACTAATGATGTATGTTCCACCTGGTTGCTGCAGAGCCCAGTAAGTAAAAACTGTGGGCAGTATCTTGTTACCAAGAACAAATATTAGACTTGCCAAGTTTCCAGTCAGTAAATATAACTCACAATAGCTATGCCAGATAGGCAAATAAGGATGTTCCGTAACAGAAGAAAAAAATTTTTAAAAAGACACTGTGTAGTGGTTCAGTCCTAAAACTCAAGTTCCGTAAAAGCACCCATTGCAGAAATTGGCAATTTTGCCTGAGTGAAGTCTGTGGCGTAATGGTTTGGAGCAATGCCTAGATTTTTTTATTCAGAAAGAGTAAGTTAGAGTGTGTGTGTGTGTGTGTGTGTGTGTGTGTGTGTGTTAAAATAACATTAATGTTGAGACACATATGAGTAAAAGCAAAGCTATTCTGGCTGTCACCTCACTCCTAATTCACCTCTGTCTCTTGGTACTTCATCAAACTTGTGCTGTATGGTTAGATCACAGGTTGCTTCTATTTGGAGACTCCCTTCAAGGAAAAAATATGTCTGTCCATCTTAGATGTTATTTTGTGGTATCTGAACCTCCCACAATCATTAATGGATGCTACTAATGCAGCATCCTCTTGAGGTGGGCCTGGGCTTGCAATGGGCTGAGCCCAGCAGACCTGAATGACTGTCCATACCTCTGAGATGTAAAGCATGGTCAAGACCTTCACTCCCCTGGTGCAAGGCAGTTCTCTGCTAGAAGGACAACAGGTCATTTTCTGGAAGGGAGGACTTTCTAGGGACAGAAGTGGTGAATTCATTCCACCAGTAAAATAAAGGCCATGACAAATCTAACTACCTCCTGTTTCAAACACAAGCCTCAGTTCTTTGCCCTGCCTTCTCTAACGTAAATATAAAGAGATGTCTATCTGAAATAAAAAAAATCTTAAAAACCCGACTAAGCACAGGTGACCGTGCCATCTCCAAACATATACCAAGTGCTCAGAGCAACAGCTGCTTCACGTTGCAGATGCATCTGAGCAGGCCTGGCAGTGCTGATAGCAATAGCAAGACCAAAACCAGCCAGGCCAACTGGAAACTCAGTCAAATGGCAACCCCAAACCCCCAAACCATGTGCACAAGTTTTCCTACAAGAAAAGGATGAAAGAACCAACATCTTTTGAATGATGCAGTCATATAGCTTAATGTACGATTGGCAGACATTCAGCTCCAGTAGCAATGGCTGTAGTATAAAAGTTAATATAAAAGAGTACTTTACAGATGAGGTAACTAAGTTACAGACAGATCAAGTTGTCACTTGTTCCTGTAGGATTTGAACCTACCTTCTCAGTTAAAACATCCTTTTTCTGTATGCCTCATTTCCAAAGCACAGCAAAGGATGTTTGAGTGGCTATAGCATTCATGAATGAGAGCTACAGAGGGGGAAAAAGTCTGGGAGGAGAGGGAATATATCACCCCTTTGGTGGCCACAGCTGGAATAAACCTGAAATACTGAAAACACTGACATCAGACTCAGCCTTCCTTTGATTTTACAGGGATCAGAACTGAGGCCCTTCTTCCTATTTACAAACAGCTGCATAAGCTTTCTTTATGAACAACTGTAATTTTTTTCTGGGAAAAAAAAAAAGAATTTATTTGACTTCTTACTGCTTTTTCACCCTCTGTTTTCACCTTTCTGTAGCAACATCTTTTAACAACAGAGAAAGGGAGAGGAAAACCTAAAAACTCCTTTATTTGTACTTGAAGCAAATAGACAGGGAAATGAGACTCAGGGGTTTGAAGAGGAAGGAGTAAAAGTGGGCTCTATTGCTTTTGCTTTTCCCCTACAGAGAAAAAGTGCACTCTGCATCCAGTTCTTTCCCTCCACCTCCCTTCATTTGTAGAGCACAGACACATATTATAGAATAAATATAAAGTACCTTGAGAGACAAGTTTAAAAGTAGATATCTCAAAAGCCGTGTCTACTTTTGTAGTTATGGCAGGGCCTTTTCTGTATTAGAACTTAAGTATTGGTAAAATCAACCAAGTCCATTTTATGTCCTTACATTCCTCACTTTATTTTTTTTTTATTTTAATCAAGTAACCACTTCCCAGCTGCAGGCCAGCAAAATATTTGGGGAGTAAAATTAACAACTTGAAACCAATTTTTTTTAATATAAAAAAATGCATTTAGTTAAAATGTAAGACAAGGTTTTCCAGGTTGCCTGAGAAGCCGTGAACCCGCATGGTCCCTGGGGCTGGTTGCACCTGGCGGAACAGAGCCGTCCCTCTGCAGCAAGCATCGCTCCTTGCACCCCAGGAGAAGCAAGAGCTCTTCGGTAGCCAAGCCAGTGGCGCTGCCGTGGCGTTGCACCCAGGCAAGAAGGAATATACATTCCTTCCAACTCTGTCAAGACACAATACCACCAACCTTTACAGATCTGCAGTGTGGTATTGTTTTAATTCTCCCTCCCTTTTTAAAGATATCTGAGAAAACAAGACACTTAAATAGTCCAATATATTCAAAGTCTAAGTGCAGTGCTGTTACCTAGGAAATACACCACAATGCTGACAGTGATGTTCTTTTAACAAATCCACTTTTAATGGAATATATGGATTAAAAAATAAGTCTATAAATTAACCCAGGAGCTGGATGTGACTAGGTTATTGCTAGAGAAGAGCACCACATTTAACGGTATTTGTACAAAGAGGAACTGACAAGGCTTTGCCAGCTCATATAATATTATTTTAAACAGTTACGAGCTAATGACAATAGGAAAGACACTTTTTTTAATGAAATGGTACTTCCCAGCTTTCTTTGGCCAGGCACAGATCTGCCAGGTCATCTCTATCCCCTGAATAGCTGTATCCTCCCCAGTAAAAATGGTTCTTAACTCCTTTTCATATTGTCTATGCAATTCCCCCTCCGCTCTCTTGTCCTTCCTTGTCTGTTTCCAGTTTGGGTACCTTCTTCTTGCTCTCTCTCTTTTTCTTCTTCTTCTTTTTTTTTTTTTTACTTTTTTGGGAACACAAAAATATGCCAGTCTATTAATGAAGTGCCATTAACTTTCTTACAGATTTTACTTTCTTTTTCCTGTCTCTCCTTTCTAACTCTTTTGCTTTTCTTTTAAAGAAGCCATATTTTGGACCCCAGTACAATTCCCTCAGCAAAGCAAATGAACATAACAGAGTCCCAAAGTGTGTTCATTGAGCCCATCAGAAATGCAAGGGTAGGCACAGTGGCTTAAGCTATATTTACAAGGCTTTGCTCCCCCTCTACTTATGTGCAAGCCAGATGATTCACTGTATGTTACTCACCAGTAATAGTTTGTTGATCTATGCTTCGACAATACTGTGCACAACTACAAGAATTCAGTCAGAGAACAACATCCCATGATGCTGCGGCCCATTTAACACCAAAAATAATGGACAGCTAATATCCTAAATTAAAGTCAACAAAAGCCACAAGCTGCACGCTGATCAGCCACGTGCTTCATTGCATGCTTACTATTAATAAAAACAGTTAATTCTGCTCAGCACACAGAGTTTGAGAATGGAGAAAATTAAATACATCAGTGAGGTATTTGACTAGTTTTAGTAGTTTTCTTGCCTGAAATAATAAATTCAGCTTTCCTGCAGAATTGTAGCGAATGCCTCTCACCTTTTCTAATCCAAGAAACCTGTGACCTTTCTGAAGAAACTCATAGGCTGTCATTTGCAAAAGACAAAATGGCACACAAAACCAAATAACATTTATTCTAAACTTTGATTGCTTGCTTACTATCTATGTAGATGATTTACAGATTGCCTTTATGTGGATTAAAGTGACCGCAGGACTACAAATTTAGAAAAATTCAGCAAGAACATTATGCTGAAAATAAAACAAAAAAGCCCTATCTTGTCCCCAGAATACTGTCTGCTCTGTCACAGCATTTTATAGTGAAGGAGAAAAAATAGTGGCTTTAGGCATGTTGCTCACTAACATTCTATAAAGTCTGTGAATCTTCAGCCTGAGGTTCTTTGTCCCCATGGCTGCAAATGGAGAGCTCTTAGCAAAAAGCTGACATTGGGAGAGTAGCACTTCCCAACAAACCCTGGAGGTCAAAGACAGTCAATGCTCTTCTTATTGAGGCAAGAATGCTTAAAGGGGTACCTTCTATAGCAAATTATATGTTCTGGGAGCACACATAAGATACTGTGCTTTAGTTCTGTGAAGAATGTAGACTTCAGCATCATTAACTAATCTGATTTATAATGAAAATTAATTATTATGGTCATTAGACTAAATGGCCTCTGTCATCTGCAAAGACATAATTGGTACAGAAAATTGTTTCATAGCTAAGGAACAATCAATCAACACAGACTGAACATGCACATGTATTTTTTCCTCTCTGTTCTCTCCCACAGTGAAAACCCAAACACAGAGTGGGGGACTGGGAAGCGAGACAGCTCCTCCCATAGTGAGTGATGTGCTGGGGCAGACACATCCCAGGCTGAATGAGAAGCTTAGAAATGGGGTAGGAAGGGAGAGATGGGGCTTACATGGCTGTAACCATGTTGCATACTCCTGCAGTTGGTGCCACCTTGGTCAATGACAACAAGGGGCTGAGAACTCACAGTTCTCTCAGTAAACCTGCATCAGATATGTACAGCGTAGGGTTTTATACTTATCTCTTTATTGCCAGCTTCACTGGGATGTGATGGAAGGAGAGTAAATATTACAGAGCTTAAGCGCAAATAGATGTGTTCCTCCCTACATTCCTCTCTTTGGAATGGAAGTACTTGAAAGGACAATGACAGATGCAGCACTAAAAGCAAATTTTTTTCCTTCCAATCTCCAGACATCTCTCAGAAGCATGAAATTAACATTGTTAGTTAATTTGAATTTCATATGCTGTTTGGTTCGTTGCCTCTGGTTCAGAAATACATCATAAGCAAAGGTGGGAATTTTCCAAACCACATCTGACAATAGACCAAAGCTTGAATGAATCATTTGAAAAACTTATGATTAACCAGTCTTTCAATTAAAATCTTCCAAGGATATAATGTCTTTATTCAGCAAAGTTTGCTATAAAGAATGCACCTTCTGCATTTAAGATACTGTAAAAAGCAGAGACATAGAAAAGCAGCGTGGAGGAAGCTAAAGGATCCTGCGTATTTCTGAAATGTTTGGGGTACTCTTTTAAGAGTTTGTATCTGACCTATTTTAAAACTTGTCTAGCTAGAAATTTGAGCTGATTTATGCAAAAGCTAAGCCGACTATGTTATTTTATTTTAGACAATTTAGCAAAAAGTGGTAAAAATTTCGAAGTAGACACGCATACATTGTGTGCTTAATTTCTTTTTTCTTACTAGGATAAGCAAAACCAACTGAGTTTTATATTGATATAAACCATTCCTAGAAGTCTTAAAAGCTACCTACTTCACAACAATATAGCTGTGTTAGTTTGAAAATAGTTAAACTGATGCAATTCTTTGTGTGTCAAATGGTTTTAGAAACAGAGAATGTTGTGAGGTTGCTCTGTGGGATAAGAGATTGCTTGTCTTAATCTGCTCCATTCCCCAATCTGTTCTTTAAACCCGTTCCAGATGATCTGGAATATTCAGAACCATAAATGTATTGAGTCTGGAAATTTGGAAAGAGAAAGTATTGAAACCAGAAGATCTGATTTCCTTAAGGAAGAATACAAGAACATCTGAGCTCTCGCCAAAGGGCTTGTTCTGGGTTCTGTATTCAGCTTCCGGGAGGTCATTTGATATAAAAGCTGTTCTTTCCATCAGAAGATATGCTATTGTTCTTTGTATAGTCTCATACCAGAATGAACAATTAGCATTTTAAGGAAGGGATTGTCTCCATGGGACACTGGAGCATGGTCACAGCATTTTCGTATCTATCTAGTTTCAGTTCATCAGTTAAGATAACCAAACCTAAATCTATCAAAGATGTTTATTATTGAACACTGAGACATATTTACACAGTATTTACAGCAGCAATAATGAAATGTTGAGTTTGAATATCTCCTTGAGAGGACTGCAGAAACATTTCAACTATATACAGGCAATAGTTGTTGTTCTTGCTTTGTCAATAGGAAAAAAATTTTCAGAGAAGTAAGGCTGACTGGCTAATTTTTTAAGAGTACAGACTGAAGGACAGTGAATAAGAGCACAGGGGAAAACTATAAAATATCCAAACCTTGGTTTGGGCCAGTGTCATGCCCTGAAAATTAATCTTTGCCTCCTCATTAAGGCCACAGAGTCAGTTCTACATGGCTGAAAAGTCATGAGCCAGCCCAGCAGACAGGCAAAGTGATTCACCCAATATCCCCGACAAAAGAGCTCCTCAGTGGCAAGAGCTGGAAGCTGATATGATGGATGCCTAACTTCTCAACTCATCTCCTTCTTCTTCTGAGATTATAAACATTATTTCTTCAACCACAGTAATCAAATTCCTAACTAGCACTGATGTCTTTTACAATATGTAATATTGCAAAGGTTCAGTACTAAACAGTACTTATCTCAGCTGCTGTGACCTACAGAAACATAGTTGCCTGCACTGCCGTTCAAACAATCATGAGCAACACAGATGGTTTGGGGGTTTATTTTATTTTTACCACTGGAGCAATGAGGTTTTGATTTTAAAATGTTTGTGATCTGCAGAAAATCCCAGGTTTGGAACTAGGTGATGTCAGGTTTTCAGTGAGATGCAATGCTCTTGAGCAATTGGCAACTGTATCTTGTAAGTAAATGCCTATCAAAAAAAAGGAAAAAGAAAAGGAAAAAAAGAAAAAAAGAGTTCGCAATTGTTTTAAAGGAAAAGAGAAAATAAATGTTTGGGGCTGCTCTGGCCTATGGATGTCAAAATGTGTTCCAGTAGCACTGGGTCCTTCCCTTGACTAAAGTGTTTTTCAGTTTACAGTATAAATTATGACAGAGGTAATAATATTGAAGAGGTAGGTAGGTGGCCAAGACAAATGCGCCATGTGGCAGAGGACGGAGTTGAGTGAAGAATGACAGCAGACAAGCAGCTGTCATCCAAACCGAGTGTGTGCTATGCTCAAGATCACTGAAAAGGGGGAATGTACAGCAAAAGAAACATTTGTATATTCTCTCCCGTTCCCAGACTGCAGCATTCTTATGTGCATAGATTCTCCAGACCTGTCGTGTTTTCCACTCCTTATGCTGCTTTTATGGATTCATGCACGTAGGGGAGAAAGGTTTTATGTATCCAATAAAATATGTGAATGTGTTGGTATATAAACATGTAGAGTAGCTTATAATGATTTCCAAACTGTACAAACTAAGAAGAAAAAGAAAAAGCAGTAAGAGAATTATTCTAATAGCTTTTATGAATGTGCTCCTTCCACTGTTGTTGCCTAGAGCTAACAGTAGCTGAACAAGAAAACTCATTGGAAGACTAACTGAAACTCAGCATTTCCCTGACGCAGGTGCGTCTAGTCCTTTTTTTGCAGGCAAAATCTCTAGGAGGGATTGTGAATTACAAGCAGTGAAAACACAAAGGCAGCAGCCCTGCAGATGAACAGGACAAAATTCAGATAAAATTGAACTGAGTAGAAAAAAGCAGAAGCACGACGCTTTCATTAAACTTACAGGGTGAAGCACATAACAATAAAAATGACATATTTCAGTTGTAAAAGGAGAGGCAGGGTCCTATGGTTTCCATTTGGTCTGAACCAGAAATGGGCATTTTTAACACAACTTCCATTTATGTCTCCTCCATGCAACTGCTCACTATGTTATGTTCATTTACCCTTGCGCAGATCCAACAAAGGCAGTCAGAAGAAGAGCTGCATTTGAAGGCGGGTAAGTAGAAAAGCTCTGGAAAAATAATTAATCTGAATATCAGAACATTCACCACTCCTATCGATGCATGGAATAGACTCAGCTCGAGTTTGGGGTCTCAGGACAAGCTGGCATAGCTGACATTTGAGCAGCTACCTCCTTTTATTTGTCAGCTGAGAAAATCTCATACAGAAATCATGGAGAGGTGATAAACACCAAACATTGCAAATTCTGCTTCTGCAGAACAAAATGCAGCATCCAACGGCTTTAATGCTCCGGATAGGTATTGCCTCAGCTTGCCAATTTCAGAGTGGAACCACACTTTAAATATTCTGCAGACTGTAGTTAAGTGCTGTAGTATGTTAAACTTTCCAGTCTTACATATTTCAATTGATTCTTTGTTCTCCTCTTTCAGAACAGGTTAATGAAGCTAAAGGGAAGGAGAGGAGGATTGGTTGTTCAATCAAACTGCAACATATGGAAAATCCAACATTTCAGTGAATTCTAGGAGTAAGCTAACACACCTATTCTGGTGAGACTGGTATTAATAGCTACTTATTCTTCTGTTTCATTCTTAATTTAAGGATTTATAAGCACTTTACAAACACAAATTAAGCGTTGCCTGAAGAAGATATGGCAATTATTTTGTTTTTCCGGAAAGTGAAACTAAGGCAGATTTAAGAGGTTAAATGACTTACCCAAGATCACAATAGAGTCAGAGCTAGACTCTACGTCTCTGGAATTCCAGTCCCATCCATGAAATCCTGATCCCACACTCCCTCCCTTTGCAAAGAAAAAGGGGAGAAGTAAGGAAGGTTACTGTTAAGTTAATCCTGCTACATTTTCAGGCTCCTTATGTTGGAGTGTCTCAGTTGATGTGCACACAAACAGACAAGAAATCAAAATACTTCCCCTTTCAATTTAACTATTACAAAGTTTCCCAGTTCCACACATACATAAAAAGTGCATTTTGAGCAGAAGCATTTAAAGGGATAACATAAAAGTCAGGAAGCAAAAAACAGAACCTCAAAGTCACAGTAATTAGCTCCACATGTCTAGCTGATAATTAGTGATGTCTTTTTTTTTTTCTTTTTTTAATAAGGAAAATGAAGACACCAGAGTGGATGTTACTTGATTAAATAAGCTATGTAATTGCCATGGCCACATAATCACAAAGTCAGGGCACATCCCTTAGCGGAGACCACACGGGCATACGTGCCACATGCACATTTTCCTCATTGTGCCAGTCCCCCCCTTTCCCAAACTCCTGTACACAAAGGAAAGAAGTGTTCATAAATAACCCTGATCCATGAGTGCATCGGGGAGAAAATTACTTGTAAATGTCACGAATGGCTGATAAGAAGGGAGCAGGCAAGCGCAGAGGAGAAATCCATTCTCTGCGTGCATTTACAAGCTGGTTTGTCCAGAGAGTGAGCAATAGGTCACAATTTGGCACAGCAGTTTCTTTTTAACTAGCAGTCCCTCCCAAATATGCAAAACAAGAGCTTAAGAGCTGCGGGAGCTCAGCCTCTATCAGAGGAAGCCCTGCAACATTCTCCCAAAGAAAGTAAAATTAAGCATTCTCGTGTATATTCCGTCAAAACAACCACTGAAAAGGTTAAAAAAGCCAACAACAAGCTAGGAAATTACTGTAAAATGTATCAAAAGGTAGTTAGGACTCTTACACATCTCTTGTAATTAGCAGTACTCCTATTGCAAATAAAACTATTCTCATTATCCCAGCTCTACCACTGCTGCCTAATCCCATGCTTTCCTCTTGGCATTTACCTGCACAATCCCTCACCCACCACCACTGCTCACACACTCCATAATATAGCAGTTACTTTAGGTTCGGCTGTAAATAATGCATGCCCATGCCTGCCATCTAAATCCTCTTAAGTTAGAAGTTATTTCCAGTCATAAAATCATAGAAATTAGAGGCAGAAAGACCTATTAGTCCATTTAGACCAAAACTCCACACCAATGCAGGATTGTTCCCTGCAGTACACTTTCTACCGCTTTGTCCAGTCTAGTTTTAAGTGTCTCTAGGGACCTCTTTAAATGTCTCCAAAGCGGTGTTTCTACTATTTCCTCAGAAGGATTTTCCACAGGCTGAGAGCCATGCTTGACAAGTGAGTCATGCTTGTTTGAAAGCGCTGGTCCTGGTAAAGCTCTACAGCTTTGGCTTGTGCCTTTTAATGCCTGATTGGCATTGTCTCAGGCATGTCATCCGAGGTCTCTGAGAAGGCGAACTGTATGAGGAGTCCACTGTTATTGCTGCAGTTCTGTAAAATTAATTAGAAGTAATTTAGTGCTGACAGGCTGGTAACCTTTGCAGCAGTTGCGTTGCTTTGGGATGTCACAAGACTACACATGTTTCATCCTGCCACTTCTGCCAAATGTATCTTTACCCATATAGGTGTTACCTGCTGCAGGGGAGTGCACCACAGATGAGAGGACTCTGCGACATGTGCACTGTGCCATGAGGAAAAAAACCTGATAAAGGATGGCAGAAAGGGTGATGGGCTGTGTACCAACTCATTCATAGTTTGGGGCAGGAAATCTTAGGAGGAAAAGAGTAGTAAGCTTTCTTGAGAAGTTTCTGGTACTTCAAGCACTGGCTGACGTTTAGATGGGAAATGCATAGGAATGGGCTTGTGCTCAATCTGCTTCTGGCCAGTTTTCTGAGGATGCAGCCTGATGGCAGCTGCAGTGTGCATGAAGTGCTCTGTCAGCCGCCTAGTGCACAGAAGCAGCTTAAAAAAATAAAAATAAAAATAAAAATCTGAATCTACTCTATGACCTGTCTGACTACTCTGCCACATGAGCCTTTGCATCATGTGAGGGATGGGATGGGACGGGATGGGGTTGTGTAGGATGGGAATGTGGCGTGGAAGACGGGGAGGAAAATCTCTTTTCTGTAGAGCCCTCATTCTGAGTCGGTCACACTCACTGTGAAACTGTTTTCAGCCACCACTGCTTCATCTAAAATCCAAATCCAGAAAAAGTGGGGCTCGCTGGTGTAGTGATAGTAGACCAGTAGGAAAAGGCCACATACCCTTTAATTCAAATAGATGGAGTTCTGTTTTGGAGTAAAGAATTGTTTCAGATGTTGCCCAGAATTAGCTGAACTTCAAAACCTGTGACAGACACAACTGACAAACTGTGTTATGCCTAACCTAATTGCCTCTTAAAAACATTTTTTATATCTATCTTAAAGCCAGATAGCCTCACCCAAAAGGTAGTGTCATGTCTACATGGGAAAACAGAAAACCAGGTAGGAAATCCAGAATTGGATTTCCTACAGTCAGCTTATGGAAGCAAACCAGAAGATCATATAAACAAGCAAAGGAAAAAAAAAAAAGGATGGCATTTATTCCAGTGAAAACTCTCGCAAAAACTGATCTGCTTGCAAACTTACTCCAGCAATCAAAAAGGGATATGCCAGATGAACTGTTCAGCTACCCATTAACACCAGCTCAGACCCCAAAGCGTTCAGACTGTCCCACTCCCGCTCCAGAGCCAAGCCTCCCTCCAGACTTTTGCTGCCACAGAAAGCAACAGTCCTCAGACAGAAATACACAGAGAAATCACTTTCCAAACAAAGTTTGGAGGATTTATCATGGAAGAGCGTGCCTCTGCATGTGCATGCATGTGCACCTTGTGGGAAGGGGAGGAGAGCACGAGAGGGTGATTACATGGCTGGCAATCACTCATCTTCTCAGGGATGCTTGTACAAGACGGGTGAGCTGTCAGCACTTCCTCAGCCCTTTGCCATGCTGTCCCTCAGCTAATGTCCCAAACCAAACACACACACACATATAAAATAGCATATTACTCCTTTAAGGCTGCACCTGTACATTTATATTCTGTAATATTGCTTATGGGCACAAAGAGAAAATACCAAGTTAGTCAAAAAGTTCACAGTACTGCACAAAGGTTCACTATATTGTGAGCAATGATGCAAAATGTGATGAGGGAAAACTTTTAACTAGCAAACAGTTCCTCTACAGGATCTGCTGGGGAAGGAAATGTGCCTCCAGCCCATGTTCTTCCATGTAAGCATTCATGTTATCTCCTATAATATGGTTTGTGCCCCACTTCACCTAAAAAATCCAACTTTGTTCGGTTTTCCCACTGTAAAAAAACAAATAAGTAAATAAAATCTAAGCTGGCATATTTAAGCAAGCACCAATGTGCTTCAGCTACTCTGTGCCTGGCTCTGTTTCACTCTGGAACTGTACACAGTCTGGAAGAAAGGAGCTGCAGATTGCTCATAGGATATAGAGCTTTTTGTGCCAAATGTATCTACAAGCTTCAACATCAGCTCAGGCAGATGTCTCCAGGTCGTGAAGTGGTAAGGATAGCAATGGAGGACTGGCAGAGTAACACGATGACTAACATTGCCACAGGTGAGGAGAGGCTGGGAGAGGCAAAGCAGTGAATAGAGGATGGATAGTGGTAGGGTGTGAAAGCTGTTGATAATCTGGCCCAGAGTTTCCTCTGAATTCTCTCCCCACAAGAACAAGCTGTTGTGATGGTGGTTGTGACTGCAGCAGCTAGCAGACACCTCAGTCAGCATCAGCAATACAGAAAGCCTGAGGAGAAAACAATGGGACACCTATCCTGGAAATCCACCTCCAAGCTGTGCAAGGGTGCAGCAGCATCCGTTACTTCTTACTAAGCCTTTACGTTCACCTGGAAGGAGTTTTTCCATCAAGAGGTTAATCTCTGTACACAACCTCTCGCACAGACAGAAGCTCAGTAAGTCATGGTCATGAACTCTTCCACCACCTACAAACCTGACTAATGCAATGTAACCCAGTGGCAGCTAAGGAGGCACCAAGAAAAATGCAAATCAGGTTGCCTCACACGCGGCATTCATGCCTGCCCCACAGCACCACTGGTCAGCAGTTGGTTGAGCGATATGAGGAATACGGGTGACACTCCATGGCAAACCACAGAAGAAAAGCGGAGAAGGGAGTAGGTCTTCCGTACGGTCTCTTTAGTTGAGCATGCCAAGCAGATAAGGGCTTTTTGAAAGCTTCCTGCTTCTGGGTCTTTTCCTCCTAGGCTTTAATACAGATTTCGTTTATTCAGCCTTCTCTTTGGTTAATGGGAATAAAACTGATGGATAAAAATCTCTCCCAGGAATATGCATACAAAAATATGGTTTCAAAGATGCCCTCAGTGTAGCCACCCATGCTCTGACTGGCAGCTGCTCAAAAAACATAATTTCTTGAATACAAAATAGTAAGTAACACCATATTTCTTAGCTCATGTCCCACCACAGTTTCATTTCAGCACAGCGAAACCTCATTAATTCGCACTTTGCTTATCCGCACACCTTATAATTCACACGTAAAAACAGCAGTCAGCAAAGATTTAACAACAATGTGCTTTATTGAGGTCTCATGTTGCTGAGATTTCATTATTCCTACAAAATATGCTACCGTTCATTCACTAGTACAGTAAGATTTCAACATCACCATAAATATCTCAAACTAGAGATAGGTTCACACTAGCAAAGTTTGGCTCTAAAGTCCACGTCTAGGAAATGCCGAAGTTTGAAGCTGGAGGAAAAATAGTTGTGAGCAAAGGCAAAATGAAACTAGATTATGATCACAGCTTGTGGTATTTTCTGCATTATTGTATTTCTTTGCCTTTCTAAAGCACCTTTTGTTAGGTTACACACTAAGAAATGGATTCTTACTTGCATCCAGAGAGGCTTTTATCACAGGGTACAAAGGAGGCTTTAGCACATATTTGTACTTCTTCAGTTCTGGAAAAATCTTCAGGAGTTCTGGACAAAGGGTCTTTAATGGTCCCAAATGCAGTTTACAGATACTTTTATGGCAGTTGCTAACCCATCCCATGCAGGCTTTCCCCCTGCTCCCCAGCAGTTATTGATTATTGAAACGTGAATGAGAACCTTGAAGGTCTATGACTGGCAAACACATGGTGGGGAGGAGCAGAGTGCGGCTGCTTCACCCCGGGCCCAACACAGCAAGGCAAACCACAGAGGTCAAGACACTCTCAGACCAACTTGTGTCATAGGCACAGAAAGCTGAGGTTTTGGAGATTGTATGAAGTTTAGGCTTATGAATTATGTTCAAAATGTCTGGAGATACTGTAGCAACAAGGAGAGTGACCCATGCTCTGGTCAGCACATTTGGTATTCAGAGACCCCAAAGAGAGGTTAAGATACGGGTTTCCCTCTGTTCATACTGAAAGCTTTCCCGGTAATATCTAACTCACTACCTTAGGCATTAGTACTACTGGTTGTTTCTTAAAACATTCCTTTAGGAAGACTGTATTTTCTTGAATTCTAAGCCTTCAGCTCTTCAGGGCTGAGCCTGCCTTCTCACTCTGTCTCTAGGTACAAACACACATTGGGGTCACAATTCTCGCCTGAGGGCTGCCACTGCAAAATGAGCAACAGCATGGCTACAGCCGGTGCTGCTACACCTCTCCTCACCCTCACTTCTCCCCTCCTGCCGAAGCCAAGAGCACCAACGCCCCATTTCCATCCCCTTCACCTCCCAGACCTCCACCCCACTCATTATAATATTCTTCGGTTATGTACTATATCTGTTTCTTTGTCCGTTTAAAGTCTGTTGAGCAATAATGTTTGGTAAAATACTAAGCAAACGAATGCCTAGAGGTGGAGAGGTATCCTTTCACAGTGCACAAATTATTGCATCATTCAAGCAGTGGTTTTCTGTCACTGTTCTGTAACACAATTAGACTTACAGTTTTGTCCCAACTGCCATGTTCATTCCTACATCCTGCTTATTTCCAGAAGAGATGTAGCCATTTTTGTGCTACTTATATCAGAAATCATGTAAGTCTTTACCATTTCTATACACTGCTTGTCTGTGATTTCAAGAACGCAAAGTAAGTCCCTAATAAGAGCAACGTATGTATCTTTTCATGGACAAAAGAGTGACAAAGCTTTTACCATTTTACCAGATTTACTGTTTGATTTTCACATCAGCAATTTCTTTAGCAGAAAAGCTGTTAAACTGCTCTCAGGAATAACATTTTAGTTCCACAACTGTCGCTCCACACCTCCTTCTGCCTACTTTTCCCCCAACCGTGTGCCAGATTGCAACAGTTATCTGACTCCTACTGTGAATTTCAAGTACACAATTTAAGTCACATATTTGCCTTGTCTACACAAGAGTTTTTTAGTATGTGAGCTCTTTTGGATGCCTGTAAAACTTCATTCTTCAACACCCAAAACTTAAAGGTATGAAAGCATAGAAGCAACTGTCAGACTAGGGTTTATATCATCGAATACAATGGTGCAAAACAGCAGTCAATACTTTATGCAAGAAGATGCAATTAAATGCCTGACACACAGAGAAAATTCCATTCACACAAAGTTTACAACCTTAATACCATTATAAATTGCTTTATCTTGTGAATTATCTCCAGCTTGAGTTCTTTTCAAGTTGGTTGTATTGCAGCTCAGGATGACCTTCTCATTCACATAAATGTCCAGTCTTTCCTGAGTTTGCTAAACCTTTGGCCTGAAAAATATCCCAGGGAAGTGAATTGCAGAGTCCAGCTCCGCATGTGTAAAATGTATTGCTACTTGTCCAAAATCAGTTTACCACCGATTCAAGCAACCGCCTTATTTCTCTCAACATTTCCTAATAAGGTCCTATCAGCATGCTTGCATCTATTAGGAGCGAGAATACATCTTGAGACAGCTTTTGAGATGTCATTGTGTATCAGTGTGGTAACACGATGGGGAACGCAGGCTTTGTCATGGGGAAGGTGGTGCACGTCCTCCCAGAGCTGATTCATTTCTGTCCTTTGGGCAGTAGCGAGAGCTGCACGGCGGCAGCAGCACAAGTCATGTCAAGAGTCTGAGGTGATTATTCAGCTGCCATTAGCTCTTTGCTTTTCCCTCACATGCAGATCAAAACACCTTGCAACAATGTAATCAACACTTCAAATTTTACAATCCACATTTTTCTGATAAGAAAATGAGACATAAAGGGTTGTACCCTAACCAAGACAAACTCAATTAGCAAACTGGTGCCTCTTTCAGCTTGGGTATTCTTCAAAGTGCTAGCTGCAAGCAGATTTCAGCAATCCAGGCTCCTTAGGCCACTGAACTAATTTTTTTTATTATTATCCCTGTCGATGGAGGCAAAACATATGTGCTTTCAACAAAAAAGGGGAAAAAATTATGTAAATGAGTAGGCAAAGACAGTTGCACCACCTGTAGCTAATATTGCCTGGCTAACATTTGCATTTATAAATTCTCAAAAGCTACAAGTAGGATGTACTATTAGAAAAGACTAATTCTTCCAACTGGAAGATCAAGTTACTTAAAAAAAAAAAAAAAGAAAATGCCAGCATAGAATTGAGAAACAAGATTGTAGTGTTTCAACACAAAGAAAGGTGATATCGCTCTTCTCTTTACATTTTTAATATTTTCACAGTTTATAATAGTAATAATGACATCCAGATTTGGTGTTTCCTGACAGTTAATGACTGTCTGAGTTAAAGGCTCTGTTTTACTTTGGGACCTCAGCTATGCCATCCAGCCACTGAGGCTCAAAGAAGCCCACCTGTGTAGTCCAGCTACCTTGGCTGAAAGATGGAGATCTTCCCAACGGGAAAAATCTGTTGCCCGGTGCACAAAAGGGTCGTCTTTTTCTGATTAGCTTAGCCTCCAGCGTACTACAGGCCACTGTGGGACGAGTATTATAGGAAAGATAGAAAACCCATGCTTTGCTGCTCTTGTGTCTCCCCAGCCTATTTATGTACAAGATTTCTAGATAGAAGTATGTGACCATGTGCCATGAGATCAGTGCATGTCAGACCCAACATGAATAGCACGGATGGGCAAAAATTACCCAAGAAAATGACAGATAAATTTCCAGAATTCTCAAACTCTTTCCAGACAAGTTTTCTGTGCTTGGAAATATCAGGAGAAGGCTTACAGCTGTTTGGAAGCCCAACAGGGCCATCAGTAAGGATAGAAGAATCATGAAGAACTGACTGGTTTTTGTCAGCCTTGTTATTGGAGCCTGTCCTGCGCCTGTCAGAAACACGCAGCAACCAGACTCAAAACTGAGTTAGTGCCAAGATTTTCAATGCTTTTTTTCCTGTGGGATCAGTTCAGAAAATCTAACAGGAAAGAAGAGGTGCAAACTCAGGACCTCATCTTTCCCCATGTGTCCCATAAAATCACAGAATATCTATTTAGCTACGTTTGGTGTGCACCAAGCACAGGGAGGAGAAATTGCCCACAGCCAAGTGTGATGAAGATGTTTAAAATCTCCCCTAGGAGCACCCCGGAGGAGCTGGAGAGGCTCTAAATTAAAGGCTACAGGTGTTTTGCACCAGGCATGTCCATTTAGAGACTTTGCCCTGATGCTCTTTTTACAACATTCTCCTCTAGGATCTTTTTCTGTCTCATATTCTTTTATTGCAGTACCAATTAGCTGAAACAACGATATGAACTCTTCACCCTGCTGTGAATATTAAAGAATGTTGTGGAATGAAATAGAGAGCACTACCAAAGAAATAAAGTGGATTTTATTAGCCAGACTTAAAGGATGATAGAAGTCTTTTGGGGTTGTCTTGATTAACTGCATTTCAGTGAGATTAAGGAAGCCTATTTAAGGAGCGCTATAAATGTATGTACTTGTATATTTGTCAAGTCACCTCATTATGTGCACAGCTCCTGGCATATCAGGACTTTCTATTCACTGGCACTCTCAAGCTCATATGAAGATCAATAATAAAACCCCCTCATATCTGCTATGAAATACTTAGCTATCTCTTTGGTTTCGTCATCCACCTGAAAGCAGTAAAAACCAATTTTTTTTAAGCTCACTTGACAGAATGGTGTCTTAAGGTACATGGATGTTCCAAGAAAAGTATGCAGCATTACCCACATCCTCCAGAAATGAAGAATGACCAAGTGATTAAGCTTCCCTGAGAGAACTATGTAGGGCAACTTGTAAATTGTTGATAGCACTGTTCTACTCTCCATGCCACAAAAAGAGAATCACATACACTATGATACTCCGTCAATGCAAATACCTACAAGATGACTTCGTACTTTCCTCCCCATTGCCCCTCTGCTATACAACTTTCCATCTCCTGGGCATGCACTAAGTACCTTCTTATTCTTCAGTCAACTTTTAAAGTAGATTTCCCTCAAAACTCTTCTCACTATTTCCAGCATTGAGGCAAGAGCAGACTTCTGCCTCCTTTCAGAGCTATCAAGAGACAGAGCAATTGGGAGAGGGAGCCCGTCCCTCTACATCCAGTTAGAAAGCAGTCAAGCCATGAAGACATGTGGTTCCTTGGACAGTATGGGAAGGAGGTCAGTACTGAACATAGACCTGGCTTTAGCCCTGCTACCACATGCTAAGTAAATCTGAGCTCACCCAGGTTTGGAGTTAGTGGTCTTTCAAGTCATCCTACACCTCCACAGAGCCTGCTCATTTTGGAATGGGAGTAGAAATCTCACTGGAGGTCACTGGAGCCATCAGGTATATGCATCCTGGAGCAGGTCCTGTGTCATCCCACAAGTATCAGGGTGTTAACTTTGGCTCCTTAATCTCATAGGCATCCAAATATGTTCCTCTTTAAGCCACAGCAGCTAGTGATCAATGAATGACACCAATGACCAAACATTTTTCTCTCCTATTTTGTAGTAGTTGGATTCACAGTATTAAAACCAGCATATAACTGAAAACCTCCCAATTTGGATACAGTGGTTTGTTATTAATTGTCATCATTTTTTGCCACATCTGGGAGGTTGATTTGCAACATACTTGTCCTCCTGATAATAGAAAAACAGAGAGATGTTAAAAAGCTTCCTTCCCTGCAAACTAGAAGAGAGCAGTTTCCAGCAATGCTGCTTCTTCCCCAGAGAGAAGAAGCCCACCCTGTAATGATTGTAGAAGGTCCTATTTAAATGGTTTTAAAACAATGGGAAGGAGAAAAAGGGAGTGAAAAAGGGACATTTAAGCGTTCCAAAACTTTGAACAGATTTGTTCTTCTCATGTTGGTGCACACTGTGCAGCATTAGATCACATGCTGCTAATATCATGTTGATTTACGGTCTGCATAAATGGAAATAAATGGCATTTTCTGTTACCCGGAGAATAATAGATGGCCCTGGAATGAACACAACACCACATTCACACACCAGGCTCTGTTCATGTCACAAGCAAGGGGAGTGCAACTTCGTAAGGGCGGTCCCTGCCATTCCCACCAAAAATCTTTGATACCCACTGATTTTAATGAGTAGGAGTGGACATTTAGGACAGCATTTTCCAAAGTGTCTGAATGATTTAGAAACCAAAGCTGTGGTATAACAAAGCAGGGGAAATGTTGGGTGAATTTCTCCCTTGAATGAGAAACTGGAGACTCCCCAGACCTTTCCACAAAGTTCACCAACCACACAAGTTGGTCAGGATCCTCTGCGTCAGTTCCTTCACCTCTTCCCTTCCCCACAAGCAACCTCAGGGCTTTTTCTCATCACTTTCCTCCTGGCCTGAGTGACTTGAACTTGCTCTTGAGAAAGACGAGGTCCCCTCTTTAAATGTCGTGTGGGTGCTTAAACAGGGGAGACCTAAACCTCTAAGCCAGTGAAACCCCCACACCACCTTTGAAAATGTGACTTTGGACACTAAATCATTCTGAAATGTTTTCTAAAACTTACCCAGAGTGCCTAGCAGTTAAAACTTAAGCTCCAGCGTAGTCTGCGATTACGGACATACAAGCAAAAGCAATGAGTTACTTTGGTTTAATGACTCATTATTTAAGGTAATAGGTTTTACTTTACAACCAGGGAGGGTAAGTTTGTGCAACCAGCCAGTTACCATCGCTCAGCTGATGAGCAATACCCTGGTAAGATGTGGCAACCTTGTTGCTTTTGAACATGTGCCCACACACTCCTCCATTATGATGGGGCCGAATAGAACTCCAAATAGCTTGGGTTCCAAAACAATCTCAAACAAAACTTGTCCTTTAATAGACTTACAGCACTGCCAAAACATTCACATTTCAGGCTGAAAGACTGAGTATTTAACCTCAGGACACAGATGATTTTCTGTTATTGTTGCTGTTGGCAAAGAAGGGAAGGTTAAATAAGTTTGAGACAATTTCATTTTTGATTCTGTATAAATATAGTCATGGCCATAGTGTTTTCTATTTCTCTGGTTAGATGATTAAAACCCTACCATTAATGTGTGCTAAATTCCATATTGTAATTAAAGGAACAGCTGGTAAAGCCACATACTATTAAGGTTGCCTGATGCGTCACATATTAAGATTTTGCTTCCTTATGGACAAGTCTTCACTACAGCTGAATTCTTATCTTTATATTTGCTTCCCGACATGCTTACATCTTAATTGTACAATCTTTAGGGGGGGACGGCGGAATGGTGTTCTGAATATATAATTAATTCCCAAACATATTAATAGAACGTTGAAATTATTAGGACCTACCTGTACTTCCTTGAGCAGGTGCTATTATATACCATGTTCATGCACTGATGACAATTAAAAGATTGAACAGTTCAACTGAGTCCAATAAAGATTGGTATGCCATCACTGTACAACATTATTCAGTTTACTTGGCAGCTATATCCCAGTAGAGATAACTAAGAGGAATTTAAGAAGATAAAACTTATATAGCCACTTATATAGCCATTGGCCTGTCATACCCCGTATCTTACAGGGGCCAGTACCTGATACTCCAGAGGAGGGTGAAAATTGACAACAGCATAACTGGATGGTTGGGCTTGCAGTGTGGTGGGGAAAGTGTCCTCATGCCTCTTATGCTCCTTATCTTCTGTAGCTGACAGAGCCAGGAGAAGGAATTAACATAAAACATTTGACTTTGTTTGCTCTGATGTTCTATGCTCTCCAAGACACATAGGGATGTAAGTGCAGAAAAAATACTGTCTCCCTCACCACTGCTTGCAATAAAACTAGAGTCCTAATACAAATCCTTTCAAGAGAGGGGTTTCTGAAATTCCCTTACAGTGGATCCACACTAACTTAGGCCAACACTAAAAGGGTCGGATTCCCTCATCTTCAGTGACTTCAGTTATTATGGCTTAAAAGGCTGAGAGGACAAATTTATGCAGGCACGTATCCACACTTCCTCTTCAGTTGCCACAGCTAAATTTGACAAGGATCATGAATCACAGCCCGTAGTGACACAAAACCACTCACACAGTCCCCAGTGAAAGCAAACTTGTGTCTGCTTTCCGACAGATATTTGCCAAACAAAAATGCAAGAATACACTAATTAGGACTATGATATATGCTGGATATATGCTGCACGCTGACAGATATTCTCTACTTGGAGAACTCGGTAAAATAGGTGAGGGAGAGGAAGGGTAGAAAGTGATACAGAGATAAAGTTAAGTGAAATCTCCAGGGTTCCTTAACAAATAAAAACTAGGGTCCAGGACAGAGGTTTTCTAAATGCTTTCCTGCTGAGAAGTTTATATAGGAATATTCGGTTTCTCGGGGAGGAGGTAAATGAGAAGAAAGTTCATTTCTTCCACTACGATTTTAATAAGGAAATAAGCTTCCATTATCTTATTTCTTTAGCATTTTCATTAAAAAGTGAAGCCAAACCTACCAAGGCAGACACAGCTGAAGCAAAGCTAACCTAAATAACCCCTTGGCTGCAGCTTCGTTTCATCAAGGTCAGCCACTAACACACATATATACATATGTATGTTATATATATGTATTTATATTAGAATATAACACTTAGTAACAGAACTGTAAAAAAAGAAACAATTCCATCTTCACAAAGAAAATTAATAACCACCTCAATACTTCTAAAGAAAAAAGAAAAAAATATTCCGCTTTCAACCAAAAATAATTTTTGATCTTCAAACAGAATCTGCAACACCGGTGAGTTCTGCTTATTTCAGGGCAATTACAGTGCAGGAACTAGCTCACAAATAGATTTCCTCCAAATAACATCCCTATTTTTTGATACTCACTGAAATTCTTTGGACTGGAATTCTCCAAACACAACTTGCTCTTTCTTAATAATAGTTTGCTTCTATTCAGGTAAAGCTAAAACCAGAAAGGTAGAACTGAAGGCAGAGCCACCACAGGGCTTTGGAAGCCCAGCCCTGCGTACAGTACTGATTCAACCAGGGCAGATGAATTGTGCACATCCAGAACAGCTCTCCACCACATGGATATCAGCCAGGTAGACTCAATACCACTGCAATCTAGAGTGGCTCTGAACCTCAAGTTTGGGTTTGCACACAGTTTATCCAAGGAGGTCTTTCTTCCGATGCAGGGAAAAAGAGGAATGTGCCACCAGTTTGTCACAGAGCCCCAGGGTTTGACTGAGAAGCCAGCAGTGTGACCTGGCTTCTGGCAACACACCTCACTGGCTGGGACAAGCCACCCAGGTGAAAAACCCTTGAGAATAGAAGGAAAGTTCAGGACAGTCCTCATTCAAACAGGCATTACATACATCTACCTTTGGGTAGCCAAAGGGCTGCCAGCAGAGAAGAGTTGCCTGTGTTATTTCCTCCTCCCCTTCACTTCTTGAGAAGAGGACATCCAACACTTAGCCTGGGGAATGTCAAGCTTTTCAAGCAGGTGGATCACTCCCTGGTTAGGAAGAGCCCTCTTTCAGATGTGCTGCAGGTTTGGTCAGCTGGGGAACAGGGACTCTCCTCCAGATACCAAAGTATTTCCTTTAACTACCTAAACACAGTTGCTCTTGCAAGTTGGGTGGTACAGTACAATATGACAGCACTTCTTTTTAAGTCGCAACACTCTACATAATACAGATCCCCAGAGAGATCTGAGTGCTGCATTTTATTGCACTTTAAAAACACTGTGCTAATAAATTCCAGCCTCATATAAACTACATGGACAGAAGTGCTCTGCCCATGCAATCTGCCTGCCCAGTAGAAAACGTGTATTATTCTTAAAAAGTCCACAGCTTAAGGTTCCTCACTGGAGTGGTACAAATGACAGGAAGAGCTGTGTTAGTCTTCCTCCCCTTGGAAAATAAGGGCATCACAAAATATGCCAGATATAATAACTCATGGACTTATGGCTCCAGTGTTCTTGCATAGTTTCTTTTATTTGCAAATTACATTCTCTACCTGGTTTATTCTAAAAACATTCCCTGCAGATTCTTTTTTATTCTTTCTTCAAAATAACAATGTCTCCAAAAGTCTTCAGAATTTGCTTTTTTAATTTTAAATTAACATGAAAGCTTCTTTTCATCTTCTGGAAATTTCTGCCATTTCACATTACAACCAACTCATACAATTAGATCAAATCTAAACCGGAAAATTCAATTATCTATCCTCTTACATTTTGCAGTTAAACAGCTTTTCTGAAGGCTAAACTCCTACCTCACAAGAAAATAAATTACCTGAAAGGCTTAGCAGTTCTGAAATAAAATGAGAAATAGGAGAGTGGGCTGAGGGTATGGTACTGACCTTAGAGTTTTCAGGTTTGTGTCTCAGACCCTCCTGAGACAGGAAAACACTGCTGCCCATCTTGTCAGTGAAGCTTGCCATAGCCTGCCTTCCTTAATCTGTTGGGATAATATTGTGTTACCTTCTCGGAGCAGTCAGCTTATTTGACATCTTTTACTTGTGTCCCCTTCCTAGGCTCAGGTTAATCAGGTTACATTCTGTTCCTCCCTCCTTCCTTCCTTGCATGCATCCAAATCCCCTTTCTTGTCTTCAAGAAGGCCCCTTGCAACCACCGGGGACTTTCTGGCAAATGGTCCCCCGTGCAGTGCTCCACTTGGCTGGCAGCAATATGGATTTCACCAGGAAGATGCTGATTTTGTGTTTCAGTCGTGTTCTCTGTGCCCTGTTCCGCAAGAAAACCATTCCTAATTCAAAAGTTTGGAGGGCAGAAGAGGGACTTTGAAAATTGTTTTCCCAGCTTCCAGCTAGAACCAAATCTTCTCCAACACAGAGGAAAGAAAGGAAAGGATTTCTCTAATAATTTCATACAACTCTGTTAAACAAACAGCCAACATTTAGGTCCATTACTCTAATTCTCGTAGAATGCTTCCCATACTGTGATGCATTCAGTTACTAAAAACTTTCAGTGATATGCTCAGCACCTTTCCCTTGTTAGCAGACCAGTGTCCCTCACTGTGTGCAGACCTCTGCAACGTGCAGATCTCACAAGGGCTCAGCGCCTGCTCTGCGAATTCTCCTTCATCTCCAACAGGCGTTCAGATATTAATGTCATTCTTTGTGAATGGCAAATCCATAAACACCTGGAGATGAAGGGAAATGCTGTTCAGGATCCACTAATGCAGCAAATGAACTGCATAACCCTTCCTTCCCTCCTCTGGTACAGTTACACTTATCCTGGCATAAGATATACATCTAATATCATTATATCTATAAAGTTACTCCTATGTGGGAAAGGAAATCAATTTTATACCCTTACAATCAAATCCTCCCCAAGGTGTTTACTGTATGACTGTATATAACAAAATCATCCTTCCCAGACTAACAGTGCACCAGTAAAGCCCTGGCAGGTAGATGAGGCTGAATGAGAAATAAATGAGCACACCTGAAAGGTATCATCACCCGACCCAAACATTTACTGTTTGCTGAAGGTGGAATCTGCTCTCAGGAATGGGTCTGATTTATGCATATTCTGGTCCTCAGCTGGAGCACAGCCCCGCTGCAAGCCTCCCCTGGGCGGGACCTCAGCAGGCCACCCTGAACCCAGAGGTCTATGCCACCAGCTCCTCTTCGCTGCCTTTGCTCAGCACAGCTTCTACAGTTAATAAAAGCTCTTACTCTGCGCTCCTGCTCTAACCCCTACAGGGCTACAAAAAAAGAAGCTCAGGGCCTCTGTGAAAAAATTTCCCTTCTAATGACCATCCCTTTTGATTAAAGGGTGATGACAAAACCACAGATTTCTGCAAATCACAGAAACCTTGGATCTTAGTTTATTTTCACGGTCCATGAAATTTCAAGAAATCATATTTTGGGACAGATATATAGTGGGTTTCATCTCCTGCAATGCAATGCATCTCAAGTTAGATGTCTAAATCTAATTTGGGCATATTGGCTTTCTGTATAATCAAAGGAGAGAAAGCATGGTGCCTTTCATGCTCTTTAGTTTCCCATAGACGGAAGAGATCCATCACTGCCTGCAAATAAGTTTTCCTGTATAAAAGGACTCTACAGTGAGGTGGTAAGACTTAGACAGCTAACTTTTGGACATCTACATTCAGGACAGAGTAATTACATCAACCATGTACGCCCATAAAATAAGTGATCCCAGAGCTCTGGTTCATGATCTGCTTAGGGAAATGGTTTGCTTAGGGACATGGTTTAGTGGTGGGGTGGCAGGGTTAGGTTAATGGTTGGACTTGATGATCTTAAAGGTCTTTTCCAACCTAAACCATTCTATGATTCTATGATTCTAAGATCACCATCACTGTTCACATGTTGGTGTACCCTGGCACAATTTTGACCTGTACCAGCTACCAGTACACCATCCAATGCCAGCACACTGTTAGGGGGTAGCATAGGTCTGGGATCAACCCCAACAAATAGTAGGGGTAAGGCCAGGCTTTTTAGGGAGAAGAAGAGAGATCATTTAGCCATACAAATACATGCACATCATGAAAATTGTCCAGCAGCCCGTGGTCAGTTTAATTTGCTAATGAAGGCATAGCCAAAGAGCTCCCTCTTTCTTTGTGTTTCCTGTACGTGCTGTTTCTGTGGGACAAGGATCTGCCCTGTCCCTGCTCAGAGAAGCAACCCACATTTTAAAGCAGGACTTTTCTTTTCCTAAATGCTGATGCTGAGAGGATGAAATTCAGCTAGCCATTCTCTTACTTCTCTGGTGAGACGCTTTCAGTAAGGTATCAAAGACTTTTTCTAGATAAGAAAGCTGTCTGGAGTATATCAGAAAGGAAGTGCTTTGGTCAAAATACCAAGCTGATTCAGGCATTTCTTATGCTGTCCTGAACTGGCCATAGAGCAGCTATAACATAGGGTTGCACACAATTTTTCAAAAATTTATTTCTCGTTTCCAGTGAAAGAAGGACTAGAGGGGTTCCAGGAAATGTAGAAAATAAGTCCTTTTCATTTAGCACAAGCTGGTCAACCCTCAAACTGAAGGCACCAAACCTGTTTCTCCCCACTTACAAATCTTTATCAATACACGGTGAAAATTTAGATTTAGATTATGAAAAAAATCAGTTCCCCAGTGCAGGGATGGGATTGGCAACTGTTTGAGAGACATTTTTCTTTTCTTTCCATCCTTTTTTTTATTGATTTGCAGCTCTTTGATGATAGATGGATTAATTGTTTGGTGAGAAAAGCAGAAGGCATTTATTTACATTTATAATCACAATTTTAATCATTCATGCCATTAAAAAATGCCACTGTTAGTCAATTTTATGGTTTTTACTCTGGTATTTTATTTCAGCATGACGTGTTAAAATGTTAGTACTTCTCATTACTGACTGATTATTTTGCTCAGGATTTTTCGTTTTCTTTCTCTCTCCCTGTACCTAAAATCCAATTTACAACCTGCTAAAGGCCTCATAAGATTTTTATGGATTATTTCCTGAAATCACATTAATCTACCTCCTGTTACTTTGCACTAATTTCACCTACCATTGTATGAAGTAACTAAATTCGATTGCTTGGAAATGATCCCCTAGAGACTTCTTCATGAAGCGAGAAAAAGAAAAAAAAATGTAACCCTACCTTGATGAGGTTATAAATGTGGTGGGAACAACAGGCCTATAAATTCACAGTATGTGGACCCTTAGCAAGAGCAATTTCAAACTATGATAATCAGAGATCTTCAAGCTTTCAAATAAGATATAGATCAGGGCTTGGATTAGATTGTACTTGGCTTTGCCTCAGCTACCTTAAGAAGTCAGCCTCATTTGGTTTCAACAAGTGGCACACCATTTATCGCTGTTTTAACAAGCTGGATAAGTTGCCCAATAGTTTATCAGCTGCACCCTGGTTCATTAGAACAGCAGTTCAACCAATATTAACTATGCTGGGCATCAGCTATTAATTTGATGTGTCCCTTATTTTAGGGACAGGCTGCAGATAACAGTGGAAGTCATCAGAGAAAAGGGTATTTAAAAAACAGTGAAGCAGCCCAGTCTCTCTGGCATATTGTGCTGCCTACTCCATTTGTTTACATGATAAAAAATCCCATCTCCTCTAAGCCTTGTAACTGGGTAGTTTAAGAGCAGCAGGTATGCTTGAGATAGAGCAATTCGATGTAACTGCTCAGGGTTGTAAGAAAAGTTATTTCACTTTCGAGTGGACTGTGTCTGATCCACGCACGGCTTCCCAGACATGGTGAAACTTTCAAGCAGTTGGCAGGCCAATACTCCTTGGAAGTGGGGATTCATTCACACCGAGTGCAGCTGGGAAATAAAGTACAGACCAGGGTCTTTGATTTCCTAAGCACAGACCCAGCTCCAGCAGGTTGCCATTAGGACTCCAACAGGCTGTTTTCTGATGCTGCAAGCTCCCATGTGCAAAGTCTTCCTGGCCTTTATGCTGCAGCAAGCAGAGATAGGGGGTTTTGGCTGCTGCCCCCACTTCCCATGCTGGGCTGTGCTCTGGTCCCTGAGGAGCACCAGTGTAACCACAGCACTGGGGGGAAGGGTTGAGTTTTCTGTTCCTCAAATCACTGCTGAAGCTGAGTCAACTCTAGTGTGGACCCTGGACTCATCCCAGCCAGCAAGTGCCTTTTCTTAAAATCCTTCTGATTTTTGTTTCTTGGAGTAGCCGTTCATTCTGCTGTCAGATGTACCTTGACTAACCCAGGATAACCACACTGAAATTCTCTAATCCAGGTTACCTCAACGGTACCTGGGGTCAGAGGCTGCCCTTCCTCTGCCTCATACTTCATGCTTAGAAATGCTCTTTCCTAAGTAGTCTAGGATCAGTGCCACATAGGGGAATATTTCTGACAGAGTTATCATGCAACATCTCCCGTCTACAGATCTGTAATACCAGGGCAATAGGCAAAACACAAGATGTGTTGCTGGTTTAAACCAGTATGGTAATTTTTAGTTTAAAAAGTGCTGGTCTTAGTAGTAAGTAGTAGGAAGTATTAGCTTCCTAGATGGCAAGAGCAAAATGTGTGCCTTTACAGATGATGCATTGCTTCTTGAAATACACTTGTACCTACACACTTGGGCAGTCTTGTCACTGAGATCTTGACCACTAATTTCCCTGCACTGTGAAGTGATTTAGAGCTAGCATTTAGAGCTAGATGCCCCAAAGGGGTTGTCCTTTATACAACCTTAGTCTTATCCTTTATGGCCAAGTGATCAGAGCACTTGCACACAACATGGGAGATACATTTTACCCCTCAGCCCAGGGGAATCAAACTCAAACATCCCCCTTTTCGGGAAACTGATCTCAACTCTAGACTGGGGGCTTAATTTTGAGAAAGGATGGGATGAGAAGGGCGCTCCGAAGCCTTCCTGCCGAAGCTGCTCCATTTTGCGTGACATACTTAACCATTCCTTCAGCCTGAGAAAAAGGACAGCATGCAGAGGGGAACCACTTCAAGAGGACAGACTGAGTGTCCCCCACCCTAAGAATAGTCCATAAGCGGGTGGTTATGGCACTCTCCAAGGAAGCATGGGATGCGAGTTTACAGCCCCTCAGGCAGAGGAAGGAACTGAACTTGGGTCACCCACATCCTGAATGAGTGTACTAACCACTGAGCTGAATAATAAATAATAATGAAAAGGAGCACTGTCCCACAGCTGCTCTCTTCTAAAAGGGAGAAAGATCTCTGCCCTGTTTTTCAAAGCAGATCTATTCTTAGGCTCTTCACTCCAGAAAGCTAAGGGCTGTGTAGGAGTTTGAACAGAGGACAGCACGCTTCTAGCCCAAACCCAGGACTCGCAATATCCAGCTAGCCTCAGCCTTTTTGGCCAGTTAGCAAAATGGGTCTGTGGCTGTTTGAGATCCCGCTCTGAAGCCCCAGCTCTCTTTATTTATATAAGCAGTTTGGGACTCTAATTGGGATTTGTATGTTCACTTAATAAGCAGGTGCATGGGATCTCAGTCCGGCAACAGTCGAACGCAGCAGCGCTCACAACCTTTTGTGGTTGCTTTCATCTCCAGCCCGGGGTCTGGTACTTATTTAGGTGCTTAGCTCTCAGTGACTCCTTTCTCACTCTCCGAACTGGTCCTACCAGCATTACCCTGCTCCACATCGGGTGACTCACTAGCCACTGTGAGATGCTCAGATATCCACAGAAAAAGGACCATCTATCCTCCCAAAACATGGGAGAACTGTGTGTGCATTGTGTGCTGTGATTCCAAAGGCCATTTAGCACTTCCTTATTTATATTTTTATTTTTTAATATAGTCCTCGTTGTTCACCATAAACATTCCCCATTCCCAGAGGCTGGGTTATTTTAGAAAGAAACAGAAAAGGCAAATTGTCTTCTGAGATTTCCAGTAATCACTTTATCACACATTTATAAATCAAGACATTTACTGTGAAGAACATTTAAGAAATATAAGGCAACTGCGTATTTCCAAACACCCTGGTGTTTGAATATTCAAAAGATATTTCATGTTCTTCTATTTCTTGCAAATAGCTGAAATGTTCAGTCTTTATTAAGAGTGTTTATGGTAAAATAAGCATATGATATTATCTCCTGTCTGATCAAACAGAGTAAACATACTACTTTAAAATGTCAGAGATCTATTTCTGCAGCTTCCAGTAGTTATTGTTGTAAACAAGGGTTTGCTGTATTTGCCCATAGCTTAGCCAGAAAGTTAATGTTTCCTATTAAACATTTTCTTCTTTCTTTCCTAGACCATTTTGTACTACCACACCCAGCTGCTAACATCTGGCTCCAAGCAGTGACACCAGCTGATGAGAAATGGCATTCCTGCAGCTTTTCTTTCTGAAGACTCATCCAGAGGTGGCTGTTATCCAGCAGACAACACATTACACTGCTGAATGTCCGTGTCTAGAGTCCCACTGGATGGAGGCTCCTAGAGGAGTTATTCACACTAAACTGTGCAAGATAAAGACTGGGGAGCCTGATTCTCAGACCTCTGGTTCTACAAATCAGCAAGCTCCTCCAGCCAGCCACCTCAAACACCGTGTCACCCCGCTGATGTATGGACTGAATCATTTGGACATCCAGTCTGAAGCACAAGACAAATAGTGATTACTAGCTCAGACTGGTCTCCTGGCACAAACTGGGAATGTGCCAGTGGCAGCTCTGTGTTTGAAATCAGCAGGGATGACAGCAGTCCAACTCTGACACCGCTTTATGTAATCTGGCATGGCACGGAGCCTCCACTTCTCCACCCGGTAACACTGGGGCAGCTTCTGGAGAGGAAAACTCTCACCCTTCCGAGCTGGGCTGGTAACACTACCGGAAAAGAGGATAACACTGTGTTTTAAATATTAAAATTTTATAATTTTAATTAGAAATCATAATTAATATCTAATACATTTAATTTAAAATATAAATTAATAATACTTTAATAACTTGCAGTCAACAGCCTTTATCACAGGATGTCAAAACAGTTTATAGATAAAACCCAATTAAGCTTCCCATTATCCACCTATGCGGTACTTCCCCCTGGCTGCTCTCAGGGTGTTTTATGAGAGGCAGGTACCTGCCATCATTGTCAGTGAGGAAAGTGCAGAACAAGAAGTGAAATGCCGTGTTTGCATTCCCTCAGAAAATCAGGGCTAAGCTGAGAAAAGATCCCAAGCGTCTCAATACACAACCTATTGCTGTATGTAGCAAATTACTGTACTGCTTGAATAACAATGAACGGTTTCCAGAAGGGTGCCTTCCAAACCAGCGCCAGGGCCGTAACTCGGTTTTGAAATCAGCCTGTCTGCAGGGTATGGTACGTCTGTACAACCTTTTGCAGTCACACCTACGCCTGACTCAAGCCAGCTGTATGCAAGCAAGTGCTCGTCCAAAAGCTGCAAAGCTTCATTAGTTTGGGGCTGTAACTGCTCACCTTCCAGGCAGGGGATGGCTGACGTTCAGCTGGCTGCCTGCGGAGGGGGAACGGGCACAGGTATGTCTGCAAAGGACCGAGCAGCCGTATCTGTGAATCTCAGTGATTCAGACTGAGCAAGGACACTTCAGAATTCAATATTCTGGGCACCAAATCTGAAGCTGAAAATGTGACTTGAATACAGCTTTTACCTGCGCAAGCGACTATGACCAGTCAGTAGCCATGCCCAGATGGCCTGTAAAAAGTACTGCAGCAGGGATGCGCTAGAACAAGGACCTGAGCAATATGACCCTGGAAGATCTTTCTTGTATCGCCCACCTATTTACCTCCCTATAGTCAAGGTATTTGAAATACTTTAAAGTTAAGCTTTAAGTTTCTAAGCCAGTTTTTATTTCTAGATGTCCAGTTCAGCACCCAATTTACATGATGAATGAAAGATTCTTCTGGACAGGAGCTAGCCCTCAGTCCTGTTTACACAGGAACAAAAGCAGCAGCACCCAATCCTTAAACTACTTGGTAGGAAACGGAGGGTGTCTCAAAACCGAAGGCACTACTCTACATTTACCTTAATGCCAATTAATCTACATGAGATGTAAAAAAGATGTCACTAAAATGGCCTTCTTAAGGCCATTTAATCTAGAACCAGTTACTTGGCCACCTCTCAGCTCTGACTCACTTTCTTCAGGTACCTGTGTCTCTCCATGGATATGAAGGCAATTACACTCTTACCTTGGGTAGTTCAGTTAATTACCTAAAAGTAGGTAGGATGAATCAAAGACCCTTGTGTAAACACCTAAAAGCAGAGGTTACTTTAGAAGGCTTGGTTGTAAGTGCCTCTGCCGTAAACTCCTCAAAAATCCTTGAAAGAGCAAAGTAAATCCATAATGCAACTCCTTATGGCACAACATTGTCCTAATTCTCCCTGTAACACAGCTTCATCCTTAATGACATTGATGTTAATTCATTTTTTTCTACTTGATTTTGACAGACTGTCTATATAATAGACATCTTTAATTTTTCAGATGTCAGTAAAGATAGATGAGTTCATAAGGGTAAGTAACCTGTGTTTTAAATAAAGTGTTCTGAAAGCCAATGGCCAAAGCTATCTATGAACTTTGCAATCATAAAAGCTTTCTTTGGAACAGATCGGAGACAAAATATTTCATTTGCTTTGTTAATGTCCTTTTATTTGAGTCATAATTATATCCAAACTGCAGCTTCTGAGGGCCACACAGAATAATACAAACGCCTTTGTTTCTGTGGATTCATGTTCTGTTGTTTCCATTCCCATTGCAATCCTGGTTACATGAATGAGGAATCTGAATGCAAAGGCATGTAGTATTCTGGGAGTTATAATAAGAAGCTGAAAACCTTTGATGTTTTTTTTTCTGAAGCCTATAGTCTGATTCACTATTCTTTCCCTGCTCTATCTTGGACCATAGCTTTCCTTGGTCCTTGTGGAAATTGTAGAGCACCCTCCAGATCTGAAGTACCAGAGAGATGTTACCATGTAAACACATCACACAACCAACTTGAGCCATCTTACCTGAAACTGCTGTGCCCCAGAGAAGTCATTTCCCCAAATGACAGGACCTTGCCAAGCCTGAGTTCCACAAGGCATTGTGCTAACTTCTCACAGTGAATCGCTAAAAGGGACAGTGGCTCCATGCCTTATTTGCTAAATTCCTCCAGTCTGAAGTTAAAACCCTCCCTTCATTTTTACCCATTCCGTCAGCAGTTAATGGTGATACTCTGGCTTAATTTCTAGGGCTTAATGTAGGCACAAAGTAAACAAAGGGAAAATAAAGGGCACCTGGGGAAGTCCTTGATGAAAAATAGAAAACATGAGGGTTCAGAAACTTTTGCAAAATTTAGACCCCAATCCAGATCCAGAATGTTTAGTGTCTCTTGTGTGTAACATGGGGATACAAAGGTTGAAACTAATCCTGAGAATATTAACATCGCAACATAGCCTTTGCACTTTCTTACCGGGCTGTAGAATTCCCTGCTTCAAAGTAATACTGAGAACATCAACTTACAAGCTTTGCCTTAATTTAGTCCTCAGAATACCCGCTTTTAAATGACAGATACCCTGACTAAAGAGGAACACAGATTTGATCCAAAACAGCTAACATGTTTCTAAAAAAAAAAAGACGTTCTGTTCTACTGTATGTAGAAGCAAGAATAAAGGAACGGCATAACTCAAATCAGAGCTGATATACAGTAAATTATTTCCAAGAAACACTCAGAAAGCCTTTCAAGTAAAATCAACAGACATTATCACAGTCTGGCTAAAATATAACACATTTCTAACATCAAATTCTACTACTGTAAAAAGAAATAGAATAACTGAATTAGTAAGACCACCACCATATTTTAGTCTGAGAAAATAATTGTAATTAACTAGACAGCGTTGCCTAAAATAGTCTCTCCAGTGTTTTAAATTGGTATCTCGTGTTTCTTCTCTGATAGCAGTCTGGATTCAGAAATTCTTTTCATCCTAGACATATTCTAAAATATCTCCCCGCATTTGGACATTACTGATACAGGCCAATTCCTCTGTCCACACTGCAGGAATCGTGAATATTCTGCATGTGGAAATTGTGGTGATAACTGGAGCCCGGTGCAGGGGATGAGAACAGAATATGCAATTGAGATCTGCAGTGCAGATAAGCTTTCTTCACTGAGAACAGAAGATGTGAATTTTACCCATACATCAAAAACGTGCAGTATTCTGAGACTTGCTTATCCTTAAGTGGCATGAAAACACAAAGAGAAGAAAGCCTTTCTGATGTCTGATAATGAGAAACATGGTTGACTTTCAGACCTGAAACTATTTAACACACACACACACACACACACACACACACGAGAGAAAAAGAAAGAGCAAGAGAGAAATCTTTGAAAAAATTTTTGAATTAAATGAGAAAAATGACTTATTACAGTAGACATCAACTAATGGATCACATTTATTTTGTGTCAATTTGATATGGCAGGGGGATTTTAATTATGTTCCTTACTAAGCACATAAAAAATATTCACTAGAAAACACAGCAAATATGTTATAAACTCATTTAAGCCACAGAGCTCATCAACACTGTTTGCAATTATGAAATCATTTGGGGATATGGTATTTTTTTAGAAGGAATTGTTTTGCTCTTAGATGGAAACCACATCATAGTGCTTCAGACATAAATCTTTTATTGTATCTTCAAGAAAGAAACTGGAAATTGTGCAACAAGGCGCCACTGATAAAATATAAGTATCCCCTTGGAGTAATCTGGATGAGCTCATCGCTTGAGGAAGATAACAGGGTATGTCATGGTTACAAAACACTGCTTTTCCTTTTCAGTTAGTGGCAGAGGAACACAATGAACGTAGTCCTGTAGCAGAACTCCGTGCACAATGTAAAACAGAATACTTAGCTCTTCAAGACAGAAACTGCTCCTGAGCCTTGGCATTGATTTGCAGTTAGGAAATATAACCCATTCGGTGTCAGGTAGACTATTTCCTTTTCTTTCTTTGCAGGCAGAATTAGCATCATAGCCAAGGGCTGCACATCAAAGCCAAGCAAAAGGAAAATAACGTATGAGGTAAACTAATGCAATGATCTGACAGAACTTGTTTTGGAGGTAACCTGTGATGGTCAGAGCCTTCAGACTTTGGGAGGCCTCCAGGAAGATTAGTCCTGGGAGGACCTCATTCGTTCTCTGTTGTCTCACCTTCACCCACCTGTTCTGCGTACCTGCCCTCCATCCCCGTTTCCAGATTCCATTGCAGGGCTAAGTGAGTTTCACTGCTTAAGAGACTTACATACTTTTTGGGTGACTGAGCCACTGTCAACAAAAACTTTTTCCACCAATAAGCAGTGAAACTTCATGGAACTGATTAACTTGCAACATTTAGTCCTCTATATGGCTTGCTAGACCATGAAGGACCATTTTCTGTGACTCGCCAGACCATAGTTTCAGAATCACTGTTGTCTACATTTCCTCTGCACCTGGTATGCCAAATAAAGGTATAGAAGAAACCCTGCAAATCCTCTGAACACAAGTTAAGGCAGAAGACGCAGACCCAGGTTCTGCACTTTTCCTCTGATTTGGATCTGTTTCAGTAGCAGCAGTTCCCAGCATGGCTTCCACCAGTGGCTCTGATTGCAGAGGGACCACTTGTTGGGAATGATTTGATGAAACAGAACAAAATGGGGGAAATTATTTCACTAGGCTTCAAACTAGTAAGCAGGTATGTTGTAAACAGCATTTATCACTGTGACAATTTTCATGCTACATTCAATTTAACTTCAAATGAAATTGCAGCACCTTAAGTGCTATATTGTACATATTATCTGTGTGTATGAACCCGGAGGCCGTGCCTTCTGTTTCAAACAGTAATGGAGCCAGCAAGGCCATGAATTCAGCGCTCTCCTCCTCCTTGAAAACAGAAACCTACTAGGTATTGTTGTAATAAAAAACTTTGGTGAAATTTCATTCACTACTTAAATAATCAATATAAATCTGTGATTCGTAGGCCTCGGCTGGGATTGCCATGTGATTACAGCAGCAGCTTGTCTAGGTGACTTCACCACTGTCACTGTCTAAGGTTTCTTAGGCACTGAGGTGAGTCTTGCCTAGATGGGTGGGAAAGCTTGTACAACTATGACCTAATAACATAGGCATCTTATATGCTATATATAATCTTGTTCAGTTGTAATCTGTGATACTGACAATAAGTAAAGATCTAGCTGACAATAAGAAAGAGGTCAAAGACAAAATTTAAGCAAGGAAAAGCAAAAGAACTGCTTTGGAAAAAAAAAAAACCACCAAAACCCTATCACTCCAGGTGCAAGTTAGACCTACCTTGAAATACAAAATACAGTAAGCCCTTCAAAATTTGGCCTGTTTTCAGAAGCCAAATGCAATTCTGGTCCCAACCCTCTTTGTAAAACACCCATTCTGCCTTCAAGGGAAGTAAAAAACCACAGCACGAATCAGTTTCCAACAGGAGACCTGTGCAGTGATAGCAAGAGGGAGGACTCAAGGTTACAGACCTTCATCTGTGCCATTCCTCTACCTGCTGTCCCAAGAAGAAGCCAGGCAGACATAAAGGACTGTCTCCAAAACTAGGTAACAAATCCAACAACAACAGTGATTAAGATATATGGAGGATGAAGTAAGCCAGATTCTGAGGCAAAAGGTCACCCTGCAATAACTGCTGACTCCTGAAGGCTATAAAAGACCTATCCAAAAACCAGTTTGTTGTTTCCAACCAAAAGGTAAGGAAGCCTGGGTGTCCTTTGCCCACCATGTCCTTCACGAGTGATCCTGACCAGTCTGGTTGGACAGACATGCCTTGGTACTTGGGAGCCTCTCTGACTGAAACGTGAGAGAATACATGTTTAAGAGTGAGAACATTTTTTAAAAAATAAATATTACCTTCCTCTCCCATAGGGTCTCTCACTGAGCTCATTACATCTTATTCTGCTCTAATTAATCCTTACACCTGATCTGATATTCCTGATAAACTTGTTCTTGCTTCTGATAATAAATAGGCACAAATGCCTGCTTTTAATGTGCAAAAGACAATACACATTTCCTCTTCCTGATAAACAGCACCGGTCTATCAGTTAAATTCTAAGGAATCTTACCATGTCTAATGCTCTTAAGGTAATAGAATAAATGCAGCTCAGTAACGTGTACTGAAAGCAGAAAAAAAAAAATCAACTCGTTGATAAACTATTTTAGGGGGATTCTTTGTTATGCACAGATCACCACTAATCATCAACTTCCAGAGGAAGCAGGAGCATTGTGAATACTTAAGAACTCATCTGTTTGAATCAGAACCTAGAGGAAGTGGAGCTGTCTACCATAGCAGAGATAAAATAATCATCCAAGGGACAATGTCCATTTGTTTGCCAGTATCATTCTTCAACCAACACTGTAACATCAGTTTCCGACTCCTGTTGAGCACCAGTGATATTACTTTCTTCCCCTTGTTAAAATCTTGCTTAAATTACAAACATGGTCAAATCCTGGCTAGCACAGCATAGTCATCATGTCAGAAACTAGGTTCACAGATTTCATTTCCCAAATATTACTGTTCGAAGTGTTGATTTTTATAGTCACCTTGTACTTCTGTTTTCTGGGCCTATCTAAAAGTCAGATCTCCACTGATTTAATTTATGTCTGCACTGCCTGAAACCCCTCACATGCAAAGGATTCTTAGCGCACCACCTGATAATAGCACCAGCCACCTCTACAAAGTGCACTGGAGTCTTCTGAGGAAGGGTTTTACATAAAAGATAGGTGTCTGATAACATTTCTAACCACTTCTGGAAGTGCTCAAACAATACCCAGCTCTTGCAGACCCTAACCGATACCTGTGATTTAACCTGCTTAGTTATAGTGGGCTGCAGACAGTATTTGCCACTGACAGCTCTATTGCTCTCGGTGTGGGACCTATCACTGCTCTACGCCCACCTGTTGTTCATGGACTTTGCTTCTTCTCTGTCATTGCAGCCAGCCACGCTTGGTTTTTGATTTCACTCCAATAGTCAGGACTTTCCTTTCAGGGATGTTTCCCCAGAGTAACGCACAGGCTGAAATGCAGGAAGGAACATGGATCATGCCTTCAAGAACAAGGACATTTTGCCTCAGTGTCTGAAGGAAAATGGGTCCCAGAAAACCTAGTATACCATGTTTGACAACAAAATAGTTGAATTGCCTTGTAGGAGCACAGTTTGCAAAAGGAAATGTAAGAGCATAGTATGTGGTACACTCTTGTTCAAGACATCCATCTAGCAAAGCCTATTTGGGTCTGCCTGAGTTAGAAGGGATGGATTAGACTCTTGTGGGTCTTTTCAGCCCTGCAGTTCAATGTTTCTGTGTCACTGCATGAACAGATCTCACTATTAACTCTGGCTCAATATGGCCCAGCTCCATAAGAAACACAAAATCCTTGGGGTTTGTTATGATCATTTAAACTTGATGGTTTGATCATTTAAACTTGATAGTTAATGATAAATTAACCAGTTCTTACTTCTTTCCAGTAAGTTAACTCTCTACGTGCAGCTTAAATATTACATTGCAAAGACAACAGAGCGCTAGGCATTATTTAGGAACATGTATAAAACAAACTGCCAGCAGGTTGGAGAAAAGAATAGGTCCATCCAATGCAGTGAAACTAAAATTGAAAGCATGGTGCTGGCTGCTAAAGAAAAGATAATTAATGAAGTACTGTATCAATAAAAGTATTTAACTGAACCTCTATCTATCAATTTGTAAAAAAGTGCTAGGGGAGGTATGTTTTTGTTAAAATCTCATATTAAGCAAACAGATGCCAAAAGCAGACTGAATTAAGACCTCTGCTTAGCTGTAACTAAATGCTCTTCTATCTTCTGGAGGAATAAAAGAACAAATTTCAACTGGGAGGTTCATTCTTGCAAATACTGACACCCAAGTATCACTGGTACATACAAAATCCTGACAAAATCAGACTTTTAAAAAATTCCGTTTACACTCATTACAACATAGTTTTGTCTGCACTGAGCTGAGACTCACACAACTAAATCCTCCCTTGCATGAAAACCAGGCTTATCTGCAACGAACACAATTACTTAGCACAAAGCCATGGTCTTTGTCTTGTATACAAGTTCATGGACCGAAAGAAAGGACATTTGAGTTATGTTACAGATGGCAAAATGCTGCAAGCCACAGTCCCCTGCTCAGAGGAGCCCCTGAGAGACCACAGAAAGCATAACCAAGGTTATATGATGCTCTACTGGACATAGATGCTTAAGGAATTCAGTTTGGATAGACATAGGGGGTAGGTACCTTTATCTATAAATTATATATAATGTTCAATCCACTGAACAGCAATAACTCTACAGTATAAACACATAGAGGACTTTAGCATCAAAGACAACCAAAGCTGGCTGTAGAGCTTGGTCTGCACTGTAATGAGGACGCTCCCTTGCTACCATCCAAAGCCTGCAATTCTGGCAGATGCTTTCACATCTCCTAAAGGTGTGATTTCCCCTGAACAATGAATAGGACATTTGTCTACTGGCAGCCACAGCTCTACAAGACTTAAATTACTTGGTAGATCTGTCTGATGTTACCACATATGGATCACAAAGAGTCTTAAAACCCACTGAAAATAATAAATGATGAATTAACAATAAAAATGTAGGGGTTAAGATAAAGGAGTTTTTAAAAAACCTTCTTCAAGTCTGCATACTATACAAATATCACACAGTAGGTCTATTTACAACTTTAAACCTCTTCTTTCTATTTCTTTTTTTATCACATTGTGTATTATGAGGCAAACTTTCGGCAGCCAAGGTCAACTATTTCATGCCAACTCTACCATTATGAGATACTGTCTCAGAAAAGAACAAAAATCCTCAAGGCTGCTGTTGCTTTGAAGGGAGCATAATCATTTTTACGGTTTGTTCAAACACAAGCTGGTCAAGTTCAACTGACAGCAGATGTGGCAATTGGAAGTTGCTCCATCATTTGAAGGTGAATTATTCTCATCAGCATCTTTTTTTTTTTTCTTTTTCTTTTTTTTTAATTTTAATGGCAAGGGAAGGTGTACAACGTTAGTTACTGCCCCTCCACTGACAGGTGGTGGTAAGCGTGGAAGCTGCCACACTGGCCAGCTCAGAAGTCCACTTCACTCAGTTCTCTCTGTCCAAGTGTAGCCATCACTAGATGCTTCATGGGAAAAAAAGAAGAAATAAAGCAAATATAGAGTGGTTTTCCCCAGTATATTCTCTTGGTTTCTGAGAAATATCCAACAGGGGCTTCCTGAGGTATGCATCGGATCCATACCTTTATTTTCAGTAGCCACCAATGAATCTCTTATCCCATCTGCAGGCAGTAACTTTTGAAAGCGCTTTGTCTTGATTCCTTAAAATTATCTATAACCTTTGCATCATTTTGTCTTCTATGATCGTCTGTTATTGCTTCATAACCTTGCCTTTACACATTCACCAGCATCTAGTGGGATCACATAGTCCTTCAGTTACAGACACGTATTTTTTATAAGGATCAGGGCTAAGTTCACAAAAAGCCTGGCTTCAAAAAGAGAATTCCAACCTTTTCCTTCTGTGATAAGTTACTGAACTATTTTCAAGAAGATCTATGCCATGCATGCCTTAGAGCAGGCTCTGGAGTCCTTCATCTGGTTTCAAACTATATTTACTTGCAGAATAAAAATAAGGATAATAAGAATACAGGGTGGATATACTCAGATCACAGGATATTTAGGGATCAGGTCTTGGAGTAGGATTCACAGCCTTGAAGGCAGATGAATTTCCAGAAAGCCTGAAATATTTGATATAAGAACTGCAGAGGCAATAACCAAGTATATTCACCTGACAAGCAGGTAAATTATTATTTTTCAAATGAAGTTTATCATTGCTATTATCACTAGGTCATGCACCTCTATAAATAAACAACAAACAAAAACCTCATCAGCGTTATAGCTATGTCATCAGAATCAATTGTTTTTCGCATTAGGAAGTCCTGTATGATTGATTTTAAAAGGCAGTTAAGAAGAAAACCGATTTTGTCTACTGGATTAAAAACAAACAACAAGGCATTAAAGGACTAACAGAACTGATGGATTAAAATGCACAGAGGAAAGACAGCAGTGAATTGTCTGGCATTTTTGAATACCAAAAGCTAGGATAAAAAGAATTCAGTTTCCAATCAACAAAAAACTGGCAAAAAGGCAGGAATCCAGACTCCCTCAGATTTATGCTTTATCTGCCAATTAGCATTAACATGCCTGATCTAGGTGTCTTGCCAGCTTGTGGTATCATAAAAAAACAACAAACCTTGAATGTGTTATCACCACAGAATGTGTAATTACTTTAAGCACTAGCTGAAAATTACAGTGATGAATTTGAAAATTTGTATATATTTATTGTGGAGATAAAGTTGTTAGAGAAGATGTAATCTATACTTCTGTTTAAAATCCTGTTTTAAATTATTTCATTGCCAGCAAGCTGTGCATTGAAAGTAAACACTAGTAAAATGGTGATAGATTACGACACTGGAGGAACATAGAAATTCTGCTGGACAAATGCCGTTCATTGTCTGAAGAAAATAATCTTGAGTCACTGACACAGCAGATACTTATCCACGTGACTTGTCCCTTGAAGGATGTAAAGCTAAACGTGTGTTTACATGATCGCAAGATAGTATCATTTGCTAATGTCAACCTGATCTTTCAACCCCGTCACTCAGAGATCACAGGCAATAGCACATGTAATATCTGCTGACTGATGTTAACATTATAAACAATAAAGCAAATAACAATTAAACTCTAAATTATTCAAATGTGGAATTCACAAGGCCAGTTAAAAAAAAAAAAAAAAAGAAAAACACCACCACCAGAATCCAAAAAACCTAACTCCTTTTTCTTCTGGGATGACTTTTTGAAGACTCTTTTGAAAATCCTACTTTCCCTATGCCAAATGTTATCCAGCAGCAGCTAAACATACATGAACAAATTACCTGAAGGAAAAATAAAGCCTGCATTGTACAATACCCCAAATTTGATGATAAAAATTATCCCCTCCACTCTTCAGACCTACCGCATATCAAATGCTGAGTGGTACTGTTTCAGTTTTATTCCCACTTGCCTCTAGTTGCCCGTCATCTCTCAAATGCCATGTACATCACACAGCCTATAAACAGGAGCCATCTTTTATTACTTCTCTGCATAGTATTTGAAGCAGTGGAGTGTTTCTTTTCAGTTAAGACTCTATACCATTCCTACCAAACTAGACAACAAAGTTCCTTTGAATTTGCAGGTGCAATTTAGAAAAGTTCTTGAAAACCTTCTCCACTGTGTTGGTCTGAACTATGGACTACTCAATTCCCATTGTCACTTATTTTATGAATATAAATTTGGAGGAAGAGAAGAATTTCCTCTTCAAGCTGAGGTTGCAGAATATTTTCCAGTTGCCTGATGGGATGAAGCCAATGCTCTTTGACACTTTACCCAAAAAAGGAAGAGACAGCCGTCTGGGGACAGGCAATAGCAACACAGTTAGAGCACTTTCATTAGGGATCCAAGCCACCAACCTGAAGCAAAAAAAAATTTTGTCAGAAACCCTGCATTTCTGAAAAATGTAACTGTGTTGGCAAGGTGATTTTTTTATATATAAACATAACAAGAACCTATTTTGTTAGCAGAGTCCTTATCAATTCTAAAGGAGTATTCAAGGGAAGAAACAGAAAGAAAATGTAAAGTTTAAATACTTTATACCCACAGCATATTGCCTTCAAAAAGGTAACTGCAACAAGTGCCCTTCAGGTCAGAGTTAATAAGCTGGAAAATGAAGCTTATTTCATGGCTATAGCAGCTGGAGATGCTTGCCTGCTTCTGCCTCATCAATACTGCATCTAGTGGCAAGGTTAAAGAAAACAAAAAACAGCAATGAAAATGCTCAGTGAAGGAGCAGAAAAAAAAAAGAAAATTACATATTCAATGTGCTGTAAATCCATAGGTATCACATGTACAACAGGGTCCTCTGCAATATGCTGGAAGAAATACCTCACACAATATTGAGACTAGGATAAAAACAGTAGAGGTGAAGCAAAAAAAGGCAGATAAGTCCTATTTGTTATGCCACCCTTTGTTTCTAGATTTGCCTTGTTCACCTTGGTTTTGTTTCTTTGGAGGAAAACAAGGTGGACGATGCTGACAATTAGTTCATAGAAGCAGGAGCTGGTTGACCTAATTACTGCAGGCAAATCAGGAGGGGAAGCTTAGCACTTGAGCTGCAGACAAGCAGAAGGTGACAGATCAAAACAGCTTGTCTGAGACTGAGCAGTATCTAGTAGCTCTTGGGCTTGTTAGACTCCAAGCAGTGAGGGGAAAAAAATAAAAAAAAAAGTGTGGTAGCACCGCAAGCAAAGCAGATGGAGCAGCATGCTGTTCTTTTCTTGCATTTCGTTGCGTCTTCAGCTTTGGGTTGATTTGCTTGCAGGGTGAGCCTGCTCTGCTCAGGGAGGCAGGTGAAAGGCAGATCTCTGAGAAGTGCTGCAGGTCTGACCTGCTGCTCAGGGCTGCCTTGCGACACTGACCTGCTTCAACCCCCTCCACTTCAAGGGCTTTTCTCGAGGAGCTCAAGTGAGAAGCCCTGTTGCTGTAGGTCTTTCTGCAGAAGGATATTCTCTTTCTGTACAGACTTGCAAGCACTTTCATTAAGCGTCTAAAGTTAGATAGGGTGAGTCTGGGCTCATAGTTGGAGAAATAATGGTTATCAGTGGTGATCTGGGACTGTGGCTTTTCTTTGTCTTTGCCACATCAAAGGTGTATCTTTCCACTAAGGAAAGTAATGCCAAAAAAACCATCCTGACAGAAGGAAGGCATCATATAGCTGAACCCCAGATCTGAGGTTATGGTTCCATCTTAAGTGCTGAAAAGTAAAAACTGCTCAGTGATTTCTTTCTCCTGGCATACAGCTACCTTGCCTAACATACAAACTTTCCACTGAAGAAGACCCACATGGGAAATACCTCCCAAAGAGTGAGGCCAGCCTGTCCTGCCAGCCCCGAGGGTACACTGCTGTGGGTATCTTGTTTGTGCCATGAAGCCCGTGGCACCAGGAACTTTTTCTCTACTGGTTGTTCTGTAGCTGTGAGCACCCATACTATCTCCCATACCTTTTGGGGTGCTAAAAAAACATCCCATAAACATAAACCCAAATGTCCAAATTTTTCCTAACCATTTGTCTGAGACAGTTATGAATTTTTACAACCAAGCTGCGGAGATTAAACAAATTACTATCTGCTTAGCATTCTTGTGACTGCAGCCAGTAAATCTATTTCATCATTACGGTGTTGCAAAAACAAATATCCTCTACGGTATTTGTACTTGCCAAAAATAAACAGAGGGAGGGAATGATATACTGCTTCTGTGAGACTAACGCCTAAGCTGCTTGTGGGAAGATAGCCCAAGCAGGATGTGTTGATAAAGACAGATATACCTGTGTGTACCAATAATTGAACCTGGATCTGCATTTCCTCAAATATGCTGTATAGCCATATTTCTTCCATGTTATACTTTCCTCTTCTAATACTTCAGAAAATAGCTTGGACCATCGACAGTTTGGTTCATCCTGAATTTATAAATGAGCAATTAAAAACTTAAAGAGCAGAGGCAAATATAAGTAGATAGAAAGTGATATGAAATTGCAAAACAGAAAGAATATGTGACTGATTGCATTACTTCATTCTGTATTTAATGCAATAAAATTCTCATTTTTTGTACCCCTGAAGCTGTCACAATTTCATCTTTGTGGTTCCAAAAGTCATTGATAGGATCTATTGTATCGTATCTGACCATTCTAATACATAATGCTTGCTCGAGTCAAATGGGAGCCAGCTTTCTCAAAGGGGGAAGAGGGTCTTTGCCCAGGAGCTTGCGGGGCTCATTGACAGGGCCTTAAACTAGATGTGAAGGGGAGAGGGGAACCTATTGGGCTTGCCAGTGACAGGCTGGGGGATGAAACGCAAGGGTTAGAGGGACTGGGGGCTAGTATGAGCCTTCAACCTGTTGCCCAGCCGTGTGCCAGGGGCACTGCAGAAAAGCTGAAGTCTGGCAGAGGTGAGCCGGAGGCTCCTGAGGTAGTAGGAGCCAACAAGGAAAAGCCCGTGAAACACCTCAAAGTAAATGAGGGGTGTTCTGCTATGAAGGTGACGAGGCCGACAGCTCAGATGAGATGCCTCTATACAAACGCGCGCAGCATGGGAAACAAACAAGAGGGGTTGGAAGCTATCGTGCTGCTAGAAAGCTACGACCTGATCGCCATTACGGCAACTTGGTGGGATGAATCCCACGACTGGAATGTAGCTATTGATGGCTACAGGCTGTTCAGAAGGGACAGGCGAGGAAGGAGGGGCGGAGGCATTGCCCTTTACATCAAGAAATCATTACAGTGTGAAGAGCTGGCCCTGAACAATAGCCATGAGCAGGTCAAAAGCCTATGGATAAGAATCAGAGAGAGAGGCAACAAAGGGAACTTGGTGGTTGGTGTCTACTACAGGCCGCCAGATCAAGAGGAGCCGACTGACGAAGCGTTCTTCCTCCAACTCTGGGAGGCTTCGTGCTCGCAGGCTCTCGTCCTGCTGGGGGACTTCAACCACTCCGACATCTGCTGGAAAACCAACACGGCAGGCTGTAGGCAATCCAGCAGGTTTCTCGAATGCATTGAGGACAACTTCTTAAGCCAGGTAATAGACACCCCTACCCGAGGGGATGCGATACTGGACCTGGTGGTCACCAATGCAAGCAAGCTCATCGGAAATGTCAAGATCGGAGGCAGCCTGGGCTGCAGTGATCATGCGCTGGTAGAGCTCACGCTCCTGAGGGAAATGGGAAGAACAAAGAGTATAGTCAGGACCCCGAATTTCAGAAAAGCAAAATTCCAGCTCCTCAAGGAGATAGTCGGAAGGACTCCCTGGGAAACGGTCCTCAGGGACAGGGGAACAGAACACAGCTGGCAGATCTTTAAGGAAGTGATCCACAGAGCACAAGAGCTCTCGATCCCCAGGTGTAAGAAATCGGGCAAAGAAGGGAAGAGACTGGCATGGCTGAGACAAGAGATGCTGGTCAAACTAAGGAGGAAGAGGGAACTGCACAGGCAGTGGAAGCAGGGACAGGCATCCTGGGAAGAGTATAGGGATGCGGTCTGGTTGTGTAGGAATGGGGTCAGGAAAACCAAGGCACAGCTGGAGCTAATCTTGGCTAGGGATGCAAAGAATAACAAGAAGGGTTTCTACAGGTATATCAGCTGGAAAAGGATGGTTAAAGAAAGCGTACCCCCGCTGATGAGCAAGACTGGCAAGCTGGTAACAGCAGATGAGGAGAAGGCTGAGGTACTCAACAACTTTTTTGCGTCAGTCTTCACTGGGAACCTCTCTCCTCACCCCACCCGAGTTGATGGATGGCATGAGGGGGGACAGGAGGGCAAAACCCTTCCTGCTGTAGGAGAAGATCAGGTTCGTGACCACCTGAGGAACCTGAAGGCACATAAGTCCATGGGACCTGATCAGATGCATCCCAGAGAACTGAGGGAATTGGCTGATGTAGTCGCCAAGCCACTCTCCATGATATTTGAAAAGTCATGGCAGTCAGGTGAAGTCCCTGGTGACTGGAAGAAGGGAAACATTGTGCCCATTTTCAAAAAGGGTAGAAAGGAAGACCCTGGGAACTACCGACCTGTCAGCGTCACCTCTGTGCCTGGGAAGATCATGGAACAGATCCTCCTAGAAGCTATGCTAAGGCACATGGAGGCCAGGGAGATAATTCGAGATAGCCAGCATGGCTTCACCAAGGGCAAGTCCTGCCTGACAAACCTAGTGTCTTTCTATGATGGTGTGGCAGCATCAGTGGACAAGGGAAAACCAATGGATGTCATCTATCTGGACTTCTGCAAAGCCTTTGACACGGTCCCCCACAACATCCTTCTCTCTAAATTGGAGAGCTATGGATTTGATGGGTGGACTGTTCGGTGGATAAGGAACTGGCTGGATGGTCGCATCCAGAGGGTAGTGGTCAATGGCTCGATGTCCGGATGGAGACTGGTGACGAGTGGTGTCGCTCAGGGGTCCGTACTGGGACCGGTGCTGTTTAATATATTCATCAATGACTTAGACAGCGAGATTGAGTGCACCCTCAGCAAGTTTGCGGACGACACCAAACTGAGTGGTATGGTTGACACACCAGAAGGACGGGATGTCATCCAGAGAGACCTGGACAGGCTGGAGAGGTGGGCCTGTGTGAACCTCATGAGGTTCAACAAGGCCAAGTGCAAGGTCATGCACCTGGATTGGGGTAACCCCCAGTATCAGTACAGGCTGGGGGAAGAAAGGATCGAGAGCAGCCCTGCCGAGAGGGACTTGGGTGTGCTGGTGGATGAAAAGCTGGACATGAGCCGGCAGTGTGCGCTGGCAGCCCAGAAGGCCAACCATACTCTGGGCTGCATTAAGAGAAGCATGGCCAGCAGGGCGAGGGAGGTGATTCTGCCCCTCTACTCTGCTCTGGTGAGACCTCACCTGGAGCCCTGCGTCCAGCTCTGGAGCCCTCAGCACAAGAAGGACATGGAACTGTTGGAGCGGGTCCAGAGGAGGGCTACTAAAATGATCCGAGGGCTGGAGCACCTCTCCTATGAGGACAGGCTGAGGGAGTTGGGGTTGTTCAGCCTGGAGAAGAGAAGGCTGCGGGGAGACCTGATTGCGGCCTTTCAGTGCCTATAGGAAAGATGGGGAAAATCTTTTTAGTAGGGCCAGCTGTGACAGTACAAGGGGTAATGGTTTTAAACTAAAACAGGGTAGGTTTAGACTGGATATAAGGAGGAAATTCTTTACAATGAGGATGGTGAAACACTGGAACGGGTTGCCCAGAGAGGTGGTGGAGGCCCCATCCCTGGGAACATTCAAGGCCAGGTTGGACGGGGCTCTGAGCAACCTGATCTAGTTAGCGATGTCCCTGCTCACTGCAGAGGGGTTGGACTAGATGGCCTCTAGGGGTCCCTTCCAACCCAAAACATTCTATGATTCTATGATTCTATGATTCTATGATAATATACACGAACAAAAATAAATCATATTCTATTTGCCATAAAGCTTACATATATTCTTTCCTTCCTTCATACTTATTCGTGAACACACAGGCGCACACGTTTCTAAGGACAGTGGGGCAGGTAACAACCCCACCCTGCCAGGGTCCTGTAGTTTCTTATCCTCAAGTTACCCACGCTGCAAACAGGAGTTTAAATTAAATGTATACCAGCTGGTTTGTTTTCATAATTTCATCCTGGCTTTCCCTATCATCAGTATATGCCTTTTTGCTGCTTATTTATTCTGTCTTCATGAACCAGTAGCCCACAAATCAGCTAAAAAACTAAAAATTTACATTTTTAAAGCAAAATAAACTGATGTTAGGCATTAACAGGGAAAGTATAGCAGATAGATGCATTCCTCCATCAAATGTATTTTTCTTTTTTTTTTAAACATAACAGACATAATTGACTTCAGAGGGCAAAAAAGAAGTACTAATAATAGTATGGAGTAGCCTGTGCTGCTTAATCTTGGCTGTTTGTAACCACAGATTACATCTTTCTCCTCCTTTCCCCTTCTCTGATGGGAAAGGGTCTTGCAAAACAGCGGTAGGGCATGGCAGGTAGAGAGTTAATGGGTTCAACCTAAAAGTAATGAAAATCTTGGTAACACAACAAAAAGGTAAATAATAAGGCAAGAAATAGGTTGTTCTTTTTTTTTTTCTAGAAGGAAAATGTGCTGCGAGGATTAGATAAACTGCAGCTGCTGCAAATTCAGCTGGAAAGCAATAACTAAATGAAAGGTTCTGCTCCGTCCCAAAAAGGTAGCAGAAACTATTCCAGGACACACAAGTGGCAGTCTCCTAAACCTTCTGCCTTGCAGGTTAATAATTTATAACCTCCTGGTTTTAGCTACTTTTGGAAAACACTGGATTTAAATACTTTTTTTTTTTTCCAGTATTGCACACAGTGAACCACCCAGTGCTATTCTTGGTCTCGTTCGGCATCTGAGGCCAGCGCCGCACTGCAGCCTTCTGCCAGCCCTGCGACGAGGCTGGTTATGGGTGTGAAGAGCCGGGATCCCTGTCTGGCGCTACGGTGCCAGCAGCAGCCCTGACAAAATGGCACTTCTATTGGAATACCCTATTTCTCTTGCAAGGAGTAATTTTACTATAATGATACAGGGTTTGCTGGGAGACACTGAGTTCTTTGTTGGCTTTGCGTCCCGGTGCTGCTCACACAGCCACCGCCTCAGTGGGAAGCGCGGCAGTGGTGTTAATCAGGATATTCCGCTTCCCCGTGGGCTGGTTTTGAATGCTTCTTCCCTGGTGGAGGTGAAGCTTTATATGACATATATGAGTAAAGTCTTAATTCCTGTGGTTATTAAAGATATTACATGCCCTTTCACGAGATGAAACATGCTCCTTGTCCTGATCAAATTCAGGGAGATGTAATTTATCTACCACCTTCTTTTGGCTGAATAAAACGTTCATCCCCTCCTGCCCACTGTTAAATGAGGCTGGTTTCCTCCTAATGATGATGGAGTCATACCTGTACATAATTTCACATCTCCAGTCATTCTTCAGGGTGAAAAAATATATATACATAATTTTGAATCTCTCAGGTATGGTGAACTGTCTACTAATGTGACTTTATTTTGCCTACTTCCATGAATAAATCTTTCAGTACTGAGATATTTGGGCAGAGGAAGTTACTTTTCTTAATTAAGTCATTTAGACTATATATAAATCTGTAGCTATCTGTAAAAACATGTCATTATATTCACAAAGAACAAACAGAAATCATAACAAGCAATTACTGTATTTACCGGCAAGGCAGAAGGGCAATATAAACTGCAAAACAGCCCCTCAAAGGCTACCATGGTTTGGCTCTACCAAATTTTAAAAGCTAGTCCCCAGAGAAGTACACTGAGTAATAAAAAGATTTTGTAAGAAAACAGCACACTTGGAGGTGGGGACAGTTAGGAGCAGAGTCTGCCACGCTTTCCATACCCCTCCACGACAGTTCTGCCATTTTCCATAGGCATTTCTTTCACAAGTCCTCCAACCCTTTAGCACCCCTGCTGAAGGTTCCCACGCCCAATGCAGTTTCCAGGGGTGAGCCACCACTGTATCACTTTGCTGCAGTTATGTGTCAATGGCAAACGATACCATAATAATTGTCTTCTTTTTAAATCCATTAAACATCCTCTTGATCTTGTATAATTTCCAATTTATTGCATAAATTGCAGGACTTTTGCAGAAATAACAACAACAAAAATAACTTCTGCTTGAATGAAATGCCTCAGTTTGCCATTTCCCAAGTGGCAGAACCCTACGTGCACTCTTCCTTTGGTAAGTAATGTTTCCCCCAGCAAACAAAATCTGAGTCTGTTTAGAATTATTTTTGACTAGCGATGATAAGTGATTATTACGGTGTAGCACTTATATCTAAAACAAGCAGTGGCTTACATTGTATGTGCATCTATACAAGGACTGCATATAAAATATCCATGAAAATGGGGCTTTAATTGGCCTATGCTGTGTGCCAGAATATTTAAATTGAAAAACAAGGCCAAATACTTCACAGTTTCCCTTGCAAATATCTTAAACAGCTTGCTTCAATGGGCTTGCTTCCCTAGGGAAGAGGGAAGGAGCACAGCTATAGGGAATAATGGCTGAACAACCTCAGTTTCACAGACAATTCATCTGTTCTGTAAGACTTGATGGAAAAGGTCAACCACAAAAGCAGGGAGGAGTGAAAATTAATTAAGGTAAAATAAAGCTTGCAGAGATCCTCAACGGTAGGGGGAAGGAGCCATCATTAAACCAGTGCAGACTGTTATCATACAAGCCCAGGTTTTGCAGCCTGTGTCATGCCAGACCCAAATCCTGAAGCAAGGAGATCCCTTCAGTTCTCTATCCTGGCTGCTTCTCGGCTCTGCAGTGGCTTGGGTTGGACGGCAGCACCTCAAAGAGAAAAGCGGCACTTTTATAGGGTTTATTATTAAAGTAAACAAATAATCCAGACTAAAGAATGAACCTCATATGTATATATACGGAAAGGGTGGAGAAGCTGAGCAGAAAGTGGAGTTTTTACCAGTGAGGGAATGATTTTGGCAGATGTGGATTTAAACTGGATCAAACGACTGGGAAGTTGAGTTCACAGGCTTGGTTGCAAGGGAGCAGTAACAGAATGGTAGGTAGAGTTTTGTAATCTCTGTCACGAGGTTTAAGATCTGGGAGGGAAGAGGAGGCAGCAGGGATTGGATTTCTGGGATGTACTCAATGGGTGACATTGTCCTGCTACAGCACGTGCCAGAGCAAACCTTGTGCTCCTGCTCCCAGCTGAGGGCAAAATCCAAAGAAAACAGCAAGGCACCTAAAGTGCAACTTATGCACAATTTAGATGCCTACATAGAGGACAGAGAGCCAAAAAAAACTTCACCTAACTTGTTTAGGCACCTGACAGGCTGTAGGCGCCGAAGATTTACTTTAAATCTCTAAGCTCTGCTACTGTGTACGCCCGGAGGCAGCGTCGCCTTGGCAGAGCTGAGCCGAGCCGCCTGAAAGCGATGGGGAGTCACAGCCTGGGTGTCCCTTGGCTGCGGGTGCCATCCTACAGCCACCTCCACCAAAAGCTCAGCCCCTGCTGCTGCTGTGGCCCTTCTCCCACACCCTGTGATGCTGGGATCCACCTGCTGCGTGACGGCCCCGTGGAAGTGGGACCGTGGTGCTGGGTTTGCCGCCCGGCTGGCGGGGAGCCTCGCTCACGCCCCAGTGTCCCAGCCCCAGGAGCAGCCACGGTAGGGAGGAGCTGGGGAGGGGGCTCCTGCTGCAGCTGGGGTCCACCCAGAAACTTTGTGTTTCTGATGTCCACCCAGAAACTTTGTGTTTCAGTCACGGGGCCAGGAGAAGGCGAGAAGAAGGGAGTCTGATCCTGCTGCATAACTGCGAAGTCAATCAGCTGAAAAGGGGAGTATCTTAGTCTCTGTCTCTAACACTGCCTGTGTTCTTAGTTCTGGAGGAGTACTGCACAAAAAAGAATTAAAAATTAAACTCAGGTCTTCCATTTCCTCCCTATTTTCTGGCCATTACCATATACAGAGCAGAGATCTTCTACTATTTATCTGTGGGTTTGGAGTGTTTTTATTAAAGTGGCCAAAACTGCAATGCCTTTTTCCTGAATCCAGCAGAGTGGTGCGGTCTGGGAGCACATCTCACAGGATGCCCTGGGGGGAGCGAGGCAGAGGAGCACCTACTTTGTGAATTATAAATGGCCCCGGGCAGAAAGCAGTTACCTGCGCGCGTGTAGCTCAGCCAAGAGGAAGGGACCTCAGGGCAAAAGCTGCAACAGAAATTAAGGAAACTAAAGAAGTTTGCTTCTGCAACTGAAAGTGTCTCCATTTTCTGAGAAAGGCGAATCATTTAGGTGGACTGCTGTGGGTGGGACTGCACTCACAGTGGGGCGAAAGCCCCTACATCAGTGCCAAATTCTGCCTGACCTCAATATTGTATAACTTGATGCTTTTTGGATCTCGTTGTCTAAGGCCCATTCCTTAAGACACAGGCTTCTGAGGCAAGCGGAAAGTTTCTAGCATCTTAAAGGCATGACAGAGCCTGTTACTTCTCAGGCCATTATGCTTTGGAAAATGTGAAGCAAGAAAAGCAAAGGAAGTTAAAAAAAATTATCCAAGAAACGAAAAAAGAATTCCATATAGTCAAACATGTCCTGGCTCCACCGCTCAGCTCCCACATCTTCCAGTGAGAAGGAAGATTCATGGCGCCAAGTGATATGGAAATACAGGAGAAAATGTCTTTTTCTCCTGATGATTTTTTAATTACGATTAGAGACAGAAAAGCCGCCTTACTTCACATACCAGCTCCAAAAGCTGACAAATTAGGAAGCCATTCTTCCTTATGGCATTACACAGGGTGACCACGTTGGCTGACTCACTTTCTCTGTCCAAAACTGCAACCTCTGCCTGGTTTGTGCATTAGGCATCGGAGAAGCTCCAGTTTTCCCTGTTGGCATCGCAGTGGAGGGTGGACCGTTCCCTGCCAGCCCGGTGCAACAATGCTGTGTTGCTGGTAAACCACAACAAAGGTTCTGAGCCAAAAAAAACCCACCCCTTTGCTCCGAGTCTTTGCTAAATGCAGACTCTACAGACCTGCCCGGAGAACAGTGCTGGCAGCACGCAACGGGAGACGTCTGCAACACGATGGAGGAACTGACGCATTTTTAGCACCATTTACTCGTACCTTATCTATTATTTATTTACATACACACATATATACACAGACGTGTCTGGTAAGAGTAGTTACCACAGAAATATGTAGTCAGGGTGGAAAAGACTACGCCCTAAAGTGGGCTGAACATGGCTGTTCAATTTTAAGGAATTGGCTATGCATGAAGTTATGGGAAAACGTACCTCACTCTTGGCTCAACTTGCACTATGACTGAAACTTTTATTGACATAGTCTAAGTTCAGATACATCACTGAATTTCCACACAGGTCACTCCCTTGATCAGCTAATTGATTTTAGCTGTCTTTGGGTAATTATTTCTGACAAAGCAGGGATATAGGGCAGGATCAGGATGCAGGCATGGCAGAGGGGGCTGCTACTTGCCCAGTGGCTGAGCTCCTCTGCCAAACCACCCCTCGGTGCTACCTGCATGGTCCCCCTGCCCCAGAGGGAGGGAGCAGAAAGGCTCACTGCTGCTCTCTTCCTCTCCTTTTCCCAGCTGGTGATGTTCCTCACTTTCCCAGGACAGCAAAACTCCTTTTCAAAATTTCCTCCAGCTGCTGTCAAAAGGGAAAAGTTGTAGTGGAAGTGGCCAAGCCAGGGTTAAAGGGTGCAGAGAGGATGCACCTGCACCCCAGGTTTCCTCTTTGGCCACAATCTGCCATTGGGTTGGAGCCACCACCCTATTGCGGTGGGGCACAAGACCCCAGGGGACAGGTTACTGTCTTTGCCTCTGCAAACAGGACCACATCACCTTGGGTGCAGGGAGGCCAGGGCATTAGTGTGGGAGTGGAGAGATTATCCTAATTTGATTTTCATAATCTCCCATCACCCCTAATGCCGCTGGCCTTTCTCAGCTCCTCAGGTCCCCACTGGGTGATTTGCCTCCCACACCACTCCTTTGGTCTCCCAGAATTTATATTCTTGAGGCACAAAATTGAGTTCTGCCTTTGTGTTGACTTCAGCATAGGACTTTCAAAATCTCATCAGGTAAATAAACCCCACTTTTCTTCCTCTTTTTTTAATCTTATAAATCATCTTGTGACTTGTTATATAATAATGACAGTACCTACTGTGGAGGAAGGGACTGTTTGATTCCATAAATGATGGCTGTAGTTATCAAATATTTTCACTTCCCTTTGGTGTTTAAGCACCTGTGAAAACCATTTATTGCCTCATATATCCTTCTTAACATCTTATCCTCTAATTGTTCTCTATAGAATGAAAACAAATGGCTGAGGATGCTCAATTTGTTGTAATATAAACATTCATTGGAGCAGTATGTACATTATGATCCATTTTATTTCAATACTATCAGTACCAGTTATCTTTGGCTGTTAGTTTTTCTCTGAAATATTTGCTTGATGTCAATGAGGTAAAGTAGATCTCATTTTGTCATCAAGCTGTACCATCCCAAAATATGTTGCTCATGCACTACTCTCACAACTACCCCCAATGATCAATCCAATGGCCAACCCTATGGTTCACCATCCTCTCGTAGAAAAAATAATGGCTGATTTCTGTGGGTCTCTTTACCTTAAGACTTTGATTCCTGTTCTAATACTTTCCATTAAATGAAACAGATTGCTAGGGCCAGTTACTTTCTTTCTATGAAAGGATTATACCATTTTTTTAATCTACTTCTTCAAACCACTATGTTATGGTAGACATTTGTTATCCACTGTGGGAAGGCTTGCACCCTATTCCTCTTCTTGATTTTCCAGCAAGCAGCCAGCTTCCCACTTTCTCTCTGGGAGGCCATCCAGCAGGCTGTTCTCCCTCTGCCCACGGAGTCCCCAAACACACTTTTCTGAGCGAAGCGTTCCATATATCTGCCATTCTTCAGCACTGTGACCACTTAGCTGAGCCTATACTAACCAAACTTTTTTTAATTCAATTTGAAATTAGAATACGTGGTTATTACATGGGTTTTGATGTGTGGCCCAACTTAATTGATTGCCAGTTACCTCAAGTTGGTTAACATGGTTATAGACGAAAGTCTAAACAGTCCACAAAGTGCTTGTTCCATAAGGCAAACGCTTGTGAGTTACCTCAGTGCACAACCAAAGGTAAACCGCAAATGTCTGACTGCTGCAACGCATCTTCTTGGAATGTTTAGATTAGCTTCTACAATTGCAAATGTCTTCACCAACTCTACTAGCTAATTGGCAAACAACTAATAAACGCAAGTTACAACAGGCGAGCAAATTCTAGTCTAGACATATCTGTAGTAGGAGACTGAGGTCAGATTGTTTTCAAGTTTTGAATAAGCTCAGAAGAGCTTCCCTATTCCCTGACATCAAAAAAAGTGTGTGCATTGGTTTGGTGGGGGTTTTTTATTATTTAAGAAACAAGCAAAGAAAGAAATAAATGGGAAAATGTACCAGGAAGCTCACAGCCTGTGCTTGCTGTCTGCGCTCCCAGGGGTTTCATTCTTGACAACCTCAGTACCCTTTCGAATGCAGCATGTTTACGATGATGTGAAGGGCCACCCCTACAGTTGCCTGGCTAGAAAGAATAGGGCCAAGCTAAGCCTGTGTGAAAGGGGAAAGCAACTGAGAACCTGGACTATCCTAATATTAACAGGGGCAGAGTTTCTGGAGACAGGCGGCCAGACATGAGCCAGAACCACCATAAGAAGAACTGGCTCTGTCTTAAAGCAAAGCAGGGTACTGGAGGAAGCAGAGAGGATGACTCAGTAGTGCAGTCTTAACAGAAAGACCTCACCAAGGCTGAGCGGAAGGAGAGATGGGACTTGCTGATTAACCCAAAAGGAACCAGAAAAAAAAAAAGGTGATATTATTAAGTAAAAAGGACATCACAACATACCAGGTAATGTACTAGTGTCTTTGAAGGGGTTCAATAACTGGGAGACTATGTTTACAGTCTATTTTTTGTTATTTTTTTTTTTATAAATGTTTCTTAAGTTGTGCATGTTGATCTGTTGTTAACCATAGCACTTTCTGACTCGGTGGAAGAGCTGGATAAGCACTGTAGGCAGGAAATTAAAACTATTATCTTTTCATGTGCACTTTACTGCAGAATTGTAGTCCAGTTATAGGTGCAGATATAAGTAGAGATATAGAGAGATACACAGTGGAAAAAACAGAGTGCTGTACACAAAACACAGTTCATGAAAAGACCTCAGGACTTCTCCCAAACACTCCCTCTATTTTTCCCATTGCTCTCTGCACAAGTCTACCCCAGCTCCAGCCCCACCAGTATCTTACAGATGTGGCTCATCAGCAAGGTGAAATCAGCCCATCAGGACACCTGTTCTCTCGCAGACTGGCTCTGGGGTCTCTGCTCACCTGGCTGCTCCCATCCAGTGGCTTCCCGCTCTGAGCCACCTCCTGTCTCACTAGCTCTCTGGCTGGAGAGAGAGCTCACAGCTACGCATGGCCTGGCCAGCCCCAGGCACTTTTGCGAACAGGAGTCCTTTAAGTCCAGGAGCACAGGGATGTACATGCATCCAGTCCAACTGTTGGCTTCCCACCTAGCTCGGAGGAGTTCTGGAGGTGCTATCTGAAATGTCACTTTTCCCTCTAATTCAGGCGTGCATATGCCACTGAGATAAACCTCTGTAAGGAGCAAAGAGTCCTCAGCTTCAGATCCTTGCCCACCAGCAGACACCAGACCCATCATGCTAGACATGGGCAGCCAATCCACTCCATCCATGTGAACCATGCAAGAAGTGGAGGCAGAGCTTTGTGCAACAGCCAGGCATGTCCCCCAGAGCTCAGGCACGCAGTTTCAACTTCTTGCCTGCTGGAGGGATTTAAGCCCTTACCTCCTTGCAGTGAGCACTAGCATAGCAACAATATGGGGGTCAGGACTGAAATGTAGAAGCCTGGGGGCGAGTGAGCAGAGGTAACAGCAAGCTGGACCCTGCTGCGGAGTGTGGGTGAGGAGCAGAGGGGCAGAACACCGGCCACCACTCCGTCGTCTCTGCCTCTGCTTACCCAGTGACTGTTCAATGATTGCAAAGAGCGCGATTAATGCACGTGCAGTGCCCAGCTGCTCAGCTCTGTCAAGATTAGAGCATTTCTTACCATCTGGGGAGCTATAAAGTCAAAGTCAAGGCAATCCTGGTGCTTCAGTCCTTCAATGCCAGGCAACAGGGCTTTCAGACTCACTGATTTAGAATCAGACCCTTAAAGTTTTGTTGATGTTCCCTTGAGGGTTTGGGAGGGAGATGGTTCTCGTTTTCTTATATTTCCCCCAACTCTCTTGATCATTCTCGGAAGAGCAGTTCGATTCTACAGAGTATACCACTTGAACAGCATTAGCAGACATGTTCTTGTCGCAGCATATATTCAAAGAACATAGCTCACTTGTGGGTTTTTGGTTAGTTTGTTCACTTGTTTTGGCTCAGACATTCAAACACTTTATGTGATTGATACTTTTTCTTCCTTGCCACATTCTTCTATCTTCTCTCATATTTCCACAACTGATTACTCATATATAGGTATAAGCCAGATAGTTCAGCAAAAATTCTTGTCATCATCTGTGTTAAACAACATAATGTCATATTATGACAACCATTAGCTCTCTGACTGAAGTTATTTTTCACTGGTCAAGTATCCTTGTAAGTAAGCAATTAGGTGACTGAAATAGTACCGTACTGGTGCCATTCTTCTACCAGGGTATGTTAATAGGAAAAGAGGGATCCAACAATTTTTCACATTTAACATTTCATTTGGTTCATATAATTTGTGCTTGCAGTTCTAAACATCTTGCACACAAATCAGATCTGGTGTTTGCTCAGTCCGTGGGGATTGATTTCTCTGATATCAAGGCTGGGCTATTATTAGCTAAGTTTCTGAACGTCATTGCTAACAAGATAGAGCAAGTATTTGCTTGCTGCATCACAACAGAGATCCCATCTCTCATCCCTTGTTCTTTCCTTTGATAATAGTCCCAGCCTTCGAGCTTCCACAGGTTATAGTCTGAATCATTTCAGGCCTGAGATTTATGTTCATTTGACTCTGAATATTTTCTTCCTTAGGAAATGCTCCAGATTTCAACTCCTCCGGTCCCGCTGGGAGATGATGTGCATCTCACAAGGGTTTCTGAGTTTATGCAGAACATCATCAACACCTTTTGAGGGCAGGAGCCGTGGCATGCTCGGTTCTGAGAGACCTCCACTGCTGGCCAGACTTCCATGTCTTCCTCATATTAGAGGATTGCCTTCAGAAGCCCCCATTTGTAAACTATATCCTTTTCTTTCCTGTTTGTAAGACAAGTATAATGGGACTGTCCTGTATAATGTAATTCTCATGAGGAAGAATATAACGTAATAATTTCTGAAAATGATCTCAAGTCCTGATGCGAGCTTTTGAAGATGAGGCATGCATTCAGCCATCATTTCAATTTCAGCCTTCATTACTCCAGTTTCTCAGTGTCTCTTGGCCTTTCATATCCTTGCTTCATACCTCTGAAGAACAGAACTACTTTTATACCTCATTTGTACCAGCACACAAAACCACAAAAACACACAGCAAAATGAACAGCCTGTTGTGTTTAGTGAAGGTATTAAACTGGCTAGGACAGGTAACAAGGGCAGTTTCTGTACAGGTTTAATATCCAGCGGACAGGCTCTCCAGAGCCATTGGACATTACCTTGGGCATTAGGTTATGCTATAACATTTTCACTACTGTCACTAAGGCAGGGCAGTGGCAGAACAGCTGTAGTTATGATACTTCCCTACGACTGTGTAGGCCACAGCACTTTCAAAATATGTTAATCATTGCTTGCCATATTCTTTTCGCATTACCTAATTGAATTCTATGTCTAAGTCAGCTGGAATTACGTGCCTAGTCCTTGAAAGCCGACAGGTGTGTGAACTTTGGGAAGCGCAGGCAAGACACACTGAAACAAGCAGACATCCCAAATGGTAAGCCTGCATGGCACAACTCACCAGGTCAACTAATCAATCAGTCCAGACATAGCCAAAGCATTTTATCTGGGTGCTGGACATGAGCTGAAATCTTCCTAACCTCCTGCAGGCTTCATTAGCTAACACCAGCACCTGGACCCCAGACCAGCTGGCCTGAAGCAGCTCGAAGACTTGTACTCTGTGTTTCCCCCAACAAGAGTAGACAGTGCCAGTGCCCCATATGCCAAGTCCTCCGAGCACTGGCAGGACAAGGCAGGGCCCTGCAGAGATAGCTAAACTAGCTCTGCTATCGGAAGTGGAACAGCTAGAGCTGTAAAGCTATTACTGGTACTGGTATGCCCTATATCCAGTGCCTAATGCTATGAAAATATTCAAAGGGCTTGTCCTAGTTTCAGCTGGGATAGAGTTAATTTTCCTGCTAGTAGCTGGCATAGTGCTGTGTTTTGGATTTAGGATGAGAATACGGTTGAGAATTCACTGATGTTTTAGTTGTTGCTAAGTAGGGCTTACACCAGTCAAGGACTTTTCAGCTTCCCCAGCTCTGCTGGGGCACAAGAAGCTGGGAGGGGGCACAGCCAGGACAGCTGACCCCAACTGGCCCAAGGTTTATGCCAGACCATATGATGTCATGCTTGGTATATAAACTGGGGGGAGTTGGCCGGGGGGCAGTGATCACTGCTCAGGGACGGGCTGGGCATCTGTCAGCGGGTGGTGAGCAATTGCGTTGTGCATCACTTGTTATGTATATTTTTTTATCATCATCACCATTATTATTCTTTTCCTCTGCTATTTTATTAAACTGCCTTTATCTCAACCCATGGTTTTTACTTTTTTTTCCCAATTCTCTCCCCCAACCCACTGGGGAGGGCGGGGAGCGAGCGAACGGCTGTGTGGTGTTTAGCTGCCTGCCAGATTAAACCACAACAGGCTGCACAGTTCCTAAGCCACCAAGACTTCCAGTCTTCTTGTTACTGTAGGGAGCAATACCTACGTTCCTGAAAAAAAAAAAGAATTGATTAAGTTAAGGATGCAATTCAGTTAATACGTGTAGGTGTCAAATCCCAGCATTTGAGATACTCTAAAGTATACACTGAAACTCCAGTTGCTGATCCAGAAAGAAGGCTATGGGTCTGCTGTGGGACTCAGACATGACAGCTTCACATGCATAGCTTGGATACCCTGGAGTCTTTCAAAGGGCATTACATTTAGACAGCTGAATCACCCTCCAAATGACCATGGCCAGGAAAGGAAAATGTGCGTAGCCATTCCAAGTCCCAGACTGATGCTCTTTTGGCTGGATCAGACCTCCCCAAAGGCTTGAGTATACCACCTCCCAAGCCTCTTGGCTGTCTGGATGATTCACGTTGGACCATGAGGCTGGGAATGAACAACAGGTCATGTGATGGAAACACTTTTGTATATGCAATCATGGGCATGCCCTCACATGCATGTATTTATGAGTCGGGGGAGCAGCTGTGCCTTTGGCTGTGCTGGAAGATGATGACTTCTCTGCAAGGACCCTGGGAGTTTTACCCTGGTTGTGATTGCAATGTCCTGTTTCTTCTCTTCCTTGACACCTCCCACGCAAGAAACTGGTCAGCAGATCAGGCTAACCCCCTGCATCTGCACTAGTCACAGCCCAGGAAGGAGACCTTGGCATTGTGGTGAGTGCATGAGAGACGTCAGGCAGAGCAGGAGAGAGTCTCCAGTGTGATAGACAGCTCTGATCTCACCTACCTCGCAAGTTCTCATAAGCTCACCTTCTTCTGAGCAACTTCTTAAACACAGAATCTGAGGTTAAAGGTGCCATTTACTAGCAGAAATGTCATTGTAAACCTAAACCTTTTGATTACTTTTTCCTACTCATAGAAAAAACATTTGCTTCAAAAATGGCTTTTAGTTGCAAGCATAGTTCAGTCCTGAGCCCAGAGATCCCACTGCATTCTTGTCCAGCAAGAACCTGAGAGCCCTTCCCTTCTAACAGGAGTAATTCAGATTTATAGAAACTGATTGTTCCATTATCGAACTGAAGGTTGATATGGCAACACAGTAACAGGAATGGCAGTTGCTGTCCACATCCCTCTTTCCCTTGCCGTGCTGTTAATTCCTGTAAGCATTATGAATGAGCTCCATAAAAGAAAAACAGGCACCATTATGATACACACATTTTCCCTTTGTGGCTGTCCATCACTCTTCTCCTCTTGGTGCTGCAGGACTGAGAAGAATTTATACCCTGTATTTACACAGCGATATGCTTTATCACTATCACTTATGAAAATATGAAGTGACTGTACTGATTTATACTGTGCATTTTAGTAGTAACACGGCAATAGAGGTTGCTAGATTGTCAAGCTGTCTTCAAGAAAAAAATGTCACTTTGGCTGATCGCTTAGCCGCTAAAGCAAGTATCAGTTTGAAAGTTGTCATGCCAACACAGAATAGGAGCCTGGCATCCATAGATGGAACTTATGTTTGATAACATTCATTTCGGCTACAGTACCTCCCTGCATGGGGGGAGTGATCTCATTAACATTGACATTGACTTTCTCCCCCAAATGAATGAATACTCATTCTTTAAGGACAAAATTCACATTACCCTAAGCCGAGACGAAGTAAACAGATTTCCTGCGAGTGACTGTATGTAGAAGACAAAAGGGATGCAATTTTCTTTGCTTTCCTCCCTGCTCCTGACCATAATGTGGATTTAAACTTCTTTAGTTTCCGTGCATTACTGTACCAGAGATCGCTTCACAGAAGGAAAATCAGGGAGCATTTTGAGAGTATTTTACAATACATATCCATACTTGCAGATCTTTCACACTTCAAGAACCTAGTGATATGAAAGAGACATGAAGGAATGGCATCTTCTCTACACTCTTGTGAATTAAAAGCTTAATGCTGAGGAGACAAGTGACTTGACAATGTTTGTTGTATTTAGTGGGAGCTGTGAGGGTGTAGCAGGCCACACACAGTGTGGACTGGGAAGGACAAGGAGGCTGTGCTTTGACAAGACAGCTCCCCCAGAACTTTGCTCAAAGCATACTGAGAAGCCAAATGGGAATCTTATTTCCCTTGAACGCTGACCCCCCGTACTGCTCTGAAGTACTGCCAGTCAGAAGTTTGGGGGAAAAACAAAGTTTTGCCAAAAATGGTGATTTGCTGAACCCAAATGATCTGCAAGTTTCAGATGATCAAAGGCAGACTTGAGGTCACCTGGGAGCCAGTATGTCCAAAAGGCAGAGCTCCATCAGACAAGCAATGCCAGCTCTGGGAACTCATGACTGTAAGACCTACAGCTCTGAGGCAACCAACCATGCCAGTTTTTCCAAAGACTCGTGGAGTTGTAAAACCCCTCAAAAGCCCAGTTCTGGCTTGTTCCCACAGAGCCTCCACAAAAACAGGACTTAGAGCCTAAAAGTCCTGATACAGGTTCTCAGGGACCATTGTTCCAGGATAATTATGCCATGCTGGCACCAGAAACTCTGTTTTCTTCCAGTGCTTGTGTGGTAGAACTTTGGTGTGGAGCGGAACCTAGAAACACCAGGCCTCTGCAAGGACTCCTCACTACAAGAAGGATATTGAGGTGCTAGAGCATGTCCAGAAAAGGACAATGAAGCTGATGAGGGGTCTGGAGCACAAGTCCTGTGAGGAGCGGCTGAGGGAACGGGGGTTGTTCAGCCTGGAGAAAAGGAGACTGAGGGGAGACCTTATCGCCCTCTACAACTACCTGAAAGGAGGCTGTAGTGAGGTGGGGGTTGGTCTCTTCTCCCAAGTAGCGGGAGATAGGTCAAGAGGAAATGGCTTCAAGTTGTACCAGGGGAGGTTTAGATTGGACATTAGGAAAAATGTCTTCACCAAAAGGGTTGTCAAGCATTGGAATGGGCTACCACCCCTGGAGGTATTTAAAAGACGGGTAGATGAGGTGCTTAGGGACATGGCTTAGTGGTGGAATGGCATTGTTAAGTTAAGATTGGACTTGATGATCTTAAAGGTCTTTCCAACCTAAACAATTCTATGATTCTATGATTCAATGACTTGTCTTTTAGATGAGATTGCAAGAGACACTGGAGTACATCTGCTGAGCACTTGGACCTCAGACTGCCCAAAACACATCCCTGACAGACCCCTGTGATTAAATCAGCTCCAGTCATGGGACTGGCTTGGGGATGAAGACTCTGATGCTTCCAGGACAGGGGGCTGTGACTTCAGAGCCATCAGCCGGGGCTCCCAGGCTTGTTGCTGCTGAGCCAAGAGCCTGCCGAGTGATCCTCTTCCTCAGCCCACTGCCACATGCACATCTCTGAGCCTGCAAAGCTCCTTCTGGTGCAAGTCAGGGATTGCACCACACAGGCAGCATACATAACACACACACAGAGCCCGGGGAGCTAAGTCAGTGCATAATGAGTTCAATTCACACATACATAAGAGACACAATCAGCAGCCTTTTGAAAACAACAGGCCAATTACACTGAAGAAACAGAGGAGATTATAGAACAGGAAAGGAACTAAGAAAAAACCACTGTACATACAAAATGAAACCACACTTCCAAATAATATTTAACCATCCGAACCTCTTTCTAAAATAAATCTTTCCAGCTCTTGCAGAGACTAAGATCACACTGGGTGTCTTTCCAAGTTTTTGGGGAATTTCCAGTGCCTACCCTTTATTCTTTTAGATTAAGTTCAACTCAGGACCCAGAGCATGTGGGCTAAAACCTGGGAGATACTGGGCACTTGCATCTCTTACTGAATAGCCTTTTATCAGCCTATTTAGGTTATCCCAGTTTAACCCTATAGTCCCTTCCAGCAATTCAATGACTCAGATTAACTAGACACTTGGCCAGTGTCGAGCTCCAGGCTGAAGGTTGGAGAGAGGCTAGTCCCCAGACAAATGATGCATGGAATTTGTATCTGTGGGTTGCCATGCCGACGTCGCGCACGGATTGCTCAAGATTCAGCAGGACTTGGCAGGGACCTTTTTGCTTCCCAGAGACCCACTGACAGGTAATATTACTGAGTTTCTGTTTTATTATGTGAAGTCCCATTGAAATGCTCAGTACAAGCATCTAATTCATTTCCATGCAACTTTGCATAGCAAAAAGGAGAAAGCGGGAGGGAGCGGCAGGGCAGTGAGGGACCCTCCTGTTCCCAGCACAATCTGGGATTCACTTGCTGTGTGGGGCAGCTTTATCTTTCCCGTGTGCCTGCAGAACCATACTGCCCTGAATAGGCTCAGGCAGCCAGAGGCATCTGGGAATATTTCATAACTGACGGTTGCTGATGGTATAGTCCCAGAGCGTGCAGTGCCTGAGAGCTTGGCTACTAACCTACAGTACGGAGGGCGAATACAAAAAATAAAAGAAAATGACAGAAGGCCAGTAGTGTGTTGGATGTGGGAGTGCTCAGCTTCCCCCCTGCACAGGTACAAAAGCGGTGCACGGGACCAAGCGGCACCAGCCCCTGCACTTCATCCAAAACTCACGGAGGGAGACAGGAGGGCCCCTGGAGAGATCGGTAGCCTTTGGCTCAGCTCAGTCAGATTCACTCCTCCCGCGGGGAATATTTAAAGCACCCGGTATCCACGTCCCTGGTAGAGCCAGCTCAACAAACAGTTATGAATAAATTACGTAAACAGCTTAGCACCCTGCCTTCTGCTCACAAATCCTTTAGGAACCCCTCTTCTTCTCCATCAGCCTAACTGTTTTTGAGGAATTTATGCCAAAGAGCTTATGTGTCAAATTTCTGCCTTTAGGCTGTTTCCAAACTGCTCAGCTTCCCTCCACCCCTTCCCCCATCACTGCTTGTTATTCAGTGGGTGTAAGGTTCTCCCAAGTCACATGAGACGCCGTTTCCTCCTCTCTAACTTTCCTGGCTGGGAAATAATAAATGGCTAAATGGCAGAGACACATTCCCATGTGATGCTTAGAGATAAATCATTGTGCTAAACCCCACGCTGTGTTTAGGGAGCCCGGGTATTTCAGATGGGGCTCAGGATTCCACTACATGGCACAGCGCCTAACAGTTAAGGGCTCCAACACTCAGTGTTGCAACACCTAGGTCCTTTTGTCGACTTAATGCCTGTATCTTTGCCCAGAGCAAAATACATTGGATAAGATAAAAACAATCCAAATAAACAACGAAGCATTGGCATCATCCACTGGAATAAGGAGCAAAACAAGATGACTCTGCCTACTGAGCTGGGTGCTATGGCTCCTGGCTCACAGGTTTTGGCCATGCACAAGATCAAAGGCTGTCTTTTCAGGTCAAAACGAGTGCACTTGCTGTTATGTGTCACTTTAACCTTATCTAACTGCAGGCTGCCACTGGAAGAAGCAATCCAGCGCGATTGTTTCCATCTGGCTTCAGAATTCTGCCCCCTTCTTTGCACTGGACCTAACGCCCAAACAGGTACGGTGAGAGCTGACCCAGCTCCCCAGCCCAGGTTAATCCTGTTTCTGTGGGTTTGGCTGGATCGCTGAGGCGAGCTGCCTCGGCCCCTCTGCAGCCTCGAGATCCACCACCAGATGCAGTTGGTGGGACCTGGGGCAGTGGCCTGAGCAGAAAGCAGGACTGAGGAGGGGCAGAGCAGGACAGGCTCACTCTGTGGGGTGTAGGGACATGCTCTGCCTGACCTGGGCACCCACAGTTAGGTGGCTAACTTCAGCTATGTCCCTTTTGTGATCACACAGGCTCTTCAAAGGTTGTCTGCTATCTCTGCAGTGAGGCAAGAAAGGGCAGGAGACATGGACCTGGCCAGTCCCTCCACCTTCCCAGCCCCACCAGGATGCCAACCTATGGTCCCAGGACCAGGCAGGTGATTAAGACAACTCCTGCCAATGCTGACACCAGTTTTCTCTCCCCTTCTTCTGGATGAGGAGGACCCAGGGCAGAGAGGTGTGGGGACACTGTGTGCATGGCCATCGTTTGCCAGCAATGGCTTTTCAAATGCAAGAAGGTGGGAGTTTACCAAAACAAGTGAATGCACTTAGACTAACCATACGCTTGACTTACACATTGATTTACGCATCAGCAAGTTTAATATCACACACTGCATCTTCATAGTTCATATTCATGACAAGTACAGAGATTGTTTATGGTAAATATGTACCAATCTGAACTCAGATTTTTTTTAAAAAGCAGCCCATTACCATAGAAACAAAGAAAATGGGGGTAATCCATCAATCTGTCCAAGACAAGACCAGCTCTACCTGAAGCGTTTCTGGTGGGTATTTCACCAGTCTGGTCTTAATGGTCCCCATCAGAGGCATGCTACTCCTTCTCAAATAATCTATTCCAGGGAAAAAGCTTTCCCTAAAAGCTGACTTAAATCTTTGTTAAGCTTATAACTTGTTGTATTATCCACAATGAATAGAGACAGAAAGGTTTATTACCACCTCATTGAAGCAGCATTTTATTTATTCGAAGCCTGGCAGGCACAATTCTCACCAGTCTTCTCTGCATAGATTAAGCAGATGCATTTCTTGACACCTGCCCCTGCAGAGCATGTTTTCTAGACCTCTGGCCAGGCTCATTTCTCTCCCCTGGACTTCCTGCAATCTTTCTTGAAGTGTGGTACCCAAAACTGGAATTGGCTCCCTACTGGAGACTTTACCAATGGAAGGATTACCTCATGTGTCTTTTGTACAACTCTGCTGTTTATATATCCCAGAATAATATTTGCTTCTTTCACAACAGGATGTCATTACTGACTCATGCTGAGCTCATGATCCACTACAATTCCCAGATCTTTGCTACCTCTCCTCTCATTTCCCATCAAGTATTCAAGAAGGCATTTAGCCCTATCTACATGCCAGTTTATATTCAGTATGTTATCCTGTTTCCTTTAGAGAATGTCTCCAATTTCACAGGCCTGTCCTCCAAAACCCTTGCAATTTGTCAGCGCTTAGAGTCATATGCAGATTTAAAATATGTGCTCTCTAGTCCATCAGTTAAATCACTGCAATGATAACAGCGGATCTGGACCCTGGGACAGTCTCTTACAGAGCCTTACCTGATAAATCCTTCCAGGACAATACCGAACTGCTGAGAGAGGGTTCTTGGCTGTCATTTGCAAAGTAATGTGGGTATTTGTCGTGGTTTAACCCGGCTGGCAACTAAGCAACACGTAGCCGCTTGCTCACTCCCCCCTCCCTCAGTGGGATGGGGGACAGAATTGGAAAAAAAAAAGTAAGACCTGTGGGTTGAGATAGAGACAGTTTAATAAGAGAGAATAATAATAATAATAATAATAATAATAATAATAATAATAATAATGGTAAGAAAATATACAGAATATATAAAACAAGTGGTGCACAATGCAATTGCTCACCACCCGCTGACCAATGCCCAGCCCGTCCCAAGCCACGATCACTCCCCCCGAGCCGCGATCACACAGCCCGAGCTGCGACCACTCTGCCCGTGGCCAACCAACTAACCCCCCCCAAGCATGACGTTATATGGTATGGAATAGCTCTTTGGACAGTTTGGGTTAGCTGTCCTGGCTGTGCTGTACTCACAGCTTGTTATGCACATGGCCGAGCAGGAGAAGCTCAAAAAGTCCTTGAGTAGTCTGAGCACTACTTGGCAGCAACTAAAAACATCAGTGTGTTATCAACATTCTTCTAGTACTAAATCCAAAACACAGCACTATGCTAGCTACCAGCTGAAACCAGGACAGCAGCTTCATCAAGAGTCAGTGGTCCTGAAGCCCTGACTTTTGGGCAGCAGAGTGCTCATGAGACCTTCGAACCAGAGCAGACATGGAAAGCAATGCAGCATGTTTTTCAGTATTGTTGTTCATTGAGCCCGGCAAAGATAGAGGCCCATGATTCAGACCACAGTTCCCTGGGTACTTATGAAAATGCCATTTGAGGAGGTGTCAAAAACCTTACTAAATTCTTGCCTATCCACATGACTTGTTACCCTGTCATAGGAAAAACAAACAAACAAACAGGCTGGTTTGATGTGATCTGCTCTTGACAAATCACATTGATAACTACTTATCACTCTGCTCTCTTGTACATCATTTGATCTCTTGTCCAAGGATCTTTCTGGGAAATGAAAGTCAGGTCAACTGGGACTCTGTGTCCTCTTTTTTTCTTTCTTTAATAGGCACTCTGTCAGCCTTTTTCTAGCCCAGCATCATCCAAATTCTCAAAGATAATTACCATGGCCTTCAGGATTGTTCAGCCAGTTCCCTAAGTAACCTAGGGTGAATTACAGGCCTGACTGATCTGAGAAAATCTAATTTATCTAAGCAGTTTCTAAACATTTCTTTCCCTATTCTTGCTTGAGTTCTTACCCTTTTGTGGCTGGTGTTAACTGTGTCAACCATCCGATTACAGTCAGACTTCTTAATGAAGACTGAAGCAATAAAAGGCATTAAACACTTTGGCCTTCTTGGCATGTTTTGTTATTAGCTTTCCTGTCCCATTTATTAGCCGGCCCATGCTTTCTCTGGTCCTCCTCTTGCTGCCAAGGAAGTTATACAGTGTTTTCATGTTACCCTTTATATGTCTTTACCTTATTTTGTGCATTGGCCTTTCTCATTTTGTCCTACATATTGCTATTCTTTTATACTCATCCTTAGTTTCTTGACCTGGATTTCACTTTCTGTATATTTCTTTTTCAGTTTCACCATTGCTACAGAATTACTGACTTAGCCAGACCGGTCTGTTACTGGACAGTGTATCTTTTCCTTCCACTGAGTGAATCTGGAGGATAGACTTACTTTCTTTAACAAGCACTGATTCTTCTGTTCCATTGAAGAGCTATAGACATTTTTCTCTTGATCCTCTTTGTTCGTATCTATAAATTCCATGAGTGTGTTCAGACTTGCTTAGCACTTTTTCTGTGATTATTTCACAAAGATTATGAATTCTCCCCTAAAAGATGCTATTGGCTAAAATAAAAAACATAGAAATCTGGGTCATCCTCGAATAAGCACTGGCATATGACTTTTCAGGAATCCAAGTGGTATGAGCACAGTCTTCAGTCTTGAACTAGTAATATATAAGATTCATCAACAAAAGGATGGCCCAAAAAAGGTGGTTCAGGGAACTTCAATAACAATGTAAATGAAACAGTTAATGATCTTATTAGATCTAAATGCTGGGCCAAGGTTAGATATGCCTGATGGATTTGCTAATGATAATGATTTGGCTGGCGCATATACATGGAACCCTAATGAAGATATATTGCTTTCTGGTTTTCCCAGTTTTATTTAGTGAGGTTAAGAAAGCATTATTTCAAATGAGTTTGAATAAAAGTACAGTGGCAAGCAACCTTGACCACAAATTATTTAAAATAATTGCTTCATCCACAGTAAAATTAGTAGCTGATTTATGTCACTTGTCTTTCTTCATTGCAAAATACTGTAACATCACTGTAAACTGTGACATTTTCCAGTGAGGTGGCATAAAAGCAAATACTTTCTGTTCCTCAGCTATAAAAAAGCTTGGTGCAGGCTCTGGTTTCTACTTTATCAGTAGAGTTTTGATTTAGCAGAGTGAAGACTTCAAAGCACTCTGCCACTCTACCTGTGGTAAAAAACATAAGAGGGCCCCCTCGTCTGTTTAGGAAATTTAGGTTGATTTTGGCTGTCTGGGACAGACCAGTTGCTTGTGATGTTCACAGGCAGCACCTTATCACATTCCTTTAAATAGCTCTATCGCCTGAAAAAGGCACTTCCAGTGGGCAAGTCAAATCTTGGGTAGGTTGAATCTCCCCTGAGGGTGAAGAGGGAGTAAAGGCTCCTAACTTACCTAAAGAGTCTCCATAAGGAGCCTATAACAGGCCCTTCCTGGAGGCTGGAGTTGCAGCTGAGTTGCACTGTGAAAACCAGCCCTATTCCCTGGCATCATCCTGGCCTGGAGAAACTGATGGCGACTGGATAAACACCACCTTTGAGAACTGGGATCCACAATCTAACTGGTATGCCTGTAAAAGTCAGCAGAAAAGATTTACTGGTTTCACTCTTGCACTGTTGAACATAAATAAATGAGATGGCTGAAAGGGGAAAAGGAGGAGCCGTGGAGTGACTCGCCCCAGATCAAGCACGCGATCAGATGTCACAGGGAGGAGAGGCAGGTACCTGGGTCTCGGTTTCCCAGGCCACACTGGTTTCCCTACCACGTCCCAGTGCCTGTTGTGGTATGTAAGACTAACATAGACTGCAGACCCTTCTCCTGCGCATTTATCCAAAAATAGCTAGAGCTGCATGCCTGGGGATAATGACTTTGGCGTAACTTGTAACAGGTGCCATCATTGCTTGAGGCCTTTTAAACTTTGAAAAGTAATAAGTTACAGTTTTTCCCCTGTTGAAAAATAAGGCAAGATATAATAGCTATGGAATACAGGCAGAATTATTTTTGTCTGATTCAGTTGGCTGTGGGTTGTTTGCATGTATATATTTGTATTTGTGTGGGTCTGGGTGTGTGTTTGTGTGTATGTGCCCATATGTTGTTAGTTTTCAATTCCTTATCTTTGTAGCAAATGACAATGAGCTTGTTAAGTTGGTCTATGCAAGCTACATAACTAACGAACGGAGGAATGATTTCCTTATCACGAGTTAAATGACAAAACCTCTCACACTTTATGAACATTGACAGGAAAGTAAATGTCCTCACATCACCTTACTAGAGAACAGTCAGCAACATTTGTGGTGTCCAGCTTTAATCTGAAGAGATATTAGGCTACTCTAATGCTTGACTCTCACTTTGTATTACAATAAACACCTATTTGTGTTCAGCATCATAATAGGGAGACAAAAGGGTCTACTCCTGCAGACAGGAATTAGCTTTCTCTCCAAATTTTGTGGCTGTGATGAGGCTGCAGTCCTGCAGTCTCCCCCTTAAGCCCAGGGAACCGGCAGGCATCCACACCAGTACATCTCTCTGCCTCACTGACAGAGGCTTCGTGAGCCAGCTCAGAAACAAAGCCGATTCTGCCCAGGAAATCAAACCCATCCACACCTCATTGTGCAACTGAATAATGTGTTCTTCATTGTGTACAGAAACATTACACACTAACATCCTGAACCTCTGTGGTGCAACACAGGGAGAGGGATGCTGAGACACTGCTCAGTTCCCACCAAGATGAACGGGAGCAGAGGACATTCAGCACATCCTAGGAAGACACAAAACACCTTCAAGATTTTATCTGAGGCTTGATGTGCACTAGAAAGTCTTGTTGACAGAGCACACTGCGGGCAGACACAAGCTTGCTCTGCTGGTATTTGAAGCCAAGAAAGCTGCGTGACCATGTTAGCACGGAACCAGCCCTGGCTGAGAGGTTAGGTGTGTTACTTCAGCCTTGGCACCCTGCTACCACCATCACCTGCTTTTTCTTCAGCTGAAAGGATAGGCACCAGGGAGCTGCACTCTACACAGAGCAGCAGCAAGGGCAAGCTCACATCAGCAGGTTTCATTTTTCTCCCAGGCTCTGTATATGAGGACATACTTCTGGCTTGTAAGAAACAGAAACAGGCACTAACCCCTTGTTCTTGCCTGCAGTCAGCAAGAAGTGCCAATCTTTACACCCTGCAGGATTAGGGATTGGGCAAATCCTACTGCTACAGACACAAACCTCTTCATACGCTTGTGCTGTCCACACATAAGTAAATTGTAAGAGGACAAACTATCAAAGGCCGTCCGCGTCTGGGGTCACCAGCATTAAGGCAATGTGAGCTGCTTCTGTTCTGGTTTAGCTACAGTAGCTGCTCAGCAAACATCTGTCCCCCCAGTGCTGTGTGCTGGCTGCGGTAGCCATGATTTCAAAGTCTGCTCACTGAGATTAAATTGATCACTGGCTCCAATTCCCCTGTATCTTTTTAAAATCACATTTTGTGTTGGGAAAATTTCTGTTTCTGACAGGCTTCATGTGTGAGCAGGTACATTTAGCTTACCACAAAGGGACAATGCATTAAACCCTTTTTCCTGCCTGGAGTCAGCAAAAAGCACCATTTTTACACTGCCAACAATTAGGGATTGGGTAAATCCCACTCCCCAGACCTGCAGGAATTGAGATCCTCATTAGGAAACAGGAGGAAGCGTGGACTGCAGAAGAGTGAAGCAAAGCGAAACTAGGTCCAGGTCAGGACCGGGTATTTCTACCAGAGTTTTGCTGGGGAGATTTAGTAGAATGAGATAAGTAAATCCATTGCAGTGTCATGTGTCCCACCACAAGAAGTTCCTCCTGACTATGACCACCCCAAGGAAGCCTCCAGGCTCTGCTGAGGAAACAGCACCCTTCTGGGGGAAAAAGAATGGCAGCACAGACCCTTTTTCCAGGATGGTCTCAAGCAGAAGGGTCAAAGCCTTGACTGAGGTCAAGACAAGTGCATGGAGAGCAACAGGGGAAAGGATGTATTTTTCTTTTCCCAATAACATTAGATTTCCCTCATTCAGTAATGTCAAAAAATTATTTATTTGAAAGTATAGTCCTTTCCTACACACATGATGCACAAGCCCTGCTAACACCTTCTCAGAAATCTGCACCAAGTGCGTGCCTCTGAGTGCCTTCCCCTGTGAGTCACATTACCACTTGCCAGCCCTTGCCTGTGGCCTGTCAGTGCCTGTGTTGCACCACTGATGTGCTCAGGAATATTTCAAGGGGGAAAAGTGGAGCAAGTATCCTGACAGTTGCTCATACTTACACATACTCTAGGAACGCCATCACCTCAAGCTTCTCCTATATTTCTTCCATGTTTTTCAGAGCGCCAACTCTCCCCAGGAAGCAACATCCTGGTCTGTTGTGGGACTTCCTGACCTCAGCTGGTTTCCGCAAAGTAGCAACAGTCAATGCAGTCAGTATTTCCACAGCAGTGCAACACCAGCTTCTGGGCTAACACATCTGGTCCCATGTTTGTGGCAGTGGCAGTGGTGTATGTTTCCAGAGAAGTTGCTTTCATCGTTCCAAAGTTTTTCATCCATGTATCGTAATAGATGTGTCTCCATTGCAGGGCAGATGTTTTTCCCGCTTTGTGTTGCAATCCTAGTTATCCAGACCAACAGATCTGCTGGTGCAGAGCACATTTCCTTCCTTTCTCAGACACATGGGTTTCCCTCTGACACAGAGATGGTGCCTTGCAAGACCCTATTGCAACATGCATGGCACCAGGGTGTGACCAGAGGGTGCAGCTACACCTGGACACTCTCGGCTGTTCCATGCTCTTCCCATGAGCCTAGAAGCAATGGAAACTGGGGCTGTTTCAGTCACATCCAGTTCTGCATGCTAAAAAGACAGACCAGACAGGCAGAGAAGATTGCACAATGGCAAGGATGTCCTTAAGCACCCACAAACCCGCCATGCAACAGTACCTCCCATAAAGCAATATGCTGCGTCCCAGAGTGTATTGCATCTGATATTGCCATGAAAGTCCCTGGGATATGTGCATGTATTGTAGTCCTTCTTCAGTTAATTTGCCCATGATGAAGATCCACAGTGTTTTCATGTGTGCATCCTGACAGCTCAGGGCTAATGGCAATGACAATTTTTTTGGACAAAACAGTGAAATATAAATGTGTTTGAATTATCCAGGTTCTTACATCCCATTGCCTTGAGCCATTGGGATGCCCGGGTGCATCTCTCCAGATTTCTTTAAGATGAGCGGGAAGAGCTTCTCAGTCTTTTCTATATTAGCTCAATCCTAGAGCCAGATGCAGCCTAGCTCAGACCACACTCTGCCCCAAGGCTGTCCCACTTATATTGCTAGGATGCCCAGCAGCCATCTACCAGGAGGGCATTGCCAGAGCACGGCGTGCACAAGCCACGCTCTGCCTGCATCTGGGGCAGTGGGGACGAGGAGCGGGGAAGGTATGCCTGGAAACCAGGAGGGGTGTCTATACGGCACAACACAGCACTGAGCAGGCAGCCAAATGAGCTCCTGCTCTTATAAACTTGAACAAATACCAGCAGCGGATAGCTTCAGAGAGCAATCACTTATTCTTTTGAAAGTACCCTACCAACTTGTTTTAATTGTAAAGAAATAATTGGAGGGAATGAGTTTGAGAGAGTTAGTCTATTAATCATTTATTGTGTTATTTTTATATGGTATTGTGCTGCTGCTATGATATGTTAAATATTGCAGCTTGATGTGTGGTCCCCAGGCCCAAGGAGTCCTATAAATTAGATGGATTTTTCTAAAGTTCTCTCAGTGAGAAAAGTTCCAGAAAAAGTGAGAATAGCTCCATATTGTTCTATCTCTGTAGATGCAAAATAACCCCATTTGACTGTGTATTATCCTAACTACACAATAGTCTCATGGGAATTGTATCCACAGGAATCCTTTTTTTTTTTTTTAATGGGGTTTTGAACAGGAGAACTAATGGCTATTGTGAGGTACAGCATCAAAATAAAAGGAAATTTTCTCAGACCACTGTAAAAAGCTTTTAAGCCAGAGCAAAAATTAACTTTGCCTTTCCCAGAGATCTGAGAAAGGCGAGCAATGTTCCTGGCCTCAACCTTCTTTATTAATGAGTTGGCGTCAATGGCAGGCTCTTTTTCCTATGAAGCATATAAGGGGGCAATCCTTCATTCACCCAGATGGGTCAGAAAGAGTGCTCCAAACTTCTATGCGCTCCAGATATGCCTTCTGAGGGACCCCAAACTCTGCTGCTGCTCTTACAAAACTTGTAAAAGTCTAAACTGTTGTATAGGTTTCCATCTCCAGCCAAAGTCATGAAAGTTATGGTTCCCTCCTATCCAACCTGGGGACCGGCTTTGGCCCAGTGAAGCCATTCTCTGTGCAAAATGATGATGTTACTGTCCTGACAGCAGCAAATGCAGCTGGATGCCTGAAACAGCTGCTGCTGGAGTGGGGTGAAAAATAGGTTTCTCATTTGCTGAGAAGCAGAGCTCTCCCCATGCCTTTTTCTCTTTAGTTTTTATCCAGAACAACATCAGGTCCCAATGTATTAACAAATCAAAGCTGACTGCACTCAACACCTCTCAGGAAAGCCCCAAGTTACAGGAAACACCCTTGGAAGGGATGTCAGAATTACCAAGCCTTGTATGAACTGGTAATACTGGAAATTGCAAAAAGATTAACAAAAATCAGTTTCCATATTTAAAAATAAACCTGCTTTGGTTCAGAGTCTGTGAAAGAAAAGGTACATGGAACTCTATATAAAATTTGTAGGGTTTGCTGCCCTATAAATCAGTAATATCTTTCTTCTTAAAAAAATCTGGGTTTGCAGTCTTTAAGCCAAGTTTCCACTTATACAATCTGATGAACCAGGGTTTGAAAGTGTGTAATGAAGTATAATTTGGTGCAGTAAATTATCAGTATTGAAAATACTATGAGAAATGGCCACTACAAATAATATCACAGGGATGGGACAATTCCAATGGCTCTTTCTCTGGTAAAACTCTTGGTTGATTTACAATGAAAGTTTTGCCTGAAAGTGGGCCAAGACAAGACTGAAAGATTTTGATTGCTTTTTTTTTTTTAAATTCTATTGGAAAAAAAATATTAATATGATCCAACTTCCATTGAAGTCAATGGAAAACTTCTGTTTGAGGAGCAGGCTTACTGTGGCCAGAGAGTAAACCCTAAATTCCATCAGTACAGTCAGTCTTTCAGGATCTTCAGCTAGGCAAGTAGATGTAACCTGGGACAAAATTTGGCTATTATCCTCCACAGAAGTGTGTCAAGTTTTTATTACTCCAAGTTTCAAGATGACCATAGTGAGCTTTTGGCTAAGGCCACAAAGCAGTGCCTTTCAGTCTCTTGAACCCATCCAGTGATGCCTGGTAAAGTTTGAACTGGAAAATCCAAACAAAGCAGACTGTGCAGTGCTTCCTGATTGCTTCTCAGAAAATATGTTAAAAAAAACCAAACAAACAAACAAACGAAACAGAAAAAAACACAGCCAGATTTATGTGAAGGCATGGTCCTGACCGGAGGGTTGCTACGCCATTAAGCTAAACTGATATTATGGTTATGTGTATATGGCAGAAGCTGTCACACTCGAGTTCCCCTGCCTGGCCTTCAGGCTGGCGGGACGCTTGCCAGCTCCATCTAGATGCTGCACAGCCCCATCCATTCAGCGTGGCACCCCGCTAATGTTTCCTGCTTCTCCGCGGGGCTCAATGCACAGCACACGAGGCAGATGCACAGGCTGCCTGGGTTCTGGCAGTAAGCAGGCCTTGACATACATTTTAACTTAAAGCATGACTCCTGGGGCAGGCAGGACATATGGCTTCCCAAGATGGGTTACATTTATCAACTCGGAGCATGGGGAGAGCAAACTTGGGTCTAGCTGCATTAATTAAGATGCAGGGCCACACCCGTGTAGGTGTGAGGATTAAGGCTGACTGAACTTCTGCTTGCATGTAAGCGTTGCCTTACTAAGTCAGCTAAAAGAAGGGACTGTTGGGAAGCTGGATACCTGCTCAGGTTTGCTTAGGTGTCTTGAGGTGGCTCTGTTCAATGCTGGCTGCTGAAAAGAGCTGATTAGCACCTAGAGTCAGAGTTGTCAAAGACATTCATTTCAGTCCTTCTTCCTCCTGCCACCCATGTGCTCCTCACACCTGGAGCTGAACAAAGAATTAAATGCAATTACTAGCTTATGCTAGAAATATGCCTGTCCTCTCATGCAGAGGGTTGAGGATGGTTGAGGACATATTCTTCTTTTATTGGTTCCCTTTGGTAGCTAGAGGCTTTATCTATAGCAGGAAATCAAATGATGCCAGGGAGCACTCCTTGATACTACAACTCTGCCATTGCTTCTGTTGCTTTGATGGAATGGTCCTTGGCATGGATACAGGCTGGGACAAGCAGCATTTTCCCAAGCCATTCCCAGGCACAGTTTGGAGAGATCAGAGATCAGGAGCCACTTTCAATTGGAAGTTTGCATACAGCCTTCCTGTTCTGGAGACTAAGAAAGGTCAATGGCATGGACAAAAGCACCTTGTGCCAGCTGGCATCAGAGAGCAGTGCCGGACCTGTTGAATTTTCTGTTGTAATGCAGCCACCATGTCCACATGAAGTAAGAAAGTTATCTTTATAACTGTATTATTGTGCAGAAGGGAAACGAGATTAGAAAATGGATGTCTACACTCAGATAATTGCCACCGGTGTTTACTTTCGGCACTGAAATTACAGTAGCATCTCAAGTTGAAAGAGAAGTGACATTCAGATCTCTCTTCTCCAGCTCTGCCAGATTCTAGTCTCCATGCAGTCAAGGGAGAGAAACCTGCCTTAGGTCTGTCTGAACATGGCTATAGCTGCCTCAGCCAAGATGAAACAGAAGGTCTGCGATAAATCTGAGAGAACCTGAACTCAGACCTTTTAAGACCTTCTTTCTTCACCTCTGGTACTCGATGTACAATGCCAACCACCCAAGACCTCGAATTCTTAGAGCGGCCCCACATCTGCAGTTTTTATTGGTTTCATCTGGTTTTGTGAAAAATCAGACTTCAATGCCCTACATGTAATTCCCAGAAAATAATGAAGAAAATATTAGCAGCTACTTTCAAAAAGTTGGGGGAGACTTCTACGCAGCCTCCCACAGGAACTTTGTGACAGAACCAGAGATAAAAGCTACTTCTCCTACATCACAGCCAATTACCTTTACCACAAGACTACCCCACTTCTTCCGGCTTTGTACGTGACACGGGCCTGCTTCATTCTCTATCCATCACAGATACAGTGGAAGAATCAGGAGTCCTGTGGAAAAATGGAGTAAGATGAAATAAATGGAGTGCCACATCCTGTATGCACTAAAGATCAGACAGTGGAAGGTCTGTAGGAAACGTGTCAGTTTTGTCCAGCCTAGAGGAAAAGCAGTGTTTAGGTAATATCTAATTAGCATGGACTAATTCAGGCCAAGACAATATGTCCTACAACCACACTGAGAAATGGGATGAATTTAAGTCCAGCTTGCTTAGTTCATGTTAACCACAGCATGACCGCTTTTCTAGTCTGGGCAAAGGCTCCTGTTCCCTGCAAAGCACGTGATGAAGGAATCTCTGCCTCTTGGTGCATAGGCCACTCTCAATTTAATGCAAACATAAATCTGCAGTGTTAGAATACAGTATTAGTACTGCTTCAGCAGAGCACGGTTGTTGGTTCTCCAGCAGTACTCATATTGATGCACATGTTGATGGAAATGGAGGTATTAATGTTACAGACAATGAAGAAGGAAAAACAGTAGCAAAGTAAAGTAAACAGGGATTATTGAATCTGCTTTGACCTCAGTTTCACCTGGAGAAAAAAAAAATTATGCCCATGCAGTCATTAGTGACTGCTACAATGATGGAAGACCAGTGTCACCAAAAGACTCTGTTAAAAACACACCACTGCCCCAAGGTAAAGGCACCTTCTCCACAACATTGTACCTGAAATAAAATCTGAGCTGGGCCACTCAGCAGCTTATACTGCCTGTAATTCAATGTAGGGGGATTAGTCTGCACGGTCTTGCCAATGGCCTTGTGGTCAGTTCTGCCCACAGGACTTTTCTCTCCACGGCGCTACCTTTTTCAAGACCTGGTTGAAAGCCCATGAACACAGCACTGGCAGCTGTGTGTCCCCTACTGCTGTGCCCAGTCATGTCCTCAGTGCCCATTCTGGTGAGAAGAGACTGAGTTATAGCAACTAGATTCAAAAAGGATCCCCGGCGTGGCTTCTGGGCCCTGTGGTTGACTGTTTTGAGCCAGCTTCAGTCAGCCAATTACTCTGAGTCCCCCTGCCTCCCCGGATCTACCAACCAGAGCTGCATGGCCCTCGAAAGAGCCCTGTCCCACCTCCTGCCTTTGCACACACTGTCAGGTCCTTAGCCAGGAGGTGCCTGGGTAGTAACATTGGTTTACCCCAGAGATCTGCAGTCTACTGTTAACGTGACATGGGTATGAAAAGCATACCTGAGATCACATTAACCTACCTGTAAGTTAAAAGTACTCCAGAAACCCAGGACCTGCCCACCAGTAGCTGACTTGTTGCCATACCAATACCAAAGCAGGGGTTAAATAGCTCAGAGGACCTAGATGGTCCCGCTCCTGGAGACACTCTGCTGAGATGTCACCATGGGCCACGCATGCATGGTGTCATGCCATCCCTTGCTGTGCCAAGAGCACACAGGAGAGAGGGCCCTGACTTTGACATTTTCTCTAAAACCGGAGGTGATGAGCATTTTACTTTACTGAATGACCTCCATGCTGCGGCTGGGACCTTAGCTGGATTCTAGGAGCTCCTCCACACACAGCTGAGGGCCTAATAGTCATCTCTGCATGCATACATACACATTGACAGACAGACATACGTGTGTGAATGGCCTACTAAGTCTGTACAATAGGTACCTGGGAACCACATATTTTATACCAGAAGTGTTTTCACTAAACATGACTTCAGCTTCTTTGCAGTGTAGACAACATAACCTTCTAGGGCAGGACCTCTCTGGGGCACTACACCTTTACTTTACCATCCTAGATAGGTAGGAGCTTGCAACATTTCATAACATAAGCACAAGAAGCAACATCTTTCAAGAAGGTCTCCTATCATATTTTGCATGAACAATTGGAAAAAATTTGGAAGAAAGGCTGCTTCAGACTGATTTGTCAACCACCCAAACTTCAAAGCTCTAGTTATCTCTTGTATTAAAATGCTCTGTTGTTCCCTAAGGAAGAATTTTTCATTTCTGGTAGGGCTCTTGTCAAATAAAAATTGCCAGTGAGGGTAAGTCTTTGAAAAATTATGTTTTATTCATTAATTATTTTCTCTCATAACCTCTCTAAAGAAATCAAAGGGTGAAAATCTATGTTATGAAACTGCAACTTTGCGCTAACAGAAGTAAAAAAGTTGTTATGCAGCACATTTTCCTTCCTACATTAAACCAGTCTTTATCTTGGAGGAAACTAAGTAACTCGTGGAAGATACTGTGTCTCAAAACTATATTTTTCCAAAAGTATTTTCCTTATTTATCTGATTAAAGGATCATGTGTACAGTAATGCCTATCCCACGATTCACATTAAGTTAGTTTTAAAATAATTTGCCATTTACATATGTTTTCACTAGATTGAAAATTAAAAACCCACATTTTATGTAATTCCAGAAATAAACAATAGAAAGAGTCACATATATCTCCCGGGTTTAGTTCAGCAGGCCTGCCCTAGATCCTTGTGCCTCGGAAAGTGATATGTTTTCAATGGTGAAGGGTTAAAAGAGGATACCAAACTATCTTCTGGAAATCATTAACGTACAAAGCCCCAAGAAGATAAAAGTTTCCATTTTCTAAAATGTAAATCTAAAACATATTCATTAGTATTGCAAAACAAACATGCAAATCTTCACCACTTGAAAAGCTCAGCTAAATATGTACAAGGGCAATACCCAAAAATACATCTGGTCCTCGGTTAGAAAACTTGCCTTTTTGGTTTTATCTAAAGAGCTTGTCTGTCTTCCATGGTTGGCTTCTTGGATTATTGCAATTCATAATAAGCCTTTTAGCTAAGGATGAAATAAACAAAGATAAAGTCTATGTCCCAGTTTTAAATGGTCCAGATGGGATAACTTTTCCATATGTTTAGCACACCAAATGTTTATTAATCATTACTAGCAGAACTCAGAACATTGCAACAGCTTATTAAAGAGGGCAGGGGATAAAATTTACAGTTTGTGTAGCTTCTGCCCACCTCCTTAATCCCCTGCTGACGTGGGGTTTCGTTTTGTGTGTGTGTGTGTGCACGCGCGTGTGTGCGTGCAGTTGTTAGAAGGCAGAGAATTTCAGTTAACTGATCAAGAGAAGGTTTTGTGCCCTAATTTGGATACAATATCAGTCATGAGGAATGTGTTACATCATAACAATGACAGTGTGGGTAAAACTGGCAGTACTTGACTCGTTCCTCATCAGAGTGATTTACTTAGTGTCTGGCAATCTGTTTTTCACATGATGTTTGTTTCCCATAAACAGTTTCAACATGGGAGAGTATGGTGTCAAGATAACAGTCATATCATCACTCATTGCAGAACATCTACGTGGGCTGCCAAGAAAATGAGACTCTCTTATCTCTGGCTCCTCTAAGTGCTTGTGTCTTAGTGATTGTTTTTCCTAACGTGCTTGATTGTTTTCTGAAACCTGACCGTCAGCAGCTCCATTATGTTGTCACCTCAGCTCCGGCGAGTTGAAGGCTGTCAGGGAAGCAGGGCTGCCTTGAGGAGCTGGGGTCAGGCTGCTGAGGGGACGTCGTCCAGAGGCGCTGGGGAAACCGTGCTTAGAAAGTACCACGACAATAGAGAGGCTGGAAGTTAAACCGCGGGCAAACACGGAAGAATCTGGGAGAGGTGCAGCGCACCATGCTGTTTTTCTGTGACCCTTCAGATCAAAAGGGTTTTGGTATTAGTCAGATAGGATGTGAGATTTTCCATAGCATTATGTATTCCTCGCACTTAAAAACGTTCTACATTTGTAAGAAGCAGGATGAATATAACTTCAAATAGCAAGTAGGCAGCTAACAACTGAATCTCAAAGCATGGTTTGATGGCACATAGCCATGACTTCAGCTATAAACAACAGAAAATAAGAACACAATTCTATTATTTTAATACATAACTCACCATTTTATTGGAGATAATTTACAGGAGCTTCGAGGTAGATTTATCTTATCCAAAGAGATCTGACTTACAGCTAAGTATGGAGAATGCAATGTGTATTCCTGATTTTACAGAAAAGTATTTTGAGTCCTGCATGTGGCTGCAAAAAAAAATCCCCCGAAAACAGAGATATGTCAGTAGTCTCAACACCTGATGAACACACTTTTGTTCAAGACAGTTATCCTGCCCAATTGTCTGCTTCCAACATAACAAAGGGAACTGGTGAGTGAAAATGGGACTTCAGTGCTTCTGAAAACATCACCCCTTGTGGAGAGCACAGCCACAGGGGCTCAAGTCAGGAGACGCACTGAGTCAGCTCACATCCCTTCCAGCCCTTTTTTGCCTAAGATGCTGTGAGTTCCTCTGGACCTCTCTGGAGCAGCGATGGAGCTTGGCCGGCATGTCATTTGTAAGAAAAAGTAAGTCTTCAAAGCATCCAGTCATGTCCTGGCACCTGCAGGAGAGCTGGCTGGATAAGAACCTCTGAGTGGATCTTAATCTTGGCAAAATTAAAAATAAAACTTTGGACAAAATCAGTGCAACTCTGGTATGAAATCTCGACCCCATATGCCAGATGAAACGGAAAGTGCTCAGGAAGGCCTATTCAGAAGTGTCTGCTTGGGCTCGAGGAAAGCAGCAGCTGCAGTTGTCCAAAAGAGAAGCTTTTGGCTTGGCTTCTGATTCATTTCTATAGCCTCTTCTTCTGGGGCTTAGAAATATCTTGGCATCTCCTGGCTCCTCAATGTCCAAGAAGAACAAGACCTAATTTCCTATCCCAAAACATAGAATTGCTGATGCAAAAGTCAAGAAAAAATTACTATCATCTCTGGCACTGAAGCCAGGAATGAAATTCCTGTCAGCAAACAAAAGTGTGGCCCTGATCAAGGTTTCCTCCGGGTTATTATGTAACATTTGTGTGGAAATTATTACGTATAAAAACTACAGTCAGCTTGCAAAGCCCAATACTCTTTGACCTGCAGAGCCAATTCATACTGGCCCTAAACAGCATAGCCCTTTGGTGGGTGTCCCAAGCTGAGATGCTGTAACCACAGGCAGAACCATGAAGAGCTCCTACACAGGCCTGGTCACTCCAGCTGACAGAGCCTGGTGGCAGCACATTGTCACCCCGTGCACAGGCCTGCCACTGTGGCACCTTTGCTAGTCATTTCCCAGCTTGTATCTCCTGGGGCAGAGCTGGGCTGGGATGCAAGGGCAGCACACTTTGCTACTCTCCCAGACCTTCTCCTCTGCATTCAGATCACTTCTCGCCCTACACCGCCCTCACCCTACCTCCCTTCTCATTCGTTTCAGGAGTTGTCCCTCAACCACATTCCAGTTGCTCCTCCTGCCCTCACTCCCCAAAGCTTTGGATCTCCACCTTCCTTTCTCCACCCCATCACTTTCCAACCCAGATCTTGCACCTGCCCCTTCATCCAGTGTTCCCCTTCCTGTCAAGAGGCTCGGGATTGCTCCACATGATGAAAGGAGCAGCCTGTTTTCAATCCTTCCCTTCCATAGTACCTCAGTGCCAGCAGTGGGAAGAGTGAGAGCCCAAGAGAGACAATCTCCATGTTTTAAGTTCCAAATATCACAGTAGCCCCTGGAGATAAGAGAAGTCATTGCTTGGAAAGTCCTACTCCATCCAGGAATGGAATATGCCCAATACTTAATTTACATAGTGAAACAATCCTAGTTTGAAATTTCGTTATAATCTACAAGGCCAAGTGCAACAACATTTGCAAAGAAGCCAAGTTTCAAGTGAAACTGGACCAATTTACCATCTGGGGTGGAAAACTTTGTTCTTTCTGCTGAGTTTTGCTCTGCATCATGGGATTCATTTGAAGCCAAAACAGAAGGTAAACTCATATGATAGGGACCCTCATCAGCTGAAACATAAGACAAATTTGCATGTTCATATACAGATTTTCTATAGCCCAGCGTCTCTCTCCATTTTCAGGAAGTTTTTGTAGGTGAAGACAGAATAGATGAAAGCAGAAGAATGTATTAATTCTTGTGTATGTTACGAGGAACTCAGACATAGGATGCAGCAAACTGGCCACTGAATAACATATGTGCGCATAATTTTCATTAATAAAAGCAAAATGTTACAAAGGAACAGAATACCCAATCATTCGGAGATTTTGTCATTCCTTCCTGTGATTCTCTATAACAGCATGTTACAATTATTTGTCAAGACCTCCTAATTTTTCCCAGAGACGAAACCTCTGAGCCTCGGGCAAGTCTTGGCATTGCAGGCAGTACAGAGATCCACCAAGCCTTTGGACTTGGTTACCTCCTTATAATTTCACCTGGATGCTGGCGGAGAACCCACTGCTGCTCTGCAGTCAGCCATGAAAAACAAGAATGTTGGAGGAGCTGCAGAGCCACCTTCCCCTCCACACACTGATCCTAAACTGAAATAGCTGTTTCCAGTGAAAGATGAAGAATTACCTCCAGCTGTTTCTGGTGAACAGCTATCTCAAAGCAGTGATTTCGCAAGACCCATTTCCAGTCGCTGTTAGGTAGTGTTACTAGTACTGTCAGCCTGGGTGCTTAAAAATCTTCAGCGAGGGTTCCCCAAAATCAAAATATGAAAAGCCCCGCACTTTTAATTCCTTTTATGGGCCTGTTGATTTGTGGCACTGCAAGTGTGGTACTTTCTGTTCACATTCCCAAGCCTTCCCCCACACGCAGGGGCTGGGATGAGCCCTGTACCACAAGACTCCAGAAGAGCAGAGGCCCAGATGCTGGGGCTGTAGCGTAGGACTTAACGAGTCTCGTCTCTCAGCTCTTGATATAAGTCAGGCGCTTACTTCCACTGATGTGATACCCCCTTGTCCTGGATGTAAATAATTTCATTGCTAATAGAGCTCCCTGGCTATCAAAAATCTTGTATTTGTCCAGGAGATCTTCTGCTTTCTCAGGATCTTGATGTGTGTGAGTGTGTCTTTTTCCCAACCCCAGCTAGGATCCTAATATTGTTATCACCTGGGCTATGTACCTTCTGATGATCACTTTAATAGCAATGCTCTGTCCACATAACTGAGCTTGATATAGCGTGCTGTAGTTTTTGGCACTACACCAAAACAAAGTAGAAGGAGGAAAAGGACAGTGGTAGTGTCTTTTTTTTTTTTCAGTAGCTGTCTTGTTCACTTACCTGGGTTCATGTCCAGCCCTCTAGGCAAAAATCTTCAAACTCACACCTTATCCCCTCCCCAGCAGACACCCACCCAGCAGACTAAGGGCTGGTTGGCATGGGACGTCTCCCAACTCCACGGCTGACATTGCTGTGTTTCGGAAACTGGTGCTTTGAGTCTAGTGGTTAGGGCATTCCCTTGGGCTCAGAGAGACACAGGTGTTATCCCCTGGCCCGAGATACTTGATAACATGAGAAACATCAAATGTGTCTTTTCGCCCTGTATTTCCAATGCTGCAAAGAACAAAAGTGCTCAGATTGAGACCTGGGCTGCAGAGAGGAACGAAACCAGCTCAGGTTGAGCTGACTTGAGCTGTGCTATTTTACATGCGTTGAAGTGTTACTTTTAATCAAGAGCTAGGGCTTATTCCCACACTGGGAGTGATTTCACATAGCCAAACCATACTTCTTCTGCCTCAGACTCACAACGTACAAAAAATGTATCGCTGAAACAGAAGAATGACTAATACGGGGATGTAAGTAATTTGTGTGCAAATAGCATGCAAAGAGCAGGACTGAGACTGCGTCTGAAGCCAAGTGTTCCATAAGTCAAGTCATACGGAGTGGGAAGTGATAAAGGGTGTGACCCATGAGAGAAAAGTCTAAACTAATTAGGAGGATCTCCTGCTGAATGATATATTGGAGACTTGACATTTAAAAAAGGCGAATGATCTCTTTCAAGCATCACTACCGTGTGAGGGGTACTTGCAGCCTGTTTGCTCCGAAGACGCTTTTTGAAATACCCACACCAGATCAATCCCCACTTTGATCATTTTTACAGAAACACTTTTTTTGCTTTATATCAAATTTGGAAATTGACAGTTTTGGCCTTCACATCCTGGTGTGAGTCTCCTGACACCAGACATCATCATGGCAACACCCTTGTCTTAATGCCTCTGGGGCTGTGACTAATGAAACAGAGGAGAGTAATAGATTTTTAGGCCAAATAAATTATTAAGATTACCTACCCTGACCTCCTCTGTGCTGCATGCCACAGAGTCCCAAGCAGAGACTGAGTCCAGCACAAGAAGGTCTCTTTAGAAAGGAAACGTGAGAAAAGAGCCTCAGTTGGAGAGCTGCCCCAGTGGCTGGCCGAAGAGGCACTGGCAGTGCTCCCTTCCCTCCAGCAGCCCGCAGCGCTCGGTGGGCAGGAGGAGGGAGCAGCTGCAAAGCGCAACAGCGAAGCACAAGCGTGAAACGGATGACACAAGCACGCACATCTGCGCCTATCAGGTTGGTTTGGATGCGGCTGTTATCAGACAACAAAGCCTTCAGTGAAAGGTCAGATGTTGTGGCTCTGCGGGACAGATGTCTTCCAAATGGCACATCCACATCAGAACCGGACCTCGGCTACTGCAAGTCTGGGATCCTTGAGAACTGCAAATGGTGCTCAAAGTCCAGAGTTACTCTGTGCCAGCAATGGGGGCTGACAAGAAAAAACTGGGTTCAGTACCCCCCCCAGAGAGGGAAAAAAAGAGACCCTTCCTTACTCACATCGATCCAAAATGACAAGATGACATTTCAATTTGTCAGTTTTCAGAAAGATTTTTAGGATATAAACCTTAAAGAGAGAATTAAAATTTCCCATGATGGGGTGGCTCTCAGGACAATGACCATTCGTGTCCTAAAAATATTGCACAGCTTTTCTCACTGCTAATATTTGTCTAGAAGCACTGGAATTCATGCATGCAAAATTATATGGAAGTATGAAACCTTATTCTTCAGATGGTTTTGCAGTCATATCTGATCCATTTGCTGAGTGCAGGCTGAGCAGCTCGCAGCACTGATAGGAGGTTGGGCCTTTAGAGGCAGCTGAAGACCTACTTTTGACACTGACTCCAGATGCTGAGCACTGTGCTGAGCAGGATACAGTTCAGGATGCTATAGGTGAACTAGACTGTGGCCTTTCCCAAAGAGACCTGATCTGGATTTCAGGAAACCATCACCATCATTTTCCTTAAAAAAAAAAAAGTAAATACAAAAGGTTGTTTAAAACCTCAGTCATTACCAGAATAGAAGCATAATCTTTAAAATTACAAATATGTACATAATTGCGCAGACCTGATTATAGCTTTCTGTGTTTGCCTGGCTACAGATCTGACAGCTTTGGGAGACCTTGGGCACTCAGATTGCTTTTTTTTAATCAGATCACTAAGTTAAGTGTCTACATATAAACTTCTTGGAGCCTAAGTTTAGTGACCTATTTTGAAAATCTTGGTCTATTTGCACCCAAGCAAACTTACCATCAGTATGACACAAAAGGCTGTTATAGGTTGCCTGAAGATAGAGGAAAACCTGAATTCTCACCATAGCTGCTCAGTGGTGTTTAAGCCCCAATCGGCCTGTAGAAGATGACTTTCTGAGTTCAGAGATGCAGAGGTTTCCCCCATTTTGCCACTAATCAGCTATCGCTACACTATGTTGGGTGACTGCTACGTGTCTCTCTTCCTTGGAGTGGTACCCACCACCTTGCTTTACCTTCAGCTACCACCAGCCGCAGAGCATCCTAAGGTGAGGCGGGATCTCCACCCACTGTCTTTGGATAAAAGCACCTCCCCAGAGGTGAAGAGGACCTCAAGGGCTTTCAGAGTCCTGGGCAGCTCATTACACAAGTTTCTCTGCCCTCTCCAGGCTCCTCTGCCCTGCCTTTGCCAGCAGGGACCGCGCAACAGATCCATTGGGCTGCTGCAAAGCCGACAGGGCCAGCATCCGCAGCCTCCCCAGCCGCATGAGGTCCAGGAGTCCATGAACTATTCCTGCTCGATCCTCACTGAAGGGGGAAGAACAATTTTAGTGCATAGTAAAGCATTTGTTTAATTCCTCTTAGATGCATGGTGCATTTTAATGAATAAAATATTGGATTACCTCATATAAACAAAGTTTAACACGATCATGAATCGAGGCCTGAGAGTGCTCTCTGCAAGCTCTGAAATTGCCTTTGGGAAACTGGCAATGTTTGGCATTTCCTGACTGTATATATTTTATGGAGTATATTATTCACAAACATAAAATGTGCATTAAATAAATGTAAAACTGTGTCCAAAGCAGTGGGGTCATTAAAGATCCCATGGCACTTTATACTTATTGTGGGTGTTAGCCCTGGTCTCCTGGCCAAAATCAATTTGGCAATTACAGGCTGTTTGCCTAAATTCCCAAGCAGTTTCAGTCAGATGCCATATTCCTTGCTTCCTCCTGAGACTATTGAGTAGCAGCATTGTGTGCTGCTCAACAGTTTCTGTGTTTCATCTTTTAAATGGCTGTAGTGGCCATGTCAGAAATGGGAAAAGCTAGAAAAGGTAAGTACACACTTGGAAGGTTTTATTTGCCTTGGGAGGACCTTTGAGGAGGGGGGGGGTGTTGTTGGTTTGGTTTGGTTTTTTGTAGTTATTATTTATTTTGTTTAAAAGTAAAACCAAAGAGGACAAAGACATCCCCAAAACAAGGATCCAGCCAATCCGCAGCCACATTGGAAAAATATGGTTACAAAATGTTCTTCATCCCTGATAAGTGTGCTGCTTTTGGCTGGGGTAGAGTTAATTTTCTTCACAGTAGGCAGTATGGGGCTATGGTTTGGATTTGTGCTTGAAACAGTGGTGATAACCCAGGGATGTTTTTCCTTACTGCTGAGCAGTGCTTACCCAGAGTCAAGGCCTTTTCTGCTCCTCACCCCACCCCACCAGCGAGGAGGCTGGGGGGGACACAAGAAGCTGGGAGGGGACACGGCTGGGACTGCTGACCCCAACTGACCCAAGGGATATCCCACACCATATGACATCATGCTCAGCATATAAAGCTGGGGGAAGAAGAAGGAAGGAGGGGACGTTCAGAGTGATGGCGTTTGTCTTCCCAAGTCACCGTAATGCGTGATGGAGCCCTGCTTTCCTGGGGATGGCTGAGCACCTGTGAATGAATTCCTCACTTTTCTTTGCTTGCGTGTGTGGCTTTTGCTTTCCTGGTTAAACTGTCTTTATCTCAACCCATGAATTTTCTCACTTTTACTCTTCTGATTCTCTTCCCCATCCCACTGCGGGGGGAGTGAGCGAGAGGCTGTGTGGTGTTCAGCTGCCTGCTGGGTTAAACCAAGACACCCAGTTACAACCTGAATTTAATTTGCTGCCTACATTGCCCATGGCTGTAATGCATCTCAGGAGCATCTTATTCACATGATAGGGTCCAATCCAACACTCCTTCCTTTCTGTGAGAGTCAGACTGCTGCTGCTAAGAAGGATGGCATAATTCTCTCCTTGTCGTTATGGCTGCTATCGTGTGCCAGAGTTTACATGTTCCCTTTAGGCACATGCTTTTAAAGAAAGAGTTTATTGTGCACTTTGGTGGAATCTGGAGCTGAAGCACAGAAGCCATATGTCAGGGGCTAGCTGTTTTTATATGGAGGTTTGCCATAGTTACAGCTGTAGGTAATTATTACAAATAATAATGACTAACATTTATGTAACAGCTTTCTCCAAGCATCTCAAATCACTCAGTAAGCCTTATATATTGATTACAAATCCCGAGCCAAATTCTGCTTTCATTCATGTATGCACAACACTGATGGACATATCCACTGGGATTTACATACGTAGCTGGAGGCAGAAGTTGGTCTTGTGCATGTATGTGAGTACACATGCAACATATATACACACACTCAGGTAGGTGTATAGAGATCGATCCACTTATTGTCTGAAAACTGGAGCCATAAGACATTTTTAGCAACATTTAGGAACAGAAAGGGAAAGTTGGGATTAATAAACATTTCCACAGAACAGTTTTCTTTGGAAAATTAGGCTTTGTTTTAATCAAAAAATTTCATTTGGACAAATAAGCCAATCTCCAAAGAAATCAGAAAGAAAGAAGTCATTCTCTCTTCTTGGTTTTTTTCTGAAAAACTAAACATCTTCAGCATATCAAAACAAAATATTTCCATATTACCAAAATAAAATACATTTCCCATAACGAAAATAAAATAACGTGACATTTCTTAATTATTCTTCTTTTTTATTTTTTCCCCCTTAATGAATGGTTTGTGAGAAAATAGAGAACTAAGTTTCTCATTGACAACAAAAACAAATCTGGAAGAGTCAAATTTCCCGTAAAAAGAAATTCTGTTTTCCAACCAGACCTACTCACTAAAGAGATCAGGACAAAGATAATGAGCGTGAAGCCTTTGTTCTCTGCTGTTTACATAACCCAGGAGAAATGGACAGAGAAGGCTTTGCATCATCCTTGAAAATCCCACCTCCTTTAAGCTTGATGTGCTGTTTTTTGCTGGGGTAGAGGTACGAGTTTTTCACTTTTACTCTTCCAGTTCTCTCCCCCATCCTGCTGTGAAGGGGGGGTGAGCAAGAGGCTGTGTGGGGCTTAGTTGCCAGCTGGGGTTAAACCACAACACTTGGTTTAGCAGAAGTGTTCACCTGCAGATTGTTCTAATACCAGCGTGTTGGTAAAAGAGAAGAAAGCCAACTGGTTTTAAGTTAAGCTTCTATACAGGAGAATTTTGGATGAACAGAGCATAATCACCGTAATTATGAGTTAACCAAGAAGCTGGAATAAGCAATCCAGCTCCTGAGAAAAGTCCAGCAGTGAAAATTTTCTCTAGCATTACAAGAGGCCTCCAGTTCCAGGTTAAATCATGGAGAGGAGAGTCAGGACCATTTCCTACTGCACGTGGTTTTGGAGATTTCCCATACATGTACTGAGCAGGCCCAAGTTCACTTATCCAGTGGAAAGAAAAAGATGAGTGCCTGAGGCTATGTGGCAGCAGACAAGCGTAACAAATCTCAAGATTCTGGACAGCTTCAGAAACCAAAACCAAACAACAGAAATCGGGGAGGCAAAAAGTGCAAAGTATTTACTCTGATGCAATGATAAGAACATTTGGATTCCAAAACAACAGTTGCCTTCTGCAGTATCTATTAAAATGAACAGCACTGAAGTATTTATTTTAGAAATTAAAAAACACCCTAGTGAATTATTCATCTCTTTCTGTGACTTGAGAGGAGATGGTATGGCACAGCACAGCTTGTTATAATACACAGCAGCATTTTGATTTGCAGATTTAAAGAATTTCATATTGCTTAGAGATACATGAGGCTCTGTGGTGGTATGTAACATAATTTCTCACACAGTCTACTCGTTGGAACAACTCTTGCCTTAGAGGAGGTACATGGTAATGTGAAACATGTTGTTTCCTATTGTGAAGTTTTAAAGAAATACATTAACCGCAAATACTTAGACTTTTCCCTTCATTAATATTCTAGTTAAATATATGCTACTAACGGGCAGCTCTGGGACAGCTCAGACAGCCTGGCAGATACATAATAAAAATAAGGGCCCTCGCTATATCATGCATTGAAGTTTTTCAGCGGAATAATTCCACTGATTTCAGAAGAATTTATTCTTATTTACTGAGGTACATCTGACAAGAGAATCAGGCTCAAAGCAATTGTACTGACAGTTTGAAAACCCTCACTTTAATCTCCACAGAGAAACATAATAGTTGAGATTTCTATTTAAAACATATCTGTTTTAATGAAATATAAAAGCTGTTGTATCATTTTCAATCAGCACAAAAGCACAGATCACATTTTAGAGAGGTATTGTGAAATATTTTTAATGAAACTTGCACAAAAGTCCACCCTCTGAGAAAACTCAGCCTACTAGACTAATACATCAATAGAAAAAGAAAATGAGACATGAAAACAAACTCCAGTTAGATGACGATAGGAAATGTTAGCTAGCCCAGAGGAAAGGAAAGGCTTGGAATTTAATGCAAAATTTAACTCTTCTTTTGACACATGCAATTTTCAATGCTTCTTTGGTTGCGAGCTCTACAGACATAAAGGCTGTTTGTTGAGGAGTTGGGTGTAAAATAAATTATTCTGGGAAAGTTCTCACACATTTGGCAGGCCTGAAAAATCAAGTCAATTATTAAGGACTATACACATAGGTCTATCTCCATTTTGGATTTTTTTTCTCACCTTCCCTGGTCGCAAATCATCCATGCATAGATGCATCTCCTTCCTGTAGCTTCTTTGTGGCCTCTTTTCTTTCCTGGCTAAGTCACATAATCACCAAAGTGTTTTTGCTTCTCCAGCTAATGGCTAGGTCATCAGCTGCACTTTTGAGGGGAGAATACACTGCAGGAGCTTTGTTCTACCTTGCCCCCTTTTGATCTTGATCCTAAAAGGGGTCTGTCATAGGAAGGCATCAGGTGGGAACGGTGCAGACGGCTCAGGCCTTGTACTGATTACCTGCAAGGGCAGGTTGGGGGCTGATCCTGCCAAGGATCTGGAGTGGGACATGCTGGGTTGGGCTGAGCTCCTTTGCTTTTACATGACCACCACCATGCACCAGGCAAAGACCTTCATCCTGAAGATCCTCAGTTTCCCAGCCATGAAGTGGGGATAGAAAACCTCCCCTTATTATTGGCATAGGCCTCTCCTACCAGTTTTGATATAAAATATCCAGGGGGAATTGATTCCTACTGGATGTCTGAGCTGCACTTCACAGAGTGAAGTCCCCAGTCTCCAGAGGTGCCTCTTGTAATACAAATAAACTATAGTGATAAATATGTCTCTCGAGGAACAAATTTCCCTGAGCCTATGGAGCTCTGAGCAGCCCCCTTAAGCAAGTTCACCCTTTCATGCTTAGCATTTAAAACTCATTTTATGAGCTGGTTATAGGCTTATAATGTTTAATCTTTGCCTAATACTTTTTATGGGGTCCTTGTGGATGAAGGGTACGCTTTGAGGAAAAGTCAGGCTATGTGAAAACTGCTTAGAGCAAGAGCTGGAAGGATGGGTTATCTGAGCACTGGGGAATAATCCTGTAGGTCCTTAACACCAGAACTTAAAAATGAGGGAATTAAGGCTCTTTACTGCTATTCTGCAATTTTCTTCCAGTTCCTGTTTTGGGCCATGAATATTTCCCTATAGCCAAGGTAGGTATGCTAATGGCTGGATGGCCCGTCCTGTTATTTTATTCTCTCGTAATAAAACCAACATTAACTTGCCTTATCAAAGCCTTAACTGACTTCAGTGAGGTTATCCAGCCCATAAAACGCCCATTGACTGTTGCTGGAGGCACCCACAGAGGAGGCTGACCATTTGCAAGGCAACTCTGCTCACCTCTTTTTGTAGTGGCTGGTCCTCATGGGAAGCGTCTCTATAATACTCGCCCACTATGAAATGCTACTCTTTTTAGCTCAAAGGAAAGAAATTTGTGCTTTCTTCAGTAGTGGGGTCAGTCACTACTGATGACCTACAGCAGCATCACTCCACTCATTTGCACAAAGGTCTTTTCTCTCCCCCTCACCCCATCCTTTCTCAACCTCCTTTGTAAGCTTGTGATAGCACAAGCTCTCCCAGGAAAAAGCAGAGCTCATCTCCTACCTACCAAAAAAAGGAAGTCCCTGCTGACTCCCAGAGACTTTGGGTCACGGCCTCAGCATTCCTCCTGTCTTTCACTTCTGTGTGCTGATCTCTGTATGTGAAAACATTTGTTCCCACACACTGGATGGCACACAGTGCACGTGCACGTGGACATCCTCTATCCACCTTCACAGAAAAACAGTCCCTTTCTGCTTTCTACACCCACACAAGCTCCTTCCTGCAACATCACCTCTTCACAGAGCTTTGTAAACACCAGCAAACCCACATGGCGGAGAGGCTCTGCCAACCCACCAAAGACTCAGGGCTCACAAAACAGAGCTCTGTGAGATGTGCCTTCTCAGAGGGCTCTAAACCCTTCAAAATCCATTATCACAACCTAGGAAAAACCCTGGCATTACTCTAGGATAACATCTGAGCTGGCACTCCCAGCCGGTTCTCTCACACGTGGGGAGTACTGCAGCGTTCGGCCGTGTGAACATCAATCCATCGTACAACAACTAGCTGCTCAGCACTGCTCGTTCTGGTGATCATATGAACACTGTAAGACCCTCCACTCTGTTCTACCCAAGTACAGCCCACTGACACAAAAAAAGTTATACTTGGAAAAATGAGCTGAATCAGGCTCTCTTTTATGGAAAACAACACATTATTTAAACCAGTTCCTCTACAGAGCAGGTGCCTCTGGCGCTTCATGTATCAAGCTCGGCTAGTGTTTTGATTGCAAATAAATATCTGCCTTGCTTTTAACTCACTTATGCTGACTGTTCCCTTTAGCCATTTGCAGCACGATGTGGTGTGAAATTGTCCGTGTGAATTGGAAATCTTAACTTTTACTCTTGTCAACCTCAGTCAAGATTGCAGGCTCTTACCTCACACCAAAATGACACCTGTAATGGACAAAACCATGATGTACTGGTATAGATCTAACACAGTGGCAGAGCAGAAAGCCCCTGAATACTCATTCAAGATGTCTATCTGGGCGAAAATAAACAAGAATTATTTGGATGATGATTCAGATCAAATGCCACAAAAAACGCAGAGATTATTTACACTGCAAAGAAAAACTTTGGCTCACACAGTACTTTTAAGCAATTTTCCTCATACTTTAGTCACAGGGTTGCAATGGATAGTAATTATTCCAGTCTTTAATACAGACTTCAGCCCCCCTCCTTTTTCTCCTCCCTCAGAGAAAAAAAAAATTTATAGGTAGTAATTTTCCTTCATTGGCCAACACACGGCTGTGTGTGAAGAATAGTCTCTGGATATCCAGCACGATGTAGGCTTTGATGGATGGAAATAAAAGATCACTCTCTGCAAGCTGGAGCTGAAATGTTAGCCTTTGAGAGCAAAGGTTATTTTATCAGGAAATAAATCAGAGCCCTCTTTCATTACTGTTTTTTTCCGAGCTCATCTCAGTGATGACTAGGGTGTGTGTTCAGACCACAGGAATCTGAAGAACCACCCAGTCGCTTCATCAGTCCTAGAAGACGACAGGGCCCAGAGTCAAAGCAGCACCATCCTGGATTTTTTTTTTTTTTTTTTTTTTTTGCGTTTGGTCTTATTTCTGTTTGTTTGTTTGGATGTTCTCATTTATAGGCTGGTGGTAACAGTTCATTCCGTGAACTCTGAGCCAAGAAATGCTGGGTTTTACTCCCAGCAGCCCGCCCCCTGCGCTGCCGGGCTGTGAGATGCCATCCTCCAGCTCTTCCTGATCTGTCGCCAGGGAGCCGCCATTCCCCAGGCTGCGGGGAGGGCCCGAGGCCCTGCTGCAGGTCAACATCCATGGCTCTCCAGCGCCCTTCTTCACAGGAGAGGCTGTGCCCCGCCGTCTGGCACAACCCCTCCCCTCCACTCGCAGCTCACTGCAAGCTGGAGTGTGGCACGGGGACGGTGTGCCAGCCACCGAGGTGGCGGCACTCCGGCATGCAGTTATGGAGCCTTCAGACCCCCACAGAGGGAGGGGACGCATCAGGTCTCTCCTAAGGAGACATGCAGGAGGGAACGGCGCTCTGCCCGTGTGCCTAAAGCAAAGGGAGGGCCCAAGGGGAGCGGCGAGTGAGGACAGGAAGGAGGGGAGGGAAAATGGCGGATGGCAAAGGTGGGAGGCACTGGGGCAAGCCAGCACGTGCGTCGGCATCCCCCAGGGTGGGTGGCGCAGGCTGCCGGGGGAGGGAAACAACAAGCGGGGCAGCCATGGAGGAGCAGGGTCTGGGTACATGAGCGAGAGGGGAGGGTAAATACTGGCCCTGCCAGGGAGCCAGGCCCAAGCAGCATCCACAGCCTGTGGCCTGTAGCGCTTCCCTACCTCAAAACCTGAAATAAACTTGGACACCACACCTTCAAGAAAAGATACAGCTTTTTATAAGCATTCCAGCTATGCCTTTGATGCTATTTCAAAACCCTAAGATATAATTTAGGTTTTTTTTAAAAAAAAAAACCAGAGAGTATGAGAGAAGAGGGGAAAAAAAAAGTTTAAAACCAGAAATAAAGTCCTACCATCACATTTCACTGCTGACCTACAGGCCTGCGGGTCTCACTCAGCCCCTGCCTTCCTGGCAATCAGATTTTTTAATTCACTGATTTATCATTGAATTTTTATACAATTAAATGTGTATTTTTTCCAAATACAAATTTTACATTTATCAGCTGCTAAACACGCATCCCCCATGCCCCTTCAGGAAACAGACTAGATATCACCATTTTACACATGGCAAAACTAAGACATCAACACACTAGATGACATGTCAAGTCTGCCAAGGCAAGCCTATGTCAGAGATAAGCGAGAGCACAACTGCTTCATTTTCAGTTCTGATGCTAAATGTCAAGCTTTTCTTTTTAATCTATTTTACTGCAACCTGGCAAGGATTGTAAGTCTGACTGGAGAAATAAGATTTTCAAACTGAATGTCTCTCAGTGATCTCATTGTGACTCTTAATTTATTTTACACCAAAATCCTGACCAGAATAGAGTTTTTGACTGTTCTTGACAAAAGTATATATTATACAATGTCTCAATTATTGGACATACCCCATCTTTTTGGAGGTCTCCTTGTTATATCACAAAGGTCATGAAGAAGTTGCAAGATCCAAGCTTTAGAAGTGCCATTGATCAAGACCTGTGCAATGATATTAGCCACCACAGAAGGTTCCTTTGGATAAAACATGCAGAATCTGCACTGGTGCAAATGGGTCATCTAGTCAGGACCTCTTCTGCACACCCATATTTGCACAGCTTGTAGTCAGCCATGGTCTTGAAAAGTCTCTGACTACGTTTTGCAAGGGCAAAATAAAGAGCAAGCAACTTGTTTGGGACAGATCTTCCCTGGCCTCCTCAAATGAGGTGAGAGGAGAATCTGAAGCAGCATTTCATCATCCCGAAGAAGCACATCAGATCTGATACAGTTTAGAAGGTGGCATTTTAACCACGGCTATGAACCTTTTCTGGTCCTGGCCTTGTGCCCACTGTATCAATCACATGCTATGAGAACAGCAGCTGGGTTTATCACAGCATACATTTTCCTCTATTTAATTACAGTCCTGCAGCCTAAATTATCTGCACAGCTTTGTTTAAAGTCTATAATGCGTGCTTTGAACATCCCTTAAACTTCCCGCCGGTCTTACAAAATCTTCCTGATTGCTCTGGAAGGTTTCTGGGGCACCCGCCGTACTGAGAAGGAAGCAACAAAATCAGTGTCTTCAGGGAAGTGTAAGAGACAGAGGCTAATGTGCCAAAATTCAGCAGTTGCATCTATGGGATGTGTACTGCATTACATTACATTTATATCCATTCACTCCAGAAGTGTAGTCTCAATTCTTCTCCTCCTTTAAGGCTTCTTTATACTGCTCAGCTGATAAAAAAAAAAAGAAAAAAGAACAAACCCAAAAAACCAAAAACCAAAACCCCACACTTTAAGGCATTGGAGGCCTTCTGCTAGGAAATATCATCTGTATAAAACAGCTTGCCAACTGGCTTGGGAATGGTGTAATGACTCTGGCCCTCTAAGGCAGTAGCCCTGGAAGGAAGGGAGGAGAGCAATGGGAAGGCCAGGGCGGAGGACAGGGAGGGGGAGAGGCACGTATGAAGAGGGCAGCATGGAGAGCATGAGGGTGCCTGGATGCCCCAGCACAGCTCAGGGGGTGCTGCTCCAGAAACCCAGCAGAGACCAGGAGGTGCCTGGGAACACCGGGAAACGCAGCCATACCTGCTGAGTTTAACATTTATGGTAGCCTGAATGCATCACTGAAGACATTATACTTAACTGTGGGGTGGGGGGAAGATACCAAAATATACTGTGAACAGACTTTTCTTAAACACCATTTTCAAAATGCCTCAAGGATTATTCACCTCATTTTAAATACACACTGTATTTTAAACCTGCTTAAATATATCTTTAACTGAAGACTGGACAAGTTCCAACAAAGTCATCCATGTAGTTGAGGTAAATGATACGCAATTTATGACCATATGTTATTTCATTAAATAAAAAACAACAAAAACTGTCATTGCCAAAGAAAAAAAGGAAATATCTTCCCAGAAGAAAATATGTATTTACTTAATATTATGGCTGCAATACAAGTTAAGAGAAGCCAAGAGATTTGAAGTCAAGGCTATCCTTTATGCTTTTACCCAGCAGCTATATGAGGTCAGAGCCGAGTGCCAGCCATAACTTGCATTTCTTGTCCAGCGCTGGTTAATGTACCAATTTGTACATTATGGAAACAGGCTTCATCTGTTCTGTCAAACTCTTCCCTGCTTTTGCAGTGCCCACAATAAGCACCCAGCAGTATCCTCTTCCTGACTCTTTTATCTTCCGTCTTTTTTAAGCAAAAGCCGCTGCAGCCCAGCTGTCCCTGGGAGGGTGCCATGGGCAGAGTTGTGGGGCTGAGCCCTCCCAAGCCCTTCAGTGGTGGGGTGGTATCTGACAGCCCAGCCCCAAACCTGAGGACAGACTTTCCCAGGGAAGACAAAGCCCCGGAAGACAGAGGGATGGAGGGGCAGGGTGGCAGCTGGCAGACGGCTGAGCTGGGGGGCTGGTGTGTCCTGGTGCGGGGAGCACTCTGGGCTTCGGGGCTCTGCAGCAGCCTGCACCCATGTGCAGAGGGCAGGGGAGTGTGCTTCGTACTTCCGCAGCTTTGGGCAGCTCTGGGCATGGGTCCCTCTCCCCAGCATCTCTGGATTCATACCCCTGGACTTTGCTACCCTCTCAGCATATGCTGCAGGCCCTGTAGGCACTAACATGAAGCTGATCCTTGTCCTGAAGGAGTCAGTCAGATGGGCTTCCCCGGCCACTTTACTTAAGATCCAGCAGAAGTGAGAACAATGTACAGCAATAATGGCACCAACACAATTATATTTTTCCTATTTTCTCTGATTTGTCTCTTCCCCCATAACTCAGGAGCACTCAGGCAAAGCTCAGGATTTCACGGGTCCTGCCCAACCTCACCATAAGGTGCCCAAAACCAGGAGGAACTGAGCATTTGCCACAGCAGAAGCAGCTTGTGGGCCCCAGTCCACAAACCCTACTGTTATTTATCACATATATTGCATTAAGCTAAACACCTCAGCCATGGAGCAAGGCCTCATTGTGCCATGGACCAAGACACAGTTGTATCAGGTGCTGTGCAGCCTCAGATCCGAGGGACAATGCCCACTCCAACAAGCATATTGGGAGGAAAACCTGACATTGCTGTTGCAAACAAGAACATTGCTCTAAACCAGTACCACAATATACCAGAAAATATAATTTCCTGATATATCTTCCAGTGTTCCCCTGTCCACAGTACTTGTTCTCACATGTGCACAAGGAGAGGCAACAAGGATATGTGCTGGGGGCGTGGAGGAGAGCAGAGGTGTCCCCAGTTAAGGGTTTGTGGGATCAATGGCTTGTACTTGAGTTCAGTGCACGCTGGCTGCCAGGCAAAAGGATTAAAGGGCTGCATACTAAGTGGAATTAAGAAGTGCTAGTTTTCCTAGCTCCTATAATTTGTAAAGAACGGAAAGAAAAAAAAAATCTCGTGGAATTAATCTATTTCTTATGCTCATTCCAGCTGTGTTTAATTTACCCTCTGCTATTTCTCCCCTCTGATTGAGGAATGCTGTATCCTTACATTCATATTTCCCCTCAAAATCCCCGCGTTGAGCAGAGCTTTTCTTAATTGCTTTAATATGCTGCGTTCTGGGACAGGAGAAGCTGATCCAGAGTGACAATGGCTCCCTCTCCCCGGCACTGCCACGGCCCCGCTCCCCAGCCTGACCCGCTGGCATGGGGGTCCTTTACCCACCCGGCGGCCCCCGCTCACTGCCCACTCCCAGATGGGACTGTGGTGCAAGCAGGCTCTGGCTTCAGCCCACGCCGGCCCATTTGACCCAACTCTGCACGTGCAAAGAAGAAACTACATTATGCGCTTGACTCGGTCACACCAAGCACCCTGCGGCAAAGTCAGAATATTTCCCTCCGCCTGGCTCACTTTCATTCATGGATTAAAAGGAAAGTGAGAGGCCTTTGGGTGGTCAGCCGGAGCCAGGCATCCTGGCAAGCCTGCCCACCAGTGATTTAGCAACCAACGTGCCTGATGGACCAAGTCTGGAAGAGCAGGGATGGGGGCAACACCAAGCCAGCAAGGCAGTGGGACTGCAAACAGGAGAAACCAGGGAAGAGGAGAGGAGATTCAGAGAACTTTCTAGTTTTGTCCATATGTGCTTGCCTTGACTCAGCTTGCAGTAGGTTTCTGTCTGGAGCCCCTCAGATAAGCTGGGCTCTGCACCCAGCATGCTCTTGCATGTGTCAAAAGGGCTGCTAGACAGGCCATCCATGCTGCAGGCGGCCTGAGCACTTGCCACTAGCTCTAATGAGACAGGGGGACCTCTCTGCAGGCAGAACAAGACCTTTCCACCATCAGCTAGCATTGGCTGGAAAAATGACACTTGTATCTTAGCCCAGATTCAGAGCAAGGACACATCCTCCACTGCCTCCATCTGCCAGTTGCCTACCAACCCACACTGCAGATGGGGTACTGCAAGTCCATAGGAGTACTAGCCGCCAAACCATAGCCCTCTGCTCTCCAGGTGAACCAAGAGCTTCCATGAGTTGTCACCCATGGTTTCATTTTTGCTGGGGGCCAAACATTTGTCCGTGTAACAGGATCCCGTACCTCCGCCAGCACGTTACTCTGTTTGGCAGGAGGGGAGTGTCCGTGCAGGGGGTACAGACCTCTCCTGAGGATGAGCCACAGAGGGGTAATGTATCTAGCCCTCTCCATAATGACTAGACTGAACGCAACACAGCTCTTTGCCAAAATAATCACCCCCATGTAGGTCGCTCTCTCACGCTCTGTGCAAGTCATTAGGCCTAACTTATGTGGCAGAACTGCTCAGCAAAATGGGAATTACATAGCAATTTATGGGGGCTAGGATGCATATTCTGTCCAATAACTTCCTTCTCATGGAAACTTCCCTGTAGGCATTTCTCCCCCTGCCCCAGCCCTGCCCCCCTGCTGCCGATGCTCTTACCCCTGTTCAGAGAGCCTTACTCTTGTGCTCCTTGTTAGGAGTCTGCAGTGAAGGCCCCCTCTCCACAGCCTTCAGGATTCATTGCTGCCCACCTCTGAGAGCTATTCCAGGGAAGCTTGGGGCAGATCGTGTGGCAGGACTCTTCTGTTTTTTTCCTTAGTTTCCCATTCTGGCCTTTCCAGAGACAGCTGAACAACTGTAAATAGACCAAACTCTTGGACGGGAGGAAAAATAAAGAAGGCAGGCAGGCAAATAAGACGATGACGTGAAGTTATACAGCGCAACCGGGAAGCTGACAAAGAGGTAAATTATGTGGCCTACTGCAGGGCCGGCTGGTGGCGGCGTGCACACAGCACCCTGCCTTCAGCTTTGAAATGGCCAACGAGCAGGAGACCCGTCGTCTGCAGCGAGCCAGGCTGAGCCTCCTGGATGCCAGGGGACACCGGCACCACCATGCCCACTAACAGGCCAACCTGGGGTTTCCTCCTCTTGCGGCCACAGGTATGCTTCACCACCGTCTGGCTGGCTGCTGCTATTTATTCCACGATTTTCTAAAAATGTGCCTCGACCTAGAAGCCCAGACTGCTGCCAACCTCCTTCTTTAATAAAAGTAACAACAGCAAGGTATTGAAAATCACGAGGCATTTAGAAATATACAGACTCCTTTATGGGTCAAATAATCTAATAGACAAGCTGTTGTTAATTTACAGCCTCAATTTTCAGACACACTTCTTGAGTCAAAAGTACTTCCTGCTCCATAATTCCTACAGGGACACAGGTGGCCCAAATTGCAGTATACATCTACTGTACATTAAAATGTATTTCGGACTCAGCTTAAACATTTCTGAAATCTCAAGTTTATGTCTAGACTATTTTAATCAGCTAAATGTCATAATAAGCCATATGTTGGGCTTGATAGGTTACATATACCAGCCCCGCTCATAAAGTATCAAAAGGTGTTTTTAAAAAGGAGTCTGTGTTTGTTTTACCAGGAAAATGGTGCTTTTAGTCGTATCAAGCCTACTGGCGAGGTGCGCAGGCTCTGACGTAACTACTGGGAAAGAGGGAGGCTGGGGTGGCCGTGGCGTGGGGGAACAGAGATGGCTCAGTCCACCTCACCGCCCTGCGCTGGCTCCGCTGGCCAGGAGCCGCTCTCTTCCCACCACCCGCTCGGGGCAGACAGCTTCACCCCGGCTGCAAGCGGCCACCGGCACAGTCGCCCTCATGCTCCACAGGCCCGTTCCTGGGCCGAGCAGATGGATGTTTTCTGCCGGACCTCTCTATGCAAGGGCGGAGGGCACCAGCCAGATCCTGAGCACGCCTTTGCATCAGGTCTTACTTGAGTAGGAGAGGGCTTGCGGGGGGACAGCAGCATGGACAGGTTCTCTGGGTTACCCCAGAAAAAGAGGGCTTTCACCAAAAAAGCTCTGCCATTAACAAATTAAATTAATTAAGCAAAACAGCACAAAATCAACCATTCCTTCTCCAGAGTTTTCTCTAGTATAAAACAGCAAAAATCAAAAGTCTCTTTCCTGAACATTGTTAAGTCGAAATGCCCAGCTTGGGAAATGACCCATGACCCAGGGATGTCTTGTGCCAGGAGGACGGTTCCCCACCACGTAGGCTGAAAGGGATCCTCTGTTTGCTCTGAGCCACAGAGGGCCTATGGCATTCAGACACGTAACTTGGACTGCCTCCAGCAGCGAGCAGGGATGTACATGCACACAAATTCATCACACTGTCGTACAAGATGATTTCCTTATGCAAAGCTGGGTCCCTTCTGGACCCAGATATTTCCCCTCCTCTTCCAGACACTGCCACAGGGAGGTCTTGCAGCCCCTCCTCGGGCACCCTGACCACCAGAAAGACTTGGTGGCTATGGGCCATGCCATGTCCAGAATCCCCACAGGGCAGCGTGCCTGTCCCCCCCTTATCCCATCCCCCTGACAGCCCTGTCTCAGACCATTTTTTACTGGAAAAACCACACATCGCCCCAGAAGCAATACGTGCACGTGGCCCCGTGGAGGAAATCCCAGGAGTTTTACATCCAGGTACTTGTCTCTGGGGGGTTCCCTGGGGACTCAAGGTACATACAGGAGAGCCTAAAGAGCATTTTAATTACAGACTTCCCTTAGGAAAAACAGTCCGTTCAGCACACAGGGATCCCCAGGGGCAATGCCTGAATTGTGACTAAAAGTAGAGTATCCTTCTGGATAATTCCATGGGATAGGCGATGCGTAGAGTAACCCACAAACTGTACTTTACCCTCCACACACATCCCCAGTTCTTTGGCTCCTGGGTAGTTTAGCCAGTCACTTTCCAGATGCACTTTTTCTTCCTCCTTTTATGAAGACTCCAGGGCAGAGGATGAGAGAGAAGTTGTCACGCTCTCATTCTGCAGAGCAAGTGTACTGCTTCTGCAGAGAGTGTGAAATACGGTCCAGCAGCGTGAAGCCATGAAGAAGTAGAGCCTGCCCATGGTATCAGGTAAGAATACCAGCTTTTTTAAAAATATATTTTACTGTCAGTGTCTCCACCACAAAACATAAATCCTTAGGTGATCCTTTTTTTTTCAGGGTCCCCCTGTTTGCCAGCAGTAAACATCTGAGAGCTGTTTTTATTCCCACAGCAGTTTATTGCTGTGCAAATACCATAATTTTCAGTCTCTACAAACAGAGAGAGATCCTCATCCACCCAGTTTGTTACTATACTTGCTGGGCAGAGGGATGTAGTAAAAGTCATGATTCCCCTCAATGTCCAAAGTGGAATTCTGGTTTTTAACTCCTTCCCTGCCTATGCAGGCTTAGTGGTGTTCTCCCTAATGCTGACTAGTCAGTTTGAACTCTGGTCTGAGAATCCACCCCATTTTCTCCCTCCCATGTTGACCATCTGCAGAGGAAGGAATAGCCACACAGTTGCTGAGCTACATCGTCAGCCCACGGAAATCAGTACGGCTTCATCGACGGTGCCATGCTGAAGATATGCAACATCGGGGCGCATAGCCTTAGTTCCAAAACAGCAGTTAGTCCATGTTCAAGAACCACAGCTGGTCATTTCCCTTTCTTGTCTCCCAGTTTTTCTTGCATAAATCCAAGGCCCTGTATTGCTGCAGAGTAGGTCAGCTCAGCATCTTCCAGTCTGTCTGTATATGCCTGGCCATGAGGAGTGAGCTTGCTTGCCCCAATGAGCATCCTTGGCGTGTACCACCACAGGAAGGGGTAAGTCCAGCTGGATTTAGAAGGCCTCTCAGGCTGTTATTGGTATAGATGAATCAGCTCATGCAACAGAGGGCACACAAGCAACTGCTGTAATTCTGCAGCTCTAGATGACTTTCATTCCTAATCTGGGTGACCAGGAAAGAAAAGCAGGAAGCAGCTAGGAACAAGCTGGAAAGAGTCAATGGTATCAACTGAATCAGTTTTCTTGTTTGAGAAAGTGTGGTTCAGCTGGGCTGGGGACACCTAGTTTCCCATGGAAGCAAATGGTGTTATCAGATCAAGGATAAAGAAAGGGATATGTATCAAAATGCCATAATTTCATCAATAAATAGAGGCCAAAATCTGTTGTCACCTCAGCATGTATACTGAGTTGTGCCATTGCAATCACTAGGATTATGCATGAGTTTTCAGTCCCTGCTACCTGATAATGCTCTTTCTTGCTTAAACAGTTCACAGTGGCACCAGGGTGAAGATTGGTCCAGGTGGGATCAAATCCACTTAATTAAGGCTCCTCAAATGCTTAATGCTATGGTTCTCCTAATTCCCTATATATTCATTACGGAAATGAATGGCCTTCAGAGGCCTCTGGAGTGTAAGTCCTGGCTATATCTATGATGGGGACCTAGGAAGAGCTTCCAGGTCCAGATGCGCAACTCAGCCACAGCCTTTTCTTTCTGTGGGAAGGAAATCAAGGTATGTAGGCTGGAAGGGGGATAGCAGTGTCCCTTCTCAACTAGCCAGAGGGAAAACTGGGGCTGTGAGGCACCTGCTCTTCCTGCCTAAATTCAGCTCAGGGAAACCAGGCACTTATTTAAGGAGACCCAGATCCCATTAGCAAATACATCCATCTTGCCTGTCAATTAGATGTACCACTTTGCTCCCAGATGAAGGGAGATGAGTGCAGCCGTTACCTTGAAGATCAAACTTGAGTTCAGTCTTGCACCTGAAGAGGCAAAGGACACCTCTTGATGCAATCCTACAATTATCCTGAGATATCTTCATCTAAACATTTTAATGCACTTTCTTGACAGAAAACATTTTCATAAGTATGTATGTTTCTTTTATCACTGAAATGCTTTGTGTGGGTTGTTTGGGTCTTTTCCATTCAAATCCTTGTGAAATATCTATCTCATTAAAAGTTTTGTGTTTTTTTTTTCTAAAAGTAGCTTTGCTTTCATTTTTTGAGGGTCTTTTGAGATTTCCTTTTTTAAACTTCCAACAGAGATGATATTTTTAACAAGCAGTAATTATAAAACACAATACCTGATAGCTTCCCAGACAGATGGATCACAAGAGAGTGTAATTGGAGGTGGGTAGGAAATTACACCCCTACCATTCACAGATGCCTCTGTTCCTTAGACAGAGACACGTCTTCTGATCCTTGAGAGCTCTTTAATCTAACAAGCACACAGGGAAGAAAATATCCTGCTTATTTCTACATTGAATGTTGTTGACTACAGCTCTGTCAATCAGCACAACCCATTTCAATTAGGTTTTAGACAGTGGATTTTGACAAATCACTGTCTGTTAGCACAAAGTTGCCATTGGAACAAGCTGCTAAATGGTGTGATGCATTTTCCATTATTTATCCAGTCCTGACTCAAAGTCTCTATCTTTCTAAAATATGTGCTGCAGTTTCACCATAAATTTTTACATTGGGAGCAGTTTTTATAGTACAAAATCTATGGCTCGTGCAATACTAGTCAAAACAGGAGCAAATATTGCAGAGAAAAGCCTCACCCCCTAGTTCAGAAGCAGCTTGGGACCGTAAACGGCAACCATTTTTTGATGAGTTTTATGTTCCTAAGTATCAAGGAAAGACACGAAGCTGCTAAGTCAGTCAGGCATTTCTGCACATGCCTAAGCTGTGGTTGACCTTGGGGTAATCTCTAGTGTTTCTGGACAATTTCTTGTTCCAGAAATAACCTGTTAAGTTATATGATGAAAGGTTCACCCCCACCCACACAGAAGAGTGCAGAGGCACCAGGGAAGCCCCAGTCAGAGACACAAAACCCTGCCCCAGGAGAGCAGTGGCCCCATGAGTCCCTGAGGGCAGGTCTCTGGGGCACCGCACAGATTGGAGGGTCCCTGCCCTGGAGTACAGGATTCATTATGGGCTGTGGGGGAAGAGCATTTTGGAATTCTGCAAGACTTATTATGGTATTTGTAGGGGAGGAATCAAAGGCTGGGAAAGGGAGGGACTGATGTAGTTTGGGGAGGAATAAATGTGGGAAAATAGAGGGGAAAAGATATTTTATCAATAGTCTGGACAAGGGGATTGAGTGCACCTCAGCAAGTTTGCAGATGACACCAAACTGGGTGGAAGTGTTGATCTGCTCAGGGGCAGGAAGGCTCTGCAGAGGGATCTGGATATGTGGATCAATGGGCTGAGGCCAATTGCATGAGCTTCAACAAGGCCAAGTGCCGGGTCCTGCACTTGGGTCACAACAACCCCATGCAATGTTACAGGCTTGGGGAAGAGTGCCTGGAAAGCTGCCTGGTGGAAAAAGACCTGGAGATACTGGTTGACAGCAGATTGAACATGAGCCACCAGTGTGCCCAGGTGGCCAAGAAGGCCAACAGCATCCTGGCCTGTATCAGGAATAGTGTGGCCAGCAGGAGTACGGAAGTGATCGTGCCCCTGTACTTAGCAGTGGTGAGGCCGCACCTCGAATCCTGTGTTCAGTTTTGGGCCCCTCACTACAAGAAGGACATTGAGAGGCTGGAGCGTGTCCAGAGAAGGGCAACGAAGCTGGTGAGGGGGCTGGAGCACAAGTCTGATGAGGAATGGCTGAGGGAACTGGGGTTGTTTAGTCTGGAGAAGAGGAGGTTGAGGGGAGACCTTCATGCCCTCTACAGCTACCTGAAAGGAGGCTGTAGTGAGGTGGGTGTTGGACTCTTCTCCCTGGTAACGGGCAATAGGACGAGGGGAAATGGCCTCAAGTTGCACCAGGGCAGGTTTAGATTGAACATTAGGAAAAAAAATCTTCACAGAAAGGGTTGTCAAGCATTGGAACGGGCTGCCCAGGGAAGTGGTGGAGTCCCCATTCCTGGAGGTATTTAAAAGGTGGGTAGATGAGGTGCTTAATGACATGGTTTAGTGGTGGACAGGTACAGCTGGACTTGATGATCTTAACAGTCTTTTCCAACCAAATGATTCTATGATAAAATGGGCCAGCTGCATATAAAAAGGTGTCTGGTCAATATGTTTGTCTGGCCATGTAACAGCCTCTCCTATCTTCTTAAACAACTCCATTTCTAACTTTTCAGGGAGTGGGGCTTTCTCTTCTCTGTGCATGTTTGCACAAGGGGGTCTGAATGCAGCAACTGGAGTGGGACTGTGGCCTTGGGACCTCACTTGTGTAGGTGCCAGCCACTGGGGAGACTGAAGACCAGTCTGGGCCCAGCTGCTGGAGGGATCTACCTTGTAGATATTAACGTCCATATATTCCTACTAATAGGCCTCCATCCTCCTAAGCTGGAGAGGACTGGGTTAGGTGATTTGTCCCCTCTGCATTCATTTGCGTATTTCTATCTGCTTTACTCTGTGTTACATTTAGGCTGTGCACATGGGTATGTGTGCGCACCCATGTGCCTACTGGGAAAACGTGCTCAGTGTCGCTGCTGGCTGGGCTGGGGGACACAAAGCTGCAGCAGCCTCCCCTCTATGGGGCTACTGGTTTTGGCAACTCCTAACATAAGTCTTGTGGATATTTTCAGGCAAAGTTTGTAAATAAGAGTCCATTATTCTTAAATGAATTGTCAAATGTCAGACTGAAATAAAACATGAGCTGTGATGATCATTAGTATAGGAACCACGAGGAAAGTAAATAACAATACCAGATCCCCTTAATAAAGCCACAGTATCTCCATTTCCAGCTCAGTCTTGAGCTCTTCTAGCAGAGAAAGAGATAGATGCAGTATGGAAAATGATGGAGGGAAAGCCAAAAAGCAGGGGAGGGGACATCCTGGGAGGTCTGAAGGGGCAGAGGACAATGAGATGGATGCAAAGCGTATTTGTAAGTGTCCTGACCAGGCAGATCAGCATTACGAGGACCTGGCGCCCTCCCAAGCCTCTGACACCCGCTGACCCAGAACAGAGGCAATCGGGGAGGCACGCAGCATGGCCAGCAAGCAAGAAACATGCATGGAAAAACACAACCAAGCCCAGAGTGGATCAGATGATGGCATTTATCCTGATCTCCTTCACCAACACCAAACACATCCAAGAAGAAGCATTTATAAAAATATCATTCACGAAATTAGAAGACAAGGGGGAAGAGGAGGAACAGAGGGAGTATTGATGACATCAGTACGGCAGACAGATGTGCACAGCACTGCCAGCCCCGATCAGGAACAGGGCCCAGACGGTCTTTATTTGTTGGGTTGGCTTGTTTGTTTGTCCTGATAATAATACCCTGGGGCTTTCTTCTTGTTCACCTTTTGGGTTTTGAGCCTTGAAGTTTTTCTCTCAAGCTTTTCTTCAATAAACTTAAAGCATTGCTTAGAAAATTACCTTTTTCTGATACAGAATGAAACCTGAGATTCTTCTGTACTCACATGAAATTACACTTAAAGAAACTAATCAGCGTCAAGAGCCACACAAGAAAATTGCTGCACCATCACTTTTCCAAGTGACTACAGGAGAGTCCACATTCCTACAAGGCAGGTGAGGAGGTTTCCCCTCCCTATCCTCTCCTTCGGCCAAAAAAATCCTAATTGCTCAGCTGTGAGGGAATATTTAGTTTTCCTTAACTATGGGACAGGCAGGGTATGAGGAGAGCACAGAGGTTCAGTGCTGCCTGCACCAACTCCACTGCGAGTCATGTACTTGGCAGGGCAGAAGGGTATTGCTCTTTGAGTAGATTTGCTGTTGCTATAACCAGGAATGGGCTGTAAAGTGCTTGAGGCAAAATAGCAGGATCCCTCTATTTTAAGGAATGTGTGTGTACACTGAGTATATAAACCAGATCTGACATCCAAAGCAGCAGACAAAATTAAAAGAAAATGAAAAGAATGCTATTTATGACTGAGAAAAATCACTTTAAGATTAGGAACAAGCAAAAGAGAGCTGGAGAACTATATAATCCTGTTGCCTTGTCTCTTCCAGTGTTTTGAAACAGCAACAAAACCGGCCACAGCATCAACGTTTAAAATGCAGCACATGCCCCCAGTGTTTTTACAGTGGCTGTTCACAAGCGGGGTTAAGCACTACGACAGTGTAGCCAGATTTATCACTTCAGCCAGTTACCCACAGGACGAGATGTAGGTACCCGAGAGATCAAGTACTACAGCTGATCAGCCACTCCTGAAAAAATTGGCCTGACCAAACAGATTAAAAGCTCGGCTGCTAAGCAGTAACCTGCTTGCTAATTACCCTTTTCACACATAATAATTGATTTACCTTTTCGTTATCATTATCATATCATTACCCACCTTTCCTAGGCTACCTGTACCCTCTCTTTCTCCGGGGACTGCCCTACGTGGAGGTGGATGCAGGGAGTGGGAATCCATCACTGCTACAGGACTGCCGTGTCTCAGACTGAAGCCACGAGCTGTGCATTAAACACAGGTAGACAATGATTTTCGGAGGCAAGAGCAGCTTTTTCTTAGCATTTGCCCGAGGCCTGGGTCACAGGAATTAACAGCAGTTAATGCAGCGATGTAAATCGGGCACATCCTCCTGCCAGACCCCCGGTGCATCTGCTGGCTCCTCCTCTGGGGAAGACGGAACTTTCAGTTTAAGCTGGTGACCACCAACTAACACCTACCAACTAACGCCTACTGACTCCAATGCCCACGGGCTCTCACCAGTTTGGTGCAATGGAAACAAACGTCCCCCAGAAGGACCCCAGCTAATGGGGCTGCAGGGCAGCAGCAGCACACGGGTCTCTGCAGGGTGCAGTCACACAGACGGGCTTGCCAGTCTCCTGCCAGAGTTCCATCCGTCCCCAGGAAGGACCTTGCATTCCTTGCGAAGCAGCAAGCTCAGCAAACCAAGACCACACTGAGCTGGCCTTGAAGTCCAGCTGCTGTGAAACTTTATTTTTATGTTCACATGGGCTAAAAAGAGAGCATCCACCTTCCAATTTCCTGTCTGCAACCACTTTGAAGCTGGCCCATATTATTTAAGCATATTTTTTTTAATGTTAAATTAAAAAATTCCTTCATTTAATATACAAAAATTATTACAGATGCTGGAAGGTTTCTTATGTTTCACCTGAAATGCACACGCTAGATTAAACCTTTGGACGCAACGTCAGAGTTAATATAGATCTTTGCAAAGAAATAATTGCTAAATTTAAGCTTATACAAGGAAACTATTCAGTGAAGGTGGATAATTGCAAAACATGGCATGTAGGACTAGATAGGAACACCGGTTCTACCTCAGTCACTTATCAATATCAAAGTACTTGAGACAGAGGTGATTATTTCAGGGAATATATGTAACAGCACATAAATCTTTCATCTCTAATGCCTCCGGCACAGCCTAAGTTCGTAAGTAACAGTCATGCAGCTCAGCATTGCTCCATGGGGCCCATGGGCAACCCGCAAACTATAAGGCACCAGAAGGTGGTCCGTGAACTGATTGCAAAAAAATAATTAAGAAACTAAACTACACACGCCATCCCACGCAGTTGGCAGGTGCTTATGTCGGTGCCTGCCCACAGGCACCATTCGTTCCCTGGCTGCTGGTGCTCAGATCAAAAAGGCTTGTTGGTCCTTTGATTTTAAAAGATTGAGAAATGCTCATTTAGCTTCTGTGAAATAGGACAGGGCTGTGACTTCAGCTCCCAGAGCCTGCACCTTCTCCCACTGCAGCCGGGAACGTGCTGCATCCTCCCCAGTGTCCCTCTATCATGCAGAAACTCCCAGCTGGATGTTCCCTGGCCAGCAACAGAAGTAGGTCCAAGCGACAAAATCTACATCTTGAGTTGAATGTCCTCAAAACTCTTCCCCACTCTGCTCCCGAATCCCCCGGGTGGGCTGAGCTGCCTGATGGGCAGTGCCACCGCTGGGGTGGTGATGCTGCTTTGCCTGCCCTCCCCAGGGTCAGCCCACCCACCCTGCCCCAGCCCCTCCGGCCCAACAGAGTGAAACTAGAGCTGGGAGGCTGCAACCAGAGGGACGCGGCTCATCCAGCAGTTAAATAAAAAGTTAAAGTACCCCTTATTTATAAATTTGGCATCCTGACATCTCCAACTGCAAAAAAAAAAAAAAAAAAAAAAAAATTGAGAAATAAAAACATATAAAACAATATTTTGAAGTATTGCAGACCCCACAGTTTTTCCGTGAGCAGGTAGCATGACCTGCTAGGAGTTACTGGGTATGCATGTTTGGCCGATTGATAGATTTTATCAGTAAAGCAGATTTTTCTGTTTCAAGATCTGTTCCAGTCTGCAGTTAGGGGTATGAGAAAGTTGTTTCCCTCCAGTAAAGAAACCAGCATCTTATAATTGCTCAGAGAGAAGAAAAAATACAGTTCAAGAAGTCTGGGTTTTTTTAATGATCCTTCATTTAAAGATGTGCTTTTCTCCCCACCATTTGTGTGCAGAACCAGGACCAGCAAGCTCCCTGTTTCTCCTTGTTTGGGGCTAACACCAAAAATTTGCCTGACAGTTTTGCTGAGAGCCAAGAAAGTCAGCTAGTAATCATGTGGGGTTGTGTGGCCAAAGCTACATAAACTGACTTCACGAGGGACCCACAGTAGATCAGATTGCATCAGGCGGAATGAAATAAAAAAATCCCAGAAGTCTAGTTTCTTTGGAAATGTACCAAAACTGTCTCGCTATACCAACCTGGCACATCATATGTAAGAAAGTGACTATTTCCTAGTACAGTATATGGGGTGTTTTATAGAAGTCAAAAAATCAGAATGGCCTTAGTTTGACATCGTAAACACAATATACTGTAATGTCATTGAGAGACTACTTGTTAACCTACTTGTCCGAAGATTAAATGCTGAAATTGAACACACAGCCTACCTACAGTTTCCCTCCCAGAACAGACATGCCAGAAAAAACTCTTTGCCATACAGCTTGGAAATAATTGTAATAACTACGTAACAGTAGAAACCACTTCTGTTTAATTCGCTGGTATTATTTACATCGGCTCAGTTTACAGCGCTGGAAAGCGACCATAAGGGAATGACACCTTCCTGTGCAGCACATCCTCTCCCCAGCCGCATCTGCAGCTATTCTGCTGCTTGTTTTGAAAGCAAGGCTGTGTTTGTGGCTACAGTTTATTCTTCCTACCAGGGGATCGCTCCCTGCAAGGGGCCCGATGCCATCTAAGAATTCACCACCACCACTGAAGACCGGGCCTGCTGGGGGGAGTTTGTCAGTAAAAGGGTTGCTGAGGATTAGCAGGTGCCAATGTGCAGCTGATACAGTTTTAGCTGATGATAATAATACACCATTTAACTGGTGATAATGAAGAGATGCAGTCTTGTCCTGGTTTCGGCTGGGACAGAGTTAATTTTCTTCCTAGTAGCTGGTAGGGTGCTGTGTTTTGGATTTAGTACTAGAAGAATGTTGATAACACACTGATGTTTTAGTTGCTGCTGGGTAGCGCCTAGACTGGCCAAAGCCTTCTCAGCTCTCAGCTCTGCCAGGGGCACAAGAAGCTGGGAGGGGACACAGCCGGGACAGCTGACCCCAACTGACCCAAGGGATATCCCACACCATATGACATCATGCTCAGCATATAAAGCTGGGGGAAGAAGAAGGAAGGGAGCGGGCGTTGGGAGTGATGGCGTTTGTCTTCCCAAGTCACCGTTACGCGTGATGGAGCCCTGCTTTCCTGGGGATGGCTGAGCACCCACCTGCCCATGGGAAGCGGTGAATGAATCCCTTGCTTTGCTTTCCCTATTAAACTGTCTTTATCTCAACCCATGACTTTTCTCACTCTTACTCTTCTGATTCTCTTCCCCATCCCACCAGGGGGGAGTGAGTGAGAGGCTGCATGGCGCTGAGTTGCCAACTGAGGTTAAACCGCGACAAGTCTGCTCTGCGTTGGGGGCAGCTGTAGGCTTGGCAGGAGGGCGAGAGCCGTCACTGAAGCCCATGAGCCCAGAGTCACAAACTTCAGTTGTTAAAGTTACTACATTCTTGACCTATTCATATGTTAGTACATCATTCCTGATGAATTAGATATATCATCTCCAGCGTAACTTACAGATCACCAGAAGCCTGGAGGCAGGGATTATTTAGCTTTCAAGAATAAGAAACAATGACAATAAAAGGTATTGCAGACAAAAAGCTAACATGATTTTATGTAAATCAAGTTTTTTTAAATGTAAACTAGTATTTGTTAAGATTATTTTCTCATAGATTAGTTTGTGAACTCCAAAAAAAACCCACGATGCCTTCACCTCTCCTGCGGGATGCCTACCCTTTTAGAGCTATAAAATGTAAAATGAAACAGCACAGTTCAATGTGATGACGCTTGCTCTAATTCCAGGTATTAATCACCAAGTGTCCATAGGCATCTAGATAGCAAAAAAAGTGAGAAAGTCCTAGGAAACCAGCACAACCAGCTGACTTCCTAAGCTGCCCACAGCTCCTGCATGCCTAGCTTTCAGAATATCTTTCTGTAGCCAAATCCAGGTGAGGCCAAATCAGTCATGCTTGGGGAAGAGTTGCTCCCAAGGTTAATGGTTAATAGATGTATGTAACGAAGGTGGCCTTCCTTGCAAAAGTCATCCATGCAATGAAGAGTCTAAGTTCTACTTATGACACTTGCTCCTGAAGTCCAAAGGTATTTCCAAAAATGGGAGTCAGGCACAAAGATTTGCACACACTTTTTTTTTTTTTTTGCTTTGTATGGCTATTAACATGTAGCCATTAACTCGGCCGCGTTCTGGCTGCTGCCGACTATCCCCAGCGAGCATTACTGGGTCTCACAGTTTACAGTCGTCGCTGCATTCCTCGGCTGTACCAGATGTCAGTCCCTTCCTTTTTGGAAGGGCTGAAAGCTCGTTCCAAGACAGAGAGAAAGTCCACAGCCCTTTTTAACCTCCCCATGTCTTCTGTCTTAGGCTTTTTTCCTTCTCTTGCCATGAAAGGACAGTGCACTGAGGAGCTTAACTCAGTACAAGGTTATTCAAGTTATCTGCTTGCCATTAGGTATCACTGCACAGCACTGAATTATTTATTCCAGCTTCATAGGCAGGTGTGTGGCAAATTTCCATACAGCTTTAATGGGAATCAGATTGTCAGCTTCAAACCCAAATTCTTCATCTGCACCACAGCATGACTGTGAAGTGTTGCTGAGCAAGGGCGGGGTGAACAGCTATGTAGGAACAGACCGCACGGCCACAGCTGGAAGAAGTATGTGGGTCTCACTTAATAAAACTTGATAGAAAATATTTGTAGCTATACAAAAATATCGACAAAGCCGGCAACATGATACACGTCATGTAACCAACACGATTCTCTCCCTAGGATGGGCACATACCATATTCTGAAGCTTGATTATCAGTGGGGACTTGGTTTTCAGAGCATGCAGAAGTGCACATGCAAAGCACCTGCTGGTAGGTGCAGCTGAGGGTGGCACAGCTCAGCGAGGACACTCCCCACATGGGGACTTGCTCTGTTCCCTTTTCCAGGTGAAATTCAGAGTAGCACGTGCCCAGGATGAGGAGATGGATCCCAGCTACACATAAAGGGCATATAGAAGATATGGGTGAGCCAGGACAAACCAGGTGGGACCTTCAACCCTAACTTGATCTTGTTGGAGGTACCAGAGGCTCATTTGACTGAAGGTCTACACCCGACCTGGTAAGCCTGTGCCTCCTCCATAGTCAGCAGAGCTCAGGGCACAAACATCTAATTCAAAAGTAGGTGCCGACCATTGCACAGTTCACTGAGAGGCGCCCAGGTGATCAGGTCCAGCACAGGCAGCAGAAGCCAGCTGAGATGAATCACACCGTGGGTGATTGATACACGAGAGCCCTTTGCAGGTGGTAGCCTCTAGATGAAAGCCAGCTTGTGTGGCCTCATCAAAGGGCTTGCCCAGGCCAGCAACCAGCAACCCAGGTGGCATGGCAGCCAGGACCTCAGTGGTACCGGTACTGCTGGATCTAGTCGAGGAGTAGGTGGTGGAGTGCTCCCTGGGTGGTGGCTCCCGGCAACGCCTCCCCTGCCAAGTCGATTGCCAAACATTTATCCTACCCAGCCCACAGTTAGGAAAGCTTTGTGAGGAACTATGGGATGCATGTCCTGCAGAGCACAGTACACACCTCAATGCCCAGGAAAAAAAAAAAAAATCTCTTTTCACAGGGAAACAACAGAACACCTTTATTTATTCCCTGCCAATGTCAAACACGACTCAAAGCCAGATGTTAAAATAAAATGGCCTGATTTTTACTGCCACTACTGCTTTGTGCTGATTTGCTCAAAAATAAAAACCCCTTAAAAACAACAACAAACTGCACAGCTCCAGGACAACAAACCAGACCAGCACGGAAGAACAAAAAGTTGGTACAAACCGACAGTGCCTGAATTTGTTTCTTTTAATAGAAAAATGTCTGTGATTATCACAAAAGGGGTAGAGCCAGCAGTTTCACTGAAGAGTCCTCGACTGAAGGATCCTCACTCTCTCCCTAGGCTTGCACAAATTGAATGACGGCAGGGCCAGCTCAGCTGCTTGCCTTGCCAGCGGGGCACTGAGGGATGGCGGAGACGTGATGGTCCCAGTTACGGATGGGGAGCGGAAGAGCGATGCCTGGACACTGGCTGAGTTTGTGATGCCGTAAGCCTGAACATGTGCCAGCGGCAGGCATGACTTTATCACAGTGGAGCAGACAAAAACATTCAGTACACCTGAAATTTCAGAGCTGCCTCAAATAACCAAGTCTTTAAATGAATTTAAAACACCTCTGAGGTGGCTTCTGTGGGTCCAGTTGCCCAGGGTACCATGCACCCTCAGGTGAATCAGGTACTTGGGGGCAACCTGCATCTTAATTACTCATTTAAATGACTAAGAAAATAAAATGGAAATAGAAAGAACAAGGTAAAGTTCCATTTTGGTTATTATTTCAATGAACAACATGGAATTCAATACCCTCTGCTGTCTCATCTGGATCCCTCTCCAGATGAGGTGCTTCAAACCATAACTACCCTTGCGAATTAACTCAGTGAGTTGCATACTGAAAATCGAGTGCAAAGTGAAGGGGAAGCTCTGCAACGCCATTAAAGCTTATTCAGAAAGAGACTCGCACAATGAACAGAAACAGCAATCCCTGGACAGCACAGGGTGGTGCCGGGGGATGCGATGAACACAGGGGCCTTGGTGAAGGGGCTGGGCTCCGGTTTTGCAGACCTAACTGGCAAGGACACAACTCTGATTCTTCAGAAGAAAGTGTCATCTGTGAGCTAAGTAACTACTACCTGGGAAAAAGGTTCCCGTTCCACCAATTTCATTTCCATTTAGCATTGCCTCTGCTCAAATCTCTACTTTCTCTTCCCAGCTCACCAACATTGTCCAACTGCTCACAGAGAACTGCTCATCACTGGCTCCAGGCTGTTGACATTCGTGATTTTTCTACCTAGTTCCAGCTTCCTCCATGCAGCACTCCTCCCACTCAACAATATAAAAGTCCACATTTGCATCTGCCTTTAATGTCTTCCTCACATATGGGCATTTCTTCAAGTCAGCTAATTTACTAGGGTGAGTAAATAGCTCTGTGCCTTTCTCATTCCTCCCTTTTCCTCTCCCCCACCAAAAGACTGTCCTAAATGATCCACCTTTTGCTTATCCTCTAAACGATCACCTTCCTACCTGTGCTTTTGAAACACAACCTGTTTCCGAGCTGGCCCCTGCATCCCTATCTTCTGCTGCCCTCCGACATATGGGGCTGGCCGAAGCGCAGGCGCTTGCTTCCCCCCACTCCTCCCTGTAACTTCCCTGTCCTCCTGCCAAAAGCACAACACTCATGAAAATCCGAATGTAGGAACATGGGCCTAAAGCAGGCTTTTCAACCCTTTCATGCCAGAAAAGACCAATATTCTCAAGTAACCATTAACCTTGTTATACCCCCTTTAAAGGATTCAGACTCCATGTCTTTAGCAAACTAGGCTTTTTACGACAACCTGTGATGGGCATTCGGCTTGTTAACCACTGTAGAAAGTTTTGTCTCAGAGGTGGCAAAGCTTTTCATCACCAGTATGGACAAAATCACCCTTGCTGAAAAAAATAAGAAATTCAAAACAAAGGCCATTAGAATAAAACATCCTCTTTTTGTTATCATCTGCTATTTGTGATGGATTGGAAAAGGCCCTGTTATTCCTGTATATGTCACCCTTCAGAGACAAACAGGATTCAGGGCTAAAAAGACCACAAGACAGCAGAAGACCAAGGAGCCATCTTCATAAGATGGGCAGAAGAGAAGAGGTACCTGCTTGTCAGAGGTTTCTTTTTCCCACGGGACCGGAGCAGCCGCCTTCTCTGGCCAGTGCCCCTTGTAGGCTCCTTGCCATCACCACGCTCCACCCTCTTTTATAGACCGCCTGACCTGAGCCCACTTTTGACGCTTGGGGAAGCCCATCTTTTTATCCCATCAGTTGTTGGCACTTGTTCTTCAGCAACGGGAGCTCTCTTTGGTTGTCCTGGCCCCAGTCCTCTCCTGGCTTTCTTTCCCTCCTTCCCCTGCTGCTCACGTTTCAGAGCTTTCCCCGGGTGCCACAGCAGTCCGTGCCCGATGCGCACAGGCACCTTCTGCAGCAGGAGCCCGGCTGCTGCTACGCCCCACTGCCCACCACGCTTGCTGCCCGTGGGGAAGCGCCGAGTGCAGCTGGATTCCCAAAGGCAACAGTAAATTGTGCTGAGAAAACAGCAGAGCCGAGCGACAGCTTCCAGTGCTTGTAATGACAAACAATACAGAAATTGGTGAGGCCTAAAAGATTAAAAAAGAAAAATATTTCTCTGTATCAGGCTCCCAGTAACTCTCGGGAGATGGGTCCTGGTTTTTTTTTGCCGTGCTGAGCAATATTGATGCAGAAAGTACGAGTGGTTGTCTCGGGGCATGGCACAAAAGAGGCAGTTATGATCCTGGGATGAGGAGACTTCATTCAAAGGGACAAATAAAGTAATGAATTAGGGTATCCTGGTGGCAAAAGGGCTATTACACATGAAATAAACAACTTTAATGAGGTTGTAACCCTAGATTTATAGTCTCATCTCTATGCACAGGACTTCAGGTGCGTAACTCCATTAGCACTAACGGGACGTGCACAATTAAAGCCCTGCACACCGAGATGAGACTGCTGCTATTAAAATCAGCCACGAACGAGCTTGAGAGAGGTTCTCCCGTTTAGCTCAGCAGCCCACTCCAGAAAAGAGATGCTCATTTGTAGCTGATCTGATCGCTCTGCAAGGTGGTAAAGTATGAGCACTCGCTGCGAATTCTCCATACGACGGCTGTGAGTGTGTGGTTAGTCTGTCTTTTTGGGGTTGGATGTTACTCCTGCCCCTGCACATCTCCTGGGACATCAGCTCCCCTCTGCCAGGAATAGGCTCCCGCTCTCCAGGCACAGTCAGTAAAACTCTTGACTTTGGCTACCACCACCTCTCGCTTTCAAATCGGGGAGGAGGAGGAGGCACAGACTTCCCACCCCAGACATATTGAAAGTCTCGCCTCCCCCTCTACTCACTGACACGTCGTGGGGAATGAAGCAGAAGCTGAGGAGAGTGGCTCAGCTCACACATACAGCCTGCTTTGCCTGCAGGGATCACAGAATCGTGGCGGTTGGAAGGGACCTCGGGAGACCATCTAGTCCAGCCCCCCTGCTAAAGCAGGGTCACCTAGAGCAGGTTGCACAGGACGTTGTCCAGGCGGGTTTTTAATATCTCCAGAGAAGGAGACTCCACAACCCCACTGGGCAGCCTGTGCCAGCACTCTGTCACCCTCAAAGAAGTTCTTCTGCATATTCAACTGAAACCTTTTATGCTTCAGTTTGTGCCCATTGCCCCTTGTCCTGTCGCTGGGCACCACTGCAAAGAGTCTGGCTCCATCCTTGTGACATCCACCCTTAAGATATTTGTATGTGTTGATGAGATCCCCCCTCAGTCTTCTCTTCTTCAGGCTGAACAAGCCCAGGTCCCTCAGCCTTTCCTCATAGGGGAGATGCTCCAATCCCCTCATCATCTTTGCTCTGGACTCTCTCTAGGAGTTCCATGGTGCCCTCCAGGGACCTCAGTGAAGGCTGCCTATGCCACCCATGGCAGAGCAGCATAAAAACACTCCAGCCAGTTGGGATATGACAGCAGTCCAGCAAGGTGAGTTATCTCAGGCAAAGATTCATCCCACTGAACTACTTGCTCCCAAAGCCAGCTCTGGTCTGGCCCATGCCCTAGCACGGCAAGATTTAGCTCTGAAAAAAACTTCTGGGAACTCAAAACCAACATGAAACAGCATTGAAGATACTCCAGGCTTCCATGGAGACAAAAAAATTTCATAGCAGGTACAAAACACAGCACAAAATAGCTCAGTATTTAAAATCTGTAGATGTCTCACCTGTATTTAGGAGTACAGGACATATTACTACACCTGAGCAGCAATGTGCCAGCTGAGACCTGGGGATGCTGCTTGTTTACCTGCTGTTCAACAGGGGCACCAGGCAACCATCACCATCTGAAAAGGGCAGCAACTGATATTACCAGGTCTTTTAGCAAGCAATGCAGTCAGTATTCTTGGAGCAGCTTTCTTGCCAGTGAATGGTAAATGCTATTTAAATCTGAATAATGGCACGGCACATCTGAGGGTGATGGAATAAGGAGCAGCGGCTGCAAGCAGAACTACAGTGATAAAACATTAAATACCAATATGCCTTTAGATATTATATTATGCTCTCCCGAGAGCTGTAATTCTTCAGATATATGAAGCGTTCAGAAAAATGGAATTGAACCCTTCATCACAAAGATTTTTTTCTACAATATCAAAAATGTAATTTTACCAGAAGCCATGGGGACTCCTGTGCTCTTACTATACTCAAAGATTTTTACAAGCTAACATTAAAACCGACTGAAATGCCATACACATCCTTGCCCACGCTTAAGCCTGGTCTGAAAGCTATTCACTGTAGTTTTGCATTGTAATGTCTATATTCTTGTATTCTTAATACTCACAGATTTCAAGAGTACAAAATCCTGACATCATTCCTGAAAAGTCCATGTTGACACAGAATCCAATAGTTTTACCATCAGCTTTAGCAGCAGCAAGCTTAAGGCCAGAAGCCTTAAATCTGATAGATGTTAAAAATGGAGAAAATTTACTGGTTAATCTAATTTAGCTAGCACAAGAACATTCTCTACGAGGCCAAGGCTATTAATGGCAGCACAAGTAGCCGCATTTATGCGGAGGCTACTTAACATTTTCCATTGTAATACTCTGCTTCAGGATAACTTTGAACAATTCGGGCTAAACATTCCTGATGTTAACTGTCTGACTAATAGGATCTTTTTTGGGAAGCTTTTGCTCAAGGGATTCAGCTATTTCCAAGACTGAGGTTACAGGGAAAAGAAAAAAAAAAAAAGGAAGGAGAAAAACTAGAGTTTCACATGAAAAGCTCTGGTGCTTCCACAAAGTAAAACAAGAGTTTTGATCATCGCCCTGCTCAAAATTCGAAGAATGACTGAGAAGTAAGGCTGGAAAAGAGTGCAGAATACGACTGCAAATAAGTAACACGATAAGCTAATTACAGAATTAAGAGACTAAGAAATTAAAAGCAGGTACTAAGAGGGGGCAAGGCAGAACAACCTTGTCTGGCTGGTAGGGCTACAAGGCTGGGAGCGTTCATCCCATCTACGCGGTTTGGCCTGACACTGCTTTGCTCTTTGGCAAGTAGCAAAGAAACCCGTGAACACCTCTCTGCATCAGGTACATCTAGCAGGTAATTGCGCTGTGCTGCTGCTTTCCGCTCTCCTAGCCCTGAGAGGGGATGACTGTGCTTCCCGTACAGCCTCCAAAGGCAGCCGGCGCGGCAGTCTGCGCAGATTCATACGATAAAATCTGCTTTGCTAAACTTTGGGAATTTGAGCCCTCAAGAGAGGAAAAACTTGAATTGTCAGTGCAATCTTCATCCAGTTACTCAGCACACAGCCTTTTAATGGCCTAATCATGTACCATTTTCTCCATAAGATGTAATAATCAGGCAATTATACTTAGATTCTCCAAATGATATCAAGGACCTGCTAAGCATGGGCTGCACTGAGCACACGAAGCACTTTAAACGCACATGACAGATGTGGCATCTGTCATAAGGAGCTTATACTCTAATAATACAAAAGAGACCGGATCGCTGTTTATTGCCCTGGAGGAGCAAAGCGCAGGGACTCAAGGACCTGCTCAGGAAGGTTATCCAGATCCACCAAATCCAGGGTTAGACACAGGATTCCCCACTAGGCTCATGTCTATGGCATTGTGAATGACAAAGCAGCTCATAGGTTTTCTGTCAAGAAGAGCTGCTGTGTACATAAGGAAATTACTCACCTACGTCTACCAACATCACTACTTAGGCACAGGAGGGGCGAGCTCGCAGCCATTGCCTGGGTGGCCGGCAGAGGTGGTGACAAGGAGAGCCGTGGCTGGCAGGAGCAGGAGCTGCTCCTCTCCAGGCACGGTGGTTTCCTCCTTTGGGACTGCTCAGCCCATAGCCCAAGCCCCCTTTTGCCTCCTTCCGCAAGGAAAGCCCTCCCACGGTACGGAGGAGCAAAGCCAGGCTTCAGTTGTCCCAAGGGAGGAAGCAGCAGCCGCCTACGAAGGGGATGAGAAATTTCAGACAGATGCCTGATTCGTACCACTTCAGCCATTTATTTTAAGACAGCTGAAAACTACCATAAATATACAAAAGAAGTTTCTTCCAACAACTTTGTGATCTAATGAAAATTCTTATGATTTAAGAGATATTCACACCGACAAACGCTATAGGATTTTACTTTTATGCCAGCACATGTAATTTGCAGACAGCCACAATCCAGTCGCTTCATGACCAGGTAGCTGCTTTAGCGCTCAATTCAGAAACCTCTTTTCTTCTCACAGATCACCTTATTTCCCTTCTACAGATATATAAAATATCCGGGTAACCTTCCCAAGTAGAAAATTCTTCTTTCAGAGTGGGGATTCATTAAAGATTCACTGAAGTTTTATGAAAATCAAGTAGCAAACAGGAGAGTGTTTCCTTTCCAAGTAGCTTGGTCAACTGCAATGTGTTACCCACCCCAAGACGGATGCTGGTGGTCCTTGTGAACCCCAGTCTGCACAGCTTCCTCTTCACACACCCACCGTGCTGTGCACAGCTGTTGGTGTCAGCTTAAGTAACGGGTTATGTTGAGCTTTTCTAAGGGAACAGGACTGACAACAGTTACGCTGTTGCTTAAACTACACTCTGACAGGTTCTAAACTCATTGGCCAAGTCCGACGAGATGGTAGGTCGTTGGGCTGAGCTGGGGAGGTCCCAGAGCAGACCTGCACGACACGCAGCCCGAGAGGGGCAGGGAGCAGGCAGCGATGGAGCCAGGCAGCTGAGGTCGAGCGCTGGAGCAGCACACGCTCAACGGAGGGAGAGCAAAGAACGCCTGGATGGAGCTACAGATGCAGTGTGGCAGTTGTGTGTAGGAGCCATCGCGCACAGCTATTTGTGGTTGAACTAGAAAGCCCAAAAAGCCACAAGAAACTCAGTCTGTGACTGCTTGTGCTCACATCTATAACTGGTGAAAGCGCTCTTCTATTAACTGAAAGTTGTTGGGCTTTATCCCCGTTTGAAAGCCTAATTGTACTAGAAACCTAGACAGTCCTAGAACACGACTTCAGGAGTCACGTTAAAAATGACTAAATTGAACATGACCTCGTAGCCCGTGTAAACAAGTTGTTAACATTGTTGAAGCTTGTAATTGCCAATCCTTTTGGAACTAGTTTTTCCATAGCTAGTAACAACGGATTTGCTTGACTACTGTGTTGTGCTAAATGTTACAGCAATTAATATGACCACACTTTTAGTTTAAGGTAACCTTAAAAAAATAAAATAAAATAAAATAAAATTGGTGTGGAAGTCACACATTTGGTCCAAAGAAGAAACTGCTCAAGTGTTACAACCTGTTGTAAGACAGACCAGCCTCCATCATCATATCATTTCCTCCTTCCCCAAAAATACATAAATTTATCATTTTTAGACTTCATTTTCAGGCGTATTTATTACCACAGCTTGAAACAGGCAAGCCTGGTGCACTCCAGTTGTATAATATGCTTTCCTGCCTTAGATGCAATCTGCAAGTTAATAATTAAATCACCAATGTTAAAGAAGCCAAGTGAAAGATTTGGGAACAAAAAAATTAACCAGTTCTGTGACAGACAAAACCTACTTTAAATCCTTCAGTGATTTTTTTTTTTTTTTTCAACTGTCAGGATACGCAAGCAAGCAAACACTGCACATGGGATGAGACCCCTGAATCTTTCAGTCAGCTGTCAACTTCCTAACCTGGTGGATATGACTCTCCATCAGTTTTACTGATACGTATAAGATGAAATCACACACTGGACGATGACACCAGGGCACATTTCTGCATATAAGACTAAATTTGTGTTGCTCAAATCCAGTAGAAAAAGAAAAAAAAAAAAAAGATCAAGTTTGATGTATCATATGATATTTAAGGAACACCACCCTCAGTAATGATAATGGATTAATAAATTGATCATTCAAACCAGAATGGAAATCCTTGTTGCACACGTTCTTTTCATCTTACAAAGCTTTTGGAGTCTTTTGCTCTGTTTCTGCTGGATAAATACATTGCTTCTCTTGTTTATTTTACTGACACTCTAATGCTTTTTAATATCATTGTAAAATGGATCTGGCCATTTTTCCTCACACATAAATGTTTGCTTTAATTGAAATAAGACATTAACTTCTCTCTCACTGAGGAGCCTTTTGCCAAAGCTGTTGTTTTTAAAGACATCCTCTACAGCTCTGTGCCATTTGCTACTGCTCAGCATATGAGGAGTTGTGCCAACAGCAATCTGGTCTGTCAATTAAAAGATCAAAAAATAAAACACAGGCCTGACTTTGTGTAAACCTCTCTCCAGTTGTAAATTTGGTACGAAAAGCTTTTGAGTCGCTCCCTCTGGACTAGTCCCAAGGAGCAGCACCACCGCCTCCTCAGCAGCGCCCATGCACTCAGTCCCCTCCAGCTGAAGCCCAGGGGCATGAGAAAGTTGAACTGATAGAATCATGTAGGTTGGAAAAGACCTTTAAGATCATCAGGTCCAACCATTAACCTAGCATTGCCATCCCACCACTAAACCATGTCACTAAACACCTCATCTACCCGTCTTTTAAATACCTCCAGGGATGGGGTTCCAATGCTTGACAACCCTTTCGATGAAGATTTTTTTCCTAATGATCAATCTAAACCTGCCCTGGTGCAACTTGAGGCCATTTCCTTTTGTCCTATTGCCCATTACCTGGCAGAAGATACCAACACCCACCTCACTACAGCCTCCTTTCAGGTAGCTGTAGAGGGCATGAAAGTCTCCCCTCAACCTCCTCTTCTCCAGACTAAACAACCCCAGTTCCCTCAGCCATTCCTCATCAGACTTGTGCTCCAGCCCCCTCACCAGCTTCGTTGCCCTTCTCTGGACACGCTCCAGCCTCTCAATGTCCTTCTTGTAGTGAGGGGCCCAAAACTGAACACAGGATTCGAGGTGCGGCCTCACCACTGCTAAGTACAGGGGCACGATCACTTCCGTACTCCTGCTGGCCACACTATTCCTGATACAGGCCAGGATGCTGTTGGCCTTCTTGGCCACCTGGGCACACTGGTGGCTCATGTTCAATCTGCTCTCAACCAGTATCTCCAGGTCTTTTTCCACCAGGCAGCTTTCCAGGCACTCTTCCCCAAGCCTGTAACATTGCATGGGGTTGTTGTGACCCAAGTGCAGGACCCAGCACTTGGCCTTGTTAAACCTCATGGACAAACTCAGGACCGTACCTGACACCTGAGCAACCAACACTTCCAATGCGAATTCGATGTTCAGCTCATAAAATTTAAAACATCTTTCTGTCGCAGACAAAGTTTTCCAGAGGAATTAATGGAAAAGTAAAGCACATAATGACAGAAGGCACTGGGTTTAGAGCAGCACGCTCTTTTTGCTTAAAAATCAACAAGCTGTGGGCAAAACCTGAAGAAAATTAAAAGTAAGTATAAAATCCAGGGGAAGAAAATGCACAGGAATGGAAAAATCATGAGGGACATATTTTTCACCCCAGGGCTGGCAAACTGGATGAGAAGCAGTTCTGCAGAGAGCAATTCAATTCCTCTTGCTGCATACATTGCACATATTTTGGCTGGTGGTATTATTTGCATCACCAGCTCCTAAGGCTTTCTTAACAGAGCACCAGGAGTCCTTTGACTATCAAGTAAGAGCCATTAAATAGTACTTGCTTCTTAAAGATGTCTCAGATTGTCACCAGTGATTTGTCATATCAGAGATTCATCAGAAGGCAAAAAAAAATCAGGCAGTACTGACCAAGATTAATGAATGACCTGGTGCTCAGAAATTTGCAAAGCATAGGGAGCATAAACACAAAGATGTCAGATGTTCTTTACAAGTGTTAGTGGTTGCCACTGCCCGTCCCATCCAACATCTTTGTTTGCACCCAAGAGGACAGCTGCACCCTCACCCAGACCTTCTCTACTCTGTACTCCGTGCAGCTGTACACATCTGCACAAACACTGCACATTCCTACCTGGTAGTACCTCATACGCATGATGCTCAGCCCTCCAAACTTGGGCAGGATGCAGAGGAGTTGGAATTCAGCCTCTAAAATGTTTAAGCTTTTGGGGGAGCTGAGATGAAAAAGGACACGGTAGCCTGTGTAGAAGGTGGGGAAGCACCCCTGGCCTCCTCCAGGTGGGCAGTCAGTGGCAGAATGGCACCAGGTCCATTTGGATTACAGAAAAGCTCTCCCATTTAGTTTTATTTTCCTTAAATATTAACATTAAGGATTAGTCTCTGACAACTGCAGCAGTTAAATACACATAACTCCTTGGATATGGTTTTTTAGTTAAGTAAGTAGATGGTCCGAAGTTTAGCATCCCTTCCTTTTGCCTGTCCTGAAGGGCTGTAAGTATAACCAGACACATTTCAGACTGTTGGCAAGGCCAACCTTTGCGTTGTGACCAAGTGTCCTGGTTTCAGCTGGGACAGAGTTAATTTTCTTCCTAGTAGCTGGCATAGCGCTGTGTTTTGGATTTAGGATGAGAATACGGTTGATAACTCACTGATCTTTTAGTTGTTGCTAAGCAGGGCTTACACCAGTCAAGGACTTTTTCAGCTTCCCCTGCTCTGCCAGGGGCACAAGAAGCTGGGAGGGGGCACAGCCAGGACAGCTGACCCCAACTGGCCCAAGGGCTATGCCAGACCATAATGATGATGTCATGCTCAGTACATAAACTGGGGGAAGGAGGAAGAAGGGGGGGACGTCGGGAGTGATGGCGTTTGTCTTCCCAAGTCACCGTTACGCGTGATGGAGCCCTGCTTTCCTGGAGATGGCTGAGCACCCACCTGCCCATGAGAAGCGGTGAACGAACCCCTTGCTTTGCTTTACCTATTAAACCGTCTTTATCTCAACCCACGAGTTTTCTCACTTTCACCCTTCCAATTCTCTCCCCCATCCCACTGGGGGGGAGTGAGCGAGCGGCAGCATGGCGCTGAGTTGCCAGCCAGGGTTAAACCACGACACCAAGCAGGAGCACGCACCATCCATTACTGTGACCCCTCAGTGAGGGCGTCACCTCCAGCTATAGGAGCACTAACTTTCTGACTGTTTATGCCACACAAAGTTGCACCTGCCCCACCTTACACCAGCAAAGCCCTCATGTTTTGCCTATGCATGAAAAGGAGGTTGGGACCCCCGTGAGCAGGCAGTAAACACTCTAATGTTACTACATTTTTATTATATATATGTAATACAGAAAAGCCTTTCACAGTCAAGGAAGGAGAACAAATAGGTAGTGCTATGACAACCAGAAATGGAGAAAGACATCTTACGGTGAAAAACCAGTTCACTCACGTTAGGAAGAGAACACGTAAAAGCAAAGTTCCAGGAATACAGACAGTGGGGAAAGCTCACACCAAACCCAGCATGGAGACACAGGAATTACAAGGGACGGGGCTAATCCCCACAGCTGTTGATTCTCATTTCTAGACCAACAGCTTCAACTGACTCCACCTCCCTCACTTAGGGAGGCTTCCTCTATTTCCACTGTGACGGAAGACCAAAGTGTGATTCGGAACAGAATAGCCGAACCGTCTCCAAAGCCTACTTGCACCTCACCTACTTCTGTATCTCATTCCACTGTCTGACTCCAATCCATACCTTTAGAAGCCACAAATCTCAGCTCAAGTCTTCCGTCTTTCTTCATGGACTTTAACTGACATTTAGCACATTGGATCCTGTGATACAAAATTCACCAATCTGGTCAACTCCAGTACAGTAGAATATTACTGGCCTCTTTCTCACATTTACATCCTCAGTCTTAAAGAAGTAATTCAAAACACACAGCCTGTTTTTAACCTATTCCAAGTATTTATTTTGCTAACACCTCCTTTGCAGATCTTCAAGTACATCTGGTGTTACTGCTGCTTCCTTCTAGACACAGTCACTACAGAGTCGGTCCTCTACTGCCAGGTATCCAGAAGATCATTTTTTCTATCTCAAATGTCTCATCTTAGTCTAATTTTCTGCTCCTACTTCTGTTCCCCGGTGGTTATTTTGGTCCTTCAGAAAACCAGAAAATTAACATGGTTTGAATGTTATTTGTATAGGAAATGAAACTCAATCACAGGGCACTGTAGCAGGATACTTAACTAATCTTTGATTTCCGAGAAGCTCCCTGTATGAAAGCTAACACAAAGGTGCCCAAAGTTTCCAAGGCAAAAGATCAGAGTTGGCAATTAGCCAGATATGTAAGGGCTGAACAAAATTTGCATCCCTATTTACATAAATACTGCAATCACTATAGTTTAGACTGGAAAAGAATAAGTTCTTAGTCTAACTGCCAGTTTTCACACACTTCTGAGTTTCCAAAACATTCACCTCGGAGGCTGAAATATTCCATGCTAGGTCCGTATTTAGAGGATGTTACTTATTTTAAAAGAGCAAACCACACTCCTTCAGCCATTTTAGGCTCTCAGAACTCATCAAACAATGAAACGCAAGAAAGAACTCAAGGAAAAAAAAAGAAATCAATGACAGTAACATGTGTGAGTTGCCACGTATTAAGCCTTTAAATTAACATTCTTGTTAAAAAGATCAGTAGTCTGTGTTCAGGAATAAAGGCACATCCAGGTGGCAAAGTTAATGCAGAGTACGTACGGTGCCCATTTTACGCCACACTAGCTGCTCCGGGTTAGCCACCTCTACAGTTCCTGTCATGAAGACTTCAGTAGCATCGCTGGGTTTCAATCCAGTTGGTGGCAGCAACACAGAGTGGGAACGCAGTTTAGGGTGATACGGTGGGGATCAGTCTCCACATACTACACTAGTTTTGTATGTGCCCAATGTGAAGCCCAGGAAATATTTGTGATATGGAAGGTCCATCGTACCAGACTGTCCAGATTAAAATAAAAACGAGCAACTGCCCCAAGTGGCTTGCACATTATGGTTGTAAGTTCCCAATCAAAACTGGGAAACCTTAAATTTCTTCTGTGAAGTCAGCTATACTGAACATTTGTAATAATTTGTTTTTATTTCAGATTCCAAGTTAAATAAAACCTGTATTATTTGCTATGACTAAACTTGAGCAACTGCCAAACGTTTAGAAAACCTGAGTGACCGCAGAAAATTCCAATCCAATAGGGCCAACAAATAAGGAAATACTAAAATATCATTAAAATTTGCCTTTATTTTTCTTACAGGAGAATTCTACACAAACCAAGGTGACTCTGTTTTACAAGACTCTCTTCCCAATGTACTAAATTTTCAAGAGGATTACGAACAGTATAAAACTGTAAATAACTTCTCCTGTTGAGGACTACAGAAAAGTTTCTTCAGTTGTTGTAATCTTGGAGAGCCTGAGCCATGAAAAGCTTGCCCAGGTTCTGTGCATTGAACTCCTTAATATTCTGGCAGTAGGTATTAATTTGACCTGTCAATAGGAAAGAAGAGTAAACCCTTGTCAGTTTTGAAATTCCGAAAGACGTCCTAGAACAAAATTTTTAAAAAGCTAAATGTGCATGAATCATTCAGGATTTATACAGAGAAGCAACCAAACCAGCTCAACTACTCTACACTTAAGCATTTTACATTTTCAGTATTCCCAAATAGGTTTGGGAAGAAGAAAAAACTAAATTAGCAGAATAGATAAACTGGTATGCTCAAAAATCCCTTAATTTCCTACAATTCTATTACGTACAATTTCTGAAAAGACATATGACAATAAAAAGAATAAACAATTCTTGCTGCTGTACTGGAAGCTTAATCACATTAACTGTTCAATTTAGTTGCTCTAAAAATACTACAAGACTGAATTTCAGTTCTGTTCTTATGCATCTGCTGTCCCTATTAAAAGACTTGTAACAAGTATTTTTCAGTAGCAGACTGAAAATTGCGGTCCTCCTTTTTGGCATATTGCTAGCCCTTTTTTTCCACCTAACAGTTCATTTTATTAGCCATTTCAAAAATCATCAGGGTATGAGGACTTGTCAGTGCTTTACAAATCAAATGTGCCCATCAAAACGTTTTTATACATGTACTGCTACAAGTTATTTCCCTTGTTAGCTAGGAATAGCAAAACTTGAAGCCAGTTTAATCAAAATTAAGATTGTTTAGAAGGCCAATAAACTCTCAATTTAATGCTCTATTTGAAAAGTTTTTAAATGCCTCAGAGACAAAAGAGCTAAGTTTCATTCTTTATCCACAAACCTTACTTCATCTAAGTTGAAGTGGATGCTTTCAATTCTTCCCCTGACTATGGTAAAAGAATAAATGAAGAGAGTGCTTCGGCTGAAAACTGTTTTTTCCTTTAAGTATAATAGCTTTCAATTCCTCCTCTTGTAAAAGATGATTCATCCTAAGCTATCACTTTCATTAAACATACACACTTTCTGTTGCATTAAGCTATGCTAAAGCTGAATGTTTAAATACTTCAGTGCTGCTAGGATTCATTAACTGGTAAAAACTATCAAAACAATAGTTTTTGAAAGACTCTGGAAGGAATAATAAATCAAAAGCATTATTTCTTCTAAGAGCAGCACTTCTAAGCAGTGTGAAACAGTATTAAAATTAAAATAATCATCTCTTGGTCACTCCAAAATTTGAGAGTTCACTTTTTTGTTTTTAATGTCAAAGCACTCTTTTCTGTACACTAAGTTACCAGGACTTGGGTTTAATTTTGTCTCAGTACAAAACAAGGCAATAGCTAACTGATCCAAAAAGCCTGCCATAGTTAAACAGTTTGCTTTCTCATGACATTTTCCAAATTTAGTTTACTTAGCAGGGCATCTAGGTTTTCTGCTCTCTGTTGCCACTGTGAGGTCCCGGATATTTTTACCCTTCCAGGAGGCACAGGACAGGCACTGACTTTTGTACCAAACTGTGGCTACGTACTGCAGCACACCAGTAAACTGAAGAAACTGGGGGTTGGGACCTGTACCTATGCTTTGTTCCCGTTTACATTTTCATTCACCTTGGGGTGCAGGAAGATGGGGATAGTTCCCCTAAAACTCTGGCTGTGGAAATCAAATAAATTATCCCAATTCTGTGTGAAATTAAAAGTAAAATCTTCTCAGCTGCTACAATAGCCAGTTCAATACCTAGGGATGTTATCAGTAACTTAGAGCTGCAGGCAACTGCATTTCCAACCCAAGGCTTATTCTTGCCTCATATTCCAGTCCCCCAGCTTCTGGAGTTGAGGGAGGAGCTGGGGTACGAGCACAGGGAGCTGCTTATTGACTGCGCTGGTTGTTACACCTAGGCAGAAAGCCTCCTCCATGGGGCATTTCTCCAGCTCTCATTTAAAAACCCATTTTGCCCTCTCAGAATGGCCACGAAGAGGCTCTGGCTGCTGCTCCTGCCCTTTCCCATTGACCCAGGAGGCACAGAAGGTCAAGCAGGAGCTAGGTACCATGGAAAAGAAAGAAAGAGAGGGAGAAAGTCTCCATACATCAAGTTTAAAGCTTTATACATCTGTTCTGCTTAAACACAGTGGCTTGCTTTCAACAAATTACATGTGTTCATATCTGCATGGACAACACGCCTCTGTTACTTACCTAGACGGTTTAAAATTCTTCTATGCATGGAAGCTTACTTTCTAACAGAGGCATGGACTGCCTACTAGTAATAATGTCGGATTTTTTTAGGTTTGTTTTTTTTTTTTTTTTTTTTTTAAATACTTCATACACTAGGGCTGTATGACAGGTTGAAACCACTGCCTTTGACCACATGAAGCACAGTGTTTGGAATGCTACCAATGCCAAAACATCACACCATAATGGCAAAGGTGATGAAAAATTGAGATGCTTCCTAAGGTAACAACTGCACTTCTTCCCAAGCTAACATTCATATATGAAAAGATGAGTTGAAGGGGCTGCTAGAATGTTACCTGCAATAAGGAGTGACTCCATCCTTGGAGGAGGCTGTGGTGGTTTAAAAAGTTTATTGATGTCCTCCTCAGGAAGAGGGGCTTCTCCTCGGCTTTGACGCTGTATATTTTCTTGCTGACGTCTCTGCTGGTACTGAAAATAAAGCAGCAGAAACAGAATGCAACAGGACTTCCAAAGTAGCAGAAAGCTTTTCTTTCCAGGTGCTCTTTACCTAACCAGCAAGTATGTTTTAAAAATTATACTTATCCAGTGCAATTCAATTTATTTCAAATAATGCAAATGCAATTCACAGTTTATTTCAATTCAGTGGTAACAAGCATTTCCCCCCCCCAGGTTGGCACCTTAAATGGGCACTGGAAAATTACATGGTACTGAGGTGGTGGGGTTAATTTTTAATTGTTTTTGATAGAGATAAATACTGTGTCTGATAGAAAGAATACAGCATGGTAGACAAAAGCATCCATTTCCCCATGTGAAAAGAGGAAAACAAGTTTGGAATATGTAGGTATGAGAAGCCATTACCTCAAATAGTTACACAAACCAGAAACATTCAATTTTATGCAAGTTAAAGGTCAAAACAATATTAATGTGAAAGGGGAAAGGAACTTGATTAAACAAGGTATTTTAAGCCAAAAAATATTAACTCTAAACTGAGAACAAAGTGGAGGCTGAAACAAAGCGTAACAGCTCATTTCTCTATTCCAGTTATTTAGATGTTCTGCCACTTTGATGCCGTTTCTTTGTGGGTTACTAGAGGATATACTAGAGTAGCAGTTTACAGAAATTAATCAGCTATTAAAAAAATTATATCAGATTTGTTTTCAGTGTTTCCCTTTGCCATGCAGATTACTCAAACTTTATAAAAATTAAGGCAGACCATTTCTTCAATGATTGGATAAACATTTGTTCTTGCAGAAGTCCATACGTTCAAAAACATGTATGCGAGATTTCATACTGTATGTCACAGGCAGGAATTAGTTGTAAGGTTTATCTATTGAAGCCCTCATATTCAACACACACACACACACAAAAAATCTTTAAAATAAACAGGCCAAAGAGTACAGGGTGTTTTCTCTCACTTACTTAAATGTATCTGTGCATAAGAGCCTGAAAACAGTTCATACTTGGTGGCATACTCAAATGAAGTAATTTTTTTTCCAGTAGTAGTGACAAATACATGTTTTTGGACAATGTTAAAAATAAAATCTTAAATGCCCATATTTGTATGTGAATTGCATGTAGTTTCTTCTTTCTTTGCATTACCCCATTCACTTCTCAGCAGTCTGCCTATTATTCTCTATTGAAACGGCTTGCTCTTAATCACAATTGCTCCACTTTAAAAATGAAGTTAAGACCACTAACTATGCTGCAATGAGCCACTACTAAAGCAGCTATAGTTAGTAAAGAAATGAAGCGAGACACCATGGAACCTACTTTGCTCTGCTTTTCAAAATAAATAGATCCCCTTGTTACTAACAAAAAGCTTTGAAGTGGATGCCATCTTTCTATTCAAATTAGGCAGCAAAGGAAAATAAATTTTCTGAAGATAACATGCATGAAGCTTCTACGTCCTCAGGAATTACAGAGACCACTGATCATATGCTGCTGCCCTAAAGTACTCCCTGTTCAAGCTACACTATACTTCAGTGAAAAAAGCCAATTTTGATTTTAAAAGAGTCAGTGATGAAGCATTTTACATGAACCACAGGTGCTCTTTTTAATAATTAGCTACTTTGTGCAGCAGTACCTGCAATATTTTATCATTAAAGTGGCCTGGCCCATTTTCAGTTGGCCAATATTGAATCTTGTCATATCTCTGTCTGCTAGATTAAAGAGTTCAGATTTATTTTTCATGCAGGTACATCTTGAGTAAGCAAGTCACTCGTTAATTTATCACATGAAGTGAACTGTGTTCACTGAGATCTGCTTTCCAGGCTTTTAAATCATTTTCATAGTGCTTTTTTCCAATTTACCAGCATTCTTCTATAATTAGACACAGTATTGCTTTATCAAATGCAGCAACAGCAAATAAAGTAATGCCATCTCCAAATCACAGATCAGTTGAGGTTGGAGGGGACCTCGGGAGGTCACTTTGTGCAACCCCTCTGCTCAAGCAGGGCCACCTAGAGCCAGTCTCCAAACTCAGTAGTCTTTAATCAGACTATTTTGGGTTTTAGAGAGGTCTCCTGGCATCAGGAATTAAATCAGCATCACCTGATCAGAATCACTATGTACTGATGCAAAACATGACTAAAATGTCATTTCTGCTCAGAGAATATTCTGCCGTCTTTTAAACATGGACTGTGTTTCTTTATTTCTAGGTGCATGACTACATGTGATGGTAATAAAACACCATTTGTTTTGGAACAATTCACTTATAGTTTCAGCTCTCCCATTTCATTTACTAAACCTCTAATCTCCATGTCCACAGCATATTTATGAATGATTTTGGTTTACCATAAATCCATTACAAACATGTAAAATAGCTAAGAAAGACCAATCCACACTACATGTCAGCAAAAGTGAATCCATTTGATAATTCCCCATTAACACATTTTATAAATATACTTATTGGATACGTTTCTGTAAAAATTTTTATCTTACTTAGACCCAAATTCATCTGTCTTGGGTAACATCACCCAAACCATATTTTGTGGAAAAAAATCCTCTCATTCAGGCTTTCCATGTTACCAACCTGGTGTTTCTGCTGCTGCTGTTTGCTTACATTCCTCAGGTAGGTATTGTATTTAACAATGTCTTGGCTCATCTCATCCACTCTATCCATCAGCAGCTGCAGACTCTTCCCCAGGTGATTACTGAAACACAAGAAACATTTATGAAATATTGAATTTATTAAAAAGAAAAAAAAGGTTTCAAATTAATTTCAAATCACTTGAGCAGCATTTCTATATTAGTGGCACAGTTTGCAGATTTTTAAGTTCCTGGTTATCTTTGTTCATGTATTTATTTGATGATACTTTACATGGCATCTCCTTCTCTAGCATCTTTGCCACATTGCAAATACCATATTTAAGTGGTTTGGCCTTTGCAGGGAACCTCATACGTTTTTCTTCATTAGGAAAAAAACAATGCCTTGCATGAATTTACTGACATTACAGATGCAGGTCAAACATTTAAAAGAAAAAGTCTGATGCTTTTGTGACATGCAACCCAGAACAATGTTCCAGGAGATGTGTTCAAAGAGTTTGGTTTCAAGTTACTGCTAGCTTTTTCACGTATATTTAACTATCCCTGTGCAGGGATAGTTAAATATTCTTCAGAACTCCATCTCATTAACTAGTCTATCAAACCACACCTGGAAGTTCAGCAGACATCGCTTGATCTTAGCTGTTGAGAGGGAGTGTTGCGTCCAGTCCAGCCAGCTCCACATTCCATACCATAGGCAACATGGAAGCAGCTAGGCTGGGCGCGTCCAGTTCCAGTTATGCGATCTACTGCCTTGGCCAGACAAACGCAGTCTGTTAAACAACTTTTATTGTAACCATTTTTAGCAATGGATTCAGTATTTTGCAGGAATGTTCAACTTAAGGTATAGCTTCCAAGTTAAAGTTTTGGAAGTTTTTAGGTTGGTGCCCATGGAGACAGTATTCATCCTAAATTGTGTTTACAGGGTCGTGCAGTAAAAGAAGGATACTTACTGCTCTCTGTTGATCCCTTTGATCAGAAGCTAGTTTGTTGGCTCTGATCTAAGCCTTACCCAGTCCTACTTGGCTGAAGACCAATGACTCAAAAAGCTAAACTCCATCCTTCTCCTCCTCAACTGAAATCTACTGCTTTTCATAAGTGTTTCTTTCAAATAAAAAGTTCAGTGCACTTCTATGTCAGAATCATATCCTTCAGTCACTGCTTCTCCACACTATCTGAGATTCTTTCTGCCTTTTACAATGCATCCTACAGCCTACGGACTGGGGAAACTCTAACTGGAAGAGACAAGCATAAAGTGAAAAGGGAACCACATACGTAATAGTATGCACATCGCTTTTTAAGTGTAAATTATTCCCCAAATCCATAAAACTCATGGCTGGAGACAGAAGCTGGTAACGTACTTAGGCACTAGAGGGTAACTGCTGAGAATGTAGCTAAGGACACCCTTACCTCCGAGTACTAGGACGGCTATTTCACTAGCTGAGCTGCCTGCCCACCAAACAAAAAGCTGTATCAGTAACTTCAAACCACAATTATTTACAAGCCAGAGTTTTAAATCTCAGCTGCATACAGGGGCAGATGGTGAGGAGGACTTCAGCTACACAGCAGCAAGAAAGGCGCCACTATAATAATTATTTTTAAACTTCTTGGGGTTTATTTGGTGGAACATTTCAAGCACATGTTATTTAGAATGGTGGAATATTGCCATGGCTTAGGGGTGTGCGTACTTTCAGATTTTTATACAGTTTATATTATACCGAGTTGGTGTTAGAACTGGATATTATCAGAAATGCTTATGTAGGTACACATTAACAGCCTTGTAGGGTATGTGGACATCAGGAATACAAAATTATTTTACAGATAGTGTCCACATGAAATATAGCTGGTTACAAAGCATGATTTTATGTGAATCTCTTTGGGACCAGCTTAGTACCGCAGAATACAGAAACAGAGAGTTATTGTTAGAAGTCACAGTAATATAGTGTTTGCTCTCATTGCCAGGGAAACAAAAAGCTAAAAACAGATAACTTAAACAGATGTGAACTGAGACATGAAGTGATAAGTATGCTGCGAATACAGGGCCAGCTTTTTCCTCAGTTCTCATGTGGCTGATACCCCTTTTTTTCTCCCTCTCTTAAAAAAACCAGAAAGACCAATAGGAAGTAATTTGTAAAAATGTATATATACAATGTTTAAGCAAGTTTTATTCAGCTGAAGTTTATTCTGGTGACATTTAGGAAGTTAAATCACATTGCTCCAGCCCGTAAGACTCATCATACACTTACTTAGCCCAAAGGATCTTTTAGGTTCCTCCTTACCTTGTGCACTCCCCTACAGCAGATCTCAAAGATGACACTGACAGGTACCTAAGTGCCACCTATGCATCTATACAACTAAAAAAATTAAAAATTAAAAAAAAAAATGTAAGAAAAAAGGGGGTGCCAGTAAATACTGCTCACATCACCATCAAGACTCACTTTCCTACAAGGCCCTGTGACCATCAAACGTAGACAACGAGGAGCTCAGCACTTGCATTTGTTGTTGTTCTGAGGGCATCAGTAATAAACAAACTGCATTTTTAATGGATGCATTTCAGTCAGCTGATTCAGTGAAAGAGTCAATTAAATTGAGTTTACATTTAGATTAACGAGTAGTGTAGACCAACAGGAACAGATCTATAAAACAAAACAGCTGGTGCTGAGAAACCAATGTCCACGCTACATGCGTTTCAGGGGGGTTTCTGATCACTAGTCCTGACGTGGTCCAGTGATCTGAAAGCCCATTAGCAGCTGAAGCACAGTAGGTACCCTCTGAAAGCCTATTTTCTGTTTAGTTTCATCTGAAACAAGTCAGGTCTGAGATCACCCAGTGGTGATGACCTCAGCACACTCTTGAATTGAACTAAAAGACATAGCTCCACCTTAAGACAGCACCAGGAGACCACCACGCCTCAGGTATCAGTGAATCTTCAGGGGAGAAAAGTATCAGCTGCAGAATTGCTATCGTAATAAGCATCAGAAAGTCCAGGCATGGGGACTGTGTTCTTTTGGGGGGAGAAATATAGATAATAAAAGGGGAAAAAACAGAACGGAGCTTCTCCTACAGTTAGGACAGTCAAAAAAATATCTATCATGGATTCCTACACATCTGATGAAGAAACAATCTAATGTGAGAGCACGCCTTCACCAGAATTGTTATTAGGATCACTCACCCGTAGTGAGTGACCTGTAAAACTTCTAGAAATTTATCATTTGAGACTTATCTGTGTAACTTGGATGACATACTCAAAAATGCCAAAAAAGCAAACTGTTAAAGGTAAACTGTCAAAGTCTGTTTAGAAAAAAAACAGGCTGGAAAGTATAGCCTGCAAAGCAATTTCTTGTGCTGCGCATTTTTGCTGTAACAGCCTTATACTTGATGGGGTATAATCCTTCACCCAAAAGGGCAGATATGAAATTAAGTCCTTGACACATGGATTACTTTTGATTCCTTGTTTAACAATTATCAAATACAAAGGGCAAATAATTCTGAGGGTGAGAAGTAGAAACCTGCGAACAGAGTAGCATAATCTACAGATAACAGCCACGGTACTTTGGGTCTTGTTCTTCCCACTGGCGAGCCTTGCATTTGGTGGTGTTACGGTCCAGCATCCACAGGAGGAAAAAGCAACAACTATGCATTAACCAAACTCACGGATCACTCACTACACGAGGGCATCCTGTTAGGATACGGATCTGGCTAAGAGACCCATGTGCAAGCCTCCCTCTTCCTGAGGGAATGCTCGTACCACCCGGGCCCTCCCTTTGCAGATACGTTTTAAGGACAGCAAAGGTGCAGTTTGCTGTTGCAAGCAAAGCCAGTTTAAGAGATTCCAGCATCAGCATCCTCTTGCCGCTCCCCCCCGCGTTGCCCAAGGATTACAGCACTCTCAGCTGTATGGATTCAGCTGTTTGCGTGGGCACACTTCAAACTCTTTCATTGAAATAGTCTACTGTAAATGCAAAAACACCCTCTGTTGGGGTTTCTTTTTTTTTTTTTTTAAGGGAGACTGAGGGAAAGGCTGGAAGGGAAGAGTAGCAGCCTGACTTTTTCCACCAGACTATTCCACAAAGCTATTTGTACAGCCATATTCTGAAACAGATGAGGGAATAAAAATCTTTGAGGGTGGGAGGGTATAGAGATGAAATGGGGGTAGTGGGGAGGAATGATGCAAGCAGCTGGGGCTGGAACCTCAAACTGGCTCCGCTTCTGTAGGATTCATAATGGGGAACTACACATGAAGCCCACATTTACTTCAGCATCTTTAATCAGGACAGGACTCCAGACACACACTCGCTAAAGGTCTGAAACACCCAAAACGCAGCTTTGAGTCAGACACCAAAGCTTCAAAGAGAGGCAGCAATTCACATCGTTCTCAGCTTCCCATGTCCTGCTCACTGGTTTTAACAGTCTCTACACACAGCTCAGGGGCCTCAGCTTGCACTTTTGGAGAAGCCCACCCACCTCCGCTGGCCCAGGAGGGAGCAGAGACACCCAGCCTCCGAGATCTGAACCACTGCGCTGTACCCACGCACCTAATTTTGGGGTATAACAATTCTGAAGCTGGAGGTGTCCAGAAAAGATGGTCCCCTAAACTCTCATACCATCACCATAAATGGATCCCCTCATTCCATTTCATTTTGCTTTGCACCCTGGCAAAGGAAGACGAGAAAAGGGAACAGCAAAAGCAAGCGTAAGAAAATGCTGAATCTGCTGCCCCGTTTTTCCACTTTCTAACATCTCTTGAGGCCCCTGGCAGAGTCACTGTTATTTGGGAAAGGTGCCACCCTGTGCAGCGTTTCTCTTCCTGGTGGGAACAGCTTTGGGTGGATTAGAGAGGTACCACTGGGGAAAGCACATCTTTTTGATTAAACATTTCTAAGGAACGTTCCCACCACTTAGCAGAACTTGTTTACATCTCAACATTTCAGCCCGAGTTCAACCTGTGCTCTTTTTAAGAGGATTTTGTTTGAATGAGATATCTAAGTCAGGAGCTCCATTCCCTTTTCTACTCTTTGATGTGTGCCTTTGGGCAACACATTTACCCTCTCTGTGTCAGCTTCCCCCATCTGCAAATTAGAGATTTTCATAATTATCTTAATAATCCGTTAAGCACATTGAGATTTCTGAATAAGCAGTACAATGTATAAAGGTTAATATTGTTTTCAAAAGCCAAAGTAACCCTCCTCATGTCACTTTTGCAAAAATACTGCATCTGATGTTTGAAAAAAATCTATCTGCCAAGTACATGTTAGTGCAGTAAATGTTCAGCACATGTTTGCTTCTACTGACGCACACTATTAGAAAAATTGCTTGGGACAAATTGAGATAATATAGAACAACGCTATTATGAAGCTAGACCACAAAAAAAGCTTTTTTTAATTTAAACTAGATCATCAATAGAATAGAGAAGAGATGGATGAGAATGGGAAAGTTGGTTGTAATTATTTCTCTGAAGATCTGGAACATTATCTGACAGGATTTTAATTCTTGAGTCTCTATCAAAAGACTGGCAGTACTCCAAGGTCTTCAAGACATTTTGGTCCTTAAGGGTAGCAGGAGGATAACAGTTTGAGCAAAAGGCCTTTACTTGCTATTACTTGCTAGCCTTGTGCTATTCTGCCTTCACCTTCTTCCCCTAGAATATTCCAGTCAATTCAGATTTCACAAAAGAAACACAAATTTATGCCCCAAAAGGTAAACTACAATTATCACAAATGTACTTCAAAAGGAGAAAGATATTAAGGTGCAGACAAAGTACCTCAAAAAGGCACAGCTTCTAACTCAGACAAGGTGGGTGGCTGAACATGTGAGAATCTGGATGAAACAAGCTCTCCAGAGAACAACTATGGGTAAATAATTTCATTGCCAAAACCATTGCTTCAGAAGATTAAAAAAGGTTCAGGGATGCTCCCAAAGGACCAAAACAAAACCCCAAAAACACTCCCTAGCCCCCAACCCCTCACCCCCCCCCCCCCAAAAAAAAGCAAAGTTACTGCCAACTAATTCTACAACAGCAAAGTTAAGTGAGGAAGCAATGCACCAAAATTAGAAGTTGATACCTGAGATGTTTTAGCCACAAGACAAAAATAAGGAAATGCAAAATGAAAACTCCAGAATAGTGGGGGTTTGAACGCCCCTACTTCAGGCAATATATTTTTTGAGAGTGTAATCTTAGGTTTTTAATTCAAGTAAAAACTAGTTAAATATTTCAGCAGGCAGTATAAGTCACCCTACCTTGAATAAATGAGCATTAAAATGTTTTAATTTCCCTCTCAGTTATATCAATGTAAGATATCACTGAATGTAACCTGCCTCGTAATTAAAAGCAGCTATCAAAAATAATAAAAAAAAGACACTTAAAAAACCTGCAAATAAACCCATTGGGGTAATTTCCAAAACTTTTCTCTGCTTCAAACAAAACTGAGCACCTTAAGTTCCTCAAATAAACCAGGTGAGCCAAAAGAATGCTGCCAAGAAAGTCAGTTCAGGAGACATAATTCAGCAATACCTCTGAAAACCATTGAATCTGTTGAATTAATTCCCCATTAGTGGGAAATTCTAGACTTCAATAAGCTCAAGAAATTGCTGCCAGTATATAGGATAGTAGCTGTTTAAGTTCAAAGAAACACACTTAATTGGAAAGGCACTTTTAAGCAGGTTTATCAAGAATCCAGTTCCACCTGTGTCGCCATCAGGAACAGTGCTGCACTACTCCCAGAAAACACCTGTTGAAAAGAAACTTTGGTTCTCATCTTCTCCTGTTGTGAAGGCTTCCTAAACACAAACTATGGAGTTTCCTTTTTCTTTTGGGCTCATGTTTTTCTTGTTCACTGCTCATCTCATTTACAGATGTGAGGACCAACACAAAAGCCTGTCTTGCATCATCATTCCACAAAGGAAATTAATTTGTGCAGTTCTTATCTTTAATCTTGAGTCAGGGCAATGGTACGGAACAGTTACTATTAAGATGTAAAGCTGAGGAAAAAGTTCAGCTGTGGTTTGTGATCTGTTCAAATTAATTTCCATTTCCAGAACCATATCATGTGACTAGCAGAGGCCCGTGCTAGGATCCAGGGTGCTGGGTAATCCCAACCCCTTTTACAGGAGCAAATCCTTAGAAGCAATCAAGGCTAATGCTGTCAGGTCACCTGGAAACCTGCTGTATCCTCAGCACAGTCCTCCTTTTCCAGTGAAGTGGTAGAGCTCATGAGGAATCAGTCATCTACATCCAGTGCCCACTCTAAAGCAAAGGCTTTGTGATCTTTGAACAAGGAAGGAGCCTGACAGAAAGCCTGCAAAGTCAAGAAGACCGAACATCTTGGCAAAAATTCTTCACTTCTTTAATTCTAAGGTGCGAAGTCACAACTTTACTGGATGAAATTATTGACTAAGTATCTCTTGTGACGTGTAAACTCCCTGGGCCAGGGTTTAACCCTGTACCTGTTTGCCAATTTCTCTGAAAGCGATCATGTCCCTCAATATATCCACATAAGCTCAAGTAAAGAAAATAGTGTGGAAAATTTCTGCTAATGCAGGCAACATATGGACCACTAGCAATAGGGATCCATTAATAACAGCCTTACATGATGGGGCAGGGGGAGAAGAGAAGCCACTAGCATTCAGCTTACTTGGTTGTCAGAGGGGATCAGAATCTTGGCAGACAACACCTCGACATAAAAGGAAAGTGTTACACCCTAAAAACCTATTAGTGAATAGGTTCTTAGAATCCCAGTTTCTACATGCAACAAGATACTGCATCACGGTGTGTATCTGGCTATTTTGGTCAGCCCAATAATAATCCAGTTTACCGTACTGTGTTCTGGTAAGATTTAGGCACCACCAAATTTCTGATCATACTGCTAGAGGTCATGCCTACTTTGTTATCATAAAAGTATTTTCAGGGCAAAGTGCTATAAGAACAAAAATGTTATTCTTAGATACTGTTATGAGAAGATCATTCTAGAAACTCTTGAACAATTTCTGGTATCATGAATGCTGGCTGTCATGACAATCAGTCTGAGCATTTTTGCAGGTTTCTCAGACAGAGGCTTTATTATTTTTATTTTATTTTCAAATGCATCCTTACCAAAATAGAAAAATGTGATTTATTTTTCATTAAAATAATTTATAGAATTACTTAAAGAATATTTAAAAAACCAATTTTTATTTCCAGATCTATTTGCCTAAGTTTTCTGAATGCCAATATTTTCTTGAAGAAATATTACACTAGTGAAAAGATTATACACTTCAAGCAGTACAGAAATATGAGGATTACAGACTGAATTTAGCCCTTGAATCTAATGCTATAGTTTTACCATGCAGCAAAAGAACATGAAGGGTAAAGTCTTAACCCCATTAAAAGTCAAGGCAAAGCTTCCATGAACTGTAATGAGACTGGGATTTCACCCAAGGTGTTAAACTGTGGTTTGGGAAAGCGCATAAAAATACATCCATTATTGTAACAAGTACTTACCTGCTAGCCAGACTGAGCAATTCATGTCTATCGGCTACTGCGGATTTCTTTTCCAGTTCCCATAACATCACATTGATCAGGTATGAATTCTTAATTACAATGGGCACTTCTTCAAACATGTTTTCATAAGCAATATTTGCTTTTTTCAAGCTGTGAAAAGAGTTTTAAAATATGTATTACTATAACCAGTAACTCTCTTGTTCTTTTTGTTGAATTGTTGCTGCAACAACAATTGGCAGTTTTGTAAAAAATCTTGATTTTCATAGTTCCATAATCAAACAACAGTCAAATTTTGGTAAGAGAGCATTTGCATGGCAAAACCTCACGTTTACAAAGACTAGAAAAAGCTGCTCTAGGAAAAACTCTCATAAGTTAAGCAGCTGCTGTGCTTGCTAATACATTACTTACATGAAAAAGCCTCCAGCAAAAGACTGTACTGACAGGATTAACTCTACCCCTTCCAAAATATTTTACTGATTTCCCTGCCATCAGGGTTTCTTAAATTGAAGTAAACAGTTAGTTACCACATGACACTGAAATACCTTTAAAGTCATAACTACTACAATGAAAAACAATTTCCCCAATAGCTGAATAATTAACATTTTTTGTGACCAAAAATTAGATTGACAAAGTAGTGTGTGTTTTGGAATAATTAAATTCCATGGTGGATATTAAAATGTAGTATTTCGGTGTGTATTTTTTTTACAATATACAAACTATTGTTATTGCTTTTATAATAAAGTAGACAATAATACCTTTCATAAAATCTGGAAATAAAAGCATGATCTGTAAGTTTCTAAGGAAATATATCCTTAACTTCTTTATATGCATATTGGATTTTGGAATAAAAACTTTTGCTTTTTGCCTTCCTCCCCTCCTTCCCCCCCCCCCCCCCCCTTTTTTTTTTTACTAAGCACAGATTTGTTTGTTCATCATGGAAATGTTATGTTTATATACCAAGCAATGAAATGGTTCTGGTTTTCCTCAATGAAGAAAGTTTAACAAGTGCTTGTGCTTTTGCCGTTGAACACCAAGCTGTCTGAGGAAAAAGATGACAGCTAAGGCCTACATCTATTACAAGTGGCTAATCTTTTGAAACGGAGTAATTATCCTACTTTACTCCAGAAGACTGTGTCCACACGGGGGAGTTAATTTGGAATAAATACAGAAGAACAGCTATTCCAGAATACCTGTTCAATTTACCTTCTGGAAAAAAAAGAGTTTAAAGACAGACCAGCTATTTCCCCTTCTCCATTTCTTTCTTTTGTATTTTTGACTCTGTTCCCTGATACAGCTATCTTCACCATGGTCCTTAACAGCCAGCTCTCTGACCATCTCCAAAATCAGTTCAAGTTTCACCACTTCAGCCCTTATTTAGATGCCCAAAGACAGACTTTCATGCCTTCTCAGCCCACTGTATCAGTGCACGCCTATCACTACCTGTATATATCCAGTTTCCCCAACCAGCACTATTACATGTGATTTTAAAATACAGTATTTCATTACCCCGTGTACCCTTCTGCCTCACAAATAATCCAGCAAAACCTATAAGTAAACATTCTTTTCAGTTACTTACGCTTCTGGAGAGAAGTCTTTTTCTTTGCAAACTTCCATCAGTTTGGGAGTCAGCCTATATGCCTTTAGAGACAAAGACCCTTGGGCAGTCTTAATGGGATCTATAATTAAAAATGAGGGAAGCATATTATTACTAACCCCAGATTGCCTTTTTGTTTGTTTGTTTGTTTTTTAATACCTGGTTGACATAACCAGGAGGAAAATAACTTAACTAAAAAAAATTAAGACAACCAGCACAGAAAAGACTATAGCGGATGTAAACCTATTGAATTGAAATATAAAATACATCCAGCTACATACAATGAAGCTAATTAATAAACTTAACTTGGAAAACATGGTGGGATCTAGACCCATTCTACTCACATCATTATTTCCCCATTAAAGTTCTAATTCACATTTTCTTTTCTTTCGTATGAACTATCCACAGAACTTATATAAGAGCTACCTCATTTAAACAAAGATTTTTCCCTCCAGTCATTATGCAGTAAATTAAAATATTCATTAAGCTACATTTTATACAAAAAACATTGTAATTTTAGAGTAGCAATAAGCTAATTCAGATCAACTTGCCCTGCTGCTTCGTGCATAACAATGTAACTGGTATATAAAAAGATTAGTTTTGCCTTGACATACTCTACTGAATTTAGGGGGAAATTTTCTAAACACACTGCCACATTCCTAGGACAAAGAAGCTTAACACTTGCAGCATGATAACGGCTGAAGCATGCCAACATGAGAATAAAAGCTGTGTTAACATTCATGTTGTCTGAAACTTAACACAGTAAAACTTTTAGCAATCGGTGATAAAATGAAAACCAAAATAGACTGAAACAAGTGGAAAATTCATCAAGGTCTGATGATGCAATGTTTCCAGCCAATATAAGTATACTTTAACAACTTGTTCTTTACTGTAATCCAATTGTTAACATACTGAAACAATTTTGGGGCAGCTCATAAGATTGATCGTATTCATTAGTATTTTTTCTGACAGATACTCAGGACGTTACATTTACTTCTCAGCTGGAAACTATATGCAAGTCTGCCAGATATGGCAAACTGTGAGTGTTTGGGGAGGGGGAGGCTATAAAGCTGTTAAATTGCCTTCGGTTCTGATACAGCACAGAACATCTGGTCTGGAGAGCTTGAGGAAACACCATTAAATAGGCAGAAAAGAAAAAAATCTTTGTGCTAAGAAACAGTCCAGGTTTTGTATGCTTCTGTCAGAGGTATAAAAAAAAAAACTTGGCAATTCGTGCGATGATTGGTCAGTCACGTACAGAGCCAGACACGCTAGCAAGCGGGGTTTGTTAGACATCTGGTCGGGTTCCACCAGCCCCTTCGACGAGGGAGGGGAGATGAAGGAATAAAAATGAAGCAGCTACTCCAGCATTCCAAAACGTACACATCAGGGCTCTGATAGCAAGAAAAATAAACAGAAAGAAGGAAACCCTGTCTAGACTTAGCTGCTGCTGAGGCTGCCGTAGACACAGGGTTGGTATTTACTCGAAAGGGCCTGCCAGGCTACTCTTACAGGCAAAAGACAGAATACAAAAATAGTAGTAATAATATTAAGAGGGGAAAAGAATAATAAAGGAAACCTCATACTAACCGTAAATGAGAACTACAGACTCCTCAATTGCGTGCTGGTAACTGAACTGGGAGTCCAGGAGGGCACGAGTGACAAAAGAGCCATAGTACGTGGACTGGTACCAGCCAACGTGAAGATGATCAATGTTTACGTGGCGAAGGCTTCGCATCATTTCCATCTGGTATTGGACTAGATTAAATAAAAAGTATGTTTAAAAAGTAAACTTGCACAATCTGTACTATTTTGAGAGATTGATATTAAATAAGTAAATTGTATTTTATTTTATTTTCATTTTGCAACTGAGTAGAAGTTTGTTTATTCACTGCTGGACTGTGTTCATTAAAACCCAGAGCTTCCTCAGAGAATGAGAGTAAGACGAGCCTGAGTAAGCAGACTTTTTCCAGCTGCAGTTAATTGCTAAAGTGATCAACACACTGTTACACGTCATTTACAGTGCGTATTACCTTGATCATTCATAAAAAAAAATTCTGATACTGGCTTTCATTAAGCAGTAACGTTTTACCATTTAGTAACAAAGAAATATTGTGATTTAAGATGTAATACTGTCCAGAATTAGATAACTTTTGGAATCCAAAGGAGAATTGTTTCATCAGTATGTGAAATGGAAGAGAAATTATTTATGCCTTTTTCACAACGTAAAACTGCATTTTCAGTATTAGGGTTTGGGGAACTAGCTACAGCTGTCAGATAGTTTTGACTGCATTTATCTTCAAATTTTCAACACTATTTCTTCTTTTTATGTGTATACAAACGCATAAGTATGCATGTATGTATGTATTATACATAATACACACACATATTTATATACAGTCAGTTACCTTAGAGAGTAAAGAACATTTTTTGTCAGGCTTTTTACATCAACAGCTGTAACGTTTCATTGTACCAATGCATAAATTCTGGTTCTACTAAATGCTTCATTCAAACAGATCGCCCTGATGGAACAGAATTCTATTCAGGAATGTTTAACATAATCCCATCGAGCAGATCAACACACCTTATCAGTTATCAGACCTTTTAAACAGACAGACACTGTGCCTGCTGGTTACATTTAAGGAAACAGATTTCAGCATGATTATCAGATGAACCAACACTCAGGGCCAACTGATAGGAAATCAAAAGCAACAACACTACACAGTCCCCCCCTTAACTTTTCTCTGCAGCTGCAAAATTTACAAAGATAAAACCAACCCCCTCCTATGCATTCATTTTTGTTAATTTTTTTCAAGGCTTCTCCTTGTGCAGTTGAAAATATGATATTCATTATAAAGGAAAGCAACATAAATTAATTAAAAACATATTCTACATTTTCAGACCCCACTTCATTCCTTTAAAAAAAAAAAAACCAACCTATTCTTTAAAGATATGAGGAGACATTTCTCAAGATTGGACAAATATTTTTCCAACTTATCACCCTTACAGCACAAACTACATTCTGCAGTCTGCTTGCCCTTTTCATTAAATTGCCATATCTTACTATTTTTAAAGTGATCTACGTACAATTCTATAAACCCTTGCAGACTTTTTCCATCAGCGTATGTTGGTTGCATTCTATTTCTTAATATCTTAATAGAAATGCCTTGCAATTTGTCTTTCATCCAGGACACCGTGATAATACAGCACCCCAAAACCATCCAGGCTACAGTCTGGAGTCTCATAACACGCCGCAAGCAAAGAAAAGGCCTGCACCGTTTGGCTGTCTCTAAACCAAGGCAAATCTAAAGATGCCACTGCACTCTTCAGAACAGCCAGCCATCAGAACAGATCAGACAGCTGGTTTACAGTCAGGATGAAAAAACCTTCCCCCATGCCAGATCAAAATAAATTTTAATCCCGCTTTCATTGCACCACTTCCAAAACCAGAGGCCAGTTTCAAGCATACTCCTCGCACAGCAGCTCCGATGCTTTAGCAGGTAGCATCTCACTGCTTCTCACAAAAGCAAAGCAAAGATCTAGCTTGTCAAAGCAGCTCAGTCCTTAAACTTAAAGGTTTTGTTGGGGTTTTTTTTTTTTGTGGGGAAGATGCTAAGTTTCTAATTTTTACAATTAAAGAACACAGACCATCCCCGGCACAAACGAAAAGACTCCTGCCGTGACCATGATATGATCCATTTATTAAAAGTAGCTAGAATAAACTATTTGGGTTAAAAGAAGCTTTTCAAAGATGTATCTGTGTGAAAAGCAAGTAAGACTCGCTTTTGACATGACGTGCTACAACATGCTAAAACATGAAATTATGGTTAGATCCTTTCTAGCCAAATGAAGTCATCAAAACGAAAAACTAGAAAGGGATTTTCAAAAGCAGCTGAAAGAGATAAATATTTTTTTTTTTATAATTAAGTTAAGCATGGATTTTTAGACAGCTGTGCTAGACTGCTCCTTGCTGTGGCAATTCTCTTGTAAACAAGAACACTGTCAAAGTAGAGGTGGTCACGTAATGATGGTAAAAGGGTACTTGTATGTAGATACCTATGAAATCATGTGGTTGACCCAGTCAGATAATTTTTCCCTTAGGAGGTGTAATGTTAAAGTAAAGAGAGGGAATACTTTAAGAAAACATCTAGCTCTTGAACCTGAATAAAGGTGTATCGTGCTTTTAAAAGTGTTCATCTAAGAGATAGCTGGTAACCAAGTTCCAGGACTTCTTTCCTTGAACACGGTGTAACCAGCAATATGTAACTGAAGTGTAAGCAGTATCATCTAAAAGAAAAAGGACTTGCTGAAAACAATCCAGATTTCAAGTCAGCAATTCCTCCTCTCATGACTGTTAGCAGTTAGATGATAATGAAGGCAATAGTGGAAAAAAATCTCAAAGAACCAATAAAGCATCAATAGCTAACATCTCTGCCTTGGGAAAACAACTGCAGAAATTAAAACATGATGCAGTCCCCACCAGGGAGAAATGGAAACTCTTTTAACCAAACATATTATTTTATAACGTGTATTAGTAGTTAGATAGCTCCAACAAGCTGCCAGCTTGCACAAATGGGTAACAGCCCCCAAGTTGCTTTTGATACCATTACCACTGTTTCTTTACATCTTTTGTACAGAACATCATCTTTTTACCTGGAAGTTTAGCAAAGACTAGGCAAGAGCCCTCTCCTTCTACCCAGACCTCAATCTGCAGATTGGGATGCTCATGCCCTTCTTCCAATGAGGAGTTCACCGTTTCAAGTCATAGTCCTTCCCAAGCCCCACCGCAAAGGTGCCACTAAAAAGGGCCACTCAGGCTGCAAGTGCCCAGAACTGAGGTGAACAAGGAAAAAGGGCAGGGGAACAGCCAGACCAGAATGTTTCCCCGTTCTCCCCCACATTTAAACAGTGCACCTAGGTTTTTAAGCAAATTACTTGTTCAGGAGCATCCTTTATGATGAGGAATGCCAACAGCCACGCTCGCACTTCTCAGTGTGCTGCTTGCACTGAGAACACGCAGCCTCTCCTTCCTGAGCCATCGTGCACCTCCTCAGCACCTCTCTGGGGTGGATTTTTTTTATTTTTGCTATTATTAAAAAACTTTCCTTCCTCTGAAGGGGCATTTTTGTTGTTAGTTTGCAAACAAATGGGGAGGGGGGATATTAATGCAGCTAGAAAGTATTACTATAATTTGTCTAAAGCAGAAAAAATGCAGACCTATACGCCATGGGTGTTTTGCTTGAGTATGACTGACTTATGTGGATTTGTACTAACAAAATCCCCCGGCTGAAAACAGTAAAACCCTGTTACAGTAGTTTGGCGGGTATTTTTTTCTCCTGAATTCAACTACCTTTTAATAAACTTGTAAAATATTAAAGATAATACTGAAATTACGTAAACACTTTTTCCTTTTCTAAAAAGTACTGGCAACATTAGAAACTTTATCTGGGCTTTAACATATAGGAGGTATATACCTACCTAATCAATAAGAAAATAACACCCCAAATTATATAATAAATCAGAGACAAGGCCAAGAACTGAACACTAATGCGATGACCTGTTCAACACTGGGACAACTCAGCCATGTCCTGTAAATACCTTAAAATACCCCCGGTCAACAACTTCACTATTTGAAAACCTAGGCACTGAAAAAAGTTAGAAAAGGTCCATGTGGTGATTTTAAAATGCAAACAAATCTAATACACCAGAGTTTACAAACAACTGGCAAATTCACATCCTTCTTGAAAGAACAGCTTATTTCTAAAACTCTTCCAAAACAAGTGCCCTTGTAGCAACCTGATACATGATGCAAGTGTATTTATCACTGAAATGGTATTATTTTTATTTCTTTATAAACAATTCATTAAAATCCAGCTCTCAGGAGGTCACATATCAATGTACGTGTTGCCGAAATTTAGTCCTTAAATAGTTATCGTTACCATCAGATGAGATGCATTTCAGCCTGGCCACATTCAGACTGCTGGTAAATATTATGACATGTGAAACCCTGATCAAAGATGGCCTGGAGGCAATACATTTGATGGCACCTCAGATGCTCAAGGCCTTAATTTCCAAAACATATTTTAAGTTGATACGCCTTAAGAAATCTGTTCTTAAGATCAGCAACCAACATATCTCCTAGAAAGCCAAGCCCCACCAACGTGGAAGACCCTCGCACCCAGTATCATGTGCCACAAACGGGTTTCACATTGCTGCTCACCCAACTCGCTGCAGCCCACATTGGACACAGGCAGCACTACCAAAGGAGGTAACAACCAACTCTGTGCTAGGAACCACTAACATCTGAACAGCCTTCCACCTGGATTTCACAATTAAGTGTTTGTCTTGACTCACGTTTCATGAATTCCTCCTTAAACTGAAGTCAAACGGCAGAAGTTACACGTCTGCAAGAGGGCAGGTCACTGACAAGAACAAGGTAGACCTTGGCTGCTCCCTCACCCACAACAGCCTCCTCAAAAAGAGCCTCTGGAGTATCTGAGGATGAATACTGTTTCCTCACTGAACCTTGGGCAGCCAGAAGACACGTGAACTAGGGATGTCACTAACTAAAATTTACTTACGACTGAGAATACTTTCCGAGGGACACAAAAGTCCATCAGAAGAAACAGCATCCAGCCTCGGCACTAACACCTCTCTGAATTTAACTGGCTCATAACATGAATACAGTACATTTTGGTTATTCTGGTCAAACCGTATTGAAAAACAGCTAAAATATTCCTTTTATAGCAGCATACTAATGCATATAGTATTTTTAAGGCAATAATTTGTCTCTTTTGAAGTGCTACCGTATTGAACAAGTGCTATACACTACATGGTACTTTCTAGCAGCACAAAAAATTCTATTTTTTCTATACATATTAAGCTTTGCCAAACCACATGTATGCTTCAGACAGTATCTTCAATGACTAAAACAAGTTAGCAGATGCTAGTTCAAGGAACCAGTGTATGCATTTGAAAAGAAGGAAAATTGATTTATTTGATTTAATTAAGCACAGAGAATTATGGAGACAACAGATTAATTCGTTTCCCTTCACACACACAATCTCAATTAATTGTCTAAAAAACTATGAATCACAATGACTGCATCTATTGATAACAATTCCAATTGTGAAGATACAAATATAATTAGTACCACAACCAGCTTATTCTGGTTAAAAAATACAAATAAAAGGGATGGGCAAAGAGAAACAATAATTCACAGTTAATTCCAGCAAAGGCAATGTTTTATCTGAAAAAGCCTTTAGAAACTGCTGAAATGTATTTCTTAAGCTTAAGTGTGCAACACATATGCATGCACATATTTGCAGATTTTTATCTATATCTATCCCCCCCCACACTTCTCTCAAGACAAATGCACAAGCTCAGGAACTCAACAATTCTCCTATTCAGGGAGAAAAAAATTAAAAGTAAATATTGCCTTCCTCAATAATATTCATTTCCTCCTCTGAAATATCAAGTCAGGGTTACAAAACAGTACTCTATTTTATGCACTTCTGCTATACTGGGCTGAAAGCACCTGATCTCTCCTAAACTTGGAAGCTAAGCAGACCGGGGCCTGTGAGTAGCTGGATGGGAAAAAATCACCTGAAAATAGGCAAAAGTCCAAGAGTCATAGTCAATCACAAGACCACAAAAACAAAAGTGAGTCAAAAGACTTAATTCAACTCCATTTTAATTGCTAAAGTCAAGGATAAAAAAAAAGGCAGAACATATTTGCCCAAAGTGGATTAAATCTTTCTTAAGGAATTGTTATATTTTAATAAGTTAGCAACTGTGGTGGAAAAACTCCACACCACCTGAAAAGCACACTTTACAAACCTGCATTTTCTTTATAGACTATGGGATTAATTGAAAGCAAATCTGTAGCCATCGCCTCCATCTATGCCACTGATGTTACTGCCCTGGTAAGAGCCAGCCCAACTGTCTTCTCTGAGTAGATGCTCATTACAACAACTGACGCTTTGCTAGTGCCTTGATGCTTTCTAAAGCAAAAAGTCCTTCATTTTATGAGAAAGAAGGGGAGAAACAGAAGAGGGAAAACTCTATAAAGTAGCTATTCACTGCGTATGCTCAGTGAACTCATTCATTTTTAACCCTGATCACAATTCAATGTTAGTTTTACTGCAGCACTGTGGGATATTAATTGTGCTCTACAGAAGTATGGGACACCCAGAGGAGATATCACAATCAGTAGGTGATCAGTGAAAAATAACAGGAACATAATAGAAATACAACATGTTTGAGCGCTTCCGTCTGGAGATACTTACCCAAGGTGTAAGCCTGTATCTCCAGACCGTTGTTTATTACCAGTTTAGAGAGCAGTTGCCTGTGCATAGTCTCCACCAGAGTTGGTGACCAGAGGCTCGGCAGCATGGGCAGAGGTAACTGTCTTGGAGCGTGGGACACCACACCGATGCCCGCCATGACTGCCTGTCACTAACTCCTTGCTTTACAGAGGTGGCTCCAAGACATGGGCCAGCACAAGGACATACCTCCTACCAAAGCAGGACAAGGATGGAAAGGGTAGCTCTGTCGCTGGTGGGAATAAAGGAGGATGAGGACAAGTTTTCAGAGAAAAGGAGTAAAACAAGGGAACGGGGAGCACGGGGATGTGCGTGACGGGACGACAGGAAAGCAGCAAATGGAAGCACACCACTTCCTGCACATGTGCTGGCACTCACCCAGTGGTTTCTGACAGCAAGCTTCAGGCTCTAGTCTAAGCACATAACTGCTGAATTAGGAGACAATCAAACCAAATCAAGCAATCATATCATTTTATTAACACATGAGCAAACACTCAGATAAGCCTTTGGACAAACTAAATAAATCTCACTGACCACACAATTCTCTACACAACTCAAAATAGTGGAAACTTGTACTGTTCTTAAATAAACACACCCGCACCTCAGGAATAGTCTAAAGATGATGGGCAGGACTGTCAAGATACTTGCACGACTGTTTTCTAAGTTATGCAACATTACTGCAAAGGACAAAAGCATTATAATACTATCCTCCAGAAATATTAAAACACTTTGGTCTTCTAAAAGCGTTTTTTAAATTCAGAAATCCATTTTAAACTTGCATCTTGAAAGTAAAGTTGAAATCAAGCAATATAATTCTACTATTTTGTTGACTATGATCTTTAAGAAGTAACCACCAGAAGAAAATACAACATATTTTGAAGGGTTTCTGCCATATATTTGGAGTAGTTTTCTTGGCATTTATATAGAAAGCTCCACCTTCACCCTATCTTACGAACACTCACCACTTAAACCTCAATCTCCTCCTATAAGGAGGTAAACACAATTATCTATATCTAAGTATCCATTTGGCTTACTACACTATTATTTTTATGTTGACTGAAGATGGATTTGATACAAGATTAAAATCTTTATCAAGAAAAAAAAGTTTCAGTCGGCCTACATCGTCATGATGGCAGTAAATTATACCACTAAAAATGCCATCTAGGCAACTTAATTCTTGCTGTCCTTGATAGTAAGAAGATGCTATCTCATTTCCTAATAAACATCAAATGCCTAATGAAAGCATCAAATGTTTTCTGTTAGGAATGCATTCCCGTGAACTTCAGCACCTTGAAGCCTTTACTTGTACAACTTTTGTCCAATGAGTACCATTCCAGCTGCTAAAATGCAAAGTAGGATTAAAAGAATGAAAAGGAATCAGCATGGTCAAAACCCAACTGTATGTCTGAGTAACCTCGTATTTGACTAAGCACCTCCTTTAAAAAACAAAATAAATTTTAAGAAGTTTAGTAAGATTTCCTTAAGTTTCTTCACTGGCCACTGATTTTTGCTTGCTTACTCTAGTGAGGTAAAAGTTCTTTCTTTACAAAATATTATCAACATACCTACCATAGTGGTACAAGTTACAAAGCAATTTAGCATACAATAACACAGAAGTGTGTGGTAAAAATCTAATTCCTTTCCTACATAAATGTCAATCAGATTAATGTATTTTTATGAAATTTTGTATTACATAAATGCTCAGAGAAGTTATTAAAGTATCTGGAAAAAATTGGAAATGTTTAAAGATTAATGAATTACACAGTCAATTCTACTTTTTTAATTTAACACAGATATTCATATTCAACAATTTGAAAGCAGAATGGGTACAGACACTGAAACAAAAACAACTTAGCAATCACTGCACTGTGAAAATCAGTAATGTCATACAGTACACATCACAAGAAAGTCAGTCTCATTTTGTTAATAACTTTTCAAAAAGTGAAATAAACCAATAATGACTTCACATAAGGGGGTTGGGGGCTTTTAAATCCCCCATCTCCCCTTGAAAAGCCCCAAAAGATTTTTCTTTTCTGTAAAGCTTGAGTATGAGTTTGAGTTAAGTATGAGGATAAGTTTGAGTATCTTGTCCCGCTCTTAAGTGTTTGCATTGCAAAAAATCGAAGGGCAGGGGGAAGAGGAGGGACATCTTCAAGAGCTTACTTAAAGCCAAAACCCCCATCCAGTCCTACCAGATACAATGAAGCAAGTGGTTTTCTGATGCCTTGGCATTAAATATCCACACGTCTGTTTTGAAAAATGTCTCACACCGTTCTTAAGTTTCAAGCTCACAAAATGTGGTCCGAACACTGAAGCAGACACAGCCCCCACACAACATTTTTCCTGAATTGTCCTTATAATAAATGAGGAATCATTAAAAGAAAAATCATTGCTACAGACTGTTTCTTCAGTTGAAAGTTACACAAGCTATTTGTTTTCTGTGACCCCCATCAGCCCATCATGTAGGGATAACACTGTTAAACATTTGGCAGGGAGAATCAGTCAAGAAAATCTCTAATTTTTTGGCAAAACAGAAGAACAACATGGTAGCTACCCCCATAAACACATGTCTTTTGAATCAAAATTAAACAAGTATCTAGCTTTCAAATATGTTAAGTGCACTTGGAAAGAAAAAAAAAAGAAAAAAAAAAAAAAAAAAGATGAGCATGTTTTCAGCCTCAGGCTTACAGCTTCTTCCATCAGGGGCCTATTTGTGTAGAGCAAGATCTCCCCACGCACCAGGCAGGCTTGAAACTGTTGACATCTACTGCTCTCCTTAAGGAAGAAAGGAAGAACCCACACAACCCCCAACATTCACACCAGTTTTACAAAGTCTACCAGTTTTATCTAGCCCAGGTGCTATTACCCACTGATCAAACAGCAGTAAAATGCTGTATTAACTTCTCTCTTTTCAGTAGGAATAGTACTTAACTCTCACCCCTCATTTAAAGCAGTAACCAGGAGCTTTGTGTTCATCTAAGTGTTACACAATGTCACAAGGACATTTCAGTATACCTCTCACAACACACCTAAAACACCACTCGACACCTCTCCGTAACACAGCCCATTGAGCAGGCAGCCATTTAACCATCCGTGACACAGAGACAGCCCATCCAACTAGCTGAGAGAGCAAGGATTAAACCATGTGAAAGCTCCAACCCAGGGCAGCTTCACTCGGATCTCGGCTGTACCACCATCTATGTGCACTCCTCACTGCCGTCAGCCAAGTCCTTGAGCCACGAGCAACGTAACTTTAATTCACACAAGGTACAAGTAAGCCAGAATCTAGGCAAAGTCCTACCCAGTAGATAGATGAGAAAACATCTCTCCACTACAAGATCCAGCGTCAGCCATTTGCTTTGCCAAGCACTGACTTTCAGATAAAATGAATCAAGTTCTCTTGTTTGCAATCCCTGCCATAATAAAAATCTTTACCCTTCTTTAGCTTGCAGACAGAAAGATCTGAGAGTGATGGGTTCCCTGCTGTTTTAGTTCTCGAGCTACAGATCCAACCACCACCCAGAAGACGGACATATTCAACATCACTTATTACCGCTGGGCAGTTCTTTAAAAGGTGGGGGGGAAATCAACTGTCATGTCCTAGTGCTAACACAAAAAATTCTTAACATGCAGGTTTCTGAAAGGGTAACTAAACAACCCCTCCACCTAAACATTTCTACAGATGAAGTGAAAGGCTTGTGTTGCACATGTGGAGGCTGTGGATCCATACTTAGCTGATGCCTAATGAGAGCCAGAACAGAGTATCTAAAATAACTTTTTTTTAATATATTCAAACATTCATAAAGGATACACATTACACTAGTATTTTACTGTAGCATGTTGATTACCAAGAGCTGTTCTCAATTCTCTCTCAGAATAGATTGGAGTTTGTGAAACCATAAGAAGGAAACTGATTGTAGGTGGGCTCAAAAACAGAAGACCCCAATTAACATTTTCGAGGGAGCTTGAAGAAAAATATTTAATTTTGGAGGAAAAGTAGGACTAGTGGTTCAAACCTCATGAAAGAATTTGGCCAGAAGACTCCTAAATTATTGCAATTAGATGACAAGACATTTTCACATCTCATGAAAAGCTATGCCTTTTTATTAAGTCCTCCCTGCCAATGGCCATGGCACAATCATTTTGGAAGCTGCTGACTGCGCCAAGGAACAGCAGGTTAAATAAAATTCTGATAGAGGCAGTCCCTGCCTGCATGTGAAAACCAGCCTCCTTCGATTCCTGAAGCCAAATAATATTATGTAAATGTCAACATGACAAGCAACAGCATTAGCAGGGTGTTGGAGATGCAAAAAGTTATTTAGTGGCCATGGATGCTAGCAGGCAGCAAGAGCTTACAGCGATGAGAGACGTGACATTCTGACCAGAAAAATCATCATCCAGAACTGATGACATCCGAATTTCCACACCTCTCATCCCATACAGCTAAGCACCAACGTTAGAAGAAAAACAATGCATTAAGAATTTTGGAGCTAATCAATTGAGGAAGTATGTTATGCTTCGTTAGGTGAAACCTTGGTTTTAAGCCAGTTCCAACACAGAGATGTTCAAGAACATCACTACTACATCATTGTACTGTTCCTTTACCTGACTGCTGCCACAACAGCTAGCAATTAAGTAGCATGTGCAACATTTAATTCGTGAAACATTATGAAGGTACTTAAGTTTTAAAAGTGTACGGTTTTGGGCATAACAGTACAGATTTCTAAATGGCTCTAATATGATGCTTTAACACAGGATCAGCACAGCACAAGTGCCATGGAAAGCCAGCAGGCAGAGTTTTGAAAGGCTCACTGGCAGCAACTACACCATTTTGACACAAGAACCATGAAAGTAATTTTTTTCCAGTTCCCACTGCCTTTCTACCAGAACACTCACTCCTTAATCTGTAGAAGAAAAATACAATTTAGCGTGCCACCCTTGGGGGGCGGGCGGGTAGAATGCCAGTCCTTGTTTTAACACACAAAAATCTACCGAAGTACTTAAACAAGCACTGTTTAGTCTTCAGAGGCTTTCCACACGGATGCAGAAAGAGTAAAACCTGGTACAACTAAATTACTTTTCGGCTGGCCAAGACAGATCTGGCCCAACTGTGCTGACGCATTAACATTCTCCAAATCCCAAAACTGTTTCTATATCAGACTTCCAACCTTATCTTGGACAACCTGAACAGTTGGCTACTACAGGTCCCATTTTCTTCCCAAGGAAATCAGATTTCTCATCACTTAGTGCTTTCCTTGTTTTCACTTACGTATATGTACATACATACACGTATATACAGGGCGGGGGGGGAGGGGGGAAGAGGGAGAGAGAATATACACAACCCCTCCTATATTTAAATATGCATTTAACCAAGAATCAAGGTGGATACCATGGTAAATGTTAATGCACATGGCCATACTTTTATATACATGGAAAAAGGGTGTTGTAAAGCACGTTCAACAGTAAGTAATGGAAAGGCAACTTCTCAGCAGCAAACAAGCTACAGAAGCCCGACAGCATGTGTTTGTTCACAGTATCATAAGGTTCATCTCTACCTCCTATCCCCCCGCCCCAAAATGTCCAGCTTATAATTTCACACCACTGCCCAGATAATAACCTGACAGTGAGGGAATTCAGACCAAGGTAACTGAAACCAGAAATCCCTGTTTCATTGTGCGTTAGTGCTGCAGTTAGGAGCTGTAAGACTGCAAGGTATCTACTGAACGGCGCTATCATTGGTAGTGCTCAGTTGAGTTTGTAAAGCCCAGGCTAGGGCTAGCAATGCCTGTTGTTAGTATAACTTCTTCAATGTGTCCTCAAAGAAACAATGAATTCAGGCCAGCTTCAAAAAGTCTTTTCCATAGCACAGCAAGAGGAACAGTAAAACCAGTAGCGGTTAGCTATTTGAGGTGAAAGACAGTCATGCCTTCTCACAAGCAGCCTCTGGCATCTCACAACTTGAGATCGTGCACTATGTTGAAAGGCGAAAGATATAAAATAATTTAAACAAAACTAAAACCCTCAACAGTTTAAGAATATTAATCTTAGAAAATAAAGTTCATGGCTTTTAGATCCAGCTACACAAGACAGAGGGTGAATTTCTCCCCTTTCTAGGGCTTGTAACACTGTAAGGCAGGATTCTGCAAGCCAAAGCTAATATATTTCAGCAACATAGCACTGCAACTTTTATATCTAAGTGTGGCTCGTTCTTTTAAAGTAGCCAAGAACTAAACTCACACCCTGTTTAAACAGGCAGAAAAAGTGTTCTGTGCCAAGGAGGAAGTTATAAACTTGAAGTAGGTTTTGTACACGGGAAACAAGTTGGGAAGCAGGGGGACGGATCCACTGCAATCAATTCTCTAACGAGTAAGAGAAAAAGCACAGTGTAATGTGCAGTACATCGGAGCTGGAGGCAGGAGGCTGCGGTTCCGCTGCTCGCTCAGCTGAAGGACTCCCTGATGGGGGCTCGACAAGTCAATTCTTTCCATTCCTGCTTCGTCTCTGAAGATTGTAAACCCTTGGGACGGCATTCACCATTTACTCTGAACACAGCCCCTAAGCAAAATGGCCCTATTTGAGGAAAAGATGAATCACTGAATCACTTGGTGGTACCTGTATTTCACTAACTGACAAAATGCCTTCATAACTAAATTATATTTACAAACCTAAATTTTAGCTGGAGAAAAAAAAGTTCATCAAGATTAATACTACCCTAACAGACTTCAGATAAAAGACACAGTGATGATGAGTAGTGCAGGATCGGCAGCACAAAGCCCATCCGGAGGCTGGTCACTAGTGGTGTGCCCCAGGAGTCAATACTGGGTCCAATACTCTTCCGTCATCTTCATTAATGACCTGGATGATGGGACAGAGTGCACCCTCAGCAGGTTTGCAATGATATAAAACTGGGAGGAGTGGCTGATACGCCAGAGGTTTGTGCTGACAATCCAGAGGGACTTCAACAGGATGGAGGAACGGGCTGATGGGAATCTCAAAGGTCAGCAAAAGGAAATGCAAAGTCCCACCCCTGGGGAGGAATAACCCCAGGCACCAGCACATGCTGGGGCTGACTGTCTGGAAAGAAACTCTGCAGAAAAGACCCTGGGGGTCCTGGTGGACACCAAGTTGACCATGAGCCAGCAATACACCCTTGCAGCATAGGCGGCCAACAGCCTCCTGGGCTGCACTAGGCAGAGCGTTACCAGTAAGTTGAGGGGCACTGGTGGGACACATCCGAGGTGCTGTGTCCAGTGCTGGGCTCCCCAGTACAAGAGGGACATGGACTTACTGGAGAGAGGTCAGGCACAAGCCATGAGGATGACTGGGGACTGGGATATCTGTCATACAAGGAGAGGCTGAGAGAGCTGGGGCTGTTCAGCCTAGAGAAGAGAAGGCTCAGGGAGATCTCATCCACATGCATAAATACTTCAGCACGGAGAGGCAGGGACATCAAGAAGGAAGCACCAGGCTCTTCTCAGTGGTGCCCAATGACAGGATTAGAGGTAACGGGCACACAAAATTCAACTTAAAACAAACAAAAAGCTGTGAGGATGGAGACAAACTCCAGATCAGGCTGTCCCGGGAAGCTGTGGAGCCTCCATCCTTGCAGATGATCAAAACCCAAATGTACAAAGCCCTAAGCGACTTGTTCTAGGTGACCCTGCTTTGAGCAGGGGGATCAGACCAGAGACTTCCAGACATCCCTTCCAACCTCAGCTATCCAGGGATTCCATGACTAGAAAGGATGGCTTAATAAGTTAGAACACAGTAAAGAACACAAATAACCAGAAAACCACCAAACCTTAATTCAAGTCACACAAAGTATTATTGTTTGATTAGTTTTTTTTAAAGGGGCCAATATCCCAAAAGTTCTGCTGCATGCTAAAGAAAAACTATGGCACTCTAAGTAATCCAAGTTTGGTTTGAGTGAGACACAGGCTTTTAGAAACAACCAACCATAGTGTGAAATTTCATCAAAGGAGACCTTTTGTGTTTCAAAAGCAGTTATTTTCAATCTGCATTCATCTTTTTGTTAGTTATTGAGAATGTTAAAAGCAATTACGCAGAGCACTATATAATTCTCAAAGGATTTAGCCTAAATACTTTTTCAAATGCAAACAAGACACTAGTCACAATAGGTACAAAAATCTTTGGTTAACAGCCACAGACTATATTTATTTTAGCTACTCTCACTGAATGTCAAAGACACAACAGAAATAGTTTCAAAAAATTAACATGGGTAAGCCATTCCGAAAATATTTTGTTTCACAAACTGTGCTTAGATTTGTGACTGCAGTTCAATATGGTAAGCAAACACGAAAATACAGAACTGTCAAAGGATAGAAAGGAAACAAAGCCAAGGACTGAGTAACGCTCAACTGCAATGTCAAGAGGACTTGAAAAGAGAGGCCTAGATAATTCATTTTGTTCAACAAAACAACATGGGGAAACATGGCAGAAAGAAATACAAATTAAAAAGCATCTTAGTACATTGACCATGATCTCCTGTTCAAAACTGCATTTAATCAAGGAAATTGAGAAATACCGTTGCAGCCGTCAACAGCAAAGTCAGTAAGTTCTCTTGAGTAATATAATCAGAATAAAATCTAGATGAACTGTTGAAGATCCTTCCTCTGCAAGTTATTACAAAGAATGCTATTTTCGGAAGTATTTCACTGAAAAACAAAAATTTACATGTGCCACGGATACACATTCATATTAGAAAACAGTTCCAAATAATAAAAGTTTAATGAGCTGAACTGTGGCAACTTTGAGGTATCTGGAAAGGTGATAGTTCAGCAAGAATAAGCTCAATTTCTGTTTACTTAAAATAATTATTTTTAACTTCCCAATTTATTTTATTTTTATGTATCACAAATGATAGTATCAGGTGCCAGCAGGAAATACTACAAACTTTGTCAAAAGTTCTCTCTGCCTGAGAAGAAAGATGTTTATACCGTTCTCAGAGTCTCCAAACAACTACTTCAAAACTGCAGTTTGTGTTTCCAACACCTCCTCCATACTTTATTGTAAGAATATACTCAAGGGGACTGAAAAAAAAATTTTAAAATCCTTTTTGTAGAAGACTGTGAGCCACAGTGCTGCTTATTAGAGAGCATTAATATATCTTGTGGTATGTGTGCACAGAGTCCATAGCCACAAAACACCAACAAATTTATGTTGGTTGGTAGCATAAGAAAAAAAAACATTTTTTTTTGCATAGTAAAGCATTTCAGTTACTGTTACACTTTAAGAGTGTAAGACACTTTTTCTATCTTTCTTGAGTTTTTACACTTGGAGTTGAGGGCTCTTGGAAACAAGTGTCCCACTCCTTCAGCGGGTGGCAGAGAAGATTCCACGTGAAAAATGGCCTCGCCAGAGTCCTGGGAGTCCAAAACACTCGACAAACTGACAGCTGCGCTACCAAAACCTCAGCGTGGGAGAGCTGAATCCACAACGGTTTCACAAATCCAGATGTCCACTAGGGACTCAGCATAACCCAGGTCATGGTAAACCATACCATTTCTGCAATGGACAACCCTTCAGTGAGATTTTTAGGCAACTGGCTAAATTAGCTACACGGTCACTCTAACAGAACTGAAACTTTGCCCGTTCCACTGTTGTCTTTAAAAGGAGAAGTGGAGCCCAGGCTGTTCGCTCTTCTCTACTCCTCTATCTCCAAATAGCCATGTAGCAATGAAAGTCTATCCTCAAGGCTTCCTTTCTTAGACATTACTGTGGAAGCATGAGGAGGAACACAAATACTACCCCAGACTTAAAGATAGGCCAATTAGCTTTTAAAATAGACTTCCAAATTCTGTTTTGGAGAGCAATTGCTGATCAGATCATGCTGGCTCTGGTAGCCAGCTGGTGTTTTAAAAGATAGCTATAAATATATGAAATACTCTCCCGATATTACTTTTCTGTGTAAGCAATTGTAGCTGTTACAAGGAGGCTATGTAATTAAGTCCCAAAGGGGCGAGACATTTGCACAGCCACAAAGGACAGATCCACAAACGGAAGAGCATGCACACAGAACAGGCTTTGTTAAGACCTGTTTCATGTTAGACGAGAGTTCACAAACTCTTGATCCAAAGTGTTTTTAAAATTACTATCTCTTTTACTTCTCCTTTCAAGGACAAGAGCAATAAAGAACTTGTTTTCCAATGCTGCATTTCAAGTGCAAGAATTGTACTTGATCTTTGCTTGACTTTGCCAAGTCTGACAATTTTTCTCCAGAACTCAAGCGTAATATTCAGATCCACAGAACAGAGCCAGATCTTAGTGTTTACTTGGTTCCTACTTGCGTTCCAGTTGAAGGCGACTAACAATTCACTCTGAGTTTTTTTGTAAATTTGTGAACAGGGTATTTCTTTTTCATGGAACCAACATGGTGATGAAAGAAAAAAAGAGAGAAGGCAGAGATGGTGCCTGATGAGCAACACCATTAAACGTGCTTGATGAACATTGTGTTCACAAGCAAGCTTAGTGTAAATCAAATTGGATCAATACACAAAATTATAAAATATCTCATTGAAATATAGTTTGAAAGAAAAATATATTTAATATGAGACATTACAATGCTTCCTTCAGGTTATAAAAGCGTTCCTTTATCTCCAAATATCCATAACAAGTTTAAAATACATTCTGAATTTTGATTTCTCACAGTGTTTGATATAAAAAACAAACCAGAAGGTTGCCCTAAAGATAAATGAAACATCTGGTGAAACATGTAATAAGCTTCAGGCTCACATCTGCTACTGAAGTTAGTATTCCCGCACCATAGCTACAAGCTCTGTGCAAAGCTCTATAAGAATAACTGAGAACAGGGAGGATTACAGGGAACACATTCCTCAATCTAAATTGATATTTCCTCTTCCATCTGAATCAACATTGTGCTTCCATATGTATGCATTAATGTCCAGTGCTAACCCTCAGTGGAAAATAATTTCCAAAAGTAAAGTTATCTCATTTAAAACCTATCCTATTATTTTATATCATGGGGGGTTTAGGCAATTTTATGCATATGCAACCGTTTATCTAGGTGTATTTATATACACACATATATATGTGATAAAACTAGATGTACGTACATATAAATACAGTTTGGACTAGTCTTCAACCACAAGCAAACTTACAATTTATCCATACGTCATTACATTTGACAAAACTTACTTGTAAAAAACCAAAAGTAGACAGTAAAAAGCATAGTTACTGCAATTATATAAAAGTGAAGCCCGACGTATTTTTAAGCAGTAACTGATAAAACTGAATGTAAAACATTTCCTAAGGTACAAACTATGTGTAACTCGCATTCCTGTTTCTATAAGAAGGTTGCTCAATATTTATCTTTTTTTTTTTACCCATTCACTCCTAAACTTTCAATTTCTTCCATAAACAATGACAGCAAAATGTTTACATTTAATGCCAACATAAATTGCTTTCTATTTGTGACATTTTAAAAAGACCTTTTTGTGCCACAGAGAGTTTAGAAAAAGGCAGATATCTGCACAGCAGGGAAAAAACCCACTTACATTTTGCAACAGCTGTGAAAGATCAGTCCTCCAGAGTAACCGAAATCAACGGCAAACCGAGAAGTGTTTAGGAAATAAAATGTTTCCATCACCTCATACTATCATTCACTTCCATTAGTACTGATGAAAGAGAGACTGGATTTTACACAGTGTTATAAATGGTAGGAACATTACTGACAGTGGAAACAGAACTTGGTCACTAAACAATTCTAACATCAAACCTGGGACAAAAATCAGAAGAATAAATACCCCAGTGGGCACTTGGTTAGTCAAACTTAGAAGATGAAGAAGTGATATCCAGACCCAAACTTGTTTTTCCTGGATAAAAATTTCATAGTAGAACTGAAAGTGATTAAGATGTTTAACACCATCACAGGAACACTGAAACTTTTCCACTGCATAGACCACACGTTAACACGAACTGTGTTGCAGAGAACTCTCTCAGTACGGGGCCCTTTTCTCCCACTTACCTTTGCATAATAGACTTTATTTTAATAATCAAACAAGTTTTACATGTACTTAATGCAAGACATGAGACAAAAAAAGGGAACAGATGAATGTAGTGTGGTCAACTAGGGAAAACGGAGATTAAGAACTGGCCATGGAAAACGTGGTTAAGTGAGTAGTGTCATGATATAAATCACGCACGATACCAAGAATCTATCACGCAGAAATAGAATTGCGATACTGAGCATACCAAATTATTAGGTGTTGATATTAGGCTTGTGTCCTGCTCCTTGACACCCTGCAGAGAAGTGATGAAAGGTTCCAGGAGAAGAATGAATAAAGAAAGGGACCACCTCTGACACAATGAAATAACCAGAGAGGCGGAGGGGGCACTTGCGTTTGCTCGGATTTAAGAAAAAGCAAGCAAGGTTCAACTTCTGTTCCAAATCACTGTTGCAAATAGTCTACCTTGCAATGTAACTTCGAAATACTTTGAAGTGTGATGCAAAAGCTTTTCATAACTCAAATCATCTGGGGGGGTAGGGCCAAAAAATCCCCTCAAAAGCCAAAAAACAACCCCACAAAAAAACCCAAAAAAACCCCCCAAAACAAAAACAAACCACCACACCTAACCAAAAAGAACCCCAACAAAACCAGTGCAAATGACTAAAACATTATTCTGACATGGACAGCCCTAGGAAATCTGTTTGCTAGGGTCTATAAATCATTATCTGTTTGCAGTACCTTGTCCATGTACAACAGTTTGAGGGAATCTCAAGCGAAGTATCATTTAAAGATAAATACTCAAGCTAACCCCTGTCTTTGTGAGCTCCAGTTTAGTTCTTCCCTTAATGAGAAACACAACAGTTAATCAGCTTTTCTACATGATTTGACAACTAAGTCTACAGCTGTGATACAAATAATATTTTGCTCAGGCTTATTTGTGAATTACTGTAGCTGACGTTACCTAGATATTTAGCTAAGAGGAAAACAAGTCACTCCAATAATGTTTACAGCTCTTGAACATTTTATGATAAAATAAACTCTCCACTGTGTTAACAGACAACCAAGTAAATAAGATTGGAAGAAAAATGATACTGTTTCATGTTACACTCAATCCTTTACCCAAATTGCTGCTGAAATGGGTGGTCCCTACTCATTCCTCCTCCTCCTCTTCCTCCAGCTACGTGAGCTGTATCAACTTGTTGGATTCACTCTCCAGCGGATCAACCAACTCATCTGACTCACTTCGTGGTCACGCAATCTCTAGATCCTACGCAGGGGAGGAGGCAGGAACAGGCAGCCAAGCACTCAGGGGAACAGCCGGGACCCCTCCCATCCCCTGGCTGTTAGATTAGATTACATCTATTTTGAAAGTTCACCTGCAGACAACAAATCTCTCCTCCTAGAATGAGCAGTATCATAACTAGAAACAGCCAATCAATTTTATTTTTTTTTTTTTTTGTTATACATCATTCAAAAAACCTGTTCTACTAAAATAACAAAGAAGGGGTAAATTGCACATTACGGTTAATTTACCATTGTTGAAACCATCCAACTTAATCAATACAGTGCTGCTTCCAGGCCGCAATATAAATGCCTCTGTTACTTAAGATTTGCTTTGCCAGGGAGTAAGCTCTGAATGACAGATGCTTGAATTACAAAATTTAACAGCCAAGAGGCTGCTGGAAGAACGTATTTAAATTAAACACTACCTACAAAGGTCTCCCTGTAACAACGAACGTTTGCTTCAGAAATGGCAGCGCAATGAAATGGTCTGCACCTAGTAACGTGCACCCCAGCACGAGCTATAACTAATTAGGAGAATTACAAGAAAGAAACTTAAATAGCATTAAAATTACTTAAAGTCATCCAGAACTTATATATTTGATAAATTTTCTATCTACAGCCTTACTTTTTTTTCCACGTATGAGAAATGGAAAAAAGATTATAAAACTCAAAGCAAGAGCCCTGTGACATTAACTGGAAACTCAAATTCACTAAAGTTTAGAATGTGAAGGAGGACAAATCTGTACTCAGAGTACCCTATGAATGGATACAGGATTTATGCAGCGAATGATTAAAAAGGAGTGTCAGAATTACAAAAGAATAAATCTTTTCTTAAGAAAAATAAAGTCTTTGTGTAAAAAGCTGTGCAAAGACTAGGCATTTGCTTCCTCAAATAAAGCAGATATTTTGAGGGTAGTGTGTATCGATACAGAAGTCACCCTGACAATAAAGGAGAGCTCCAAATCAGTTTGAAATAGAAATATATGCAATAGGAGACTGCGTTAATACTCCTGGCTGCTTGGAGTTAGAATGACTGATTTGAGTATTTTTATATAAGATTAAATTATTAGAAAATAGTTGCTCTGAAAAGTTATATAGCCAAGTAGAGTTACAGGGCTTGGAAACGTTGACATATCTTGCTTTAAGTCATTCTGCATTCTTCTCCCTATCCCACAGTGCACGCAAACCACTCCCCCCACGAGCATAGCTTTGTGGCGCTGTCGGCAGGTCGAGTGGGATCAAATTATGCAGAGGAAATAATGGTACACATTGTATTTCAGTCTATGACCAATTAACATCTACATGAAATAAGTCAAGACAGGAACCATCAAAGAAAATGTCTTCCCCTCTGCAGAACTCTATGCGGGCAAGATGAATCACAAAGAATATTATTCAAACTCCAACTGTGACTTGCATTTCTTGTGAGAAAGACAGAATAGAGACTTCTATTCTTGGGAGACTGGTAAAAAAGCAGAACAATTAAAAGGACTGAAGCATATGTTTAATTTTGCAGCAAATGCAGGATCAAGTCCCCAAACTGAGTTTGATCCTTCAGATTAGATCACAACAGCATGAGTTCTCCCACAGCACCAGCTAACAGCTCCATGCCCTTTCTGAAGAAGCGACATCTTTGAGCATCTTCCTATTAAATGAACACTTCACCAGCTCAGGCTTTATACCAACAGTCTGAATCACCTTTTTCCCATTTCTCAAAATTTCCTCTCCAAACAGGACAGCTGATGAAAACTAGCCAGTATATTTTCTTCTTCCCAGTTGGCCTTCCTCCTTAGTTTGACATTCCCTACAGCTCATTTTCTTGTCAATCCAGGCAAGCTTTACTTTACAAGAAAAATCCCACCTTTGAATACATCTGCTTTTATTGATACATAAAGGTCACTAAATCAGTGCATGGGGATCCTCTCAAGTTCTATCCTAGACCCTATCCCATCCTTTAGAGAAATTCACAACTTAAACCACTGCCATCCCTACATACAGGAACAACAAATGGACAATTAAATGATCCAGTCTCTTGATGGCATTTTCTTGATTATAAATCTGACATTTGCTTTCCTTTGGCTTTGACCAGTATACTAATAAATTTCTTCATATTAATCCACAAAGCTGATAAAGATGGTTCTCCTGTACAACTGCTTTAATACGCTCTAATAGAGTATTAAGTTGACTGGGGTGGAAGGGAAGAGGTGTTATAATTACAAAAATGTAAGTTGATCTCTCCACTTTTGACCTTTGTCTGCCTTTCCATTTTCTGCATGTAAATTCTCATTCATTACTGACAGAAAGGCTCATTTCCCTTCTGCTATTCCCACAGCCCCTATACCCATCCCCATTACCTTTTCACAGTATTTCAATTAAGCTTAGGAAGAAAAACACAAACGCTGCCCTTTTTGCTTATGAAGAGTTGTCCAAAGCCAGCTGCAAAGCCTTCTCATTATTCTTTGACAAACCACTCCTCTGTCAAGATGCTTAAGCAAGCTTGATAGAAGTCTATTAATTTATCAGGTCTGGTTTTATACCCATGCTCAAATTGCTAACACTTCCAAGCAGGGAACCACGGCAGTCAGGGCATCACACAAATGCCATGTGACCCCATTTTCGTTTGACAAATATCTTAACACAAATAAACAAACTCATAGCAACCCCTTTGGGCCCACCTTTCTGACAGAGGTTTTAGCTGCTACACCGCTGAATGGACGTTGCAGGGAAGAGGACGCTTTCCTATACACTTGGGAACTGAAGGACCCATTTGCAACTTCCGAGTCACTTCAATGTAATTTACTGGAGACAGACTGAATTCCATGAAAAATTAGTGAGCCGTTTAGGAATGACTAAAAATCCTCTGAGACACCCAGCATGTAAGAAACAGCACAGAAAACATTCTTGTGTTTGAATGGAGACAATTCATTAAACCAGATACTACGAAAGTTGAGGTACTATAAGGACATAAATAGCAGAATGTTTTTAAAAAAAAAAAACATAATTAAAAAAAACCCCTCAGATACAGTGCCCTCCATCTCACCAGAACATTAAGTGCAATTACAATTTTGAACATGCTTAAACAAAGAACTCATGAGGGGTTTTGCAAAAAAATCAAAATGTATCAGCTAAAGCACAAGAAAAACTTGATTAAAAGCTGGTACCTTATTTTAAAACAAATGGTGTTACACTGAAAGTTTGTTATACCTGGAAAAAGAATGCCTGTCTCTAGTAAAATACTAGGTATCTCACCTTACCTGCTCTTAACTTGCATGTTTCTGTGAGGGGGTTACATAGTACTACTGCCTTATAACCTTGGAATGAAAAATTATCATCTCCTTCAGTAAATACTTTCACCACTAAACAGGTTAGTTATGCCCTGCTTTAAATATTTATTTTTACCATTTGTTGCTTAATCCTGTTCAGCAATGTGCCTTTATTATGTTCAGATCACAGATACCTTCTCATTCTCTGTCAGTTGAGATCCTCCCTGCCACTAAATTAGCTCTGCGCTCTTTAAGCTTCTCCCTCTCCTAAATGAAAAGCGAGCCTAGGGAGGTCTGTATCGATCAAATAAATTTGACCTCTGAGATATTGTCAAGGGACATTCACAAGCCACTACCCCATCCCTCCTCCACTGTTGTAAACCGCTCCCTTCGTCTGCAACTGCCCATCACTTCCAAAGCAGCTAGAGCTACCAAGACACCCCAAAGACTAGAAGTACCAGAAAAACCTGCATGGTACTTAATGTAGTTTTTAACAGTCAAAAAAGGAGTCTGAAAACACTGTCTTCAGAAGGAATCCAAGTGTTTAAGTGTTGAGTGTGACTATGTCAGGGTCAACTCAATTTGTCAGTGTCCTTTCCTTCAATTATCTGAGACTAGTAACATTTTCAGAACAGGGAGGTAGCTGTCTTACTCTAAAGAAATGCTTAAAAATCCTGCTTCAATCTGTCGACTGTAAGGAGCACTGCAGTTACCAGACTTCGACCATAATCTTTTGTGGAATTTTATACAAAATAAGTGAAAATCTGTTGGGTTTTTTTTTCCGTTAGTCATAATTGACTTATATAAATTACATGGGAAAAAAACTTAGGAGTCATTAATTAATTACACTTAGAAAAACAACATGTTAAAACATTTCTAAAGATTTTACTTCCCCCCCCCCTTCAGTATCACAGTAAGAACCACAAACTTTATTTATTTTGGAATGACTTACAACCCATTTTCCTCTAGCTAGTTACAATATTGTCCACTGTCTTCCAATAGCTGTGAAGTATCCTTTTTTTCAGTAAGAAATTATACAATCTATTAGCAGGTCAGCTGTTTTTCTTTCCTTTTCAACTTTCATGAAGGCCATCCAGCTATAGTAATTTACTGCAATTTATTTTCCTCTTACTTGTAAAGAAAATAAAATATTCCTACAAAAAAAAAAAAAAGCAGACAGCAAACTTCAAATATTGTGACTCTCATATCTGTTCAGGTCTTGTTCTCCAGTTGGTTTTACAACGATATAGTTAAACATCTCGGACACAATTTTTAATCAGTGTGTTTCTGCTGGGGGGAGAGCACTACGTACATGCCCAGTTTTCAGATAAATTATGTTTAAAATAAAATCTGGCCTGAAACATCAGAATACTAGTAAGTATGGTGTGCCAAAGACACATACCACCATCTGATGGCACCTCAAACAGATTCATCTAGTCATTAACTTCATGTGCATCCTGAAGTGACAATATTTTGTATAAACAGCTCTCTTGCTTAAGAAAATAATCTGGTTTTGTTGAGAAGAAGCAAACATCTTTCCTAGTATATAGACAGATCACATTCCATAACATCTATACAGTACACTAAGGTTTTGTAATCTGTACCTTATATATGTTTATCATGAAATACAGTCTACCACAATGGAGCACACAATAATAAAAGTATTTTTAGTAATTTTTTAAAAAGCATACAAACCATGTTCCTCTGAAAAAAAGGGAGGGGGCTGGTATGCTTCAGCTCTTCACATGAAGAGCTACTTAATGCTCAAGAAATTAGACATTTCACAGCTATTTCCTTAATTTTTAGAAAGGAAATGCATGGCTTAATATGAAGGGAGAGGATTAGTCCATGAAAGCCCGTGGAAAAAAAAATTTAAAAAGCTTTTTTAGCAGAAGACACAAACTGAAAATAGAAATTATTACTAAAAAAGAAATCACCAAATGTTCTAGAACAGATGCCCACATTTTGATTTTGTAGTGTTTATGCAACAGAAGAATTGAAAATCAGATTAGGTGACTCAAGGCAAAAGATTACTATCCTCTTCTCATCCAAAGCACAGAATATTACCAGTTTATGGTGAAATACATTCATTTCTGTCAGATGTTCAGCAATTGTGTTACTGGGAGCCACAGAAAAGCTTACATTAAAGACCATATCTGCATTTCTGGCATGGCTAAGGGAGCATATATATTAGGTTTTTATACGAAAGCTCTCTCTTACTTAGGTTAGCAGCAGGAGTTATTTTAAAGAATTACACATTTCTCTCAGTGTCAAAAACTTGCAGGTCCTCAGGGTCTCTTGTGGAGGTAAAATAATCACTTAGCACACAGTTCATCACATTTCTCAAATGCTGTTTTTATGCATTGAATCAAATCCTTTGATTTTTAAACTGTATGAAATACATTTACCTATTTTAGCCTTATCTTTATGAAAAGAGAGACTATGCTCGAAAAGATAGACTGATACTTTGCCATGTAACTTCTACTTCCCATCACCATTTCACTCCCAGTAACACAAAATTACAACTTACACCACAGTAAATACATTATTTCTTCATGTATAAATTCTCCTCTCTCCCCACTTCTTATTGCTGTGATCTCTCTCTCAGCCAATTTAACGCCCGTGTTTCTTTCTATTGTCCTTGATGCTTAAGCTTTGCCTGTTTACGTATGCAACTCTCCCCGAGTACATACAAAAGTAGTAAATTATCATCTTGTAAACATAAAAGTAGTAAGCTATCATCTTCTGCATTTAACTTAGGCATTACTCTTTGATAGGTTTCGCCAAGCCTTCTTTGCCTTTCTATTTACTGCTGGGGACCAGGGCTAATCCATCTAAAATTTTCTCCAAAAGCCTATTAAAGACCTTCTTTTTCCCAGTATAAATTGTAGGTAAACATTAGCTAGTAGCACATTTACTACTTAAAATTAATAACCTACTTGGCCTGTTCAAGTCCCACTACATAACTGTTTGGCACGTCTCTATTCCTCAGCAGAATGGACTTGTAATATTATTTGACTGCTATGATATCAATTAATTACCAGATAAAGTCTTCAGGATATAGAATCCTGTAATTTCCATTACATTGTATAAAAATTATTTATTATCAATAAAAATAAGAGCATCTACTTCTAACACCAATGTTTCTTGAATAATGAAAATGTATTTATTTTTAAAGTATAAATTAATAAAATGTAATCTTAAATCAATATGGAGCTGCAGTGAGACTACTACTGTCTTACTCTTCTTGGGAGGAAAATCTAATTAACTTGCACTAAAAGTAGCCAGTTCAGTTAAGGGAAAAAGAAAAAAAAAAAAAAATCTCCTCTAGGGCTGAATCATTAAATACTAAAAATTTAATTTCCAGCCCACTGTGAAGGGAAACAGCAAATATGTGTTTCAAATAGGTCAGCTGGGTTATTTTCTGTAAAGACAATAAAACTACCTGCAAAGAGGTACGTTTCCTTGGGCAGTGCTATCATGTGAACTCTCTTGTAGAAGAGGCAAAGCAAATAAATCCATCCTTCAAGTGAGCTATCTAAGCTTTTAGAAGAAGGTCTTCATATTTCTGAGGTTTTCTGCATCTTTTAGAAATAACTGTGTAAAGCATTTGGGAGGCCCTGCTACTTAGCATGATACCAATTTAAAAGAAGGAAACAACGCGTTCTGTTGCCGGATTCCAAATCAACTGAATGTCCAGGCCAGGAACAAAGAATGACCATGCTCTTGGATAACAATTTAATAAAATTTGTGGCATCTGAAGTAGCAATCTTTACCTCAGCATGATACTCGCAGGCATCAGATTTAATAAAATGACCCCAATAAAAGTTAATCAGAAGTGTTTAAATGTATTGGCAATAAAACAAATTTTATGGCCAGCAGAGTCAGTTATCTTCTGTGTGACAAATTAACTGAGCACTGAGAATGGGCGATGCATCAGTACCATTTCAACAAGGAAAAACGCATGCGAGTCAGTCGGGAGAGAAACCCCACGCAGAGGAGCACATAAATGAATAAAAGCCCCACCACACCATACATTCTGTACCACACAGAAGAGAAAAACAACCAAAGGTGTTTGTTTTTCTTCCAAGACGACCATAACTTTACTGAGGCTACGGCAACAGGTACTCCAGTAACGCTTGCTCTTTAATTATATCCCAAATGCAGAACAAGTACTGTTAAACACTAGAAGAACACAGCCGTGGTCAGAAGGTTTGCAGGACAAGGGATTAATTCTGCTCAGCTATTTATCATGCAAGTTTGAACGTTTACCAGTATGAACCTCTGAAATTTGTAACATACCTGATGTGACCTTAATTAACTTTCTTGGAGTTAGGATGATAAGCTAGAGTCAGCTGGTTAGTACTACACACACACAATGCGTTGCAGGGGTAAAAGCATCATTTCTGAAACCAGCACCACAGACACATCTAGCTCAAAAGCACTCAACTTGTTTTTTGAACTTAAAGCTGGTAAGTTTTCTCCCTGGAAACAATCCATTACCTTTCCCATCACAACAGTCATCCTTGTACCATCTAGAAAGTTTCTAAAATTGCCTCCTGTAACAAAGACAAGCTTCATACATCTGTTTCAAAAGATCTCTCTAAGAAACTAGTTAAATTATGTTCAGCTCTAGTTGCTCTTACTTTAAGGAAGAAGTACTGCATAGCTTTGCTAAATGAGATGAAGATCAGAGAAGTAGGACAAATAAACAGTAGGTTTGGGGTAAAAAAATACGTAAATAACAAAAATTGTGTCTATGCTGAATACTTGACCTTACGATTTTGCCTGCAGCATAAGATGCATTATTGCCTATTAAGAAGCAGAAGAAGAAATACTTTATCTTGTGAGGCAACAGCAGCTGAAATGAAAGATTAAAACCAACTATCAGTCTTGTCAAGACTGCAGTATCTTAAGGGAAAGTTCTGTTTACTTTTTTCTTTTTCTTCTCCAAAGCCAAGGTCAAAAAACGTGTTTTGCTTATTGAGCATATGGCTAATACCAGCTTTCTTTCACCACCTCTCACTGTCCAGTGTCTTAAAACCAGACAAAAGTCACTTCTAACAAGAACTGGCACATGTAATAAGGAAACCACGTTTCATGAAGTTGGGGGGAAGTGTAGGCGGAGTCCATTTTTATCCATATGTATGTCAAACCAGAATATAAATTGTCATAGTTCCAAAAATATTTGAATTAATTTTCTATCTTAAGAATTACTGCTCTCTGTCACCTTTCTAAAGATAGCTTTTTATATGTACTGCTATGAAGGATGCAGCCTGTAGCACTGTTTCCCTAAAAGGCAAATTTAATTTTCATATTCCAACACCTTTTCAACCCAATACCCAATGTATCCTTTCCTAGCACATACTAAATTCTACTTACTCCTGTCTTTATAACCAGTATAGGCAAGCAGGAATTTTATACAGACATGGTTAAAACTATTAAAAAGATAGCTTTTATTATTTTATTCCTAATGTGAAAAAAGGCTAATTAGGAATAAATTAGCTCTGAAAGTTTTCTTTGGGCCACAGAGAGGTGAGTTCATACACTAAACCAGAAATGCAATTTTATTTAATGCTTGTGAGTTCTAACAGAGACAAAGCCATGCCTTAACCTGAGCATCGCTAGTTAGCCATGTCTAGCTCACCTAGCATCGCCAGAGCATCACCAGCAATGCACGTATCTAGCACACGAGCACAGTAACTCGGGCACTACAGGGTAACTGGTTTATGATTTCTCTAAGTGACAAGAGTAATTGGGAACACAGGGAGAAGCTTTAAGACAGCTGTATGTTGAGGAGAATGGGAAGAAAGTCATAAGACTAATTCTTTTCATGGCAAAACTCTGCTCTTCAGCATCTAAAAAGGACAAAGAAGCTGCGGTGCTTACAACTCCCAGTTAAAAGAGCCCTTTGTTTCCAACAGGTCCCTACAGCCGCCACCTGTAAGACCACAGTTCAAAGCACTACAGGGGGGAAAAACCACAGGAAAGGAACCCACACAACTGAAGAGCTGGAGGAGCAAGGAAGAGCGAGAATCAGTTACTACCCTTTGTTTAGGGAAATTAAGTGTTGTGATGTTAAGATATTCCAAAATTAGCACGAGACAAACTTCACAGGTTTCTCCCACAACTACCCAGGCATCCCAAAGAAGTTACTTAAATTCTTCTATGCATCAGTTTCTTTCACTGTAAACTAGTGATAGTTTACCTCACAGAGAGGTTATGAGGCAATTAACTGATCATAAAGTGTGCCAAGATCCTCAAATGAAAGGTGCTATGCAAGTGCAGGGTATTAATCTCACACTCCAGGTACAAATCATTCTCTTATCCCACCTTCTACCTGGTGTTGGCAGCTTTACAACCATTTAAACTCTCTACTACATACGTTGGCTAGGTTCCCCGCAGCAGACATCTTAGACACAGTGCACTTTTGTGGTTCGGCTACCTACACTTTCCTGCATAAAACAGGGCATTTGGTTCAAGACATCTGCAGCTTCAGGTAGACTGCCCAAATACACAGCCTGCGAGCTGCACACAGGCACCAAGGTTTTGGCTGCGGTGCTACAAGATCCACGAAACTTCTGTCAGCTGCATGTAACAGATACGTTGCCAGATACCATCTAACTTGCATAAAAGTGGCAGCGTAGGAGGAGGAGAAGGATCACTGGCCATCTTTGTAAGTTTAACTTTTAATTGCATATTTTTCAAAATGTGCATTGGTTCTATAACCAGTTTTAACACTTACACTTCATTCATCATAATGTTATTTAAATAATATATTAGATGAAGATTTCCCTCTAAATTAACAAAGCAATCTTTTAACTTTGGAGCATGTAGTAACATAAACACTGGAAAATCCACGGTCATGATTCACTGGAGATACGGATCCAGCAGACGGAGCAAAAAGGACGGTGCAGCAAAGAGATCGTGCTTTTATCAGCCTGGTCCGCAGGTCAGAGGATCAAGCAGAGAAAAGGTTTCAAAGCAGAAGTGCAGGGGAAAAAGAGCAGCGGTGCAAGCAAGGGCAGATCTGTTCTATGTTAACAGGACAAGCTGGGGGAACGAAAGAGAAAGATCAAGGAGAGGCAAAAATGGTCATAAATCAACCATTACCCTAATGCCACAATCTGGATGGGAGATGGGAGAGACTTTAGAAAAGAGGTGACAGTAAAAATTAATTTACCATAAAGTGATACTCCGTACAAAAGACAGAAGAAAAAGCAAAACACTTTAGAAAGTTAAAGAAAATACAGCATGTGCAAGGACGGAAGAACGGCAGCTTCGGAGCCTGCACGTGTGGATGACATGATGACAACAAAGCCGATTCAAAGACAGCTTGGTGGGACGCTACGAAGGAAATGCAAAACAAACCATAATGATGATCAAAGTTAAACAACACTGGCTAAATCCACTTTAGTTCTGCATCCACTATAGCTTCTAGTTATGATTTACTAGTATAAACAAAGCCTTTTTTCCTTCCAGCAGCTCAGAGGCGCTTTGCACTTCCCCAGGCCCGCAACCGAGGTCCCTTTCCATTCTTTTCTTCCAAGTCTCTTTAGAATATTTTTCCCTTTTCGCAGAGCCAACAGCAATAGCATTTTATAGATGTTCAGTGCGCTATACACCTTTCTGCTATACAGAAACAAAAAGAAGCACACATATACATTTACAGAAGTCCTAAGTGGAGAAGAAAAGTATTCTGGGAAGAAAAATACCAACGGCACTTCTAAGTATTTAATACTTCTTAAATTAAAAGACTGCTGAAGTGTTTAAAAACACACGATCAATTATGTTGCTCATGCAACGATACAGTAAATCTATTCCTACATAACAAAAAATGGGGGGGCTTTGTTAACTTGTAAGAGTTTGAATAGATTTATAGACAACATACAGTTAGCATTAGTAAATAACTTAGTAAAAGCTTTAGTTATTCAGCCACGTCTACAATTCTCTTAAAACTTGTAGCCATTTCTTGATAAAAACAGAATGGTGATCTCGTTTTTATCATGACAGTGATCTTTCACGAGAGCAGAAGCTGTAGTACTTTATTCCCGTAACAGTTTTCTGTAACTTAAAAAAACCCAAACCAAAACCAAATCAGGGTGGGCTGGGCCTTTATCTGAGCCGAAGACCTGCAAGACCTTACTAGCATATTGATAGCTTAAGGGTTAAAACACCCTCAGATGTAAGCAGCTTACATGCATAAGATTTAGGCCTTATTGTCTAGTTTGCTGATGCTTTGCTGAAGTCAGTAGTGTCTAGTTTGGATGATTTGCTAAAGTCAGTAGTATAGTTACTTAGTAAATTTAGAACCCTGTTCAAGGACGGGAAGAATCGGGAGGGGATGAAGCAAAAAGATAATAACGGTTTGTCAAGGTTGCTAGACTAAAAGGAATGAGAACTAATTGACGCAGGAAGATTTGTGGCTCCTTATGAAGGGCAGTTTTTGATAAGAACCAGGAGTTTACCGTAAGAACTGGTTTGGGCAAGAGCCAAAGAACAACTGAGTCTGCGCAAGAACAAGGGGTTACTGGCAGTGACGAAGAGGAGCCAGCAGCCTTCATCCCCACAACCCCCGACGACCACCACAAGGAGGCACTGAGCAAGCGCAGTGGGGAGGGACTTATGGAAATGACCTCATGAAACTAATTTTAATACGAAGTGGGACAGGTTATGCATATGTATGGGCGTATTGGGAAACTTCATGCATATGTAACATTTTGCTACATATAAACAGGAAAAGTTGCCATGTGGAGGCGCGCACGACTTTGGTGAGACTACCCGCCGTACTGCCCAGCGCTGAATAAATATACCTACTTTACAATCTTACAGATTGTGGAGTCCGTTTTCCGCACGTCAATATGAAAACAAAAAAGTCTACCTGAGCTGAAGGCCCAGAATTCAGCATCACATTTCCTAACAACGACTTATATAAAAGTGTGCTGTTAAAAGTAGCTACCACAATTTTTATCCAAATTTACAATAAACTACCCATTTGATCACCTATTTTCCATACTTAAACACACATATTCAGCAGAAAGACAAGAGTATCGTGGAGGTTGTGTCACTATTTTAGGTAACTTAAAAAAAAAGTTAATGGGGATTGGGAGTGTACATTAATATTATGCTTTGACACTTGAATATAAAAACTGACCTCTACCGCTTGCTGTATTTGGCTGGCACCTTTTTAACATTAAGCGTAGCAGCACATTTGAGAAGTGATCCAGACAGAAATAGACTCGTGATGTACGATACCTGGAAGTCTCTTCAATACACAGGCTAGGTCCAGATAATGATGAGCAGTCACAGATCTATGCCCCTTTACAGGGCACTTTCCAGTTCGCGCTTATACAAGCGAGGGCCGGGCTACAGCTCTCACTGGAACAACCGCTCAGGGGAACCGTGCGAGCAGGACCCCTGCCCGCTCGGGACCACGCAGCGGCACTAAGTACCGCCCAGAGCCCCTGCTAACCGCAGCGGCACGACTGGCAGGAGCAACAGGGCTCAGGTCCACACAAGTCAGCCCAGCATCTCCTACGGACACGCGTTTGAAGAGGTTTGCTTAAGCTTTGAAGCGAGTCAAGGGACAGTGACGCAACGATGAGAACTTCTGAAGAAAGGAGATGTAAAATACGCAAGAAGGGTATATATACACTGCATGCATATGACCTGAAAATACAAACCTGCTGCTATTTTAAGTAAGATCATAGCATGTGTTTGAATGCAAAAAATGTCAGCATTAAAACTCAATATGTAGCTTAATTAAACTTTAATTGTTCTGAAAGAGAAAACATGGATTAATGAAACAGTTGCTTGCATATATTTAATGAACTTCAAATTTTACACTCAAATTCCTAAAAAATATCAAGGAAAAATTAGATTGTACAGGGAAAAAATATATAAGGCGGCTTTAACTTTTTAATGTAATCTGGAAACGAGAAAAAAAAAAAGTGGGAAGAATTTGCTCTATTTCCCAACCACCCCCCACCCCCCCAAATGACATGTTCTCATTCTATCACATACGGGTTCTCAAAGACATTTGGACATTACACTGTGCTTACCATGTTCACATCCACTACCTTCCTCTGTGGCAAAAGCGAAAAAACTGTAACACATATGATTGAGTCAAATGACAAACAAGGAAAAGTAAAACATTGTTTCTCCTTTATAGTGCTCTGAGATACTGGAACTACATGGAGATGTTTTCATACAAAGTCCAGAGTTTTCTACTTCATAACTGCAAATATTTTCAGTGAAATCAAACCACCTTCACATCAGTCCCTTCGCAAAGAAAACTCCACATATGGGGGGGGGGGGGGGGTTTGTGGTGGTGGGGTGTATAGAAAACATTACCACACAAGTTGATCACATTACAGATGTTGAAATGAATATATTTTGGTAATTTAAAAAGTGTCTTTTGAATTCAGGATAAATAAGATCTCAAAATCGTAGGGACAGAGCTAAAAGTCATTTGATGGCTGTTTCCTCCCATTAGATACTGTTTGTAGCGAGCATTTGGCTCGTGTATGCTTTGAGACCTCCCCCAACTCCCCCTCAGCCTGCCATAGCACAGCACTGCCCCTACCCCCTTCTCGTTCGGACCCACCTAACCCTCCCGTGATAAAAATTAAAACCACTGCTTGTTCTTGCAGCCATCTTGGACACAGGGGGGAGGGGGGGGAAAAAAAAAAAAAAAAAAAAAAGAGTTGTTCTTTTGCAGAAGCCTTTAATACAAAGGAGACTATCAAATGTCCCTTCACCCTGTCTGCTCTGAAGAACTCCAAAACACAAAAAAACAAGAGAAATGAAGACAATCCCAACTGAGAACTACTGTCATCCTTACTATTAAGTGCTAGCTGTTATCCTGTAATAAAAAAAAAAAATAGGAAAAAAGTTTTTTTCAGCAGCAGTGCTGAGTACCTGATAAACTCCGCAAGGAAAGTAGTGCCGTTAGAGGCCCAATAATATGCTTAAGTATCCACAACCAAACCAAAAACACAGACTCTATGAAACAAGCAGTTCTCCCAACTCTGCCAATCAGCAAAGCCTCAAGAAGTTACAACCCAGGCATTTTGTACACAGTGATGGTTTTATTTCATCTCTGCAAAACTGCCTCATAGAATCATTTAGGTTGGAAAAGACCTTTAAGATCATCGAGTCCAACCATTAACCTAGCACTGCCATGCCACCGCTAAACCATGTCCCTAAACACCTCACCTACCCGTCTTTTAAATACCTCCAGGGATGGGGACTCCACCACTTCCCTGGGCAGCCTGTTCCAATGCTTGACAACCTTTTTGTTGAAAAAATTTTTCCTAATTTCTAATCTAAACCTCCCCTGGCACAACTTGAGGCCATTTCCCCTCATCCTATCGCTTGTTACTTGGCAGAAGAGACCAACCCCCACTTCACTACCCCCTCCTGTCAGGCAGCTGTAGAGGGCGATCAGGTCTCCCCTCAGCCTCCTCTTCTCCAGGCTGAACAACCCCAGCTCCCTCAGCTGCTCCTCATCAGCCTTGTGCTCCAGACCTCTCACCAGCTTCGTTGCCCTTCTCTGGACACATCAAAATTTTATTAAGAGAAAGAATTAAGGCAGATAATTCCCATATTCAAGTTAAGATGGATCTGATTTTATTAGTTTATTAGCAAGAATGAGCAGGATCAGAGGACGGACCTAAGTGTTCCTTCTTTCATGTTAAAGTGCCACTTAAATGCGTGAGGGGAAAGCAGAGGAAAATCATAAGGAGCACGCCTGCATCATACAGAGGGCAGCACTGGGAACCCAAAGCTGGAGCAGAACCCAGCTGTTTCCCAGTGCAATGCGGGGCTGTGCATGTGGCGCTGCAGCCGTGCTTGCTCCCAAGTACACAGCTGCAACCTGCCAACGTACACACGCCCTTACTGACGCCCACCCTGACCCCTCCACCCGAGATGGCAGCTCCACGTGAACTCCTCCGTCTGCCCTAGCCAGCGTGGGTTACTACCACCACTCTCCGCGGCATGATGCGGATGTGTCCCACATCCGCTGAAAACCACCTACTGCTCTACTTTCAGATTACAGGTCTGGTTTAACAGGTGCTTTTGTTCCAAGGTTGACAAGCTGAACTAGCATCTCTCCCATAGCAATTTCTGATTTCAGTCTTGTCCTGGTTTTTGCATTCCCTCTTTGTATTGTGTCAGATTAAAATCTAAATCACAGCGATGACAAGGAACACTATAAACAGACAACTCTTTAAATAAAGTTATGATCAAAGCATCAAGTAGCCTAATAAAACCAAGGTGGCTCTAGCTTATCATACTCATTATTTCAAGTGGCCCATTTAATAGATTTCCAGGTGACAACAAAAGAAGGTTTGTTGCCAGTTCTTTCATTTCTGGCTCTGCTTACGTATCTGGTGCCTTTTGATAAGAAGGTCTAATTTAAAAAAAAGAAAGTTAAAAAAATACTAATCTTAAGAGTCAGGCTTTTTGCCACAGTTGGCAAACCCACAGAAACCAGTGTGGATTGGTATTATTCACTATCTACACAGAGCTTAGCTAATTAAAAAGGAGATACCAAATGACTCACGTTTGCCATAATTTTCTGTGAGTCGATGTGTTTGTCCTGGAAAGTCCAAAAAAATTTAATGGCAACTTTAAGAGACTTAACCTTCAAGTTTCAATTAAGAACACAGTCAATAGTTTTAACTACTTTTGAAAGTCTTTACCTTTAAAAGGAGTACAAGATCTGACAGCAAGCAGACAAAATAAAAAAAGAAAAATCATTTCACATTTATTCTTCATTTTAACTTTGCGCTTTATGCACCCAAATACATCAATTAATTTTTCGCTTGAAACATCATTATAAGAAAAGTGGCTTGGAAGATTCAGTCAAACGTCACAGAATGGAGCACTGTGAATAACAGGAACCCATTTGCAAATGTCATTTAAAAAGTAAAACCGAGAGCTCAAATTTCTACATTTGAGGACGAAGGGACTTTTTTGTTTTTAATTCTACACCGCTGCATCAAAGTAGAATTTTACAAGGAACTCTGTCATCCCTCACCCTTGCCATTCATTATTTCAACTACTGCCTTGCTTTCTGCTCTCCCCCCCAGCACATTTTAATTTCTGACCCACTATTTCAATTCCTTTTTAAACAAAAGAATTAATAATTTTTTTTTTTTGCATGGAAATCAGGTTTAGAAGTTTAACATTTTAAAAATGCTACGTCATTTAGCTTCTCAACCCCCCACTTGCCTTTCAGTTATAACTGAAATTTCAGTTTCCAGATTAGCCAGGTAGAGATGCCAATATTCCACTGAAAGCCATTAAGGCCTGGATACCTAAACTGCTGTGCCGTTTCTAAAATGTTTGAGCAAGTATGTGTTTGTACAATGTTTAGGACACCCAGCGCCAGCTGACGCCTCCGGGCATGAGCGCAGTAAAGCATAAATCACATTGCGCTTCCTAGCTTGAGAGCTACACAGCTTTCGGGGTGGGAGCGCTAACCTCGTTTCAATTCACATCTAAACGCTTCTTACTCCATCTCCTCGGCATTCCCCTTATCTTCAGCACTTGGTACCTATTGGAAACCATGACTATATGCCTCCAATTCTAGTTTCTGTAAGTTGATCAATCCCAAACCCATCCTCAACTGTCTTTTCATCTAGTCTTCCATCAGTAACACACCAGTCCATGATTTTTGCCACTGTACTATTCTAACAAGCACATGACCAAAAAAAATAGCCCCAAAAAACCACCCATCAAACAAATTCCAAGGAGACATTTCATTCCTTTTTTGTTGTTGTTTTAAAATTATTCTTCCTGTTCCTGAGGAGAATTGCCATGTTTGGTCTAGCTCCTGAATACTCAGTGCTGCAACCTTGTATTTCTTGTACATGATGAGAGCTACAGAACTAGAGAGCAACACATCAAGTCTAGAAAATCATCCTCAGTAGAATTAAAATAATTTAAAAAAAAAAAAGTCCTGCCCTTATAGCTTTAGTTACTCCTTGTAGGACTCAGGAATATGTTTTTCAACTAGAAGAACCACTTGGCTCAGGGGAAAAGACCTTCAGAATTTCCTGAGTAACAAAGACCTCCATTTTTAAGAGTGCTTGTTGTTCCACTGCGTGAGAAAGGCTTTGGAGCCTCAGTGTGTACCAGGAGTGGCACCCAGTGTCCAAACTGCATCCTTACAACGGCGGCTTCAATTCTCTTCTCAAACAGTCATTCCTTTCTCCCAGGCTGCAGCCACAGAAAATCAGCGGCTCTATGCTTAAACTGTACCTTTCATAAAGAATACTTCAAGTAAAGCATAAAGCTTTTGCCAAACTGTTTTAATCAACAATGCATAGATGAATCAAATTTTCAACTATTTAATGTGGAGAACAACTATGAAGTCCGATAAAATTTTTCCATTAAGCCATACAGCTACAGATTTAAACTCTGAATGAAATCAACATTTACATAGACTATGGTCTTTCAACTGTACTCAACAACTGACTTCACAGCCACAAGCTGATTTATTCCCAATCATTGGTATTGCTTTAATGGCCTAAATCAACTTTTCTAAACACGCTTTGTTAAAGCGGAACTAAAAATCACTTAAAGAATTTAAAAAAAAAATATTTTCATGTTTTGTAGCTACGCAGGATTTTAAAGATCATCTACCGTGCTTGGCTAAGAAAACTGAGTAAAAATGAGAGTAACAAATCTAGCAAATAAAGTTCTTTTGTTTCCTCTGAAAATTGATCAGAGGGATAAGACTTCGGTTTAAACAAGATTCAAGACCTGGAGTAAGCTATGAAGAAAGCTTCCCCAGCCTGCTGCAAAAGCTACAATTTCTACTTTTTTTTTTTTTCTTTCACTATCACAAACAGTTCAGAGTTGCACAAATTGGATTAAGATAAAGCATGTAATTATTACAACAATTATCTAAAAGCTTTAAACAGCTATTACTGTGTTGGTAGGTAAGAACACAGTACGGAGCAATACAAACTGCTAAAAAAAAAAAAAAAAAAAAAAAAACCTAACACAAAAAAACCCAAACATGCTGGGGCAGGGAGGGGGGGGAAATCTCTATTTCCATCTACTTGTGGAAGTCAAATTGCAAATACCCTTTCAGTAGTTTTGCCAGACTTCAGCTGGTCAGTTTTCCTGTTTCACCAGTATCAAAACCTAAACCCCACCATACCCATCTCACTGCCTGCCTCACCTGTGCTGGTTCGAGGACCACGACATGCACATCTTCAGGAGTCAAACGCCTTACAGCTACATGAAATTCTCTGTTCATGAGAACGTGAAAGATTAGATCTCAGTTATACTGCAGATATCTCTGAACCAGCTTTTCTTTCTAAAGCAAAGGCACAAAAGCGGCACTATGTAACAGTTTATCGAGAACTCTAAATCCTGACGTTCAGTGTCTGTAGTGCCTCCCTCATTCAACCTTCTAATTTCTCTGCTGCATAAATGCACTCTACAAAAGCTCCAAGATATATCGCACTGATTACGTTTTTTTAATATACATAAAAATACATATACCCATGTATAAATATATATTTTATATATATATTCACACACACATATTGAATAGCATGTTCAAATCTTGTTGAATTATTTCCCCGTTAAATTTTGTTTCAACGAGACTTCCACTTGTAAAACCAGGCACACATTGCACAGCAAATATATCTTTGCTAGGTGCCTAATATGGCCAGGGAAACCATTTTGATTATTCTGTGCCCGCTTATGCATTGTCCTACAAAACAATAAGATAGAACAGCAAGAAACTAGCAATTAAGAGAGTCTGAATGCACATCGGGAATCACTAAAATCCACACTAGCCAACTCAGGAACAATATGACTGATGAATAGGCCGTATTATATTAGAATTGTTAGCAAGTGTTAAAAAATTATCCTTAGCAGATGTCCCTTATGACCTAAATATATCGCACAAAGAACATGCCTGCCTTCTTTTCTAAAAAACTTTTAAGAAATCTTTCCATTTCTATTATTGACTTAAACTCCACAACGCTGCATGTTGGCTATAAATATGCGCATCGAAGATTTATCACACTAAACCTACACAAAAACGTATGAGTATTTTACTGAAAACTATTTTAATGCGTATTTTTCTACTGCATGAATTTACGCTGAACTGAAGCATATAATCCAATAAAAGAAATCAAACTGCGTATTCAGCAAACAGTGAAACAAACGACAAGCTGCATACTACAGGAACTTCAACCAACACACCACAAGCCAAAACACAGCAAAAGTCTTGAAGTTAGATGGCTGACAGCAGCCTTATCTGCAATAAATACATTTTGTAGATACAGCTGATAAGGAATTATATAAATTTAAGATACTGTACACTATTACATGTGCAGCTATGCACACCCAGCTCATTTTCAGTAGAGCTTTAAAGAAGTGTGTTTCCTTAAATTTCGCTGTTATTAAGATTCTATAGACTGGCTCACCACATCACAGCAAAATGACAGACTTGCTCGGTTTGAGCTTTTTCAGTGTCTCCACAACCTTTCACTGCATCACTGCATTTAACAACATATATTGATTATAAATAAATAAATAATGCTAAAATATAAATCTAAACTCTATTAAGGATTTTTCTCTTTTCTATCACAGACTCGTATTTCTCTAGAAGATCTTTTAAGTTGAGTAACCTTTGTGAATCAATTTCTTATCCCTTCAACTCCGTTGCTGCAGTAGGCTTCCTGTTAGCAAAATGGATTTCAGATCTGTTCAAGTATTCAGTTCAACATTCAGTACTGAACCTTGGGCCAGTAACGCGCCTCTGTCTTTCTATCAATAAAATAAATGCTATAAACAAAAAAGGTGCATCTTGGGTTTCATGTGTTCTGTACCTAGAGTATGTATAATTTTCTTGTAGAAGAGAATAATGCTACATAATTTTTCCAGATTATGCAGTTGAAAAACCCATAAAATGTTACGGAGTGGGAAACAAGAACCAAAAAGCTTTTTCTTAATTTACTATTACTTCTTATTTCAAACAGTTTCTATTATTTTTTGCCCAGATGTACTGATTTGAATTGTTCAATAGAACTATAGGCATTTCCTTCATTTTGGCTCTCAGAATAAAATATTAGGGTGTGGGATTTGTTCATTTTGCCATGCTTTTCTTCAGCTCCCTCAAGTTTATTGCGGCATTCTTCAGGGAAGGAAATGGCTAAATACTTGCATTAGCAAAAAAAAAGGAAAGGAGGGGAATGGAAAGAGGTAATAAGAAGGTGTTAAAAGAACACTCTCTTCCTCTTGGTCCAGCCACACTGGGAGAAGCACTACCAAAAGAACAAAAGAGCGTAGAGTCAAAATATCTGGCCAAAGCTACGGGGGAACACAGGGACCACAAGCAATCGGTCTCTTAAGAAAGGAGATGCTACGGACCAAAACAAAACAGGCAAAAAGCAGAGAGAGAGAGAGATCCGGGCAGTCCAGTGGGAATGTCCACTCCTGTAGCACATTGCCTAAGACTGAAGAGTCATAATCAAGGATGAAGGACAGAAAGTTTTCACCAGAATTGACAACACCGTCTTTATGTAGTCTGGGTTTCCTTCTGGATGAAGCTTTATTTCCTCCAAATACAGACATAGCCCAAAGCTACTACATTTCTAACTTTTAGGCACCCAAGAAGGCACCTACCTCGGCTGGGTAAGATGAATATAGGATCTACCAGGATGTCTCCTATATGCTCTAGCAATTAGCTGAAAAGACTCTTGTTTCCTTAAAATACAAATGGTTATATCCAGACTTTTTTCCTGAATTGCAGTAAAGCAAAATTCAAATGCTCAGTAAATTACAAAGTACATCGAGGCGGAAAAAAAAAGAAAAAAGCCAGCAAGTGTCACCTTTGCCATATGTTCACAGGAATATCATTTCGTAAACTAATCTGTAGTAGAACAGTTAAAAGAATTACTTGGGAGCCTCTGCTTTTAATAGGCACTAGCACATTGGATGTTGTTTACCATAATATTTCCACAAGTTAATGATAAAATATAAACACAAGGTTGTTTGCATCTGTGTGATTTAAAGTGTGGAGGAATAAAAAATATTTTCATATTTCAGAGTTCTTGCCTATTTCCAAAACTGAACAAATAATACACTAAATGGATTTGTAAAAATCAAACACCCTTTAGATTCTTTGTAACTCATCAAATATTATTTTAAAAAAGTTGAGTACTCAGGGTAAATAACCTGTACATCTTCTCTCCCCTAATAAACAGGAAGCATAAGGCTTAACGTTTTCAAACCTCTATCACAAACTATAATAAAAGCACAAAATTCAGACATTGCTACCTGAAATCAAGAACAGGTATTAAACATCTGAACATACTTTTATTACTTAATTAGTTATCCTCTTCCGTGCACTTTAATGTCTTTAGTCAGAGTTGAGCTGATTATATTAGCAAGAAAAATCAAATTAAGAATAGCTCATTTGTAATATTTTACCTAAATGGCAGAAAATAAAAAAAAACAAATTGGACTTTCATATTGCTGATTACATAAAAATTAATGAGTTTCTGCAAGTGTTACAAAACCCTATGAAATATCCATACAGCAAACTAAATTATCATGTATCATTATTATAAGTAAAAAGTACATTTAAGATAGAACACAAACTATAAAGTAAAAGTCTCCTGGCTTCAGGTACAAAACTTGCATACAGTGAAATGGTTGAATGCAAAACTGAGCTGGATACAGTCTTCCAGCTCATTCCAACGCTGCTCAAAGATAGTTACAGCAAACTACCTACTACTTAAAATAGATGCTTCTCTAACTTCATTTTTAGGATTATTAAGTGACTGTTCTTAAGCATATTTTTCAGTAAAGTTCAGCATGACAGTTTATTAGATATGTTAATATCCATTGCAATCATGGATTATTAAAAAGAAAATAAAATCAAACAAACCATGACTGAATTTTTCAAGGTTTTTATGTTTAAAACGACTCAAGGAAAAATGCCATGACATGGGTTTTCTTAAAAAAAATTTAAAAAATTTTAAAAAGGTAGTACAGCATTTCTGAGTTTAAAAGCAAATTACACTCACTTCTTTTGCAGCAGAATCGTAATGGAACTGCATTAAAATAAAACTTTAATATGCCTAGTGCTGTAAAGAGCAAAACTATTTCCCTTTTTTGATTCAAAATTAGACGTCAAACAAAAGGATTTACCTACCACTTTAAAGCATTGCCTCTACCGTAAAAAGATTATCCTGAAAATCCAGAAATGCAATAAACAAAGCATTTCAGGCATTTCATGCAATACTACCAGAAAAAGAAGAGTTTATATGCAGTTTCTAAGTCTAGCAGTATAAACCTACTCAAATAAGCTGTCTAAGAAGATGCATTACGAGTGCTACCTCCTCTTTTTTAGTTACACGTGGTAGAATTGGGAAGGGAAGAAGAGAACCTGCAGCACAAGAGAGCTCCTGTCCCGCTTTTAGGATGCACACACCAGAGGCACCCAAGCCTCTGAAGCAAACCCTACCCACCTGCGCGGCTCCCTAGACCCGGCAGCACGCTTAGGCTGATCTAGGACACAAAACCCCACTGCGCCAGCAGAGCCCTATTCAATCCAGCGCACGCGGTAACGTGCACTGCTGTACAAGATTACAGGACCCTTATCAGATGGAAGCGATTTTTATGCCCCCCCCCTCAAGGCCCGGGCTCCCCGGCCCAGCCGCGCGGGCCGTCTGCTGGGCGCGAGCGCCCTCTGACGGGGCCCGGCCCAGCCCGATCGCCCCGGCCCCTGCGCCCCCCCCCCCCCCCCTCCGCCCCGGCCGGGACCCCGGCCCCTGCCCCCCCCCGCCCCGGCCGGGACCCGGGCCCCCGGCCCCTGCCCCGGTCCGACCGCCCGGGCCCCTGCGCCCCCCCCCGGCCCGGCCGGGACCCGGGACGCCGGCCCCTGCCCCCCCCCACCCCCCCAGTCCCGGCCGGGACCCGGGACGCCGGCCCCTGCCCCCCCCCGCCCCTCTGCTGTATTCCAGACAATTAAAAGCGCTTTTTCCTTAGGGCTTTGCATGCAAAGCCATACTTTGGAGTACAGTTGCTGTATCCGATCTAGACCCGCGCATACAGGCGCTTTAGACTGTGCCATGCTAGTCTAAGCATAGACTAGCCAGCCTTTTACCTGAATTTCTTCTTCTTTGCCCAATAAAGACAAAAGCCTCCAGCAGAGGTAAGTCTGCACAGTACAAAAACTTGGGCAAAACATTTAACGCGCTGCGCGCCATGACAATTATGCCCACAGTGTCAATATTGGCTTCCTTTTAGAAAACAAATCGCCCCAGTGACGGGTAAAGTACAAAATAACACAGGGGAGATGAGCAGCTTCATTAAAGAATCTTGATTATGTGATACGTCTTATTACGTGACAATTAAGCACACCTAATAACCAACCTCTCTGTCAATTGCTATATTCCATATCAGTTCTGGCAACCCACAAAAAAACCCTAAAAATGGAAGACTAGACAAGACTGTTCTGTGTGCTTAACAAGCGACCATCCACCCTCTATCATAATCATCTGAATTCCTTACATAAATTAATCCTTACCAAGTTACAGACTATTTCATGAATTCCTTACACCCAAATGATGAAGAAAAAACAAAATCCAACTGACAATTCAATATTCTTTTTACATAGAGCACAAAGTGAAACTCCATAAATGCACGCATAAACCTGATGGGCTTTTGCCAGCACTTAGTAATTGAAAAGTCAACATTTACATAGTATAGCTTTCTTCCTAAATTACTACAGGAACTTATGAAAAACACGGTTGAGGAATTCAGATTAAATGGACTACAATGGGAGCCACACCCAAGGCTGCGATTAGGAGCTTCTGGGTCATCTGTTCTTGTCCTTAGTGAAATAAAACTGAAACTTCATCTAACCGGATTTCTGCATTTCATAAATATTCCATTTTCTTACAATAAAAGACAATACACATGACCTTCTGGTTTTTGCCAACTGTTGTACCTGAAGAGAATAAACCTAAACAAAAAGACAAAAATTTGTGAGCTAAAATTGTGTCTCTCTATTCAGAATGCAGTTACAGCATGCTCAAGTTCTGTCCTGCAACACCACAAGCAAAATAAAGACACGCCTGCAACGGTAACTTTGAGTTCCAACACTAGCAGATTTAAAATGGGAATAACTGGAAGGTTTTTTTTTTCACAAGAAAAACTGATAAAATTTAGCCTTGACAGAAGTCTTTACAGGAAAGAGATGAATCAACACAGCTAGGGGGCCGCAATTTAATGACATCAGGGCTTCTACAGCAAAAGAAAGCAACCTTCATACTCCATTTGGTCCCTATAGGTATATACATACTGTCTGGGAGATTCTGGTTTGACCATACAGGGTTTTCAAGCACCTTAGGGGTTCATACAACCCCTCCAGTTGTACTCACAAGGCTGTTTGTGAAGCTACAGTATTAACTTAATAAAAGAAAAAAATCCAACTCAATAAAAAAGGCTGCTGTCCTCTAAAGATGCTTTTAAAAAGCGAAAACAATCCACCAAACACCACCACGCACGCACCAAGACGCAGTACGCTGCAAAGCATAAGAGCTCATGTGCCTTTGGTCTTGAAGCCCCTATACCATCAAATTGGTGTGGCAGACCACAGGCTTCACTTCAAGAAACACAGCCTCAAGAACAAGTCCTCCAATAAACTAGGAAGGGCCTCAACAGCCCAACACTCACTTCCTTCTCACTGCAGCAGGCAACAGTTCAAAAAGCACACATTCAGTTCATTGCTTTATCTTAAATTGACTTTTTTAAGCATGTTCCTTTGAGCTACCTGAAGCCTCTGCTTCTGCAAGGATCACGTACCGGCAACACTGGACGTAAGCCTCAGCAGTATGAGCTGCTGCTGCCCCTGGCCAATTAAAACTCTGAAAAAAGTACTAAACAGGAGCTACGATGTGTTTCTCTACATCCAACTGCATTCATCTGAGGCTAAACAGAAGCCACAAACAAAGAAAATGGTGTTTTTGTGGAAATGCTGCACTGTTATTTCTAGTTGTTACTGACTGATGATACAACCAAGTGACAACAGACAGGACAGAAAAATACAGGTATTAGAATCTTTAATCACCTAGATATTTCTAACCTGAAAAGCGAAAAACAAAATTAACCTTCTCAGGTAAGAAAGTAAAAATCATGTTGGGGGTAGGGGGAAGGAGAAGGTGGTATCACCTTTCCATCTGAAGCCTCTCAGAGGTCATCTAGAAAACCGCATAGTTACAAAAGAAGTTACAACTTCTATAACTTATTTTGATGTATCATTATATAGCTGTCTCAAAGTTTCTATTGGTGTAATTAGCACAGCACTTAATTTATCTCAGCTGTGTAAGAAAGATACTAAAATATATTGGGCTGAAATAAAAACTGTTTCAAAATACCTTATCAAAATAATGTCTCACAAGATCTATACCAAATCAACGATGCATACCACATTTTTAACTGTTGCTTTCCATGAAAGGAATATACATTTCCTTTAAACAGGGAGAAGAGCTACTCGAGAATAGCACTGAAGATAAAAACAATGAAGTGCAAAGGACTGAACTTAACATGTCACTTAGAGACACAATTTATAGTAAAGAATAATACATCCATTTCTTAGGAAGAAAATGCACCTCATGCATTACACCTTTTTTGTAAACCTGAACTGAAAGAAAGCAAAACTATGCTCAGACAAAAGCTTGGAAGTGCCCTAAAGTGAAAATAATTCTCAGAAAAGCACCCTCACAAAGACAAGCTGAGGTACTGCACCGTTTCACAGAAGTGCCTAAGCCAAAAATCCTTACAGCAGAAATCTGATTTTCCCTAAACAAGAGTTGAATCTATTGGGGGCGGGGGGGGGGAAGCACACAGGAATAGGGGGTGTACATGTAGATAACGGAGATCTGTGTTTTGAGAAATAAATTCAACACCTGAGGATTTAAGTGCACTAGTAATAAGGAAACACAGTTATCTGAAAAGTAAATGCCTGCCCAAAAGTCCAGAGTGCAGCCCCAAAATTTTCCTCCATTAGCTCACACATCATCAACTAAACTTCACCTACAGATTTCTAACACAGAGCTAGGCTGAACCCTCCCACCCCCTCCAAAAATCTTGTGCTCCAGCAGGCCAACCTAGGTGTTTAAGACTTCCCTGACAGTAAAATCTTACAAAAAAAAATACACTTTGTAAAAAGAATCATAGGAAGACAACACTGCAGGAGAAAATTTCCAAGATGAAAAACACCTGTGGATTCATAAATGGTAGACAATCCTCCCACATTTACAGTAAGAATTATTTGAAGCTAAAAAAACCTCTCATGTTTTCTGTAGTTTCTAGAAATAGTCCAATTCAAACTGCACTAAAAAAAAGTGTTCTTGCACTAAAACAAGTTTGGGTATGTTTGGGGTTTTTTTAAAATCAAAAATTTCATTTTTGAAGGAATTCTGTTGCAGCAAATAGTCAAAGCTTAATATTATCTCAGGCATTGACAGCAAGAGACAAAATGGCACCATAACAAAAGCATTTCTAAGCATATCTGAAGAAATGGTTGTTGCTAGCAAGTTCAAAATACGTCTTTATCAAATCAATTCTTAAATGTCATGCATACCTATTTCAAGTTCAAATTAAGGATATTTTCTTAGCACTCTCAAAAATGTGTTTTATATTAGATTTGCTCAGTTTAAAAAAAGAGAACATTAGCTTAAATGTCTCTTGCCCATTATCCAACAGTTTGTTTGCTCAAGTATCACCCTCCTGTATGTAGGCTCAATTCTCTTAACAACAATCACCTGGAGTCCACAAGGCAAATGACTATTTTTCAGGTGACCTGTTTGTAGAGCTCCTGCAAAATTGATACAGAAGAAATTATTTTGGGGGTGTATTCATTCAATTCTCAGCATAGCAGATTAGGAGTTTGCCAACAGGTAACTGCACCATGGTTGCTCCCCATTTCTTCCCCTCAGGAAAAGGGCAGCTGGGGTAGTGTAGCCCTTCAGCCAGTGAAACAGTCCCTGCATTAACACGAAATCAAGTATGACCAACGTCCGCTAAGAAATGCTTTCTGCAGGCCCAGAAACTTGGAATCTCAATAGGAGTGTTTCTATTCCAGAATCTTAGACAAGGGGGGAAAAAAAAAATTTAAAAAAAAATCTACACTAAGCAAGAGTAAAAGACAATACAACATTATTCTGACCAAAGAGAAGCACGTTAATTATCATTCTAGGTGATGGAAGCACTGAAGTGACAAGACCCTTATTCTTTCCTTCCGTATCTGGGTCTGAATTTGTGCAGACATATACAGCCAGTTGTGATACTGATGAAATAACAAGTCTTAGGGGGAGGGCAGTGCCTTGTTTGGTTCTTAGAATCCTGATTTTTGAAGTTCTGGCATATAACAAGAGATTTCTCTGCTGGAGTATCTGTATCTAGAAGAAAAAAGAACCTTTTGAAAATCTGGCAGGATGCTTGCATAGGGAAACATAGCTCCAGGGAAAACAAACAAGGAGTATTTATAAAACATTATTGTTTTTCACACTGGCAAGACAGAAGACAAGTCCATATAGAGCCTAAAAAGGTACCTAATGCTCAGCTGGCAACCTCAAGAGCAATTTTGTTTGGGTTTTCATCTTCCCTAGCCTCTACCACATAGGGCCCGTTCAGCCCTTTGACCTAAGTAAAGGGCTTGCAGAATGAACACGAGTGCTGTGCATTTCCTGAATGGTTCAGTCTATTTAACTGTATTTCACTGAGAAGAATACAGAAAGAACCTCTCTGTGACCCATACGGTAGAGGCTAGGGAAGATGAAAACCAATACAAAATGGCTCTCAAGGCTGGCTTATAGGGTTCAACTACCCGAAAGGAGGTTGTAGCAAGGTGGGGGTCCATCTCCTCTCCCAAGGAACAAGTGATAGGACAAAAGGAAATGGCCTCAATTTGCAGCAGGGGAGGTTTTGGTTGGATATTAGGAAAAATTTCTTCATGGAAAGGTTTGTCAAGCATTGGAAGAGGCTGCCCAGGGAAGTGGTTGAGTCCTCATCCCTGGAGGTATTTAAAAGACGGGTAGATGTGGCACTTAGGGACATGGTTTAGTGCTGGACTTGGCAGTGTTAGGTTAACGGTTGGACTCAATGATCTCTAAAGGTCTTTTCCAACCTAAATGATTCTACGATTCAGCACAGGCAAGCTCCCCTGACCTGGCTGCAAATTCCCTATCACTGCTTAGAGGCATGCATAGGTTCACTTTCCCACTCTGGCTAGAATTTGCTCTTCTTTCTGTGCCTGCAGCATGGGAACAGAAGGTTGACAAGCAAAGACATACAGGTGAGGGAAGCTCCACAAGCATTGCGTTTTGCACCTTACTTAATGCCAGAACTTAATGCCTACTTGCTAAAAAGGGAAAAAGGAAGACTGGTAACAAGAGTCATTTTCTTGGAATAAAGTTTCTCCCAAGCAGAAACAGTTGAACCTTGCATACAAGATCACAGGCTTACAGCTTCAGCATGTTAATCATCATATGGTGAGATGAATCCATCTCAGAAGTTAAGAAATTTATGTCACTCCTTGCTTGCCTAGCAGCTACATGGAAACAATTCAGCCATTTTCTACCAGAAAAAAAATGAAGCATGGGCTCCAATATAAAATTTAGATTACTCCAATCCTTTGAAGAGCTCCAGAAGAGAAGGAATCTTTAAAACATCTTTTAGGCTTTAATAAAATATAGTTCTGACTCAAGCACCATATTAATATAGGACAATTAAGATTCCCTTGTGTTTTGCTTTTTTTTTTCCATACAGCAAATTATATAATCCCACAACAGAAGCAATTAACAGCGAAGAAACCTTACCAAGCTGCAAAGAATTCTTAAAATTATCTGTTTTAAAGGCAGACTCTAAGATTCTTTTATAAGATAAATTATTCATTTAGTAATAACTAACCTCATTATAAGCAAGAAAAAAGCATTTATACTTTATGTAATCTCGCTCATACTGAATTACAAAAATTAGATAGAATCAAGCTTCCAACTGCAACTACTTGGATTATATTGACTCTTTAGTTACTCTTGAAGTTAAACTGTCTCTCTTTAAGCCCTAATGAAGAAGCGTTTCTGCTAGTATCATTAAACATACACACACACACACACGTATATATTACCAAGATTAGAACCCTAAGCCTTTTGAGTTTACTTAATATATTTTATACCATTCTGTGTTAAGCCAATTATATTGACTTACAGCAGCAATAACATTACTAGGACCAGCAAGGAAACACCAAGACAAATAGAAACCATTGATGCTACTTCTAGCTCACTTGGAGAAGCGACAATATCACCCAGATTTCAAGTTAAGCAGTGCCTCAAACTTACAAAGCTCTGCTCTCCAGGCTTTCAGTAAGTACTTGATACATACAAATAAATCTACAGAGAGGCAATCTATATGCCAGACTAGATACCTATGTACATGCGTGTGTATATATATATATATACACACATAATACACACACAGCCATTTTCATAAAAAGCTTTAAAGTCTATATGAATTACAGACCGGAAACTTACGCAAGCTCCTGTGTGGACAGTCTTACTCCCAAGTAAGTGTGTCAATATAATACAGTATTTATCCCTGTAACTCTCCTTACATAGACCAGATTTCCATTGGATATGCAGGATGATACTGTGAGTAACCCGTCGATACCTCAAGTCAAAAAAACCCGCTCTGATAACATAAAAGTTTCTGGTCACTGTGAGGAAAAAATAAAATCCCTTTTTTGCACATACAATTTTTTTTTTTACCTAAAGTTTTGCAAAATTGTAACCATTACCTTCATCAAAGTCTGCATCATCTTCTGTATGCTGAGGGAAAGGGAAGCAATTTGTGATTTCAAGTCTGTCATCCACCACAAGACCCAGCAGGACTCCCTGGACCACTTCATTCCCCTGTCCTTCTTCTTGGTAATGTTTAATGATCTTTAACACAACCTAGAACACAAAGACAAGAAAATTATATTTTGCCATGGTTTTTTTTGTCCTCTAACTATATATTTGGAATTTTTAAATTGTCAAAATGTTGCATAAATTAGAGCTGCAAACCAAGTGAGCTACTGTCTTAAACACCAGCAATATTAATACAGGTTAAAGAACTGGAGGCCATTCTAATATTACAGGAAAATAAAAAAGACCACTAAATGAACAGTCAAAATGCAGTTCTAAACCAATTTTCTGAAACACCCTTCTAAAATGAAATATTGATCTTTTTTACTTTACCTTGTTGCTGTAACCATTAAAAGCTATTTCATAGGGGCAATAAGCTCCCTCCTGAGGGAAACACTGCACAAGAAACTATCAAAACACCTTGAAAGTAACTATGCAGAAACTGTAGAAAATTTTTAAAAGGCACAAAATGCATTGAATTTCAGTTGCATTAACCTTCAAAATTACATCTCATTGCAGTTTTACTTCAGATGATAATGCAATTTATATGTTGAAAACTATGTGTCATAGGCTATTTAAGCATAATGAATGATTTAAAAAAAAAAAAAAGCACAAATTACTCATTGTATTTTTAATATAATTCTCACTTCCCTCCCTAAATCTGAACTCCACAATGAATAATTCTCAGGAGATGATACTGTAAATTGGAACAGTATGAACAAAACCACTCAGAAATAGCCAATCATTTGCCAGAAACACTTTACACTTAAGTAAAATTTTATGCTTAACAACAAGAACCAGAACAAGATAAAAAACTAACCACAATCACAGACTTGAAAGAACTTATACTTTGTCAGCACAAGTGGAGCTTAATTCACTAAATCCTAATCCATCCAAGCAAAATGCACCAAAAAAAGCCTGATGACTATGTTGTCGTTAAAGCAATACTACTTTAATGTCTGCTAGCAAACAGACCAGTGTAAGGTTTTCAGCTCAACCACCCTGAAAAATAGATTTTGCAAATACTGGTATTTAGTGAGCATTCTACAGGGAAAAAAAACCAAAAAGTTAAGCTCGTATTTACATACCAGGAACATATATTTGTCCCTAGCTTTCTCCTTGGCTGTTCAGCAGAACTTCATGTCACAATTTTAAAAACAGCATTAATGAATTCAAGTGCCACTTGAAAAAGGTGACTAGAAAAGAAATTCTTTAAAAACACATTGCCTTCTTGAGGTAAAACGGGAAAACAAGAGCTTCGTATACAGCCTGCTTGCAAGGTGGAAGGAGAATGGAGAACAAATACCTTTTTCCAACCGAGTTGGATCCAAGTATCAAACAGGACTAAGACCCACTGATTCTTTGTTTATTCACAATACCACTCACTTCTGCTTTCTCTTGCATCCAGACACTCACACTGAAGCCTCTCAATCACAGGCAGATAACACTGTTTCACCCCAATACACATTTACATCTGTCCCTCAATTCCTTTGAAGTCATACCTTTTCATCCAATGTATTAAGAGGTCTACAGCACAGAGAGACAGAGAGGTACTCTGGCTACATACATCTCAGTTCATGGGAAAACACTAAGGAACTTAAGATCAGCAGGCAGCGAAGTAGAATTCAACAATGCTGAAAGCACTACAGCAAACACCAGTTCAAGATCACTGAGATGTAGAAAATCGATGCCTTCTACCACATTCAACTTGCATTTAGTGTGAAGTTTTATCATATATTTGCCATAAGCTCTGTCTTCTGCAGTCAAGGAATCCATAACTAACTGGACAGCATGCTCTCTGCCTACTGTGTAGCTATTCTCAACACCTTTACAGTCTCATAAGCTTCACCTTTTCCAGTATTTTTCTCCTCATTTGCTCTTGAGTTTTCTACGCACGCTGGCTGTCCCTGTTACTGTGAGTCCTGTTTGCCTGTTGAGTCCATTCCAGGAGCACTTGTGATACGATGCCAATTTTATTGCAGCATTTCTGATGATAATTGCTCACAGAACGCAGCAGCAAATGAAAAGAGCATGGGCTGTCATAGAGTATCAATGATTTTTCAGGGAGATAAAACTAGCAGTTCAAAACTCTTAAATGCTAACCAAATACCCCAATACACAATGAAGCTATTACACAAGTCTGCAGTTTTCAGTCTCCAGCCTGAAGACCACAGCAGATATTATCCAGGGAGATACAGACCCCAGTTTAGGCCCACCTGCAAGCTTGTCTTCTAACGGAGTCTGAGAAAGGTAGCAGGGAAGGTCATGAACTCACTACTCCAACTTTCACACCCGTTAGCAAGCTGCAGAATTTCAGGTTTATGACTGCACTGGAAAATACATTAGCTACCGAAATAATTTATAAAAAGATAAATGAACAAGTCTGAGAAACGCATCCAATGACACATGATTCTTGTTTTCATTTTCTTCATTCTGGAGTTTTATTTAGCGCGTAAGACACAAGTCTTTAGTACAGCAGGCTCTTAAAATTGGACTGAAAAACCTGCCATCAAAATACTACCATATGACCTAGAGGAAAACATGCACTGGAACTTGTGTTTCAGTACTAAAAACAGACATTCAAGTGTAAAGTAGAACTATTTCTCTAGTGATAACAAGACCAGTTTCAAACATTAAAGCTGTCGTTTCCATTTGTTTGCTAGTCTAGATACAGCAGGCAGAGCCAATAGCTATACAAACGACAACGCCATGACATTTCCTGATTTGACTGTACAAACCAATACTTCATCTTGAGTAAATCATGCATCTGCCAAAAAAATGAACACTAGCTTGTATCTAGACATTTCTCAGAAAAGATAGTATGTTTATGAAGCATCAGAACAGAATCAGAAGAGTTTTATTGGTCTGAAAATAAATGTAAGAAGTGTTTATAAAAAATGCAAGTAACACAACAGACTAAGAAATACAAATCAATTTTCCCAAATGACACAGAAAAAAAATCCCAAAGAAATCTAAATGAACACCAGTATAACCCATCTTTCATCCAATGCTGATTCACTTTCCAAACACTATTTACAATTTCCATCTACCTATTCATCTACTAAGAGACATCGCCTCTTTGTACCAATTATAGTTGTTTTTAAATACCCTTAATAGCTATACTATTGCTACATGAAATTAACAGTAACCAAATCACATTTCAACTGTTACTGTTATTTAAGTAATGCAGCTGGTCAAGCAGGAAGGCTATGTACTCAAGTGCATACGTTTTCATGTATCAAAGTAATTTGACTTACCGTTTAAAAAAAAAAAGTCAGATTTCTAAATTCTGATACCTCTGAACACATAAGTCAATAATCATATGCAGTTTGATTTAGTAAATACAATTAGGGTATAAGAAATACTCAGGCACACAAATACTCTTTACAAAAGCGTACACAAGTAACTCCTAAATAAAACTGAGAAGTCCCCCAGCCTTTAAAATTTAGTGTTCAAAATACCAAAGCCATTTAATCACTTGAAGTAGCCACTTGTCAGATTTTAATGGCCATTAATCCTCAATTAACAAAAAAAAAAAAGCTTGCAGTTCAGCAGTGCTTCTAATCTTCAAATCTTCAAAGCATTGCTCAAACATTAAGAATGAAGTCATACTACAAAAAAGAACCATTCTGAAACTATTAAACACTTCAAAGATACATATTTTAGCTGTAGGAGTATAATGCCAAATTTTAACTTTGGCTACATCCCAACATCAAAAGTTTGTATCTCATTACAGAAATACCTGTAATAGCTGAAGTACCATAAGCCTTTGGGGGGTCCTGGGAAGATTCCGCTGTAAGGACATGAATTTGTCAAAATGCACATTTCTGTATTTCTCTAAAGAGAGACAACAGTAAATCAAAGCACTGAAGATTCGTTTATGATTGTGTCCCAAAGAGCTGGAAGTCACTGCACTGAAAACAGATTTCCAATACCTGTGCTGCGCCTTACAGATGCAACATCAAACAAGAGAGCGCTTCTGTTCGCCCACTGGATACGTGATGTTAACAAGCTGATTTAGTCTGAAATCAAGTACTTAAATCTTTTTGAATGCTTAACATTTTTTCCCACCCAAGAAAGCTTTGTCTGCACAACCACTAGCACCAATTGCCAGCATCTGGGGAGAGGATGGAGAGAAAGTGTACATAACACTGAATTACGTAGCTGTTTTCAAACCAACCATAATCGGCATCGACTGTGGAAGGTGCCACAATGCCCACACCCTCTCAGTATTTAACACTAGTGAAACTGCGATCCATATTTAGCTTGGCAAAAGAGTCTTGAAAGCTATTACTGCTAATAGTGCCTGATGTATTTTGAATACATCAGTATCACATATGGAGCCTTCTCCATATAAATTCTTAAAACTCAAACCATGAACTTTTACATTTAAGTACTACAGTATGCACAATTTTACTTAAAGCCCTAGCATTAGATTGTCTAAACTTCAAGAGGAATCATTACTGTATTTTTGTAAATGGATAGATCTCAACTGGCATGACTAACAGCTCATGTAACTGAGTTTGAATTGTGCTAAAATCAGAGATGCCTAAAATTAAGACACCTACCTGACACACACAAAATGCATATATGGCACATCTGGAAAAGGAATTAGCTCACCTGTTTAATAATATCCAAATGAAGACATACCAGATTTTACACTAATTCAGTGTCCCTGCCTGCTTCCCCAGCACACACTACAACAAAAGCAAATCTAGAGCCTGTGTTGTACTGAAAATTAACCAATTAGCTACACAGAAATTGAATTTAATTAAACAGTTCTGAAATCCTCAGGTAAGCACAGAATGGCTTTGTTTTTAAACAAAGACTTGAAAAAAAAAAAGAGAAAACTAGAGCAAGCTATAGTGAAACATGGGCAAAGTTAACATTTTTTAATAGCTGCAGATGAGGTTTTTATACACTACAGATAAGCGCTTATCCTACACTCACAAAAGACAAGTTCTGGAAGCTGACCAAGTAAAAACTTGCCTTGAGCTGATTTGTCTCCTGGCTATAGCACCACTTGATAAGATGGTAACAAAGTCCCTCAACTTTCCTGTCAGGAGAAAAGGGACTCTGAAGTAAATTACCACTGCAACGGTCAAGAGTAAGAAAACATATGTCTAATGCACATAACGCACTTTCCTCCAGATGATTAAGGAGACAGATGTTTATAGACACACATAAAAAATTCCAACTTAATCACTGCAGTGCACAGAAACATATTCTAGAAAGCACTGACAGATACCGTGTCAAAAGCGCAAAATCAACAGGATGATACCCTAACCCTCTAGGTGTTGGATATGAAGCTTCATGGCACCAGACTGCCACTATATAAAGTTGTGCCATGCGGTGAACCAAAGAGTAGAGGCGAAACGCTATACTGATCTCGAGAAGTATGACGATCTCTACTGAAAATCAAACCCTGAATTCACTGAAATGCATGTTCTAGATCATCTGAAGAGATTTTTGAGTTTTTTCTAGATTCTGTTATTCAACAGTGCTGATTTTTTGACCATTCCTGACACGATCGATGTCTAAACATCTATTCTTTTCTTCCTCATGCTTAACTTCAGAATAAAAGCTCTTACAACTGTTAGACCAATTTTATCTCAGGGGAAGTTAAAAAAAATATATATTGTTTTCCATTAAGAACTTCAACATCTTAAAGTAATTGTTCTGACAGATATCTTCAATCCTAACCATGATTGGTGGCCAAAAAAAAGTATTTTAATTCCCTGATAAGTAATCAGAACGATACTTAATCTGAACATACTGTACAAAATGTAAGGCCAAAAGGACAAGACTGAGTAGACCTAAAAACCAAGGTAACTTTTAAAAGAAATAACGAGGCTTAGCCCTCACTGTTCTGTCTAGCAAGTACAACAGTCATCCTTTGGACAGGCAGCCTCAAACGCCCCACAACGTTTTACCTTTATCTTGACTGGCTAGAGCCCTAACAACAACAATTACAAAGCCTTTGAAAATACAGTTCTTGGAATAGTAAGCTTACATTTTATGTCACTCAACAGCTAATAAACACCAGATGTTAAAATCTTATTTCTGAACTTGACAGAAATCTGGGGCTTAAAAAACAATAATTATATAGGAGGCATAACAGAATGCTGCATGCCATTCCATATCATCTCAATCAGGTGCAAATATCAAAATCTCTTTTTGACGCAAGAGTGAAAATTTCCTGGAGCTGAGCCTGAATTCAACTATTACTAACACTGCATATTGATCTGAGGTGGTCCTCAAGCATGTTTTCACACAGAAATTATAAATCATAGGATTCTGTTGGTTTTGTCTCATGTAGGTCCTAAGTACCAATTCACTTTAGAAATCCATGTTAAATTGAACGGAAAATATTCCATCTTGAACCATAGGCCTTTTTGGGGGGGGGGGGGCAGTGAGGGGTGTTACATGCTCCTGTCGTGAATACTTTTGAGTATTAGGAAGCATATGAAAAGCATCCAAAGCTTTTTGCTCTCTGGGTGACTTATTGCATCAGTCGGTACCATATCACCTGCTTAGTTAGTAGACCTCAGGATTTCAGATGATTTAACTACAAAAGGGAATATCAGTAACCTTCAGAAAGTAGTGCAGGTTCACAGTATGTACGTTAGGCTGAAGGAAACTACCCAAATCATAACAGATTATTGATTTAATATCAGTATTTTCTGTCACTTCTACTTGGTTTAGGAACTGTATCACCCTGTAATTACAGGAATCTCGATGGTTTCCCATATTACCTCCTGCCTCATAAAGTGCTTATAGCTATCTAACTCAACACTTTCCTATGTTTGGTTTCCCCCCTCACCCCCCCCCCAACAGGACCCAGAAGGTGACAATATCCACAAAGAGCATTATGCTAGCTAGAATATACCTTGCCACTTTAGCTCAGTAAGCAGCTGACTCAAAGCACAACTCCAAGTCAGTGTGATTCTGGGAGAGGCCAAGCAGCAGTTTATCACTCCTTCCTGAACATTAACTGGTTACGTGCACTCTTTGGGGCATGGCTGGAAAAGCTGTACCTTGCTTACCCTGAAGCTCAGTACTTTTCTAAAGTAGACATTCAGTTAATTTTTCATTTTCTGTAACCATTACACAGATTATGTGTATCTCAGCTACACGTTCGATGCAAACTGAATGCAAACCACTACATAATGCCCTGTATACAATACTTCATAAGTATCCGCTCTTTCAGTTGTTTTGTCACTTCTCTTAAAAAGAGGAGCTACTTCCAAACTGCTGTGATTTCAAGAGCTCTAGAATTTCCCTTCAAGCAAGGGGTAAACCCAGTCTAACAAAAACAGGGCCTTCCTCTATGGTGATACAGTCTGCCTGCACCTTCCAGCAGTTCGAGTCTTCCAGCGAAGGTGGTCGTTCACGCAGTGCCAAGTCCCGGCTCGCTATGGACACTGCCAAGCGATTGGCACATACGTTGTATTTACTGGGAGCACACCCAGCTGCTGTACACGTGGGCTAGTGTGGTGGTTTGACCCTGGCTGGATGCCAGGGGCCCACCAAAGCCACTCTATCACTCCCCTCTAACCAGACAGAGAAGAGAAAAGTAAATCAAAAGGGCTCGTGGGTCGAGATAAGGACAGGGAGAGATCATTTTATCAGTTACCATCATGGGCAAAACAGACTCCACTTGAAAATAATTAATTTATTATCAATCAAAATCAGAGAAGGAGAGGAGAAAAAACTGCTAGATCTTAAAAACTTTCCCCCCACCCCTCCCTTCTTTCTGGGCTCAACTTCACTCCCAGTTTCTCTATCTACTCCCCCCAGCGGCGCAGGGGGATGGGAATGGGGGTTGAGGTCAGTTCATCACACGTCGTCTCTGCCGCTTCTTCATCCTAGGGGAGGACTCTTCCCCTGCTCACGTGTGGGGTCCCTCTCACGGGAGACAGTCCTCCACGAACTTCTCCAACGCGAGTCCTTCCCATGGGCTACAGTTCTTCACAAACTGCTCCAGCATGGGTTCATAATTTCCACAGGGTGCAGTCCCTCAGGAGCAGACTGCTCCAGCATCGGGTCCCCTGCGGGGTCACAAGTTCTGCCAGCAAACCTGCTTCGGTGGGGGCTCCTCCCCCCATGGGTCTGCAATGGCTTGCCAGGAACCTGATCTGGTGCAGGCTTCCCATGGGATCACAGCCTCCTCCCTTTGGGCATCCACCCACTCTGGCGTGGGGTCCTCCACGGGCTACAGGTGCTCCACCATGGACCTCCCTGGGCTGCAGGGGGACAGCCTGCCTCACCACAGGCTGCAGGGGAATCTCTGCTCCGGCGCCTGGAGCCCCTCCTGCCCCTCCTTCTTCACTGACCTTGGTGTCTGCAGGGCTGTTTTCTCTCGCATCCTCTCACTTCTCTTCTCTCTCTGGCTACTGAGCCGCAGACGTTTTTTTTTTTCTTCTTAAATATGTTATCCCAGAGGCGCTTCCACTGTCGCTGATTGGCTTGGCCTTGGCCAGCAGCGGACACAGGGAAAACTTCTAGCAGCTTCTCACAGAAGCCACCCCTGTAGCCCCCCCACTACCAAGACCTTGCCACAGAAACCCAATACAGTTAGCTTCTCACTCATTCTATTACTGGGACACTTCAAAAGCTGTAGGGATTTAAAAAAAAAAAACACAAAGCCTATAAAATAAAAAGGCCACTCCAAATTATAAAAATCACTGGTTTTATATAAAACCAGCCATAGAACACAAAATAAACCATTAGGTAATACCTAGAACTAAAACTGGTAAGTACCTTATCTAAAATATAAAATGAAAAAGATTTTACTACTGACATAAATAGGTAGGTGGAACTCAGCCTGAAGTACTGAAATAGTACAGACACTAAGCCTGTTTCTGTGCAAATACGACATTAGAAGGGGAGATTACTGGGTTTTAGTTAGAGGCCTGTTAGTTTTTCATAAGCTGTGCTTCTCGACTCTGTCAGGAATGTACAATAATCAGCTAATGTCTGTAGGTACCATGAACATCTGTTTAAGTCATTTATTTACTCATGTCCAAGCGAGCTGCTCGTTCTTGCAAAGGGAAGAAGTTAAACACAAACTGCAGTGCACAAAGGAAAAAGTTATTAAACAGTGGAGAAAAGCAAAATTTAATAAAACAGAAACATAGAAAAAATGTCAAAAGTTAATCAAGATGTGTTTGACCAAACAGACCAATCTCTTCCCAATTTTTGTCCTGCTACATTTTCATTTGTTCTTCTCAAAATGCACAACAGTTCAGGTTAACAACCATGGTGATGGTTTTTCGCAAGCCATTAGTACACTTAAAATACTGCCTCAATGTAAGTAAAAATGCACCATTACATTTGTGTATTTAAATTCTCTATTGCCCTGTTCACACGCTGGTATAATGTATTTCTCCGTAATAGAAAGTTTCATAACACATTTCACAGTACATGGATTCATGCTCATTCCCATGGAAACCATCAGGGCCACAGGCATGGCAGAATCACTTCCTTGTAGAAACATTTCTGCAAGGCAGCCCCACGATTTCCATCGTGCGAGCAGCAGGGCATTAGATGTTATTAGCACACTGTTAGGAGGCAGCAATAGGGCTGTAATAAGATTAACGTCCAAAATTCTGCTAGTTACAAGCGGGACAGAACATTTCCCCCAGACTACGTAGTGTATTATTTCTCCTATTTCACAAATTTCGCCGAACTCAAACCTTTTGAAAACGTTCAGTACTTTAGGCAATTTTTGTAAATTGCCAATGTAATTTATATTTATTATTTTTAATGAATTCAATACGTAACCGTCATTTCAAGAATGAAAGCTGAATAATACACTTCTGTAGAGGACAACATATGGAAATTATATAGAAGCCGTGAAGGCAGGCACAGTTTCAACATTTTCCACTCGATATACCAGAGCCTTACGCTTATACTTCAACATGCAGTCATACGTATGTTCTGTGTATTAGTGAATCACCATCATTCAAATATTCACAGTGCTCATTGAGCTAGTAGTGTATTTGCAAGAAAAAGGTTTTCTCTTCAGCATCAACTTCTAGCAGGTTCCTATAAAAAGAGTTAAAGACGACAGCCAAAAGCAGCAGCAGAAATTTTTATTTAACAGCCTGGTTTTTAATCAGATTGTGCCAAATTGTTATCATTTTGAAGCTGCAGAAAGACTGCAAGACAGTTACCCTTATCTACTTGACCTTCAAAAATCAGCAGAATAGGGCAGAGCTAGATGGGGAGGAGGGAGCGTGGGCCAATTGGAGACCACTGATCTTTTCCAAAGACCATACCCTGCACAACAGAACTGGAATGCATATGCTATTTAAGGGTGTGTCTTAAAATCATGACTTCCATATGCATTCAACAGATGCTTCCAAATAACCCTACTGGACATGACTTCCATGTCATTTAAATAATTTATAGCCCTTTGTGCAGCAATTTTTTCCACATTTGAGCACTTACCCTTTCTGGCAAATGCTTGGTTATGTGCTAAGGGGCTGCAATAGAGGCAGATCCTCCTAGTAACAGGTAGTGCACTCCAGAGAACAGAGCCTGGACTGAGTCGCAGTTTTCCTGCTGACTTAAAGTATAAAATTGAGGAAAAAAAACCATGAAAGTCAGTTATTGCTGGTAAGCTTCAGCTTCCCCATCTTTCAAACAGAGATAAGACTTGCCTTTGTATCACCATCTATCTGAACATGGCCGTGTGAAAACCACTTCCAGAAGAGCTCCATTTCTAATAACAGCTACTGTGACAGTGAGATTAAAAACAACCATTCTAATTTTATCTCCGAGAACGCCAATGGATAAGGCAGTATGGCCTTCAGGTTGTTCCCAAAAAGCAGTATGTCAGCTGCAGTAAATACCCTGTATGGCATCTAAAGTTTAAAAAGCTTTAAAAGTTAACTATTTACATTGATAATAATGTAATAGTAAAAAATAACTGAGTCTTAAGTGCTCAAAACTCAGCCCTATGTTAATGAAGAATTTTGTCAATGGCATTGCTTATTTTCCTCAGATATGCATTAAATACCCAAGTATTGACAAGAAGTGACTTACACCTCCAACTAAGATCCTAAACACCAAATGGGCACAACATGTGCTTAATAGGATGTTGTGGTGTAAGCTTGGCTGGCAACTAAGCACCATGCAGCAGCTCGCTCACTCCCCCCACAATGGGACGGGGGAGAGGATTTGAAAGGTAAAAGTGAGAAAACTCGTGGGTTGGGATAAAGACAGTTTAATAGGGAAAGCAAAAGCCACGCACACAAGCAAAGCTGAAACCAGGACACAGGAACAGGTATGCACATTGCCTGTTGCACAGACGCAGGGCTCCATGGAGCGGGAAGGACGCACAGCAAATGGACTGCAAAGCAGGGTACAACATTTAAGCAGAACAGAGGCAGAGACTGACAAGCCTCATATGCTCATAGCAACATCCCAACCCTCCTTTTCCAGTAAAAGACCAAATATTTATAAAAGCCTGTTATTAGGCTGTTATTGCATGCACACAGCAAAATTCAGGTGCATCTTCACACACCAGTGAGTAAATAAGCCTCTCTATTAACTTTAGAATTAGATTAAGCCAAAAAAAAAAGTTAAAGTGAAAACAGTTATCTTAATAAGCATCCACATACAAGTTTTTCAAGAATATTTCCACACTTACTCCTAAATAACCTTGTGTATGCATGTTGCAAAAGACATTACCAAAGTTAAACCAGTTACTCTTTTGCATTCTTGATTTTAGACTATTGGATAATCCTATAAAATACTAACCAGAATTCTTAATATACAGGCATGAAATTTCCCAATTTATTACAATGTGTTTACTTTCCATTAAGATGATACCATTTAATATGCAGCAACATAACTGCTAAGCTTTGTTGTTAAAAGCAGGTATCACATCTCTGCAATCTTAATGCTGCCTGAAGATTCATAATAAAGAACAGCATGCTCAAAACTGTACCATCGCTGAGAATCTATTTTGAACATGTGTGTAAATATGGAAAAATAACACACAAAGTAATCATATCCAAAAAATGCCTCTGGCAAAGAAAATTAATAAAAAAAGACTACAGCAGCAATGAGTTGAAGATACATTATCTTCTTTCAAAGACTAGAAAAAAAACAAGAGACTTGTTCCTCTTCTTATAAGGCATGAAAGATGTTCATTTTATATATAACACAAAGGGTCTTACAGCAGGCCATGGGCAGAAAAAGAGCAGGTACAGCTGCTGAATCTTGTATGCTTCCCTCAACCATACCATGCTGCTCGTCAGCTGCAAAGGTCTAATTTTGTTACAATAAACTGGAAACCACAGGAGAATATTTGATAATGTTTCAGTGTGCAAGAGGACATAATGCATTGTCTGAGCAACAAAGCCAGCAATTGTCACCCCCCTGCTCATAGATACCCGAGTAAAATTTAACACCCAAGTAAGACACAAGGTAATGCTTGTGATCTCATTTGTTTCTGATGTAACATTTTAATCACTAAAATGTAGTAAATTATCTGAAAGATATTTGGTGGAAATATCCTTTTCCTTGGTATTAACACAGCCAAATAGATATCACGAGCATGATTTACTGTTTTCAACAGCTATGCATACACAATTACAAGACAAGAGACCAGTTTGATACGCACATAACAGGAACAAAAAATAGTGAGAGGTTTAACTGTTAATGACAGTAGCATAGAGGGCAATACATTTCTCCTTGCACACATTCAAAAAAAAAAAAAAGGATGTTTTGAAATAATATTTTTCCCTTCAAGTCTTGAAGTGTAACACCGCTCAACACATTTAAACCACCTCCACATTTAGATTAACTCCTTTTGTCAGCACACTCGTTCCACGGTATGAAGTGATACCAGATGTTCTAGTTTTAAATGCCTCACTAGAGTATACCTACCATGACACTTAGTAGATGCTGAGTGCACCAATGCAGTCTTACAAACCATTTAAAGTTTGTGCTCTGTTAGCATGTATACCTGTTTTGTATTGACAAGATATAATGAAATTTTAATCCTCAGACCACCATGATGCAGGTACTTTACCTGTTTCAGGTTAAGAAATCTCAAAGGGGATAGTATCTATGTTTAAGAATGAATCAGTAGCAAGAAAAAAAGAGTTTACAATTTAAGAAAAAAAAAAAAAAAACACAAATGTCTCTTCCTTGCTGGAAGAAACCACTCACAGATGCAGAACTGAAGGAACCCTAGGTTAGCAAAACAACAAAAAAAGAAAAACCAACAAATGGATCTTTTTTATTTTGCTTTAAATAGAAACATGCCAATGTAAAAAGAACACAGAAAACAGATCACAGAATCATAGAATCCTAGGTTGGGAGGGACCTCAAGGATCATTTGGTCCAACCTTTCTAGGCAATAGCACAGTCTAGACAAGAGGGCCCAGCGCCCTGTCCAGCTGAGTCTTAAAAGTGGCCAGTGTGACAGAGTGAACCACTTCCCTGAGGAGATTATTCCAATGGTTGACTGTTCTCATTGTGAAAAATTTCCCTCTCATGTCCAATTGGAATCTCCCCAAGAGCAACTTGTGTCCATTCCCCCTGTCCTCTCCATGTAACTCCTTATGAAAAGGGAGTCTCCATCTTCCTTGTAGCTACCCCTTAGGTACTGGTACATGGTGATGAGATCCCCTCTAAGCCTCCTTTTCTCGAGGCTGAACAAACCCAGTTCTCTCAGCCTGTCCTCACGAGGCAGATAATATTCTTGGCACACTTCATTCAACTCTTTACCACTTCGGTTTGTACCGCTGTTACTCTGGGAACAGACAAAGCTAACTCATAGAATCCAGCAGGTCAGGCACTGTGGGACGTTTTCCACAGAGTGCTACTGAAGGTGAGGAGCTCTTTAGGATGATACGTTTGATCACAGTAAGTGAAATATGGTACCATCTCAGAGTCTGATGGCCTAAAGATTCATGTATGCCTCACCCACTGCTATCCACAAAGGCTTCTGTTGAAAGCTCTAGCAATAGTCACTAACTACAGAATGGCAATTACCAGAATTAAAGCTTTCCGCATTAGCAGCTATGAAGATAAGGAATAGAAACCTATAGTTGTTTTGAGAAACTTACATAGCTTTTGCTACTTTCTACAATATGTAAAATCTGTGTGCAATGGGCATAAGTGTAAAAATAATTAATACTCAGTAGTTTTATATAAAAGGAAGCATCATTCCCATTAGTGAAATAATATGAGCAATGCACCTATTAATGCTTTACCGTATTGTTAAATCTCCAATTACGTTGTTATGCAAGAACAATGCATGAGAAAACTATTCAGTCAACACTGTGTTCTCCAAAAGTATTGCTGGATATAAACTTTCTAATGCATAAATAAATTCAAGATGTTAGGTTTTTAAAAAGAAAAAAAAGTCATATATTGGTGCTTAAGGATATAGTTGGATGAGGAATTGTTTTCCTTTACTTTTACTCTCCTTCCTAGACTATCCTCATGCAGAGGATTTGCAAAGAATGGAACCGCATCCCAGGAACAACATACTTCCTTGTAACCACTCTGAAGGAAAACTTGATTAATAGAAAACTCTTACTTGCCCTAGAAGCCAGCACACTTGCCTTGCTAGAAGATCCCCATGTCCCAACCCACAGCTATATTATTTTCCCAGAAGAAAGTTTCCATATACCTGTTATCTACAAGCTAGTGGTCAGATGTGACCTGCAATCCACCACATGGAGTCACTCTGTTCTTGAATATTAGTTCGATTTCTATATTACATAAGATTTCATGCTCATCCATTTAAAATGTCACTCTTCCTACCTGATGCTACGTCTCCGAGTGATACATCAGATCATCTCTGCTTTTACAATTTTGTATTTTGCCCAATATCACTACTAAAATTGCAAGAACTGCAGAAATACACAGAGGAGGCCCTTGGTAAGTGCAGCGATTTTAGACATTGAGTAGGGTTAAACGTCTCCCTAAAAAAAGGTTTCTAGAAAAGTCTCCAAACTCTAATGGAAATTCAAAATCTCTCATTAGGACTGCACAGTTTCCTGGTACTTTCAACTGCAGAAAATTTAAAGACTGGAGAATCTGCATGCAGCTTCCTTATCCAAAACTAAATTTTCATGTATCCCAGGGATAAGCTTACCCAAGAGTACAAGTTTGCAAGATTAGGCTATGTAGCAATGGGAAACCAGCCTGCAAATGAAAAACAACTGAAGCCTCACAACACCCTACAGTCACCAACCTGCTACTTCCAGTAAAGCAGTGTTATACTGAGCCTAAATAATATTCATACATATGATTATTTTGTTGAAAAGAACACTAACATTGCAAAGTAAATGCTGAAGAGTTACTACAAACATGAAACAAGGTTATTCTGCAAACTTCCTTTGTAATAATGCAGCAAACAGGAAGACAAAACTTTTTAATGACAACAAACTACCTCATTTTATTTGCTCGCACAGTCACAGTGCAGCTACTTTAGTACCAGAGTTTCTCTGTCCTCTTTGCCTTATTTACTCAGTTTGCTGTGTGAGAGAAAGGATGCAAAGATACTCCGGAGCAAACAGTTGGCACTCATGCAGTTAAAGGATATAATCCAGCGCATATGTAAAAGAGTTCAAATAAAAATTGCAACAGCAGAATAGTAATTTTGAAAAAAAAAAAAACAAACCAACAACAACTTACAATTTAAGAGATAAATATCAGGAAACGCAGCTGATCAGAACTGTTCATTACACTCTCTTCTATGGTTATAATGGTTCTTATTTAAAATTGCAGATGCAAGAAATCCAAGTACCTTTATCATTAATCCAAAAAGCACAAAATTAACACAGTATTTCCTTTTTGCCCTCTCTCATTTCAAATTTTCCGTTGGAAAACAATTAAACAACAGTGTCAGCAATATTCCATAGAGTGGTGTTTCATGACACAGCCATAACATCAACCAAAAACAGAATTATTTTTTGTTACATTATCTGCACAGTGTAATGCAGATCCCAAATGAGTACAAGACAAAGAATGAAAAAGAAGAAAGATGATGTTTGCTACTTTTAAGGAAAAAACACCAAGATATGAAAAAACCTGCAGCAGTTGTTGTGATGCCACGAACCAGTTATTTTCAATATAGTGATCTGTATAAATCAACAATACAGACCCACTAACCACACTCCCAGAAAATACAATTTTGAGAAACAGCTACAAAAGTTTTAGGCCTGCAATTGAAGTTTGAACTTCAGGCTTAAGGTCAGTTTCGTAGAAATAAGGAAAATTAATATTTATACCCAACTTTACAAATTCAGACCACTCAGACTAATAAGTGTAGGTACAAGAGTATTGTAAAATTTCCAGCAAATTTATGGACTTTTTTCTGCATTTTGACATCCCTAAATGCAATAATTTGGTAACCTAACCTTCTCCCTTGCTTTCTTTCAAGAAACAGGAACGCGCAAGTATCTCATTTTCGTAGATTAACACAGAAGGTCACTTGACTGCACAGGTAGATACGCAGAAAACTACCACATCTATTCAACTAACCTGAAAAATTCTTTCCATTCAAATGAGTAACTACTGCTTATGTTCTTAAATCCATCAACTTACAGTTTGCAATTAATTGCACCTCACTGAAGGAAAAGAATATGTCAGTGAACCAAATCTGATTAATTTCAGAAGCTCAATTTCAAAAAAAATCAGCCCCTACTAAAGAATTTCTAGAAGTACAACAAGAGTCCATCAACATCTCTTGCAAAAGATGAAAAAGATAAGCAAATTATGGCACTGCTTTACATTTATTTCAGACAGCGTGTGATAATAATTACCTCTTTGGGGAAGATCCTGGGAGGGGCTTTTGGGTACCTTGCTATGAAGGGTCATACAACTGTGAAACTGGAAGTCTAGCAAGCTTATAAGCATTGAAGAAATGGCTCACAAAGTCATGCACAACCTAGTCTAAACTACACCCATGAATTTTGTCAGAAATATATAAGTGTTCAAGCTCTAATATGGTTCTCTTATATATCTGGACCCCGCTAGCCACACAAAAAAAATCAGAAGAGCCTCCAGGAAGCGTAGTAAAAGCTACACATTACAACACTTGTATCTGTTGCTACTTCCCCATTCAGCAGGAAAAAGGGATTGAACAATCTGCTGTACATGAGCAACTGGGAAGAAAGCCTATGTTCATGCCTTCCATGCATTCCCTGCACACACACACACCAGACCTGTGCTACCCTTTCTCCTCCCTATGTGAAGCTTAGAAAAAGTATGTGCTATATATTCTTTCATTCAATGAAAAAGTGAACAGAGACGACAATTAATTACCTACAAGGGACTCCTAGATGTCTGGTCACAGCCACAACTTTTCCAATCTCTGAGTGGCATGTCTGCAATTAAATACAGTTGCAATCAACTGTGAATGCACCTGGTACATCTGGAACTGGCTGCCCTGATCCACCAGGCAGGTGAGAGTATGCAGAAGCCCCAGAACTAATGATAAACCAAAGCAATTTTTAGTCTTCATATGCCATTCTCAAATGGCAAAAGATGATCATAAGGTGGTCTTAACCCTGTACTTCTTTTAAAACACAACCACAAAACAGTTTGAGGTGGCCACATCAGGTACACATTCCAATAATACAAGACACTGAATCAGTAGAATTATTAGTCTAGTTCCCTATAGAAGGAAAACTTACACAATTTCCGTGTTCATAGATGTTCTTCCACCTATACTTCCAAAGTTGCTGGTAATTTTACTAAACTTAAGATAGTAAACTTATTTCTTCAAGAGAGCTGTCTTTCTTATGGGCTCCATCCAAGCGGATAGCTGAGCAGAGCTCATTCACCTTCCAAAAATGCCTTTAGAAAGCAATCTGCACAAGGTAAAAAAGCTTACGGTACTCGAAATGGACAAGGAGCTTTAAGAAGGTGTGAGCTCTAATTAGGTCCAAAAGCCTATTGCAAACCAGCTGCAAAAACCCAGTCATGTTTTTTATTTTTCAGTTCTTATATTAAAAGCATCATTTGTTCTGCTGTAATTATTGCAGATGGACACTCTCTATAAAATTTTCAAATTACTGTTTCTAAGAACTCCAGAAAGCATTTAAGAGTCTTCATAAAGCTCCTTGTAGTCAGAATCAGCACAAATTTGAGTGATCAGGTAAATGCTAATCTCTCAAAAAAGCAGAAACACAAAAAGGCTGCTTACCCACAGCCATACAGAAATAAAAGAAAAAAAAAAGAAATATCCTATACACATGATCACCACTACTGTGAACACAAGTTTTCTTTGGGCTACTTGAGTGGAGAGAACACGCTGGAATCTCTATTCAAATTTCTACAGCAGGAAGCAAAGGCAACAAAATGGGATGTATTGCAGTCATCTTCTGATCTTTTTCTCAGCATGGTCAAAAACAAATACATGAAAACTGACATCTCATCTAAAAGCAAAAGCACGTTATAAATGTTAGTTTCTAGAGGGTCATTTTTTAGCCTGCAATTTCTAATTTCTTAGAAAGACTAGACAACCTACATTGGCACCTCAAAGATGCCTTATTTAGCAAACCTCCTCAACATCAGTAGCTCTGAATCCACGTGCAATCAGTGGCTTTTTCTGTGTTGTAAAAGCAACTGGGTAGTCAATTTTCTTTGATATTGTGGTCGTTCCTTGTATTCCTGAGCTGGATGGAGGATACCACCCACTTCTGTTTATCGCACCTTACAAAAGACATTCCTAATTCGAAACCACCAATATAACTGCAAACATATATAACTTCTATCTGCTACAGATCTCTCAAAAATTAATCAGAAAACAAAACCATGTTCAAGCTGTCAAAAACAGAATAAAGTACTTGGAGTTTCATTATCATGCTGATACAGTAGCTAGCCATATGTATCCTTGGATGACTGAGACCTTAACTATCTAGCAGAAAAGCTGACAGAAAAAGGTACAGACTTGTATTTTTCCCCTCCTTTCTGTCAAACTATGAAGATTGGAAATCTGTGTTCACATTCAATTTCAGAAGCATTTTATAAACAAGGATTCAGGTACTTCAATCAAGTTATCAAGTGTCTACAGTGTGATACAGTTCTCCCTCAATCTTCCTAAATTTTAGTGCTTGCTTTTTTTTTTTTTTTTTTGCAGAATACTGTAATAGTACTCACATTTTAAAAAGTCATGTAAATTTAGTGAGGGTTTCATTGTTAGCTTTTACTCCTGCAACAGCGGTGCTTTTTAATTCACCGTTGTGTTATCTGAAACAAAACTGCACTTGATCTAAATCCAAATTACACCATTACATAATAAAATACAGAATTAATCAGATTAAATTAAGAAAGAAGTTAACTACAGGATGTTCTGTTTGTACCAAATTGAAAAGAAGGCCAGAAAAGTAGGTATTACTGCATCATTGTGTATTATGCTTTAAGGTAACATACTGACATTTAGAACTGCTCTTTAATACCAATTATTTTCTTTTACTTTACTGTTCCTCTGAAGTAACAAGCTTTCTAAAAGTACTTTCACATTCTCACATCTACAGAAGACTGATGCATCTTCTATTTTGCATACACAGACCCAAAAGCAACCTACCTAGCGCATCTTTGCCTCCAAAGCAGTCCCATTTGAAAGGATTACTTATACCGCTGCCAAGAGATGAGGCATCAGTGAGAGAAAGAGATCATAACTTCGACGACACCCACCAAAATTCGTCCCCAGTTTTGGCAAAAAATCACCCTAGTGATCACCAAGTTGACTGATGAAGTCTTGTTACTCTGAAAGAGCACAGACGTGACATTTAAATCGGTAAGATATTAGAAACGTTTTAGCAGAATTTCAATAAGACGTGGCAATGGAAGCCACCTTGCTTACAAAGCAAGCAAATTTATGCCAGTGCTTCTCTTCACCACAGGTGTCGTGGAAGTTTGTGAACCACACCGTTAGTGTCCTGAGAACGCTTTGCGTAAGATACATCAGCAGATATCTTTTCAGTAAGTTACCTTCCTCCGTAGAGACTCCATGCAAGAGGCACCACTGCGCTGTACCACAAGAATACACAAGGATGGGGGAGGCAGGGGGGAAAGCATAAAGCAAAAAGTATTAATAGGTATTTGTTGGACTGTCAGCAGGAGAACATCAGGGCCACTCACAGTCGATTTGAATGAGCAGTAGTTCACAAACCAGATTAGAAAGCTTACAGAGAACAGTTTTGAAGCATCTGTTCTCTTTATTTCATTAAAGCAAGAACAAAATAAACTAAATTTACTAGTTGTTATTAAGCCCAAAACTGATCAAATAACTTTTACACCCACAGAAAGGGAATCAAAGGTGCCAATCTGTATCCTGCTCTTAACTATTCCCTTTTTCATTACTCCCTCACACTTGCTAATAAAAAGCCACACGCACACCGCTGTCCCTCTGGCTCTAGCCTGCTTGCAACAGCAGCAGTCCACTGTCAGCTGCTATACTTTTAGAGCTACATTTCACAACTGGTCAGTTTTCACCACTCCTGGAAAATGCTATGTGCACCAAAGCCACAGATATGCAGACAGTTGAACAGAATACTGCAGAAATACTCTAATTAATTAAAAGTTTCTCTTTCATAAGAACCACTATACACAAATAAGTTATTCCTCCTCTTCCCAAACATTTACTATATTGTGTAACTCCAGGATAATGATTGGGGACTGTCACTAATAAATGCCAAGTAAGCTTCAAAGCTTGCCCCAAAATTACAATCTTCCTTCTCATTACCAGTATACCGACTCTCCTTCATGCTCCAGCTGTACAGTATTCTGGTGACAATTGGCAAAGACAATGAAGAAGTAACAAACAATACTTCTAGTCTAAAGAAGTAACTATTTTTTCCCCAGTTTATGTTGTTGCAAGTAATATCCATGGCACGAGGCACGAACTACTACAAAAGCATCCAGCAGCGAAGCCAAGAACCAACTTCAGCAGATGCTCTCCCGCTTAAGGCCTGCAAGGATCACCTCTATTAGGGTGTCTTCATTCTCTGCTAAACCCCTCCAATGCGTCGTTTTATTTCTTATTAATAAAACACACTAGGCATTAGCAGTCCTAGCGGAGAAGGCAAAACGCACTACGGATGAGGGGAAGACCCACCGTGCTCACCGTCTCTCACACCTGTGTAGTTTTCAACAGTCTGAGCTATGAAAGGTGGAAAGAGAAAACCCGGGCACCAGGACGGCGGAGCTGAAGGAAGAAAGGGAACATCTGACAGCACTTCATTCCTGCCCTGACCCGGCCTCCGCTTACACGAGGGAAGGGGCCGCTCCCCTCCCCAGGGGCGAGCACACGGGGAGCCCGGCCGCGGGTGAGGAACCTCGGGAGGAGAACGAAACCGCTCCCGCCCCTCGGGGCGCCACGCCGACCCCGGGCCCGGGCCGGAGGCTGCCCCCCGGCCGCGGCCCGCCCCGCAGACGGGACCAGCCCCGCCGGCGGCTCCACGCGGCCGCGGCCGCCCCGCCGCCAGCGGCGGCCCCACCCCGCGCTCACCAGCCCGCGATCTGCACTCTTGACGGCCACCGGGGCCCCCCGAAGCCGCTGCCGGCAGCCCCGGAGCCTTCCTTGCGCGACGCCATCTTTCCCCTCGCACCGGCCGGAAAGAGAAAAGCGAAACACCGGAAGCGGCGGCCAGGCGGCGGCGGCGCGCAGGGAAACGGCTCCGGGCGGAAACCGGCGGGGAGGAGGGAGGCGCATGCGCGGTACCGCCGTGGCGGCGCGATGGCGGCGGTGCTTGCCGCCCCGCGCCCGGCGGTCCCGGGAGCGGGATCCGCGCCTGGAGCGGGAGAAACCCCGTGCCTTGTGCGAGGCGCCGGTGGCCATCCCAACTCGCCCGACCCGGGACGAGAGAGGGGCCGAGGCGCCCTTCCTCTCCCCGTGGCCGGTTGGCGCCTGGCAAACCGGCTGTGACAGCCGGGGAGCCTCAGGCTGCGCGTTTCCAGGGCATCCTTGGGCCACTCTGATGGTAACGGTGACAGAAAGATAGAGCCGTGCCCCCGGGCTGCCCCTGGGCAGCCGGAGGGCCGCAGGGCCGGTTCCCCGGCGGGACGGAGGAGGCTCTGCTCCCGGTAAACCGGCTTGATGTCGAGGGAGAAGCACTTCCAAGAGAGAACAGATGTGAAAGCTTTGGATTTTTAGCTTTAAAAAAGCAGACTGCTATGGAGTTACGCCTTGAGGAGGAATAAGGAATCATCAGCGCGCTGAGAGGGGATACCCAACCTTAACATTAGATACAAACGAAACCCTGAACTGGCAGCTACTCGTGTTGTTCCCAGGAAAGGCTTTACCTCTTGGTTTGAAAGTTAACTGTTGGTTTTGCTTTGCTGCTCTTTTTTTTTTGTTTGGGTTTCGGGGGTTTTATAAGTATTTCGGACCCTACACATCCTTCTGAAAAATGGAGCGGGCTGTGAAAGGCAGACATACCAAACACTCCAAAGCTCTCCAGATGCTATGCCAAATATGTGACCTCATAAAAATTCACCATTACCCTTTTTAACAATGTAGTTCACACTAATTTCTAACTGGGGGAGCGGAACATATTTACCAATGCTGATACCAAAGATGCACGTGCATTTTCCAGCAGACGCAGACCCAGCATTTTCCTGTTCCTATAAAATGGCCTTCACGTCATAGGAATATTCCCTACCAGCTGTCTGCATCAGGGCTGGAGCAAGTTTAAGCAAAGAATCTGGTATAATAATCATCCCCACCAGGCAAACCAAAATGCCACTGATACCACTGACCAGATGTGTGTTGACTAACAAGAGACCTAGATACCCCGCTTAGTTCGGAACACCTCACAATAGATGTCTAAAGTTAGGTGTGATTAATCCCGCTTTAGATTTCCCTTTGGGAAAAATCTGTTAAATGGCAATTAAGGGTAAAGTTTAGAATTGCAGCATCACTGAGGTCAAATGTGCCTTCTGCCCCAAAGAGACCAAAGTGTGCACGTGCAGCGGGATTAGGGCGTTGTTCTAAAAAATAGGTTTGTGGAGAGGCTGATGCAATAACAACCCAGAGTTTCAAGGCAGTGCAGTGTGGGCAATGAGCTCAGCCACCACGTAGGTGTTGCAAATTTGAGTCCTACCCTTCACAGGTTTCCATGACTGAACGTTGCACTCCCACTGGCATTGCCTTTTGAAGTGTTTCTAGAGAACAAAGTTGGTTGATTCAATATTAATATTGCACTTTGCTATTATATACACATGCATATCCAGTTTTAATTTACAAATATGATCAAATAGCTTTAATTAAACTAAAAAACTAGATGAGGAAACAGTATTATGGTAATATAGTGGTTCTCAACTCCAGTCCATGGACTGCTCAAGATCTGTGGGCTACTTCAAAGATGCTGCTATTTAAATAGGAAAAACATGTCTTCTGTCAGTAAATGTGCAGTGCTCTACCACTGGCAAATTCTTAGGGATCTGAAAAGGAATGAAAACTCCTGGGATAAGACAAATGTGATACATTATTCCTGCATATCAGTTTTTGAACAGAAACTCAATGTAATTTAAAACAAAACAAACCAACAAAACAACACCACCAAACCCCAACCAACAAGTAGCTGCAGCACAGAACACCAGCATGTTCAAAGAGGTTGCTGTGGGCACACAAAATATCCCTATTTGAGGGACTGGCATAGGGCTCACATTACTTAATGCACTGCCAGAATAATTCAGTCAGTTTGGTTAATTGTGAGGAACATGAAAAATGAAACTCAAATACCAACTTTCTACTTTACAGAACTCAGCAGATCACTGGAGGCAACAGGCCATAGAAAATTTCACCACTGCAAATACTGAATTCTTGAAAAGGAGGCCATAAAAAGGATGTCAGGCTGAAAAATTTTAAGTAACATTGCCCAAGTTACTCAGGAAAACCACGAAACAGAAGATTTCCATCACAAAATAGTTTAGAAAGTTCAAGTAGTGCACAAACTCCATTAATCATTTTAAGTGATGCTCTAAATCAAAAGACAGCTGGAACCAAACAAAACCCTTTTATTCCCCGGTCCTGCTTAAGGAAAAACCTTGGTAGCCTTCAGATGTGTCATTTATCTCTACAGCACTTTTGCACTGTACCACTGCTATGAGCAGAACGAGTGTTGCTAAATTGAAATTATCTGATTAAGGGTTCAAAGATGTAATCCCTTCCAAATTGTCAGACTGTCTTTTCCTTAAGGGCTAAACCAACCTGAATTACGTTTGTGTACGCTGCAGGCTAAGGCCACGCACATGAGCAGTTACCAGAGATCAGCTCACCTGCAGTGACTTGTTACCACTTGGTAAATGGGTCCTGTCTGAATCCTGTGTTTTTCCTCCCTACCCTCTCAGCAATTCCAAATATTTCTAAGCATAATGAACACCTTAATTTCATTATCACAAAGTATAGAGGAATAGGGAAGAATCACTTCAGATACACATATATCAGTCTGTACTTGTACTGAGACGCAACAGCACCCCAAATACAAAGTTGCAGTAATAACTACAGTTACCTAAAATTACCTACAAAAAGAAATTGTTTCCAGTAAAATAATCTCCAAAACTTGGTGGATTCACCTAACACAGACTTAAAATTACCTTGTAATATCTTGCACCCTTAAAGAAGTTTCAAGTTCATAAGAGCTCGGTTTTCTCAAAGAGATGAGGTATTCAGGCTTAAACTTTCAAACATCAAGAGACATGGGCACTTGGCGCAACTCCACATGAATGTCTCTCTGTCCTTTTTCAGTGTGCCATTATACGTAATGTTCCTACCCTGCCTCAGCAGGCGGGTGCATTGCTTAAAAATGAAGTGTCTAACATCTTTTCTTTGTGGTAGTAGCCTCTCACATACCACCGTCATATTCCACAGGGAGAGTGAAAATCCTCACCACAAGAAGGTTCCTCTGTGCCAGTGGTATCTGTGGTGGGTTGGCCCCAGCCAACAGCCAAGCACCCACCCAACCTCTCGCTCACTCCCCTCTCCCACAGGATGGGGAGGAAACAGAATGATAGAATCATAGAATGTTTTGGGTTGGGAGGGACCCCTAGAGGCCATCTAGTCCAACACCCCTGCAGTGAGCAGGGACACCGCTAACTAGATCAGGTTGCTCAGAGCCCCGTCCAACCTGGCCTTGAATGTTTCCAGGGATGGGGCCTCCACTGCCTCTCTGAGGAAGGCAAGAAGAGTTGTGAATCAAGCTTCAGAAGCCACAGGACAGACAAGATCTCTTAAATGCTCATTCTTTTCTTTGTTTCAAAAAAAAAAAAAATGGGGGGGGTGTCAGAAGAAGATGTAACAGGAACCCCCAGGTCTCTCCAGTAGATGCGGTTTTGCCAACTCTGTGCTTGGGTAACCACACAGAACTGTGCAACTACAGTTATACTCAGTAGCACTGCATGCCATGTGCAGGCAATCCCAAATACCAACTGCAACTTCAGGAAGCAGCACTGTGTATAAATCCTGTGTAATTCAGGGCTTTCAGCCATTTGTTTCTGCTGACCGCAGCATTTTAAGTCTAAAGGAAATGCAATATCCCCTGGTGTATCAACTCCACATTAAAAAGGTTCTCCCTGATAAATAAGGTAGCACTCTACACCCGCTTTGTCTACAGCATCTACAGGATTCTGTTTCACTGACAAATAATAATCTTTACTGTCATATATTCCAGTGCTTACGACTTTACACAGAGGACCTCAGTGTGAAAATTTAAGATCAGGCTACATAACCACATGTGCATTTTGTGCCAAAGAATTTTTAAGTACTAGTATTTCTCATGAGGCTAATTGTGATTTTAAAAATTATTGGTGCCGATACTGAAGTCCATTCCACAACTTTTTTCTAATTTTCTTCAAGAGAATCACAGTGAAGAAATTGGTTTTACTGGATTTCTTATTTGAAATAGGAAATGGAAAGTAATAAGGTGCAGGAGCGATAGAGAAATGGTAAAGGTGGGAGCTGCAACAGCACAAAATCCCCCAGGGACAAACATCAAATGCAATAAAGGAACTACAGGACCACAAAATGCGCTTTGAAAATTCAATTTCTTTTCTGTAAGAATGGAGGTTTTGGAGGCCATGCGTGGTTTCAGCCATGCTCTTAGACAGGCAACATATTAGTATTTGCTTGACTAAACATAAAAGCATTATATAAAAAAAAACGTAGCAGCTACAGTCTCTTGGACAGTAGCATGATAAAGTATTTCTGCACATGAAGGAAATATTTAAAAATGTAAGCTCTTCTCTTGGGGAATTTTTTTTTTCACTGCTCAACTTTTTGGGTTTTTTCAATAACTGTTTTCCAATAAATGTTTTCAGTTACCTTCTATTCTTATCCACTCTTTTTAAGTTCTGGGTGTTTATACCTATTTTTTATCATTAATGGATCATTTAGTGTAGCACCTCAAAACCTTCAGCATACAATTAACAAGAAGAAAAAAAATACATAGGAATTAACAATAAAATTACCAAACTGAAGATGTACTTGATGAAAAAGACCGAGACATTTTTAGCACTAATTTTGGCCTGTAAAACAAAGAAAAGTTATTTGCACAAAGATATTACGTGTTTCTAAGCAGAGCCAGACTCTTGCTATAGTATCAAGGTAGAAAATTATGTAAGCATAGAGAGTGTATATAATTTATCACTACACTGTAAAGATTCCACTTCTCTGTTCCCAGTTATCTGATTTCTCCCTGAAATCAGTGAAAGGATGAAAAGATACATAGTGTCTCAGGCAACTGAACCGAATTCTCTTGCACAAATTAGAATTTTGGCCATAAAGTTAATTTCTTGCCTGAGATAGGCTTCCCACGTAATTCCTCTTTTGATGTCAATTTGTTCTGCTTTATCTTCATAATCAGTTAATGCACCTTCTGTCTCTTGATGGCACGCAAGCTATCACATGCCGAAGATAACAGCCTTCTCTAAAGAGAACAAGAAATGAGGAGACAAATGGAAGTAAGCATACCAAAAATCCAAAATGGTTTATGTCTTCCAGCTTCCTGTAATCTCCAAAGTAAAACTCTGTAGTTGTTTGAAGGAACTAACTAAAACAGACCCAATATATTTACTTCCTATCGGAAATACTAAAAGGGCATGAGGGATGTTCTGCTCAAAAGGAAGCAATGGCTACACAGGCATAATAGGAGACAAGATGTAAAGCATCACTCCATGGTCGCCCTCTACCCACCTAATGCATCAGCTATCACATAATCAGTGTTTGGCAAGATTTCTTCCTGTCTTCTGCATCCTTCCTGCTCCCCAAATTGAAGTTACAATTCCAGTCCTGGGCACAGTAGGGGTACTGGTTGACAGCCGGCTGAATGTGAGCCAGCAGTGATCCCAGGTGGCCAAGGGCAACAGCATCCTGGCTTGTATCAGGAATAGTGTGGCCAGCAGGAGTAGGGAAGTGGTCATGCCCCTGTACTAGGTGCTGGTGAGGCCGCACCTCGAATCCTGTGTTCAGTTTTGGGCCCCTCAGTTCAAGAAGGATTTGAGGTGCTAGAACATCTCCAGAGGAGAGCAAGAAAGCTGGTGAAGGGTCTGGAGCCCAAGTCCTGTGAGGAGCGGTTGAGGGAACGGGGGTTGTTCAGCCTGGAGAAAAGGAGACTGAGGGGAGACCTTATCGCCCTCTACAAGTACCTGAAAGGAGGCTGTAGTGAGGTGGGGGTTGGTCTCTTCTCCCAAGTAGCGGGAGGTAGGTCAAGAGGAAATGGCTTCAAGTTGTACCAGGGGAGGTTTAGATTGGACATTAGGAAAAATGTCTTCACTGAAAGGGTTGTCAAGCATTGGAACGGGCTGCCCAGGGAAGTGGTGGACTGGAGATATTTAAAAGCTGGGTAAATGAGGTGCTTAGGGACGTGGTTTAGTGGTGGGATGGTAGGGTTAGGTTAACAGTTGGACTTGATGATCTTAAAGGTCTTTTCCTACCTAAACAATTCTATGATTCTGTGATACTCCACAAAGACTTCCTGTTTTTCTAGATTATGGCACTTCTACATCGCTCTGAAGTGCTTCTGCAAGCTCTGCAAGTATCGAAGGAGCAGAATGGCAGCTAACTAGGGCAGATCTCAACGAACCGTGCAGGGAGGAAAGGCTGCTCCAAAAGGATGCCCTTGTGTGTCCCTGCAGCAGCATGAAAACAGCTGTTCATCATGTACGTCTGCATCAACCAAAAATGCTGCATAAACTAAATGGTGGGTATCAGTGGTGTGTATCGGTTCAGAAAAACAAAAGATTTAGCTAAATTGGGCAAGATCTGGTTTTGTTCATCATTCATGTGAATTTGGTACAAGGTCAAAAAAAGATAAAAAAGCTGGTATAACATCTGAGAAGCTGTCAAGAATCCCACTGATTATTTTCAGCCCTGTAACCTCTTTCAGCTCCAGTAAGAAAGCTGAAGTTGCCTGCAAAACCTTTGTCCTCCAGAACATTCTCAAAGTATTTGCTACTATAAGCAGTCACTTAAAAGCCTGTATAGATATCTGCTGTATAGATACTCTTTTTCCTACCCATGGAAGTCACCATGTATGTAGTGAAATTAAATATCCTATCCGTTACATTAAATGTGTACTTCTTTTGATACACAATTTAGAAGATAGTTAATGTGGGACTTACTGTGATGGGCAGCTACGGTATTTAAGGCAGAAGTAATTTGCTAACTAAGGATTATGGTAACAGTAGAGCCAGAAAGGTGCAGAAAGCTTTACCGTACACAAAATTCTCATCTGCTGAGTTCATACCAATTCATAAAGAAAAATCAGAGCTTGTCACAGCCATGTTTATTATAAATCCAGATGCTGCATTCCCATGAGATAATAAAAAAAAGGGTACTGTAAAAGATGAATGTAGATGATGAAGGCTAAAACACAAAAGCTCAAAACCAGCCCGAAGGCGATGAAAGGAGGAGCCAGACATGAATAATAAACATTCTGACAAATATAATCTAGCATATTGAATGCTGCTGAATCTTACTCTATGGCCTGTAAGTACCTCAGAAAAATTCAAAAATACACCTAGGAAAATATTTTCAGTTGCACTCCAACAATGCTTTATTGTCCTGTGTTTATTTATTATAGTTTTGTTTCCAAATGTTCTAATTGATAACCCTACCCTTTTCTTTTTTTTTAAATCAGATAATTTTTTTAAGCATGTCTGATGCTAAGACTTATTGGACAGAACCACAGAGCACAACATTTGCCAAAAAGCAGCATATTCAGATTAAAAAGGTCTGACACAGGACAAGTTTGAAAGAATCAGGAGCTGAGATCTTTATTGCGCCAAGCTACAAGCATTTGCCAAGTGCCAGCTATTAAGGAAAATCTTTATTAGGCCAACATCAAAGCTCTTTTGATAAAGAACAGCTTTCAGTTCAAGTAATCCACACGTCACAGCAATGTTATGTTCTTTAATTCTACTACTGCATTACCTAGCATCTCAACGTCAGAGCTGAACTCATGGACGCCAGGAGACGGCCGTCTCTGCACAGAGCCAGGGCTCTGCTGGAGCAAGTTTTGTGGGGCAGGCGACGCTGGGTTTCCTATGACACCCATTGTTCCTCAGGTTTGGTAAGTTCAGTATGAACTTACTTTGGGTATACAGAAAGTCTCCTTCGGTGTGACGCCTTATTTTCATAAATACTGTCTATTTACCCATAAGGTATTGTCGATAAAGTCACAGGAACTGTTTTGCTAGATCAGAAGCATGCCCTAGACCAGCATCCTGTCCAGCAGCGACCAGGAACTTGTGTTTCAGAAAAAGAAGTTCCTCGCTTAAATTCTGTTTCCTGTCTTTGCAAAGCCAAGTCACGTTAACAAAGGTAGTGCTTCAACACCTTCCACCCTCCTCCAACTGTTCACCTCCACAAAGCTGCTGGTAGGCAGTCTACTGATACTGCAAGGGATTTGTTAGTTCTTTGATAAAATGTTAACTTAAAAAAGAAAACCCTCCCAGTCTTTTAGCACTGCAGCCAGATAACTGATGAAACTTCTCAATTAAAAATATAATAGCAAGTAATTGCAAGAAGGCATCTTCCTCTGACCTTTACAGTGAGCTTTGCTGTGCTACAGACAGTTTCTGTACGGGTATGTGGAATGTGAGAGCATTGGGTTAAGTCATCTGGTTAAGGATTATTCAATATAAAAGAAATAAGAAGGGAAGTGATATATTGAACACACAGAGACACACAAAAATCGCTGAATGAGCAGGTGGTAAGAGAGACAACAGTGAAGAGTGGAAGGAACTCTTCGGGCCATTAAAGGCGCTACCGAGGAAGCCACCCTGAAGACAATCAACCCATGACAAACACTGGTAAGATGGGGAAAACGCAATTATTGTGAGTTTTACAACATATTTGAAGGGGGCGTGTGGGACTGTGCAAAACTTTTTATGGGTTATCAGCTGGAGCTTGTGGGCTTATGCAAAAAACTTACTATGGGATGTTCACAGAACTGGCCAAAGGCAGGGAAAAAGAAGGATCGGGGTGGAGCTAGGGGGACACGTAGGAAAACAGGGAGGGCAGGCAGCAGTCCACTGCCCTTACATTATATATGTCCTGTGTGTGTATGCGTGTGCGCGTGCAGACGCTTGTCCAGGACACATGCGAGCCTAAGAGCCCTCCCGGGTCCAAAGAGTGTTCAGGGGTGGGCTTCAGCAGCCAGGAGCAGCGATCCCCAGGTCCCACAGACCCATAAGACCCTTAGGCTTATTTTCAGAAAAAATCCACTCTACAGATTGCTCATGGGAATAGTAACATAACTGAACTTAGAAGGAAAATGGTGAATTTTACTATAGGTAAGATACTGACAAAACATTGAAGAACATGTTGAAAAAATTATACTTCTCTGCACTGCTAGGCATTACTTTTAACATTTAAAATTCATTAAAAAGAAACTTTAAAAGAATTGCACAGAAGTGAAATACAATTTACAGAATGGTACTGCAAGTCATTTATCATACAATTAATGCTATCTTCTGCACAATGAAGGAGAAATCTGTGCTGCTGTTTTGCCTGCTAGCCAGCCTTCTAAACATATTTTACCATACCAATCGCATCACAGCTTGTCTGTGGTGATACGATTTACCAAATGAAGAGTGCAGGATGATCTCATCACAATGCTGTTTAACACCCTGCTCTGGATTATATCTTACTTTGCATTGAGTTCAAACTGATGACTAGTTCAAGCTCTCTTGTATTGGTTTCCCCTTTTTATCTCCATTCTGCAATAGCAGCTGTCACCATTGCAGGTTCCACATTCTAGCTGATGGTTCCACTGTGAGATGCGCTGGCAAACTCTTCTTAATAAGGAGTAACTGCCTGTCTTTGGGCAGTTAATTTTGAAGAACAAGAAAAAGGGAAAAAAATCATCTAATAAGGTTTTACTTTGGAGTCTTGCAGGGAGGTTTTGTCTGATTTTTTAAATAATGAAACTATGAAGTTAGACAGAGGAATGGAGACACCACGCCAGTGTGGGAATACATCAGCCACAGGACTGAAGTTGAATAAAAGCCAACGAATTCAACTTATCATTTAGCTCATAGAATAAGGCATGTATCCTTGTGTGTCCGTGATACTCATCAGCATGCACAGCTGTGCCTTGAAGACAACTGGAAAGAAGGATTTAGTGACAGAAAAAATACTGTTAACAGCACAGTCATAACCCATGGAAGATACTCTCAGTCACCAGTTCTTCCCACTTTTCATCCTGTAGCCACTTTAAAATATCTTCCCATTTAAGCATTTCAATTTCTAGACTAGTAATTAAACGCATTATTGTTCAGTTTCTCTGAACACTAACTAACCTGCTTGGAAGCAGATGTTTCCCATGCCTATTTGGTAGCAAAAAGACCAACATGACAGGTGGGTGTTTGCTTACATGACCTTAGAGCAGTCCAACTGATTACAGTGAACTAACTGGCAGGCAGCTGCAGGTTTTCCTGGCGATACAGTGGTCCCTGGCAGAAAGATGTCTGCCGTTGTACCTGCACAGCGAGGCAGGTGTCTCTTAATTAACATTTTGATGGTGTTAAGATATCACATCCCTTTGCCTGCCTAAAATAGAGGCATTAAGTTCAGTTTCCTAACTGCCAGATGTCTGGTATGCTCAGGCTTTCTGATGAACAGGAGGAGTTTGTGCAATCTAGCTTTCTGAATGACGATTTCCCCAGACTACAGAGAAATTAAATTTTCTATTTGTCATGGGAAAAAAAGAAAAAAAAAAGTAGCATTAAAATGTAGAATGTATGCTTTTCAACTTTAATCAATTTTGAACTTTGTGTACGCAGAGCTTAAATTGATGCACCTAATAGAGGCAAACGATAAAAGCAGGCACTGACTAAGCCTTCCTAGGGAAAGCATGCCAACGGGGGATTAAACCTCAATGACAGCGAAGCCTCCAGGACAATAATGACAATTTAACCATAGAATCATAGAATCGTTTAAGTAGGAAATGACCTTTAAGATCATCAAGTCCAACCATTAACTTAACCCTGCCATCCTACCACTAAGCCATGTCACCTCATCTACCCGTCTTTTAAATATCTCCAGGGATGGGGACTCCACCACTTCCCTGAGCAGCCCGTTCCAATGCTTGACAACCCTTTCCACAAAGAAATTTTTCCTAATGTCCAACCTAAACCTGCCCTGGCGCAACTTGAGGCCATTTTCCCTCGTCCTATCCCTTGTTGCCTGGGAGAAGAAACCAACCCCCACCTCGCTACAGCCTCCCGTCAGGCAGTTGTAGAGGGCGATAAAGTCTCCCCTCAACCTTTCTCTTCTCCAGGCTAAAGAACCCCAGGTCCCTCAGCCGCTCCTCACAGTACCCGTGCTCCAGACCCCTCACCAGCTGCGTTGCCCTTCTCTGGACATGCTCCAGCAGCACAAAGTCTTTCCTGCAGTGAGGGGCCCAAAACTGGACACAGAGGTGGGGAAAAGAAAAAGGTATCTCGAGTATTTCTGATCTCAGCAAACGGCAGGAGCTGGCCCAGCACCACAGCACAGGGCAACCAACGCGTTTGCAGGCCACCGGTGCCAAACGCCGGGCAGGGCCGGCCCCCGCCGCACGGCGGGCGGGAGCAAGCGCCTCTCCCCCGAGCCACCGGCCCTCGCCGCACGGGGTAGGCCCCCGCCCTCGAGGGGAGCGAGGCCGCGGGCCCCGCCAAGCGAGGGGGCGGCCCCGGCTCCCTCAGGCCGCCCGGAAGGGGGGCGGGGGGCCCGGCCGGGCCCGGCGCAGCTTCCGGGGGAGCCGGCGGCCGCTGCGGGCAGGCCGCGGCGCCATGAAGCTGAGGCGGCAGAAACACGCCAAGAAGAACGTGGGCTTCTACAGGCACAACTTCCGCTTCCGCGAGCCCTTCCAGGTGCTGCTGGACGGCACCTTCTGCCAGGCCGCGCTGCGCAACAAGATCCAGATCCGGGAGCAGCTGCCCGGCTACCTGGGCGGCCGCGGGCCGCTCTGCGCCAGAGGGGGGGGGGGGGGGGGGGGGGGCGGGGCGCGCGGTGCCTCGGTCACGCGGTAGCTGGGGCCCGCGGGCTCCCCTCAGGCCCCGCCGGCGGTGGGGCGGGAGCCGTGGGCTCCGTGGCGGTGGGGCCGGGGGCGGCAGCTGCGGCGAGGAGGTAGCGCCGTGGGGCTGTCCTTGCCGTGCGGAAGGCTGGGGGCTTCTTTCCGTACCGGCTGCCTGTGCAGAAACTGTTGAGGGACGAGGTGGTGTCACCGAAATCGGGAAGAACGAACCTCGCAACACCAATGTAGCGTTAAAAGGCAGGCATTCTTGATTCACGGCGCCGGATCCACGGGGGATCGCTCCACCTCACGTGCATACCCATAAGCGGCAACTTGCCCCGTTTATATGTAGCAAAGTATTACATATGCATAGTTTCCCGATATGCCTATACATATGCATAACCTGTCTCTGCTTTGTATTAAAATTAGCTTCAGGAGGTCATTTCCATAAGTCCCTCCCCACTGCGCTTGCTCAGTGCCTCCTTGTGGTGGTCGTCGGTGGTCGTGGGGATGAAGGCTGCTGGCTCCTCTTCGTCACCGCCAGTAACCCCTTGTTCTTGCGCAGACTCAGTTGCTCCTTGGCTCTTGCCCAAACTGCAGGGTCGGTGTAGACCAGTTCTTGAGGTAAACTGGTTCTTACCAAAAGCTGCCCTTCGTAAGGAGCCACAAATCTTCCTGCATCAATTAGTTCTCATTCCTTCTAGTCTGGCAACCTTGGCAAACCATTGTTATCCTTCTGCTCCATTCCCCCTCCCGATTCTTCCCGTCCTTGAATAGGGTTTCAAATTTAATAAGTAGCTACACTACTGACTTAAAAAAAACCATCCAAGCTAGACAGTATTAGAAAAACATCCAAGCTAGACACTACTGATTTTTAGCAAAGCATCAGCAAATTAGACAATGAGGCCTAAATCTTATGCATGTAAGCTGGGGGTCTTTCGACCCTTAAGGTATCAGTGGGGCAAGGGGTAACCCCGGTGTGCAAGGGAGGTCTGGGGCGGCCTCCTCCCGCTCCCAGCGCCGTCCTGGCGAAGCGAGCGCAACGGAGGCAAGCTCAGGTCTCTCGGGCAGGGAGGGAATTACAGCTTGTCTGGAGTTTCACCCTGCCAGTAAGGGATTGTATCCAAAGTAGCTGCTCTCAAGGGAGAACGAGGGTGTGCTAAACAAAGGCGTGGAAGTAAAGCGTTGGACATGAAATATCTAGGTTGCCTTTTGTTTTTACTTGACTTTTTATATTGCATGTGATAAAACCTCCCTCATTTGGATTTCTGCAGAGACAGGATAGCCAACTGCCTGTCATGGAGGCAAGTACTGAAAATACCAGGAAGATGTATACCCTAGGCTACAAAAATTGAAACACCGAGCCATCTTGCAAAGCATAGAGAACTGGCCCCTACTTCTAAACAGTCAAAAGTATCAAGTCATGACCTTAGCTGTGAAAGATTCAGGAATCGCTTTGATCCAAACTATATTCCAGCCCTGTCTAAATGTCACTTCCTGCTTCCTTCTTTCGGTGCTATCTATTGGTCTTTTTGACCTGTTTTCACTTAGGGCAGCTGAACGGACTCGTTTTCTCTGCCATCAGAATGCTGAGTTGGTGAGGCAGCACCTCAGTGGCATGATCGGAGCTTCCCTGAGGAAATGAGCTGGCTCGCTGTGAGAGTCTTTGCAAAAAGAACGGGCTCAAGTCTCCACAAAGACTGTCCTCAAAGGCTAAACTTTCTTGTCTGGAAAGAAAAATAGTTTTATTTAGTATCTTGCAGTTATTTTGGAGATAGATGTAAACTAAATAGAAGTTCCAAAGAGGTTTTTGGCATGCTCGCTTCTTCTAATTAATTACCATGCTATCGTATCCTTGAATCTGTATTTCAAGCCCATACATTCCTACTGCTGTCTGCATTTAATAGTAAGACTCAGTGGTTGAAGTAAGTTAGGTTTCACCTAACCTGTTCATTTCTGAGTATACAAGCTAGCCGCCTCCTTGACTGCTACGCTGTCCTCTGTGAACAGCTGCTCTTAACGGCTGCTAAGAGGAAGACTTTAGGTTTGCATTTTATTGTCTAGTTGGAATGTCGTGGAGCCATAAACTTCCAGCTTTTTAATCATATGGACAATCTTTTTTTTTCTTCTTTTGCTTGAGTCGGTTGAATTCTGATAGCAAGTTTGAAGCAACGTGATGGACGCCAATGCAGAGTTTAACTTGCATGAGCGTCAATCAGTTTGTGGCTAATTCAAGTAATCTTATTTGCTAAGGAGTAGTTCATATGCTAGGCGATATCCGAACATAAATGTAAGGACTTAGTATTGTCACTGATACAAACTATTTTTAATTCATTTAGTATAAATTAATGTTGTTACTGGTTAATCTTGTTCAGAACTGAGGAGGTCTTGCTGACATCTTCAGATGGGCTGCTGCTTACAGATTACTGGGTGCCATTTACAAATCACAGAGCCTGAACAACCGGGCATTGCTTGCTCCTAATTAACCTGCATCAACCTTTTGCTGCTGTAAAAAGCATGTAGTTATTTTGGGGGTTGGACTAGATGACCTCTAGGGGTCCCTTCCAACCCAAAACATTCTATGATTTTCTCATTTAGAAATTACTGTTGGTTTTGGCTTTCAGATGTGTTCTAAAAGAGCTTGAATCACTGGGGAAAGCACTGTATGGAGCAAAATTAATTGCCCAAAGATTTCAAGTTCAGAACTGTTCTCACCAGAAGGATCCTGTGAGCGGTTCGGCCTGTTTGCTTTCCATGATTGAAGAAGGCAACCCTCATCACTTCTTCATCGCTACACAGGTAAATGCTCATGCGAAACGTGGCTCCATATCATTTGAAGCAATCCTGTGATACCTAAGGATAAGGAAATCTACCGAAGCCTCGATTATGAGATTTTTAGATAGCTTGTGGGAATTAATCTTGTAAAGCCTTACTTGCTTGTAAATGTATTTGCTAATTATAAAGTAGGAAATCTTTTGTCTTACTTGAACAAGTAGGTATTTTTACCCTAGAAGGATATTGCTTAGTTCAGCAGAAAGTGTAAAAGACGTGCTGACAACCTATTGACATGTAAGAAAACAACTGATGAATTTTAATTTGCATATTGCCTGTGCATGCATCCCCTGCCATGAGCTGTTTTGCACAGTAGTCTGGAAAGTTAAATAAAGTGTTAAACAACCATATAACTTCAATTTTAAGATGTTTTGGAGGTTTTAAAGGAAGAATAAAGGTAGAACTTGTGTACAAATAAGAAAGGCAAGTTTTTTCTTAGGTCTGTTACTGGGACTGTATGTGTAAATTATATACACTATATAGAAAATGGTTTACAGTAAAATTCTGTAAGATATAAGGAGTTTAAAATGACTTGTTATAGAAGAAATTATCTTAATTCCTGTGGTGTACTACACACCAATGAACTGGGACTTTTTCCTCAAAAAATGCATGTAAGCTTATACACGCATGAAAAAAAGAAACATTAATAAATTTTCCATCACAAGTACAGCTGATCAGAAGGAGAGAAACTGAAAATTAAATTGCTCTGAAAGGCACTGCCAGGTATATCTGCTAGATTAAGCTTCTTATCTTTTTCATAATGTAATTTATCTTCATAGCTTTGTATTGAAAGTAGGTGCATTTGAATTGCAAATATTGTTCAATCTCAAAATATTGACTAAAGTATTTAATTTTACAGGACCAGGATTTAGCAAACAAAGTGAAAAAGAAGGCTGGCGTTCCTCTCCTCTTTATTATTCAGAACACCATGGTTCTGGACAAACCTTCTCCTAAGTCTTTGGCATTTGTTCAAAAGTTGCAGACAAACCAGCTTGTTCCAGAGCACCAAAAACAAAGTATTGTGCAGCTTAAAGAAAAAGAAGGACTCGCAAAGCAAGGAGGTGAAAAGAGAAGAAAACATAAAAGGGCAGGCGGCCCCAATCCCCTCAGCTGTCTGAAGAAGAAAAAGAAGAAAGCAGAGGAGGGTCAGGAGCCTTCTGCTGAAAAGAAGAAAAGAAGAAAACGAAAGCGAAATAGGGTTAAAGCAGAAGCTGTGCAGTCAGTGCAGAAGAATGAAGAAGAATAAACCCATCTTTGTAAACAATGCAGGACTTGCACTTTGTTTGAACTTTGCAAAATAATAATATGCAGTGATGGGAAATCCAGTTGCTAACATTAAAACTTTATTTTTATGAGGTGGTACTGCTTATTACTTCATCTCAACGTTTGCAGGCTCTTGTCCTAATAATTTATTCTGTTGTTTAGTAATGGGGCTTATGACAAAATACTTGGGAACCCCCATGTTTTATTATTCTCTCCAGCATCTTGATTCCTGCCAGAGAGTTCACGTGGTTGGTAGCAGTTTTTTAGAAATGCTTCTTGGATTTCATAGGGGTTTTGGTGGGTTACTAGACTTCTTTCTAAATCTAGGTTGCTATTCTTGCTATTTTTGACAGTTACAGAATGTGGAATTGACCTAAAAAAGCATAGTATCTTACTTACCTGTAAGTTAACTCTTTTGCAAAGTGACCAGATGCCCTCAAGAAGCCCCTTCCAGCCTAAATTGCTCTGTAAATTCATGTGTGAATGGATATGTCTGTTCATGATCTCTGTTTATTAATGAGATCCTGGAGGGCGTGCGATTGTGTTGGTATTCCTGACATTATAATGGCATCTCTAGCCTGTCTAGTTTATCTCTAGTTTAATCTTCCTTTGTAAATGGGAAGAATGCAACGTGAAGTTGCTGAATGAGAGCACTGGCTGACGCCTAATGCCATCACAGTACAGCGTGGCGGCGCGGGCCTTAAATACAGCAGCTGGCGGTGGTGGGACTCAGGCCCGGCTGCACTTGTTTCTCCCTTCTGTAACAGAATGGAACAGGGTTGGAGGTGGGAGCTGCCAAAACTGTTTCAAGTACCCAACTTTCTTTAGTAGCTACTCCCTGTACCTTGAGCGTTTGGGGTGGCGCTGGGAGGCCGAAGGGAGTAACCGAGGTGACGTGATCATAGAATCATAGAATCATAGAATGTTTTGGGTTGGAAGGGACCTTTAGAGGTCATCTAGTCCAACCCCCCTGCAGTGAGCAGGGACACCGCTAACCAGATCAGGTTGCTCACAGCCCCATCCAACCTGGCCTTGAATGTTCCCAGGGATGGGGCCTCCATCACCTCTCTGGGCAACCTGTGCCAGTGTTTCACCACCCTCGTTGTAAAGAATTTCCTCCTTATATCCAGTCTAAATCTACCCTGGTTTAGTTTAAAACCATTACCCCTTGTCCTGTCACAACTGGCCTTACTAAAAAGATTGTCCCCATCTCTTCCTATAGGCCCCCTTTAGGTACTGAAAGGCCGCAATCAGGTCTCCCCGCAGCCTTCTCTTCTCCAGGCTGAACAACCCCAACTCTCTCAGCCTGTCCTCATGGGACAGGGAGAGGTGTTCCAGCCCTCGGATCATTTTAGTAGCCCTCCTCTGGACCCACTCCAACAGTTCAATGTCCTTCTTGTGCTGAGGCCTTCTTGTGATGTGGGGGTGTGCAGCGCAGTACACGCTCTGGCATCGGTGTGCTGCAGCAGCGTTCCCAGTCATCTCTTCACTGGGCTTTTAACCTTTCTCGGTGTGTTTCTACTGAACTGAGATGCAGTTCTTAAAAGGAAAGTTTTCTGTTTTCTTGGCCTACGTGAGTTTAAGCCATGTTTTTTAAACAATCCTTCAACCCGTGTACCGTACCCTTGCCAAGTAGTTGTCACGTGGGCATTACCTGCAGCAGTTCTTGAATGCCTGGAGTGCGTACGCAGCTGTGACGTATGAGGCTTTCAGCTGGCTTTTCAAATCGTGAGGACAGTTGTTTCACAGAGTTTGAGAAACCCGCGTGAGTGATGGGAGTTGGCCAGTCTCAGCGGGCACCATGGGGTCGTTCCCTGGGGTCTGCAGAGATTTCCGCGGCCAGCGCAGGAGAGGTACATCGGCGTGCTCCGCGCTCGCAGCTCGGGACCCGGTTGCTGCAGCCCCGGTCGAGGTGGTTCACCGCAGCACGGCTCAGAGGAGCGGCCAGTGCCGCCTTTGTTCACCGTGAGAGAGGCTCTCACCTTGGGAACGGACCGCAGGAGGTGGAAGCAGCAAGGAAGGGTGTTAGGCTCAGGGTGAAAGCCTTAATTAAAAATTAAAACCCGTTCATGCTCGTTGTGATATCGTTCATACACTGATTGCTAACAGTGAGTCCTGAGGAGAAATTTATTAACTCCTAGAAATTCTCTAATGCAGCATATTTGCATAATGTATATCACCTTTCTCAAGCTGTCCTATTCCCCTCTCCTTCACTTATTTGGGCACAGTGCCATGTTAATCCAGTTTTGCTTCCCATTCCCCCTTAAATATTACTTGTATTTCTTCCCCCTCCCCAAGCCCCCCCCACGGAAAGCACTGCTATAAGTAAAGCTCGGAGCAGGCAGCAGAGATGGTTCATCTTCAAAATCTCATTCTGAGCCAAAAGTATATTAAAACCCAGTAACTTTAAATACTGTTTTTAAAAATTGAGCAGAAAACACCCCCTAATTATTTACAACGGTCCCTTTCAGCACAGTTGAAACACAAGCTTAAATACACCTTTTTTGAAGACTACAGACAGACAAAAACATAATTACTGTGAAAAAAGATTATTTTACCAGTCCTCTAATGACTCCCACCTTAAGGAATTTAAAACAATATTTATCTGTGTTTCCTTAGTATTTTGCTAACACAAACAGAGTCATGGTGTTGCCATTGAGAAGAGCTGGAAAGAAAAGGGAGTGAGCTCGTAAGAGAAAAGCTGTAAAATTTCTCTGCAGCTGTCTTCCAGCGAGGTGAATGACTTGCCTCGCAGTTTTGGAAGAGAGCTCCTGCCCAGGCAACAAGCAGAGGCGATGAGACTGTGTGTTGTTACCACTTTGAAACTGGAAAAAAAAACAAAACACCCACCCTAGTGTCCAAGTAAAACAAGTCCACTGGGCCAAAGCTGACAGGCTGCGCTTATATCCTTAAATCAGGAACGCCAGGAGCAGCCCGTAAGTCTGAGCCCAGCTGGCGAGGGCTGGCTCTGCCCAGGCTGGGCTCCCGTGCCCGCCGGCATGGCTGCTTGCCTGTGGCCCCGTGCGGGTGCTCTCTGGCTGCGCTGCCACTGCCTGCCAGGATTTGGTGGAGGTTTAGCTGGCCCAGGCTAGAAATGATGCCGGGGTCCCTCTAATAATTCAGCAGCGTCCCCAGGCATGGTGTAAAACACCGCTGTAGAGCTAACTGCTGTCGGAGGTGCTCAGCTCCACGTGCTGCCCAAAGCCACGGTGGCCACTGCCACTCCCATATTTACCAATAAATGGCCTGGAGATCTGGCCACAGCCCCAGTATAGACAGGGTCCCCAGTGTGACTTTTCTAATAAAGTTTAGCATTGTTTTGCTCTAGCGTGTTGGAGGGACTGGTTTGGGTTTTGAAACTACAGAAAGCCAGAGGTAAATTAAAAGGAGCTTTAGCAAAAACTTCTTTGGGGCTATTGATTTCATAGAATCATAGAATTCTTAAGGTTGGAAAAGACCTCCGAGATCATCAAGTCCAACCGTCAACCCACCACCACCAGGCCTACTAAACCATGTCCCAAATTGCCACATCTACACATTTTTTGAACACCTCCAGGCATGGTGACTCCACCATCTCTCTGGACAGCATGTTCCAATGTTTGACCACTCTTTCAGTAAAGAAATTTTTCCTAACATCCAATCTAAACCTGCCCTGGTGCAACTTGAGGCCATTTCCCCTCGTCCTATCGCCCGTTACCTGGCAGGAGATACGAACACCCACCTCACTACACCCTCCTGTCAGGCAGTTGCAGTTGCCTCCTCTGCTCCAGGCTGAACAACCCCGGTTCCCTCAGCCGCTCCTCATCAGACTTGTGCTCCAGACCCCTCACCAGCTTTGTTGCCCTTCCCTGGACAGGCTCCAGCCCCTCAATGTCCTTCCTGAACCCAGTATTCGAGGTGTGGCCTCACCAGTGCCAAGTACAGGGGCACGATCACTTCCCTGCTCCTGCTGGCCACACTATTCCTGACGATAGAAGCCAGGATGCCTCTTTTCTCGGACAGGATAAATATCTCCCCAAATCCTATGCTAAAATCCTCACTAAATCTTTTTTTCAAAAAGAGGGTGTTGTGCAGTACAATGTAAGCTACATGTGCAGGAGTAATAGAAGAAAAAAGCAATAATGCTTCAGCCACAGTCCGCAGGGCATTAATGCTGAATTTAGGACAGAGTCTCATCTACTAGCAGCAAAAGATACTTACCCAGACTGCCTGCCAATTCACTTGGCTGGATTTATACGTTGGTGCGATCTGGTATTGTATAATAAATCACTCCCTGAGCATCTGTTAACAACACTAAATAGGTGAGTTAATTAGAAGCTTCTGGAACCTAGTTTGTTTATGAATCATTAAAGCAAATATGAATATGGTATGACTTGAAGAATAAATACATTCTGGTGGTGAAGGGAAAATAGGATGTCCAGAGCAGTCCTGCTCATTTGTTTTCAGCTGCACTGATACAGTGTGAACGACTTCTCCATCAGCTTTAGAGTGTTCCTGGAGCTTCTTGAACATGTTCTGTCAGACGCAAGATGAAGAACATCAGTACAATACCATTATTTATACTCATTGCGTCTTTCATATAGAAGTTTCACAGGCAGCTAGTGTATATTTCATGCCTCTGTGTGGGCGTAATATCTCACACAGGGAGCAGCCAGAGATACGGGGAATGAGCAAATAAGAGCCCCAGCAGGTGTTATCATTTACAATTTCGTGGAGAAAGATTGCCGTGTACCGAGGGCGAATGACAGAAAGCAAAAGTTTTCGTACCCAGAGAGTCAGGAGTGAGAGAGAGTGCATCTTGTGATTTAGGAATGGCCTGACTAATGCCAGGAGAGGAGGTTGTGATGTATTTCTGGTAATTATGATGTCTGCGCACTCTGAGCCCCAAATTTGCCTCAGAGAGCTCAGCTGTCTGCCCACGGAGGCAGTCATTTCGCAAAAGTTGCTTTGGTTTGTTACAGAAGAGACAAGCTGGGCTCTTTGGGGGGAACTTTATTTTCTGATTTCTTCTCCTGGGGTTGAGGGGGAGAGCATGCAGCTGCGCTCTGTGTATATAGGGAGACAACGAAGCTGTTTTAGCAAGGGTCCAACCAAAAACAACCCAGAGCCAGAAGCTGGGAGGAAGGAAAGAGGCAGTAGATTAGTCACTGGGATTTAAAAGCAACCAAGGAAGAGAGAAAAATATATGTGAGGGTTTCTGGGTGTTAACTGGAGGAAAGAATTGGTCAGTAGTGAAAGGTGAACCAGAAATGGCTTAGCTGTCAAGGAGAGTAGGTGAACAGAGTCATAAACCATAAACAAATCTTTTAAAAAATCTGTCTAATTCCCTTAAGAAAACTTCATTGCCCTTTCTGACTCAGTTTCTGCCTCTCTAAAACAGGGAGCTGGACTGACGAACCCACTCACAGATCCTGCATTGATAGCCTGAGACTTCCCGCAGAGCGTAGGTCTCATGATGCCAAACGCTCCTTGTCTTTATTGTTTTTCAATATTGCACACTTTGCGGCACTGGCAGCTTTGCAGCCAAATCTGTCTCCTGTAGAGCTCGCCTGACACTGCGCGTGGCTCCCTGCCCGGCACGCAGATATTACGTCCAGGAGCAACCTTCTTCATGCCATTGTTGATAGGGTGAATCCATGTAGTTAATTGCTCCTGGGGGTACTTGTAGCAATAGCCTGGGGCAGAGTGAGGCTCTTCTGGCTGTGGAAATCATGACCCAAAGCATGGTATGGGGTTTTTTTTTAAGTCTAATCTCCTGCCAGGAACTCATTAGGGGACTTCAAAGTTTCTTGTTGCAGTCTTGACTTCTCGTTGATCCAGGATGATCTTCTTGCCATGTTCTTTCCTCTGGGGCCAAAGACGCTGCTGATTTGACTGTTCAGGGCGGTTACTCTTTCAGACTGCCTTGGAGAAACACCGAGGAAATTTTTCACTTTGTGAATTGGCACCCGTTTCGACAGGCAGGTTTTCTGAAAAAATGAAGAAAGCAGTTTTCTAGAATTCCTGGCTCCCTCCTTCCACCCCTGACTTCTCTGTCAGCTCCCAAGAATACAAGCAGGGATGGTCCAAAAATCTGTTTAGCCCAGCATCACGCCTGCAGTAATGGCCGAAAGCTGTTCCTCAGGAATAGGATGAAAATAGACACAACTTTTTTTTGGTACTTCCCCAGATGACTTTCCAACTTTCTGACAATTTGTTAGGGAGTTCCTGACCCAGGAAAAATATTTTGTTTTTAACAGCACACAATGAATTTCTGTTTCACTAATTTGTCCAGTCTCTCCTTGAGACCATGTAAACTTTAAGCCTCTAATTTTCTGTGGTAAGGAGTTGCACAATTTAAAGGCATCTTACGAAAAATGCTTTCACATGTCTGTTTTGAGTTTACTACCTACCAGCTAGCCCTTGTAATGGATGAAACATTAAGCAGTCATTCCTTAGTCATCCTTCCCATGCCACTCGTGACTGCATAGACCTCTGTGGTATTTCAACTCATTAATCTCTTTTTCAGGTTGAAGTGTCTTCTGCAGCACCTAACAGGAAACCAGATTTCAACTTATTCAAGCCCTCTTGAGAAGACCAGAATGTCTCTGCTTTCTGCTGGATGTTCTTCAAGGAAGAGCATGGACGAGAAATGTCTTGTGAGAAAAGGTGCAGGACAGGAACTCTGCGTTCAGCTCTTGGTTTGCCACCCACTCCCTGGGTGCCTGAGCTCTGCCATTGCTCTTGGACATGTCTTGGCTTCTCGCCTGTGGAATGATGGTGTAAATGTTACCGTGAGCTCCCAAGCTCTTCAGAGGTTGGGAACACTGTGATGCACAAGTCAACTGGCTACCACACTGACTCTGTTGTAAGAACCTACTCTTTGCCCAATACACAATACACCCTAAATGAAACTCAGCCGTAGACTAGACTTACAGTTGTAACCTTGTACCCTAAAATTAATATCTAAATGATAATTTGAACAGAATAGAATCATAGAACAGCTCAGGTTGGAAGGGACCTTGAAAGATCATCTGGTCCAACCTTTCATGGGAAAGGGAGCCTAGATGAGATTATCTAACACCCTGTTCAATTGCATCTTCCAAACCTCCAGTGCTCGGGACTCTACCACATCCTTGGAGAGGTTGTTCCACTGATTGATTGCTCTCACTGTAAAAAGTTCCTTTCTTATGTTGATATGAAACCTCTGCCAGTGTTCCTGTTGCCCCTTGTCTTCTCCATGTGGCTCCTTGTGAAGAGAGAGTTTCTGTCCCCTTTGTAGCCACCATTTAAATACTGGAATACAGTGATGAGGTCCCCCTGAGCCTTCTCTTCTCCAGGGAGAAAAGACCTAATTCCTTCAGTCTTTCCTCAAAGGACAGGTTCTCCAGTCCTTTGATCATCTTTGTGGCCCTCCTTTGGAGCCTCCCCAGTCTGTCCGTATCTTTCTTGAATTGTGGAGGTCAGAACTGGACACAATACTCCAGGTGTGACCTGACAAGTGCTGAATAGAGTGGGGTGATCACGTCTCTACCACTGCTAGTAATGCTTCTGCGGATGCACCCCAGGATCTGATTTGCCTTTGCTGCTGCAGTAGCGCACTGCTGGCTCATGGTCAGCTTGTTGTCCACCAGGACCCCCAGGTCCCTTTCAGCGATACTGCTCCTCATCCACACAGGTCTTAGGCTGTACTGGACTCTTTGGTTATGTTGTCCCATACACAAACTTAGAATCATAGAACCATAGAATGCTTGGGTTGGAAGGGACCCCTAGAGGTCATCTAGTCCAACCCCCCTGCAGTGAGCAGGGACACCGCTAACCAGATCAGGTTGCTCAGAGCCCCGTCCAACCTGGCCTTGAATGTTCCCAGGGATGGGGCCTCCACTACCTCTCTGGGCAACCCGTTCCAGTGTTTCACCACCCTCGTTGTAAAGAATTTCCTCCTTATATCCAGTCTAAACCTACCCTGTTTCAGTTTAAAACCATTACCCCTTGTCCTGTCACAGCTGGCTCTACTAAAAAGATTTTCCCCATCTTTCCTATAGGCCCCCTTTAGGTACTGAAAGGCCGCAATCAGGTCTCCCCGCAGCCTTCTCTTCTCCAGGCTGAACAAGCCCAACTCTCTCAGCCGGTCCTCATAAGAGAGGTGCTCCAGCCCTCGGATCATTTTAGTAGCCCTCCTCTGGACCCGCTCCAACAGTTCCATGTCCTTCTTGTGCTGAGGGCTCCAGAGCTGGACTCAGGGCTCCAGGTGAGGTCTCACCAGAGCAGAGTAGAGGGGCAGAATCACCTCCCTCGACCTGCTGGCCACGCTTCTCCTGATGCAGCCCAGAGTACGGTTGGCCTTCTGGGCTGCCAGCGCACATTGCCGGCTCATGTCCAGCTTTTCGTCCACCAGCACCCCCAAGTCCCTCTCGGCAGGGCTGTTCTCGATCCTTTCTTCCCCCAGACTGTATTGATACTGGAGGTTACCCCGACCCAGGTGCATGACCTTGCACTTGGCCTTGTTGAACCTCATGATGTTCACACAGGCCCACCTCTCCAGCCTGTCCAGGTCTTTCTGGATGACATCCCGTCCTTCTGCTGTGTCAACCGCATCACTCAGTTTGGTGTCATCCACAAACTTGCTGAGGGTGCACTCAATCTCGCTGTCTAAGTCATTGATGAAAACGTTAAACAGCACCGGTCCCAGTACGGACCCCTGAGGGACACCACTCGTCACCAGTCTCCATCCGGACATCGAGCCATTGACCACTACCCTCTGGATACGGCCATCCAGCCAGTTCCTTATCCACCAAACAGTCCACCCATCAAATCCATAGCTCTCCAATTTAGAGAGAAGGATGTTGTGGGGGACCGTGTCAAAGGCTTTGCAGAAGTCCAGATAGATGACATCCATTGGTTTTCCCTTGTCCACTGATGCTGTCACACCATCATAGAAAGACACTAGGTTCGTCAGGCAGGACTTGCCCTTGGTGAAGCCATGCTGGCTATCTTAAATTATCTCCCTGGCCTCCACGTGCCTTAGCATAGCTTCTAGGAGGATCTGTTCCATGATCTTCCCAGGCACAGAGATGAGGCTGACAGGTCGGTAGTTCCCAGGGTCTTCCTTTCTACCCTTTTTGAAAATGGGCACAATGTTTCCCTTTTTCCAGTCACCAGGGACTTCACCTGACTGCCATGACTTTTCAAATATCATGGAGAGTGGCTTGGCGACTACATCGGCCAATTCCCTCAGGACTCTGGGATGCATCTCATCAGGTCCCATGGACTTATGTGCGTTCAGGTTCCTCAGGTGGTCACGAACCTGATCTTCTCCTACAGTGGGAGGGGTTTTGCCCTCCTGGTCCCTCTCATGCCATCCATCAACTTGGGAGGGGTGAGGAGAGAGGTTCCCAGTGAAGACTGACGCAAAAAAGTTGTTGAGTACCTCAGCCTTCTCCTCCTCTGCTGTTAACAGATTGCCAGTCTCGCTCATCAGCAGGGGTACGCTTTCTTTAACCATCCTTTTCTGGCTGATATACCACCTGTAGAAACCCTTCTTATTATTCTTTGCATCCCTAGCCAAGTTTAGCTCCAGCTGCGCCTTGGCCTTCCTGACCCCATTCCTACACAACCGGACCGCGTCCCTATACTCTTCCCAGGATGCCTGTCCCTGCTTCCACTGCCTGTGCAGTTCCCTCTTCCTCCTTAGTTTGACCAGCATCTCTCGTCTCGGCCATGCCGGTCTCTTCCCTTCTTTGCCCAATTTCTTACACCTAGGGATTGAGAGCTCTTGTGCTCTTTGGATCACATCCTTAAAGATCTGCCAGCTCTGTTCTGTAACTTCATACACTTCTTGCTACCCACCCTTCCAGCCGGTCAAGGTCTCTCTGTAAGATGGCTCTCCCTTCTGACGTGTCCACTGCGCAACCCACTTTGGTGTCATCAGCAAACTTGGTGAGAGTGCTTTCAATTCCATCATCCAGATAATTATGAAGATGTTGAAGAGCGTGGGACCCAGTATCAATCCCTGGGGGACAACACTTGTTACAGGCTTCCAGCCTGAGTGAAAACCATTGATCACCACCCTCTGAATGTGGCCTGTTAGCCAATTCTCTACCCACCTCACACACCACCCACCCAGTCTGTATCTTGCCAATTTGTCCAGGAGAATGCTGTGGGAAATGGTGTTGAACATTTTGATGAAGTCCAGGTGAACAACATCCACTGCTTTCCCACATTGAGCAAAGATGTTATTTTGTTGTAGAAGGCCATCAGGCTAGTCTGGTATCATTTGCCATTGGTAAATCTGTGCTGGCTTTTCCCAGTCACCTGCTTCAATTTGATACGTGGCACTTTCTAGGAGGACTCGTTCCCTTACTTTCGCAGGGATTGAAGTAAGACTGTAGTTTCTTGGGTCCTCTTTTGGGCCTTTCTTGTAGATGGGTATGACAGTTGCCATCTTCCAGTCATCAGGGACATCCCCCGATCTCCATGACTCTTCATATGTTGTAGGCAGTGGCCTTGCACTGTTTCTAGTAACTAGTTTCCCTGTCTAGCAATGGTCCTATGTCTTCCCCATGCTTCTGCTTACTGCTCATGTATCTGAAGAACCATTTCTTGTTGTTCTTGACATCTTTGGACAATTTCAGTTCTAGCCAAGCCTTAGCCTTCCTGACTGCCTCTCTGCATGCCCTAGCAAGGTTCTTGTAGTCCTCAACAGCTATATGGCTGCATTTCCATAGCCGGAATCTTCCCCCAAGTCCTGTGACTGAATTTCTATTCCACTTTTAGACCTTGCCTCTCAGTATGCACAATGAGTTTTCAGAATGAGAGTTGCTTGTTTATATTAGAATTTTTTTATTAATTAACTTGGATATTAAAAAATTATGTAAGGGTTCTGCATCATCGTTAGAATGCTTACAGAACTGCAGTATTTCCTTTTGCATTGTATAGAAAAGAAGTCAGATTTACTGTTGCCCTAAACAAGAACAATACCATTGTGTAGAGCTTGAGTCAGAGAGAAGTTTGCAAAAAAAAATCTGAGATAAGTTGCTATCAGAACCCAGGCAGGCCTGCCAAGCTTCTGAGCTGAAGATAGTAAAATTAAAATGGGGATATGGCATTCATACAAATCACTGCTCTGTGCCAATCAGTGGACTTTTTTTTTCCATCTGTCTGGCTTTTTGTGATGTCTGGGGGACTTGATTTCAAGTCTGTATTTATTTCTCAATGCTAGTGAGAACTAGAACAATGTTATTACATATGCTTGACCATATAAAAATGGCAGACAATTAGCTTCGGTTAAGTAGAATATCCAGGGGATGTTTAATTTATTAGATTTTTAATTGGTCTCTGTGTGTAATGGACTAGGAAAAGGTAAGAAATAAGGCTGTATAATTCATCTGAAAAAAAATCTTGTTTCCTCCCCTCATTCCTTCCTTTTCAACTGTTGAGATTTTTTTTCTGTTTGTTTGTTATTTATAACTTATTTAATTATCTGCTTTGGAATAATTTTTGGTGGATACTTGCCAGTTTACTAATATTCACTGCCCACTACCTGCTGGTGTCACAAACACGCCATCTGTTCTCTCTTGCCTTCCAAAAGCCGCTGAAGCAGCTAGCTGACTCAAGCTGCAGGTGGTAGGATTGCTCAAAATACATAATCACCGCACTTCTAAATAACAAAACTTTTATTTCATGTATGTTTTTTTTAAAAACTGCATTTGATGAAGGCTTTGTCATCTACCCTCCTGTTATACACAAGCTTACCTTCACCACAAACAAATCTGGTACCATTATGCCGAAGAAAACTAATGCCCTGCTTTCACTTTTTTTTTCCCTGAAGGATTTCTCAGCATTTTTTTTTCCATGATTGGGCCCAAACTATGTGTCCCAGCCCCTGAGCACCTTTCTCTTGATATCCTACTCACCTGCCTAGTGGTAAGCACCACTTGTTTGGTATGTTTGAGAGTGACGTGAACACCACTTATCTTTGGCTGTACCCCTGCACCGGCATCTCTGCCTCAAAGCCAGATCCCACCAGCCTTTGCATCTCCTTTCCCCTCTTCTACTCTCACGCCTCCACCTCTTTCCAGGTTCTCTCCTCTCTGAAAGCCACAGAGAAGCCTGTGGCATTTAGGTGCATCGGTCTTCTGCATGGGCATACAAGGTGTGTGGGCAGTGAACTGAAGAGAGCTGCCACTTCCAGGTGGAGAACAAGAGGTTGAGGAAGGCACTGGATGCACTTACAGGCGTAGGTACATTGGGCCCAGAAAAAAAACATCTAACCTGAAAAAGGAATTGTTAACGCTAATTGTTACTAAGTTTCAGTAAGTTTATTTAAATTACTAATTTTACTTTAAGTGAAAGCTTAAGATTGGAAATTCTGCTCTTCAGTTGAGAGCAGAAGGAACAGCTGAAAAATGTATGCTATAGTCCTGAAAACATTTACTCTTCACTAATGCCCTTGGCTTTGTGACCATCCTTACCTGCCTGTCTTGCTGGTAAACTTCGCAGGAATGGGTTTATGATCAGCATCTTCTGGTAGAATCACACAAGAGTGTCCCAGTTGCCCCTGGGAAGCGACCTGTTATGCTCTCTAGAACCAGCTCCCCAGCAGTGTTAGGCAACTAACTCACACTGGAGTACTTAGGCACATTAAATAACTTTGTAAAACGCAATCTTGGGTCATCCTTCCACCAGATTATGGCTGGAAGGGCGGATCCAAAAGCTGTGAACACTGGCTCAGCCCCCTGCTCGTGCAGGACAGTGCTTGTGGCTCGGCTGTTTTGTGTCTGCTGTGCCCTTTCCTTCAGTTACTAACAAATTTAAGCCCTGTTAAAACATTTTCAAATAAGAAATCTCAGTAGGTTACAGGAATAATAATATAATTCTTCTAAAAGGGAAAATAAAGCAATATTTTTGGTGGGATAGTGGATATCTCTACAGGCTTTTACTTAAACTCCATGAAAAAGCCAGTGTTATTTCTGCGAATGAAGATTAATTTCTATGCCATTATCAAATAGAACCCTTGAGGAATTAATTGCATTTGTATCTCATATCGAAGTCCTATTTATATAACCAAGCAATCTGGAACAGATAAGCCCCTTCTTGGGAAACCTCTGCTGCTCAACAATATTTGACTTTGCCTCAGACAGGTTATGGCCCACTGGGAACCGAGGAGCTCACTAAAACACTATTTGTAATGCAATGTGACAAATCCCGGAGCCAGGGCGATAATCTCTGCAAACTCTGTACAAACAGTCCCTCTGTCTCAGCAAAAGTGATTAATGGGCTCTGCAGAATCAGCATACGGCCCTCTGTATTAATTACTTCAGAGGGATGCTAAATGGAAACCCCAAGCCCGCAAAGGCTCCGGGGGAAGGCTGGGGGATTTGCGAGGCCAGGCTGGATGTGGGGCCCCGCGCACTGGGTGTGGAGTGGAAGGGGTGCGAGGCAGCCCAAGCTCCCCCGGAGCCCCGGGGCTGGCTGCGGTGGTGGCATGGGGTCCCCAAGGCGCGGGTCTGCAGAGCCCGAACTTGGCCTGGGCTCAGCCCAGCGAGCAGCATCTCACCAGCTGGTCCGGGCACCGAGCTGCTTCTGGCTGCAGCTCTGCTCCTGCGGGCACTCTTCGTCCCCAGGTGAGAACCAGGGTGCTAGTGGATAAGAAAACCTCCACTGAACCTGGCTTTAAAGTGGAGAAAGGGAGAGCAGTCAGGTGGGGACCAGGAGCTGGAGGGGACAGGGTCATTCAGAAGGGACCATGGTTTGTGATATTCCCTCTGTCTCTGCCATAACTAACGTGATTTAAAATGCACAGGCCCTTCTTAAATTATTGCAGCTCTCCTGCAGCGAGTGAAACCGTGCCAATTTATCTCCAGGGAAGATCTAAGCCTAAGTGTTTTACAGAGGAAGAAAGAAGACGAGAAGTGTGCATTTATCTTTCCAGTACGTTCTCTGGGCCTCATCCAAGGGGAAAACTTCTACATCTTGTCTCAGGACCTTTAAATCCCAGCTGTGGGACTCTGGTTAGAGACCCCCACAGAAAAGCCTTAATGAATTTACCATGGATTTTTTCTAATTCATTAAAAATATGTCAAATCCAGTAAAGCACGCTAGCCTGCCTGTGTGTTTTTCACTTGTCCCATGGAAGTCTATGGCAGGGATATCATTGCCTGCCCAGCCCTCTGGAGTTACCCAGGGACAGCACAACCCCAACAGCTCCACCAGATGTGATGTATTTATGCCCAGCAGGCTGAACGCCCAGTCGTTACACCATAAACATGATTTCAGCTGGAAGAAGTCATTTGGTTATTCTGACCATCGGGTGTGATCCACTGGCCGCACGGGCACTGATTATTGATGGTGCCACATCAGCTGTGGAGCCACCCTGCCTAAGGAGGGTTTGACCCTCTCCCTCATGTGATAGCCTGTGCCTGCGGCGATGGACCTCAGCAAAGGAGGGGCACGGTTCCCTGCCCTATGTTATACACAAGGGAACAAAGGCGGAAATAAATTTTCCGGTTTACATGCGAGGGCTAAAAATTACAGCCTTTTGGCTTCCTTGTCTTGTGCTTATCATAATGTCCTAACCAATTCCCAAAGAATGTGTCCATCTCATGGTCACACTCTCAACTGAAGCAATGCACCAAAATGGATAAACATAGGGAAAGGTACCCACACTGGCACAGTAGGGTGCTTAGCAGCAGGGGTTTCTTTTTAAGCATAGGAACAATTTTTCACTTGCTCAAAGCACCCACTCATTAGGCATTGCACCTGATTTCTAAAGGCAGTGATCTGAGTGAGCGTTAGAAACGCAAAAGCTTACAAATCAGCTGTAAAGGCAGTTCTAAAAATCCTACAAGTTGTCTGTCAGGATCTTTAAGCATCTTTAAAGATGTGGCACTCTAAACTTCACCAGTGAAGCCTGAACTAAATCTCCAGAGGTAAAAGCTCGCTCTTTTCCTTGCACTATGCATGAATGCATGAAAATGCATGAAATGTTGGGAAAATAGCATAGCATTTAGCTTTACAGGATACGTTCCCCTGAAATTGCCTGCATAAAGGCAGGGAAGCAAGAAAGCCCCAGCCACAGCAAAGAGGCTGAGGTCTCTCTTCTGAGAAATAGGAGAGCTTGAATTTTCAAGGGACTTCAAATAAAACAAGCAATACAACAAAATAATTATCCCAAAACATTCTGAAGCCTTGCCGCTCTTTGGCGGATCAGTGGGCAGGGCGGGCAGGGGCACTTAGTCCCGAGGGTCTGGAGGGAGGATGCAGCGTGACACCCGCACGAGGGGCTTTCTGTCTGCCACAAACAATTTGACGGACTTTTTATACTGGCATAACACATTCAGAGTTGTGGGGGTATTAAAAAGGAAAGCGTCTTGTGGAATAGGGGAACAGCCTCTCCGCAGGTCAGGCAGGTCAGAGCCTGGCAGTTTGCTGATGGGAACAAGTGCCTAGGGAGGGGAAAGAGCAGTGGGTCCGGGGGCAGCAGGCTCCTCTTTCTGTCACTTCTTTTACACCTCCTGGAAGGAGTCTTCATCCTTCTCTGGGAAGTTTCTAGCTTTTGTGGTATTTGGGGAGACCAGTTAACCCGTAACCGCTGGCAGCAGCCGAGCATGAAGCAGCCGTGTTAATAGAGGAACTGCTGAGAGCTCTCTAAATTGCATTTCCTCAGAACGAAACAGGATGGGATTACGTCTCCTTGGCATGGGGCTAAAACCCAAAATGATTCTCCACTGGCTAAATAATTTCATGCACTGGTTAGACTACAGCCTGCAGCCTGAGACAGAAAGGAAGCTGGCTCGTCCTTAGGTTCTGTCCCTTGCTCTCACGAGAGCTTGAAATGGGGCTAACATAAAGTAATTCCTTCCATTGCCAACCTCGGTTTGATTACTCGCTGCATTAATTTAGCGATTCCGTGATTTGAACCCATTGGTTTATTGATTTAGTCTTAATAGGAACCCTGATGTAATCACGGGATTGTTCCATTTTTAATTAACTTAGCAAAATTGTAGCAGATTAACCCTTGCTGCCTTAAGAGTAAACTCCCTTGCTTATTCTTTTCAATAAAACCCATTTCAATAAAATCCACCACAGCAGTTTATTCTATCAGACTGCTCTGCGGGTCAGAAGCCCAAGTGCACATGTAATTTAGAATAAGGTATTTCCAGGCCACTTGATTCTTCCTTCAGGTTGGTATGAATCCCTCATACAATAGATGGAGAGTGGCAGCAGCACAGAAGGGAGCACGGAAATCAAAGCTGAACAGGAGAAAAAGACCTGTTTTCTCACACTACTTATTTTTCCAGAAACATGTTATTGAATCGCATAATTATTTCTCACTTAACTACTGACAGGTAGAAAAGGTTCGGAAATATGATTTAGGCATGGACAAAATAACCGTTGTTACGGGTAGATGGATTTCCAGGTGTCAGACTATTCACTAGGGTGGCTTTAAATAATGGTCGAGGTTCATATTTGTATGGTACCTTACAGTCAGCTCTGCCTTCTGTCACGTTTGATAAGGAAATAGGCCACTTACTGTATTGAAATTTCAACTGCAAGCCTCTGTAGAGAGTAATCATCCATTTTTAGGGCATTTTCCATTGCAGCTATCTGGGGCTATTACTGAACTTTTCGACTTGTTGCCCATGCTTTTTGCAGCATGATCATACCTTTTATTTCTTTCTCAGCCCTCGGTTTCTGTGAGCTGTTGCTCATGGAACTCACCCATACTGGCTGCCAGGTACAAAGTAAGGGATGCACAAACCAGGCCTGTTCTTACTGTCCCCACGTCTTAAACAGAGAGCTCCTACCCTTGCTGCATGCATCCTCCCAGCACTCCCAGAAAGATGCTGGTCCTTCTGTTTCCCTGGCCCTAAGAGCATCATATTTACACCTGGTACTCTGGTGTGTGTGAGCCAGAGCCAAAACAACTCACCATAGGCTGAATGCATGCATTTATAGATGAAAAGCTCTGTGCTCTGGTTCTCAGATTTGATTTTCTGAATCAAACAATGCAGAGAAAGGAGGGGGATAATGGACACATTGTTTGCCTAGAAAAAGTAGGATGTCTATAAATGAAAAGATGGGTGAGAAACAACCAGAAATTACCAGAATGTTGATGCATCTCAGTTTCAATCTCCAAAACTACAAGAAAGAAAATGAACTGCATCTCAAAGACTTGTAAAAGAAACCGGGGCATTGACTACAATGCACTTGAAGCTGCTCTGATGAAATCATTCCATCAGATGTGTGCAAACAGCTGGAAGAGGGAAACAGCTGGTGTAAAGACCCTGGGATAAATTGCTTACCAAAGTAACAGAAACTGCAGAAATATGTTAAATTTGTTCAAGTTTCAAGGAGAAGAGACAGCTGCTGACCACACTGGTGCAAAGGAAAAGGTGGCTGCCAAAAAAAAATCAAAGGTTATGAGCCATGAAACATCCACAGCATCAACAAAACAGGTCCTCTCTTCTCAGCAGCTCTCGCCAGGACTTTTGCTGCTTCTGGGAGCTCACAGAATGGAGGAAAACCAGCAGCTGGAGGTTTCACTGGGCTGGTCCTGCATGTTCATGCAGAAGGGAGCCTCCACCGATGACAAGGCTGCTCCAGGCAAGGCCCTGCTGGTCCTGTTGTTGCGGCTGGGATGCACTGGGCACTCCCAGGACCTGCCCTGGGGCTCTTCTGGGCCAGCGGATGGCAGGGAGGGAAGGTGGCTTTGATCGGCCCATGGCACCAGTTACTAGAAGCAGGCGCGGCAGCCCCAGGGTTTTTGTTTTCCTCTATTTGCTGTGTTATTGTAATGCTGTCAATATTTGAGCTAATTTTTGATGCAGAACGAGTCCATCTGCTCCCTGCTAATGGAAATATTTCATTTATCGTCACGCTTTTTCCAGTTTTCAAACTTATGCCTCTGAGAGAGCTCAAAGGTAATCCTGTGCATCTTGTGAGTGGGATAGAGCAAACAGAAAGGCCACAGCACTGCGAGCTCACCCACTCATCCCTTCACAAATCCGTGCTTTCCTGATAAAGTGCTTTACAAACTAATATTATACACCAAAAAGATTAAGCTTTTGAAATGAAGGAAGCAGCTGGGTCACAGCTTGGTGTGCGGTGGGTGAACGGTAACTGGAGAAAAGCCTGCTTAATATCAAATACAATGGGAACTTCACAGCAGATTGTAGGAGACGTTCGGTTGTTTTAGATCTTGTACAACAGCCCACCCTCACTCTGTTCACACACAAGCACAAGCAAATTAGATGATACTTAATTTTCTGTAACTCCCATGGAAGAGTAAGAGGCTGGGTCAACTCAGCCAGAAGAAACGTTGATTCCCGAGAGTGCCCACAGTTCCAGTTCAAAGCTCAGATCAATACGGTATTCCTCTGCCTCAGAATAAAGACTTGTAAATATGTACTTGCCACCTGATTCTCTTTGTAATATAACCAGGGGGTATGTCTCAACAAGTGATAATTGGAAAACAACCACATGTGAGAAATCATCTTCCTTCAGCAAGGAGACAGCCAAAAATAGAACTGAGCAGATCACAGCCCAGGGCGCTCCAGGATCTTTCCACATGAATGAGAGTGAGTGGAAATGAAATGGCAAAATCTGAGCTGATGACAGCCAGCCTGCCTGCTAGATGTGACCTGCAAATGGATTTTTAAAGCATTTCCAACTACTATCACAATTCAGGCTGCATTTCCTTGTTACCTGCACACAGAGAGACATTTTAGAGGGAAATGGGCGGCTTTTTTTCTGGCTGTACCTCTTAGTAGGTACGAGTTATCCCCAAACTCCTTGGCTTGGTCTGTGATGTCTGCTATGCATCTTTCCATGCCAAGCATTCCTATTTCAAGCTCAGCAAATAATTTCAGGAATAATGAAACTGCCATTTCCATCAGATGTGAATGCTGTGCCAGCCCTGGCTTGGTGCTTGGAAGCAGGATCCGTTTTACAGGTTGGAGCTTGGCAGGACGAGGTGGGCAGGATGGGTTTCAAGAAGGCAGTGGGGTTTTTTTAAGTGGGTTTCAAGTGGGGTTTAAGAGCAGGAGATGAAGCCCAGGGTTTCTTCGGTCTCATATCCTGCTTTCAACAACCGCCAGGGCTGGGTACCTGAAGGTTTGGGTAGGACAAGGTATCCCAGATATCTGGGAGTCTTCTTCCAGGAATGTGTCTGGTCACCAGACTGACCCTTACACAGATCAGGTGTCTGTATGTCAGAGTCACTTATTCAACATCAAGAGCATTTTCTTTTTGCTTCTGACAAAGTAGGGTGAGAATGAGATACACTTAGAGGACATTAGAAAGCCCTGCTGTACCTAGGTTGCTGCTGTATCCAGATGAAAGCATTGTCCAAGGAAGATGCAATTTTGTCTAAGGTTATGTTAAGGAGGGATCGAAAATCACATTTGCATCCTTGCTCTTTGGCAGCAGCCACATCCATTTCCAACAAGAGTTTTTTCAAGGTATTTGTTGAGCAGGGCAGCCTGATTTGAAGAAATCCGAATTGCGGGGTTCAAGGACAGGCTTCCATTACGGCACGTGCCCTCCTCGCCTGCCTCCACCACACCACACTGCTTGAAGGGAGAGTGGCCATGAAGATTTTAACTGGGCATGGAAACAACTAGCAGACAACAGCCACAACAGGACAACAAACCAGGAAAAGAAAATAACAGACTAATGATCAGTATTGAATCGTGATATTCACCTGGTGGCTGATCCTCTGCCTAGTTCCCCTGGGCCAGCGAGCAGCTTGTGCTGAGATAGGCAGTTTGCCTGAACCCTGAAAGACACCATCGCTTCCATCTGTCTTCAACCTGCAAAAAAATAAGGGGCTATCTTCCCATCTCTGGACTGCGGTTTTAATTGCACTGGTCATTCGTAGTGTTTGGTAGGTTTGTATTTCAGGGGAAGGAGGTACTTCCCTGTGCTCCTGTCTGCAGCAGTGGTCACGGCATGGGTGGTGGGTCAGATGAGGAGGTCTCTGCTTGGACTCCTTCCACCCCTGCCAGCTAAAGCAAAAGGGCAGCACATAAATTGACTGACCAAATTGGCCAATGCCCTCATAACGATAATGTTTGAATGTTATTTGTGTTCTTTCAGCACAAGGAATAAGGAGAGAGTGAAGGAGTGGCTGACGCCAGCCCAGTCCTCCGGGGTGACCACAGTGCTTGATTGCAGAGTGTCGTGGTTTAACCCAGCTGGCAACTAAGCACCACGCAGCCGCTCGCTCACTCCCCCCCCTCCCTCAGTGGGATGGGGGAGAGAATCGGGAAGGAGAAAAAGGTTAGAGCCAAGGGCTGAGATAAAGACAGTTTAATAAGAGAAAATAATAATAACAGTAATAATGAGAATGGTAACAGAATATACAGAATATACAAAAGGAATGCTGCACAATGCAATTGCTCACCACCCGCCGACCGATGCCCAGCCCGTCCCGAGCAGCGATCAGTACCCGAGCAGCGATCACTCCCCCCGCGACCGACCGACCCACCAACACCCCCCCCCCCCCCTCCGAGCATGACGTTATATGGTATGGAATAGCTCTTTGGACAGTTTGGGTCCTAGCTGTGCTGTACTCCCAGCTTGTTATGCCCCTGGCCGAGCAGGAGAAGCTCAAAAAGTCCTTGAGCAGTCTGAGCACTGCTTGGCAACAACTAAAAACATCAGCGTGTTATCAACATTCTTCTAGCACTAAATCCAAAGCACAGCACTATGCTAGCTTCTGTGAAGAAAATTAACTCTATCCCAGCCGAAACCAGGACACAGAGTCATTATCTTCCCAAGAGGTGATGAAGACCACCTTTCCACAACACTGTTTCTGTTTGTTATAGCACTGGCGGTGAGCAAGGGTGAGCAGTAACACAGCACCAGCTCCCATGGGACATGATCGCTGGCGTTTCTGGCCAAGACTATGGGGTGTCCCCCCAGACAGCCCAGCTCTGCAGTCCCAAACTCCAGGACCAAAGTTCCGACTTCATTGCAATCCATTGGGAAATTTCCACTCACTTCAAAACCACTGGCATTTCAGCAATTTTTGCTTCATGTGACAGGATACCACACTTCCCCAGAGCGATTTTTTTTGTCCGTGTAGCAAGGTTTCCGCTAGTATTGGATAGGCTTTCACCTGCCTTTGGCCTAGAGCAGATGAGGTCTCCATACCTGGGTGAAGAGAATGAAACATTTGTCCTGTAGTTTGAATTTAATAGGAAAAGGAAAAGGAAAAGGAAAAGGAAAAGGAAAAGGAAAAGGAAAAGGAAAAGGAAAAGGAAAAGGAAAAGGAAAAGGAAAATAAATAGGGGAAGACAGAGCCACAACTGAGGAGGCTAGGACACCTGGAATGAGAAAGTCCTGAGGAGATGGATTATCAGAAAGGCAATAGGTCAAAGCTGCACAATGAACTTATCACCAAGCCTTGTTATTTTTTACGTAGTTGTGTCACAGGGATGTTTTCTCTAAATGAGTAAAGGATATGGCAAGCTGCCCTTACAGTTACATGCACATACAGGGGTCAAATACCTTGTCATAATTTTTGCCAGAAATTTCCAAGTATACTAAGAATACAAGGAGATTTTTTTTTCTGATTCCATTTACTGTAGAAACATTCTTTTTCTCCTGTTTTATAATAACCCTGCTCTGAAGGTGGGACATCAGTTGGATTCATTGTACTTCGTTTATCAAGTTTGCAAAGATACACAGAAGACACCCCTCGAGGGATGGGAAGTTCTGATACTTAGAGAAATAAAATTTAATATCTACTTTGCCGGTGTAATGGAAAATTTTATTACTTTCAGAAATATATTTCAAGCTGGGAGACAAAGGTTTTAGGCAGATCTTTCAGAGAAAAATTGTGTTTTATTGAAAATGGATATAAAAGTAGATTAAGTCTCTTCCCATACATTAATGCAACATACATCAGTCTGCTTCAGGAAGTCTGGCCAGCTTGTGAAAAATGTGAGCTTGTATAACTGATAGGCGAGTTTACCAGGGACATCCTACAGGGAGGCCCAGCATTTACATGAAAGCATCTTGAACACTGGGAATTGTCTGTAAAACCAGACAAAAGAAAACAAAACGAGACAATTAGAAAATCCCTAGTAACTGAAAAAATACATATGACAAAACACCTGGGCAAAAATCTCAAAAGCTGTAAAATAATGTAGCAGCAGTAACTTCGGCAGACAAACTGGAACTGGTGTCTTGGAGACATAAGCTCAGTTGTCTTCTGTTCTTCTGGCAATGCCTAGATAATCAGCTACGGTTTGATACCATTGCCTGGAAGTTAGTTGATGTCTCAGAGTAAAATGGCATCCACTGCTGTTAACGCTGCTTGCAAAGCAGAGAGGGCAGGACATTGCCGGTGAACTGCAGCTGTGGTGAGTCTCTGACTGAGATGGGACTCATCACCAAGAGGGTCACAGAATCACAGAATCGCAGAATCACAAGGGTTGGAAGGGACCTCGGGAGATCGCCCAGTCCAACCCCCCTGCTAAAGCAGGGTCACCTAGAGCAGGTTACACAGGACTTCATACAGGCGGGCTTTGAATATCTCCAGAGGAGGAGACTCCACAACCCCCCTGGGCAGCCTGTGCCAGTGCTCCGTCACCCTCGAGTAAAGAAGTTTTTCCTCATATTCAACTGAAACCTCTTATGTCTCAGTTTGTACCCATTGCCCCTTGTCCTGTCGCTGGACACCACTGGGAAGAGTCTGGCTCCATCCTCGTGACATCCACCCTTAAGATATTTGTATGTATTGATGAGGTCCCTTCTCAGTCTTCTCTTCTTCAGGCTGAACAAGCCCAACTCTCTCAGCCTTTCTTCATAGGGGAGATGCTCCAGTCCCTTTATCATCCTAGTTGCTCTCCTCTGGACTCTTTCTAGGAGTTCCTCATCTTTCTTGAACTGGGGAGCCCAGAACTGGACACACTCCAGGTGGGGTCTCGCCAAGGCAGAGTGTAGGGGGAGGATAACCTCCCTCACTCTGCTGGCCACACTCCTCTTAATGCACCCCAGGATGCCATTGGCCTTCTTGGCAACAAGGGCACCCTGCTGGCTCATGGTCAGCTTGTCATCCACCAGGACTCTCAGGTCCCTCTCGGCAGAGCTGCTTTCCAGCAGGTCATCCCCCAGCCTGTACTGGTGCATGGGGTTCAACCTCCCCAGGTGCAGCACTCGGCACTTGCCCCTGTTGAACTTCATCAGGTTCCTCTCTGCCCAACTCTCCAGCCTGTCCAGGTCCCGCTGAATGGCAGCGCAGCCTTCCGGTGGATCAGCCACTCCTCCCAGTTTTGTGTCATCAGCGAACTTGCTGAGGGTACACTCTGTCCCCTCGTCTGGGTCATTGATGAATAAGTTGAACAAGACTGGGCCGAGTACTGACCCTGGGGAACCCCACTAGCTACCGGCCTCCAGCTGGACTTTGCCCCGCCGATCAGAACCCTCTGAGCCCTGTTGTTCAGCCAGTTCTCAATCCACCTCACTGCCCACTCATCCAACCCACACTTCTTGAGCTTCCCTATGAGGATGTTGTGGGAGACAGTATCTGAGATACCCATCTCAGGGCCACAAAGAGATGCAAAGGTCAGTCCAGCATGACCCTGTGATGGGCTGTAGCTGGCACCACTGCTAAGGAGGTTGACCGTGACAAAGTGCATCAGACCTGCCTAAGCCTCCAGCAACAAACAGGCTGAGAAATGAGAGCCTCCAGAAAAAGAAAATAGTCTCTTTCTAAAGGATATCAGGGACTGATACCGTTGTTAATCTGGTGCCATAAAAAAAAAAAGTCTAAGAAGCTCCTTTACTATGGGAAACCTTGTTGCTCCCCAAAATTCCTCTGAACAAATCTGTTCTGCCATGTGTTCCCAATGCTCACAATACGAACTCCTCTGCCCAATCACCCCCAGCCCCAGTGTACGTCAACGCCGCTGTCCTCATCTCTATCCTTCAGGACAGTCAACATCTTCCCATACTTCACACACGGACAGGGCATGAATGGCTCCCTGCCCAGGAGGGTTACTGGCACAGCTGTATAGGAGTGAGCCATCTTCCTTCCCGCTGCTCCGCTTAGGACCAAAAGCACCAGGTTCTTCCATATGTCCTGATGTTCCAGCCAACTGATAGTGTTTTGTACCAGGGAACAGCCCGTGCATGGACCTAGGTTAGCAAACAACACTCACGTACACTTTTGGCTTGATAGACAATCCAAAAAACTGGAACATCATTTGAATGCTGCTTCTATTGCATCTACAGAGGCAAACTAGAAACAAGGTGATTCACAGGGGAAAATGCAGGAGGGAACTCTTTTATGCTACTAGAGCTCGGTTTGTGATGCTTTGCTAGACTAAGCATTGCTGTTGATAGCAGATCTGTGCCAGAACTGCCCTGGGATGGGAATTTATGGGAGTGGAGAGAGAGCAATTGCCAGAAAGGGTGGGAATAATAGTGCTTCAAGGACTTTCTTGTAAAGAACATTCCCTGCTGGGCTGTTTTCTGACTGGATAATTTTAAACGAGATTTTACATTCTCTGTCTGGGATATTTAGCTCTTACGGGTTATTTTTATCAGTTGAATAGTTTGGGTGATTCCCTTTGCTAGCTCTGATTACCTCCAGGGCAGTTGGCTTGGCCTTTCTTGGGAGGTCTGTGCTCTGGTGCTGATCTTCGAGCTACCTCGAACCTCCTAAAACCTTCTGAAACCTCCCCTTGCTGAGGAGCAGCCCTTCCCCGTCCCACCCGGCTATGAAGGCCACCCTGAAAAGTGCAGCTCTTTCAGTAGGAATCTGGCATCTCTTGTTGCCCTGAGCTGCCACCACTTTTTGAGTGTGTGGATGACCTTGGCCTCTGGGATTTCAGATGAAGGCTCCATAAAAGCTCGTTAACCTACATCCAAATCAAGAAGGAACTGGACAATTAGTTTCAAAGTTCTAAATTACATGGGAGCATTGTTCAGATGTGGTCTGATTCTAACTAGCAGGTCAAAGGGACCCCAGAAACCTCTTCAGCCTGGAAGACCTTTCAGATTTGAGGATAGAAGAGGAAGGGAATAGAAAGAGTCTCAAAATCTGTTTTCTATACAACTAAACTTCTCCGTGGCAAGGAAAGCATATGGTATGAATGCAGAAACTCATTAGTGCAGACCTTTGGGAGACATCACGATTAAGCAAAACAGAGCCAGATGAACATTTGAGAGAAACAACAAATTGCCAATGCTGGAGAAAAATAACTGAGAGCCAAGTGACTACAGTTGCAGACTCATGAAAAGAATATTCAGGAACGTGATTTCTGAGAAAGACTTTTTCTGAGAAAGGTTTCTGGCTCTGTGAGACCAATCCAGGCATGGATGGAGTAGGTTAGCTCAGCCCTCAGTGGTGGTGCAGACAGATATTTAGGTTGGTAACAGATAGCTGATGACATTTTTCTGTGGACCGTTTCCACCTCCTACTACTTTAAATATTTCAAGAATTTAAGATCCTTCCCCGGACTGCTTAGGTTATTGGTCCTTCTTTTGCAGTAAGGTCCTCTAAGATTAAAATATCAGTACAGAAATGCCACAAAGACAAGTTCCTTTCCCCTCCAGAAGGAAATATGGAGTCATGGTGGAAGATAAATACATGTGACCTCACACACATCCTTCAGTCAGCAGGAAATTAACTCCTTTAAATCTTCTTTTCTTGGCCTTTTGCCCACCATTACATGGCTTTCATCAAGAATTCATACCTACCAGACTTTATTGTGCTTCTAAACCCTAAGCCTGAAAAAGAAGATCTAGTTTGGCTGATTGGAGGAAAACAATATGGAGACATTACAGTTTGTAAGGGATTATTTTAAATGCTAGCTGCTTCTACTACATTTAACTGGGATCTAGAAACTCATTATAGGAGGATGTGCTTTAGACACATGCAGAATATGTACTGTAGTGATGATTTGTCAAATTATGAGTCAATTAGTTCTGCAGTCAAACTTCATAAACGTAGTACCTGTACCTTTTGGTTAAACTGGATCTCTCTATCCTATGCTTGGAACAGAATTATTTTGAACAGCATTAATGAGAAGCTGCAGGTTTTAAATAACATATGGGTTTTGTAGCGGGCTGGTCCAATGATCTTAAAGCATTATTTTTTGCTTTAAATGCCAGTCCCTAATTTACTGTAACATTTTAAGCATTCATTACTCACATCTGTGTAACATTCAGGTGAAACCAGCTTGATTTCTGCTTAAAAGTTCCATTGTTTTCACATTCCTACTATAAGGCATATAGACATCTTTTTTGTCCCTTGCCATGGGCCTTGTCCTGGCACCCTAGTCTAAGTCTTACCCAAGTGATGAAGACCCAACTGTGCGTCAGTGACTTAGAATCATAGAATCATAGAATGGTTTGAGTTGGAAAGGACCTTTAGAGGTCATCTAGTCCAACCCCCCTGCAGTGAGCAGGGATATATTCAACTCAATCAGGTTGCAACCGGCCCTGCTGAAAAGATTGTCCCCATCTTTCCTATAGGTCCCCTTTAAGTACTGAAAGGCCGCAATCAGGTCTCCCTGCAGCCTTCTCTTCTCCAGGCTGAACAAGCCCAACTCTCTCAGCCTGTTCTCACAGAAGTGCTCCAGCCCTCAGAACATTTTGGTGGCCTCCTCTAGACCCGCTCCAACAGTTCCATGTCCTTCTTGTGCTGAGGGCTCCAGAGCTGGACTCAGGGCTCCAGGTGAGGTCTCACCAGAGCAGAGTAGAGTAGCAGAATCACCTCCCTTGACCTGCTGGCCACGCTTCTCCTGATGCAGCCCAGGGTACGGTTGGCCTTCTGGGCTGCCAGCGCACATTGCCGGCGTGAGATAATCTCCCCCCCCCGGGGGCTGTTTTTACTGGGGGTTACCCCGACCCAGGTGCAGGCCTTGCACTTGGCCTTGTTGAACCTCATGAGGTTCCCACAGGTCCACCTCTCCAGCTTGTCCAGGTGACTTGGGTGCAAGGACTCTGTCCTAACTGTGGGCTGCTGGTGAGAGATAATCTCTCCACCTTACACCTCAGCTCTGCCTCTGGCAGGTTGTGTGGTGACAGGGAACAGAGTATGGGCTTTCCTCTGCAGCTGCGATGTGCTTGAGGCAACGAGACGTAGGAGTGAAATGGCAGGGCACACACCTCAGTCATCTTCACATGGGCTTCCCCCTGGTTAGCCATGATCAGGCTTCCTGGTAGGAAAGACTGGGAAATTCCTCTACTGGAGAGGGAGGAGAGTGGACAGCTCAAAGTCCAGGTGACTTGGCCAGGTGCTGTTCACAAAGGAGTGTTTGCACGCGTGTCCTTGCATAGTGCATCCCTGAGGAAAATGTCTGCTCCTATGGAGGAGGCAAACCCCAGGTCCAAGGCTGTCAGGGTGCTCCTGGCAGCTCACAGTTGAGTACCAGACCTGGGGCTGCAGCATAAGAGCATCCATTTTCCCTCTGGGCAGAACACTCAGGCCAAGGTTTTTCCTTGCATACTCAGAAACGGTGTGTGTGTAACTTTGTCACATCCTCGTTCTGGGTCCTGGAATAACATTCAGGTAGGTGTCATGGTTACAGAAGCAGCCGAACTGCAGGCCCTGGCTCTCATCCTGCTGAATCCACCTCCACAGCTGGCAGACCTTATGCCTCCCCCTTGCCTGTGATGAAAACCCCCAGTACTCTCGCTTTTAGTCCGGCCTCAGGCTCCGCTATACCTATGCCCAGCACATCTGGCTGGATTTGGTGCCCACTCTATTTCCCTCAGGGCATGACGGATCTGCACATCACACCCAACCAGAAGGGCCTTTTCATAGCAGAAACGCCATTACTGAGTCATAAGAACAAAGTCTGCCGTAAATGCAAATGATTTTAGGTAAGGTTGTATGCGTACCTGTCTAGCTAGACCTAATGCTCCTCTCTGAGGATGGCTCAGCCTCCTCCTCCCCAGGCTCTGCACGTCGGGGGCGACCTGCCTCTGCCCTCCGGGGAGCAGCTTGTGGCCATCAGGACAGGGAGCATGAGCTGCATCGAAAACTTCCTCCGCGGCTGTGTGCTCCAGAGACTGAGCTGCTTGCCCTGTCGTGCCCCATCGAAAGCGGCTCGTTGGTAACCAGCAAAACCCGCTGGACATCTGCAACGCTCCGATGGCCATGTCACCCCTGCCACGGGAACAGCACAAGCGAGGGAGGGGGATGACGGTGGCTTTGCTGCTGACGTGAAGGATTGTTTAAGTGTTCCCGATACATTCCTCTCACATGCGGCGGGTCTCGTCTCCTTGGGCTTAGTTTTAAACCTTTTTAGTATTAGGACTATCTGCTCAGCTCCGAACGTAGTCTCCCTTTAATTCCGCAGGCCCGGTAGCGAAGGCGGCAGAGATCCCAGCCCCAATTCACACTGCGGGGAGCAGCCTGCCACAATTAACGAGCTGGAACTGCTTCTGACAGATGTGAAGATGAAACTTAGCACTGGAAGCACCCAGTGTCTTCCGCACTTATTTCAGTCTTGAGAAACGATCAAGGAAAACCTGCAGCTTGTGTTGCTAAGTAGCTGCCACCATAACAAACCTTTTCATGCCTTTTCTGGCTCATTGCTGCCTCCCTCAGCATCATCAAGACGAGCTACAAGTGTGCATTCAGGTAATTACTAATGTAAAATGGTACATTTAGTTTATTTTCAGGGTCTCTCATCAGTTATTCAATCAATCGGAGAAACATTCCTAAGCTAAGCATCAAATTTGGCTTTTGAATCCAAATGCTAAGCTGCTTCTCCTTATATTTTTTTCTCACAACATTGACTGTGGTTTTTTATTCCTTAAACATCAGCATTTATTTTGTTTTGGAGATCAGTCCTGTAGTCAAGGAATACAAGCAGCAGCTTAATTTGTACAAAAACAAATTTAGCTGAACTTTTCTGCAAAAATGCTCAGCGGTGGAAGGGTTTATGGTATCCCAATCCCTTTGTTTCAGAGTTAAAATTGGCTGTGGTGCGTGGCACACGCTGCCTGTGAAGCGCACATTGAGCTGGTTCTGGCTCACCCGTAAGTAGCGCGAGGACGGGGTATGTTGACTTCCACAAAATGAGCAGAAAGCCAGGGATATGTTGACTTCCACAAAATGAGCAGAAAGCCAGCACAGAGACATCCTCTGGAAGAGGCTGGACTTGAGCTCTGTCACAGAAATACCCGATTCAAGGGAGAACATTCAACCCCTGCCTTGGAAAAGCAGAATATTAACACTGGTGTGTGAGCTGACGATAAGCATGCCAATCCACCGGTTTTAGCCAGTGCTGGGACTCCTGAACTCAAACGGCATTATTGCGAATAATTTTCTTAGACTGATTTAACACACATGCGAAGTTGGCACAGCCATCCGAAAAAGCAGTCCTCACCCCTTCCCTCCTCTATTCTCCTGCCTGATGCTTCTTGTGTTTTGCTGGCACCAGTTTCTGTCTGGCTGCCCAGTGCGCAGGATATAGGAATTGATCCAGCTGGAGGAAAAAAATAAACCCCATGTTTCTTCTGGTGGGTTTTACCCTGAGTCAGTTCCCACCATCCCCAAACCTAGATAACTAAATCGCACCAGTAATTGCCAGCGCTACCTGGGCACTGCAAGGCAAGGAAAGTAGTCCAAGAAAGTAGCAGAACAGTTTAATCAAGAGGAGTCCTTGCACTGAGAACACCAACCGGCTTTAGACCCCCCATCTGCTCTAGAAGGATGTTAGCGTCATGAGCAAACGGGTGTTGATCAAGAATAGACGCGATGAGAAATGTCAAACAGTATTTATAAACATCCGTGATTAAAGGTCAACCACACAGCCCTCAATTATTTAGTGTTAGTTTCAGACTACGTTATAATGTTTAATGTTTTTATTGAAAACAAAAGTTGGGCAAACAAGAAAAGCCAGGGGGCTGGGGAAGGGAGGACGTGTAGAGACCCAGCTCGTGACAGCCCGACTGCTTCTCGCACCCTTCCTGGCTGCTGGGGAAGAGCCAGGGCCAAGTGAAATTGGAGGGTGTGTTCTCCCAGAAAGCTTCTGGCACTCTGTTCCACTTATAACACAACATTAACATTAGTGCTTGGCTAATATGAATATTTTCTCCTAGCTGAGTTTTTTGGACATTTTTTGGACTCTGCATGAAAATGTTTTGAACTAAAACAAATGTAAAAGCAGCTCCTGTGAGAATAACAAGGGAAAACCTTCCCTTTTTCCACCTCCTGTTCTTGTCTGTCTAGTGGCTCTACCAGAGGCAAAGAAACGCAGAGTGACTTGTCCTTTCCTCCTTGTGTGTAGGGACAATCTATTTCCCAGTCCTTTTCTGTATATTAATCTTGCAGAAGCTCCCAGTGTAGAGCCCAGCCAGCCCTTGTAGGCCTAACAAAAGTCTTTGAAAAAGCACAAGCATGAACATGATAACCACTTGAGAAAATATGTTCCATGAGTAGTGGACACTTGAGAGGTCTGGAAACAGAAAAACCAGAACCCTGCTCCCCCCTCAAAGTAACGTGTTAGGTACTGCCACACACGTGGCAGCAGGGCGACAACAGGGAGTGGAGAATAACCCTTTGAAGTTTGGGGCATGGTAGCTGGGAAGACCAAAGCAGAAGATGCAATCTAGTGCCTACAAAAGATGGGCACAGCTCACCATGATATCCTTAACGCCACACATTTGTCCCTCCAACAAAGCCCCCGAAGCGAAGCTGCACAGGACAGCTGCCAGCTCCACTGCCAACCGAGTTGGTTTAAAATCCTGAGGCAGGAGTTCCCACGATACCTTCAGCCAATACTTTTAGCTAAGTTAGAGCCTGCCTTATAGAATCTCTTGTGAATTACAAGGAGCCCTCTACTTACACCCTTCCCAAAAGCAGAGAGCTATTTAGGCTACAGCTGTGGACAACATTACCTGCCTGACCTCCTTCCCCCCTTCTGCCTGGAAAGCAGCTCCCTCCAGGGAGGACTGGAGCAGTCCATCAACTCTTCCAGGTGGTCAGACTCACAGGACAGGAATCCATTCAACAACTGAATCTCCTTGCAGGAGTACTTACTTAGATTCATGAACTGTTTTCCTTTTCACCCACCAAAAAGGAGCAATTTGGGAAGCAGGGCATGCACAGTGATGTAAGGTGATGCACTGATGTAAGTACTTAAGATTTGCAGACAGAGCAAACCTGCTGCCAGTAGGGAAGACTGAGCAGAGAGAGGAATTCACAGCGGTTCCTTCCCTCACGGATGCAGTGCAATGCCATGGCCAAACACACAAGAGACATGGCAGCCTGAGCAGGAACTCAGCAAGGAACGTGTTTTGCAGAGATGTTATCGATCAAATCTAAATCCCTCACAAGAAGATTGGTTTTGGAAAAGTAGATGGCGTTGCTCACGGAACTGCGAGGAAAATGGCTTCTTATCTAGGAAAAACTGAGCGCTTATGGTTAATCCTTTTAAAACCGTTTAAGACATTTATTTGAAGAGGAACTGTAATAAAATGCAGATGCTGTACTTTTTAAGTACTCTGGTATCTTTGTAAAGAACAGCAGTCAGAGAAAAAAAGCACAAATGCTGTGCAACACACACAGCCTTGCTACAGCTCACCACCCCTCTGCACAGCACAGGGCAGGGAAATGCACTGCCTGGGGACAGAGGAGACACAGGGAGCAAGCGCTTTGTCTGCCACCATCCCCAGACCTCACTCAATAGCTGATCAGCGTATGACTGCGAAGCCCGCGTCCCAAGACACCCGTCAGTGCTACTTGCAGGCTGTGTTCAAAACTATTAACAAATCCTGTACCTTATAAAGCAGAACCTCAGATTATATTTAGCGTCACCAGGAGTGTACATCTGTGCAAAACCAACTTGTTGCGAGTGCTGGTCACAGTGGAGTAAGAGCAAAACTGCCCTAGATGGTTGAGGCAAGAGGAGGCGGCAGCAGCAAAGCTGCCTTCCCTTCCACTCCGAGTACCTGTGTTCCCAGACTTCTCTCCCTTCGAGGTATCACCCAAGGAATGAAAAATCAGGTCCTGATTTCCCACACCCCATGGGACTCCCAGCACAAAGCCAGCCTGGCCGCTGCCCCAGGCAGCGCACGAGCAGCATTCACCTTGCGTGGAGCCTGGACTAAGCCAGCTTCCCGGATCCAGGCTGGTTCTTCAGCTGCCGGAGAGCACCCCTGTGGAACAGAGCTCATTGCCCCGGGCTCTGCAGGTACCCAAGTGACTCCATGGGAGATGCACTGCCTCTGCAGGCGTGGATCCAAGCGTCTGTATCCCCCAGGAGCACACAACTTCAGAAGCGCTGACGTACCCACACACAGGGGCGATTGTAGAAGCCAGGGAACAGCAGCAGAGAAAGAATTCAAGCTGGATATGCTCTGGCATTCAGAAAAGACCAGCAGGGAGAGGAATCTCATTTTATAGACAGTCTCCCCTAGTTTTCCGCACAGACATTCCTAGCATAGAACGCTCGAACAAAGCCTCAGCACGGACAGTAAAATAACTCTTCTTTCCTAATGGCAAGAAATCGATTTACATATTCAAGCTTTAAATCTCTCAAAGAGTTAAATCATCCCACTTCCGCTCCTAATACCAAAACAAGCAGTCTGCATATGCCTGGTCCCTACTACATTGATGGAATGGTGTTCCAACAAGATACAGAGCTAATCGTAACAGCTTATAACACAACTTTTATTAGAAAAAGTTATACATAACAGCATCAACTATTTTCAAGAATATTAACCTTGAAAAGCAACAAAAACAGACTAAAAATGTGTAACAAGAAACTAATGACCTTTTCTATAATTAAACATTCAAGTTATCTACAATGTCTCTTTTTACAAAGGGGAAAATTATGGTTTTACAGGCACATCATGTTGAAAATAAAGCTGCAGGAACTTTATACAATTAACTTTTTCAAGGATTATTAAAACATGGTCATTATGTAGTCTCAGAATTTTTTTAAACATTCACATAATTTTACAGTTGAGTATACACTGAAATTTCAGAGTCCCAAAATTATTTCACAAAAGTGCCAACATTAAAACCAGAACCTTCAGTGTGAATAATTTTGCCCTAAAAAAAGTTAAGACAGGTTTCCATAATCAACATATTCACATAATTTCTGGTGCTACCTGGTCTAACAGTAAAGCTTCATTCTTTAGAAGTAAAATCAAATGGGACTTCTTTTGCAAAACTGATAAAATGTTCTAAACGCAGGAGTGTGCATTATTGGAAAAATTGATACTAAAACCATAAATATATCCAAAGAGCCATTAATACACTAGACAATTAAGGGGAACTGTGCCCGTTTGTACTGTATATTCAAGTTTGTTGCCCTTTCGGTACAGGTGGTATCTGAATTTAGCATCTTTACAATGGCAATCTGTTCAGCTTCTCTTACCTTCATACGCCTGCTTAATAAAAATCAGATAATTTACAATCTAGAAGTCTGTTTTAAAAAGTCTGGAGTTTATATACAGCTCTAACAAACCTACAGCATTCTGATATCTTAAAGGTTCAAATGAAATTACTAGAGTTTTTATTTGACGCTTATTAACAGTAATTAGCCATTATCAGTAGTGGACCGTAATGAGGTGGAAAGTGATAAGGAATGTTTCGTCTAAAATGCTCAACACGTGTTCCGTCCTTTCACGTATGCAATAGTATCACGTAGAGGAAGTGCTTTCCGCAGACACCCGTTTCCCCTTAGCATCAAGGGCTACAAAAATCTGACTGCAAAAACGCAGTGACAAAGCAAGCTGACGTATCAGGCACTACCTTTCCTATTGGCAGCTTTAAGAGACCCACGGTATGCACAAAGATCTAGGGAAGGGGGAAAAACCCCACCACTATGAGAAGCAGACCGAACATTTTAGACGAGTTTGGCAAAGTTTTTAATCAGACAATGGGTTGGCCATTCAGGTTTACTTGTAGAGGTTAAAAATATCACTATTGAATCAACTAGTCAAATGACTGTAAGACATTTTCATTGATACTCAACATTACATGCACCAATATTGCACACATCTGCTCCGAGTTGTTAAAACAATCTTCATCTGGGTCCTTGAGCTGTCTGGTTTCTGCAGTTGGAACTCAAGCCACCCACCCCAGCAGTTTCACTAAAAATTTAAGTGGTAAATTTAAAATACAAAAACCAAAATAACCCAAAAAGAAAACCAAGGACTTTATACAGACAATAAAATCTAAATTTTCTGCAATGGTCTTGTGGGCCCTACAGATGGGGCAATACGTGTACGCACTAGTGAAACGAGCACTAGCTCTGCTGTATCTAACCATTCAAATGATATGAAATCTGGGACCAGGTGTTGCAATGATGTCACTGTAAGGCTCCTCCTGTGTCAGCTCTATAGCTTGCTGTTTTTTAAGTACCAGGAAACTGTAGAATTTTGCAGCTGCTTGTTTTCTATTCGTATTTCTGCACAGCTCAAGCAAACTGATAGATTCTGCTCCGGTCTTAGCAAGAGCTCTCTGAAAAACACAAACATCGACACCACACGTTAAGTACAGAACTACATACAAAGAAGAATGCCTGTTGGTAAGGTTCTGTTCGTTGTCACTCCCAGGACACTGAGAGATTGGGAAGGACTTGACACTGGATGGGGACATTACAACATGTATATGAAAATTTCTATAGGCATCTTATTTAAATGAAACCAAGTAAGTTTCCCAGAGATGTGTGAAAAATCAGTCTTGAATCTGTGCAACTTATCTCAGAAACACTGTAGTGTAGCACAAGATTTTCTTTCTGCACCAATAGCTAGGCCAGTCTTTTTTGAATACAGGACAAATATTTTTGAATAGGAATACCAAATCCTGGTTTACTTCTCAAAATAAAAATAACTCCAAAAATAATTATTTATTCTTTAAAACCAAATTTCAAGAGCTAAGGTTCTTTAAAAGATGCATAATTTTGCCAAGGTGAAAGCCTATCTACTTCTAAAACTCCTCTGTTTTCCTGAAACTAAGTACCCAAATTCACTTACATTTTTTCAAAGTCTTGGCCAGAATATTAAAAAAAAAATTACATCTGTTTGCTGGCTAGAACAACAACTGACGTCTTCAATTTAAAACAGAACCGTCTGCTCTGGAATATCTACAGATGAAAAGATATTAGGCTGGCCAAACCAAATTACTTTATATTAAACAGATCTTAACTTCGAATCTCATTACAGACTTAATGTTTCAGCCATCTAATGCGATGGTCTTTTGGGCACATGGACAAAAGAATTGAGGAAAAAAGCGCTAGACATGGTACAAAGAGAACTCTGAAGCTCTTCTCAGAAACTGTGATGAAAGATTCAGAGAGGAAAACATTACACAAGATTACCAACTAATCATCAGTATGCTTTAAAAATTACTTTTAAGCAACCATTGTACTGGTTTGGGCTGGGACAGAGTTAATTTTCTTCACAGCAGCTCACATGGTGCTCTTTTGGATGGGAGCAAATGTTTTTTGGTTTGGAGCAAGTAGGCTGGGGGTACACAAGAAGTTGGGAGGGGACACAGCTGGGATGGCTGACCCCAACAGACCAAAGGGATAATCCATACCATGACGTCATGTTCAAATATAAAAACTGGGGGAAAGAAGAGGGGGGTATGCACCCATTTGGGGTTATGGTGTTTGTCTTCCCAGGTAACCATTACACGTAGTGAAGCCCTACTTTCCTGGAAATTGCTAAATGTCTGCCTGCTGTTGGGAAGCAGTGAATGAATTCCTTGTTTTGCTCTTCTTATGCACGCAGCTTTCGCTTTCCCTATTAAGTTGTCTTTATCCCAACCCAAATGTTTTCTTGCTTTTACCCTTCCGATTCTTTCCCCCATCCCATGGGGGGTAGTGAGCAAGCAGCTGCGTGGGGCTAAGACAATTACCAGGTTTAAACCAGAACAACAGTTTAAAACAATCTTAAACTAGCAGACTTCTTGCAGGTGTGCAAAAGAACTAACTTAAATCACATTGGCTTACAATGTAATCTGAACTAAACATAAGTGTATTTGAGTGTCATAAAGGCTATTTAGGAGTTTAAAATAAAGGTTTCATTGTTTAGAGATGTAAACAAGTAATTCTTACAATATAACTCTAGTAACATTTTCCAGAAATTTAAAGCTTTTGCTTGATTATATCAAACTTTTGAGAAACTTCATACAAAGTACTACTAAGTTTGGGGGGGGGGGTGTTGGTGGTTTGTTTTTTTTTTTTTTTCAGTTTACTGAAAACTCAGCAGCATTTCCCACTCCCCTCTGCCCACCCAATCCACTGTACTGGAAGGTCAGAGATACAATAATGTCAATGAGCTGTTATAAGCACAGATGGAGCCTATTGATTTCACAAAAAAGTGAGGATGACTGGAAAACAAGAACAGCTTAGAGAGATGGAACTGAAACACTTTGATGACAGCAGAATCTCAGGAGTTGCCAAAACATTTAAGGGAACAATGGGGTAGGAACCATGAAGTAGACTGAAAGCAAAGGCAGTTCAAGAACATGTGAAGTACATGTACAGAGACCTATATGCAAACGGACAGCAGTTTGCACTTAAGTTCAAGTGTACACCAAGGGTGTTCAATTATCTTATCAGAAAAAGGCTCTTCAGTTCTAGCAAGCAAGAATCCATCCTACAAGGATTATCTGTCTGTGCAGACTGAAGCCACGTGCTGAAAAGTAATGCTGCACCTCAGCCAAGGTCAGATTCCCACAGTTGTTACAGATTCAGCTTATCGTAGCGTGGAAGTTTTCCAACTAGCCTACCTGGGAGCAAACATCCTGTACAGTGGTTTTATCCCTAGACTTTGATGGGGTTTCTCTACAGACACAAAGTCAGAGGTGATATGGTTTCATTAAAAACATAATCAAAGCCAATTATTTTAAAATTTGAATTTCTGGAAGTCTTAGTCACACACCAGGTGTGGACATAAAGGTTGAAAAACACTCAAGTGAAAAATTTTACTTCAAATGGTCTGTTAAAAAAGGTAACAGTCATAGTACAATTTAATCCATTACAAGCATTTTTTTCCCCTCTAAGACAGAACTAACATTTTAAGTCTGTAACATCTGCTGCAAAGAAAGCTCTTAACGTTCTAACTCAGGTCAAAAGTGTCGGTGGGCACACTCAAAAGCTACTTTAAAATAAAGCAAATTATAATGTGCACCTGAAGTCCATGAAGCATTTGTTGAGTCCTCTTGTTCCACCTCCTTTCTTCTTGATCCTGATCACCCCCTGTGCCATCTTCTTCCTGCAAGAAGTCAAAATTCATGCATTTACAAAACAGTAATATTTTCATCCACTGATTTATGAAATGAAAGAGGTATTTCTAGATATCACCGCAGCGCTCTCTCTTCATCAGGCCAGAAGGTTTAGACAGCTTGAGTCACAGGATACATCTAGGAGAGGAAGGAAGTGGGACGGAGGACGCACTTGTAAGCTGATGTACCATAGTAAAGTTGCCTGCCACTATGATTATACCTCAAATGTTATGCTGGCAATTAGTAAAACAAACGAGTTCAGTCATGACAGCTGAATGAGACACACTTCAGTCTAATCTAGGATTGCTAGTACTGAACGCGGTATCAACAATGCTTTTATTTTGCAAACATTAATAAAACACAGACATGTTCTCATTTCTCTGTGGAAACACAACGGTTGAAAAGGGAAACAGGTTGTTGCTAAAAGCTGCGAGGGCCAGCTGTAAAGACTCAGCTCCCCTTACCCTGTGAAGCACTCACCTACACAGAACAGTACTTATTTATGGAAGACATGTTATATATGGCTTTTAAAACAAGAACTCAAATCAGCAATTAAAAAACTCACTACAAAGCGACACATGCGAGCAGTACCTGCTTTGTTTCTAGTCTTAACTCAAGAACCTCAAACTGTGCAGGAAAACTGTTTGGCCAATTGTTTTATTTCTCAAAATTAAGTCAGCATGTATTACTTCCTCTTCATTGTACTGCTTTTACAAGTAACATTTCTCTGCATCCAGCAACATCCAGAAGTGGTCAGGCAGTTGGACTAGATGATCGTTGTAGGTCCCTTCCAACTGAAAATATTCTATTCCATTCTAACAGTTTTTTTACACTGCTAGGAAAATCATCCTGGCTGAAGTAACTGTCTAAAGTAATTCACATTTCTTTGTATACGTGACTTGTTACAGAAGGAAACTGCACGTGTCCAGATACATTCTTTAAAGTTTTTAAAGAAAATAATCTATTATTATGAATTTTGGGTGTAAAATAAAAACAACCAGTCAAGCCTGTTTTGCTATCTCAGAATATTCAATATTGTAGCTAAGAAACAATTTCAGTTATCACATCTTAGGACATGGATGGTTTTCTTACAAAAAAAAAAAAAATCTACTTTTATTAAGTGGCACAAACTATTTAAAATGAAACCATAAAATTAAGTTCAAAACTTCTCGTATAAGGCATCATAAATATACAGAGTGGTTTAATCCAACCATGTGTGAGAACAGGAGAACCCTCTAATTCAAAGCAGAATGTATACTGGGTTTATAAAATTGAATAATATAAATAATATAAAATGGTCATGGAATAATTTTTAAATCTACATTTCCAAAGGTTTCCCAATTAAGGACTGAAGTTTTATTTCTTATGCCATTTAAAGAACCCAAAGTCAAACAGTGCTGGGGAACACACAAACCCTTTCTACATAGAGTTCTTACCTCCTCTTCTTCTTCCTCCTCCTTCTCCTTTTCCTTCTCCTTCTCTTTTTCTGGCAGAAGTTCTAGCTCTGGTATTAGCTGGCAGATGTTTTGGGGCTCCTCTGGAGGCATTTCTACAGGTGGTATTTCCAGCTGTTGTGATGGTGGATGCTTTAAGAGTACACAACACAGTTATGCTGATAGCATCATTTTATCAGTGTTTTACAATAGAATGCTGATGCTACAAACCATTTTCACAAAATCCAATCTCTAAATCATAGCCATTTATCAGAATTTTTCATTTTTGAAAAATAAAAGGCAATTTGTTTTGTTTTTTCTGTCCGCAGATGTATTTTTAATCCTTTAGATTGTACTCAAACCAGAAATTACGATACCACTACAAGAAAAAAGGCTTTCCAATAACTTCACTTAGTCCAGCATCCAAACTACTGATCTCATTTCTTGGATCAGCACAGGCAACTTTAAAATCCCACGTAACCAGATGCAGTGTTACACGAACACACTAACTCACTGGAACCAGACATCTTCAAAATATCAAAATGATGTTGTTTGCAATACAAGCATGAAGGAATTAAAACGTAGGTACTCTGTAAAGTTTCCAAAAGTGTATGAGTGACTTTGGTGCTCAAGTATCATTCTCGGAAGGTATTTATATCAAGAGGAAAATCCAGAAAAGCAGGTTAACAGGATTTATGCAGCCAGTTTTAATACAATTAATACACACTATTCTTCCCCCCTCCAGCCTATACACAGGTTAAGTGTTTGGCAGTAAAGTTACTTTGACACATGAAACTGTTTCTGCACATACCCTAAAATAGCTCAGAATAACTTCTGGTTTAGAGTCATGCAGCAGGTATCACTACAGGTATGGTGCTAGAGGCCTGATCTGGTTGGCGTGATCAAAGAATTCCCATATACCAACAGCATTGACTTCAGCATAAAGTACAACCAGTCAATGCCAATCTCACACAATGACATGGCCAAGAGGAGCAGCAGCTGCCACCCTTATTAATAAGATAATATAACATCCAACAGTCTCATTCTACAGTAAACACTCTGTTGGCCAAGAAACATGTGAAAAGTGGGGTTAAAAAATGCACAAATATCAGAAAGTATAAACAAGGACTGTTCTCACCAGGCAAGCACTCAGAAAAAGATACACCTTTTGTTTCACCCATTTCCTCTCCCCTTCACAAATATGGTTTCCATTCACACTGCACCACAGCTTTTACAGAAGAGGTAGATATGACCTAGTTTCCAAGTCTACTCATAACTCAACTAGGAAATCTTCCCTGAAGATCAAAGTTGTTCTTTGAACCCTTAATCCTGGAACACTGGGACTACCTTACGAAGGAAGTTGTGCAGCTAGTGCAATCCCTTCTTTGTCAGTGAAAGCTGTCCATACACACTTGCCAAGCAGAAGAACTTGATAGCTTTGTAAGCAGTACACTTTACTCCTTGAAGACTTTTTCTGGAGGAAACAGTGCCATTTCTTTATCCTACCTGCATTTTAAATGTTTCAGTAAGCTTTCTGCTTAAAAAAACACCGTAAAGACTACCCAAGGACAAAGATGCTGAATACTACTCCAGCATATCTCACACCACCACAGAAAGCAAGTGGCCCAAATCTGTGTCACTTCTTGCTCAAAGGCACTACCCGCATCTCATTCTTAAAAAAAAAAAAAAAAAAAAAAAATCTTACTCACAGGTAACGCTGGCTCTGGTTCTACTTGCTGCAGTTTGCGTTTAACACCTGTCTGAGGTGGTGGGGGTGGCATAACAGATTCATCCAGGTTGGTTCTGCTGCCTTCCATCATTGATTCTTGCAAACGACTTGGTTCTTCCAGAATAGGTTCATCTATATTCCACAACAAACCAAGTTTTAGATACTTTGGTATATTTTGAATTACATTACTAAGTCCAATCTGATACTAATTTAGAATTAAGCACTCTTAACAGCTTATATAGCTTTTGCAGTAACTTAAATAGAATTAGTATAGATGTGCATACAACCCAATCCAACCTCCATTTAATCCACTGGATCAAACTGAACCTCTAAATGTCTTCTACTTCTAGGAAAATAAAGCTATTTTAAGTCACAGACTTATGAAGCTAAACAACCATTGCAATGCTCTTTGCTTCATTCATAATCTTTGGTGACTTAATATAAAGCACAAACAAAAGAGAAAAATAAGCTCTGAGAGAAAGCAGAGCATCTTTGACAAAACACAAACCAATGACGTCTCGTTGCTGCTGCTGCTGCTGTTGCTGCTGCTCCTCTCTGGGAACCTCTGGGTTTTCAAAGTCTTTAAGGAACTCATCAAGGTTGTCAGCTTCTCCACCTTTCCTCCTCTTTCTTAGGTCTTCTGGTACCAGAGGTGTAAGACAACGAGTAAAGAGCTACAGGGGAAAGGTTACATTACTCACTATTGTCTCTTTCATTTCATTTCAGATCAAGTAATTATGGGCCATCTGCCCTTCCCATTTTTAATGAGTTGTTTTTAAAAAAAATTATGAATACTGCTATCGCTATTCATAAGTTGATGTTTACTATATATGAGGCACGATCCTGAATATAGTCCATTTAGAAATGAACCTGCACAAAATCATTACCTTCAGTAGCCTGTTATTCCACAAAGGCTGTGCAGGCAGAGAGAAAAGCTTTTCAACTCCGCCAGTTTCTTTCCACATCATCAGTTTCTTAGTAGGAGGTGCCAAGTCCAAAGTAGTAACAATATCAGAGTAGTCACTTAATTGGGCTCGAATAGTCTTGCTATCCAGTTCTTTCACACTGTCCACAATCAGCTTTCTCTTCCTCTTTGCTTTGGTTTCCTTGACTGTTGAGATTTTTAGCAAGTAATAAAGGTTAGCTCAGACAGATACCACACTGTAGAAGAATCCTGCAGGTTCTCTATAGGTCTTACTTGCCCATGTATAAAGCTGCCTCAAGAATCTAAGGCCATGTTAGCTTTGGGAGAAGGAATGAAAAGCTATAAGCACTGTGAGAGGTCAAACACTATGAATACTGTCCCATAACCTACAAGTTCTTTGTGTATACTTGTAGTTCTACTGAATCTACCCTAAGCCTCAATGTCCTCAGTTGCACATGCCTGCCTCCCTCCCTCAGGGCTTGCTTGTCAGGATGGTATTCTTCAGGACCAAACCCTGAGATTTAAGGTCCCTCTGATCAAAGAGTCAAAATACCACACCAAGTTTTTCCCCTAAGCCCTATCTGAGCTTTGGTAGTGTTAATGTGGGTGGTTATCTTACCTGTACCTCTCATCCTGCTCTAGAATGACTTTACTGTCAATTGCTTACAGCCTGGCACTCTGCAGCAGACCCTGAGGCTCTGGCAAACGCTGTCTTTGCTGGTCCCAGCTGATCAGCTAGGACCTCTGTTGCTAGCTTGCCACCAGAGGGCAGGGCTAGGGCTTTTTAATTGGCCAAGCAGTAAATCAGGGACTGGAGTTCAGTCTGAAAACACAGGACAAACTATGTTTTTTCCAGATGTTATTTTTTTTTTAATAAAGCAGGGACCTGTTTCTAATGAGCCAAATACAGTACCAGTTAAAATAAGAAAGTGTCTTGCGTTAGAGAAATAGAGACAAAGAACTTCACTATTTAAAAGAACTTCAAATACAAAGATGCATCTCCTGAATTCAGCAATTCATTAAAGCTATGAAATCACTGGAAGAGCACCTGTTCTCAGTGTGAATAGTCACTCCTGGCCATCACACACAGCGTTAGAGAACTGTGCTGCACTACAGTATCTGTATCAGAATTACAGACATGATGAGTTCTATTCCAATTCATTATATTTTAAGTAGCATATTTATCAGAAGCTACAGTATCATGCCACTATACATACTGACCACAGAAGCTACAAACTAGTACCCTCCAAGACCATCAATGTAAGCTAACTACCTGGAAAGTACGGGAAGGCTACCATTAGAATAAAAGGAATTCACCTGGTCCCTGGTTTCTCTTCCAATTGAGAGGTAGAGTCAGCAGCAGCACTAGACATTCATTTCCACTCCATTGAGCTAAGGTGGTCTCTGATGACCCAAGTAAAACATTCCCAAATAGCTTACTCACCGGTTATGTCAATAGGCTCCAGAGCAAAAGCTTCCTCTTCATTGGGAACAAGTGTTGTCTGATCAGTCATAGTTGGTAATGGTTCAACTGGATCTACTGAGTCTGGGCTGTCTGGTCCACCCACTGCCAATTAGAACAAGTATCTTGCACTATGTCAAAATATTAAGAAACTGTGCTACTCTTCCCATCCCCCCCTCCACACCTTAAGGTAGTTTACCACATTTCATACTTTTGAGCTCAACACACTTTTAAGGAATTTGAATCCCAACTAAATCAGTTGAAAACAAGTAATTCTAGATCTAGCACTAGATTATACTCACTTGATACATTATCATCATCATCCATATCATCATGGGGAGGTTGCTCTGGCATCATTACTCCACTTTCTGAGAGTGCAGGTGGGTCATCAAAAATACCACCATCATTATTACTGAGAAGTTTGTCATCTGAAACAACCATATGAAAGAATCAGTTTTGCACCCACAAATTCATTAAACAAGTATAGACGAATTTATAAAGTACAGACAAATTAATGACAACACAGATAAAGACAGCACAAAGGTTAGAGAAACCTATACTTCCAATTGCTTTTGTGTCAGCATTAGGAGTGCTTTTTCAAGGCGCATTTCAGCTCAAATTCTCAGCTTACAGATTACATTTAATACAACACACTTGCCACATATTTGCATCTTACTATGTTTCTTAGTACTTCGCAGAGAAGCACTCAATACAATTCTCAACATATTAATTAAACCCCTGGAAGGAGTCAAAGTACAAGAAGAGCTGCCATATTGATTTTTCTCTAAAGAACATTACATATAGAATGGAAAAACTCTGAATGATTTTACTTCATTCGAAATATGTCAACAGTTAACACGCTATGCATCATCTACATTGCTGTAGCACTCACAAACCAGAATTCCACTGCTGAAGGCCTAACTTAGAGGGACCTTGGCAACAAAGGAAACAAGCTCCCCCCTGTCCCCTCAAGAATTAATTACTGAGGCAGAAGGTGAGACAGAGGAAAAACAAATTTTTCAAACATACCCAATATTCCACCATCATTTCCTTCTCCAAAATTATCATCTTTGTATTGGTCTTCGTACTCCAGGTGATTAGATTTCTCATTGAGGTGACTGGTGCTCTGTTCAGGTTCCAGCAGGAGATTGGATGCACTGGTGCTCACTAGCATGTCATCCTCAAATGCACTACCTTCTCTCATCATCTCACGATCATCCATCCCAAAGTCACCTGCAAGAATACAATTTCACTGCTACAAATGCTAAAGAACCAAGATGCAAGAGACCTAGCTAATCACTCAAAGGCCTAAAGTAAGACCAAACTTCAAGTTATCTTAATTGCAGCATTAACAACAATATGTAAGGGATTATACTCAGCAATACCACAGCAAAAATACTGTTCAAACAATTATAAAAATAACCATCTTCTCTTCAAAGCATTTTATTATACTTATTTGAATTGATTTTTAAAAGATCCTACCAAATTTTAGCTGCACTGAAAACAAAGAATTCCAAGGAATTCAAAAAAGTTGAACCTTATGCCTCAACGTTGGGCTTCATGTACAGAGAGCAAACCAATATGAGACCAACACCACTATTAATACCTAGGTTATACTCTCAAAAAGATTACTAAAATATGTATTACATTATTGTACTCTGGAAACTAGATATTCAAATACAACTAACTGTCTTCAGGCTTTGATTCAGATCTTAGGACCCTGTCCTTGAAAAGATACTGAAAGAAGTAAACTAGTCAACATTGGCTGCTTCAGCTTTAGAAATCTCGTAACAGTTTCTGACTGAAAACATGCCTATGATTAAGGCAATGGCTGACTTCATATTCACACCACATTTTGAAAATTATAACTGACATAGTACTTCACTAATTAACCTGACTGAACATTCTTCAGCTTTATATAGGTAGCTAGAAGCTTGCTGAACAATAGAGGACAGGCTTTTTGGAAAAACTGGCATGTACAAACTAAAAATTACATGTACAGAGACACAGCATGTTTGATCTAATTTGTTTTGTACTTAGTGGGAATTCTGTAGTAATTGCAAAACTGTAAACTTTACAGTTGCCAAAACTAGCTTAGTAACACACAATAATACACAAGATTTTTACCAAAGTCATTATCTTGGAGGATACTGATGTTGCCTACTTCTTCTCTCATTGTAATTTCTTCCACTCTACTCTGGTTCAAACTGAACTGCTGGGCCACATCAATATCACTTAAATAAACAGAAAGCAATTATTAAAAATCTCCATTTAAAAAAAATTAATAGATAAAGCCCACTTAGATAAATGTGAAATTAGTTCCTAAAAAGTACACCATACACTTAAGTCAATTAATGAAAAAGCTGACGGTGAATACAGAATAGAAAACAGTACTTAAAACAGTAAGACCATTCACGGTTAAAACCCATCATGCAAACCACATTAGCTTCTGGGAAACATAGCAGTAACCTCTCTTACTCCTTGCTGTGTTGGGGTCACTAACTTTAAAGGCCAAACTAATAACTAAGAACATACTTTCTCCCCTTCAACTTCAAAAGCTATTAATAATTCATCAAAAAGTATATCTGGTAACAATACCATGTTAATACTCTTCGCAGTGTGTTAAGGCATGTTTTAGAACAACATAGAATTTTTATGTAGTTTCAAATTAGTATATACTCTAATTTGAATATAAACCAAATAGAACACTGACTAAAGTAAACTGTATCCCAGAAATTTCATTATGAATAATCCAAAAGGGTAACATCAATTTCTTTAAAGATCAAGAACTTATTATATTTAAAAGTAAACCATTAGTATTAAAAAGTTTTAAGAATTAAAAGTGCCACTACAGAAGGTCAACAAGGACATTTCCATAAAACTAATCTTGTCTAACCCAAGAACGTAGGTGATGAAGACTGCCTTGCACAGAAGAAAAAGAAAACGATAATGCATATCTGAGGTTTTCAAAAGCTTCTGTAAGGACAGCGTTAACTTCAGTTACAATTACATGCTACTGTGAACTTAAAATCAATACAAAGATGATTGTGTACTTGCTTGGTATATTATAAGACTTAAGAATACAGGTTACCTACAGACTTTTTTTTTTTAATTCAGCAATGAATTTGCTCTTTAAAACCAGGTTCTCCTCTACTAAAAACATAATTTACATGGAAATAAAAAAACCAAGCCAAGCGTACTCTAGATCAGGAAGCGGTTGGTCGAAATCATGAAATTCCTCAGGTAAGGTAATAGCATTGTAAGCAGCCTCTCTGTTTTCCTCAGGCAAATCGACAACCCCTGCAGAGAAGAACACTCAGACATGAATGCCCATTCCTTACAAGGACAGTATTTTTCCCTGTGCCTTCAGCATTGTTCTCTCAGCACGAGCTTCTTGTCTTCAAATTGTTGAACTGAACCAGCGCTAGACACCTACAAAGAAACCTTAGATAATGTTAGTATTGAGATTCAGACTAAATTCAAAATCATACCCTCAAGCCCTTGTGCTGCTTTGTATAACCCTGGAAGCCCCAAATCACTCAATGTTTGTGTAGCACAATACAGAGCTGTGCAGCTTACACAGGCGTTGTGCATCATCACAACACTATGCCAGTACCTGCTACAGAATCATTTTATCGTGATGCTCCAGATGAGCTAGTTAGTCCTATATTTTGGGTTGGGTAAAGCAGTGGCAACACAGTATGACTACTGGTCATTTAGCCAGTTCAATTAGCTCTGAAAGTCTCAGTACAGTATTGACTGTACTTGAGCCACAAAACTCTTGGGCTTCTGCATTTAAAAGAGCTGGATTACCTAAACCCACATACATACCTTTCCTTATCCTCCCGAGATGTTTTATCTGCTATTCAGTGGGCATTCTCAGAGCATGACTGTCAGATTAGGCATCACACAAAAACAGTGACAGTAGTTGGTGCCTCTCTCTTATCCAAAGGCTTAGAGGTCAGGACACTTGAAAGTGCATGGGAAATGCAGGTTCAATTCCTTCTGTAACTTGCAGAAGATTTGAGCTTTGTTCTGCCTTCTGACCCACACAACACCCGCAATTCTGATGTACAGGTACTTCAGAAACTCTCTGCCCACTGCATTTCCCTCCGCAGTGGATAATCAAAGAACCACTGTCCAGAGAGACCAGGAACAAGCATGTAGTCTACTCATCTTGGTACTCAGCTAGGAAAGAAACACAGCCCATCCTTTCAGGGCTATCCAATATTTTTACCTGTTGGCTGCTTAAAATAAAACATGTAAATGATTCTCAGAGCAGACAGGATCAAGACAATACCTAAGCCACAAAGCTGATAAAACTGAGGACAAAGACAGGTGCCTTGTTTCAGGTCAGCATGCCACTTTTTGAAAATCTTGTTTTAAAGCGCTTCACCTTCTACATGTGCTCTGTTGGGAGTGCAAAAATTGGGAAAACAGATTGCCTTGTGAAATTAGACAACTTTATGTGTTCTCATCACCCAGAGAAGTTTTAACTGCAAGAGTAAACAAAAAATTGGAAACAGTCAACAAATTGCCACTAAAAGCTACATAAAGTCCAAGCCTGAATCACAATGTGAAGATCAGGAAGCGAAGATACCATTATATACCTCAATTTTTCTCAAAATTACTGTTGCACTGGCTTTCGGGAGCTGCCTTTTAAAAAAAAAAAAAAAAATCTTCGTTTAAGTTCAGCTTTTAAATCTATTACACTCACAAACTTGAAAAGGGAGAATATGACTCAGCAGCTGTGAGTATCCAGCAGCATCACTGCCACAGCTACACTCCAGCTGGAAAAAAATTTCCCAGGCCAGAAGTAAAGACAACTATCAACCGTGTGTAAGCCAACCAATTCATTGCTGGATGGAAAGTCATTTCAGACATTAATATGGCTCCCCATCTTCACGGAAAAATCTTAAGAGTAAGCAACAAATAACTTCCCCCTCTATTGTTGCACATACAAAAGGGAAAATATCTTTGTTGTGTGCATTACAGTTCACATTATTTCCAGAAACTAAAGTGGGAAAATGATAAAAAAAAAAGAAACATAGAAGTAAGCTGTTTAACTCATGGCCAGGCAATCTTAACCTTTGATGGACACAAGCTCCCTTCCATGCTTCAGTTCGGTACATGCAACTGTCCTTTTGCAGACTTGTGACAGAAGGCAAAACCCATGCAGCATGTTTCCATTTAACATCATACATCAACAACAGCCAAAATCATAATTGAGATTTTACTGAATCAGCACTAATAGGAGAAGTTTTTATTGAGAATTCAATTAAAAGATGTTTTTCAGCACACAACTCAGTCACACAACCAGCCTGAAGCTGCACTAAAGAAAATAACTTCTCCTATAATCCTGTATAACTTTATGTAATTCTTCTGTAGAGACAGGATGGTAGAATTGTATGCTGCCTCATTAAATATCATTATATAACAATGTAACTTTTTCAAAGAGTGCTTAAAGACAGATACCTGGACGAAAAGCCATCTTAATCTTAATGAAAGCCTCATTACAGTCTGCAAGAAGATATTTTGCTTTCCTGTGGTAGATTCTAACAACGCCTAGTAAGAGATGTCCTGAGGTTCGAAGTGCCATCTTCACCTAAAAACATATTGCACAATCAGTGGATTAGATGTAGCCTTGCTTTGTCCTTTAATGAAATTTCAGTCAGCTTTGCACAAGTTTTTCAATAACATCAAATATCCAAAATAAGTATAAAAATCAGCAGAAAGCTGAAGAAAGAAAGAATGTGAAGTCTACAGTTCAAGATGATACTCTACGTATTATTTGCAGATGACCTGGCAAATATCACTGAGTTAACAGCAGCTTACTCCAGGAATTCCCAAACACTGCTCTGTCTAGTTAAAAAAAAAAGGTAAGACAAAAAACATTTTACCACATCTTCTTCTGACATCTTTGTTAATTTAATTGTGAAAAAAAGTGAAAAATACAAAAATCTGGACGGCCATAAATTACGGTAAAATTTGGTTGAAAACTATTACTTGTTACCTCTCCATCTTCTGTCCTGCAGTTAGGGAGAAAATCAGAGCAGCAGTGGAAGATGTGGGGTGTCCATAAACAAGCACTGCCACACTAAAACAAGTTTAAGTTCCTTTCCTCTTTACCCTCACTGCTTTGCTATGTAATCAATATCTGCTGTGGGAACAGAAAATGGATAAAAAAATTCCAGGGAACAACTCTTAAGTACTTTAGTCTGAAAAAGCACAAGACTTGTGTTGAAGGGTACATGGAATAATTGTCTCCCAAAAAGACTAAGCCATACAGGGTTTAACCTCAAACTAAGAATTCAAAATTTTTATTGCATACAGTGTCTATATAATATTCCAGCTGATTAAAGTGTTTAAAAAGTTAAATATATGAAAGAGTGCCTATCAATTTCTCCTCTTTCTAAAAGAGTGCTGCAGCTCACTAGCGAGTCCATGAACATTGCTTCTTTCTAAATCCTTCCAGAGCTGACACTGAAGCAAATCACTGTTCTGAAATAGTAAGTATCTCTGTGATTGTACTATACATTTTTTGTTTATACTTAGCAGTTCTTCCACAATCCAGAATAGCATTATAGAAACGTTGTTATATTTGGATTAACCAAAAGAAAAGACAAAAAAAGTTTTTCTTTTTCAAACAGTTGCTTTTCTTATAAGACATTCAGACCTCTGCTAAGTGACAGAAGTCACAACCATATCAGTCAGTTCTTAAATGGAAAATTTCATTTTAATGAGTAGTAGAGGGGAAAAAAAAACATTTAGAAACCCAAGTTCCTCAAAATTTCCTCTGGTTTCACAATAGCCACCCAGAAGCGTTATGTTCCTTCAGTTTTGTTGCCATCTATTCACTTCCCAGAAAACCAGAGACTAAGAGCTTCAAAAGCAAGGCTTTTAGACTAGTGTAGTATTTTTATCATACAGAAAACTATCCTCATGTAACCAGCAACATTACCAGCCACCGCAATACTCCAGATCTTTTTCCTGTAGCTAAGCAGAAACATGCTTTGAACTTAGGTCACAAGCATAAACAAGAATATCTTAAGTATTATTTCTACAGCTCCTGGTAACAACAGCACTGAAAGATTGTCATCATAAGGCCTCTAAAAGTTACTACTTAAAAAGCCTGGGCTTTCCTCTCTTCCAAACATTTGCTTCTAAGTGATGCATGGTACATCAAGATACAATTCCTCTACTTGTACAAAGCAAAACATTTTGTAACTAAATTACACGATACTTAAGCATTAGAAAATTGATGAGAAAATGCTCTTCAGAATCAAAGGGTCAATAGGGTATTTCACATCTGAACAGACCTTTCCACCCTTTAGAAAAGCCACATTAAGACTTTTGTTTCAGTGACCCAAATACTAACTACCACCTGTACACACAGTTTCTTTTCACTACAAGATAACATTACATCACTGTAAAATAGATACCTTTGGTGAAATGATACTCTCCACGCTGCTCTCCAGATTACATTCAAAAACATGGGCTTTGGTTAACTTCTTATCCCAGTGGGCCGCTAGCCAGATTTTGGCCAGCGGCCCACGCTTACTCAGGACAAAGTGGGCATAGAACATGGTTCCAGATGTCTAAAACAAAGTGCAAACCTGTAAAGAGAAAAGTAAATTTATTCTTCTTCCAGAAGATTTTTATGAGGAACATCCTTGTAAACACACCCCTTACCTGCAGTAGGCAAAGCACGTGTTTGCTTTTCCATCACTAAGGTCAGACCATTTGTACAAAATATTTAAGAAGCCAACACTTACAAGTGGTGGCCATGTAATAGCATATATATTCATTGCAGAGGAAATGTAAAGCAAGAAGAACAGCAACCAATGACCATTTACATAATTTAAGAATGTTTACCATCCCACAAGGAAAAACAAATCCTGACTATATTAAGCTTTATGGTAATGGTACCAAACTCATGATGCAAACAAACATGTCTCAGTTTTCAGCCCACAGTAGTTTTCTACCACTTCCATTTCTTTCTATTCTTAATTCAGTAGCTACTAAAACCTATATTCTACATAGTTTCAAAACATTCAGCTTAAAATTTTTTTTTTCTTAAACAGAAAGTATAATTATGTCTTAATTTCTGAGCAGAAATGCTCTCAATTTCATAATCCTCTTAGTAACACTTCATATTTTTTATTCAAGTATTGATAAAAATAGTAACAAAATTGACTGTGTTATCCCAAACTTTCTGAAGATTTCATTTTCTTCATTCTCCTTCACCAGAAACAGACTTCCTTTTATCTGCTTATCTAGTAACTACCTTCTTACAGCTGATAAGACGCCAACATATCAAACCATGGAGAAGCAGAACAGCATGATGTCTTATGATCTAAACATGCCAATTTCATGCATGAGGCAAGCATACAATTCAGTTCAACTACAAATTGAGAAAACAAAAAGTTTGCTTTAAAGGGGTGGAAGATTCTCCACAAACAGCTTTTTCTCCAGCAATATCCTTAAGTACGGAAAAAGAAATGAAAGGAGAGATGCAAGAAGTGCATTTTGGTTTTTACCTCCTCCATGCCTACAGAAAAATAGCCAGAGGAAGCACAGCAACCTAACAGTAAAAGCAGAGCAGTTTACCTGGGCAGAGCCAATGTGAGGAGCATCAGTTTCTAGCCATAAAAACCCCTGGTGTTTCCCAAATGCATGCCAACACAATTTAGAAGCAAATAGGGAACACAGGGAAACACAAAGCATTAGTAAACATGACAGCCAGAGAGATTCTCAGGAAGCCAATTCCTAAACCATACCAATTTACTTGTAGGTAAAAGAAACAAGTTTCAAAGCAGCTAGGGTAGAGCTGTTGATATTTGTAGGGTATGCTTCACAAAAAAAAAAAAAAAGAGCACAATTGTGACTGCTAGAAAAGTAAGTAGAGGGGCAAGAGAAGCACTGGCATTACTGATTCAGTGGAAGGCAAAGCCAAACTCTAGGTATCTATCTGGATAACAAATGAAAAATCGTAGATCTAGGTGTAGATCTCTGAAAGTAAAGGCCAATAATCATTTGTTTGTTTTGGGGGGTGCGGTGTTTTGTTTTAATAAACAGGAGTTGAAGGAATGTAAAGGATTCTGTGACACGGAAAATTATCTTTGTAGTGGTACCTTACTCCGTACCTGTACCCACTCCTACGTATCATTCAACACACAAGATGAAAGCTTTGAACTTCGGCTGCATTAAACAGAACAGAGTTGTTTGGACAACAGAACTGATTATCAAGCTTATCTGTCTTAATGACACTGGCCACTGATTCTGTTCATAACAAAGAATAGACACAGTGTACAGTTAGCACAGTAGATAGAAAGGATTAAAACTACTCTTCAGAGTGAAGTTGACAGCTTTAAGTCATAACAAGCTGCAGATTAGCAAAAAGTTAAAATGGCATTTTTATTTGTTGAGACTGTACAGTGCTACCCTTAGCCCCCACACAAAGATGGACATGAGCAAGCTTTTCCAGGAAGTACCACAAAACAATTTTGGAAGTCTCCTTCATCAATTAAAGTTATCTAAAGGAAGATATTTTTGGAAGTATTTTTGGAAGACATCGCACTCAAAGGCCAGCAGACAATTCAATCCCTTGTGCATTTTCAAAGGCCTTACGGTATTTTTGTATATGCAGAGACATAGCTTTGCAGCACATCATTTTGATATCTTGAGTTGCCACCACAACTGTGCACTACTCTGGTGACAGCAGGCCTGTAAATTACCCCTGAATATAAGGAACAGGGGAAAACACAAACATACAGTTAACAAAACCAGTTGTATGACTCCACTAAAAACTTCTAACAACAGCTGCAAAAGAATGTACTTTGATTCATGGCATTTGGCAAACTATTCACTGATTTTTTTTACAAAACTTCAAACATACAGCTAACAAAACCCACTGAAGATTAAATGTGAAACATGCTATTTGGACAACTCAGAAACAACTTATCACTTTAAATTGCAGATAGCAAGGGTAGCACAAGTGTAAGACAAACAACTATCTAAAATATCTAAGAAGCAGCAAGGTTCCCCAAATAACTGAGGTGTCAGGATAACACCAAAGCTAATGATTTCACAACTTTTTTTCTTTCTTTTTAAACAGACACATTGTTAACTTCTTTCTGTCTTTTAAAGAACTGACAATCGAAGTCAAAGTACTCCCCATAAGAGGACTTAACATACATGAACAGCAGGTTTCAGAACATATGCTTCATCAGCAATTAAAGAACAGCGGCTAAAAACGATTGCACCAAGGGAAAGCACAGAAACAGTAAGTGGTCACTGGTGTTTGTGGTGTTTCCTAGGTTAGACTACCACTCCCTACTGGAGTTATGGATCAAACCTAAAACTGTAAGACTAATGAGAAGATTATACTACGCGTGCAGGGTACTTAAAACTTTTGGAGTGAATAAGACCCAAAAATAACTAGCTTCTGACAGAGGTCATCTGTTTCTCTTCATCCATCAATGAAGCCTTGCCACAGTGAACTACATGAAGAGAAACAGTGACAATCAGACCACAGATAGTTTTAAAGCGTGTTTTAACCTGAACTGTTATTAACAAATAATACTTCTATTCCCTGAAGCACTAAGTTCCTGTCACAATATGAGTCTCTGTCACTTCCAAATTCCAGCAAATGCTCTGCTCTGTATGGTAACACCCAGCTACAGCAACTACACAAATCCCACCTCTGCAGTTCTGAGCTTAAGCAGTCCAGCTACTGCCTAGAGCATCAGCACAACTGCTTAAAGCAGGTCCCCATAGCTGCTCTCACTTTCTCCAGATTTTTTTCTTTCTCTTTGGATAATCCTTTTCCTTATTTCAGGTTTTTTGTCTGATCTTTAATTCATATGGCAGTATGCTGATGCAGTGGCATAAAAGGAGAAAAAAATAGATTTTCTGGCATAATTTGGGATCAATGTTAAAGGAACTAAGAGTTTCTTGGAGTGGCAGAGAGCTCATGCAGACACGCAAAACATATGTTGTTGGCTGCAAAAGCAACTTATAAGAATCCTCAAAAGAAAAAGGGTAGCTGATGGCTCTTAAAAAGCTTGTAAGGTAAAATATAACTGTTAATTTTTGAAATTGACTGGATATGAACCAGGACCTTAACACTTGTTCTAAGAACTTAGTCATTTTCCTGTCTTGCTTGCACTGCTCTGCAGCAAAAATAAGGTGTACTTACACAAGGTGGGACCCAGTCCTGACCTTGCCAAACTGTGCTTTTAAAAGACTTTAAACTTGATTTTAATTAACTTCAAATTTACTTCCATATGCCACAATCGTCCTTAGGTTCCTCTGCCTAAATTGGTCCTCAACAACTGCATAGTCTTATTTTTAATATTTTTCTTTCTATAGAAGTGTAAAAAAGGGCTACAATTCTGTACACAAAGTAACTGAACATGTAAAGCAAAACTAATACAATAACAGATACTACACAGGATCTGATCCAGCATCTGCCTGTTTCATCCTCTTATCTGAGTATCTGGTAATTGATCCTCCTGAGGAAGCAACAAGAAAATTGGGTAGATGCTACCTATGAACTTCATCTTAACCACCAGTTCACAAATCTGAAGTCTTAAAATCCTTCTGCATATTAGAACGGGAACTGTCTACACTTTGAAAAGCACTCCCATGTAGCTTGAGTCCCATCCTTCAAGACATTCAGAAAGAAGCTTAATGAAATAACAGTTGACAATAATATTGCAGACAACAGAAACAATATTCACCATCTTTTAATTTGACCGTGGTTCACTCTAGCCCATTAAATCCACTTGCCTGTTACTGGACTAGGTCAGGTTATGGATACACATACCGGTTCAGAGGGTAAGTTCAGCCTTCAAGTTGTTCTATTGTCATCTACTTTTGTTCCTCTTGTAATGCTACTCCAGAACAACACTTATCCACTGATCAGCAGACAACTTTCATGCTACGGTTTAAAAATCAGCCAGGCATTTTAATTCATTTGTGCTTCTACTATCCTTCAATCTCCCTTCTCTGCTGGTTCCCCCCAGCACACGCATTTTCTTCCTATGCTGTCCCTGTTGCTGTTTTGCTAAGCCAGCCAGCCCTGGGTGATCTGGGGAACAGCGAGCTCATCCTTTGCACCTGCAGCACACACAGAGTTGGCCCTGCCGGACTTTTGGAGTCCGGAAAGATTACCCTGACCCTGTAATTGTTCTTTTGAGTTCTTCGATTTTAACTCAAAATCCTTTACGATAAAGCCCTTCTCACATGTCTAAAACTTCCCTGGTGTGGGCACTTACTAATGCTGTCCCACTAGCAGATTTCATTAACACACTGATACCTGGTGCCACCGGAAAAAAATAAATTCATCCCAGGACCAGTCTTCACAAACTCCTTACAGCTCAACGCCTCCTCCCAGCACTACCTTATTTCATCTCCTTCCTTCAACCACCTTCATAATTTTCTGGTTAATCCACATTTTTCTGAATTTTAATGTATTTCTGCAGCTTTACTGAAGTTCAGTGAGAAGTCACCTCAATTTCTTATGTCCACAAAATCAACTACTGAAAAGATGAAATTGAACTAGTCCAACTTGACATATCTTTGGTAAATGCATACAGTGTTTTCCATTTGTCTCCAGGTCTTGGGTTTTTTCCATCAACATTTTTTGTGAAATCCTATGGCTGAGGTTGCACTACCAGGTCTATAATCGCTCAAAACACCCCACTCCTTTGCAGGAACTGCATTCGCTGTTCTCCAATTACAATACACTACGCACCTACATAATCAAATTGCTAGAACCAGCACCCCATTAAAGTTACTAATTGAAAAGGCAGATCACTCAGAATTATTGTACAGAGTTTGAGATCGCTGAACCCTATGAACTCCAAACTAAGCCTCAGCAGGTACCCTGCCCTTGCCTGTAGATTCAGTATGTCCACTCATCCAGTGGAAAAGAATCTTTTTAATTTTAAGCCCTATCTCAATTATCCCAACCTGTTTTGCGCAATATCAGCTCCAAGTCAAAAGAATACACTTGCAGAAACCACGTATTAACACACTCCTTAAATGCACATAAGTTGAGTAAGAGAATAGAATTACTTATGTTACTCTGTCTTTTGTAGCAGTTATTCCTCTGCACTGTTCACCCAAAGAGCCCAAGCATAAAAAACCCTCAAATTTCTAACATTTTGCTTCAAAGAAGTTAAACTCATGTATTAACTAATGCAACTATTCTTACTTCTGTGGGAAATCCCATGATATCAGCAACCCTGATGGCAAAACTAATTTAATTGTGTGGTAATTTAAGTTTATTGTAGGTCTCACTAACTCTTTACTCTCTTTATTCCCCCCACCAGACTTACTTCCTCTCTAGTTAAAACTTTAGATCAGTGGGCTTTTGTCTTTCCAAGTTTCACAGAATGTCAAATATTTACAAATGAAACTTCACAAAATAACATGCAAGCCCGGCCCTGCTAATGCTTTGATGTAACAAGTTTTACTGAGGAAAAGATTAACAAAAGCACATGCTTATTGCACATGTTCACACAATGTAGGCCTAAATGATAACTTCTCCAAATTTATACTTTCTTCCATGTGCCTAAATTTAACAAAAAGCCATTTTCACTGAAACAGTGCCATGCCAGTAAGTCACAGTGACCCCAAACTTCTTTTGTTATTGATAAAAACACAACACCTTGTTTTGTATTTAACGGAAGCCTTTCATTCAGGATGAGAGAGAAATCTTAAGAACTACAGCAGGATTTATCAGAGCGTCCACAGGAGCTGGTAGAATAAGATCTTAGTTCTTCAAGGGGTAGGCATTTTTAAAGGGGCCTTTTATTTGCAGATCAACAGACACCGTGCCCAGGTGGTAGGTCATGTATTGCTGGTGAGGACTGCCAGAACATTCAGTAGTCTGCTTTATCCAAGCGAGAAGCTAAATTACGTTAGAAAATAAGAGATAGGCAGACGAAACTTTGCTCCTCTCCCCTTCCCCACACTGCAGCAGCCCCACAGCTACGCCGTCCCTTTAGCCAGCCCGCAGCCGGGGATCTGTTACATTATTCCGGCCACCGGACCCCAACACACTGACCCTCGCCTCCCCCGCGGAAGCGGGGAGGTCACTGCGCTTCCGCCCGTGTGACCACCCCAGGCTTAGGGACCGTCTCCGCCACCGAGTGCACACCCCCTCTGCCTCCCCCCGGGCCCTGCCCAGCGGCAGGGCGGCAGCGCCCGAGAGCCGGCGCGCCGGCCCCGCCGACGGGGGACCGGGGGAGCGAGCGCGGCTGGCCCTCCTTACCCTGGTCCGGCACAGGGGGGAGGCTGGTGGGGCGGCTGGCGAGGCCGGGCTCGGTAACCGCTCCGCTCCTCCTCCTCCCCGGAGCCGAGCCGAGCCGAGCCGCTCACTCAAACAAACAAGATGGCGGCGGCGGCCCTTCCTGCCGCCCAAAGCGGCCGTTCAAATCGGCAGGATGTTTACTGTTAAACTGCCCCCTCCGCCCCGCGGGCCGCGCCGCCGCACACTGCGCCTGCGCGCCGCCCCGCCGCTCCGCCCGACGGGCCGCGAGGGGGCCAGCTGCGCATGCGCCCGTCCCCGGCTGGCCGGCCCGCCGCTCGCGAGAAGGGGCGGGGCAGCGGGGATGACGAGAGGTCGGATGACGACATAGGCGGGGCCAGGGCGGGGCCAGGGCCGGGCCGGGGGTAACTGCGCCTGCGCCATCCCCCGGGCCCCCCTTGGCCCCGGGGGGGGGGGGGGTTGGGGCCGGCCCGGCCCGGCCCGGTCGCTGCCCTGGCGGCGGCGGCGGCGGGTCTGCCGCGGGCCCCGCCCCTGTCACGGCCCTGTCCGGGCCCGCGTCCTGCGAGGCGGGCAGCCTGCCCGCGGTGCGCCCGTGCGCCTGCCCGAGGCCGTGTGCCCCGGCGTGCTGCTTGGCCGGGCCCGGCCTGGGGACGCTGCTCGGTCAGGGATGCATAGCACAGCCTTCGAGTCCAGCCTGGGCCCAGCCTGGCTGCATGCGGTGCTTTGCTCTCTCCTTACCCGGCAAACAAAAAGTGCTGCCTTGAGGGTGACGCTGGGTTTTTAGTTAGCTTGTTTTAAAACAAAACAAGAGGCTGGCATTTAAAACAAAGACACTTTTTTATAGCCTGCTTCCTTAAGACTTCCTTTAGACTGGATATAAGGAGGAAATTCTTTACAATGAGGGTGGTGAAACACTGGAAGGGGTTGCCCAGAGAGGTGGTGGAGGCCCCATCTCTGGAAGCATTCAAGGCCAGGTTGGATGGGGCTCTGAGCAACCTGATCTGGTTAGCGGTGTCCCTGCTCACTGCAGGGGGGTTGGACTAGATGACCTCTAGAGGTCCCTTCCAACCCAAAACATTCTATGGTTCTATGATTCTATGAATAAGGAGGTTAAGATACCAGGTCTTCTGAGCGTTGCAGCTTTCCCCTGCTATCTGGGGCACTTGCAGGTGTTTCTTTTATGCTGTGGGGGTGTTTGTTGGGAACAACTGCGCACATCATGCATTTCTTTTGTTTGGAGTAATTTGATTTCATCAACAGGACTTTGAAAGGTTTTCTTGTTTCTAGTTGGCTGACCTATGATAGCCACCTGTGATGTAGCAGAGGGAACCGTGGCTATAGCTGGACTTAACCAGGAGTCAATGACTGCGTGAAAGGAATGGGAAGGGAAAACAAGGAGGCTGGGTTTGGGAATAGGGTTTTTTCTGGTCTTCTCTCTGAGGCCCTAGGAAGTCTAAAGCTACAAGTACCTAAAATAACGTTCTGGATCAACAACAATCAGCCTTCAGCCCAAAGAGATGCAAAATACAAAAACCTTATTAAAGTAACCTCTCAGAAATAATATTTTTTGGTGTAATATGCCATCGGTTTACAAAAATAGCATTAGAATACCAAGAAAATCTGCCTACTAAGGGTGTAAGAAGCATAACTGCTCCTTGTGACAGTCAGATAATCATCTTAGTGGATGATAACATCAACAAATAATATGTAAAAACATGCAGGCTCAGTCTCCCGATTCTCTTTCCTCAGATTCAATTTTGCAGATTTCAGCATTCATTTTCATTCCTAATGTCTCGCTGGAACCTTTATTCAGAGCAAACATTGATGCTCCATATGCCCCATGTGGAGTTCTGCTAGGTATAGTGATGTTTCAAGGGGTTTTTTTCTGCAGGAAAACATCTGCTGTATCACTACTATTTATTCTTTCCTCCATCGCTGTATGAAATGAGTTGCCGGGCCAGGCGTTGAACCAGGGAGCGTTTAGGCTATAGGCCGTTGGACAGCTGGTTAGAAACTTAAATTAACAGTGCTGATACACTGGATTGCGTCAAATCCAGCAGAAGCGTCGACCAGCAAAGATGCCTCGTTTGCTGCTGTAGGAAAACAACCACTCATGGGGGCAAAAAAAGCCACACCAGTAGAGTAATAGCGCAGCTGTGTGAGCCTGAAACCTAAACTCTTCATATCCCAAACCACATTATTACTGCGAAGGCTATACCATAGCCTTGCTTCGGCTCTTGCCATGCTGAGTACTTATCTCCATTGCATGCACTTTAGTGAGAAACCCACCTTTCTCTATCTCAGCAGACACTAAGAATGAGTGGCTTTTGGCCAAAATTGCTCTTCTAGCTAGTATTGGCCCGTCTGTGCTGGTTGCCTGTCTAGAAGCCCTACATCAAATTACCTTTGACCAATAGCAGGAATTAACGATGGGAGAGAATGATGATCTTTTTTTTTTAATTGTCACTACCATTTCCTTGATTATTGCCCTTTTTTTTTTCCATAAAATAATAAAAAATGGGTCTTTTTTTTTTTTTTTTTTTTTTTTTTCCTGGTGCTCCATGCCTCTTGAGCAAGCAATTCTGTCTATAAAAGACATCCTTCTTGAAACCAAACACTAGGATGCTTAAAGTTAAGTTTTTGGTACGACCTACTTTCTAATTAAAAGCGTAAAGCTAGTATGTAGGTCCAGTCCTTTCCAGATGACTCTCTAGTCAGATTTTGCAATTCTTCCAAAGTTGAGTTTCCAGTCTTCCCATGCTTAGTTATTATAGGGCTTTAAAAGTATATACTTCAAAGAAGCAAGTATATGCAAATCCCAGAGAGTTTATAGTCTAAATTTGGCTCAATTTAAATCTAAAGGATTTGAATTGTTATCACATCTGTTTCTCATGGCAGTATGTGACTACTGTGAAGATCCGTCTGTAATCTTGTCCTCTAATTTATTCTTGAATGTGTTCTAAAGTGATGCCAGTCTAATTTAATATGGCTTATTTTTTCCAAGGTCTTTTAGTTTGATACTTTTCTGATTCATCTAACAAGAATGCTTCCTTCCATCAAAATTGAAATCAAGGCAGTTCGTTTGCATGGTCCAAAACTAAGGTTAATTGCCCAATATAAAAATGTTTCATTTTTACTGTGGAGATGGAGGCACCTCATGAGCAAGTTGATATTTAAACTTCAGCATCATTTTCAGGTATTCTGCTAAAAATTAAAAAAAAAATGTAGTACAATAAACAAGGAAGACCAAAATACAGTGTATTGGAACGCATGTCCGTTGAGTTCTGTCCACTGACCTCTCAGTTTTAAAGAACATAAATGAGCTCTCTTCATTATTAGTCATATATTAAATTATTGCATGACCCCTTCAAATGTTTATGATTAAGTCAAATATTTTTCAAGTGTAGCCTTTTGCACTTTGGTTCTCATGAGGATCAATTCTTTTAAAAAAAATAATTTTCCACTACTAATGTTTGTTTACAGTTTTCTTTTCACTCAGGTTGGAAAGTGCTCTGGGTGTCCTGGCCTCAGGCAGGCAGCGTACCTCATCTTCCTGCCCCAATTTTTTTTTTTCTGAAGCACTACCACAAGAAAGGCAGCACGCTGTTTGATTTGTGTGCGGCACTCGGTACTCTGCTGAATTTCTCCTCTGGCTCTGCCCAGACACATGCTTTCCAGATGGTACTTAAAAAAGCAAGTTTGTAACTATTATGTACACTCTTGCTGGCGTATAGCAGATCACATTATGCAGTGACATTTAGAAAGAAACTGAGGCAAAAAGCCTATTTTCGTTTCCAGCTTCGGTCAAGTGTATCTATCAGGCAACACAACCATGATTTTCATGTGCAGAACAGCTTAGTTCATATCTAGATACCTTCCTCTTAGGAGAAGGGACGACATGGTGTAATTCCTTTTAAATAACTGAAGCAATCATTTTTCCCTGATAAACATTTTCCCTTGAAACGTGAGATCCAGATCCTCCCTTAAGTCACACACCCATCTTCCAGTTCCTTCCAATCTAAGCTATTTTGCGCAATCACTTCAAAGTACTAGCAACTGGTTGCCAGATAATTTGCTTTTTTGAGCCACCAGAGAAGCTCAGGACAGCCACAGTCACGCTTCTATCACATGAAGCAGAAGGAAAAAATACCATCACTTGTAATTTGATTACAACCTGCGTACTCTAAAAGCTTCAACATTTCAAGGCAGATAATCCAAACTTTGCCCAATACATTGACCTTCTCTGAGGAACAGTTTCAGCCTCTGTTGCCAGCTGCAGCTGTGTAGGAGAGCGGGAGGTGCTAGAAAGGGACCTCCTACTCCAAGCGCAGACAGACAGAAGTTTTCAGCTGTAAGCCACGAGTGCTTTTAGGTGAGCCATAGGTGTAATGGTTTCTGAAACTGGCATTCAGCTGCCACAAAATCAGCATGGTCCTCTGTTCTGAACATCTGAAGACAAACATTTGCACTCTAGCTGGTACTTCAGACGTCCTGTTTTCAGTGTGGGCCACCTGGCGCTGATCCCACGTGAAGTACATGAAAGATGCGAATAACCGAAAACATCGCGTTCTTGCCACTTCGACGTTTTGTTCACAATATATCCTTTTGCTCCAGGCAGAAAGGTTTTATATTTGCTGGGAATTCTTTACGTGGCAAGGCAAAGATGTTTCCTACCACTTCATTTTATTTGAGGAACACAAAGAGCTATAACTGAGGCAAAAAAAGTTTCGATTTCTGAAATTGCAATGGAAATTCAGCCCTCGACGTTTGCTAATACTAGATAGGTGGAATGCTGTTAGGATCTGGCACAGCACATCATGCACCATGTAATTGGTACAAATAAACTTATTTGTATTGGGGTTTTCAAGGTGTCTGTAATTTTGTGTCTTAGAATGAAAAGGATTTTTTCACAGCTCAGGAGAAATCGTGTAGGAATTTCAAATTATCTATAGTCTCAGCATTCTTGTACTGGCCTTTTGGACTCAATTATGCATCAGCCCACTTCTGCTGAACAATTTTTAAAAGATCTAAGTTTATTGCTATTCAAGAAGAAAACTTTGAAAGCATCTTCCTTTTCTCTTTCTAACGCATTTTGTTTCCAGTAAACTGAAATATGTGTTCAGCCATTTGTAATATTCATTTTCTGGAAAGGCTGCTTTTTTTTTTTTAAGTTGCGGCTTATCAGATGAAGTTTTTCTTGCCTACTGGAGCTTAATAGTTTTCAGATTTAACCAGTAAACACCAGTAATGCTTTCTTGGGCCCAAAGGTTTCAACTTGCTGCTCAGTTGCAGTCATTCTTCTCTCCTGTCTTCTGTTATGCTCTTCTCACACGTTTCTGCCTGTCTGCTCCCAACCTGCTAGCTGTAATTTGTGGTCATTTTTGACTTCTCAAGTTGATCAGAAGGGTGAAACTGATGAGGAAACTAGCTGGTAGCAGATGGTTTAAGGATAAGAGCACAGGGACAGCTCTGTAGGGAAGGGAGAGACTGAAGGACATCAGAAATACAAAAGGAACATTGATTTTTAAGTAGATTTTCAGTCAAATCCTCCAACTTTATACATACCTTGAGTGCTGATACTCTACAGCATTTTGAGAACAATCTTACATTAATGTAAACTTTGTAGAAATGAAAGTGTACATCACATCTGTATCAGCTCTATTCAGGTAATACTGGCCCTAGGAGTAGTTCAATACCAAAATGCTGTTAGGATAATTTTATCTGATTCATAAAACCAGAAAGGTTTATAATGCTGATGTATATGAAAATTGTCTGCTATTGATAATTTCTGAAAGCATTCCCAAAATACAATGCGTAAGGAGTCTCACCATGTCTTACCCACTATAACCCACCATACATTTCTCTACAGAACTTTTTTTAAAAAGAGTACAACATTAAAATCATTAAGGAATCATGAAACCTTCTTTAACTGTGGCTCTGAGGCTGGTACATCTCCAGAAGATAAAATACAAATTAACTAAATTTTGGCACGCTGTAGTAATTAGATGGATTAGAAAATTTTAGAATTTTTAACGAGAGTGTTTATATATTGTTGGTCCAGTTGTCGTTAGGCAATTCAATTTTACCTCCCTCCCTTTTATCTGACTTCTTAGGCTCCTGGGACGTCAATTATTATCATCATTACTTTCCATGTGTTTACATAAAAGGTGTGTTTACATCAGAACTATTGCTTTACTTATCTGCTTACGGCATAGTTGTGCTGTGTTGGTAGTCATAAGTCTTTTGAGTTAAAATCGTCAAAGGTGGCAAATCTGATTCTTTGGCAAGTGTATACTTGTAGGCTTTCCAAATGATGCTTTCCTGCGTTCCACCATTTGCTCAAACTGATAGCCGCGGTGCAGGCAATAACCATAAAGTGATCTGTCTGATGATGTACACCAATATGCGGCAAAACTATTAATAGTCTCCTGCTAAGCCCTAAAGCATGTGGGTATCTATTAAATAATGACACCTGTCTTCATCACGAGATTTCTTGCTGTCTCTACCTCATAACTTCCCCATAGCAATGCAGAGTGCTGATCTTTCAGAGGAAAATAACCACATGTTGCAGCAGAGACAAAGAAGCTCTTAGGCCACTGGGCTTCTCTGTACAGATCACCGTGAAAGTACCCATCTTCCTTCTGGTTATGTTACAGCTACAGGGCTAACTGTAGCTAATGTTCCTATCAGTGTTTTTCACAGGTCTGGAAACAGTTTTGCACAGAACAAAGCTGCTCCAACAGCCATTCCTGCTGTCATGTTCCATTTCTGTCACTCAGTGGTAAGATGTAGGCTGCTGTTTTGAAAACCGCCGTCAGCAGCTGTGTCCCCAGCCCCCAAAGGTGCAGTCGTCCAGCAGTGACTTATCAAAGACAGAAGGCGCAAGTTGTGCCCCGCTCCCAAACGCCATCCTTGCAGCGTGGAAGACTCTTTAGAAAGAGTATGGAAAATTATATCAGGATTATACTTTGATAAAATTATAAGTGTTGTCTAGAAACAAATTCTGCCACTTTAAAAATTTGATTCCATACTCAGAATTACATTGACTTCCAACCAACTGGCTTCTGTTCAATATCCTCCAGGCCTTCCTAGAAGCTGTCCCCCAAAGCATGGTGTCTGAAAGGGGAGTGGAGAGAGCAGCATACCTCTTCCCCCAGTTGAGTACGTCATTCAAAATAAGTTCTGTTCTCTGTATAGAAACAATGTGTTGTGGTAAAGTAAAAGTCAGCTCATTGAACATGGGTGAAGCATCCCCATTAGTATGACATGACTATAATGAATATTCTTACTGCAAGGTAACCTTCTTGTAGGCAAGGCTGAAGTCTTGGGGAAAAAAATGTGGAAAAGACATTCTGAGTCAAAGTATGTAACTTTAATGGATGTTGAGCAAGGTTGCCCAGTGGCATAAATCAGCCTGTCATTACATCAAGTACTGGAAGTTAGTAGAAATACAGTATTTCATATCAGGTAGGTATCAGGTCTTAAAATCTTTTAGGAACGAAAATGCAGTTTTCTTAATGAATGAGCTTTTTCTTTAGCTGTGCACTTTTCCTTTGTCAGTTCTTACATTTCACAATTCCTGTTTCCGATTGCTTTAAACTTAAAAGTGGTCATTTAAATATTTTTCAGGTCAAATATCTGGAACTATCTATCTGTTGAAATTTTCTCCTGGGTATTTTACTGTTGTATGTAGGTATGCCTATATAATTGTTTCTCTGATCAAGTAGAGCAATTAATTAAATCATTTAAGTGGGCTACATGATTTACAGAGAATTATGATAGAAGTTAGAGCAACATGGTGGATCAAAATAGCTATTAAATATTAAATATTAAGGAATAAAGCCAAATCCATAAAAATTTATATATTATATATACAGTATAATAGCTATACTATCCAATTTCTAGTACTATTAAACATGTCAGCATAGTTTCTCTGTCTTTATAATCTTTAATGATTTTTACAGGATACTGTAATTTAATTCTGTTAATAATAGAGATCTGTTTTATATAATATAACCCCCCAAACAATAAATTTCTGTAGATGAATGACTCATACTTTATACGAAGGGTACATTTATAAATACTTCATGTGGAATTAATAGATTATCAGTAAAAGTTGTAAGTAAGTTACAGCTACATATAGAATAAGCTAAAGGTGCCTGGAAGCATATTAAGTGGATGAGTTAGAGATTTTCATATACTGAGGTCATAAGCGATCTATAGACATATTGGCTGTTACAGCAGTCTTGAAGAGTGACCAAGATGTACTTTGGTGTACATTGTATACTGATGAACCAAAGAGTCTCCTCTGGTTGTCACACTTCTGTGGACAAATGACATGGCCTGGAACAGATCAGGGATGATTATGGCAAACTAGGGAGACACGCTCAGGAAATGGAGCATCTCTTTCCATTTGTCCTCTACGCATTTAGCCTTTGTTTACCTTCTCCATTTACCCTCTGCTTAACACTGGTGAGGTCTGTGGTGGGTTGACCCTGGCTGGATGCCAGGCACCCATCAAAGCCACTCTGTCCCTCCCCTCCTCAGCTGGACAGGGGAGAGAAAATATAACAAAAGACTCTCGTGGGTCGAAATAAGGACAGGGAGAGATCACTCAGCAATTACCATCATAGGCAAAACAGACTTGACTTGAGGAAATTAGTTTAATTTATTACCAATCAAAATCAGAGTAGGGTAATGAGAAATAAAACCAAAACTTAAAACACCTTCCCCCCTCCCCTCTCTTCTTCCCAGGCTCAACTTCACTCCCAATTTCTCTACCTCCCCCTGCCCAGCGGTGCAGGGGGACAGGGAATGGGGGTTGCCCTCCCACCGTCCCCCCGCCCCTCCCCCACCCCCCCTCCAGCCTGGGTCCCTCCTTCCCACGGGGTGCAGTCCCTCAGGAGCAGGCGGCTCCAGCGTGGGTCCCCGCGGGGTCACCGCCCGGGCAAACCTGCCCCAGCCTGGGCTCCTCTCCCCACGGGGCCACAGGCCCTGCCAGGAGCCTGCTCCAGCGCAGGCTTCCCATGGGGGCACAGCCTCCTTCGGGCCCCCCCCCGGGGGGCCCCCGCTCCCCCGGGCCCCCGGGGGGGCAGCCTGCCCCACCATGAGCTGCCCCAGGGGCTGAGGGGAATCTCTGCTCCGGCGCCTGGAGCCCTTCCTGCCCTCCTGCGGCACCGGCCTGAGGGGCTGCAGGGCTGTTTTTTCTCACATATTCCCACTCCTCTCTTCAGCTGCAATTGCGCAGGTTTTTTTTCCTCCTTTCTTAAATACATTATCCCAGAGGTGCTGTTGCTGATGGGCTCGTCCTTGGCCAGTGGTGGGTCTGCCTTGGAGCCAGCTGACATTGGCTCTGTTGGACCCAGGGGAAACTTCCATCAGCTTCTCACAGAAGCCACCCCTGTAGCCTCATTGCTACCAAAACCTTGCCATGCAAACCCAGTGCATCTCAAACACTTTATAAAGGCTGGGCCCTGCCTCATGCAAGGGAGTTGTCAGTGGACTGCAGAAGACTACTGACCATTTGGTGAGGGAGTTGGAGTACGTGGCAAAGCAAAGAGGACTTCAGCCTAGAGAAGGCTCCAGTGGACCCTAAAAGCAGTCTTCCTCTATGTAAAGGTGGCTTTAGAAAAGACAGGGCTGGCATAGAGAAAGAATAAGAAGCTGCATTTTCAGGCTGCAGTGAGGGAAATTTTGATGTAAACGTAACAAAAAAAGCTTTACCATGGTCATGGTTTAGCTCTGGAACAGGTTGCCCAAGGGTCTATCAATCTTTGGCCTCATAGATTTTTAAAAATCAGCTGGATGAGTAGGAAATAGCTTTGCAACATTGTTGACAAACCCATGTGGAAGGTCCTGTGGATGTCAGGGCCCTGAGTGGGCAACAAACCTTAATTGCCCTGATGAGCCTCACTTGGGACCCCCACCCCATTCTCAGGGGCCCTGGAGTCCCATTTTTGCTCAGTCCTGCCTTAGCCGTGCTGTGGGTGAGTCTTGGCCCAGCCCTGCCCCTTGCTGACTTGCTAATGGGGCTTCCTGGGCTGATCTTGGACCTGACCCCATTGCTTTGCATTCATCTGATGGTCACTGAGCTGCCACCAGACCCTGTTCCTTTCAACCCATCCCTGCTCACCTCGCTCAGGGCTGGTGGAAGGGTGCCCAGTCTGGGAGGGCACTGCCTCTGCCTGTGCGTGGTCACCCTCAGCTCCCCTCTCATCTCCCCTCAAGGAGCAACCATGCTCTTGGTGCCTCCTGCAAATGGGACTGGAAGGTGATTTATTTTAAAACAATCCTGATTTCACTCATGGTCTCTCACAGTGCTACAGATGAGCACCAGGATATGTATACCCAGGTAGCCTGTCCAGCATGCAGGCGTCAGGATGTTTGAATCCAGGTGGTCTGTCCAGGAGTCTTGTTGAAGGATGAGAACACCGTCTATTGAGACCTCATCTTGTCTCCTGGTCTCTTAGGTTGGGAGCTATGTGTCGATTTTTGCACGTCCTTTTTTGTACCTTTAGGGCATTTCAGTGATGAGTTTCTCCATTCCTACCCCACCTCTCACCTGCATGAATTGTCAGCATTTACTCACTGTTCTTTGTTTCTGATCTGGGTGTCCTGAGAAGCTGCTATCTATGTGCTAGGATCATGATGAACTGCTAATCTCTAGGTGCCTTCAATAGGATGTCATTCCTATTGTTCTTCTCCTGCCTTTGATCCTTCCTGCTGCTGCTTCCACATCCCATGATCTATCCGTGAAGCTGGCCCTGCCTTCAGCATCAAGGTTGGACTTGCAGCTGCTGCAGTTTACCTTTCTTATAATTCTGTGACATAGTCATAATAATATAATGCAGCCAAGGATTGTCTCTGTGAAAAAAAAAACATTTTAGGATATCCATCTCCAAGAAAACATTTATGATAACAGTACTGAGCACCAGGATACTGTCCTCTTGGGAGTCTGTTATGTGAGTGAAGAAGTGAGAGGAGTTACGAGGAGTGGAAAAGGCATCTGGTTTTAGCACAAAGAAAACAAAATTTGATTAAAAAGTACACAAACAAAAAAAGGAATAGGTTAAAGAGTAAGAAAACATTGCTAGCTAGAAGAAAGCATTTATATTAATGAAAAAAGATATAAAAAGGACTGTGCCTCATCTGTCTGAGAAATTGGATATAAACAGTAAAAAGCAATTGAAGTATCTATACACTAATTATAAGGGGTTTACACAAAAGAAAGGAAGAAATTAGAACAACCAACGCAGAATATGAAACTAGATGTTACAGGAACAACAGGGACCTAGTGAATAGCAATCATCTTTGTAAAGCAGAAAATGTTCAGAAATAACTAGAAATCGCGTCTTCAGAAAAAACGTTAAAAGCAGTTTGGAGTCGAACAGATTGCTAAATGCTGGAGACTATAAATGGGCATCCCCTATAAAAGGGGATACAAAGAGAAAAAATTAGTTTTACTGTCCCTTTTGATGATTGATCATTAAAAAAAGAACAAAAGTTTCCTGAAGGGAGTAAATAACGTTTGCCAGACATATCCCTTCAGGTTTCAATTTAGACATAGATGCAATTCACTTAAATGTTAGTTTGTCATTCTGGTATAGACTGGAGAACAAACGGTAAAATTTAGACATGTCTGAGCCTGGTATCTGACAAGAAGATGCACCAAACAGCCACAGAACCAACCAGAAATGGTACTATATTGGACTTGTTTTGTGATGTGTTGTTATTGAAAAGGTGGTCATTGAAAAATACTTTGAAATGAGTGATCAGAAATTAGTTCAGCTATAATTAAATGGCAGTGTAAACAAAAGCAGCTTCTAAGGGCCTCAACTGCAAAAGGACAGTTGATGTGATGTGTCCATCAAAACAGAAAATGCAATGGCTCATAAGCTTATATTGCATTCCCCCTTCCCAGCTACCACTCCTAAAAGAGAAGTCCAGGATTCATCTCAAAGCATCTACTGGGAACGACCATGACTTGCTCTGTTACCCGAACCACGCATTGTCCGGGGGGATGCTGGATGGCATGGGCTAAAGTTGTGCCAGGGAACGGGCTAGTGGTTTGATAGTATGGATGATCCTGTACTTGTGCCCTCATGCCCTGGTACTACAGATTTTTTTATTGGTATAAATATCGTCTTTACAGTTCTCCATTCCTAGAAACACAGACTTGCAGTACTGGGAGGTAGGAGTACTGTGACAGTCGGGAGAACGTGCAACCTGTTTATATCAAGAGAATAAAAGGGATTGGTGTATTTAAGTTAAGAAAACAAAAGCAGAAAGGGATATGATTTTATTTTATTTTGCCAAGAGAGGTAAATGCCAGAAAAGGGGAAGATTCAGTTCAGCCAACTGGCAGTAATGACCCAAGGACAAACATGTATAACCTTTTCACAGGAAAACTGAGGCTAGAAAATAAAATTTATGAACATCAGAAAAGTATTACTCTAGGATAGGAAATGCAAGAGTCAAAAGAACTCCCCAACTGTTTTTAATATAAACCTTGATTAGTTTGTGAGGGGGCATGACTGGCAGATTGTTTCCCATTCGACACTCCTAAAACCTGTGATTTTATTTCCTAAATCTTTACAGATAATCTCTATTCAAGAAGAGCATTTCTATTTCAAATACAGATAGCTAAAATGTGTTTAAGCCATTTTGTTATCTTTTCAGTACAAAAAAATCAGTAGTAATTTTTCTGAGTTGTAACCTTTGCTAAACTCATATACGGTGGTGGGCATGATTATATTTGTTCCGAAATTATACTATGATGGGCCTAGTTCTGAACTGCTTTCTCAATCACAGCTCCCCGTAAGCTGTGAGAATCTAGTCAGCAAGGGAGCAAAGCAATCAAACTGAGATCAAAAGACAGGAGGGGCTGGGTCTGAGTGGGAGTTAGGCAAGGTGTACTGTAAGACAAGTGATAAAAGAGGAAAATACACACCACTAGCCTACCGGAGACCCAGGGTGCCGGGAAACAGTGAGGGTTTTAATGCCTCCAGCCACTATCCAGAAAGATCAATGGAAAAAGTCTTATTTACATCTTTGGGATTTGAAGTTTCCAGTGGAGTTTATCTTACTCAAGTTGTCCTAGTCCAAGTAGGTAGACTGGGTATTCTAGCCTTAAAGAAGGTCAATAAATGGGCAAGACTGAGGAACTGAGAACGTAGCCTGCCCCTAGTTTATAATAGGCTGCAAAGTTTATCCACTAGCAAAAGCTCACAGTGGAACTTCCAATGCAATTAGGAAGCAGTATTTATAAAATCAATAAAAGAAAATGTGAAGCATCTAATGCAAGACTGACCCATGGCACTCATGGTCAGACTCAGGCCAAGGGCTAAGTAAGGTATGTAAAAAACTTGATATTTATGTAGATAATATCCCCACATTTAGACAGAATTTTATCCAGTAATATAAACCCTGTATGTCATTGCATAAAGCCACTACTACTGTGTTATGAAAACAAGGGAACATTTTCTCCTATATGCAGGTTGTCTCCAAATTGTTTGTTCACAACAATAAAAGATCCAGTAAAATAAATTGGTGTTGCCATACTGGTCTCCCTTCTTTGTAGGTCTGCAAACTCATCTGTTACATTGCGGAACATTTTTCCAGCTCGCCTTTTATTGAGGTGATGCAAAAGATAAAGGAATTCTTGACTCTGGTGTTACTGTCAGTATTTTAGAATCAGTTTTGATTTGCTGGAAGAGCTTTCATGAGCATCAATAAAGCTGAAAGCAGTAATTTCAAATCTAAATACTGCAAGCCCAAATTTCATCTTACAGTTAGGAAAAAAAAGAGAATTTTCACTTTTTACTGTTTTTCTTCCCTTTCCCTAAAGTGTCCTTCTTGTTGCCACCAGAAATATCTTTGTGTACCTGATGTTCAGATAAAGCAGGGTTAATCAGATCTAAATACATACGTGTATATATGCATATGTATATACATAGCACAATTTTTTGTTATCTTTTTGCAAAAGTGAAAACGCTTATGTATCATATCATGATGATTATGTTTAATTAAGCAGGAAGCCATGTGAGCTGCAGAACTACTTAATTCTCATTTCCTAACAATTTGTGTCTATTACTACGTATTCACTTGACCCTCACCTGGGCAAGCACTAGCCCCCCTCGTGGCCCCCAGCACTTTGACTTTTCTTCAAATATTCCCTCCTCATTTCCCTTAAGCCTTTTTTGTACCATTTTGTCCTCAGTTTCTTCCCATGGGCAAGGCAAGAGAAACAAGAGAAAGCATGTACTGTGGTTGACCCTGGGCAGCTGTGAAGGTAATTCCCTGGATGTACCCCTGCTGAGGGTCTGCCTGGCAAGCCCAACGAAACAAGTAACTCAAGCTCGCTTGTCTTCTCCTCTGGCTATGCAATATTTAATTCTTCCTTCTTTTCTGAGAGCTTTTAGGCACTTCAGACTGCAGAGACTTCAGACCCCTTGTCATTTTGTTTTTAAACTGGCCATCTGGTTCAAAAGTTATTAGGGAAGTATTGATAGAGACCTTAATTGAATAAGCCTCATTTCCTTTCGAATTCAGGCTAACAGCTTGCTCTGCTGTAGGCAGCATTGCTCAGAGAAAGCCAAACACAGATCAGTAAGATCATTCTTGTATTATGCCAGGCTCCAAATTCCTGCTTCAAGCCACTGGAAAACTAAAGCTGCTAAACCCATCTAAATTGTTTAACATGGAATAAATAACTATTTTTCCTATCATGTGGCTCCCTCTATTCCAAGAAAGAGATTAACTGCCTTTGGTTGAAATTTGGAAACAATACCAGCATATAAGCACCTATTTACTTACCTACCTATGTTCTAGTTTCACTCTGACAAATCCTGCTTATCTCTGACTCAGATATGTAACAAACTCAACATCAAGAGCTGTTTTTTCAGTTGGTAACTATATCTATTAGTGTGAACATTTAACAGGCTAACTGGGGCACACAATCCCAGGTTTTTTCTTGCCTTTATCAGTGTAGTGTTCTAGGATGAAAGCCATATATGTATACACACCCCCTCACATCCTATTCTGAGGTCTTCGTGTATCCTCAGAATAAGGTTTTGCATAAACCTTATACAATCTTTCAGCACATCAGAGAAGTTCACCTAGTCAGCATTATTTTTTATAAAACAGAAGTTTTTCTTACATAGGAACAAACCAGTACTATTTGCCTGTAGTGTGATAATATTCCTTTCAGAATAAAATTGATGTCACTGAAACCCACCTGAGTTCTGATTCAAAATCTAAATATTCCCAGAGGTGTCATAACTAATGTGCAGAAATGCCCTAGCTCTGAGCTTTCCAGTAAACCTCCTGTATATAATATCCTCAACTCCCAGCAGTTAAACACCACATGCTGTTATAAATTTGGTTTTAATGTTCCTTCAAAGTAAGGTAAGTATACCTTCAGTTTGTTACCTTAGCACAGAAAAAAATCAAACTGTAGGAAAGCACTTGAAAATCACTGGTGGTGGGAAAATGTCCACAGTGACCCAGGGAGAGCTTTGAAGTCAATTTATATGAAACGTAAATATTGTAAAAATATAATTTAGAAGTATAGTAGTCTCTGTTCCGTGTACAGGGAGAAAAGTAGCTTATAGTCTGATTCATTTGTATGAATTACACTACTTCATAGTCATAATTTCTCTTTATGTCTTATTTGCTTCTGTTTTCCTCAGATGTCAGCAGAATTCTGTTTTTTACCTTAACAATGAAAGAGAACAAATGAACAAGAGGTGCCTGGCAGTGAGCACCTCCTGCGTGACTGTGAGGACAGTTTGGTAAGGAGATGCAGTCAAAGGAGAAGGGGAAGGAGGGAAGGAGAAGGAGAAAGAAGGAAGGAGAAGGGGAAGGGAAGGGGAAGGGAAGGGAAGGGAAGGGAAGGAAGGGAAGGAGAAGGGAAGGAGAAGGAGAAGGAGGGAAGGAGAAGGAGAAGGAGAAGGAGAAGGAGAAGGAGAAGGAGAAGGAGAAGGAGAAGGAGAAGGAGAAGGAGAAGGAGAAGGAGAAGGAGAAGGAGAAGGAGAAGGAGAAGGTTATCTGATTTTAATTAATGAGGTTTGTAGAATTAAGTTGAAGGACTGGGCTAATCTGGCCTTGGGTCTTTGCATGGTGGAGGCCAGCCTAGTTTAGCAGCAGTGTTGACTTTACTATGCCATAATCCAACAGGACTGAGGTAACAGTAGTTAAACTAGCCATATCAGAAATGATCAAGGAGCTGCACTTCAAAGTAGGACTTGGACTAGGGGAGACTGGTGAAAGAAAGGTGTTTCTGCATTCAGCTGAGTCTGCTTAACCCTAAGAGTGGTGTTACAGGTGAGCGGAGTTTGTGGGGTGGACAAGGATGCTAAACCATACCAACCTGAAGTTATGGGGTTACCCAGACTCCTGTTGTGCTAGTTTGGATACTTCATTTGAATACTTGACTTTGATACTTTCCAGGACAAGCTTTGGGCCAGAAACACTTCAGCAGCTTTTATCTGACACACAAGCTCTATGCATATCTCCATGCACCATGCTACTGCAGGCAGAAATAGTGGGCAATATGGTGCACAGACATCTGAAAGGCAAAAAACAAAGCTAAAATGGCTCTGCACTGAAATTAATAAACATAGCAGGAGACCACTTGGCTCCAATACTTCATGCTTTTAAGCTGCCACTTAAAAATAAGCAGAAGTGTAGTCATTATAAAGACAAATTCTCTCCTTGGACATATACAGATGACTTAGCAGAATCTGTGCTAACAGCTGAATCCTATTGTACTATGATTTTTAAAACAGTTTATCACATCCATAAAGTCAACATCTGGTTTGCTCTGCTATAAAAAGCTCTCTAAGAGCTACTATTTCAGAGAGCTATGGATTTGCCTTGTTACTGGGTACTGTTTATCTTGCGGCAAAGTATGACATTGCAGTTGGTGCTGTACAGTACATGAGGAAATCCACAGTTTTGTGGGGTTTAAGCTGGGATTCATCCCGCATATTATAACTGCTTGTCCAGGTTGCCTGAAATGGAAGAGGCTCACTCTTGGCTCCTGCTGTAGTCTCCCAGCAGATCTTAGGTGGCCTGAAGAGACTTTGAGAGTGCCTTTATCCTGTTCTGCTCTGCAGCCCCGTGGTATGGCTCACTCTCGGGACCTGCCTGCCATTCTCCAGACTCTATAGAAGGACCCCCTGGCAAGTGATTCCTCCCATAGGTGCTTGTATTTGTGGTGAGATTCATCTCACAGATCTTCAGCCATTTAAAAGTCCAGATTGTCTAAGCTGGCTGTCTTCACATTCAGTGGGCTGACACAGGTACATGCAGAGGGCAGTTTGTCTTATTGGTGCCAAACACACATCTTCAGATGTGTATCTTTGCCCATTGAAGATACTTGTCTCCCTCCACTGACTGAAGTGGTTCCCCGGACGACTGGTTTGAACTAGATGGCCAACATTTAGATAACAAATGTGAGGATAAATGCACCCTGGATGACCAGATAATTTGGAATGGTTCTGGAGATGTTTGGGATGTTTGAGATGCTTTAGAACCTTTAGGGAGACAATAGCATTGGTAGCTTTGGTGCAGACTTACATTTTAGGAAGAGATCTGCAAGGCAGGTAAAACATAGCTGAGGAAGATTGTCCAGTGTTGAAAGGGACTTTTTGTACAGCAGCCTTATTTTCTTCAGCTACATCTTGATTTCAGCATCTACTGGAAAAGACATATAAGTACAGAAGAGAACTTTCATATTTTGAGTCCTCTAATGTATTTTTTACGTATATCTTTATGAAAAAGTATATCTCTACAGTTTTATTTCCTGTGGCATTTTTATTGTATCTTGAGTTTTGTTTTTTCCCATGTCTTTCTAGGACATGTAACACACCTTTTAAGATCGTAATTGGAAATAAACTAATACCTGACTCCAGCTCAGATGATTCCTAAAACTGTACTGTGATAGTATGTCACGTCATAGAAGAATTTTGCCCCCGATATGATATTATATGGCTAAGGTTCTTTTTCACATATAGCAGAAACAGAGCACTGAGAAGATATGAGACAGAAAGGGTTTAATGGAAGAAAATGCAGTAGAGTCCTTTTGCAGAAAATTGCAGGTTTTTAAAGGTGACCGGCAGAGAATTTTTTAAATGTTGTTTGTATCCTGTTTGTGTTCCTTAACAGTGTGCAAAGAAAGCTTGAAATAGGTTATTTTTCTCAAAGCCTGTAACAATTTCCAAAAGGAAGTGCCTTTTCAAAGAGTAAATTTTGTGCCTGCTATGGAAAACTAACAGCTGTGAGAAATGCATACCCGGCTCCGAAACCTTCTGCATGCCAGCAGTTTGTGCTTCCAGCTCACTCATCAGTTTAACCACAACCGTTCAAGTCCCAGCATATGTTCACTCAGAGAGAGAGGCCCTTGTCATTGTGTGTAATAAATAGGCTATTATTTTGCAGCATGAACAAGAATGAAGAGAAATTATGTTTTCACTGAGCACCTACCTGTTTTTCATAGGACGTAGCTTTGGGAAACAAGGCTTCATATCCAAGGCTATACTTGCATATCCTTTTAGAAACCAGGAGAAAACTGTGGAGTCTGGGGCTGGAGGGAGGCACGAAGGCAGTTTTAAAGACCTGGGTTTTGGGGCAAAGAGAAGCAGAGATGGGAGAGAAGAGGACAGAGTTAGCATAACACCCATCTGGGCTGTGCTGCTGAGGACTGCCTGTGTGCAGTGGTCACATCACCCGCTCACTGGCCCTGCTTCCTGGGACTCGTGGACCACTGCTGTAGGCTTATTGACAGGACCTTTGCTAGTGATTGAGTTCAAGTCCCGTCAAAAAAGTTCAATGCATTTTCTTCAGTAGTGCTGCTCCTAGTCATGAGTCAAATCACCTTAAGGATAAAATTACATACAAATTAACCTCTCCATCACCTATTTTTTTTCAAAGTGTTCACTGAGGAGGATTTTCTTCACACAGCTAAAATATTGGAGGATTATTATTGTTTGGAGTTTATTTTATTGTTGAGATTACTGTGCAATCTTCTGATCAAAGAAGCAACAAATATCACAAAGCTGAAAACACATAGTCCCTAGGGCACCTATCCAAACTGATTTTTCCTCAGGAGATAAGAAAGACAAGAAATACGGAACAGATACACTGATTTATTTTCTTCTGTACTAAAGCTAAGGTCTGGCATTCAAACACAAAGGCTGGAGGCTTGGTTTGCTATTGCACTGGAATAAAACTGTTACAGTGGAGTAAAGAAGCAGGCCCAGTATACGTTACATATGCCAGACTGGTGCCAGGCGTCTCAGGAATATTTCAGCCATTCCTGATGAAAGAAGGTATAGAGAATCCCGGTAGAGTTGAAATAAAATGGCAACTATTTAATATTGAAGGTTATGATAATGTTAGAGATTAATGCCAGAGCTTATGCTTTAAATCCTTGCATAGTAGGACAAGGTTGTTTTTAAAACTTCTTTGGTCAGTGGGTGGCTGTACAGCATCACAGTGAGATTGTCTTCATCCGCACAGCATCTTCACACGCCAACTTGCCCCGCTGCTGAAAGCTCAGCAAACCTCACCCATCTCTTGTTATAACACCCTGTGCATGCACCCGTGGTGTGCACATCGCACCCTTCTAGCTCTGCCCCATCTCTTCTCAGGAGTGAGCGACCTTGGTCACAGCTCTGCGATGCCAGTACCCAAGTGCAGTTGTTCTCTGTGATGAACCTCAGCTTCGTGAACCTCCAGATCCCAAGCTTGGCTAGTACATAGTGTTTCTGCATATGGTATCCCGTACCAGCTAGGGATGGGTGGAAAAAAAGCCGCATCACTAGCCAGCTGGGTCCATTGGGCTGTCACAACTCTGAAGGAGAGTTTTGTGTAAGGCCATTTGAACTATGCTTGCAGAAAGCATTTGTCTGGCATTTGCTGTCCTCCCGCTAGAGGCCTCTGTTAGCATAACAAAACTGACACAGCATTTCGGTTGTGATGGGCAACAAAACAATGTACAGTGGGACGAGTGATTCTGCATTTATCCACTAATCAACAGTGTCAGGATCATTAGATGCTGGTACCCGTATGGTATCCATACTCCTGGTCTTTTGCCCAGCTCTGCACTGCTCTGCCTCATCATTCCTCCTGTCCTCCAGGTCTGCCAGGGGTATTGCAGTGTCTGTCTGTCTGTCCGGAGCTCTCCGGCTACCCTCTCCTTCTCCTCTCTCCTCAGTGAGGCTCTGGGGAGAATTGCACTGGGGTAATGTCTCCAATGCTCAGGTGAAGGGGGACAGGGGAGGAAGGGGAGCTCCAGTGGCACCTTACAGGCTGAAATCTTCCTGGGGGCATCTCCTAACCCCAGCCAAGTCAGGTCAGTTTGAAGAAAGGGTTAGTAATAGGAAGGAGATTAAAAGCATAAAGTACAAATTTTTAGGTCCCACAAAAATTACGTTGTTAAAAATAAGTATATCCTAATTTTTTTTTAATGTGTATAATGAGACTTAAATAGAATCCTAGAAGTTTTAAAATAAATTAAATGGAAATCCCAAAATCCTGAGTTCCATTTTTTCTCCCTAGGTTTATTTCTTCTCATTTATAAAATGATCACGTATATAGTTTTGTCACTTAGCTGCTAGTTAAAGGTGCCAGCATAAGAAAACTGAAGAGTGAATCATAGAATCATAGAATCATAGAATCATAGAATGTTTTGGGTTGGGAGGGACCCCTAGAGGTCATCTAGTCCAACCCCCCTGCAGTGAGCAGGGACACCACTAACTAGATCAGGTTGCTCAGAGCCCCATCCAACCTGGCCTTGAATGTTCCCAGGGATGGGGCCTCCACCACCTCTCTGGGCAACCTGTTCCAGTGTTTTACCACCCTCATTGTAAAGAATTTCTTCCTTATATCCAGTCTAAACCTACCCTGGTTTAGTTTAAAACCATTACCCCTTGTCCTCTCACAGCTGGCCCTACTAAAAAGATTTTCCCCATCTTTCCTATAGGCCCCCTTTAGATACTGAAAGGCCGTAATCAGGTCTCCCCGCAGCCTTCTCTTCTCCAGGCTGAACAAGCCCAACTCCCTCAGCCTGTCCTCATTTTAGTAGCCCTCCTCTGGACCCGCTCCAACAGTTCCATGTCCTTCTTGTGCTGAGGGCTCCAGAGTTGGACACAATACTCCAGGTGAGGTCTCACCAGAGCAGAGTAGAGGGGCAGAATCACCTCCCTCGACCTGCTGGCCCCGCTTCTCCTGATGCAGCCCAGGGTACGGTTGGCCTTCTGGGCTGCCAGTGCACATTTCTGGCTCATGTCCAGCTTTTCATCCACCAGCACGCCCAAGTCCCTCTCGGCAGGGCTGCTCTCGATCCTTTCTTCCCCCAGCCTGTATTGATACTGGAGGTTACCCCGACCCAGGTGCATGACCTTGCACTTGGCCTTGTTGAACCTCATGAGGTTCACACAGGCCCACCTCTCCAGCCTGTCCAGGTCTCTCTGGATGACATCCCGTCCTTCTGGTGTGTCAACCGCACCACTCAGTTTGGTGTCATCCGCAAACTTGCTGAGGGTGCACTCAATCTCGCTGTCTAAGTCATTGATGAATATATTAAACAGCACGGGTCCCAGTACGGACCCCTGAGGGACACCACTCGTCACCGGTCTCCATCTGGACATTGAGCCATTGACCACTACCCTCTGGATGCGGCCATCCAGCCAGTTCCTTATCCACCGAACTGTCCACCCGTCAAATCCATAGCCCTCCAATTTAGAGAGAAGGATGTTGTGGGGGACCGTGTCAAAGGCTTTGCAGAAGTCCAGATAGATGACATCTATTGGTTTTCCCTTGTCCACTGATGCTGTCACACCATCATAGAAAGCCACTAGGTTCGTCAGGCAGGACTTGCCCTTGGTGAAGCCATGCTGGCTATCTCAAATTATCTCCCTGGCCTCCATGTGCCTTAGCATAGCTTCTAGGAGGATCTGTTCCATGATCTTCCCAGGCACAGAGGTGAGGCTGACAGGTCGGTAGTTCCCAGGGTCTTCCTTTCTACCCTTTTTGAAAATGGGCACAATGTTTCCCTTCTTCCAGTCACCAGGGACTTCACCTGACTGCCATGACTTTTCAAATATCATGGAGAGTGGCTTGGCGACTACATCGGCCAATTCCCTCAGGACTCTGGGATGCATCTCATCAGGTCTCATGGACTTATGCGCATTCAGGTTCCTCAGGTGGTCACGAACCTGATCTTCTCCTACAGCAGGAAGGGTTTTGTCTGTCTCCCTCATGCCATCCATCAACTCGGGTGGGGTGAGGAGAGAGCTTCCCAGTGAAGACTGAGGCAAAAACGTTGTTGAGTACCTCAGCCTTCTCCTCATCTGCTATTACCAGCTTGCCAGTCTCGCTCATCAGTGGGGGTACGCTTTCTTTAACCATCCTTTTCCGGCTGATATACCTGTAGAAACCCTTCTTGTTATTCTTTGCATCCCTAGCCAAGTTTAGCTCCAGCTGAGCCTTGGCCTTCCTGACCCCATTCCTACACAACCGGGCCGCGTCCCTATACTCTTCCCAGGATGCCTGTCCCTGCTTCCACTGCCTGTGCAGCTCCCTCTTCCTCCTTAGTTTGTCCAGCATCTCTCATCTCAGCCATGCTGGTCTCTTCCCTATGATGATTCATAGAACAAATACAACAAAAGTTTCAAAATTGTAAGTTACCATGTGCCATCAGTACAGGTGCCTTAATAATATTTTAGGTAAGAAAATGTTTCAGCCTAGTAGCCATGTGGTTCTTCGCTCCTGAAGAGCCACTACCACACACCATTGACTGCATGGTCAACCATTGTGCTGGCTTTTCCATGCAAGAATAAACTCACAAGGACTTGCAATTGGACCACAGCTGATTTTCTACCATAAACCAACCCTTATTAATGAATTCCCATCATTAAAATCCAACCTGGATTTGTCCTAGATTTCTGGTGCCTGGGATATTTTTCAGCTGAGACGACTGGTTTCTGCACATGGGAAAAACTACAGGTTTGTGAGTTGTTGTATGCAGTGCATCTTCTTCTCTCTACATTTCTGATGCGTCAAAGGATGCCATGTCTTTTCATCAGTCATATATGATTTTGGTTTTCAAGCATTTTGTGCCAAATCTCATCTGCCAGATTCTATCGTCCTCTTACACGTCCTTTAACTCTTCTCAGAGTGAAGATTTTGAAAGCAAATTGGAAGTTCTGTTGACATCTACATGAGAGACAAGGGGGAAATTGTATCTTTCTGTATTTCTCCCTAGGACAGACTAGTGCAAAAGAGACAAACATTTTCTGGAAAGATATTCTGGATCTCTTTCTGACTAGAAGTTTTACCAAAGTTCTTGTCTCTTATTAGATATAAGTGGATCTCAGTTGTGAGAAATCCACACGGTATTGATCATCAGATGTATTAATGTATGGATTTGCATAGATTCCCTGAAGTTTTTGTCAACCCAGCTTCCTAACAAGGCTAGGCAGTCTCTGTACTTAAACCATAAAGAATATGTCATCTCCGAAAAAAAAACCAACCTGAAAGCATCCTCCTACCATGCCATTTTAAAATAGAAAGCTGACTACTGTGTTGCTGATTTTGCATTGCAAAAAAATTTCATTTTCAAAGCAGATAAAATTCAGTCTTTCAGTTTCAGTGATTTGAAGGGTGATCACTTTTAAAAAATGTATTGCTTGTTTAACATCTTCACCAAGATCAGCCTGCAAGAGGTCCTATAGAAGAGATAAGTCATTGCCTTACTAAATGAACTTAATTATGCTAATGAATACAATGGCAGGTGGCCTTTTTTAAAAATATTTTTTATTCTCATATCATTTATTATTTGGTACTGTTCTATACAAGCAAGAGAGAAAAATATATTTAAAAAGCTCTTTTTACAATTTCTGTATCTTGTCCTGTTTCAGGGAAGTTAGGTGTGATCTGCAAGGATGCATTTCTTGTTGGTTATAGGGAGAGTGCCCTGGCATTTTCAATGTTGGATGCCTAAAGTCACTTTTATGTTTCAGATTTAAGACATGACAACCTTAGTCAGTAGTTTACTGTAGGTCAACAACTTATTCTATGCTCAACTAATGCGATGCTGTTAGCACTGGTAACGCTCTACCGCGTACGATGAGGATGTAACAAACAGCAGCTGTGTACTGTGCTGGCACTGACGTGATGGATATTTTAGTGTCTGAGGCAAACTTATTGAATTTGTAAGGGGACTGTAGCCTTCAAGGCAGTATGGGTATAGCACCCGAGTACCAGTACAGCACAACTACATTGTTGAAGCACCTCACCTTGGAACCAGTTGGTGCCAAAGTGCAAGTAGAGCCTGTCTCATCAGCAGCCCTTCTGAGCAACATAACTTGTTTGGTAAGCCACAAGAAGCTTGGAAACTTGGAGTTGGCCTCCTTTTCCATAGAATCATAGAATCGTTTATGTTGGAAAAGACCTTTAAGATCGTCAAGTTAAACTGTTAACACTGCCATCCCACCACTAAACCATGTCCCTAAGCACCTCGTCTACCCATCTTTTGACTAGAAAACTATGGAAGATCAATGCTGACTTCCTAAACTAATCACCTAGGCACAAGTTCTTCTCCCAGACCATGCCAGGTAAGTGAATGTTCTAGTTGCTGAGAGTTATCAAAAGCAGCCTGCCTTGATACTTCAGCCTCAAGACTGGTGTGGTCTCCGTAGTCCCTGTAGTCTCCTCAGAAAAAGAAAGACTGAAAATAGGGGTCCCCACAGGGTTTTACTCTGTAATTCACAGGGCCTGTAAATCTATTAATCTACCCTAATGATTCTCAAAAATATTTTCACCTCAACGCTAATGGCTTGATTGCCCCATAACTGAGTCAGATTTTATGATATTTTGTCTAGTTCTATTGTACTTTTAGTGGCTGGAAAGCTTCCATTTGAGTTAATCTCTTGTCTCTCCTTCAGGAAACAAGGTCAACTATAGCATCAGTTTAATATATGGCACTACATCTATCGAGACTTCTTGATCTTGCAGTTGCAGGGGACAGTTTCAAAGTGTGCAATCCTTTGCTAATATTAAATAGCAAAATCCCCTTAAAGGCAATTAAAACAACTTTGATTTTTCTACTTCCTCTGTTTGTCTCTCAATTAGATCCAACCTCCCCTTGCTTTCTGTGCCTTGGAGGGTAAGATTTCTTTGGTGTCACCTCTCTATTCCCTGTTTGACAGAGTTCTGCTGCCCCTTGTTCTCTTCTTCTTCAGCTGTTTCTCTGGTGCCCTGCCTCAGTTCTCTGCCTCCTTTCAGTCAGCATGGAAACACGGTTGCACTTTCCGCCCTGAGCTTTTCCCATGCCCAATTAGATTTCCAAACATTCATTCCTGGCTAGCATTTATCAGACTTTCTTTATTATCTGGTTTTAGTATGTGCTGAGATCCCCTTCACTGATGTTCCTTCCCAGCCAAGTCAGACAGCTTCTTTCCATTCAGATCCTCCTTAATGCGCCTTTCAGGACCACTGGCACTTCTCCACATCTTCTTCCTTTCCACCTTACTCTTTGGTGAGCCTGTACTCTCTGCTTTCTACTTTTACCTCAAACACTGTTCTCTTCAGCACCCCTCTGGTAGATCCTCCCACTCCTTCTCCCCTATCTGTTGGCACCCTTCAGATTTTCTTCAGTCCTCCTGCTTTTATCTTTGTAGTCTCTATTTTGACTAACTCGTCCTCCCCAACAATTTCTGTTACTTACAACTTTTTTTTCCTGTTGTGAATTTCTGCCTCCATCATACCTTCTTTGATGTTACCATGCCATCTCAAACTCCCTTCAATGAGACTTTCTTAGCTGTCCCAAGGACGCTCTTTTCTCCCTTGTTTGTTGAGGACTTTACTGTTCTTCTTCTCTTGTAACCTTAATGTTGTCTTTGATTTCTCATTCTCCCTTTGCCTCTCTGTCTACAGATTTATTAAATTAAATAATTTCATTCCATGTAACATTAGCAAGCCTATCCATGGCAATTTATCTTCATTGCTAAGATACTTGTCCATTTCTGCCCTCATTTCCAAACATCCTTTTGCTGTTATCTAAAACAAATTTGCTAAACTCATCTTCACCTTCCCTTTTCTAACCATGCCTTCCTCCAATCTGAATAATTTCACCTGCTTTGTGACTCTTAATCTGTAATCCTTTCTAATGCTTCGGATAATCTTTCCCTCGAAGAACCTCTTTGCTTTTACCTGCAATCCCCCTGCTTTCTTACTCCTGGGGTCCTCATTTCATTGTCCTTTTTTTCCAGGCTCCTTGCCATTTGGGGAGGAGTAAATATTCTGGGTCCTGTTTCTTCATCCTATCTCTGACATTAGCATTAATATGCCTTTAATGCTGTCGTGATACTCACACCTAACACCAGCACATGCATACTAGAGGGACTATGGATGTATGAAACAGGGTGAGGCTTCTGAACTGAACTTATTATGTCCCTTTGATTCAACAGTGATTTATTTACATTGCTTTCCAAAAATCTCATATCAGTGCTAGTGATCTGCAATTGGTATCCTTTTGTCTCACCAGCCCAGGGAGATGGGGAGCAGAAAGGTAACAGGGAGGCAATTTTTCTGTGTTTACTGTATGAATCGTACTGGAGGAAGGAATAGTCTCATTCCTTTGTGAGAAAAAGTAAACACTCCCCTGCAGAAACCAGCTGGGGACATTAAAATAGTGCAACGGGAACATGTAGTGAGCATTTTAGCCCTGAAATAATCAGTGTGACAAGTAATGTCTTTGTCTTTTTATGTACTGTTTTATAGGATTGTCCTTTGTTTTATCTTACAGCTATAATGTTCATGACATTCCAGCAAAGATGGCTTTTGCAGTTATTAAAATGCTGAGGTGTTTACTCTCAAATTCTGTGTTGCAACATTTTTTTTCTCTTGGGCACCAATCTTTAAAGAGACGTATCAACAAAATCCAGCGGTACTTAAGTTTGCCTCTTTCTAACAAAAAAGACAAAGCCTCAACTGCATTTTAAGGACGGTGTGAACTAGCACCTTTGGTAGATACCACCCTGGCAGCCTTCGAGAATGAAGTTCAGGTTATTACCATGGAATATGCACAGTGCAGATTTCCTGATATTGTCTTATCTCACTCTGACGTGCAAATGCTGCCACCAGGGGCTAATGCAATAGTTACTGGACTTGCCTCTGAGTTTGCCAACCAAGCTGTCAACTGTATATCACGACTCAAACTGTGATTAGTTTTGTGATAGAGAGTTGCGATACACAGTTTTGTGATACAGACACCAGGATGCTTTGAACTAGATGACATTAAAACCATTAGACTCACTTCTTGTAGGACGCCAAGTAACCATAAGATGATAATTTCCGTTAACGATTAGTCTGTTCTGGAATTTAATTGGGGAACTTTGGCGGAACACTGTTATGTGGGATCTCTAGGTGTATGAACTCTCCATCCTTGACTGCATTAATTTTGCTGTACCTTCAAACATTTCTGAGATCAGATTTGGTTTGCCTATGGGACTGTGTTCTACAGAGCAAGTTGATGTAGCGTAAGTGGATTATTCAAACATTTTCATAACTTGTAACTAGACGACTGTATAAAATGTTAGTGAAAGAAAAAAAGAACTCAATAATGTAATATGAGCAAGATGCCTCCCGCCTACCAGCCTGCAATAATGGAAATCCTTTTCTTTCACCTTTGGGGGGAAAATACCTTCTATTTTGCCAGATTTACACTGAAAATTTAAATGGCTGTTTCCTGCTCTGTGCCTGTAAATGCCTGGTACGACCCAGCAGGATTACAGCCCAGCAAAAATCCATAGAGTAAAAGTAACCAGCGCCTGAAATTTACTGTAGAACAGGCAAGGGAAATCGTTAACATTCAAGAGTGAAAAGTTCACCCAATTTTTAAATTTATCATATGCACAAATGTTAATTACATTTTTAAACGCCTGAAGTCTGCAAATTTTAAGAGCACAAAAGAAACTATAGTAACCTGTTAGACACTTGTCCTTTTCTTAGCCTTTTCTTTGGCACCCTGGGTAAGTGAGTGCCAGCAGAGAGCCTGACAGCACAAGTGCATTTCTGATGCAAAACACCAAGGACAGGATGAACGGGCAAACCTTTAAGAAAAGAATGGGGCCTTTTTGTTGTGGAAATGAAGCTGCAACAATGTTCCCAGACTATAAACTGGCAGTCTGGAATGGCAAAAACCATAGGAGCTTTGTCAAATCCTTTATCAAAGTCAGCAGATTTTTTTTTCTTCCTGTTGGGGTTTTAGCTAAGAAAAATGTGAAAATTTATGTGAACAGCTTGTTATTGTATATAGCTCTTAGCAACAGGGCTGGAGAACATAAAGGCAAACATTTTATTGTCCATTCATGAGCCGATTAACACTGTTAATGAGAGAAAAATCCTGTGGACTGAGGTGTTCTGTTTCCAGAAATTAAACTGCATTCAAAAATGAGTTAGTCTCTGCAAAAAGTCATCTGTGGCCAGGAATGCTTTGTCATCTTTACACGACTACCTACTTATACCTGCTTTGCTCACCGAATGAAAGAGGCAGAACTGCCTGTAGCACCATCCGTCTAAGGGTCTTGGTACTTTAATGCCACCGTTATTGTTGATACCTTTATACATTTCTATCAGTACCTAGATGTCACAAGTGACCTGAGCCCATGATACCTGGGGTATGTTGCTGCCCTCCCTTTCCCTGCCCCTGTAAGCAAGCCATCATCTTCTCTTCTGCCTGCCCCCCACTGCAGCATCCTCCCTCCCCCATCCCCTACAGGGACAGTACAGCATCTTTGCATTGCCTCCTTGTCTCCAGCTATGGGGAGAAGGAGGTAAATTTTCCAGACAGGGGAATGAGTCAGGGGGAGATACAGACTACGACCAATATTTGTTGGAACACATCTTATGAATTAAGCTATTATTAATAATAGAATCATAGAATGTTTTGGGTTGGAAGGGATCCCTAGAGGTCATCTAGTCCAACCCCCCTGCAGTGAGCAGGGACACCGCTAACCAGATCAGGTTGCTCAGAGCCCCATCCAACCTGGCCTTGAATGTTCCCAGGGATGGGGACTCTACCACCTCTCTGGGCAACCTGTTCCAGTGTTTCACCACCCTTGTAAAGAATTTCCTCCTTATATCCAGTCTAAACCTACCCTGGTTTAGTTTAAAACCATTACCCCTTGTCCTGTCACAGCTGGCCCTACTAAAAAGATTTTCCCCATCTTTCCTGTAGGCCCCCTTTAGGTACTGAAAGGCCGTAATCAGGTCTCCCCGCAGCCTTCTCTTCTCCAGGCTGAACAAGCCCAATCAAGCTGTTAGTATTAATAGCAGATAGGTATTTGTACCACCCATTCAATTATCCCCCTCGATCCTTCATTTTACCCATCTGGAGCAGCAGCGGGGAGGCCATCCCTGGCTGTTTACTGGGAAGTGGATGGTCATACTGCTGCATCAGTTGTTTCTAAGAAGGTGTTCAGAAGCCCCTTCCTTCCCCAGGCATACATAAACCCCGTAGCCTGTGGTCCGTGTCCGCATACAAGCAGCCGTCACCTCCTTGGCTATGGTCTGAGTTGTAACACCCAGTGGTAATGCCTGTGCATGCTGATGGCCTTGGACACACTCTGCAGGCTCCTGCTGTTCTGATTTTATCAGCTGTCTTGGGTTCAGCAGGACCACAAGTGTCCAGAGCTTATCAGTTTTTGGGAGACTTTCACGCACTACCTCTCTGTGCGTACTTTTCCTCTTGCTGTTTTCTGGTAGCTGTTCCTGTATGCACACAGGTATGCATCTACAGAGCCCATTCACACAAATTCACCAAGAAGAGGGGTTTGTGACGAGGGTCAATGAAGAGTAAGCAGCCCTTCCCATGGGCCCTGCAGCATGAGGCGGGTACTCTCTTTGTACCATCCCTGTAGAAAATTCCTGTGTGGGGATAAGTTTGCTGCATCATGGCTTAGAGCTACCTCAAGCATCAAAAATGTCTTCACCAGGTCAGCACAGAGCTTCATGCATCGCAGAGAAGCCTGGTAACTTTGCCTGGCCGAGTGTCCTCTTGAACGAGATGTACCATTTAAAGCTATCTCAGATGTCTCTATCCTGCGCTGCTACTTTCACTGCACGCGTACAGCCAGATAAAGCATCTGCCCTGAAGGGCACAGAATTGTAGCCTGGATATAATAAAGACAAAATGGATACAGAGAAGGACCAAAACACACTGAAGGTCTCCTAACCCAGCCTGCAACATGACCCTGCAGATCATGCTGCAGTGAATCAAATCTCCCCATTTTCTTAACATTCTGATTTTTTATCTTTTTTTTTCCCTATAAAAATAAAACAGACCCACAAGATATAATCAAGAAGTCAATGACAGATCTGGGCAAAAAGCCCAGAAATGCCTTGTGCCCAGTTGCCTGCCCTATGCATTAAAAATTCTTTATTCTTTTTCATTTTTTTTTTCTGAGATGAAAACTACTCTTGGATTCAACATAACAGAAGCTTCATTGCTAAAAGTTTCTGACTCAATTCAGCTGAGGCAAGCCACAGTCCCTACACAGAAGGTCTGAATTTGGTCTTTCCCCTCCCCTTTGATGAATTCTTTTTCCACAAAGGCCAGCATACATCTACCCCAAGAAATAGGAAACGTGAAATACAGATTTTTTAGAGCTAATTATCCAACCAGTTGTACCAGGTCTACTGAGGCACCACCCATCTCTGCAAGTGTTTGAAGACAAGATCAAACCCTTTAGTGGTCAATAGGATGGAAATGTAACTAATTTGCACTTGTCTAATGTTGACAATTGAAGGATGAACTAGCTCTTCATGCGTTTTTGCGCTGGAGATGGCTAAGAATTGATAAAAGCCTTATTTTACTAGTAATTTTACACAAGCTTTGCAGGTATGGTAAGGCGAAAGAAGAAAAATACTGTAAGAGACAGAAAAGCAGCTCTCCCATTCTGAAGCAATGCACAACCATTCTCTGAATGTTTGTACAGGGACTAAAAGGGAGAGTATAACAAACCCCTGTTTTCCCATCTCTGCCTATGGATAGTCATATTTTTCACTCACATCTCTATGTCTAGCATTTTTGACCTAATCATTAAGCAATATATATGCAAGGAAGATAAAACACAATTTCCTCTCACTGACCTTTCAGTCCCTTAACATATAAATTGTTTAACAAAACCTGCTGAATATTTTCTTATCTTCTGTCATCGGAAATTTCACGCTCCCTATGGGACTCAGTAGGATGCTTAATATAGACACTGCGTGGTGCGCTGATTGATGGGACACACTGCAACCCCAACAGCTTTCTGTGATTTAGAACAAAACAAACTGCAGAAAAACCCAACAACCACAAAACATTTCAGAAGCACTCATTTTTGGAGCCACGTTTCCCCTGTATGATGGCTGGGGAGGAGGGCTGGGTAAGGTCACTCCCCAGTCACCAAGCAGCAGGTCCCCATCCTTGTCCCTCAGGACCAGGGCTCCAACCCATTAATACTTCTGCTTAATCCTTCACGTGTATTACGCAGAGGTGAGATGAGAGCGAAGGGACCATACTCTGTAAATGTTGGTCTCCAGGGCCATATTCTGGTGTGGTATAAACACTATCCAAGGCAAGCTGTAAATGAGGGAGGCCAAGTGCTGGAAGCAAACTGATTGCAATAGGACTGTGTTTTGCACCAGCAGTCTTGAGGAAAATTAATCCTTGTGGACCTCTATTATAACGTGGCGGTATGACTTTTCCTACCCATATTTTTTATTTAAAAGTAGTTCAGGTATCTGCACGTCCCTGCAGCAAGCAGTGCTGATGCATGCTGTGAAGCCCCACTAGGTCTACGTGGGCTGCTTCAGTTAATGTATAGGAGGGGCTGGATTTAGCAGCAGATGAATTCTGACTTGAGCTATGGCATCCCCACTAACTGTGTGGTTAGTTTAAGCTATAACTTACATTTTGTCTATCTCCTACTAGCAAAAATAATTACCAGGTGATATTTCGACTTGAAGGTAGCTGAACTGTTAAGAAAAGCTCAATCCGAGCCAGCAGATGCAGTGTGAAAATGGAGAAGTCAAGAAGCCGCTAATGCTAAATCCAATCATGCTGGTAATCACCTTACTCGTTTGAGCTAATTGATGAGCTTATCTTAGTACCTGTGAGCTAGGCAGAGGCTGGCTAGGGTGAAAAACTACTACCCAGGCACAGAAGAGAGGTTTGATTAGAGTGGAAGCAGCTGGTGAAGGATCTCCTGTGCTAGCGCTGCTTCCCAGGTTTCAGCCCCTCAGACCAAGGAAACTTTCTTTTTAACTACATTCTGAGAAATTGAAATGTCCATAGTATTGTTGTATTAAAAATAATTTAAATTTAATTTGAAGCAATTATTCAAAGAAAAGTTCTAATAAAAAAGTTATACACTCCAGTTAAACATTAATAATATTCAATATATTAAAATACTGACAATGCTGTATACTGTCATAAAAAAGAAAGGAAAGTCACATAGCATCCCTTTTTATAGTCAATTTCATAAATCTACATCAGAGAAAAGCACATTCTTAGTCCAATTAAATGGGTGCAATTAAATATTTACATGCAATTTATGACTTAGGGTTATAGAATTGTTAAGAGTGAAATCCAAACCCGGGATTATATTTCCAGTACATATATTTTATTAATTGTGCCTACAAATACTATGTACTTTCATAAAGCTACTTTCAAAAGTTTGGATGGGAAAATTAAGAACATAGAATTTAGGAAAAAGCAAAATCAAGACTATTTAGTCCTTAAAAGTTGGAGTTGTGATTTGCTTGCTGTGATTATGATACATATGATACAGTCTCACAAATTAATGTTCTTAGTGTTGCCAGCAGGTCGAGAAGGTGATCCTTCCCTTTCCAGGCGATCCCTGGTGAGGCCACACCTGGAGTACTGTGTCTAGTGCTGGGCTCCCCAGTACAAGAGAGACATGGCCATACTGGAGAGAGTCCAACAAGGGCCACAGAGATGGTTAAGGGACTGGAGCATCTCTCCTATGAGGAGAGGCTGAGAGAGCTGGGACTGTCCAGCCTGGGGAAGAGAAGGCCCAGGGGGATCTTATCAATGTATATAAATACCTGAAGGGAGGGTGCAGAGAGAACAAACCCAGGCTCTTTTCAGTGTGCCCAGTGACAGGACCAGAGGCAATGGGCACAAACTGAAACACAGGAGGTTCCTTCCCAACATGGAGAAAGACTTTTTCACTGTGAGGGTAACGAAGCACTGGCACAGGTTGCCCAGGGAGGTTGCAGAGGCTTCCACCTTGTAGATATTAAAAAAAAGTCTGGACATGGTCCTGGGTAACTGGCTCTAGGTGGCCCTGCTTGAGCAGAGAGGTTGGACCAGATGACCTCCAGAGGTGTCTTCCAATCTCAACCATCCTGTGATTCTACAAAAGGGACAGGCACTGAATCGGTCACTGCTATGTTCCCAAAGAACTAAAATAGATTAGTTTTCTCTGTTCTTCTTGCAGACATGTACTTATCTCCAGTGATCCTTCTCACTGATCCAAGCTGTGGTCAGTTCAGGCACCTCTTGTGTTCATGTAATTACAGCCTTCCAGGCTGTTGCCCATGTCATCCACATCAAACCGACTTTCAGGGAGACACTTCAAGATAACAGGGATGGCACAGTTAGAGCTCATCACTCCAGCACATCTCTTCCCAAGTTATAAGGAGCAACTTTAATCTTCATATTCCTAACTTGGAATACTCCGTCTTACAGACAATGTAGTCTTCTAACAATTTTAAAATCTCTTAAAACAATTAAATAATTTTTCAACATCTTTTTCCATTTAGTAGATGCACAGAGGACAGTCAGTAGCACTGATCTAGAGACATTTCGTTACACAGCCCAGACTTCCACTAGATGAATTCAAGAAGTAGCTGGTAACACTTACACAGACCAGCCGCCCGGCAAAGGTTTAAAGGACACCGTGGGGGTGGCTGAGACGAGCGGGTTAATCGTAGGACAGAAATGTAGAACATGAACTGTGGGTTCAGTTCTTGGTTCTTGAGGTGAACCTTACTCTGAATTTTACAGATAGTCACGTAGTGCTTTTGGGGTGTTAAGTTAGCAATTTAGCAATATGGACTAATATTTGTTGGAATATATGGTACTGAGTCAACTCTTTCCAATAGAGGAATAGTGGAACTGGTTTCTGCAGTTCTGCGCTGGCCCTCTGTGGACCACCCAGGGGTGGTGTGGGCTGGCAAAACCCTGCATGACAGGGCAGAAGGAGGGGGATTGGGGTTGGGAAGCTCAGGGAAGCACACTTTGCACTGCAGCAGCAGAGAATCAGAGGAGCAAATTCCTTAGAGCTAAGAAGGTTTCCCCTCTGCCCCCCATTTAACTGTTTATTTTGCCTGGTCAAAGGGTGATTTCTGCAGTGAAAATTCACTGCAGAATTGTGAATCTTCTCCTGACAGTCTGCTTGCTACACCTGGTATTTATAAGTGGTTTCAGGGGGGACGAAGCATGCTCAGTGCAGATGGGATGCCCAGTGATATTTTCAGCAAACATCCAGTAAGTTCTGCCAATCACCATGTGTAAGAATGTGTTTTATATATGTATAAAAAAAAAAAATTTCTATATATAGTATTTATATATAAATAATGGATATATAGAACATTTATATAGAAAAAATATATATAAATAGAAAAAAAAATTTAGAATCTTATCATTTGCCCAAAGTAGGGGTTTTCATGGGCACAGCACAAATTTTGCTAAGTTGCATTTCCCTACTGCTATATGTAAACATAAGGAGCACACTAAAAAAAGCATCTAAAATATTAGCTCAACTTCTTGCAAAGTTATTGAGTTTTTTCCCCCTGTAATTCTCAGAAACAGCTGAACTGGCTGTACCAAAACCTAAAAATCAAAACAAAAACAGAGCCAGCTAGTGTAAAGAATGGAAATGTAGTCTAAATGGCTGTGTTTGGCAAAATACAAGCCACTGAAAACAAGAACTTCATGGGAAAGCATTAGACAGCTAGAATTATCAGGGTCACCTATCATCATCCACTGATAATTTAACAGAGTTAAAATGGAAATTGTTGTTGACTATAATGAAATCATGGTTTCATTTTGCATTTATAAGAAACATCTGGGAATGCTGGAATTTATTCATCCTTTATATCTCTTAACTCTTTTACCTCATCCCTGAAGTTTCTGAGATGCTTATGGTAGTCGGCAACTCTTATCCTTGCAACAGAACTCCTGCCTACACCAAAACCAACCTGAATTTAGTAAGAAATTAAAGGCATGCAATTATCCCTAGGGTATGTCCAGCATTTTCTGTGACATTTAATTCTCTTTTAACAGCTTTGCATGATAGGCAAGATGTGGTAGTTATTGCTAATAAGAAAACATTAAAGAAAATAGAGAATGATGGAAAAAGTACCTGTTTAGGGAAAAAACTCACAGAGATTGAAGAATTCATTTCAAAAGGAATTATGACTTGATGGGTAGGCTGGAGGTGCTTTTAACAAAAATGGTGTCATTTAAACTTAAACTCTCTCTCTAAATTGTGGCTGTACAAACATTTCAATTACAACAGCCATTAGATAAGTAGAGAAGCAGACTTCTGGGTCTGCATGCTTATATCCCTCTGTCTGTAGATACTGTATATTTGGAAGGTATAAGCACTTAAATCTTACACTCCAGGACATATAAAATGAGTGTAAGGGGTGCAATCCTGCAAGGTGCTGGGTACTGTGGTACGCGGCTGCTGCAGTCGTACCCCGATGGGTCTCATGTGACAGGTTTATAGTTAGAAAGTGTGCTTAAGGGGCTTGCTTCAGAGATCAACACTTTACAAGATTAAGTCTGTATTAACTTGCACAATTGCATTTGATGGTGCATTTCAGCTTTCAGATTGTTCACTTTTTGATCCTAATTACTTTTGCTTCCTTTTCAAGTTATTTAGGTACCTAATAACTATACATCCAGTGGTTGCTTCTCCAGTGAATGATTGTTTTGGCTGCCCCGTGGCCAGCAGGAAGGCTATATCACTTGAAAACGGTATGAGAAATGTCTATTTTTTTTGATGAGTTTTATGGCAATTACTTTTATGTTTCCACCCAAATGTATCTATCTGTCCTTAAAGAGCCATGTTGTAATTTAGTTTGATGGTTATCTTCTGCTAATAAAAATCGTTGCCTCCATGTCTTTAGCTGGAGGTGCACTCCTCGAGCCGTCAGCTTGCCAGGACTCGGCTGGATTTAAACTCAGAAATGCAGAGACTGAGAAATGAAAATGAACTGTCAGCAGCTTTTGAATCCAAAGCGCAGAACGTTGCTGTGAGCCCAGAATAATAAACTGTGTTTCAAGACATAGACCCTGCGGATGAAATATATGTTCCATAAATGGTTCTGACAACAACGTTATGGATAAGCTGCACGAACTTCTTGATCCAATTTGGTAGCCGAACACATGGCATTGTTTGGAAATTACTGAAATATTTTAGCGAGGGTGTAGGGGAAAGTGATGTTTATATTAGAGCTTGCAGTTTCACTTGTTTTTTGGGGAGAAGAGTTTGCTTTTTAAAAAAGTGTCTGAGAAGTACGTGTGCATAGGAAAGGGTCTTTGTCTCATTCTCGAGCTATTCTTCATGCATATAATTTTGTACAATTTTTAGTTCTTTAAACATTTCACTGGAATATGTGTTGCTTCAAGTATTCATTCATTTCAATGTTCTTTCCTGAAAATGAGAATTTTTAACTGTGCCTTGGATTTAATGCTTTGTAAGTTGCTTTTTTTAAAAAAAAAACCCAAACAAACTATGTTAGCACCATGCAGTGTTTTAACTTTTATTGCTAGATTCAAATAGCTAAAGGATCTGAGGATGATTCATAAATGCAGAACTGTCTAGGCAATAAAAATCAGTGCATGTGAAATGTATGTAACTGTAAAATTTAACATTTACCCATAAAAACTAATGTCTACAGGCAGAGGAGAAGTGGACTTATTAACCCTTTTATTGTATGCAGGGCTTTTTAAGAGGGTTGTGGAATGGGCAATTTTTATATTCATTTTGGTAAATGTGCTGAGGAAAGGCCATATTGTATTCTCCAGGAATAAAATCTGTTAGAAGCTCTGTATTGACTTCTCAGTTATTTCTAAGAGAGGACAACAAGGACAGGCAGGCTGTTTGGCACTTGGAGTTCGCACACACTCCCACGCTTCTGGGATTCTCTTGCAGGTCTCTGGGCTCCTGTCGAGGTCCAGGAAAGCTGCATCTTACAATCCAGTACTTGGATTGCATGTCAGAAGGAAACTATGAGAAAACAAGAAAACCAAGTAAAACCACCAAGGCTCCAGGCAGGTGAAGACAGGTTTGGGCAGAGCAAGGTGCGCAAGCCTCTGTTCTGAGACCCTGCAAAGTCAGTGCATGCCCAGCAAGGGCAATGCTGGGCTGCTGGAGACCTTTACTTACATCAGCCAGAGCTGTGTGCTGGCTGGTTTTGCCTTGCCTTGCCTGCCTTCTCCTCTGTGGGGGTGGCTGAAGGCAGCAGAGAAACCAAAACCATTCGTATTCTGCAACCGTTACAGTTCTGCATTGCCTCTCTAAATGAATGTGAGTTTTATCTGAGCCTGGCAATGGTAGGCTCAGCCACAGTTTTGATGGGAGAAGCTAACAAGCAATTTACTTAAATGGGTACATATTCAAGGCCCAATTTGTTTCTGACTGATGGCAATAGTAGTCTACCATTGGCTTCAAAGAAAGCTAGATGAGTATTACTCAGTGACAGTAAATTGCATCTCCTATATGCTGCAATTAAGGTACTAGAAGTATCACACAGTTCTCTCTAATTGCTTTACAGTGTAACACAGCTTTTGTCTTTGCAAAAGATTTCACCTTAAAATAAACTGGAAGGCATATCAGTGTATCTTCCGTAATAAAAAACCTGGCTCTTGATCCTTACTTTATATGAAAATCAGCATCGAACAGGAGAGCAGGGACAGCGTGTTTATTTACATAAGGGAAACTTAAAAAAAAAAGTAATTCAAATGGTTGAAAACCTAGAATGACAGGCTCTTCAGAAATGCAGATGCCATGATAATAATAAATGGTGAAGACTGGACAGCAAACTTAATATGATAAAAAACCTCCTAATGTTATAGTCTGGGTGGTTGAACTCTGGTGTCTTCAGTGAGGACGGGACTGGTGTAAGATCCACTCTTAAGTGAAGAATTTTAATGTGGCAGAGGATGATAGACTTCTGAATTTTCATTAGGGAATTTGAAATGGCATATTCATCCTGGTCTCAGATTTTAGTGAATAGGCTTTAAGAGGTGTTGATATCAACACAACAGACTATGGTCTCACTGCAGCACGGCTGGTTAGGTTCAGCAAAATGGCATTTGGGTGAGACGGTATTGGCCTTGGCTACCCAACTATGACATTTTTGGCAGATAGGAAAAATACCTGCTACTGAGATCAGACATTTTTGGAACTACTGTATATGTGCTTTGCTAAATACTGTAGTGTTCAAATACATTTAATACTTCTACATCTTCAATACCACATTCACGTTAGTAAAGGATGTTATGTAAAGAAGATTTACATATGTAAAAATAGGCAAAAGTGGATGTAATATATTTTTTAAAAGATGTGAAAAATCATATGTTCTAAGCATGGGGGGATGCTGATCATTGGGTTTGTGCACATTGTAAATAGTTGCATTGAATGATCAGTGATTTTTGTTCTCATCTACTTTAAAGAAACTCATGCATTTCTTGAAAGCAATCTAATTACAATGAAAGATAAATATGGATTCACTTTTTATTTTCTTTGCTGGTCTTGCCCTCTGCATAACGGGTAATGTCATGGATTTCAGGATGGTCGGTCTTTGGTACGCACATGTTGTGGTTTAACCTGGCAGGCAGCTGAACATCACCCAGCCGCTCGCTCACACCCCCCTCCCAGTGGGATGGGAGAAAGAATAAAAAAAAAAAAAGTAAAACCCGTGGGTTGAGATAAAGACAGCTTAATAAAACAGCAGAGGAAAATAATAATAACAGTAACAATAATAATGATAATGATGATGATGATAAAAGAATATACAAAACAATGAGGCACAATGCAATTGCTCACCATCCGCTGACTGATGCCCAGCCTGTCCCTGAGCAGTGATCAAACTTCCCCCTGACCAACTCCCCCCGGTTTACATACTGAGCATGATGTCCTATGGTCTGGCATAGCCCTTTGGCCAGTTGGGGTCAGCTGTCCTGGCTGTGCCCCCTCCCAGCTTCTTGTGCCCCGGCAGAGCAGGGGAAGCTGAAAAGTCCTTGACTGGTGTAAGCCCTGCTCAGCAACAACTAAAACATCAGTGAGTTATCAACCGTATTCTCATCCTAAATCCAAAACACAGCGCTATGCCAGCTAGGAAAATTACTAGGAGGAAATTTAACTCTATCTCAGCAGAAACCAGGACAGCACAGTATCAAAGTAGTCTAAAAGTAATTAACAACTAGTGCTTGAGCTTTCAGAGTTCAATAACCAGATCTTTATAACACTACTTTTTCTACCCTCATGGCTTATCTACTTGGCAGTTAACCTTAGCACCGCTCCTCCTTCTTTTAAAATGTCCCCTGTTTGTTCAACAAGGAATAGGGGAATACCAGGGCAGTGTGACTCCAGCGCTGGCTGGCAGCTGGCTGCTTGCCTGGCCCTGCCAGAGAGCGTCCCCCACGCCACTGAGCTGCAGGTGGCTCGGTCACCCTCTCCCAGTGAAGGCATCTCCTCCTGCTTTTCCTCTCTTTCTCTCTGTAGAGGGTTCCCTTGGCCCATCTGATTTTTTTTTTCAGTCCTGCCTTTGAGGGATGTGACTGCTGACATGCACCACATTACCATCCTGTTTCTGAATATTATTAATTGTTAATGCAGGAGTTCTCTGCGGATAAGGATTTGAACCACCCAGTCCGTGCTGGCTGGCTAGCAAGAATTTACCTGCCATTGGAGAAAAGCTGGTTTCAATTTGAACAACCTCGTGTTGGGAGACTTCAGCACTGTTTAGGTGTCCCAAGTCTGTCTGGCCTCTGCTTGCAGTCACCCTGCCACAGTCCTGTCAGCAGAGGCATCTGGCAGGGACCTCTCCGGTGGGGCTTACTTCCAGCCTAGCACAAACCCATCCCGAATGACACAAGTTAAACCAGCTGAAGTATTCTCTGAAAGCACAGTTGTGCCCACATCGGGGCTGGCATTGCTAGGTGTGATTTTTCCGCACTCATAGCCAGCACAGCTACGCTTGTAAGGCTTCGTAGCAGAGACCTGGCCAGAATCCTTCAAATTCTCAATCGCAGCCTTGGCAAAACAGCCCTTTTAACTTTGTTGGACCCAGGACAGCTCCACTCTTCCCAACTAAATGTCCAGACTTCGTTGTCTCAGCGACCAAAAAGTTGCTCATGTGGGTTTGGCTTATCTCTCCAGTCACCTCTTCATATCCTGCTTGAAATGTTACCCTGGCACGGCTGTCTGTGCTACGGGATGCCGACAGCCCTCCTGGGCTTTTGAAAAGGCAAATCAGATTCTGTGCACACACCTTTCCTGCTGTGCTAAAAGCTCTGGTTGCCTGTGTCCACAGGGCTTACTTGTATGGTGTGTAGTGCTGGGCTTGCTGGCAGTGTACCCCCCATCTCCAAACCCTCTGTGCAGAAGCAGTGCCGGAGTACTGCCGTCCTGCTCTTGCCTTGACATCTCCTCAGCTGACACTGTGTTAGCATAAGACTTTTATTTGCCCAGAATGATGCTTAATTTTGTCCATGTGTAGAGGTGATAAAGTACTTGAATACACTAGAGAACATTTCCCTAACACCATGTGGTGTGTTTATGATGTGTTGACATTTTTTAGAGAGTGGCTGAAAGAACATCTGAGCATTGCAGAGATAGGCACAGGTGTTGGGTTGGTGGCAAAGAAGAAACACAGAGAGGTATGAAAGACATTGGATGTTGTGGTTGGTACCTTATTTTCATGCTTCATGTTGTCATTTCTGGAAGAGTGCTGGTGTGATAGGGTGAGATCAAGTCCCTCTGCATAGGTGAGATACAAAGCAGTAACTCCAAAACTTCTTCATGAAAAAATTAGATAGAGATGACTGAAGGTGGTTTGTCCCCATCACCTCTAGTGCCCCAGGACCCCCTCCCAGTAGTACTTCTCTTAGCAGTCCCTCATTCGTTCAGACAGGACATCTTCTCACACACTAGGACGTCAAACTCAGCCATCAAGGGAGGTACACTGATAATTCACCCACACTTTCAACACTTGCAGAAGTTGGCCATCAGCTAAGAAACAAGGTGGTTGGCTTCTGAAATTTGTTTGAATGCAGGTTTCAAAAGTGGCGAGTAGATGATGTGGCTCGGTGCAGTCTGCTGAAATCCTCTGACACCACACAGCAGTGCTTTTACATGGAGCAAGCCCCAAACAGTGCAAATTGCCTTCCACGAGAGGAAGATATCCATGAAAGCAATCCGGGCCCAGGACGAAAGAAAGCAAGGGCGATAGCGGGGCTCACGTTATGTCAGTTCTGTTCTAAGGAACAGCTGCTAAAACATGTTGTTCATGGACAGTGAGCATGGGCTTTTCCCACTGATATTTTACGGTGTTTTCAGTGCTAATTTTGCTCAGTTCTTTAAGCTCCTGATGTGAGGAAACAGGTAATTCACAAGAGGTGCGTTGAACCTCGTTAATCTGATGAAATATGTTGGGAGGACTGATTTATCCACTATGCTAAATAACCGCTTACATCAAAAACTCTCTGCTTTCTGACTGGGAACATGAGGACATGTGTTGGTTGCTTGCTGATTTTTTAATACTTACATGAAAACTTTTGGCAAAGTCACAGCAGCCTCTCTGTTTTTCTTTCCTGTTTTTCACAGTTAAGCAGACAGCAACGTGCGCTTAACAAAAACAGAGCTTTATTAGGCTCAGAGGCATGTGCAAAAGACAGCTTTAGAAAAATCCTTTCAAGATGTGCTAATCATCTGCAAGAAGTAAATATGTTATGGCACAGTAACCCATGAACAGACAAGGTCTTCAGGAGATGCGCAGGCTGTAAAACATGCTGCAGTGCAACTCCATGTGAAAGATGCCGAAGCAATCTCCAAGGGAGTTGCTGCATCTATTTGTCACAGCTCAGCACCACGCTTGGTCACCGAGGCCAAGTGATGCAGCTCTTTGACATCACATTCTGAAGTCAGGTTGCTGAGCACAAGCCAGATGGTCTCTGCCCCGTGCTCCAGTGCATGGTGCAAGCAGCTCAGCTGTGCCCAGGCTCTCACAGCGGGGGCCGTATCCTGCCCTGGTCAGAGCCAGCACAGACCACCGAGTCTGAACCCCTCTGCTTGTCACCAGCAGCCAGGTACCATCCCATCCAGGACGTTACTGCCCTTCCAGACCTGCTGAGGTACATTCAGCCGGTGAAAACTCTGTCATCCAGCTCAGACCTCAGTTAGAAAAACCCAGTCTGTAAGTTTTAGTTGGATTTTTGACAAAACCAAGCAGGGAGCAATTGTGCAAGCAGCTATTCCAGCAGATCGGAGGGATGGTGTCCTCTGAGAGTGTGAGCGGTGACAGGCAGCAGTGGTGGGGTGCCTGGGGTGGGATCCCTGCCTGCCAGTAGCATCCTCCTCACACCAAAAAATGTGTCTGCTCTTGGTCTGATCCTGACTGAAGCTGCTCTTACCCTTAAAAAGGGAAGAAATCTTAACGCTTCATTTATTGCGTATATTTGTAAGTTTGGGCTATGACAACACCTGGAGGAGTAAAGACAAAATTAAATATTCAGGTTTTCTGATCAGAGAATATACTTGAATTTCTTTCTGTTACTTGAAGGAGGTTTTGAATTACATACCAGTCTAAGTTTATCCATTAGAGTGGACAGATATGAAATTTTCTTATAAAAAAAAATTATTTATTGTACGTACATTGTACTACTAGGTAGCTGTTGTCCTTGATGCATAGATAGCGCTGACATCCTTTAGGCTGACAGTCTGGGAGTGGATGGAGCTATGTGCAGTTAAACCCTGGTGCACTGCCTGGGGGTGAGGGCTCTGCAGTGGAGCCCTTCTGCTGTGCCCGTGCAAGGTGGACCCCATCAGCACCAAAGCCACCCCTGGCAGGGTTTGCTGGCATGACTTAGTTCTGCAGGACTGGACCTCTGGGCTTCTTCCATTAACCACTAACATATGGGAACACCAAAAAGAGTTGCACCTCCATCCGTCAGTCTGCTAATGATGATTTCATACTGTGACATATGATGTATACATACAATAATGGCTCTGTGCTTGGTTGAGGAAAAGTAATTCCTGACCTAAACCCACATCTGCATGTGTTATGGTTTTGGCTGGGATAGGGTTAATTTTCTTCCTAGTAGCTGGTATAGTGCTGTATTTTGGATTTAGGATGAGGATAATGTTGATAACTCACTGATGTTTTAGTTGTTGCTAAGCAGGGCTTATACCAGTCAAGGACTTTTCAGCTTCCCCTGCTCTGCCGGGGCACAAGAAGTTGGGAGGGGGCAGAGCTGGGACAGCTGACCCCAGCTGGCCAAAGGGCTGTTCCATACCATATGGCATCATGCTCAGTCTATAAATTGGGGGCAGTTGGCCGGGGGGCAGCGATCGCTGCTTGGGACGGGCTGGGCATCTGTCAGGGGGTGGTGAGCAATTGCTTTGAGCATCACTTGGTTGGTATATTCTCTTCTCATTATATTATTATTACTACTATTACTACTACTGTTATTGTTATTTTCCTCTGCTGTTTTATTAAACTGTCTTTATCTCAACCCATGGGTTTTAGTTTTTTCCGATTCTCTCTCTGATCCCACTGGGGAGGGGGGTTTGAGCAAGTGGCTGGGTGGTTCAGCTGCCTGCTGGGTTAAACCACAACAATGTGACATCCAATGTAAACCGCCATTCTTTCAGCTGTACCAGTTCTGTACTCTTCCCCTTCTATTTAGCTTTAAAAATGCAAAAACTGTCCGACTCTCTGGTTCAAGAGGTTCTTTATTGCTAGAAGGAAGGATGTGACAGCATCTTGAGATATGGCAACTCCAAAATGCTGCAAATCTACTAGCTTAAGTTAGTTGCAAAGGGAACATCGCTTTGCTGTCAGCCAGTTGGTATAAAGGAAAGTTTGGCACAGTGAAGAGGAACTATTAAGAATTCAGCAACAGTTTTGAAGCTAAGCACCCGCCTCTGCTGTGACCCAGAGAGCAGCAGAAGTGTTTAGTACTCTTAGCTCTCATCTCACATTTATCTATTTTACACCATTCTGCACATCCATACAGATTCAGTAGAAAATTGCCTTGAAATTAAAAGAAGAGTGAAGAGAAGTTGCATGCAAGAATAAATAAGAAACAAGGGACAGCAGCACCTTGAGGCTTTCAGTTATTAGAACAGATTTCAGCAAGTGCCTTGGAATGATCTAGCTGTTTGTCTACACTTTCTAAGATGGGTTATTCAAGGGCACATACAGCCTTCGTCAGGAGCAGGGTTTTGCACCGCTTGGCTCTCAACCAGCCATGGAGCTGGAGGGCTGCGTGCTCTTCTGGACTGTCGCCCTTTATCGACCCTCACAGTAAACTTGTGCCTTGTAGTTAGCTGTGTGACAACTCCTACGCGTGTTCCGCTCCTCAGCAAAGCAGTTCCAACAAAAAAGGAGAAAGCGGCAACATTATTGCATTGCATCATTACATACAGCACCGCCGTTCTATCAAACCGCAAGGGAAAGAATCTTCTGAGAGCATTTTGCAAGTGTAAGTTGAAACCTGTTGACTTTCTCGCTGGCAAAAGTACATTTCTTTGTGGCTTTTATTCCTGGCGGGTGCTTCTGGAGCTGGGTCTTTAAATCTGGCAGCGCCAAACAGCTGCAGCTTGTGGTGGCCCTTTTTGTAACATCTTGCTGCTTTCTTCTCCTTCCATGGACAAATCCCACAGCTATGAGTCTTCTTCCTGATTGCTGACATAATGGTGCATCCTCCCAAGAATAATAAAAGCAGACTGGGAACACAATAGCTGGCCTTTTGGTGAAATATTTTGTAAATACTGCATGAGTATTTTAGGATTAACAGCCTATTTGCATTTGTTAGTTGGGGACGTTGTCTGATTCTCTGTCTTTTCACTTTCTTTTGTGTCTGTGTTAATTGGTGTCAATGTTCCTTACATACAGAGGAATATTATTAATATGATAACTGCTTGATCTGTTATTGCTGTTTTCTCAGGTCCATCCAGCCACCTAATGTTATTAGTCGATTCTACGTATTTCATGAACTCTAAATGTGTATTTAAGCCATTAACATAAATGCACTTTTTTTCTTTTGAGAAGATTACTTTAAAAAAAAATGCTAAAAATTAACAGTGAACCAATCAGAAAAATTGTTATTTTCTTTGATCTAATTAGCAAGTTTTAAGGTCACCACTGACACCAGGGCAAACATCATCGTTTCATGGACTTTTGAGGAGAAAGGCGTGGATGCAGAGGGGAATAGCTTCCCTGCAAGGATTGATGGAATTGCTACTCATTCAATAATGCATGCAGTTACAGCCTGCAACTGGAATAACACTTATGGAAGGCAAAAGGGCTGTTCAGACAACCATTTAAGATTTTGTATGCTCAAACATAACATATACAAATTAAGAGGATGAAGAGCTTGCTAAATACTGAAGTCATTTATTCACAAGTACAAATGAAGGCAAAGGCAATGGAAAAGCTTGGGAAAAAAATAATGAGAGAGATGATAAAACAAACCATTTAGGGAACATCTCCTAACGGAATGAAAATCTTGTTCATCATTGTTATTCAGGCAAAAACAACTTACGCAATAAGGCTGTTAGAGGTGAACAACAGAAGAATTGGAAAATAAGATAATGGAAAATTTGATATAGTTTGGAAGAGTAAGGGGGGACCTTAACAACTATCAAGAGAGACTCACATTGGGAGCTTTTTTGCTATACTGAGAGCTGTTGAAGTTCTGAGTTCTGAATGCGTGCTGAGAGCTAAGAATAGGCAAACATTTTCTTGAACATGTATCTTGTTCCTTTGTGCTGATTTTGACGTGCCAAGAAGGGTAGATGTAATATTTCTTTCTCATTCTAAGAGGAACAGAAGAGGACTGCCCATATGGGCTTACCTTTCAATCACTGAAGAGCGAGAAATGCATCAAATCTATAGCTCCTTTTTTGAGATATCTTGGTATATGTATATGTATATGTGCAGAGCTCCAAACATATGCAAACACTAGCTTGTGTATATCGATGTGGAATCTTTCAATAAATGCAGATGTGGCACTCCAGAGGATTGTGCATGCCAGTTTTTGGATGTCACAGCTGTCTGCAGTTAAATAATTGTGCATTGAAATAAATACATTAGTGTCTGCATATATTTGGAGCACTGCACCTGAATACAACACAAGGCAGCCAAATACATCCACTAACTGTGAAAGGTTGCTTGATGAAAACAGATGTCCCACTGTTTGGCTCCAGACGTCTGGGTACATTATGCAATGGGGTTGTGCGTGTGATGTTTGACTGTGAACTTTATCGCTACAGAGAGGTCAGGTGTTGGCACTCTCAGCACGAGCCGGAGGATGGTTCATGTGGGACCGCCGGACCGATTGCCAGATTCACGTTTCAGACTAGACCTTCAGTTGGGGTACAGCTCCATGAAAAGCCATGGAGCCCAGAGTTTTGTGCTGGCAGAGGATCTTGCCCACGCAATCCTCTCTGGTAAGTGCTTATGAGTAGGGGAATTACTTTCAACAGATTATTTGTAAAAAGTCCAAAGTGAAGTGATGCATTTAATTTCCACAGGAAAAAAAGGATTCTTTGGTCTGGATTCAAAAAATGCAGAAAGCACTAGAAGAAAAGTACTGGTGACCTTTTATTGAATAGTTCTCCGGATCAGCACTCACAGAGGACATGAGACACCAGGAGAACACGAACTGCAGCTTCTGCACCCCAGCAGAGGGACCTGAGAAGAGCAGAGGAGAAGGGAAAGGCCAGCTGGAATAAATGTGTGTCCACCTCCATCTCTTACCTTTCACCACTGCCCAGGCAGAAAGGCTGCATGGCACCTGGTGACAGAAAAGAGCAGTTCAGGGTGGAGTCTGGGGCTGGAAAACTTCCATATTTCACAGAAAAAATATTTGGAATTGGTTCTTTCCACATTCTCTTCCACTGGACTTACTCCAGCTTCTATAAAAAGTCATTGGAGCAGGGGCTGGAATTTCAGTGTTTTGTTTTTGATGAACATGCTTGGTATTGCCTTTTTTTTCAGCCATATTCCCCCGATCACTACATACTGTAACCTGCAATTCCTATGCCTGCATTTTCAGAGTGCAAAACTGCAAGTCAAAAGACACCATAAATTATAATTTCATGCATCATTTTGCCAAGCCCAAACTTAGAATCATTGAATCTCTGAGACTGGAAAGGACCTTGGGAGGTCACTAGCCCCGTCTCCTGCCCGAAGCAGGGTCAGCACTGAATTCAGACCAGATTGCTCTGGACTTTGTCAAGTTAGTTGAAAATCTTCAGGAAGGAGATACTACAAACAGGGTCCTGGGTAACTTGTTCTAGTGCTGGCTGTCCTTGTGATGAAAATGTTTCCCCTTATGACCAGTCAAAATCTCCCTTATTTCAGTTGAGGACCATTATCTCTCAACTTCCTGCCAGGCACCTCTGCAAATCCTGGCTCTGTCTTCTCAGTCACCTTCTCTCAAGCACTGGAAGGCGGCTGTTGTGTTCCCCCAAGCCTTCTCCTCCCTGTTGCCTGTCTCTTCATCCTCGTGGAGTCTAGAATTACACACAGTGGTTTTCAAAGCCATTCTTTCAACTTTCAGAATGTGAACAAGCTTTGTAAGGCGGTATTTTTCCTATTTTCCTGGCCGTTAGAAATTAGAATATTTATTTATGTTGGTGAAACTTAGTGAAGCACGGTATCTACCCTGCAATGAAAAGGCTTCTTACAAGCCATTCTTACAAGAAAGATTCCCACTGAGTTGGTATCACCAGATCTCACATCAATGTTGAATCTGAGGGCTTTATACAGATGTGAGCTTTTTTCTACGTATGCATGCAGAAAACTGTACTGAATAGACTTCACCTGTGCTGATCCAGTTCTGTATGGTAATGAATTTGCATTGAACAAAATGCCACGAGGGATAGATTATATTGGACTGATCTACTGCAATATGCTGATATGAAGAAAATCACTCCAAACCTTTCAGTTTATGGGAAGAATTTACCTCAGCAATTGTAGCAACTGCCTGCTGAGAACACGGTTTAGGCAGCCATGCAGTAAGATGAGAGAATGGTCCCTCTTAGAAAGCTGCATGGAAAGGGAAGAATCAGAAATGGAAGTTAATATGAGGAAAAAAAAAAGATGAAGAAATGTAACAGACACTCAGCAGACATACCCAGAGCATTTAAATTAGGCATGTATTTATTTGCATAATTTCTCACATTATTCAACCATTAATATATCTTGTACAATTGTAGCTTTGGACATTTTATTTCACTATATGTCATAATGCTGTAAAATGACTTAAAAAGAAAATACTTCTAAGATTTATCATCATTTTTTCAGTATATTAATGTTGAGATGTCTGTTGTACTAGGCATTAATGCGGGAGAAAATAGTCCTCATTTTGAAGCATTTACAAACTAATGATGTGAAGATGCAGATGCCTTAACTCCAGACAGAATCATCTGTGGACTGAGGCCCTAAACAGATAAAATAATAAGAATCACAGAAAGAAATTTGCTTCCCCTACAGAAGTCCAAGATAAAGCTGTGAGAATCACTGCTCTTTTCCTGGGTGCATTTTGATAAAAATGTGCAATTTTGCAAAGGCAAGCATTTTGCTCTGACCAGCAGTGGGGAAACCCACAGGGTGAGGAGAACCATTTGTCACACAGAAATTGTGAGATATGTTTGCATATAAACTTTTAATTAAAATTGCTGCTCTTACCCTACTGCTGGTGGAAGCCATAAGGGTGACAAATTAGCTCTCACGCAACCCAAACAGTATGGGTGCTAACTGTTAGAGATTATGAAGCAGTATTAAGTCTGGAAGAAACCTGGTTTATGATCTTACACAGGGATCCATGTAAATGATCCCATTTTTTAGCGCAGCTGTCACAGTTCTCAGAAATACTGTGATTATAAAGCCAGCAAGGCTTGCAGTTACCCATACACTTAAGTACAAATGAGGCTTTAAATTATAGTGATAATATAAGCATAGGTCCCGGTTAGCTCTGTAGCAAGTTTTGTGCTGGCAAATGCCTGTTCAGTTGATAGTTTCACTGAGGCTTGGCAGGGGAAGGGGGTGTCACTGCAGGACGTGTGCCAGAGCTTGCTCCTCAGCTGCATTATGCTGCTCTGAGGATCTCACGGGGCTCTCCAGAGAAAGCACTGGCCGAGGTGGGCAAGGGTAGGATGACCAAAGGAGGCAAATATCTCTAATCTGCTACTGCTGGAAGACGCGGAGGCTTGGAGAAGTGCATGACGTTGCTCAGTGGAGGGGGATTCTCGGCTCCCCAGCACTGGGAGTTGCCATTGCACTCTTCGGGACGATATTGCATACAGTTTCACAAGCAGACAAAGTGGGAGCCAAAGAGGAAAGAGCCTTGTCAGAGGTTGCAGAACAAATCAGTGCAGGAGATGGGAAAAGACTTACTCCTCAGTAGGAGTCTATTGATTTTTTAACTGCTGGGCACATTTGGCTGCTGAGAGAGTCCTCGCGCTCAAATGAGATACAAGAACAAATAATTCACAGCAGATCTCAAAGATGAGAAATTTTTTGGCTATGCATCTTACTTCCCCTATAATTTCTTTTCTCAATTATTTTAATGGAAGATGGCGAAAAGTGATGTAGAAGTAAAAAAACCAAAAAACTAATGGGATTTTGTCTTCAGCGGTAGAAACATGGATTATGAAGGAGTCCAGAAAAATAACTCATGATCATCCACTAAAATATGAAGGATGTCAATGCATTGCCTAAACACAGACATCTCGGCTTACTCGGGTATCTCACCTGGTCTTCAGCTGCCATTGCAGAGTGAAGCACAACTCCCATGGGTCCTCTGTCTTCTCTTCTGGCCTTGTTTATCATCTCAGAAATGTATGCATATGCAAATAAAGCTTCATTCAAGGGGAGGCTCTCTGTTACAGTGCAGGCTGTTTCAGGTCCTTAAACAGCTGGTTTGGGTCTTGCTGTGTAGTTCTCACTTTTAGCCATGTCTACACCTTCTGTGCTCTGAGATTTAAATGGTCGCTCTTGAGTTCACTTGAATTTTCATGAATAGTGTGTACGAAATTCAAATTACTAGAAGAAGCACTTCCTTTCTTTTAGTTCATCTGCCATGCTTGTGGGTAGGGCCTATCTTGGAAATGGATTGGTACAGCTGGTCTAACACTTAAGTGTTAGAATGAGTTACTGATGGTATCATCTGGAGAAAAGAGGCTTTATTTCTCCAGAAACTATTAACCTCTCTTTTAGATTAATCTTTTTCTCAGAGGCCTAATATGTTTGGGGAACTGTATATCTGGAGGAACTGAGATAGAAATTGGAAATCTTCTTTTCTATCAAATAAAAATTGTGCCTAAAGAATTATGCAGAAATGGGAATCAGACTGCAGTAATTCAGTGACTCATAGGCAATAATTACGGGTCTTCCTCTGACCCTCCAGAGGATAAAATCCACACCACAGTATGAAGGGGGCTGTTGGGAGCCCAACAGCTGAGAAAGGCTTCTCAGTCACATTGCCAGGAGAATGCCTCAGCCAGAGGGAAGTGATTTTGTTCTCGTGATTTAAGGGTAAACTGTCACTGAAGCTGTGAATAGGCATTTTTGAACTCTTTGACAGGCTGTAAATACTGTTATTTAAAAAAGCCCCTTTCAAACAATCAATTTTGGACAATACAGCAAGATTTTTAAACCCCTGGAATTTCCAGAAGTCAGTGGGAATGTGTAATTTCATCTGAATTTGGATCAGGACCTTAGTGTATTGCGATTATGTTATTAAAATGTAATTTCTCCATCTCAGGAGCTGCAGGGTATGTCTCTGCAAGAGGATCAGCCTTCCTGCACACTGTGCTGGAGAACAGCAGAGCTGGTCCTTGCTGGTCGGGAGCCTTCCCTGGCTGCAGCTGAGCACTGCTCCACCCTGCTGGCATCTGTTACCAAAAATTGCTCCGCTGGCTCCCACTGTTAGGAAGGAGAAAATGTAACTCACCACCTTCCTGTTCAACCCATGACATGCAGGGCTGCTCACTTCTGCTGATGAGAGCATAATGCCTACTTAATTATGTCATGGTCCTAGTCTTCTTTAATTAACTTAGATTGTTTAATGTAAGGAAAGTGTTCTGCAAATGTAAATGGCAATGGGTCCAACCCACAGTGAGGTACCTTTTGCCAGGAATCAAGCACCACCTAGTAAGAAGTATGCATACCATTTGTTCTGAATACCTGCTGCTTGTGGTGTAAACTGCGGTACTTCAATTTTTTAGCTTCCATCATGCATATTTGGGGGTGGACATCAATTTCAGATGGAAATCTATACTGATCTCCAGAATAAATGCTCTGTTGTATTAGTTGCCTATTTAAAATGTTTGCGGTCTTGTATTTCTTCTTTTGGGTTGTGTCTGTGTGAAGTATCTGTCTGTCATTATATGTCTAAAAATATGAGAAAGTTAAAACCAGCGATTTTTAGACTCTTGGCAGAATTATAGTTTGGAATGAGAACATTATGCAATGGACTGAGATTACTGATTTGAGATGTTGAAAACTATTACTGATGTGCTATTGATTATGTATACATATGTATGTATGTATGTAGGTGTATATATAGAGATGAATATATATCTCATGGCACTGAACAGCTCCTGCAGGCGGTCTTCCAGGGAGGCAACTTGTGAAAGATGGCTCCCGATATGAGGTGATCGGGGTAGGTCCATGCAGAGCTAGAAGGGGTGCTGCCTGTGGCATCCTGCAAGTTTTCTGCCATCCTGTCACCGTGCTCCTGTTTCTGGTCTTGGATGCCAGCATGAAGCTCCCTTAGCTCTCACCAACACTTGGTCCAAATATCACATTTCCATCTGTAGAGGGATCATTTCAGCAGTGCCACAGAAGCTTATTTATTGGATCAGCATCATGCACTATCTCAGAGTCTTTGGGAGTAATGAGTAGAGGCGCATTAGTGATTACAGAGAATTGCTTTGTGTAGTCTTAGCATCCAGAAGAGATAATCTTCCTGACTTTTGGAAGTTCTGCTTCATTCTGTCACGGCAGTACATTTGTGTGAAATATATGCCTGGATGTCACTTGAAATCAGGAGGAGTTTGGAATTCAGTCGTCACTTTAGCTGTTTTCTCTGTATCTCTGTATATTTGGCATAGTGGTACAGGTTTTAAACTCTTCTCCTAGATTCCTGTCTCTGAAAATTACCACTCCTAAAAGCTGCCATATCTTCCCTATTGTAAAGGATCATCCTGGAGAAGCAGATAAGAGCTGTTGTTGTGAGCTATATGTACAGACTTCTGATGCAGGAGGTCCTTAGTAGATACCTCTGTGAACCACATCGTCATAACTGCATGAACGTTGCCTTGAGGCTGAAGGTTATCAGAAGCCAGCAAGGAGGAGAGGGCACACGTGTACACCTCCAAGAGCATCATGAGAGATTGTGTTGGTGCAACCTTATGCACAGGCCAGGTCTGAGTCACAGATCTCCCAAAGCAATTACACTCTAATAAGCACCACACATTTAGGAACTTTTCTGGACACACTGAATCTGTGAAACAGGACCATGCTGAGCAGTGAGAGGGGTGGAATGGAAAGAAGGGCAAGTTTGTTTGAGTTAGAGAAGATTTTGGTTCTGCTTGGATCACAAATTAGACGAGGAAGGTCAGACTGCCTATGAGCTGATGGTCCCTCGGGAAGTTTGCTCATCTAGAGGCCCTCAGGGTAGGTTACAGCTCCGTATCAGTCATGAGTCCAAAGCTGACCATGATAAAGGAGATGCTGCATTTTCCTGACCAACTGGCCTTATCAAGACCTGCATGGTCTCACAGCAGACAACCTGCCCTATCACTTGACAGCCATGGCTGTTGATGAGCCTGGGACCTAAAATAATATTATTTTCACTTCAGCAGAACTCTAAAATTAACTCACAATTTATAGCGATGGTAAAATACTTCTGTCTTTTTTTATGTTAGTTATTAACTAAGAATATTTTTCACTGGAGGTTTATTTTGCCAAAAAGCTCTGAAATTACTTGCATCAGTGAACTATAATATAGGTAAGGCTCCATATAAATTATTTGATAGGGAATTAAAAAATAACAAGACAGCAAAACTTGAAGAAATCACTTGCTCTTTGATTGGATTTGAGACCCCTCAGGTGACTCAGTTGATTTGCCAGGAAATGTGAATTTTAAAACTAGGCCAACAAAAAGCAGAGCACACCCCCAACCTAAACCAAAAGCCATGCCTGAAAGTTTAACACACAAAGTTTTAGCATATTCTCGGCTATGACTGACTGAGGTTTTTATTATTCCGCACTGCTCAGGGGTCTCTTTTAATTAAAATCAAACACTGCGCTACAGAAGGAAATACATTAAAAAGGAAATTATTAAATTTTCCCCCAGCTGCTATTGCTAGATGTGCCATATTTTTGACTAGTGATTATTAATAGAATTCTACACCATAATTCTGATGCTGCTCTATTACATATCTTAAGAGGCAAAAATGGTCTGGAATGAGAGCTCAGGTCAGAGCTACAAGGTTATTCATTAATCTCTTCCATAGTGTGACTGTGGGAGACTGCCTCAATCTCCCCATCCCTCAGTTAAGCTAATAACCATTTGCTTCCCATTGCCACTATGAAGTTTAATTAATAACTCGGATTCGTCTCAGCTCTGGACTTCGGGTTTTTTTGTGCTGTAGACAACACAACTCCCACCGTATAATGCCTGCCAAGGGAGATTACAGCATCGGAAAGGAACTCTCCCCAGCACCTGCAGGCACAGGCACACTGGTCTGGTCTCCAGGTCAAAAAGGGCTTGGAGAGGCCAAGACAAGAGGATTTGACTTGCAGACAAGAAAAGTATCCTGTGCAGAAAGCCAGAAAAGGGATGAGCACTGCCTGACCGCTGTCCTGGTAGCTGAGCCCCCTGTAGGAGCAGGAACCTGTCTGGCACATGGAGATGAATGCTTTTCACTTTGTGAAACCTCAGTGAGGGATATTGCAAAATATCCACATCGAAAGGATGCATGTGTGCCAGATGTATCATAGACTGAGATGTAAAGAGTGGAAGAGAAAGGAGAAAGGTAAAGGATGCCTTTTCAACTGTGGGTAGGTACTCAGCAGTTTCGTGAAACGTGTGCACAGAAACTGTCTGCAGGTGGTGCTTGTGCAATTCTTTGTGCCCTGTGCACCCACAAACGTCTGCGAATTTACCCCAAATTTACTGTCCTAAAACAGTAGCTGCAAGTCTTTTTAAAAGATAGAAAGTGAGAATGGGTTTCTGAGATCTGATACCTAGTTTTGAGGACAGAAACACACAGGAGACTGTAGTCATGGCCAGAATCCAAACACTTCATTATGTTGTGACGTTTCCTAAAAAAGAGGCAAATAAAATGCAGCAATTGGTGCTGTTCCACTGCCGTGTGGCCATTAAGCTTCAGTTTGCACGTTAGGATCCTATTTGGCAAATGGAATATTTGTGCTAGTTCCGCAAAAAGACACCACAAGACCATACACATCCCCCGAATGCCCAGTGTGACACTTTGGAAAACCTGTTTGTGTTAAAATTATGAGGTCTGGTGAGTTTATGAAGGTTTCGTATCCATAAATACCATGAGTCAGTTTTATACTTAAAAGCACATTGTTGGTATTACTGTATTAATGTAATAGCAAAACACTCATAGTGTGGCCACCAGTAGAGTTGCCCCCCAAAATGAAAGAAAACTGTGAATAGAGTTTTTCTAGGATATCTGATTTGCAGACAGATTTTTTTTTTTTGCAGACAGATTTTTTTTTTTGCACACCAATGTTAGCTGGAACCATAGCTCTCAGTGCCTTTGACTGAAAAAACCCCTATGAGCTGAAATGTGTAGGCTCAGTGAACATGGAATCAGCAGTTTTCTAACAGGGTCTCTATCTCCAGATTTAGGTTGGAAAGACTGACACAAAAAATGGAGACTCTTAACCTGGATAATTTGTGATTCAAGTGCAAACGCTGTAGAACAGTGGGAATGATGCAGTACAGGAAAACAGCAGGGCTCCTGAGATTGCTTGTGTGAGATGGCATTAAGGACATGGAAAAATCCTAGCAGAAAAGAAAGAATGAAGAAACAATGTGCAAAACCTTTCTTTTACAGGCCCAAAATACGAAAGAATGGGAGAACATATACAGTTTGATCTAAGCAAGGTGAAGGGAAGCTGGACAAGGTCTGAGAAGAGGTGATGTGACCAGGAGAAGCCTGAATAGTGGCACTATGAAAAGGAACTTCCAAAGGAAAATTCACAGGAATGCTCAAGACAGGTGAAGATGCTCTGGTAAGGATGTGCACAAGGATTCTTCAGGCAGATCCTGTATCTCCTTTGCTGGCAAAACCAGTTTGGAATTGTTTTTCTAGTCAAACGGCATCCTGGAGTTTCTAACATAATCCAGTGCAATCCTCTTTGCTCCCTTCTTGACCTCATACACTTCTGTTTTCTGCAGAGGCTGAAATATGCTCTGAAACAGGGATTACTTTCTTCACTTAATGCATTTTCTTTCCTGACAAGTTAGATTAAAAATGAAGGGGTGCAGGGAGGAGAGCTTTGAGTAACAGAGTTGAAGTAATGGGGTATTTTGAGACAGTGGTCACGAGACCAAGAGACAGATGCCCCAAGCTCTCCCACCTCCTGCAGAAGGCAGCAGATAGTCAGGCTCTCCATGGGAGAGGTCCACATCTGCAGCTGGTGCTTATTCAGTCTTAGGAGAACCTCCAAACCCCATGTGTTCTCTGTCTCCACAAGTAGGAGATCAGATGGAACTGTAGCACATAACTTTTAAGGCCCTTTATCTTTTTTTTTTTCTCTGGAGTGCAGAAGTATAGGAAATGTATTGGACTGGGATCTTCATCTGACTTTGAACATTCAAAACTTTATCATCCTGAGCAACCAATCTGCAACAGGTCAGGTGCTCTTCACATTTATGACCCTCTATTAGATGGGAGTCGGAGTTTTCCAGATAATCTGATCTATAATTTACTGTACACAAATGATGAAGTGAAAACCATTAGTTTTTACAACTTGCTCATTATTTTAAATGCTTTCTCTGTTTCCTCCTAGAGCTCCTCTGCCAAGTGTACAGAACTCTTGCAGATAATGATTTATTTGCAGGCTGTATCTACATCCATCACAGACAGAGAAAAACAAGTGACTGTACGGACATTATAACTGCAAGAAGAACAAGTTATACATAAAAACCCACCCAACTTTGACATAACAGGAGGGAAAAAAAATTAAAGATATTGCAGACAATTAAAAGCAGAAATCACTTCAACTTTCAACACTTCTAAAAGCTTGTAGTGCTTTTAAAAAATATCTACCCACTCCTTTAGCACATCCAAAGAGAGGTGTTCAGCATTAGCAAGATGAAGGTAGAAGAGTCCATCCACTCTTACATTAATCTAAACAGAAAAAAGGCTATGACATCTAGGCTTTGTAAAGCCAAGCTTTAGATCTGTCATTGATGTCTGTTCAGAGGGCTGTTGCTGTGTTCAGCACAGGAGATTACATGGCACATGGCAGCAGCTGTCCCGCTCCCAGTACAATGCAATCAGAAAATGCCCATGGTGATATTTAGTTAGCTATTAAATTCAATTTAATTTTCATAGTGCTGCATATTTGTGAGTTGGCTGTGCCCGGGGACATGAAAGAAATTGTGAGCGTTCAGCGGAGTTTTAACAGCTCAGCAGGGGAAGCTGGAATAGCTTGTACCTGGGAAGGTACCGGATGGCGCCTGGTCTGCCCTTCCCAGTGCCAAGCAATGAGCAGTCTCACGAAGGGCACAGCCATCTTCCCAACCCTGTTGGGCTGTAAGAATGTGCAGCAATTTAGATAAATGACTTTAGGAAAATGCAAAATCAGAAACTCAATTTCCAATATCCCAAATGTAAGCATTGGGAACTGGGGCTCAGGAAGAGTGGCAAGAGCCCATCTGAGATGCAGGAGGCAGTGCAGGAAAGCTGCAGGCTGAAATCCTGGTGACGCTGGTGTGGACAGCAGGACATCTCTGTAACTTCAGCGGGAGATGATTTCAGCCCAGGACAAGGAACAACGGCGGTGAGCTCAGCAAGCATGGGGCAGCAGCAGAGCTGGGCAGTGGCGCGTGGGCAGAAGAAAGCGGCGCTGCCGCCTGCTCTGGACACGGCAGCTCTGTCCTCTGTAGCTGCCTGTGTAGCATCCTGTCATATTTCTATCTCTAAATTAATTCAATCAAGTGGGCATAATGTTATACAAATTGGCATATGGCTCTATTTCTGTTTCTGTTCTCAGTCCAGTAAAACATGTTATATTGCAGGGAAGATTTTGACTTGAAGAACCTCTAGAAGGCATAATTGCAATGATTTCCAGATATCGCAGCCTTGCCTTTCTCCAGAGCTATGCAGAATCCCTCACTTCAGGAAGGCTTTCTGTGTCACCAGGTTTAAGAAGAGCACATGCAGGAAGCCAACAGCGATGTTTGCATAGGAGACCTGTGGATGTTTGGTGACTTGAGGAAGGTGACAAGCACAACAAGCACCTATCACGGTAAATACATCTTTGCCTCCTAAATCTCAGAGGTCCTACTTAGAAATGAAAACGTTTTGGGGAGTTCAGTCTAGATTTGCCCCTAAGGTAAGAGTGAGATCTTGCCTCCTCACTGAGTCAAGGCAAATCTTATCATTTCCCCATGATAAATAAGTATTATCCCATTAGATGGAAGTCCAGCACTCAGCCCAAGAGGAAGGACATGATTTATCACTTTCCCATGTCTGAAGTTAAGTCCTTCTGTCTTCAAAAAATTATTTGTAAAGATTTCCTTGGGTTACAGAGCTCAGATCAGCAATCCATACCGCACTGAGCTCTACTTAGCTTTTCTGGTGATGTTAGTGTGACTGTTGGCATGAGTAACTGCTACATTAGGAATATAAGGTTTCAAGAAATTTTGAGAAATCCATCTGGTTCTGAAGTCTTCAAGCCAAACTTAGGGATGTTCACATGGTCTCACACATGGTCTCATGTCTCTCTAGTGCCCAGCTTGCTCAGTGCAGTCACTGCCGTGTCTCCAAGGACTCAGCAGACAGCCTCCTATTGGAAAATGTCTCTAAATTATTTGTACATTTGTAGCTGGGCTGCCAAAGGCTTTGGACTTCAAAAGAGATCATTCATGCAGCACAGTTAGCACACTTTGCTAAGCCCAAGACCGTCTGGAAATCCTGCATGTCATTAAGCTTACACAAAAATCCTCCCCAAATCACTAAGATGTTTGCCACAAATCTCAGATTTCAGGTGTTTGAATACAAATCGATCCTGTCTTTGGAAGTAGCAATGCAAATCTATTTACTGCCCAGCTTAGAAAATATCTCCTAACTCCTCACCAGCCCCAGTCTCCAAACCTGGTGGAAGCCTTGTTCAACTGGAGTATAGGTTGTAAATGTTGTGTAAGGGGAAACTATGATTAGCTGAAAAATAGTGGAAGTGAAAAAAGAAAGTTAAAAAAATCCTATATATACTTGCATCATCCCACTCTAATTCATCTAATATGCGTCTGTCAAAACTGCCTTTCCCAGCTGTCAGTCTAAACATATCACTCATCTCCATGGATATTAACTTCCTCTGCACACTCTGTTATATTCAACTTTTTTTTTCCTTTCACCACTGCAGCATAGTTTTTCTCTGTCGATGCCTCCTGTTCTACAGATATTCTTTGTCAGTAATGATATGCTGGTCTTGCTCTTCAATTCCCCAGCTGCCATCACTCCTTTTTGTCCATTTTGATGGAGAAAGACCTCAGAACTCCGGGTCACAAAGTTGTTGTTTGTGCCTTAGTTAGTCTTCCATAACACCAAACAAAAAACATTATAAATGTCAGGGGAGCTGTTTTTATGTCTATGCTTAGAGATATGTCTGTTTCTAAATGGAACAAATCTTTCTCCCCCAACAAAACTCCACACAAATAAAGCTTCATTTCTGAATTTTCCAGTGCATTTTGTCTTCATTTGGACATAAACCAGCTGGGGAAGAAACTGCTATGATGATACAGACCAGAGAGTGCTATTGATGGGAAAGAAATCACAAGTAATAGAAAAATAATAGGAAAATGCAGAGATGAAATTGTGGTATCTGAAAAAGCCTTTGCTCCACCTGAAGAATGCTTTTCAACCCCCACACACTCGTTATTTGTTTTGGATAAGAGCAGGAAAATCTAGTTGAAGTTGAACAGCAAAAGCAGAATATTTTTCCTTATAGAGCACCCATAAACTAATTTGGAATGAAATACTTTACAATTGCATTATTCTATAACAATGTATGTTAAATATTCTAATGATAATTATTTAAATCTAAATTATGAATGTGCCTGGAAATCATAGCAATTTTCCTAGAAGAAAAGGTGATAGACATAAATAGGATGGAAACTCTGACTTCTTCCCTTTGTAATTAGAAACACAGGACCACTTTGCTGGGGAGGTTGTTGATTACGGCTGGGAGGATTATGAAGCACAGTTTTGTTTGCAGTACCCAATGGGAACACAATAGCTCCAGTGCTTTAGCTCCCTGTTCTCTGCAATTTATGGCATCTTGGGCAATCCAGCTTCCACTGGGAGAAGTGGTTCAGCTGAGTTAGTAAAGGCTGTCCCCACTTTATACAAACAGCGCGTTGAAACGTACTTCCCCAAAGCACATCAGGTGTGATCAGCATTGTCTGCTCTTGCTAATGACCTTGTTTAAAGAAATAAAATGGGTCTCAGAAAAATTGTGTTTTCTATGCTAGGCCTGTTGTTGTGTGAAAAAGCACTCAGCACTAGAAGGAGACAGCCAAGGTGCAGGGCTGGCCTGCACAATTCAGTGGTGCTCTGGTCTCCATGGGTTGGAACATAAAAACATGGCAAGCTGCCGCTTTGATGAGATAACATCTTTACAGTCTTGGTTAATGGATCTTAAAACCTCCTGCAAACCCCAAACCAAACAACATGCCTAGGTGTGGCTGCCAGAGAAGGTGGGACCCCTGGAAGGGAAATACAAGAATGAAGGTTTTATGGGTGCACTGTTTGGCCACCCATTGCTCGTTCTTTTTCATTGCTACATCTGCAGGTGTTCTAACCTTGGCTGTGTGTTCCCACTAAGCTTTGCTTTTAAAGCAGCAATAGCTCCAAATAGTAAAGGCCGCCCTGCTGGCATGACAACAACCTTGATGCCCCATTTGTTTCCTTCGTAAGGTCCCATATGGAGCTGTTGACTCTGCTCCATCCTGTTTCCCTGAGATCATGTTGGTGATGTCCTCTCTCACCACGGGCAAGCCCTGCGTGTCTGCTAACCCTGCGCATGGGGGTACATGGAGACATCCATCTCTTGCCTGCAGGCATCACTCTTAAGAAACGGGGTGTTTTATCAGAGTCCACAAAAGTCTGCCTTGTTGGCCATCAATAAACTTGGTGAGAACCTTGGTTGTTCTCTGGACTGACTTTACCCATTGGAGCTTTGCACTTTTCTGGGAGGGTTTCTGATGAGAGGAAGCAGAGATGGTAGCTTCATTTCTGACTCTTTTCCCTCTTCTCCCACTTCCTCTGCTGTGAGCTGCTTTGAAGGGCTTGTCCTGCTCCCTGTGGCACCAAGCCAACACAAGTAAGGAGGAAGGAATGTCTCCCTGTGCCTGCAAGAGCTGGTTACCCCTTGCGCTGGCAGTGGGGCTGCACTGGCACCACCGCAGTAACCATGTGGAGACTGTTTCAACACCTTATCTGTTGTACAGAGATGTCTTAGTACACCCAGGCATCCCTGCCTGGTGTTGGGAAGATGGACCCTCTTGAGGGGCTTCTCCTTCTCCACGGCTCACAGAGGGACTCTAGCAGGCAGCTTGCTGAGTGGGGTGTTCCCAGCTCCATACGATATGGCACGGGGCACCCCATCATGCCTCCAGGTTCACCATCGCTCCCCTTTGTTTTGGTTTGCTTGGTATTCAATTCAAGGTTAGGTAAAATGAGCAAAACCCCTCCTGGGCCAGCAGAAGAGCTCTGAAAAAGGTGGAAATGTGTATCTCCGAGTGCTTGGCTCTGAAAGATGATTTATTTGTTTCTGGGGCTGAAACCTCATTTGTTCATTTGTTTTATTTTGTGCTCATCGTTATCCCAACATCCCACTGAGAGGAGGAGGAAGGGTCGGGGAACAACCTGTCTCCTTAGCGGTGAGGAACAAAGTGTTCGTTCAGTGAATCTTGTTGATTGCAATCTACTGGATGACTCCTGCATGCTTCACTTATAATTAACTACCATACATTTTCTTGGGATTAGTGACTTGTCAGCATTTTTGGGAGCTGGTGCTAGGAATTTTAAATAATAACAGCATTTATCTTCTGCATGGACACATTGTAGTTAGGCTGATAAAGATAAGTGAGGAGTTACAACAGGTTTTTCTAAGTCTGGGAGTGAAAGGTGGGAGAAGTTGTTCTTTATATAATTATAAGAATAATTTAATCTAAAAATGATATTTCTTGTATAGTAGACATAAGAGAACCAAGTATCTTTCTCATAAATTAATATTAGGAAATGAGTTTTCTCTCCTGCCAACCTCTGCACTGCCAATTCCTGACCTTAGCCGCTGACCAAACTCCTCGTCCCTTCAGACACAGGAGCTCTGACGTGGAGAGGAAGAATTTAAGTCGCCATCCAGGGAGGCACATCAGTAGCTGCTGAAGTTCATTCCTGTTCGAGGACAAATTTACACCCATCCTCTCAGCATGCTCCAGAAGACTTAAATCTCACAGAGAGGGGCTTTACCAGGAGGCAGATGAATTCAAATGAGAAACAAGGCTCCCCTCTCCCCCTCACCGAACCATAAATAACAACAGTGCTGGTGAGGAACTGCCGCTGATACCAGCCTTTCCCACGTGAAAATGCCAGCTCATTCTGGGGCACCTTTCTGGAAGTGGAAGTGCTGGGCTCCGGGCAAGGCACAGTGACACTGCCTTCAGGCTGGAAAGTCTGATGCTGCCGTGATATAAGTCACCCAGCCTTAGCATCCCTGAAGCTCTGCTGCTGCACTTATAGTTATGACTGGTGCATATGTAAATGAGGTTTCTTTTTTACATAAAATAATTCCTACAGATTTTCTGTATGCTTATCTATGAGAGCATGGGGACAAGCCTTACCAAAGATCACAGGGGTGGGTACTGAGCCCCTGGCTCTGGTGCAGAGCTGTATCCGAGTGCTGAGTGGCACCAGGCTCCCTGGGCAGTGTTTTCTGACCAGATCCTTGGTGTAAATCAGGACACTTCCTTTGAAGTTGTGCTGCTTTATCCCATCTGAGGGATGGGGGCACGGAAGCAAAATCCTTGGGAGCTGCTGGCGGGCAAGATTTCTTTTTTGTGAAGTCTTTGGTCTGCAAATGAAAAACGCCACTGGAAGATGTTTTTTAAGCAGCTGCATCAAACCTGCCTCCATTTCTAGATTGAAATGATTTCCATCAGCTTCCAGTCCTTGTAGCTGATCATCGTTTGAAACTGTGAGGGAGAGAGGGGGACTTCCCTGCAAGAATTAGAGCAGACCAAATCTCTGTGTGTACAGGATTGGGTAGGTGAGGAAACAAAGCAAAATAGCTTCAAATTGAAGTTGCATGTTAACCTTCTATTTTTTTAACCTTTCTATAATTTAAAAAAATACACTGACACTTCCGCATATCATGTATTTAAGTGGTTTCTCATTTCAGACAGGATGTTGATGCACGGAAATTTTTTTGTTTGTTTTTTACTGAGAAATGATTGCAATTAAACTGTTGACCGAAAAATTGCAAAGGAAAAATACTGTTCCCCAGCATCTATTTAAAACCTTGCTAGAATACCAGCTTACTTGAAAATAGAGATTACTGTCTCTTCCCAACAATGAAACAAATGCAGCACTAGGTCCTGTTTATTTGTACTGTGGCAGCACCTAGAGGCTCTTGTCAGAGATGTCGCCGTATTATAGCATTGCCTGGAAATACAGGCAGAGAAATATAACTTAATAGTCATTGTCACAAGCACCTAAATTTTTAAACACTTGCATCCCATGAGATGGCACTTCTTAGGACCTCCCTGAAGAGAAAGTTTCCTGAAATTGTCATTAATCTATTTCTTTGATAATAAATGGTTATTAAATGGTTATTGTTATTTGAGATTAATGACTGGTGAGTGTTAAGGAACTGAAACAATTACAGAGCTCCAATAATCAGCAGCTGGTATGTGGCTTGAACTGGTGGGTAATTAATTATTTATAATGAAAGCAACTGCAGGTATATATTTTCTGCCTGGCAGCAAACAGAGAAAGCTTACCGACTACTTTGGGTTTGACTTTTAACAGAAAGCACACGATCAATTCGGTGTCAGAAGCGGCGCACCTATACCCGAGCCCCTCCGTTCAGTCGTGGCTCAGACGTCCTTATCGGTTCTTTTCTGAGTGAAGCCAAAGCGCTTTCCAGGGCTGAGTCCACTTTACTTTGTCCATCTTCCTCTTGGTAATGTCTACAGGAGGAAACTTTGCTGTGTGTTGGCTATTAAATGTGGCAGATTTGGAAGAGAAATTGCTAAGCTGTGTAAGGAGAAACTCCATTTTTCTAACTTTAAATTCGGCACCGAAGGATACAGCTTTGTCAAGGTTAACTTAGCCTTGCTCAGTGATTTGGATGGATTGGGATGTAAATCTTTAGGAGTTTGCAAAGAACTGAGAGCAAACACCGAGGCAGTAAAATAGTCGATACGAAGCAGTGCCAGCATTTGTAACCTTGTCTCCTCCTGCCCCGTGCTTCTGTGATGTGATCACCGACAGCGTGGGGGGAGGACCATCAAACAGATCCCGACTTTGTTAACTAAAACTGCGTCCAATCCTTGATTTAAACAACAGCAGAACTAGTGCTACTTATAAGAAAGTACCGAGTAGTCATGTGGTGCATACATAATAAACAGATTTATAGCGTTTTCCCTCCAGCTGCTATTAGTAAGAAAATAAAGGCAAGATTGCCTAAATACAAAAGAGAAATTTAATCTCCAGCTAACCATAGTGATATATGGCGTTGAGAAATACAATCCATCTGTGCTTTCTCTGACAATGCTTTCTACCATTTGTTTTAGAGAAAGACATAAAGTTCTCATAATGCATCTGGATAGCTATGAAATACTCTGGCTACTGTGGGAGAGAGAGACAGCATTTCTTCCTGACTTCTGTCAGCAATGCTTCTTGAAACATGAAGATTATCTCTTGCAATCATTATCCTGCCTAGGACAGCTGCAGAGTCCCTGTTTAGTCAGGGACTGGATGTGCTAAAACCTGGAATAGCTGCACCGGGTAATGCAATTACTCCAGATTTTCTCAGAAGGGGAAAGTCTTGACCCCAGATTAGCTAATTTTTTAGCTACTGCCTGTGATTTTTCTCCGTGTCTTGAAATGTTGGCTGTAATACAGAGTAACACTGCGATTTGCTGTTTACTCACTCCAGATAAGTTGCCTCTGGCTTTTGTGATAGACTGCCTCCTTCGTTCACTTTTTACACATAAAAGGGTAAAATGTTGTGGCCTTCTCCGGTGCATCCATGGCAATACTCCTCTTACACTTCTCACTTACATGTAAAGATAAACCTAGGAGGAGGCTCGGAGCGCAACTGTGATACCCTATCTGCTGAGTGGCAAGGGACCATGCCCTACAGCTGGCCTGCCTGGCCCTGCTTCAAGTCCGTAGAGTCGAGGCACAACGATCAGTGAAGGGAATTTCCCAAAGGAAATGCCAGTGGCATCCCATTCCTCTTGCCATTTCTAGCTCAGGGGCTGGACACCTAACGGGGCAGCGTCCCTGTCCCCTCCAGCTGGTCAGTCCCATCTGGGCACCCTGCGGTGAGCATCAACTGAGAAGATCCCTTGGTCTGATTTTTTTTGTGACTCTGAACATCTACAGGGCAGAGAAACTGGTTGGACTTGATTACCTTAAACGTCCTTTCCAGCCTAATTGATTCTATTCTATGATTCTAAACCCTCACAGAAGTCTTTAAAAAGCTAACTTTTGACAGGACAACTCAGAATCAGACTTAAAGATTCTCTTAATACTTTTGAAGAAAGAGAAAACAATGAAAAGGTACAGATTTGGGTTGACACTGTCATGTTTAATAGGAATTTTTGCCTCCAGAAGAATGTAAGGGATGCTCCCTTGCAGGTTTAACCTCAATTAGTCCCTTGACGTATGCACATAATTAGTGTCCTTTAGCTAAACAATGTATATGCACAGAGTAGATTGTTTTAATTATTATTCTAACAAAGATCTATAACCTGAATTTGCTATTTCAGATCAGGAGAGGAAATTAAAGGTAAGCACAAAATGTCTTCAAGCAAAGATCAAAGAGAATCCTTTGTGGTTTTCTTCTGGTGTTAATTAATAATAGTTGGTCTGCTTTTCACTGACAATTTCATTTTTGGGAAAATTGGGGCTTGCATAAGATTAAAGGCTAATTTTAAACACACTTGGATTAAGCCAGCCATATACAGCTATTGCATAATTCAGGAGGCTAGTTCTTCTAAGTCACTAGGAACGTCCACCTGGATTTATAACATGAAAGGTGATGCTGGCCATCTTGCAATGGGAACTTCCTTCCCCATGGGTAACTTGTTTGAAGGATACTCCCACAGCAAACAAGGTGAAAGCATGAGATGGGTCTGGAAAGGTTTGCTGAGGCAAGGATGAATGTGTAGCTTTACTGCAGCCTGTAGAGCCCTGAGTAAGAAGCTTCAGACTTCTTTTTTTCCCCTGTTCTTTCCCATATTGCATCCCATTTCTTAGGCAGCATCAGGCTGGCAGAGGACCCAATTTGGACTGAGGGCAAGATTTACTTGATGCAGGCAAGAGTGGCAGAGCTGATCTTCAAAGGAATAGCATAGAGGTCTTCAGAGTCTCTTTGTAGATAAGAAATTGCCCAGGGAGATAAAAGAAAAATCTAAGCAAAGTTAAAATCCCATGAGGGTGACACTTTATCAGGGTGTCAAGGCCTTTTCCTAAACCCAGCCTTGCGTATGAAAAAGGGGAGTAAAGGATCAGAGTGGTCCTGAGTGTGGGGAGCAAAGACCAAGTAGAAGATGCTGCTCCGTCTGCTTTGCTTTGCTGACAGTGAGCTAATTCTGCCAGAACAAATAACATATATTTCATCTGGTGTCTTCACTCCTTTACTGTTTTCATTCAGTGAGTAGACAGCTGAAATACTGCCAATGAAGGAAAACAGATTTTATGATGAATAGTCCTACACCATGAAAAACGAGATTAGAGGAACGCCTAAACTAATTTCAGGTTATTGCATTACAATCTTCATCTCGGACTAATTCTCAGTAGCTTTATTCCAGGTTTATGGACAGAAATTTAAAGCCAGTACATTTTATCATCTGTATCATTCAGTCCCCGTTTTTTTTTTTTACTGAAGCTTTGCAATGTTCTCTTTAATTTCCAGGAGAATGAATTTCACCTTTTATAACATTCAAAGACAATTATGCTGTCTTTATGATGAATGATGTCACCCTGATCCCAGCAATAAAAGAGAATGTACTAATGCCAATAAATATATTAACTATATCAATCATTCTCCTGATTTTTTCTTTTTATTTTGTTGTTCAGAAGAAATAGCATGCAACCTTGAGCTTTTAATTGGTTAACTCTTCCATAAACACCATAATGGCTCTTTAAATCTTTCTTTTATCATGAGAATGGGGAAAACATCATGAATAAGTAATTGAATACCACAGCAGAGCTCAGCACTGATCTATGGGTCATTCAGGAGGTGAACTTGATCTAAAGATTTATTCAAACGCTACAAGACGGTTGAGTTGTTTGTGCTGGAAATAGCTGAATAATACAATATATTTTCACATGCCCTTCCAATTAGAAAAGTGTTCCTCAACGAAATGCAATATTGCAGTTGGACAGTGGAATAAAAACACGGGCCGAATTCCACTGAAGCCAGTGGATGTGGGTCTTCTCTGACACGGTGATTAAATCAGAAGTATTGGAAAAGCAGAATTTAAATCAGAAGATTAAACCAGCCGTACCTCCCCAGCAGGCACAAGACAGAGGATGGGGGGGGGAGGGGGGGGGGCGGATCCTGCAGTGCAGCTCCTTGCCTCCCGCTTTCTGCGCTCGCACGTCAGAAACACATCCTTGCGTTTCAGGCGCGTTTCCCTTGCATATGGTATTTGACAAGCGGCAAGTCATCCCCATCCCCCCCCCCCCCCCCCCCCCCCCCCCCGATAGCTGCGTTTTGAAGCTGAACAGCCTTCCCAAATGGGATTTTAATTTGATTTCTAACTTGGTCATGTTTAAGTGACATTACCGACTTGAGCAGAGCTCTAACTGAGCTTGGAATATGACCCCAGCTCTATTCCCGGTGAATAAAACAGTTAAATACAGAGACTGGGTAAAAAAGGCTTTTCCCCCGCCTCTCCCCCCCTTTTATCCGAACATTGATTTTCACAAAATGGCTGGAAAATGAGGTGGAGAACGCTTCTGAAAAATGAACGACGCTGGCGTGACCCAGCACTTCCCAAAGGCGGGCGGCTGCTGCCATCTCGCGTTGCAGGGCGAGGTGGGGGCTGGGGGCGGCCGGTGCAGCCAAAAAACCTGAAGGTAGGGCACAGCGAATATCGCGTGAGATTCTTCATGGCTGTTCCCGCTGCTAATTCCTCCGTTGCTCCCTTCCAGCTTGGTTATTTATTCAACAAGGCTGCGTTGCCCAAGCGTGGCTTAGCCGCTGAGGCAGCGGGGAGCCGGTGGCGGCGGGTGCTAACAACTGCGGGGTGGCGGTGGGCGAGCAGGCCTTCCTCAGCCCGCTGAAGGGTTGGGGCTGCCTAGTGCCTCGGCAGTCTCGTCAGGGCTGTTTTATTTCTCTGTGCCTTTTTAGCAGCCCGAGCAAGGTCTCGGGTGCCATATCTCACTGACTTAAAAACCTTCACCCAGCGGTTTATGCTATTAAGGCTCCTTTTGGTCGCAGGAGGGAGGCTGTGCGTTTTGCCTGCCACCGAGCACACCACCTGCCCCTGCTCCCGTGGGGCATCTGCTGCCCAGCACCGCTCCCCGGCACCACTCCCTCAGTGCAGGCGCTCAGCTGGGGCCTCTCCCCATCAGCCCGAGCCCCGCCAGGCAGGCAAACTGGTGCTGGCACTGGAAGCGCACACCCTGCCCATGTTCCCCTCAGTGTCACGCAGCCTTTCCCACAGCCCAAAGCCAGTGAACTTCCATGTGCCTGAGGATCCTCATCTCCTGCATAGAATCATAGAATTGTTTAGGTTGGAAAAGACCTTTAAGATCATCAAGTCCAACCATTAACCTAACAGTGTCATCCCACCACTAAACCATGTCCCTAAGCACCTCATCTACCCGTCTTTTAAATGCCGGGGCAGCCCGTTCCAATGCTTGACAAAACTTTCTGTGAAGACAGTTTTCCTAATGTCCAATCTAAACTTCCCCTGGTGCAAGTTGAGGCCATTTGAGGTCTCTTGTCCTATCGCCTGTTACCTAGGAGTAGAGACCAACACCCACCTCACTACCCTCTCCTGTCAGGCAGCTGTAGAGGGCAATAAGGTCTCCCCTCAGCCTTCTCTTCTCCAGGCTGAACAACCCCAGTTCCCTCAGCCGTTCCTCATAAGACTTGTGCTCCAGACCTTTCACCAGCTTTGCTGCCCTTCTCTGGACATGTTCCAGCAATGCAACGTCTTTCCTGTAGTGAGGGACCCAAAACTGAACACAGGATTCGAGGTGTGGCCTCACCAGTGCCAAGTACAGGGGCACAATCACTTCCCTGCTCCTGCTGGCCACACTATTCCTGATACAGGCCAGGATGCTGTTGGCCTTCTTGGCCACCTGGGCACACTGCTGGCTCATATTCAGCCGGCTGTCGACCAACACCCTCAGGTCCTTTTCTGCCGGGCAGCTTTCCAGCCACTCTTCCCCAAGCCTGTAGTGTTGCCTGGGGTTGTTGTGACCAAAGTGCAGGACCCGGCACTTGGCCTTGTTGAACCTCATACAATTGGCCTCGACCCATCGATCCAGCCTGTCTCACCTTGCAATACGAGGGTGACCTGACAACTCTGCCCCGCTTACCAGTGTCATGCTGTTTGGTTGCTCCCATTTTAGCTCTTGGATTGGAAGTCTCTTTGGAGCAGGGATCTTGATCCCCTGCAGTTCCGCAAAGTGCCAGGCAAAATGCTAACTGTGATGACAAAAAGTCTAACATCGGAGAGCATAATTGACATGTGCAATAGGGCTAACTAACTCAAATGTAGCTGGAGAAATAGTGAATTATCTTTTAGCCGTAAGAGAGCCCTCATTTGTCAAAAGCTATCTCATCTCCTCTAAATATGGGAAAACAGTGATGAATAACTGAAACACATGCCGAGTTTTTTTATGGCAATCAGTGTATCCGTGGCAAGTGGCCCACACATGGTCTTTCTTTAGACAAGATAACAGAGTACTCAGCAGAAGCAATTATCTACCGGCAAAACGTAACGAAATGCTGCAAATACGCACAAAGTAAACAGTCTGCTTGCCTAATAAGTGGACTCTGAAATGAGCTCACAATTGCTATGGATAATCGCCTTACAAGTAACCACTGCAAGTTCTGACTGCACATCTACAAGCTGTAGATTTTACAGTCCGCAAAGGAGTTCCTGGCAGTTTTTATGATAATGGTGCTAAAGTAAGAAAAACATTTTTTTTTCTTTCCTGGGAAGGAAAACAACACCCACAATATTGGAAAACAGCAGGAGATCAGCGAGAGCTACAAACAGGGTACAGACTGTTCTTGCCCGTGTTTCTTGGTGCAGGGGAATAAGTTGTGAAGAGACAAGAATAAGGGTGGGAAGTCTTGCAAAGCACAGACTGGTTATGGATATAGTTAACTATCCCTGTCTTTCCTAAGGGAAAACTGCTTCTGAAAATAAAGAAAGGAAATTGATAGGCAAGCGCAAAGAATAAGTATATGCTGAATCCACATACCTGTATGATATTTAGGAGTGTGTGAAAAGCTTTAGGCAGAATGCATTACTTTGAGATACAGCTTGATTAAAAAAAAAAAATGGGAAGGGGGCATGGGACAACATTTTTTTCTGAAGACAAATAAGTCTCTGGATAGGTTTTGTATGAAATATCACTTGGTTTCTTACAGGAGCAGCTGAAGGGTGAGTCACATATATTGATATCACAAGATACATGCGTGGGAGGTAAGCCTGTATCTCGCCTTACACTCCGTGCTTTAATATAAAATATTATTCACCTGCAGCATATATAGTTTTTCTAGTTGGAGAATACAGGTGAATTAACTGTGTGTGGGCATCCTCTGTGCACGGTGCTAACACAAATAAATGTGAGAAAGGAGAGCTGACCACTGAAAGTTTTCTACCCATTGATGGGGTTTGCCTTGGCCATCAGTCATCACCTTTGCGGTACGGGTTGCTGCTCTCCATCTCCAGATCATCCCCAGTGTTGGTACAAGCCTTTGCTGACCTTCTGAAGCCAACAACCATGGTAGCTGTCAGTTTGTGTCAGTTATGAGTAATTAGCCAAGTGGGTAATGAATATTGAATATGAATATGAATATTAGGCAGATTTGATCTCCTTTTGGAAACCTGTGAAAGAGCATCCTTCCCCCATGAGGAATTTGGGTGCTTGCTTCAAAGAACTACTCCATTAAGCCCATTAAAAGGACTTGTCTCTCAAAGCACAGGCTGGGGCCCATGATAGATTGACTGGATCCTGTTTCTACCCTTTAATGCCAACTCTGCTATGTGACCGTGTGACTTCTCCAGTCCTGGGTTTCCTCAGTTTTCTTTCCCTTGCTTTCTAGAGTATGAAGCTATGTATTATGACCCATTGCATAATTCAGCTCAGTCTTCTTCCTCTGGTCATTATTTCTGTGGCTATCTAATGGCTGGACTTCGACCTCTGTTCAGAGACCTCTGGTTGCCCTTGGCCTCCCCATTCTCTTGGCTGCTTCGGTGTCCTGTTCATGTTCCTCTGTGGGGTCTCAGTGAACTACCCCCCATCAGTTTCTCATCTCTCCAGCTTATCCCCATGAGTACAGAGTCTCACAACTATTATAGCCAAGCCCTTTGATGCTCAGTGAACATCCATGGGATGATACCGTCTGCACTGAGACAAAATTGGCTGAGCATATCGTATCAGACGTACCATCCACAATGATTTCTGTTCCCTGACCCTTGTTGTTCAGATAGCCTTCTTCAGTTGGTTCATTTTGCAGAAACTGCAGCAGCCCTTAACTGGAAAAGTGAGCGGTCTCTTGTCAGAAGTGATCTTTTCTCCTGGGTCAAGCTGGCATTTCACAAGGTTGCAAAGTATCATAAAGTGCCTTTCTGTTGCTGATTACACGACTCCATGCACACCTGACACTGGTCTGTGCACAGTCTCAGGCCATTCATTCCTGAATAGCAGATCGATATCTGGTATATCTCTGTGTGTTAAAATCAGGCTACAGTTCAACAAGCACTTAAAGCCAGCTGAGCTACTGGAAGAGATTGCATTGTCCCTTCCTCACCCGTACTCAGCCCTTCCCGCCTCCACATTATCTCCTCCCCTGTGTGGAATCCCAGCCCCAAGCCACCCAGCTGCGTTCAGCTCTGCTTTTTGCTGGCTGTCATCAAGGACATGCCACAGGTGACCACAGGTGACCCTGTGGCATCCCAGAGACACCAGCCAGTGACAGCTTTTGTGTCCTTTTTTCCCAGCTGCCAGGTCTTTTCTCCCAGGCACTCTGAGTTCCGTGTGTCCTCCTGAGGCACCCCCTGGCACCTCTCCGTGTCCCGCAAGGACATACGGCATCCAGAGAGGGGCCTTGCTCCTCTTAAAGTGTTTTGGAAAGGAGATAGTCTGAAAAATAAGAAAAGTGAAATGTGAAAATAGGTTTTATTACTGTTCCAGCTGCTCTAATAACCCCCGAGGCTCTCTAAGGCAGAGATACTTAAAAAACTTGTGCTATTGCTCTTTTCTGGAGGAAGGTGCCTCAGGTCTGGCATCAGCTACACAGAGGGTGGACAAGCGTCTTTACACTCCCTCCGAGCTTTGGCAAGGGACCCTTTGGATGGGGGGCTGTGGCGGCTGGGAGCAGGGGGACGGGTGGGCCATTCTCCCCATAATGTAATTCCAAGCCGCCTGTAAGTAACAGTCCCTGGACAACAAAGAAAACCAAGAGTTTCAAGAGCCTGCCTAACTCAGAGCACCTTTATTTTGGAAGTTCACGCCAGGAGTATAACCTGAGCTTTCTGCAGAGGTCACGCTGACTCAAGACACAGGACCAGCTTGCACGGTGGCTGCTGCCCATCACTGTTCTTTAACTCAGTAAATGGTGGAAATGCCAGGGCTGCTCACCAGCCATACAGACATGACCCTTGGAAAGCAGCAGCATGACCTCTTCCACACCATTACTTTTTATTGCATTCACTGTTATATCTCTGCAAAACAGGGAGACAAAATACCCGCAGAGCTATTTTCATTCTTTGACAGAACAAGTCTGCTGCGCCTCGTGCGTGTAACGAGAAGAACATCAGTCATTTAGAGCCAAACTGCAGTTGAAAAGGTCACAGTCACTGTGACAGAGTAAATGAAATGTTTAATTCAAATAGAATATCAGTTACAGTTGCAGTGGTGCTCAAAGTCACTTGTGTTTTCTTTTCTTTCCCCTGAAGCTCAGCAGAGTATGGTACAGCATCAGCCATACGCACCCTTATGTTACAGAGCTCTTCCAGAAGGTACTTTGGTTTTATTTTAAAGGTTGTATAAATGGAATAGCAGGTTCTGTCTGCAGAACTCTGCCTCCTCTCTGCAGATCGCACAGGAAGACAACTGGGAAAAAGGGGGGATACATATGTGTTGTTTGTTTATATAGTAGCATCAGTCAAAATTTGTTGGGTTTTTTTTTTTTTCAGAGAAGACTGGGTTCTTTGGAAGATGTGAGTTTTTCAAAAAGGTTTTTCTACCAGAAATGTTCAATATGAATGATAAAGACAGTGAAGAGGGTATAGGAAATAGCCAAAGCCCAGGCACAGCCATAGCACAGTGATAGGCAGGTCCCAGGTTTGACTCTCACTGGGGCTCCACAAGTCATTTACAGGGAATAAGGCAGTTCTGGCTAGAGTTTATTCCTGTCCTTCATCGGCTGGTCCCTGCTCAATGACCTGACCAGCACTGCTGGAGACCAGCCTGGCCCCGCTCCTGCCCCTGCGGCAGGTACTCTGGGGTGGGCTTGATGCTTACATGGACATGGGCACTCAAGCTTATCCCTTTCTCCATCTTTACCATAAGGTTTTAACTCCATCACAGCAAAATTCACCATCAGCAGCTCTATTTATTTATTCATGTGGTTGTAAACAGGAATGGAGAATTTTGTCCCCTACGCTGCAGGGTTAAACTCAGCACCGTGACCTGTCTCAGCTATGGCCACATCCTTTGTGCGATTTGGTGCTTAAAACTACCATAGGCACCAGACCTAAGTGCTAAGACTTGGTCTCACTTCTCATCCCAGCACATCATCCTAACCAGTTAAACACCAACAGGATATGCTCTCTTTTTGAAAATGTATTAAATGCCTCATGACTGTCAGCCTGACCAAGGAGCCCTGGGAAGCCTCTGTAGCACAAGTGCTTTCCTGGCTTGCCAGAGCTTTTATTTAAATGACAACTGGAAGAGCATGGATGTAAGAGGGCGGTGTTCCCTGGGACCAGGCAGAGCTCACTGCACTGTGCTTTGCTGTGGGCTCAGTGGTCATCCAAGCTGCCACGTGTCCATGGGTGATGCAAAGAGTCCACAGGCAAATGAAAATTACACCCAAAACTGGGTCATAGAGGAAAAATAGGTGAGCAGAGCAGCAGCCTGGATAGAATGAAAAAGTGCCCGATACAAAATATCTCAAATTCAGGTGTGAATTAGGGGATGATGGAGAAGAGGTTGCTGCTGCTGTCCATGTAGCATTTAGTAGTGATATATACAGCATCCAGAATGGTGCCGGCTCGTTTGGAGCCTGCGTGGCTCTCACAACTCCTGTTGGCATGGGCAATGTGCAGTCTGGAAAGGTCCATCGCAGGTGCTGAAGGCTTTGCCCTAGCTCTGCACAGCCTCATGCTTTGCTGGTGGAGCCGAACCGCACTGGGTCCTGCTTCGCCATGGGTTTGTGGAATGCAAACAGGCTGTGACTTGGCGGAGGTACAGCATCTCTGTGAGCCCTGGATAAGAGGCTGTGAGTTTCAGCAAACTGCCCAAGCCTGAAGTTTGCTGCCTGAATCTATAATCAGGCTTGTGAGTGCACAGCCTGTGGTCCCGGGTCTGGCTTAACAGGAGCATCTGTGAAAAGGGCAGAAGGGAGGGCTCTGCTTCCTTCAGTTCCCTAGTTTTCTCAAATTGGCTTTGCAGTTCAATATAAACCTCTGTGATTTTAACACTGGCTGGTTATCCATGCTTCTCATTTTTGACATGCTGAGGCTGTGCATTTCCTGGAAAAAAATGACTGAGGGAAGCAGAGCTGCGGCAGGAATTTGAAGGTTTAGTGATTCGAACACAAAAAGCTCTCTTCTCCCAGGCATGCCTGCCAAGTTCCCGGTTTCAACCTCTGATGCCTTTACTATTAAATTACAGCCACTGAAGCAGATCCTGAATTGGTGCTCCCAAAGACAACAGCAGTTGCTTTGCTGAATGGCAGGAGTCCTAATAGCAGTTGCAGCAATCACAGGAACAGCAAGACCTCTCTGTTGTCTCTTTGTGGATGTCATCTTGATTTAGGCTCCAAATGTCACTGCTGCGGAGGGTTTCTTGTTTGGTGTTTCTCCCTGCTAATGGACTGATAAAATCAGTTCCTTTCCTTTCCCTTCATACTACACCTATTTCACAACTTCCCAGTTATAACTAGATTTCATGTGTGCTATATTTATGTGTGACTTTTTTATGGGGTGCTTGTTGTCTCAAGTATAAAAAGAGCTCTGGTGCGATTGAGAATGTTTAGTGTGTGTTTTGTATGGGGCCACTCAGAGCAGAGAATTTGGGGAAATAGAGGGCTCAGATAATGAACCCCCAGTGTGGGACTGCATCAGGAGCCTGAAAGATCTTGTAATTAAACAGCACAGGGAAATCATCTGAACAGAGCTGGAGAGCCCTTGGAGCAGCACGGGCAGGTGAAGGCTGCCTGGAGCCTCTGCAATGTGGTGAGCTGTGGCTCTGCCCCTCAAAATCCCTGCCTGGAACTTACTGGGGGCTTCCCCACATCAGCCCTTAGTACTGCTCACCGTGGATATCTCCTGATCAGCAGTGTCTGATCAGTGCAAACACTTCTGAAAGTCCTTAAATGCTGTTCAGATGCTGTTCCTCATTTTCCTGAGCATCTCTGTCACTGCATGCCAGTGTGACACAATGTCCTGGTTTTGGCTGGGATAGAGTTAATTTTCTTCCTAGTAGCTAGCATAGTGTTGTGTTTTGGATTTAGTACTACAAGCATGTTGATAACACACTGATGTTTTTAGTTGTTGCCAAGTAGTGCTCAGACTACTTAAGGACTTTTTGAGCTTCTGCTCAGCCAGATGCATAACAAGCTGTAAGGGGGCACAGCCAGGACAACTAACCCAAACTGTCCAAAGAGCTATTCCATACCATATAACGTCATGCTCGGGGGGGTTGGTGGGTCGGTCGGTCGTGGGGGGAGTGATTGCTGCTCGGGTACTGACCGCTGCTCGGGACAGGCTGGGCATCGGTTGGCGGGTGGTGAGCAATTGCATTGTGCATCATTCATTTTGTATATTCTGTATATTCTCTTACCATTCTCATTATTACTATTACTATTATTTTCTCTTATTAAACTGTCTTTATCTCAGCCCACGGCTCTAACTTTTTTTTTCCTTCCCGATTCTCTCCCCCATCCCACTGAGGGAGGGGGGAGTGAGCGAGTGACTGCGTGGTGCTTAGTTGCCAGCCGGGTTAAACCATGACACACAATCATTGCCACAGCATCACTGCCCTGCAATGAAACAGATGCTGTTACAGCACGCCTTGGAAGTTAGGAAAACATCTTCTTCTCTGCCAGGTTCCTGTGTACACCTGCAGCTGTTACAGAGGAGAGTCCCTAGGACTCTTATCCAAAAATACAAAGCAAGATAAATATAAATTTACAATAGTTTCTTCTTGGTGTGACACATATTTGGAAATATTCATCATTCTGCTGTCCTTACACAAGCAAAAAATGGGCTGGCTGCAAATCACAGCTAGAAATACAGCTGCAAGATATGTACCAGGGGCAAGGCCATGTTATATGCTCACATGGCAAATATATTTGAGAGAAAGTTCATTGGCTGCCATTCAGCCCCTTTCAGCTGCTGTCCCACAGAAGCGATATAGGTCCCTCCTGTACTGTAGAAAATCACTGTCAGTTCTGACCATCTCCAGCAGCCTCCCAGCCTTCAGCTCAGGTTTCACCCTCTGGTATTGGTTTTTATTTTTATGAAAAACCCTGAATAGCAGTCAGATAACTACTGGATGCAGCATTGCTTGGACAACTGCATGCAGGCCTGGGGCAAGCTAGACTCTGCCGCTTCCCACCTGGGTGACCTGACTGTGTCCCTGTGGTTTTTATGTGCTTCTGAAGCTATTACTTCCTTAGCTAAGTGTTTTGAGGTGTAGTGATATAAATGAGGGAAAAGCAGGATTCAGGTAAATTCACAGGATCATAGAATGGTTTGGGCTGGAAGGGACCTTTAAAGGCCATCTAGTCCAATCCCCTGCAATGAGCAGGGACATCTTCAACTCAATCAGGTTGCTCATGAACCCTGTCCAACCTCACCTTGAATGTTTCCAGGGATGGGGCATCTACCACCTCTCTGGGCAACCTGGTCCAGTGTTTCACCACACTCATGGTAAAAAATTTCTTCCTTACATCTAGTCTGAATCTACCCTCTTTTAGCCTAAAACCATTACACCTTGCCTATTGCTAGAGGCCCTATTAAAAAGTCTGTCCCCATCTTTCTTATAAGTCCCCTTTACTGAAAATTATGAGTTGTGGTTAAACTGTAGGTTGTACACAAACAAATGCAAAACTGTCTTTGTGTCCAACCAGCTAAAGCAAGTGTTGTGTAAGGTACGCTATGAGTAACAGCAATATAGAAAGCAGAAGAAATCCATATGTGGTGGATGTGTGCAAGCAGTGTGTCCTCATGTAAATCTTTCTCAGGAAAGCCTCTGACTCAGTAGAAGGCCAGAGCACTGCAGTCATGTTGTATCTAGCAGAAAAGGTGCAAGTGCTGAACCTAGAGCTTTGAAACTATCTGGGGGTCTAGTTTATAGACTTAGGGAAACTGAGTCCAGTAGCATTTTTGCATCTCAGATAATAAATCTACAGGTCTTTATGGTAACAGCCTGTACATGATGACATGATATCAGTTCTGTTGAGCAAAATGCCAGTCTTTTGTAAGTGGACATAATTTCCTTCCTCAGAGCAGAAACTTTGCTGTGTACCCAGGCAAAACCTATCTTCAGAGTGACATTCAATGATACCGTTTGGGAGCCTTCAGCCCTGAAAACAGTTCTGGATTTGCTTAAAACTAAACCTGTTTGTACTTCCCTCAAGAAAACAATACATTTCAGAGGTTGTTTTAATCACAGATTGATATTTACTTACCTTAATCTTCCTGGTGAAATGGAAGTCAGGAGCAAATGTCTACTTTGGTAGACCCTTCGAGTCCCTTTATCTCCAGTGACAATGATGCTTAGTCTGATGAGGTTAGGCTTGGCTGTAACTTTTGGATGCCAATGTCAAGGCAGAACATCACCACACTCTCTACACCAGGGACCCTGATGGGCAAGGTACCAAAATTGAATTCCAGTAGGGAGTTCACTTTGAGGCTTGATTTGTATGGGCATTACTCAGTTATGAGAGTAGGTCAAAGTATAAACCCTAAAATAGGCAATAGGGATGAAAACATCTGTATATACCAGATAAGAAAATTTATTCATTACTAGGCAGCAACTTCCCAGTAAATTGTCAACCTAACATCTGACAGAGCAGAATGAGCTATCATACTAATATAAACATGTCATAAATATTGTTGCTTTGAGAACGTTGCCTACTTTTTCCAAATCTTTTCCATTTTTTCCCCAGTTTCTCTCCAATCATTGTCAGTGGTAGACCTGGACTGAAAACAGTGGTTTTGTTGTTGTTCTTTAGGAAATAGTGACTTTCCTGGCATTATTCTCAATTCTAAACAAAAGCTTAGAGCCAGCATGGTGAAACTTCCCATTCAATAAAAGTTCAGAGAGCTTGAGTCAAAAAAACATTTTTTTTTCATTGTGATAATGTCATGTATTAGGAAAACAAAAGTTTCCTACCGTGCACAATATTTCATGTATTGAATAAAATTGGAACATAAATACAAAAAGCATTTTGACACTGTCAGAACAAGCCAGCTGGACTTTCTCCCTTTGAAAAATGCAATCAAACTCTACCCTCAAAATTTAATACAACTGCATTTTCCAATTGAAGAACTGATCTGTCAGCTGGCTCTAGCTTAAGGAGTCTGATCCTGCCAATAGGTATAGTAAAAATGGACAGCAATCTTACCGGGTTAGAGTTGCAGAGCTTTGGTCAAACTCTTTCTCTAGCTTAAATTTTCGTAGGGTCATTAATCTCTGGGCCAGGGCCCTGGCTCATGGGAGTCAGTAACCAGCCTGACTTCTTTGAGCCCTGCAGTGGTAATGCCAGGGTTAGTGCAATCTATTTGCTCAACTTTAGCTCCTGATCCAGAGAACAGGAGCATGCTGATCCACAAGAGCTGTGTTCGTGCCCCACAGCAAACACCTTGCCACAATCCGTCACTTATCTAAACTGCAGCATGAAGATGGTGAAAATCAGATTTCTTTTATTGCTTGTGGAAAGCAGGAATGGAAGTAAATAATTTACTCAGCAAAGCATCTCCTTTCTTGGAGAACTCTTGCAGTGACCTTTTCTTTCCCCAAATCTGATATGGTTTTAATCCATTGCTTGTTCAGTTGTGCTCTCTTTTCTGCCTGACATTTTTGACACGCCAAAATAATTCTTAAAATGGTACAAACTGGTTTTACACCTAGTCCTGCTTTCAGACCTAACACAGAGCTTTCTTTTTTTCACATTTTAGAGAAAGCATAGCACACAAAAAAAAGCAAAAAAAAAACCCTTTTCCATTATTTCTACCACGTTTGCTGCTCTCTGTCTTCCCTCTCTGAAGTAGGATTGACCCTCCCCTGCCCAGGATGCATAATAAGCTCATTGCTCCTGCATCTCCACTCAGCAAGTTCCTCCTGCAAAGACACGACAGGTCAGTGTCCTTCTGTTGTTAATCCATTGAACTAACAACTGAAACCTGGGACGCTTTTTAGCCAATTATAAATGAGTGAGTTATTAATGATTAAAGTTACTCAAGTATGACTTTGTATTTCTCACTTCAACCTCACTCCCTTTTGAATAGTGTCATCATCAGATAAAGAAAAACCCTGATACTGAAATGTTCTTGTACTCACAGACTTTGGCAGAAATTTAGCAAAAAATCTAATGCTTACTGACTCTCTGTTATGTAGAAGTTGAACTGGTTTTAGAGCAACTTGGTACCTGATAAATGAACCTCACCTGAGATGAATCCAGAGCCTTGCCTTGTTATTTTCCAGCATGCTGCTACAGACAAAGAGAAAATGAAATTCGTATCCTCAAAGGCGAAGGTCAAGGGGTTTATGTTGCATTTCTCACCTCAAAAATATTATTGTTGTTCACTGGATTGCTCTAGACAGCTTCTTACAATGATCAGATCAGCCCTGTCTAAGCAGTGGGTCATTCCCAGTGTGACATGACCCAAGTGATGCTCTCCTAACCCCTGAGCATGGTACGCTGTCCAGAAGGACGCATCATCAGGGGCCTGGTGTTTTGCTAATCTTCTCAGGCATTTCATGGTGTTTTAGAGCTCACAAAGCTTGAACAGCTTCACAGTCATTTTAGCTAGCATTTAAGCACATGGTCTTATTTCATGGTGAATTAAATTTTAGGTTTTTCTAGCAGAAGGAAAGCAGCAATCATATATGATCTTCCCACAGCTTTTCCAGGCATGTAATAGCTGAAATGCATTTGAAAGAAGAGGTCTTGGTCAATGTGAGGGGTTTTAAGACACCTTACCTAAGTCACAGGTTTAGTTTGCAGACTCCCCAGGTAATCAAGGGAAAGAGCATCCTGAGAGCAATTAAGAGCAGGAACCTAAAGTGGACTAAATTTAGGATGTCCATCCTTCTTACCCTTCCCTCCTACTGGCAGCTCAGTTTCCCAGCCTAACTCTGACTTGAAAATCTCCCTGTCAATATTGACTTCTTGAGTGTAACTCACTGCAGCTTTTTCTCTCCACTGTCCATAATTCTGGGCAGATGACAGGGCTTGTGATGCAAATGATTCCTGATTTTTTTTTTTTTTTGAGGGATCTGCACTATTATGTGTGAAAATATTATGTAAAGGAACCTATCTGCTGGAAAACCAACACGGCAAGCTGTAGGCAATCCAGCAGGTTTCTCGAATGCATTGAGGACAACTTCTTAAGCCAGGTAATAGACACCCCTACCCGAGGGGATGTGATACTGGACCTGGTGGTCACCAATGCAAGCGAGCTCGTTGGAGATGTCAAGATCGGAGGCAGCCTGGGCTGCAGTGATCATGCGCTGGTAGAGCTCACGCTCCTGAGGGAAATGGGAAGAACAAAGAGTATAGTCAGGACCCTGAATTTTAGAAAAGCAAAATTCCAGCTCCTCAAGGAGATAGTCAGAAGGACTCCCTGGGAAACAGTCCTCAGGGACAGGGGAAAAGAACAGAGCTGGCAGATCTTTAAGGATGTGATCCACAGAGCGCAAGAGCTCTCGATCCCCAGGTGTAAGAAATCGGGCAAAGAAGGGAAGAGACCGGCATGGCTGAGACGAGAGATGCTGGTCAAACTAAGGAGGAAGAGGGAACTGCACAGGCAGTGGAAGCAGGGACAGGCATCCTGGGAAGAGTATAAGGATGCTGCCCGGTTGTGTAGGAATGGGGTCAGGAAGGCCAAGGCTCAGCCGGAGCTAAACTTGGCTAGGGATGCAAAGAATAATAAGAAGGGTTTCTACAGGTATATCAGCCAGAAAAGGATGGTTAAAGAAAGCGTACCCCCGCTGATCAGCAAGACCGGCAAGCTGGTAACAGCAGATGAGGAGAAGGCTGAGGTACTCAACAACTTTTTTGCCTCAGTCTTCACTGGGAAGCTCTCTCCTCACCCCACCCGAGTTGATGGATGGCATGAGGGGAACCAGGAGGGCAAAACCCCTCCTGCTGTAGGAGAAGATCAGGTTCGTGACCACCTGAGGAACCTGAAGGCACATAAGTCCATGGGACCTGATGAGATGCATCCCAGAGTCCTGAGGGAATTGGCCGATGTAGTCACCAAGCCACTCTCCATGATATTTGAAAAGTCATGGCAGTCAGGTGAAGTCCCTGGTGAAGAAGGAAAACATTGTGCCCATTTTCAAAAAGGGTAGAAAGGAAGACCCTGGGAACTACCGACCTGTCAGCCTCACCTCTGTGCCTGGGAAGATCATGGAACAGATCCTCCTAGAAGCTATGCTAAGGCACGTGGAGGCCAGGGAGATAATTCGAGATAGCCAGCATGGCTTCACCAAGGGCAAGTCCTGCCTGACAAACCTAGTGGCTTTCTATGATGGTGTGACAGCATCAGTGGACAAGGGAAAACCAATGGATGTCATCTATCTGGACTTCTGCAAAGCCTTTGACATGGTCCCCCACAACATCCTTCTCTCTAAATTGTAGAGCTATGGATTTGATGGGTGGACTGTTCGGTGGATAAGGAACTGGCTGGATGGCCGCATCCAGAGGGTAGTGGTCAATGGCTCGATGTCCGGATGGAGACCGGTGATGAGTGGTGTCCCTCAGGGGTCCGTACTGGGACCGGTGCTGTTTAATATATTCATCAATGACTTAGACAGCGAGATCGAATGCACCCTCAGCAAGTTTGCGGCTGACACCAAACTGAGTGGTGTGGTTGACACACCAGAAGGACGGGATGTCATCCAGAGAGACCTGGACAGGCTGAGTGGTGGGCCTGTGTGAACCTCATGAGGTTCAACAAGGCCAAGTGCAAGGTCCTGCACCTGGGTCGGGTGGGGGAAGAAAGGATCGAGAGCAGCCCTGCCGAGAGGGACTTGGGGGTGCTGGTGGATGAAAAGCTGGACATGAGCCGGCAATGTGCGATGGCAGCCCAGAAGGCCAACCATACTCTGGGCTGCATCAGGAGAAGCGTGGCCAGCAGGTCGAGGGAGGTGATTCTGCCCCTCTATCTGTCTGGCCTAGAGTACTGCATCCAGCTCTGGAGCCCTCAGCACAAGAAGGACATGGAACTGTTGGAGAGGGTCCAGAGGAGGGCTACAAAAATGATCCGAGGGCTGGAGCACCTCTCCTATGAGGACAGGCTGAGAGAGTTGGGGTTGTTCAGCCTGGAGAAGAGAAGGCTGCGAGGAGACCTGATTGCGGCCTTTCAGTACCTAAAGGGGGCCTATAGGAAAGATGGGGAAAATCTTTTTAGTAGGGCCAGCTGTGTCAGGACAAGAGGTAATGGTTTTAAACTAAACCAGGGTAGGTTTAGACCGGATACAAGGAAGAAATTCTTTACAATGAGGGTGGTGAAACACTGGAACGGGTTGCCCAGAGAGGTGGTGGAGGCCCCATCCCTGGAAACATTCAAGGCCAGGTTGGATGGGGCTCTGAGCAACCTGATCTGGTTAGCGGTGTCCCTGCTCACTGCAGGGGGGTTGGACTAGATGACCTCTAGGGGTCCGTTCCAACCCAAACATTCTATGATTCTATGATTCTAAATACAGAGAAATCAGTACCAACCAGTACCCCAACCAAAGGTACCTTCCTGTCATTACTCAAGTGAGAAGGTGGGCATGAGTAGCGCAGAGTTTCTTATTGCTTGATTCTTTTTGTTGAGTCTGCAAAGACTTGCACAAAATCCTTCCACATCATGGAGGGAGCAATGGTCCTGATGTTTCATTTGTATTGCAGCAATAAAAACCAACACCATGCATAAAGCATTTATGTTGGATTTTACCTTTGGCACATCCAAGTCTGGCCAAACCAAGCAAAACAAAACAGAGCTGCAGGGAAGCATCTGCCATTTCCCCCTTATTCCAATGTGTCCTATAAGCAAATCTGGTAAGTAGCTTCTACAAAAGGTTGTTTGAAATAAGGCATTTTAATGAAATGCCATAGAAAATGGTACAAGTAATTCTTAATGCAGAGGTCTCTTTTGTTCTATTATGCATTGATGAGGGAATTTGCATGATCATTAGGGAATTACTGAAGTTTGGAATCTTTTTAATGAATATTACATTCCCATCTATTAATGGGAGGAATGCCAGTAAATTCTTCTTGTAGCAAATTTGTGCCATCTGTGTAACTTTTCCCTAGAGCATTACTAGGAACTAAGTCAAAGGCAGCACCTAAATAGTGCAAAGGAAGGAATTTTAGCAGAGTACAAAGTAAGACCTAACCAGGTTTCCATGTAACTGGTATCTTCTCTCTTTGGCAGTTTTCTTTTTCTTTTCTTTATTCTTTCGCTTTTTTTTTTTTTTGTTTTGCAAATTGCCCTATACTTCATAAGGTTCAACGGACCCATCTTCACACTCTTTTTGTTTCTGCCTTTCTGAAATATCATCAAACATACAAACTTCTTTTACTATATTCACTGAAGCATATTTAACAGAAAAGTTGGCACAGATAAGTAGATTAAAAAAATCCAGTCAGTTCTGCAATAGTTTTCTGATTCTTAGGCTCTACAGTTTTCTAGCATTTTTATAGTTTAATTAAAAGAAGGCCAGATGGACTACTCTCCTAGTTTTCAAGAGCATGGTTATAGTTTCAACCAGAATTTCGTGTATATGAAGAAACCACAAGTTTGTTTCTTAACCGAAGTATATGTTTTAAAAAGATAACTGGGCTTGATTAGGAAGGGTCTGAGCAACAAGCACTTAATCATAGCATGTACCAACTAGATCTGTTTAGAAAATGTTTCCCTCCTCCTTCTTTGTTTTGAATCCTGACATCAGTGTAATTCCTTCTCAGAATGCTTCTGAAAGCAGCTCCCAGTATAGGAGTTGTGATTTGCTCGAACTCACCATAATCAAACCTGCTTCATTTATGTCTTGTTAAACTAGTCTCTCCCTTTTTACTGAGAAGCTATATACATCATGAGATCTTTTTGCAAAGGAGCATAATGTGACATGTAATCTTCGTAACAACAGGGCAACATGGTAGTAAGTAGAACCACAAAGGCATTGAACAGCATATTTGCACTGAAAATCAGTCTTGGCTGAAAATTGAGTGTTTGGAGTATTAGATGATTGTGGTAGAAAAGATTAAAATTTCCACAGAGAAAACTTTTTGTTTGCAAAGTCATTTATTTAGGAAACAAATGGAATTACTCTATTTTCAATTATTTTAACTGGCAGTTTAATTAGTTCTTCAATTTGTTTTCGAAATTCAGCCTCCAGCCATTCGATACTGTTGTTACGGAACGACCTGCTATTTCTTTAGAAATCGTGCTATTATCTGATACCTTTCTCTTTTAGATATTTTTAACCATTCTGCAATATTCTTTGGCTTTGTAAGTTCATCTCCTTTGGTTTCCTCTCTCCAGGTCACAAATCCTTCCTACAGTTTCCCTCTGAATTCTTTTTAACTTTCAGAATTCCTTATGGACTGTTTTCTATGAGAGTTTTTTAAAACTTGGCTTTCCCTTTTAAGCATACTTCTAACACACTCTTTCTTGTAACGTCAATGTGCAGGTTCAAGAAGACAGGAATACATCTGACTACTTACTTAAAATGGCTCACCACCCCCTCACGCACCAGAAGCAACCCTCCTCCTCGGGTCTGATGTCAAAACTGCACCGAGCCTGTCTGTCCCTTGGGCCTATGAAAATGACTGAAGTTTCAAATCCTTGCAATTGAAAGGATCAGAGATAAGCAGGAGCATGAAGCAGGCTCACCAGGTCTCCATTGACATGTAAGGTGGAGGGCAGACAGTGCTCCTCAGACAACAAAAGAGCTCCACAACATGGGCGCATGAAGCTCACGTCAGTCATGCCACAGCCAAAAGACCTGTGAACATCGCCTGAAAATGCGCTGCATACTCCTACACATGTTTTTCATCTCTTTGGCTACTGCCCATCTTCTGGAGATGGAAGAGAAGGCAGTGGGCTTTGCATGACCTTGCTTTTCCTTATTCATGGAGCAGCCATGGCTCCCACTGGAGATTTGCTACTTACCAACCCCAGAGTGCTTTAAGCACACATTGCATAAATGCACACGTCGGCTCACCAATACATTGGGGAGAAATATGCTTGCATGGAAGGCTCAGAGGAGAGAGGCCGTTCCGTCTGGAAATTCATTTGTACACTGAGGCAGGTGGCTGCTGAGACACTGGTTTTGGTGCTCCTACCACAAAAACCTGGGAATAGAGGGTGGGGAGAACTTTCCTTCAGCCATCCTTTCTCCACTAGGTGTGGGAGAATTGGTCACCGTGACCTCTTCCTTCAGGCTGTGGCTGCTCTTGGGAAAAAAAATGAAGCAGCAAGTTAAGTAAAGGATGCAGTTGCTGTCTTCTTTCTTTTGCTGACAGAGAAAGCTGAAGCCACTAGTGCGAATTCTGACTTGGGGCAAGACAACCTCAACAACCCATGCCGATGGAGAGCTGAATGACTGCAACTTCTCAGCTCTGATGGAGAAAAGAGCCTGGGTGAAGTCTGTAACCACAACCAGGCTGAAACTGGGGATTCCACTGTCTTTGGGGATTTACCAAGATTTACAGCAGAGCTCAAAAGTAGAAATCAATCTAAAAATGAGAAGAAGAAATTGTTAAAGCAGTAAGAATGGTATAACAATTCAACAAATCTAGTGCATTTCCTTGCCTATCTGAGCTGTGACCCAGTAGAAGTTAAGCGCTGAATTGTATGGCCAAAATGTTTATTAATGACAGTAATTATCTATCTTGCCACTTCCAGGAATCCCAGAAATGGCTGCTTCTATTTCCATGGTAGTACATCTTATGAAAACCACTAAAGATAACAAAATACTCAATTTAGGCTGAAGTGAAGTACCTGAATCCATATGCAGCCATCAAAATCAGTGAACTACTTCTCAGAGATGCTAATTACCTCTCAGTTCCTATGGGAAAAGGGAGTCAGTGGCTGTTTGGAATTTGAACAGACATTTCCTATTTTTATTCGTCTTGCTCCAGTAAACCTTTATTCACTAAGAACATGTGGGTTGTTAGCTGTTAATTATTATGCTAACAGTATTCTGCTCAAGGTGGTCTGGAAACCTGTTTCCCACTTATTGACTCATCTAATTTAAAAAAAAATATTAAGGCTGTTTAAAATAACTGTGACATTGATATTTTATCTAATCCCTGCTTTAACAGAAACAGTCAATATACTCTCTTTGCATGAGCAGATGAAACTGTATATTGCCACTTTAATTCCCCAGTTCTGTAACTGGATTTCCTTAGCCACTTAAGCTTAACAGCAGTACTTTCCACATGGAAAGATTTAGTATCCATAAAGATCCTTCCCATAATCTGCTGCTACAGAGGGAGTCCCTACCTCCCTCTGAGGAACATGCGATTCTTGCAGACTTCTTCAAAGATTAAAGGTAACTCAGACGCAAAAATCCTTTGTATGCTGTACAGGCATTCAGCTCAAGACTGAGACACCTAAATTAAGGTGTCTAAATGTAAGGGTTTGATTCAGGTGCCTAAACACAGGTGCCTAGCGCTTTTCAAGATGCCCTTGTGAGTTTGTCGAGACCCTCATTTGGCTTTCAGCTGCCAGTCCAGAGGAGCGTAGGTCTCCTGCCTGTCCCATGGCACTGGACACCTGGGTTTACTAATTGGATAAAACCCTAATTACTACTAGACTGAGGGACATAGAAAGAGTCAGTAGAGAGATTCAGCACTCATCAGACTGGCAGCTGGGTCACCCTGACCTCCACTGCGGGTACTGACTATAGCAGCGGCTTAGGCACCAAGCTCACATATGGACATTTACTTGCAGACACCTAATTTTAGGTGCCTTTATCCCAAACTGAGACCTACCCATGAAGTCTTTGTTATAACAAAGGATGAATTCAGAAATGGAGGGCAGAACATGTGAAAAGGGGGAAACCTCTGTGTGTGTGCCTTTGTCAGGAACTCAACAACTCATACAAGTACTAGCCCGTACTATAGTCACCCCCTGAATGTTTCAGTGGATGCTATGTCTGTAACAAAGATGACTATGAAAGGGCAACTGTCTCCTTTTACCTTCCACTGTCTCAGATTAAACCGTGCCTCTTCTGTGGAAGACTTATATCAGTGAGCAGCTGTAGCCCAGAAATGATTGCAGGTTTTTTCAGAGCTGTCCTGTTCTTTTATTAACACAATTGGCTGCATTAAAAACAATCTGAACCTGATTGTGCCCTTCTGTTTCAATCAGGAATATCTACCACATGCTTAACAGAAAGGGACAATATTGAATGGTAGAATAGTTGAAATGCTTCCAAAATTCACCTTCCAGTTTTTTACGCTATTAAAACCAACTCTCTCCTGCCTCTCAATGCAATTCTGCACGAGGTGCTTAGAAGAAAACAACCTTGAATTGTCTTTTGACACAAACTTCCCTTAGGATAAATCTCGAGGCGAGAACAAAGAGGAAGATATGAGTCTCCCCTACAACCATGTTTCTGAATGACATTATAGTAAGAGATGTTCTTTATAGTCTCTGATGCACAAAATAAGCAGAATTTTATTGGCAGCATCTCTCTGACAGATGCCACTACTGTCCTTGTTTAAACCAGCATTAAAACATTAAACATAACTTGAAAAAACCCAGCTGTTATCAGAATTTGTATTTAATGAAATACGAAAGTAAAAAAAAAAAAAACATCCAGAAACTAAAAACAAAACTGGAATTTACTAAAATACAAATTCTGCATTAAAGGTGTGTTGTGTGGGATGCTGAATTCCAGAGACTAATCCAAACAGGTATAAAATGGAACAGTTTGCACAATTGACAAAAGAAGTGCTAACTGTGCTTGCCAAACCCCCACTTTCTTTCTTAACCACTCACTGAGTTTAACGTGTTTAATGTCTGCTTTTAACACTGTTCTTCAGAAGTGCAGATAACTATTTAGAAACAGTTTTCCAAGCCAGTGCCATACCAATAACATGAAATATCACTAAATTGCTCCTTCCTAAGGACTACAGTCCTGGAAACAGCAGACACACTCTTCCTTTTAAGAGCAGAAAACCATGCCCTATCTGACCTGTTGTCTTTGCATTCATCAAGATAATTATCACAGATTATGCTGTGGTCTAGGACAAGAACTCAAAATGTTCCCGGGTAGATGTGGCCAGACAAGCGTTATTCTGAGTGCCTCAGATTCTTACTTTACTTTCTGCATTCTTTCCTCCCATGGTAGCCTAAAATGAGATTTTCTGTGGTGATGTGCTGGGTCCTCTAGAAGACTGATCATAGCTTTCCAAGACATCGTCCTACAATCAGGACCTCCCACAATTGCTAAGTGCAGCAGCAGTGAGGCTGTGGGCAAAGTAGTGAGAAGCTGTGGAAATCTCTGCAGAGCTGCTTCTGAGGAAGTCGCTCCTGTGAACAGCCTTTCTACAGATCACCAAGTCAGTGACCTGAATAGAAACGGCTTTAGATATCACAGACCCAGTTCTTGCCTTATCTCATCTGATGGAAATTCTGTAAAGTCAGGGGAGCTGTGCAATGTGACAGTCGCCATGTGTGGTCATTAAATTGGGTCCCACTTTATGCTTGCCTCATTTATAATGCTGTTATTAACACTGAATTCCACTAGGGAATGTCACAAGCGTAGCGTAGCCTATATTACTTGTGGAACAGGTTTTTAGCACAGTCAGTATTGACATGCTTCCTCATTGTGGACACAAACACAGTAAGAGAGTGGGCCTGGTCATTCAGGAAAAAGTGGTTCAGAGTCTTTCTATTGTTGCTTTACAGACTATGAAACATGTCTGTAATATCAGTTTTTGCAGGATGGTAAAAGTGTTGCCTGCACAAATCCAGTTACTATCATTCTGAAAACTCATGTTTTAAAAATTGTCCTTATTTTGCTATCTCTTGGGACAGTAATTCCCATTTTTGTTTTATTATTTGTACATTTGAGTACTAGAATTAAAAGCCTACAGTGACCATGCATCTTGTTTGTGCCTCTGACACTTTCTTTTTTCATTTGCTCTCTATTTCACAGATTTCAGTTTAGCTTAGCTGCCTGGGCATTTTTTACTGTCATTAGTCAGCTATATACATTTTAGGTGCTTCGATACTTTTCCAATCTTGTCCTTAGTGATTATAACTATTTTGACCTCCACCATCTCCTGAGGTTTCCAGTAGATCTGTACTGAAGCAGAATCGAGAAAATTACACGAGAGCCTAGCTCTTACCAAGAAATACTTCTGATGCTCCAGTAAAGACCCATACATAAACACCTCCAAGACAATAAGAGATGGAAAGGAGCTGCTTGCATCAACAAGTCATTAGCAGCAATTAGGACAAAATAAAATTGACAATTTGCTATTTCAGATGATGATAGAAGACAAGCATAATTGTAAAAACTGTGAGAATGTAAAAGCGATATTGGAAATCCATACTCGGTGAACTAGTGCAGGCAGCATGAACATAAGCTATAAAAGTCACTAAAATTTGAAAAGCCTTTTTGAGCAGCATAGTTCTGAAAGCAGAAAAAAGGCATATGAAGTGTGAAATAGTCTGTAAGTTAATAGCTGATAGACTGCCTAGTCTTTTCCCAAGTTCCTTTACTAGGTCTAAAACATCAGCAGCAGAGTGAGCATAAACACAGCCAGATTCCCCTGGCACCTGTGTGGCTGTACTCATGTTAGGGGAATAGTATTTTGTTAGTAAGAGTAAAATTTGGTTGGAAATGCCATTTGACAAAATATGGCAAAGCAAGCAACAGTGGTGTTGATACAGCTCGCAAATGCAGGCAGGTGGGAATTGCAGGAGATGGGACAGGCTATCCAGTCCAGCATAACATAGTTCAAATAATCTCTATACTGAATTTGGGTCCCTTCCTACTAGGAATTATGTGCAATAATTCAGGCTGATTTAGACACCCAGATGTGAGTGTATGGATTTCCTGCACATATCCTGCATGCATGAAGTGGCCAAAATCATCCTTAAATCTGGAAATCTGGTTGCTATCCATGGGGAGTTATTCGCCCTCTCAAAATCTGATAGCTGGGGAAAATAACATGGCTTTTTGCTGCTATGTAAATATCAACACTGTTATTTTTGCACTTACAAAAATCTAGAAGTTTAATATGCCCAGAAAAGATGCTGAATATCTAAACCTAGCATCCAAAATACTCTGAAAATCTACAAAAATGACTGCTAATGACTGCTCAGAAAGTCTATCATTTTAGTCTCTGTGTCTATTTAGTACCAAGTCCTTCTGCTGTGACCACCCCTGGCGCATTGAAAGACAGATGCCTGCGTGGCTGGAGGCACATTGTTACCTTCAAGCGCTTTCATGCACGTTGTTAACCCATTTCTCTACCCATCCTTATTGGAACTATAAGCATCAATCTGTCATGCATGGTGGCTATAGCATTACACAAGTCCTACATACAGAATTTTTTATTGATAGCACCATGTGAGGCCTAAAGCACCGTAGATTCAATGTGAGGGTCAAACAGTGGTATAGCAAAAGAGCGATCTGCTTCAGCTCAAGCAGTCTGTGCCCCTCTGCTCTGATTTGGATGCCACCAAAGTGGCTGGAACGAGTATAGTTGTTTCCAGCAGGCTTTGGAGCTCTCTTCTGGTTGTGCCTCTGAAGTCCTGAGTGTGCAGCAGAGCAGAGTTTGTGGGGCTCTTTGTGCTTATGACTATAAACATAATCCTTCGTTCAGATGCTGTGATGCTGAAAGCTGTAGAAATCCTCTAGGCTCATATAAAGAGTAAGGCTGCTTGGTAAAAAGGAGACTTTTTTTTCCCTTAAAGTACTGCAAAAATGCATTATTTCCATTTATTTAAAAACAGCTTCTCAGCAGCCAATGGATATTTATATTGACAGATTACCCACTTGAGCTTGGCAACTTCATGATTCCCAATTGCTTTTTCTCCTACAATGCTTTCAGGTTCCTTTTATCTCAAAATGTTTTCCAGAGAAGACCAGTGCCATTATTCTGCTTTTATAGCTAGAGAAACTGAGATCCTCAGAACTTCATCCCCATGGGCTCTCCCTGGCCCCAGTTTGAAAAGCTCTTAGCGTATACCCTTGTCTCACCACACTTCCCAGTGTGCGCATATGAAATTAATTCTTTTTGGTGCTTTATCTCTTCAGAGAGCTGCCACTGATGTCCTCGGTGATGTGATATCTGGCCTCAAACTCTTAGTAGGTTCACACTGTAGCAATGGAGAGTTTTAAACTGAAGCATGGTAGGTTTAGACTGGATACAAGGAAGAAATTCTTTACAATGAGGGTGGTGAAACACTGGAACGGGTTGCCCAGGGAGGTAGCGGAGGCCCCATCCCTGGAAACATTCAAGACCAGGTTGGATGGGGCTCTGAGCAACCTGATCTAGTTAGTGGTGTCCCTGCTCACTGCAGGGGGGTTGGACTAGATGACCTCTAGGGGTCCCTTCCAACCCAAAACATTCTATGGTTCTATGAGAGTTGTATCCTTGTTTGTAAGTGAAAAATTAACTCCAGGAAAGTCATAGCCACTATTTAGCTTTCTGTCTAACTAGGAAAAAATAATGGAGAAATTAGCTATGGCTTATTTTATGTCCAAAGCAGAGGTCTTTTATTGTCTGAATTTTCCTCAGTGTGGATCTCTTTCCTTCATTCAGAGCTTCCGTTCTGTGTCTAGATGAGAACTGGAAGAAGAGGGTGACCACAGACCCCAAAATCTATAGTTGTCTCCTTGGAGTAGACATTTATATATTTGCTTATATAATAGGCACATTTCTTCTCTTCCCCACCTTGAAATGTCTTTCATCTTAATTTTTCCCCATCAAAACCTCCAAAATACAGTGTGATGGCCATTTATTTTGAAACTACCCATCACAAAGTGTAACCCTTTCATGCGTAGGAAAATAAATGAATTTAACTTAATTTCACAGGTAATGCTAAGAGAACTATCAAAGGTCTCAGGAAGCTGATGGAGTTGCAAAGCTGGAGCTGTAACGTTTTGAACTGAATTTTGTACCATTATTGTGTTATCTACACTCAATATGTAAGAAAAGTCTTGGGGGAACAACCTTCAAGGATGTAGTAAATTGTGCAGTTCCCTGGTCTGGGAAAATTTTATCAGGATCAAATACAAGCAGGGCTTTATGCTTATGGCAGACAGCCATTGTTGTTGGGTCAGGAAGTTTAGTTTACATACAGGAGATGAAAAATCTTATCTAGCAACTCTGCAACACTCACTTAAACTGCAACATCTCTATTACTGCCTGATGCAGGCAGGCCATTATTAATTTGCTATCTCATCAGGCTTCTCTGCTTCTAAATTTGTCCAGCAAGCAAAGCTTTTAACAAAGAGCTTCAGTTCTATGATGACAAGTGGTGAAAGCAAAGAGGATGCGTTCTTTTGGGAAAGAGTCAGAGCACTGCCAAGGAAACTAATAAGGTGATAACTGGTGCAGAGGGTGCTTGGCAGATGCAAGGCTCTGCTCTGGAGTTCAGCATGTACCCTCTGCTCTGTCACTGTGCGTGGGGCAAAACTCATGGAATATCAGTCATAAGTGAGATCTGAAGTTGAAATTTAAGTCGTCCTATGGCTGTAACTGTGGTGTAGCTGGGGATCAGAGCTGTGCCTGGTGTGCATCCAGTACACTTCATCGTTAATTACTGGTCCCAGAGCTCCCAGCTAGTCATGCATGAAATAAGGGTTCCGTCCAAGAGAAGAGACTGCCTTGTGACAAGGTGATGGCCTGAGCTCCCAGCCTGTGCACAGCAAAGCTGTCGGGCAACCGCTGCAGGAGCCCTCCAGGTTTCAGACTGGCCTGGAGATTCCCCTGGGCACCTCCTGTTGTGCCTGGATGGACTGACAGGCGCTATTTATGTGTTAGATATGTTGATTAACCTGGCCAAGAACCTGGCCGTCCAGAGGACTCATCCAGGCAGTTCCTGCTACAGAACTGACCAGACTGCATATAGCTAAGGTACTTGTACATAGTGGAAACCATTCTTGAAGATGCAGAAATGGGCACATAGCACAGCCTTTTGTACGTGGTCAAGACGGTTAGGTGTTTCGTGCATAATTTAATACTGTCAATAGAAACAGACCATGCATGTGCTGGAGTGGCCATGCAGGACCACAGCCCAGCTGGATCATAACAAGCAAGCAGAGGTTTGGGGAGTGTCACCAAGTTCAGCTGAAGATGCTGATGCAAGGACACTCACAACAGAGACTCCCATCCCCATATGGACAGTGTCCAACCATGCTGTTTGAGGGACTGGAGCATTACCCCCCAAAAACAACCCCCCAAATCTATTAATTTTTAACAAACGCTCTGTCTGTGAATGTCCCTGCAACAAGTGTACTAGCAATGCAATGCTCCTGGGGCACTGAGAAAACGTGTGTAGCAGCAGCCCCCGACACACTCAACATGCAGAAAAGAGAAACATGATTTCACCTCCATTGGAGCAGCCCTCCTTTGGTGTAGGAAGCAAAAAGAGCCTGTGTCTCACTCCCAAAATTCCTGCTTTGGACTTCAGCTCTTGTGCTAATGCATATTTTATTATTTTACTGAAAATAGGATGTCTTTAACAAAGATCTTCTGCCAGCTTGCAGGTATCATGTGGTGATTAGACAGTCTCCTGTCAGGGAGAATTGAATCAAAACTTTTCATGGATATTTAAACATGGGTCCTTCATATCCCAGGAGTCTACTGTAACTTTGAGTAAGACCTCCTGCAATCTCCTCTGCCATCTTGCTTGGGACTTCCCTTATCTACTTCTAAGGGGTCTACTTAAGAGCTAGGAACTCATGTCTCCCTTTATAGGGCACATTTTGAAGGAGCAATTCATATCTGTTTTAAACATTTCTCAAAACCTTTAGTGACAGAGGTTTTGTGCCCTTGGTTATTTGTTCCATTAATCCTAGTTCTAACTAGACAGTTTTCTTGCCCAGCTTTCTCTTTTGCTGCAAATTATCCTAATCCACTGCTTGTCCTTCTTATCCTCCATACCTCTGTACAACCTCTGCAATATCACCTTTCTTCTGCCTTCCTATCAGTCTGCCCAGTCAAGCCCATTTTATTTCAGTCATTCCCTACAAAAAATATTTTCTAAGTGCCAATTTTCTTAACACCAAGCAGAAGGTCTTCATCTCTGTGGATCTGTAACATCTAAAACAGGACATGACACGATACTCTTCGTCAAGCTTCAGAAGTACTGATGAGAGGAGAACTACCGCCCATTTTCCAGGGTAGAAGCTGCCTTTCTGGCAGCAACATGACATCAGTTATATCATGATTCCCTCCAACCACCTTTTCTGCTGTGCTGCTGCCCAGTTCTTTTTCCTTTTTTGATTTGTTCCTCTTTCCAAGTGTAGCACTTTCTGCACTTTTCTATGCTGCACTTCATCTTCCCAACTTCAGATAATTTCTCCAATGTACTGTTTTAAATTCTAACCCTCCTGAGTGCTTTCAGTCCCCCTTTGCTCATTATTTTCACATTTGAGGACATCCATGATTTTCCGTTATCCAGGTCGTTAATGGGAATATCGAACAGTACACCTAATTGTGCGGCACACAGCCTGTTCTGAGTTATTGAAAATTGAGTGCGATCTTACAGCAATTTGTGCATTCACCTTTATAGTGTTTCAATCCACTCAAGTCGTGCTTATTTCATAAACTTCTTTAAAAAAAAACAGGGCTACGCATGCTAGGCAGTTAAAACCAAACTGTGGTTGGGAGGAAATGGACAGCCAAAGTACCCATTTAGTCAGATTTTCAGCAATGAAGCATTAATCAAGCTTTTTCTAGAAATCTCCCCAAATCTTTGGCAAAATCTCAAGTTTCAGCGATGGAAAAATCTATAGGAAAATAGGACTGACCTCCTCACACTTTACTTACAACACTTTATGCCCAAAACACCATTACTCAGTATCACTGCTAAGGTTAAGTTTTGAGCTCTCCAGAAATGTCTTTTTATTTATTTTCAGAAGATCTACTACAAATGAGCATCTCTCCGGACGTCAGTGTAATAGAAAGAGCTGTTATCCACATACTTGTGTGAATAGTTAAAAAAAGTTTGGCACAGTAAAATCTGGAACTCTGGCTACTGTTAAAGTTATTGCTGGCTGAGGTTACTAAATTTTTTACTCCTTGATAAGTCATTCGAAACATAAGCTTCCCAGACGGTTTCAGTTTATTACTCTTTTTAAGTGAACTGATCTAAATTAGAATCTCCTGGGATCAATAGCTCATTTTTATCACAGAACATTTGAACTGTACCATATAGATCAGATAAATCATCTTTCACTGCACTCGAAGGTTTTAAACTGCAAATCTGTGGTGCAAAACTACCGTAGATTTGGCGCTAGGAAAATGATACATTATGGCTGTTTCTACCTGCCTATGCCTGTTCCTGAATAAATGTCATGTTCCAGCACAGAAATTATTTTAATTGCAGATTCAGACTGCATGACACGTTTCTGTCTCTTAAAGCAGGCTGTTTACTTCTACATTACAACTGGTGTCTCCTCACTGGGTGACATAGGCGCAGTTCAGCTTATTTACACCATGAGAAACACTAAATCACGTATGTGACTGCGTGTGCGATCCAGAGCTAGAGGCACGAGTAGATCTGAAGTGGAAGTTAAAATCACTTCCATGGCCTGTCCCGGTCAGTGTACGAACCACAGGATCATGGACAATTCATGGTGGAAGGGGCCTCAGGAGGTCTCTAGCCCAGCCTCCTGCTCAAAGCAGGGTCAGCTCGGAGGTCAGGCAGGTTGCTCAGGGCTTCATCCAGTTGGGGCTTGAAACACTTCCAGGATGGGGAGGGTCCAACCTCACTGGGCAACCTGCTCCAACCCTGGACTGTCCACATGGGGAAAACGATTCTCCTTTTATCCAGCCTGAATTTATCTTTTTTTTTTTTCCCCCTACATTTTATGCTTATTGCCTCTCATCCTCCCAGGCTGTGAAAAGCCTGGCTCCATCTCCTCAACAGCCTTCTCGTGGGCACTGGGGGCTGCTCTTAGGTCCCCCCCAAGGATGCCTCTTCCCTGGCTGAGCCAGCCCCGTTGCCTCAGCCCCTCCTCACAGGGCAAGTGCTCCCACCCTGAGCATCTCGGTGGCCCTCAGCTGAACTCCCTCCCGCTGATTGATGCCTTCCGTGTGACATTTTACCTTCCAAAGATGATTGCTCTTTGATTTTGATACTGCTTTAGTTCATGTAATAAGCCACTATATACTGTCGGCTGATCACGAACTGCCATAGCAAAGGTCATTATAGGGATTTCACAGGCAGATGACATGATTTTGCAAAGGACCACTTGAAATTTTTCTCTGAAACATTTTTTTCCAAAGAAAAATAACCTTGCAACCAAAACAGGTGTGGTTTTCACAGCAATATTTCATTTTTTTTTTTTTTTTTTGTCTTTTACTTCTTTCAACAAAAAAAGTTCTTAAATGTGTGGGAGAGATTTTAGGGACATGTTTTAGTGGTGGGATGGCAGGGTTAGGTTAATGGTTGGACTTGATGATCTTAAAGGTCTTTTCCAACCTAAACGATTCTGTGATTCTATGATTTTTTCCCTTCATTTTGCCTAATTCATGACATATAAAATAAATAATGGATTTTCAATGTCAGTTTAAAGTATAATTCTTTTGAAACAAATGAACCTCACTGCAGGCCCTGTAGAAAATGTGAAGGATCCTGTGAGTTCCAGGGCTGAAGGAAGCCTGATGTAAATGGGGACCCTGCAGAGCTTGATACAAAGCAGGTTTCTGGTGTGAACCTGCTGCCACTGAGTCCCCACAATGAATCCAGTCTTGAGGCCTTGACCTAAGTCCTTTCCACATGACAAATGTGAAGGGCAAAGTTTCAGAAAAATATCAGATACAGACCAACGTTTCCCCATGTTCTTGGGCACAGGTGTTAAAGAAAATTCTGAGGACTTTTTCCAGGACACGATCTATTATCCTGGTCAAAACATGGTTCCAGAAAGCATTTATACTCCTGGCAGAAAAGAAGGATAACTTCCAAAGTTTTTCACTGTGCTATCATTGCTTCTGCCAGACTCGCAGCCATGTATTTCCGTACTACAACATTGCCATAGCGCTCGCAGGAAATGCAGGTAGGTATCCACATCTGTGAGTTCAATGCTAAACCAATTGCAAATTGTGTACTTTAATGCACTTTAATTCATTAAGTCAGGTTTCATTGTGGTCTGTCCTTCACCAGCATTGTTCAGTATTTTCATTATTGCTATGGACAGTGGCATACAGAATATGTTTATTAATTTTTCAGATGACCCCAATCTGGAAAGGGTTACCTGGAGGACTGAAAAATAGGATTAGATTTCAGAATGCTTTTGACAAATGGAATAAATGATTAAAACAAAAAAAAAAAGAAGATGCAATTCAATCAGACCAAGTGAAAAGTTTTTATACACAGGCAGTGATAATCATCTAGTCAAATATGCAATAGCCAGCGTCGGGTAAGCACCAGTATAACAGGAGAAGATTTGGCTGGGATGGGGGGAAGGGCACTTAGTAAATCACAAGGTGAACCAAAGTCAGTAACGTTATGCTGTTTCCAGACAAGTATCTATCGCTATGAGATATATAAGCAGGATTTTGTCTATGTGACACATAGTGGAAATCTTTCTTCCTCCAGCGTTGGCATGGCCCCAGCTGGAGCATGTGCCTGGCCACCATGGCTCAGAAGCAATGCAGCCGCTGGTGAGTGTCCAGGGGAGAATGGTCCAAAACCACAGCCCAAAGGAACTGGAGCCGTTTGCTAAAAAGAAAAGAACAGAGAGGCACGACTGCGGCTTCTAACACATAAAAGGTAGCTGTAGAGAGGGAAGGAATTAATCCTCCATTATGAAATAATGGCTTAAATTACAGTGAGGTTTAAGTTAGGCATTAGGAAAAGTTTTCTAATAGCAATAATAATTAAGCACAGAAATAGACTGCATGAGGAATATCCATCATTGGAGGTTTTTAAAAGGAGGCTAGAAAAGTGTGTGTAAGCTGTACAGGAATGGGAAGTCCAGCCATGGGGCCAAAAAGGGGGAAGAGCTGCTCTGATTTTGATGCTAGCAAGTGACGAAGATTTACATTTTCTAAATGCAGATCTCATGGCTGTGATATGCTGTAGTCTGCGTCGCACTAGCACGCAGGTGACCTGGGGCAAGTGCTTCATTTATTGATGTGTGCCAGCCCCATTAGAAGGCCTGTTTTTACAGATGGCACCTCAAAATGTTAGGAACACATGGAACAGGGCATCAAAGCAAACCCTCTGATTCACCCCTTGGTATGAGGTTGGCCCAGACGCTCTGCAGGAGTTGGGGTCCAGCTGACGCTGCAATCTACTGGTATTTATACGCAGGAAAAAGCCTAGCAGGAGAGTGCGACCAACCTTTGTAGTAATCAGCATGCTCTTACTTAGAAGTCTTCCTGCCAGATTTTGCTTAGATCAAATTTTTAATTGGTGTTTGAAAACTCTAGACAGTGGGGGAGTGTGGAGAGAGGCTGGCGAAGACGTTTTTTTATAGTAGGAACAGTCACTCATATTTTACCAAATCAGCTCATACGTTGGTATCCTAAAGATATCTACAAAACCCAGATACTTTTAAAAGAGAAAACTAGATCCAAATTATCAACAGGATTTTGATATTGGAAAAAGCAAGAGCTAGACTCCATAAATGTCATATTAAATGCAAACTTATCAGTATTTACCAGCTTCATGCTACCCTTGGTATCATCAGGTAGCTCAGGGACTTGATTACAGTCATCATGACAATACTATAATAAAAGATTATGAATAGCTTGTTGCTGACTTGGGAGCAATCTGGAAATCTCATATCATAAAACCAGCATTCAGTCTCTTTAACTTTATTATATTAAAAAAGTTATAAAAACTCACTGCATAATTTTTACTGTGCTCCACACACAAGAGAGCCATTATTTAACTCTTCATTTAATTTCCAGATGCTGTATATGCACCATATAAAAGGTATCCAGAGAACCGGGGCAGGAAACAGGCTTATGGTAGGCAGCTCAGAGGTATGCATGTGTGGAAAATGCCATTAAAATTATAGCTTATCATCTAGTCTGTTTTCCTTCCCTAAACTGGAAACCTTTCAACTATTTCCATAGGTTGGGCTTCAGGCTGTAAGGCTGACGTCCCTTCATCCAGGCTGGGAGTCCAGGTGGGCACTGCCTGGGGATCACACGTGTGCTGCACCTCTGAGATGCCGCATCCAGGATCCTGTGGTGGTGTTTGCAGTCAAACACAGCCAGTGTGACCCATGTGGATCCCTTACATCGTTGCATGCGATACTACAATGCAAGAGTGGCAGTCTTTGAAGTCCCAGCTTATATTGGACTTCCCACTTTTTCTTTAGCAGAAAAGAGAGAGAAAATATGTGGCTGCAGAGAAAATTTTACCCAGGTAACAATTTGCAGGAGACAAGAGCAATGTGGACAGTGTTTCACCAGGAAGGTTCAGGCACGCTGTCCCTGTGCAATGGTGCCGGTGTGCTCGAGTGCCTGGGAGCCCCCGCACTGCGGCTGGGGTGCACCAGGCTCTGGTGCCTGAGCACATTGCACATGCTCAGAAACAAAACCAGCTCACTATTTCAAAGTCTCTCAGTTCTTGAACATTTTTAATTGGGAGCACTGGTTTCCTACCTCCCAGTAATATTACAAATTATTGCAAAGTGAATTTTAGAAGTCCTGCAGGAAAGAAAAAGTGCTTGAGCAATGGCTAGCTCCTGCACGGCACAGGCCAGAAGGACATGAGCACTGTTTAAACACCGAGTGCAATTCCACAGGCTTGAGGAAGCCTGGTTGCTGGGAAGCCTTTATTCAGGATGTCCCTGCAAATGCTTTTACCAGGTTGGTCTGTCCTTTTCCTAATTCAAACTGCAATTATAGGGATGATAAAATGGAAAATAAATATATATGCAGTAGCTGAGAAAAACCAATTAGTTTTGCACCAGTGAGAAATAATACACAACTCCTTGTGTCTTTAACAAACTGGCTTTCAATATATATTGTAATGTAGCTTCATGACCCAAATATACCTGGAAGAGCATGACAACAAAATGTATGTTGAAAGTGTAATAAAGGAACTAATGCAGTAAAGTTACTATATTTTATTAGTGGAAGAAAACAATTACAATGATATCCAGGTAGTAACTTAGGAACCAAATTTCATAGCTGTCTCTTTTGCTGCCAAAATATGTGTACTCTCTTCCTAACAGTCTCTTTCCCCAAGGAAAAATAAATGTATCTAAGAAATACTTGTTAGCAATGCAATTACAGGCTTAATTCCCCAACCAGCTTCAGACATCATAAAAACAAAAACAAGCAGAAGCCCTTTGCAATAGGAATGGAAAAGAGACAGAAAACCACTAAGTGTTCAGAGGAAGATAATAATATATTTTTATAACAAAAGCTGACACGCTCTTTGACAATAACATTTGAGAAGTCATTAGCATTTGTTTTTCAACTGTACTGTCTTTTTCTTTTAAGCTACAGCCTAGAATGAAAAACTTCTTCTAAGGGTAGACTCTGTGTTACTCCTGAACAGGACTTTTGGGACACTCAGGCACCAAAGTTGTTTGCCAGACTCTCAGAAAAGCAAAGCAGCTGTATCAAAATAACATTTCTTGGCATTACTTACTTCTGAAAGTCTGGTCCCTCCAAGGAACTTAATGAGAGCTGGGTTAACTGGACGATGTGGATTTAACCATGAGAGCTGACATGTTGGGAAACTGATTCAGAACTTTTCTGAAATGTTGGCCCTAAGAAAATAAGATAAAATTAAAAGTTTGAATAAATAAGATTAAAAAGGATAAAAAGTGTTAAACCTTACTTTTTCTATGATCATACAGATTAGACCCATATTCATACCACACCTTGGAGAAAGAAAACCTTCAGGAGACCTGTCACGGACCATATGAAGTTTGTAGCTGTGCAAGGCTCATGTCTGTGGTGTCCTTCAGGACTCCCACACTGTGGTCTAGATTCGTCCCACATTTCCTCACATACTTACCAGTGTGCTCCCTGCCCAGCCGGGCACTGTGGGCTCTCTCCCTACCCATAGCAAGGTTTTGAGCTCCTCTGGGGATGCCTTGTCTTGGGAGGGGCTGTCTCACACCATTGGCTCCACCAGGAGCCTAAGCAAAACTCTGAGCTTGGACACGTCCCCATGTGAGGAGGAGATGTCTGACACTCTTGCCCCCCATGTGAGGAGGAGATGTCTGACACTCTTGCCCTGAGGCTCCAGCCTCCGTAGAATTCCCACCTGATCTGGTAGCAGCACAGACTTTTACTGCTGGAGGCAATGGTGTACATCACAAAATGGTACCATGCTATGTTCCTGCTAGAGGCCCACTCCCAATGCAGACTTGAATTTCTTTGATAAGGCCCTGAAAAGTAAAAAATTTGCTCAGTTACTTTGTGTAATTTGAAATACTCATCTAAGATATTGCAGAGGGTTCTGCCCTGCTATAGAGACATAGTCAGTGGCAATCAAAAGTCTCCATTCTTTTAAAATATTGGTGTCAAACCCAAGATAAAACTACTGAAGTTTAAAAATCCAGTATTTTATAATATTGAACATTAACATCCTTTTAATGATTTTTAAATTGGCTCTAAATCACAGTAGATATTTTCCTTTTGACAGTCACTTACAAAAAGTTATTGCACTACTAGTTTCACAAGAAGAAGGAAGTGCTTTTTCTCTCAATTTGTCTTGCCTCCAGCCTTGGATCCCAAAATGACAGATGGCTGGAGAGGTTCCGGTTGAAGGTACTGGAGCTCCATTGGGTGAAAAAGCATGTTCTTGCTATAAATGCAAAAACTGTAATAATCAAGCCCCAGGTTTCACGAATGCCTGGATCTCCAGGTTGCAGGCAATGCAATACCAAGCTGCTTGAGTTGATGCCAGAGAAAAGTGGAGAACTTTGCAGATGATCTCTAAGATGTCTCGTGCCTGGTAAAATTGACTGACTTCACTGGCATTTTCAATTAATAGATGCACCGAATTTCCCTCTGTACATTTAAGCTGTCAGTATCTACTCCCACAATGACAGGATGAGAGTTTTTATTTTTTCATTTTTAAAGTGTGGCTGATTAATGTTGAAATGGGATCAAGGATATGCTTTTTTACTGATGGAGATTTTGGATAATAATGATGAGGGGCTTTCATTTGCAAAAGTCGGTGCGATGCCTCACATGTCTGCATTGGATGCAAATGTTGAGAAATGTCCTTGACGAGGGTCATTAGAACCAGTATGATTGGATATGTGACATTTTTAATGTAGACTCAGAAACAAACTGCATTATTATTGAAAGCCAAAGATGAATTTATTGAGATGGTCTGAATAATTTCTCTGAAGCAGAAATTCCACAGACAGCTGCTGTCTCTCTCTTAATGAGTTTCAGAGTCTGTATAAAGAGGAAACCCAAGTCTTTGTCAAAAGCTCTGAAGAGATTACTTTCTATTCTGCCTCACAGCCTGTCTCCTGAGAAGCACAACCATCAGCACTGACAACAATAAACACAAAACAAAGATCTAGATTAAATGCTGGGAATGATCTATGGCTTTGTTTTGCTGGTATGCACCTGAGGCTCAAGACCCTTTTGCAAAATGATGGAAACTCATCTATCTCACTAACAAAAGTTACATGCTTCCAGTGATTTGAAAGGGAAACAGGCTTTATCTGTAATCTTCTGAGGTGGATTTTAAATTTTCCTTAAATTGACGGTGTTTAGACCTGATACTTTGGCTTAGCACTTTAGGAAGACTGAGATCCATTGTAAATCAGGTCCCAGGCCAGGTTTATTTTTCAGGCATCCCCAGTCTGCGACAGGATATTGGTATTTGGTAATTTCTAAAGGAAAGATGAGTTGAGAAGCACAGAGGGATGCTGCAATCACAGTGGTATTTATGAATCATAAAATCGTTTAGGTTGGAAAAGACCTTTAAGATCATCAAGTCTAACTGTTAACCTAACACTGCCATCCCACCACTAAACCCTGTCCCTAAGCACCACATCTGCCCATCTTTTTAATACCTCCAGGGATGGGGACTCAACCACTTCCTTGGGCAGCCTGTGCCAATGTTTGACAACCCTTTCTGTGAAGAAATTTTTCCTAATGTCCAATCCAAACCTCCCCTGCTGTAAGTTGAGGCCATTCCCCCTCGTCCTATTGCAGGTTACCAGGGAGTAGAGACCTACACCCACTTCACTACAGCCTCCTGTCAGGCAGTTGTAGAGGGTGATCAGGTCTCCCCTCAGCCTTCTTTTCTCCAGACTAAACAATCCCAGTTCCCTCAGCCGCTCCTCACAGGATTTGTGCTCCAGACCCTTCACCAGCTTCATTGCCCTTCTCTGGACATGCTCCAGCAATGCAATGTCCTTCTTGAACTGAGGGTCCCAAAACTGAACACAGGATTCGAGATGTGGCCTCACCAGTGCCAAGTACAGGGGCACGATCACTTCCCTACTCCTGCTGGCCACACTATTCCTGATCCAAGCCAGGATGCTGTTGGCCTTCTTGGCCACCTGGGCACACTGCTGGCTCATATTCAGCCAGCTGTCAATCTGTACCCCCAGGTCCTTTTTCACCGTGCAGCTTTCCAGCCACTCTTCCCCAAGCCTGTAGCATTGCCTGGGGTTGTTGTGACCCAAGTGCAGGACCTGGCCTTGGCCCATTGATCCAGCCTGTCCAGATCCCTCTACAGAGCCTCCTTGCCCTCATGCAGATCAACACTCCCACCCAATTTGGTGTCACTGCAAACTTACTGAGGGTGCACTTGATGCCCTCATCCAGATTGTTGAACTGGCCACAATACTGAGCCACGGGGAACACACTTGTGACTGACCACTAACTGAATTTAACTTCATTCACCACAACTCTTTGGGTCCAGCTGTCCAACCAGTTTTTTACCCAGCAAAAAGTATGCTGGTCCAAGCCATGAGTCGCCAATTTCTCCAGGAGAATGCTGTGGGAAATGGTGTCAAAGGCTTTACTAAAGTCTAGGTAGAAGACATCCACAGCCTTTCCCTCATCCACTAAGCAGGTCACCTTGACATACAAGTTCAGGTTAGTCCAGCAGGACCTGACTGTGTTTATGAGATGGGGAGCCAGCAGAAGCCCTTGTTAGGTAGGAATTATAAGCCTGTGTCAGGTTCCAGGGTGCACCACTGGAAAGGCTACCTTCCTTTTCCTTCCTTCCTCCCTCCTGGCAGCAGAATAAAATTGCTTCTTAATGGAGTGGTAAGTACCGTGGTACTTCTGTTTTGTAAGGTTTCTGCAAATGCCCTGGGTCCATACTACTCATCCTTGGACTTGAGTCTCGTCTCTAACCAGCCTTGCATCCATCCACATTAAGTGTCAGGTCCAGTAAGTGGCTGTGACTTTAAAAAACATTAAAGAGCAACTTTCTAATGTCCAGAAGAAGCTAGGAAGTCCCAAGGATGAGTCAGAAAATTGATCTCTTCCACCAAAGGGGCTTATAAGCATGCATAGGAGGGTATAAGCACCTGGGAAAAGGCTCTTGAGAAAAGGACATTAGAGAGGCAGAGGTGACAGCACTTTGTAGAAAAAAACCATGTATTTCTGCCACTTGCCAGTGGCTGTTCAGAAAGGTGTTTGAGATATCATCAGCTCCTTGGCTCACAGGCTGGAGGTCTTGTCCTCCCCTCCAGGGACCGCGGCTGCCAACAGGACCAACAAACTGAACGAAGCAGAAATAACGACCCCTAGTCCTTCCTGGTGAAATGAAGATTTCAATAACCTGTGTTGCAAGCGGCAATAATAAGCAGTCTCTTCTGTTTTGAACCATTAGGAGAAACGTGCCAGGGGTAGAAATAAGTCTTTAGAACGATCGCTTAAAGAGGCTTGTGCCGAGCCGGGGTGAGGGAGGGGTACTTTCCTCCCAAGCTGAGGAAGGAGAAAGACAAACAGTTGTTCAGCTGTTCCCAGGCAAATTGGGCTGGTTTAATCACCTTCCTTCTCCCTTTACAGCATGCCCGGGTGAGTGCCTGCGTGCGTGTCAGTGTGCGCACCGCTGCGCTTGACCCCCAGCCAGCGACCGGCAGAGCACGCACCCCCTGCATGACCAAGGAGCCTATCACAGCATCAAATGGGGGGGGGGGGGAGGGAAGAAAAAAAAGTAATATAGAGGGAGGCCCAAAACCCCCAACCTGACACGCTCAGCAAGTTGCTGTTTGGCACGTTAGCGACGCCACCAGCACTAGGAAAGCAGCTTTCTCTCACAGTGGGTCTACTGAGAAGATTATTAAAACCTTTTCATTTGCAAACATTTGGCAGAGACCTCTGCATAGGTTGGGAGGACATTTTTGCCCACATCCACTTCCAACAGAGAAAGGAGAGTTTAAGGGGGAAAAAAGCAAAACTGCACCGACTTTTCTGATGGCTGCCAAAAAGGGTCTTGAAAGAGCTTGCCTTGTGAGTGAGAGGGACACCAAGAAGTACTCCTTGGCCCTAGACAGGTAACACAGCTCTGTTTCCTTCACTGCCATGGCTTTCTCTTTGAGATCACTGAGCTGCTTGCGGGCTGCTGAATTCAAAGTACGAGGAGTTTCACAGTGCGTACAGGGAACATCTTTCACTACTTTCAAAATGTTTGGTTTGATTTTTTTTTTCCTTCCCAAACTTTCTTATTAAGGATTTGATGTATTTACTAGACAGCAGCCTGATGTGTCTGCATCTGTGATAGATTGAACCAATCTACTCTTGAAGCAAGTGTCTCCTGCTATGTATTTTATAAGCTTAGTAGATTTATTGTAGGATGCAAAACCTCATGGATTATGCTGCAATTTTAGGCTGAATTATAATAGTGCTATTGACACTGTGTTTGATTCAAGACTCCTTCATGCTTGACTGTCTAAATAATCTATTTGGTGTGAAAGAAATGCGATGTTGTTAAGGACTTGATCCTGCACAACTTTATTGATGTGGATAGCCTATCGGGCTTGAAGCTCATGTACCTCTCGTGTGCCAGAGGTCCTGTGAGTAAATGCTTGCTCGAGTGAGGAAAGACCCTCTGAAAACATATGCTGTAACTTGGGGTAAAAAATTAGTTTAAATGTCTATCACAAAATAGTTTTGCAGTTGAACTTATTTTCGTTCTTCCTCTTGACTCAGACCAGCAAGTATTTTTAAAAGAAAATAGCTGCTCGGTTACAGCTTAGCACCTCTTGACATTTCCATTATCTCATTGGTTTTCAGGTTATTTATTGCTTGGCTCTCTTAAAACGCGTGGGACAGAAACTTGGCGTAAACACTGTCAGTTCAAATGGAAATCTGCCTCTCCATGTTCTTATACTGGGGTTACTGCCATCATATTTTAGTCATTTGAGTGTCTGGGTTATTATTTAAATATTATTACATGGCTCCATAAATATACATGGCACTGTCCAAAATGACTTTTGTGGTAATATTTATATTTTAAAAAGATCCCATATGATTCTGCAATTCATTTTAGTTACTGAAGAATCTCAGAGCTTTTTTGATAGCTTGCAGTTTTGTGGGCACGGCTTCAGTGGTTGAGGTCCTTCGGCCCCTTGCCACCTCTGGACACAGGGGCAGCTCTGGATGAAGCCTTTATGTGGTGTGGGAAGGGGTGCCCTGAGACAGGGGTAGTTGTTAGGCTGCCTCTTGAGGAAGCCCTTGGTTTCCCTGGATTACCAGGAAAATGGAATATTGCCAGTGAGAAGAGGGGCAGGATGCACATCAGGGGCAGTAACCCCCAGCAGCTGATCCTCCCATCTAAGAGCTGACTCGCCTTCCAGAGGAGTTGATTTCTTTCTGACAATTATTTCCTAGTTTAGGATTGAAGTTAGTTGGGGCAAATCGCTGCAACAATTGCAGTTGTTGGGCTGATCGCTGCAGATATTTCCAACAGCCCCAGAGCTCGAGGACCAGTCCGAGGAGGACTCCATAGCAGAGGTCCTGAGATGGCTGAGTTATGGCAGTGGTAGCACAGCTCCCCAGGAGGAGGAGGACTTGTCACCCAGGCGTGTGGCTTTTGTGCTGCACCTCCTCTCGGCTTTTCTTGCCAGGTGAAGTTTGATTAACTGCACGACCTAATTACTCCGTTCCAGCGATAACCAGAAATGAGGGCTGAGAGCCAGGGTATCCCTCCCGTTCAGAAGGGCTGGCAGCTCAGCGGAAGCCCTTGCCCTGCTCCCCCTCGCAGCCCAGCGACCCGAGGTGCCAGCCCAGGGGCAGGAGCCAGCGTGGCGGTGGGGCTCCAGCCTGCTGGGCTCGGGCTTGCACAGACCAGCTGTGTGCACAGCTCCAGGTGTCTTAAGGCGATCAGTAGCAATAAGCTCATCTTAGCCTTTGGTATAAATTACCACATTTTTCCATTCCCTGAGTGTAGGCTTAATGAACAGCTCTAATGCTTTCAACAGAGTTTATTATTCACACACATTGCCTATTTCTTTGCCATCCCCCAACCTCTTTCTTTTTAATAAATGCCATTATTACAATACACAGGGAACAAAACTGGTTTTATCTTAACCATGTGAGTAGGAAGTCTGAATACAGGCCCCGTTCCCTGCACACAAGGCTGTGGGGGAGAGTGTTTTGTACCTGCCAAGCCAGACTGTAGTCACTAGCGGGTTTGGATGCATTGAGGTCTCCCATGCCAAGCTTGAAATGCTTACAAGGGGGTGGGCTTTAACTGAGCTCTCTGAAAATCAGGTCAGCTGTAGGCTTGTAGGATAATTCAGGTTGGAAGGGACCTCAGGAGGTCTCTGGTCCAACTTCCTGCTCAAAGCAGGGTTAGTCGAGATCAAACAAGCTCAGGGCTTTACTTGGTCTAGTCTTGAAAAAAATCTCTCATGGAGACTGCATGACCTATCTGGGCAATCTGCTCCAATACTGAATTATCCTCACAGTCAATTTTTTTTCTTCGTATTCAGTCTGAACCTCTCATGTTTCAATTTATGACCATTGTCCTCATCCTTCCTCCATGCAGAGCAATAAAGCTCCATCTTTTCAATAACCTCCTCAAAAATATTGTCAGGTTTCTGTTAGGTGCCCCTGAATCCACCTCTTCTCCAGGCTGGACAAGCCCAGTTCCCTCAGCAAGTGCTCCAGCCCTCAACCATCCTGGTGGCCCTCTGCTGAACCTGTGCCAGCTTATTGATCTTTCCTGTGCTGGGGACTCCAAAATTGGACACAATATTCTAGATGTGGTCTCAGAAGTCTGTCCCAGGTGCAAGACTCTGCATTCATCCTTGTTGAATTTCATAAGGCTGCTGTTGGCCCCTTCCTCCAGCCTGCCTATAGCAGCCCTGCCCTCCAATGTATCAGCTGCACCCTCAGCTTGGCATCATCTACCAACTTGACCAGGGTGGAGTCCACCTCCTCCTCCAGGTAACAGACACAGATATTACACAGGACTGGACCCGGGGACCAGCCCCGGAAGGGCATGAACCATAATCGTAACAGCGTCTGAAGCTGAGCACTCAGAAGCCCCTGCCTTATGCAAAAATGTTGTATGTATGGCACATCAGATGAGATTGATATAATCTCTCTTTAACTAAGGTCTGAATTAGGTGTCTAAGATAGTTTTCTATGGTCTTTTTACAGTGGTGGTGGGAGAGGATAAATTCTTCAGATGATTAATCATTTGTTATGTTATTTTTTATTTGTTAACACTTATCTAGTGATCTAGATGACCATTTATCAAAGACTAGGGAATGTCTTGACCAAATTCCTGAAGTTTCCACGAACGAGGACAGGGCAGATAATTTTACTTCTTGCTGACAATAGATCGTTGTAATACTGGCCAGGAATATTCAGTATCTCACTTCATACATCAGTGGATTTGCATCAGATTGTGCCAACTGCACTGTGAACTAGATTTTGGCTTGATCCAGTGTGGATTTCTGGGTTTCTGAGCATGTTCTTTATATGTATATGTTGTTATAGTAGGATTTTGAACCCCATCATACAAGTGAAACTCCAGGCTTTTAGTCTCAAGGTTTTTGTTTTTATTTTGTCTCTGAGACAAGAGAGAAGGAAAAAAAAAAGGGGGGGCGGGGAACACAAGGCTGAAAGCAGGAAAGATGTGTAAAAACCTTAGGGCTTGTTTTCATGTAAAAGTTTTTAACACAGGGCATTAATGTGACCTGTAGTTATTCCCATCTATCAGTGAAGCCTTAGGCTTGTAATTGATTCCTGTCTGCCAGGCTCATACCAGTTAGGCAAAAAGTTTGAAGTGAACCTGGCAGATGATTCCTTCAGGTGGAGACTGATTTTCTATAACAAGCATATAGGGAATATTTTTTTCTTTTTCTGCCTTCCTGCAGGTGATACGAGAACTCTTATGGGATCAAAGAGTCCTCATCAAATAAAAGCTTTTCACCACTCCTTGTGCTTTGCACAAGTCAATGCTCAGGAAAACGTGTGTTTCTTGTGGCTTCTGAAGGTTTTTAACTGTGGGCCCTGTTGTTATGTCTCCTTCTTACTGGCTTGCCAGCTGGCCCCAGGAGCATGCAGTATCTTAGGGGACTCAGCAAAACCCATCCCATTGCTTTTGTCCTTGTGTTAGGTGACAGGAGGACCCTGTAGAAAGGACTGTGTCTGCCCAGTACTGGCCACACGCCACCTCCATTATGCCCACTTCGGTTATGCCCGCTTCATCTCAGAAAGAAAATTAGAACTGAGATAGCAAGAGGTATGAAACAGAATTTAAATAACTAGGACACCAGCTCAGGAAATTGATGGTTCAAGGGTATAACAATGATACATAAAATCACAAATGATGTGATGAAGGTAAACAGGGAATGGTCATTCATTATTTCTAACAGTACAAGAACTAATTAAAATATCAGGCAGAAAGCTTAAGAGTAACAAAGGATGCATTATTTTTACACAAATCATAATTAAACTCTGGAACTCAATACTTTCAAGGCAGCCAGGTTTGTGGAAGAAAGATCTGTAAAGGGCTATTAGAAACAAGCTCTGGCCGAGCCACCTCCCAACCTCCAGGTGTGTGCAACTGTGGAGCAGTACCGCTCCAGACATGTTCCTTTCTGGCACTTTGTCCTTACGCATTCCCCTGTGATCATGATGGAGTTTGGATACTTGACTATATGCACCTTTGGTCTGGCTCCACGCAGCTGTTGTTATACTGTTTTGCAGAAGGAGATTTATTGACAGCACATTTGTGCATACATGGCCAGGCCCTCAAAATGAGACTAAATAAAATAACCATAGGACAAATTCCCACCTGCTAGACTTGTAAATGTATGCAAATATATAAATACTTGACTTTGTTTTGTGCCCTCAATAAGGAAAAGGAGAATCTGAACAGCCAGGCTATGAACAGGGTCTTAAATGACTTGGAAATATTCAAGATTGGTGCACCAGTTGAAATCGGAGTGGTGCCAGCATAAGGGAGGTGACTACAGCTTTGATAAAGTTTTCTCTGAAGGCAGTTTCATTATCCTTTCAGGCACCAAAAAATTACTATTTTCCTTTATGAAGGAGATGATCTCCTGTGGGAAGTGCAGTAATTCCACATTTTGCTCTTTTGACTGGGGGTCTCATAATGGTTGAGGAGGACGGCAATTATTCCCATCAACCTGCAGATCAAGGCCCCCAACAGATCAAGTGAAAACAAAAGGAAGTTGTAATCAAAAGCTCTTGCTAACGATTTGTGTGGAATCTGCAATATGTATTAATATTTTCTCCTTCCCTCCTTCTGGGCATGACTCAGTAGGAGCCCTTCTGTGACATTCCCCTGACTATCTTTTTTACAAAGGAAAGAGAATTTGAAATGGAGAAAAGATTATTTTTTAATCTGGGACTCTGCTAGCAGTGTGCTGGTGCAGAGATCTGATGCTCAAAGGCTACATCTTGCTCTAATACACTCAGAAGGGGTTTATGGTTTGACAGAGCTGATCTCTGCACCTTAAGCTTTTGATTCACACATTTATAAAACTGCCTCTTAGATTCTTTTAATTAGTGGCAGGCTGCTCTTGGAAGAAAAAAATAATGGTTACACATGGGAGCTGGCAGGAGTCTTCCTAACTCATGGGGCCAGATGCTGCTCTGCAAGTTCAAAGGGAGCAGCGAATGTTCGCCACCTCCAACAACCGGGCCACTTTTATTTAGGTACCCTTTAGACAGAAAAATGTGGCAATTGTGGGTTTACACTGCCTCTGTTTGCTTTTGCATCCATTCGACGAGACCTGTGGACAGTGCCTTCCTACCCCTTAGTGGTACTCTGAGGTTTTGTTAGCTGATGGAGAGACTTGAAGATTAAAAAAGGGAGAGGGATCACAAAGCAACCTATTTTGTTAACAGCAAGGAAAGTATTTGGTGGCTCAGAAATCTGCAGGGGTAATTTTGGCATCCCTGCCCTGACAGGCTGTTGAGCTGATCATGACTCATGTCATTAAGATGATTTTAACGTTCAATGCCAGCTGATGAAAATTGAGTTAAAGGGAAATTAATTTTACATACAAACTATAGAAAAGCATTGGAAGTTAACTCCAGAGAGGGATCACAAGAAAGAAAAAACTTGCGTGCCCTGATCTCCAGGGGACAGCGAGAGAACTACAGTATTTTATTCAGCCATCTGGAAGGAATCAATTTGTGGTACCTTCTGAGTCTAATTCATCAGGAAAATATTGTACATAAGTGACACAGTGCACATGAGGAGCCTGATGAATGTAAAACTAAAGGACTGGAGGAGGACTGGCTAACGGGTACCCCGGCTGCCAGATGGGCAGCCCATTCCCCAGATGGTCCAGCTCCCATTTATTTGTTGTTGTGAGGAAAATAAAGGAAAACACTGACAAAAGGACTAAGAAAACTCACCGTGTCCAGGCATCAGGCATTAAATCTGACCAGTTGCTCTTTCACGCAAGCTCCTCACACACAGGGGGAACCGGTGAGCAAACAGAGACCACATGCTAACCCAGCCGGGAAACAAGCTGACTCAGGGGAATGCATTACATCCTTGGAACATCTCAATAATATTTACAAAACCAAATCCATGCTGATTATCTACAATTGCAGGGCTTGACTGCTGAGGTGGGTCAGCTCTTCTCTTTTCGCCAGTACCTCTGCAGTTCTGATGAACACAACGAGGGGCTGAGGCATCTGCAGCTCTGCGTCTGCCTTCGCCTCTTGCCTATCGATGGGGTGAGGGCTGTGAGGAACCTGGCAGGACTTTGGACCGGCTGAGCAGCTGCAGCACCCTCAGGCTGCCCAGACAGGCATCTGGAAAGAGCTTATGACTCCAGCGCAATTTTTTTCTTGACACCAACTGCTGCAGATTGGCAGCCACCAGCATGATTTCTTCCCAGCGAGAGCTTAGGCATCTTGACACTTCCATAAACAGTGAAGAAATGCTACAGAAAGTCACCAAGATCCAGGTACCCCCCCAAGAACAGGTCTCCGTAATGCAACTGAAGAAATAACTCTTCCTGGTCCCAACGGAAAGTCCTTAGTCAGAATGAGGGAAGGAGGCTGTTATTACGGGGGCAGCTAACCTCACACTATGCCCCCAGGATAATTTCAGACCTGGAAACAGGAGGCTGGTGGACTGTGGCCCTGCACATACAGACCTCAAACAGCTGTAACACGTGGTGATATGGATGTTGCGTACCTGCATCTGGGCAGAATTCGCCTTTTGATGCCACAGTGCGCTCCCAAACCCTGAGTACACGGCAAGGAATGTTTTACCAATGAGGGTATTGCATTAGGAGCAACAAATGTTGTATCTGGAGAGACATAATAGTTTTCAGTTGAGCTTCCTGGGACAGGGTTGGGGGGGGGGGTGTTGCTATTTGGGCTCTTCTCAATTGAGACAAAGAGGGGCGAGCATCCTTGCTTACCAAACCACCCTGGAGCCTCCCCTGGGGGTGTCTCTGGGCTGGTCTGGTGAAAGCACCAGATGTCATGGTCATCCAGGAGCTCCCACAGTTGCAATGCAATGTGTTCAGTCCTGGACCTCCCTAGCCCCACCCCATATTTCCTATGCAGGAACCCTGAGAAGGACAACACCGAGGTTTTGTGGCAGAGAAGATTTGGCTGGGAAATCACCTTGTGATGGAGCAAAGAGCCACTTCTGCTGAACTTCTCGCCTTCCTATGAAATCAGTGGCACAAAGGGGTCGGCGTACTGTGGAGAATTGATTTCTTTGATTTTTTTAAGTGCCTTTGAAACTCTTGGGCTAATAATTTCTATGCTCAGGCCCTGCTGGAAGAGTGATAGTTTTTGTGCATACGTGGAAATTTGAGATAAAATAGCTCTGCATGCAAAGAGGAGAAATATCTTTAGTCAATTATATTTGAGAAAAAAGAGGATTTTTTTTTTTTTTAATAGTCTTCCTGACAAAGCTGTTGGGAATAAAAACCTGAAAGTTTCCATAGAATTGTCTCCATGCTATGCTGAATTTGCTTACTATTTGCATGAGGTATGACTTTTTGAAAATCATATGGTGTGCATAAAATACACAGTCTAAGAAAGTCACCCTGTGTTTCATAAACTGATGAATGATGTAGGAGAGTCCAAAAAGCTGGGAAACACAGCCAGAGAAGTCATTTCATGTGTGGCTCCCTCCCGCAGAGCCCTGCTTGTGCAAGCAGGCCTCCTCTATGACCTGCTCCGCTGTTCCCAACGCTGCTTTTATCCTTCGAAAGCATTAATTACAGAGTTTCTGGGCCTGCAGGGCTAGACGCCCAAATAAGCAGGGTTTTTCTTTTTTAACCTTCTGTTTCTTTCAATCCCGAAGGATGAGCCGGCATCAGAAGAATTTAAATGAAGAGAGGCAGCAGCAGGAAGCAGAAGATACGGAAGCTAATCCAGCGTATCACTGTCACGGCTACTCCCAGGCCTGCGAGAACAGAAAAAGGGAGCAGCATCAAGCCAGGAGGAAGCTCTGTGTAGCATCAGTAATTTGCATCTTCTTCATGATTGCTGAGATTACAGGGGAGTATGTTTGCTCGAAGGGAGCTCAGTCTGGTGCCCAGCACAGCTGCATTCCTGCCCTTTTGCACCTACTCGGAGTGCAGTAACCCAGGATGCACAGAGGTGAACCCACCTGCCATAAAATAACCCCCTTCTCCCCAGTCTTTAAAGGAACTGGGGGGGGGAGGTGGTGGTGTTAAGTAAAATTGTCAAAATATTTTCATATATTCATTTAAGGATTGCATCTGGGTAGGAATACAAGGATCAGTTAATGGTCTAAATTGTTCTCCCAGGTCTTTAACCACGGCTAAAAGTGGCTTGCATGTGTTAGCACCATGTCACAAAAGGTTTCTAATAAATTGGGTTACATTTTTTTGAAAAGATTAAAAGATTCTGCATGTTTAGCCAGGCCACTGAGACCTCATCGCTGATGAAGGCTGCTAGCAGCAGGGTCTGATATTAAATGCAACAGTCCTTACAAAATCCAGGGAAATCCAGAGCCAGATTCACCAGCTGCTTTTCTTCAGTTAAGTCCATGTATTTATACCAGGGCACGTTTATCTTTTAAATTGGCCTGCTGGTATGTCTCTGGATCAATGGAAGATTATTCCCCTGTCTAATTAGCCTTCACTTCTGGACCCATCCTACAATATCCAATATAAGTGTTTGGCTTGCTCACAGAGCATTAGCTTTCGTTTTGTCCCACCGATCAGCTCTCTGCATGGCTTCTGTGATATTTATACCCACCTGATAGTCCCTGTCTCTTTAATTTCCCCTTCTCTACAGTGAGGTAAGGGAAGGTGAGGCATGAGGAACTCCACAGGCTTTTGCCACATGTGCCCCAGGGGATGTAACGAAAATCAGCCAGGAAGGCCTCTGAAGCCCATGTTTTCCCTGTTTCAGCATCTCTGGAGCCCCATGAAAATTAAATAGAAAGGCTTCGTCTTCCCCACAGGTGAGAAGTGGAGGCAATGGAAGAGCCACTACATTTCTGCCTTCTCCCCTGACTGACAAACCCAGCAGGGGCTTCTCCAGCTCTTCCCTCCCACACTCCTCATCTGCGTTGTTTGTAGGTCACATGCATTTCCCCAGGAAAACCAGTGCATACCACTAATCTCCATGCAGTAATTTCCAGTGCCAGAAGTAATGCATTATTAACAAAACCATATAATCAGTAGGCTTAAGTCTGGTGAATGCGGCAATACTAGAGGATAATTGGAAGGACAGATGATATGTTAACTAAATGTTTCATTTTGCTTAATGAATCATACTGCTTTTTTGCAGTGACAGCTTAAGTAACAGGCTTGAAGACCATTTTGCTTCAGACCATTAAACTTTGACAAACCAGTTATTAACTGCAGTTACAGACAGCAGTCTATGGAGATTTTTGTAATTATGAACGATACATTCAATTTTTTTAATGGTTAGGCTAGACTGCCTGTGCCTGATGATTGACCATTGAGTGACTGACAGTTTCTCCTGCTTTGTGGTATACAAAGCTATAAACATCCATTGTGGGTTAGAGTAAGTCATAAAGGCCACTTGTTGGGAGTATTGATATAAAGCAATAAAAGCCTGTAACTATTACACAGGCTTTACTCTTGAAAATAAATAACATGTTCTCCCTCCTTCTCTTCTTAAGGTCAAACAGCTTCCGTGGGCATTATTATGCTAAACAGCAGAAACAAAGCTGCACCACTCTCAAAGAGGTTGAAAAGTTGTGCTTCTTTGAATCCCTAGATCTTTTCTGTGATATTTTTGCCCAAACCATCTGTGCTGACCCTTGCTGCCCTCCCAAAAGGGGCACTGTTGGCTGAGCCTGATACACCAACTGCCTCCAAAAGACAATTATCTTCTGTTCTTCTAATGCAGATCCATCACAATCTCCATAGATTTGGAGATATCAAACCGACAATGCCCTATGTACAGCCCTGATATAAAAGTGCTTTTCAAGGATTTTTAGTGGCCAAGGACCAAATGCGGATTTCAAAGTACTTTAATTCCATTTGGGCCCTAGAAAGAGAGACAAACCCAGCATGTGGCATCATGCCCAAAAGGAATATAAAGACTTGACCAGGTTGCTCAGATAAGCAGACTGAGATCTCAGAATCTCACCCAAGGCATTAGTTATGCCAGCAATACACAAAAGAATAATTTGCCAACATTTTTCAAAGACAGCAGGTTAGAAGCAAGCTTTTGTAATGCTGTCCCACAGAACATGGAAATACGGTATCGAAAATGCAATAGGGTTTTTCAGGCAGCTTGTGCCCTACATATTTGTTTGCTGAAAGATAGCTGATGCCTCGGTTGCTAACATTTGTGCACTGCCAGGCAAGCCTCCTTCCCTCTGCTATGCAAAATTGCTTCCCACTTGGGAAACAGCTACCCTGCAAACCATCTAGGAGCTGTGTCGTGACCAAAAAGTATATGTGCATTTACACCTGCTCATGTTCTGGGAAATCCCCATTCTGTGGAATTTTTCATTCTACTGCAAGGAATGAGATGCTCCCAAATTCTGCAGTCATGCCTGCTCCTTTTTGGGAAGTAACTTTCAGGCAGCTGTAAATGGGATGTATAGGGAAGCAACAGAAAAGAATGACATATGCCCTTTAAGTGCAATATGCGTTCTCCTTCGGCAACAAACCATACAGTATTAGGTATGCTAATCTAAAACCTGCATATGGGAGGAAATTAAACATGCAGTCCATCCTTCTGGCATGAAGAATTTCTGTCTAAAAGGAAACAAAAGATGTGTCTCCGTGACCCTTTGGCAGTGGGATCTTGCCAAAACTTTGGATGAGGCATTTTACAATGTTTTTCAGGTTTCATTGATTCTCATACGGGTTGTGGTCAGGAGAAACAGGTGAGCTGAAATTAATTAAATGACTGAAGAAGGATGGAAATATATTGCCGAATGCAGGCACTAGATGATTTGACTCTATTATTTCACATTTCCATTTTTTCTACATTTCCACTCTGCCAAAAAGATTCCCATGCTATAACCAGTTGGCAGGACACCTTCCTGCCTGTGATCCTTGCCTTCTCCTGCAGCCACCAGCAGCTGGGGTAGTTTAGAGCAATCTTTTAGTTTCTTTGGATTTGCCTTTAGCCCTGAGACATGGTTAGAAGAATTTGGCAAAATGATGATGTTTGGCTTACTGGGAAAAAGAAATATGTTTTCAGATAGCCTAAAATGACTTGGGGCTTTTTTTTTTTTTCAGAATGCATATGAAACCAAAATCCCCCAAAGTCAAATGATATTCAGCCACATTTTTCCAGCTCTAGCAGCAAAATTAAATCATGCATTACAGATGCAAAATGATAGATTAGTCCTGAAAACAGACCATTTTTCTCTATGCCCTCACTAAAATGGCTGGTTGTTTATCACAGCTCTTCTACTGGGACCTTTCCTTTTACTCCTGTTTTAGTGTTGCCTGTGACAAATAAAAAGTTGGGCATCCAGCCATCCATAACTCAGGAAGAACATGCATATTTTCCTATAACAAATAGGAAATTAATCCCATAAGCTAAGAGTCTGAGTATTCATACATATATAAAAATATTAGCGATCTGTGAAGAGATAGTGGGAGGATACTGGAAATGTGATCTCTAATACCGCTTTTCACCAAGAAATCTGATATTAAAATAGTTACAGTAAACCAGTCCAATAGTAGCATAACCACAGCACTAATGTATCACAACTCTTATTGTGCTTAGGACTCTTTCTCTCTCGGACAAAGCAATTTAGCTTATTTCTTTCTGTTAATTCATACCTTTCACTGCATGAATGAGGTACAAATGAAACTAACTTTGAGGATTTTTGAGTTGTGTGCATGATCACTGAAAATGGAATGTTCCCTTTGATTCACAGCAAAGCAGGTCTGGTGTTTGATCTGGTCAACTCAAAGTTCCGACCAGAGCCATGATACGGACACGTGTTTCACACAGGTGGGCAGATCGCTGGGAGCCTGGCGGTGATCACCGATGCGGCGCACATCCTGGTGGACCTGACAAGCTTCCTGATCAGCCTCTTCTCGCTGTGGCTTGCCTCCAAACCTCCCACCAAGCAGCTAACTTTCGGGTGGCACCGAGCAGGTAGCAAACATGTCATCGTATCAACATATGGCCTGGGAAAGGGAAGTCATCATAGCCAGGAACTGGAAAACATGCCAATGTCCAGCATAAGTCTGCAGATATTTAAAGATAGTGCACTAATGCTCTCAAAGCCCCCAGGACACATGACAAACAGAGCAAGCCAGTGAGCTTCAAAGAAGTAAAAAGCACAGTCTTCTCTACAAACATGTCTTTCAGTTCATTATTGAATATAATTTGGGGCTGTTGGTAGCTTTGGCTGAGACAACAGCAACTTCCCTCAGTGACGTGAGTGTGAGGAGGACCAAATATGAAGTACAAGTTTGTATAAAAGCAGCAATACCCATGAAAATGAGGCTCTACTCCATTTGTAGAATGATAGAGCAAATCATTAAATTATTTTAAAAAGACAGTGTTGTATTTGTAGAAAAGTGACATCCTTTAACATTTACCATTCTCTAAGTCCTCTCCATGCATATCTCTTTATCACTGCTGGGTTTTATCAGATGGAAACACTGGTGGGTTTTGCAAGTTCTCTGTCCACAACCAAAATCAATATATTTACAGACGACAGCTAATACCAAAAGCCTTACAGAATCACAGAATGTCAGGGGTCAGAAGGGGCCTCGGGAGATCATCCAGTCCAACCCTCCTGCTAAAGCAGGGTCATCTAGAGCAGGTTGCACAGGACATCATCCAGGCGGGCTTTGAATATCTCCAAAGAAGGAGACTCCACAACCCCACTGGGCAGCCTATTCCAGTGCTCTGTCACCCTCAAAGTAAAGAAGTTCTTCCTCATGTTCAACTGGAGCCTCTTATGCTTCAATTTGTGCCCATTGCCCCTTGTCCTCGCACGGGGCACCGCTGAGAAGAGTCTGTCTCCGTCCTCATGACATCCACCCTTAAGATATTTATATATGTTGATGAGATCCCCTCTCAGTCTTCTCTTCTTCAGGCTAAACGAGCCAAACTCTCTCAGCCTTTCCTCATTGGAGAGATGCTCCAGTCCCCTCATCATCTTTGTAGCCCTCCTCTGGACTCTCTCTAGGAGTTCCTCATCTACAATCAAACAGAAGTGCTTTTAGAAAAGACATCAGGAATATATTAACTATGAGAAAATTTTTCTGGGGGTGTGATTCTGTTCAAGATTTAGACACCTAAATATCAATGGCTGCACATAAGTGAGCACATATAAGCACAGGGTCCAAGTTTCTGATACGTTCAACAGAAATCTAGGCTCAGTTCAGCAGTCTAAATGTAGAGATCTGGTGCTACATCTGTAGGGTGTCTGAGGCTTACACATGGGAATGGCAGCTGTGGCACAAGACCCACGGGAGACTGCACAAGACCAGGGCATCTCAAATACCACCACACTTAAGAAACTAGGACGTGTTCCCAGTCAGTCAATGGAGCAGGGAGCTGTTTGAATCACCATGAATTTGATGTCCATTGTCCACAATGGGAGCTTAGACACCTAGCTCACACCTACATGTAGACATTTTAATTTAGTTGCCTCAGTCTGGAAATGAATCCCATGCTGGGTGTCTTATGGCTCAATTTATTTTTTATCATATGTAAGGGATTAGTGCTATTTGAAATGTCCTAATGTGTTCCATAAAGTCTCCAACTGCCGCTCTAGAAGGCTATGGGTCATCTATACATCTTATGTCAAGTCATGCACAGAGGTGTCAATGTATCTGAAATGGCTCTATGCACCTGAACTGAGGACTCCTTGGATAACAGATGCTTCAAGGATGTTCAATATGAAGGTCCAGAAGCAGCTTCTGACTCAGGATGTCTGCAGGCCAAGGTTGCCTGTAGCTGCAGAACCTACCAGAAAAGCCACATGCCATACTCATCCCACCTTTATATTGCTCCCTAAATATATTCCACCAACTCTGCTGGAAACAGGCTGCTGGGTGAGGGGGAGGTTTAGTGTGACTGAAGCATGGCTGGCATTATGTTGCCAACACATAGCTGAATTTTGCAGCCTTAGCAAACTACTACTTACCATCAGTCGATCCATAATTACTTATTGTGTTTATGCTCTCTTAGCCTGGCAATAAAGGAAAGTGAAAGAGAGACTTCTCTCTTGCTGACGAGCTGGTGGGCAGGTTCAGCCACCTCATGTAACTTCATCCTCAGTCTGTGTTAGATTTTTTAGGTTATTGTCATTGCAATGCAGAACTTCAAAACCAATCTTTTATTGCCTTTTTATCCTGACAGCAAAGAGAGCCCTGCAACAAATCTCAGTGGCTATTTAATTGCATTCCATGATAGTTATCCTGTTTCTTGCTTATTTTCCCAGCTATATTTCCAGTTTAATGTGTAGGTGGCTGCCTTAATAGAGTAGCTGAGGGCAGTCAGATGGGTGGTAGAATCACTGTGTGCTGACTACCAAAGTCTTGCAGGTGCAACCCTCCATGACACTGGAAGCTGTTTTTTCTCTGCTTTTCTTAGACTGATAGATAGGGTTTGTCATGCAAGGACTATGTATGACAGGGTTTGGGTTTAGCAGGAGCCATCTGAATGCCTCCTGTCTTCTAAGCCAGAACCAGGAAGCAGCATCAGTCAAGACAGCAGTGCACCATCCTTTGGGTGTGCAGCTACTTTCAGGAACGTGGCTAGAAGCATAATATTGAGGAGACCGATAGTATGAGGCAGACCTACTTCCAGGTAGGAAAGCTCTCTTCAACCTCAATTTCTTTATCCCTGGTATGATTCAGAGTTTCCCAAACAATCCTATACTGTTTTTTTCTGTCCTGTTAGCGCCAGCAGTTCTGAAGAAATGTAACTGAGAACACCTTGAGTAAAACATTTAGTACTACTGAGCTGGTCTGTAAGCTTAACTTTTGCTAAGATGCTACATTGACAAGTAATATGTATTTTCACCTGTGTAGGTAATGGTGACCTCTAACGTTTTCAGCTGTGGAGTATAAGCACACACACACGCAGAGACATTCATGCAGGTGTTCACAAAAGCTGTTGGCTCCTTCATGGCAACGATAGCATAGCCATCAACACCTTCAGCTGGGCCAAGCTTGAAGGGTTTCAACGTAACTTGCAGAAAATATAAACAGTGGGTTTATCAGAAAATATAAGCACCATGCTTTATGTTAGCTTCTATCTACTTGTAAGCAAAACTAGATCTCCCTGTCAGTGCACTTGCATTCATTATTTGTCAGTTTTAGACAAAATTATTTTTTTGATGAGCATCTGGAGCCTGGACTGCTGCAAAATGTGTGACCCCCATAAAAATATATTCAGAATCATAAGTTGAGTTTCAGCTGCTTTCATGAACTGAGAGTGGAGGTCTGTGCAAGTGCTTTGCTCTTTCTGGCTATCTACTGCCTTTCACTTTACTGTGAACTTTCATTTTCATTGGTATTGTCTCAGTCGTGTTCATAAAGTGCCATATTTACCCATTCAAGTCGCATGGCAATTACTAGTCCCACATCCTATTAAAAACATGCTGCGCATTCATGCGAACATCCCTGGACCTCGCCTATGGCAGTGCAATAAAAGGTGGCCTTGGGGACTGGATTTATTTGAGTCCAACTCAGAGCCAATAGAGACGAAATTAAATTTTGCTGCCCCAGGGAAAAAATAACTTCTTTTGTCCTCATCACCGCTGGTGGCACAAAAGTGATTTTGTGGCATTGGCAGGATGAGTCCCAGGAGAGAGGAATGAGAGGTTTTGCTGGCAGGACCTTGTCGGGGGCTGTCACTGCCTTTCTGAAGTGTGAAGTGACAAGAGGTGTGCAGAAGCAAAAGAGGCTCTTGGAGGGGGATTACATCTGCCAGCAGGTCTGGGTGAGCCGTGCCTCTCTCCTTCCCTCCAACCTCTGCTCCCAAGGTGACCAAGTTAATCTTGGGGGAGGAGGGCTGGTTCCTGGGGCCTTCAAGCCATCCTGGCAGGGCCAGGCAACTATATAAGGTGTAAAGGAATTGCTCATTTATCCTTCCTTACCTTTACAGCTCCTTTTGCTCCTCCCTAAACGATCTTTTTCATCTCTCCAATTTCTCCAAATGCCACATGAACTCAACACTGGAATGGGCAGAGAGTAGGAGGGTTAGGCCACCATGTTCATAGGGCTGCTCTGGGCAGCCACTGGATCTGCTATGACCAAAAAGGGTTTTGGCCCATTCTTTGTGAGCCTCAAGGCTGACAATACACAAGAAGTAACTCTGCTGGCTATAAAGCTCACAAACCTGGAACCATTACCATCAATCCCTTAAAATTTCTTGTGTTTCTGTTATGACTCCTGTTAATTTTTTTTAATTCCTAGAAATTCTGGGAGCTTTGATGTCTATCATAATTGTTTGGATGGTGACTGGTGTGTTGACATATTTGGCGAGCATGAGGCTGCTGCACCCTGAGTACGATATTGATGCTACAGTGATGCTCATTACTTCTGCTTGTGCCGTGCTCGCCAACACCCTGTAAGTTACTTTGTTTTCCTCTCCATATAACTGTTCAACATTGAACCTGCTGCTGTATTTAAATAAAAACCGATAGATATTGTCCTCAAAAATATTGTTTATGAGTTTCATGAGAATATGGAAAGGGGTAGAGGAAGAGAGATCCTGCTTCTCAGTGAAGGCTGCAGTTGCTCTCCTCCCTTCTGTTAGCTGCCATGCTAGGAAGGGAAATTATAAATGCACAAAATCCAAGAAAAGATCAATCTCCATCCCACTTTTTATTAGATGTCAGAACATTCAAGAACTCTGCAGAACATAAGGCCTCATTAATTTCCCTGTTCACAGACTTTCTTGTTTGTATAAAAAACACTGAATCACCTAGGAATTATCTGCTTAGCCACTCTGTATTTTTACCTAATGTGGCTGATTTTTCTGTTTAGCATTCAGAAGCGAGAGGATTGGTGACGTGTTTAACATCACTGCTTTCAGAGACACAGTAACCCCACTGATCTTTGCAGCTTTACATCTCTTGTAGACTAAGCTTGATTCTGCACCAGACCAGCCATGGGCACAGCCATGGGGCACAAGCCAGGGGACGTGTACCGGCCCCTCCGGAAAAGGCAGCTCTGAGCAACGCCAGTCTGCGGGCAGCCTTTGTGCACGCCATTGGAGATCTATTCCAGAGCATTAGTGTGTTAATTAGCGCACTTATCGTCTTCTTTAAGGTTAGTTTTATTAGTTCACTTGCCTTCCTTGCAATTAAGGGTAACAGTCATTTTCATAGCATTATGATGCTCGGTACTATGTAAATATTTTCTCCGTCTTAATGATGTACATTGTAATTTAGTCAAAGACAATTATACTTATTCTTGGGAATTGAAATGACTGTTGAGAATGTAACACGTGCTTCTTGGTGTTTCAACTGCAAGGAAGATCCTTTGGTGTCTCTCCCTTTCTTCATCTATAGCTCCTTCATTCCCTGACTGGCAAAGGAGGTCAGCACTCATTCTGTACTAAATGAATGGAATATATTATTCTTTGAGATTAACTAATTAAAAATGGCAATAACCAACAATAATGACATTAACAAAGTGATGTGTTCATATTTTTCTAGCCAGAATACAAAATAGCTGACCCAATCTGCACATTTGTGTTTTCCATCTTTGTTTTGGCAACCACCATCACCATTTTAAGGGATATTTTGATTGTGTTAATGGAAGGTAGGACCTGATTCCAGAATCAATACAGTTATATTTTGGTTTTTTTCTCTCTCTTTCTCCATAACGCTTATACTTGCTGACGAAAGTATAATAGCACACTTCTGTATCATTTTACAATGTTCTCATAATTCCAATCAGACTTTAAACCTAACTACAATTTAAATCAAAACTGTTTTCTACTGTTGCACTAGAAGACCTATAGATATGCCAGTTTTCATAAAAATCTTTGTACTGGTGTTTGGTTAATGAACTCCCAATGTGTTCCTAAAACTGAGTTGCTTTTGTTTGTCTGATGTGTAAGATAGTTTTTTATGACCCCTTTGGCATATGAGATGTCTACTCACTTTGTTCATTGTGTATTTCCTTTACCCATGTGGAATACAAGTCTTTGCAAAAAAAAAAAAAAAAACCCGAAGAAAAGAAAAAGGCTGTGCTTTGAACTGTGTCTGTGAAATCGGCTGAGTGCAAAAGGGAGAAGTTTAAAAGATTTTTCGTTATGCTAGCCCAGAGAAGCAAAGCCGAAGGAGCTTTCCAGTCGCATTCAGGTGCAAGGGAATAGACAATTCTCAGCGCATCAGCAGCAAGAAGAACCAGGCTTAGCAATATTTAATCCTGTCAGCTATGGGCCTGAACATTTGATTTGCAAGGCCAAATGACTTGAGCAGTCATAGATGCATGTTTTTGCCTTCCTTATGCTGAATAATACAATGCAATCTCATTCTCAGCTATGAAGACATAAGGATTAAAGGGAAAAGTAGCTCTAAGTGTAGGTTTTGAATGGATACAAGTTACTCAGTGTGACTGTCTGCATGGCTATTTACTTCTCTCTCTGACTTTGCACCTACTTCTGTTTCAAGAAAGAAAACTTCCAATATTGTTTTACAGCAAAGCTTCATCCTAGGGTTGGTTTGCTTTCAGTGATTATGAGATAGAGACACATTTGTGTAGGAGTGCACCTAGACAGAGTGCAGCAACCAGCTGTATCTTGGCTGCCAAAAAATCAGATCTCTTGATTACTGAAAAAAATCAAACTACCAGGAAGGCCTGGCAGCCCCTGACACGCAGGGGTCTCCTTCTCGGAGCAGTGATTCCCAGCTTCCCTGAGCAGTGCTGACATGCCAAAATTGGTTCCCCTCGGTTCCCCTCTGCAGCAAGCCCTTTCATGCGGTCCTGCGGGGGAGGTCTCTGAGGCCAGTCTCCTACCTCCTAAGTGGCATATTCTGCTCAGGATTTTCTAAAGAGAAATTGGATGTTGGAGCTGGTATTGGAGGTGGCTCTTACCCCATGCATCCAGTCTGTCCCGGGGTGTCAGCCCCACAGCCTCTGCGACGGACTGTGTCATGCAGGCACTGACTGTGCATGGTTTTCTCAAAAGAACACGTGCATGTCAGCATCATATTCTACTAAGTCAGTATGCCTTATAGCGTGTCATTCTTGTAATAAACGGATAGGACAAAGCATACAACACTGAGGTCATTAACAATTACAAGTAATTGTCAGTTATGGTATGAAAGACAAAATTAACCAATACTGTGCTTATCATTATTATACTTCATAACTGGTGGCATTAAAAATATTTTGTGGTTTACTGATCCAAGTGAAGCACGATGAGCATAGCTGTTCACGTGGGCATAGAGGTGCATTTCCCAACTCCCAGGTCTCTCTCCAGGGAAGACCTGTAGCTAAATTCCTTGGTCGAATTTCAATTTAGATAAAACTCTGAATTGCATGTTGCAACTCGACCTGTCACAATTGTCCTCACTCTGAATGAGGGCCATCACCATCCTCATCTTTTGTAAGAAGGTTCATCTAGGAAAACAATCACTGATCTACTCAATAACCAGACCTGGGATCTAATCTTATCTAAGATTCCTGAGTCACGTCACTTTAGTCTTTATGTTTGTCTTTCCCTCTCTGCTAAACAGATGTTTCTCTATTGTGTAAACATATTGAGGACAGAATCCCTCAGAGTTACTCAGGTGATGCCATAAAATTTGCACTCAGAAAAGATGCTCATGCAGAACTAGGACATGACTACACAGCTCACTTCCCTGTGTAAACTGGGCCCTCAGAGTATCTCCTAAGACATGCATGAGTCGCATCCTTCCATGGAGAAGTATAAAGCAAGGGATAGGATTACATTTCACAGTGAACTCTGAAAAAGACAGGTTTTCCGAAGCATTGAATATTTGTATAAATTATATGTCTAACTGAATAAAGGTTCATGATGCATTTTCCTCTAATGATCATCAATCTTATCTCTTCAAAAATTTTTTTCCCCCCAATTTCTCCTTTTAAGGAACATCAAAAGGATTTGCTTATGATGCAGTGAAAGCAAGAATTTTAGCAGTTGAGAAAGTGGAGTCTGTTCACAACCTTCATCTTTGGTCTCTGACAATGAATCAAACTATTCTATCTGCTCATGTTGCCACAGGTCAGTAAATTTCTGTAAACAGGGAGTGAGTATTCAGCTGCTGCCTAGTAAAAGTCAGTCTCTCCTGACTGGGATACAACTACAGTATATTGGTTGCTTGTTAAAACAAATGTCACCATTTTGTTGGAAAAATAACAACAACAACAACAAAAGCTCTCAAATCCTCCTTCCATAAATCTTGCCAAAACAACAGGGACCTCTGCTTAGCCCAAAATTTGAAAACTGCAGAGGTTGTGGAGCAAGGAAGTAAACTACAAGGTATTTGAAATAAATTAGAAAAATTAGACCCAGTCTGGAGTTTTCTTACAATATCAAATAGATTTTGGAGTGGATTGGTCAAACCTGAAAACTGTTGATCCTTATAAGAAAAACTTACAGGGCAAATCTGCATTCCTGATGCATCTCTAGCTGTAAAAGAATCTTTAAAGCATAGCTCGGAGCACAGAGGTAACTCCAGAGGAACAGTTCATCTTCAAAATTTTTTTTTTTTTAAATTTAGTCCCTATCCCTGTTGACAAATTATCAAGTACCCAGATCAATTTTCTTGTTTATCTGTTTGCTTTGTACATGTTAAGGTTTCTTTAAGAAAAAAATTCCACCTGTGTTTGGCCAAGAACAGGTTCAGAGGCGAAGTCCTCCATGGAGTCCTTGCTTCCCAAAAAGAGTGGGTCTATCAGCCACCCGAATCACTTGGCACTGTTGCTACTCCCTGGCTGGATGAACTAATCTTTATTAAGTATTCCTGCTTTCCTCCAGCCTTCTGCCAAACTGAATTTCTTTGGTGATTACTCTTACCTCTGCTCTTGCCAAAACTGCATATTCTGACCACATTTGAATGAACAAACTTTTGCTGACATGCAGGTTCCTGAAAGGAGGATAGAAAGGACAAGAAACACTTCTCAAAACAAACTTCTTGTTAGAAGTTTGCAAATAGTTTCTGTCAGTAAACACTTACTCTTCTTTTAATTATTATATCATATACCTTTTGATTATTTTCTGCTTGCTTTCTATAGCAGACACAGCGGACAGCCAGAAGATTTTGAAAGATATTACTCGAGCCCTGTTTGAGCACTACAGCTTCCACTCCATCACCATTCAGATTGAATCGGGAGAGGATCAGAAACGAGAGTGCGTCTTCTGTCAAGAGCCCAGGGATTAAAGGGAGCAGGATGCTACGCAAAATAACAATCCCCCCTCTCACAGGTCAATAGAGGCTGTATGTGCTGGTTGTATGCAACTGATTAACAACAAATGGTAATCAACTGAACTAAGCCCTGCCACTGCAAACAGTGCATGGACCTTTATTTGTTGGAACCATCTACCAGGAGAGAACATGTATTAGGTCCATCCATCAGCTAGATTACCTGTCCATCAGCGGTTACTTTCAATTACATGAGAAAGTATCTAAATTATTCTTGACTAGAGCAGCAGATTGGCACTAAAGCAACATTTAAGAGTGTCTGTTTGTAATCATAAGTAACAAAAAAGCCAATCAACCTTCAAATTACCAGCAGACCAATTATCACAAAATATAATGAAATGTAAGTTTGGTGTTAGCAAAGCTCAACACTTACTCAGGACAAAAGAGAAAATTTAAATTAGCACATGGGATGAAGAGATCTGGGAAAGAAAGAGATGGTGGCATGTGCTTTCCCTGCCTTTTGGCAGACCTCCTCCTGCACGTTAAGGGAAGTATCAGGTGTGCACCATATTCTGCAGCGTGGATCACAAGAGGATTCACTCCATTCACATTTGGCAAATAGCTCTTCATTTTTTAGCTAGCCCTATCTATTTTTTAGCTAGCCCTATCTATTTTTCAGCTAGCCCTCAGCCAAACTCTTTTCTGCCAGATATGGGCAGTATTCTCTGTTATCAAGGCAAACCATAACTCATATCACACCACATCATGATAAGTTGTGATGGAACATTTGTAGCGGAATTTTAGGTGTCCATATCACAAGGTACCTCTGGGTTGTGACAATAAAAGAGACCAGGTGCTCCAAGAAAAGGAAAAAATAATTAGGACAAGGAAAGACTGTGGGCCATTGTGGACATCACGCCTAGTGTCCTTCAGAGTATGGCCTGTGGGGTGTTACGCAGCAATGCTACCTCCCTGAAGTTATATCAGATAATTAAAAAACCCTTTGGTATATCACACAGCCATTCACTGTACAGGGAAGGGATGTGCCTCTCCACCAGGCAGTGAATTCCCAAAATCCCTTAACAGGATGTATTAAATATTCCTCTTCTGCATACCTGGGAATGGTTACTGCAGAACTGGGAACAAAAAGACAGGTCTTGCTGCAATGCCTCCTTTTTTTTCCCATCAACCGAATTAAACCCTCACCTATTAGCAAAAACAAGGGTTGCACTTCAAAATGCATGCTCAACTGCTTCTTCACAAACCAGCTTCAGTTCTGCCCCTGGCCATAACACTGCAGCTTCACTTTCCATGCAGAATCAGATGTAATGTTTTCCCACTCCGCAATCCTCACTCCCACAGCTGTAGGGCTCATTTTATTAACAGGTTTGTTAGAACAGAATAAAGTATGCGATACCGAGAGGTACTGAGTTTCTAGGCTGACAGCTGGAAAGAGCGTTGTGTTATTAAGGTATAAAGAGGCCTTGCTTTTTAGGGAATTCAGTTTTATTTGCAATAGGTTCACATTAGTTTCCTACTTTATCGTCCTAAGGAGATTAGAATTTATTATTAGGGGTTTTTGGCTATGGATAATACATAACTATGTGATGATAGATTGACGTATTAAGCTAGTATTTGTTAGCTGGTAGGGGGAACAAGAAATTATTCTGCTTTGTGGAGGCATCCCAGAAGATCTTAGTCAGGTAAACCTCCCACTGAAATCAGATAAGGTATTAAAACACAACACCCGCTAAGAATTTCATGAGTATCTCATTATTTACTGGCTTGAAAGAACTGAGAACATAGCAGTGGTATTCAGTACAGTGATAAAGACAATTCTTGCCCTTTACAGCTGAAACTCCACAAGATAAGACACAGATAAATCAAAGCACAGTAAGAAACCCTAAATGAAGAAATTAACTTGTACTTTGGCCAGTTTCTCTGCTGGTGTAATTTAGCATAGTCGCCTCCTACCAAAGGCAACTCAGCTGTGCTTGTTAAGCAACCTGAGCATGCTTTTCATTAGTTGGGGAGGACAAGTTAACAGTGTGGCCTTCATATGAAAAAAAGGTCTTTCAAAATGTTTTGAATAAGATGAGGACTCAGACCTGGATATAATAGGGAATTCTGGGGAACAGTTTTATGGTCAAGCACAATGTAAAAGATAATGAGTGGGTGACAGAATCATCCATATAGGACAGAGATTCAATTCTGAGGTTTAGGCAGAGGTGGAATAAAGACCAGAATTTAAAACAAGAAGAAAGCTGTGCTGAGTAGCAGAGCAGTGGAAAAGCTGGATGGAAGCAACACAAGAGGGGCTGGAAAAAAAGAAGAATCAGCCACCAGGACGAGGACTGATGAGTCTATTGACCAAATTAATTAAAAGAATGGGGAATTCTTTTTTGGAAAAAGAAGCAGCAAAACAGAGACATGAGGAAAGAAAGGGTTAATCCAAAATAATGATCCTTAATGAAGGGGGGGGGAAGTTGTAAAAAAGAAGGTTTAAGAAGGAAGAGAGGTAGCACAGTAATCTCGATGCCATCATAACCTCAGAATGGTATCCCGGGCATGTGAGCAGTGAAGGTCAGTGCAGGAATGGGGAGGAAGAGGAGAAGTTTGGGTTTGCTAGCAGCAGTAGACCTTGTATTTCAGGTGAAACAATTTAACCACGTATCTTTAGCAAAAGCTAGAGACAGTGCCATTGTCTTTACTTTCTGTTGTGGAATTTACTCCAGCAGACCACTGTAGCAAAAGTAACACAATGGCTTATGAAAACCTAAGGAAATTTTACCTAAATGTGGTAGACTGAAGATTAATTTAGAGCAAATATTTACCTGTAGTTATGAATATTGCTATAAGGAGCTGAATCTTTAATGGTCCTACTATGTATATGGAAGTAAAATGTATATTTGTTCTTCATCCCTGTCTAGTCTGATCCTCAGGGATATTATCTTCATACAAGCTCGTTTTCAGAATACTGTCTGACTGGCCTGGGAGGATTTCTGCAGAAATGTTACTGTGATATACAGAGGCCAGGGCTGCAAAATTCAGAGACATTTTCTAGACTTCTCTGCTTTTATTAACTTTACATCTTTTTGATTGTCTGCAGAGTAACGATAAGAAAACTGTCAAAAAATTGGTCTCTTTAAACCATTCTTGGAACTACCGTGAAACAGAAAAGTATTTGTCATGTAAGCGGCCTGTTTTCCATATCTGACTGTTTTTTGGTAGAGTTCAGTTCACACGTGCAAGTACATAGCTTTACAGGCTAGCACTGAAATTTTATGTACACAAGTATATTCATATTCCTCTAAATTTTAATGCAGTCATTCTGCAGCTTGTAAATTATATAGCTCTCCATTCCCCCAAAAGCACTATCTCTTTTTCACTTTCCACAACCAAAATCTAACACGCTGAGCAGAGTCTGAGCATAAGGAGTTTGTAGAAGCTCAAAGGTTTTTGGAGTAGAAACCATGAAATGGGCAAATGCAAAGCTGAACTTTCCTCATTCAACACTGACAAAGGGTCTAAGTGCCAATATGTTGTGGTTTAACCCGGCTGGCAACTAAGCTCCACACAGCTACTTGCTCACTCCCCCCCCCCCCTCAGTGGGATGGGGGAGAGAATTGGGAAGAAAAAAAAAAGGTAAGAGCTGTGGGCTGAGATCGAGACAGTTTAATAAGAGAAAAAGAATAATAATAATGAGAATGGTAAGAGAATATACAGAATATACAAAACGAATGATGCACAATGCAGTTGCTCACCACCTGACAACCAATGCCCAGCCTGTCTCAAGCAGCGATCACTCTTCCCCATCTCTGACCGACTAACTCCCCCCGAGCATGATGTTATATGGTATGGAATAGCTCCTTGGTCAGTTTGGGTTAGCTGTCCTTGCTGTGCTCACTCCCAGCTTGTTATGCACCTGGCTGAGAAGGAGAAGCTCAAAAAGTCCTTGAGTAGTGTAAGCACTACTTGGCAACAACTAAAAACATCAGTGTGTTATCAACATTCTTCTAGTACTAAATCCAAAACACAGTACTATGCTAGCTGCTAGGAAGAAAATTAACTCTATCCCAGCCAAAACCAGGACATAATATTATGCTGAGATGACCATCAGACAATGACAAAAAGACATTATTATTCAGACTGGAAACAGTTAATGGAATGTCAATATGGAATAGTCAACAATGGAATAGTCCCTTACTGTAACGATAGTTGTAGACATAATGAAATTCAACAAGGACAAGTGTTAAGCGCTGCACCTGGGGAGGTTGAACCCCATGCACCAGTACAGGCTGGGGGATGACCTGCTGGAAAACAGCTCTGCTGAGAGGGACCTGGGAGTCCTGGTGGACGACAAGCTGACCATGAGCCAGCAGGGTGCCCTTGTTGCCAAGAAGGCCAATGGTATCCTGGGATGCATTAAGAGGAGTATGGCCAGCAGGTCGAGGGAAGTTATCCTCCCCCCTCTACTCTGCCCTGGTAAGACCCCACCTGGAGTACTGTGTCCAGTTCTGGGGTGCCCAGTTCAAGAAAGATGAGGAATTCCTAGAAAGAGTCCAGAGGAGGGCTACAAAGATGATGAGGGGACTGGAGCATCTCCCCTATGAGGAAAGGCTGAGAGAGTTGGGCTTGTTTAGCCTGAAGAAGACAAGACTGAGAGAGGGTCTCATCAACACATATAAATATCTCAAGGGTGGACGTGATGAGGATGGAGACAGACTCTTCTCAGCAGTGCCCAGCGACAGGACAAGGGGTAATGGGCACAAACTGAAACATAAGAGATTCCAGTTGAATATGAGGAAAAAATTCTTTACTTTGAGGGCGACAGAGCACTGGAACAGGCTGCCCAGTGGGGTTGTGGAGTCTCCTTCTTTGGAGATATTCAAAGCCCGCCTGGATGATGTCCTGTGCAACCTGCTCTAGATGACCCTGCTTTAGCAGGGGGGTTGGACTGGATGATCTCCTGAGGTCCCTTCCAACTCTTGCCATTCTGTGATTCTGTGATTCTGTGATCCTATGTTCTTCCGTCTGACATGTGAAGTGATTATGACAATTGGATATGCAATCAAGGATTATAGTGCCCACTTAGTGTGAGATATCACAACATTAATTCGTCATCTGTGGAGGAAGATCAAACAAGATGCCCCAGTCCTGTCTATGGCAGCAAATGGTGGCCTAAGAGACAAGGACTGCAATACCATTCTTACCAATGTCAAGAAGTTATATCAAACAATTTTGGCTCTGAGCATTTTCTCCTCTGTTGTAAAAGCTAGCATGCTCCAACACACCTTCCTCAGTGCCTCCCCCTCAGCCATGGCTGATGTGCTCTCCTTCCTTTTTCATCCCCTTTGACTATTGTCCCCTTTTGGTCTCTGCTCTTCTATTTTTCCCCATTTGCCTTTTTTCAGCAATGCCTCAGCTGGCTGCCTCTCCAAATTTCAATGCCACCATGATATTTATCACATATCCTTTCTGCTTACAGCCCTTCCCATTCCTCTTCAACCTGTGTGGTTAGATAAAAGCTCCTCAGAAAGAAACTGTCTTTTGCTCCATGTTTGTTGAAAACACGGTATAACGAACCATCTTTTTTCATTTGACTCTATTGTAAGCACAATAATAACAGGGACTTGATAAAAACAAAGAACAGCCATTCCAGACGTCACATATTGGCCCATGACAAGCACCACTATATATTTACTTTGTATTAAAGTTATTTAAAACTTTCACAGCCAAAAAATTAGCTGTGCTGGCTCCAGCTTAAGGTACCCTTTCATGTTTTCAAGCCTGCTGATGATCTCTTTCAGCTAAGAAAAAAATAATCCTTTCCCACCTGAGTACACACAGTTTAAACAAAAAAGGAATTAGAGACATCCAGTTGCTTAACTGCCTCCTTTGACTTCTCTCTGCTTGGACTTTGTGTCAGACAGTCGGTGTCTAGCGAGAATGCACTGCAGCAGAGGGAGATTTGGAGAGCAGCCCAGTGAGAGCAGTGGCTGGAATGGAAAGCACAACAGAGGGGATTTTTTTACATGGCTACGAGCGCACATTCAGAATTTTCCATCCCAGGTGTTATGTTGATGAGAAACATGTCTGCTTTTCACTACAATCTTGGGGTTTGTCTTCTGATTTAAAAAAAAAAAAAAGGATGAAAAGAAATGAATGAACAGAAGTTAGAAGGGCTGCATTGTGAACCATTCCTGGTGGCATCAGAGGCATTTTTCCCCATGGCTTGTACTTCTCTCTAACAGCAGGGCTCCGTAGCTTTGGCTCCCAAACTGCACTGCCACGTGCTCTGCCATGAAGTCCGTCTCTCCTTACCACACACCATAGAAACTGCCATGGCATGTGAAGAAAGCTGTCCCGCTGTGACACATGCCACATGACTCCTCACATGCTATAGCTATGAGCTTCTCAGTTATGGGGACGACTCCTGAATTGCATGGGCAGAACGATCACCCAGGATTTGGTGAAGCACTGACTTCTTTTTTCCTGCTGTGTAGTTATATTCTGTACTGATTTTCTTCTTGGAGACTGAAGCTGACTGGAACAGTTCATGTAGCTTCTGTCTAAATGAGAAAGAGCAGGAATTCACTAATCATGGCACAACCTGCTAATCCACAAAGAGGCACAAGGCACTCTGGGCTAGCTCCTGGTCTCGGCAGTAATTCTGATGTCAAAATGCTTGGAACCGGTGCACTTCCCAGCAGCAGTGGGCAACCTGGATCTTTAACTTTTGGCTCCTGCCCTGTTTTTTTCTCATTTTACTCACAGGCTGGTGTTAGAAATGCTTTGAAGGATGTGCTGTGCTTTGAAGGATGTGGTGCGCTTTGAAGGAGCAGCAGAAACTGCTGATGAGCTTATGAGGACGTCGCATCCAACCCTCCTCTGCCACAGAGACGGTTTTTGCAAAAGCAGATCCTTTGTAGGAAGCAATAAAAAAATGATAAGGGCATAAATGGGAAATCCTGTGGGCTTCAATGCTATCACAGAGCCAAGCATCTGGGAAATGGCTGGGAATGAGCTGCAGAGCTGTAGTCTGCCTGCAAAGGGGTGCATTCCCCTCAATATGCATGAGCAGCGGTAACAATTCCACAGGAGTGCCAACGGGAGAGAAGTGTGAATGTGAAATGAAATTTAACAACTCCCTCTGCCCTTTAAACTACACTTACAGAATTAAATGCAGAATCAGGGATCATAAAAAAAATGTCTTCTTAAAAAGCATAGAGTTTCGACTTTCTCTGAGTACTTTCTTCACCGTGAGTGTTTTTAAGAATTGATCAGGCACACTCATTTCTACTGTATATTAGCAGAAAATAGTTGGTCATCCATTAGTCCCCCACTGAGTTTCAATTGCAAAGATATGAGTGAAAGCTGGTATTAACTGTGACAGAGAGGCTTAAGAACCGTACAGGCTTCAATATTGTATAAAAGACATGAGTCAATAAGGCTTTTCAACAGTAGTTTAATGTCGTTAATTTATATTCTCCTAGCACGTAGAGTTTGTAGCAGGCACAGCTTGGGTTCCTATGGAAAGAGATGGTTTTGGACCCCAAAATGCTCTGGACAGACCGGGGACAGGAGAGGGAGCACGATGGGGAAAGTCCGAGTGATTTTTCCGAGGTCTGTGGTGGAGGTTGTTATACAAACCATCTTTCTCTCTGTGTGCTTTAATGCTCTGCCCAGGAGCAGACACACAACAGGCACTTACCTGTATGGACTGGGCTGCATTAAAGATCTACGTTAATATTATGGGAAAGAAGAAATAAAAATCAAAGAGGGCCATCCTTAACAAAAAAAGACATCAAACACAAGTCACAAGGAGAAAAGAAACAAACCAAAAGCTTCTTTGAAAGCTGCTATTACAAGTGTGTATTGGAACATATCACCTTAATTTTCTTTAAACTCTGTAGTTTAGTTTTTAGTGATGTGCCCACTTAAGCGGACTGACTTTGAGGACAGCCGAAGGTGTGCCTTTTTGCCTTGGGAGAGAAGGCAGTCTTACGGGAGAAGAGATTTGCTTTCCATGAGCCCTGTGTTACATCTCCCACATAACGTCCAAGCAAGGGAGGGAGGCTGCGCAATGACAACACAGTCAAGGAGACAGACAGGAATGAGCACTGTACTTGTCTTCACCCAAATTACATAAAAAACTTTTTATATTTATCATGGATATGTCCCTTCCCTTCTCTACCAAAAGAAGTATTGAAGACCTACCTAGTCAGGGCCATTACTGAGCCTGGGCCGCAAGCACGAGTAACTTTTTTTTTACTAGAAACAAGAAAAAAGAAGTTTTCTTTTTATGATCCACTAAATAGTGAGAGGAGACACCCTGTCATGGAACAATAAATTCAAGCCTAAATCCTGCGGCTGGAAAAAAATATTTTATCTTTCCTTGTGTAATTCTTCAAGCAACTTTTAAATTTCCCCAGCGTATTTTAAGCCTCAGCTAACACAATGTTACTCCATACAGTATTTGCTTCTAGAATACTATATTTAGTTTCATCCTTTCACTTCTGTAATTCGATTCTTCTGTAACATAGAAACACCTTTTAATCAGGCCTGGGTTATTGTAACAGGGGTGATCTCCTACTGAGCACCTTGGCGTAAAACCCCACATTACCTGTAAAGAAAAGCTGCATGAAAAGGAAATATTGCCACCATTTTAGGGCAAGAGCATGGAGGAAGCTAGTCCTGGCTTTCCAGGCACTGTCTGCGCAAACCTTACACGTGGACAGGTCTGGCTTCTCTAGCGTCACAGCCTCGCTGAGGAGCTCATCCATAGGTGGTCATTAGCGGAGGGCGCTCAGACTGTCCTAAGCATGAACCCCAAATCCCCACAGGTGTGGTGTTTCCTTGTCGGTGGGTTATACAGTCGGGAAGTCCTGAGACTGAGGCACCTTTCATTATTCCTTGTCACTCCCTCCTTTTGTGGGGACCCTGCTTGGAAACAACTTGGGGATCAGCCATGGGACAAGATTTTGTCTTCATGGAAAGCCACCACCGGGTCCTGGTAAGGATTTCCTCTCATGCAGCTGTCATTTACGGCGAACCACAGGGATCAAATATGCTCTGCATAGGCACTGCACCACATCTCATTTACAGCTTTCCCTTCTCCAAAACACTGACCTGGGTTAAGTGAGCAATGAAACACCGAAGAAAACATTTTTCAAAAATCAGTGGAATTATTAACTGCTAAAAAGCAGCAAAGCACTAGGAAGCTTCTTTGATTATTTTTCAATTTATGTAACAAAACATTATTGAGAGGAAAGAATATAATCAATAGTGAGTAGCATTATAGCCGGCTGTGCAGCAATTTAATGCTAGAAATGGATTAAGGTGACAGGAAAAGCCAATGCAGTCTTAAATTAAAGGTGAGGAAAGTCAATGAAAAGTCAAAGCTGGTTAGGAGTCCATCAAGTATTAGAGGCTAAAGCTCTGGTAAGCCCAAAGTGCCTCGGTAACCTTACCTTATCACTGTAGCTCTATGTTTTACATGTTCGTTCAAAAGAGTAACTGAGTATATGTTTGTTCTCAGTTTGAACCATTAAACCCTTTGAATTCATTGGGTTATTTCAAAGAGGATTTGCAAAAGGGGAGAAGCCTGCTTTTTTATCTTTTTTGTTTAGGGAATAAAAAGGTGGATTTTTCCTTCTGCGTTTTATTTTTACTTTAGAAAAGTCCTTTCCCCTGAAAGAACCTACAAACTAAACTCACCAGAGAATAAACAGGATTATAACATTACTAGTACCAGAGGAGGCACCTCTGGTTAAATAAGGGTTTATAAGGTTAAATAAGATATTTTTTACTTGCAGTTTTATCTTAAATTGTGGTTTTGCTTTGTTGTATTAAAATAAATGTTAGGGAGAAAAGTCTGCTGCATTCCAGCAATGCCTCTGCCTTTAATTCTCTGAGGTTTAGAAACCTTCTGATAAACTGAAAAAGCACAACCTAATATTGCTCTTATTTCTTAAACAAAAAGTAGCCTGTTTCTGAATTCTGTCATACTACTCGAAACCATGGATATTCAACAACCCTGGTGTACAGGCTCCGCTGATGAGTCCTTGAATACTCATACTCTTGCTAGAATATAAGGCTGACCAGAAGAGACTGAAAATGTCATGGCCAATGTGTTATGATTTATATGCTAACATCTTGAATAGCTGTGGAGATTTCAACAGTTCTTAAACTTTGTCCAGTTCATAGCAAGAACTAACTCTCGGTTTTGCTAATAACAAGGAAAAACCATACTGATGAGGAGGGTTGGGTTCTAGATCTTTGGTTGCTCAAAGTGTTGGCTTTGTAGCTTCACTTCTGAAGATGCTGAAGCTTCAAGTTATGCATCAAGCTATCTTTTAACGTTCAGTCAGCGACGACATGGAAAATCCATTTTGCCTGTCTTGCAATTGCCTGTACCTGAGATGTCAGGCAGAGCTTTATCTTGCTTTTAGCATCTCCCAGGTGTCTAACAGAACCCGAAGGAACCTGCATCTCTTGCACTCACTGATGCCAGAGGACAGGCTGTTGTTTCAGTGTGGGCTTTGCTCCCTTGATGCTTAGCACTTACCCCAATTGGTAGAACAGCTGTACCAGTCACAGATTATATATTCTCCACTAAAATACTGCATTTAACAAAGCTGCTTCACCTAATCACAATCTGTAGTATGGAGGCATGAGAATCTGCCCTCAACCTCCAGGACCAGCAGGTGGTATTTCAGAACACAGAGCTTTGTGACATGAAATAACAGTAAATCCACACAGAAGTATGCATCGTGGCTTTCCCTCTCTGCAGACAACTGAACTTTCTGACAAGTAGGGGAGATTGAAATCTCTGCCATCACATCATACAGATAATGAGGCGAAGCAGTTAGCACACTGGGCAGAAATTTTGGGGCTGCCCATGTTCTGTTCCAGTTTACAAACAATCCCTTGCAGAAGAGCAGGAGATAAAAAGAGGTATAACAGATCTAACCTTTCACTGTAGCCTTGCCAACTTGGCTGGCTCTGACTGGCGTGGCTGGAAGTGCAACTGCAAATGATGTTGGCTTTTATTCCAACAGCCAAAGAGCTCAGTGCAGTGTTTGTGTGCCTAGTTCCCACAGAAACCTAGGGGAGAAGGTCTGCAGGGAGACGACTTCAAGACTCAGTTTGCTTGTTAATTGTTTTTCCATCATTCTGTTGATTATTAACGAGAGTACACACAGGAAAGGCAATGGGTCACTGTCAGGTCATAAGCACTAATTTATTTACTCACTTTTCTTGTAGTGGAATTCGTGAAACATGTTTGAAGCCCATTTCAGTGGTAGTGTTGGTCTCTCACAGAGAAATACATACTGCTATTTAGAGGTAAATACCTAGCAGAAAGTAACTTAAGTTACAGCCAACAGACTGGGTTCATTGATGCTGGTTATGTGAAAGAGCCTCTTTAAAATGACCTATCCATACCTACTTCTTTCTGCAGTGAAATCAAATCCAGACTTTCCTCTAATTTTAGTCAGTTCATCATCAGACTCGTGGGGAATTTAGGCTTAGGAGACCACCCTAGCTGACTTGTTTCTGAGTCTGAAAACACCATGAAATATAATGTGGCAGCCTCAATGATTATACTGACCTCCTTCATAGACACGGCATTTGAATGGGAAGCGTGTTTCACCCGGTCTTACATGCCCCGTTCACAGCTGACCCGAGTGGCCTCTCAATGCTCAGGTTGCCTTTGGTCTGGGAATGGCTGTGGGTAACAAATCCCACGGCAGAAACGTGGCATTAAGCCTGTCCTCCCTGGTTTGTGTTTCCTGACTGCTCCAAAGGCAGAGAGAGGAGCCAGGGGCTGGAGGGCATTTCAGTGAGCTTCAGGCTCACTGCTACTGCAGAGCCTCTTGCACCAGCCTGTGGTTTTGCCATGTCAAGGCTAGACAGGAAAGCACGGAGTGCTCCCAGGGATGTTTCAGTGTACCTCTGTGGCAATGGTATCACGAATACCTAATCATGGCATCAGTGAGAGTTTTGTCTTTCTACTCATCCAAAAAGTGCACATGAACCTGGGAGTACTCTTCTTGTGAGGGCATCCAGAAGATTTGGTCTTGAGAAAGATAAGCGGGACTAGGGAAGCTGATTACTGAAATATTTAGCAATTTTAGTTGCTTAAGAAGAAATAGAAACTAGAGAAGAAGGGCATGCCAATTTTAATGAGATGTTACTGCACCAAACACAGTTTTGCAGAGATTTTAAAGTTCATGACTTTTTGAAGAGCCAGGCCTATATTTCTGTTAATATTGCTCGTATTTAACCTTGCCTTCATAATCAAACTAAAATTGAATGAGTTTTCAGTCCACAAATCCATCACATACACACGCTGTTCTAATCTTACTTGCACACCAAGGGAATTTGTTTCTCTAGCTAAATCCCTAACCCAACATTACACAGATAACTTGACAGCTTATGTAACAAACACGATTTGGGCTGGTGAATGTGTATGGGGAGTGTGGAGAAAAAGAATAAAATAAGAAGTAGGATCATAGAGGAGGGAAAAGAGTGCTGTGAATTATTCTGCTGTATAAATATTTCCTTCAGCTGCAAGCGTGCCGGTGTGGAATGAGATGAAGCACGGAGGTTAACCTGAAAAACAGAGTAGTGCTTAGTTCTTAAAGGAAAACCCAGGTTAAATATTCTCAGGCCTTATCTACTCCAATTTGCCCCACTGATATATTCCCTCAGACTTCAGAACAATTAGGCTTGTTCACAGCAGAGTTTTTACATTTTTTAAATTTTGTTATGGTTGCACCAAATGGCCTTAATCAGTTTCTCTGGTACTCCTAAGGGCCTGAACCAGCAGCTACATATGAAACATGCAGAATTTCCCAAGACCTCCAAAGATGTTATCCTTTCACTTGAAAAAAACCCAAACCCTTAAGGAACATAGCGCAGAAACAAAGCTGTTATGCTCCAAATCCTGGATTTAGCCATCACCAATGGCGCTGTCATTCAGTCCCTTCCTTCTGCCTGACTGTGGTCTGGGTATTGCTCAGGACTGTGAAGACCCAAGCAGGTCATGATGGTACACACTGTAGCAGAGGCTGGGAACAAGGCTTTCTTCCTCCCCCTCTGATCTCCTCTCTGCTGACATTTCAGAAAGACAGTATCTCGAAGTGTGGAAACCATGAGCCATTGAATCAACCCATGAAAATATCTTGTTGACCTGACTCATAAACTCACAGAATAATTTAGGTTGGAAGGGACTTGTGGAGGTCACCTAGTCCAACTTACTGCTTAATGCAGGCCTAATTAGAGCAGGCTGCTCAACTCTGGTTGAATTTTAGATCTGTCCAAGGAGGGACGTTCCACAACCTTTCCAGGCAACTTATTCCAATATTTTATCGCTGTCACAGTAAAAGTTTTCTTTATATCAAAGAGGAATTTCCCAAATTTCATACTGGGTCTGTTGCATTCTGATCCTGTCCCTGAGCACCTCTGAGATGAGCCTCTGTCTTCTCTGCACCCTTCCATTAGGCAGCTGCAGCCAGCAGTAAGAACCCCCTGGCCATCTCTTCTCCAGGTTGAACAAACCCAGCCCTCAGCCTCTTTTCCTACCTCACGTGCCCCGGCCCTTGGCCACCTTGGCGGCCTGTCCATTGACTCACTCCAGTCTGTCAATTCCTTTCTTGTACTGGGGACTCTGAAATTATAATCACAAACAAGTTCTTGACCAAAGAATCAGCCATTAAAGAATAATCAAATTTCAGCGGAAACTCTGGGGTCGTGTATCAAAATATTCTTTAGTCTTATGTCAGGTCGTACACATCTTAGCACTAAGATCTTCACAGGTTAAGATGAATGTTTGTCACTTTGGAGTACAGACTTTCAAGAAACACCAACCTTACCCATGAATTCTCATTGGGAGCTGAAATTAGGGCCTTCATATAAAGTTTAATGTAAAGATGAATGTAACTTACATCAATTCACTGAAGTTGTTTGTCTAATCCTCTTATGTGAATCAGTCTTTCTCCCTCAGGGGACACAACATGCACGCAGAGCTTCATTATCTCTATTCTTCCAAGCTGAACCTATTCACAGATGAGGGCAGAGACTTTTCCAGTCACAAATTTACTGAAGGGACTAGAAGGGGCCTGATGCAGTGTGCATGCTGTGTCTGCTTTTGTAAGGCACAAGCTGATTTTGAAGGTTACTTGTTCAGAAGATGCAGTTTTGACTTTTCTCAGTAATACCATTAGCAATTTCATCAATGTACAGCTTACATGCAAGTGGCAAGGTCACTGTTATGTGTTAGAGCTTCAGAAACACAAAAGGGTGTAGGAATTGCCTCTCTGAGAGACCTGGCACAGGTTGGAGCTGACCAAACATCTACTTCACCCTTGGTAAACTGTGCTTGTTAGTTCAAATTTGGTTTTCATGACCTTTTCTTTTACACTGCATTCGGTAAACCTGAACAGTTTCAACATGCCCTTTGTCCCCTTCGATGTAAAAAACCGTCTCTGTGGAAATATTTTTCTCTTTAATTTTAAGGGCACTTTCAAAGACTTCCCCTGAGGCACTCTAGACCACAGCAGTGCCTCAGGACAGCTCTAAGCTCCGTTTCCCTTTATGAATCCAACAAAATGGGATTTTGATTTTAATTTAAAAACTTAAGCTGCCAGTAGCAAACAATTATCTATCATGGTTCCCATTTCAGGAGGAAGTACACTTCACACAGCTTAAAAGAATGGCGCTCATTTCTTGCACAATACATATTTTTTTTTTATTTTTGTTTTCGTTTTAAAATTGTTTCTCCACTAAAAAAGATGGTTTCACCTGAGATAACAGAGACAGAACTGGTTCTTATTTTTCTTCATAGAATCATAGAATCATAGAATGTTTTGGGTTGGAAGGGACCCCTAGAGGTCATCTAGTCCAACCCCCCTGCAGTGAGCAGGGACACCACTAACTAGATCAGGTTGCTCAGAGCCCCGTCCAACCTGGCCTTGAATGTTCCCAGGGATGGGGCCTCCACTACCTCTCTGGGCAACCTGTTCCAGTGTTTCACCACCCTCAGTGTCAAGAATTTCTTCCTTATGTCCAGTCTAAACCTACCCTGTTTTAGTTTAAAGCCATTACCCCTTGTCCTGTCACAGCTGGCCCTACTAAAAAGATTTTCCCCATCTTTCCTATAGGCCCCCTTTAGGTACTGAAAGGCCGTAATCAGGTCTCCCCGCAGCCTTCTCTTCTCCAGGCTGAACAACCCCAACTCTCTCAGCCTGTCCTCATAGGAGAGGTGCTCCAGCCCTCGGATCATTTTAGTAGCCCTCCTCTGGACCCGCTCCAACAGTTCCATGTCCTTCTTGTGCTGAGGGCTCCAGAGCTGGATGCAGGGCTCCAGGTGAGGTCTCGCCAGAGCAGAGTAGAGGGGCAGAATCACCTCCCTCGACCTGCTGGCCACGCTTCTCCTGATGCAGCCCAGAGTACGGTTGGCATTCTGGGCTGCCAGTGCACATTTCTGGCTCATGTCCAGCTTTTCATCCACCAGCACCCCCAAGTCCCTCTCGGCAGGGCTGCTCTCGATCCTTTCTTCCCCCAGCCTGTACTGATACTGGGGGTTACCCCGACCCAGGTGCAGGACCTTGCACTTGGCCTTGTTGAACCTCATGAGGTTCAGACAGGCCCACCTCTCCAGCCTGTCCAGGTCTCTCTGGATGACATCCCGTCCTTCTGCTGTGTCAACCGCATCACTCAGTTTGGTGTCATCCACAAACTTGCTGAGGGTGCACTCAATCTCGCTGTCTAAGTCATTGATGAATATATTAAACAGCACCGGTCCCAGTACGGACCCCTGAGGGACACCACTCATCACCGGTCTCCATCCGGACATCGAGCCATTGACCACTACCCTCTGGATGCGGCCATCCAGCCAGTTCCTTATCCACCGAACAGTCCACCCATCAAATCCATAGCTCTCCAAATTAGAGAGAAGGATGTTGTGGGGGAACATGTCAAAGGCTTTGCAGAAGTCCAGATAGATGACATCCATTGGTTTTCCCTTGTCCACTGATGCTGTCACACCATCATAGAAAGACACTAGGTTCGTCAGGCAGGACTTGCCCTTGGTGAAGCCATGCTGGCTATCTTAAATTATCTCCCTGGCCTCCACGTGCCTTAGCATAGCTTCTAGGAGGATCTGTTCCATGATCTTCCCAGGCACAGAGGTGACGCTGACAGGTCGGTAGTTCCCAGGGTCTTCCTTTCTACCCTTTTTGAAAACGGGCACAATGTTTTCCTTCTTCACCAGGGACTTCACCTGACTGCCATGACTTTTCAAATATCATGGAGAGTGGCTTGGTGACTACATCGGCCAATTCCCTCAGGACTCTGGGATGCATCTCATCAGGTCCCATGGACTTATGTGCCTTCAGGTTCCTCAGGTGATCGCGAACCTGATCTTCTCCTACAGCGGGAGGGGTTTTGCCCTCCTGGTTCCCCTCATGCCATCCATCAACTCGGGTGGGGTGAGGAGAGAGGTTCCCAGTGAAGACTGAGGCAAAAAAGTTGTTGAGTACCTCAGCCTTCTCCTCATCTGCTGTTACCAGCTTGCCAGTCTCACTCATCAGCGGGGGTACGCTTTCTTTAACCATCCTTTTCTGGCTGATATACCTGTAGAAACCCTTCTTATTATTCTTTGCATCCCTAGCCAAGTTTAGCTCCGGCTGAGCCTTGGCCTTCCTGACCCCATTCCTACACAACCGGACCACGTCCCTATACTCTTCCCAGGATGCCTGTCCCTGCTTCCACTGCCTGTGCAGTTCCCTCTTCCTCCTTAGTTTGACCAGCATCTCTCATCTCAGCCATGCCGGTCTCTTCCCTTCTTTGCCCGATTTCTTACACCTAGGGATCGAGAGCTCTTGCGCTCTGTGGATCACTTCCTTAAAGATCTGCCAGATCTGTTCTTTTCCCCTGTCCCTGAGGACTGTTTCCCAGGGAGTCCTTCTGACTATCTCCTTGAGGAGCTGGAATTTTGCTTTTCTAAAATTCAGGGTCCTGACTATACTCTTTGTTCTTCCCATTTCCCTCAGGAGCGTGAGCTCTACCAGCGCATGATCACTGCAACCCAAGCTGCCTCCGATCTTGACATTTCCGATGAGCTCACTTGCATTGGTGACCACCAGGTCCAGTATCGCATCCCCTCGGGTAGGGGTGTCTATTACCTGGCTTAAGAAGTTGTCCTCAATGCATTCGAGAAACCTGCTGGATTGCCTACAGCTTGCCGTGTTGGTTTTCCAGCAGATGTCAGGGTGGTTGAAGTCCCCCAGCAGGACGAGAGCCTGCGAGCATGAGGCCTCCCGGAGTTGGAGGAAGAACGCTTCGTCAGTCGGCTCCCCTTGATCTGGCGGCCTGTAGTAGACACCAACCACCAGGTTCCCTTTGTTGCCTCTCTCTGATTCTTATCCATAGGCTTTTGACCTGCTCATGGCTATTCTTCAGGCCAGCTCTTCACACTGTAATGATTTCTTGATGTAAAGGGCAATGCCTCCACCCCTCCTTCCTCGCCTGTCCCTTCTGAACAGCCTGTAGCCATCAATAGCTACATTCCAGTCGTGGGATTCATCCCACCAAGTTGCCATAATGGCGATCAGGTCGTAGCTTTCTAGCAGCACGATAGCTTCCAACTCCTCTTGTTTGTTTCCCATGCTGCGCGCGTTTGTATAGAGGCATTTCATATGAGCTGTCGGCCTCGTCACCTTCATAGCAGAACACCCCTCATTTACTTTGAGGTGTTTCACGGGCTTTTCCTTGTTGGCTCCTACTACCTCAGGAGCCTCCGGCTCACCTCTGCCAGACTTCAGCTTTTCTGCAGTGCCCCTGGCACACGGCTGGGCAACAGGTTGAAGGCTCATACTAGCCCCCAATCCCTCTAACCCTTGCGTTTCATCCCCTAGCCTGTCACCGGCAAGCCCAATAGGTTCCCCTCTCCCCTTCACATCTCGTTTAAGGCCCTGTCAATGAGCCCCACAAGCTCCTGGGCAAAGACCCTCTTCCCCCTTTGAGAAAGCTCGCTCCCATTTGACGCCAGCAAGCCCGGTGCCTTGTAGACCATCCCGTGGTCAAAGAACCCAAAGCTGTGGCGGCGACACCAGTCGCGAAGCCACATGTTAATAGATTGAGTCTGCTCGTATTGTCCCGTGTCTCTGCCCACCACTGGAAGGAGCGAGGAAAAAATAACCTGCGCTCCAGATCCCTTCTTTTTTATAGTTTGCCAGCTATATTCGGTAATCCCAGTGCTGCTCCTTGCACTGATCCCATGTCTATTGGGAATTTTTTGTGTACTTCTATTCAAAGGCTGGCTAGCAGATTCAGTATGATTTGTAATTTTTTTTTCTTTTCTTTTTCTTTTTTCTGGAATTAAGAAAAAGGTGACTTCATATCTGTTCAGAGTGTGGTGATTTTAATTGGTAGCACCCCAAGTAGCATGAGGGCTGACCCAATGGTTAACCCGAGTGGGTTGGCATTTGTGCTGGAGAGGGCGTGGCAATTACTTTGTTCACAGGACCAGAGCAGCATGTTTCCTGCTGCCTTGGATGCCTTCTGGGATTTTAAATGCACTTAACATCATATTATTTGCTTTATCACTGCATTTAACCATCACAGATAGGCAATGGGAAATGGGTTTTACTGCAGCTTGTACCATGTAGCTATCATGTGGTGGGGGTTTAGGATCCTGGCACTATGGAGAAATTTTGCTGATTTTACCCAAACGTCTTTTGGGACATGGCCATTTGGGAAGGAAAAAAGAAGCAATCTGCATGGACCATTTGTCAGGTATGGAGAAAGAAAGGGTGAGAAGGGCACAGACCTTCCTAGGTGTCTTCCATGCCCTGTGATGTAGTGACACGAAACAAGTCCTGTGCCAGATGCATAAGATCATGAAGATGACTTTGTGTAAAGGGGAGACAGATGAGCCCACAACAGCTGTAAATGGCAGAGAACCGTGCAACAGTATTGAATGCATCGTACTGATTATGTACAACACATCACAATTATAATCTTTTCAACAGAAAACTTTTGGGCATCCGGAGTGTTCTGGTAGATGATTAAATCTTCATTGTTAACAAAACACAACTGAGTTATGTGTTTGCTGGCTGCCTTGGCTAACTGCTGCACAGATAAGCAGATATTCATGTCCCCTAGCATGCTGCAGACCAGGCTGAATTATGCAAATCACTATCAATGTATTATTTACATAGAAGAAAAATGAACAAGTTCTTTGTCTAGGGTCTTCTTGCCTTTCCAACTGCACCTTGTTACACTGATGAAATGAAGTCCTATGCGACAATTCTGGGTATGCAGAAAGCTTTCAGCTTCTGAAATGAGTTAGGTCAAGGCAGAATCTGGCTTACTGTTTGGGAAAGGAGAAGGGACTCCACACCAAAAACAGGGTGAACAAAGGTCTTTAAATCTGTCAGGGTACAGAGAGTCACCATTTTGGGAACAGTCTCAGCCCAGCCACCATCTATGGCGGTGTCTAAATATTAAAAGAGAAAGAAATTCACTTTGGAACACACTGTTGGTAAAATACAATTTGATCAACTCCATCCTAGCTCAAGGCAGTGGTAGGACCCTGAGCTGAATAACTGTGTGAGTGCCACAGCACTGCTGACATATTCATTCTCACCTTTAAGGAGTTATTATCCCTACTTCAGCCTACAGACAAGTGAGACGCAGGGAGAGTAAGTGATTTGCCCAAGGTCACAGTGAATATCTATGGCATGGATAGGAACTAAATTCTGGTCTGTTGAAACAAAGTTCTGCATCTGAACTGCAAGATGACCCTTTCTTTATTTTATGGGCAGGTAGTTAGAGGACTTACCAATGCGAAAATAGTTTAATAATCCTGGCAAACATGCCACAAATCCATAGCTGTTGTACATAAATACCTCTGAGATATCTCTGCACTTCCCAATCTGTCCTCCATTCCTTTTGCTAGTTCAGCAAGGTGTCACATAAAATTAGACTGAGAAGTTAACACGTTAAGCATTTATCGATCTCAGTAAGTTACAGCCAAATATGACCAGTGTCTTAATGAAGAGAGAAACAAGATCATCTACAATGCTCACCCAGTAACTGCTATGTGATACAAAACGTTAGTTATTTATTACAACAGAATAAAAAAAGTATTAAAGTCTTTAACTCTTGCAATACCAAATAACTAGGGTCAAGATCCAAGATTATCCTAACTTTGTCTGATATACTTGTAAGACATCTCAAATAACTAGTACGTGCTCTGTTATTACTATAAAAATCCTCGCCTAAAGTCACTTACTGCTAAAGAAAGTTATTTCAGTTCTAAACTAGCAACATTAAACGGACAGTAGTCACTGCTTTGTCCTTTCCTTGGGCAGGATATCAAATAGGAGACTAAAATTAGCTTTATAAAATGAAGCTTTTTTTTTTTTTTTTTAATGGAAAGGCTTTCTTCACTTTGGTTCCCCAGGAAGCCTACCCTTGACCTCTCTGCACACATTAACAGAGAAGAAAAGTCTCAAACTCTGCAGGTGAAATCTTTACTTTCCTCAAGATGATGGCAAAATATCAATCAATTTAAGGCTATAGTTTCACTCCTGGCACTTAGTGAGAAACAAGAGAAAATGAGCCCGTAATGAAGATCTCTGCCTTGCAAGTCCCAGTCTCTGACATCTGCATTTGGATGGCCATCTACTGAAGCTACATATTTTTGCCAGCTGCTTTTTGTGACTGAAAGCGAGAAGCATCTCTTATTAGAGACAAGGAAATTAATAGTCCTTAGATGTCCTAGCTTTGATCTAGCAATACTTTGGAGCTAGGACAGTTGTCGTACTTACTGACTTGCAAACCCTTGAAGAGAGAAAGCCAGGTAGTAAGGCAGGACAATTCTTCTTCAGCCCCTGAGCCTTAACAGAAAGGCAGATTAATTTCTCTTTTACAAATGCTCAATTTAGTTCAGAGGACACATGGCCTAAAGGGCATCCTGCTGATGCTCAGTCTTATATTTCTACCTCAGAAAGCTTGACGAATGTTTTTGTGCACCTCAGGAAATCTCTTTGTGAGGAACTGGATGAGAATGAGGTAACACTAGGGTAACCGAGAACCTAGGGAAGCACAAAAAGGACATGAAAAAATGACGTCGTTTTATACTGTCACAGTTGCAGTCAGTCTTTTGCCAGTTCTCCTAACACTAAGAATTCAGGTCTTGATCCTCAGAGCCACAGGTTTCAGCAAGAATTAGGGACCTGGTTGCCATTTGGAGAGCTCCTTCTCTCCTGGCCAGTACAAAATGGATCTTTGCTTGGAGGCCCTCATCACATGCTGCAAAGTTTCCCTAACAAGGGCACCTTGGGGACATCAGTAGTGAAGGTGTCTTGGTGTCCTTTAAGCTTCCTCTTGGCAATTCTTGCCCTACCTGTTTGTTAACATTTGCCATAACACCATCAAACACTGTGGCTGTTCTTGACTGGCTGCCCCAGCTAACCCCTTCCAGATTTCCATTTCCCCCAGCCCTAGAGAAAGCAGGTGAGTGATGAACACTTTGTCATTCCTGCTGACAGTGGAGATGTCAGAAGAAATAAAAGATATCTTTGCAGCAACTGGCTCGTTTAAACTTTAATAAACCTTTTGTCTCAGCCTTGCCCTTTGACTGACCCTGACTGTGGCAGCTGGGCAGAGGGGAGCTCAGCCGGTGTCGCTGCCGGCATGCGGGTGGACCTCGGCACCTCGCCAGGCTCCGCCATGCAGAGCTACTGCTCAGGTGAAACTGTGGCACATCAGCAGGACTCTGTGAGGGCCACGGTCACGCTGACGAGCATCCGAAAAGATTAAAACAAAGCGATGTAAAAATATGAGGTTAATATATGAATGGAAAGTGAGTTGAAATGCCTTCCTTCACACCAGCACATCACTGCATTTCACTTCAGCAAAACTGTTTGGGGCTCAGATCACCAACACTGAAAATAGACTTTGGCCCATATCTGGCAAATAATGGGGACAGAAAAAAGTATTAGTCTGTCAGGGCAGCCTTCTGTCCTAGAGGCCATGAAGTGTCATTATTATTGGATTACTAGATACAAAATTAAGTCTAAACTCGTAAGTCTATGGTTGCGTTTATGTTAAACAAAACATCTTCCTCTGTAAGATAACTTCTGTAGACACAGAGATTTTTTTAGATTGCAAAAATTCCTCAGCACCTGTCAAGAAAAACTTGCTGATAAAGGAGAATATTCTTCTTCAAACTACTCTAAAACTCCTGTGACCAGTAGAAAAGTTTAAGACAGGCATTTGGAAATGCAGCCACCTGGGCAGTGGGCGAGAGCCATAGGGAAATGAGAACATGAATCTGACAAAAAATCTTTCTTGCTCCCAGCCCTGCTGGCTTTGAAATTGCGCTTTGTATTATTTATTTCTGCAAAGCTGAAGTCATATTACTGCCACTTTTTAGTATAACTGGTGCTGACAACTGTCAGTATCTCATTGATTCTTGCAATAGTTTATGGTTTATCTCTGGAAATTTACCTCTGGAAGTAAGTGACTTAGTGCCAATCTCTGCTCCCTTTGTTAAAAGAAAAAAAGGCAGCCGCAAGGGCCAAGACTAATGGTCATTGGGAAATTTGAAAATGTAACACGAATGCCTCCTTACTACCAGACTCAGGAATCAGGGAGTAAATATAATAAATCTGACCTTTCATTCAATCTTTTGAGTTTCAAGCCAGTCTCATATTGTTTGGAGTTTGAGCGTGACCTTTGAATGCTTGGGGATGGGCATTTAAATAAAGTCTACTTGTCTTCTTTGACAAAAAGTGGTGCCTTCTGTCCTTTTGGTTCTTCTGAGGGCAATTTCTCTTCCAAGTTGGCAGCCTATCCTTGGTCTATGAGGCATTTAATACGTCAATTACATCAGAAAGAATCAGGAAAGTCCAGGCATTTGCACAGGAGATACCTATTTTCCTTCTCCTGACTTCATTTCTCCTCTCTTCCTGTAGTTTTCTTCTTCTGGTAGTCATGCAGCTCTGCTTACACACAAAGCAAGACCAGGATAAGTGGCTGGTTCTGCTGCGGTGAGGGAGGTTGTCCCAGTCTCATTGCTTCTATCCTGGTTCCCACCCTTTGCACCCTGGCAGAGCCCTGCTCCAGGGCTGTGTAACGCTTTCCTTTTGGGAGGGTTTTGCACGCCTCTAAAGAAACCACTTAAACTATTTTGGGAACCTTCCTCATAAAACAATGGATTAGATTATTTAGCCAATATTGGACACACCAGCTTAAAGTCAGGATTGGGAGAGACTGACATTTATTTTTATGAAAACTGGCAGCTATGATTCTGGATATTCATGTTTAAATTTGTTGCTGCTTATATCTTTTTTACCAACTTTGTATGTTTCAATTACACATATTTACTAAAATTGGAGTTTATCTGACCAAGTAATGGCAGAGTTAGTCATAAACTTTCCGAGAGGACCTGATGAATTCATGACATGCGCGGACGTCATGGGCATGGGCAGACTGCTTACTGGCAGTTCAGGAATTGATTGCCTTCAGGAAATGATGCCTGCTCATTTTTCCAGTAATGAAGTGCAGTTTTCCCTTTATTTTCTGGTGCACTTTCTTCCATGGAGATGTTAAATGTAACTTTCCTTTCTGATAGTTGCATCAAAGAGTATTCATTAGCCCTTTGTATAATTCAGTGTCTTTCAACATTTGGATTGAAGCTCCTTTCCTTTCCTCCAATTCAAGCTCCTTTCCTTTCCTCCAATTCTGGAGACATTTTCATTTTTACGCTGTGTCAAATGCTGTCTTCAATATTGCACAGAAGCTGCTTATTAGTTTCTTTAACACTTTCTGCTACTTGGAGGACTTTGCCTTTCCTTTGCATTTGCAGCTGTACCTAGAAAACTATAAAAGGAGCAAGTATTTGGTCTACTAGTGATGATGTTGTCCATTCACTGTAACTATGAGGAGAGTGACTGCCTCCTGATTTCTTGTGAAAAATACAATGATTTTTGATAACAGAAAGTAGAAAACAAAACCTTATCCCAAAACTTTTATTTTTATCATCTCTGAGCAGATGTTCACGCTTCCCCACTTTTTACATGCGTTAGCTGATTCCTCTGAAGTAGGAAAATCTAAGTCTCCTCGTCGTTTTATATGCATCATGCTGACTACAGTCAGGAAAACTTCCACCACAGTGGGGAACACACAAATCCTTTCTGCCAACATCATTCCCCAAACAACAAAACAGGAACAAAACAGGAACAAAAACTGCCTTAGCAGTCCTGGACTACATCAATGTGAAATACAACAAATATGCAACAAGGGAAGATGCTCTCAAAACAGATCTTTTGCAGGATCCTATGCTCTGGGATGTGTTATTCCCATGCTGTGGGACTGACCAATTAGGCAATTTAACAGAACCAGCCTCTCAGTACCAGAAAAAGCTGTTCAAGACGAGACTCTCAAGAGCACAAGAATACATTGGGGAAAAGAAAAAGGACACATTTTATACCAAAATATAACTTAAAAAAATTCTTTGTGTTTTTTTTCATCAAAGAATATAATGAAAGACATAAGTGCACTAATTGACTATGGCTGATTAAAATGGAAACCCTCTGAGCCTGCTTGCATGTCCCAGGCTGTATAGGCAGGGTAGAGAGATGGTGTTCATAGCGTTCCTTCACCAAGGAATTCCCAGCAACGCAAGGACACACAGCCGCTTCAAAAGATAAACTGTGTCATGGGATATAGCATGGTTACCTCTGCATCAGCTCCATTCATGCCTTGAATCTGACTTGCTTTATGTATATAACTTGATATTTTTATACATACAGATGCATGGGGGAGGGGGGTTACACTTATGGGAAAAGATGAAAGCAAACATACTGCTTCCCAGTTCAAAACATGCTGTTTAAAACTTCTTTGATGCAAACTAAGGAAAACTCAGGAGGGAGAGCATTCACAGCACCATTTTGCTGGTATTTACTGAGAAATCAGACCTAATACAGATGGCGCGATGCATTTCTGCTAATGGTGGTCAACTAGAGTAAATAAAATCATATTCAGTTCTTTCAAAAGGTATTCTTTGATAAGAGTTTGTGTCAAAACAGCAACATGAGCATAGGAGAGAAATCAGAATGACCGAAAAGACAAATCAAAACAGACAAACAAAAAAAACCCCCATAAAACCAGGAAAGAGAAGAGGTTTTTTTTTTTAATCAGCATGCCTCTCAGCTCCAAAGAATAGCCTGTCCCCTTGGCACTTGAGCTGCCTGAAATCCTTCCTGCAGTGGGAAGGTTATTCTACAGGCAGGATGTCAAGCTGACAGTGTGGTCTTGATGCAGGGGCTCTGGCAATCATCAAAGCAATGGTGATGGATGGACCCATGACTACACATGACAACAAGAGAATAACAAGAAGATATGGCAGAAAGCAGCAATCGAGTTTTACAATGACAGAAGCTGCAGAAATAAAGATGCCACATTCCCACATGTCATGAATAAACAGGAATGAGGCTGGTAATTCCATGGGACTTGTTCAATATGGAGTGTTTATGCAGTGTCTTAAACCTACACATAAGAACTTTATGTAAATAAATGCTAGCATAAATCAGATGAACTTTGGATTTGTGGATTAAAGGTTTTTGAGTGTGGATTTAATTTCCTGACAAAAAACAGGCTTTGAGGGAAAGCAGATGTTTTCCACGAACTTTTCTGTTGTACTAGAAAGCTATTTTTGTTACAAAAGGAGAAACATCAGAAATAATCTTCTTAGGACTCTTGGAAAAAATAGGCCAGGGAAAAAAGATTATCCTGCAGATGTATTTTTTGTAGTGTGCAAGGAAACAGCTTGATGAAAACATACACGTTTGCGTACAGGAGAGGTGCAATAGAAGCAAAGTAAGTTCACACCCATGTTCGATTGTTTTTCCTTTCCCAAGTTTTCCATTTATTTCACATGTATTAATACTTGTAACACTGGAATGAGAATACCTCTGGAGATTTTGTATCTGCTTTATAACCCTGGAGTTTCATTAGAACTGTTGCATAAATTTTTCAAAACTTCGAGTGAATAGGACGGTGAAGCCAGACAAATTCTCCTTACACCAGCATGTTGTATTTTTCCTCCACTGCATTGCAGTATAACAATTGCTTTGGTTGGCAGAATGACCTTTCATTACCTAGACATATGGGAATTGATTTAAAAAATAGCTAAAGAATGAAAATACCCAATTAATAGTAATAGTTGAGCATTAATTCCCATTGACTGAATTTTTTTACTAAGTAGTGTAAGTATGAAATGCATATAAATCCATGAAGACTACGTGCCTAGACTGATCACATGAAGGAGTTTCTGACCTACTCTTTTTGATTACTAACTCGGGATTTAGACTTTTTATTCTACCTCTAAATAGAAAATGACATCTCTTGTCATGATGCAACAGCCCTGTTGTAACCGCAGAGGCAGCATGGGTCTCTGACAAACAGATTGCAGGAGTTGCCACTTTTCTGTGTAAAATCATGAGAAGGAGGGCTCCATCTCAGGGAACTCTCTTAAAGGGAGCTGGGGGATCAGCATTTCAGGTGTTTTGAAGGGTAGGGAAGAGGTAATTATTTCCCTTGGTAAAAGCAAATCCTCTCACTCTTTTCAAATGTATCTAGGGAGCTGTGAAAGGGAAGTTAATATTAAAAAAAGGAAATAGGCCTTTTGTAGAAGCATTGTCTGGGAAGACAGGGGTTGGACAAACTTATTAACAAATGAAAAATCATTTTCTGCACATCTGCCATGAATTTGCATAATGCTATCTTAACTAGTGCTCAAATCAAAGCTAGTTCAAGCAAACAGAAAAGTCCTTGATTGAATTAATTACAAATTTCAGAGACAAGAAAGGCTAAGCAGCAAGTATTTGCAGGTTTACTTTGCAAGCATAATGTAGCTTAGACCATAGTGCCGTGAAAAATATTCTATTCATGCACGGTTGTCTTATCATAATTGCCAAAGTGGTTCAGTATCATTTTAGTTATTAAGGCACTAATGAACCTTTAAACGCATGCTGAGTCCCAATGATGTTATAAATTTACTTGCAGGATAAGCAGTGAAAACCTTTTGTATGTTTGCTTTTCCCAAAGTAAAAATGTTAATACTTTGAGGAAGAAGTCATGTAATTTGACTTTGTCTAGAACTAAGGCATCTGGTCTAAGCTAGTCACTTCAGTGCAATATAAAATCAATGGAAACAGATAGAAATCCTAGAGGTAATTAATAAGTGAATTAAAATCCAAGAATAGAAAGAGACAAACAGACCACCTAGTCCTGTACTGTGTCTCCAGAAGTGGTCAGGCTAAGATGCCAAGAGGAAAGTACCAGAACAGCTCAAGCAAGTGGTCAAACTTCCCCACGATACTCCCCAAACACTGCAGCCAGCGGGCAGGGAGCAGCATCTCGTTCCCCCCCTCTGGTGACAGGGGTCCAACAGACAGGGCACACTTCAGCCTCCTCCAGTATCGCTCTCTTGCCGCTGGCCATGGGAAGAACACAGCTGCCCAAGTGCCTCACTGGTAAAAGATGCAGTCAGTCGTGATGACGTTTGTCCATGCCCGGCAGCTTCTCACCAGGCAGCATCCACGCAGCTGAGGAGCTGCTTTTGCAAAGCCTGGGCAGTTATGATTCAGCTAACTCAAAATACAGCTGCACCACAAGCCCTTCCACCGCCTTGCCTGCAGTCACCATGCCCACCATCGATCCTGCAGTGAACCAGCGCAGGAAGCCATCCCAAAAGGCCATTAATCCCTGAGCACAGCACAGCAGGCGTTCGAGCTGGTTAATGCACAGCCAGCACAAGAAGTTGCTGAGCAGATCTTTACTGCAGCTGCTGATCTGCTCCCCAGGATGTGATCACTGAATTGGCATATTATTTATAAATCCTTGACCAACAATATGTATCTTTTATTTTAGGATGATCAGAGCGGCTTGTTACTTTTCTCTTGCACATCTTGCACAAATGACTCTCAGTCTGCAGACACAGCACCTACAATGTTGTATATCCATATCCATATGCAAAAAATCTTACCAGATGTAGGACGATCAATAGGAAGGTGCTGGATTCCACTAGATTCATGCAGAGACCTGAGTCTCCTTGTGGGATGTCAGTCTTCCATTCACGGATGGCTACTGTGAATTGACTCTATATATAACCTTATAATTAATTCTCCTTTATTCTGACAGAAAGCTGAAGTCTTTCAGCAAATCATTCAGGGTAAATAACAAGCAGAGCAGTTATTTTGTTATTAAAGCATAGATAAAAATATCGCTCCTTCAAATTACGGTTATTTTTAAAGGTATTTACTAATATGGCTCTCTGCTGTATGAATCATGACCTGATGCTGGTAACTTGGCAACTGCATTAGTTATTTTATATCTGGCAGCTCACACTGCTTGAAGAGGTTGAGCAAATCTTCTTTTCCGTAACCAATCCCATTTTCTAGTGCTGTTCTAACTGCCACACATGCGGAGCCTATTGCTCCCATCACTGATGGGAACCGAGCAGTTGCAAGGACATTATACATTCCTTGTCACTGATGTTGTGAATTTTGGAGGAAAACTACCATGAAACAAAGATTTGTTCTGTTAAGAAGCACATCCATGAACTCTTGAGGCACTGGGAGACAGGAGGATGAGTAAGTCCAGTAACAACCCCAATCCGTGATTTAGAAGGAGTGAAAGTTTAAAAAGAGCAAATTATGAAAAGGAAGAAAAAATAAAAGAGATGTTTTTTCCCCAATCCCAGGTAAAGAATCGCCTCTGTCTCCAAATCACTCTCAAAAGACTTTTCAGGTTATCACCAGGGAAAACAATTAGTTGTCAAATACAGATCTGAGAAACCTCAGATCCACTTGATTGTTAAATGATGAAGGCAGTAGAATGGAGATTAACTGCCTGTAGCTGAGAACCAGGCTGGAAGGAAAAGAAGCAGTGACAAAATAAGAAAAGCTTAATGTTTTAGGAAACATACAAGGTTAAATATCTTATTAACCATCATGAGCAAATGGCAGTCCTGCAATTAGCATTCAATCAAATCTGAGACAGGGACTCAAATGTATTGACTTTATGATCCCCTCTACTAATTAGCTCGTTCTATCTATGAAATAGAAATATTTTCTTATTAAAATCAAAGTTATATCTACTAACATTGGATCTGATCTAATATTAGAGGAAATCTAATTATTATCTGAATAATATCTACATAATCTCCTGGAAGAAAGTTAGAAGGAAGATTAAACACTGTTACATCCACTCTGGATATAATATAACTGAAGCAGACATGGAGAAGGAAAAAAAAAGAAAAACCATCTAGACACAACACATCTGGACACAGTGAAGTGCATGTCTTTCCCCTTTTCTTACACTAAATGCTGAGATCTGTTGTATTTTTCCAAATAACTTAGTCTGCATTGGCTATGTCTATACTGCTAAACTAGAACATGCCAAAGGCCCTGGGAATGACAAACCATTCACTTACAGTAGTAAACTCTTAGAACAAACTCTGGCATGATTTTGCCCCAAGCCAGTTAGTTCCCTCCTAAATACTTCCCAGGCAAGGTTCAAAAGCTGGCATGGCCAAGCAGTCATTGGCATGGGTGGTCTACACGTGGCTAACCTGGTTTTGGACTGATGGCTGCAGGCTATGGCAGACCAGCTGGCCTCAGTGCTGGAGAACAGGCCTGGACATACTTAATTTACCTGGATGGTCACAAACTCCTCAGGGAATCATGGCGCACTCTAGAAATAATGCAAACTTTTAAAATCCTTGTTTCTTTCTGGCCAATAGCCTTTGAATCAGACGGTAAAGACAGGTATTTTTCTGTTGCCAAATAGAATCAATTCTAAGTGTAGACCTGAATTTATTTTATGACATAGAGAAAATTTATTAATTTCCCCTTTATCTCTGCCTCTGGAAATGTATCTCTTCTTAAATTAAAGTGTCTAAAATTTGCTAGTACCAATTGATTTGCTCCTTTGGAAAGAAAAGGGGCACTCTGATGTATTTTTAGATCTGACCACCACTGGAAGAGTTCAGTGCATAAAAAACCTGTGCAGAATGTGTAGAGAAAAGTAATAGGAATGTTGTGACTGGTGTGAAAGGGCAATAAATGGAAATGTTTTGAAGACACCTAGAGCTCAACACAATCCTAGCACACAGCAAAGTGCAGCTTCTCAGGACACCCAGGTCAGAGACAAAGGGCAGTGAGTAAATCCTGACAACTCATGGAGGTGGGATGGGGTGGAGACACTAATCACCATCAGGCCCAAAAGGGTACAGAAAGGCACGTGCAGAAATCAGCACATGGTTACCAAACCAGGAGACAAGATGAGGGCTCGATAGATGGTGTCCTGTCCTCCACTAGGAACCCTGGACAGACCACCTGAATTCAGGCATCTTTGGTGCTGGACAGATTGCACACGTATATACATCCCGGTGTTTGTCTGTGGGAATGTGAGAATGCACAAGTGAAATCAGTATTGTTTTAGAGTAAATCGCCTTCCAGTCCCATTTTCATGGAGCAGGACAGCTCCATGAGGGGAGATGAACCAGGAGCTGATGGTGACCACGCACAAGACCGAAGCAGCCATTTTGTGAACAGTGGGATATGTACATTGGTCTTAGCTTTGCATATCTAAATAAGAATGGTATGTTTTGATGTAGGTTATAGCTTGGCTGTCAAAGATCCTACCTGTTATATGAGAGATTCTGTAGCACTTGAGATGAACATCTGCTTGCCTTTGAAACGTTGAATATGAACGCTGCCATTCAATGTATACTTTATTGTGTGATAAATCCAGAAGATCTACTCATTGTAAGCAAAACAGCTTCTCTGGACCCCTCATATTCACTTGGAAAAAGTGTAAAACTGTTGAGTTTAGATGCCTAAAAGGATTCCCAGAATGGCTAGCAAGCTAAGCCTTGAGCAAAGATCATCAGTTCTAAGATGAGAACCTATTATTAAAAATGCCAACAAAAAAAAATGGTGTTTTATAAAATAAATAAGGTGGAGATTTAACAGCAAGCTATTATTACAGAAAAAGTAGAAGCAAAATATATCCCATTTTTGTTCAGTTCTGTTATCTATTTTAGAACTTGCATTCCCGATTTAATACACGTAGGAAATAAATTCAACAATATACAGGGAAATGGGCAGAATGAAGAAAATAAATCTTAATCATAACTACAGTAAAAAGAATGGGCAAGGAACTGGAGGCTTTAAAATGAGTCAAGAAGAAATCATATTGAAGTGTGTGAATGTATGCTTATATACATCAACAGTCCGAGTGTAGGTGGTGAGTACGCCTATTGTAAACAGACATGGATAAACAATATGTAAAGCAAAATAGGTTAAATCAGCACAAGACATCTTAGCAAACAGAACTGTCAGCTATTGTAAAAGGCTTCAGTATAGGGATAACCCATTAAAAATCCTGTCCAGAAAGACGGTGAGGGGAAAGAGAAAAAAAGTATTCTTGGAAAGAAATACTAGTAGCAATATGCAAGATTTTATCAAATATTAATGCAGCATTTGACACACAAGGAGCTGTTAATATTAAAGCATAGTACTAAAATTACTTACATTTTTCCTTCTGATTTATTTTAGGAAAACAATTCTTTCTTCTTTTTCCTTTCCCTAGAATTCATTTACCAATCAGATATCACATCTGTCATTCTCTTGTCCAAATTATTTGTACAGTTCTTATTTGAAATTGGTGATTTGGGTTAGGGCCATAACCAGATTTATTCCTTGCCTAAGGTTTCAATGAGGTGGCAAGATAATTCATTCTGAATGTGAGCTCTGCAGAGTTCATTTCAATCTATTACTCATTTTAAGTGAACTAATCTAAATTAAAATCTCCTTGAATCAATACCTCATTTTTATCATAGAGTATCCTAACTAGATCATACAAATCATTCAACTGCTCCTATATCCGGCAAAGCTAAAATGGCTTTGTGGTGAAGATGGGCTTTTTTCCTTCCGAATGGACTCACATACATGCTACATAAGGTAATTGGCATTAGAGCCAAACTCTCCCCAAGCTCTACACCTCTCAGAACATTAGCTCTTTGCATGCTTATCAGCCAGCATACTCTAACCATTTATCTTTGCATCATTACAGGATTATCCAAGTAAAATAGCAGTAAAATACTAACAAGGTGCAGGAATTTACACCTGACATGGAAAAAAAAATAGTATTTTACCCTTTCAACTTCCCATTTTAGTTATCAAAATGAATAGCCAGTTCATGTTGCTTGCAGCCAACATCATTGCATTCATTATGGGACTCATTCTAATGCTTTTGTTGTTGTGGGGATGGAGTAAAAGAATTTTCTGAACAGATTTGGTTCTAATGTTGCATCTTTATGTGCAGGTGATGAGAGTTAGAAAGTAAGGGATGGGAGGTTTGTTCTCCTGACAAAGGCCATAAAAAACTTTAAAAATACTTAGTTGTGTCTTGTTCTTTTCATTATTCTTTTATGTTCTGCTTGTATTACACAGTCTACAGTCAATTCATAAAATACAATAAAAAAATCCTGGTTTATATACACACAATTTGGCATGGCTGCATAAAATAGGTGTTGCAGATACTTTATGTCTAGAATCCCAAATATCCCTACATATTTCTTTTGGGTTTTTTTCCTTTTTATTTCTTGGCCTTCTCAGTTATGCTTATGATTTTTCAAGTGCAAGAGATATGAAAAAAATATTTCAGAATGCCCTCATTCTGCAAGGCACTTCAGCATGTACCTACCTTTAATCATATGAATGGGTCCCTTGAAGTCCTTTGGACTTGCATGCTAAAATATCTTGCTGCTTTTAGTCTCGGTGCTGTGGAGAACTGAATACTCTACACACCACCAGCACCCTTCAGCATATGCTTAATCTAAGCCAAGGGTATTTCTACATTAATCCCCCAAACCAAGCACATACTTGGAGAGCCCAGAGGAACCAGTGACTGATACTGCAGTTACATTACTGCAATGAAGCTTTCTTCCCATGTCTTGGCATGCCTTAGTGAGGTCTCGATGCCCTGGGGAAAAGCCAGACACATCCTTACTCCCGTCTCATACACCCCAGGACGTGTTTTCTGACTGATCAGAGGACAAGAAATCCAGCGCACATCAGAAGGTAAACCTGGCCACAGCACTGAGTGCTAATCACGTTGCCATCAGACAATTTGTAGGTGTTAGAATCAAAAAGGGTCTGTGAGACATGGCATGAGAGGCGTGAGGTTACAGAGGGATGCACATGGATTGGCTATGAAATGTGTGAGTTATTTAGTCCTGAAGAGGGGCTCACAATATGCAAGAGCATCCAAGGCCTCATTTTCTAAAATGCCCATGCATAGCCCCGGGTCAGGGTTCCTGGCAGAGTCACTGCTGTGTGGTTGTGCTTGTGCCTTTAGATCTGAGAAAACAGTGCACTGTAAAGAGATGTGTGACTGTGTGGTCACATTTCAAAATAAATCACTCCAAAATAAATCAAAATAAGTCATCTAAAGATTTAAGAATGTTCCATTCCTGTCCATGAAAGTGTCTTCACTCAGAAAAACTATTGCACTATTTAGCCGTTAAAGTACCATGTACAAAGGCTACTCTTTTAGATCGATTTACTCAGTTTTGAGTTCTTCCCTTTAAGTAGAGGAATGGACTGTATAAAGCTAAACTGTGCTACGGTGTTGAAGGGTATATGTGTCTTTAACTGCCTTCTGTGGTTCACTGGTTCTCTTTCTTTCTCAAGAGCACATGGGTATGCTATAAAAGAGAGACACTACTCACAGCTTTGTGGAGCTTGTTTTGAAAGAAAGCATCAATCTCTTGAAACTGACAGGTTTTACAAGAACAAATCTGGATCTTCCAACACCTTTTTCCAGCTTTACAACTGTTCTTCCACACTGCCAACCTCCTCTACCTCCTTTAGGGGAGAACGTCTACTGGAGCCCAAATAGAAGCATTTCCACCAGGTTTCTAAAATGCAGTTCCCCTATGTAATTGCTGTTGCCCCTAACAACTCTTCAAAATGTGACAAGTGACAACACTTAGCCGCCAATCAAGCTATATTTAAAATTTGAGAGGACAGGACTCAAGAAATGTATGATAAACACCCTGTGTTGGTCCATGGGTATAGATCAGAAGCAAGACCTGCTAGGTCTATTCCACCTCTAACTGCTGTTATGCTATAACAAGGAGATTAAAATAAAGTGAAATTAGCACATCTCTGACACAACCCCTTTTTGACAGAGACTGGAATGAGCCACGCTGTGGACTCCACTCGGCTTGTCTCTGCCCTGGCATTAAACTCAAAGTGGTTTCAGACGTAACACTGTTAATGTAGGAATAGTGAATAAGCTTATATGAAAAGAGCACATAGTTCTTCTGATAGTTATGTTTGTTCTCTCAGCCTCTGCTTGAAATTCCTAATGCTGAAATTCCTAATTCCTAAATACTTCAGTAAAAACACACAAAAAGAAAAATAAGACCCCGAAGTTCTGGTGAGATAAGGAGATACCACCGTTGTTCACTCTGGATCAGTCTTTTATTAAAAAGATATTTGACTTGTTGGGAGTAAGGGAGAGGGGGGAGGGAGGTCGGGGGTCAGACCTTTAGTAGATAAATCTGCTTGAACCTGGCTCTGCTGAAGAATAGGGAATGCAGCACACCATGCACATTGTCACCAAGACCAGAATTCATAGGCATGTGGGTATCTATTTTACAATATAAGATAAAATGCTTGTTTAGGCAGACAGCAGATTCAGGCTGTTACGGAGAATTTACTCTTCTGAGAAAGAAGCCTGACCTAGATTTCTTTCCACATAAATAAAGTTGCATAAAATAGAATTAAACCTATTGAGAAATGTAACAAAAGTGTAAGCTTTCATAACACATAAACCTTTGTCTCCAGTATTAGGACTAAATCCTCTGAACAGCAGATGATGAAACGGACTGCAGTTTCTTCCTGTGTTTCCATGACACACATATTTACTTATTTTCATAAGTCCTTCTCAAAAACTCTTGGATGATCTGATATGAAAAAGTAACATATACTAAAGCAATGCATTAAGGAGAGCTGTTCTGCTGCATGGGGAATCTGCAAACAGGCTGGGAAGGATCTTGATTAAGTTCAGAAAGCAGGTCTCAAAGGAATGGCACTGTAGGTTGCTGGAATGGCAAGTTTGAAAGTGTTTCTGGACCTGTTTAATTGAATGAAGTGTGGCTTTCCTCTCTGGGAACAGAAAAGTTTGAAGATATCTCTCTCTCTGTGGAAACTACCTTTGCTCTCCTTCCCAAATGCAGTATCAAAAGCTGTCACACAGTGGGAAGAAAAGTGCTTTACAAAGTAAGAAATCGTTTCTCCCTCATCTGGCCTGAGGTAAAAAGAAATGTCAATATACATGTAACTGCTAGCTGAACCTTGAAAGGCTAGGATCTCCAGTTTGGCAGCAGAATTACTCTAGTTCAAAGAAGCAAATATGTTGTGGCCTTATTGCTTTAGGCAGACCTATTTATCAACATTAGTGATAGGATCACACAGAGAAACTGGGCAAGCATTCAAGAATCAGAGAAGCATTAACCATATCGCCTTGTGTGAAACAGTGGCTTCTGAGGAGCAGTAGATGGAGATCAGTTGTCCTCCCCTAAATCTTCTGAGACCCTCCTCATTCCCAGTTGACCACTAAATATGCCTCTCTGCCTGCTCAGGTCATGAAAAGAGCATTAATTATACTTTTTTACCATCAAAGAGAACAATGTATGTTACTGTTGGAGTTTGGGTTTTGCTCTACTGATGTTAGAGCAAAGTTCAGAAACAAAACACTTGCCATTTCTGCTTAGTCTGGGAACAAAACGAGAGAGCAGACCAAAACTTGTGATCTGAGCCAAGCCTGGGTATGAGATTTCATCTGTGTTGAGGATGGAGCAAGGTCATCATATCCATGTGGGGATGGGGGATGAAACTAGACACTGAATTCGGATTTTGGATGCTCGAAAGTGTTCCCATAAGAGGTTTCAGCTCTTCTTAAAAAGAAAAATGACCAAAGGTGTAAACTTTAAGAAATTTCAGGCAAGGCTAAAGCTGGTAATACCCTTCCAAAATTTGAAAATTTGAAAATTACACCTTCTGCATCAGGGTGGCACCAGAAAGCCAAGCCACTTGCCAGCTGCTTCATTCCTACCAGGGACCCCAGACCCTGCCTGCAGCTCATACCTGTGCCACCTGTGCCATGGGTGGCCTAGCCAGGCCAGAATATTTGTCCTATGTAGGATAAAGTCACACTGACAGTTCAGATGTATAGTTTACGGTTGGGCTTCCTTCTAGTCAAAATATGTAAACCCAGCTTCAGTAGATTTCAGCCCCAGATCAAGAATCAGCCTGAAATTTTGTCTTATGCCAAATCCTAAAACAGAGAGTTTAAGTATTTCTATCACTGCTCTAGAGCTATGTCAGCATTGTTGATGCTTATTATGAAGTTATTTTTATAAAGTTGTAGGCAAGGCATGTATTTTAACTGGATGAATCATGTCGGTAGCCTAAAGCTTTTTACTATCTTCCTTCACCCATCATTCAGTACAAATCACAAATCAGTATCCCAAGTAATTGCAGCCAGACTTGATTTCTTACACAAAGTGTCATGAGTAAAGAACAATTCTGCCATTTATTTGATGATCACTCTCTGATTGCTTTGTTATTGACAATTTACCCTACAGATTATTTGGGACTGTAGCAAATGATACCGACATCCACTTCTGTATTTATGTAAGTGAAATTGCTCAGGGACGGAGATGAAGATTTTCAATGGCTGAAATGCTAAAGGAATTGAAAATGAAGATAGAGAAGGTATAAAAACACATTGTTTGTCCTTGAGATACAGACAAGATGTGCAAGTGACTGACTTAATGCATGTCTTTCCTGTCTCTCACCTTCCTAAAGTAAGATTTAAGAGAGATTGACATGAATATAAATCTCGCTCTGGTACTCAGCTCTTACAGGATTTAGAGGATGTGTGTAGAGAATGAACACAGACATTCAGGTGAACTTGTCTATGATTCTGCATAGAAGATGGCCTTATTTTCACCCAAGAGGTTGTCATTGTGGGATTATTTTCCTCAGACAAAGATGGGAATGGAGCCAACATCTCTAGACCAAGTGACTTGAGCAAGGGCTCTCCAGTGAATAGAAAGAATTATCGTTCTTCCTCCTGCCATGCTTTATATGAACAGCTGATACCCTGGTATTATCTGAAAGGATACCCCAAGGCATTGAAATTCCTTCTCCATGGATCCTCAGGAGGCTTATGCATGAACTGAGCCCCTCACCACATCGCATTGCTAGCTCCAAGTGTAGAAATGCGTGGAAGAAGACTTTGAGGTCCCTAAGAGTCCTTACCAATGACACATAAGTACCCCCATGATACACGTGTGCAGACTGGGAACTCTGAAGGTATTGACACTTTCAATGGCAGTCGGGTGGGAATTGGGCACCTAGCTGTTTTGCAGCTGAAACATCTGCTGCAGTTTCCTCATAACAATTCTTCTTCCACAACAACAGTTCCTCACCTTTCATGGGAAGGACTCAGGAAATGGCTGTACCCATAATTCTCCACCTTTTATTATTTCCCAGGTTGCCACACAAAGTAATGATGAAAAAGGCAGCTACAATTTATGGTATGCCGAAGGCCCATCTGTGGGAAGCTAATTGTTTTTCCTCAGCCACTTCCATATTTATTTTCTTTTTCATCATCTCTGTAACTACATTTGAACTAGAGGCCACAGCAATCATGGCAACCGCCCACACTGACAGCACATGCTTTTATTTTTCTTGGCAACAATTATTTATCCAGCTTGTCAAGTTGCTGATGACATTGAAATAGCATCTGTTTCACACTGTCTGCATCACTTAATGCAGAAAGACACAGTTCTCTGGCCCATTTTATTGATTCTTGTGACGTTTCCCTCTAAGTTTTCTGTTCTTGGCATCTTTTCTTTTCCTTGGCCTTGGCTTGTTAACTGTATCCTTGTTCATTTTATTAGTTTATTTGCTGCTGCTAAGTAATAATTTCATTCTCGCAGTGCGCTCTTTCCAAAGACCAGTCTCCAAATCTTTCCATTGTTCCTTGCGCTGCCTTGAAAGCTCTGCAATCCACACAGGCTCCCTGGAGTAACGCTTTACTTGATCCACAATAAATCTATGATAAAACACAGAATCATTTGGAAAATAGTATAAGACTACTGCGCAATAGGTAAAATAGTCGCAAAAGGCGATGGCAAGCCAGGCCTGCCTGTCACCTTGTCTTGCTTGGCTGGAAGGTGTGACTCTAGGGAGCATCACAGTAATGACCACCTCGTGTTCCAGATGTCCCCAGGGGAATGAGATTATGGGTTAGACACCAAAGTCCTTGTCTCCCAGAGGCTGCTCCGTTCAGACTGCTGCATACCTTGAAGCGAACCTTACTTCTAAACCCTTTCAGGACCCACATTCTTAATCCTCTCTCTGCCTTACCTGAAGGACAGTTTCAGAGAAATGTAAGTAGCTGGGCTCCACAGTGGGTGGCATGGGTGGTAGCTCCTCTTTGTTCTGCTTTTTCCCAATGTGTTTTCCTTCTTGGAGAAGAGACACTGATTTGATTAATTCCCCAACCAAAGTGGTAAAAAAACCTTTGGCTTTCCAGAAAAGTACCTCAGCACTGCCATTGCAGAAGGGCATTGATCCTTTGGTGAAGCTGCTTCCCTCTGGACTGCCTAACTAAGTACATTTATACAGAAAATATGAGGGAATGAGTCTAGTTATCAAGGTACTCACTGTGAAGATGGTGAGGAAGGATTCCAGGACTTGGTATTTAATGTAAGAAAACAGAAAGCTGACTCTAATGTATTTGCTAGAGCATTTCACCGAAAAAAAAATAAAATGTCCAACTTACTGAATTTGACATATTTCATCCAGTACCACCTTCTGGACCAGAAGTCTTGTATTTCAGCCATCTCCAGCACCCTTTGGAGTTCTTACAATACTTGCAGTTTCTGGATTTGGAATGCTTACTCATACTGTCCTAATGCAACCTCTAAAATAGAAACACATTTCTTGAATTCCTGCTGGATCCATTGTACGACTGGACAAACCCTGAGGGTTAACAAGTTTGCTGGTACTAGCACACAGAGTTGTTTGCACATATACATATATAAAGACACTGTAGATGAAATTCTGGCTTTAGATGCAAATTCAGTCACCCCAGATATGTAGATGTCAACATGACTAGAATACATGGGTACCACCTCTATGTCTTTAATTGGGAACTTCTTGTTTAATTGCCCTATTGTACACATTTGCCCCCTGACATTTCCCCCCTGTGAATTTCTCTTTCAAACCATAATTTGAAATACTTGCTTTTGGTGTTCTAAACTAATCCCTTTCCCTCCTAATGGGACCATATGCCTTAGATTGCCTTCAGACAAATGCGTCTTTATTCTTTGGAGAATTCCTAGCAGATTGATAAATTTTTTTGGAGATATTAAAGAAGGGATAATTGAAGATCATAAATAAATATAGGAATTCTTGGTGAGCTGCATTGCTCTTAGGGATCTGTATTGTATAACTACTTGACCTCGGTACTGTTTTATGTCAACCTTGCAAGGTGCAGTGCTGCATTCAGTATCTGTCTAGAACATCTGATATTCAAGCTTAATCTACCACACTGTAAATCACATGCATGTGTGATTCTTGGCAAATTAATGAACTTTTTGCTTGATTGGAAGTAATTGAAGTGTCCTTGGACATGCTAAAAAGAGACTAGCCCTGCTAAATTTCAGTCAGAAGTGAGCTATACCACTTATTAGTCAATATAATTTGGTAGACTTCTGTGATTAAAACTTAACAGCCTCCTGAGCAAATTCCACTATGAGGAGTGACTCTATTCCAACCCCCTTAGGGCACGTCTACGCAGGAAGGAGCAAACTGAACCATACTCCCTCTGCTAACACTCTGGCATGGCTAGATATAATCTAGCATGGGTCCAAAAGCAGCATTAGTGTGGCGCTGTGCCCAAGCTAATAAGTTCTGTTGACAAGACTAGGACCAGATACAGAAGTAGGCTGGTGCTGCGCCAACACTTTCCCCTCATGTCACCACTCATAGCTGTCTTCTTTCACAGGGTGTTTCCTCTTCACTCCCACATTTTGGTAATTGTGGGTGCCTCAGGCTGCACATGGCTCAATCACTTGAGCAAGGAGGGTGGTCTAATTCTCTGGACTGCTTTGGTTCATACTGTATCCAGGCTGCTCTCCAGACATATCCGCAAGATCAGATTTCTTGCATGTTCACACTGTCATGTCACACCCTGGCAACCATGTGTGGTTGCTCTCTGTAAAGCTACGTGGTCCATGCGGGGTGCTCAGCCATCTCTCACATTGGCCTGACTGCACCGTCACACAGGCAGCCCTCCCAGATGGTAGGTCCTTCACACCATGGAAGCACCCCACACCAGGCTACCTCCACAGAAGGGCAATGTACACAGCCACTCCCCGAGACTGAACCTCCTGCCTGCCTAGGGCACTAACCAAGGTCCTCTGCCATCAGAGAGCAGAAGCCAGGTGGAGAAGGCACTAAACTGCCTTTTTTGGCAATATATAGCACAAAGATAACACTCAGAATTCATGAATACGCATATTTCAAATAGGATCTGTCTTTTCCTTTCAGAGCCCAACATCCGTGACGCCTCAAGCTTTCCATCTCTGTTGCTGCCAACAGCTTGACCTTTCATTCCTGCATGCTACAGTGCCAGGCTAAAGGAAAAACAGCCAGGACCCACATGGAGCTGCCCCGCTCCTGAGCCAGCTCATTGTCTGGTTGAGGCTGCTCACCACCACCCTCTCTGTGCTGCCTTCCCCTCCACTGCATCTCCGGAGGCCAGCCAGCTTGGCCTCACAGAGGTTCCTCATACAAGGATCTTCCCCTGAAAAGGACTTGTCAGCGAGGCTCAACCTTGCAGCGTGGGTATCCTGATGAGAGGTCTGGCATTGTCTTCTCCAGGTGCCTGTACGAGAGAGCTCCTCCATTGGGGGGTTCTGTACAGCCACAGGTACAGGTATTCTCATGACAGTGTTCCCTGAAACTTTCTGAAATATTACGGAACTGAACATACACAGACAAGCAAACCCCAGCCGCCTGAACCCTAACTTGATTTTCCCCTCCCAATGCCAACTGCACATACCCTCACTCACCCCCACCCCCAAAAGATAGCGTCCTGTTTCTCCAGGGCTTTGGGTACTTTTATGGTCATGCAAGTGCTGTTCTTTGGGGAGAGACTATGGGGTCTGTTGTTTGCCTATGGCCTGTGTGACTGACCTCACACAGTAACATATTTAGGTTCTCATGAGGGATAAAGTGTGAGCTCTGGTTCTGGGCTGCCCAACCCTTCTCTTTCAAGGCTCTTAAAGGTGAGATTATTCCCTGGGGGGGGGACACTATATCAAGGTGCCATAAAGTTTAGGATGGAAAACCAAGGTCTGGGATGAGGACTACCAGAGGGGCTTCTGGGGTACATGTTATCACCCAAGATGTCCTAAGTGTCATGCCTGGAGCTGCCCTCAGTGCCTGATGTTTGAACAGAGAGGTGGTTCTCAGGACTGACATGTTCTCAGGACTGACCTGACAGAGCAATGTATATTGTGATTCTCATGATTTCTAATAAGAAAAGGGTCAGTCTTGGCTAATACTAGCTTCAATAAATTTAGGTTGTGAGATTTAGACTGCAATGAACATTTCTATGAAATCTCTTCTAAGTGTTTGTAGCAAATCCATATAACTCTTTGAAAGACTTTTGTGGCCACAGATAATTTCATTTTCTTATTAAGGCTGTAGATTAATTAGCTAACATATCCAAGGAGTTGTTTGAGAACAATATGGAACCTCAGGGATTCAGCAAGACCACTGTCCATACCTTATGTGGTGAAACCACAGACTTGGGGGTTGGGAGGGAACCGCAAGGGATCAAAAATGCATTTTTAAGCAGTTGACTTGCTTGTTAGGTGGAAAAGACTTTTCCCTTAGAAAATGAAGTATCGGGGCTCTCTGAGGCCAGATAATGACCTGGCACCACGAACCCATTATCTGGAGGCAGATTTTAAATGCATTGGATTGACACAAAGGTGAATTGTTATGGTAAAGAAGAATTCTTGATATACTTTACACAAAAACTGAGCAGACACACTCTGAACTTTATCACTTAAAGTTACAGTGCTCCTTTATTGGATGGCAATGATGGGATTAGCATTGCAAAAGCCACTGTAACTGCATTGGAGTGGTATTCTGGGAAAGGAACTCAACAGTGGCAAGAAAACAGGGATGAAATGGAACAGATCTGAAAGTAGCAACTTGAAAGAGCCCCTGCAGCTGGTGTAGGAAATTGGATGGGAACGGTACATTATCTCTCAGGGCAGGATGGATATTCAAGCTGCCACAGACTTGAATGAACATGGGGCATGATATTCCCTGAAGTTGATTAAAGTCCTATTGTTGATCTCAGTGGCACAAGATTGAGTCCTGGGGTCAGTTCTGAGCAGGGGAGGGTGAAGAGAAGGTACTATGAAAAAAAAAGAAAATAAAATAAAAGCAGAAAGGAATTTTATGACTGCCTTGATTCATGGACCTCAGCATTAACTTTGCATTACCTCTCTGCACACAAGCCATGAAGTCAGACAGTCTCCTTTGGCCCTAGTCTGTTGCAAGCAAGTCTCAGTGTCTCATCATACCTGAAAGCCCAATGTGACCCTCGGAAGGACATTGACACATGTAGCTCTCAGCCCCAATTAGGCCCCACAGGTTACCTTTAGTTGGTGAAAAGCAAAAAGCTTCTCCACAGGTTACTCAAAACACTCAAAGGCAGATCCTGCTCTGACAGTCCACTTGGATGGTTTGGCTCACTGGCTGCTATGGAGAGCATCTAGAAACTACATAGGCATTCAAACTAGATCCTTCAAAGACAGAATCCAAAGAGCTTCTTTTGAGGTTTGGGGCAAATAATCTTTTGCAGAGGTTGCTCCCACTTTGATCAAAAAAGCCTGAAAATTCTTCTTACATTGCATGGCTTGTGTGCTGGTAATGACTGTTGTGGTGCAGCTTCTAAACACAGAAGAAGAGCAACATTTGGTTGGAATAAAGTTCTTCCCAATATCTTCTCTTTAAGAGCAGCCATAAACAGAGACTTGGGGAAAAGTAAGAACACAGCAGGCATGTATGGTATTTCCCACCATTATTCTGCCAGATTTAAGGCTTTGTCAGCACAGGACTTCGTAATCCAAACATGGGTTTGTATGTGGTCAATGTTTCTCTTCCACGAGCATGTGCAGCCTCCCCTGAACCTAAATTAATTAATGTTACACAACTATAAAATCAGCACCAGTTTTGCAAAGTGAAGACATGTGGCAGAAACTGTCTCAACCAGGTAGCAAAGTTAAGCGTGGATGACCGTGAGGTTTCTTATTGCAGAGAGAAAAGAATTCAGCTTCTTTTAGAGGTTTTTTTGGAAACTCCTTATCTGTACTCAGCTTTTAAGATAGACTGTGGAAATCATGTGCTGCACTTCCTCTGTCTGTATTATGAATAACAGTGCTACAAGAGAAAAATATTAGTGCTGCTAGACTGCTAGTTCTTGTAAAAACTGATTCCTTTCCATGTCTTTCCATCAGAGATGTAAAAGGGAGCCAGTCAGCTAAAATAAGCAGATAAAGAAGTAGGTAAGGACGCCTTGACAGCTGGCAACTAAGAGGTTCATGTTAGTACTGAGAAACCTATTTCAGTAGGCTGAACTTCACTGGAAGCTTGCCAGGGGTCTACAAATCAAAAAATCTACTGAAACAGACAAAGAACATCGCTTCCAGATAATTAAAAATTAATCACAGATACACACAGCTATTCCAGTATTCATCACTTGACTGCACTATCTTTATTAATCCATAGTTCCCTATGGTTTAAAATATGTGGGTGCAAGAAATCAGAATGAGTGACTCTTACTCTAAGCAATACAGGAGCCTGAAAAAGCCCCTAGCCCCAAACTTTGTCATTCCATGGAATAAATGCTGTAGATTTTCTAATGAACTCAAGTAATAATTTCCTACTTAAAATTTTCCCTTGCACAACTGTATAAATAAGATAGCAGAGTTGTGCTGCGGTCACTTTGAAAGCTGAATAACTTGCCAGAGTTGCTTCACAAAGCTCTGAAATATGTATCAGGAAGGTACAACATATAAAAAAGCTATACAGGTTTTTCTTTAAAGCTTTTCTATCCGTAAAGTGCTAGAGGCTAAACTGCATTAAATACTCGCTGAAAATCCTCTCATAGGTCTTTTCTTTGTCATATTCAGAAGAACATTGAACTGCAACAGTTGTATTTGGCAAATAATATTAGAACCTGCAGGTGAATTCAAAATATCTATCGCTAAGAGAAAGACAATTCAACTGATCATAAACTGAAATTACATGAGCAGGCTGGAGAGAACACTTGACTGTTGGTACCATAATTTTTGCAGGCACGCTTTTCAGCAAGATAGCAGCTCTACAAGCATGACATCATTATAAACCTCTTGCTGGTACAGCAGACCTTGAGAACTTGCCCCTATTGCTGGTCTATGGAAATAGCAGACATGTACATTATAAACAAACTTCTTTTTTTAATGAATAACATGCCATTTCAGAGTTGTAGGTATATAGGGCTGAGAAAGACCTTGGGGGGTCACCTTGTCTCTCCCCTTGCCCTGAGACAGGACAAATTATGACAGATGGGCCTGACAGATACTTGTTTTAGCTGTTTTAAAAGACCCCCTGTGAATGGGGTTTCCTCTCAAACTGGACTGTTTACTGATTTGAGACATTCCATATGACTACGCAGATTTATCCCTCTGTGTCTTGGGTTTACTCTGTCTTGAAGAATCATATTTATGCAAGTTCCAAGTTGAGATGTTTTTCCAATTGTCAGTTTGTGAAACTTTCCCTTTATTTCTGAAAGCCAGGCTGGAATCTTATACTTACATCACTCACAGAAACCATAACCACATTTATATGTGCAACCTGATGCCATATCCAGAAATCAAACTGGCCGACTGGGGGTTATTGACGACGAATGTTACAAATCTAAATAAAAGCTCAGCTCAATTTTAAGATTGGAAACTAGATTTTTAGACTGGATGGGAAAATCAGTATTTATAACACAGAAGTAGGGAAAATTGGATGTTACTCAGCAACCTTTGGAGCAAACACTTCTACAAAGAAGAAAAATAGCTTTGTGATTTAAATTCTTTTGAATACTTAGTTTATCTAAATAATCTGCCAGTGTGAATTTCTGGAAATCTAACAGAAACATGAAGTGCAGTAAATCAGAAACAGGATAAAGTTGTCTTCAGTCACTGCATTCTCATCATTTACAGCACAGACTGCTTCATCTTCAAACTTCCACCAAGCAGTTTGTGAACACACCCTTCTCAAAGAAATCAAAGGCATGAACACAAGTATGACCTAAACGATGTTACATGCTGTCACAGGGACCAGAGCAAAAATAGAGAGCTGTTTTCATGGCTGGAAAAGGATTCACTTCAATAAACTGTTTACACAACCATTCGACAAAGACTAACAATTCTGCTTCTACTGGAGGCAAGCGGCTGATTAGCAGGACATAAACAACTTTATAATAACAACCGCTCCATTGCTTGATGTTAGGGAAACATCAACTTGGATATACATTTTTTAACTACGTGATGAGAGAGCTTCACATTCAGTTGCTGGCTTGTTCTAGGGCAAACCAGAAGTTAAAGGGAAGAACGTCTTTCAACATCCATATGATGACAGAAAGTAAGTTTAATCATCTCTCCTCTCCAAAAAGATTAGCAATGTGACTGAAGGAATGCTGTGTTCGCTGCTTTTATTCTGAGAGAGATGGTAACTCATTAGAGGTGTAAAAATGTGCCCGCAGCCTACTGCATATTGAGAATGTGAACACAGAGTCAAAAAAGTGGAAACCTGGAGCAGAACTTTTAAAATATGAGTCGCAGTGTAGTGAATAACGCAACGAACAGCACTCACAGAGCCCAAGGCTGTGGGTACAACCAGCTATTCTCCCGGTATAAACTGAACACCATGATTAGTTGAAGTAAAAATGCGCAAGCAGCACTAAACAAAACTATGCTTTTTTATTTTCTTCCTTGAAGATGGAAAAAAGGAACAGCGCCTACTAGTTTTGAGGTTTTCTATGTAACATCTCCTTCAAATTATAATTCACCAACTTTTTTCCTCTCCTTAAACAAATGTTGCAAGTATCTCACATATTAAGGTTTCATGGTTTCTTACTTATTTCTTGAACAAGTAAGAAACAGTAGCTAATTTTTGATCAAACGGGATACCTACAATTATAGTCAAGTCCCATGCTGCGATTGCTAGACTATTAAATAGGACGGCTTCCATGATTTTCGGTCCAATTACTTTTCCAAGTGGTGAATGAAATCCCCCTGTGACATCATTCCTCTGGGCTTGAAAAAGAGGAAATCAAGTGCAATTATTGGAAGCTTTTGTAAAAAGAAACGAGATAATTTAAAGTAATTAACTAGTAACACTTGGTTATCTCTAAGCAGGCCCCCTTCCTCTTCTCCCTGAATTCAAGGACAGCATTTCTGCTGGTTGACTTTGCATCCTGCGTTGAATGCCTGGCCCTTCACTGAGTCATCTCAGCGTGCACATAACTGACAGCAGAAAGCTGCAGTTGTGCTCAGCATGTTTGTAAACAGTAGAGTATTGATAGAGCAGTGAACAACATGCTGACATTTTATACGGGTAACTTTAAAATCTCCTATACTCTTGGCAGATTACTTGACAGTTCCCTGTTACAATTTTCTTTTACTGTTCTCCCTAAAAATTCTGTTGAGCACTGGCAAAACATTAACCAGTCCTGAAGCTTCTTGTGACTAAGCTAATTCAGGAAAACTTAGCAAAGAATTTCAATTCTCTAGCCCAGCTCTTGCATGTGTGAAGCATTCCCCATCACTCCTTTAAAATCTGGCAAAACTCCTGCATTGACACAGGCACTCTGCTTGAGGAAGGAATCTTGGCCCAGCCATCAGGTATCTTGAATCCAGCTTTGAACAGTTTTCCATTCCCCTGCCCTACATCCAATAAATACACATGCTAACAAATAGCCTTTAAATAGCCAAACTTAAACAATCCTTAGCCTGAGTCCTTCTTACCTTGCACCCAACTCTCAGCTTGCTGATTTTCCAAGCATCAAAAAAATAAAAAGTTTTGTCAGGTTAATGTAAGATGCAAGAGAGATTGCTGCTGCTCCTCAGCTGCAGGAGCAGTCACAAGCTTTTCTTCATGCTGTCAGTAAAGATGTTTTTATTCCAGTCTTGCAAAGCACATATGTTCTCATGTCCTTGATCCCCACGGGTCCCCTCTTTTCTGGCCACGAGTGGTGCACCCGCCGCCCTCCCACCTCCACCAAGGGGGAGAGACTTCTGTTACATGAGAAATCAAGCTGCTCCTCCACCACCAGCCAGCCCTTTGGGGCATTGACCTTCGGCCAGATTCTGAAACTAGGGGTTGGCTCCCCAGCTAGGTACAATCCCGTAGGTGTGTGGATCGAGTTAAGCCTGAAATGATGAGTAGAAAGTTATGTGTGTCCCACCCTGTGGGACCTGCCTGTGGCTGGAGCACTTCTTTGAGATGTAGGAGACCAGGGCAGAAGTCCTTATTCTAGTCCCCACACCACAGGCTAATGTGAGTCAGGGTTTCAACACAAATCTTCCTTTCTCACCTGGTGCACATTTAATTAATTTACAGAGCCACAAATTTGCAAGAATAAAAGCGGTTAGTGAGGGCACTTCCCTGAGACACGGGATCAATCAACCAGAACAGAGATTTTAACCTGAATTTCCTGTGTGATTTAAAAACCAGGAAGCTGATTGATCTCAGCAGCATCCTCCATCCCTTAACAAACTCCTCATAGACATGTTTCAGGATTGATTCTTCAGTGCCTAAATAGCCTGGGAATTAGCCATTACAAAACTGCAATTAGGTTTTGACAAGGCCATTTAAAACTAACCTCCTCTGAGAACGGAGAGCAGGTAAAAAGAGAAGAAAACAATGACGCCCCAGTGCTTCAAGCAGCTTTAGTTCTAGTTCTGAAAGCAAAATGATTTTGGAGCACAAAGGTTTTTGTTCAGACAGTTGTCCTTAAATTTCTCTGGTGTTTAAACAATCCCTGTTTCCTACTTCTTTCTCTCTAAATCGCCTCCCACATTTCAGCCCAGTGCATCTATTTCCATAGACAGTTAGGTGAGAGTTTGTTATCCTAAAATGTAGTTCAAAACTGAACCCCATACCCAAATATTAATAATGTGAACATCTAAAAATTGCTGCAGGAGCTTTTGTCGAGTATGGATGTCAGTTTTGTATATTACATAAACAACTGTACCCCACTGCTCTCTCACTGCTCTTCTGACTGCAGTTTGGAGTAAGATGGCACTTACACCACTTCCCACAAGTACATGAACCAAGATTCAAAGCCTTTTTAGCTCCCATGTCAGGAAATTTTCAAGCACATTCCATGCTAGCCTGCATAAATCACATTCTGTTCCACTTCACCAAGGTTCCTCAAGTTTTTTCAGTCTCTAGCAACTAAGCAACTATATTGTATTAATATGCAATAGAATGTACCACTTAAGTTTGCATCATTTTCCTTTCTTCACAGCCTTTGCCTGATAAGGACAGAAGTTTTCTTTTGCCTTTGTTAGTCCTGTTGGAATCGGAATGAACAGAAGTTCACTCCTAACAAATTTTGCACTTTTATTGTAATTCCTTTTTTCTTTACAGAAAACATTTCCCTTATTTTACAGTCCAGAATTGGCCAGATGAGACAGTTATCTATCTGGATGAATCCTTTCCTGCAGTCCCAGGGAGGTGCTGCCCACTCACTCAGTACTATAGATAGGGAGCTGTTCTGCGATCAGTTATTAATAGTGCCCATCAGCCCTCGGAGGTGTTTGCAATATGACTATAAAGGACTGGTAGAACAGAGTGAAGTCTGGGACATGGCATGAAGGAAAGGCACATAGAGCCGCCTAACAGCACGCAGCTATCAGAGGCAGCAGTTTTTGCAAAAGAGAGCCAGGAGCTCTGCTGAGGACAGTGTACATGGGCTCAGTGGTGGTGGTGATGTGCCACAGGGCATGGTCCCAGCAGCTGCTGGAGCATCTGTCCCTGTAATGTCAGGGTTTTGGCTCAGATGAAGTTTGGAATGGAGAACACAGCCCTGCAGCCTGGGGCTGCAGGGGTGCCTGGGGACTCTGGATGGGGATGGGGATGGGGATGGGGATGAGGTGGGAGGTGTGCTCATTGCTAGCAGGAGGTATGTGCTCATGGAGAGCCTTTGTTCTCACCAAGAAAGGAGATGCCAAGGAGATCGGCAGACGGTGCAGCAGCAGACATAATGAGAAAAAGGTTGTGCAGATCTCCAAGATCCTGCAGATACAAGAGCCTGAACACCCTGCTGCGCTGAAGGAGACACAGGGAAAGCCTGAGCTTGTCTGGTTGGGAAACAGAGACTCCCATGATCACAAAGGCTGGAAGCTTCTGACCTCTGGCACCTTGAGGATGGGACCTCAGCAGGCTGAAGAAATGGGCTGACAGAGCAGTAAATTATGGGAGGTGACAGCTCCTCTCTGCTCAGCACTGGTGAGAAAAATCTGGGTGCTATGTCCAGCACTGGACTCCCCTGTACAAAAGAGCCATGGCATACTGGAGTGAGGCACAGGGCCATGAAGATGATTAAGGGACTGGAACATCTGTCATGTGATGAGACTCTGAGAGGTGGGACTCTTCAGCCTGGAGAAGAGAAGGCTCAGGAGAAGTCTTACCCAAATACCTGATGGGGGACTAAAGAAGAGAGAGACAAGCTATTCTCAGTGGTGCCCAGTAAGAGGACAGGAGGCAAAGGGCAAAAACTGAAATACAGGAAATTCCACTTAAATGTAAAAAAAAAAAATTCTGCTGTGAGAGTGATTGAGCACTGGAGCAGGTTGTCCGGAGAGGTTGTGGAGTCTCCATCCTTGGAGACCTGGCTGGACATGACCCTGAGAATCCCACTGCAGTTGACCCTGATTTGAGCAGAGAGGTTGGTCTAGACAGTCTCCAGAGCTGCTATCCAACCTCAGCTGTGTCTTGAGAAAAACTGCCTGTTGCCAAACTTTTCAGAGCTGTTGAGGATGCTGAGATATTTGCTGACTCTCCTGCTGACCATTCAGGACTGGTCAAAGCCTGGGAGAACAGAACAACAAATACACTTCAGCAGCATTTTAGAAAAGGGTCTTTAATTCACGGCACTTATTTATGACTTAACTTAAGGTACCGTAGGGTTGCAAGCACGATGGGAACTGCAGAATTTTTCTAGTTTTAAAACTTTTTTTCTTTTAATAAGCTCTGCTTATGTAGCAATATAAACACTAGCCTGGTTTCCAGAAGGCTGTTTGCAGCAGGATGCTTAAGTGAAGAACCTCTTAAATTCAGAAAGAGACATACAAATTATACTGAGGATGCAGTAATACAAATGATCCTGAGGATACAGCAATCCCAAGAATGTGGGAATTGCAGACTTCTACCCCGAGCAGGTAACTTACTGAATTTCAACACATGAGAGAGGGCTATCAGATAGAATAAAGTTTAGTTGGGGGACCCATCCTATAACAATGAAAAATTTTTTTCTCTTCAACCTACCAGGAGATAACAGGGAGACTAAAGTTGTTTAAGTCATTTAGGTGATGTGAATCACAGGTCTTTTCATGTTTATGAAATTAATATATGAAATGAAACATGTAAAGAATTTTAAGATACATTCATGTATTTGACTATCATAGTAATCTTAGTTAGTTTTAGGTCTTTATTCCATATCTAATTGATATCTTGAGTCTCCATAGCATCCTGAGTTACTCTCAGACACATATATAAATATGAACTGATTTTTGGCTCATGCAAAAGAGCAGAATTTATTTTTTTTTAAACCGTCACATTTCTATTATGTATTAGAACCGTGATTACTTACTTACTATAATAAGTACTTAGCTGAACTATAGTTGAACCAACTTAGAGAAAAATATTTATTAAAGAAACTTCACAATAAACAAAGACATAAAATGTTCCTCATCCCGAACAAAGTCTCTTGCCATAACCCCCATAGACATCTGGCTTTAGAGATGGTCAGAAGTTTTCCAGCAATACAACTTTTCATCAGAAGATACAGATTTATGGAGTGGGAAGGATTCATTAGAAACTTTCCAGGTTTTACAGACTTTCATCAAATTAATTTCTGCTGGTCTGTCCTTGTGTTAGGCATCTTATAAGCTGTGGCACCACTGGTATCAGGGTGCTCAATAAAACTAGCAGCCTTGACAACTCTCTTAGAATTATCATCTGCTGAAATCAAGCAGCACACCACCTTCACTAGACACCTGCGAGGTCAGGGAAGCCACCATTTCACAGAAAATTTGGAAATTTTATGTTTCTTTTCAAATTCAGATTTTCAAAAAATTAAATTTCCTACAATGCAGAAACACTGCTTTTTAGCCAGATCTGATAACGCTTGACCTTGCAGTGCACTGAACAGAGGTCCTGTCCAGAAACCATTACCAGGAAACTGCATTCAGTTCCCATTGATGCTGGGATTTTTGCCTGAGTAGGGACTTCAGCATTGAGCTAGAAAAAATACAACATCACTAAATCCAAATTAATACATCTGTAGAAGAACTATTTTAACAATATATCTTGCATCCACAGTAATTGTCGGGGAAAAGTGTCTATGAGATACAGCTTATCAGGTAGATCCCGGCCCTGGGACCCAAAACACAAAGGCTTAATTTCTAGTTTTAGGAATTGCTACTTTGTGCCTCTGTTTTCCCACAAGTAAGACAGGATAATGAGCTTTTCCTCTTTTATGAAGCATTTTAAGATCTACTGGGGTTACACTGATTAAGAAATAGTGATATTTAAAATAATGAAAATGAATAAGCCAGTGAATTAATTTGAATTTTCCCAACCTCCACACTTGGATTTTCTTTCTTACAGTATCACTTAATAATGTCATATATAAACAATATGTTATTATTATGATTTTTTAATATGGTCAATGCAAAATAAATTCAAGCCATGATCCCACACTGTTAAAAAAAACACTGATGGAAATCTGTCCTTAAACTGCACAAAACACTGCTCATCAAAAAAAATGGGCCAACAAACGTAATACTCCTGAAAGCGTGGAATTGAGAGACACAAATATGCGAACATCTACTCTAACCTACCCAGCAAGCACATCCTGAAGCATTTCTGCCTACAGACTCATAGGAATCGTTCTGCCTATCGCCAGCCTACAATTTCCTGAGGTATAACTCGGCCAGCATCCCCATTGAGAGCAAGCCCAGAAGCTGCTCCCTGCTTCTTCCTCCCATTTCCCTGTGCACATCTCCCTCTTGACCCATAAATTTGCATCCTTGGGGAGTTGGCAGGCGAGAAAGAACAGGGAAAACATTTGCTCGATCTTGCATTGATTTGGCTCAGAGTTATGTGTGTTAGGAAAGAGGGCACAGGGCAGCCTGCCCTGCCTGAATTCAGTGTCAGTTTTCCAAGTGCAGCCCGGTGTCCTTCTACAATTTGCTCTCTCACAACTCCGTCCCTCTCTTTACTTTTCAACTATTGCTGCATACCTCTGCTCAGAGCTCTGCATGATGACTTTTATGTCTCTCTCCTCAGAGAGACCTTGAAAAATCAGAGCCCATCAGCCTATCAGAAGTTTAGCCTATTTTTACTAATGTGCATTACCTAACGGTTCTCAATTATACTTTAATAGTCCCTTATGAGGGCTCTTATCAAAAAGTCTTTTGAAAATCCAAGTATGCTGTTTCCACCAGGTCCCCTGCATTAACACTGAAAAGAACTCTAACAAGGTAGAGAAGCACATTTTTTCCTTACAGAAGCAGTGCTGCTTTGATCCTGAGAAGCTATACTTATCCGAGCATTGTGCTATTCTATCCCTAATTGAACCCTCAATCAGGTTCCCTGCTATCATAATAAAGTTCACTGATCTGTAAAGCCTCAGATGGCCCCGAGGTTCATTTTGAAGATAAGCATCATGCTAATGAGTTTTAAGTTTTCAGGCCTCCTTGCTGTAAAGACTGTAATACATCCTTGTCAATGTTGCTCCTGTTTAATGCTTTGTTTGTTTTCAAATCCTTGGATGAGTATCAGTCCATGTGATTTACTGCTCCTGGGTTTCACAACTTGTACCACAGATAAATTTCTCCTTAGGAGATTCAGTCTGTTAAAGGCAACAATGTGATTTCAAATAAATGTGCCCTTTAAATAGGATTTTCCCCATGTTCCCCCATAAAGATTGATGCACAAGTGTACTTTAATTCCTCTGCTTATTCCTATTATAGCTGATAGAAAAGAAGAAAATCATAGGAGTGGCACTTTATTAAAAAATACTTTTTCCAATGTACCACTGTCCTAGGATATAACAAAACTCATGGTGAGATCATAGAGGAGAGTTCGCTTAGCAGGACTGAAGCCAGCAACATAAAACCATCCAGGTAATTTTCAACACTTTAATACTTGAGGGAGGAAGAACCTCACAGTTTGTCTGAATCCCCTCTGCAGGTGCCTCCTCTCCTCTGAGTGTAAAGAGAGCCCAAGGCAACTCCTAATTTAAATGTATCAATCAAATTCCTTAAAGAAAGAGAAGTACAAGAAAAAAACCCCTCCAAAGATTAATTTGGAGTTCCTCGGTCAGGCTCCTGCTCTGAAGAGCATCTTTGTCTTCTCTAAGAGCCCACTGCTTTCACTGGCTGTGGACCTTCCCAATGCACCCAGCTGCATCAGCTCCCCAAAGAACATGTTCCTGTATATTTAGGAAAGCAGTGCTATGTCACAGTCTTCTGGACAGAGAGTCTCCTTGTTTCCCAAGGTCGATTTTTTTTGCTGGAAGACTCTCATAATGTTGTCCAACTGTCAGCATTTTTAAGAACCCCTTGGTCTGAATGTAGTTTTGTTCATAGTGAGGTTGCACAGTTGGAGAGGAAAATATGAGCTGAAACAGTGACACCACTTTTGAACATTAAGTGGAAGAAAGGCATGATCTTTTGTCCATAAATAAAAATTATGTTAATTTTCCCTTTGAAAACATCTGGATGTCCACACTTAGGAGGTAGGACCTGGGAAATCTAGGGGGTGGGAGAGAACTGACTGGAGATGGTAAACCTGGCTGGTGCTCTTTCCTGTCTTAGGGAATATTTACTCAAATTTGATCAAGGAGTATAAGGCTTTGATGAATTATAATTTTCATACAGTCAGGAAGGATTCAGTTGCTTGAATTGTAAATATAATTGCCAAGAAGATTTGGATTTTTCAACCTAAGGATACAGATTGTTGAGCTCACTTACTGAATATACAGGCTGGACATATTCTGGGCATGGATCGACGTTGTGCAAAGGCAGAAACTATTATTTGTCATGTCAGTATCTCCCAACATCTGCAAATGAAGTGCACTGAATACAAGAGGGTGGACTCCTAGCTACAGCAGGGGACTGTTGCCCTGAGAAACTGGATCAGCAGCTGACTCAGCCCCTGTGCTCCCGTCGCCCACTAAGCAAACTGCACAGACCAGACCTTTCAGAGCCACTAATGGTGTATATTTCATTTTCTGGCTGGCTGAGCTTGCAGTGCCGGGGCACTGATTTGTGTACATGCTGCGTCAGCTGGAATCAGTGATAACTCCGATCAGAGCACATTAATTGGAGATGCTCAAAATGTTTTGGCACGATGACACTTTAGCCAAGTCAAAATATTGCACAGGTGGCTTTGATGATCCTTATTTTGAGGAAAAATAGAACCTGTTGGTAAGGGAAAAAGCACAGAAGAGTAGCAGGAGGGTCAAGTCCCCACTCTGCCAGATTCGAGGTAATCATACACGCATGGAAAGCTTTGCTTTGAAGCAGGCAGTTGAGCAGGGATGTAAGCCTGAGGCTATGTCTACACTGGCAAGGGGTGCAGCATGATGGGGATGAATGTCTAGAGCAGAACAGCTAGTGCTGAGGGACCAAAGCGGGTGTTTCCAGGGTTAGCACTCATCTGGTTTGCTGGACTGAATGTCTACCAGCAGGTTGGAAAGCATCAGGTGTTCTCCAAAGCACCTTTAGCACCTCCAAGCACCTCCTTTAGCTAAGTTTCACCCAAAAGGAATTCATTCAATGACAATGATAAAGAGTCACTTCAGCTTCCCTCTGACCAAAACTGAAACATTAACGTGTATGTACCCAGAGCCTCTGACGTACCAAGCTTGTGGTCTGCCAGGAAATAGTTTTACTTTTGCAAAAGAGTTTTCTACTCAGTGTAGATTGGAAATGAATTAAAAATGTCAAAAGGTTCTCTGCAACAGAGCTGTTGGCATGTGAGTAGTTCTACTCAGTAAAACACGCTGGTGCACATCATGAAGAAAAACATTGTTCTGTCTCTCAAGATGGCATGGAGAGTCATTGAGATGTTTGACGTTCAACTCTCTGACTTGATTCCCCATTTGAAAATGAGAAATGTGGTATCTCCTAACCTCAAAGAAGTGTGGCAAAAACTAATGAAAGTATTCGCATACAGTATTGCTGAGGGGAAAAAAAGAAAGTTTGAAAAAAGTAAGATAATATTCTGTAATGAATAAGATCACTTACTGGGTAATGAAGGAAAGATGAAGTATTTACATTTTTCTGTTAAGAAAGCATCATTTCTTCTGCATGGAGGTAAAGACTAGGGCCTACAGAAAACCAGTACGTGACAGTAAGCTTTGGAATGGTATCGTCTGTATATACTACATAATTTTATAGGAAATAATACATAATAAGTTACATGCACAAGGAGACCAAAGACAAGATAACTATCATAATTGTGAAGTACTTAGATTTGCAAACTTAAAGAAAGTAATGTAGATTTTATAGTGTAAGATATCTATCTATCTATCTATCTATCTCTGTCTAAATCTCTCTCTACTAGTACAGCACACCAGTGGAGTGATATTTCTCCTGAGATATGTTTGCTTACCTATGAATTAATAAAAGGTTTAATTTTAAGAGAGTAGATTGGGGTGGGTGGGTGGGTAAGATGCCTCTGCCTATGTATGTGCAGGTACTTTTAGGGCTCAGCACCACAGTGTGGCTCTGGGTCCAGGAAAGCTGTCGTCCTGCTGCTGCTCTGACAGGCGGCAGCACCACAGGTCTCGTTCCCAGGAACAATCTGCCAGAGCTAGTTCCTCAGCAGGGTCTCAGTGAGAAAACAGTAAATTCAGACTGGTCTCTGAAATGAAATTCTGGAGCTACTATACAGCCTTATTCAGACGGATTTTTTTCCTGGGCTAGGTTTCTACAGAGGCCATTAAGCTAGCAAACTTGCCGTTCTCTGTGGCTCCACGCGAGCCCCAGGACACCCATCAGAAAATGCAGACTTCTGTAGCTATCTCCAGCTGCAGGCTCCCCCATGCCAACCCCTAACACGCTGGGATGTGCTGATTCAGAAGCAAGGCTGGTTCTGTGGAAATTACAGTTATGGAGGTTTGTTCAAATCCAGAAAATGAGATCTTAGAGAAGTGAGCTTTGCCTGAGTACCTTGGGAGGCTCAACCAGGTAAGAGTTGCTTAAGTAAGCAAACAAAGACAACATAAGAACAAGGCAATGAACATATTTAAGTGTGAAATTAGAAGAGTGTAATCCTAACAGGAGTGAGCTTGAGGAGTCATGAAGACTAAAATACCAAGCAGTTTTAAACTAGATTCGAATAGCTTTTTGAAAGGCACCGGGTGGCAGGGGTGCCCTCAGAGCAGAGGAGCAGATTGAAGGGGCCGTCCTGCCTGTGTTTCCATTCCCAGTTTTGTTCTCGCCGTGAGCACCGTGGCTCGCTTTCCCAGCCTGAGAACAGGAGTTAACGCTCCCTCCAGTCCCTCAAGGGTTTTGCTCGCTGAGGTTGTTATGTGCTTTGACAGTCTCTCAAAGGGAAGAGTACTCTAAAACTATCAAATGCTGCCAAAAATACAGTACGTGTTTCTTTTCACAAACTCTCAGCTTAATTCAGGCCTAAATAACAGCTATTCAAGTGTCCTCTAAATGTGAATGGGACTGAGGATTTCATTTTTATCACTACAGAGCACTAGGCATTATATTAAACATTGGCCAAGCTGTCTGCAATGCAAAACCTTCCCCAGTAGAAGTACAACTTAAAGCACAAACTCCTGGGTCTACCTTTAACATTATGAGAATCTAAGTGAAACATGGGAAATCTATTGAGGGAGCTAAAATATTTGTGCCCCACACAGCGTGTCGGAAAAATCCTCACTTTTCCCTCAAATGCAGTTGTTTCTGAAATGCAAGGCTGGAGAAGAGAGCACGGATACACAACAGTGAAGACAAGCCTATTCAAAACTGGGTAGATACTTTGTGATTATCCAAGTTCTAGACAAATCAGGCGTAAAGTCTGGATCAGTTTAAAAATATGTAAGGATCTTGTTTTTCATCAAATGTGACAAAGATCCTGATTCTATTTCTTACTTGAAGAATTGGCTAGCAGCCCTCAAACCTCATGATGATGTATTGATTTAGTGCTTAGTGTGAATGAAAAAATATGAGACGCAATAGATAAACAATTCTGTCTCCTGTCATTAGCATTGGTATCTTGAGAACAAGGACAAATGCTACAAATGCTGCAGAAGCAGGCAGAAACAGTGACAGTAGCTTCTATCCAGACAGTGATGCTAATAACAAAAGTGAGGTTGTGGTCACCCAGACTGCTATGCATGCTAGACAGGCCCATGGGGGAGCTTGAGCAGCTACTTGAGTCACTAGTCTACCCTGAAAATTGTGCTGCCACATCTTCACTGCTGCCTAGCCAGCGATACTGGGTATATCTGTCTTTACTGTAGTCACGCATCTTGTTACAACATTTTTGGGAGCCTCCAAGTCAAGTACTGAGGTCCTTTGTTTAAAATGTGCAATCTGCTCCTTGAAGTACAAATGGTACCTTAAGAAGAGAACGCCAAGTAAACAATTGGCCAGCATTCCTGGAAAGATACAGACAAACCCATAAAAGTTTACCAGCATGATTTTGAGGATGGTGTACCGGAGGTCCCACTGGCTTCAGTCCCATTGACTGCATGAGACTGCCCAGAACCACCTGTATCGGAGCTGGCGTGTCTCTCTGAAATGACGAAGTTTTTGCTACAACAAAAAATACAACTCCAGAGTATCCTGGGACAATTTATGCTGCTTTTTACACAGCTAATTCACTACAAGATTTCCACTGAGACACCACCGAGGCTGTGATCTACAATCAATATTACTGATTGTTGCCTGGTTTCTGGCCTGTGGCTAGGGTCCATGGAAAGAAGGAAGACCTGGTGGGCAAAAGTTGTCATAAAAAGCCTGTAATTCATAAGTATTGTCAAAAGCAAATGGTCTGAAAGCAAAAAGATATTCCTATGCTTGTTTTCTTCCCATGTTGTCACAGATAAACTGAAGCCCAGATGACTCAGGGCTATCACAAATGTCTGGAGGCGTATGCAATGGCTGGGGGGGCTCCTGCAGTCTGGGGTGCTTGTTTCAGGGCCTGAGGCAGGAGTATGTGTCAGTACCAAGTCAAAACTGGCCAGATATTGCCTCAGGCAGTGGTTCCCGCTTTGGACCAGGGACTAACACCAGGATCTTCCACCTTTGCGAGTGTCCAACAGCTGTGGAGTTGGGTCTCAATCTGGCTTGTTGGACACGCGTTGCACGCACTCCCATTAGGTATGGGAGAAAAAGGTTCAAGCCTCCCCCCTTGGTTGGTGTATTTAATACTAAGTGAAATCTCAAGAAAGACCTCGTTTTATCCCTGCAGCTGCCTCAGGGTTGGGACACGCCTGCCATATGGCGCACTGAAGAGCCATCCAAGTATTTTGAGTACCATCTAATTGCTTTTAATCAGCAACGAAAAGCCAACATCAAAAGGCCTCCCTTAGAAACAGAAAAAACTGAAATCTCAAATCATTTCCTACCCAGACCAAAGTGTAAGACTGCAGAGCTAGAAATTGGACTTTTTTCTAGGCTGAGTTACTGTGCCATCATGCAAGCTTTAAGCAGTTGGGTTTTCTCTCAAGGTGACTGTGCAGAGGGATCCTGACCAAGCTGTAACAGTATTCACAGGCACAGAAGTTAGTGATGTGACAGCCATTAATACTGCTTAAACCTCAGATTTACAGAAGGATTTTCTTCTCTGTGCTTCAGTGCCAAAATTCACTGGATTCTTCTTGTGTAACTGATTATGACAGGCATTGCTGACAGCTCTATCAGACAGATAAGGGCACTTGAAACTTTTCTGCGCTATTTCTAAGGTCAAAAAGACCTTAAACTGTGTACTGGCCACCTACAGAGAGGATGAGGTTTTTATTTTTGAAAGGACTGCAGGCTGCTGATCACCTCCCAAGGGACAGCCACAAAGCCTCGTAAGGGATGCAACTCCTTGTGAAGTTTTGGGGGTGGCATTACCTGCTAACAGCAGACATCCCAAACTCCAGGTACTGCCAGCTGCCCAGAAGCCTTTCGCTTCACCTTTAAAAAAAAAAAAAACAAACCAGCTACAGTGTCATTTTGCAGAAAGGCAAAAACTACATCCATGAGCAAACTTGTTCAGACCCAGTATGGCATCATGTCTGTGTGGCTGTAAAGCACAGATCAAGTGCAGCAGCAATTAAAGTTGGAGGGGGAGGAAGAGGTCAGTGGACCAGTCGATAATCAGTGCACCGTCTCCCCACAGCTGGCTCACAACGCTTCTGCAGCTTCTTGCTTAATTAAGGTTTGGAGTTTTCTGTAGTACACTTCTGCCATCTAGAGGCTTTCCTGCCCTTCTGAAAATCTCCTCTACCAGCAGGGATTTTTTCACTTCTATGTCCCAAATATCCCTCATCAGGTATCAAGCCTCTGATTAAAGGATGGTAAGACTAAGTCTGATGTCGCATATGACTAAACTAGAATTAAGAAGAGGTTGGGAACGGGGAAGACATGTCGTGAATCACAGCTTTCATGGGCTGCAGATTTTATCGCACAGTTATATTTCATAATAATGCCTCTGCAATAAAACATTTTGGAGCAAGGGGGATAATACAGGAGACCTGAATCAATACCTAGATAAACCATTCTAAAAAACCCAGTGCAAGATAGTGATATTTTTTAACATTCTCTGAAACTGGAAAAGAAAAATCTTTATGTTTATTGCCCACAAAATAATTTGACTTATAATGAAGATTGACCCTGTGATTAATTAATACAAACCTTTTACAAACTGCATTGCTAGAACGCCACAGTTAAACATCCCTAGGCACTAAAAGTATGGGGATTTACATGACAAATCCTTCCGTTCACCCTGTCACGCAGCAATCCACCCCACCTGGTTAACTTTGACCCCCAATGCTTAGAACATCTTTCAGCATCCCCAGCTCTTGATGTGAGTCTCAGATATTTCACAAGAGGGAAGACAGTCCCATTAGCTCAACTACATATGGCCCTGTAAGCTTTAAGCACCCCTGCTATGCTCGGCCAGAGCCTCTTCTTCCTCTCTGGGTAAGGAATCACCCAGTTCTCCACCAGGAAAGAGAGAGTTTGCAGGAGAAAACGGACTGGGAGAGGTGAGTGTGGCAGCGTGAAAGCCCCGAGATGGGATGCAAATCAGGATTTAGGATACATGTTTGCACTGCAGTGTGAAGGCTGCCTCAAGGTTGCCTTTAATAGCAGACTCTCCACAGCTTTAATGGCAAATAGGAAAGCTTAGCTCTCAGCTACAGGCTGTGTTTGTGTGCCAAGTACATCTGGCAGGGTGTTGTCAAGCGTACTCAGAGAGCTCGTGTTAAAGGCTGTGAGATACCAGCGTGGTCTGAAGGCAAGTGGACCATGAGCCAATAAGCTCACGGTTGCTCTTGTGCATCCATCAAATCCACCCACCCATCAAATGCAACGCAGTGTACTCACTCAAGTGTCAGCCGCCTCAGCCTAAAATACGACCCCAAAGTTCATGTTCAACAGCTGCCACTCACTTAAATCCTGAAAGTTCACCAGGGAGGTCTGGAGCTGCCTGGAGCTCTGTGTCTGCAAACCCCCAGCTCCTGCTGAAGCCCTGCTTGAACCCCAAATCTGTGGCGGAGCAGCGTCCAAGTCCTCTCAGCACCCACAGCCATCAGCTGTGTTTGGCAAATACCTAACTCACAACAACAGGATCAGCCTGCAAACAACGTACGGTTGCAGATTTGTTTTCTTAACAGAATGGGTGGAGGAGATTGAAGTTTTAATGTAGCGTTGTTTTAATGCAAACTGCATGCTGAGGCGCTGACTCGGGAAGCCGTATCAGTCCATCGCGCATCTTCCCAGGGGCATGCTCTGAGCACTGAAGAACAAAATCTCTCGGCGCCTGCACTTTGAAAGCGAGCTCTGCTCTGCTTTTGAAAGAAGAGAAGCCCGTGTTCACTGTTGGGAGGGAATTCTGGGACCTGGACCCCAGGGTGCCTCCTCACAGGTGTGGCTCCAAAGGGGCAGATTTGGGGAATATCCCTGTGTTAACGGTTCTTGCTGGCTTGTCCTGCTTTCCTCCCTGCTCTGCATATGTCCCATTCAATAACTTTTCAATAAGTGTATGGGATTTATATACCTTAATACTGAATGGTGGCTTCAACTCCAAAGGCTAGGTAAGTCCCAAATAATCACCTACCATCCAGGACCTGCAATCCAGGTGAAGTCTTTGGTGGCCTGAAGGAGGACTCTGAGCCCTTTAGCTATTTCTGCCACCCAAGAAATCAGATACAGACATCAGGCATAAGCAGTGCCCTAACTCTGGAAAGAGCTCAGAGGCAAACATGGAGAGAGCAGAGGAGCACGGGGGTGGCAGAGTCCGAATTACCAGCGTGCTCCCACGGCCCTGTGAGAGCTGCTCTCATTGTACGTCAGCCCCAAGCCAGCTCATGCTGGGGAGGAAACGCGTGTGCCAGAGAAAGACCTTGCTGGCGTTCATGTGGTAGTGGAGGCCAGGAAAGGTTTATCAGGACAAAGCACACCCGTTCCAGTGGCCACAGGGAACAGAGCCCCTGAGTTCTCCCTCTTGTGAAGACACCAGGGACTCCTCGGTGAGTGGCTAAACTCACCTACTTCATCAGCCTTTAAAGAATTTCCTGTGGTACAGGGCCACCTCCCGATGCCCAAGGTCTGACTCTACCTAGTGCTTTAAAGTTTTAGGAAAAATCGACTTGCACCTCGGTGAGATAAGCACTTCAGCTCTTCTGCCAAGCGGGAATCCCATGGCTGTTGTCCCAGGAATAAAGGCCATAAACAATCAGTAGAAACGTCCTGCAGAGAAACCTTTTTGTTCAGTGCTCACAGAGCAGCTAACACAGTGGGATAGCAGCAACACAAATCATCATTATTATCATCCTTAAAGACAGAGGGAAAAAATACCTCAAGACACAAAATTGAAAAGGGAAATATACTTTCCAGGTCAGCATTGAAACCAGACGCTGCCCTCGAGTGTGTTGTGATTTAACCGAGGGAAGTTTTTATCCTGTATGTTATAAAATACACAGCAAGATGTGACTAAACAGAACCCAAATACAAAATTCTCTGGGGAAGCAGGAGAAAGGCGCTGTACTAGAAACAGCAGCTGAAGACAATTAATTTGGTTTCAAAACCTATATTCTGCTTTTTAAGTATTAATGTACTGAATTGTACTGTTGTCACTAGTATTGATTTGAATTGACTACTTTCAATCAAGTGATTGATTCAAATCAGTAGTGGTGACAATGACATAATTCAATATGGTAATTTAAAATACCAAATATTAAAAGAAACTGAAATCTAAATCTATTGACTCCGTTTGGTGACATATACAAAGATCTGTGCGTGACATCTGTACAAACAGCACTGACAAAACCCAGCTGGAAGGTTCTTCCTTGCCTGACTTCAGTCCAGCTTTAATGGCATTCCCAGTCCTGTTGAGATGTCATGTTCCTATTCAGCCCCTTGGGATGGGTTGCCCTTCCCTGTGTCTTCCACCAATTTCCTTCATACAGGCATGACCATGCATGGCCATTTCTCATTCACAATCAAAATGCTAGCTTAGGTTAGGTACTGTGACATGTCAACAGGTTCTTCCTAAACTCCTCCTGTTATTAAGCCTTGGAAACTAATGATGTCCCATCTGAGGTCTCATTCCCTTGAATAACCACACCTGAGATGAGCTCGATCCCTGCTTTTGCATCTCTATTGCATGCCAGGTCCTGCCTGGAACAATGTTAGAGGTACAGAGGGGATTTGAAAATTCAAGGGAGGTTGGTCTCTGGGGTGAAGCACTGCCAGCACCCGGGTTAGAACAAAGCTCACATCGAATAGAGTGGCATAAAGAAAGGTGAGGTGTGTTTGGTACTGCTGCCTGGTTTTCACATTCCTCATCTCAGACCCAGTTCTTCCTCCTGTGTTTGAAACTGGAGGACCAGGGAGCCATCAGGTGGAAAAGGTCAAGAACATCACACCCCGGTGCCATTGGTCGATCCAAATTCAACAGCCAAAGCAGATATGATGATTTAAATGAACCCCGTGCTTAGGAACAAATTACACCAGAAAATATATTACAGGCCCTGCTCTTACATTTGATGAACTGTATATCTATTGATTTAAAAATATATTTTTCTTTCTCATTATCACTTAAATGTATGGGATAGTGACTGATTCATGAAGCAGTTTCTTTTAAGTCTGCTGATAATTACTTTTATGTAATGAATAAGGTCCAGGTTCAATAAAAGACCCATCTGGCTTCATATAATAAATTGATTTTACGGGGCTGCTGTGAAGCGGAAGCCAGAGAGAGTTTTTTATTGAATCTAGGCCCAAACACGATATATCACAACTCTCATTTTCAGCTTATTTCATCTATTAATAAAACTCCATTTAATTTCCTTGGATATTTTTCAAAAGGTTTGTCCTTTATCCTCTTTGTCATAATTAGCACGGAGGGTAATTAGTTTTTACATAGGCGTTCTCCTTCATCTAGATACAAGTCATCTAAATTATTTTCATTTGCTTATGGAAATGAGAACACCACGTTTTTATTTCTCCTTCAATTGCTCCCTGGCGATTACCTTAATTGGAATTACTATTTCTATACCGCTGTTGCAGGGTTTAACTCTTCAGGAACTGTTGCAGTGGACAACGAGCCTGGAGCCTTCGGTGGATAGCAAAAGAACTGTCTCAGCGTGGAGCTAAACCCTCCAGCTGCATGTCAAATACTCATGACAAGATTTTGAAGGCCACGGGACCCCCGTGACTCTGCCTGGACCCCTGTGAGTGGCCAGGGGTGTCACTGGGGAGGGAGCGCAGCTCTGTGCCCCTGTATGCTGCCTTGGGTGAGGCAGTTGGGGGTAACCTCCACGTCGTGATGCCCAGACTGGCGTCCCACCACCGGCTCGTCCTCCTGGCTCCATGACGGGAGACCACGAACCCTGAGAGACAGCGATCGCTCTGCCTGCCTCAAACCCATTGCCATAGTAACTGAAACCTTTTGGATGCCCCCGCTTGCAGCTCTGCATCTGTAAACACAAGCAAGAGTGGAAGATGAGTGAAGCAGTAACGCTTCGCCCAGCAAAGGCTCACCTCCACCACAGGGCTCACCTTTCCCTTCAAAGGACTTTCAAAGGGAGGTGTCCATATTGCTGCTAAAATGCTCTCTTTTTGTTTGTTTGCTCAGGAGGGTTGTCGTAAAAATGAAAAAAATATATACATATATACCTGCAACTAATAGATTTCTATATAGTTTTTCATGCAATATAATGTTACACAGAAATCTCTATTTGCATCTAATAAATGTATATTTTTCTAAAATGTCTTTTCTTTGGGACAATATTTGCATGAAAACATAAATTAATAGAAGATAACATTAAATTCATATTAAACTATAAATGGCAATAAAAAAGAATTATAAAATATTATTATTTATTTAGTAAAAATAACATTTAAATTTTTATTCCACTTTCTGAATCAAACGGGATAAAAGGCATTCAGACCATAAATTTATTCCTCTCTCCTTCTTTCAATATGAAATGAAAATTTCTCTTTCATCAAAAGTGATGTAAAGAATTTTCAGATTTCACAAATGTTTTTCTTTCATTACAACTATTTTTAATTCATTACTAATATTTCAGGGACGCTAACTCCTCAGATTGTTGTCAGTATAGTTTTGATGCTGCCTTGGATTAATCTCCATGGAGTTCTGCAAACTGGGCTCTCAGACTCTCCAAGAGAGTGGGAAGGTGTCTGGAATACAGGGAAGATGAAACGGAAAGTAAGAAATAATTTAGCAATTATTTTTCACTTTTTAAAAGAATAATTTGTTTTAAACAACATGAGATACTACACGTGTGGGATACCTGTAATCTGCCATTTCAGAATAAGTATTATTTAATCTTAAATGTCTCCAGGACTGCTTACTTTCACCCTTACTGTGGAGCACATTGCCTGAGACTTACCACAATCACATCTTGTTGCTTTTTTAATTCTTGGATTCAGATGTGATCTGGTAGGGCTTTTAAAAGACCTGAAAGCTTATTCAAAGTATTTTGATTAATTACAAAGCAGCAAGTAACTTTCTGTTCCGGCTGAATAACACAGACAATAAAATGTTCCTTAGTATGACTACATTTAATGTCTATTTGACATCTTTATGTCACAGACTTAATGGCATCTTTTCTTTAATATTAAGGTCATTAGAAACACGCAGCTTGACCATTCTCACATCAGGAAAAACACTTGCAAAGTTAATGTAGTAAAACTGGGCGTGCAAGAACAAAAAAGACCCATAAAATGAAGCACAAAATTAAAAACCTGGGCAAGCACATCAGCTCTGTGTGTGTACCCAAGGACATATCTAAGAAAGGAAAAGGCTTTCCAGCTGGCGGCTGCTATTAACCCTGCAGCATGGGACAAAACTTGCTGTCATGCATCTGCAAACGTTCTTACATGCCCAACAAATGGAAACCAAGTTATAAATTATTGAATCCCATAAACTTTGCTGCTGAGGAAGCAGAAAAGCCCCCGATTTCAAATGTATGAATGATTTCAGATGTAACACTGAGGGCGGAAAACCACTTGTAAACAGGTGGAATCTCAATAAGGAAACCCACAGAGATACAAACGTGGCGAATGTGGGATAACAGCTCGGAGTCACCCCTCAGAGCCAAAAGCCACTTTGCAGACTTGTCTGCTTATCATTTAAAACGAACAAAGCCAAACAAACCTCCAAAACCTGCCCTAGGTATCAAATATTTAAGCTGTGTAATCACCAGAATATCCTCCTCTGGGTTCCCGCACGTTGCTTCAGGGATCAATTAAAAGCACAACATCTTCCTTCCAGTCCTGCAGGTTTCATCCTCTCAGCCACTGGGACTCAGGGGCTGCCAGCTGCCAAAAGTTCAGAGCCGAATACTGAATGAGCTACCAAGGGCAAGAGGGTGGCAAGAGGGGAAGGAAGGTGAAAGAAACCTGTTTTCTGCAATTATTCACACAAGTGAAGCGCTTTAATGTTCATCTTCAGAGCTAGAATAACTAGTGACATGGGCGACGATGGCGTGGTGCAGTAAGGACCAAGGAAGGAAGATACACTGGGCTAGCATACAGCCAGACAAGTCCATAATGTGTTGGGTGAACAATTGGCTGATGGGTCAGGGCTCAAAGAGTTATAGTAAATGGCGTTACATCAGGCTGGGGGACAGTTACCTGTGGAGTTCCCCAGGGCTCAATTTTAGGGCTAGTGCTCTTTAATGTTTTTATAAATGATCTGGACACAGGAACTGAATGTACATTAAGTAAGTTTGCTGATGATACTAAACTAGGAGAAGCTGTGGAATCCCTCAAAGGTAGAGAGGCCTTACAGAGGCATCTGGATAGACTAGAGAGCTGGTCAATCACCAGCCATATGAAACTTAACAGAGCAAGTGCTACATCCTCCACCTGGGATGGGGTAATCCTGGTTACACAAACAAACTGGAGGATGAGAGGCTGGAGAGCAGCCCTGTGGAAAAAGATCTGGGGGTTTGGGTTGATACCAAGTTGAATATGAGTCAATAGTGTGCCCTGGCAGCCAAAAGGGCCAGCTGTGTCCTGGGGTGCATCAAGCATAACATAGCTAGCAGGCTGAGGGAGATGATTGATGGCACTGGTGTGGCTCCACCACACATGAGTACTGTGTGCATTTTTGGGCACCTCAATATAAGAAGGACATCACACTATTACAGTGTGTCCAGAGGAGGGCAACCAAGACAGTGAAAGGTCTCGAGGGCAAGACTTACAAGGAGGAGCTGAGGTCTTTTGGCTTGTTCAGCTTGGAGAATAGAAGGCTGAGGGGTCTACAACTTCCTCAAGGGGGGCAGACAAGGAGGAGGTACTGATCTCCTCTCTCTGGTGACCAGTGATAGGACACAAGGAAATGGAGTGAAGCTGCATCAGAGGAAGTTCAGAATGGACATTAGGAAAAGGTTCTTCACTGAGATGGTGGTCAGTCACTGGTACAGACTCTGCAGGAAGTGGTAGTGGCACTAATCCTGTCAGAGTTCAAGGAGCATCTGGACAATGCTCTGAGTCATATGGTTTAGTTTTAGGTAGTCCTGCAAGGAGCAGGGAGTTGGACTTGATGATACTTATGGGTCTCTTCCAACTTGAGATATCCTATGATTCTATGATTCTATATGGGTGGAACAGCTAGAGAGACCAGCTTGCTACCTACTGCACCTGCCTCAAGTCAGACAATCTGAATAATTGGTACCATTGCAGATGACAGCAACGGATCATTCTTTGTCAAACGTTACATGTCTTAAACTCATGGGTTACTTCATAACTTTATTTTCAGACAGTTTATTTTCTGATACTTCTAAAATGTCACAAGTTATTTCAATACATGACAAAATCTACCATACCCAAAGCCAATCAAGCATTCAGTAGTTCCATTTATCTTCATGGAACCCCCTTCACACAGGTGCATCTCTGCACACTTCATAACAAAAATCACTTTCTATGGTGGTATCTACTAATGAATCTTCTTTAATTGCCGACAGCAGGATAGGCAACATCAGTTTCTTCTATGAAGCCATATCCAGCTGTTGCTCATTCTTCATAGTTGCTAAAGCAAATGGCAAGCACAGCAGCCACAATGATCTGGCACATCAAGTTTAAGCTGGTGTCAAGTTTAAGCTGATGTTCCAGGTAATTTTCCTGTTGCAGCTAATTTGATATTTTCTTGCTCATGACCAAAAGCTTGTTGTTCCATAGATTTTTGTATGCTAACCTCACAGTGTCAGGAATGCTCTAGATGGTCAGTGAGTGCTAAGGCAAGGGGTAATGTGCAGTTTTTAGGGGATAGGTGCATGTACATGAATGGCTGGATAGGAAACCTTTAAGGCCCACCTCCCACCCCAGCCTGTTGCTCCATATACCTAGAAAAATACATAGACATATAAAAAATGCAACTGATTGCTGCTGTGCAGGATAAGTCCATTAAAAAAACCCAAAGAAAAAGAGGCATACTTTGGTAAATCCTAATGTAAAATTCATATACTGTAATGCATGAACAGATTTGAGTTACTACATAATACAATAGTAATGTCCATGGCCTTTTAAAGATGATCTTGTTTCTTCTTCCCTCCTTTGCTAGTTCAATTATTTATCTCTCTGACCCAGCATTTTAATTTCTTGTGGTCTTCCCTTCTGTCGTACTGCTTTATGCAATTCTATTCCCAGTTCTCCATGCTAACTTCAGTAATTACCATTCCCGCTTCCCCAGTTTTCTGCAATATAGAATCTGCATTTTCATAGATAAATGAAAAAATTAAAAATCTTGGAATACATTTCTTGCTCTCAAGGAAATCAGTACAGCCATGCAAGTTTTAGAAATGTAGACAGAAAATTACTAAGAAGAATTTTCAGTCAATTATTTCAATATTGCTGAAGTAGTCTTCTCTCTTTTTTCTTAATTATTTCTAATATATAGCCATATATAAAATAACCATTTTGAGGAGCTTGATATAAAATATTTTGCCTCTGCCAGAACATGATGTTTCAATATTTTTCTTTAAAAAATTGAGCAACCAATTGTGCTGGGATTTGCTGGGGTAGAGTTAATTTTCTTCACAGTAGCCAGTACAGGGCTATGGTTTGGATTTGTGCTGGAAACAGCGGTGATAACCCAGGGATGTTTTCCTTACTGCTGAGCAGCGCTTACCCAGAGTCAAGGCCTTTTCTGCTCCTCACCCCACTCCACCAGTGAGGAGGCTGGGGGGGGCACAAGAAGCTGGGAGGGGACACAGCCAGGACAGCTGACCCCAACTGACCCAAGGGATATCCCACACCATATAACGTCATGCTCAGCATATAAAGCTGGGGGAAGAAGAAGGAAGGGGGGGTGTTCAGAGTGATGGTATTTGTCTTCCCAAGTCACTGTTACGCGTGATGGAGCCCTGCTTTCCTGGGGATGGCTGAACCCCTGGCTGCTGGTGGGAAGTGGTGAATGAATTCCTTGCTTTGCTTTGCTTGTGTGCACGGCTCTTGCTTTCCCTATTAAACTGTCTTTATCTCAACCCTTGAGTTTTTCACTTTTACTCTTCCAATTCTCTCCCCCATCCCACTGGGGGGCAGTGAGCCAGTGGCTGTGTGGTGTTTAGTTTCCAGCTGGGGTTAAACCATGACACCAATACATCTAATTAGCATTTTTATTTCCTCAAAGCAGCATTTTATGATAGAAATTATTGGCCAGTTCTAGTTATGCTTATTATTCCCCTGTTGGAGTGTTGTCAATAGCAACAGTAATTTATTCTCTTTTAGAAACCATAATCTGAACTTGAATACCAGGTATTAAGCCTGACCTACTCATGACTCACCAGGTGAAGCTGGAAAACATGGATGTTCTGTAATTTTCCAGGCCAAATCAAACCTCTTAGAAGTTTTCTGCTCTACTTGAGACAGATTACAAAATTCAGAACAATTCTTATTTTCCTCAGCTGTTTGCTTGCTTAATTGGCATCAAGTCAACTTTGTTTAAAATAAGATCTTGACATCAGAGAGCGGAAGGCAGAGATTGTATCTTGAGATTCTCATTGTTTCAAGGTTTGCATGGCTGTGTCCCATACAGACTTCAAGTTGGTTAGGAAAATGTTTAGCTCTGAAAAGCCTTTCATAGCTTGGGTCATGAAGAAGAGGTAGCTGCTGCTAATTAAAAAAAGAAATTAAACCCAGAGGCTTTGGCCTTCTTCACAGCAATGGGATTTTTCTTATATGCTGTTTCAGTGAATTTATTTTTATTGGGCTGCTTGTAGGCTGTTTGGTGATTTGCAGCAGGGTCCAGTCCACATCCCCCCCAGCCCTGTGGCGTGTCCCTGTCCCTCTGCCAGGCAGGGCTGAGCACCAGGTGGCACTCCCGGCTCACTTCTGCGGCGCTGCCCGCCAGGGTGGGCTGGCTTCTGGGGACATCTCCGGAGGGGCTTGTGGGGATTCTGCCCGGGCTGCAGACAGCACTGGTACTCTGGAAAGGTGATCAGATAGGAACCTCTGCTTTAATTCCGATGACTGCTCTATATTTATCTCATGGTGAGGCCACAAGATACACAAAGCACATAACTTGGAAAGACATATCAGTGAATAGGACTTGATAGTTATTATTACATTATTATTTCTCTTTGTGTTAGAGGCTCATCTTCCCTAGAGAAGAGAGAGGAGAGACGCACTAACAGTTTTCAGGTATGTAAGAAATTCTTACAAAAACAGCAGGGATACACTGCCCTTCGCATTCACCATGAATAGGACAAAAAGTAATGGGCTTAAACTGACATAAGGGATATTTTGGTTAGACAATAGATAAAATGCTGTACAAAGAGAGTAAAGCACTGGGAATGATTGTGCAGGATGGCTCTGGAGACCTCATCACACTGGTTTTCAGGAACAAGTGAGAATGGTTTAGGATGAAGAGCAGCAGGGGAAGGACTCGAGGGCTTCTCAGGGTCCCTTCTAGTGCTGTTTTCTATGATTAGATGAGATAAAGATTGTACTCAGGTACTCAAACAGTGTCTTGCCCAATGGTGCAGGCTGCATAAATCCAGATAAAATTCTCCATAAACACTCGGTAACTGTAGCTCTTCAGATCCAAACACTCTAACCGAAAGCTAACTGGGATATATCAATACTAACAGCGATCACCCCTTTGGATTGCATCCTGTTCACACCCTTAGAATTGACATTCAAAAGAAAGATGAGGGATGAAGAAGCATCTCCTTCCTTTTGTAAAGAATTTCTATCTTTCCCTTTGGAGACATTTCTTTTTAATACTTGAAAAGATGTGTCTGCCTGGTTGGCTTGGTTTGTTTCTTCAAGCCTTTCAAGCTTGGAAACAGACTTTGTTATATAGATGTGTAACAGTTTCCCACACCATGGGCTGGATAAGGATATCCATAAGGATAAAACTCACACTTGAACTAAAAGAGAAGAATCGTATTTCATGAACAATGTATTCTAACATTCCTACATATCACGTATGTGAACATGTTTCATATAATAACAAACATGGAAATAGTAAGATAATTTTCTGAACCTGATGAGGTAAAAGTATCTTCATTTCACTAGATGTAGCTGATGTTTCTGGATTGGATAGAAATTCAGGGTTAACTGAGAGAATAGTAAAGCCCTTATTTTTGGCATTATTTTAAAGGGGGGGAGTGTACATCCTCTTGAAACTTGGTAGAGCCTTTCAAACTGAGATCCTCACTAGCTTTTTCACACTATTGGTGACTTTTGTTAAATATGAGCCTAAATTTCCTTTCAGTGCAGAGTCTTCTCTCTTTTAGCACAGCGACCTTCCAGTGTGTGGGTCTTCCTCACGTGGAAACTTCCAGCTCCTGTGATGCCCCTTCCCTGTGTCGGCTGCTCCCTGGTACATCCAATTGCTGCCACATGCCCCCCGGAAAGAACCTGCTGTTGAGTATTTCTGTTTGGGCCTGTCTTCTCTTTAAAAATGACTGAACAGTAATGAGAAAAAATGATGTAATATGAAGCTGCAAGTAGGAAAATGATGCCTAATTTAAGGCACTGCGAATGCTGGCACTTCAAAATGCCTTCAAGATATTAACTAATCCACAGCAAAGTACATGAGATGGGTAGAGACTCTGATTTACAAGTTGTAAGCCCCAGACTACTTGGGTTAGAATAGTCATTCCAGGCTGTGTGTGCTCTGGTTACACTACATAGAGCTACACCGAGCGCTAGAAATCATGCCTGTATCTATCCACCTTTCATCTCTGCTGTCATTTTGGGAATATGTGAAACTCTCCATGGCGACATCCTCTTCATCATTTCTTTCCCTATGAACACACGTATGCAAGGAAGCACCAGCTAAAACTGTCTCCTATTGAAGGTGCCAAGTCTCATACGATGTGCCAGTTTTACACATTTTCTTGTGTGTGTGTGTCTAAGTTCACCTGTGCAAACCCATCACTTTTACAGCTTACTAGATGAGGAATCAGCTCGAGGTTGACTGGAAAGCTGTAATAATAATAATAAAAAAAGAACGGCATTTACTTTTATTATGAATAATACATGTTTCATTAAAATTCCTCTCATCTCTCAGTTCCCTTCTGGGTGGATTAACCATGTCACCCATGGAGATTGCTGATATGTTGGCTCTGATGTCCGAAGCGGGAAGAAATGGAATCGAGCAGTCCCAGGGAAGCACCTGACTACAGTAAAGTGGCAGATTACAGACATCCAGAGATTCCCCCATCAGATACTCTAACCAGCCATCTTGAAAATGGTTAATAAAAAGACTTGACAAGAAACCCACATTAGTATTTAGGTTTTAGAGAAGCAAACATATTTGCATGTATCCCTACAGCCATTTTAGTCTTAATTCTGAAGTTCCTACATTCTGGTACAGCCTCCCTCACTAACACTCCTGCATCTTTTAAGACATCCGTCTCTCTTTCTCACCTTTCTTAACACTAGTCTTTCCAATTATCACACAGATAAAACTGTAACAATTTTACAAGCAGCATACCAGTTAGGAGTTTTGAATATGTAAAAGTTACCCATATCCCTCACGGAATCAGTTTGCAAGGAGATGTAACATATTTTATTAGACCAGATGGTGCAATTAAGAAAAAAGGGAAGCCTGGATACAATGTAAAAATTGAACTTTTCCTATTTGGAGCAATAAATATGTTAGCTTTACTTTTCAAATCACTCGGGTCTTTAAATGCATTTTATCTTTAAATTCTGTAGAAATTAGAAAGTCAAAACTGGCATTAAATTTCTGATTTTAGTGGAAAGAAATGTGTCATCTGACCAAGAATGACATATTTTTATTCATGGATATTTTTCTTAATTTGCCATTTTTATTCAGATTTTCAAAGAAAAATTAAAATCTGCAGTAATTTAGTTTCTGTACAGCTCTGGCCCTGCCAACCCAACACCAGCAGGCAATTTATAGACAAAACCCACTAAAACTGAGAGGAAGCTGATTCTGCATATGAGGCTTAAACAATAAGTTCTATTTCAGATTACCTTGAGACAGAGTTAAAGCTATGGGTTGTTTTTGCTTTTTAACCAAAGCAGTGAAAGTTAAAGCAAAGAATCAGTAAAAGAACTAAAACCTGACAAATGGATTTTCAAACCTGTTTGCTGCAGAGGGGCAGGGGAGGCTGAAGAGGAGCAGACAAGAGTAGTAATAAAGCGGTAAGCCATGCTCTGAAATGCAAAAGGTGAATCACTTTTGTCGTCAGACAGCAAAGTGGTAAGGACAAACAAGACATTCAATAGCACCAAACTTCTCTCAAAAGTTTGAAAGATCTGAAAATTGATGGTGCTGTAAGATTCAGGCAATAAGAAACTGAGAATATTAAAACCAAACAAGAATAGAAGGCGGAGCAGCTTCGGATGACATTTTCAGAAATGCGTTTAATACGGGGAAGAGTCCCTTTGGACTAGAAAGTAACTAACATAACCTTTTAGAAAAAGAGTCAAGGGACCCGACAGGAAAATACAGAGCAGTCACATTCACAATCTACTTTCAGAGATCAAAAGGAAGAATAGTTAAAATAGCCAGACTTCTCTTGCCTTCAAATGCATCCTTTGTTAAGACTTCTTTGAAGATCCCCCTGACATGCTACTCAAGAGAGATGCATCTCTTAGCTAAGATGTCCTAGAGCACTTGATAACGCAGCCCACCAGCAACAAATGTCTAATGTGAAGAAAGAAGCATCAACAGATAAGGCAGAAAGTGGAACAATGGGATGAGAATAACAGGTTGTCATAAACAAATCCTTCGCCTGCTGAAAAGAATGCCTGCATACCTTAGAGATCAGCATTAGAGCTGGCTCATTGCTTTGTCAACAAGTCAAGAGAAAAAAAAAAAGAATTGGGAATGTTTGTGTGTCTTGTACAATAGCAGAAGGAAATGCATATTAAGGCTGAAAAAAATAAAGTATGTTAACACTGATTTACTCTCCAACATACCTCTCCTGGAAATGATACGCAAGGCATATTCCATCTTCTACTGCCAGAAAAATTACAGATAAACCCTACTGACATCAGCCAAAACAGTACAAATGTTTGCAGATGTCTCTTCAGAACTCAGCTAAGGTAGGCAGGTTGTGGTTTTCTATTTTTAGGGACAGATCCTCAGCTGACATAAGCTGGCACAGGTCTGCTGAAATCAAGATGGCAAAAGTTAAAACTCAGCACATAGTTAAGACCTTATTGTGAAGCACAACAGCAGTTCACGCTGCACACTGTTAAGACTTAAGCGGGAGATCTGCTGAAGACTCAGCTCTTAAATCCAGCTCTCTGGAGCTGCAGTCCAAAGACTTTACCTACAGTCACCATGAAGGTTGGCCTTAAAGCCATCGGTGTTAAACCTTTGCTGCTTTCATGGAGCCTTACATGACTCAGTCCCTCTTCAGTGTTATTTGCCCCTACTCCTGCATGCGCCCGCTAATCTTTTATACATCACAGCAATCTAAACTAGACCGTAAGTGGCTCAGTGCAGGGACTTCATCTCCTCATTTGTTAGTAAAGTGCCATGTATACCTTTAGTACTATATAAATAAATAATAGGGCTAACAAGGCTGACTCTATATATAGGGACTTAAAAGTCAGACAATCTTAACATCAATCTGCCACTTTATTAGCAGCCAGTGAAGCTTGCAGATTCCTGGCCTAATGTGCACACGCCAGCCAGTTTCAGTTGGCAGCTTAGCTGCAGGTGACAAAACAGCTTTTCTGACTTGCATAAAAATATGTGTGGAAGCACAGAAAACCCCAAGAAAATAATATCCACTGGAAAGAAAAATGATACAGGCTGACAAAGAGATTTAGAAACTGGGGGAAGGGGGGGGGGGGGGATGTATAAAGCCTGTGATGATTCAAAAGTGCAGAAAGATGTTGGATCCAGTGATGCTGATGGTGATGGATTGGGCATTTGGCAATATGCATCTCTTGTCGTTCCAAGCTGGTTGTCTGAATTCCTGTTCCCTTTGCTTTGTCTCTTTCATCTGAAATAATCTGTCAATACAGGGAGCATGGGAATGAAAACTGAATCCTTACCTGACCAGGACTGAAAGTGCACCGCCGGGAGAGGGAAGGGGCAAGCAATGCAAACGGGGGTGTGGGCTTTTGCCAGGTGCATCTCTTAAAAAATGCAAACATGTTAAACACCACAAATGGCATCCTTTGTTTAGCAGCAGATGAATTAAACTCAGGAATCCTGTTTCAAACTCCCAAACCCATCAGACTAAGGCCAGAACTCTCAGAGGTGGCTCGGCTTTCAGAATTACTGGATTTGAGGCTCTCTGACCACTAGCATACAAAAAGCTGGTACATTTAGAGAGGAGCACTTGGCATCTCCTGAAAGAGGTTTGAGGCTGGGTATATTATAACTGAACCAAACCACATCGTTAGTCCCCTTAAGATGTTCTTGAGACAGATTAAGCGTTTTATGGGACAAGATGGGGGAAGTGAAAGAAAGGCTGGGTAAGGTACAAGTGATGAGGCTGTTAAAAACAAAATCCTCGTGTCCCCATAATGAGTGAGGTAATTCAGGTCATTGGTCTCTGCGCCTCATCTATGCTAGATGGTTGTACTGAGGCAGTTTTTTTTGGATATTGCTTTCCCTTTGTATGCACATGGACTCTCTAGTGTGAATTCCACTGTGTCCTTGATCACCTCTCTGAAAATACTAGCTGTCATGTCAGGGTGATGTAGTGTTACCTACACACTCTCCTCTTCTTATGGTGCAAGAAAACCGAAGGACCAACAACGGCTGTGAAGACCACAGTGGGCAGCTCAAAGTGAAGTCCCCATTCCAGTGACAAGTGGCAGAGTTTAAAAGAGCTGCCAGTGACACACTGTAAAGGGAATGTTGCATTTAAGGACCCTCACTGGACTGCATGCTGCAGATAGGGACTGTCAGCTGGTTTTGTAAAGAGAAACACCTACAGTACAAGTAGTGAAAAAAACTGTTCCACAGAAAATGAAATTAAATGTAAGTACATGGCAGGGCAGACAGTGCCAGAAAACAAACAAAATGATATCAAAGAAAGTGTTCCTGTATAAAAATCAAATCTTACTCAGATATGAATCCTGTTAACTTCAGCTGATGCTGGAGTGTAAGGTTTTTCAGATGAAAGAAGGTTGCTGTAGACATTTCTGTAAATAGGTTCTGTTTTATCACAAATGAACTTAAAACGTTTCCACAGTTCTTTTCCTTTCACTGACTATTTTTTGACATCTTCACTCTCCTTTCCCTTGCCTGCAATTCACTCCAAGAACATAGACTGAGCAGCAAAGTGCCATTTCTCCTTTGGTATGGCAACCTTTCACCTTTGCGATCCTTCGGAGGACACCAAGTCTTCTGTTTAAATCACTAATCCCCTTTGGAGGAGGTCTTACTTTCTGGGCGGCTTCATCAGTCAGACCCACAAAGCAACTGCTCCTCAATTTATATTCCTTTAAATGGTGCTCCCTTATCTGTCATTGCCACACGGCACAGTAGGCCATCTTTGCAAGATGAGGGGGACAGTCTGTTTTGTCACATTCAGCTCTCTACTGCAATTAGAACCTGCTTGTCTGCTAACTAATCACACTTTGTCTGCCTCACAGCTACATTTTCACTTCTCCACTTTCCATACAGCCTTCAGATTAATTTCAAATCTCTGAAATGGAGATGATTTCTCAGCAATAAGCTCCAGATCCACACTGATGACCCTCAGTTTTGCCTCAGCAGGAAGCTTCCTTTCTTCCATCCTTCTTTGTCACCAAACATTAATCTTTAAAAATAAAGAATGGCATCGCACTCCAGACACTGGATTCTGGACACCTGCTTCCAATTTTTAACTGTGCCACAATCTTCTCCAGGAAGTTTGCCACTGTCACAGGGAATGGGGCTTTTCTTCCCTGACTCAGCTGTCCTGTCCAAGCTGTTCTCTACCGCAAGAGAGAAGTATCACCAGTGGCCCTGGGGACACCGTTCTCTGCAGGTGTCTTTCACTCTCCTTTGACTAATGGGAAAGTCTGGACACCAGGGTTAGTCTCCCCACCACAGATTTCAGATTCCTAATATTTGCAAGGAAATCCTATCACTACCTACTCTCCATCCCAGATCTCTAACATGGTAATAACACCATGCCCTTCTGCCATCTGTTACCAGCCATCTCTGTTCAGAATATAAAATGTTGTAACACTCATGTCCTGTGTTTGAAGAGTGCCCACTTAGATGAAAGAGGGACTATCTGTGCTTCCACCACGGGAAAGGCTGCAGCACCACTCTAGCTCCTGTTAAACATCAGCCCAAATGGAGGGGAGGCAGGTGGGGAGCTCTGCCACCAGTCAACCCATACCCATCCAGCTTTCTTCTCTTAGCCAGTAGGAAGATTACTTGAGAATGATTTTCAATACCCTTTCAAGTTGGCCTATATTCATCTTATATTCTGCAAATATCTTGTATTTGCTGAATTTGTTAGTCTCATAGTACAGATTCAGCATTCAAATACATGCAATTGTTTGGCCTCCTATGTTCAGCTGTCACTCTCATCACTTTTGCCTTCCGACCTCATACTTCCTCATCTTGACATAGTAAGATTTTGAGGCAGAGAAAGCCACAAAACTCTGAATGTTCAGAGGCATCTGAAACTGAGCTTTTTTTTTTAATGAAAGTTGGGGTTAAATATGAAATTCACATCCACACCCCATATCTGGTTGTGAATACCCAGAATTCAGAAATACCCATATAACATATCATTAAGTTAGTCAAGTGTTAGTTCCTAAGAACAGATCCACAATGGTTTGGATTGATCCACCATAGCTTATAGTGCCCCACTAGCTTTTGGTTCACCCTTTAAATCAGATGGAAAGAAAGAAGGTTACTCCAGTTCAGATCTTGCAACTCGTTAGTCAGGATCAGTTTGGCCTGAGCTGATCTCTACTCTTGATCAAATGTTGAGAAGACTTACGAATCCAGAAGCCGCAATTATCACTATAACAAAGTTTACAGCATCAGGAACAACATAATGAGGAGAGGCTGCTGAAGCAATGCACTCACTTTTCGCCAGGAAGCCAATCTGTTCCTGGCTCTCACGCTCATATGAAGGCTGTGTTCAAATTTAGGTCTTGCCTTATATGGTCAAATAAGGATCCTATCTGTGCCTAAGGAACATTTTGTCTGAAGTTATTTTCTACTTTTCCTTTCCCCTTTAGCTAAGGAACACTTCAGTTAAGCTCATTCTGAAAATGTTCTCCCCATTATAAACACACCAGTATACATTGGCATCTTCTCGTGGTATACATTATCAGTGCACGGAACATTACCAGCAGTAGCACAATTCCTATAGACCAATTATACCGCTGACATTTACTAAATAACCAACAGACAAGACACGACATGAGCTGCTATCGTGCTCCTAGTGTGAAGACAGATGGGCAAACAGTCTTGTTCAGACAATGCTCAGAGTTTTAGTCAAGCAGTTAAAATACATGAGGGGTCAGAAAGAATAATTTTCTTCATCTACATTTTTAATATGATGGTTTGCAACACAAAGATGACTGGGTAGAGGTATACATTTCATATGGGTACACAGTTACATACAAACATACAGATATACAGACATACATGTTTAACATGCAATACAGAATACACAGTATCAGCTTATATGGTTCAGATGTTTTTATAAACGCACTCTCCTAAATGTAGATTTGTGTATCGGACACAGTATTAAGATGTGGCATTCAGCTGCATATAACTAATTTTAAATTTATTTATGTTGTCCATTTCTTCAATTTTTCAGAAATCACTTGTGTGCTCAATGACTTTTTAACATCCCTTATTTAGAAGGGTCAGTACTAATCCAATTTTTGTGTCAATCTTACAGCACAAAACACAGCAATTTCAATAATAAAATTAGCTATTATTTTGACAGCTCTCCAAAGTGTGATGTTGGCCTGAGTTTGGAATGTCAATAAACTCAAAGGTAAGCACATGCTTAAGTACTTCCCTGGAGCAGAGCCAATAAAACCAGCTGAGATGAGGGATTCTTTAAAGGTAGACTTATGAATCGTTAGCATGGAAATGGTCACTGGACCTTTTTAAAGTAGATTACACAGAGAGACTGGATACAAACGAAGAGAAGAGAAGAGACACTAATAACTGCCCCTGTTGGACATGACAGGAAGCCTGGGGTCAGGAGAAGGATCTGCCAAAAGCATCCCCGTTCCCTCAGGCCATGTGCAAGACCACTAATGCTTTCCACTGACCTTAAAATGGTCCTCAACAATGGGGAAAGGTGCCAACCCTGTGCAAGACCACTAATGCTTTCCACTGACCTTAAAATGGTCCTCAACAATGACCTTAAAATGGTCCTCAACAATGGGGAAAGGTGCCAACCCAGGAGATCCAGGTGCGGTACTGGGGACTGCATATGTGTTTGCATCCGTCATTTACGTTCATATTAAGGGACTGCAAAAACATTCGCATGTTGACTGAAACAGAGTTTGGAGTTCCCTCAAAAACCAAAATCATGCTGCAGATGCGCAGCTGGAGTGATGCAACAGCATCACCTATTAGTCAATATACACAGTTTTGTATATGCACGGTACAAAAATATCAACATGTTCTCTAAAGCAGTTTAACAGATCAATTAACCTCTGTTTGTATGCAGCATTATTTCAGTATTTTCAATACAACAGCCGCCAGCACTGCCCTTAGCCTGGATTCCTGCTTTGCGGTTAGAGTTCCCATGTTGTTCCTGTTGTAAATTTACTGCACTGCTGAAAAATCAAAAGTGGAGTGGAGGATAAAAAACCTGGTGAAAACAACAGCAAATTGGATGAACTAAGCCATGCTCTTCCCATACAATCCGTACTGTTCATATGAAACACAAGATCGTGATACTTAAATTCTAATGCTAAAGACCGAGGCATAGCGAACTACTGACTCCTAGCATATTTAGTCTAGAAGTTGAAAGATTGTTGGTCCCTCTGGGATTATGACTCTGAGAAGCACTGTTATTTCAGACCTGATGTTTAGGCCATTAATGATTCAACGCAGCCTTTTCCTTTACTTCAGTAGCTGTAGTCCTGTCCCTAATGTCATTTTTTCCCATTTAGCTCGCGGATTTGATGTGATTAACATCTGAAATATATTACTTGGGCTGGTGTTAATTAATTTAACTGATATATTACAACTTTTAAACTCTATTGGTCATGCAAGGCTGAACTATGGGGTTAATTAATTCTGAAGAGTTTTAACCATTAAAAAAAAGTATTCTAAAAATAAAAGTAAAATTAGAGACAGACTTTTCTCTATCATACTTTATTAGGATCCCACCAGTGGTTAGGTGTCCTGTAAAGAAGCCACAATTCTCACACTAAACTTGTGTTAACGAGATAATACAGGGAGAATGCACTCTCAGTCTGGGTTTCAAATAGTTATCCCAGCAGACATGCATCTAGAAATGGCCCTTTAGTTACTGTGAGCTGGACCAAGTTCAGCAGTCCCACATTCTGAAGTCTCCCAAACCAAGACTTAAAATTCTGCAGTTCACATTTTGAGTTTTTATGAATCAATTTTTTTTAAGTTTTGCCCTTATTAGTTTTATTAGTTTTCAGTCAGGATTGTCAGTTAATAAAATACAGGATGGCACAGATCCTGAACTCTTGTAAATTTGCCCTGCCACTTGATAGCTGGCTCTTTGACACCAGTGGAACCAGGACAATTTCCATCAGCCCCAATATACATTTTTTTCCCTCCTGTTATCCACTTCCCCAAAGACATGAATCACGAGATGCTGCCACTGCTGTCACAGAGTGCCATATAGACAAAAGATAAGTCAGTCACTTAGAAAACTTCACATTTCGTGCTATCAGATATGGATTTGAAAAACCAGTTCAACTTAAATGACAAATGACAAAATGCTGACTTGACCTTTGCACTGTAGTTTTCTTCTTTTCATGCCTGAGGAGAAGCTTTTAATTCTCCTCATGCCTGCAGCTATTACTCAGCAGATATCAGCTGCTGAAGGACCTCTTCCCACGCCCTCTTAATACTATATGTTTGCTCTGTCACTTCTGGCACTAACAGAATCAGCATCCCTAAATACATCTCTATCATTAAAAATTAAGATTAAGAAGAAAGATGGGATGGCAGTGTCGCATCTCTGGTGGGAAGATGTGCACAGGCTGACAGAACAAAAAGGAATATTTGAAACACGTGTATTTACTGGTCCAAGGGAAGGACCTTCCTATAGGGTGTGGAACACATGCTGGTAAATTATAATCTTTCTAAATGAAACTAAAAATTCATTTAATCTCAGCTGCAGAAGTAGCAACAGGGCACAGATTTTATCTGTAAGCACTCTCTAGACCGAGACTTTAATTCTGTAAAGGCTGCAAAAAGGATTTCACAGATTTTTCTGAATTAAAAAAAATTAATCCTTTTCTGTATTATTTATATATGCCTTTTTTTCTATACAGTTATTTGGCACCTGCACGTGAGAAATAAAGACATATGGGCCTGAAGATCCTCAGCTGAAGCAATGAGAGCTAAGGATAATACATCTAGAGATTAAAAATAGAAAAATAAGTCTACAATAAAGTAATGCTCCTTGCAGAATCTCTTCTACTCTTCTAGGTGCACGTTCCTTTCATCTTTTCCATTTTACAGTAATGCATGGATTATTATTGTTGCCAGCATTTTGTGGATAACCACATGATGGTATTTGCTAATGCTGTTTAAAAAAGGTGTCTTTTAAAGGGTTAGTATTGGTTAAAACAACTTTTCTTAAAATTCCCACTTCTTATCCCCAAAGCTACGATACTTGTCACATGTGCCAATGATGCCCTTATAGCATTAAAATGGAAGAGTTTTCAAATGTCTAGTTGAACAATAAATAGTAAGCTTGGAAGGGTTTGGTTATCTTGCTTTGTTGTGGGTTTTTTGCTTGAGCAATCAAGCTAATTAGTCAGCTTCTCCTTTTCAGACTGACACTTTCTGGTCTGTTTCACTTCAGGTTTTTTCTCTTACTATTATCACAAAGCTATGTGATATGCCATTCAGATAGTGCTGGCCAGAAATTTTCCATCAAAACCTTTCATCTAATGAAAAGCTTCTATTCAGTTAAATGAAAACATCTGTAGCTACTCCTCACATCAGATATCAAAAGATGAGCGCTTTCAAAAAGACACCTCCCTCCGCACATTTCAGATGTAAGAAATCAATGAAGAACAAACAAAGATAATTTTCATCACTTTTTTTGGAGTCACCAGAGATGAAGTGGAAGGAGGCAGGAATGAGGAGAATATGGTTTTAAACCAATTCTGTTTGGTATCACCGCACATGCAGTTCTCTCTGAATATTGAAAATACGTGATGGAAATATCTTCACTAACTTTTAGCATAGAGTTTGGGTTTTTAAGACCTAAATTTATGGTCTTTTAAAATCCGGATGAAACCTTCCTGCATTACAGGAAGCAGGCAATTGCAGCTGAAGGGCCCAACAATGGTTGCTTTGAGCTCGAGGATGGAGGTACACCACGGTAACACCCCGCTGTAACAGTCACAGTATTTGGTGATGGAGCCAAGGTGATTTGTCAGCACTGCCAGTGCAAATAAAAACAGCATCACATCATCCAACGGCAAGATTTCAGCTACTTCTTCAGCTCTTCAGAGGAGCTGAAGATCCACTTGGAGGACTTGGTAATAGGACTTTACATGAATGGGGACTTGTGCTTTTCTGGTTTTCCTTTTCTTTGAGAATTCATGGCATTGGTTTAAAACAGTTGGATTATCTCAGAATCCTCTGCTATGGTACCATGTAATTCTAAAGCATTCTGTGTCTCTACCCTTACAATTCTTCTGCCTGCATCCTTGATCTTCACGTATCTGTAAAAACAGAAGCAGCCATGAGAGTTTTCTTAGGGCTGAGACAGCTCCTCTGCTGTCCCTGTTAAAGCACCATCAACACAAAGCCTATGGCAGCTCCTTTCAAAGGAACATCACTACTTCTCATCTGTAACAGCCTGATACAGTGGCAGAGACTGATATTTGAGCTCTGTGTGGCTGGCGCCCCTTTCTTCCTTTTGTCGGCACTACTTTCAGTAAAAGCACTGCTACTGGCTGTGGCCAAGTCTCTACTCACAGATGACTGGAAGTATGCAAGCATGCTGTTCCCATCCAAAGCAGGAATTCTTTAAATTCTCCAAGCATTACCATGCTCGGAGACCCCCGTGCTATCACATCACATCTGACAGTACGCTCACTCTGTGAATAAGCCTTTTTGAGTTGTAACCTCAGAATGCACTTAGATCTCAGAGCACTAATTATCATCGTCATTTCAGGAAAAGCCTTGTTCCAGATACTGGCAAACTTGTGAAACTGAAATAAACCAGACTTCTCACTTCGCACAGCTCATGGAGACAGCACTTGCTCATGCCTCATGTTAAGAAAGCCCCTATAACAATTAAAAAACCAAACAACTCCACCAAATTCCATTATCCTCTTAAAAATGGATTACAAGATTATGAGGTTTCTTCTTTAGTAGCTCGCTTTTCTTCCATCCCATTTTGCACTTCAAAGATACTAGTCGTAAGAACAAAAAAAAAAAAAAAAAGCAATTATTATGCATGTACTCGATGGTAAGACTGCATTGCAAAAAGAAGAGTAGACCACCCTGGTCAGCCAGCACCCTACCACCAACAGTCTGGGAGTTAACGTGAGACAGCAATCATTTCCAGTAGGCAGCATGTGTGCTGTTACCCTTTTTCAAAGTTTAAGAGAGTCAAATAGTATGCATATGGGTTGTTTCACGCCAACTGGCCTTGCACCCAGAGAACAGCCTAATGAACATTTAATTTATTAGTATAGCTGCAGCCATACAGAGACTACTGAACATCTGGTTCACACATGGCATACCCTACAAGTCACAAAATACTTTCCAACATGCCATAATAAAATTAAGATACACAATGTTCAAGAAAAAAAGCCTAAAATCTAATGTGCAATTAGCACAGATCACGCATGATGAGTTTTGCCATCATCCAAGCCTGCACTAGTTGAGTGCCAGAGGTTGTATATAGATTCCAGGTTATAACGAGATATATACTGCTTCTAGTAATTGAGATATACATCTAGAAGGTTATACAGGAATAGGACAGAAAACTCTGGGGAAATAGAGGACATCCTCCATTCTGTAATGTATTGCTTGTAATATTGCACAGAGGGAATGTGGCCAGAAGTTTTGCATAAATAATGTCAATGAGTCAATCCAGGAACCCTGCAATAATGCATCAGCCTAGAGGGATGATTTGTGTTCAAACATCTGCCTCCAGCTATGCTTTTTTCCTATCTATTATTCCATTCCCTGGTTCACATAGTCTTATATCACTGGGAAGACACAAGTGGCATTTGACTTGCGTCAAGAGATGATGACTTCTGTGGACAGGATCTATGCTATATATCTTTCATGCCCTTACAACTTCTCCTGCATTGCCATCTATACTGCTGATGACTTTCATGGTAAATTAAGACCTCCAACCCCCTTATCCAGAAACTATTAGGTCCCTTTTTAATCTATCTTCTTCTGTGCTGTGAAATACACAATCTCTGAATTGTAAAGCACCCAGGGCAAGGACTGTTTCCCTCTGTATTCACACAGCAGAATGAGGTTATAGTCTTGCCTGCAGTCTTCTGCTGCTACCACAACATATCTGACACTACTAAATAATGTATGTCCAGTTTTGCTTAAATCATTCTAAAGCTACCAATAAGAAAAGAATGTTAGCAAAATGCACTTTGGGATGAATACATTATGCGAATGAATGTCCAAATGAGGGAGTGAAGCAGACAGAACGAGTCAATGAATGGTTACACGCGCAGGGGAGCAACCAGAATGAAAAAAACTCCCAGGACCAGATTTGTGGCACCAGAAGGGCCGATCTTACCACCTTGCTAATACCTGTTTTACATGCCATCCGTGTCTGCATGCAATATCTGATTCACATGCAGGAAGGGTTGTGGAACCTATAAATAAGAAAGGAGACTAGGGAATCTAAATTGACTGACACTGAATAAATCACACATTAATTTAGCTCATAAGAATGAAGTTAAGGTGAAAGAAAACATCTCTTGCCACAGATACAAGAAACAACGATGAGGCTCAGAATACAGATATTCTTTGCAGGCAGCTGATGGGTGGCCAGTGCCCCCCAGATGACAGTGGGGTGGGCTTGTTCCTGTAAAGTCAAAGACAAAGTTTTCACCTGCTGCTAGGGGTTTATAGACACGAGAGAGAAATAAAACATTAATAGAGGCAGATGAAGAGAGAAGCCCCAGGCTGCTGTGACTTTCAATGTCTAGGACAAAAAGCCACGTACTACAGAGCACAGCATGGATCCCTTCACACAACTAGGACATGTTTTGGGAAAGAAAAGAGCACAGGATCTCTCTTCTACTATGGACTGAGTCACAGGAATATCATCTGTCAACACCTTAATGAGAATTGTGCCTCCAACTGTGGCGCAACAGTGGGAAACTGCATACCAGCAATGACCCCTGAAGAGAAAACCCACCCTTGTGCTCCTGCATATAATGCTAATAGCACATAAGCAGCCAAACCACAGGGCAGAGCAGCTTTTCTCCAGTATTAACTACCATGCTGTCCACCACAAAGTCATTTGTCACCAATATACTTCCAGCATTGGTTAACAGCTGCAAAAATATAATTAGTCCCTCCGTCTCTGTCCCACCGGGTACCAGTCGCTGCTCCGGTGGTCTCTTTGGATATGTTTCTGTCCTCTACTGGCCAGAGGTCAAATTTTCCAGAAGCTAGTTGCCTGTATAAATTACAGTGCACATATTTTACATCTCATTGTAATGCTTTCTTTTGCCAGCATCCGCTTCTTTGCAAATGTTCCATTTCCAAGCCATTTTTGTGCAAGCCTCAGGAGAAGCCATGAGATGAGCATGCTGAAAATTTATCCACAGGCATCATTAATGCACATCTGGATGATGAAGACATACAGTTTAGATAAACTGCAATTTGGAATGCCTTCTTGTCCAAATAGCTAGTCCCACAAGATACCATTTGTTGAGGAAAAATAGGACCAGAGGAAGTATCTGAATGTCCAGTACAAAAAGTCACAGACTGCCCACAGCTACTTTGGGGCAAGAAGAAAAACTTGGTGCTGTTGTGTTTCAGTAACTTTCAGTGTCAGCACTCAGAGCACCAACACAGCGCAAGGCTGCAGGAGAGGTGCTGGGTAACAAGAGACCAAGAGGAGACATCATACGTCGTCTTGGGTCTAAAGTCACAATGCTGAGATTATGTTGGGGCTCCCCGATGTCTCTTTGAAGAGAAACAACTGAACGACTGCAGAAGCAGAAAGATTGCAAGGATAAGACTTCTGCATTGGGATACCCTGGAAGAAGTCTGGGGAATTCCTGTTATTTCTTTCTTTTTCTTCGGTCACAGTTACAGTGAGAGTACCAACTGCTGGGCTTAACGGCCCACTGTGTAAAACGTGGGGAAGGATGTTTCAACAATCTTCATGCCAGAAAGCAGTGAATGTGAAACTAGTTCTTTGCTGTTTAAAGGAACATGAAATTGGCTAAGGGCAACATTTCTGAGCTGAAGGTCAAGAAGCAAACTTTAGAGAAGTAGAGAACCAACGATATAAGATGCCGGTCAAGATCAAGATATGGGTGTGTAGGACCTGCTGCAAAATGAGAACCAAAAAGCTACATCATGCCTCCCAAATGTACACTGAACTATCACACTTCACCTGACTTCCCTACAACCTGTTAATGCTTGTTTTCATATTATGGCAAATGGATGTGACTCTGAGTTACGGAGGCAACGCAGGTCCTGACAGTATCTATAGTGGAAGAGGACACCTGTTCCGGTGCTGTTTGGATCAGCCTATGGCAGGACTGTGCTTCCATGCACAGCCTTTGCATTCTTTCCTTAAACTGCCTTTATCTCAACCCATGAGTTTTTCATCTTATTTTCTCCTCCTGTCCTGCTGAGGAGGGGAGTGAGGGAGCGGCTTGGTGGGCACCTGGCAGCCAGCCCACCACAGAAGGCTATTCTGAAATTAAGAGTTTTACAAATCATTTTTTCTGACCACTCTGTGAACATGCAAAGACGGGGCTATGATAAACCACTGAAGTTGGCTACTGCCTGTACGAAACCCAGTAGGCATGACACTTACCCTGCTTCTCTCTGCCCCAGCAGAAGGTTCCAGTAACACACGGCAAGTATAGACAAGTTTGCTTATGGATATATAGAGGATGAAGGAGAAAAGAAGCAAGCAGGGAGGCTGAACCCCTTCCATCTTGCTCTCCTGCTGTCCTACCACCTGTAGCACCGAAGGGCTGCACAGCAAAATCAGGTAATGGCAGTGAGGTTATACACGCTCAACCCCAGCTCCCCCTTGGTCCAGAAAAGAGCTGTATCCACCCTCTACTGAGCAAAGGCATGGAGTCCTGCCCTTTGCTCTGATGCTTTGGGCTCCGATCCTATCTAATTTACCCCATCTTATCTAGCACTACCATGGGTGATCCTGCTTCTAAATGGCTGCCTTCATAGTCCATTAAAATACCTGTCTGGATGGGAAAAACATTGACGCAAAAAAACCCCACGCCACACAAAACCCCCCAAACCCACAATCTGCCTCCCCTAACCACAGTCCTTAACTGTTTCCTCTGGCCTATAAACGTAATCTCCGCTGAATTAAACTCCATCCAGCTTAACTGTCTACTAAAAAAGTTACGTGCCGTGCTGTTATCTATCACAGCTTAGTAACAGTAAAACTGCCTTTTCTGTTTATTGTTGGCAAAGGTTCCACAAAGTCCCATCATTTCTCCTTGAATCCACACATAAACACTAACGGGACAGGACTGAGAATCAAAGTCCTTTCCTGGTTAACACACTTCCCCTAAGCCCACCTGTCACCCTCGGAGCAGTATCAAAGCCCTGCTGCTAAGGAATAGTGTGAGGAAAGCTGGGAGGGAGTATGCTCTTCTTAATTCAAGGAAAACAGAGGATGAGCCTAGTAGTCCACCAGTTCTGTTTATTTTTAAATAGAATGATTCATATTGCCCTGCAAGCGTATCGACCGATCTACAGAAAACTGTTTAAACAAAAGCAACGATTATCCTCTTGCCTCACTACTAAGGGTTTTTGCTTTCCTGATAGAACCAGGATCAACTCCACCATCTGTGGATTTGCTCGGGGTATATGAGTGAGAACCTCTTAAAATATAAAAAAATCTTAAAGCCATTATTATTGTACAAATTATAACCCCGTAAGCAGTTACTCCTTTAAAAAGTCCTAATTTCAAATTGGCTTAAAGTTGATTGGACTAGAATATTACACATAGATGTATGCTCTTTGTTAGTTTTTTGGTAGCTTCTCTACAACCCAACATCAAAGGCTGCAGCATCCTAAGATGGATGTGAAAGATGAATGGTGTGATTTGGACACTCTCAAGATGAAAGCACTTGGCCCAAACTGAAGACAGACAATGGCTGCTTAACACATTGCTTTTAAAAAGCAAGATATATATTCATCTTTTTATTATTCAACCAAGAAAACATTCTTTACTAAAAGGAGAAGATTCCTTTGTCTAGGAGTGAAAAAACAGATTTAGATGGTTCTACAGATCGGCTATGAAGAACACGAGGCCTCCCTGCAACATTCTTTCAGCACCCTTCACATGCAGACTTGGCTCTGCATTTCCACTGCCTACTGCATGTGGCAGTCATATACTGTGGGATATGACTGTATCTGGAGTCTGTGTCTGACAGCCCTGAACAGTAGGTGGTCTGAATCGCTCATTACTCCCATGCCATAGGATTTGGGGCAGCAAGTTAAGCAGTGTGAACAGAGCTCTTGGGCATGCAACCAGAAGAGGAAAACATTATCCTTTGTGCTCAACTCTTGAACAGTTCTTGCATCATTTCCTTAATGTACAGTGAACTGAGACGCAAGCCTCCACACAAGCCCTTAGAAATAATCTGGGGGCTGCTCTTCCCAAGCGTTGTCTAGCCAGACACCGTGGCGTGTTCTTTTGCTGTCTGAAAATAGCCCCCTTTTATTTTTAAGAACAATTTTCTTCTATCTGTTTAAGAAACCACTTTTGTATCTTTTGTGCTAAGATCTTTGTTAAAATACTTTGTAATTATTTACATTGTGTCTTGGCTAAAGCAGTGTGCTAGAAAGAATTTAGCCAGCCAGCAAAAAGCTTAAATTTAGGGAAGGAGCTGGTGTTTCCCCTCATTAATCTGCTTCTGAGGTAAAAACTGTTTTCCGCAGCAAAATGCCTCTGACAGCAAGTTTGTATGGCTCTGTCCCTGAATGTTCTTGACTGCTTTCTTCTTTCTTTAATAAAGGCTGTATATCATGTGTCAAACTTCTGATTTATTTTTCCAGCATTACAAATGCAATGCATTTTGTGCAGAAGATCGTAACATCAGTCTTAATATAGCGCAACTACTTTAAGACTGTACTTCCTAAGAATTCATAAGAAGCCACAGGTATATAAACACCCTGTTCTGCCGTATTGATCACCCATTGCTCTAAACAACGGGAAAAAGATAAAACTTTGGTACTTACTGATTTTTGCGTAAGTTTTTTGTTACACAGACTAACTACTGTATAGACAATTCGTTTGATCAGCCCTGGCTTCTTTTTGACAGTGTTTCTTCTTCCTCACACAAGAGGCCATGTCTACTTCGAAACCGCACCAACTCAGGTGATTTCTGTAGTACAAGCACACAGGGAAGACAACACAGAGTGTTTTATACCCACGGGAATACGGTGATAGAGGAAGGCCAAAGCATTAAGGCTTTTTCTGTACTAGCAAAGATGTATCTAGGCAAGAAGTAGTACACCTGGGAAGGTATAAAACTGGTACAGGTGTGCCTGTGTATACCCACATACACACACCTACCTTGCAGAACAGACATTCAGCCATTTATCAGCATGACCTGCCAGGGACGGCGTGCCCAACTCCTCACCTCCATCACAGGGGTGGTGGGTTTGTGTGAGCGTGCTAAGGCTCTGGCCTTACTTTTCAGCTGCAAGAAAGCATAGGGAGGGCTGCGGGCTGGCACCTCTAGACACTGCCTTGCCCGTAAGCCCTCACCGCATTCAGCAACCCCGAAAAATGACCCGGCTCCCGGATAAGGCCTTCAGCGGAGAGCCCGGGCGCGGTGGACAGCGGGACGGCGCCGAGCCTGCGGGCCGGGGTGGGGCGGGCTTCCTCGGGGAGCCAGCGCGGCGGGCACCCCGCAGCCGGGGCCGGCGCCTCCTCCCCTGCCCCGCCCGGGCCGGCCCCGCCGCTCCCTCGGCCCCCGGCCCCGCAGCGCTGACGCCGGGCGCCTCTCGCGCTCCGCCCCCCCCCGGACGTGCCGCGCCATGCCGGCGCCGCCGAGCCGCCGCGCTCCCGTTACCAACCGGGCCCGGGGCGGCTCCTCCTGGCCCCCCGCCTGCCGGGGGCTGCCCCGCCGCGGTCCGGGGGCGGGGGGCGGGGGGCGTCCCGGCCTCCCGGGCTGCGGGGCGGGGGCCCCCTCGGGCCGTGCCCTGCGGCGGAGGGAGGCGGGCGGGTGGGCAGGTGCCGGTCGCGGGGCCTGGTGCCCGGCTCGGAGGGCCGCGATTTTCACGCGTTGGAGCTGGGCAGAAGGCCCGTTCGTGTCCCCTTGTCGAGGCGGGGGCCTGCTGGTGACTGCTGTGCGGGGAGGCGAGTGAGGAGCACCCCCGGATCCGCTGCCCAGCAAAGCTGTAGTGTTGAGGCAGCAGTACCCAAACCAAAGGGTACGGCACTGCGCCGTCTTACACCAGTTGAACTGTTTTATCTTGGATAGGAGCACATATTGGGAACAGGAGTGGTAGAGCCACCGTACAGAATTTTGTTTATTATGGTAGACTCAAACAACTACTTAATCGTTCCGTCTTGACTTACTTGTGCAGCTTGACTCAGTGGGACTGGTTAACGCCAAGAGATGTCAACTCCCCCTCTCGGTGGGGCAGGCATGCAGCCTGGCGCTTTCTCAGGGACGCAGGCTCAAGCAGCTAGGGAGGTGAATACAGCTTCTCTCTGTCGAATTGGCCAAGAGACTGTGCAGGACATTGTGTTTCGAACCATGGAAATCTTCCAGTTACTGAGGAACATGCAGGTGAGAAATAACTTTTTCTTTTTATGGTCCTCAACTTCCCATGTTTTTACCACCAACTGCCAGTATACATAGGCACAGGAGATAGCTGAGGTCATTTATATAACTCAATCCAACAGCCTTGAAAAGGAGGCTTGATTGGAGAAGTGAATACTACTGTTAACATATTTGCTTACTCCTGTACATTAAGTGAAGATGGAGAAAATTCAGAAATGCTGAATTGCTATTGCCCCCATGATAAATATACTCTAAATAAGCTTAATATCTGTGTTTTCCTTTGCAAATAGCGAAGTCTGGTTTTATGCTGGTTATGTTTCTCTGTTTTTGTTAACATCTGGGGAGTAATTTTAGAGGAATTCTCATTGATCCTTTCCTGTAATATTTTCCACCTAGAACTTTTTGACGTTCTTTTTGTTATTAAAATGTTATTAAAGTTGGCATAATCCTTATTTGAGGCTACTTACTGAGAAAACATTCAAAAATTTGTTGTGTTTCTCTGAGAACAGAAAATAAATCACTCCCATTCCCTCTGTATTTTCGTGGCTGCAGTTTCCTTCTGTAATTATCTTTGGTATAGGTATATGTACTTAGAATTTGCTGACTTTGAGTTCACTTCGATTGTGTCTCTGAATTGTGACCTGGGGTTGAGACACAAAGTCTCAAAGTGTAATACTCATAACAAATAACAACAGTCTCATGCTAATGCATTTTGAAGACGCTCACTGAAAAGAGTTACGGAGGGATTGACAATGACCAAAGTGTAGAATACATTAAGCTGTTTGACAGCAGTGATTTGGCACATTAGATGAGCAGGTAAAATGCAGACTTTTGCTGATAAACAGAAATTTCAATTATTTTGGGGGGGGTAATGTGATTTTCTTATTTTAAAATGTGCAAACCCCCCTCTCATTTATTTTAGTTCATTTATTTCGTGTGACAGAAACTTTAACATAGAATTTTTAATGTTTTGGGGTTTTGGTTCTCTAAGTTACCGAATGGCGTTACTTACCATACTGGAACATATCAAGACAGACTGGGAAAGCTGCAGGAACATCTCCGTCAGCTATCAATACTCTTCAGAAAACTGAGACTGGTCTATGACAAATGCAATGAAAACTGTGCTGGGCTCGATCCTGTTCCCATAGAAGTAAGTATCTTTATTCATATATAAATTACAAATCAGAATAACCTCTCTCTGCTTAGCACACCATTTGTTCTTCTGAGTCGCAGGAGACTCATAACAAGTTTTAAATAAGACTGGAATTGTTCAGTGGACTGAATTCTGTTTACTATTTGGAGCTAGTTGAAAGATTGTAAAACTTTCACATTAATATCAACAATTCTTACCAATCGGGACGGATCCCATTTTGAAATGAAACTTCATTTAAAATGTTAGCCTTTTTCCTCAGGCTTCTTGGTACATTCACCAATTTGTTTCCACTAGGGAAAAAAGAGTCAAAGGAGTGAGGGCAAGTTTGTGTAAGTTTTTTTTTTCTTTTTAAAATGGTTGTTACGGTGGGAAAAAGTCTGCTTTAAGCTCTCGCCTTCCAGCCTGGCTCCCTGAGTAATATGCAGTTTTCCCTTGCTCTGGCCATCAGTCTGTGCCTCCATAGTTCTCTCACTCAGCTACTCTTAACCTGCTGAGCCAACACAAACCAAATGTGAACGTGCAGTGGTGATGGAAGAGCGAACAGCATAAGACTTCCAGGAACTAGGATTGGCCAAGGTTTTTCCTAATAAAAATGCTATTTCTAGTAAAATAAAAACTTATTTTTCCCCCTCATAAGTTGTTTCTAATTCAGTAATACTCTTAAAGCCTGTGTTGTGTTATGATTCGAGTTACTACAGCTCTATATTAACTAGAACTGTGAAATTCTTTCATTACTGACCTCTGGATTCTGAGGCAGTTCTATTAATGGACTTCTGATTGTCCATTGAGTTTTAATCATTTAAGCATTATAATTTGTATTTGAATCTCTTCACTGCACAGGAATAAAGAAATGAAGGAGTCCATTCTGTACAGTCCATTCTAGTCTAGTAATCTACTTCTGTCAGCAGTCACTGCCATGTGCTTTAGAGAAAGGTATTCGGAAACTTAAGCAAGGGAGTAAGATCACTTCCCAGTTAAAGAAATAAAACTTAATTCATGGTTTGTTGACTTGTGGGCAATAGTTCAATACTCATGTCCCCTCTAAAAGCTTTTGACATGCCTTGTTTTCAAATACATCCTTTTTTTCTTTACTAGGTGAAAAAAATCTCCTTAGAGAAAATGAGTAGTCCCTTTAAGGTTTTTTAATGCGAGGTCTCACTTTGCACATTTTTAGGTTTTTTTTCTTTTATCTACTTAGTCTTTTCTGGTCTGAAGTTAATAGAATGCCTGCCTCATGTTTTATTAATTAGGGTGAATGAGAGTGGCACACCATTCCTCTTGGATCAGTTTTCTGAAATTCTTATTTCAGCTTTTCAGTAGTCTCAATCATATTATTTAGTGACTGACATTCTAACCATCTTTAAGGAATATCAACAAATCTCTCTTTTTAAACAGTCAAGAGAAGTCAGTACCTACTGATATTCCTTAGTCTATTGTTATTGATGTAAATTTTTTTTTTTTTGTTAATGTTTACTACCAGTGTAATAGGTATTCATACCAACTAATTGATTATTTTTAGGAAGGGAGCATGCATTCGTATTTGTTTGGAAATGCTTCATCAGATATTTTTGACTTTGTAGAAGCTTACAAAAAATATAGTACACTACATGCTTAAGGAAATCATGGTTGGAAATTCTTAGGGAAAAAAATCCTATTATGTAACTGTGTGCCTGGTCTTAAGAATAGCCAGACAGAGGTCCGCTAAAATAGCAAGTCATAATTAGGGTATTAACCAACTAGCTATGTAAAGCCAGTCATAACTATGTTTAGTATATCACTGAAATACTTTGTAGTAATGTAACTTCATGTTAGTAGTATTTAATTTTGTGGAATAGTAAATTTTAAAATCACAGTCTACAGAGTTGAAGAATACAAGGATTACCTGTGATAAACATCTTAAAATGTAAAGACTGGGTTCTGCCTGCACTTGTGAAATTGCTTAGGTCTAGGTATGATAATATGTGGGATTGTGTCTTTTTGAAATACATCATTTACTTGGAGAACCAGCTGAGGTCATTCCAAGGGTTTGAGGTGATGAAGTAAGCCTTTTTCCACTTCCTCTTGGGAAGTTTGAACCTTTGGAGAAAATGGTAGTACCTTATGTATCTCCTGTTTTCTGTTTCTTTTTCCTCTTGTTTTATATTTTTTTTTAGCTAATGTTTCTTGTCTTCACAGCAACTTATTCCGTATGTTGAAGAAGATGGCTCCAAGCACGATGATCGTGGTGCTGCAAGTCAACTTCGTTTTGCTAGTGAAGAGAGAAGGGAAATCATGGAAGTAAATAAGGTAACTAAGTTGAAATTAATTTGCGTAAAACTGTCACTTTGTCATTACAAAGCTTAAATTTCTAGATTGCTGTACTAAATGCAGCATACGTGATGACTACTGTCAAACTAGGCAATAAATACTTTTGCACGTAACTATTTCAGAATTATGTTTTTTGCAGGTTTTTTTTGGCTGTACCTCTGGCTGTAGAGTTTAGGTTTCCTGACAATTTTAGCTTGTGCCTCTTTTTAAACCGATACATACTTCCAAATATGGTATGTTATGTTTATGCTTAACCCACTAGATATCAGCAGTACCGATTGAGGTAAGGTGCCTGTTGAACTTGCTTCTCTTCAAAACTTGCCTTAGGCATTAAAAAAATGGGTATTGAACATCAGATGTGTAAGTATTATCACAATGATGTGAGCTGGTAAAAGATTTTCAGGGCTACTTTCTGTATTTTGACAGTTTGAGGAAGACCATTCCTTTTGGTAAATGTAGCATTTATTGAATCTTGACACATTCAGAAAAAAATGTCCTATGTATGATAAAGATGCTGTTAAATTTTCAGTTTGAGTGGCAGTATGCAATTGAGTACAACTACTAAAGATGGATTCAAATCTAAAAATGTGCTGTAGTAAAAGCTAATATAACACTGAGATTAGAAATACGTATTTTTACCAGACCACAATTTCGAGCATTGTTTCTTCAATCTGTGAAGTACAAAGATAGGATTAATTAAATATTTCTGTAGCTGTAATATCTGTAAATACTTGGTAAAAAAGAGGCATAATCTACAAAAATAACCAAACAAAGGAAATAAATGAGTAAAATATTTCTTTATGGAAAGAATAGTTGGTGGATTTTCAGCTTTTAAAATATTTCCGGTATTTTAATTTGTCTTCAGCAATTAGAGATGTACTGAATTTTTCATAACCCATTTATGTAGAAAAATGCATGCATATTGTACAGGAGAAAATGGGGACTACATGAATTTAGAGAAATCAGTTGTCAGCTGTCCTGTTGTATTCTTTGTGTTCAGTGTTGATGTAGCAGTGTTGTATATATAATATTGTATGTAATGGTGTACTGTGAATTTATGCACATTTATTTGCAATCTTTAAGTGTTAATAAGCTTAACTGTCCATATTTGCTGTGGTTTTGATAGTTTTATGACATGTTTTTGCCCTTGTTGTTGTACTTGTATGCTAATATGTTTTTAAACCTCCTTGGTGTGATCTTGTGAAAAGAATTTCATAAATTTTTATGAGGAGTTCTAAACCTTAAAAAGGTTGATGGTGTTACAGGACCATTGGTAGCAAATTGGTAATTAAGAATGTATGCACACATTCACTTAAAGCTGGTTGAAAATCCTGTATTTACACTTAAATGCCTAGACCTAGTTTCCAGATTTTCCACAGTAAATCTTCAGAAGATAGTTGTACTCTCTCTAGTATTTTTGCGGCTAAATATTTACTAACTGCTGCAACAGAAATTTAACTTCTTGGTTTTGAAAGTGCACTGAATTTTTTCTTTTGTCTCTCTCCAGCTGTAGAAGCACACCCACTACCAGTTTCAAAGTTCAAATTTTAACACATTAAAGAATAGGAAATGCTTTGGGTTTTTTATGACTAGAAATAAATAAATTCTTATTTTTGTAAAGAAAAATAATTTAGAGTCTGGTTAATTGGTCTAATTTCTGATACTGGCTGCTGAGTCTTCTCTGGTTCTTAGCTGGCACTCCTGACAGCTTTTCAGTCCTCTGTAGTATGTAACATCCATCTTCAACTCCATTTTGCTTAATTTATTTTAGCAAAATTTCAGTCACGCAAAATGTTGATGAAAATGCTGTGACAGGAAAACCAACATGACAGATAAAGAAGCTTTTTATATTCTTGACCTGCTATCTTTTCTTCCTTCAGCTGGTTGTCCTGCTCTCACACAGTTCTTTTTGCTGTGATAGGCAATATTTTTTTAGTCTTGCATGTTACTGGTACCGAAGAAAGCATTACTGCAATAACCCAATAATTTGACGCTATTGAGACATTTGAATTGTTAGACCTTCCATGGGTCTCTTGATTTTGCCCTTCTCACTGTGATATCCCAGCCAGTCTGATCTCTTTGGTGGCTCTGGATGTATGTGAAAGACATTAACTGCCCTGCAGTGTGGAGCACAGCCAAAACCTTGCGGATCATATATTTTCATGCAAAACCGTCCCTCTTTCAAGGAACCTCTGACTTGAAACATAGCAGCTCTGCTCTGCTACCATGGTTGTCTGGGAAGGGAACATCCCCAGTGGAGGAGGAGAAGGAGCATCAGGTACTTACACTCACTACCTCGCTCATGGGCAGGAGAACCTGTTGATGTAACAGAGTTCCTAAATACTGCAGTAGCTTTTCATGTTGGTTTACTATATAGTGAAATCTTTTGTTCTTATTCTGTTATATTAGAGTTACCTTTTAGGTCAGAAAGTTTAATGCATTCATCTCAGCTAAGAATTGCTTGTCTGTTAATTTAAAGTATAGATCAGTTTACAAAGTAATGAATTTCTGTCCTAGCAATTCAGTAATCTTTAGCACCTGTAGGTTTAAATAAAACCTATTAAGCTTAAAAACAAAAGGGATTTTTGCCAGCTCTAAGAGTGCACTATTATTATAAAACAACTAAGCAAACCATTTATTGAGCACCGACTACCTCTACCTTCTGTACTAAACAGTTCTCTCCTGCAGTTCCCCAAAATGTTGCTTATTCCTTTTATCTGTATATGCTTTCTGGGGTTGTAAATTGTTGAGGTGTTTGACTCTTTTCTGGAATAAATAATTTACTGTTCCAGAATCAGTTCAGCATTTGCATTGCTCTACTAAGTCCTGATCCAGTTTTCAATGAACATAATTGCTATTTGCAACAATTTGAAGCTGTTACCAAAATTTCCTCTCTTGTCTTCATATTTTTTGAGTCTTTAATGTTTTGTCTACAGGTTTTTTACCTTCTAAGTGTAGCATCAGCTGTAATATTTTCCAGATGTCAGGCTCACCTTGGGTGCATGGTCTTGTAGTACATTTGACAGGACTTAAAACAGAAGGTATCAAATCACAGACTGAGAACACTTTAATCTGTGTTGCTGCCTTATCAGCAGTTTTCTTTACTGCTTGTTTTTAGAAATGGAGCAAGTACAGCTTTGCTTTTTTAGATGCCGCAGGTCTGGTTTCAAATGAAGCACTTGGGAAAACAGTCGCATAATTAGTAGTCTCAGTACATTTGGGTGAGAATGAAATGATGTGAAATAGGCTTAGGACATTCTAGGTGACCCTTTAGAAAACAAATCATGTTTAATATTCTTAATTAATCTTTGCTAACTAGTTAACAGTGATCTTGCCAAGAGAGGAACAGGTAATCTACATGACAGGCTTTTAAGCTGTTAGGAGTTTAGCTCTGGGCTTTTTTGATAACAAAACCATTGTGAACTGCAGCTGATCTTGTCATCCTTAAAATGACAGCAATTTTCAATTAGTCTTTCTCTTGAAGAACTTTACCCGAAAATTCCTTTGACTATGCTGAAAACCTGCATTCCTTTTAAACTATCTTTCACGCTATTTGCATGTATTTTTACTTTGATTTGTATTTGTTGAGTCCTTTTTCACCCAAAATATGAATGTGCACCAAGGAGCACTTTAACAAGAGGGGAAGAATTGTTTATTTGGACACCTCAGCAGATTAATCTGCACTGGGAGCAGTTCCACCCTGATTTGGGTACTCAGACTGGCACTCTGCAATGGTAGAATCACAGAGGAATTTAGGCTTAGCGGGAGGTCTAGAGATTATCTGATTCAACCTCCAGCTCAAACCAGGGTCAGCCAGCAAGTTAGATCCAGTTGCTTGGGCTCATATCTAGTAGCATTTTGAATATCTGTAAGGATGGAAATTCTACCCTTTCTGGGCCCTTCTTAAGTGTCAACTTTCACTGTGAAAGTTTTCCTAATGTTACATCGGAATTTTCTTTGTTGTAACTCACATCCACTGACCCTCATCCTTTTGCTGCATACATACAAGAAGAGCCCAGCTTTGTCTTTTCTATGATCTTCATTACATAGCTGAAGCCAGCATCGCGATCCTGCCTTAGCGTTCTCTGCTTGAGTCTGAACAAATATAGCTTTAATAATCTTGGTGGCCTTCCACTAGAAGTTCTCCAGGACATTAGTGTTTTGTGTTGAGCCCCAAACTGGACAATTGTTGTCTAGAGCCAAAAGGAGGAGATTAGCAGTTTCACTTGAGCTGATAGGTACAGTGTGCAGTTAGTCTTTCATTGTTGCAAAAAGATCCTCTGCTGACTTATGTTCAACTTGTCAGAAAGTTTCAGATGGGCATGACTAGACATGACTTCCAGAAGGATTTGCTGCAGTCTTTCTGGGCTCAGGCTGACCAGCCTGTAGTTTCCATAGGTTTCTGGATCACCCTCCTTGCTTTTCTTGAAGATTAGTTGAGATCTTTCCTTTTTCATCAGGAATCTCTTCGCATCTCCAATAGAAAATTATGTGGAGTGGTCTTGTAATGTCATCAGCTAGCGCTCTCAGCACTCAGATGTATTTTATTTGATATAATGAAGTATTTCCTTTTCAGTTTCATACAAAATGTTGCATGCAAAGTTTTTCATGTAGCTTCCTATATCAAAACTTTATCATGGTTACAAAGTTGAGAAAAGTTAGGCAACACCAAGCTTAAAGCTGTCCATACAATCCCAGTTGTCCCCTTTCGTCCTCATATAAATGCATATTACACCACCTTTATTACATTATCACATTTGGTTCCTCTCCCCCTACCCTTTTCTTTTCTGGAAGAGTCCTTGAGCTATTCTGCTTTCGTTGCAGACTAGGCATCATTTAGATTGAATCAGTATTGTGATAAATAAGATTATAAGAATCCTGGTTTATGTATTGTATAACTTGGATGAGGATATTGAAGAAGCAGGGAATTTGGGAATGAGGAGGAAGGATTTAATGTGAGTAGTGAGTAAGTAACTGAAGGCTGCTCTTCAGAACTGGATTTTTCTCCTTGTCTCTGCCTCAAAATGTCTTTGGTAGCTGTTCATTCTTCCCCTTACGGTTGGTGATAGCTGCCCTTTGAATATGCGGGAAGCTGTTAAAATAGGAAGTTTAGTGATGGACTTGAACCTTGGATGTCTCTGGTCAAAGTTAGTAGGCACTCCAGTTTTACCCATAGTGTTTCTGTGACTTAGTTTGCCATCTGTAACTGAGGATCATACATCTGTGTGATTTTTCATGTTAAGAATGGGGATGTAACACTGAGGAGTGTGGTGAAGAAGCACCTACGGGAATGGGTAATTCTGTTACAAGCTACACAGCTTAGAGGGTACTCAGTAAGTAAGACCTCAGACTTCATCGTTGAATGATAAATAATTGCTATGAAGCAAACATCCATCTGTTTTAATGAACACACTTATTACTCTTTGAACAGCAGAGCAGTGGATACATGCAATTGCTGTCTGGTTCAATATGTGAAAAGTATGGAGCATGCAGTGGAGCACAGGCTGTTGCTGGTGCCTCTGCTTGTTTCTGGAACAAGAAGTTATGCTTGCAGAAGAAGCAGTTTTTCCTTTCAGCTGTCAGGTGAGGAGGGAGGCAGAAAACCCAGTCCCTCATTTCCACTAAGGATGGAACAGTTATGCCTGTGAATGACATGAGGAAAAGCTGTAGTTACTGAACAATGAGTGTGTTAATGTTTAGTTGCATAGCAATTAGTGTATTAGTGATGAATACTTTTTATCCACTTGAAAAAATATTATAAATAGATGGGAGATGTGAATTTATTATGATGGGAAGTGGGCCTTGGTATCAGTTGATCAGCCGTAAGTTAGAACGTTTTGGCAGCTTTAAGAATTTGAGGAAAATGTTGAGGTGGTTTTTTCTGTCATTTTTTTCCCTGCTCTATGTATATAATGTTGTAATTCTTTTGACTATAAAACTGAAGGAAAGGGGGGGGGGGGAAAAAGAGGTTTTTTTACATCCTTACTTCAGAGATTTCATTATGAAGGACTCGCTAAAAAAAAAAAAAAAAAATTATAAATTGCCAGGGCAGGCTTTACTTTTTCTCGCCTATCACAAACATTGTGTTTCTGTAGAAATTTCTTGTGTTTGACTTGCATGGAAAAGCAGAGGCCACTGTTGCCTTCATAAGACTTTCGATAATCACGTCCTACAGCAGTTTAATGGTCAGAAGGAGGAACATGCTCATGAAAAAGAAGATGATGCAAGTTCTCTCTGTAGTAGAGTTGTAATCAACAAAGTAAACGTAATTGTTTTAATTCTGCTGAGATTTATTCAAGTAAAGGTACTAAAATTATTAATATTTAATGCTTTATTATGTGTAGATGTACTTCTGGCCTGTACCATTGCAGGTCTTGAACAGAGCAGGTAAAAACTGTAGCTGGCACAATATTCAGGAAACATCTTTTTTTTTTTTTTTTTTCTTAAGCAAAAGTAGTGCCTGTACAACATAGGCAAGTACTTCTGATGTTTCTACAGGCATCACTTGGAATGTAATCTTACGCTTCCACAGTGTTTGCACTATTATCTTTGCTTCAAGAAGGGACTTTTAAGAATTGGATTGAGAACAGAATAATGACTTACAGTGATGTTTAGGTTTTAAAATGTGAAAGATAGATGAGTTTAAGATGAGGAGAAAGATGGGAACAGTGTGCAAAGGAAAGTTCTGATACATCTCAGATAGAAAGGTGTGGATTGGTCTAGACAGCACTGATTTCACATGAAATGAAAGTGAACTAAAAATGAGTTTAAGTCAAAAATGTGTTTCAGTCAAAGTTGAAATTACTTTGTACTACTGAACCCAAATCTGCGTGAAGCATGTAAAGTTCTTTAAGGCACGTTCCTTCAAAGACAGCTATTTTCTGGCTGTATGTTATGGTTCTCCCACTTTGATTCATTAATGTGGGTTTTGTGCTTATGTACGTGTTTTCATAAATGTCCTACCTTACTTAAGCCTACTAAGGTCTCACTGGTTATGGGAAGATGCAGTCCTTGCCAACTCCATCCTGCTGGCCATAGTGCTTCCAGTGTCAGTCAAAAATGGATAGTTAATAACATTGAAAATTAATATCATCAAAGGAGACCCCTTAGGATTGGTTTTCAGTCAGATCCTTTTCTCACAGAGAGGGACTAACAGACACATGCCTGTCAGATGTAAGGTGAAATTAGATCTCTTAAACTCATTATAAACTGCCTCATATAAGATACTTTACCTGTGCTATCTTGAAGCAGATAAAGTCAGAAGCTGTAGCATATATGTAGGATGAAGTACCTTTTCTTGTCTCATACAACTGTTAATCCTGAGAAGCAGTCCAGAGTTCAACTAAGTCATTTCAGTAGAAGGAGGGAAGAGTGGGAGACAACTTGCAAGCAATCTGTTGAAATGAAAATTTGTCATTGCTGCAGAGGCTGCTTACAGAACTTGCCTGTTTCCCAAGAAGGGCATTTTGCCTATCTCTCCAAGGTTAGACCTGAGTTGAGATGTTCTTACTGGCCCAGCAAAGTCTTACGCAGAGGCTAGCGCTGCCAGTGGTGCAGAAGACGTTAATTATGTAGTACTTTGTGGTGTGGGCCACTGCCTGTCAAAGATCAGTAACAAAGATCACTATATGCGTTTCAGTTAGGAGAGCATGCTCTCTGAGGTGGGTTTTTTCCCCCCTTTTTTTATTCTTTTTTCAGCCTAGCAATCCAGAGATGGTATTTTTCTGTCTCTAGAAAAAGTAGAATAGAAGAGCTAAGAAAACAGCTCTTCACAAGACAGGGATCTAAAATTATCTTCATATAAATAAAGTAACAATTGTATACTTCTTGTCTTTACAGATGCTTTGAAAACAAATTAAATCCAATTTGAAGATTCCCTTGTCTAGCATCAAGTAAACATCAAGCAATTTACAGTTTCCTAACACTTGCACAAGAAATCAAAACAGTCTTACAGAATGAGTCTTTTGGGCATAATTTATGTAAAGTTCATGTGAGCATACCTACGTAACAGTATTTAAGAGTAAGATTAGACATGGATGGAGAGAGAACACAATCTGCATATCAGAGGTTAATGGTTCTTCTTTCTATCTGTGACTTGAATAACCATCACTGACTGTTCAGCCTTCATTTCTATTGATGGCAGCTTTGAAAAATCGTGAAATGGCATGCCTTCACCATCGGTGAGCGACAGCTTGCATTAAACTACTAAGTTTTGATGTAACATTCATTGATTTCTTTAAGATTGAGTGTTGAGGATGGCAAACAGAAATATGTTTAAAAATGCCACGGGTATGAACTTGCTTGTTTATCTCATCCCTCTTGTGCTTTCTCAAGCATCAAGATCTTACATTATGAGCTTTTGTAGCGAGACACTGGCAATTCTGTCATTTGGATGCTGTGGTAACTACATGCTTCTCAGTTTTCCCTTGTCTTTAGAAGTTGGATCTGTGCTGTACATTGTGAAGTCTTGGAATAGCAAATGGAAAAGGAAGAAGCATTAGATAAATGCACATAGTTATCTAAAATACTTTTTAGTCTGTCAAATACTTGATTAGAAATTTTGAGTTAATGCACATGAACTGTCCTACATCTGTTTTTACATACTTCTCAGGAGTCTGGAACTGAGTGGTGTCTGCTTCCAGAGAACGTGTCCACCGAAGTGTGTGTTCAGGAGTATTTCCCTTACTCAGAGTACTATGCTCCCCATGTAATCTAAGCCGAATTACCATATTACTTCAGACCATTTTAAAGGTCTGAAGTGAATAGACTTCCTTTTTTTTTCTCTCTGCACTTCTTTTCCAGCTGAGCAGCTGGACAACTTAAAAATACTGGTGTGTTGTCCGCATCAAAATTCAGGAGACTGATTTTCAGGATATTGCTTCTCTTGTTGCTTCCTTTTATCACTGTTCCTGTTACTTTGGTCATATTACTGATCTGAGTCTCTCTCTTAATGTATTGCCATTTGTGTAGTGCAAATAACAAAGTTTTGTCAAACCCAAAACATTTTTTAATAGTTCATCCTCTTTTGATGGTAGCAAGTCTTTCCTGTGCTTTCACTTTACTTGGAACACTGGACTTCCCTAATGAATGATCTCCAACATGAGAAGGCTGACATCTTACACAAAATTAAATGAAGAACATAGGTTGTTAACAATACACAGTAATTTAGTTCTTGACAGCTTTGATTTGAGCAGGAAAATGAATGAATCAGACAATAAATATGTGTATTATTGTGAAACATGAAAGTTAGGGAGATTTGTGCAATGTCTCAATGCACTGAGCTTTCTTCTGTAAGGACATAATTTTTAAGTTCTGGTTATGCATCCAAATAAAAGTGAGCTTGCTGTTCTTCCGTTCCTTCAAATGCTTCTCCAATTCACAAAATCAGATACATATTTTTAAAGAATTCAGCATACTTGGTAATATATGTTTCAAGACAGGACCCTTTAGGACATCAGGGTTGACTTACATAGGCAGAAGGGCTGGAAAAGCTTGATTGGCTTCACCTGTACCCTGTGCTTTGTTCAGACTTCTACTGTTAATCCCTCATTTTTCTGTGCACCCAAGTTGTACAACATATGTTCACATAAATTTACCTGTTCCCTGAATTCTTTCTTCCTCCTTAAAGTGCTATCTTTTGGGCTTTGAAAGAGAGGACCAATCCCCACAAGCCTCCAGTTTTTGAAGGGAACAAGTGTTTTGAGAAAAATACTGCTGTGAAAAGAAACAGCATTCTCGCCCTAGGAATGGTCCTTAACTTTTGAGGCTTTCTTCTATTTTAGAGTGTGTTTTAAAGAGGATGTATTATCCCACTAATGCTGCTCACAGGCAACTGAGAAAAAGATCTGTATAGCATTTCATAACACTGTAACTTTTGTTGAATTTCTGAGTGTGCTATTTGAACTGATCACAAAAAAACTTTTAATAAACTCTTCCCACAGAAACTGAAACAGAAGAATCAGCAGCTGAAGCAGATCATGGATCAGTTACGGAATCTTATTTGGGACATAAATGCCATGTTGGCAATGCGGAACTGAACAAGGAAAATCGAACTTTGTAATTGGAAAAGATACAAATTTGTTTGTATAGACTTAATTTCTTTCTAAGAAGTAACATGTTTTCCTACAACCATATTGCAGTAATGTTTGAAAAGTCTTCAAGATTAAAACGTTGGGTTTTTGTAATAACTTGCATGGTGTTGCCTTTGTTTTTATAGAAGATTTATCCTACAGGTTTTACCTGAGTGATTCACTTAGGCTGAATATAATGCAGCCTAAGTAACTTACAGTAATAATTCAGGTTGCTATGCAAATAGGGGGTTTTATAGATGAAGTGTTTCTGGATTTTTTTTATAATACAGTTAACATGGCTTTAAAAACATGTGTTTTTTTGCCTGCCATTCTGCAGTGCAAACCACCTCTACAGATCGGAAAAGTTGCAATACAGAGAAGTTGCTACAGGACCGAAATAGTGATCAGATTTTACAATGCCATATGTTTCCCCATTGTGGGAGTATATACTACAGGCTACTATACCATGGAAGTTCATCTTATTCCATATCCTATCACTGGATATATGTCATACTGGATAAACTGGAGCAAAATTCAAAAGCCGCATAAAATTACCCCTATATCGTTACGGATTTAATCAAGTCTTTTTAAGTGAAGACTACATACATACAGCCTCAACATCAGCTTCTTCTATAACTACATGGTATAATTTCTTGAATACTCCAACTATTGTATGGTTGGAATACTTTGGGTTTGTTTACCAGAATGCACTGAATAAATGCCTCATTAATATCTTCCCTATGACTGCCAGTCCTAGAAAACTTGGGAGTGTATGAGCAGTTCATTATTTTGAGTAAATCATCAACATTCATAGTTCTTTGTTCTGCCTCTGGTATACCTCACAATTTTCATTAGCCCTGAAAATAGTCTTAACAATTTTTGTTATCCACAGATGCTGCCAGTGGACTATGTGGCTCTTTTTCCAGATGAAAGTATATGTAAAATAGCACTGTTTCAGTACAAATCCATAGGGCAGTCTACTGTTACTATTTGTCAAGTTGAAAACTGGCCATCCTCATTATTTGCTTCTTGTGTATTACTTTTAACTCTCATTCCATGCCCAGTCAGATTCCTTAATAGTTTGTGTGAAAGATTTGCTCAGAACCTTTTGAAGAGTCCAGCTAAATGGTGTGCTTTTAAAAGATACCCTTTTTACAATATGGGAGCTTGATACTGAATGCTTATTGATTTGAGATGTATGGTTTTAAAAATGCTATACTGGTTTGTTGTTCTATCAGTCTTTTTTAGTTTGGTTTTTAATAAGTTCAACCCATTTGTCTGCTCCTTGAGATAAAAAATCACTGGCATGTAATAGATCTGATCACACCTAGTTAACGATATATGACTTTTCCCTGAAATTAGGTACAATATAGTTGTCTTTTATTTCTCCTTTTGAAAGCTTTAAATCTTAACAGATGAATGGATGCCCAATCTCATAATTGCAAATAAACAGAGTTAGAAAATCTTTGTTTTGATTAGTTTACCCAGTGTTGAAAATGATAGGTAACTATAACAATACTTAGGTGTGAGTAAATGTCAAAACACCTTACAAATAAGGTCGCTCTCTCGTCTCCCATGTTACAAATGGGAGAGTGGATAACTTACTCAGTGGCAAAGCTAGCAGCAGAACTGTTTCGCATTTAGATTGACTGCTATGGCAGTCTTACTGGTCAGAAATAATGGTTGCGTTCTGCACCGAGAGAGACCTAGCTATTTTATATACAAAGCTTTTGAAAAGGAGATGAAGATTACAAGTAGAGATTCTATTTTGTTGTTTGTTTAAAATGCAGGAGCATTTTTGTATTTGCAGGGTGTAGTGGCAGCTTTGTTTAGTGTATGTATAAGCATGCATGCAGCCTAGAAGAAGTATTTGAAGTAGATTTTGAAATGGCACAAACATTTTAATTGTGAGTGTAAAATTCTCAGTACTTAGGGATTTTTTTTTTCTGTTTTTGGAACAGTTATGGAAAATGGAGATTAGTCTAGATTGACTGCTTTTGTATACCATCTATTTATTCTTACTAAATGTCTTTAAAATTTGTTGATTTTTTTACTGCATATAAACTGTGGAGAAGTAACCTAAAATGTGAATAAGAGTGCAAATATTGCGAGTAGATGTCTGGCCAATACAATATTCAGCTTACTCTGTGCAGCTGCTAGCAGTAGCCAAGTTTTATACTACAATTTTTCATCTGGGAGAGAGGAGAAAACACTTTAAACCGCTACCAGAATAGATAGTGCAGTAGCTAAATTGCAATGAGCAAAAATTGACAGAATTGTAAATTATCACAGTAAATACTGTCAAAACAGGAACTTTGCAAGGTGTTGGACCAAAACCGTACACTTTGACTTACACAGATGAAAGTAAGGGTAGTGAACATAATTCATACGCTCCTGCATCCATGAATAATCATAGGATTTGGCCAAGAAGATGACGGTTTTAAGAAAAGTGGCAATTCCTCAGCTGTGAAATACTTTTGAAGGAATTACTGGGCATCAACTTGTGATGAAATTTAATATTAAAGTTAATACTGACTGAACTTTTAACTGCTGGTTAATGAAATGGCACCAAATGAAGTATTTACAAACACCAGCAAAGCAATACCAATGCAGATGTTTCAATATTTTGTTTATATATCATTGACTATATCTGTATTTCTGATGAGGCAGAAATTGGATAAACCTACAGGCAGTCCCAGGAGCAGATAGCAGAACCTAGGATGGTTCCATTTATAAAAATATCTGAGGGAGCTGGGGTTCTTAGGGCTCTATTTTGCCCAGAGGGGACTCAGGGCAGTAGAGCTAGGATGCTGAATACTGTGTAGTGTGTTTGTGAGACCACCCAAGTTAAAACATACGCTCAAAATGAAACCATTAATCCAGCACCTTTGTAGACAACATAACAGATACTGAATGTTCGGTTCAGTGTCCCAACAGAAGATGCCTGCTAGGCAGTATGCAAAGGTCCAAGGTTTTTCTTACATAAAAAGACAAGCATGTGGAGCAGATTTATGCCACATTCAGGAAAGATGCAAGTTTACCTTTCCTCTTGTCTTCCATAGAGGCAGCAAGGCCACATCCAGAGTGTTGTAATAAACCATAACAATTTTTGTTGTCCTGTAGAAAAAAAAACTGCTCTGATTTCTTACTGATGGAGAAATTGGAACTTCCGCACAAGTGCTACTTAAATTGATCACTGTAAAGAATGGATTTAGGTGAAGCAGGACAAGGATTCTGGTCTCATAGGAACCAAGATGTCATCGGTGTGCAAGATGGCTGCACAAGCCAAAAAAGGCTGCAGCTGAAGGACGGCTGACAGCTGCTGTGGAAAACAGTAAGCTCCAAGTGGAGATTTGAAGATCTGAAGTTAAGAAAAAACGTCAAAAAAAAAAAAAAAAAGTTGCAATGACACCCAAGGACACTGAGTCAATTGAGGCTTACAGAGGATGGATTAGTTTGATGACTTCATGCTAACAAAGGAAATGGGGAATTACAAAGGAATTTACAAATATATCAGTGCAGAAAAAAATAATTGAGGGGGAAAAAAGTCATTTGCTCACTCTCCTTATTTGATAGTAATGAAGACCGATATGGTAGAGCATCAGGGCTTTAAAAGAGAAGTTTTTTTGCTGAGTTGGAAGGTTACTCTATTTTTATACATAAAAATAACAAGCTGGCTGATATGTATTGCAGGATATTAATGAAAGTGACAAAAAATATGTACCAGTGCCAGTTTTTATTTAAGAAAATGTAATGGATAACTGGAATGTAAGACATAAATAAATGCAACATAGTGAAACTTTTGTCTTGTTAAGTCTAACTCCTGTGTAAATTTTGAGGATTTTTCTTAGTCACGTTGCATGAGGGACGCCTTCTGGCACCTGTTACAACACTGCACAACAAATAACTCTACTAAAAGCCGGGAACGGTGTTCGTGTTGGTGTGGATGTAGTCAGAAGCAGCATACATGTTTTACTGCACTGCTCACTGGACTAGGTCCAGTGAAGACCACAGATATGTCTCAGGCAAATAAGCAGGGACACTTTTTTTGTGCGTGCATTTAACTCTGGGAGCATCTCAGCTCGTTGTACGCCTTCATGTTCAACTTGCAAGCTGCCTGATTGCTTAGAGTTCTGCTTCTGCGCGTGTTCCCAGCAGCTGATGGTATTTGATACTCACTGCTGAGGTTGTGTAAACTCTGTGTGTTTTCTGCTCAAATCCTATAGGAGGCCTGATGCGTGAGGCCCTCTTTGGCCCCTCATGCTCTTGCTTTCCCTTCTCAGCTGACTGCCCCTACTACAAAGCTATAATGTTCTGGAATAGGATTGAAAATGAGTGGCTGAAAGGAATGAATTACATCCACATCTGTAATAAAATCCTTTCCTAGGTCTGTGTGTGCTTTCTCATGAAATCTTCCTTGAAAAATAAATTCATATTTGCCTAAATAGGAAGAAAGAGATGTGATTTTAAAGTTGTCAGAGTAGCAATGGATAGCAATGCAGTTGTTTTTATAGCCATGTAGGGGTTTTAGTGGTATTTACAGTCCTGAAGAGGGGGGTAGAGGATCATGAAGACAGTCCATTACTGAAATACACTGTTGAAGTAGGAAGACTTTCAAACAATAAGGGGAAAATATAAAGAAATAAAACCGCAACAATCAAAACTTAGGTGAGCACAACCTGGCCATAAACTAGAGGCAAGGAAAGAGGATTTGGCAAAACAAATTTTAAACTTGCATTTAAGAGATAACTGAGACGCAGTGAGAGAAGAAAAGCCACTGCAGTTTTGGGGTGCATGACCAAATATTGCACAGTAGGGGGTATAAGCGTAAGAGCTCTTGCTCCAAGACGAGTAATTCTGCACAAAATGCTGCATTAGTTTGGGGGTCAGCATGTTATTAACACAGTGCAAGAGAAGAGAACTGATGTGCTAACACTATGAATAATCATTAGAATAACTTGTGAAAGCAAAGATGAGGCTCAAACATAGGAATTGTTGGGTAGATGCAAAGGGGAGGTAATTAGCGTGATTTGGAGGGGCTGTAGCACCAAACAGTGAAAGAAGGTAAGTGAGAAGTTATTTCACCAAACACCAATGGGGAGAGGTGGGTACTGGAAACCTTTTAGTGAGAAGATACAAAATACTAATTTCCCTAAGAGTTTAGAATATGTCTCGTGGGTTACTTGGAAATTTGAAAACACAAAAGCACAGAAAGACTAGACAAATATATTGGGAAAAAGCAAAAAAATCCTGTCTTGCACTGATAGAGCAAGAGGTGGACTGAACTGACCTGACTCTTTTTTTCCACCTTTAGATTTTACAGTTGTAAAGCATCTATTTATCGGATGACTATTTGTAAGGTGATGAGCTCCTGAGAGCACCTGGACTTTGATGCCACCTGCAAGTATTAAACCAGCTTTCATGGCTTCTTTGTGATGATATCTGCTGAAGTTCCTCTTCAGGTTGACATGCCTTCCTGGAATTTCTATCAGAGGAATTGGAGCAGGAGAGGAAATGAAGCAGAGCCTTGTTCCTCCCTCCTTCCCCACCTCACATCCCCCGCCTCCACCCTTAGTTTTGCTTCATTTCCTAATGAAGAGCTGCTCCGTGATCTTGCTGCAGAGCTGAAGTAGTAGCTGATACCTGATTACTGTCTGTTGACTCGGTAGAACTAAGGAAGCCTTTTACTAATGGGAAACGTGATGCTCTTTATCCACCCTTCCCCAGCTGATACTAAAAGCAGCTGCAGTGCTCGCCTGCCTCTCAGCCTAAGCCCCTGCCCCAGCCCATGCTGGGGGAGCAGGTTTGTTCCGGCACAGGCACAGGGGTGATCGAAGCGTGTAAAACATGTGATCGTATTTTGCCTCAGCTAGCAAGTAGCATTATAAACTGTGTAAACCACATGCTACTTTTATAGCATTTGCATATGTTACATATATTTTTGTTCAGTGTGGGAGGTTTTAATTACTTTCTAGGAAACAAGAACTTTTTTTTAAAGGTCTTCAATAGTCTGAGCAACCACATCTAAAGTGCCCTCCAGCAATCACAAAAGACAGAAGTAAGGGATGGAAATAAAACGTAGGCAGAGAAGGAAATGGTTTTTTGTGTGCGTTTAATTACTATTGCCACAGTCCCCATTTCTCATCGTAATCATCTGGTAACTTAGATTTTATAAAAACTATGAGCCCCACTGTACCGTTTTGAAAGTAATAAGCAGATTCATGGTAGTTAAGCCAAATACAATTAGATTTATTTATTTTACAGCTCCGTGAAGTTGCAGAGACTGCTATAATTTAAATTAGCTTTACAAAGCCAGAGTGGAGTTGGAATTAATTAATGCAAAGAGTATATGGCTTTCAGATTTGAGCTTTTGAACTTGACTCGAACAACTCGGCTGGTTTTCCTGTTGAACAAAAAAGCAAGCAGAGAAAGAGCAAATCCTTCAGCAAGCTCAAGTCACAGACAAGAGTGAGGGAAACTGGTGGAAATTTCAGCCTGCTCATATTCTGAAATACAGTTACCGAGCAGGTTATGGAATGTCCTACCACCATTTTGCTATCTGTTAGCATGGCACCTAACAAAGCAGGGTAGTTACAAGGACAGAACCCAGACTGGTAGCCTAAGGCCAGCAACATTCACCCTCATGCATGTGTGTTGGCTGTGTTCAGATTTGAAGCACAACTCTTTATTCCTGAAGTCGATTGCTTCCACGTGCCCTGCATGTAAAATTTCAGAAGCCCCCTGTGTTATGGTCTGTGTACGTTTTAGAAGGACTTTCACTGACACATAATAAAAGGAAGTCTCTGTTGATCAATCCTGTGCTAGTACGCCAAGTAAGATCTCTATTTATATGGGTGGAGGGGTACAAAACTGGTGGGTATCTCTGTCCCTGAAGAGCAGAGTAGACAAACAGGAGGGATGAATGGCAGAAAGAGCGAGCGAAGAGTTGCTTCTCCCAGGACTGAAGGGTTTGCCTTCCCTTTGTTTCACATATTTTTGTTAGCCAGTTATTTATTTGAATATGTGAAAAACTGTCTCCTTTCAGTGCATGCAGGTTTCCATTTCCAGCTCCAAGACCATTTGCATTTGAAGTTTGGGTTCAGGCTGTTGAAAGGCAGGAATTATCTGCAGTGTGCAAATGTGAACGAGGGTTGCAACTGCCCAGGAGACTGGTGATACATCATCTCCAGGGTTTTTGTCGAGGTCTTCTATTTAAACAGTGTCAGCCTTCCCAGTCTGTTGCAAGCACAATTTACACCCCTTCTGTCTCCTAAGAGGAAAGGAAATAGAGGCGACAGAGATGTTCCCAGAGGAGTGACTAATCTTTACCCTTCAGGAGTGTTCAAGGATAACCACCTCTACTAATCATGAAATAGTTGTTTTTAAAACAAGGAAAAAAAAATGCAAAGCAGTTAATCCCATTTCCCAAATGTTCTGCAGTGCACATCATTATCTATTCAGCTTCTCGTAGTCATTACCAGAGAGAAATTAGGTCTAGCAATGAATGGTCAGTATGATGCTGTCAGCAACACACACTTCAATTTTAAATTTAAAATGGAGTCTGTTGTCTGCCTATATCAGCTATTAACTTTACTGTCATTGTCACAAAGCCATCAATCTCCGTCTGTCCCCAAACCATTTTCTGTGTAGAGTCAGCCCATCTTCCTTATTTCCTACACATGCAGATTTTAAATCATCTTGTAAACCTTGTACTGCACCAAAGGTTTAAGGCTGCAGGACTTGGCAGGTGGGGTTTTTTTTTGCTTTTTTCTTTTTTTCTCCCTCTTACCATACATTCAGTATCTACTACCAGATGACAGATTGCAGCTACTCTCTGGACTGGATCATGCCAGAAACAGGAAAACAGAAAAGAAACCCTAAAGCTGATATAAAGTGGATGAAAGCCTGGTTCCACCGAAGCTGATGGGAAATGCAGTAGAACTTAATTTCCAAGTAATTGCTATAAAAATTGTTTTGGAGAGACAGAGAGTGCACAAAGTGACCTTTATAGGATGGATCTTGCACATATTTAGAGATCATCTCTGCTTGTGTAGCATCAAAGCATCTGAGAGCATCAGAAATGCCCCAGTTAGTTGCCTTCTAGTTTAATGTGGGGGAGTTTGTTACCAGAACATTTTAAGCATTTAATTGAAAGTCTTCTATTCTGGATTTTGCCTTTCTCCTGGGTCTAACAATGTCTGAGAACATTGACTTTTAAGGCCCATAAGTTTCCTCAAAATTTCCAGAAGGGCACAGCTTGGGAAACATATATAGGATTTCTAAAGGATAGCTGTGATAGGAAGAGTTTCTTGACTAGAGAGCAAGTTCTGATCTTCATTTTATTTTATAAACATGAATCCTTTAAGCAAGAATCTTTTTTAATAGCTACAGAGAAGTTTCTGCCTGTTGGGTCCATGACAGAAAGTTGCTTCATTAACCTACATCTCACTGGAAAAACTGTAAAGGGACCAATTTGTTAAATATACTAACTGTGATGTTGAGTTGCATCAGTGCCTAACACAGCGAGTAATGAAACATGGGTAATTCTGGCCATTTGCACGTGCAGTTTGTTGTTGAAGTGTTGGGCACTTGGAACCTGAGCACTCCAAAAGCTGTACTGTCGCTTTGAGTGCCATGTCCAACAGCTAAGGCGACACTAATACTTGCTACAAATCTTGTGTTCAAATCCCATCTCAGCCTGTAGACATCTATATTATTGTAATGAAGCCTAGGTTTTTCTTACAGGACATCACAGACTTGCTAAGCCTTGATGTAACTGAGTTGCTGTGATCCCTGGATAGCATCTAAGTGTTGGCACCACTCCCATGCTGACCCTTTCGTCACCTCTCACTCATGGGAGCTCGGGCTAGAAGGCTTTTTCTGAGTAGCGCACAAGAGACCGCACAAGGATGCAACACCCGTCCCACTGGTGATTAAAGCGCTTCCTTGAAAGGCTCAGATTCAGTTCTTCAACCTTTGGTAGCACATCAGGCTCAGCTTGAGGCAAAGAAGGATGCAGGAGCATGAGTCAGGCCTGGAAGGAGCCGACTTTACGTCTGGAAGGTGCTCTCTCATATGCAAGTCTGGTTTTGCATACATAGAAACCTCACTGCAGAGAGAGAAAGCAAACATGTATTTCATGAAAGCTGAAAGATGACACAGAGTACGTGCATAATTTATATTCGTTGGAAGATACAGCTCCTGAGTACAAATCAAATCACTGCATCCAGAAAAGGGAAGAGTAAAAAATATTAGACAGTGGGAAGCAAGCAAGTAGTCCCCTCAGGTACAGCACCAAAGGCCAAAGGATAAAGAGAGAGGCCGTATTGTGTCAGGAGGCCCGCTGAAGCAAGGTGCACTGGGTATTTTCACCACCAGACTATGTCTCCAGCTACAGTGAACTGCTTCCCCGGTCAGGGGCTCAGATGCATTGGCTCTTAAACCTACATTACAGCTCAAAGAGCAGCAGGGGCTTTTCCAGCAGTCTTTGGAAGATCCATTTTCCATTGCATTTGATTGTCCAGTGCTGCTTCTGTGATGGCAGTGAATTTGCAGTTATGGTCTTGAGCGTGAATTGCATGGTTGCAATACCTTCTCACCAGATCTTTGCAAAATTGGCACATAATGCTCCATCAGAGAAAATATACAACATACCCTCTTCCTTATGCTCTCTTCATACACTTGTAAATGGTGCATAAGAAACTGAGCTCTATAACTCTTCTTCTAACTACAAGCACACCTGTATAACCACCAGCTGCACTCATAAAATCGTAAACCTACACTCCCATTATTCACATTTTTTTATGTCTGGAAGAAACACATCCTTTTCTGGTGGCAATAAGCATTCTTGGCTAAAACATTAGACCTGTGAAGCTTCTTGCCTGACAGGACTCCATCAGTCAGGTGAGATCCTCCACCAGGGGGGCCTGCAGTGCCGCTTGTCTTCCTTCTAAATATGGAAGACAGCTAGGACCAAATATGAGAAGACACTTTATGGCAGGAGAACAAAAGTGTCCTGGGCTTACCTCAGCCAGCCAGTTAAGGATGGAGGAGTTCTCAGGAAACCCTGATCTTCACTCTGACTTTTTTTGTACCTGGGAAGGGTCTCTGATTTGAAAAATAGAACACCACTCCATCTGTAAAATAAGAAGGATGATAACGCTTAGTTGCAGGCCTCTTGGTTTTATTACTTATTGATGTCTAGAAGTAGGTTGGCACTGTGCAAGGCATGAAGAAAGCTGCTATCTCTGGGAGCTTTTAGCCAGTGAATTGTAACTAGAAGCCTGGAGCTCGTCAGTGGCCAGAATGTGATATCCTGCATAGGTTTGGCAATGCTTGGCCTTGTCAGAACGGCAGTGTCATATTGGAGCAGGGAGGGCTGTAGGAGCACCCATCAACAGAGGGAGGTGTGCTTTGAGAAAGGATGTATAAAAACAGAGGTGCATTCCTTTCTAAATTGCATAAAAGAAACATCCGGTTGTTGAGGACGGTAAGGAGGATGGAGCAAATGATGAAGGCATCACCAAGGTGTGATGTACTGCCTGAGTGGAAACAGGGGCAGGAAAAATTGCAGTTGATGCTATAGGTCAGAGCAGTGTTCTGGGGAGCCTTGAAGGGAAGCACAAGTAGCGAAAATTTAATGCAGGAGGCCAAAGGAAAATGATGGAAGAATTCAGAGGTGCTGCTGTTGAGGCAGATGATTTACTGAGGCATTTGAAATAGGTTGCAAAGGAAAAAGGTGAAAATGAAGAGGAGGCTCTCATAGTCTTGAGGAGAAATGATCAGGGCATGACCACAATTTTTGTCGCATGGCTGACAAGGGTGAACCTTAGAGAAGTTGCACATGGTGAAATGATGTAATTTGGCAAATGTCTGGCTCTTGTCTCAGACTGGGAGCGAAGAGTCTCAGGAGATTTAACTAACATGTAGGACTCCTGATAGGGAATTGCAAAGTGTTGCTATGCCCAGAAGTTTCTTAAGAATTAGAAAGCAAAATGAAAGATGGTCACGATTCCCTCATTTCAAAAAGAAATTCAGCAATACTGGCAATCTGTGCTTGCTGTCCAGGTGATGAATATTCAGACCTATTGTCTCCCTGTGGATAGAAAGCTCTAGAAAGATCGAGTCCTTGTTTCTTGGGCTTCCAGAGGGTTTGCTCTGAATGATGTCTGAAACGTAGCTCAATAAACCTTTATGGAGAGATAAAGTACAAATTCTATCTTGATTTCATATCGACTTGTTATAGACAAGCAACTGTTCCAAAAATGTTTTCATGTATTCATTCATTTCCCTTTAGAGAATGCAGTGTGCCAGTTTCTGAGAGAGAACAGAATTATCATGTATTATTTTTAGATGTAAGCAATTTGTGGTTAATGTTACTCTGCCGAAACAGGGTACCAAACTCCCGGTTTCAAAACCAGGCAAGTTTATTGGATAGCTATAAAACTCAGTGTGAAGGAAAAAGGAGAAATTTTCACCTAACTCAAATAATCTGACATGTACTGCCAGCCTACAAATAAGACTGAAGCTGGAGTAGCTCCGCAAGAGAAGATGAAGAATATTAATACACTGAAATGTCTGTACGTGGATGCAAGGAGCATGGAAAATAAGCAGTGGGCACTAGAAGAGATACTAGCCAATGAAGTTTATGAACTAGTGGGCACAGCTGAGGCAAGGTGGGCTGATTCCAATTAGTGCTTTAAATGCCAATAAAGAAGGAGATGCCTGCACCAACAGGCAGAGGGGTGGTGGCAGGGTGCTACTATGTTTTCTCACTGGTGTGGTGTGTGCAATGGGCTTGCACGATGTTCTGTTTTCTTGAAGAAACTTAAAATTGGTGGATCAGAAGAAATAATGAACATGATGGATCCGGTGCAGCTTTTTTTGTTCATGAGCTCTTGGAAATCCCTAACTTCAAAACCAAACCTTTCGGTTGTGATAAAAGACAGTTCAAACATTTCAAGTTAAATTAACACAATTCCTTAGTAAAGCTACAAAGCACTGGATGCTCTGTTTGAATGTTGGGTGTATTCTTATGAGGCTTCCTAATTGCAATAATCGGTACCAGCCTCGGGACAGGCCACCCACTTCTCTGTCCCACTTTGATGTCAGCTGCTGAAGGCAAGAATGTAAATAGAAGCTGGACTATAAACACAAACACTTACTGAGGTCTTTGGCCCCAGTATCGTAGGCCTGAGTCACTCTTTTAGGTTGAACTGCTCGAACATGTCAGAAAGAACTATCCTATGGAACATGAACCCACAAAAAAGACATTTTAGCCAGTCTTTGGGTGTAGGTAGTTTGATCATGAATTGGTTTGCACTTGTCTTTTGCACACTGAGTGTTGATCACTGAAATCCTGCATCCCTTAGCTGAACTCCAGCGCTCAGAGCCAGCTGGGTTTGGGTGAAGCTGACTCAGCTTTCCAGAGGAGCTGGGAGCCACAGTTGTCCCAAATTGGCCAAAGGGGTCTTTCATACCATATAACAAATGCCATGCTCAGGAATAAAAACTGGGGTAGAGGAAGAAGGTGGTAGAGTTTTTGCTTCCAAGGTGGCCATTGCTCTGTGGCTCTGCCTCTGGGAGAGGGTGAGTGATCTGCTTTGTCCCACCTGCTTTCCCTCACCTGTTAAACAGTCTTTATCTCGACTCACAAGTTTTTGCACTAGAACTACTTGTTCTCTCCCAGTGGAGCTGGAAAGCTCATGGGATAGGGAAGTGTTGCAAGCAGATCAATGTGAATACAGCATCACGGGAGATCATGCTAGCCACGAGGTTAACGCTGGGGCTGTTTTGAAGCACATCGATGAAGAGTGACACCGTCAGCCTGGTTTGGCACCTGCTTCCGACTCCTGGAGGGATGAGATATCTCAAGAGCCTGTGTGAATTATGGAGTAAGAGGTACCCAGGATGCCACCTTCTGCCAGGGATCGTGTCCCATAGGCCCCTTTCCAGTTAGCTTCCCACGTTTCTCTGTGAACTACTAAATTACTATCTAAGGACAGTTCATTCAGAGACTGTTTCCCGCAGGCAGTATGGACAAGATTGGAAGGAAAAAACACCAAAAATATTATGTGTTAGGTCCTCCCTGGGCATCCCGGTGGAGACTGAGCCTATTTTCTAGAAGTATGGATTGCCAGTTGTGTCCGGAGGGTGAGCCCTGAGCTGTTGGGCTGTAATCCCCACCGTGACACTGGCCAGGTTGCGTGTTGCATGTTGCAAATGCCTGTAGGCAGGTAGGCACAGCTTAAGTCTTGCTTAAAACATGATGGGGACAGACAGACATCTACTGCAGAATACCTGGCAAGGGGAGGGCACATGCCTCCCAGCTGGTAGTTGCTGGGGTGCAAGGTCCTGATCTAAATGAGGTAGCAATGGGATTTGAAACCTTATTCTCAGGCGTCAATTTTGGTTTCATGTCTGGTTGTTGTGGGGGAAAAGAAACCACAAGAAAAAGCCACATTTTGCGGTGGCTGGGCAGTGTGCTGAAATACACAGAGGCTGGCAGAGACAAGTGGGAAGAGCCTCGCAGAGTGAGCTTTACTGAAGGTAGGCGCAGCCAGCCCCCGTCCCTGGGCATGGCCTCCTGGCCTGGGGAGGGAGCAGGGACGCTCGCAGGTGGCAGGGCTCTTCGTATCCAAGACGGTTCTGCGGTCCCTTCCTGGCACTTTTTGTGGCACCCATGCGCAGCCCAGGGCTGAGGGGATGAAGCCGCCTGTGCACCGGTGCTTCAGGCTCTCCAGACACACGTCCCGGTTTCTGCTCCCGTGGGGCTCACTGCTGCCCATGCACAGCAGCTTCCTACTGCCTCCCCACCACCCCGAAAAACGAGCCCCCTGCTCCTCTCCCAGCAGCCCTGCCCCTGCGGAGCCTCCCTCCCAGACTCCTTCGGATTAGCTAAAATGCTTTTGAGCAGTGGACGCTTCCTTGCCTGGATGAGCTGGAAGATGGAGAATGCCTGTTTGACTAAGCTACCCCATAATCCTTTAACGGGAAGCTTTTATCTAGCAGAACCAGGGAGTGAAGCACACAGGATGAAGGCTTGTTAGCAGAAAATATTGCACCGTTGTGTTTTCTTTGGCAGCTCAGCAGCAGACAGCAACACTTTATAGACATGCGTGTGTCAAAGCAAGCCGTGCCGCGGGGCTGGATGCAGCCTGCTGGGAGCGGGGACGGGAGGGGAACAGGAGCTGGGTCTGGGATGAGACGCTGCAGTCCGCAGCTGCCCCGCATGTATCGTTAAATCCACGCTTTTAGATATAAAACCAGTGTGGAACTGTCAACACTAAATATGGCAGTCACAGGTAGAAATTGCCCGGCGTCCTGCAATTCTTATTTGTATGAAATCAAAAATAGTAGGAGGAAATCTGCCCGCAGCAGACTTTCAATTTACGTCAGTCTGCCAAACTCTTCAGCGAAAGCAAGCCCGCTGTGTGAACACTTAGTCATCGCCTTCATTTAACATCCAGTGGGTGTAATGTTTGGCAGCCTAGCCCTCTGAAAAGACAGCCCTGGCATCTCATTTTAGCACGTTATCCCGTTATATTGTGCGCTGTATTATCCCAGCGTAAGGAAAGCAAGGAAAAGACGTAAGCGTATGTGCACAAGGGTCACACAGCCAAAGCTGGGGTGCCTGGGGCACGCGGCGTGATTGCCCGTGGTTAAAAAGCTGGAGGGTGGCAGATAGGGCAGGGCAGGCGCGGGGAGCACTGGGACTGCCTGGGCAGCTGGAGACCAGCACCCCTCCAGCTGAGGAGCCTGTTTCCAAACCTGCTGCTGGAAGGAGGCAAAAAAGGCCGTCTGTGTGGCTTGATCAGAGGCAGGAATAGGAGTGGCATTGCTCTGCCACGCTCAGCACATCTTGGAAAGATGTTTGCAGTTCCCGCTTGTTTCGGTACTGTGTGTCTTTTCTGCTCAGTGGTGCCCAGGCCACAGATGCCACAGCCAGTCCCCTGGGCTTTGCTGGCCCTCCCTGGGGACATTGGCTGGGCCAAACTATGGCTCGCAGATGGTCTGACTGGTGGAGACTGGAGGCTGCCCAGTGCCTGAGATGGGGGATCATGGGAATGTCCTCAGGTTCGACTTAGATGTCTTTTTAGACACCAAAACCTGTTCCAAATCTGGCCCTACTGGGAATCAAAGACAGGTTTTCAAGGTGTAAGCGTGATGCCAAGTGCAAGTTTAGAAAGTACCAAAGTGCACAACATTGATGTTTGCTACATCTTCGTCAGGCCTTTTTTAACAAACCCTATGATGTTGCATTTATTTCTGCAAGGGCTAAATATGTATTTTGCTCCTTAGGTACTTAAGATCTGTGTAATCTAAAATCAAAGGTCCAGACAGATCCTCAAGGGATCCACCGAGATTTTACTGATATTCATGTAGCTGGCAATGGAGAGCAAGACTCATGCAACTACAAGTATGCACCACAACATCTAGCTTTTAGTCCTGCTTGGGGCAGAACCCAAAATAAGAGTGGGCATAGAGATTACAGCCATCCTGGTAAATTGAACGTACGCAGAAGCACACTGACACAAACGCCGGCCTCCATCGAAGCTTTCAGCGATGGGGAGCCACATGCAGACTGCCTCCTCAGAAAGGCTCTGGACCATTCCTACTCCCAGGTTGTGACTAGATGCTCTTTGGCAGACCAAGAGCTGAGAAGCCAAAAAAGTTTCCAGGAGTCATTTGGATGAGTTAAAAGTGCACACAACTGAATTACAGTTTCCCTAGAGCCTCCCTGGAGCTCTGTAGTTGACTGGCACAGAGAGACTCATGGGCTATCTATACAGCCCCTGGTGGGGACCAACAGTGGTGGGAGAAGAGACCTTTCGCCCACCTTTGCTGAGTGCACTGACTGCTGGGCTGCAGGATGGCGAGCTCGCTCGGTGTCGTGGTTTAACCCCAGCTGGCAACTCAGCCCAACGCAGCCGCTCGCTCACTCCCCCCTCGGTGCGATGAGGGAGAGAATCGGAAGGGTAAAAGTGAGAAAACTCGAGGGTTGAGATAAAGACGGTTTAATAGGGAAAGCAAAAGCCATGCACACAAGCAAAGTAAAGCAAGGAATTCATTCACTGCTTCTCACGGGCAGGGGGGTGCTCAGCCATCCCCAGGAAAACAGGGATCCATCACGCATAATGGTGACTTGGGAAGACAAGCACCATCAATTCAAACGTCCCCCCTTCCTTCTTCTTCCCCCAGCTTTATATACTGAGCATGACATCCTATGGTATGGAATAGCCCTTTGGCCAGTGGGGATCAGCTGTCCTGGCTGTGCCCCCTCCCAGCTTCTTGTGCCCCTGGCAGAGCAGGGAAAGCTGAGAAGTCCTTGACCATTGTAAGATCTGCTCAGCAACAACTGAAATATCAGTGTGTTATCAACAGTCTTCTGGTACTAAATCCAAAACACAGCACTATGCCAGCTACTAGGAAGAAAATTATCTCTGTCCCAGCTGAAACCAGGACACTCGTGCACCCTTCTCCCGGCCCCAGGAACCTTGTTTGTTTGGGGTTTTTTTGTGCATTCAACTGCTTTCCCACCATTTCTCTCAATCTCGGGCAACTCTCTGCTTTGCTGGCCAGCCACTGTCTGTCTCAGAAGTTTATCTGCCACCAGGCAGTTTATGGGGAACCTGAACAACATGGAGCGTGAGGCAGAAAATCCTGCGAGAGCTTCACTGTTGTGCTGCTAAACAACAGCAGAATCCCTCACTTGCATCTTGTGCCCTTTAAAATGTTATCCCTAGAAAAACTGGACGGAGCTAATGTGGTGGCTTTGAAACCTTATAGCAGGCCATGATGACATGAGCATCCCTGAAATTCCACCAGTGCTGAGGGCGAGGAGGTGGATATTTTTATTTACAGCAAGCCTGTGACCTGATCCCATGGAAGTATGCTCATTAACAGGCCCGATACGAGTGGGATTACTCCCATTACTCCCGTGAAGAGTGAGCCCACCAGCAGAATAAACATTGGCAGGATCAAGTAGCAGATGAGTCATCTTTTCCAAACACAAAAAGTCAGCAAGCCAGTAAATAAACATGTTAGTTAAATTAACTATCACACACAAACTTCGTATATATTTAAAACAAACTTGGGATAGCCACCCCTGCATACTAAAATACTGTCTGGATCCCTGTCCTAACACAAGCATCTCCAGCTAGCACTGTCCCAGCGCATGGCAACCCCTCTGCCACGGCTGTCCCCAGCTGGGGGAATCATAGAATCATAGAATCACCTCGGTTGGAAAAGACCTTTAAGATCATCGAGTCAAACCGTTAACCTAGCACTGCCATCCCACCACTAAACCATGTCTCTGAGCACCTCATCTATACTTCTTTTAAAGACCTCAAGGGATGAGGACTCCACCACCTCCCTGGGTAGCCCATTCCAGAGCCTGACAACCCTCTCGGTGAAGAAGTTTTTCCTAATGTCTAGCCTAAACCTGCCCTGGCGCAGCTTCAAGCCATTCCCCCTCGTCCTATCATCTGTTACCAGGGAAAAGAGGCCGACCCCCACCTCACTACAGCCTCCTTTCAGGTAGTTGTAGAGGGCGATCAGGTCTCCCCTCAGCCTCCTCTTCTCCAGACTAAATAACCCCAGTTCCCTCAGCCGCTCCTCGTATGACTTGTGTTCCAGACCCCTCACCAGCTTCGTTGCTCTCCTCTGGACCTGTTCCAGCAAGGCAACGTCTTTCCTGTAGTGAGGGGCCCAAAACTGAACACAGTATTCGAGGTGCGGCCTCACCAGCACCGAGTACAGGGGCACGATCACTTCCCTACTCCTGCTGGCCACACTATTCCTGATACAAGCCAGGATGCCATTGGCCTTCTTGGCCACCTGGGCACACTGCTGGCTCATATTCAGGAGGCTGTCAATCAGTACCCCCAGGTCTTTTTCCACCAGGCAGCTTTCCAGCCACTCTTCGCCAAGCCTGTAGCACTGCATGGCGTTGTTGTGACCAAAGTGCAGGACCCGGCACTTGGCCTTGTTGAACCTCATACAATTGGCCTCGGCCCATCGATCCAGCCTGTCCAGGTCCCTCTGCAGAGCCCTCCTCCCCTCCAGCAGATCAACACTAACACCCAGTTTGGTGTCATCTGCAAATTTACTGAGGGCACACTCAATCCCCTCATCCAGGTCATTGATAAAGATATTAAAGATAAAGACTGGCCCTAGAACTGAGCCCTGGGGGACACTGCTTGTGACCGGCTGCCAACTGGATTTAGCTCCATTCACCACGACTCTCTGGGCTTGGCCATGCAGCCAGTTTTTAACCCAGCGAAGAGTACACCCATCTAGGCCATGAACTGCCAGCTTCTCCAGGAGAATGCTATGGGAGACTGTGTCGAAGGCTTTGCTGAAGTCCAGGTAGACAACATCCACAGCCTTTCCCTCATCTACCAGGCGGGTCACCTGGTCATAGAAGGAAATCAGGTTGGTTAGGCAAGACTTGCCTTTCGTGAACCCATGCTGACTGGGCCTGATCCCCTGATTGTCCTCCATGTGCCTGGTGAGCACACTCAAGATAAACCGCTCCATAATCTTCCCCGGTACTGAGGTTAGGCTGACTAGGAATGCTCCTCCTAATCCAAACCATGTGCTAGCTGAGTGCCAGCAGACAAACTAATCAAGTCCAGCAAGGCAAATGTCTGCAGGGTTAACTTCTGTTCTCCTTTGTTTCCTCTACACCCTGTTTGAAGCCCGTGAGGTGGTACTAAGTAGACTAGAGGGGAAATGTGTTCACAGTGTCTCTGGTGTAAAAATAACACTACCATATTCCCCCACGGGCATTTCAAATAACTTTCAAAAATCAGTGTAAAAATATAACCATTACATTAATAAAATAATATTTAAGTTGGTAACTCTTCCCTGAGGTTTTAAAACTTTTTTTTTTTTAAACTAAAATTAAGTAGGTGAACATCTCCTGAGTAAACTGATCCTAACAGTGCAAGGACAGGATGCCTCGCCACTGCAGAACTCTTGTAATACTGTTCTGGTGTTTTTTAAAGACATCCTTCAAAGGACCAAACAATAAATCTGATAGGATCATGCCATATTCAATTAGACCTCACTTATGGGAAAGTTTTATCAATGTTCAGTCCACATATTTCTTGTTAAATTTTATACTACTGCTCCTTGCTGACTCCATCACTGGCATCCTTTACAGTAAGGAACTGATCACATCAGCAGTGGTTTTAAAGGCCGGATTCACAGAATCATAGAATCATAGAATTGTTTAGGTTGGAAAAGACCTTTAAGATCATCAAGTCCAACCGTTAACCTAACCCTGACATCCCACCACTAAACCATGTCCCTAAGCACCACATCTACCCATCTTTTAAACACCTCCAGGGATGAGGACTCGACCACTTCCCTGGGCAGCCCGTTCCCATGCTTGACAGCCCTTTTGGTGAAGAAATTTTTCCTATTGTCCAATCATCAGTGTCCGCTGGAGCAGTGGGAGCCCTCCCAGTTACTACAACGTGGGTACTGGTCCGGTCATCCTGGGCTTGTCCCCTAGTCAAAGCAGAAAGACCTGTTGTCATAGGGAGATATGAGGTCTTATTCTCTAGCAGGAAGCTGGTGTACTTACTTACAAGGACTTCTGATTTAGGGCCATTCTGATTTAGGGTCATTCTGGGCAACAGCTAGGGCCCTTTTTTCAGTGAGGCTGAGGAAGCTGGTATGCATAATGCGCTTTTTGTCTGTGAAAGTCAGACACATGTGTAGGGATATACACAGATGTGTTCAGCACTGGGGAAAACAGAGCTGTTTGGGGAGTTTTGATGAGTATGTCATCACTCCATATGGATAGCATGCCTTTCGAAAGAGAGAGCTGTGTGGTTTGTACAGACTTTTGTAGCCTGAGGTGTTAATTTCTAAATCTTAATGAAGACATTTTTGGGGGTCTTTTTTCCTCTCAGCACTGGATTGTCCACAAAGACACATTTTTCCCATTGTATTTCATTCTTAGAAGAAAACTGAAGATAGCGATGATGCTTGTTGATATTCCTTCAGCTCTAGCCTTATTTTGACAGCATTATAAATGAATTACAGGACCACTTCTGGCTGTACCGTTAGCCACTGGTTCCATTTTCATGGTGATTTTGACACTATCTCTAGCATCTTCTTCAAAGCTCTGTATGGGCTGGGTGCCACGTGGTTTGATGGTGAGCTTTCCCATTCAAATCCATACAAGTCTAGCACATGGGCAATTTCACAGCATGAAGATGATGTTTCCAAAAATGTACAGTGTCGATATCTTTTCCTTGGGCATGGGGCCCACTCACTGCCTTCTGAGATGAAAAACACTCCAGTTGTAGCAGTGGCTTTGTGCAACTTATTTAAGGAGCAGAGTCTCAGCTGCTGCAGACTTAATAGCTCCGCTGATTTCTGTTTCCACCTGATAAAATTACAGCTCATTTGTTTGCTTGTTGGTTTCATTTAAGGTTTGAATTGTGCTGATGATCCTCACAAGAACCATTTCCTTCTGCATCTTTTGTCGAGATGTTGGTGCTGAATTGGGTTGAGCTGTGATGCGGGAACTCTTTGTCTTAAATTAACTGTTGGGTGAAATCGCAACGCAGGCTGTGACAACGGGAGTGGGGTGATGGCCTTTGGTGGGGCTCCGGTTCTGAGTGCCTGGTCATCTGTCCCTCAGACCTCCTACCTGTGCCATGGGAGAGCCGACAAGATAATGAATGTTTTGATCTGGGAATAAAACCCCAATACTGGAACCCAGCACCTGGGACAGTCTCATCTCTGAATGTTTCCTGACCATTTAACAGGACAAAACACACCAGAGCAAAGGAAATGTAAGATGTTACTGTTCTTATTTTGGGTTCTTAGGGTTCTTCTCCACATGGTTTGATTTCAGCAGTCTAAGGGCACAGCAGTCGCGGCAGTGGAGAGTCAGACTGTGTCATTTTAATACGGAGTTCTAGCTGTGTTTCATTTCGGTAATATTTCACAGGAGGCTTCTATGACTGGCAGGCACCATATAAATAAAATATATGATCATTTCAAAAGCATAACCTGTAGGTTGCTCTATTGTGCTGACTACAACATTTTCTACTAACACTCTTCCTCAGCCATAAATACAATGAATCAATGAAGCTGCTGGACACGGTGGTTTTAAAACCAGTCTATAAACTAAACATGTAAAAGAGGTATATAAAACATAAGCTAGAGTACATATATATGCACACACATATATATGCCAGTTACTCACTCACTGTTATGTGTTCACATGGTACAAAATAACAATTTCTTCCTTCTCAATCACATACTTTCAACAAAGGTAAAAATAAATTGCCAGTAAAAATAAATCAAGTGACTCAGTTGCCCATGTACTGTGAACTGTGATATGCCCTGCTTGTCAGTAGGTGTCATGCAACACCACAGATTTTGAACACCTGGCTTGCATAGAAGTGTCCCTTAAAGAGGATATTTGCCTCCAAATGGGGCTTATTGGGTTTTTTTTTTAAGGTCACCAATATTCTCATTTGAGTGATGAACAAGCGTAGCGTGAGCATCCACTAATGAGGAACTGCACCTAATTCCCGTGTCCCTCTGGTTAGGCTGCGGGTAGCGTTTGGAAAGGCGGCAGTAGCCGAGGCAGCAGTGAGCTGTGCAGGCAGGGCAGCGCTTGCCGGAGAGTCCAAGCACAAAGGTACCAATACCCGGTCACCTCTCTGTTACCTTTTCTTTTCCCTTTTCTCCCTGTTCCCCCAATAATCCAATAAAAACTCTTTTGTTTCTGTCATAGCTGCAAACACGACTCAATAATGTCATCATACAGATCAGCCAGCTCAATTTTTCTCTAATCCAATCAATAAAATGACCATGCTGTGCTCCCTGCTCCAATTTAAAATCGAGAATGATAGCCTGAAAGAAGTAGCTCCCAGTCTGCTGCTGATCAGACCTTAGGGTAACATTTTGTTTGGTTGCTGGTTTCTGTTCGGTTGCTGTTTTCACAGCTTGGTCATACCCACGTTGAACCTGCAAATGCAGCAACGAAGCCCAATGAAGTGGGAAGCAAAACAGAAGTTGAATTTTACAGATTTTAGGTTGACTGGAGCCTTCAAAGAGCTCATGGGATGCCCTAGCCGTGGGTTGAGTGAGCGCCTGGGTGTCCGGTAGGAAGGAGGGGGGTTCAGTCACATGCCTGGCATGACATGTGCGAGTGACGTGATCGACCACGGGGATTTACGTTTCTGTGCCCCAAAACCTAGATCGAACCACAGGCGTGAAAGTTTAATACTGCCCTGAGACAGGGCATTAGATCTAGCAGTTGAGATCAGCCAGGTATTTCCATTCCGGCTCCCTCTGGCTAATTCCTGATAACACTTTGAATGTCTATTGATCGGGGAGAAATTTTTCTATTTGCTCCTGCAATTGAAATCTCATTTGATTTGTTGGCATGAAGCCATCACCGGTTTTTAATAAGAAGAGAATGATTTTTTTTTTTTCAATATCTATAAAGAAGAAAATTGTTGCAACTCTTTTTTTTTTTTTTTTTTTTAAACAGCTTTAATGCCAAAGCAGCTGGGGGAAGCGAGTCTGAATTTGTCAGACAGATAGATAGCCCTCGTTGTAGAGAAGTGTCTTGGAGTGTTCCGGTTAAAATTGGTTTTGATTTGCCAGAGTTAAGAGCTGTTGAGAATTGCACATGCAGTAAATGTTTTAACACTGATAATGCTGAGCTGGGAACTGGCAGAAGCTCGCCGCTGCCGCTACCATGGCTGCGGTCTGGCCAAGTTTGCTGAGGCATGGGCTGTCGGAGGCCCCCGGGGACTGTAAACCAAAGGGGCCAGGTGTAGGGATCCTGAATGCTAAGTGAAGTGAACTGGAGCCAAAAAAGTGACAAAGTCCCCATGGGGATCCGACCTCTCAGTCCCATACTAAATCCAGCCCTAAGACAGGGCGATTTTTTTTTTTTTTCCTGCCCAAAGTCACACTCATTAGGGGAGATGCCACACTGGTGTCGCCAGTAAGGTAGCAAAGTACTCTGACAACGTATTGATTTTGCACAGCATAAGATACTTCATGGAAAGAGAGAGATTTACGGTGTGACTGATAGACAGAAAGGCAGGTAGCTGTGTAATCAGAGAAAATGGAGTCTACTAGCAGCACCTTATTTATGGTCCTTTATTGTGAAAACACGGAGCACCCAAGAAGGACTGTTATTTTCTCTTTAAAAGCTCTTGGAACAGCTTCCCAGCACCACACACAGTATTGCAGTTAGTGAATTATTGGGCTAAGTAACTTGGACCAATGTTTTGTTAACGGATATGTATTACTAATAGTATATTTATTGATCTAGCACTTGAATCGTGGCCAAATCTTGACTCTAGTCAGAACCTCTGGGGTAGCCATAAACTGTGCAATGCCATGGCTATACAGGACCAACACAACATCACCCCTTTCCCCAGAGAGCGTATTACCTCTTCTTTATGTCATTGTTTCTGCATCCTGTATATGGCCACAGCATATCCATGTACAGGTCCAACACCTGGTGGTGAGGAGAGGGAAGATGTGCATGGTGGTAATGTAGTTGCCTATAATGTTGTCAGTAAAATCTGTAGATTGAGAAAAGGATGCAATTATGGAGCATTCAAACAGCTGGAATATACAGAGATAGAGGGGTGTGTGTGAGAGAGAGAGAGCATGAGAGGCAGAACTTAATTCATGTGATGTATTCAAATATATGTCTGACAGATACACAACTTCCAGACGTTTTACAAGACAGCAGAAAGAGAAGGGTGGATATGCATTTACAGAGATACCCAGTTCTCTAAGCAAGAGAAAATATGTAAATATAGCAAATAGCTTAGAGCAGCAGAACTTGTGGAAGCTGTTTTCCTATGGGTTTGTGTCCTGGCTTGACTATATAGCATATAGTAACGTGTGAGCCCAGATGACTATTTCCCATGTCTGAGAACCTGATGGGATTTCTACCATCTAAAAAAGGGTTAGACAAAGCTTGTGCTGTAACCTTTCCTTCAGTGGAGATGACAGCACAGCTCTTTCCTCTACTGGGCTGCCAATTTTCATTAAATCTGCAGAGATACAGCACCTGTGAGATTGTCAAATATGGTTGAAATTATTCAAGAGGTTGAAAATTTATTAGTAACTTATATACATATATACATGCACACGCGTGCAGCACACGCTTTCAGAAGCATGGAGTCATAGGAAGCCAAGCTAAGAAGAATATGTAAAAAGCTCTCTGATCTCTAAGCTGATCATTCCCAGAGTGAAGCAAAACAGCAGAATGTAGTTTATTAAAATATTTGTCAGTGTGTTCTTAATTTAAAACCTGGTTCTTCTCTATAGGAGAAAAAAGTGCCCCTCTCAAGAGCTGAACAAAAGGCAAATGTGTAACTGTCGATAGATTTGAAAGCTGGAGGATGCTCATGTAGTCCCATGTCCTATATCGCTCATGCAAAAGAGTGTACAGGTGAGGATGTTCCCACATGCATAAGGCACAATTAGCACCATTAAGTTGAGTAATACCTTGCTAAGACTACACCAGGAGTTCCATACCCCATCCTACTGCCATGTAAGAAATCATAGAATCATAGAATCATTAAGTTTGGAAAAGACCTCCAAGATCACCAAGTCCAACCATCAACCCAACACCACCATGCCTACTAAACCATGTCCCAAAGTTCACGTCTACACATTTTTTAAATACCTCCAGGGATGGGGACTCAACCACTTCCCTGGGCAGCCCATTCCAATGTTTGACAACCCTTTCAGTGAAAAAAAGTTTTCCTAATGTCCAATCTAAACCTCCCCTGGTGCAACTTGAGGCCATTTCCTCTCATCTTATCGCTTGTTACTTCGGAGACAAGACTGACCCCCACGTCACTACAGCCTCCTTTCAGGCCGCTGTAGAGGGTGATAAGGTCTCCCCTCAGCCTCCTCTTCTCCAGGCTGAACAACCCCAGTTCCCTCAGCTGCTCCTCGTAAGTCTTGTGCTCCAGACCCCTCACCAGCTTGGTTGCCCTTCTCTGGACATGTTCCAGCAATGCAACGTCTTTCCTGTAGTGAGGGGCCCAAAACTGAACACAGCATTCAAGGTGTGGCCTCGCCAGTGCCAAGTACAGGGGCACGATCACTTCCCTGCTCCTGCTGGCCACGCTGTTCCTGATACAAGCCAGGATGCTGTTGGCCTTCTTGGCCACCTGGGCACACTGCTGGCTCATATTCAGCCGGCTGTCAACCAACACACTCAGGTGCTTTTCCGCCATGCAGCTTTCCAGCCACTCTTCCCCAAGCCTGTAGCTTTGCATGGGGTTGTTGTGACCCAAGTGCAGGACCCGGCACTCGGCCTTGTTGAACCTCATACAGTTGGCCTCGGCCCATCCATCCAGCATGTCCAGGTCCCTCTGCAGAGCCCTCCTCCCCTTGAGCAGATCAACACTCCCGCCCAATATTGGTGTCATCTGCAAACATACTGAGGGTGTACTCGATGCCATTGTCCAGATCATTGATGAAGATACTAAACAAGACTGGCCCCAATACTGAGCCCTGGTGGACACCACTTGTGACCGGCTGCCAACTGGATTTAGCTCCATTCACCACGACTCTCTGGGCTCGGCCATCCAGCCAGTTTTTTACCCAGCGAGGAGTACACCCATCTAGGCCATGAGCCACCATCTTCTCTAGGAGGATGCTGTGGGAGACAGTGTCAAAGGCTTTACTAAAGTCCAGGTAGAGAACATCCACAGCCTTTCCCTCACCCACCACGTGGGTCATGTGGTCATAGAAGGAAATCAGGTTGGTCAGGCAGGACCTGCCCTTCATGAACCCATGCTGGCTGGGCCTGATGCCCTGGTTGCCCTGCATATGTCTGGTGAGCACACTCAGGATGAACTGCTCCATAATCTTCCCCGGTACTGAGGTCAGGCTGGCAGGCCTGTAGCTCCTCGGATCCTCCTTCCAGCCCTTCTTGTACATGGGCATCACATTGGCAAGCCTCCAGTTGTCTAGGACTTCCCCTGTTATCCAGGACTGCTGATAAATGATAGAGAGTGGCTTGGCAAGCTTCTCCGCCAGCTCTCTCAGTACTCTCAGGTGGATCCCATCTGGCCCCATAGACTTGTGGATGTCCAGGTGGCATAGCAGGTCGTTAACTGCTTCCTCCTGGATTATGGGGGGTTTATTCTGCTCTCCATCCCTGTCTCCCAGCTCAGGGGGCTGAATACCCTGGGGATAACTGGTCTGACTATTAAAGACTGAGGTAAAGAAGGCATTAAGTACCTCAGCTTTGGTGGCAATGTTCCCCCCTGCATCCAATAAAGGATGGAGATTCTCCCTGGCTCTCTTTTTGCTGTTAATGTATTGTAAAAACATTTTTTGTTTTCTCTTACAACAGGACCAGGATGAGTTCTAGCTGGGCTTTTGCCTTTCTAATTTTCTCTCTGCATGACCTAATGACATCGCTGTACTCTTCTTGAATTGCCTGCCCCTTCTTCCAAAAGTGGTAAGCTCTCTTTTTTTTTCCCGAGTCCCAGCAAAATCTCCCTGCTCAGCCAGGCCAGTCTTCCCCTCCTGTTTGTCTTACGGCACATGGGGACAGCCTGCTCCTGCACCTTTAAGACTTCCTTCTTGAGGAATGCTCAGCCACCCTGGACCCCTTTGTTTTTCAGGGCTGTCTCCCAAGGGACTCTCCCAACCAGTGTCCTGAACAGGCTGGTCTGCCCTCCGGAAGTCCATGGTATTAATTTTGCTGACCCCCCTCCTTACTTCGCCAAGAATCAAGAACTCTATCATTTCATGGTCGCTAAGCCCAAGACAGCCTCTGGCCACCACCTCTCCCATCAGTCCTTCTCTGTTTGTAGACAGCAGGTCAAGTGAGGCACCTCCCCTGGTAGGCTCGCTTACCAGCTGTGTCAGGAAGTTCTCTTCCACACACTCCACAAACATCCTAGACTCTTTCTTCTCTGCTGTGGTGTATTTCCAGCAGACATCCACTAAGTTGAAGTCCCCCACAAGAAGAAGTATTCAACCTGAAATGGAGCAGAGCCGGCCTAGTAGGATGTTCAGGGATTTTAGCATTTATTTTATTAGGGGAAACTAGGAAAGGCTGACTTGCTTAGCCTAGCAAAATGGAGTCTGGGAGAGAATATGGTCATTCTCTATAAAAATACCAGAAAGGCAAGTGTGAGGGAGGCAGAAGTGGCAGTTAAAAATAGAGACTATTGCTAGCATAAGAGCTCATGGCTATAAAATAATCTTCTAAAATTACACCGAAAGTTGAAAGAAGCTACCTAGTGAGCAGAGGAGTTAATGCCTGGATCTGCATTTTAACAGAAGTAGAAGTAAATAGCAAACTCATTTTAAGACATAGCTTAATAAAAGATTGCCAGGAGGATGTCTGATGCAGCGATATGTGACTAAAAGAACTTGGACTCTACAGCCCAAGGTGTTCTCCATCCTCAGGAGGTTCTAAAGGACTTCATTCAGCAGTTCAGAGGCTGGAAATTTGGGATTGAGCCTTTTACTATGTTGGAAAAGCAATGTGCCATAGGGTAGGTCTGCAGTGCAAGGCCACATTCAGCACTGAAGGAGGATGGGGATCTACCCAGGAGTAACAGGGAATTTAAGCTCCTTCCCCTCTACACCGCACCAAGTGGCATACAATGCAAACCTCCAAGTGACATGGCTGCAGCCCCATCACTGCCCTCGCTTAGCCTGGCACCACGTCAACTCCTGCTTAAAGGCTGTGCCATTAGCAAGAAGCACAGTGCTCTGTCCTGTTTCATTACTTTATCATTTTCTTTGCTCATGCCCTATTTACTGGGTTTGTAAAATGTGCATAGCCTACAAGTGGCAGAAAGAGTTTGACTAAAAATATAATTAAGAGAATTCTGTACAACTCAGACATGGAAACTGTGGAAGGCATCAGCCATACTGACAATGCTGTTGGACATGCATAACTCAACGTCACTAAGTCACCCAACAGCATTCCATGTTACATGGGTTTGATTTATTTTTCCCGGATACTGCTGAAGAGACTGGTGGGAGTCTGAGGGGAATTAAATAGAGAGAATTGCATTCTGACTTGCACCCTAGATGCTGAGCCTCACCTTTGACGAGATCTCCAGCCTGAGATTGTTTCTCCCAGTGCATAGGTGTAGGAGAAAACTCATTCCTAATGTGGCATATAGGCTATCTTTCACTCTCTATGTTTATCAGTAGCATAAATCTCTTTTCTTCCAGTGCAGAACATCTCTTGAAGGCAGGAACTCATTGACCACATGCTGCAGCAGTTGGAGAGGCATGCCTACTAATTACTGGCACTCTGCAGCACTTACAGCAACATTTGCTGTTGCAAGTAATAATAATGAGCCACAGCATGGGTTGGATCACACGACCAATAGCTTCAGTCCTACTTAGTTTTTTACCCTAGTTTTTTTCTTTTTGCTTTCCAACTTTGCACCCTGATCACCTCCCTCATCCTTAGGCTATGAACAGGCTCCAGGCTGGACAAAACTTCCAAGCTGGAACAAAATAAAATGAAGGCACTGACCCTGTCTGGAAATTTGTCTGAGACACAGATTTCCCCTGAGACACTCTCACATATTTCACAAAGTATATTTGGGTTAATGTTCCCCAAGGTATGGCAGGCCTGTCTGAGACAGCATGGGCTGGTGTTACAGAACAATTTTCCTATATAAATTGAAAAGAAAGCCTCTGCAGATCGTAGGCAAAGAAAACTGGCTGTATGTCCATCCAGTTCTGAGGTGTTAGCCATCTTCATTCAGACTAAAAATATATCATGGAAACTGATGGTGCACAGAATTACCAGAGTGAATCAGTGAGGTCTGCTTGAATCAGTGGAGATCCAATGCTTTAAAACACATGTGAATGTTAGGAGATTGGAGTTTTCATATAGTTAGCTCTTTGTGGTGGCCTCCTCTTCATCTCTTACATCCCTGCATGTTCCTCCTAGGCAGGTAGCATTGGCAAAGGCTGGACAAGTTACAGATAGCTGTGGTGGATGCTTCAGGACACTGTGCCAGCCCTCACCACCCTTGTAACAGACATTTCTCTCTGGATGTTTCACAGGTTATTTCACACAGACTGGCGCCCATGGTCTGAGAGCTATTGCTAATGTGCTGGACTCATTCATGTGTTGCTCTGGTTTGTGACAGTGCTGCCCTGCCTGAAGCAGGGGACTGCACCAGCATGAAGAGCAGAGCCATGGTTGGTGTCTTCCTCCTTTCTGTAAATTGTTCCTGTCCTCATCACCTTTCCATCCAAGCGATCTCGGAGAAGTCAGCTTTCTCGGTATGCCAGTGTGAGCAATTGCCAATCCATCTGAGGCAAAGCCCAGCCAGCATCATCTCAAGAACTCACCACCTCTTCCTGCAGTATGTCAAGAAATTAGATGTAACGTCAGAAACTCGAGCTCACATCGTCTTCTTCGGTTGGGCTATACAAAGGGTGATTCCCAAAGGGTGCCTAAGCCCATACCTTGGATCCTCCCTTGCCAAAAATTACTTCCTTACTACTTTTCTACCTGATAGAACAAATCATTTTCTTCTTTTCATCCACAGGCTCCCTTAGTCCCTCCTTAGCTGAATTAATGTATACTAGCAGTGTGGAGACTCACAGAGATGCTTTCAGCAACACGTGCTTGGCTCCTACAACAACTCCCTGGAGAGCACTTGCATGCCAGTGCACAAAATGAAGCAAAGTACGCACGTCCCATGTGCAAAGCCTAAAGTTTAACTGCTTTATTTTCCAGTCTCACATATTTTCTTTCTTTCTTATTTTGGTTAATAGTTAAGGAAACACTACTAGTACTGAAATAATTGCTTGTATCTTGACTAGTGACTTGTGTTTTCGAGCTTAAGAAGCTCATGTTGGTCATTGTACATCAGCCTGAAGGGGGTGTGTCGTCCAGTATCCTATTTCTGAGAAAAAGCAAGGGAAGAGCCCAGCCACGTATACTGGTACTGCCACAGAATAGCTTCCCTGCTTCCAGCAGCTCGGGGACTCCGCAGGCAGGTTTTGTATGAATGATAATGTGATACATGCTCTCTATTTTTAGTCAGCCAGCACATATAAGAAGCTGCTAGGATTTTAGTCTACTCAAGTAGGAGGCAAAAAGATTTTTAGACATTATTTATTTCTATAGAGGAAAGTACTGTTTGTTTCCCCCAATGTATTCCTCTTTTCCTCTTATTCTCAAGGTTCTCTATGCTGGAAAAGTAAATATACCTGTGAGTTAAACACATCTTTTTAGTTGAAACTGATATGAGGACTTACTGAAAAAAAAAAAAGGTAAAATACTGTCTCAGTTGAGGCTGATTTTAAAAAAAAATCCATATTGATGAATATTTGTTAAATCAGAAGATGGATGGTCAAACAAGCAGGTAAGCAGTGTTAGTTTGCCAGCTGTTTTCCCAAACCAGAGCCAAGATTTTTTAATAGTGCCAAAGATGTGTGTCAATGAGTGCCGAAGAAAGCCTGTACAATGGGAATTTTTAGAGGCCCTGCCAGGTCTAGAAATCATGCTACATGTTCTGGGTGTCCTTTCCTGGCACTTATCTATTGATCTGCTACATGCATATGTGCTGTAGCATAGCTAAGTTACCTAATTTGAAGCATTAGTTATTATTATTATTATTATTATTATTACTCAGTATTCAACTCCCACTGACCTCAGTGTTTAGGTTTCTATGGAAAAAAAAAAAACCACAAAAAACATCTTTCTGGCTATCTTTTCAGGAGTCTAGATGTGGAGACAGAAAAATAGACACTCAAATCCTGGCACCAGATGTCTGATGGCGTGTTTGGAGAATTAGTAAGACTGGATAGACAAGAAAAATGGAGAGGAAGGCTTCACCCAATATAATAGGAATGTATCTGCAAGCAATTATTATGTCATTATAATTTCACAAACAATACATATTAACCGGTATACAAATCTCCATAAGTGCTAAATGAAATGTTAACCATTATATTCCAAATGCTTTATCACAAGAGACACTTTGTGACATCAGAAACTAGTTTTCCTTCCACTCAATTATCTCTATTAACTGGTAATGCATACTGAATCCCTGCCATGTGTTTCGTAACACTGATCCTCATTAACTGAGTAAACAGAAATACAGCCTCATTGGCAAGGAGACTCGAGTGACCAGAAAGAAGAGATCACTCTGGCCGGAGATCATCCATCATCAGTCCCTCTGCCAGGGTACGAACTTAGCGTGTAATTAATAGGCACGCGGGGTGAGCAGGACCACAGATGGAGCCTGGGGCAAGCACACCACTTCCACAAAAGCCCATAGCTAACGGCAGGGTGCAAGACCTTGCTTTATAGGAAGCACTTCACGGCATCAGATGGATTTCAATCCCCCGAAAACCTGGAGCGATTTGTAAGGTAAAGTGACATCAAACCAAGAAGCACAGAGCACACAAACACGTAACCTGCTTTTGTTTTCCCCCATGCAGCAGTGCAAAATTGGACGCTTATCCCTCCCTTGAAAGACTTGAATTATAAATGACATTTCTACATCTCTATAAATGCTAATTCTCACACTTTCGTGCAGTGGGCCTGATGCTTACTAATTTTGACCCCATGTATAAAATGCTACCAAACCAAGGACCTGCTTCAGAAAAACATTTAAGCACATGCTTAGGTCTAAGTGCTGCAATGAAGTTTTTGGGACTAAAGCTCATATTTAAATACGTTGTAAAGCAGGGATGTCACTATGGGTTGAAATTCAGCCCTGGACTTAAAACTGCTCTGACTCCACAGCAGCTGCATCCGCTTTGTCTCGCTCCGGAGTGGTTTGAACGGCTGAGCAGGGAGCACAGCTGTGCAGAAACAGCCCCAGCCCCAAAATCCACCAACTTCAGTCCTGCTGGCCTCTCTCCCCCCTTCAGTATAATTGCATGAGCACAGCTTGAATCTCTTCTCACTTCTAGAAGCATAAATCACAAATAAATCCTCTGAGGAGGTGACTGAGCAGTGGAAATGGGGGGAGAGTGAGGCCGGCTCTTCTCTCTGTAGGTACTCCATAAAATCACACCAGCGCTGGAAAAACAATCCCTAGGAAAAAAAAAAAATAAAAGGAAAAAGGTTTCTGTAAAACTGTCACACACAACAGCTCTGGATTTCCTACTGTGCTTCGGTCATCACCTTCCGATCACCCTTTAATTTCGTAGCTTATCTGATTCCTCCTGAGTTTGCCGAGCCCAGTTCTCCCCTGACAACACCTCGGTGTAAATCCACCGACTGTGGTTACACGTGATTTAGGCCAGCAGGAGCGGGCAAGTGAAGAAATGGCCCTGGTGGCCCTTACTTTCCCACCACTGAGCATCTTTAACCACAAAGCCTAAGGATCATACCAGGCAGCTCGTCCCTTGTGGGTTGGGTTGTACAAGCATGGAGTCCATTACAGGATTTATTAACGCAGGAGGTGGTGATGGCAGTGCTGTTCTTCCTGCAATTTGCATAAAATCTGTGCGGAAAGAGGAAGAAAAGTTGTGAACATCTGGCTATACCCATAGCCGGGACAGAATTCCATTATCGTATTGGCACGAGCCCGTGAGCAAGGCACTGCTAAATAATTCATTAAATTAGCAGAAGTTGCACGTGGAAGATGTACAGTAATCTAACACAAAGAAACGCTGTTCTCTGTGGCAGAACAAGCTTTACAAGAAAGAGGTATTTACCACCTGATGTTGAAACGAAGCCTAGAAGGATGTCATCCTTCCTCTGGTGAATTTGGTATGGGATGAAAGCTCAGAGGAGACTCATTGCCCAGTCCCGTGGATGCTCATTCTGCATCACGGGGGACAAGAACTGCTGCTCTCCTTCCCCATGGCAGTCATGTCACTGGGCTGTGGAAAGACCCTGCCGAAGCACTACCGAGACAGAAAATGTGATAAAAGCAGGACTAACACCGAGTGTGTCACTCGCTTGGCGTAGCAGCTCACCCAGCATCGCTCCCTAGGTGAGGCTGATGAAGAACGCTCAGCCAGAGGCAAGACTCCTGCCCCCCTTGAACCCTTCCATTGCGCAGGTGTAGGCGTCTCCCAGCTGCTGGACGAGAGCCATGAGGCCAGCATGGCAAAACTTGAGTACGAGGCTCAGCAGGGCATGCAGAGCACCCCAGGGCCAGATCCAGACCACCAAGGACCCAGGCTGAGGACCTTCACTGTCTCAGAGGAGCTGGGAGCAAGTTCCACGGCTGGGACTCAGTGCATCTCCCCACTCGGTAGAGGCATTTCCTCGCTCTGTGTCATGAGATGTCTTGATGCCCTTGGTGTCTGCAAGCACTTCAGATACTCACAGGATTAAGCCATAGAAAAATCTGCTTAAACAGCAACAAGAGCATAACCAGAAATCAGCATCAGCTGGAGAACCCAGCCAGAAGCAGCACAATGTTGGTCACTTATTCTTGATTAATTCAACCGCCTCTAACTTGCCTAACATACAGAATTTGCATTTGCATGAATTTGCTATATTATCTTCCATACAGCATGACACTGGCTCCCTGCAAAACGCATTTCTCATCTCTTTGTAAGCAAAATATTTCCAGCCTTTTTTCTCTCCTTTTTTTTCTCTCTATTTTTACGGCAATGAAATCAAGTACAGTTCCTCTCTATTGTTTTGCAAACAACTGCTGAGTAAGAGAGCAAAGCTGTGTCAGATCTCCATATCACCTGAATGAATGCTGTTCTCAGAAAGGACAGTGCTTTCATCTTAATTGCTAGCTAGCAACAAAAGTGTTGGAGTTCAGCACTTCAGTATAAATCAATGATGGAAAAAAATCATAACAATTTACTAGAAAAGAGAGTATCTTCTATTGTGGGTATTTTATAATGCTTCAAAAGTAGAAGAATTACATAGCCCACTTGCTCTGCTAACACAACATTTATAAATCCCTATTATGCCAGTTTCCATCATTTTAAACTTTTTTTTTCTATTCCTGAGCAATTTGCAAACAGCATTCTGTGTTCTGGGAAACACTGAAATACAGATACCTTGCAATACCCAGTACTCGCGAGTTTACAAATGAGCTGTACAAAGCACTTGTAATTTAAAACTTATTTTTTAAAAAACATACACAGCCCTGAGACTGCAGAGCTATAAAATATCACCCTGAATAGGCATGTGATTCATTGCAATGCATTTAATGTCAGGGCTCTCGTTATTTAGTGTGAAACCTGGCCAGTGTGCCTGGCCCCGCTCCAATAGGCACTACAGTTCCCAAACTCACCCCCCCCAAATCATGTAGCCTGATCTAGTGGTCTCTCAGCCCAATGCAGTGATTACAATGCTAAAAAGGGGCCTAGTGATTTGAAATGTCTGACCTTACCTTAAGAGAGCTTAATCTCAGAGACAGGGGGAGACACTGAAGGTCTTGCAGAAGCAGAGGTGCCAAAGAGCGTGGACACCAGTGGGTATCACCTTTCCCAAGAAAGAACTTTCTATCACAGAGCATTCAACTGAGAATTGATTTAAAAAAAAACAACAACCCGGTCTCTAATTAAATAGGATTAGGATATCTTGTCATCAAAGATGAATCTTTCTGGCTAAAATGCCAAGACTTTATTATAAACAAAACAAGCCTTTTCCATAAGTCCGTGGTGATCAAGTGTTTTAAATGTGTACCCACACGCCAGTGTGAAGCACTCACATTACCATTTGAAGTTGACATCCAAACTTCTCCAGCAGCTGGTCCCTGTATCCAATTAGTTTTCTTGACAGGACCTGAATATTAAGTTGTTGTGGGCTTTAATTAAATATTGAAGAATTATGGTGACATGGCATGACAGCCTACTGCAAAATAATTTACAATATCCTGTTACGTTGTTATTTTAAAACAATTTTCCTAGCATGTTTAATCTTCTTAAAACCTGCTGCTAAATGAAATTACTGTATTTTGCTATATATCAAATAATGATAAATGGCATCTTGCATTTGCATGTGCCTTCCATATCCAAGGAGCAGAGTACTCACTCCTCCTTACCTGCCTCCCTCCTTCCCTTAAAGAGAAAAACATTGCTTTCCATTATTGAGAAGCCTGAGTTTTTTAGAACACAGCCTCAAGGGGGTCACTTATTTTTTAAAAACTGGGCTCACACTGAACATGTGCTATTACCATCAAAGGCAGAGGTCAAAATGGATACTAGAAATCTGTACAAACCTTCTTTGTCTCCCAGCTCAGGTCAAAAAGTGCCAGTTCATGTGTCTGATGTTTTGATGCCGTTTGTGCAATGGCTGATAAATGAATCACAAAATCCACCATTCAACAGCAATTATGTGTGTAATAAAATGGGCTGGACCCTGTCCTCCCTTTCAGCTGCAGAACCCCATGGAGCATGATGAAATTCCTTGGGCAAGGGCAACCTAGAGCAGGATTTACCTGGCAAGTGCCGGTGTCAGCAGGTATCGTGTCAGCCTCGTCTGGAAATATCTCTAGAGCTGGGCTGATGCTTCTGTTCAGGTTTCTCTGCAGTGCCCATCCCCTCATTAGACAAGCGGTGATCCACTGTGCTTATCCTTCCACACCCCCTGAAATCCTGTGTTGAAAATAGACCTTCATGATATTTGAATGTCATTGGCTATCTGGATGACGCTAGAATTTAATTTTTTGATCAGATTTGTTCGAACTAAACCAGAGGAGGAACATAAGATCTCTGAGCACACAGTATATTTTTTTCAAAGGTTAGAAAGATCTTTTTTCCAGCACGAGCAGGAAAAAATGCAGAGTTAATTTTGACAGCGCAGACACTGCTGCCATTGTGCAGGCAGAAACTCGAACTTCCCAGCTGTCTTGCTGGCTCAACACCCCATTAGACGTCTGAAAGGGAAGAATACTTGCTGGAAATTTTGTTTGGAGGAATAGCTCAAGGGCAGAATGTTAGGCTGCTTTCACAAACAGCTTTCTGGAAGCCACATTATTATTATTATTATTATTATTATTATTATTATTATTATTATTATTCCCGCCCTTTATGATCTCCAGCTTCCAGGGACATAAGGACACACTATTTCTCAAAACCATAAGCATGGCAAATGAAACTTGGGCCAGCATCATCAGCAGTAGCAGCTAAAAGCACCCAGTTCTGGAGCCATTTTTTGACTTTATGAGGGCTATAGCACATGGATGGCTCGACTCGCTCCCTTTTCCCCAAACCATGAAGAGCAGGCGCTGCCCAGGCAACGTCAGCCTGCTCCGCTGCTGGAGGGAAAGCATTTCAGCAACAGATGCAGGGGGAAGGAATTACATGCGGGCGGTGTGATCTTCTCTTCTCCACCTGCAGAACCCTACTCAGTTTCTAGAGTGATGTTTAGTACCTGCCTTGGCAGTGCATCCCCACAGCTCATATGCTGCCTGCAGAGCCAGGGGCACACGAGCCCGTACCCAGCGCCCGGCTGAGCCCCACCTCCCAGTGGCTGTTGTCTTGGGCATGGGCTGGAGCAGAGCTCTGGTACTCGTTAAGAAGGAGATCCCCACAGAGTGACATAGCTTTGTGCAACCCAATGTCCTGGTTTCAGCTGGGATAGAGTTAATTTTCTTCCTAGTAGTTGGTAGAGTGCTGTGTTTTGGATTTAGTTCTAGAAGAATGCTGATAACTCACGGATGTTTTAGTTGTTGCTAAGCAGGGCTTACACCAGTCAAGGACTTTTCAGCTTCCCCAGCTCTGCCAGGGTCACAAGAAGCTGGGAGGGGGCACATCCAGGACAGCTGACCCCAACTGGCCCAAGGGCTATGTAAGATCAGAGGATGTCATGCTCAGGGGGGAGTTGGCCATGGGGCAGCGACTGCTTCTCGGGCTGGGCTGGGCATCGGTCAGCAGGCAGTGAGCAATTGTATTGAGCATCACTTGTTTGGTATATTCCGTATATTCTATTACCATTATTATGGTTATTATTATTCTTTTCCTCTGCTGCTTTATTAAACTCTCTTTATCTCAACCCACAGGTTTTACTTTTTTCCCAATTCTCTCCCCCATCCCACTGCGGGAGGGGGCAGTGAGCGAGCAGCTGCGTGGTGTTCAGCTGCCTGCCAGGTTAAACCACAACACCCTACTGTCCCACAGTGTTTTGCCAGCCTGTCCATGGACAAGTCCAAAAGTTTGCTCTCCAGAAGGTATCCCCAGCTCAGCTTTTGGGACCTAGTGGTGATGTGGATAATGTGAGAGCAAGCTATTTGCAGGTTTTAACAACCTTGTTAAGCACACAGGTCATGAGGAGTGGCAGAGTTCAATTTACTGTCTAATTTTGGGTTTACAAGATAGACATTGCTTGCTACAACAGGCGATGCCAAACTGAGCAATGCCATGCTAACCTGTAGCCCAAAAACAGGCAAGGCAGAGGTTGCCCGTGTGCCAGCCTGAATATCACTGCAGAAATCATGCTCAGTGTCAGTCTTACCTGGTATGATGTAAGGCATGTCTACCTTCTAAAGCAAAAATGATCAACAAACCAAATAATTTCAATCCAGCTGCAAACACAACAATAAAAAGATGGATCGGCATGTGGGAAATAACAATAGCATGGATTTAAAAAAAAAAATAAAGTAAATATAACACTTCCATAGTCTTTCTACTGAGCCTGGTAGCCTCCCCCAGGCACACAGTACATTTTCTTTGTACGTTGCTTCGAAACATCTCCCCAGAGCAGGGCTGGTCCTCCTGTTTAGCCTGGAGAAAAGGAGGTTGAGGGGAGACCTTATTGCTCTCTACCCCTGCCTGACAGGAGGGTGTAGTGAGGTGGGTGTTGGTCTTTTCTCCCTGGTAATGGGCAATAGGATGAGGGGAAATGGCCTTGAGTAGCACCAGGGCAGGTTTAGGTTGGACATTAGGAAAAATTTTTTCACTGAAAGGGTTGTCAAGCATTGGAATGGGCTGCCCAGGGAAGTGGTGGAGTCCCCATCCCTGGAGGTATTTAAAAGACGGGCAGACAAGGTGCTCAGGGACATGGTTTAGTGGTGGGATGGCAGGGTTAGGGTAACGGTTGGACTTGATGATCTTAAAGGTCTTTTCCAACCTAAACAATTCTATGATTCCATGATTCCATAGCACCCCTGCAGAGAGGCTGTCGCTGCTAGTGGCAGTCCCGCACACAGCATAGGTGCCATCTTCATGCTGGAACAGAGGAAAGAAGTTTTACTCTCCCTACATTCCCCTTAATGTACATTCATCTTTCAAACTAAGTGGCTAAGATTGCTGCCATGGAAGTGCTTTGGGGAGTCCATGTGACAAAAGCTGTAGAAGCATAAAGGGAACTATTAGTTTTTATGAATCCCAAAAGGCTATTCAGAGAGTTGCCCAAAGGGAACACATGAGCAATACTTGAGAAAAAGAAATATTATTTTTCAATAAGGTATAAAATATTTACTATCTGCCAGTGATGGGCGCTGAATGATTTGTGGATATTACTTTGACAGCACAGTGTTTAAGGATGCATTTCACCCTACATAGGCAATCATCAGAGCAGTATATCAAAACCTAAAAATCTCCTGCCAGTATTGACATTGACTGCATCTGAAAACAAATGGATGTATAACTCACGATGTATAATTTACCTTAAAATTGTGTGATTTTTAAATATGTGCATACATATTGTATATATTTCGTGTTGGGCGAAACTCACAGCTGATATGTTTTGTTGCTCAGGAAAGAAAAATCAAGGTTCTATTTTCATCAAATGCAGGAAATTTGGATGCCTTTCCCATTATTTACTTAGACAGGGTGGCTGTACTCCATTCTGCAAACTGACGAATAAAATCTTTCTCCATAGTCAGAGCAGAGCAAAAGGGAGCCCTAGGGATAATTCACCTTCTCCATCTTAGATCTTGTCTTCAGATGGGAGGGGTTGCTCTCTGGAGGTGCTCACCTCTCATCGCTGATGAGTTCCTCAGCCCAGAGGCCATAGAGAAAGGAAGAAAAATTAACAACTGCTGGTAAAACAGACCTATTAGTATTTTGCATTTATTTAAAAGATACTTTCTCAAAGTTCTTGATCAGCATCCTCATAGCTTGTAGATCTGTGCAAAACTCCCAAGAACAGTGGAGTCTTTGCTCCACTGGTTTTAATCCATTTACACTCAAACCCAATGGGCTGCATTTTTAATTCTGGCTTCCACTGAACTCAAACTGAGCTGAAAGGATGTGGGTATCATTGCTCAGTATAGAAGAGTATTCAGAGCCCCAAGCTTTTAATGGTTTCAGAGCAAGCAAGGTAAATCACTTCAGTTTCTCACTTTTCCCCCCGAACATTATGTTTACTTTCAAATTGGTTTGAAACAGCAAATTTAAACAAAGACTTCACATTTGCAGCAAGGATGTTGTGTAGATGTGCATGTAAAACTCGAGATCACTTGAGCAATGGTATTCTTCTGAGTGCATCGCCTGGTAGTGGAGTTGGACCTCTGGAAGCCTAATTATTCATAGGAGTGAACCCTGGAAGATCAGGCTCCCCTAATGAGAGATCACTTCACCCAAACCTGGCACATAGCCACCTCTGGTATGGATTATGGTAGCATTTCATAGAATCATAGAATTGCTTTGGTTGGAAAAGACCTTTAAGATCATCGAGTCCAACCGTTAACCTAACCCTGACATCCCACCACTAAACCATATCCCTAAGAACCTCATCGATCCTTCTTTTAAATACCTCCAGGGATGGGGACTCGACCACCTCCCTGGGCAGCCCATTCCAGAGCCTGACAACCCCTTCTGTGAAGAAATTTTTCCTAATGTCCAACCTAAACCTGCCCTGTCGTGACTTCAGACAATTTCCCCTCATCCTATCACCCATTACCATGGAGAAGAGGCCGAATCCCCCCTCGCTACAGCCTCCTGTCAGGCAGTTGTAGAGGGCGATCAGGTCTCCCCTCAGCCTCCTCTTCTCCAGGCTGAACAACCCCAGTTCCCTCAGCCGCTCCTCGTAAGTCTTGTGCTCCAGACCCCTCACCAGCTTGGTTGCCCTTCTCTGGACATGTTCCAGCAATGCAACGTCTTTCCTGTAGTGAGGGGCCCAAAACTGAACACAGCATTCAAGGTGTGGCCTCGCCAGTGCCAAGTACAGGGGCACGATCACTTCCCTGCTCCTGCTGGCCACGCTGTTCCTGATACAAGCCAGGATGCTGTTGGCCTTCTTGGCCACCTGGGCACACTGCTGGCTCATATTCAGCCGGCTGTCAACCAACACACTCAGGTGCTTTTCCGCCATGCAGCTTTCCAGCCACTCTTCCCCAAGCCTGTAGCTTTGCATGGGGTTGTTGTGACCCAAGTGCAGGACCCAGCACTCGGCCTTGTTGAACCTCATACAGTTGGCCTCGGCCCATCCATCCAGCATGTCCAGGTCCCTCTGCAGAGCCCTCCTCCCCTTGAGCAGATCAACACTCACACCCAATTTGGTGTCATCTGCAAACATACTGAGGGCACACTCAATCCCCTCATCCAGGTCATTGATAAAGATATTAAACAAGACCGGCCCTAGAACTGAGCCCTGGGGGACACCACTTGTGACCGGCCGCCAACTGGATTTAGCTCCATTCACCACGACTCTCTGGGCTCAGCCATCCAGCCAGGTTTTTACCCAGCGAGGAGTACACCCATCTAGGCCATGAACTGCCATCTTCTCTAGGAGAATGCTGTGGGAGACTGTGTCGAAGGCTTTGCTGAAGTCAACAGTTAGCAGTGCTCAGCAAGATAACCCTACTAAATTAGGACAAGAAGTGGAAAAAGAATAATGGTGCCAACGGGAGCTCCAGGGAGATTGTAAATAGGCAGATTGCAACTACCCAAGCTGTATTCGGGCCAAGGAGCCGGGGGGCTGCTGTCAGTGGCACAACAGTGGCTGCACTGTTGCAGTGACCTGAAGGAACTGGTTTCTCTCTCACACCTCATATCAAACTGCACAGCCCCCTTGTAACTGGCTTGGGTGGGAGTAAAGAGCAACACCCTGGGGTCAGTTCTGCAGGTCACGCAAGGGCCCGACGTGGGCTGCTCCCGGGGTGCGTCCCTACACAGCGGATGACCCAGCTAACCCTGCCTGCCTGCCTGCCTGCTCTGTAGGGAGGGCTTAAAGCTCTAGGAAGTAATCTGCAACTATTGCTGTTGCTATTACTTTTCCAGTGCTTGCTTGCTTTATGGAGCTGTCTGGGGTCATTAGGAAGTTTCTGGATTGTATGAGACTTTTAAACTCTTCAGGTACCTATGAATAAACTGAGCCACATGAAGTCATAGCCTAAAGGAAATTAAGAGTCTGAGTCTAATACTGGATGCATGCCTGAAAAAATCTATGAGTGCACCAGCAAGCTTAGATGCCCTCCCTTCATGCCAAATTCCTACTGAGTCCTTTGTTGCTTTTTATGGTTTTCTGTTGCTCAGCTTCAGCCTGAGAGGATTTAAAATGACCACAGCAGAGGCACCTGAGCTAGCAGGGCTAGCATCAGTCTCAACCTCTTAAATATGAAAAGACTTCAAGCCATTCTGTAACAACCCTTTTGGTGGCTGCTCAGAGCAGCACAGAAAGCGCTAGCAGGAACGTGAGCTTGGCTCCTGAGCACCACGAATGCAGTTATTTAGGCATCCCACGACACACCAGAATGCAGATTAATATTAATGAGAAAGCTCCCTCTGCTGAACTTCTCTTTGGCATTAATTTCTGAGCCAACCCGTTGTTCTGTGAGCCTCGAACCAGGCGCAGAGTCTGTGTGAAGAGGGAGCCTGGCGTGCCACAGGGCTGAGAAGCTTGGAGCCCAAACCCAGCCCTCTAGGAGGGTCTCCTTGGCCTTTGCTTGTGGAGCAGTTATTCCCTGTCAGTGCTAACTTGTTGCATGAGGGCTCACACATAGCTTCTGCAGTTGGCTGGGATGCATTGCAGGCCCAGCAGTCACCCACTTGAGTTACTTACTCCTGCATCACTAGCGTGATATATCTGGCTTAAGGCATCCAGCTTGTTCCCCAGAGGTTCACACAGCCCTTCAAATTATAGAGTCGGCCACAAGAAATCAGACTTTTCCTCCAGGTCTGGTTTGGCTTCCCAAAGACTACCAAATGGAGTTCATGATGTGATGGGTCCTTCAAATGTTTCACATCTTTGGCTCAAAATATCTTAAAGACTGCTTAAAGCCCTCAGTAAAATCTGTACTCAGTAACTTTGCTCTGGCTGGAACTGTGCCTCTCTAAAACTAGGGCAAGGCTTATCTGTGGAGGAGACAGAACTGGTCAGCCCGTGACTGTGGAATGAGCTCCCTCAAGACTTAAGGTCCCTGTTTCTCTAACCTTGCCTTCTCTAAAATAAATACAGAGCAACATGTGCATTTTTCAAAGAAAACAAAGCCAAACAAAACCAAAACTGATAAAGCTGTACCAAAATAAGACATTCCAGGGCACACACTTCTCTCCAGAGGAGGGAGAAGAGTAAACACCACATGGTAGATATTAATCACATCACTTAAAGCATCAGTGCAAGGCATTCAGATACTGTCAAGACAAACCTATGCAGATTAAAAATCTGAATACTGAACTATTCATCCAATTTGTTGAATGATTAGCTGTGATATTTCAACTTCACCCTTAAAACCACTTTGGAACTAGAAAGCTGCAATGTCCTCCCTTTCTGGAGGGGAGCTCAAGGGAGCTATTGACATCTAAGGCTGACACATCTACCAAACAAATTAGTAGGAATTGTAGTAAAAATATAAATAGGGGAGGCCTGAATACACATGATGTATTTTTGGAAGTCATCACAGCTTTTATAAAGGTAAATCCTGCCTTAGAATTCTATGGCAGGCCTTTGAAGGAGCTGACAAACATGTGGGTAAAGGGGATCCAGCCAATAAGGGCTTCTTCTTTGCCAAAGGGTTTTGTGCATGAAATTTTTTTAAAGGTTTCACTGAACACCCAACAAGTTAATGGGAGAGGAAGTAGCAATCATTTCTTGTACAGAAAACCTCTGTGCTGAAAACGTTTGAAAGCTGCTCCCAGTATCATGTATGTTTGTCTTGTTCTTATAGTCTTTATTATACAAACATCTTCACTCTTCCCTGCACACACAAGGATACCAAACTACATAAGCCTTTGAGCTGACTGTTTGCTGTTTTATCCAGCTATTGATCATTTCAGCACCTTCCATTAATCGGCAATAAAGGTTCATCATCAGAGTCAGAAACAAAGTTGGGAATTTGGTTGGGAATGATTTTGAATCTCTCTTTTCTCACTTTTCCTCCCACTGGACTTCAGTCCCTCCTCATTAAATGGCAGTCACTCTACTTCCCTAACCTCACCGACGTGATGTGAAAGACTGAGGTGTGCCTTGACTTTGCAGTAATGAGGGACAGTAGACACCTTATTTACAGAAAGGGCAGGAAAAAATGTCTTGTAGGAATACAGACATGGTCTGTCCTTGGCTTTATGAAAGATAAAGAACAGAATTCGCTTCAGCAGAATGCTTTAATGACTCCCAGGTTGAGAGCAGGGTAAAGAAATGCTACCTGGAAGCATAGCAGTGCACAATAACACAGTGACAATGAATTTTTTTCTTTTAATACGATCATCTGTGGTTCTGATGACATAGCCCTCTAAGCTGTATTCCTGTGAAGTAATGGAAGAAAGCCCTGGGTTACAATTTCTAGGCTCCCAGAGAAACCCAGTTGTGACTTGATATGGCTTCTGTCATGCCACTACTAGCATTAGCAGCCTGGAAGGAAAGAACTAGAGCCCTTCAAAAAGTTATTTAAGAGAGATCTGCAAGGAAACAGAATCCATGTGAGCTCTGGTCTAGTTTAAGGACTATTTCTTTTAGCAGGAGTTAAACAACTTTCTTCAGCGATGTAAGAGAGACAAAACCTGCTCCAATTCATTTAGCTGCAAATAGGCACCTACTGTCTTTTGAGATGCTTTTGGGTACCCAGGGCAGCCACGTGAGGCTGCCAGATGAGACTCCCAAGTTTTCAGGGGACCCACCACTTTCAGAGGGGCAGCCGCAGAGAAAGCAGTACTGAGGGCATCCGTGGTGACAGAATCAAAGAATCATACAGTCATAGAATTGCTTTGGTTGGAAAAGACCTTTAAGATCATCGAGTCCAACCGTTAACCTAACCCTGACATCCCACCACTAAACCATATCCCTAAGAACCTCATCGATCCTTCTTTTAAATACCTCCAGGGATGGGGACTCGACCACCTCCCTGGGCAGCCCATTCCAGAGCCTGACAACCCCTTCTGTGAAGAAATTTTTCCTAATGTCCAACCTAAACCTGCCCTGTCGTGACTTCAGACAATTTCCCCTCATCCTATCACCCATTACCATGGAGAAGAGGCCGAATCCCCCCTCGCTACAGCCTCCTGTCAGGCAGTTGTAGAGGGCGATCAGGTCTCCCCTCAGCCTCCTCTTCTCCAGGCTGAACAACCCCAGTTCCCTCAGCCGCTCCTCGTAAGTCTTGTGCTCCAGACCCCTCACCAGCTTGGTTGCCCTTCTCTGGACATGTTCCAGCAATGCAACGTCTTTCCTGTAGTGAGGGGCCCAAAACTGAACACAGCATTCAAGGTGTGGCCTCGCCAGTGCCAAGTACAGGGGCACGATCACTTCCCTGCTCCTGCTGGCCACGCTGTTCCTGATACAAGCCAGGATGCTGTTGGCCTTCTTGGCCACCTGGGCACACTGCTGGCTCATATTCAGCCGGCTGTCAACCAACACACTCAGGTGCTTTTCCGCCATGCAGCTTTCCAGCCACTCTTCCCCAAGCCTGTAGCTTTGCATGGGGTTGTGACCCAAGTGCAGGACCCGGCACTCGGCCTTGTTGAACCTCATACAGTTGGCCTCGGCCCATCCATCCAGCATGTCCAGGTCCCTCTGCAGAGCCCTCCTCCCCTTGAGCAGATCAACACTCACACCCAATTTGGTGTCATCTGCAAACATACTGAGGGCACACTCAATCCCCTCATCCAGGTCATTGATAAAGATATTAAACAAGACCGGCCCTAGAACTGAGCCCTGGGGGACACCACTTGTGACCGGCCGCCAACTGGATTTATCTCCATTCACCACGACTCTCTGGGCTCGGCCATCCAGCCAGGTTTTTACCCAGCGAGGAGTACACCCATCTAGGCCATGAACTGCCATCTTCTCTAGGAGAATGCTGTGGGAGACTGTGTCAAAGGCTTTGCTGAAGTCCAGGTAGACAATGTCCACAGCCTTTCCCTCGTCTACCAGGAGGGTCACCTGGTAGTGTGAGTGTAGAATGGACTGCACTCAGCTTTTTGCAGCCCCAGAGTGATTCCAGTTAGATTGAGCTGCTTTGCTTTTTGACCCCTGAGGCCCAAAATGACGGCAGAGGCCTGCCCCATCGGTCAGCATGGCTGGGATGTGTCGCCTTTGCAGTGACAGAAGGGAGCTCTTCTGGTAGCTGCGAATCACCGCCCACTGACAAGGCCCTTCAGCTTCACGGAGCTGATGATTTTTTTTCTTTTCAAAACTCTGCTGTGAGCTACTTTTCTACTCTGTAAACCAGATGTCTTTTATCTCAAGCCCAGTGTCTCTGTGAAAAAGCAACAACATACAAGGCTCTGCTGTGGGCTACAGCAACCATGAGATGCAGCCGCGTTGCAAGGAGCAGGTTCCAGAAACCAAGGGAGAATCAATGTCAAGCTGCAAACAGTGCAAGAGCCATTTCTGTTGGACGGCCTTCAGCATCGATTAGATTTTTTTCTATTTTTACCTGATTTATTGTGTTTTTATGTAAAGGGCTCAGAAAATCACTAGTACATAAGTGCCCTAGAAATGCAAATACAAAAATATACTTATGTTCCTATTTTTCAAATCACTTCTTACAAGCCGAATCTTGTGGCCACAAGAAAGGTACATTGCCTAGGTTACTAAGTGCATGCAGGGGAAACTGAAGTGACGCTGGGGTCCACTGAGAAAAGCCCGTGATAAAAAGAGAAAGGCTAAGAACCTCCTGGAAAGCTGTAAATATAATTAAAACATGGAAAAGAGAATGTCAAATGGATTAAGGTTAATGGTTCACGGACTGCCGCAGCTTGCTCATGAAGAGCATTAATGGTTTTATCAGAAAAGAGTGAAAAATGAGACAGTGGACAAATCCGCCTCACTTCTGAAGCAATCTGCAGAGTGCTGGCTACCGACCCCAAAGACATTTCTCGACCAGGTCAAGAAAGGTCACCTGAAGACTATGATACATTAACATGAGGAAGGAGAAAGCCTTAGAAACATGGTTCTGCAACCTGAAATCTGATTGAACCTCACCTGGTTTACGGTCTGATCCAAAAGAAAATATTGCAGGAAGCTTGGACTAACTTGAAATATTCTCTGAGAGCATCTTTTTCAGCTCCCTCCTGCATTATTTGGCAGTGCCTTTTGATACTGCTGTTTTTCTCTCAGGGATTTCAGACACAGCTGGCTTTCCTCACAGAGGGTTCTGGCTGGTGAGCTGGGGGAGAGGGCACTGAGGAGGAAAAGCCCTTTTGTATGCGCCATGCATGGAGAGGAGATCCTAGTGGTGTTCATATCATGCAGAGGGAGGTGGGAAAGAGGGGACAGGGGCTGTACACTGAGGAGCCAGATAAGAAATGGAAATCCCAAATCCGTCATGGAATGTGAAATAAAACCCCCAAACAGTAATACTTTGAGAAATGGTTCAGAAGTGTAAAGGTTCTGGTCTCTTCAGGGAATTAGGAACGTGAAAGTCAGTCTGATTTTGCTGAGCAGAAGAGAAACAATACTTAGCTGACAAGATAGCTCCAAGTACAGGAGATGACTAGTTAGATTACTCGGAACAAAGGCGGCTTCCGTGACAGCAAAGTTTCCTTTCTTGTGTCTCACATTCTCAACAGATGTTTACTGAGAGCACTTTTCTCCACTTGGTCTTTTCAAAAATCTAGTTCAAAGGAGTTAGGAATTCATGACCATCAACATAACAAAAGAAGTAATAAACTTATGCATATCAAGGCTGATGTGTCAAAAGCTCCAAAGGCCCAAGCAAGCAATACAGTGATGTGGTATGATACAAATAAGATGCTGTGATCCATCTCAATAAATTCTTTTTATTACAGAGTAAAAGCGTCTCCAAAAAACACACCTTCTGAAGAGATGGCTTCTCTGATAAAGACAGACTTCCCTTATGAAGAGAGGTATCTGTTTTACAGGTATTCCAAGTGTTGTCAATTGGAATTTTTAGCCTTAACAGTACCATTCCTATCCTAGTTTTGCTTGCCATAGTGTCATTTCTGTCATAACAAGTAAGCAGATAATTTTTTGTGTGTGTACAAATGTAGCACCACCCCCATAAAGATAGGCAGGCCCTTTTATCTTGGTTTTTCAGTTGTGGAAATAGAGACACTGTCACCTTCATGGAGGTAAGACCAATATTTTCAAAGTGATCACTGCTAGTCCGCATCCCTCCCTGAGTGCATTTATCTTGTTTATTTCTATTTCCACATTTTGGTATAATTTTTCTGTTTTGCCATCACGTACTAGCTTCACATCAAAGATGGCAGCAAAACATATGCTTCCTGATTTGTTATTCTCCAAAAATGTTTTCTATTTTTAAAGCAGGAGTGGGATCAAGCAAAGACAAGGAGTCATAGTAAGGGGAAGATGAACGTGTTTGTTCATCATTGAACCACTGCACAGTTTAAAACCTGAACAGGGATTAATAGGAATGGCATCTATCTGCAACAGCCACAGAGACTAGTGAGGGTCACAAATTTCCTCAGGTTTGGGGTGAGAAATCAGATTATATTTATAGACCTACTGCTGTGCTGGGAGCTGCTTGCGGCTGCCAATGGGTGAAACAGAAGACCCTATATTTTTTATTAAGTGTTACAAAAAAATTACAACTGTGTTTCAAGAAGGGAAGTCATCTCTCTGGTATTGTCATCCAAGCTTTTGAATTCAATCTACAAGCTCATGGGCAAGCAGTGCAACTTTTGTCCATGCTGCAAGTGTAACCATCACCACAGCAAGTGGTGTTCTGCACCACGGACGTGCTTCAACATCTGAAACATGTCGAGGGTAATGCCAAGGAACCTCCTGAGAGGTACAGTTGTGAGGCAGACAGAAGATCATTAAAGCAAGGTCCACATTCATAAAAAAAGAAGATCCATCTCTTACCGTATTTAATGGAAAATCATATTTGTTGGACAGCAGACACTTGTGTCCAGTAAATGCCATCTTCTCCATTGCCCAATATCACATACCAGTTGCCATGCACGCAATTTGTCAAAAAAAGGGTTGACCATTGGTTCCTGGGTGCCAGTCAACTCCCCGCCCTGCAGTGCTGAGTATAGGAGGTGTGATAATGTCCACTGGCATAGCCTCATATTAAGAGGTGAGGATGATTTGACCCGGCCTTCTTACATAGATTTTAGTGTTAAAGCAGAGAAATTAATCTCCAGCAGTGTTCTTCTACCTATCCAGACACTAAGGTACTTAACCGACTTTAGCTGCCATGATTAGTTTAGCTGTGAACACTAAGGCATGCAGACAGAAATATGATAGTACTGAGACTTTGGACTTAGGCCAGTCAGTCGTAAAGGCAGGGGAGTTAGAAAGTATTTTCCAAGCGAGGAGGCACACATACATCTGGGTAAGTTAGTGCGAGCAGGAAAGGATGGACAGATAGCCACAGCTTCTGAGGCACACATGTATTATTTTAAAATAGTTTTCCTTTGGTATGTCTGTTACACCCAAATTTATTATCTTCACATAAAACTCATTCCTTTCACAGAACTGGCTGCTAGTCGTCTCTTTCTAAATTATTTGGGATTCTCTAGCTCAGTTTTGCTGTTTGGGAAAGGTACTGTAGTCATCTGGAGTAACAAGGCCAATTCACACGAAATACTTCTTGCAGAAACTCAGTATTAAGGTGGTAATACGCTTGAGGCTCAGTATTCTTGTATCCTGGAGATTCTGAATTTGGCTGGAGAGATTTACTCTCAAGAGCTAAATAAAAGCCTACTTGTATGGGAGGTTGTCACATAAACTCGTCAGGTTACTGCCCTTTTGCACCACCACTCTTGTGCCATGCCCTTATCAGCAAACATTTATCACCTTTGCACCTGCTTTGAGATCTCAGGATACAAATTGGTGACCAAAATGGAAGAAAACCAAAATGGCGAATCAATATCATGGTAAATAGGCCTGCTAAATTCCCCTGGGCAGTGGCCTCTGCTGGCACAGTCTAAGCTCTTGCACATTGTTTGGGCATGGTCCATGTCTGCTTTGGTCCAAATGCCTGAAAAATTATGTGAGAAGGAGAAACAGGGGATAAAAGACTGAAAAAAACCTCATGAGAGTATGAGCCATCTTTTAGCATTGAGCTATTTAGCTAGTGACCCTCCTCAGCTGGCCAGTCTCTCCCAAGGTGCCACCAGACGAGTCCTGCGGGTCCAGAGTTGCCGTGACTCACAGCCTGTCTGAAGAGGCGCAGCCAAGGCTCAGCTCCTGGCGATACTTGTCTTAGGCAAGAAAACAACAGTTTAATGTGACAAAATGACTCTGGACATCCCCATTTTCCTCCTCCACCTGTGTGCCTATCCCTTTCTCCTAGATCTCTTGAAGGTAACCCAAGCCGGTACTGCCAGCTTGCTTTTGCACTTATTTTTTGGGTTGTCCTTGACTGAACCAAATACAAATGTAGAAAAATGTCAGGTTTGATATTGTTGAACATTTCGTAGTGTGATATGGAAACCTGCTGAACCAACTAGAGGCCAAATTGTCCTGTTACATATGGGCCTCTTCTGCTTCAGGTAGGTGAGTAATTGCTTTGGGCATGTTTCTGTCATTTGGAAAGAGGAGCGTGCCGAGCAGCCGGGAGCTCGCCGGGCTTGGCCTCCACCTCCCGCCCCAGCCCTCCCATCCCCACCGTGGGCGTCTGGAGGAAGGTGGCTCTCCAAGTGCCCCAGGAAGAGGCCCCAGCCCGTGCTCGCAGACACACGAGACACGGGGCTGGCCACAAGGCTTACCGGGCTGCCATGGGCATGCAGAGCAGACATCTCCACTAGCCAGCAAGCCCGCTGGCTCCCCAGCTTCAACATGCTTTGGGGAGTGCAGCTGGAAAGCAACGACTGATGCAACAACTGCCAATGGTTTTTAACTTGTCTTGAGCATGCTGTGTTCTCCTCTGGTTTGGAAATCATGCTGAATCAAACTATCCTTCATGAAGCTCATACGTGTGCCAAAACAGTGTACCTGCATATGCTCTTTGGAGCAAGCAGGTCCCCCGTATGGTGTTAGAAATTATGGCGTGAGATAAATGGGAAGGAAAAGCTCCTGCTCTGCTCTTTCCTAGTGAGCCCAGAAGATAAAGGGGTAACTAGCAATAAAATCCATAATGCCCCTCTTCTGCTCTTGAGAAGAGAGAAAAACACTTTTACTTAAACATTGTAGGAGAGCAGAGAGGAGGATGAGGACAAGGAGGAGGATGAGGAGGAGGATGAGGGATGTGCTGGAACAGGCAGCAAAGAGCCCTGAAGCCCCGCAGCAGCTCCTGCCGCCCCTCCGGGGCTGGACTGTGCTCACCAGCCCTGCTCAGAGCTTGCACCCTCAGCACAGCCACGCCAAAGCTTTCCACTTCTTGTCCCTGGGTAGAGAGGCTGAGGAAGCATTGTGTTCAGCCGCATCACGGGCAAGCAAAAGGGTTAATCCATCACTGTCACACAGTATCACCAGCTTTCTGGTGTTGCCTGATTTTAAAACAAGACTTAAAGCATTTCTGACTCGAACCATTTATTATTACCATGCTCTGCTCAGTGGCCTTCCTCAAACATTTCTGCAGCACCTGCAGATGGTTTTGAGATATGGCAGCCACTGTTTAGCCACAGGTTAATTCAGACGCTCTCCTTCCCTCTTTGCAGTCAGTTCACTTGCTTTCTAACTGGTATCTCAGCAATTACATATTTTCCCCTTTGACTTATCAGCCCCTGTCCTTTCCCACCTAATAGATCTGTGTGCCTGTCTGAAGGTTTCAGTAATAGGATGTAGGAATCCCATCCTCCCCTAAACACCATCTCAGGCCATACAATTTGTAGAGCTCTCAGTTGCTTCACTGAGGAGCTTTCACGGCCAACTAAAGGATTGTCAAGACATCTACTTTCAAAGTCCAGAAAATTGTTTGGTTTGGCATTTTTTAAAGAATATCATTTTTAGAAAGATTATACCTGTTGTACAACAGAAAAAGTTGACTCTTGTCTTCACAGATTTATTCATAAGGAGAGGGAGCTTGGTTTCCTGTCACATTGTTTCCTATTCAGACAATCATGGATACTTATGAAAACCCCAGAAGTTTTATGCGTTGTGGGAGAGACGGCTATCCATCCGAGAACACCTGCTGAGCCTCTATTTTCTGCAGTTATTGTCTGAATTGTCCAAGCTCCCTACAACTCCCGGTGCATCTGTATAAACCAGATAGGGGCTGGCAAAGGAGGCTGCTTCTGATTTATCAGATGGCTATCTCCGCAATCTGGCAAACTACCGAAACCCAGAGAACTGCAGTGATTTCCCAAGATCATTTATCATACATGTAGCAAAAGCTCCTTCTGACGCCCAGCCCAGTACCCTAATTAGAGAAATCAAAGCATTTCTTGGTTTGGGTGTTGGGGGAGTGTTGATTACTAACATTCAATGTTCATCTTTTCAGTCAGCACAAATAATGTCCTGAGATAGAGATGACCAACAATTTTCAAAGCAATAGAGAAGTGTAGATATCATCAATAGGTGAGATTAGAGAGCTGTGGTCTGTATTGCATTTATAACTGGCCTGCATTACAATGAACATGTGCAGTTTAATGCAGTTAAAGATAATCTGTATCGCTTGCTAAACACATTCCATCAGTTTTACATTTATGTAGCTAAAGGCAAATGTTTAAACATTTGGTTAATGCACCATATGTCTGAAATGTTTGAGTTCCATCTGACATTTTAAAAATATTTTTATTTCAGTGGTAGCTCACTGAGTAAATTCATTTCTTCTAGAGCCGAGTATCCCATACTCTCTTTTGCCACAGCATTCCTAGACCTGTCTGCCATGATGTCTTAATTTTTTGGCTCACTAATCTAATTTAATCTAATGTAATTGGTTTGGCAGCTCTATTAACTTTTTTTTTTTTTTTTTTTTTTTTGATGTAGGTGCTAAATGAGGCAGAATGTGTGCATGGTATGTGAGGCTGCCTTTTTCCACTTGCCCGTTTTAAAGCATGATTGCAATTTTCTAGACAGGGGCAAGAAAAGTGGGACAACACAGCCCCTCTGTGCAACCCACCTGGCAGCAAATGAAGCATCCTTCATGGTAGATTAGTGGTGAAGCCTGCTGGCGAGCAACGGCACAGTGCAGATCAGGGTCAACTTTGCGCAGCCTGCTCAGGGTGACTAATGTGCATGAAAACTGTACCTCCATAGGACCTTACACAGCCAAACATAGAGACAAGAGAGAGAGAATACAGAGGCAAGAGTCCATCTTGCTTCATCCAGGGGAATTCAGGTTTGGTAATGGCTGGGGAGCCTCACTACTGCAAGGCTGTGCTTTGGGCTCCTTGTAACAACACTGGGCAAAAATATCCAAGCAGGTGTTATTACTTCAGTGTTTTCATCTGCTGACTGCTTCTTCGCACATAGCCAGCACTCCACTTTCCAAAAAGTTGTAGCTCTCTGGAAATTCCATACTGAGGGCAACTGCAATAAATTTTTAAGCGAGACACAAAAGCCATTATAACAAATATCAAAACAGCAAGTCAGCCTAAATGTTTAATAAAGTGAGATTCAAACATAGCTTAACAGATTTTCTCCAGAACTTCACAGAAACATCCTTCTTGGTTCTGAAAGAAAATCTTCCAGTTTTCTGTCTGGATCAATTTCGTAAATGAAAATTATAAGGAAACCCAAGAAAGTTTTTATTGCTGAATCTTCATCATGCAACATTGTGAGGAAGATTTATTAGTGTACTACCAAAATCAGAGCCAGTGCTCTGGCTGCAGTGATAGAAAAACAAACTCTCTGCTGATGTAACTCAGTTTAGGTCCTGGGTGCCATGCCAAAAGGATACTTCACCTGATGCTGCAATCAGGTTGCTCCAAGAGGTAGATTAATTTAGATTCGATGGATTTATGTCAAGACAGAATTTAGCCTAATATTCCTCACTCTGGCTTCTATCTAGGGAAATATTCTAAGAGGAATTTTAAGTGGGTTTTGACTGATTTTACTTATCGAATTCCAATAGAAGACCTTACTGGAGAAAGGAGGAGGTCAGCTTTTCCTCAGCACAATCCAATTTAGGTGATTGTCAGAACAACAGCAGGTGATTTTGAAAAGCCAATGATAAATATTTTTTTAGAACTTAGGGACAATTGCTTTTCCACGGATGGGGAGGCAGCACTCTGTTGTGATGGGGTACAATTTCCAAAAGTACATCTTCACCTCTGTGGGTGTCAGCATTGTTTTCCCCAATGTTGGTGGAAAGAAGCATAAGAGAGAGGTTTGCATGGATGCAGATTCAGTATGCAAAGGACGAACAGGACTTTAAGAACAATTTACACAAAATTCTGGCAGAGAAGGCAAATGGTTTAATTGGTTCTGGCTTGAATGGAGAGGGTGACCGGACAACTTGTCCTGAACTCCCCTGCAGACCTCCCTGAGCAGCACACGCTGCTTTGCTGTCATCTCATCTCCTACAGATCCTGCCCTCTTGGCAAAGGCGTAAAACTGTATACTTCTTCCCTCTGCAAGACACTGCTTTATATAAATGCCGGCAAATGAATCCTGATAAAGTAATCAATCAGTTTAACAGAATGAAAGCCCTGTGTACTAAAAGGTGATGTGAAATTATTGCCTAGCCTATTAAAGGAATAAGCCTGCTGTAGTCCAATTACACCTTCACTATATACAACGAAATAACTCTCAAGCAATTCCTCAACAAAGGAATAAACCTGTCATGAAAGAAAAATTTATTGTTCATCAAGGCTATGTATTCAGGAAGTAATACTTCTCTCAGGGTCATGCCGGTAGTAACTCAGCATGAGATTAAAGGAAATTAGAGGGACTCTTCATTGCATTTTACATTGCATTTTACATTTTCCCTTTGTTGAGCTACCGAATGTCTATCCGAATCCCTAAATTCCACCAGCAAAGGATTATTCAGTGAAAAACAAGAGCATAAATTGATAAATAGAAAGAATAGCAATTTATATATGTACCATTTGGAGCTTTGTAAGAGCTTTCTTCCTGAAAATAATCTTCTTAAGAGTTATGCCAGTCAAAAACTAAAGTAACTGCACTGATTTTAAACAAAATTTTCCTGATTTGCACTGGTGTAGCTGAGAGTGGAGCCTGGCCTGTTGTTAATATGAAGTATTCAGACTCCAGATTCCTGTACCCATCTATAATTCTGTTTGTAGTCTAGCAAAGAAATTGTGAGGTGAAATAGTTCTAATGATTTTCAGCGTCAAGAAGAATTCCCCTATCTATCTTTGCAAAAAAAAAAAGCCATACTAAAATAGAAAGGGTCATATCACAAGCTCTTGGTTAGCTGAGCAGCAAGTGAAAATCACAGGGAGAAAAGGTCATGAAATAGGCTTAAATATTGATTGGATGCCCGGTCTCATACTGAAAAGTTTAAGCCGTATATTCCCGTGAGCTTCAATTGCTAAAACCTTTCTAACAGCTCTTCCAGGCTATGCAGGCAACTGTATCTCTCCCTAACTACTTATCTAATCAAGCTCTAATTAGCATGATTTTCTTTAGAGAAAAATAAAAAATGATCCAATGCTGTATTATAGAAGATACACATTTGGTGAAAGGAAGAAATACAAGAGATTTAAGAACTGCCATTTACAAAATGAGTGATGCTTTTCCCATCATGGGGTTTTGTGAAGATCAGTGGAACAATTGCTCCAGATAAATATGATTCCTGAATCATTTAACAACCATTTAAAGGAGAGCAGGTTCTGCTTCTGAGCAATTAGAGGTACGATCAGAAATCACAGAGCTGCTGAGCAGGGAAAGTGAAGCTAGTTATAATTCTGCTCCTCCACAATGGGGTGAAGAATTGCCATATAATTAAGCTTCCTCAAGCTTTTATGGAAATATTTATGAAATGAGAACTTCTTTTAAATAAATGACTGTTATTATTCTAAAAAAAAATGTTGCATTGACAAAATATTCACCCTGGCTTGATTGTTAAACTTGTCGTGAGTCAGGCTCAGCAAACAGTCAGAAGCTAAAAATGCTGAACATGACAACTGCAGGACTTTTTCAGTCTGTGCCGACTACATGACCACATCAACTCAGGCAGAAGAGACAAAACATACTGGGATCACAGTAAGTGGAACGGGGAAAACGTGCCTCCCCAGCATTGTCTTCCCTTACCCTGCCTACACAAAGGCTGTCAAATAAACACTGTGTGAATTATGGGTCCCCTTATTTCAGAGAGAATACTGCAGAGCCGCAGGGCTACAGGAAAGCAAGGCAGGTCAATAGACACAATAAAAGTCTTGGAAACATTCTCCTAGGAGAAGAAATTGTGATGATTGGAGTTATTTACCTGAAAGTCCCAGTTCATGAATAGCAACCAGTTAGCTTAGGATCGCTGCAGTGTTTTCTGACTTGCAGATGTTGGCTCTGCCTTCTTGGAAGATCCCATTTGTGCAGCAGTGCTATATCAGAGATGTTTGTAGAGCTACTTCTGAGCCCCATGGTACAGGTCAGCTGGAGGGGGGGCCACTAGGGCCAGCTCCCTTCTGAGCTGTGAAGACCTTAGAGAAGACAGAAGGGACATTTGTACTCTTCCTGTCTCAAGGCACAAGCTGGAGGCAGAAATGGAGGTGGTAGGAAGGGAATAGCAATGAGATTAAACACTGAACCAACTCAAATACAAGAGAAAATTCTTTCCTGACAAATGGACCTATGCTGTGGAGCTTGATGCTGCTGGGCACCATTGAAACTGAGAAGGTGAAAGAACTGGGTATTAATACTGCTTTGCTAAAGGTGGTGTAAGTGAAATTACTACAGTTTTGACTTGTACTAAAACCAGTAATAATCTTTCTTATGCTTACTTTGAAGTCTTACTTCATTGCTGGAGCCAATCTGTAATAAGTGGCATGAAGAGGATGCTTAAAGCAGTACTTCTCATCAATGGAGAGCTTCTGGCATCTTCTTTTAAAAGGAGAAGGATGGGACACCTAGAGATGTACCATCAGAGCTGGCCCACTGTACTGCCTCCTGCGCTCATTGCCAGCCCCACTGGGCTGCAGCCCCAGGATGGTCCCCAGGGTTCCTCTGCTCAGGGTGACAGCAAAAGGATGAGGTCAGAGGCTGTAGCGAGGGAAACTCCAACATGGCACAAGGAAAGAAGATTTCACAGAGGTAGCAGGGACCCAGGCAGGCAGTGCCACCTCTGCCTTTGGAGGTATTTGAAACCAGCCTGAACAAGGCTCTGAGCAACCTGGACTAAGTTAGTCCTGCTTTGAGCAGAAGGCTGGAGTAGCTGGTCCGTCCTCTCACATGTATCTGACGGCCTCATATACTTCACCACCGAGCCAGGTTAAACATTAATACCTCAATATCAGTGTGATTTGTCCTGTGAGATGCTGAAAGGAAAGATGGAAAATTGACTCCACATAGGGATGGCAGTGTGGACTAGTCCTGGGCTCTGCAAGGCTTTATGTGCGGGACAAGAGCCAGTGCTGGATGCCACCAGCTTTCTACAGACCATGGGTGGAGGGGAAGGAACACGTCACTGTGTGACAGCATGGAGGATGCCTATCACGATAGCTTGATTCGTGACTTGCTAATGGATCTACTTTAGAGAAAAGGGAGTTAAATAAAGATTAATCTTTGTATTCTTAGGGAAATGAGAAAGAAATGTGGAACGACCTTTTACCAATTCACCGATATACTTCCCTCACTATGTCTGGTAAAAGGCAATAATAATCGCCCTACAGAGACTCAAGGAAAGTCATCAGCGTACATTGTTCCCACTTGATTTCTCATAATTTCTGCCTATCTCCTGCCACAAATCATCTGAAATTGTCTCCATTCATTAGAAAAGAATATAATTAGGAATCATATGAAAACATTTCTTTTTTTAAAGAGCACTAACTCTGCAAATGTCTGGTAGATCAAGAATATTTTCCAGATCCCCAGGCCCCACTGGAATGAAACTGAAGCTGAATTATTTTTCAGAGAAATCCACAAACCGCCAACATTTTCCTTTTATTTCACTTTTTTTTTTTTTCTGTCCCTATTGACCTCAGCAACTCATGCCCCCAAGGCATGGAACAATCAACTTTTCTGTTATTATTCGAAGAGAGATTTTTGTTCCATATTTTTAAATACCAATGTGATAATAAGGCAGGGGTTTATTTGACTCACAGATATCAGCAGCTGCAGTTCCCCTCAGTAGAATAACCACAGCTTCGCAGGCTGCAATGTTTACATGACATCCTTGCACATCCTCAGCACGGATTCATGGCCAAGTCCATCTGCAAGGCCATCTTAGAAAAATGATTGTGTAATTCTAGAAAGCAGGGCTCCAAAAAGCAATTTAGTATACATTAGCAAAAAACAAAAAAACCCCTTTTTTTTCACAGTGCATGAACTCTTTCAAAAGATTAAAATTCATCCCATCACAAGGAGCTTGAGTAACAGTGTTTGTATGAGTACTCACATACCTTGCGCAGTGCACGAGACGTTGCAATGGCTTCATGCACTGGTGCTAAATGCCGATAGACTTGACTATTGATTATCTCTTCCCTGCTTTTTGCCTTCCATTCAAGTCTCCAAGCATGCAGCAGTCATACTTGGATGCAGCATTTTTTTAGATCTTTTTGGCCACTTGTCCAGTCTTCTTTTTAAAACACCACATCCTGAGGAGATGTAGTTCTTTGCTCTTCCCTGTATTTTCATGATATACTACCAACGTGTAAGCTCTTGGCTTCTGAGGCTATTAAAACTCCCCTTTATGTTCTGTGGGCATCAAGTGTTCAGTGTGAATGAGACTAGGAAACCTGCATGTTATGCAAGCACAAATACTAAGTGCAGCACACTTATTTTCTGACTTAAGAGCTGTAGTGTAGCCACCGCCCTTTTTTCTCCCTCCATTCCATTCATTTTTGTTAGCAGCATATGCAGGCACTAATTCTGCATATGCTCCAGTGAAGACAGCAGGATGTCTTTTTTTCCATTGACTTCAGTAAGAATAGGATTTCTTCCATTTTTAAAGATAGCTGAATAAATCTGATCAACAGGAAATTTCAGATCAATTGACTTAAGAGTGTCACATTTCTGATTGAGTCTCGTACTCCAGAGCTGCTCAGCCAGAGTAAATTTGTTTACCACTCTTGATCTCAGCAAAACCTGCCATTTTACACCAGTTAAGGATCTGTCTCGCATTACAAAGCAAAATCATATAAAACTAATTTTCATTTATTCTGTGACCTTCCTTCTGAAATTGCAGTCACCCAGTGTGAGTAATTTCCATTGAATATATTTTCCCCATTACGATCAATAATGGAAGCAGAGAGCAGATGAGAAGATATTGTAGCTATGTTGGCAAATTTTCCCAACAGATTTGAATGACTGCTTTATTTCGCACAAATACTACATTTTTAAAGCAGTCTTACATGTTTTAACTGCAATGGGTAACATAGCTCACTAGACCATCGCTGCAAAGCAGTGCCTGAAGCTCTAAAACATTGAAACTAATGATCTAAAATTTCATAGAGAGAACCACAGGCTACATAGTGAGTCTGTGTTTCTGTTACAATAAAATATTTTTATGTAAACCAAAATGACACATATAATTTCATGAATAGAGCATAGACCAAGGGAAAAGAAGTGGCATAGCCAGTATGTATATACATAAAACATCTCCTGCAAGATGCAAACGGTGTGACTGGTGGGAGCCTATCTCTTCCTGTCATGTCAGCCTAAGTGCATGCATCACGTTGGGGGGGGCTAAATTCATTTTACTTCTTTTCTCATGCCAAGAAATTCATCCTGAAGATGAAAAAATATCCTTTTAGTTTAGTTAGTTACCAATTCTCATAACATTTGATAATTTTTTCTTTGTTTGTTTTAAAAAGTCTTCACTAACTTTCAAGAGGCAAGAAAGGTCACTAAACTATTTCAAAAGAGTTGTCTGATGATTTTCCTGTTGTATTGGTGAGACACATCTTTATTTCGAATCCATGAACGACAAAACACATTTTATTTTTCTTTCCCCACAAGCAGCCTCAACACCACGAGTACTTGGGATTTCTGCTTCCACTGGAAACTTAACTGAATCATTTCAAGCTCACTATTCACCCTTTTTTTTCTGCTTCAGAAATTAAAACAATGTTTACTGGGCTGGTGGTCACAATGAACCTTCATATAAAAAGAGTTAAGGGTTATAAAGTAAAGAAGTGCAGGATGGAATAAGTTAGGTCAGATACAATGCAACAGTGGAGTACTGCTGGTCATCCAAAGCTTTTGGCCAAAGGGCTGCTGAGGCAGCATTTATAGTGGTAGGATAAGGGTAAGTTTTGAGTTTTGTTCCGCATCTTGCAACATGCACGCTAGGTACAGGCAAGGGATGTCTCTGCCCAGTGTAGGCTGGGGGGATGGGATAACTCCCTCCCTGAAGCCCACCAACACCCATTTGCATCCCTCAGTGCAAAAGCGGAGACTCCATACCAGCCTAAACCAGTACACCTGGTTAGAGGCAGGAGATGGGTTACTCCCAAAAATCCCCCACAAGCATGAGTTTGGAAGCAAAAATGCCACATTTTTGAGGAGGGGGACATCCATCCTGCCTACCATACGCTGCTGGAGAGGCCACCCACCTGGGAGACTGAGCTCATCGTGCGTGTGGCACATGCAACAGCCATTCTGCTGGCAGGGATCACCAGCACATGCTGTCCTTCAGCCCCGGGCTGGACACTGGTACCTATGAGGCTGTTGTGTCACCTCGTACAGCCACCCAAATTACACTGCAAGCAACACAGAGTGAGGCAGCCAGAGTCACAGCGTGGGCAGGCATGAGAAGTGCCGGGCTTGGGCATCTTCTCACAGCTGCCCATTGATTGCTGTAAAGCCACAGACAAAAATCTCCACTGTTTGAGTGTCAGACAATGTCCTTTAACTGGAGGCTTTATTCTGTGATCTTCATGGGTGGTAAAGAGCTGGAGGGGGAAATACTTGTCCCCTGCCAGGAATTATTAATGCCTTCCTTTATGAAATGAGGAAGGCATTTATGAGCAATCCCTAAACACAAGCTAGATGGCTAGATCGGGGGGCTGCCGGTCTGGCGAGGTGCCATTGACTGTTTTGCTGTGAGGTTTGAAGGGGGGGCTCCAGCAGTTCCTTGAATCCTCAGATTTTCCTCCCAAGTTAGGATGGGCCCTGTGGGTAAGGGCAGTAACTGCACTTCTTTCAAGCAATGAGCACTTCCAAGCAGTCAAGAAGGAGCTACTGATACTTGGCTTGTCCAGAAATCATGTCAAGTAGTTGAGTATAGGACTCTGGAGCTGAGGCTAGCATCATCAGCCTGCTTTTAGAAAACTGGATCTCTGTAAATATTGTATGTACATATTATGCATATTGCATGCACGTATCTATTTGCAAAAAGTATAAAGATGCACAGCTGAGTAGCAGTTGGGAATACTTAAAGCTGTTGTGCTTTATTTTTCAATCACTCGTCCCTAGTAAAAACAAAACTGGAAAAAAAAAAAAAACACCTTGAAAGAGAACAAGAAGGGAACTAGATACCCAAGAGCAGGATGGGTTTCTGATTAGACTAGAAGAGGGAGCGGGTTACAGCTGTGTCTCTAATTTTTGACTAGTTCCTTTTTATTTTTAACACTCTTTGCCCAATTATCCTGATCTTTTTTAAAAAAGACCTACCAATCCATAGGTATTCAGTAAAATATTACATGGATTCATTACAAGGGGATTTATCAAATGTTTTAAATACTCAGATAGGAAAAAAATCTGTGCTGAAGCAAAAGGTGTAGCCTTCTACACTGTAACCAGAACTTCTAAGAATGAAAGTCCTGACTGGAATAAACATCACACAGAGCTGAGACCCTAAATGACCCAAGTGCAAGTACTAAGGAAGTTAAAACCATGCCAGAGATTTATTTTAAAAACCACCAAACAACAAACAAACTCAAGAGCAAATCTGTCTGTGATTCTTCTCTAGGAAGGACATTGTACTTTATACTTATAAATCCCATGTAAAACTCAAGAAAACAAGACTACTCCCACCCTTTCAAAAATGCATGCCAGCCCTTATGGACATCTATAATCCAGGAGTGACACCTGCCCTTTGTTTCACCAGTTGCTCAATTCTGTCAAGTACATTTGGGTACTTAATTGTATATTAGCTCAGATTTTGCTATGGGAAGAAACCGATGGATTCAGGGACACCATGCAACCCCCAAAGGAGCCAGTCAGTAGAGTTCTCCAATTCTGTGTCTCCCATGGCCTAGGTACATTATTTAGCCTTTATCTCCCTCAGCTCCTTGCTTGTGAAACAGATGAAAAGATGCTACCCTCCTCAACGGGCTTTTGTGTGAGAAAGACATTGAACAGATAGTACCGCACCCATGGCCTTCGGTAACCGAGTTGTCACATGCATGTAAAATGGATAGCAGTGCTGCACGGGGGGAAGCTGTCAATGCAGCCCACATGGCAGAAGGACTCCTGGGTTGCTCCATTGCTCCTAGATTCCCCAAACAGGAGAGAAGAGCAGGTTCAAAAAGAAAATGGAGACTTGTGCATTTGCAGGTTTCCTAATATGGGTATCAGACTTACAGTAGTCAGCATTTTAGAGAACAGCAATATTAGAAAATAACTTAGAAAAGGAAAAAATAAATGACAGTGATACCAAAAATAATAAAGAAGTCAAATATTCTTGTGCTCCTGCTAGATGAAGTGCAGCAAACTCAGATTTAACAAAAAGTAATCAAAGACAAGAATATAAGTCATAAAAACCAGCAGTTAATGTACTAAGGAAGACAGAGAAATCTTGCAGTATCGGGTGATGGCTGTAAGAAAAAAATTCCACACCAGACAAAAAGGAAAAGCTAAGGAAAGGGTGAAATGAAGACTACACAAGTTCTTGAGGTAAATAATAGAACCTTTTTCCAAATATATAAAGAAGAAGAGTTCAACAAAGTAATCATCAGGGTCTCCCAGAGACTGAAGAGCAGAAGCCAGATGCCAGAAGAGGTAGGCATTACAGAAAAATTAAATGAACTTTTTGCTTCACTGTTCATGAGGGAGGAGGATTAACTGTTGCCAAAGGGAGAAACGCACTTTCCTGAGTGAGAAAAATGAAACACAAAAAAGAACTCAATGTCAAAGAATAAAAAGTGATAAAACATTAGTTTCTGAGAATGTTTCTCAGACTCTGGGGCTGAACAGGTCCCATCTCACTCATTGGGAAGAGCACAGCAAGGAGCCCCTTAAACTGAGTCAGCTTGGATTTACTGAATGAAGGTAAATCATTCCTGATCAAAATAACTGGATTTTTGGACAAGGGGAGATCATTGGACATCATTTATGCCAGCTTTAGCAAGGCTTTTGACACTGTCTCCAACAACATTCTTGTATCTGAGTTCGGATGTTATGGTCTGGATGGGTGGACAACTGGGCGGGTAAAAATTGGTTGGAGGATTGGGCTCAGGAGAGAGCGATTAAAGGGTTGTGCTCTTCTCAGAGTCAGACTGGGGCTGACTGGCTTCACTGCAAAGGCCCTGGGGAGTCTTGGCAGAGAGCACGCTGCCCATGCATCAGGAGTGTGCCCTGGCAGCAAAGGTGGCTAATGGCATCCTGACTGTGCTGGAGAGAGCGCAGCCAGGAGCTTGAGGCCAGGGATTAACCTCCCGCTCAGCACCTGTTGGACCACATCTAGACACTGTGTCCTTTTGAGCCCCCAGTACAGGAAAGGCATTGAAAAAATGGAGAAAAAAATGCTAGGAGCTGGAGCACTAGATTTGTTCAGCCTGGAGAAGAGGTTGCTTCAGGCAGACCTGATAGCAGCCTGCCAGGAGCTATGAGGAGGTCATCGAGAAGACAACCAAGCTCTTCACAGCGATGCATGGAGGGAGGATGAGAGACATTAGGCATAAATTGGGACAAGAAAGGTTCAAACTGAGTATCAGGAAAAACTTTTTCCCCTTGAGGACAGTGAGGTATTGGAGCAGGTTACCCAGAGAACTAGTGCAGTCTCCCTCCTGGGAAGTTTTCAAGACTAAACTGGATAAAGACCTGAGCAACCTGATCTGATCTCACATCTGGCCTTTCTTTGAGCTGAGTTTGGACCAGAGACCTCCTGAAGTCCCTTTCAGCCTGAATTATCCTTCAATTCTATGATCTGCAGGGTTCAAAGAGGAGCCAGCTGAGAAGAGAGCAATGAAAAGCCCCATTAGACTTTGGAAATTTAGACATGCTAAAGAATAAACCTGGCAAGAGAAAGGGCAGCCATGCCAATTAAAGCAAAGATTAAGAACAGAGATTAATCAGCAAGAGAGGAAAAAAGGAGCATATAGGAGCAAGAGTAGAGTCTACAGTTCAAGGCAGAAAAGTTGCTTCCACCAGCACTGTCCTTGGCTTGCTGTGCAGATTTGGAGAAATCTCAGGGAAAGCTCTCCCCAGTGGTTAAAGCCGTGCTATTTCATGCCTGGCTGATGTAAAAATACGGACAACCAAATACCCAGCCACGGGAGTGCCTACCGAAGAAGGGGCAGCTTTCCTGGAGCCAAGACCATGATGATGATGACTGTGTTGAGGATACACAGATGAGTCCACAGGCATGTTCTCCCCAGTAGAGACCTGTGGTCCAGGCCTGCACCTGTCTGAGAACAATTTTCCTAACTCTGGAGAAACCACCCGGAGAACCTCACCAGCAGGAGCAACCACCAGAGCAGGAACCACTCAGAAAACTTCCACTATTTTTGCCAGAGTTTTCTTTATACTGGGTTAAATGCCTGTTTGCCATGGAGGGCTAGTAAATGCAAACATACCAACTCTGCCTGTGGAAATCCCTGAGAAACTCAGGTAAAGGCTGGAGAAGTATCATAAAAGTATCACTGCTTTTCTGTCCCATTCCTGTGAGGGACTGGGCTGTGTAGACCTTTTTCCTATTATCTTTTAAAATATTTTTTCCCAAGTGATTTTGATTTCTACCCATAAAACGGGGGAGAAAACCTTTATTCCAGTGCTGCAGGGCCTTTGACAGACTGTATTCGCAATAAGGGGCTGTTAGATCTTCAGATAAATGCAGATCACGAAAAACCATGTGTTCTTATACTTGTAAATAATTACAATTTAAAATGTCATAAAAAGAAGTCAATAAAGCCATTCCCATGAGATCAGCAAATAGCATTGTGCAAAGATTATAACCCAAGACTGGGGTCATTCTCAATAGATAGCCGTCTCATTTCCCTTTCAAAGAAACAGCCATATATCACACTGCAACTCATCAAAAAAGTGTAATAAAAACACACATTCATTAACCTGCAGAAAGGAAATGGGAAGGGATAAAACATGCTGATGAAACAAAAATGAGGCAGCCTAGCCAAGACAGAAGACTGTAAGGAGCTCCAAATGGACTAAACCAAACCAGACAACTGGATAGTAGTGTACTGGATGAAACTCAGCCTAGACATGTGGTTTGTGGGAAACAGTTTAAAACTTCTTGTAAACATTTATGAGCTCTGAATTAGTCGTAACCTCCAAGGAAAAAGATAAAGGCATTATTGTGGACAGCTCAATGAAGACATGTATTCAACATGAAGCGGCAATCAAAAAAAAAAAAAAAAGAAAAAAAGCTAGGGGATATGGAGCACGGAACAGACGAGAATAATACAGAGAACACTGGAATCAATGAGACATCCTTGGCCCTGCCAAGTCAATAGACATTTATTTTGTATGCCACCTCTCCTGAAATCCACAGCCCAAAGTGCCTTGCAAACCAAAGCAACCTAATTGCAGAATTAAATAATAACAAGGGGAGATAAATTTGATTCTCTGTTCACAAATTGAGAAAGAGAAAATGGTTGAACTGATGTCTGGATGAGGGCTGCAGTCCTTCATGGCTGATGGAGAATTTCTGCCTAGAGAAGTCCAGAGACAGAGGAGCAGAAGAGCAAGAAAGTAAAGAGCAATAAAATCCTGCTCTGACTGCTGAATGGGAAGCAGTGTGAGTAGATGGCTAGGTTTGTTTGTGGGTAGGCATTCCCATATATTGCAAAAAATCTCTATATAATGCATTATCAGAGGTTAGCCCCCCGGGAATCATAGTCACTGGTTCAGTGGTTGCAGGGGTGGACCTCAAGTGAGGCAGCCAGGGTTCAGAGTCATCTGTTTCAGCTTTCTGTGCCCATTTTTCACATCCCTATTTTTGCCTGTTTTTCCCCCCTTTGGCTATTGATTTTGTAGGCTATAAACTATTTCTTTATGTTTTGTGTATGTTTGTGCAGAATGGGAAAAACACAGGGTATTAACTGTGAAACAAATACGCAGAGCAATGCTGACAGGCTCAGAGCAAGGAAGCTGAACATCTGATCTGTCAAGGCCATGTCATCTGTACGCAGTTTTACAGCAATAGTAATAGGGTAGATTTGCAGACTCAAAAGGAGGAAAAGAATGCAAGGATACTACTGAGATAACAAACAGTAAAACTAATGGAAAGCCTGAGTTTAGGAGGCTTGAAAAAAATTAGGTAAAAGTAGCTAACGCTAAGATGAATGAAGTCAAAGCAAAGTAATGATGCTGAGTCATACTGGAGTGGTTCACTTTCACACTTTTAAAGGTGGAAAGGAATCACTATCCCCATCATACAGATGAAGAAAATAAGAAGAGAGGAGTTAAAGATCATCCACAAAGTCATAGAGTCAGGCATTAGTACATGGGGGAATCAAAAGCAGCTTTGGAGTGACCTACCAACAGATTACACTGCAGAAAAGTCACTCAAATGTTCTACTATGAGAAACACCATTAACGTGCTCTGAAAGTTTCCAGTTAGAGGTCAGCTACAAAGAGTACAAAGGTGAATGAGAAAAAAAAAAAAAGTGTCCTGAAAATGGCATTAACTTGGGTCACCTCATTTCAAAAAAGATGTAGCAGATACAGAACTGATCAAGAAAGAATAAGAACTGGCACTGCTCAGCTTTTGGGTTGCAACCCCAAGAAAGGGCGCAAAAGTCAATGCAAGAGGGGAAGCTGAAGGAGAACTGGGACTGTAATATGCTGAGCGCTTAACTCCAGTCTAAGGCAATCTCACTCACCCTTTGCCTACATATCCTAGCTTCAAGGTCAAATATTCACTGCCAATCTCTCAAAGCACACACTTGGGTCCACTATATAAGCTTGGCATTAACATCATGGATTTTTATTTTATTTTTACATGCAGAGAAAATTTAAATGTGCCAGGAACTTTTTTTTTTTAAAGTAAGGAATTTCAATCTGAAAATTTTGCAGGAATTAAATTAGAGAAAAGATCAGCATGGGCAGACTTTTGAAAGGAAGTATAAATCAGATTTTGAAGGTGAATCTATTTTATGCCTTTTAGTAACTGAAAAAATACTGAAGAAATAAAAGGGAAAATCTCTTTACTGAGCAAAATACTATTTTTAATTGATAACTGGATCCAAAAATACCCCACAGTTTTTATTCAGTAAATTCTCTTTTGAAATAGTGAAATGTGTGTGTTTGAAGAAGTGGGGAAGGAGAGTGAGCATTATTTCTTAAAGAAAGAAGCTCCAGTCTAAATTTGACACAGAGCTGACCTCCTCTCCTGTAAAGAGGTGAATAAGTAAAAGAAAAAAAATCAGAAGTGGTCCTCTTAAGTAAACACTCAACATTGTTTACTTACATCTGCCTTCCTGTCAAAAGGGAGAAAAGGGAGAGCGTAGAAACTGCAATAAGACGATTTTTTTCCCTCTCACTTAAAATAAAGCAACTTTAAAATCTAATTTTCAAAATCATAAATGACATAAAAAAATTTGAGGAGATCCTACTTGATCAAAAAGAAAACATCAACTTGGTCACAGCGACGCAGGTTGCAGAAAGATCCACATGACCTGTTTCCTACAGTCGAATTCCCATTTGTACAAAAAAGTGGTAAAGCATTATGTGGTAGAAATCCCGAAATTTCAGAAAACTGAACTGGAAACCATGTCCTCCCTACAGGGCCCTCTGCTTCCACATTTGAATCCTATTCCCTGCTCTCAGTGCTGTCATAGCTTCCATCTCAGTGCTCCCTCCTCTTAGCACTTCTCAAAGTAATACAGTTCGCTAAATTAATTTAACCTGAAACCATCATCCAACTATAAAATCTGTATTATTCCCAAGGTGGTAAGTTCTTTTTGTTCACTGTCCTGATGGTACTGTGGGGACAAGAGTGAATCTGGACTGTAATAAACATAAAATATTTCTCAACCTTTTTTTTCCAGATACAGCTATCCTGAGTGGACACCGCAGCCAGGTGTTACAGGGCAGAGAAGCACTTGAACAGTCATGGTCTCTAACCACCTGCAAGTCAGTTTGACTTCTTGAGCAGCTAAAGGTCCTTTGCTTGTGTCGCTGATGTTGCGTTGCATATGTCGTTGATGTCAGATGGCTCTTTCTTGTTTACTATAAGATATTAAAGCCACAAAGATTCCTTCTGCAGAACTCCACTACCCTCCTCTGCTGCCAGAAGGCACTATCCTCACTGCTATTGGTACCATTTCAATACAAGGGTTTTGGCTTTTTTCCACTTTTCTTCCACATCACTGTCTGTCACCTCCTGTTACATGAAATTGTTGGGGCAAACTTGCTCATTGACTCCTCCATGAAGATCTTAATTTTTCATCTGGAAGACCTTTCTTAGATGTGTTTCTCTAAAATATTGGGAGATCGAGGAAATCAATTTTCTGCCTCAGTCAAGTAAGTGAAAAACCCATGGCTATGCCAATGAAGACCCAGCATCCCTCCTCAAATTCACTTTCACCTCCCACGACAAAGTGACCCTGAAGAGGCTCCATCCATCTGGGCAGAGCAGTGTGCGCTGAGCCCTCCATGCAGACTGTCCACAAGTGGGAAATGGGGCAGTCAAAAGCACCAAAGGCAGGTGGAACGTTTGGGACACATTGCGCTGCTTTAGCAGCCTCAAACATAGCTGCTGACTCCCCAGTCCAGCGATGCAAAGCTATTTCAGGCCCACAGTTCACTAAACCCACCCTTTGGAGCACACCAGCCAATCTTCCATACTGGTTGCACACGAACAGGACCCACATCTCCTTTGGGCCCCATGCAACGCATCTGACACTCTAAGACAGAATTAGTGTTTTTGTTATTTTCTCAGAGACACACAGTAAGGCCTGTACCACAGCCACCAGGGCTCTACTTCAGTGTGAAAAAGAAGACATGTTTTGCCTGCCTTGCACCACAGCACAAGAGCACCTGGTATGGTTTTGGGTGAAGACTCCATTATCCAATTTAACCTATGTCCCTAACTATCGTCATGGCTGACGTGCATTCTTCCACATTCAGAGAAGGGAGTCAGTCCCAGAAAGAGCACCCAAATCCCCCACTTATTTTGCAAAAGAGGTTTCAGGTAATTGAAATCCTTTAGATGCTATGAACTGACAACATACCTGGACAAGCTGGAGAGGTGGGCCTGTGTGAACCTCATGAGGTTCAACAAGGCCAAGTGCAAGGTCCTGCACCTGGGTCGGGGTAACCCCCAGTATCAGTACAGGTTGGCGGAAGAAAGGATCGAGAGCAGCCCTGCCGAGAGGGACTTGGGGGTGCTGGTGGATGAAAAGCTGGACATGAGCCGGCAATGTGCGCTGGCAGCCCATAAGGCCAACCATACTCTGGGCTGCATCAGGAGAAGCGTGGCCAGCAGGTTGAGGGAGGTGATTCTGCCCCTCTACTCTGCTCTGGTGAGACCTCACCTAGAGTACTGCGTCCAGCTCTGGAGCCCTCAGCACAAGAAGGACATGGAACTGTTGGAGCGGGTCCAGAGGAGGGCTACTAAAATGATCCGAGGGCTGGACCACCTCTCCTATGAGGACAGGCTGGGAGAGTTGGGGTTGTTCAGCCTGGAGAAGAGAAGGTTGCGGGGAGACCTGATTGCGGCCTTTCAGTACCTAAAGGGATCCTGTAGGAAAGCTGGGGAAAATCTTTTTAGTAGGGCCAGCTGTGACAGGACAAGGGGTAATGGTTTTAAACTAAACCAGGGTAGGTTTAGACTGGATATAAGGAGGAAATTCTTTACAATGAGGGTCGTGAAACACTGGAACGGGTTGCCCAGAGAGGTGGTGGAGGCCCTATCCCCGGGAACATTCAAGGCCAGGTTGGATGGGGCTCTGAGCAACCTGATCTAGTTAGCAGTGTCCTTGCTCACTGCAGGGGGGTTGGACTAGATGACCTCTAGGGGTCCCTTCCAACCCAAAACATTCTATGATTCTATAACATCTGTCTTATCTTCATATTGAAAATGTCACACCTGGTCTCAAGCCTTCCCTAAACAGCTGCCTCATATTAGCTGTAATACACTTCTTGGTTAAAAAGAAGCTAAAAAATAAATCAATAAATTACTAAACTTGTTAGTCAATTGAGCAAGGGGTCTGGAGTCTGCCATACAGTATTGTCCAAGAATCTTTTCAGAAACTAGAAATACACAATTTAAGCATAAACCCAGCTCTCAGAACCACATAACCTAAGGTTTCCTGGTGTTGTTTTTTCATGTCTGTGTATACTACCCAGGACAAACAATATGTCATTTCAGTTTCTTTCCCCCTCTCTGCCCTGTTGTTTTTCAGCAGAAAACATCCTATTCTACATTTACACTGCTCCAGTTGGTGCTCGGTTATAACTTGCTGCAGGAAACGTCCTGGCAAGAGGACATTGGAAGGGGAAGTTACTTCTCTGAAGCATCTAGAAATTAATCTGCTGCTCTGAGTATGCCTGTGCAGGCAGGACAAGCAAGTCAAGGCCCTTTTTGCTCACATTTGGGCCTGTATTAATGTATTTTATCCCTTGGGAATTCATGTAAATAATATGGGCAATAAATGGCTGACTTACTAAGCAGATTCCAGACCAGATGGAGTTCATGCAACTCTACATGGCTGCACCCAGTCAAGAAGACATCCTCCCAGGAGAGGAATGTGCTCTTAGTGTGGTAGCTTATGGTTTCTGTTCCTGGTTGTCCTGGTTTAACCCGGCTGGCAACTAAGCACCACGCAGCCACTCGCTCACTCCCCCCCCTCCCTCAGTGGGATGGGGGAGAGAACTGGGAAGGAGAAAAAGGTTAGAGCTGAGGGCTGAGATAAAGACAGTTTAATAAGAGAAAATAATAATAATAGTAATAATGAGAATGATAACAAAATATACAGAATATACAAAATGAATGATGCACAATGCAATTGCTCACCACCCGCCGGCCGATGCCCGTCCCGTCCCGAGCAGCAATCACTCCCCGAGCCGTGATCAGTACCCGAGCCGCGATCCCTCTCCCCGCAACCGACTGACCGACTAAACCCCCCCCCGAGCATGACGTTATATGGTATGGAATAGCTCTTTGGACATTTTGGGTCCTAGCTGTGCTGTACTCCCAGCTTGTTATTCACCTGGCCGAGCAGGAGAAGCTCAAAAAGTCCTTGAGCAGTCTGAGCACTACTTGGCAACAACTAAAAACATCAGCGTGTTATCAGCATTCTTCTAGAACTAAATCCAAAGCACAGCACTATGCTAGCTTCTGTGAAGAAAATTAACTCTATCCCAGCCGAAACCAGGACACTGGTATTTATATGCTCCTCTTCCCTTGCATTAGTTCTTGATAGTTTCCTACTTTTACACTCCACTCCCGTTTCAGAAACTGAATAGCACTCCAAAGAATTGATTGCTTAGGACCACTGTAGAAGTAGGAAATTGATTTCCCCAAATATTCAAGATTTGGATGCATAAATCTGGGTTTGGTAAAGTCTTGCAGCTTCTCAGTTATGCAGTAAAACTGTACCAAACACAAGGAGGTTGAAAGATTGCCCAAGGTCACAATGGGAATCAGTATCTCAGGTTGAGTGAAGCGTACAAACATGTGAGCTCTGATTTTCGTCATCTAGCTATTGGACAACACTCTTTATTTCCAGCTACTATTGATTTACACCCTTCTACCCTCGGAATCCAGCTGGCATTTTGTTAATTCAATATCCAATAGCTCATAATGATCCTGCTAAAGATAGACTGCTACGGGGCAGTCAAACTCCATGAAATGAATGCATAAAAGTGTGATCGTGAAGTCATTTTTCTACCAGAGTCTGATACGTAATTTCTCAGTCTGAAGAAACTTTTTGCTCAGCTACGTTTTATGTAGAGACGGTAAAAAAATTTCCAGTGGGAGAGTTTTCTGGCAGAAATTGGTGAATACATTCAAACTGAATGGCATTCAGGAATGATGTCTTATACTTTTTTGTTAATTTTCAGTGGGAGGCTATTGAGATTTTCCATTTTGATAGGATGGACGTTCCTTCCCCTAAAAAGGAAAGAAAGAAAGAAACTGCTCGGGAGGCATGACTATCGGGAAGATCTCCTTAAAAGAGAGGCTAATAAAAAACCAAGGAATTTTATCACATTGCTCATTTTCCAGATTCCTTGGATGACACAGCACGTCAACCAGCATCACATTATTTGCCATGACAGATCCTGCCTGACACTGTGAATCACAGTCGCCCAGGGCATGTGACTGGCAGCCATGAGTATAGCGGGGCTGGTAAATCACGGGTTTTCATTTACACCTACCTGCTGTACATACCCAAAAGCTGCGGTCGCACGTGCAGTCAAGCTGCTCTTGTTCTGTTTGCAGATTCAGAGCGAGCAATAGCAAGGGACAGAGAGTCCTTTTCAGCACTCCCATTTCTTTCCAATTCTCTGTGCAAAATGACTAGAGATTTCCATTAAAACATCAAAATATCTTTCTAGGTGTAAGACTAACTCTGCATAAGATAAAGAAATAAAACCTGTATAAACAATCTTAGCATTCAAAAGCCTTTCCAAGCCAATTGCAGTATAATGCATTCAGTGTAAATTTGTGCTGACCTTGGATACAAAATGATCTCTTTCTGCCAATAATTTGCATAGTGGATATTGCTTTTGAGTCAGGAATACAGTAAATTGCAGTATGAAGGTTTTAAAGGATGAAAAGAAAGTAGAGACTGAGTCTCAGCTCAGAGAGACCTGCACAAGCCAGGAGGGACACCAACAGAGTCAGCAGAATTTCCTTCCTCAAGTGAGGAGACATTTGCATCATTTTTAAGGAGTAAATGCCTTTTGAGTTTATTTATGCATGTTAATCCATCCACACGGTCTAGCTGGAAGCTCATAAAGTAAATTGTCCATAGGGCAGAGAAGACAGAAAATGGTTGTTCAGACTGCCCCAACAGCCAAATGCCGTCCCATCAACCCAGGCACACCTTTGTGCTTAGGACAGGGGGTGGTGTGGATCCGGGCAGCTCACCCCACTCACTTGTGAACCAGCAGCTGGATCCAGAACCAGCCTGCATGAAAGCAGAATGGAAAGGAGAAGAAAATTATTTTCTGGCCTCTGCACCGAAAGGTTTTGCTCAGACTGCTCTCTAAAAACTCCACGGGCACTAACATGCCATTGGGACTTGGACAGTGCCCCAGCACCGGGAGAGCAGGACCATCTCCCTCTGCCAGCAGCAGCCTCTTCCCCGAAGGGTCCTCCTCCAGCCACGGGCAAGGTACTGAATAGTCCTGATCCTCCCGGCTCTCGTCAGTGCTTTCCTCTTTCTTCCTCACCCTCATGTGACACCACCTCCTTGGGGTGTCTCCAGCATCTCCCCTACCCCTTCAAACCTCCATATCAAATGGGTCCCATAGTCCTACCAGTAGGACACCTCTTGGGTACTTTCAGAATACTGGAAGTTAGAGCAGGGCACACTGCACATGCAAAGCACTGCTGACCTATGAGCGCAGGATCCTCTGAAATGGTGGGAGGACTGAATGCACCTGAAAGTTGCAGTCCTGCACCTTCAAAGCATCACTCCTAATCATGGTTTGTCGTATGCACCGTACGCGCCTTTAGCAAGTTAGTCTCTACTGAAAGACTGCTTATTGTCAGTGTCATATCAAGCCAGCACAGGTATTTCTACTTACTGGTTGATACTGTAGAGCATAAATTGTGGTTGCTATTTCTCCGTCTCTTTTTAACACGTATAACTATTTAGTGAGCTATACACACTACATGATCTTACCTAGTAGTCATAATAAACATCATCGCATGCTTGTAGAACACCTTTGTCTCATAGGATCTGAAAGTACTTAACAGAATTGTACTGTTTTCCTGGATAGGTTCATTTTTATTCAATAATCATAATGCCCTTTACTGTCAGAGATTTTTTAAGTGAATCCTTGGATGTGTCAGCCCTTGCCCAAGAGAATTTCATAAATATGCCTAGATCATTGATTTATGCAATTCTGGACATCTTCCACTTTATTCTGAAAAGTCAATATTTTTGAAGGATTCCGTATAGGAATATTAGTACAGTACATTGGTAAAGACAGCTCTTCTTCTGAGGGGATATGAATGCTAGCACCAGAAAAACACTGTAAATATTAAGAGAATATTGCTCATGACAGAGGAGTAGATGAAGTAAACCGAGGCCCTGACTAAGCACGTGTGTTGTTTATTGGGCAGGCACTTCCAACAGCGAGGATGGGTTTCCTGCTACATAGCATGACACAAGAGATGTCAGCAAACACAGGGTGGTTTACAAACCATGCTTGACTTGCTGCCTGAAGGCATATTCCACCACTTTTTCCCAAATCCTGGAAGATGAGAGTACAGGAGTGCACAGCAGTGCAGAGCACCACAGGGGGAAAGGTTGGATGGGGTTTCAGAGGAGACATGGTGGCAGACTCCCACCTCTGTCCATGGGCGTGTTGCACTGCAGATGCCACAGAGGGCAACTGGATCATTCACACCTGATGGTGCTTTTGTCTTCCCTCACACTCCTAAAGGAGCCACGTTCAGCTACCTGGCCCCACTACTGCCCGGGGCTGTCCCTGTCATCCTTGTTCTCCTCATCTGCACAGTAGAGAAAAAAATCCTGCTTACTATGGTGACATGAAGGGCTTTGAGACGATAGGGTGTAAAGCACTGGGTAAATGTAAATGACAGCCAGGTCACTAAGAGTAAAGAACATTTGACCTTTCTTCCTCTGTTTGCGTGGGGGGTGGAAGAGGAGGGGGATTGCTTCGAAGCAGTGAGGAGCTATTTCTGTTGGTACTATCGGTGCTGATGACTCTTACAGATGAGCCCAGAACAAAGGACTCACTCAAACATACACATCTGCCCAAAATATAGTAATAGGCCACTTTGCAATGTCTTCGTAGCCACAGAACAGTGGCCAAGAGACACCCCGCCACCCTGCCCCTTGGCCATTATTGGCAGTGTAGACAGGCTGCCAACACCCTGCCCCTGCCCAACATCGGCAGCGTAGGCAGGATGCTGCCCACGTTATTCATGTAAGGTATGCACCTCTCAAATCTCACTTTCTTCGGTGGAGCCAATGGATGGCGCAGTTCTCACCCAAATTCAAAAGTCATTTGCATCATTGGTAGTTGCTGCCAGATGACCCGAACACCAAGTGTCCCTGGCAGTGCTCAGGAGCCATGGCATTGCTTGTGACCCTGTGTTTGCTGTCAGTGATTGGTTGAGTCGCCGTATGGGCGTGTTGTTGCTCATCTTTCCTACTGCTTCAATAAAGCTTTGTTTTACAAAGTGTTGTCAGACTTCATTGCTATTTGGACCACATCAAGTTAGGTGGAAACAGCAATCTTAGAGCAGAGTAAGGGGTTTGAATGAAGACACAAAAACAAGGGTGAGAAGGTTTATGTGCAAGCAGGAGATGATTCAATACTTCCAAGCACACAATCAATATTGAAAAATTATCTCAGCAATGTGTTCAGCTCCTGGCAGAGTCAGAATGGTTCAGCTTCCTTCCATAGTTTAAAAACAAGCAAGCAAACAAACAGAAGCCCCTGTCCATAGTACCCTGCAGCCTTGGTCTTCAACAGACCCCTGGCAAATGAGGGCCTTACAGCTGTACCTAGACAGATGAAATCCTGCGACACATCTCGTAATGGGAGACATTTGCTGGGGAGTCCCATGATCTGAATGTCCTAACGCTGCTGCATGCGATCCTCATCACCTGTTGGGCCTGACAAAATGCTATGTCAGTCAGATTCCCCTAATTGATTGCAGTGGGGTTTGCAGGTCTGTTTTGCTGGGTCTCATTAGAAATCCTTAGAGAACAAAAAGGAATTAAGTGCTCTGTGGTAGAGAGGAGTGACGAGTTTGGGAGGTGCTCGTGAATGCCAAGCCCCAAAAGAAACAAGTTTGAGGTAGGTCATAGGGGAGAGTAGACACAGCCATTCAAACCCACATATTTTCTTATGGAAAGCAACTTCACTTGTTTCACCTAAAGACAGAATAAAAGAAGAAAGGAAGATGGAGACTCATATACAACCGCTACGGGACCACTGATTTCTTGAGCAAGACCTGTGGCCTTCCTGGCCTCTTTCTTGCATATTCTTTCTCCCAGTCATGCAAGAGGGACAACTGCATGTGGCTGAAAGGAGAATTACAAATCTCTGTCCTTTGCTTTGGAGTCAAAATTTGTGCTACAAATGGGGGAGATTAATATTATTAATTCCAAGATAAAGCCCTGTATGGAGCTAATAGAACTATCTGTTGTCAGGACACTCCTTCCTCTAACCCCAGGGTTACTGCTGAAAGCTTTGTATTTCCTTCATTTTTTGCTGGTATATGGCAGCAGAGAGGGAAAATTACTGCTATACGGAGAGGTCACCTGGAAGTTAGGAGTGCAGATGTAGAGATTGTCAAGGCCGTTAAAAAAGATGGTATTCATGCAAGCAGTTGGCAAAATTCCTGTGATAGAGGCAGTTACAATGAGAGCTACACAGTCTTGGTCCAATGTCACTCAGGACGCGCCTTCATCAATAGTTGAGAAGGGGCTGCTCATCCAACATGCGCTATCCCATCTGAAACCACAGGCTGTTTAAACTAACAGCACATTGCAATAGATGACGCCAAGCAGCAAAAGAAAGCAATTGAAATTTGGGATGTGCAGACTGGGCCAGAAATTGCTAAGTATGAGGTTATTTGTTCCTATCCTCCTAGAGCAGAACTAATAGTTGCCTGACCTAACCACATGGGTTGGATGAACTGGGACAGCTACCAGAAACCAGCTGATCCCCCCAGAGCTGGGCAAGGACATGACCCAACCTGATAATTTTTGTGTTGTAGCCACCACACCAAGCTCCAGAGGGGCAATATTTCAATTGGATTGATCTCAGCAGACCTTTCCAAGCTCGATTTTACCATTTTTGCCTAAAGGAGGATAACAAAAATGACTGCTGAAATCTCTCTGCTTTCTGAGGGCAAAAAATATAGATGAAAGAAAATTTAATTTCAAATACTTAAAGCTGTTCTGTTTTTCAGAAAGGAATCCAAGTTTTCATGTTCCTACCATGGCCTGTGTAGAAGAAATTAAGCACTCGTGCTCAGTTCTTGCTCTTGGTGATTAGAGGAGAACTCAGGCACTAAACCTCTTACTAAGTGGAGAAGAGGACAAAAGACAGTAAGCCCAGATTTGACAGCATTAAGGCTGAAAGTGCTGCTGCTCTTGCCTAGTCACCGCAGCCAAAAATCACATTTATGGGTGAGCATTACTGCATCGCATTCAGCAGTGCCCGGTGATTCAGTACACCGTGTCCGTACCTCTGGCTGGACCCCCGTGCAGCAGTGGGACTTACGGTGAGGGTGAAAGGACTTGGGAGCTGCTTGCTTGAAATACCCTCTGTGATGCTGACATTGCAGTTAATTACTTGTTAACCTTCAAAGTTACTATTGATTGCAGACTGACGGGAAGCCTGGGAACAGCCTAGGATGTGTCTCCTCTCGTTACCTCCCAGCCAGCTGATACAATGGAGGTCAGACCGCGCTTTTCAGCACCAGTCCCAGTGCCCTGCCAATGCTTATCCCCTCCCGCGTGCCTGCCTTTGGTGGGTGCCAGCATGCCTGCGACCGCGTGGTGGCTTGGTGGGGAACATGGCCAACACCACCCATGAAAAGGGATGTTCTTCAGTTTCACTGGCATTCTGGTCTGCCTTTGTGGCCACACAAATATCCGTGCCAGCCATGGGCAGCAGTGTGACCGGGGCTAGAGATCAGCAGGGCTGCTTGAGGGAGAGTAAAGCCGATGAAAAGGGATGTCACACCATGGCCACTGAGCAATCTTTCTCAGCCTAAGCTTAGCAGGAATGTTGTCGCTTCTGTTTCAGACCAGAGGGCTCGAATGCCTGAGCACTTGTCTGCTTTCTTCCAGATATATGAATTGGTCTGATAAAAACCCACCTCTCCCTATGACCTTCATCTCATGCAGAACATAAAAAATCCTTAACAAAAACAGAAAACTCCAGCTACATGATGATTATTTATATATATATATATATTATTTATATAGGGAGGGGATTCTGCCCCTCTACTCTGCTCTGGTGAGACCCCACCTAGAGTACTGTGTCCAGCTCTGGAGCCCTCAGCACAAGAAGGACATGGAACTGTTGGAGCAGGTCCAGAGAAGGGCCACAAAAATGATCCAAGGGCTGGACCACCTCTCCTATAAGGACAGGCTGGGAGAGTTGGGGTTGTTCAGCCTGGAGAAGAGAAGGCTGCGGGGAGACCTGATTACAGCTTTTCAGTACCTAAAGGGATCCTGTAGGAGAGCTGGGGAAAATCTTTTTAGTAGGGCCAGCTGTGACAGGACAAGGGGTAATGGTTTTAAACTAAACCAGGGTAGGTTTAGACTGGATATAAGGAAGAAATTCTTTACAATGAGGGTCGTGAAACACTGGAACAGGTTGCCCAGAGAGATGGTGGATGCCCCATCCCTGGGAACATTCAAGGCCAGGTTGGACGGGGCTCTGAGCAACCTGATCTGGTTAGCGGTGTCCCTGCTCACTGCAGGGGGGTTGGATTAGATGACTTCTAGGGGTCCCTTCCAACTCAAAACATTCTATGATTCTATGATTCTATGATTCTATTTAGTATTAAGTGAAAATGGAATATGCTGTTTTGTATTAGCTGCACAGGAAGACAATGACACAGTCATTAATGGTCTGCACAGACCCAACACAGGAAAATACTGACAGACCCAAAAATATGATGGCGCTGGTCTTACGGACATGTGGCTTCAGCTCCCAGTTGTGCACAGGCACAGGCAAATTCCTCACTCCTAGGTGTAATATAGGAGTAATATCGCTTCTCACATCCTAGGAGCTTCCTGGGGACCCAGGGGCTGATGCTTGCTGAGTCTTCACCAGTCACAGGCACAGAACTTTTCTGCTACGGTGGGGGGACACTGTTTTGCTGCTACTGGTCTGTATTTTTGAAACTAGTGAACACAGGGACATTTCAGAGAGCCCAGAGTGAGCTGGTGCACACGGAGCAGTTCTCTGCTCAGCTCTCTGGAGACGGGGGCTGCAGATGGTCTGTCCCATGGGAGCAAGCACCAGCCTGAGCAGGAGTGTCCCTTACACCCACCAGCTGCCGGGAGTGGTGGGACAAGGCACCGGCTTCTGCTGTCCCCAGGCACTGGGGCTGAGGCAGGCTGTGCCACATGTAACAGCAACCTGGGTTCGCCATCAGCACAAGCTGAACCCAAATTCAGCAGAAATCTGTTTATCTCAGTCCTTACACACCCTCTTTATCACAGTCTAAAGAAACTTTATACCTGAGATAGGGAGGGTATCCACCCCTGGGAGCCCGGAGGTCAGAGTTTTGCTGTGGTAGGGGCCAACCAGAGATTCCCCTGCCCTGATGAATTTATAGACTGGGCAGCACCAAAGGAGAGTGGGTGGCTACTGACATCACGGAGAGCATAAAACAAGTATTCCTGGCCATAAATAATAACTTTATTCTTGTTCTTGGCACAGCATTAATAAAATAGTATAAACCTACTCTTTGCCCAGATTACTAATTGATCAATAATAAAAGCAACTTCTTATCACAAGCAGGCACTTTTATGGCGCAAGATGAACTAAAAGGGAACACCCCTCAGTATGTTTGTATCTTTAAAAGCTGAGTGGTACTGTTCATTTCTAGTCTTGATCTTCAGGGCCACACCACAAGCATTGGAGTCTAAGAAGGCTCCTGCTATCCCACGTGCAGCACCAGGCTGCATGGAAAGGTCCGCCTGTTCACCCTGGTACTGATGCTGCCTTCCCAGGTGTGGTCCCCATCTGATGAGCAAACAAGGGGTGATCCCAGGTGGTCAGAGCTGGCTGCTGGGATAGACAAGCCCCATGATGAACGTGGCAAAGGAGCTAGGGAAACTATTTCAAAGCAGAAGCTTAATGCAGTAAGTGGTAAGGCACTTCTTCCCCTCCTCAGGCCAGCAGCGGCAGCTGAATTTGGGACAGCAATACATCCAGAGCAAGGGCTTTGGCTCATCAGTTACTTTCCTTCTTGGCTAGGGGAGAGCCCTTTTCCATTGACTGTCATGGATCCGGGCAGTCAGGACAGTCATGGATATGGGCAGTCTTTACTCAGGTTTCCACAGATGGCAACAAGTCAAGGGGCCCAGGCAGGGAAAGCAATTAAGTTTTCCATGCAAGCTGGATCTACCATTTCTGGAGCAGACTGGTGTGCTCAATGCGTATCCCAGGCCTGGCCTTTGGAGAGATTTCAGGAAGGTGGAGGGACATATTTTATCCATCAATCTTCTGATTTCTGCATTGGCACAACCAGAATTGCAGCAGCAGATCTGCAGGCTTTAAGGCCAGTGGGATCGTTATGGTTGTCTTCTCTGCCCACCTGTGTAAGGGAGCCCATCATCTTTCCCTGGTGATGCCCCCATCCAGCCCAACATCGTGCAGTTGGGCGAGAGCAGGCTCCTTGGCGAGACAGCCAGGCCTGATTTAGAGGCTCCAAGTGATGGAGGTTCCCTCCCATGCCTGGGTAACCTGCTCCAATAATGAATTATGAGAAGGAAGGGAGCAGTTTAGTTAATGGTATTTGTGTACGATGATTTTACATGTTGCAACAGTGCCCACTGCAGTAAGTAAATTGCCCCCTGGCTTTCATAAACATCATCTGTACACAAACATTATCCAGATCAACTGTATGGCAGGGAAATTCTCCAGTGTAAGATAATGTCGTCTCCACAGCAATAAGAAAGGTAAAACAGTACTTACCAGCTGGGAAAGAGGGGGAGGCGACAAACAGCAGCCAGCTGTAAAATGACCGTATCAGGGCTACAGCTGCTTGGGTCTGCCTGATTTAAAGCACCAGCCCCAGAAAGGCATGCTGAGGAAACTAATTCTGCAAGAGAGTGACTTCAGACCCAGGAAAATTATGAGGGACCCAGAGGTCAAGCTGGTTCTGTGGGGTGCCTTTATAATATGGCCACCAGCAGGAAAAATGTCAGAAATTAAGTTCTATCTAATCTCATGGAATTGCCAATAAAGCTGGGACTGCTCCATTTGTTTATTTATTACATTAGGTCCAAGGGAACAAGAGCCCTTTTTCTTTCTAAATTTGGATGTGATCATAGCCAGCTCTTCGTTAGTGTTCCTAACCTCCACCTTGGAGCGCTTTGCAGAAGAAGATGATGGCCTCGTTCCTGTTTTACTGGTGGAGAAACTGATGCCCAGAAACTGAGAAGTGATTTGGCCAAACTCTTGCAACATCCCAGTAATAGGTCGAAGAAGGGAACTCGGCCCTGCTGCACCATATCCCTTCCCCGTGTTCTCTCAAGCTGTGGCCAGCAGGAGAAAAACCCTGCCATTCCAGGGCAAATCTACCATTACAAACCAGGCACACTCGGACTGAATGGTCCATTTTGACTATAGCCAACTCCCTGCCTGCATCTCTGAAGGCTGCAACAGCCTTCTCCATCGTGTGATCAAGGGGATCAATATTTCGCTCGTGTAGTGTAGACTCATCTAATGGTGTCATGGGAAGGTATGCAGAGCTCACGTGTCTCTATGTTAGGTTATGTGACCTCTCAGCTGAAAGATGGGACACAACTGCTTTAGGCCATTTAGTCATTGCTTTAGTCATTGAATGTTATTGTCCAGGACAGACAGACTTGTCATTTTGTGGCAGAAAGCAGGGCACCAGGGCTGGCTGCTTCCAGACCTCAATCCCACCGCCCTGCTCTGACCAAGGGAATATTGCTTCCAGCACCCACACTTCTCCACTGAAAAGCAAAAAAGGGAAAGGAAGAAACCCTCAGTCTGCAGGCCAGGATTTCAGAAGTGGTGTCGTAACCATCAGTAGGAAAGGGATTTACAGCACTGGGTTGCTGAGGAACCACGGGCCCTTGCCCACAGGTGCCCAGCCGTGAGCTTGCCAAGACGGTTGCCAAAGCAGGTCTCAGGGCAGAGCACACGGCAAGGCTGTGGCAAGACTGCCCTTCACTTCCAGAGGTTTTCCTGGCTGGCTGTCGGCCAGCTGAACCAGAGCATCTGTTCTCAGCAGCCCAGCTCTGGCAACTGCTGCTTTTCGCACCCTGATAGGAAACTACCCAGGAGAAAATTTTAATCTGCTTTTAAAATGTAAATGGGTCTGTCCTAGGTGGACTTCTGACTTCTTCAGGTATGTTTAAAAATTAACACTGCTTCCTCCAGCATCCATCTCTTAACACAGAGCAAAACGAGAAATTAATTTCTGCCTGATGGTGTCAATGGAGCATCTTCCTGTGCCAGGACAGAGCAGGAATCCAAAGCCTTCACCTTCCATCAGCATCTTCAGCTTCCGAAGAAAACACTAAGAAAGTTGCTATCCATTCCTCCAAGGTGGGGACTAAGGAGTTAATTTTATATAAATCATCAGGACATGCCTAATGCCAAGCCCTGTGGTACTAGGCAAAGACATAAAATCAACAGCGGTCATTGCTCCCAAGGGCTTACAAATGGCTGGATCTTTCCAAACAGTTCAGCATGGCTTTTTTTTTTTTTTTAAATCCATGATTAAGTGTCCCAGGGGAAGCAGCTGCCTGATGAGCACTTCAGGAAATTTGGCCCTTATCTGCAGGTGCTTAAATGGGAGCTGAGCCCTGGGGAAAAATCATGCCTCTGAATAGCCCAGTAAGTGGCAGTGAGGGTGGCAGGGAGCTATTCCCTTGTCAGGAGACTGTGGATGTGATCCAGTCTGGACCAAGACAGGAGAACCGAGAGCAGCCTAACCTCATGGAGCACTCCCCAGCCCAGGAGGCGAGACGATGCAGGCAGCCAAAGACAAGCATGAGGAGAAAGAAGGGCAAGGACCCAACAGCCACCGTACCCCAGGCAGCACCCCTCTTCCAGCAGGCATGGAAATGCTGTTTGACCTTGGCCAATCCCAACACACAGACGAAGCAAAACAGTATCTACCAAATAACAAAACTGCACTTAGCTGCCTGTACAACATGTACGCAGCTCTGGTGGTTCTTCTGGCTGTTCGAGCACCCCAGGTGTCACCAAGCACTGGCTTTGTATTGTAGATCCCCCTTCTTGGTCCATGCTTGGCAGGATTTCGGCCAATGTAGCAGGGCAAATAAAGCAGGGCCAGAGCACCCAGCTGCCTGTACTGCTCCCCATCGGCACGCTCCCTGGAGTAGTTTTCCAGCCTTTCCTTGTTTCCAGTCCATGGGTGCCTGCAAGGTCTCCCCTGCTCTCCTCTGTACTCCCTATTCCCTTTCTTTGCATCAAACACCATAGTCCCAGGTCTGGGTCTATCATGTCTCACTCCAGCAGCAGGACTCGACGTCTTCATTAGCACATTACAGAATATTGACAGTGGAAATCACATGAGCCAGTCAAATTTCTATGCCTCAGAGACAGCTTTCATCTTCTATTTCTGCTGCCTTTGCTAAACGACGGGTTTCTGATACAGCCCAGCCCATGCTCCCAGCCTGACGTTTTTCTCCCACTCTTCAAATCCTTAGCTGGTTCCATCTAACTTTTGTCTCCAGGGATTTCTTGCAAAGAGAAACCAGGCAAATAACACGTGTCCTTCTCCCTGTGCTCACTTCATTCTCGCCTCCCTCTCCCCTCCACCAGTAGGTGATGGGTTTGTCTCCTAGTCCTCAGAGTCCCCCAGGACAGAACACCTTCTGCCCTCTTATGGCTATACAAACACAGTTTTCATGCTTTTGTTCTTTACAAAAAATCTGGCCCAATTTGTCTTTCCCTTCCTTCTTGGTCTGGAAACCTTTGCCACTTTCCCTGGTTGCTCTCTTATCTTTTTAATGACTTTTCAGGGCTTTTACTCACCTTCTCTACAACTTTCAGGGAGAAATGATGTGGATCTTTCCTCCCATTTTGATTCTCTTCCTCTTCCAAAGCTTATTCCCAGCCTGTTCTGCTCATAAACTGATAGTTCCTGCACCTCACTTCTCAGTTCAGATCTGCAGGGACCAAGCACGGTGCCTTCCTCCATGCGTTCTGCCACATCTTTCTGCTTGCTTGCTCTCTAGCCAAATTAATTGTTAATTAGTCATAAAAAGTGAACTTCTCCAAAAGAAACAGAAGACAAAGAGGGAAGAGGAAGAAGCAGACAAAGAAATAGGTGTGCAGCAGAGCAGGGAAGGTGGTAATGGGAAGCCAAAGCCTGGAAGCCTCCTTTCCCTTAGCTCTCACTTCCTGAAGCAGGCGAGCTGCTGATGGCTCTGCTGGAAGGGAGAGCCTTCGTCTCTCCCCTTTCCTTCTCCACAGAAATGGCTGTACAGCCCCTCTGGTGTCACTGGGAGGCAGATCCATCTTCCCAAAATGCACAACAGTCCTGATGTGCTGCCCCATCATATCCCATTGCCAAGGGGATGGTCCAGATTTGGCTCTTCTCATGTCTCAGACCCTGTCCCCAGCCAGCTCCAGGGTGTTCCTTGCTCTTCAGCTGTTCCAATGGCAGTTTTATGTTTTTATTTGTACCTTCAGTATAATCAGATTGTCCCTTTCTTTCCCTTAAGTATTTTTAAATCTACTGAGGAGTAAGCAAATCCCACCCCAGCACCCCCATCAACAGCAAAGCAACAGCATACTGCTGCCCGTAAGGGGATGTTTCCAGATGCCTTCACTGAATATATGATCACAACGTCTCCAGATGAAAGGCTTGTGCTATACATCTCCTCGCAAGGGCAAGATGTATACCCCAGATGGAGGACATATACTAGATACTAAACACTGAGGACTCCATTTTCTGCTATACTCCAGCTGCTGAGAGCCACTGTGATGCAGCAGAGTAAACATAAACCCAGTTAAGCTGGGTTTACAGCTGCTGTGTGTTAGCAAACTGGCATACAGCAGCTGGAGTTTACCTGTAGAACTGGCCCTTACAATATTCTTGGGGACATGTCAGGCCTCATTTTATCAGCACGCTTCAAATGGCAAGGGTGGGAACTGTACATCACGAATGGAAATACAATTAAATCAGTTAAAGACAGTGACGCACTGTGTAAAATCACACCACAGCAAGTATTTTATGGGAAACCCTTCAAAGTCGGCTGCTTTGGAGCACAGAGGAGAGAATTGAGGTTCCCAGGAGCAGCAGTGCTGCAATGATCTTATCCGGCAACATCTTCCTCGCTCCCCAACCGGTGTTTGAATGTTGAAATTAATTATGCTGTGGGGTGAGAAAAAGCTGATGTGTTGCCTACTTCTAAGTATTCATACACTAACTTTCTACTGCAGAGCTGAAGAGATTCTTTTAGCCTGGAGTTACATGTGGGAAGTTCATTGTTCACACAAGGTTTGCAAAATGCCCTAATACAATGTGATTTAAATTCGAAGTAGTATAAATCTGTAACCAGATAAAAAGGGGGGTAGTCACAAAAAAGTGCAAGACAGAGCACACTTAAATCAGTGTTTTGGAAATTTAGAAGTAAAAAAAGAAAGACTCAGCACTCTTTAGTGAAGAAGGAGGTTGTGTGAGCACTTGAGAGGGAAAAAAAAGGAAGAAAGAAAAGCTTTTTTCTACATGGAGAATTAATCTGTGCACTGACCTTCAACCTGCTCTGGCACTTACGCGGTGGTACAGGGGGAAATGCAGACACAGTGCAAACGACATAAACAAATTCCTGCAGAGGAAGCTCTTCTGGTGGAGACATCCATTCTCCAGACTCCAACCCACCCAGCTAATACACTTGCCTCTCGCTCAGCGCACAACTCCTGCTCTGCTCTTGGAAAACTTCCTCCACAAAGTCTAGCTTACAAGAGAAAAGAAAAAAATAAATCAGTGTGGGCAGGTTTGAGTTTCTCAAGCGCCAGAGCTGCCATGCTTTGGCAGTGAGAAAAGCCTTTGGCTTTGCAAGCTCACCTAGCCCACGCTGAGCCTGTGCGGGTTGCCAGCCTGGAACCTCTACAGCCCTCTGATCTACTGCATTGCTCAAGGCAAGACCGATGACACTGGGCTTGGGTTATCAGCTAGGCTGAGCTACTCTGTCGGGCAAGAAAATGGATGCTATTGCCTGCTCGGCAGTAAAAGCAAAAGGGAAGCAGCAATAAGGGATGGAGACAGTTATTATAAGTTTCACTAGGGACAGAATTAAATCGATGCAGTAAATGGCACTTAATGCACTTTAGTGACCCAGTGCATTTACTTCATCATACTGTGCCGTGTGGCTGATTACATTTGATGCATAACACATGAAAAGCACTAGAGGCCATTGCTGGAAAATCTCAGGATGCAAAACAAATTGTCTGGGCACCTCAGGTTTTTGGCATTTCTGCACACACATGTGCACACGCACTCTTTCCAGCCTGGCACACTGGATTTGGTAGCACCTTCCAGAGGTCACCCTGGCACTGACTTAACGCTCCCCCTGAGTTTGCCTTGTTAGGATCAGCAGTCAGGGCTCCAGCTCTGCATAAACTCTGACAGTTTCCTTGGATTGGTTTGACTGTAACAGCATAGCTGGGTTTTTGTTTTTCAGATCAAAAATCCAGGAAAACTTGGTACAATCCTGGAAAACTAAATAAGCGGTCAAGTTTTCCAGCTGCAAATACAGTGGCACTTCACTCATTTGCATGGCATCTGTCCATACACACAAACCAGGCAGGCTGTCCTCAGAAAGTTCAACTCTGAGGGCTACTTGAAGGCTCAGATTTCTTCACTTACATGACACCCTGGGGAATATCCAGTGCCAGAGCAGTGGAGATGTAAGAAAGGCAACACAGTCCTAGAAAGATTCTAGTTGATGGGAAAGCTGTGTTCTTCTCCTTGTCTTGGCACTGATTTGCTTTTTTTTTTTTTTTTTTGCCACTTGCCACCATAGTCAGGGAACATGCTGAACACCCTCTGAGACCCTCTGAAACTCCTTGAGAGACAACATCAGGCAATCCAACAGCTACCCCCTGCCCAACTCTGCAAATTCCTGTCCCATGCACCAGGCAGCAGGGAGGTTTCTCTGCTACTCACCACCCAGCCCAAGAGCTGAAGTTGTGAGCTTCTCTAACCTGGCTTACTGTGACCAAGCTGGGCTGGGAAGAACCCCCATCGTGCTTTGGTCAGGAGGTCTTCAGGGATCCCCAAGTTCTGTGCATGACGGGCACCTGCTGTGGACTTGCCCACTGCCACTTCCGCCCCCACAGTGATTCTCCTTTGGGGCATGTCCTGGTTTCAGCTGGGACAGAGTTAATTTTCTTCCTAGTAGCTGGCATAGAGCCATGTTTTGGATTTAGGATGAGAAGAATGTTGATAACACAGTGATGTTTTAGTTGTTGCTAAACAGGACTTACACCAGTCAAGGACCTTTCAGCTTCCCCTGCTCTGCCAGGGGCACAAGAAGCTGGGAGGGGGCACATCCAGGACAGCTGACCCCAACTGGCCCAAGGGCTATGCCAGACCATAGGACATCATGCTCATCATATAAATCTAGGGGAAGAAGAAGGAAGGGGGGGACATTTGGAGTGATGGCATCTGTCTTCCCAAGTCACCATTGCACGTGATGGAGCCCTGCTTTCCTGGGGATGGCTGAGCACTCCCCTGCCCATGGGAAGCAGTGAATGAATTCCTCGCTTTGCTTTACTTGCGTGCATGGCTTTTGCTTTCCCTGTTAAACTGTCTTTATCTCAACCCATGGGTTTTCTCACTTTTACCTTTCCGATTCTCTCCCCCATCCCACCGGGGCAGGGTGTGAGCCAGCCGCTGTGTGGGGCTTAATTGCCAGCTGGTGTTAAACCACAATAGGGCAGCATGCTGGGAGCCTGCAAGCGGATGGAGAAATACCACACTGAAACCCAGACATCTCCTAAATCGATGCTGAGGACACAGATAACCTCCAGAACAGCTGGAGCTGCAGACGGTGTATATCCATAATGGTAATGAACTGGGACTCAACAGGCTAGGGTGGCCAAGCCTTACAAGACCAGGCCTCAAAAGCCTGCCCCTCTGTTATACAGGGATAATAATTTTGAACCATTTTTATAAGTGGTTGTGACTGTGATATTGTTATTGCTGTGTGTCACCATAAATCATTATGCTTTTCCAAGTGTTTTCTTCATTTAGAGGTTAAACAGAATAAATGACTGAGACTTCAACCCATTACATATGCAAGAAAAGGAGGGGTTGGAAGCAGCCACCTCCCGCGCTCCCACCTGCTCATACCGGTTCTGGAGCTTCTTCCACATGAGGTAAGAAAAATTCACTCTTAAACCGAGTGCTTCACCTGACAACCAGAAAGTGCTGGCACGAACCCCTAAAGCTCACGTTCTTCTTTGTAACATGAGGATATTTATGAATATCCACTTGCTGTTTAGGAACAGTGAGGTGCAGAGAGGTTAAATGGGTTTTCACCTCGGAATAAATCATTAGAAGCATTGGGAATAGGATGAAGAATCCTATCAGCCAGTCCTTGGTCTCATTACATGAAAACTGTCTTCCTCAGCATATTACTTAGTACTGACATTATTCCTCCAAGTGTTTCAGACCTGGCTTCTGTTACTAGGGCCATAAAAAGCAATTCAGGGAAGCTAAGCCCCATCCCCACCCTGTTCATTGTGTCCTGCTTTTGGACTCGTGTTGCACGGCGGCACAGTGGGCACAGCAAAGCCACTGCACCCTCTCAGCTGACTCCGCGGGGAAGATTCAGTCCCAAGGCGACCTCCAGCCTTGCTCACCCCAGCGCCACGCAGCCCAGGATCTCCTGTGGGACCTTGGCCTGTGGCCCAGGGGAAGCATGAGGAAGACTGCAGTACTTCTGGATTTACTCCAGTGTGCCGAGAGTAGAATTTGGCCCTGCTCTAAGAGAGGGAGAGAAAAATATACATTGGATTTATTTGCCTTTGAAGTGAACTAGACAGATTTCAATACTTAAGGGGATTGCATTTAAATCATCTGTGGATTTTGAAAACAACATTATTGCTTGGTATCACAAGCAATTCCCAATTTTTAGATCTTCCTGAGCTAGACTCAGTTTTACTCCTAATAGCAACAATTCTATTACTGCTGCGAGGGAAATGGAATTGCAATGAACTGGTATACATTTTTGTTAAAAATTATAAAGTGACAAATGTTTTATTTCGGCTTCTCTTGAGGATTTGCTGGATATTAAAAATAATCTTAATGTAGTCACTGGTTGGCATTAACATAGTACTCCAACTGCCTGTTCCAGGGAAAGCAGAGGGTTGTGTTTTCTCTCACAAGGTGCTGCTCACATTGTAAATGTGCTTTGTTATCTAGCAGCATCAAGGCATCATGGAATAAAAACGTATTGTAACTTCACGCTTTGAAAGTCTAATTCTACCCTTTTTCAGGCTCAAAGCAAATCACTGTCTTCAGCACAAACAAGAGGGCTTTACAACAATCGGAGCAAGAGGAAAATCATAGAATCACAGAATCATTTGGTTGGAAAAGACCTTTAAGATCATTGAGTCCAACCGTACCTGTCCACTACTAAACCATGTCTTTCAAATCCTCATCTAATCCATTTCCTCTCACTGTATTGCCCTTCTTTACTGTCTTTTAAATTCCTGGGTTTTGAACCCAGTTTCAGACACTCTTAACTCGCCCATTTCCGTACAGTTTTCCCACCTCACCGGTGCTCCATCACTGGTAGCAACAGTGTGTGTATGGCAATCAGGCCACTCCTCCATCACCTACTGTGTCGTACAGCTCCATGCAGGTTTAGGTGATGAGGCAATAGAATGGTGCAGATTTTCAGAAAAACCCTAGTGGCCATACAGCAAATCATGGTACAACTAAAAACTGAACATTTTTTAATACCTGACTAGTCCATTTCAGACTTGTATTTTCAAAAGAGCAGAGATGCTGCAGATGCCTCTGTTTCTCCATCTCCAAGTCAGGATGCCATAAAAGGTCCCATGCTCTTCCTAAAAATTTATCACCTTTTCAGTCACCTACTGGGCTACCAAATGAAAACCCCACTGTGGCTGCCCCAGACCTCGGGATGCTTAATACAAGCAGGAACTGAATGTGGGTCCCTCTTAGAAACAAAGAAAACCCAAAATTTATCCCTCAATTGCCAGCAGCTGGTCTGCCTTATGGTTGTTTTGTGGTCATGAATGGGAGCTGCGTCTATGTAGAGAGGAAGGGAGAAATGCGAGGGAAAGTGTTTTACAGACTCAAAATTCTCATTTCTGCTGCAACCTCAGGAGAGCGTTGTGTTGGTTTTCTGCAGTCACTACCTCAGCAGTTGTTAACATTACATTCTTCTTGTGAAATCTTAGCAAGGGCTTTATGTTTTCTGGAAAGAAAAAGAGCTGTTCTTATATTAATTTCACCACCACCCACAAAACAATGATCAGTTACAGAAAGGAAACGGGGAGGAGCCCGAGGGGCAGCGTGGGGCACCCCCCCACCCTTAATGTGCAATAGAAATGCAGGTGAAGCGCAAACCCAGCTACCGGGCACCGGCGGCACCTGCAGCAGGCAGCTCATAACGTCCGCATATGGCCCTGGATGCCGGGCAGAGAAACAAAAGTGTGGAATAAGGCACATCGTGCGGCTACTGGAATGTCACCGTCACGCTGCTCAAAATCTTGAGCAGAATCTGTTTCTCTCTGATAACACTGTGGATGCAATTAGCTAATAGCTTTAGAAAGGGAAAGTGGAGACTTGTTTCTTTTCTCTCTGCTAATTATTTAAAAAAGAAAATAAGGCATTGATCAGTGCCAACTCTCTTATCTATCTCCATTCAAGTGATAGCACACTGAGTTTCAGGGACATTGTTCAAAAAAACCCCTCAGAAGTGCATTTAAAGTTGAACTGATTATGGGTTAAGTACTTTGGGCCAGATCCTCAGTTCATGCTAGCAAAGTCCCAGGGACTTTATGGACCTGGTTTTCATTTATTCCAGCTAAGAATCAGTTTTTATTCCCAGGGTGGCGGGTTAGCAAGCAAAACTGGCATTCAACATGGGATTTCCCTCACCGAACAAGTACAACACATAGATCTCCAACAAAGCTCGTTCTTCCTTTACAGACCGCTTTTCTATACAACAGAGAAGAAACAGGCACAAGGCTCTGAGGGCCCCATTCATCTGATTTATTTTGGATTCATTCACCACTGACTACCAGGCTGTGAGGGGTGCACAGCGATGGCAGTGGTTTGGTTCAGTTCAGCGTTGCACTTCTGAGATGTCTATCCCGATTTTCCCCGCTTACCTCATTTTGGTTCATGTCATGGGGCAGCGTTGGAGCACACAAACTGGATCCCTTTCAGATGAAACTAAGCTGGAAAATGCAGAAGTACACCCAGCATGCTCCATCTCCACATCTAACTCACCCCCTCTGAGATGTACGCAGCGTGGAAGTCAGGTTTCAGACTACAGCCCTACACCAGCTAGCCCATGCTAACTGCTCACGTAGGCAACAGCTTTCTGGTAGCTCCTGCAGATGTAGCTATCTGCATTTAATCAAATGAACTCCACCCCAAGTTGTTTTGTATAAGTAACACAGCCACAACCGAAGAACTCAAGTGTTGAAGGAGCGGGAACACTATTCTTGGAATGTTTCCAGGGTAACATTTTTTTCTCATTTTCTGGCAGGGAGAAGCCCATGACCAATATCAAACACCAATGGCTGTTGGGATGCTCCCTTTGGGGGAAGCCCATAGTGACTTAGAAAACCGGAGGCAGAGCAGACCCACATGCATCTTTCAGCCTCTTCCCAAGACACATCAGCCTTCTACAACTGGTAGGTCAGATGGAACGACGATATTAGGACCTGTCCATGCTCTGGTGGAATGACAATATTAGGACCTCTCCATGCTCTGGTAGTCTGAAGCCCAGAAGTGATGAGGCCCCGGTATCTCTGATGGGAAGAAACCAGTGACTAACTCCTCAAATTTACAGGCCATGACCCCGAGCTCACTGGTGTCATTGGGCACTTTCCCAGCGTGGGATGCATCTGACCAGATGTTGGTATCTGTGCTGCAGGACCTGCAATCAGTGTGCTTGTAAAATCAGCAGAGAGAAACCAACACACGTGAGGTGCAACTTATCTCATGCTAAAGCCCTTGTCTGAAACAGGTGAGGATAACCCCGAGCAATACTTTGTTCTGTCCATTGGCCAGGCAGGGAGACAGTGAGGTCCAGCTCTGACAGAGGAGTGCTTTGTAGGCATCTGGAGTTAGATGGGACAAATGCAATCCCCCATGACTGTGACAGGCTTCCAATACCCCCCTCAACAATAAACACAAGTCAATAAATGAATATATTCTCAGCCTGCAAGGACCAGCCTTCAAAGGCCTCCAGGCTGGTGAAGCGATCCTTTTTGCATGGACACATTTGCAGTGACTCCTCCTAAAAGCCACCGTTACCCACCAATGACTGTGTCACGATGCAGGGATACTGTCCTGCCACGCACAAGTGACCCAGACTGAGTGTTTTTCTGCCCTCAGATCAACGCTGCTGGCCGCTGTGTATAGGTGCTGTACCACATAGCTTATCCAGGTAACAGAGACACGGGATATCCATCTAGCCATTGCTCAGTTCAAGTTCAGGAGAAAGCAGGTAAAGAGCCATTTGTTTAACTGCCCCGAACGTGAGACACATGGCAATCACGCTCCCAAATCTGCATCCTCAGGAGCACAAGCAAGATCTGTTATTCTACCTTAAAAATAAAACCACACTGCAACAGAAATGTACGTCCTTTATTAACAACTTTTCAAAATAAATCTGAAGAAAAAAAGTCTTTGGCGACACTATCTATAAAAACAACCTATCTTCCATGGTAAACCTATGATGTTATACAGGTTAATGAAGTAAACCAAATTATATGGCTTTTTAATTTCTCATTCTCTCTTTTTTCTTTCACTCACACACTTGCTTTAGGTTTAATTGCACCATGTTGTCAATAGTCAAACAAAGAGGGAGAAACACTTTAAAAAAGATGTGGCAGCACTATGAAAACATTGGTAATGCATTAGAAAATTTTTCTCAAAAATGTACATTTTATACAAAATAAGATTGTATTTTTTTTTTGCTTTTTTGCTTTACATTTGCCCACCTAAGAATTCCCATTTCAGGTTTCCATTCTCATCATCCAAACACTATACATATTTTCTCTCAAAATAAATATACAGGATTATGTACAAGGTCGCAAGGCCCATTGGATCATCACTAAGCCACTGTGAAATAGTCACTAAAAACATCATGGAAGGGTGGGAGGGAGCATCCAAAAGCATCTGATGAGTCCCATAACCCCCCCTAATTTAACTCCCCCTAATTTAACTCCAACTTAAAAACCGTGTGTGAAGATGGTTAAAATAGTGGTATAAAGGCCAGCTTGACTTAGTTTTAAACAAGGGTGAGATTTACAAAAATTTGGAAGATGTGGCTTTGTTTCCAGCAGACACGGGCTAAGACCCTGCATGGGGCAGATCCCTTCTCAGAAGACCCCAGGCCCATCCCCGTGAAATCCTGCCGAAGCCCAGGGAATGGCTCGGCCAGGCTGACGCCCTCGAAGGCCACGATTCTGCGACAGACAGCAGAGCCAGCCTGGAAAAAAAGAGCAGACCCCCAATCCACCCCGTGCCATAAGAGGATGTTTAGCTGGAGGTATTAGTAAAAATGTTGTCAATCAATACAGATGCTATGACAAAGACAGCGTAGACTTCTAGTTTCGATATGGGGGAGAAAGAAGAGGACACTGCATTTTACACCGGGAACAGAAAGATTTTTAAAAAAATCCAAGTCTACCTCTAGCTGTTTCTTTCATCACTTTAGCGTCAAATGATTACTTCCATTCTCCAAATGACATCTTTTGGTAAATGAGCTATTTTAAAAGGCGCTCATTGGTGAAAGATTAATTTCTTTGTCAAAGTTGGGTCTAAAAAAGAAATTGCAATCTGAAATTGATCAAATCCATGACGTTTTCCGATGGAAAAGATCAAAGCGCTCGATAGCCATGCATTAGCACACCAGCATGTTCACTATGAAATTGTTACAAAGCTTAAACATTCACATCTAGAAAAAGTTATGGCAATAATTAGAGTTTTTCACAAAATAGAAAGAGGCCCAAGGGACTGCAGGGAGAGCCAGGCACTTTCTATCTTGGAAGTTTGCCCCTAGTTTTGTGTTGCGTTTTTCTCATTATGAAACCCTCCTCCAGCAATAGATCTCATTCAAATTATAACTGGGAAGGGTTTCTTTCTCTCTTTTTTTTTTTTTTCCTTTAATAAATTCAATTAAAAATTCATCAGTTCTCCCAAACTCTAATCCCTACTTTTATTCTGTTTTAATGGCATGGATCTATTCACATTCATCCATCCATCTCACCCCTGATTAAATTAAGGTCAGTAACCTTTACGAAAGGCCACATGCGTAACACTCAGTCAAGTCATCAGGCATTCAAGTACCTGTAAAGTAAAGGCTAACATAGCCTGCTGTTAAAGAAAAATAATAATTAAAAAAAAAAAACCAAACTACAAAAGGAGCAACAAGGACCATTAATCACACATAGGATGTGATAAAAGGGTGATTTCATTCACTTGGGACACAACACAGCTCTATCCAACACAGATACACACGGGGGGCTCAGAAGCACGCCTACTGTCCTTAGGAGCGTTGGCCGATAACGTCCACACTGAGCGTAACACAGCGAGTCTCTAAGCTGGATCTGCCTCCAGCTCTTCCCCTGGGTCCCCGGGCCGTGGACACGGAGACCGACGGCTGTTCTCGAGACTGGCCGCGAGGCACATTCTTTCCTAGACAGACGACTATGCCCGGGTAACGTGCTGCAAAGAGAAACTCTCCTACCTATCTGCATCTCTCCTGGAGCTAAGCCTTTCATTGTCACTTGTTTAATTAGCGATCTGTAAACAGAAAGGGCCTCGAATCACATTGAGAGCGAGCTTTAGCACAGTCTCTTTCAGCCATCCCAAAAAGCAACGATAACAGAATGTCAAACAGCTTAAAAGCTTGGCCTGACTCGCTGCACTCAAAAACTGGTTAGCTACTCCCTTTCCTACTAAAAACCCAACCCACGTGCCCCCAGATGGCATTAACTAAAACCCAAGCAGAATTGCAATCCTTGTTTTTGTAGGGTCCCCTCTCTCCCTCTCCCTGGCCCCTCTTGCCGGCTGCGGAGCATTAACTGCTTCCCAGAGCTGCAGGTGCTCCCGTGGACACATCCACGTGCCCACCTGCAAACAGGGACACAAGCAAAGCGTGAGCCCTGCCATCCCCATCCAGTGTCTGACATGTTCTCCAAACTCGAGTTTAAGGAGAAGGCATATTCCAGTCCCTGAAAGAGCTGCCTGGTCTTCAAGAGGAAAAGGTGGCATGGGAGCTGCTGAGCCATTCACTCTGGAAAATCAAACCACTGGACTTCACCCTCCCCTACAGATCAGCGAGCGCAGACCTGAGAGCGCAGGGAAGCGAGGTTCAGCGTTTTATGGGTGTGGGGAGCTGAATTAGCAGCTCGCCCTTACAAAGACAGGAGCATAACCTGCTCCCCTTCCCTCCCTGGCCCTGCCTACCTACTCGTGCCTCTCCGCACTTCTCTCCAAACGCTGATTTAACTCTCTAAAATGGCATTAAAAAAGCCCAATAAATCACAGGACAGTTTTCCGTGATTTTAGTGAGTTAAGTGGGCACCAGCATGGCAGAAGGTGTGAGGCGAGACTGCGTGGCCAGGGGCTGGGAGAGTGAAAAGGAGGAGGGGGGGAGTGGCACCTCTACCTTTCAGCAGTGTAAGTCACTAGCTGCAGTCTCACACATATTTTGGCAAATTCTTTTAAAGATTTGGTTCAGATTTAACACAAAATGTCAGGAACCTGATGTTCCTGCCCTAACTCGCTGTGCTCTGTTGAAATATTGCAATACATATGCAAAGCAAAGCATTCTTTGCAAGTCTTTACATGTCAGGTTGCATCCAAACATTTAGCAATATGTACTTTGCACTTTTAAAGCTACTTAGGGATTCTGATCTTACCAGCAGGAAAAATTACTTAGGCTTCACAGCATTCCTTCTACCACCAGTAAATATTACTTTTACAAATGAGGAAACTGAGGCATGCCTCGGTTATGGGAGTCGCTTAAAGCTGCGTAATAAATCAGTGCCTGAGCCCCAGTGAAACTGGTGATAATTCTGGCCCACCCTTCCTAGCACTCCAGCTACACCGGTCCGCCTGTTTACAAAGGAATGAGGTATAGAAAGGCTTGCTGGTCTTCTGGGCATTGACACTAAACCCTCTTGCTGTGACTTTAACAGAGCTCTCGGGGGTGGCGATCATTACAGAGCACCCCAAATGCACCTCATCAAAATGTGAGAGTTCAGAACGTTTTTAAAGTGCTTATTTTCTTAGCAAATTGGAATGGCATCTTCCTGACCCAAATCACTGCTTTTGTTTTTGTTCTTCAATTGAAAGAAACACGTAAAAAAGCAAAGCACTACAGAGAAATAAACAACTGCAATATTTCAATTTAAAAATACTTCCATTTGAAATGATAAAACCATTTGGAGCATGAGCAATGCCGGTATTTCAGGGGCAGGTTTTTTTGTCTGAGTTACCCTGCCCCAAGTATGCCTGGGAGCACCCCCACTGCTGCTAGCACCCAGTGTCTGACCACACACAGTTTACTTCAGGTGTCAGACTTCCAGGAGGGAATTTCTCCACCTATTTGCACTTTAAAATAAAAAAAAAAAAGAAAGAAAAAAAGAAAAGCCCATGTTTTATTTCATATAAACCAATTTGTTACAGGCCAAATTCCTGCATTGCGAGCACTAACGTGCTTTCTTTTTTTTCGCCAACAGCCCTTTTGCCCTCAGAACAAAGCTATTTCTGGAAATTTAGCTGCCGCGGCCAAGTGGCACCAGGGCCCCCCGGCAGCAGGGACTCACACTGGCGGTGCTGAGCACCCTGCGGAGCTCACCCACGGGCAGGGCTGTTCGGGGTGCGCCTCTCCTACCAGAAGCCACAACCGGCACAGCACCTCTGCTGTGCATGAAGCCCTCCCTCTGCTCCACGTCACCGGTTTGCTCCTCGGCACTAGCGTTCCTCTCCCCCTTCAAGGCAAGGCCGACTGCCTTTAAACATGGGTCCCCAACCGGGAGGATCTACGCTCTCATCTGGATGGTTGGGGGCTCTCCTGTTTTCCATCCATCCAAAGGGGTTTTGCTGTAGTGGCCACTACTGGCTTGGGGAAAACTGAAGAAAAAAAATTAAGAATTTAGCAGTAAATGAGAATTGTTAATACTTCGGTTGTGTCCTGCTTGTGCTCAGCTTCTTTCTGAACGTGCTGCATTTTCTCCCCGTGAGATTCAAGCGTTTATCTTTGCAGGGGAAAATGAATGAAAATTGCAATGACAATCAAATGCATGAAAGAAAGAAATGGCAGCTTTGAAATATTCACAACCAACACAATTTTGATTAAAGAAAGAACTCTGTTTTTAATAGGCTTTTTTTTTTAAAAAATTTAAGCATAAATCATTTCCTTAGACAGAAGCCTGCCGGGAGGTCCGACGCAGTCCGGAGCCGCGCAGCCCCAGCGCCGGGACGCCGCTGGCCGGGGTCGGGCGCTCGCTGTCGGCGGCACAGTCTGGCTCCACGCGCCGGCGGCCACGCAGGCCGGGGTGGCGAGAGCCAGCGCCTGCGGGCGCTGGGCGAAGTGGTCGGGGTCGGCCCAGCGCGAGGCCCGGGACGTCTGTGCGGAGAGGAGAGCAGAGATCAGGCGTCGGCCATGACACAACAAAATGGCGGGGAAGGGCGGGCGCTGCAGCTGGGCTGACGCCATGCTGTCGGGGCTTGAGAGCGCCTAGCTCTGCGGTAGCTGAAATCTGCTTGGCGGGGGGTTTCAAACCAGGGGAAGGACGCCCTGCCCACAGCGGGAGCCGGCCATGGTGAGCTGGCCACCCCTGACTTTCAAAACAGCACTGAGGGCAGTGCGGCGTGGTGACCCGCGTTCAATGAGCCAGCCTGACCTGGAGCGGACACCCGCAAGCAGGCCTCCCGAAGCCTGCCAGCATGCTACTTCACCCCATCCCTCACTCTTTTTTTTTTTGTTTTAAACCCTCAAGCTATTTCAGAGGTAGAACAAGTCCTTAAAAACCACCAGGAAAGACAAGAAGGCCACTGCTTTCCGCCGGAGGTGCACATCCTATGGCCAGCTGCTGCCCACGGCCTTCAGCCACACGAGGAAAACACACTGCAATTATTATGGTTTCTCAGGTCAAATCCACACTTTTGCAGTCCAGATCTGCAGAAATTTATACACAAGTAATTTCAACCAGCTTGTAACTGAGCTGAGCAGAAGTCCTTATGTGCTTGGCATTACTCGTGTGGGTAGACATTCTGCAAAGAAAAGCAGGATGCTTCCAGGAATCCCTCTGGCTGAGGCCAATGCATAAGACTGTACTGTCGTACGGCCAGAGAAAATTAACTGAAGTTCCACAATACATAATGTTAAAGTTTGACCTGAGGAAAAGACCGTGGTCTTTGCATGCATACATGCAAAATACTGTGGCCTGATTTTCCAAAGTTCAGGACAGCTGTAATTCCCATGAAAGTCCATGAAATGCAGAACCTCTGGAAAAATAAAGCCCTAACAGCTCTGAAGCAGTTATTATTCTCTGTCTGCATCTAAACTCCATGTATAAACATAATAAAACTATTATTTAAGATAAACTGTGATTGCTGAGAACCTAAGTTTTGTTTTGTGCCACGTCTCATGCATCTCTGTATAGCACTTATGTTTCCACTACACTTTAAAAACAAATATAAATTCATAAACTCAAAGCGTGTTAATTAAAATGCAGAGAAACTATTAAAGTCAGGGGCTTGCCAAATGAGCGGGGTATCAAACTTGATCTTTGTCCAAGGCCTGTCCAGTTTAGCTCAAGTGGTAGGTTATGATGTGCATTGATTACAGACTCTCGATTATACCGAACTACTAAAGAGAAAGCAAAAGCTTGTTCTTAGCAGCCATTCTGGCCATTAACAGTGAATTTCCATACGACTATTAATCTCTGTCACAATGCTGAGGTTATGTTAATTTTTTATTTGTCTTTCAAGGAATTATGAACATGGTCCATTACATTTCCCAAAGCTGCAGGAATAACCCGTCTTTAGGAGAGAGTTATAGTTCATGGCTGACTTAAGTCACCCGTGCTATAAAAAGAAAAATGAATGCTCAGACTTTGCCAAACAGCCAAAGCACGGCCCTGTGGAGAGGTGAAGCTCAACCAGGAAGCAATAGGTGCTTTCTGGATGGCACCTTCTTGTTCATTGAAGGTCTCCTGGGTACCCAGATTGAGCCAGAATTGCTGAGTGCTGCCTGCACCTCAGCTGAAAGTGCAGTGAAATACAGATAAGGGAGTCTACAAACTGGCACAGCCACTCGCCAGTCAAAGATCCAAGTCATGCTAATAGGAGAAAATGTGAAAGGAAAATAGAGGGCCCCTTCTTTCTCCTGCCCCCTAGTAATCATGGTACTGTTTGTAGTGAGGATCACAGACATCGTGGCAGCACAGATGGGAGGTTGTTCAGGACTTGCAGGTCTTGTAGGACTTGCTATTCCTCCCATCACTTGCTCAGACAGGCAGGAGGAAAAGTGCCCCCAGGTTACCACGTATCCCTGTTACTAGAAGGTATATCCATTTCTGCAGTGGCAGAGTGCTTATCCAGTAGCTGGAAGAGGATCTAAAGTGAGCATTTCATGGCTGCTAGGGAGTGATGGCATCACTGTGGGACAAAATATTCCCACTGTGGGAAAAAACGCTTGACTATCACAAATTACCTCTGTTGTGACAGTCTGATGTCAGTTTTTGGAACACACTATATACTTTAAAATAGCACGGGGATAGCCTGGTACATTATATTAATGAATAATAATTAAAAATAGAAAACCTTTCTAGAATTTACTTCTGCTTCTAGCATTCCATGACTAGGTCTTAGGTCTAGAATATTTAATTACCTAACTAGAGTTTAGCTGAAATTCGGTCACCACAATCACCAGTTCCATGAGTTTGGCAGTTCTGTGAATAACAGTGTGTGAGAAAACTATGAAGAGAAGCTGTCATTCACAGTAGATGTTTTCCATTTCTCCTTTTCCTTCATTACAACAAGCATATCTAAACTCTATTCACAGTTCTGCTAAACTAAAAACTGAAAAAAAAATTGTCAGAATTTTAGCACTCTGTAAGCCTAACCTAGAAGTCAAACTGTTATATTATCAATACATCCCAACTGCTAGAACATGCTGTGGATACATACCTGTCCCATCATGGTCTCCTTATACTGTTTTTTCTGTGTTACTTTGATTGGAGGCAATTTTGTCACAGCTGACACCAAAAAATTCATTAGAATGTCCTCACAATTGGCCAGTTGGTCCACCATATTCTTTAGGCTGGCAGGCAGGTAATGAGTGTACAGGTAGTGATAATATCTGGAAACCAACAGTAGTGTTATTAATACAAGTCACTGGGCTTTCAGAGATTACAAACTCCAGGAAATTTCTATCTCAGTTGAGACACAAGTTTTGTACTCAACACTGCCTTTCTTTGCTTTCATTCTCCAACAAGAAGGGAGAACAAATCAGTATCTCATCGAGACAATAAATAGCACTAATGGAGCAACAAAAACCATATGCCTTTTTTGTCACTGGGTTGAAAGAAATAATGCAGACCTAAGTATCAAGATAACAGAGAAGTAGGAAAGAGCACTGCATTGCTGTAATGTGAGAGACAACGTTGATGAATTCACTCTCTACCTCTTCTTTCAAAACTGTTCAGTTGGCGAGAACTCTAACTGGCCTGCTACTGTCCTTATTGTTGGAAGTCCTCTCCTTTGGGCCTATATTGTCCTCTATGGCCTGTCTTCTCCTTTGTGGGGTTGTGGATTAGGTACTCCAGGATTTGCTGACTTTCTCCTAAAATCTAGAGAGGTCTTTGGTCTGCTGAAGTCCTAACAGCAGGGGTTTTCTCCAACGTGCAGCAATATGCTGATCAGTGACGTGTCCACTGCACTACTTCTAGAGTAGCCAGAAGACTTTGCAGTCTGCAGCTGTCAGCCAACACATACCCAGAGCTGGTCTGGAAGTACCCTCCCTTCTGCTATGCTACGGGCCATTCAGCCGAGCAGCTTAATGAATTCGGGAACTCTTTGAAGTGTGTAATTCCTGATGTCCGACTGCCTCAAAATACAAGTGACTTCAAAGAGACCCAACTAGCGCAATAATGATTACCAGATCCCCAGAGCTAAATCAAGAACTTAAATTATTACCCCATAAAAAGTAGATCCATTTATTATCTTTCCATTTTTTCCCCTCCCCGGAAGAATGTTCTTCACCCTCCCCCCCCCCCCCGCCCTTTATTATTTTGTTTCAAAATAGCAGATGCTTTGGGTTCTTACTTGTGGTAAATAGCAGCTCCTGTCAATACCATGGAATAGTCATTAGTCCATTTGGAGGTGTACCCCCACCTCTCCTTAGTGTTGTCCCAGAAGTGACTGCGAGCAGGGTACCCTACAATCCTCTCCGGAAAACTCTGCCAAACTGTAAAGGCAAAATCCACCTGTGGACAAAGGCACAGGCCAAATGAATACTGAAATTGTTTCAACAAATGTCAACAAAACAAAATATTACCTTGCCACTAATTCGTAATTCAAAATCTTGGAACTGTTGCAAAACATTAATTTTATGTATTCATCAGTAAATTAAACTGACTGCTTGACATTTTGCCCTATAATTATGCACATTTTAATGGTTTCTGTTAGTAGGAGTCTAGAGTATCACAGCATTACATTAACATTTTCAAGCTTGCCCTTTACATATCAAACCTTTTCAGGTTACCGAAAGAATGGGTGTAGGTGCATGTATTTATACTGAGGTGCAGTATGAAGTGGTAATAGCTATGTGGTAAACTGAACCTTTAGTACATCTTTGTTCATCTCACCTACCATTTCAGTATTGTCAACACAAAAGCTTGGAAAATCCAGAGTCAAACACCTTAAATTATAAGGGTGGCTCAGTGAGATTAAAACAGGCAATCAATGCAGAGTCCTTTCATATTTTCTATCTGTTTTGAGCCTTTGGGGTACATACAGGTCATACTTTTAAGACTGTCTGTATGACCAAGCGAGTTAAACGTATAGCTTAATAAAGGGGAAGATAAGATCCCCATGCAGTTAAATGGCTTTAGGAGCCCATACTTTAAGAAGAATGCTTGATAGTGCCTGAGCCACAACAAGATGTCAAATGTTGCTAATAGTGGGGTTTTTTTATTTATTTTATTGTCTTCTTGTAACTATTTTAGTAACTCAAATCTCTGAGAATTGAAGAGGTGACAGGACATTGCTACCCCAGGATCCCACCAAACAAATCCTGGTGACACCAGGAGAGGGATGACTGGGGTAGTTTGCAGAAGGCTCGTCACCGCTTGGTTTGAAAGGTGTTTGGTAAAAACACATATGGAAAGATTTTTATCACCGTAAAGTTGGTTGGCAGTCCCTCCCCTTCAACTTAGATTTTGGAGCTCAAGCTAGACCAGAAATTTAAAAAGAGTTAAAGACAATTCTAACTGCACCAGCCAAACCCAAGAAAACGAGGGCTTTGTTTCTGCACCACGTGCCAAGCTCCCTCCAGTACCAGAGGGACCTAAATCTTTGCTCAAAAATGCTTGAAAAACCTTCCGAGAACCCAGCCGAAGTCAAGGGTGTAGAGGTTAGATACAGAATAGCTACTCTCAGAACAGTCACGTTTTATGTGATTACTGTTAGACTTCTCTCATTTACAAGTGTTTTTATGAAACAGAAGAGTCGCACATGTACTGGAACACAAAGTTAGGGACTGGTTATTTTCTTTCAAGTTGTTTCAAGGAATCTGAGGCCAACTAGAAAGACAATGTGCACAAACCAGTTACCGTTGTGATAGTTCTGATCTCATCCAAATCAATACCACATGAAAGAACTAAAGGGTTTTTTCCCCTGTAAAGGCCTTTCCCATAAAACATGACATCTGTTTTCTTTAGAGAAGTCTAAGAATCTCAAACTTAAATAAATAATAAAGCAGCTGCACTCAGTGCCCTCACTTGTGCTTTCAAGTATCTGTCCTTGTACCAGGGAGACGCACTAAAGCAACGACCCTAGGAGAAAACTCCCTTTATTGAAAAAAAAACCCACCCAGTCCCCATCCCATATAATTCCCAGCATCATTACCACTCAGCTGATCAGCAGGAGAAGCCAACCAGGCTGACAGTCTCTTCAACCCTGGTATCGCTTCTGACCCGTGCTGATTTCCAATTACTTTCCATGCAAACATCCCCTCTGCGCATGTGAAACAGCTCCTCTCACAAAAGCAATTATGCGCCGTTCCGTTGTCAACAGAAAACCTTTCCTATGCTAGAGCCGGACAGAGCAGAGGATGTGCCTGGTGACTGCTCCTCTCAACATCGTGTTTGACCACATTTCTCAATTGCCTTTTCTGGGCCCTGAAGCTTTGCCGCAACGACCACCTGTGAGCAGCCAGCTTCAAGGGAAGTTTCACACCACGCGTTTCATGTCAGTGTTTTAACACGCTGTTTCTTTGTGTAAGCAAGCTGTATGACGGGGGAAGTGAAGCAATAGAAGAGCCACCAAAGAGAGCTGCTGACCCTGGCATCCCGGCAGAGACACCATGAAGTTGCAAGGCGGGTGCTAGCAAGAGGTGGCCAGCTGGTTCTCTCTGCCACACAGGGGCCACGGGGCTCATAGAGCCAATACCCACCGTGCAAACATGTAGTATCAGCTGCAAGCTGCTCACAGGAGGGGAAGAAGCCACAAAGAAATGTGTATGTTTTCTCACACAACAACAAGTATTTGCATTTCAGAATGTTTAGGGTAAAACGCGGCCAAGCCAAATGAGAAACACTTTATTTCATCTGCGTTCCAGGAGCCTGAATGACTCCAAAGTCTGGATGATGACTAAATACCACTCAAAACAAAACAAAGCCCCAAGTCCTCATGGAATCCACAGGCTGGATTGCTGTAAATGCCACCTCAGTGCAATGGAGTCCCTGAGAGTTCTTACCATGGCCCCCAGGGCGGCTGAGACAGGACCATTCACCCTGAGCAACAGCTTGCCTAGGAGCTCCGGACCTAGGATAAATGCCTTTTATTTGCTTTGGTTTGGGGGCTTTTGGGCTGTGCAGAGCTTTGCACACAAGTGCATTGGCAGCAGCCGTGTTCTTCCTCATCTAGCAGAAACTACCAAGGTGTAATCTTGGTATCAAATAGGTTCAACGCCAACTACTCCTTCCATCTGTGCAGCAGCAGAGGGCTACTGTGGCTCCCTCTGGAGCAGTCCAACCACAGCGCAGCAAATCCGTACCGGGGAGAAGAGCAGTCGCAACCTCATCCATTTAGAACAAGTTCAGCAACATCTTAGGGTACATGGCAGTGACTGGTGACTCATGTTAGGCATTTCTTCACCGACGTATAAGCAGTGGTAGCATCAGTGAAAGATCCCCATCACTGACAAAAAAGCATTTTTATGAAGGTGAAATGGGGAGAAGGGAATGTCTATGAACATGGGGGGCAAAAAAGGGAAAACCAAAGAAAAACGAGTTTTTCAAGCTATTCCCTGGCCATCTTTAATAATGTATTTCCCAAATATTGCACTCTATATAAACTGTCATCAGTTTCCCCTGTGGTTCTCAGGAAGAGGTTCCAGAAATCAATACTCATCCCAGTTGTAAAAATTGGTTTTCTACAGTATTTTTCTTTTCTTAGCGCTATCTTGCTCTTGGCACAAACACTCCAACACCTAAACTAGCAAAGATCTCCAGTTTTATGGGGCGACACCATGGTGAGAAAGCATTCCTCAGTGAAATCCGTCATTAGGGTGGCAATGCTGTCTTTTGGAGCGACAGCAGTGCCCTGCTGCTGACACCCTTTCCTTCCCCACCTACACTCTACTGATAACGGAGGGGGAAAAAAAGCTACCCCGATCAGAAAAGTGAGAACAGAGTATTAAAGCTGACTGCTCTTGGCTGCCTACACCCGCCTGCAGCTATGTTACTAAAATAATGAAGAACGGAAGAACCATATGCTAATGATGAGCCAATTAACCAGGGCGAAAAGCTCCTCTGATGGCAGGCAGTGGCAGGGTTGCTGAAACAAGTGCAACACGTTAAATCTGAGGAGCGTAGAAGGAAATCTTATAACATTTGCTCACTGGCAAAGCCAACAGAAGAGCCTATCTGCTGTGCTCAGGCTGAGCTGGGGAGCCAAGCAGGCTCCCAGGACGACGGAGACCCTTACCTCAGTGGTTGAAAGCACGGTGTCCTCATCCAGGCTTAGCACTGCATCTGTCACGATGTTGTCATAGGGTAGGAAGCGACTGCTCATAACCTGTGGGTATCCAAGGCAGGAAGGGGAGGAAATAAAATCACTTGTAGGACTCATTTCCAAGGGAAATATTCCATTTTATTCCTCATTAGCACTCCATTTTATTCCTCACTCTTATCTCCTTGTCTGAGGCACATCACATCTCTCTGTCTGATGGAAAGGACCCTTCAGCTGAAGAGTGAAAGACTGTCATTTTTGTCACCCCAGCAGTCAGCCTACACCTTCTACCTGACAAGTAATTTCTGAACAGACCTCCCTCTTTGGAGCGAGCTGCTCTCCTTTTGTGACAAACTGCAATGGTCTGTACTGAGAATTAGATGTACCTACAGCTCCTTTAGGGAGGACACTTTCCCTGGTAGCTATGACTGCCCCGCTGCTCTCCTACAGGGTGTGAGAATCCAAGATAATGAATGCTGAGAAGGACTTTGCAGCATTCATAACGTTGCGCAGCTGGGAAGCCAAGCAGCCCAAGCTGTGTGTGAAGGACGTGAAGCTACCAGGATGGTACCCCTGTAAAGTGGTAAGGCTCCACCTCTGTGTGTTGCTGTTGTATCCACAGGGAGCTGCTGCCAAATGCTGCAACGTTCTCCACCAGAAAAGGCGAATGTGCTAAAGAACACGTGTATCAGCTGAGCTTCACCCGCATCAAGAATTATATTGGTGGTGTAGCATTTTAAAAAGTCACATTCTTAAGTGACATGGCTACATATATAAAATCTATTATGCAGAATAAGCTTTTAAAAACTATGGCAGGACAGTTCTCAAAGTAATAGGAAATAGACGGGAATGCAGGATCAAAAAGATAACAGCAAGAAATGAGAATCCATATGGTTTCTTTAGCAGACTAATCAGCACCTTTTGAGAACTGATGAATAGTAACAAGGACAAAACACTATTTGTTTCCCTCATTTGCTAGGAAAAATAGCCTGGCTAGTTAATAGACTTCCAATTTATTATGCCAAGAAAACACAACAAAAATCAGTCCCAGTAAGAGGAGATCAGTGTATGGGAACACGGACGTGGAGAAGTTTTACACATCCCTCATAATGGACATGGTCAGTTCTGCATCCCCTGCAATCTGTTTGGAAGCAAGTCTCTAAATCTATGCCTTGACTCAGAGAAATCTCCGTCTCCATAATCAGGATGTTCACGGTGTCTGTCTGGAGAGCATCCCTTCATCGCTATGACGGCCTGGGCCCGGGGAGGTGGTGGCTGTGAGGAAGAGGTGTGAGCTGGCAGGGGCTGATGGTTTTGCTTTGTTTACGCAAAGGGAAAGCAGAGCAAGCAGCCGGCAGGAGACCAGTGTTCTCGCCCAAGCTCTTTTACAGACCATGTAAAATTGTCAAATAGTAACAGTCGGGACTACCCACGTATTTGTTTTTGTAGTTAATGCTCCCTTTTGTAAAATGGGTGCAATAGTGTATCTTGATTTCATGGGGAAGAGTGAAGGTTAGGTAAAGGCAGACCTCTGTGGTCACCTGCACAGAGCGACTGTGCCTGCCAAGACGCCTCAGTTAAGTCTGCAGATGAAAAGCAGCTCCTTTCTGTAACCTTTGAATTGCGCTGCTCTGGCAATGCAAGCTTTGTCCAAACAGCTTTTCCGTGCAAGAAGCCATTTGGCATACATTGAGATATTAGAGGGAAGAGACTGTCCACTATAAACACACCTTTGTGTACTCAGGAGACTCATTTGTAATCTAAACAGTGCCGGGGGCCAATTTCTACAAACACTGTAGAACTGGTTGAAGATTTTCTCCTCTATCCCACCTCTGCAATTTTTCCAAAAAGAAAGAAAAAAACCCCACAATGTTCCAGAGGCTCAGAAATCACTATGGCCTTTCTCGGCCCTGCAGCAACTCTCCTGGTACTGTTAAATGGCTAGCTAAGGCAAGAGCCATTAGCTGCCAGCCTCGCAGGGCTCTCGCTTTCCCCTTGTTGAGGTGACTGGGGGAAAAGACCAAAGACAGGATTATAAATTCAAAATAGGAATTGTACAGCCAAAGCAACTAAAAATTCCCTTTGCAAATGCAGAGCTCAAGGGACAGCTGACAGAGATCGCAGAGGGGACCAGCCCAAATCTGTCTCAGTCAGAGTCTAGAAGCAAGAAGCCCTGCTTCTCGAAGGCCTGCGTTTGGAAAGGAATCATCCACTTCAGTGTGGATTTAAAGAAACCCCCTCTTTTCTCATCTGGGTGGTGTCTGTTTTGACTTTGTGGAAGTGCAAAGGAACAAGGGTGTTGCACAGGAAGAGATGACACCGTGGTTTTGTTCCCATGCAAGTGTCCTTTTGTCCCTTCCTTTTTTAAGGTGGTGGGATCCCATCACAGGCAGGAATACCCTACAAGGCCATGAGAGGAGGTACTTCTCAAAGGCAGGTTAACACCATTCATTCTTATCTCCTCTGCTTTTGAGTCCACAGCTGGCCCCCAAGCCTTGCACCTGACTGCTCAGACTCAGGGAATCCAGCTGCATCACTACTTTCATGCACCTGCAGAGAGACAGAAATCTCCAAAGATGGGGTCAGCACTACCTACTCTCAGGGCCATGTTTCAAAACCGGGTCCCACCTGTGAATCTCAGATTCATGGCATAAATTGCCAAGCTGATGATTTCAGAGAGCACAGGCCTCATGCATGAAAACACAAATCTGTGACCAAGCTGGCACAAAGGGCCAAGGAATAGAAAGGAGCTGTCACATGTAGTTGGAAACTACGAAGCTCTCATCAAAGCAGCTGGAAAAATAAATTCTGGTCCCACTGGAGAATATGCACAATCTTTTACCATGCCCCACTCCACCTACCTTGCTCTCTCCTTCAATGACTATGACAGGCACAGAAGTGGCAGGCCAGCGGTGTTTGGCTGGGAGGGGTTTATCACAATTCCATAAAACAATAATCTGAAAGAGAATATTGGACCATGATCAGAGACCTTTGTGGCAATGGAGTTCAAACCTTAAGGACTCAGATCTCCAGACGGAAATGTTAAATTCAAGTTAGGAGTTTCAAAATCAACAACAATACAATCTGTATAAAAATAACACTTCCTACAGTAATTTCACCCATCCTGACTATTTACAGTATACGTCCTCGCAGACAAATATAGGCTGGACAGGAACTCAGGAAGTCTCCATCTCGGCCAGGTTATACGGATGTCTCTGATTTACTTTGGCTCTAAACCACTTGCGACACTCCACGGTGAGAGGGTGCTCCTACCAAACTCCCCAGGGTTTCTTTCAGGGAAGCCAAAATCCTGGCACTGCTGAGACTAAGAGCCACAGCAGGAGGAAGGAAGATCACATAGGGGCTCTTGAGGCACAGACATCCTTTTGCCCTTTGCAGCACACGCAATCCTGATCTTTAAACTGCAGTCATTATTTTACCTGCCTCATGAAACAAAGGGGTTTAATTACCGTCTCTATTCCACTCCCACTATATTCAGAATTTTTGTTTGCCATGCATGCAGGTCACAGACAGTAGAAACCTCAGAGAAAAGAAACGTCAGAATTGAAACAGGGGTTTGAAACAGGACCGAGAAGATCTGAAGTCAGTAGGCTCGTCACTCCTGGGATAGCAGTTTTGTCTCCATTGTGACCGACAGTCAGACAGTGCTGCTTACCTGTGCACAGTACTGGGACTTGGCTACAGCAACCAGGAGTTTCAGCACAGGCTGAGATTGGGAAACCAGGGGAGTTACTGCGTGGATAACGGCAGTGAATGTGGGAAGAGGCTTCAGACCTGAAGTGAAGAGATATGTGTTCAGTAAAGACAAAATTGCCCTGGTTAGTACAGATTAAAGGACTCCAGAGATGGAAAAATAATATGCACTTAATGCAAACCTTGCCATGTTTTTTTAGGCTATCTCCTTTCGTCTCAGATAGTAGGATACCAGATGCTTCCGAGGAGATCACACTTCCCTTTAACTCCCACGCCCTCTGAAATCCCTGACTCCAACACAGTTACTGCCTTTTCCTACTCACTATTTCCACAGATGTCCTGCAATCTCTTTCTTTCATCCAGTTTGACCCACAGATAATATTGACATTCAGTTTATTCAACCAAATGCCTTTCTTGACACAGGCTTTGTTTTTCTGCCTGGCTCTGGATGCTTGATGTTTTCTACAGGTTATCTCCACAGCCTCCAGAAGCTTGTCCAGTTTCCTCAGTTCCGTTACGGCCTCTGTCAGATTTTTGCTCTTTCTGGGTCGATCCCCATCCACATGCATCTTCAACTACCTCCTGAGCTGATAATTCTGCTTGCATCCTTGCCTTCCATTCTGATATTTTTGTCTCGCTATGATTTCCTTTTCTGCCCGAAATAACAGATCCTACTGGCATCTACCGTTCATTACTGCTCTCAGTCTCATCTAAATTCATCTGTGTGGGGTCATAGTCGTTTTTCATCAAAATTCCCACAGAAACCTTCTTCTCCCTTTTTAACATGGTAACTGTGAATTTTTAGCAGGTGAGCAGTACAGATCCACACAAGTGGGATGGCACAGGCTGAGCCAAAAGTAGCAGCAGTCTGGTAAGCAGGATCACTTCAGCCTGCAGGCACGCTCCCCTGCAGAACCCATCGCTTAAGCTCTGCTTCAGGAAAATGCCACGAACTAAGCCCTACTCGTTCCTTCTAGCGGGATCCATATGAAAACACATAGTATGGAGAACAAATCCATACCAACTGTGCGCTCCAATAACAAGTGTCATGGGTAAATTACCACTTTTCCGATTTGCCAAGCACAAATAAATAAAGAAAGCAGAAAGCTATTCCTCTTATGTCCCCTCAGGCCATGAATGGGTCAGCAACTCAGGCATTAATTACTGGCAACTGAAAAGTATGAGGGGACATAGATTTTTTTAAAACAATCTTTGCAAATGAGAGGCACATGATGCATGTTGATGAGTCAGAGACATTCCAGTCTACAGTGGGCAGGGAATGTCGAGACAGGATAAACAAAAGGCATCATTAACCAGAAATGAATGGTAAGTCACTTGGCACATGCTACTCAAAGATCAACTTCCAAATTTCCACTAGAAATTCCAAGTACCACTAGATTATAGAGAGGATTCACTCACCGAGATTAGCATAGTAGTAAGGAAAATCTCCCAGATATGAGGAATACTGTGGCAGTACAAATAACCCTCCAGGATGTTTGTTCCATATTAAGCTGTTACGTGATATGTGCTTAAATATTCTGTCCTGAATAATCTGGAAAACAAGAGAAATAATGATTTTTAAATAGACTGTAATAGTCACTGGCAGAAGCTTCAGGGACTCCAGCTGACGGGAATCATCACCCGTTTTGCAAAAAGCCAAGGCACACAAATTACTAGATATTCCTGCTTTATCTCTCTTAAGATGACACAGATCTGCACACTTTGACGCCACTTCAGCAAGTCAGGCTTTGTGCCACAGGTTTCAGAGCACCTCATTAGCCTCTCTGGACATGGAGACCTTGCAATTCATCGCATTTTGTATTTCAAGTCAAATATTTTGTCTGTTAGAGTATCTTAGCAGTTGTAAGCCCGATTGGTTCGTTGTCGGTTTTACTATCCAGAACTCACAGAAGATTATTATTTGAGGATGGCATTACAAATCTAGGTATTATTTTGAGATGAGAGCATTCAAAACCACAAAGACTTTCAGCAAATCAGGCTGTACTAATTATTCATTTTTGCTTAATTATAGAGGGATATTAGCATTCAGATATATCACTGATTCCATGTCTCAGTTCTGTAACAGTTCCTTGTTGGATGAAACAGAAAAAGATCTTTTGGCAAGTACTGTCTGTCTTTGTAGAGGGCCACAAACACAGATTCCTAGGTTTTTAAGGTCAGAACAGATTACTTTATTGTCTAGAATACCACAAGCCACAAAAAAAGATACAAGGCTGTACAATAAATATGTATTTATAAAACTAATTTCAGTTACTTCACATCAGAAGCCTGTATGTAAGAACCATACTGGTTCTTACACCGATGGGAGCTTCTTCAAACTTGCTGCAAAGGCGTAACAAGATTCAGTGGTGGGAAGCTGTAACCGGACAAATTCAGCCTCCAAATAAGATGCAACTTTCCAAGTGCGATCCGCTGTTGGGCCACATGTGCTTACAGATTTGCCTTCCAGGTTTGCCTTCCACAGAGCATCAGAGGTTGGCAGGTCTGGAGATGGGACATTGCGAAGGGCCAGGGGGTGGTGAAGAAAGAACTTTCTCCTAAGTCAGCTAAGCAGGATTGCCTGGCCGCCTTCTGCAGCTCATCTTCTGCGATCTCCTGTGGAGATTTCACGTAACTGGCAGTTTATGCATCGCACAGGGCCCAAGTGCCAAGAACACGTCCGTTCTCCTAACCTAACACCTCTGGCCTTGACACAGGTGTACCTGGGCGAAACTATGGCCCTGCGGTTGGCCTAAATCATAGAATCATAGAATCACCTCGGTTGGAAAAGACCTGTAAGATCATCGAGTCCAACTGTTAACCTAGCACTGCCGTCCCACCACTAAACCATGTCCCTAAGCACCTAATCTATCCGTCTTTTAAACACCTCCAGGGATGAGGACTCGACCACCTCCCTGGGCAGCCCATTCCAGAGCCTGACAACCCTCTCGGTGAAGAAGTTTTTCCTAATGTCTAGCCTAAACCTGCCCTGGCGCAGCTTCAAGCCATTCCCCCTCGTCCTATCGTCTGTTACCAGGGAGAAGAGGCCGACCCCCACCTCACTACAGCCTCCTTTCAGGTAGTTGTCTGATCCCTCATCATTCATTCTGGCCCTGAGGCCTATGGCACTAAAGAAGGTATATACCCACAGCACAGGAAAACCAAAAGCAAGCAAAAGGACCCAATGCAAGCAGAACAAAAGCAGCTGCTGGAGTCTAAACAAGCAAAAATCTCTGTAAGCAGCTGAGTTCGGGGACATTTGGTCAATAGATGATTCTATGAATACAGAACAAGAATAAGTGTTGCCACAAGGAGTGGTTTTCCTGGAATTTTTGATTGCCATGACAAAACCCCATTAAAACACCAGTTACATTGTGCCAGACAATCCAGTGCTGGTGGCAATACATGCACTGCTAAACTGGGGCAAATGTTAGGTGTTTGCATGCTTGTCTGAATTTTGCCTACAGCCAATTACCATAGCTAATATGCAGTAATTCGCTGACATGCATTAAGTTAACATTTTTTTTTTGCCTCGGAATAACAGACTTGGGACTGTATTTCCATCACTGCCAAGAGCGTATCTGAGTATTTCTGTTCGGAAAGTTAGGTGTATCAGTTGTCAGATCTCCTCCATGGTAGTGGGGAGAGGAAAAAAAAAAAAAGACGGCGACTGCTGTTTCTCCATCTGCAAGTTATGCCACTAAACAAAGCCAGAACCTAGGAAGTACATATTTTCGAGTGTTTACCACAAAGCCTAAACATTACAGCTCCTTCCTCCTGCTTTCTCAGAACTGGGGCATAATCAGATAAGGAGAAGTCTGCGAATTTACACGGTCAGGAGTTTTTCACAGACGGCAGAGTTTTCCACCACGCTGGTAGCCAACACGGCTGCAGGGGAAACACATGGCTGGCGTTCAGTGCTGCCTCCGTGCACCGGGGCTAGCGCAGCTCTAAGGCGGAGGAGGCCCCCGGTGCCATGCAGCACATGCAGCCTTCGGTGCACGTCGGGCACACAAATGTCACCAGCGCCCATCCGCACCGGGCTGGGGAGCTCGCCTCGGTCATCTATCACAGTTAGCAAATGGAAGATTAATTTATCGCACTCCTGGTCTACATATGAAACCTAGCTGTCTGTCGTGACAGAGGGAAGAAAAGACGACTGGGCAGAAAGAGAACATCAAAGTATAAAAAAAAATAACATAGAGGACCGATCGATTAAAACGCTGAGTGTATGGAGTAGCACATATTGCACAGGCAGACAGCAGCTACACGGTCTCTCCAGTGATGAGGCATGACAGGAAGCTTCATCAGACGAGGAAGGGGTTAGGATCTCTGGTGAGATCTCCCTTTTCTTTTTGGAATTCATTAATAGTCCAATACTTTTGTCTCCCTCATCCAATACTTTTGTCTCCCTCATCCTCACGCTTCAAAAAGTTCACGTATTGCCTTAATCATTGCTGCTTCTCAGCATGCCCCAGCCAAGCATCAAACATTTCTTGTCTGTACTTTGTGCTGTCCCTCTCCCCTCCTCTTCCTGAGCAGAGGACTGACAGGGATTTAGGGGTGTTTTGGGTTTGTTTTCAGAGAAGACCAAGCTGAAAAAGTGCAGATAGACTGGAGCATGTGTCCGGATGGTGTCTGCCGCAGTCCACTGCTGCGCTGCCAGCGCTCCCACTCACCAGCCTGCAGCAGACACTCATGTTCCTAACCCACACCACGTCCATGGCACCGGGCAGTTCCTCTGTGCCTGAGGTATGGGGGTGCTGGCCAAATGATTCAAACCTCTCATTTTGTGCTACGAGCTGTTTGGCTTAGGCCACCAAACACTGTGAGGAGATCAAGGACCTTAAAATGTGGCTTAACATTTTCAGAGGTGTCCAGGATAAGAGGCAGAGAAGAGCTGTGATGTCCTTGCAGACACCTGAATTGGTGAAAACTTTCTGTACTGATATCCTCACACGTGGGCATGTACCAGCACTGCAGTTAGCAGGCAAGACATTATTCTGATGATATCTAGCATCATCAGAGCACTCTGACACAACAGCATTACAACAGAAGATGGGTTACATCCACCAGAAAAAAATAATCCTGCTAGGAACTTACTGCTAAGCATCAGATTTTAAGAAGAGGATATACTGCTTGCAGATTTCGGACACCAAAAATCACTCTCAGCTGTTTTATTCCTTTCCAAGGGAAAGTTAACTCAGGACTTTACTTAGGCAAGTTGAAATGTGAACCGAGTATCTGTTCGTAAGAACAGAATCCCTCTTAGCGGTCTCAAAAATTTCTGAGAGTCCTGAAAAGAAAAATAAACAAAAACCCCCTCAAACCAAAACCACCCTCGCAAACAAATGAAAAAACCCAGAACATAACTTCAACACCAGGCATACATTACTCGGTTTCATTAAATTAAACCTTCCAGGAAGATTTTTGTTTTCACTTTAGTTTTTCCCCTCCGAGCGGAAACTCCAGCTTGCTGGTTGCCCGGCTGCTTCAGCTTTATTACAGGTTTTGCTGTCCCCCGGGCACCTGCGGCCACATGGGCCACCATGACCCAGGGCAGCTCCAAAGACACATCTGTGAGCGTTGGAGCTTGATGCAATGGACACCAAGGCCAGGGGGGCTGCAGGCTACGTCCCCTCAAGACCAACCCTAGCACGGCCAGGAGAGGGGCAGTGAGGAGAGCCATGCACCCCTCTCCTTTTATTAATCCCAAATGATAACAAGGTGAGAGTAGGAAAGGGCAGATGATGCACGAGGCACCCTGACTGTCCTTAAGGGTGCTTCTGGAAGGGTACATCAGACTGTGAGCATTGGCACGCGGTCTTCCAGCTTTGTTAGTCCGATCCTGGCGTGGGCTGTGATAATTATCACTATCTCATCAGTGCTTATGGGGAGTTTGAGGATGCAGAGCAGTTCCCAACAGGCAGCAGAGATGAAGACGCGCTCTTCAGGGGGGAGGAGAGCGTTGAGAGGATGGCTATGCCAGAGGCTCCGAAAACGTTCCCTGGCTGGTTTTCTTCACTGGCACAGAAAAACCTAAGGGACTGTCTTGCAGCAGCTGGAGGAAGATCAGCCATGGGCAACCTGTGCTGCAGGCAGCAGCACTCATTTGCAGTTTTCAGGGGAAAGCAGGCACAGCGGGAAATGTGGAGCTTTACAACTGTGCACAAAGACGGATGCAATTGCAGAAGCCTTAGCATAAGACGAATGCATTTGCACCTACAAAGTGAGTCACTTTCAGCGGTAAAAGCGTGTCAAAAATTTATGTGCAAAATTGCGAAACAATTAGAAGAGAAACCTGCTTTTGAAAATGTAGCCTGGGCCCTACTTCTAGAGAGCCTTTCATCTCTGTCTCTGAATTCAGAAAGGATTCTTTCCACATTTGAGATCATCTGTCTCCCTGTTTAATAGCAGCCTAATTATGAATATTTATTAATATCTTATAAGGATGATCAGGCCTTTCCCTTATCCTGTGTGTGAAAATAAGACGCAGTGATTTACAAGCCCACCCTTTTCCTTCAGCCAGACCAATAGCCCCATCACAAGGCATCAAAATATTAAGGAATGGTCAAAGAAAAGCTCTACAGTAGTATTTTTCCCCAAATGAATTCCAGAAAGGTTTCTTAAAGAAACACATTCACTACCAATGACAAGGATAGTGATTCATAAGCCTTGTGGAGGCAAGATCACACATGACAACTTTTCCACATGTTGGGTAGCTCCCATTTTTCACCGTGTCAGTTTTCTAATGAGGATTCCGATAATGAAGAAAGTATTTCCTTAGGGAAGAAAACTTATCAAGATGCCGAGCGTTTTTCCCAATGACTAATTGCATGTCATGAAAACCAAGGTCCGACACCGGCTGAGGACAGGAGCAGCTGGACAGGTATGGAATCCTCGCTGCTCGGCAAGGTCCCAGACAATTTTTACTCACCTCTAGTGTAGTCAATACAATCTTCTCAACTGAAGAAAAATAAGCCTCCCACAAGAACTGTGTCTGCTGTCTAAGTGCTAGGATTTTATCCTGATGGATAGACCTGATTGTAGAAGGAATCTGTAATACAAGATGTAATATAGTCAGAAGCTTCAGAAAACAACACAATCTCATCAAATTAATATGCTGCTGACAAGCCCTCTCCTCTATTAGCAAGCTGCACAGCTTCAGCTCTCCTGTCCGACAGAGATGCGCGTGTCAACAGTTAAAGCCTTGATGCAAAACGAATGAGGCACAGCCCTTTATAACCTTTGGTACTGAATATATGATTTTATTTATCAGCTTTCTTTGTGTTTTTGGTTATTTTATCGTAACAAAAGCTCCCTCTCCCCAGCGCTGTGGCGTGGCACAGCAAGGAGCTCCTCATGCACAAAGCTTTTCACGGTCTAGCATTTTAACAAACTAGTACCTGCGGGTCTGGAGAGTCCAACAATAATCCCCACTCTCAAAGTATATTAAAGGGATCTGGAATTGCATTTACCGCAGCATGGCAACACTAAGTGCCCTAAGGAAAACATAGCAACATCTTCAGTAAGACTCCACTTTTTGGGAGCCTGTGGATCAAATTGCATTTTACTAATTACTGTGGGTGGAAAGAATAATGTCTCCCACACCACCTGTTATTCACAAGGGAAAACACTGCTGCTTTTTTCCCCTCTCCATTAAATCAACATGTTAATTCTGGTGTAAGTTGCCTTATAAATAAAACCCAAATTGTCCTGCTGCAGTGCTTTGCCGTTAAAAAAGTAACTGCTCACTGGATCAGAAGGGGAGGGCTTCGCTTCTACGTCTTTCCCATCCCCATGTCCCTCTTCCACACTGGAGGGAAACTAATGTACGTACGTGTCCTTCTTTAATTTAGGACCTTGACCAAGGCCTCCAGTCCACCACTTTTGACAACGCAAATTGGCACTATCAAGGGAAATCAACTGCAATTTGCTTCAATTACAAGGGCTACTCACAGCACCAGAAAGGCATCGAGGATTCATTGCCAATTTGTGTTCATTTTTTTTAGGAATGAAGAGTTGAGCTTTTGCACCTACGTTTCTGTGATTTCACATTAGGCCACCTTGTTCTCAGACACTCATTTCTCATAAATCTTTTACCTAAGTTGTTAGTTGTAAAAGCATATACCTGGGCTGTGTGTTGCTTTTGCACATCCCAGATCATTCTGAAGTTTACCTGCACCCCACCACATCCCGCCCTTTCCCGGTCAGAACACACTTTGCTTATTCCTAAAATCTTGAGAGGTGGCGGTGATCATTATTTGCTTTCACATGCTCCTGAATCAAATGATTTCACATGAAACATTTTCCTGAACAAAATTTGAGATTTTGAGAATTTATATGTAAAAAACGTCCACAAGAATTGGTAAATTCTTTACTACGTTGTTTGCATCCAGGTCGGGACGCTGTGTCCAACAAGACCATGGCTCCACAGGGTGCAGTGTCAGATGGGACAATCTCTGCTCTCAAAGACCTTCGTCTCTCAGACGTTCATCTTAGAGACCAACTATACTTAACTCTAACTGTATCTACTCTAACTTCAACTTAGAGACTAACTTGGAGACTACCTATAATATAGAATTTGACCCTGTTAAGAGAGTTAGCACTACAGCAAGCTGGAACAGAAGAAAACGGTCAGACTGTCAACGACGATACTTCACGTTCCTTCGCTATAGGCCCCTTACGTAAAATACAGGACTTAGGTAAAATATTCCCTGCAAAACTAGTAAGAAAAATAGAAGTAAAAAACATGTATTAGTACACATTTCTCTTGATCATGTCACTATTTCAGAATGGGAAATAGCTGCATCAAATTTCATCTTTTGAGGTGAATATTCTTTCTTTCCATTACTTTTCCAGTACGTTCCAGTAAGTAGAGGAATAATGAACATTACCTGTCCTGGCTGTACACGGATGTGTATTAATCACACCTGGGATCATTATCAATAGCCAATACATGATCAAAGTCACTTCACAGTGGTGGTATGGCATTTTTTTCTATAAACTCATTCATTTGATTGCATAATGTGCAGCCTTGCATGTGTGGGCATACGTGTGTGAACAAGAAATGAAATCAAGACTCACTCCCAACTACATCTTTTGAAAGGGAAGGCTGCTCTGACTGTGAAGGTTCCTGCAAGAAGCTATGATTTTGCAGACCACACCACGCTTGCGAGTGCCTGCAAACACAGTGCCAAGGTTAAAAAAAAAGCCTTGGTGCCTGCTCTGTTAGAACAGCTCGAAAGAAAAATCAGAGCTCTCCTTTTAACTGCATTTGCCTATTTGTTATTGATCTATTCATCCCGAAAGACAAGTGGGGAAAATGATGTATTAGGACTAATCTGGCAGGATTACACCGGGATTATTAGAACGGGATGACATCTTAATAAAAGGTCATTTCAGTAATAAGTAGGGGGAAGGGAAAAACCACCCTGCACAAATAAATGCAGAAAGGCTGGATTAAGCTCTCCTAGCGCTATGATGAGGAGAATATGCAAATAAAAACATCCGAGCTGCTCTCAAACAGGAAATGAAAAACTGTAACATCGCAAAAACATTTCCCCGAGCAGACATTCAGGCCCTCTGCCAGCTCTTTAAAAACACTGTTAATAACGGTGCAGTAGCTGTTCAATATGGAAGCAGCTGCAAAGAGAACGAATGCCGTGTTACCGGAAAGCATGAAGATCAGCAAATTATTATTATTTAAAGAGAGAAATAATTTTGCTCGGAAAAAATGTGCTGTCCACAGAAGCAAAAATCAAACGGCCCTTTTATATTTGCAGCTTGTATCACATTAAGGAGAACAGGCAGCACTTTGCAAGGCTTGCTAGGCCAGCTCTTCACAAATATTTACTTCTTGGGACAAGCAAACAGGCATCTAAAGAGATCTTCAAAGGTACTTCATTTTTGGGGTGCCAAGACACCTGTACCTTTGAAGGCTTCTCTCCATGGACGACAATAGCTTGCCACTTCGGAAATGAGTTAAATTCAACCATAAAACCCCACCTTTTAGTGGCTATTCCAGATCTCATGGATCTCAGCTTCATGCTGGGCAATGGCATTTTATCAAACGCTACTTTGGAGAAACGGATTTTTCAACAACTTTTCCTAACATCAACTTCTCCACATACTTTACAGAATGTATTTAGACTATAAAACCCACTAGGCAAACTGAAACAAAAAAATCTAGAGAATTTAAATCAAAATAGATGCTGAAGGTAGCAGGGAATTTCTAACTTCTCAGCCCACTTTCGTTCTATGATTTCAAGGAAATTGATGAAAAGTGACATGAACGCTGCTTCAGAAAGCAACGTTACATGGTCCAGACATCAGAAAAGGGACATATTCTGCTTCCCACAAAACTCCTAGGTGGTAACTCCCGCCTGAGAAAATACCCGCTTTCCTGAGGAGTCCCTTCAGTACCGGCCAGCCCGCCCCATGGCACTGGTGGGACCCCTGAAGATGAACGATTCCTGAAGGACGAGAGCAGAACCTGCCTAAAATGTTTTCTCTCTCGTCCCAGTACCCAGTCTAGGACGGCTCTGCCTCAGAGAGGCATCCAGGTACACCACACCAGAAGAAATGTCATGCTCTTAGGAAAAATAAGAGACTCTTCTGCATTTAAGAATGTGGCCTGGTGGCTGCAATGACCTTCAGGTCAAAAAATGAATGATGTCATATTAAATGAGTTCATTGCCAGTGTGACACAGACAATCCCTTCATGATAAAAATTCTTTTACAGCCCTGACCTTTTGGATTCATCTTCCCCGTCCATTTAGGTGGCAGCAGCGATAATCAACTGATCCGCTGAAGGCCGCGGTCTTTTTCTTACCTGTAATAACAATCTCTCATCGCCTATGACGGCAGCTTGGTTCCAATCAATCACTTCCGAGAACGGCAACTCCCATCCGTTGCTGAGCATGACCGGGACGCAGGCAGCCTGCACGCAGACAGAGGCATGGCAGCCGTTAGCGGGGACCCGGCCGCCAGGGCAGGCTTTGAGCTTCGCCCCGACGCTGTTATCGTCGTTTGCAAAGCTTCGCCCCGACGCCGTTACTGTCGTTTGCTGCACGAGCCCTGAGCCAGCTCTCATGACGGTGGTCGGGAGAGGCAACACGGCAAAGAACACCAGAAGCTAGAGACCACAGGAGGGCAGCCCAAATTTTTATGGTTTTCTGTTTTGCGCTTATTCATAGTCCCTGGAAGGTGGGGTTTGCATGGGGAGCGGCATTTGAAATCTGGCGCTTACGCTGCCAGATGAGAGGGCAGAGCTGTTAAAATGCTGCAGATGTAACACTGGAGCATTTAATACAGAACGACGCCTCCCTCGCCGCTTTGTGAACCATTCAGCAGGGAGCTAACTCCCTCAATTTTTATAATATGTTGCAAGACAACCCTACAGAAAATACAGATCATATTTAATTCCAGAGCACTTCTTCCACAAAGGAGGACTGAATTCCCTATCTTGTTTGATATCAACTCTCCAAACAGAGGCAACTGCACAAACACAACTCAACTCTCATCACCTGTCTACAAAAATAAGAATTGGTTTCTGTCTTAAAACAAACTAAAAGCATACACATTTAGTATCCATTTCGTACCAGTATGATCTGTCTAAATTATTTAATCTTTTACGAGTTACGCAAGTTCCTCTGCACAGGCAGCAAGTTTGAGAATATTCAGTAAACAGGGCAGTATTTGCATAAATACATGATCGCCACTACGTTCTGGTCAGCTGGATCACATCCAGCCTGTACTCTGGTTCAGTTTCTTTTGGATCAAGCCAAGCTTAAGTGCTCTGAATTTGGGCCAGCTGAGGGTCAGTCCCTCCTGTACCTCCCAAAAGGCTTTCAGACTGCCTTCCTCGGTAATGTGTATTACACACAGGATCTTAGGCTGGTCAAGTCTCTGCGTTACAGCAGTACTTATAACGTGTGAAGGACTGTGTTCTTCTGTAAGGAAACGACATTAGCACATGAAAAAAGCCAACCAGAAAACACTTGGCAATGTGTTTTCATGTTTAAAACATTCCACTAATGTGGATTATGTCTTTCAACATGCCCTGGAGCCAGGCAGAAATTGGGAATTCATCATGATCGGTGAATACTTGCTAGGAAAGCCTGCTAGGAAAATTCTCAGTGCTTGCATTTTATCTTCATTGACCTGGAGCCTCCAAGTTCTGTACAGTGACATACGCTCCCTACTTTCTTCTCCTGAGATGATCTATTGGGCAGAAGCTGCATGACTTGTGGCCCAGATGAGAGAAGAGCTGAGCAGTGCTCTTCAGGAGGACCTGAAGCGACTTGTCATCCCAAATAGGCCAGTCCTACTTCTTCCTCCGAAGAGGCTGGAGAGGGAACAGCACTTTGCAGGCTATTAATCTTCTCCTGAGTAGGAGCAAAGAGGTAAGTGATGGTCCAGAACTTGGATCTCAAATGTGACAGTAGGTGCGGGGTTTAGTGGTTAAACCTAGGTGCCCAGCACATTTGGGATGCTCTAGGGTATCCAAAAAACACATCACAAGCTGGCAGACATGACACAGGATCTATTGGAGACCTTCCGGAGAAGCAGGAGAAAGCCAGAAGGGTACCCCTGGGCTTCTAAAATGACACTGTACACCTACGCTTGGGTACCCGAATCCTGCTCTGCATTGCAGTAAGCAGTACTCTTTAACAGCGGCTGGCTCATTTTGTGGTTGATGAAGAAAACTGATGTGATGCTATTCATTAACAGCTTTACTGCCAATGCCAGGACACTTCCCAAATGGGAAAAGGACACATGGAGGCAGGACCCTGTAAGGTGTCCTCATTTGCCATCTCACTGACACCGAGAAGTGCCTCAGCCTCCCCTCTCCTCCACTCCAGCCCCCATGGAAATCCAGATGCCAGTCCTAGAGGGGAGCTGCAGCATCTCCCAAGGTGCTCTGTATGGCTGCCTGAAGATCGAGGACCCCAGGGCTGAGCTGATGCTTGCCAAAAAAGAGGTCACACCGGCTGCAGCCGGAGTGGGTCAGCATCAGGCTTGAGCGCTGTGCTGCCAAGCGCTGCTGCCACAGTGACTCAGGAGCCCCTTGGCATTGCCCTCTGCTGCTGGCCAACAGCAAAGAAGGGAGACCATTAACCAAAACGTTTTCAAAAGGTGAAGGGGATTCAGGTTCTGTCCCAGACACACCGTGAGCTCCCTGAGACCAGCCTATATCCACCTTCATGTGAAGCTTACATCTGGGGCTTTACAACCTCCAGGCCACCTTCTGCATGTTCAGTGAGCACCATCTCAAGACAGGCAATGCATAAACAGGTCTGGTTTGGCTAAGTAAAAACAAAAAGCTATTTTTACTGCCCCAGGGCTTACTTGTAGAGGCCAGTGTCTCCCACGGGAAGTCTCACAGCTTGATAAAGTACTGCTCTACACCCGTCCAACCTCTCAGCCTCACCATATTCAGGGAAACCCTTCTCCTGGAGGTAACGCAATTCAACCTTCAGATGAGCTCAGTGCTCAGCCCCTCCTGGGAAGAAGCTGCCAATTGCTCCAGAAGTATGAACAGAGGCTTTTGCAAGGTGGATTACTGTCCACTAGGGAAATGAAACACATTTCCCTCCGCCCCACCTCCTTGCTATTGCACGCTGAATTGCAGCCAGCGTAGCTGATGTTTTAAACTGCAGCTCTTACCTGCAAGGCTTCCAGAAACCTGAAGGAGCCAAGCCTGCGGCCACGGGGAACCAGACAGAAAGTGGCATTGTGCAGCATTTCACGGTAATCATACCTAACAAGAACAGGGGAGAGAAGAGAAAATTCAATTAGCGGTGAGTCCTAGAGCAACTGGGCGTGAAAATACAAACAGCTGTTGAGACACATCTGGATAAAATCATCCCCGACCAGGACCGCTTGCCACCAGGTTAACTAGCTCCCTCCGTGCACGCGTGCGTCATCCATCTCCCCGGCTCCTTTTTGTCCATCCTCAGGAGCAACCACCATGGGAGAGAGCTGGGAAGAGTGGTAATGAAACTCAGAAGGAAGGAAATAATCTTGCCTTTGCAATAATCAGCCATTTCCATATAAACAGGCGTGCATGAGTTCTAAAAACAAACTTACATTAAATATTTTGATACCCAGAGCATTGTCACGGCACTTCTATGACCCTGATTTCTATTCAGATTTAGTCAAAGTCATGCACAACTGTGTTCATTTCTGCGCAAGAGGTTTGTACAAAGCAAAAAATATTCTGAATATGCCAAAGAAATCTGCCCTTACCAAGCAGGCACTGAAAAAGGGGCAGGGGGTTACAATACTCACTTGGTGGCTATTGTCAAGTGTGGTGAGAGGGATAAAATGCCAAATTTTGGCAATTAACCACATAGCCGCCATGACCCCTGCCCCTCCGAATTAAAGCTTTAAGTGCTTATAAACACTCCTGGGGTTTTTTTCCAATTCCATCAATCACCTCAAAAGCATTCACCAAACCCACACATCAAATCCTAACAGCTCCCAGCCTGTTATTAGCTAATTGTACTTCTGGCAAACCCAGGGAACTGTGAATGGTGTCGACCGTCTGAGACAAAAGGATCCAGATTAAACACCCTCCATTCTCCAGAGTGTCCTGGACTCTGCAGACAGATGTTATTTTGACAGTAACTTGTGGCACTGAAATTTTCTAACAAACACGAATAACCTGATTTAACCGTAGCCTGCAGGCAGAGCAATTTTTTTTTTGTATGCGTGTATATGTGTACGTATATACATATGTATATGATTATATTTTAGATATAAAAAAGGCCGGTTCTACGTTTGTATTCTCACACAGGCCAGACAGATGGGAGCAAGCCATTTTTCAATCATAAGCTCCATCTTTGGGAAGAGACATCTTGCACAGGCCCATTTGCTTAAACAAGCGTGTATAGCTAATTTGCACAAGAAAAGGTCACTGTGAATGGATTATCTCCACTGAGAGTAAAATAAAAACCCTCGTTGCATTAATTAAAACTACAAAACAGGCTTCAAAGTACTTTTCTTTTCTTTTTTTTAATCGCATCTCAACTTTGGTTAAAATACATATATACATATTCCATCTGAGTGGCAGCAATTTCTTTTTCCCTGTGTGGGATATTGGTCGGCAGCCATGTCCCAGCTCATCAGCCAGCAGTGACACAGCACACGGGGGGGAAATATTAGGAAACTGGAATACCAAAAAAGTAAAAAAAAGTTGCCATTTTTAAGCATTCCTTTTTTACACACCGAGAGGTCTGAGGCTCATCGCTTTCACTGTATATTGTATGACAGAAAATGTTAATAAATACCCAAAATAGAATACCCCGTAGGGCTCGAATACGCCAGTCAGAAGTCCCCCATCATTAGCTAGCTAAAAATGTAAAACCCTGTTAATACCCTCGAATGTGACAGTATCCACAAAACGTCGATGGCAGAACCAGAACACAAAGAAAAGCAGCGAATGAGGCCAGCGCGAGCGAGTCCTCCATATGCCAGCAACGTCTTACACTGGGCACCTTTTCTTTCATATTTCATGTGATGATATTAGGATAGATTTACAAAGAAAAAAAAGAAAAAGAAAAGGATTTTGTTGACCATTTCCCACCTGGAAACCTGTTAGCGTCTTGCTCCCATTTGTGTGTTTTAAAGCCTAACGTGTGATTTATTGCTGAGCTCTGGAACAGCACGGTTCATGGTCATCAAGCAATTTATCTACATCATACGTACCCAGAGAGCCTCATCCTAACCTTGATGTATGGGCACAAAATTTCCACTCACTTCAGGGAGAGCCCGCAAATACAGCAGGAGCAGACCCAGAGTAAAGCAATATCCATCGAGAGCTGCTGCAGTGAATGAATTGCACCAGAGATTCTTCTCATGAACAAATTTCTCTGCAATTTCAACCCAAATGTTTTAAGGTGACTCAACCCCATCTTTGAGCACAGTGCTAAGGGACTGATTTCCAGTTTAATCCCCCTCAGCAACCACTCCAGGATGAAGCAGCTATTTGAAATGGTTAAACACAAGGTGTTAATTCTACTCCTACCAGTTCATGGGTAGCATGCAAAGCAACGGGGGCACCCTGCCTTAGCTGAAAGACAGAAGATAGCCCGGTATGTTTAAATACAAATGTGGAAACGCCTTTCACACAACACACATAGCCACGCGTAAATACATAAACATCTCCGTCAAGCTGCAAACATAGCTTTGTAATTTGTAGCATCATTTGCGGAGGAAATCGCTTACGTGTACCAAAGAGTATTTCAGAGTCGAGTTTGAGGCAGAGACCATTCCATGTGTTTCTCAGACTGCCAGGCAGCATTCGGAGGAGACCTTGGCCACAAAAATGTCACCTGGTGAATGAAGCTCTAGCTCTAGCCCACAGCCCATGGTGGGGACAGAAGGTGTCAGGGTAGCCCTTGGCTTCAGATTCCTTCCCATTCAGCCCCGTAGGAACTACGCATGCAACAGGAGGCTTGAGCTTTGCTGGTGTTCTGTCGGGGAGGGAAAATTGCTGATGTACAATTGGCATTTTTTTTCCAAATGGGAAGCACACATGTCTCACCTGAAAGCATCTCTGCACTTCCCTTAACTCTGACTTGAAATGCTTTCAGTGAAGCCAGTGAGATAATCTCTGTGATTAAAGGTAGGTATCTGAGTGAAATCTTTGCTGGATTTGAAAATTTTCCCTTCATTTGTCCAGGAGAGAAATTGGAGCTGGCGCAGACATCCAGGAACACTTCCTCAGCTACAGCAGGACACTTGTACATTAAGCACCGATCTGGCACCTATTGCAAATACCAGTTATTGCATCAACGATGGGCTTGATTTCCCCACCATCTTCATTGACTGATCTCAAGAAGACCTCAGGGAGGCAATAAAGGGCAGAGGGGCCTTAAGTTACAGAGAAAAGTCAAGTGTTTAGAAGAGGTTCTTCCAGAGCCTCCTCTTCGTCTTCTGCCCTGGCAATGGGAGTTATATCTGTTTTCAGAACTACTTATTTCCATCAGCTGGCAACGTCTGAAGATGGCAGGGAGATTTGTTACGGTCTTCCAGCCTGCATCACCGTGGTTTCTGCAAACCCGGAGCTGCCAGCCTGTGGGGATAGCTCTGCGTTACCTGCCTATCCAGACGCTCTGGTTTTGCCCGCCTACGGAGGTTTTTCAGGCTCCACTTGCAGCTGAGGAATGGGAGCGAAGACCGGCACTGCAGGGCACCGCGCGGGTGGCCGGCCGGGCACTTCTTGCTGACTTGTGCTGCTTTGGGGTCACGCTCCTTCTGGCATTTTCCTTTCCTTTACTGCTGGCAGTTAACCTTCCCGAGCATTTACTGTAGGAAAAGTAAATGAGAGGAGTCCTCTGCTTTGCTTGGAGGGTATTTATTTCCAGAAGGCTCCTGGCTTCCATGTTAGAAGACTGCTGGGGAGAGGGGGCACACGCTTATTGCTCATCCTCCCGTATTCCTTCATTCTGCACGCTTGCACGGAGGTAAAATTTTACTGCCAATTTTAGGGTCGGCTTGGTCTGGGCCTCAGCTGCATCATTCAAACATGTTAAAATCCAAAATGCATATGCCTTTAAAATGACAGTTGGGGCTTTAAAACTAAAATAGCTACAGATTTAACCCAAAGCTGGCATACCTCTATAAGGATCAGCAGTGTGTTTTATTAACTTTCAGGCTTCCTTCCACAATGATTAAGTGCACCTTGTTCACAGCTAATACCTTTTCAGGCAGCATAAACAAATAGCTCTATTTGTAATCAATTCTAATTTATTCACACTTTAATTGAAATATCCCCTCCCTGCTACCACCCATAGCTGAGAAAACATGTTCGGCCCCATCTATCACGCAGGTGTAAACACTGCAATGCCGCGTGGGCAATTATCCGAAGGAGAAACGCTGCTCAGCCAAATGCTCTTACCATTTTAACTTCTTGACCCAACACATTGCTTCTGCCTTCCCCCCCCCTCGCCTTTTTTTTTTTTCCTTCTGACGTGCCGACCTTGTCAATCAGCACATGGATTAGAGGGCTGCTTGGGATTCCTGGTTCACCGTTATCCCAGGGAGCCTGGGCAGGCTGCAGAGGATCTGCAGTGACTCATCAGCCATGCCACACATTCCTTCTTACAGCTTAAGCACTTCCCCATGTCACTACACTTAAGAGATTATAAACTAGCCTGGGAAACATTTTCACTACCAATTTTAATAGAAACTATTTTTTTCCAAAGCCGTATCGTCATCACCATTGATTGAAGAGGTCTAAAAAGACCTCGACTGTTTAGACCATATGTCCAGCTTACCCAAATGTAAAGATTATCATACTTTTTCCAGCTACATGTCGCCTGTCACATAGGATTCACAAAGCAGTGCACATATTTTCTTATCTAGTCCTCTGAACACTGATACGGGAAACCGTCACTGTCCCCATTTCATAGATGGAAAACCTAAGATACAGATGACTGGTGACTTCTCCAGCAGCTGGAGAGACTTTGGGAATGTTAACCCCAGCATCCTCGCCTGCCTCCCTCCTCCCCAGTGATACAGCACTCACCAAAAACCAGCCATATGTTACGGCTATCAAAATTCAGATGGAAATTCAGGAGCAGAACCCAAACCAAACACAATGGGTTTAACCCAGCAGTACATATTTTAACAGTGCCACACATAATACATCTTTTGGAAGACACTGGAGCTCATCTTTGGCAGGGAACATCAGCACACACCACCGTAGATGTCAGATGGGACTAGAGCTGTTTTTTTCTTTCCCGAGCCAAAAATTGCAATGGCACTTAACCAACTATGCCCAGGGCTCCCTCCCTGAATCTGCAAGCGCACGAACGCACGCTGCATCTTCTAAAAGCCTCTCCATCAGTTCAAGTGCTACAACAAGGGCAGATAAGAAACACCTCCAACGCAAGGCTAGATGGCAGAGTGCTTCCCAGTTTTCCAGTATATTCAGTTTCAGCCATTAACCAAACGGCTAGTTTTCCGTGTGCGAACGTTTAATGCAGATGGCTCTGATCTACTGGCTGGAGAGCCTGAAAAGAAACCCGCTCTGTCACAGGGAGCATCTCATCGCTTGGTTTCCATTAAGGTCTGTTGGCTTTTAAATAAACTGTCAAGTAAACCTTGGCATTGAAAACACCAAGTGAGTAAGTGTCTGCGTGGAAAAGCTGACAGCTCAGCTGTGCGTTGGATAGATAGCTGCCCGAGACTGAGCTCGAGAGGCTAACGCATCCTACTTGGACGGGTGCCGTTGCCACGAACCGCTTGCTTTTAGATTTACGGCTGCGCAATGCTTTGGGGTGATCTTAATGCCGGTTAACAGGCTACTGGCTGGCGGTTCATCTCCCCCTCCGCAAGCACTGGTCCTGGAATTAGAAAGTTTGGAGGTGCAAAAACATAATTGGAAAACTTTTTTTTCCCCCCTGCTTAAAGGGCTAATTGATTTCACAGGTGTTTAATTATCATTTGCTGTGAGATAATACCTTGTAGTGCCATAAAAAATGGATTTAATTTTCGAGTGCTTGCAAAACCATTGCCAAAGCCAAGTTAGAGCTAAAGCTAGATAATTATTCTATAAATCAAACACACTGCCTCCTTTCTTTGAAATTTTTAATACTTGGCTATAATGATATCTGACGACCTTGAAACTAACATAAAAAGGATTTTCTTGCCAAGTGCTGAAAGGCAGCCATTGGAATATTTCCTTCAGCCTGGTTCATTACCGCAGCCGCCACCGCCATGCTGCCCTGGCTGCAGGACCCCGAGGGATGCTATGGTGTAAGTACAGCAGCGGCATGCGAGCACAGTGATTTTGGCACTTGGGTAACGGCCGAGTATGGGTATAAGCATGAGCCCAATCTGCAAACGCTGCTAAATTAATGAAAATCCTGCACAATGATTCTTCTAGGCCTGGCAATGGAAATGAAACTCTGGAGACATTCAGCAACTCGTGCCAAGGTACAACTATTTTCTCCTTTCCAGGCCAGCATCTTCATTTAGTTCAGAAGGTTGGATTAACAAAGAAAAATGGGGAAGTAGAGTTTTCACTTTAATGTGCTGCTGAGGGAACTTCGTTACAGTCAAGATGGATGGTAACCATTGAAGTCTTCAGTGGCATCACGGTTGGATTCAGTTCACTTCGATATTATGCACAGAAACATTTGGATACACAAGCCATTAAAGTCCATGTACATTCTAACAAATAAAAATGCTCAAACAATTTTGGCCTAAATATTTACACAGAATGCCCTGTAAATCTATATGGTGCATGCAAAGCACGCACAACACTGGGACTGCCAAATACCATCCAGCTGGCTCCCAGTGTGGCGGCTACACCACCTAGAACCAGTAGTCTTACACAGCAGCAAACATGGTCTCACCAATGTCATTTGATGTTTAAGGATAACTGCTTATTTAGCAAGTGTACCAGAGAGGGTTTGTAAAATAGCGTGTCAGAGGCAAACCTTGCCGAGGTGCCTCTCCAGGCAGCGTTACGCCCCAGTTACCAGCACACTGCTAATAGCATCGTGTAGCGCTTCTTCTACAACCAAACACTGGCTCCTAGGCTTTGAAGTCCTCCAAGAGAGCCTGTTTCACAGCAGCACCTCGCTGTGCTGGCAGCAAGAAAACTCACAACATTGCCCGAGCAAGAAAAGTCCATGAGGAAGCAAATGCACCGCTTGCTTGTGTCTTCCGAGGAATGTAAATGCAGCACCACATACTGTGAATTCAATACCCTCTAGGTCGGTGGGAAAGCATTGAAGATGCTGATGCTCACATGCGCGGGTGCACGCAGAGGAACGCACATGCACACAGCCACAGGGAAAGATTTGCATGGACCCACCTCCCCCGACACCCCCTCTGAAATGACATAAATGTACATGGATCCTCTTTGCCTGAAATGTGCCCGGTCTGGCACTTACTGCCCATTAAGCTGCTGGACCCTTACAAGGTAAAGATAAGACCAACCTGTTAAGGTGATCCAGCAGTTCAAGCAGGCTCTTTCCAACAGGATTCTTCTAATGATAAATTACACCAACACTTTGCATCATTATGGCACCTCTCCCTCACCATTTTCTGGAGATCACAAACTCCTTTTTGAGTATTTTACTGTAAAGAACCTCAGCCCGCCAGCAGAAGAGCAAAGCAGCATCTCCATTTCACTGATGGGGAAACCCCCATGCAGCCTGAACTTGGGCTTCATCTACTCAGCCCCGTTCCCCAGTACTCTGCATAGAAAAATGCAGGAGTAAGTTGAAAGTAATATCTAACTCCTGACAGTGTGCTTTGGCATTTCAACAGAGAACTGATATCCTGGGCTGCATCGAAAGCAGCGTGGCCAGCAGGGTGAGGGAGGGGATGCTCCCCCTCTCCTCTGCCCTGGTGAGACCCCACCTGGAGCCCTGCGTCCAGCTCTGGAGCCCTCAGCACAGGAAAGACATGGACCTGTTGGAGTGGGTCCAGAAGATGCCACAAAGATGATCCAAGGGCTGGAGCACCTCTCCTATGAGGACAGGCTGAGAGAGTTGGGGTTGTTCAGCCTGGAGAAGAGAAGGCTGCGGGGAGACCTGATTGCGGCCTTTCAGTACTTAAAGGGGGCCTATAGGACAGATGGAAAGAGATTTTTTTAGCAGGGCCTGTACTGTCAGGACAAGGGTCATGCTTTTAAACTAAAAAAGGGTAGGTTTAGATTAGACATATGGAAGAATTTTTTTTACAGTGAGGGTGGTGAGACACTGGACCAGGTTGCCCAGCGAAGCTGTGGATGCCCCATCATTGGAAGCGTTCAAGGCCAGGCAGAATGGGGCTCTGAGCAACCTGATCCAGTGGAAGGTGTCCCTGCCCGTGGCAGGTTGGTTGGATTAGATGACCTTTAAACATCCCTTCCAACCCAAACCATTCTGTGATTCTATGATTCTAATTTTTAAAATTGCAGATATTATATTTTGTCCTTCACAGAGTGACTTTGTTCGGACTTTAGCCTTCTCCTAGCAGTGAAGCAGTGTCAGACACTTGTCCTAAGTAGCCCCATCTGGTCCCATTAACCGACCTCACATGGTGGGACAGTCCAGCTGTGAACATCTTTGAGGTAATTTCCCACTGCAAAGCCAGTTTTCTTATTGATTTATCTGCTAACTTTAAAAAAAAAAAAGAAAAAAGAAGCCCACTACTGGAATCTCAGTTATTAAAGCATCAGTTTGGATTAAGGACCCAAAGAAAAATCCATACTGCATTTTCTGAACAAAGAAACAAATTTTAGCTCATCTGCCACCAACTCTAATTTTGAGATTACAGGGCATACCTGAGAGCCTCAGAGCATGCAGAAATAAAAGACTTATTGTGTGATCTCTCACCTGTCAGCACCTGCCGGCTCTGAAGCCGATGATTCCCTCCTGCCTGTCAAAAAAAAAAGGCCTCCAAATCTTTCTTAATTATTTTTAAATACCACTTTATTGAAAACTTGAAGTTAAAAAATGCTGAAGAGGATAAGTTTCTGAGAGTTTCATGCTTCAGTGTCTGGGGCTACTGAATGTTTCAACTAACCTAGAAAAAAAAATGGTTGATTACAAGCCCTGGATGGTAAAATATCAATAAAATCAGTGCTTTGCACCCGTTTATGCCACAGTCAATAACTGGACCCAGCAGAGTCCAGAGGACTCTGGCATAAAGAACACCATCCTCTCCGTTAAGCTGCCTGTAGGACTGGGACTTCAGCAGGATAGTGGAGAAAGTACAACCCCCTGAAGATTGAATTAGAAGGGGTTATCGTTTTTATTCTTGCTTTGAATGTCTGGCTGAGCTCTTTACCAAACGATTTAGAATAGTCCTTATGAAGCTTATCATTTTCTATTCAGCTCCACAGATTTTCCCATTACGGCTATCGAGCTCCTAAGTGGCTTGTTGGCATCTTTAAAAGTTATAGTCCTCCAGACGCAACATCTAAAAATGGAAAGCAAAGATGATGTGCAATACTGGCTCTAATTATGCAGGAGTTCATTTCTATGAATGACTGAATTTGTTTCCAAAATAATAAGAGGGGCTTTACACAGGAACTGCTGGCAGAGCCCCATGTTGTCTAGGCACGCTGACCCAAAATGTGACCATGCTTGGAGGAAAAATTAGTTCAGCAAATCCATGAAACAACTTTGAATGAAATAATAGAGAAGTGATTTATTTTTGCTCGTAAGAAAGCTGCAGCTTAGTCCCCAGGAGTGGTAACACCATAACATATCTATATACTTCAATATTTGGGTTGTTTATTAGTTCTCATATTTGCCTTCATCTCAGGATCTCAAAGTATTTCCTTTCTCCTTCCTATAAATGAGACAAAGCTACCTTAAAAATAGGAGTAGGACACAAAGGCAGTGGGGGCGGAGGGAAGAACCCTAATTCCCTGTATTTTGATTTTGTAGCGCTGAACATTAGGGTGAAATCCCAGCACTGTTACAAGTCCAGGGCGGGCTTCCACTGACTGACAGTAGGTGCTGATCTTCTGGACTTAATGATCTTCTGGACTTAACTTCTGCAATAAAGCAGTGCAGGAACGTGAACTGTGGATGGGTAAGAAACTCCGCAAATTTTTTGCAGTCAACAGTGAGTATTAAAATAATTTTCATTTTCTAAGAGAGAGGAAAGAGGAGGTAGCAGGAAAAAATATAAAAATGCACTAATAATTGTTTTTCGGTGATGCCTCGCATTCCTGTCCTCAGTTTTGTTAACATAAAGCTAAATCAGGCCACCCCATGTGCAGTTTGAGAACTAGGACTTCACAGCACGGCCAGGTAAAATGGGATCTGTCACTCCGTAGTTCTGCTCCTTCTCTGTGCTCGCTCACTTCTGCTGACTACAGTAAAATCAAAGTTTTCTACTATTTGCTCTTCTCAGCAAAAAAGGCAGCTAGAACAAGAGCACGGCTCCTCTGTGTGTCTGCTTCGCCAAGTCCTCTTTGGAGCCAGACACCAGGCTCTCCTCTCCTCCTGAGTCAGAGGAAAACACAAGCCACATGCCATTAAGTGTAAGCTTAGAATTGCAGCTGGCTTTTGTTGGGTGGTTTTTACCTTTTATAGGGTTGTTCAGGCAACTCCAGTGGTCTTCAGTTCACGTTACACCATATCCAGGTGAGTATATTCCATTTGGTAGGGCTGGAGAGAGTCTTACCCACTTTCAACAGGACAAGGGGTAATGGTTTCAGACTGAAAGAGGGTAGGTTTAGATTGGATATAAGGAAGAAATTTTTTACGGTGAGGGTGGTGAGACACCGGAACAGGTTGCCCAGAGAAATTGTGGATGCCCCATCACGGGAAGTGTTCAAGGTCAGGTTGGTTGGGGCTTTGAGCAACCTGGTCTATCGAAAGATGTCCCTGCCCATGACAGGGGGATGGAACTAGATGGTCTTTCAAGGTCCCTTCCAACCCAAACCTTTCTTTGGTTCTATGATTGCCCGTGGTGGCACATGGCCTGAGCATGCAGAACTGCTGCCTAAAACCCCCCACAAGCACGTTTGCATCCATGCATGCTTCCATGTACACACTTCTACACTATTAAAGGACTTCCATCTGGAAACCACTGATGCATGTGCATATCCTTCTTCTCTTGCTTGACCCTGCCCTGGCACACAAAGAACCCCACATATGATTTTTGCAAAACTACTTTTTAAAAAATCAAGGCCCATTTTGAGAACAACATTAGAGGAATAACCAACCAAAGCAAATTGAAAACCTCATTTTGAAGGAGAGCTCTTCTCGAGCATGCAAAGTGAGTCTTTTGAAAACCAGTCTACAAATGTAAGTGCCAAACACTATCTAACCCAGACCATATCGTGATTCTGAGCGATGCTTTTCATTTTGCTCCTAAGAGTCCCAGGGAAACCACATACCTGCTGATGGTGCATGCCCGACCGCTCGCATCTGTAACCCTAACGCATCACTGCAGTGTCAGGCATCTGAGCTGTGTGGGGACCGATCCTAAGAGATGCAGACGGTGCTTCTCGGTCCCTATTGATGCCCACTCCCGCTCCCGGCACTCTGCACCACACAGAATCATCTGTTTCACTTTTTTAGGATTCCTGCCCCGCTGGGCAGTGTCTGCCTGAACATGCTGCATCTGTTTGCGAGCTAATACATTATTTACACAAACTATTCAGGCATAGCACAAGGATATAAAACATTTATCAACAAAGGGACCAGTTTGTAATTTTAAAATAATTATGTTTCTTTAAAGAAACCAACAAATTCAGTTGTCTCAGAATTATTTATTAGGTTGCGCAGGCTCAAAAGGACTCTCTTTTGAAGGGAGGAGTCTCCACGCCAAATAAAGCTTTAGCCATGAGAAATTTTGTACCTCAGCATGGAAATCTCAAGCTCACAGGTTTCGTAGCCAGAACCCTAATGAGAAGCACAGGTCAGGTTAGGCATATGGTGGCACCTTCTCCTGTGATCTGCCAGACACTGAAGCACCTCAAATGAACTGTGGGGTTGCAGGGCAGGGATGTCCCAAGTGCATTTGCAATTCCGCTCTGCTGTCAGTAGCTGGAGCACACCCACGCCACACTTAGACCTGGGGGCAGCTCTACCAGCCCCAGCCGCGGTGGGATACAGCCAGGCATCTCCTCCAGACTCCCTGGAGGGAGAGGGAGGTGCAGGGCCAGCCCGGCACTGCCTGGCAAAACAGCCCTTCGCTCTCTACCTGCTCCCTGCCCTGCCCTGCCTTTTTATAGCTCCTCCAGCAATTCCAGTGCAAGGACAAATGGAAAGACAAGGGCATCGGCATGCAAGTGCTCAGATCAGAGAGAGACCTGTGATCTGGCGTGCTTTGCAGATCGCCAAGGAAAACACGACCATCCGGACAGCAGGGTTTACGAGGGGATGCCAGCAGCGATCGGATTAGTCGGAGGAACAACAAGCTCTTCGGCCAAGTGCTAACAGCCAACAGATGGAGGGGAATGATGCTAACTGTGAGAAAGGCCACGCGACGATGCAGTGCAACACGCAACTGGACGGCTTTTTTATACAGGTGTGCTCACTTTGGTGTTAGCTTTATGCATCTAGTATTTTTATTTGAACCTTCCGGTGATAAGCACAGAGCAGGTACAAAGACACCGGTAAAGGAGGCTTCTGCATCAGGGTAACTTCAGCTCCCTACCTCTTGTCAAGTGTAACTGCAGCCCCCTGCGCTGGCGGGAGAACAGGCAGCTGAGTCTGGGGTTTGCGTGCCGTGTCCCCGAGGGGTATAAATGAGACCGCCAGCTCTCTCTGCAAACTTCCAAGCAGCTGTTCTCCCCAGCTCCCTCCGTCAGACTCCAGATGGGCTGTGATACAGGCAGTTTCCTACAGCAGCGCCTCAAATCACGTGTTCGAGGCGTCAGCAATTTCTGCCGACATCGGAGGCTGAAAAGGTACAGGCCTGGAGCAGGTTTTTTGGAGCATCCTCATGCAGCGCAGACATCTTTTGCATACTGTTTAAGAGACCATAAAACGCAGTACCCCAAAACTCTCTGTAATGCTTGGCACCTGAAACAAGACTTTTTACCTCAGCACGGTGCGATTCGGTAAAGGATTAGAGGGTCACCGTGGACCAGCAGCTCAAGGCTGTTACGGAAGAGCAAATGAATCCTTAGACACACCAACCATGTTGTACACACAGAGAAGAAATTGCCCCTGTGCGCTCGGAGTCGGTGAGGCAGAAACCAGAAAACGTCCAGTGCTAATACCCCCACATTTTAGGAAGACGCTGAATAAATGAAGCCAGAAAAAAGGGACAGAAAAGTTATTTAAGGGACTGTAGTAAATACCATTCTGAGAGAGTCTTAAAGACCTCAGCTTGTTCAGCTTATCAGAGAGAAGAGGAAGCAGCAGCTTGATTACAGCACGTGAGTGGCTCTACAGCGAGAAGAAGAAAAGGAACCGGGAGTTGTTCAGCCTGCTGAAAAAGGGCACAACAAGAATCAAGAGGTGGAAGTTAAAACTGAAACAAACAGCAATAGAAATCTGGACTAACTCCCCGGCACCAAAGGCACTTTAAGCACTGAACCAGACTGCCAGGGGAGGTGGTGGCTCCCCTGTTAAGTGACCTCCCGAAATGGGGAGTGAGCACTTTGCCGGGGGACATGCTGTAGCTCCCACCGGTTCCCTGGATGCGGCGCGGGGGTAAAGCGGGTGACACGGAAGGGGCTGCAGCGCGCGGGAGATCAGACGGAGTAATCTCCCGGTCCATCTGGCCTTCCATTTTCTGTAAAAGCCACTAGTATCTGGCGCTTTCCCATCATCCCAGGCACAAAACCTCTACCTCCCGTATTCCATCATGCAAACTTCATCCAATTAGGTTAGTACTGAACTGCATGGGGACGTGAAAAGGGCCAGTATCTTCTGATAAGCAACCCACAGCACTACTTAGATCGCTTTACTAGAGTTAACGATAAATTCTGTAAGACTAAGCAATAACAGACTACACTCGATAACAAATAGCCTTCAGGATTTTTGCTATTTCAGACCAGCACATTCAACTTACTCAAGAATTATTTATCTGATGAACGGGACAGTTTTAAAAGTATCTATTGTACAGAGATCAGTTGTTATATTTCTATAGATCTCAATTGCTTTCATTCCTGTAAAACAATTCATATGCCTTTTCCACTAGGATGATCATCCCAATCAAAGTATCAAGTGAAAAAGTTCACTTTTTGATTATCGTTTCGGTAAACGCAATAGAGGCATCCATAAATTAGCAGGGAAGAAGGAGAAAACCAAACAAACCAACAAATGATTATGCCTAGGTGGAAATTTTAAAATGATCTTTTTTAATGGATTACTGAAACCCTCCCGAGTTCATCTGCAGATACTGGAAACATGAATGGATAAAACTGCAAGCCTAGGGATTAGCAAAGTCATTACCACAATCGCATTTTCCTTATGCGGAATATTTTGCTTTCTCCTCCCTCCACCTTTCGAAGGTTTATGGTCTCTGTCTAGTAATGCAGCCAGTTTTTCCACAAAACGTACCAAGCCCTCTGTAATTTAGTCGGGAACATCAGTGTTTATTATCTTTTGCAGGGAGCAGTCCTGCTTAAAACTAGTTTCTCATCACGCATTAATATTCCGCTATGGGAGGTTTGCAGAAACGGAGAAAGAATGAGAAATAAATCTGAAGGCAGCTCCTTGCCTGTTTTATCGTCCCCCGGGTTAGCCTGCGTTCGGCGGGGAGGAAGGTGCAGTCACACCCCACAAATACAGCCTTCATGGTTTATACCTTCCTCTGCTTCGGGTTTTCTCGCTCTGCTGAGTAAATACGTCTTCGGCAGAAACCCGGCCAGGCAAGGAGACGTGCGGTCTGTGCCCTGCCCGGCATCTCGAGCCGGCTGCGGTTTCCACGGGCATCTCCCAGCTCCGCTTGGCGGGCACCGAGAGCGGCCCCGCACCTCGCCACGCTGGCAGCCTCTCACCCCGCTCCCCGGCCCGGCAGCTTCGGCGTGCTTCCGCGGCGACCTTTCCCGTGGAGCTCTGAACGATAACGTAATTGCTGCCTCAGCAGATTCCCCAAGAAATTCATGAGAGAGCTTTCAGCCCCAGTTTTGTGAGGCATTTGGAAAAAAAAATTAAGCCTTTAAAGTGACACATGACCTTACTGTCTGTCCCAGCGCTGCCACAAATGTCAAAAGTCTCGGCAAACACTGCTTGAATGAGAGATTTGACAAAAGCCCCATAGAGAAGTTATGGCAGATGGTGTTAACCCGTTACTCTGTGAATTTTATTGTTGTCAGTAATTTTTGGGTCTCTCCTCAACCCCCTGACTCCTGACAAATGTGTGAATTCATTTTGCCCAAGGACACCGGTATGCAGTTACTGAATCACTGCGTGTTTAGACGAATGCTGCGGGGAAACGTCCGTGCCCATCCCCTGTAGCCGTATATATTCATCACAGTGGCAAAACAGCCGTCTCCCAGCCTCGGGTCTTAATGCACCTACGCTCCTACTCATTTGCAGGAACATCACTGATCTGCACGTGCTAAATGCAGAGGGAAAGGCTGCTTTTTGGCTGGACCGGAGGGCACGCTGCTCCACGGCGTCCCAAGTGTGGTGGTGCGGTGCTGCTTCCCCAGTAATACAAACCAGATCGCACTAAAAGCTGGTACCCGCCTCATCCAATTTAATTTCCAAGCAGCAGAGAACTCGGTAACCCCTGCTGCACAGGGGAGGAAAGAAGTGCCGAGGTCAGAAGGGAGCAAGCTCCGGAGACAGCCAGACGCTGGGTGGGAGCAGGAGCTCCCTGCCTGCAAAGGGAGAGCTGGGCTCTGGGGTTAACCGGGATTGAAAGGCCAAGCGCCCAGCGCCCAAAGGCTATGCGGCTGCTGACAGCAGTCCCAGGCCAAGGACACCCGGCGCCCGTGCCCCGGCGGCCCTGCGGCTGCTGCGGTGCCTCCTGCTCGGGGACACAGCGCAGCGGCGGGCGTCCTCTGTAACCCCAGTCCCCGAGCTCCAGAGTTTGAAAAATCTGGCTGCAGTTTTCACACATTGACAGCCCAAGGCTTTTGCTTTCCTCTGTCCGCTGCTTAGAAAAACACACCGAGGTCAAAGACAGAACATGACTTGAAGGCTCTTCCCAGCAGCATCGGGGCCTCGGTGCCCAACAGAGGTTACGCCACCAGGAAAAACGCTTCTGCCTCTGACGTCTGTATCGTGACCCTGAACAGCCAGTATCGGGCGAGTTCTGTGCTTAGCCCCAGGACTGTTTGTAAAATGATCGATGACGCACGCAAATGGGCTCTTGTTTGCCTTACTGTACACTGCAAATATTGCTTTTAATGGTGAGGTTTCTGCCAAACGGTTCTAAACACACCCAAACTGGGATCCCGGACGTAAAACTGCAGAAGGAAAGTAATGTGATCACTGGCTGTCTTCCAAGAGGGACCGATCGATGTCTTACGGTTTGGGCTTAGCCTGCAGGACTGTTTCGGCAGAGGTGAAAAATAGGTGCAAATAATGTCACCTACCCACCTCCACCGCTCTTAGGATCAGCCCTGATCGCAGGGAGCTGCTGCGCTGCTTTTAAGCTGAAAATCCTTTCCTACTCAAGCTTCTGGAGCAACTCTAGTCCTTAAAATTTGAATTCCCTCAATTTCCAAACAAGATTTACTCAGTGCTTGTTTCTGAAGGGGCCTAAGCTAATAACAAATACACAAGTGCAGCTTTTGGTAGCAGAATCTCTAATTATTTTTACCAATCAGTAAAAGGTGCGAAAGGCTTGCAAGAGGCAGGTTAGGCGAGCTATTCCCCATCCGAGCCCTCGGCTGAGGTCAGGTGGATGATGTTGGCCAGATTCTGCTCTCAGTTACTCTGGTGTGAATCTCAGTGGAGTTGCTCTGGATTTACACCGACGTAGCTGAGAAAAAAACCTGCCCTGTCAGTTTTCCTTCTTCGGTGACCATTCTTCTAATCTTGGGCCCCATCTTAGATCTGCTGCTTCTTAGGAGCTGCCTGACTTCAGCACGATGCCAGCTGGCATCTCCCTGCTGATCTGCCAGTGTTTAGCTCCGAGGATTTCCAGACGGCTTCATGGATACTTTTAGTTGCCAGAGAAAAAAGCAGCTCGAGAGGTACCTCGCCTAGTCTGAGTGCAGCCATTCGGCTAACAGGTCCAAATGGCTCTGCCCGTGCCCCAGAAAAAAAATCAGCAATGCCACAGAAATTAATGTTCTGCATTTAAAGGCGAGGGTTTTTTAATCTTTGGCGCCCGTGAAAGGCTGTTTTTCACAAAACTGAGTGATAAAACCCTACAAGAAACACTCATCCCCAAACTATCTGTGTGGCTTTTGCACACATCTGTTTCTCTCCTGTCCTCAAGAGATGTCTAAAATCTAATTAACCAATTAATTTGCAAATATATTCTAATTTATTCAAGGCAGATTTTCTTAGCGTTTAAATTATCTGACAGTGAACCATACGCTGTACACAGGCACAGGACTTCATTAATATACCAAAGGTTACACAAATGGAACAAAAATTATATTTGTACTACAGTCAGCACATACTTATATCCCCTAATGAGAAAATGTGTTTGTATTTCCCTATTTCTAATTTGTTTTTGCATGTTTGGTGTAAACCTGCTGTTAATACATTTGCAACACCAAACTACTACACCTAGTGTGGAAACATGAATATCCTGAGAGGTTTCCGTGTCCATTTAACTTGCAACAGAATTTAAGTATGCAAATAATCTGCCATCAGCGCTGGTGAAACTCTCCTCTCGGCTCAAGCGATGCCACAGCTCAGCTGTTATTGAGAATTGCATCCGTGTCCCCGGCCAGCCCTGCTCCTCCCGCCTCCCTCCACCAGTAGCACCGTAGGCTGGGAAATCTCAAGTTCTAATTGACGGCACTTGTGCAAAGCGAGTCGAAAGGGAAAAAAATGATGCCTTGCTCTTGATTGCTGCCTTGAACTGCTTGCTTCCCCCTTCCCGGTCCCCCCAACTCAATAGCTGTGTGGGTACAAAATAGGACGGCTGGTTTCAATTCTGTCAGCTACTGGAGAGGTTGCACCATTCACCATCGCATGGCACCGGCCACAGCTCCACTCGACCCTCTCCAAAGCACAGGAGATACGCTGTGGTGCTCAGTAAAAACCACCCAGCAACAACAACCACCACAAAAATGCCCCTTCCCTAGTTACTAACTCTCCAAGTATTTTATTACAGAGTGTTAGCACAAACAAAAATACTTTGTCTGTATACACTGGGCACAGAATTACTTCTTGAAGACATTCATACCAAACAGCTGTTTTCCTTGCTTGACAAGCAACTTAGTATTCTTGTTGTAGTTCATTACACTCCAGTTTCACCATGGTCAATTAAGACCCAGTTACAGTTCTTCTAGGTGTACGTATGCGTAAGGGACTGCTCCTGTACTGAAAGGCGCTCCAACTATATCTGTAATGCGTTAGAAAGTAAGGGACTTCTCCTACATCCCACGGCGGATCAGTGGCGGAGCTAGGAACGGCAGCCAGCTCGCTCGGCGCTGCAAACCCCAGGCTGTCGAGATGCACCCAGCCCCGTTTTCGTGCCACCAGGGCTCCATGCTCCCAGCAGGCTCCATAAATCAAGCGCTGCTCAGGGCCGCGGGTGCCGGAGTGGCAGGAATCCATCAGCGGCAGCTCCGAGCCCCCGGAAAGGGGCTGGGGGCCACGGGGGGCATGGCACCTCCCATGGGGCTTGACAGCCGAGTGGGATGGTCTCAGCGGGAATCGAGAGTGCTGGCAGCGCTCCTCTTAATTAAAGGAAAGGAGTAGGACCAGCCAGCTGTTCTGGGGGTGGGTGAATTAGGTTGCAAGAGCAGTAACGGTGGGGGAGAGTGAAACCCCTACCTCTCGAGGCACGCTGTCAATTTTAAAATTACCTTTTTCACGTTTTTCTCCACTTATTTTTAGCGGCACTACTGAAGGCAAGTACATAAGGAAGCAGAAGTGCCCTACCTGCCCCCACCTCCTCATATTTAATTTTTAAAGTGTTTACTTCGAGCACGAGCTGACCTGGAAGAGGGGATGACCTGCAAAGCAACCGACTCTGCAGGTGAGTAGATGTATAGCCAGATGTATAGCTACTGTCAGAAGGGCAAGAAAAATATGAAGGCAATGGGATGAAGGAGGAGGAAAGGACCATTAGAGCTCAGTGGTAGGATATGAATGGCACTGCTCAGGCAGCCCCGAATGCTCCCACAAGAGAATCTGGTCAGGGTCCAAAGACAGCTAATGAGAGGGAGCAGAAACAGTTTCCCAAAAAGAAAGAAAGTGTTTAAGTTCAGGGAGGAGACCGGAGCCAGTCCGATGGGGAATGCAAAACAACGAGCAATACAAAACAGGGAGACTTGGCACTCCCATTTGTTTTTAGCTGTACAGTAAGAACAGCCAACAAAAAGAAGATGGATTTAAAGCGCTACAAGATTTTAATTTTTTTAAGCCACAGTTTATAATTAAGATGTGGAACTAATTGTCTCTAAATATAATTGAGGCCAGGAACTTCTGGGAGATCAGAGAAAGGACAAGCAATAGATAACGTGACTATCACGGCTACATTATATTCCATATAAAATGAGCTAGGGATGCTTAAACTCTGCATGTCTGTGGTGCACCTTGGACCGGAGGTGAGGGAGAAGCCGAACCTTGGGGGAGTTATTTTATAACCATCCCTTAGGGGCTGTGCTGTAACATCCTCCTCACACATCAGTACCGACCACAGCCAGAGCCTGGCAGAGACTGCCCGCAGATGCCAGCCAGCAAGGGAGCAGCCCCTTCGGGAGAACAGCTTCAGGAGAAGCAGAGGGACTCTCCCATGCCTGCAGGAGAAAGAGGGATACGGAGGAGAATGGACAGAAAACAAGTTTGGGGGGGGCCTGAGGAGCAGAGACAGGGTCCGAAACTAGTTTTAACTCCTTTTTGTATATCCTTCCTTCACAGCTGTAGGTGAAGCGTGCAGAAAGCAAACACCCAGGTATGGGGCCAGAAGCACAGGGGGCGGCTTCGGCAGCGAGGGGAACTGTTTGAGTTTCCCATCACGGCCCATTACATCAGGAGGACCTGTCCACATGGCTCAATGTGGGCAATTATTCCTCCAAAAAAGATTTCAGATTCATTTATTTTTGCTCAAATCCAAACCAAAGAATTAAGCAGTGCAGCTATTTATTTGCTTGCCACAGTGGTCACCAACAGCTACCTACAACCACTGAGTACTGAAAATGAAGCTCTTGCAACTCCGCAAATAAACCACAAAAATCTCCTCATAAATGCCCTCAATTACATCTAGCGTTTGACTTGAAATCCCACCCGTTTGAGCTCTTGCTGACCGAACTATGAAATGTGGGCTGTTGCACACCAGCGGCTCCATGAGCGGAGGGGAGCACTGGGTTCACGTTGGTTGCCTTGTGGGTCAATGTGGTTGTTGATGTACATGGGCGCAATCTTGTACCCTTATGGAAAACTGATCAAATTCATTAAATGGACTAATTGATTTGATTAAATATCTGAGAATCTTTCCTGCTCGTGCTGCTCCTGACCCTTCTTCCATCCTCAGCCCGCAGTTGAAGACCTTCAAACCCTTGAATAGCACCAGGAGATTGCCTCTCTTCCCCCACTTTGAAGTTTACATATTTACATACCTGGCTACAACATACCACTTCAAAACTGTGCAATCAGACAACACTTCTCTGTTTGGGTTATTAATAAACCTACAGATGCATCCACCACTGACCAAAGATGCAAAGGTTGTGAAACATGAAAAAGGTTGATCAAAAACCAGCTCCTGTTTTAGCAACAGATTAAGCTATTAAAATATACTCACTATCATCTGCCTTAATGTCAACCACTGTAAATTACTGTCCCGACACAGAGGATTGCAGGAGCAGAGCACAATTCCTTCTACATTTTTCGTATAAAGCAGAAGACACTTTTTACCTCACTCGAGCAGGGTCTACCACCGCCAATACATTCGGTATGCGTACCGCTCTGGGCTTACCTCTGAAACGGCAGTATATGCTCTCAGATCTTCCTGACAAGCTTTAGCTTATTTAAGACTCGCTCAATATTTTCATTTTAGCTGTTGGGAGAGGAAAATAAGGTGGGGAAAAGTCTGAAATTGTCACACCACCAAAGGGCATTGCCTATAATCACCCAGCCGTGATTTAAAGCCAAGTGACAGTCTATAATTGAATTGTCTGGGACTGCCTACGGTTTATTTACTGAGTTCAGACATACTGCGGGGGGGTCAAAAGAGCACAGGTCTTTACTTATTCACAGAGAAAGCAGGAGGGGGGCCCTGGTGCTCCAGGTACTCTGGTATCGAGGAACCCCCGACACGTGTTGTGGCTTTTACATCAGCTTTGGTGGAGCGGCAGCAAAACATTGCCATGTCGAGCGGAGGGGAAGATGTGCCCATTGGCATGGGCCTTCCCACCTGAGGAGAGGACACAACTCCTCACAGTAAACTGCTTAAATGTCTCTAGACGAGGGCTTCACCAGGCTGGGAGGGCAGAGACATTTCCCATACCCTCCTTTTCTCCTGGGCCTGTCTTGTGTGGGTCTCGAGATGGCCTTTTGGAAGGAGGCACAGCTTCTTCTTTAGCACGCTTACAGAGGTATTGCTGGTTTAAAAACAAATAGCCATGATAAAGTGTCCAGATGAACCCATCCCGCTACCCCAGCGCAGGGCGCCCAGCAACACAGCCCTGCCTGCAACAGCCTCCCAACACAAGCAGATGAATGAACGCACGTGGTGGAAGCAGAGGACTGCTAACGCCTTCGCTGCAGGGAGCTGATGCTCCAGCCCTGACCCCAGCCTCTCCACCAGGGCCATCAAGAACAATTTGGACATCTGTCCATGGAAAAATAGGAAATAAAGGTCTGGGGCCACCAACGCATTTAACACCGAAGAGCTAGCATGGGCTGTTAATCTGCACCACCACAATGTGTTAATCATCAGCCCCTGCCAGCTAAGGTCTCTGCTTCTCAGGAGTCACAGAATAAAAGAAACACGATGGTTACCGCACATTCTTCCCAGCGAGCATGCCACCTGATACTTTGGGTATGTCTACAACACTTACACACAAAACTGCAGACATACAGAAACACTTCTGCAAATCTACTGGAATGGCTTTTTCATGCTTTGCCATGTGGGCTTTTAAGGACACCCCGTTGTCCACCCTGTTTGCCCTACCAGTGAGCCGACAGCATGCACGTGTTAGGAGGGACAAGAAGATCTCCCCCCGTACCGATCAGAGTAGTAGGTAGGGAGGACTGACACATGTCTACACACACCCAGAAACACACCCGGATCCAACTGTACGGGGTCGGGCTGAGGCAGAGTTAATTTTCCTCATAGCAGCCCCCGTCGTGCTGTGCTTTTCTATCGGCATGCAGAAAGGTGTTGGTAACACACCAGTGTTTTGGCTGCTGCTGAGCAGTGCTCCCACAGCACCCAAGGCTGTGTCTCCAACATTCCCACCCCACCACCAGTGGGCTGGGAGGGGGCAAGATCTTGGGAGGGGGAAAGATCTCAGGAGGGGGCAAGATCTTGGGAGGGGACGTAGCCAAGACACCTGACCCAAACCGACCAGAGGGATATTCCACACCATATGATGTCGGCTCAGATATAAAAGCTAAGGGAAAGGAGAAGGAAGGGGGGGACACTCATTTTTTAGGATGTTTTGTCTTCCGGAACAACGGCTATGCATACTGAAGCCCTGCTTCCCGGGAAGTGGCTGGACATTGCCTGCTAATGGGAAGTAGAGAATAAAATCTTGTTTTCCTTTTGCTACTGTGCACAGCCTTTGCTTTTTGCTTTTTATTAAACTGCCTGTATCTTGACCCATGAGATTTTTTTCTTTTCCATCTCATTTTCTCCCCGCCTGTCCTGCTGAAGAGGGGAGTAGCGGCTTGGTGGCATCAGCCAAGGTGAGACCATCACATCAACCCACTCCCTTTGACTCAAATGGGTCTTGGGTCTGTTCACGGCTGAGGAGCCCCATCCCCTCAACGGGAGTGACACCGTGGTTTAGGCAGAATAGCCTGGATAAGACCCTGCCACTAACAACAAGCTTTTAAGAGCCTTTGACAACCCTCTCCATACATTCCTGTGCACTTCAGCCAACTCTAAACCGATCCAATCACATACTGGACACTCCCCAGTGCTGATCTAAGGAATGCTTTGGAACATGTACGTCAAGCATAGCATTTCTCTTGCCATTTTTCCAGTGAAGGACACTTTCCCTTTGCCCAGTGTAGATGTTTTGACTCATTGTCCTAACCTGGGGCCAACCAGCTGAACTACCCAACATGTCCTGGTGAAATGAAGGGTATAGAATTAATGGGGGGGATCAACTCTGGGACTTTTGGGATGGCATTCACTACTCCGATTCCCTGCTCTCTCAGTAAAGCCCTGAGGAGAGGAAGGAAAACGCCAGGTTCCAAGTGGATGAAGCCCGAGTGTTACGGACCTGCTGTTCAACACTGTGGCAAAACTATGGCTGTGAGTGAGAAAAAAATAATTGGGTCCCAAATATGCATTAAAACATTTTTGCAGGATTTTGCTCTTCAAGTGGAAAACTATTCCCACAGAGTCTATTTTTTGGTATTTTATATTAAAGAGATCAGAAAGAGTCTTCATGTTTCAATTTCTCAGTGAGAAGTTTTTACTGTAAAGACACTTGGAACCAGGATAACGGAGACGGAAGGGGGGGAATGAGTGGGGAGGGGAATGAGTGAAGGCCGTCGTCCCTGGAAATACAAATGTACGGCTGGGGCCAGCGCAGGGGCGGCGAGGGGCACGCTCGGCTCGGTCGCTCCAGCAGCCGGGGTGCACCCTCATTAGCCACAGCTCATTTGCGCCTTATGATTACTTGCAGATTAATTTCATGTATTTTGGGATAATAAACTGCCCAAAGCAAGGCTTATCAGTTCCATTCACACAGAGGAAGCCCCAGCACCAATCCTTTTGACCCAGGCTTCACTGAGACAAGCATTGTACTTTCAAAGCGAAGCCCAGAGCAGGGGACGTCCCCGCACATGGGAGGGGACGCTCGTGTCCCTCTGGCACTGCCAGGAGGGGAGGGCAGAGGGTGAGGGGAGGGAAGGACGAGGCTGCAGAGAGTGAGGAGGCGTGAGCGGAAAAAGGCATGAGGAGGGCTCTTTTTGCCTTTGAGATTAAAAACAAGGCAGGAGCCACTCCACTGCTTTGTGAAGCTAGCGGAAGGATTTTCTGCATCAGTCCCTTGGTAGCAGATGCTTGGTTTTATTTATTTTTTTTTTAAAATGCTTTTGAACAGACTGCAAGATCACATTCCAGCAGATCCTCGGCGCCCTGGATTCAATTCTCAGGCCGATGCCCAAAACTCTGAGGTTTTGGTTTCTCACAAGCATGTTTTGTGAGTCCCCTGAGTCCGGCCTTGCACATCCACTGCACACATCCCTGGGAGGAAATTATCTGTCTGCACCAGAAGGAGCTTCTGCATCAGCCGCCGCATGTTTCCCCTTTCACACAGAAGGAAGATCTCATCCTAATTCCTTCCAACCCGCCCCAAAACATGTCTTTAACCCTTCGGATTCATATCCTGCATGTTCCCACACACCAACGGGCAGAAAATCCCCCCCAGAAGACATGCTCTTCAGCGCCCGGCCGACTGCACTTCGCTTGCGACTGGATGGCTCTTTGGAGACACACGTGGCATTTCATGCTGTCGGAGAGGAAAAAAATTGCCCAAAAAAGGCTGCTTAACAACAACTTCTTGCCTTTTTGCCCGGCACTAATTAAAAAGAATTAAGAATACCGGGAAGGAAAATTTTAGTGATGGGAAGGCTGTCTTGGGCCTCTGCTTCCCTGGCAAGAGGCTGAGCAGCAGACGGCGGCGCTGAACCATGCAGCGCCCCTTTGTCCAGGTCGGGGGGTGACGAGCTCCCACGTAACTACGGGACAAGGCGACGGGATGCCTCCCAGCATCCCCCACTGGGGAATGCCAAAATATCATCTGATAGTCGCCTGTTTGCTTAACACGATGGGATTTAAAGGCCTAACACTGAGAACCACTTGCAATGCTTACCAAAGCCAGTGTTTCCAATTACATTAAAGCTTAGGGAAAGCACGAACGAGGTTGAAAACTATACGTTCACTTAATTCCCATTAAAATAAATACACGAATGGTGCCTATGAGCTCCTGCGTATCTGGCCTGGAGTGTTTTGCTCAGCTCTGGGACACGGCCACCAAGAGCACTGGAAAGGGTTTGGATCGCTGTAGATCCCCAGGGCAAAGCCATTGTGAGGATTTGCTGTACATCCCCGAGCCACCCCTCACCCCGCTGCTGTCACCCAGCTCAGCACCATGTCTGCCTCGAACCCAGAATTCAGGTATTTCACCACACAAAGAGGTGCAGGGAGAGAGGGTGTGAACGAACACGGTGCTGAGAAATGAACCGAAGCAGCAGTTTATTCCACGCTGACATGGTCGGGGGTTGGACTAGATGACCTCTAGGGGTCCCTTCCAACCCAAAACTTTCTATGATTCTATGGTTCACTGCAAGTAACGGGTAAACTTTTTATTTATTTGGACTTTGGGACGTAAGTAAGTTGGACAGCAAGGGTGCCACAGAAGGTGGATCACATGTCCCGTTTCAGGCAGGCACCCCCAAATTAGCTCACCTGATGGCACCTGATGGCCACAAGCAGTGGTATGGGGCAGTCCCGCACGAGCAGGAGTCCTGTGTGCCCCCAGCCATGGCCATTTCACATCACTAGGGGTGTAGATGGGACAGACAGCAGCCAAAATCGTCACCTTGAGCTGGTCCAGGGAGACCTTCTGGACAAGTGTCTGCCTGGGTGTGAGGTGGTCCATGCATTTCCTGCAGCCCTTTGGCCCAGGGCAGCGCTGGAGAAGGATACGGCACTACCCCGGCCACAGCTTCCACACTGCCCTCCCTCCTCAGAAAGGAAACACGAAGCCTGAAACCCTTTAAATAAGAATGTAACATCATGCCTCGTAATAAAGCGACACAAATAGTAACTTTCTGACATCATCTGGTTAGGACATGGCATCTCGTCCGATTCCAGACTGAGTGCTGCTAATTATTTAGGCTCCAGAGCTTGCAGACGAACATGGGAGCGTGCCGTCACCGCTGCGCGCCAGCAGCTCTCTCTGCAAGACCAGTCCCGCTGCGATCCCGGGGAGCCGCCTCGCCAGCACGCAGCCGACGGTCTGGCTCCGGGCTCCGGGCTCCAGGCAACAACCAGCAGCAGACACGAGGCAAGTTGCCGCATTCGTGCAACGCTTAGGGTTGTTCTAGGAGCAAGCAAGAGGCTCTGCCATGTCACCAGTCATTTGAAGCGGCTCCCGATGATCCGAGCGGTTTTCCCTACGAAGACGAGGACATCGTGCAACTCAAGAGCAGAAGTAACAAATGTCTGATGGACCAAAGCAAATCCTGGCCCAAGCTAGTTTTTAAACCGGCCAATTTTTGCAAGGTTATTTGGCAGGGTTTGCTGTGTGTTCAGAGACCTGGGCTTTATTCTACCATGCTGATGAACTCTGCTTTTGAACTTTCTGTGCTTTAAGCCATTGCCCATTACCATTCGTAATGCTATGTATTTTCAAACACTGCCAGAAAATAAACCTGCATTTCAAGCAGGTCGCTGGAAAACAGAAAGCAAGGGGGAAGGAAGGTTGTGCGAACAGAAGCCGTGCTCCTCGGCTAAGCCCTGGTAGAGGCTGGATGAATATCCACCTGGTTCGGCACGCCGTTAGCCTATGACCGGCTCTGCACGGCAGCATCCCCCTGTAAAACAGCTGAACCATGAGTGCTCATCCAAAGCATCAGGGCGACAGAGCAGGATTTGGTTCCTGCCGCGTGCACCGAAGGGAGACCCAACACCAGGGAGGTGCAATGACACGTCCCTTTAGGGGTGACGCATCAACCGGAGACACAAGTCAACCACAGCCCCGAGTCAACCAAGAGCTTCTGACCAGCTTTAGGTGATGGGCTGCAGCCCAGAAACATTCCCCAGGTTTCACGTGGGCAGGTTTTGGCTTGCTGCCTAAGCCACTTTGCTTCCCATCACTTCTGCGGTGGCAGCACCTGAGCCACTCAGCATGGGAGGGCAAAAATATGCAACGGGGAGCAGAGACTCCAAAGGAGTCATTTTTCTTTCAGAAATATGCTTCTCTCTCGTTTTGTATCAAGCTTGAAAATGGCATCTCAGTAGGCTTCTGCTTACTCGAATAGAGGTTAATAAATTACTCCGCTTGAAAAATGTCCATATGTTTCAGACAGTGAGCTTCTGCTCGGAAGTTTCTTTAAAATCTGTTTTCACAACGACAGAATAAAACCAACTGGTTTTCAACTTCTTTTACCCCCACGGCAACACCTCTCAGACACCAAACAAGCACCCAAACCTGGCCAAGGGCACAGGCTCGCTTTGGGTGAACCCCTCAGGGCAGCAGGCGCATTTCCACCGCGGTGCCGTGCCTGGCAGAAGGATGCCAGGGCGCTCCGAATGCCCGGTCCCATCCCTGCCACCCGCTCCTGGCACGACCACCCACCTTCTCCCACCATGCCCTCGATGTGGTTACGGAGATGAACGTCCCTGGGCCGACGAGAAGGAAATCTGTCTGACATTCAGTAAAAACGTGTTCCGCAGTCGAAAGAAAAAGTGCTTTAAATTGAGGTAATCATCTTTGTTAAAGATGATTATGAAAAAAACCCAAACCAATCCTTCACCAACTAATTTATTTTCAGCAGACACTGCCCACTCACTGAAATCAACATTTTTAGTGAAAACATTTGATTAACATTTTTTGACACAAAATCAAATGGTCATTATATTTGGTTTTAATATTTTAAGTGGTAGAAAAAAAATCTGGATTTCTGTTTAAAAGGGCTTTTGATTTAAAAACTAATTGAAGTTTAAAAGAAAAGCAAGAGCTTAAAATCCAAATGGGGCCAATTCTTCTCCTTTCATTTCCTGTTTTCTTCCATTTGAATTTTATCTCTGCCTCAGACTCTTCCCATATTTTTCATGATTTCATAACCATATTTTCTGATTAAAAATAAGCCTCTTGTTACTGGAGGAACATCCTCAAAATCATGAGAGAGCAACTTACTGCCAAACACTACTGGAAAAATAATTCTCCTGACTACACAAGGCACTGTCACACGGCGTCAAGGTGAAACTCCTTCCCGTGAAGAGGTCCCACACAAGATTTAGGGAATTCACCTACTTAATAAAATAGAAAAAATATTTTTGCTACTTTTCCTTCCTAATGTTTCAGTTATCCTAGGTGTTGGCTGTACTGCGCCTTTGTAAAATTCCGTGAGGCTTCAACTGCATGTCTCTAGAAGTTGCCATTTCTGAAACCGAGAAGCCAGTGTCCTTTAAGAGAATTATGTGCTGAATATAATGTGCAAGGCCTGTGACTTATGTGCAAACCATCATGGACCAAACAGGAGATACTGCTACTAATAATCTGTAAATAAAGGGAAAGTGGCTTTTTCGATTTCCCAATTAAGCGAGATAATGCTTTCATCAATTATATTTTTATGTGACATATTCCCAATATGGGTATAATAAATGGTATTATGCCTTTGGTTAACAGCTCAAAGAAAATCCATTTAATTGTCCCTGCCCTTGCAGAAAGTAACACCCGGCGTCTGTAAACCGTTCCCTAACTCATACACACAACTGGTATACTTCTGGCAGCCGTGCTCAGCTTTACATACCATTACTCGCTAATTAGCAACTTTTAAATACCAGTCTGATGCCACTCCTCCGACTGGGGAATATTCTTCCCTCCCAAGTAAAGGCAGGATTATCCCAGCCCAGGGAAGTCCCTGGGGAAGGCGGCCCCTTTGCCGTCCCCGTGCCGACAGCCCCAGGATTGCTGATTGACGTGGACGAGGCTCCCGTGAGCGGCAGTCATGGGATCTTGGCCCATTTCCCAGTGGGAAAGCTCCAGCATGGGATGGAGAGGCAGGCAGGACGGGGTTAGTGAGGTTCACCCTTTGGGGGCGGTTGATGGCTGTTTGGTAAAACAGGGCAGAAAACCTGAAGCACTGCTGCTGAAGGGCTGCAGTGGGATCCAGGCATCTCACGCACAGTAACGCAATAAATGCAGGTGACAAACGGAAAGGCGAGCAAAAAAAATCCTGCCCCAACTCAACCAAAAAGCTGAGCTGCAGAGGAGAAAAACAAAAGTGAAGAAGATCCTGCCCTGCCAGCCCCTCGCAGAAGAGGAGAAGGGTTGGTCCACTTGTGGCTACAACCTCAGCCTAGGCCTTCTCATCATCCTCCACTCCATTTCAGGGCATTATAGCAGAAACACGTTCTTCACGTATTTTTCCCAGAGTTTTTTTCTCCTGGCCACCCATTCTGCTCTGTGTAAGCAACATGGTTTATGGACTCAGCGCTTAGCAGCTATTTGTAGAGCTCCCCATATGTCATGAAACACTTTATCCCTAAATTTCATCCTGCATATCCCTATTTCATTTAGGTTGCTTCTTTGCATCAAAGCATGCAGCAGCAGGCAGCTGCAACCTCATCCATCTCCCCCACCTGGGCTCCGAGCACGCTGGCTGAACATGCTTGTGGGTTTGATGATTACACCTTTATTATATAGCGCAGGGTGAAGTGACTGAGTATCCCAGTAAGGCCCCACATCCTCAGGAAAAACCTCTTAAATTTTCAGCTCATAAGCCCAATAAAACCTCCACAAAAAGACTGTGGATGGTGCCGAAGATCCCTCAGCCCACTTTCAGACCTCACGGTTGTCATCTCAGCAGCTACAAACCCATGAATCACAATGAGACAAAACCTTGGTAGTTTCTCCATTATTCTCCAATGGTGATGTCTGAAGACCAAATGCAATGGGAGCTGGGACCACGCTGGAGGCTGTGCTGTTTGACCACCGACACCTCCTCAAGAACCATACCACTGCCTGATGCTTAAAGCCCAGCGGGCGACTGTTTTCCCCCCACGTGGAATACACTGTGCCAGGCTTGTGGAAAATAAGCTAACATGTACCTGTTTCTAGGTTTTAATTTCAATCGGGTGGGCGGTGAGAGAACAGCTCAGAAGCAGAGCCAAGACACAGAGTCACCAGCAACTTCCATTCCTCAAAGCTTTGTAAAGTGGTAAAAAAAGAAAAAACAAATCTATTATTTCCAAGGCAGGTTGCTTCCCCTAATTAGTGAGTCAGCTCTGCTAATAAAGATTACAACAGGGCATGAAAGCAGTGCTGAAGATGGGAGTATTTATGCAGGTCAGTGGGGGTTTTCCTAAACATTTTGATTACAACTTTAACTGCACTAAAACACATGCAAAAACCCTATCATTAAATTTAAACAGCCTGATGATATGCGGTACCAGACTATGAGAACTGCAAATAAATTGGTGTAATCTGCCATACTGTCACTTACTCCTGCTCCTCAGCAGCCATAATTGACTAATAGGATAATAAGGTGGCAGCTACGAAACTGAAGGCTCGACTCCGTTGTTTTAAACGCCCTTGAGGAGAAAACACTCCCAAGTCAAGAAAACAAAGTGGCCCGATCACAATCATCTCCCTTGCTTCCACATATTCAAATGCTCATCTGGACTCCTGGATTACTCGGTGTAAAACGTGATGCCATCCTGGTCTGTCCTGCAGGGTGACAAATGCCCAAGCGATGCCCTTGTTCCAGAGAGCCCCCAGCACCCCCCCTGCCCTTCACTGCACAAGCCTGAGAAGCCATAGCAAGAAATCATAGAATCATAGAATGTTTTGGGTTGGAAGGCACCCCTAGAGGTCATCTAGTCCAACCCCCCTGCAGGGAGCAGGGACACCAGATCAGGTTGCTCAGAGCCCCATCCAACCTGGCCTTGAATGTTTCCAGGGATGGGGCCTCCACCACCTCCCTGGGCAACCCGTTCCAGTGTTTTACCACCTCAGAAGCACCCTCTTAGGCCAAATTAGTTGGTGAGAGACCCTGAGCTCTGCCCGGCTCTGCTGCAACCTGGGGAAATGCCCTCCTGCCCCGCAGTGGCCACCTTCGCCTGGCTTTGGGACCAGAGCACCAGCAACTATCCTGTCCCATGCAAGGGCTACTGGGGAGCAACCTCATACTGATTTCAGCAAGGGGATCATCACCGTGTGAAAATAGACCTGGTGAGCTGGGACATGGTATAGCGATGACTGGGGTAGATGAGGAGGATCCACGCCTCGGTGCTGTTTACAGAAGAGGGCTAAAAGCGAACAAGGCATTTTTCCAGCAGAGCAGAGGCCAATCTGGATTAAAGAAATTGCCTTTTTGTTACTGCAGCACTCCAGCGCATCCCATAGTTGTCCAACGGCTGGAATCAAAGCTCACATGCAGACTATGTCTGTGCACAGGCAGGAGAGCTGGACCACGGGAAACATCCTCACCAGCACTCAAATCCTTAGAGACAAAACCCTGGGGCAAGATGAGCCGATATGATATGGTTGATATGATATGGTCGCATCCGGGAACCCCTTAACACCAGCAAAGTCTTTCAGAGAGCTGAATGGCTCCCTGGTGTAAATGGAAAGCCAGCAATGAGAAATGAATAAGCAAACTGACCTCCAGGGTGGATCAGCATCTTTACCTCTGCAGTCAAACGTGCTCCTCAAGGCAGCTGGGTGCAGGAGGGAAGGCTGGAATCGATGCCAGCCCTCCATCTCCCACAGCTTCCCTCCCCGCTGCTCCAGCCTGCATCCCAGACAAGCGCTTTATTGCTTTTTCCCCTGCCCTTTGCCTTTCTCAGACATCAACAACTCATTCCTCCTCTTCCTTATCGGGAATAGAAAGGAGCAGCGGGGCCACTCTGCCGTGCTTCCCACAGCAGGGCTCCCTGGCCGCTGCCACCGCTTTGTTGCATCCTGAACCCACGCCGCTTTGACCGTTCTGAGCCCGGGTAAGAAAACCACAACGGAAAACTCTCCAGTCGTTTCACAGTGAGTTGTTTTTAAAATCTGAGGGACTGCTGCCAGTTTTAGGAATCAGTCTCACAGACCCCCGCTGCCTCCTACCCCTTGCCCTCAGCAGCCACAGGGCTCCCACTGCAACGGAGAGCATCGCTTCTCCATGGAGGGCATCCAGCTTGCTCCGGCTCCTTCAGGCAGCGCGCGTTTTCCAGCACTGCCAGAGGAGAGAAGAGCCCTGCTCCATCAGGGCATCCCCAGCCCAAAGAAAGATGCAGGGTCTGCGCAGGGATGGACTTTCAGAAAGACGAAAAAGGCATGGCAAGCCTCAAAGCAGCAACACGGGTCCATGATCAACAGGGAGAGAGACAAACCCAGATGACAGAAAAAAACCAGCCAGAAATAGGATTCCAGAGCAGAGACGGGTTCGCTCTGGAAGCACCCAAGGCTAAAAATTGGGATTAGGAACTACCAAAGGGGCTTTTTTTTCTGTTCCTTTTAAGGACTGAGTTCCCTTGATTTAAGGATAAGGATTAACTCTTAATTTGAGCCAGTGTGTTTAACCCTACCTAAGGACAGAGCTGGAAAGGACTGCTGTTTATCTGTGATTCAGTCTGTTTACAGCACGGCATGTTAAAGCAATTAAGGGTCCTTAAAAATAAAATACTCCTGAACAGTACGCCATTAGGTCCATTTGAGCTTGCAGTGTCAGCAAGCAAAACAGTATCTTTGACTCAGTGCTCTAAGGAAGTTCGAGCCTGGGTAATAACTTTTCTTTAATAATGCAAATTACAGAAAATAATGAGAACATTTGCATGCTTCCTCGACAAAGAGGGGCATTTCAAAGTCTCGGGGAGCAGCCTAGGCAATAAGAAATGTTCTTGTTCTCATGTGTCAAACTGCTTTGCTTTTCCTCTTTCCTGCTGACCGAAGGGTTTCACGCTGGAAATGCTAATCATGCTCGCGTTTGCCATAGCTCACCCTCTTGTTCTTACTGTCTATAGAAACCTGCAATTCAACCAAATCACCGTCAACCGTGGTATTCACTACAGCACATCTATATGCCCACACATGCTTCACCCAGGAACTCCTTCGCACATCCACATGCATGAATCATCACAGAATTCAAGGCGACGGCAAAGGCTGAAACCTCCTAAGTGTTAAGCTAAAGAAGATGAATCCTCTTGTTCTTCTGCTGCCAAGTTCTTAGCTTTATGCTCCCATCCAATCATCAGATTAAAAAGCTTGGTTTCCACAAACTTTGAAATTGAGCCTGTTTGAGCATCGGAAGATTAGAAGCCAAGGGTGCCTTCTGCTGAGGCACAGGCACTGCCTGGACAAGCTAAACAGTCATTAAGAAAACTTGAAAACAAAGAAGCAAAATATTTGCCAAGGCCTTGAAAGGAATGTAAAACAACTGGAATAATATGATGTAAGTAAGAGATTTAGGGGCCCTAAACCAGTCCAAGAATACTGCTCTGGGCGAGCACAAGCCATTTGAGAGAAAGCCCTTTCAACTGGCATATACGGGAAAATCAAGGGGCAAGGTGCAAAGTTGTACTATAGGATAAAATCTGGCATAGGGTTTCCTAGTACCGTAACCCACACACCACGTCCCTGCACCACAAAGGTCTCGCCCAGTGCACATTTAAATTTGCTCAAAAAATTTCAAATAAGCTCGCTTTGACTGGCACTGGCCCTGGGACAGCAACTCTCATGCCCAAACGCAGATGTCTGCTAGCTTTTCAGGTGTCCCAGGGTCTTCTGCCCAGCCTCCAGCTGCCGCTCCAAAAGGGTGCAGATGCCCATCGTGTCCCAAACCACATCTGCCAGGCCTGGGCAGATGCCTTGGATGCATCTCGGCAGCTTGGGATGCCCGGATCCCTCTCTTGGGGTCCTCACGGTGCTGATGAGGAAACAAGGCTGCCTGGGAACCTTCAAACCCAGCCGGTGCTGAACCGTGGCTGTCCGGAGGGTAACGGCGCGGCCGTGACCGACACACCATCCCCTCGTTTAAACAGCATGGGGGCTCTCAGAAATCTTCCCTTTCAACTGTATTTGTGGAAGCCAGAATGATGTTGGGATGCTGAATGCCTGAAGAAAATACAAACCTGGGATTGTTTTCAAGCCACAACACTCCACCACTGCCTCAGGGTTTATAAGCCAGGTAGTTCATTCACACTTCCACTACCTACACACAACAAGATCTCGAAAAAATCAGTGTTTGTTTTTAAATAGTCTCGCTGCATTTTTCCCTGTGACTCTTCTATAGGGTAGGATGTGAAACTTCTTGAAAATGCTGTTGAAAAAACTCGGAATTTCATTTGTAAACTGAAAAGAAGCAACAACAAGTAAAAAATAAAAGACTCCAGTTTTTCCATTTCACCTGCGCTATTTATTTACAACAGAAAGCTCTGCATTACCTGCTAACTCAGGCTGTATCGCGGGGCAGAAAAAGAATGAACAGCACTTTCTAGGCCTCAGATAATGACAGCGATCAGCTCAGAAGACAGCGTGGGAAATTACTTCTAGGGAAAGTCCTGATTCGCTTTGTTATACAAGGAAAAAAGACACCGAAAACCTAAAACTCTTATTACGTTTTCCCTAATCTACACTAAACTTTATGATGGATAATAGGGTCTTCAAAATGATCCTAAAATATCTTTTGAATGAAAGGTCACTTGCCTGTATATAGAGCTATCTGAATGCATTTATGCTGATGTAATATGCACTCTCCCACTACAGAGGAAAAGTTGCATTCAGGAAAAGCACTTATCAAGATTAAATTTACATTTTCTGAGATTGTCAAAAAGTGCTTTTTGTGAAGAACAACTGCAGAAGCCGCGCTCATATTTAGAAATGCTGCAAAAAGCACTTTCTGAAATAGGTTTTACTACTCCTGAACCTGACGGAGCTAGAAAAGCCACAAAGGGGCTGATTTACTGTTTTTAAAGAAATGTGTTGGTGGCTCCGAGATGAAAAACAGTATCAAAATTAATTCAGAATATAACGTAAATGAGAGAGAGGTCCATAGACTGAGCTGCACGCTCAGCTACATCTCTGACTCAGGACCCTTATACGCACCTATATATACATCACCACGCACAAAACACCTTCACTGTATTTACGTAGTTCTCAAGCCAGTAAAAATGCATTTCATGTACATGAGCTTGCACTTTTACATTAGAAATGTGTGCACGTTATACACCGGGGACACACATGCAAGAAAATTCCTGAGACGGCAGGAAAAAGGGTCCCCAAGTTATATGACCACGGTTTTCTCTTAACACAAAAGACCAAAAAATAAACAAATTCCAGTAAGGCTCAGCAGCCATCTCTGGTGTTTCAAGAATCTGCACTTTGAACTAGAACCAAACTCTGCGAAGCCCGATAAACCAGCAGCCCTAGATGATTTAATGCATTAACAGCTCTGCTCCTCTCTCCTTCAGCACGCACATCTGAGATGAGGGTTACGCTCTCATTTTGGATAGAGGGGAAATTTATACCTATAGCAGCACTCATCAACAAAAAAAATACACCCTCAAGTTTAGCGAGCGAAGTTGGATTTTGCAGACAATATTAGCAAAGTCATTTGCCAAATGGGTTGTTGCAACTCAGAATTCCTGACCACATGAAGAGAGTTATTGGAGAAATTAATCCTTCCTGGTCTGTGCTCTGAAATATCAACAATTTGTCTGGGTTACAGTCTGCGCTGAACCTTTTCCGGTGTCCTATGAGAAATGAGTCTGGTATGTTTAGTCCAGTTGCCAAAAAGCTAATACTTCTGCACCACAAAAATTATAACCTCGGTTATTGTTCCCCTCGCTGGCAATTCTCAGCAGAGACCTCAAAGGCTGAATATGCCTCCAACCAGAAATGACTAAATGCTGGCAAACAGCCTGGTTTCAATCGCAGGGAGCATTGCTGTTGCCATCGATAGACCCAAGACTTCACTTCATCCAAGAGGAGGGACCCCACGCTCAAGTCGAAAGAGGAGTTTGCTGTATTACTGCTACCTGTTCTGGGACTACATCTGCTTCCTAGAAATGTCAATAATTATCTATTATGGAGAAGAAGCAGCTAAAAGACACAACTTAAAAGCATTCTCATTTTGATTAATTTTTGCCACTCGTAGGCAGTTACTCATTAAACATTTAGACTTGAAATAGGTAATTTGGGGAGGCTACTATCACATTTGCAGAGGCCCAAGCAAGCAAAGAGCTGCTGCATTTTGAATCGCTACAGGGGGGTTGGACTAGATGACCTCTAGGGGTCCCTTCCAACCCAAAACATTCTATGATTCTATGATCTTTTTGGCTAGAAATTATTTCAAAAAGTGTAAAAAATCAGTGTGCTAGACGACCAGCATCTCAGCTCACTGAGACGGTTTTATTCTTTTCCTCTGCTTTCTGAATGCATTGAAGATATTCTCCTGTGTCACTTTAAGAATTACATCACTTCAGTGCCAAAACCAACAGTAATAAACAAAAAGACCAAGCTAGTATATTTGTTTCTATGCATATGCATGTATCTCTCTCTCTCTCTCTCTCCACCCCCCCCCCCCCCGAATACAGCAAGGCATTCTCATCAGATAACTCCCTTTAGCTCTAAAAAAAATATTCCCCACACTTTCTTGGCCAAATTTCATTTACCTTGATGAATATGCCATAAAGGGTTGGTTTTTTCCTCCTTTCCTCTCAAGGCAGAAAATAATCAAAGCAATTAAAGAATGAGAATAGCCTTCTCCTGACTTGCAAGAAAAGCTGATCACTCCCACAAACTTCCCTACTTGCAAAGAGCACGCTGCTTTCCAGCCCACATGAAACTCTACCTTCATCTTCAGCAAGGAACTGACACTGACCTCCAGTAAGAGCTGGTGGATTGTAGCTCTTGAAAGCAATGGAAAAGGAAAGGAGAGCATTGATAAGGGAGAAGATGAAACCTACTGTGCCTGGTGATGGTGGCCCAGGGCTGGAAGTGTGGTGAGCTGGAGCACAACTGTGAGGCTGCTTCCACAGCCCCGAGACTCCCTGAGGAGCAGGGCAGTGATTGTCCCCCTGTGCTCGGCATTGGTGAGGCTGCACCTCGAATACTGTGTACAGTTTTGGGCCCCTCACTACAGGAAAGACATTGAGGTGCTGGAGCATGTCCAGAGAAGGGCAACGAAGCTGGTAAAGGGTCTGGAGCACAAGTCTGATGAGGAGCGGCTGAGGGAGCTGGGGTTGTTCAGCCTGGAGAAGAGGAGGCTGAGGGGAGACCTGATCGCCCTCTACAGCTGCCTGACAGGAGGGGGTAGCGAGGCGGGTCTCTTCTCCCCAGTCTCTTCTCCCAGGTAAGGGAGGGCAAGGGCAAATGGCCTCAAGTTGCACCAGGGCAGGTTTAGGTTGGACATTAGGAAAAATGTCTTCACTGAAAAGTTTGTCAAGCATCGGAACAGGCTGTCCAGGGAAGTGGTTGAATCCCCATCCCTGGAGGTATTTAAAAGACAGGTAGATGTGACACCTGGGGACATGGTTTAGTGGTGGGATGTCAGGGTTAGGTTAACGGTTGGCCTTGCTAATCTTAAAAGGTCTTTTCCAACCTAAACCATTCTATGGCTCTATGAGACCATATCAGTGCAGCATCACCGTTTAGACAGGCTGCCTGTGAAGTTGCAACAACTATCTCCTGAGCACTTCTGCTGCTCAGCCACTACCATGGGTAGAAAGCACTTAAGATCGACCACGTCATTGCACTGCTATCAGCTATTTAATACATGGTTTAGCTGAAATCTGGCAGGGGTATTCTGTGCAAAGGACGATAACATCTGCTTCTTTCCATGGTGGTCTGACATCTCAGGATGATAAATTTAACCTCCCCTCTCTCCCCTTCCTTCTCCTTCCTTGAAAAGCCAGCATGCCGCAGAAACCAAGGCTCAGGATTATTCTGCTATCCATCAAATAAAACCTTTATCAGCAGCCAAAGTGAAAGGAAATTCAGGAAGGACAGAAGTGGTATTTTCATAAAAGTTGCTCATCTGGTGAGCACATAAAAAAACAAATGAGCAAAAAAGCAGCACTTGTGGGACAGTGCTGTATCCTTCCTCCAGGCTTACGATTACGCACCATGGAAGCAATTCAAAATCATACTGAGAGGATGTTTGGTGCCAAACACTGACTACCACAGAGCCACTCATCGCTCCAAAACTGCTCACACACAAGACCCTCTTGGAGTATAGGCTATCCTATATTATTATCATCTTGCCTCTGCATAAAAACACAAAATTAAGGTTCCTGGTATCCTGTATGAGCCTGAAAACGTAGTCATTCCAGGAAGAATTATCTCCATTAACATTCTGAACTATGGAACAGGAGAAATGTAAAGACTGAGCCCAACCAATTTGACTGCTCTACAGTCCGCAACACTGCACGGAGCTGAGAAGTCAGACCCTAAACCTCTGCCATCAATTCAAACCAAAAATTCCTTCCCTGTTATGGAAATAATGGTTGATTTATAGCTGGAGAAAGTAAAGTTGGCAGGTTTAGTAACTCCTCCAAGGTCGCAGAGAGTCAGCGGCTGGTCAGGATCTGGCTGGAGGAACCCAAACCTCGCCTTGCTCCTAATCAATGACGGGTTCACCTACTCTGATGAGCACACGCAGGGCTATAAAGGCTGTTCTCCCAAAGCCAGCTAGTTGTATCATACTCCCCCCCAGAAAAACAAAACCCACATATTTTGGAGAATTTCTGATGAAGACAAACTCCTTTCTGCAAGCTCACTGCGACGACAGCAAAAGAGCAAAAGTGTGTGTGTGTGTGCAAACCCTCCGCAAACCCAGTATTAAATATTAAGGTTGGCGCATTTAATCCTGGGACAATTTAAAGCGTGTATGTGTGGATGTATGATCCTTTCCAAAAAAACTTCGGAAAAACTCTTGGCAAAGGGTGTTTTCCTTGTCTCTTACTTGTGCCAGTCCAAAAGAACGAGACAGATGACAATAGCTGCCTCCCTGCAAACAAGTGTGGCTGGAGACAGCCAGCGACCAGAGGTTAATTTTTGATTAATTAGAGCACAAAGCATCCTGGCTCGTCCCTCATTAGGGCATCTCCAGGCAGTTTGGCCTGGCTAAGCGGAGAGCGGAGGGAGGCGGCAGGCACCCTGCGACGAGGCTGTCGCAGAGGAAGCGGATCGCTCCCGCTCCAGGAAAGCTCCTTCAACCAGGACATGGCGGGTATGATCACCAGCAGTTTCCCAGGCTGGATAAAGGCGATTCCAGTGCATTGCTGGCTTTGGTTGTCTGCAAGGCTCCTGAAATCTGAGCCTGTGGCAACAAAACCTGTCCACTTCAGCCAGGCTAGTTTTTTTAAATAGTCAGGGAAGGAGAGAGCGCCAGGGAAGGCAGGCAGGGAAAATCATCAGGAAAGCAAGCAGAGGGAGAAAAAAAGAGTGAGAGTGGATATTGTAGATTCATATGTTTAACTATAACCCTACTACTTCTGATATGCCAGAGCAGAGGGTCTCAATTTGAAGATTAAAAATAGCTTAGACTGTGGAAATGAACCTCGTGGGGCAGGCAGGTCTTGAAGTGTATAGCACCAGGAGTCACCAAACTAATTTTTTTTTCCCCCTTATTGCAAAACAGACTCACAGCACTGAAAACTTAACTCCTCTAGATCATCCCCAAATCCTGGGAAATCAGCTGAACATCTCCAGACGTGACTGAGAAGAGAAAGAAGAACATACAGTTCCTGCAAAAACATTGCTATGTACCCTTTCCCGATGATACACTGCAGATAAGGAAGGCTGCTTCCCTCAGGACAAGCCGTGGGGAGCCGTGTGTCCGTCCCCACGTGCACACTCATGCGCCCAAGTTTCCTCTTTTTTCATTTCTTCTTCTCATTTTTCATTTCTTGTTCTCCTGGGAAGACAGCTCAGACAGTGTCTGGCCTTACCCAGAGATAAACCTCCTTGTTCTTGTCAAAAGCGGTGCCGGATGAATGGCAGCGCAGGCAGCGTGGTATTTTAACTCTTCCTCTCAAAACCAGATTAAAGAATGGCAGCACAGTGCTAGCATTGGTACAGGTTATGCACAACTCACCAACAACATCCACTTCTTTCCAAATCACCTGGTATTTCATTTAAGCGTCAGCCGAGACATCCTTATTTCCAGTTCCTAGCAGGAGAGTATCAAATGATACTCGCAACATGGTAACACATCACATCAAATTAAGGCAACTTTAAAAATTAAAATTAATCACCGATTTTAAATTGACTCCTTGGTAAGCTCAACGTTGCTGCCTGCTGCCATTTCTGCCAGGCATAAGCAGCTTCGTTGCTCAGCCATTCTTTTTAAATACCGTGTTTTGGATTCGGCTGCATTGCATCTGCCGGAAGATCAAAACATGCTTTTCAAAAAATTACAAAACCCTGAATTAAGTAAATAAATGCCTAAGCTGAGGTTGGAAGTATCTAGGAAATATACCCCAGAGTGGAGTTAACAAGCAGCAGAATCAGAAATAAAGCTGATCTCTAGATTCAGATTTCTTTTAAATGGGAAGTATTTTCGAAGTTGTGAAGAAGCTGAGCCGTTAGGATGCAAAACCAAGTATCTATTTCTTTAAATGACTTTAAAAGGTAACTTTATACATCAGTGCCCATGACTGTTCAAGTATTTTCATAAAATTTGCTGAAAACTCATTAGTATGCCTTTTATATGCTATACTGTAGCCCAATACGGAGGCAATAGCCATAGGTACCACATTTGCATTTTTATGCAGACATTTACATGAATAAATGAAGTGTTTTGTATGTCTGGATTCCCATTTAGACGCAAATCCCTGCTTCCAAGAGCACATTTTCAGGAGCATGCTGAAAACAGAGCCCTTAAACAATGTCTTGCTGCAGCAGCCTTCCCCCAACGTGGCAGTGAGCTTGCAATTTTAAACTCATTTTTCCTTTCTATCTCTGGAGCTGTGCAAGACCCTTTGAGTATTTTAAACCGTACGAGCGTGCCTGTTTACCCACAGCAACGCTACAGCTTACAGCAAATTCATTCCCCTGCAAATGATCCTCTTGGCACCACATTTTGGAATTTGCTCCATCATTTCCAGAGAAGGTACAGTGAGACCTGCAGAAGGAAAGGATGCACGCACCTTTTTAGCTCATTGGAAATCTAAACAATTTAAAAAAATGGAAATGGCGAAGAAAAAAATTGACCACAGGAAAAAAAGTGATTAACCAAAATATTCAGACTCCCTTCCTGCAGGAAGGCTGACTTCAGCCGCAGCTTCTCCCAGATAGATGGTGATGAGGAATTGCCAGGGACTTCGTGCCCTAATCAGTCTCTGGAGAAGGCTGCTTCAGAAGCAACAGACGTGGGCTCTGGTCCTGGGTCTGCTCTGAATTTCCTGTGGGACTGGGCACGTTATTTAAAACTTGCGCCGTTTCAGCATTTCATTAATTCATCAGTGGGTCAAATCACAGCTTAACACCAGTTCCAATTTCTGAAAGGAATGTATTCAGCTCAAAAGTCAGTCATACACGCTCTACTCGCTATGAGACAAAAGGAAAAAGTAATCCCTCGTGCCATTATTAAAAAAAAATATATCCAAACAGTCCCTTGATGCAGCACTGCCTTTCGCTAAATCCTGTGAAATGCTACGACGAGCTATTTGTTTCCATCCCCAAAGAATTCCCCTTAAAAACTCTGCCGCTCGGTTGCAAAGTCTTTATTTCAAGCCTTTGGAAAGCCGGATTTTCTGAAGGACACCGTAACCTTCGCTCCCCCAAGCCCTGCAGCACACACGCACCTGGGAAGCGTGGCTGGGGGACCACGGGGCTGGAGCCCATGAAAGCTAAACATGGCTTGGAAAAAAACCCCAAACTCCGCAACTCCCGTAGCGCACATGTGTTTTTCTCTTCAAGTCGAATCCCCTGCTCGCCGTCTCTGAGGCTAAAGCTAAAAAAACCTATAAAGTGTCTAAGTTATTCCATTTTTTTTAAAGGCTCAGACATTAAACTATTTGGCGAACAACTGTTTTTAGGCGTGAGAACAGCAGATGAATCATTATTTTTATCAAGTTCTGTATTTAAGGCAAAAATCCCCTATCGGGAAGGACGACTGTGGAGAGCCTGGCTTTGCAGATACAGCAGCAAAGGGTAATAAATACTACTACTCTGCCATGAAAAGACACCACAAAATACACCCATACTCTGAAGTCCCTCTCTATAATAGCTCCTTACCTGAAGACAGTGCTCAAGATGTGCTGGACCACTCTGCATCTAAGATGGAACACCGTGCTGTCCAGGTACCAAGTAAAAACCTGCTGGAGCATGTGCGAGCCCCACCAGCCCTCCTTTCTCCTTGCAGCCATCACCGCAGAACACCCACCAAAAGGTCCTGCTTTACCACTGGAGCTTCAAAGCCTGGGTTTCCCACCCATAAAATAAGCCAAGGGTGAAGTCTCTAAAATTGTTCAATGTCTAACGCCTTGGTTTTTCCCCAAGGAGACCCGTAGGGCACTTCACCTCCAGCCTGGCCTGGCTGCAGCTCACCATTAGCTTCTTCTTTTTGTCATCTTCCCACTGTGCTCTGAGCTAGATGGAGGCTAACTGAAAAAAACAGCCTAACTATTGTTTTCAAGGTAACAACGCTATCATCAAAATGTCACGCCTCCTCTGTCAGGTATGGCAGAGCGTACCCTCGAGCTCCGTCTCAGACGGCGCGATGAAGGACACAGTGCCCATGGTCCTCAACGGGCTCCAACACTATGACGGCAGCCACAGACGAGAGCGTGTTTCAGAAGTGATGAAGGAAGTGGTGGAGTCCCCATCCCTGGAGGTATTTAAAAGATGGGCAGAGGCGACGCTTAGGGATGTGGTTTAGTGGTGGGATGGCAGTGTTCGGTTATCGGTTGGACTTGATGATCTTAAAGGTCTTTTCCAACCTAAACGATTCTATGATTCTAAGGGAGCATTTTCCATCTTGTTGTTTCAATCATATTAAGCTTAAAGAAAATGAAAAGCAGACCTTTTGTCCATCAAGACAAAGGCGTCAGACAGGCTGAGGCTGCTGTCTCAGCTCTTTTTAGAGTTATTCTTGTTAGTGTGTGTGTACAGTAAGTCTGGACTCCTTTCTTTACACCCTCAGTGTCCACATACAGCACCTGAACCACCTCTCTTTCTCCTGTCTTTACGCTGGGCAGAGGAGCTCCCCCGCACCATACTGGGCCATGATGCAATTCAGCTGCTGTTTGCAGCACGCGATGTATTTCTGGAGGAACGCAGCACTTTCATTCACTGCTCGGTAACTGAAAGCCCAATGACTCAAAAGCTGTTTTCCTACTTGGCTCTTCCGTGGAGTGGAAATTTCTACAACAAAGGTAAAGTCATCAACCACACCAGAAGCTACCGTAACGTAGAGGCTCGTGCTCTGGCTTTTTGAGTCTGTAATTCCAGACGTGTAATTGCATGGGGTGTCAGGATAAAAATTGACATGGCAGGGAGAGAGACAGAAATGCAGAGAGGAGCCTGTAACCCTGCAGCCACCACCTTCCACGCCTGCTTCATGCCTGGTCTATCCAAAAAGGCTGAGACTCTTTTTTCCCTGCAAAGTACCTGGAGGAAACATCAGAGCTGTGGTCTCCTGCGTGCACACCCACTTGGGGCAGCAGCGATGCGGGTTTCCCGGCCAGAGGAGCTCATGTTTTACCCCAAAGAGGCGATGGTGTCTATCACCTGGCTAAAGACTACAGCCGCTGAAAGGTTGAGCAGCACTACCTTGCTAACACAAAAAATACTGATGCTACTGAACGTGCTGATAGTGTGTTGATGTGCTGGAAAACAACTGAGGCTGCTGAAATGCTCCAACGGAGAAGAAGGATGGGGTTTGTAGGGCCAGTCACGCCAGCCACTTTTAAACCCTTACTTAAAAAATACCCTCTCTCTCACAGTAACAAAAAGTGCCTTCAGATATTTGGCGTTAGCCACCAGGAGGCAGGCAAATCTAAACAAGTTCACCTAGACGCAAAATTAAACCTGACAGCCATACCCGCTCCTTGGCAAACAAACAATATGACCAAAGGGAAGCGGTGAAACGGTCCCCCGTTTGTAAGGCCCAGCTTAACTGTGAGCAAAAATCCTTCCCCAAGGAAGGTATTGAGAACCGACGGAAACCGATGACACGGTCTGTCACTGTGGGGGGCATCGTGTGCTTTGCCTGGTGCCTCCGCTCCTCGGGTGGTTTGTGGCCGGTGGCCCTTGGATCCTGCATGGACTTGCCGAGCAAAGCCCTGGCAGTGGAGGACACAGCGGCTCCTCTGTCCCAGCCCAGCCGGGGAAGCAGAGGAGGAAGGAGCCAACGCGCCCCTCGTCCTCCTGCAGAAGGGGGTAACTGCTAAGGGCTGACCTGCAAGCACAAATGCCCCCCAAATCCTTTAAAATGTCTATATGGAATTAGGAAAATGCCGTGAACTACAGTGTGTAAATCACAGGTATCTCTATAGACCGCGAGAAGGCATTTCAAGGTAGCTGAATTATCTTGACACAAAGGAGTTATTTATACATAAATTACAGTAACTTCGCCCATGCTAACAAGGCTGTCATCCCCCCCCTGTGATTTACCGTGATCTTGTAATGGAAAAGCTTCATTTCCCTGACACCGGAGTGGTAATGGGACCAGTAATTCCTGCACCGCAAGCGCTTCCCCCACCAGAGGTGGTGGCGAACCCCGGGTGCCTTTGCGGGTCAGGGGGGTCCCCCCAGCCCCCCCAGCCCGAGAAGGCCACCCCATGCACCCGCATCGGCCACTGGCCCGCTGGCCACTCGGCGGTCACAGCCGGAGGATGCCTGCCCTTGCCTAGCAACCGGCTCAGAGGAAATGGCATCAATACACGAGTAATTAAAATGAGGGAGACCAGTTTACAGCTGAAAGCTGAGCAGGAAAATTAAAACGTGGCTGAAGTGAATTCTTTCATAATAAATGCATGAAGAATTAGCCTCCTTATGGCATTTGCTGCGATAAACAAGGCGCTTTTTTATTTGCCCTCTAGATCGGCCGTGACCCACAGGCTCTCTCCCAGCAGGTTTGCTCTGGCCACCACCTGGCTCCCCGTGGTGGCAGCCCCCACGCTAAGCAAGGGGAGGGACGGCGAGAAGCCCCCAGCGCAGGGTACGGCTCGGCTGTGATGCAGAGGTGCGACCACAGCTCCGGGCCCGAGGGGGGGCTTTCCAGTAGGCACCCTTCCTTTCACCCTTGAAAAACGCTCCGGCTTTCCTCTCCAGACCCGGCTCCCCCTCAGACATGAATCTGCATGAATTCAACCTTGGTCCTTCTGCTTCCCCCCCTCCCCCCTTTTATGAGGCTGTGAAAAGATATTTATCTCAATTTTAAAGCAGCAGTTGTCCTGTGCGAGCCTAAAATTTCCAACGTGGCAATGTGCTGGCCCTTGGCGAAGGGTACAACACCCAGCCAAAATGATGGGAGTCAGTGTTAAGTCTGCATTTATGCTATGCTGGAACTCAAACTTGCTTAATTAAAATACCTGATGGGGAAGTACTAGGACCAAGTAACAGCAGTTAGTCACAGTACTGAGTCTTCTCCAGCTGGACCCTGACACAGAGCAAACCTTGGCCGAAGGATGGCAATAACCCAGTTGTGGACTTGAATTAAAGACCAGCTTTACACCTGCCCAGCCTGGGTCACCCTTTTGCTGATGCTCTGCCCCTATACACCCCACTTAGCACACAAGTAAAACCAAAAGAAGAATTTTCTCTAAGCTGGCTGTGGAAATAACCTTCCATGGAAACTCTTCAGTTTCCAACTCTTCCCCATATTTAATACACAAAACAGTTTGCTGCTACGTTGGCAATTAAAAAGGTCCCTTAAATCCCTGTAAGAAAGGAAAATGCTCCCTCACACTTAGCGGGGGTGTCCTGCTGAAGAAGATAATCTGGTTAGGAACGACTGTAACCATTCTTGGAGAGAAAACAGGAATCTCCTTGAAAGACTTCCACGTCATTCTCAAAACTCCCCAAGTTTTAGCAACAAGGCTGCTACCCCCCTTCTTCATCGCAGGACTTGAGAGTCCTGCTTTAACACGAAGAAAAAGGAGAGGGCAACAGCAAAGGGAAAAGAAACCCCCCTCAGCTTCACGAGAACTATTAATTTTGATTTTCTGTGAATGAGTGTAAAAGAAATCAGGCAAATTACTCCTTTTTATTTCTTCGAACTGTGACTAGGCGGTGTAAATACTAAGGCCAGCTACTAGCAACAAACATGGACAAGAAAAAAGGAGTAATTTTCCCCGGGAGGGACGGCTGCTTTTCTAGTGGTACTTAGGAAGCCACTCTTGACCAGAAGCTCACCAGGGTATTTCTTGGCTGGCAAGGCTGCTGCAAAATGAACTGGAATAATGCTAAATGAGTGGGAATCCCTTTGGTTGCATTGCTAACAGAAGCTAAAAGAAAATTATCTATTTACACCTTCATGCAACATCCTCTCAAATCATCTGAGCACAAAGGTAATCAGCATTTGCCAGCGATTGCTGCATTGCATGGCTCATGGCAACCTCACGTTGGCCTCGTGGGTTATATCATACGCTTCAGAGAAAAAATAATTACCACCGCAAGCCTAAACAAGTCGAATAAATAGGAGATCTGACCAAGCGGCTGCAGTGCTGTCCGCATGTTTATGGAAACAGAATAATTGTTACCGCCATACCTCGAAGGCATATAAAAAGAGGACAAAAACGCACCGCGGTAATTTGATACAAGGCATTTCGTACACAAAGCAGAGCGATGGTGAGCGATTCAAGAAGCAAACACCTCTCGCCAGTAGACTGGCTGCAAACCACGCATCTGCCTATTTTGCTGATTTGCTGACTTCTTGAAAGAGCAGGCTCTCCAAAGCAAAAATTGTAATTGACTGGTGGGAAGCCAGCGTGAAAACTGGGACTTAACACTTACATTTCTGATGCACGTATGGCCCCAGAGATGAGAACACCCATCCCACAGCACTGAAGTGCTTGAGAGACAAGAATTAATGGGGAAACAATGTGAAGAAGTGGGTCAGATAAAAGATAAGCAGAGCATAGCACACATTTCACGTAGGCAGGGTAGGCACAGGACAGGGCAGGACATCCCAACTGCTTGGCTCCTTTCTAGCTCTGCCCTTCCAGCTCGCTTTGGGGTGGCAGAAAGCCCATCAGTTGTCTTCTCCATGGGCTAGCTTCCACATCCATAAAATGGGAACAGGGGTACCCAGCTCCTTTGTAAAACTCTCTGAGATTTATGGCTAAAATGTATTCTGTAAGGTTTTTACTATGCCATGCATATGTGACACACACGTAGTTTACAAAGGATTTTCTGGAATGAACTGTTCCTGCCGTTATTAATACACTCTATGCAGGGTGGGGAGCGACTAATTAGATTAAAGCCTTTCAGAAAAGGACCTGGTGAATACAGTGAATCATAAACAGAGTGTAAGCCACAGTATATCCTCCTCTTGAAAAGAAAAACCCCAACAAAAAGAAAAACCCCAAAGACCGCCCAGCCTGGAAAGCAGACAGGAGCGCAGGCTGCAAGACGCATGAAGTCATCTTTCCACTGCTGTCAACAGCGTGCGTGGCCCCAGCTGACAGAGAGAGGTGACGCGCCTCCACAAGTATGTAGGGCAATTTGAGTTTCTAGAGAAAGCCCAAGTGAGGCCACGTTGTACACCAGGGGAACGGGAAGAGTCCTCCAACCGGAGAGCCCCGCTGCTCCACGTTGCCAGGCTGGCTGTGGGTTGTGCCACCGAGGTGGCCAAGAGGATGCAGTTGAGATTAGCCAGCACGGTACTGCCACACAACTGATACGGAGGGCGTTTGGCCGCCCCGGCGCTGAACAGCCAGGGAACTGCCTGAAGCTACAGGTGTCAGCCCACCCAAGACAGCCCCTGTGGCTCTGGAGACCAAGCTGTGTGCTGGGCATGGCATGCTGTGACACCGAGGAGGAGGAACCCCAACAGGCAAGGCTACGAGCTCTTTCCCACCCCGCCACATCTCCCGCTTGGCGATATCACGGATCCCATTTCCAGCAGGTTAGTAGTGTGGCCTTTAAGGCTTTACAGGTAAAATGCTCTGGGTCAAAACACTTCCCTCCTCTTCTAGGAGACCTGCTGCCTAAAGCAGTGAAGAGAAGATGCGGTTCCCTCTCCTCTTCCCTTCTCCAGCTTGGTCCGTGCTTCGGTCTCCTCCCTCCCCTGCTCCCAGCAGCAATTCCTTGGGCTCAGCTGGAAGGGTTGTAAATAGAAGCGGGTCAGGACGTGCAAGCTATTCAATATTTGCACCAAAAGAGGTCAGGTGCCCAGGGAACCAAAAAGCCCATTTTCCTCCCGGACAAGAAGCATTAGCACTTTCTTAACAAGACTGCTCCCAGTTAAATTTAGCGACTTGGCACACACGTCGCACAAGGTCACGCTGGCTTTTTCAGAAGCCTATCTAGCTTTGAGATCATCGCACCTCATTTCTTTTTCGTATATTTGCGATAAACCAATTTGTCATTCATGCTTGAACATCTATCCTCTGAGTCATGTCTAGGCACAAGGGTTTTTTAAGACCGGCGTCTGGGGGCATGAACAAAAAGGCCATTAATGGCAGTGGAGGCTAGGGACAGTCAGAGGTTTAACTCACCCAGTTTATGAAAGTAATTTGTTTTCAGGTTATTGGTGATGATGGTGGATATCAGACTCACATTGCAAATATGAAGAAAGAACAAAAAAAATCAGAGACTCAAGAACCAGGCTAAAAACAAATGAATAACTGTGGAAAACATTACTGAAAAATATTATATATCCTCTTTCCTAGAATGGATAAACCCGTGAAAAAGAGGCCAGGTCTGGAGACTAGTTCTGCTACAGTCTCTTTTTCTCATTTCCCCATTGTTTCTTAATACTTCGTATTCACCAAGTGCAATATTAGATTATGACTGGCATTTCTCTTATGTGGCTGATATTAGAGAGGGGCCGAAGCAAGAGCCAGCTGGAAGGAAGAAGGGAAAACATTTCCCAAAATTTTTCATTAAAAAAGTATCTGCTATGAAATCCACATCTGGATTTTGCTGCTGAGACTTATCTCTGTCTTACTTATCTCAATTTCTCTATTATTTTTGCATACCTATTATTGAGTTTTTCTTATGCATATACCATTATGTATACTCGGGGTCCCAGATAATCTTGCAGCCAATAAAATCCTTTTCCATCTAAAATCAGATTATTGTCCCCAGTCATCTCCAGCCCTGCTCTGGGTATAATGCCTACCCAGTTTTCAAGTCATCAGTTAAGTCAGATACTACCTTATGCTCCGCTTGGGTCTTCTAAGTGGGATGATGCCTTTCCACATATCGTTAAGCAGATAAACCTGTTTCTTAGAGGTTGTGTCATTTTACTAACGAGGAAAAAGAAATAAAACATATTTGTATATAAGTTTACTAAAATATGCTTGTAGACAAATTTAGCTTATTTTCCCCCAAATTTTAAGATCTTTTGTTAGGTTACATAACCTAACACTTTAGAATGGAAGGTTTGAATGTTTACTCATACATATGAGAATAATATGTATACATATACACTTATATATAAACATATTATTTATATGGGCCTATGGATCTCAAATAAAATGAGCGAGTTTCAATTTTTAACAATATTACCAGTTATTTGTGGATTTTTCCCCCCTGAATTTTCCATGAGACGCGGTGATTGAAAACAACTGCACTACCAAGGTCTCCTTGTTAATGGATGTGTCAAAATCCCAGAGGTAAAAGTAGTGACTGCGGCTCCGCACATTGCACTGCATTTCTCATCCATTTCACGGCACAGAGCTGAAGTTATTTTTTAAGCCATATGGTTTCGCTATACTTGCAACCTACAGCTAACACTACACTTTTAAGTGCATGAGTAGGCATTTACATACACAGACAGAATACAAAACTCCAATCTCCTCAGTACTCATTTACATACATATCTTTGCACACATATGCAAGATTTATGTATAATGGATGCACTTAAGAAGCCCCTTCTGATCCTGGAGATATTGCCACCTCCAGTAATATGCTCCATGTTTGAGTGGAGGCAGGTATCTCTCCATTCCCTACTCCTTCCACATGGAAGGCATAAACTGGTCTATATAAGCATTACATATTTATAATATATGGCGCATTTATACCCAGAGAAGTACTCCCCATGCATCCATTTTGAGCAGCCGGTGCATAGATTGCTGCATACATCACTGGTGCAATCTCGTAAATCAGTCACCCCTAAATTGAATCTCCACTGCCACAAGCATATCTTGTATGAAGATGTTGTAACTCAGCAACAGTACAATAACCACCTCTCATGACCTACTAAAAATTGCATGCCCCCATCTGTGACCCCACTGCCTTAAAAAGTCGATGGCGCACAAAGTTGCTGTGTTCAGTCGTACACTCGTGTTTGGAGATGAGCCGCCAAGGTGTGACTGGTAGCTAACCAAACCTAGCACATGCTCAGACGGAACCAGCACCAGCATCTCCCTGGGTTATCTTCCATTACAGGAGGAACAAAACCCGTGGGCGCCTCCAGCCGCCTCAGCCGAGGAGGGGACTGCCCTCACCACCCACCGATGCGGCTGCTGCCTCCCTCCCCGCTCCCACTGCCTGACGGCTACGCACGGCGCTTGATGAAGAGAAAATGAAGCTTTGGAGACACTAAGGATCCCATCAGGAGAGAGCCAAGCCAGGGTCCTCAGCTGGTCCACATCACACACTGCCCAGTGCACTTTTATTTGTTCTACGAGAGCCAGGGACAAACGTAAAGATAAATAAATAATGAGAGCTGGGGAGATGCTACCTTTTATTCAGATTGTTCATTCACGAGGATAAAGTATTGTTGTCTCTATGGACCGGCTCAGCTCTCCTGAGTTATAGCAACACAACCAACAAGAAAAATTATGAGGGCACCCTTCCCAAGACTAAGTGCTAGGCAGACGGGGCATGGACAGGTTTGAGTTTGGTTGGGCATTTGTCTTCAGCAGGCCAGGGAGCACGGTCACGCTGCACCGATGCATACAGCAAATATATCCTGGGGAGGAGAATTACAAGGCTGTAAAACACATCGTGGGGTCCAGCTGCCATCGCATAAACCAGGAGAATGGAGCTCAAAGGGTTTGCGATGCCAAAGGAAAGTTGTGAAGTGTTTACCGTCAGGTTCAATGCCACTCTCATTTCTCTTTTGTACAGTCCTGTTAGTCAGATGCTGCAACACAGGCCATTTTTACATTTCATGGCTTGTGTGAATGGGTTACTTTTTTTTGTCACCTTTTCCTGAACTACATCGACAAGAATTTCAGCGTTAATTCCCACCCATTACCTGATCTGCAGATGGTTATGCACATAAATATTTGTGCGTGCCAATCACGTTGATTGAAAGGAATTATTCAGATATATAAAGATGAGCAGAAAGGTAACAACGAACAGGATAACAGCAAATAACAAAAGACATACCCTGTTCACTATTTTTAAAAAAATAAATACATGATAAAACATACAGTGTGAGAAACATGGTTATTATCAATAAAGCATGATGCGGCACGATGTTTTATTTTTTACTGTTACTTACCTGACTTAATTGAGGGAATAAGTTAATTAAATGAGCGTCACACACAAAAAAATCTAAAAAACTCAATATACTGGTGTTCATATTTTGCCTCCAATGTCATCCACAAAGCTACTGCCCTGCGAGTCCTCCTCGAACACCTTGAGACTAATTTGTCTATAAAGCCAAGGAGACTTATTTTCCCCAGGAGAAAGAGTGATTTCATTCTGGAAGCAATGATGTGCTACACAAGCAAGCCCAGGACCGGGCGATGGGGAAGCTGTGTGTGCGGATGTGGGGCGGGAGCGGGGATGCTGCGGAGGTCGAGGAGATGGGGCGGCCACCGCTGCCCCCCTCCGAACGCCTAATCCCCAGCAAGACACAACGGGAGACCGGTGTCAGCAGACAACCCGCATCGCTTGACAGGCGTGCCAGCATTTCAGACAATTACTCCCCAGCGCCTAGAGCCTAGCAACAGAATCTGGGCCAGAAAACATATTTATTGTGTTTTTAAAACATGCACGGATGCGAGGAGACACTGCGAAGAGAGACGGGGGAGAGGTTTTCCTTCTTCCACCCATCGCTCCCAAAATAACGTGAAGAGCTGAAGAACTGCAAGAATGCGGAGGGAGGAAGCGGTGCTGCTGGCAAGCCCCGCTGGCACGGCGTACGGGCAGCGTACGGGCAGCATACGGGCAGCTGCCTGCCTCAGCCCAGCACAGCCCTGCGGGGCCAAAGCCCCCGCGCAGCCCGGGATGTACTCGCCCGGGGTGGGTGAGTGGGTAAATCCTGTTTAGGGAAGCAACCTTTTCCATGCCCAGCATGGGGCTCAGAAATTAGGCGCTTTTTTTTTTTTTTTTTTGGAAAGGAGTAATTCTAGCTGACTCCATGGGAGTGATTCCTGTTACAAATGAAAGGCTGAGGAAGGAGGGAAAAGGCTTAACATGTATATTAAATTTAAATACAGACATTTGACATTTGGAAAAAATTAATCTGCAGTATTTAACTGCAGAGCTGTACAAATTGGTGCTTTCTGTTTACATAGGAGGCTTATGCAGTCAATTCTCATAGTTCAGTGGATATTGTATTTTAGCTTTTAATGCTATTAAGCTTGTTTTTCTGTGACAGAGTAGAGAGGTCCAGGGAGCACAGTGTAGATTACACTCAGAGCAGATATCCTACGAACACGCCTGGAATGGTTTAAGGAACTCTTAAATTGACAGCCAGGACACAATAGCTTTCGCGGAGAAAGGGCTGGAAGGGAAAAAAAGGAAACAAAAAAGGTCATTTTAAGAACATTTTTGTGCTTCCCAGATGTTGAGCTGTTGCAGAGCTGTTGGCTAAACTGGGGTTGCCTCACATGCAAAGGAGTCCGGGAGCCGCATGCCCCCTCGTCCCACCGGCCCCTCGCCGGCCCCCGCACCAGCAGGACACAGCCCAGGCAGGGGACAGATCCTGCGCTGGCCCTGCTGGAGCCCAGCCCCACTGGCAGGAGTGAGCAGCCTCCGTCCGCTGCTCAGGATTAAAAAAGAAAGAAGGAAAAGTGGTCTCTCCCAACAAACAAGAAACGAAACCCAATTTCACCCTCCTCGCTCTGTAACCGAAGGCGGATTATCTGCGCGCCGGCGGAAACAGAAAGGCAGCTGCACGCCCCGCACCTCCCAAACAAGAGTGCGGGTGTCATTTATCGCCGGGCCTGCACGATGATCAATCATGCCCTGTTTCGGCTGCTCACAAATTTACCTCTGTAGATAACGTATTGTGTAAGAGAGAGAGGGAGGGAGGGAAGGAGAGGGAAAGAAAGCAAGACAACGACGACGCCACTTATCCCCAAGGCAATCTTAACAGCTTTTGGCAATCTGATACAAATTGGATTTTAAAACCTCAACGAGCATCTAACAAAATTTGAGATGGCAACATATAAGGGTATTAAAGTGCCAAAGAATCATGTCCCTTCTCCTTTTCTTTATGTAAATAAAAGTTGGAAAGCCAGTATCTAAAAAACCCAAACTTGTCCCGTGAAACACTCATTTTGAGGAGGTGCTCTGTAATATGCTGCAAACAACCGGGCTTGCACGGTACTGATGTCAGGTTGTCAGATGCACAAATCTCCACCATCAGTCAGGCTGATTAATATTTGAATAAAGCCCCTATCTCTACGTACACAGGAAAATATGTGCAAATGAGATACAGCAACGTAAAGGAGATTAAGAATCCAGTACAACATGAGATTAAAGATATTGCTTCTGCCTGGGGTCTGAGGTCAACATCACTCGCTCTTCCTGAGACGCAAAAGCCTCTCTCTTGACTGTAGCCACAAGGGCCCTCCAAGGCTTTTTGGTTGACTTCAGTTGCAGGAGATAACACAGGTCCCTTGGTCTGGTGGCCGGTGCCTTTGGATTTCTTTGGGCTTGGATCCAATGCAAGCCAAATATCAGATGGAGATGAGATGCTCAAGTACCCTCCTGCTGGTAAATGCAAGGTCTGGAGGAAGATGCCGAGAAGCCTGCGGCAGGGCTGCACGCCCCAGCGCCCAGGCGGGGAGACCGCGCCGGTCAGCGGTGCTTGCGGGGTAGGGGGACACACGCTTCAGACCCGGCACCTCCATAACGTGGCTTCACGGTCTCAAAGTAGATGGGGCTCTCGTCTCCAAGAGCACACGTGGTGCTTGCTCACGGCTGCCTGCGAAACGCTGAGAGGCTGCCAGCCCATGTGCCAGCCCTGCATGTGCCAGCTCCGCTACAGGTGGCGTCAAAGCGAGACACCCCAAAATGGCCTGGAGCCATCCAGCAGCCAACAGCTGGCACCAGCCCTGGGTCACTGGCAAGCCCCATGTCTGCCAGGAAAGTGCTTCTGTTGATTGACCTTTCTAATCCTGCTGCATCTCACGGACACCACAGCGGATTGAGCCAAAGTGCTAAAGTTATGCTTGGGAGTCCCGGTTCCTCGAAAGCCTTATCCCTCTGACACAGCTCATCATCCAAAAAAGAGATTTTCTCAGTCAGCTAGATCCACTCTGAGTGCCTCCCTCTGAAAGAAGGCCAAGAGCGGGGATTCAGAGGAGACGAGGCCAAATACCCTGCCCTCCATGCCAAAAACCATCAGCTACTGGTTTTAGGTGCCATTGCCAGCCGTTCTCAGGACAAGAGCTGAGGCTCATCAGCCCGGACGAGCGGATCTGGACAGGCAGCCACGGCAGCCAGGAGCAGCTCGGTGGCACAGAACCAGCCCCGTGGAGAGCCACAGCAAAGCCCGGGGTGGGGACGGCAGTGGTACTCTGGCCCCTTCCCCTTCCCTCCCTGCCTCTTCAGGCAAAGCGCAGGCATGCCTGCTTCTAACAGAAAGGGTCTTAACAAAAAAAAAAAAAAAATCCAGACAGCTCTGCTTTTCTGATGCTTTGTTAATGACACGCTGGCCTCCCGTCAATACAATAAGATCCAAAGGAGGATACAAAGGTCACGTTGGGCGAACACAGCTCCCCCGACTTCAAAGAGAAATGCAAAAACACTGGCAGATTATGGCTTAAGATTGCCTGTAGGTTTCCCGGTGACACATACCGCTCTCGTCCCAGCGTGGATCTGGCCCCTGCACACGAGTCAGCGCCGCAGCTCTGCTCCGCAGCTCCCTTGTGCCACTCTTCCAACGCTCCATAAAGATATATGGGGTTTTTTCTTCTGTGGATTTTTTTTTTTTTTTTTAAATTTAATTGCTTTCACTTATATGCTGGACATCTGACATGCAAGAACCTTTCTAGGCCAAGGAGGAACCATCACGCCTGCTTCCTGACATGAACAAGCTCATCTAAAAGAAAAAATACACTTGAGGCAGGGCATCCTGTGCTGAAAGGCTGAGGCATGGCAATTGCTTCCTCCCTGAAAAAAAGCAGTGAAGATTAAAACCACTCTGACACCGAACCGTCTGACAAGGACCCTGTTTGCTCCAGCACACGAACAATCAGACGCACGTGCGTTCGTGCCTACCGCAGCTGCAAACCGTGCTGCAGCCACGCTTGGCGAATAAAGAGCAATCAAAACCAGGTCATTATCAGCATGGATAATGGCCGCATATAGCTAATCATACAGAAAAAGTCAATTTTCAATTATTTTGCATGCAAATTATTCATCATGCTCCATTCCAGTGCCTTTTCTTCCACGCAACTTTGACGAGTAATGGATGCAAAGCAAAATTTTGAAAGCAATGAAAACGTCTGGCAGGTCACCTCAATCCCATTAACTTCAGTGACACCTAAGTCAATTCCATCACATCTAAATACACCTAAAACACCCTTTTTGTAGTCCTAAAACTGTACTTAAAGTGGAAGTACAGTCCCACAGTCTGAACACAGGCTGTCAGTCCTAAACTGGCCCTGATGGCAACTCTGCAGCGGGGCTTCAGCAATTCCCTTCCCTTCCCTGCCTGTAATTTTTGCCTGTGTGCAGAGGATAATAATAACAGGGTTTTATCAGGCATAAAGGGGTTCTGTTGGGATTAACATTTAAGAAGCACAGCGCGATCTAAGTGTTACGTTTGATTAGGAGCAAGGCTGAAACTCTGACATGGAGAATATCTAAGAAAATGAGGATGTATAAAAATCACCATATGAAAAGCAGCTGTGTAACAGAGGAGCCGTTCCACCCGGCCCTGCAGGACCATCCCAATTGGAATCCTTCAAGCTAAGATTTGGCAATTCTACATAAGATTTTCTCCTCCTCGCTATCTCTCTCTCTTTTTTTTTTTTTTTTTCCATGTGATTAACAGCTTTATTAATTTAACAGCTCCTTACTTAAGAGGATTCCACCAGCTTACTGGTAGGATTCTGGATAGACAGCGCAGACTGTACTGTATACAGGAAGGCAATAAAAGCTCATCCCAATGTAACAACTTCACACAGTACTTAATATAATCGAAGGCACACAATAAAAGTATTCTTCCTAAACTAATCAAACCATTAAAACGTCAGCCTCAGTCGAGATGCATGATGTATTGCATTCAACTGGCGTGGAGTCAATTCGAATGGCATCTCCCTGAATCTCCCTGATTTATTGAGCCTGACCACCGTGCTCCCCCCCCCGGACCCCTCCTCAGTTTTCAGCGCTGCCTGCCCATGGAGCGCCCGAGCGAGCGGATACCCTGGCGCACAGCCAGGCACCAGAGCACAAAGCAGAGGCTTCTCAAACCCTTCCCCTGTGGGGCACTCGTGAACACTAATAATAATAGTTGCAAAAAGAAGAAAAAAATGAAAAAAAAAAAAAAATCCACCTCGGGATGCAGCACGCTCCGGTGTGCAGCATTCACTCTGAGCCAACCGGTCAACAAATCAACCCATAAATAAACACAAAAAAAACCTAAAGGAAAAAAGCCCATCTATAACGCGGGGCGAAGCGGGAAGGGGCCGGGGTGTGCTAGCGAAGCGGCGCATACCACAAGTCGGCTACAGAGCGATTACTCAGCAAGCAGGAAGCCGGTGTCATGGTCTGACTCACATTTCTGAAGTCACTCTGTGATGACTACAGTATCCACAGCCAGAGATGGCTCAGATTGCTCCTAAAGAGGTAATGCCAAAACTATGAACAGCTAGTTTACAAGTTCATGGGAATTGTGTGACTTTTTTTTTTTTAACTTGAAAAACATTCAGTCTAACTCAGACAGCAACCTTCCTACCCCCTCTGAAAAATGCTCGGCTCTTCCAGAGCCAGCTCCAGGGACTCTACACCCAACGCCATGCTGAGGTTGGTTGCTACAGGCTCTGTAGCTTTTCTTCGTAATTGCATTCACACAATACAAAGCTTTTGTATTTTCTTCAAAGCAAGGATGTCATAAAACCTTTATGATTTTTTTTTTAGTATTAATGACATTTTTAAACAGAAGAAAGCAGTTCCTCTTCCCTCCATTACACTTTTTTCTGCAAAGTCGTATTACCTTCTAGCACAAGCAGTAACCCTGGCACAAGACAAGGCACCCGATAGCCCAGCCCCTGCCCCTATGTCCCCCCAGCTCCTCCTCACCCCTCGGGCAAGGCTTGCCCAGGGAGGCTGTGTGTGCAGGCAGGGCTGGTCTCACCCTCTGCCTACGACAGCCCATTAATTTAGCCATCCTCCCCTAACATGCAATTAATCCACAGCTCTCCTCCATCCTGGTTTCAACATAGGGGGTACAACTGTTGTGCTTGCAAGAGCCTTCTCCCCACTTTCTAGCACTAAGAAGGAGTGAAGCTGAAGGGTGGGCTTGCCCGGTGGCTCAGCTTCCCGCTCCCGCCTGCCGGAGGACTCGGCTGGCTCCCGCTCTCCCTTGGGCCGCAGCCCCACGTGCAATATTGCATCTGGCTGGGAGTGCGGAGCCGCTCACACGGTCCAGGGAGGTCCCTTCTGGACCGCAGAGGATGTCAGCCATCGCGCCAAGAAGAAAACTCCCAAACTTCCCATTCCCCGGAGAAGCTGTGGGGAGGAAACAGCAAGCACTTCTTTGACCATCAAACACGGAGGAAGGGAGCCAACAGCGCAGAGTAGCATCTTCTCAGTGCATACCAGAGAGGGCAGCTCACGCCAGCAGTCTCCCATGGCCCGCGCATCTCTGTTTCACCCCTTTTTGGGGGTCTGGTCTATCACCTTCCCCATCAGCTTTTCTCTGTACTTGCAGTCTGAGTCTCAGCATCACGGTACTCCCTTACCTCCAGGGTGTACATCCTCACTCCAATCCCCTTAGCCCCCCCGATGCACCCGCTGGCGAGATATCCTGGACTGGTTCATTGTCCCCCTGCAGAAACTTTTTATTTCCCCCATTGCAAAACATTTCGATGGCAATGCTCTTGCAACCAGAGTGTCCAGCCTCAGAGCAAACCACTTTTATTCTGGCGACAGTGACCCTTCCTGCCCCCACTGCCCCCGAATGCTCAGTCTTCTGCAGGAAGCCCCAAAACAGGCTCTGCATACAGCAGCCACGTCCAATTCTCCTCCAGATTTTACTGTTTCCTTCTTGGGATAGCACTGGCCCTTAATGATATTTTCTTTGTCCTTCCCACTCTTCCAGCATTACTCACACGTAAACTGAAGGACACCTACAACCTCCACCACACGAGCATCCTGCAGTCCTCGTAAGATTTTCCTCCTATCAGTTTTAACCACAATGATCTCTTACTCATGAGGAAGTGTGAATTTATAAAGAATATACCAGAACGTCTCTCTGGGGTATAATTCTGCTTATTAATTAGCTTAGAATCAGAAATAGCACCAATGAGGTTCAAATGAAAGATACCCCACACACCCTGTCCTATAACGGGAAATCCTCCCCTGGCTGATGGCTGGAGATATTGCTGAAGTCAGATAAGATGGTATCACTCTCTTCCGCTCCTCTTGGTAGGAACTGACGTAAAGATGTGAGCCAGGGAGCCTTTTCCCATGCGCAGCAGCACAAATATGCTACATACTCTGAAGATGCTTACTGAAGGTGCTTATGGGCTAAACTATTTATCTAATTGCAAGCAGAAAGGCCTCAGGGGATGCTCCCCCTGCCCCCTGTTATCCCCAGGGAAAACCTTCCTTTTCCGTCCTCTTCCTTAGTTGAAAAGATACACAGAGTGGAAGCTGCCAGATTGGAAAACACAAGGGAAACACAAGGCATAAAATAGGATAGCACATAAGACCAACAAATGGGAGAAAGAAAACACACTTCTTCCATGGTGTGGTGTGATCTTGGCCAAATAAGCATAGCAGGATCTGAGCAGGTTCATAACCTGCTTCAGTAAACAACAGACTTTGCTCCAGAAGAGAAAATGTCCCTAATAATTAACCTTCAAGTTGCTCGGTGGGATTTTCTGATGATCCCTTGCTGCCATTTGGCATCTCTGCATGGGACTGTCTGGGCCTGACTCACATCTCATTATACACTGTTTCTTTACACCACTATAATTTAATCAACTCCAATAAACTTACTCATGATTTACATCACCCCCAGCAAGAGAAGAGTTGAGCCCTCCATCAGTTCCTCATTCTTAACCAAAGCTTATTTTTTAATTTGGCTAAATTGTGTTGAACACAGTTTCCCTGTGAGAAACCTAGACATAGGGAAAGCTAACGCAAAGATTATATTTTTTTATTCTAGGGGAAGAAACAGGTTGATTAAAGACATTTATAGGATGTTCTCTGAAATATGGACGCTGCCAACACTGCACAAGACAGACATGCACAAATCCCTGAGAGAAGTTATCTACATACACGAACAAAACCCTGCATTTCCACACCTACAGAGCCAGTGCAACTTCAAACTCTTCTGTGCTTTTTATGGTACAATGTGACCTTAAATATCCCATTCCCCTTTATTTTTAACCCAGGATTCAAATAAATTTGCTTTTCTCCTTCTTGTACTTAATGCTCTTTAAAAAAAAAAAAAAACTAAAAAAAAAAGAGAATATAAAAGAAAGCGCTGACCTTTCTGCAGCGTAAGGGAGAACAGCAGGAATGCCACGACAGCACTAGCAGGCAGAGATGCTCTGCCCGCTCCACGACATCTCTGCACCCCCTGCGGTAATGTCCCCCCCCAGCCAGGCAGGACCCTTCCCTAAATGCCATTCCCCATCCCAGATTTCCCCGGGAAGGGTCCGGCGGAGCGCACGCCCAGCCGGGGGCCCGCCAGCAGCAGGCTCTGCAGACCCAGCAGCATGTCCTACGCCTGAAGCTGGCCCAGCAGGGACTCTGTGCCTCCGGCCCCTCCAGAGCACAGCTCTTCCTACCCGGGGAGGATTAAAATTCTAAAGACTGCCAAGTATTCAGAAAAACATGCATTCAACCTCCAGAAGACCAGGTGCTCATTTCTGCTACAAACCTGCCCTGACCTCCGAGAAGACGGCTACTGAGCAGTGCTGCCACGTGGGCCCCAGCGCCGGCTTCATGCGAGGGGCAGGCACCCGCCCTGAATTAGATTTAAACTCAGTTTTGTGGCCATCAGACTTGAACTTAGACCGAGAGACAGGGAATAAGCGCCCTGATTTTCTCGCTGGCTCAGTTGTTTATGCATTTTCTGCCTCGTGTCTCCAAAAAGAGTAACCAACTTCAAGTGCACTTGCACGGGCATTATGAATAGGAATAACGCCCTAAGCAGCTGCTAGTCATTCAATTCTTCGAGGATTATGAGACTCACTTCAGTGATCTCTGCTTTAACCTACCCATACAAACCAGCTGTGCGTTAGCCCTACCCATTTATGGTCACTGACACTTCTCGGGTAGTGTTTAGATCTAAACCCAGGTTGTATAAACAGCACAAGGCAGGCTGCATTGTGATTTCTTCAATGCCCACAAGCCCTGGCTTCTTTCTTTTTTAATTTAAAAAAAGGCCCTCCATTATTTGGTCCTTATTTGCCTTTCAAATAAGAATGCAAGGCGCTTTAAACAAGGCGATCTGCACTGGAAAAGATTAAGAGGGACAATTTCAAAAGCACAAAGGCCACTTATGCACCCAAGACCCACGGCAAGGGGACAGTGGCAGGGAGAGGATGAAACCAGGAAAATTCAGGAGCTGAACTTGTGCCTCGGAGCCTCCGCCGCTGGTCCTGCCTCCCTCCAGCTCGGCCACTGCTCCCCTCCATTGCGTCTGCTGAAACAGCACCTGAGAGCTGGCTGATGCGGGTGCTGCAGCCCGTGTTCAAACCCATGGTGAATGCCTACACGCGCCACTGTCCTCCGGTGGCAGAGCCCGATCCACCGCCGGAAACCTTCCAGAGGTTCCTCTTTAGCTCGAGAAACAGAAACCAGTAGTTGGTAGCTGAAAACGTTGGATTCCCTAGATATTTTGGTAATGACGTTCCCAACAGTTTATCCTCTAGTCTATTCTGAAGCTCAACAATGTTCTTCAGAAGTCTCAGCTAAACAAATGTTTAAGGGCATGACGTGCTTCCATACTGGGACAGTGAACGTTGCCATTTATTTTTGGCTCCTTGGTTTTTACTTAAGATTCCCTTCTTCTGCCCTATCGGTTTATGGTGTTCCAGCCCAGAAGTGTCTCCTTCTCAGGAAGGTTGGATGTGAAGTGCTCTTAAGTTTTCTCTACTATAGTCTGACATGCAAGCATTAAACAAAGACAAAAAGGTAAAAAAACCCAAAACAAAAAAACTCTGGAACGCACAAAAAGCTCTATTAAAAAAAAAAAAAAAAAAAGAAAAACAACCTGAAAAATGGTGTCAGGTGCATGTTTCTGAAAGCCACAGGGGGCTGAAGGGGCATGAAACCGCAAACCTTATAAAGTGACTCCCAGGCTCTTGCAGCTAACTGCAGGCACTTGCTGCAAGCCTAAAGGAGGGGGAGGAATTCACGTCCTGCTCTGCTTGGACAGAGCGAGCCAGCAATAACTTTATAGCAAAGAATGCAGCCTCATCTTACACTCCTCAGGAAAAAAAAAAAAAAACCACAACCAAACCAAACCAAAACAGAACATGCCTAAAATGCTTCTGCTGCTGTCTAGACTTAGGCAGCCGATGGGATTAATCAGCTCCTTTTGCCCAAGCTGAGAACCGTCGGGGCCAGCCAAGCGATGCCGGTGGTGGAGGGGGATGCGGAGCCCGTGGCTCTGTGGTCCCCGCAGGGGCAAAGAGCCCCATTCCAAACAGCGAGCGGTGTTGTGCAGCTCCATGTCCGCTCTCAGAGGACACCCGGCAGGCCTGCCTTCCCCACTGCTGCAACTCTTTCCTTGGCATAAACTCCAGCAGTGCTGCTTTGGTACAAAAAAAGACAAAACTGGCATTAAGAGAAGCAAGCCGGCCATCCCTCCTGGCGGGGTCCATGCACGTCACTTGATCAAGGCAAATCCTCCCCCTTCCACGTAGTCTTCCGAGCTGCTGGCTTCTTCTCCAGCTTAAGCAGCAGGGACAGGCTGGCCATTTCCATGCTGACCCCAAGCGGATTCCCACCCAGGGCCTAAAGCATCCCAGCCGGTTTAAGGCGCTTAACCGCGTTTCCATTGAAATGTGTTTCGTTATAATTGCAAAGCGGTCTCAGTAAGATAAGGCTATTCGGATTAGACTACCAAAGTGATCTGATCCATTTAACCAGCTATTAGTAATAGCTTTTCTCAATGCGAGGCCAGAAAGCAGCCAGGCCAGCCCAGGGCAGAGCAGCCTCTTCATGGCACCTCACCATCCACAGCACCAGCCCCAAAATGTCTCGTTCCCTGCAGATGCTTGTTCCCTTCCAGCACGGCAGACTGAGTGGTGAGAGCTCATCGGGGCAGAAAGAGGAGATGCACACACATGAAGAAAAGCCCTTACTGTAGAATCTTCCCAGTAACTTATTCAAAAGGTATCAAGAGCTCTTGAGCTTGTTTTAAGATCTGGGAAGCGGTGGGTGAGGAGGAGGGTTGGTGAAGCTCAGCAGCATATTACAAAGCAGCTGTATTAAAGTCTCTTGGAGGGGTGTCTGGGGATTTTTTATGATTTTACAACAATCCCTTGTAAATAGAAAACCTCAGAATGATTCAGACATATCTGACTTACAAAATTGTGTTAGCTTCAGCCTATCAAGGAAATTTCTGTTCAGGAAAACATCTGTGTTGATTTTAGGTATCAGTGAAACTGAACGTGTTCTCTAAGTAGCAGCACTCCAGTAACAAAAAACACAAAAAAGGGCAAAAAAAGCTCCTGTCACCTTGTACCGGATCTGGATCTCAGTAGCACCGATGCAAATGTAGAGGAAACAACTGCTGACTTCAAAGGGAACACCACACCAGGTTTACACTGGGCTCAGAGATCAGCACCTGCCCTCTTAACTCCATCCCCACAGGCAAGCAAAACTCGAAAGAAAAAAAGAAAGGGGGAAGCTCCAGTCCCAGGGTGGCTGAGCCGTCTGCCAGCGGTGCGACTGCAGGCGGACAGGACACCGAGCAGCACAGCTACAACACCACCACGAAATGGCCGAGCTCGCGGTCCCCACCACCGCCCCTTCTCCTGACGCCTGTACTCCGCTGCACCCGAATTATCAGTTCCCGCACACCATAAACTGTAAGCATGGCACACCAGACATTTCAGATCCAGTCCAACCCTCCTGCCAGTCGGTAAATGTCCACCATGAAACTACACCATTCAATTAAATAAATAACCTGATGGAAGTATCTAAGAGACTGTCATGCACATTCAGTCAGAGCAGCAGAGGAACTTGAAAGGCTGATATTCCTGATTGTCTGGTGCTCAGGCTAATGTTCCCCAACTTTTTGCTCATTAAGAATTGGCTGTTCCCAGCAAAAAGTCCTTTTATAGATAGGTACAATTCAAACACCACAAATGCCAGGCAGTAAAGAGAACGTTAGAGAGTTTCAGGAGTATGGCGTATTGAAGACTCAAAGTTAATTTTTGCTATCACACATATCAAAAGGATAATAGCCGCTCCTTACGCAGTGCTAGTGGGGAGGGAAACAAAAGGGGACCTCCACAGAAGGGCCGGGCTCCCCACCAGGCTCAGTAGAAGCCATCTCCAAGTTCACGTGCTGAGAAGCCAATCTGAGTGTAGCTAAAACTGTGACTTGAATCTGAAATGAAAAAAATTTAATTAAAATGGTCTCTCTCAGCTGGCAGCTGTAGACAGCCACCTTCCTGATGTGACAACCCCTCTGACAGCCACAGTCCAGAAGCCAAGAGCAAGACGGAGGAGAGCAGTATATAAAAGTAATAGTAATTATATAATCCTCTCTGTGTAAGAAAAAGCTTTTTGTGATCAAAAATTAATCCTGGAAGAGGGGAGGGTTGTTATATCCATGCGCTAAACAAAGAGGTCAGAGATCTGACTCTGATCTCAGCTACACTGAGATAAACCAAGATCACTTCTGGAGATTACGGTCAAGTCAGGCCCAGTTCACAGCAGAAATGTGATAACACACCCAGCGGTCTGCACAAGGGATACATAGGGATCCTGAACCGGGAGTTTCTGGCACCAGTATTTAGTACATTAGATGACGCTGCATCCCTGCTTTATGCAGCAACAGAGGCATTTACCGCTTTGGATGGCACATCTCCTGTTGGGGACCTGGATGTTATGAGTATGGGGATGGAAATATTTCTGACTGCCCCCCCCCGAAGGATGAGCCACGCCTGGACGCCAGCTGCACGCGACATTTCCCCAGGCGAGGCCAGCAGCGGCGGTGGCACGGCAAACCCATGCTGACCGAGCTGAGCTGAGCTCAGGCTCCCCCAAGGGCCCAGACCATCACATACAGAGGACATGGGCTGCATCGTAAGACCTCCAAGCTGTGAACAAGCTCAATCCTCTGCCCTCTTCCCCTTCTCCTCCTCATATAGCAGTTACCAAGCACTTTCTACATGCTGCTTTCATCACTTAAGCTATCATATGGAGCTTTTTCCATGCGTTGCAGTTTACAACAGCAGCCAAAGTGACTTTGGACTATTTGCATATTGATTTATAATTAAAAGCAGAAAAAAATATTCCCGATGGGGTAATTGTAAATTCCAGCAATCTTTTTCCCCCTGTAAATTTAACAGGTAATGCTATAAATCCTCATTTCCTTTTACACTGATGAACAACAACAGATCCTTGCTCTGTGAAACAGGAGTGTCTGGAAATCAATTAATTTTCTGGCCACGTCCCCCCAAAATAAGCATGGGGGCTGGCAGCAGAAGCTGCAACGCCTCTCTTCTGCATCAGCAACCCAGTGAAAAGCTTCCCTGAGCCTGACGGCCACCGGCACACAACGTAGAGCCCAAGGAGCTATGCATCATGTCTGGCTGGTTGTGGATCTCCAGCCAGGCTGACACTTTTACAGCTAGGTCAGCCCAGGAGCTCAAAGGGCAGGGGGAGAGCGGGCAGCGTTCAAAGTGAGCCCCCAGTGAGCCTCAAACTCCTTCCTCCAGATGCAAAGTTGCCTCCAAGATGTAAACAGAAGGAATTGCTATCCTGTCTGGCTTGGCTGGTGATTTAGACACGTTGTTTGACTTCAGAGCATTGCAAAGGCAATTGTCTGGCAACAGGTAAATCTTACCCACCATGGGAAAGTCCGAAAACCTGAAAAGGAGGGGGTTCAATGTCTGCTGGCACTTGTTAATAACACGAGGGTGCTTTAAAATTCCTGACTTAACTACTCTCTTCTTGTGTTTGCATCAGAACCTCTGCAAAGACAGACACTAATTAGCTTTGACTAATTCATGAAGAAAAAAGCTAATTAGCAACCCTCCAAACTTTGGATGACCTCTCTTCTCGATCCTTGCTGTTGCAGCCCATGAGCACCCATCAATTCTTTCCTCGGTGCAAACAGAAAGGATGAAGGGTAACAAAAGGGTGAATCGCAATGGCAACTAAGGGTCAAAACACAAGCTTCATCTGGTAGCCCTCCACCACCGGCAAAAAAAGGGAAGGAATGGTTGAAGATACAGGAACTAAGGTACTAAATACCTGGGAACTGGCTCCTGCCCCATCCCCTCCACCCCGAGACCGGCAAACCTTTCGCACCATACCCCATTTCTGGCAAAGGCTCCGCCAAGCCCATGAAGGACTCCACCACCCGCCAACGGTTGTGTGTCTCTCTGTGTCCTCTTACATCTTCCTAATCCTTGGGCTTACCCCCCTGCCTCAAGCAGGTAGAGAAAAAGGAATCAAGACCGGATTAAGCAAAAGCCCAAACTCAAGATCTCCTGCCTTCCTCCTGCTCTGTAAAGCAGGTTCCTTTTTGGTGGGACCTCAGGAAGAGCGCTCCCTGGCCTGATGGCCATGTGAGGTTTGTATTTTGAGAATTCAGCGGTTTGAGAGCAGCACCTACGAGCAGCACAAACATTCTCGTTACAAATTTAGCATAGAAATGAAACGTTTACCTTGGCATGAAAGCCTGAGCTATTCTTTCCTAAAATTTTCCCAGTAAAAGGAATTTATTTGCATTACAGGACGTTTGAAGAGCTTATATTGGCCAGTAACACTGACACTGTGGGATCAGATGGTGCAAACCGAAGGCTCGCCATCCATTTGGTGGATTTCAAAACATTTGGACTTGAATCAGCACATCCCACCCCAATTTTTCCCCTTCCCAATAAAATGGTTTTAGCAATGCACTTTAACTCCCCATTTCCTGGCTGAATTAAAAAACAAAGTTACTGAGAAATGTGTATGTTTGTAAAGCTTCAGCTTCATGATTCCCAGTTAAAATAAATTTGAAGACATGATTAACATTGAATGCATTGATCTATCAATTTATCCAGTAACATGATGTTTTAATATACCCAGGACAAATGGTAATTCATGTGCAAACATATTTGAATTGAAAAATGAAAGTCAACCATGAATTATTCCACTATCCATCATATTTACAAAAGCTGCTATGGCCATTTCGGGCTTGCTAAATCATAACAGCGTCCCTAGAAATACTAAGCAATATATCTTATAGTTCCTTCCATCTTCTTGTGGCTTTTTTTTTTACTTTTTTTTTTTTTTAAATGTGCTCTCTCAATTTACCTTTCATGTCTTTAAAATTGTATGTTTGATATTTGTTTCCCCTGTTATTCCTAAGAATACAGTTAAAATTACCACCGCTGAAAAAGAAAAATAATTTTCTCTTTTTCACCCTGTTTATTTTGTGCATTCTCAGCTTCTCTGCTTCTTCTGAATATCTGGCAGTTTCTTTGTTGTCTGTGTGTTGTCTTTCACATAGCAACAGAAGAAAGAGCAAGGATAAAGGGGGAAAAAACCTTCACACGGGAAAATATGAGCTACTCTTGAATCTAAAGAACTTGGTACACTCAGAAGAGCTAATTAACAAACTAAATAATATACTTTGGAAGCAAATGCTGACGCACAAATGCAAAACAAGGAATGAGAAGCTGAGGGTCATGGCGAATCACAACATAAACATGAGTCAACAAAATAATGCTGTTACAAAAAACCCCAAATCTTGATTTTTAGGAAGAGGAGTGGCATACATAAGCAATGGGAGATAATTGCCCTATTTATTCAGCCCTTGTGAGACCTCAGCCACATTCCTGTGTCCAGGCTCAGACAATGCATTCTACAACAAATACAGCAGCAGACAAATTTAAAACAGCCCAGCTGCTGAATAGAGGAACAAAAGTCAGAAGAGACTTAAGAAATTTAACCAATGGCTTAAAGATGATAGAATAAGACGTACGAAGTCTAAAATAAGAGAGGATTACAAAGTAAAAACATAAGTAGTAAAGCTGAATAAAAACTGAATTTAGAATATAAAAAATAAATACGAAGATGACTACGTCCAATGGCAGATGGACAAAAAAATCTCAAATGGCAACAAAATGCATTTTCGTTGGGTACCAAGGGAAAAATAATTCAATATTAAGGGTAGCAAAACACTGGAACAAGGCTTCCTAAATCTGCTGTGATATTAACTTCATGGAAGTTGTCAACAGCAGCTTAAACAAAAGAGATCAGGGCAAGACTTTGTCTTGTTCCAGTGCCAGAAACTGGATCATTTCTTGCAAACGTGTGTCACAAATTGCTTCAGGATTCTTATGAAAATGGAATCCTGCTCCATGCCTGAGGCTGAGGATGGAACTGTAATATGGGTAGCAACAACCTAGGACAGAACGAACAAAGGAACAAACAGACAGAAATGAATCACAGCCATCCAGCACCTCTTCAGATCACGGGGAGGATGATAGTTTGACAAGAGACACTCACTGCATCTGCATTTCACTGACATTACTCTGTGCCAAAATCGTTGATGATCATTTTCACACTGCAAAAATGTATTCCTATATTTAGCTAAACATCCAACCCTGGCAAATAAACGCTTCATCAGCAATCTTGATCAGCAAGGATGGAAGAGGACAGATCTCTGCTGCAGTAATGTTTCTGTTCCCAAAAATATTCCCTAACCCCACAGCAGGGAAGTTGCATGATGGGCCCGAGCTTGCTTTACATAAGGAACCGCAAAAAAGTCACAGGTTCCCACCCCATGGCTGCATGGTGCTGCCAGCCAGCCCCGCTGGCAGGGGCTCGGAGCGCCGCTTCAGCCGTGCCTGATGTCGCCGCTTGCCACACCTGATTCCCCCATGGAGCCCATATAAAATACCCAATTCATTATGTCCACTCCAATCCCGAGGTGATTGAAATAAAAAGCTGTTCTGGCAGAAAAGCTTAGGAAATGAAACATGAGAGAGATGGGGAAAGAGAAGGAGAAAAATAGAAATCAAGAATAGAAAAAAGCACTCAACCAGGTGGATGGAATGAGTCCAGAATTACTTACAGCTCCAGAGCTGAAAGAAGAAGGAGAAAATGAACACCTGGGCATATTGTGAGATTAAAAGTGTATTTAGTATGTGTGACCCAAAAAGGGCAAGTCATAGATCTGAAACATGGGCTGAGGAAAGAAACCTCTTTCCCACAAAGATGGAATCTCACTAAGTTCAGGAAAGAAGTATATATTCATAAAGATAGCTTTCTCCTTCCCTGCCAGAAGTAATGAAGATCATACTCAAAATCTACCACCTGCACATGATTACCGGTTATTTAACCACAATCAAAATATTTTTAAAAATGTAAACAAAGTACACTGATGGACAGAAATGCCACTTCCAGCCAAACCTCCCTGTGAAATTCCTTCCGTAAAGCTGGGACTGCCACAGGCTATAATTAAAAAAATTGTCAGTGTTTGAGGTCCCAAGTATTTTCCCACAGAAAACCCACATTGAGATCCAAGATTTGTACACTCTGTGGCAAACATTAACTGCACTGAGAAGGCACAACTTGGGAAAAGCAAAATGGAGGCTGGTTCCCGGTACTTCTGGGGTATTTCAGCACATCTCACTCTGTTTCTCCTTTTTTCTCTGTTTTTCATGAAGGACGAGCATTCAGGAGTACTGATCCTACATGGTTGACTTGAACAATAAATTAGCAAACTACATCTAAAATCAATCTACTAAATTGAATCAAGTGTCTTCCTTTCCCTGTCGACTGGGAGACCTTCTGGTGCAACTCATGCTGACTTACTGTAACACACTGCCCTTAAAAAATGCCTTCTAGATTTCGAAGGGGGGGGAAAAAAAAAAAGCACAAACACAAGGCATTCATTCTGGTGCTCCAAGCAAGCAGGTAGAAAAGTCTAGCAGAGCCGAAACACCAGGGCATCGCCTCCCATGGTCTCCAACCCGAAAGCTTTTTCACATGGCTGAGCTTCAGCTCTGCAGCAAGCACGGACCAGGTGGGTTTGCGGGTCCTCCCAGATAGGTCGCGTGCAACCCGACGCGGAGACCACCGAGCCACCATCCCGAGGAGTGTGATGGATGCTCTTCCAAGCCACCTTTCACCGGGGAGGGATTCTGTGCCAGTTTTGATTGGTTATGTTACAAAAGGAGTGTGGAATGATTTGGTTTAGACAGCTAGATATGGGTGGTTGCAGAGGTAAATGGGCCACTCCCTCATCGAAGCCAGGAACTGAAAACACCTCTTAAAAAGTATAATCTGTTATTAATAAATCTTCAAAGGCCTGCTGACGTGCCCAAACACACACAAAAAATGAGGTTTTGCAAATGACACAGCGTTCAAGGCTAGTGCCTACTTACCATCCAGTCAAGAACCAATACGGAGAGCAACAGAGGATGGCTCTCATACAAATAGACACTGGAAACCTTAAAATCTGACTTGTGTCCCCTGCCCATCAGCTATCCTGCCTATTTTTTTTTCTGTTTTAACACCACATTTTCCTATTTTTACAAACCTGCTTCCTGTAGCTATAGGAAAGAGCCATGCAAACAACAAGGGGAAGCTGATGACACAGGGGAAAGAGTGAAGTTGCCTAACAAATGTGAAATAAATCATCTGAAAAACAGTGATCGCTTTCCTCTAAATTCCTGTCCTTACAACAAATTCCTGTAAAAGGAAGGGAGAAAAACAGATCTCATGCAAAATTATACAAGGGCTCTTTTTTTTTGCTGTTGTTAGGTTGGCAGTGCTCCTTGAAAAACGTATCCCTTCCTTGATGGGGGCCTTAATCTCAGCCTTCAGAAAGGGCACTCGTGAAGTTAAAACATGTTTAATTCGAAACCAAAACAAACTTCTGTTTCTGGCTTGCAAATATTACATCACTGAGGTAAGGGATTGGCAATACGATTAATTAACTAGCGTATTTAAGGTTCTTTAATCCTGGAGGCTACTTGCATATAAGCTTGGCAATGGTCCTCAAGGGACAACTCATCATGGTAACTTAGTCCAAGCAGATGCTGCTTGGCATATCCTTTATGCCGACTGTTATAAAATAAACTTGTATCAAAGTCCAGGACTAATAACCATACCACCACAATACTGGGGAGAGATGGCTTAAACTACACGTTTTGGGGCTGGGACTGCTCTTTTGGAGACGTTGTCCTCTACCAGGCCAAGGTACGTAACTGCAGGGTAAAGCAACTAACGGAGTTACTGTTCGACAGGAATTGCCCAGCCTGCCGGGCCCACGACTGCAAAGCCTGCTATCGTCATAAAAACTATGAAAAATCAAGTTGGTCCCATTCGCCATGGGTGGTCCAGGGTAGGAGCTGGGTTATGGGCAAGGGAATCCATAGGTGCGACTCCACTGTTGGTAGTCACCTTTAAACACAATGATGTCGTTTAACACATTTCCTTCTTTCTCCCAGATCTCTCAGCAGGGTTGATGGAAAGATTTTTCTAAAGGCCTCTTTGGAGCACTCTGATCTAATCAGATATAGTTTGACTATCCCAAGATGTATTAATTACCACTGCCGCACAAGTGCAACTGAAGAAGCAAAATGTTTTTCATTTGCATGGGCTGAGTATTTGTTTAAAACGTTCTTGGTATCATTAGGATCTAATCAAAACAGAGTGCATGATAGTTATGCAGGAAATAAAAAAAAATATTACCTGCTGCTTAAGTATCCAGTTTTCTAATAATATTGCAATAATGTCTTGACAGATAATTGGCTTCCCAGTTATAATGGAATTCCTTATCTAAGTTGGTAAAATTATCTATTGGTATTTTCAAAGACAAGGGAAGGTTGGGAAGGAAATTATAATTCTTTCCAGTATGGAGAGATTTAATCAGGAAGACAAGTAAAGATACATCACCTGACTTCTTTTGAAAAATAAAAATAAAACTGATTGAAGCAAGTTTTACAAAGGCTCCAACCCTATTGAAAAATTATGCAAGTGCAATTTTAAATTAAAATTTAGAATAAATTGATTCATAACTGCTGGGTTGTTCTTAATGACCTGTTTGAAGGTCCCTGCAGGTAGAATACCTGATTTGAATTTTACGAAAAGAGGTAGGAAAAGTACAAAATATTTAAATTGTTTTACTTCAAACTGTTACCAGTTGTGACCTCTCCTTTCCTGTCTACCATAAGGAATGGATAAAGGGCTACGTTTTCACATAATCCATGACTGTGTTTTTTTTTAATTTTTGGTTGTTCTAATCCCAGGAAACCATAAAGCGTCTCAGTTCCCCAAATCCTGTGCGTACAACCTTGGAAAAGTGAAATCTTTTAAAACTTCCCAAAGTAGTCTTCAAGTATCACAACGCTGCTTATAATTTTAAGCAGGATTTTAGGAACCATCAAATGTTCTTACACTGTGAACAACACAAAAATCTGACAGCGTTCATTCATGCAGCCTGCACTGCCGCGGACTGGACACCCTCCCATGCAAACCTGCGCTTCCAGACTTTGTGGCTTCAGTCCTGCAGCCTTTGATTTCGGCTGGTCGGTTCACATGCAGAAATGCATGATCCAAGTCACGAGCTGGACTGCAAGCTATTTTGAAGAAGATCTTAGTCTTCACGGTGTCCTGTGAATTAGCATTGCTTAGGAACCTAGCTAAAAGATGTTGCCCCTAACTGACTGAAGTGAGCGCCTTGAGCTAGACTGAAAATTTCCCCAGGCTTTTAAAAAAAGTTTTTTCAAACCTTTGGGTTTTTAATAAATCAATACATCACATTTTTGGTTTAGGCAAAGCATTTCTTTAAATGACAGTTCTTTTAATACTATAGTATTAATACCTTAATACCAAAGCTAAGCTATGTCTTTAACACCTATCAGAAAAGGCGCATCAAGTTTTACCTACCTTTTTCCAAAAGTGTTCAGGCTTTCCTCTCTGATCTTTTCTTGAACATTCTGCATTTTACCTCACCTGGGATGTAACGTTTCAGATGCATGATTACCTCTTGACAAAATGTCTTTCTGAGGAGGTATCCCTCGGTAAGGTCGTAAGTTTTCCTAAGAGTTAGCAAAGCATGAGCAAGTATAGAGCAGACACTTTAATGTGACCGTAAGAGGGGCTGAGAGATGTGGGATGGGGAGAAGACAAACGTACAGCGTTAGTACTTCTAGGTAATTCCCCCTGTACTACAAAAACCAGAATAGTCAGCTAAACCCACTAGCTACTAGCACAGGATAGATGGTACCGATAGAAAGTATATAGTATATTTACTAGTATCTCTACTAGTTGTGAGAGTTGTGCCCTTTGGCGGAAATGAAACTAAAGGAGACATGCAGAGATAGTAATTTCTAAGTAGTGGAATTTGTTTAATGCTCTTTATCATGTTTTGATAGTTATCATGCTTCAATAGAAACAGGTTCTAGCCACAAAATCTCACATCCTATCTGGGCTCTGGTGTCAGGCTCCAAAGCGAACTCTTACTCACTGTCCAGCTGACAACTACCTCCAAAATTCCCCTTTAGATCTAAGTTTGGATAGAGAAACCTGCTGCTCTTTCTCCCTGAAGTATTCAGAGTGTCTGAATTCAAATGTCTTGTTCAGGTCTATCCTCCTCACAAGGAAGCTAAGCCAAACAAGTCTCAATAGAGTATGTATTTGCAAATGGCCTAAGAAAAAAGAAAACTCGGCTATTGAGTGCTGTACAAACGTACACAACTCAGCATTTGTTCTTCTGGAGGACTTCCTGTCTGATGATTTCTGTGTACTTTATTAACACTCGAGTTTCAGAACACATATGAGGCATTATCTTCATTTTACAGGTAGGAAACAGAGATATTTATTCAGATAAGGCACAGAAAGGTGAAGTGACTTGCCTGAGGTCACATCAAGGTTTCTGGCAACAGCACGATCTTTCCAAATCTCCTGAACTCTAGGCGTCTGCCTTAAATTACAAGACTTCATCAGGTTTAGAGCATCTCACCCTCCCCTCCTACCAATCATCTGCAGTGCCGAATTTTCTCTGAGCAAAACGCATTCATTGATGAACTCTATTTCTTGTTCCTAAACATTACTTACGGACTGCAACTTCAAATGAAATTCTCTGCACTGCAGTCATATTTTACCTACATGGTTATTCTAATTGAGTATTGAGCAAAGTGGCTAATTAGGAGTCTTCAAGGGACTGTTTGTTTAATTTTGTTTTGGAATGTGTGCTTGCATAAATGCCATACAAGAAAAAGTCTGGAGGCCACAATCATCTGCAATGTAAAAATATTTCGGTTTCTGTGAAGTTTTCCCTCCCCCGAGGGTTCTAATTCGTCTCTACTAGTTGATAAATCAAGTCAGAAACACCCTCCCCCCCTCGCTTTGGTGTCTAGCAGAAATATGACCCTTTTCTTGTCCAGGCATGCAGACAAGTGATGAATCAGACTTTCCCCAAGAAAATGCTGCAGCTTTTTTCCTAAGGCACACTGCTGCCTGAATAACTCAGGTTTTCCTACAGTGGGCCTGCTTTAACATCCCTTATTTACATAAAGAGAACACAAGAGGTATGGTCTGGGTCTGATCTGGAGAAGGTTATCAAGACCTACAGAAAACCGAGAGGTCTTTCACGGCACGCTGCTTCAGTCCCTGCCCTGCTCCTGCGTGACTGCTGAGACAGCGCCAGAGGTTTCGGCCGCTTGCAGCAATCCCAGCCTATTCTCTACCGTTCACTAAGGAGCATTCAGGCACTCTGGGCACACCGAAATATCTGTGAAGACTGCCAAACACAACTTAACTCCCTGCAACACATAACCAATACCCCTACCTCCGTAAAGCGTTAAAAGAGGTTTTAACTTGAAACATTAGTATTATTCACGATGATCTAAATCACAAGCATTTCAAAATATTTTCAACTCATTAGATCCCTAGGGCAAGTGGATTTCCCCACAAAATTGTTTCTTCCCCTTCAAAGTGGAACAGGGCCAATTTTTTTTCTGCCCTACAGAGAAAAAAAGAGAAGCTGATCCAAAGAACAGAAGAGATGCAGGCTATTAAGAAATGTGAAAGTAAATCTGCTATAACTTTAAATATGTAACTGCTCCCCTGATTATTCAGGCTTTCTATGTATCTGCTGGCTTAGCCCATGCTCTCCCCTAGCATCCCATTCAACACTGTGGTTACTGAAATTTTTGTGCACATTGTTAGGCACCAACATGACTGAACCAAGAAGATACAAGTTTGGTCAATGTTCAGGCAATAATGAATTAATTCGTCCTCCCAATGCTCATGCAACATTATGAACACTCCCATTTCACAGAAGAAAAGACTTCTGTAGAAAGACAAAGCATCATCTGCTACAGGTCAACAACAGAGCAGGTAAGAAATTTGAGGTCGGCTACTTTTTATTTCTTCTACCCTGGAGCACACAACAACCAAGTGCAATGATTCATGCTTCCCTACCCATGTTCATTCTCTGTAATCTTTAACTCCAGGTACAAACATGGCTCCACTGAAATCACCAGCAAATTTCACAGTGTCATTTAATCAGGCCGGGATCTCACTTTCTCTTACTTGATGAGCCACTGGTCGCAGGGAAAAAGCAGCACTTGCTCACAGCAAACCGAACAGCTAGCGTACGGCACGGCAAGGACTCAGCCCAGCTAGGAGGGAGACGGAATTGAAACGCAATTGAAAAGCAGTGTATTCTTTTCACTTGCTCTAAAACCAGAGGGAAGACAAGAGCCTGACTGGTGGTGATCTTTTATCTTCCAAATTCTGTTAGTTGGGGGTTTCTTTTTGTTTTGTTTTAAATAAGAATAAACTAAAATTGACGTATGTGCCAACTACTCGGAAGTGCAAAAGAGCAAAGCACAGAGGACCCGTTCCTGTCCCAATTGCCTGGCTGCCCGGCAGGGTACTTTGAACTTTGCCTGCAGCATATGGTTTGCTACAGTATATGCTTTACAGCGTAGTAAAGCCAGAAGGGGAATGAGAGGGTAAGAGTAAAAAAAAGTCCTCATAAGGCAATAAGCTCGTGTATACTGGAGCTTCCTATACAGTGCTTCCAGTTGTTCCCAAATCTCTTCTTACTTGATCATGCATATTTGGTTTTGCATGTTTTTCCAAACTGCTTTAAAATACTGTTCTTTAGGACTAAAGAGCAAAAGCTATGTGCACTGGAAATAGTACAGTGCATCCCGTGGCTTTACAGTTGTTAACTGCTAATCAGTTGTGTACGGGCACCAATATTTAAGAAATTTTATATCAAATTTGGCAAGCCACTGTAACATAAAACAGACTCCCAGTCTTGAAAAATTTTTCCACAGCTGTGCTCCCATTTCTTCCTTCTGAGTAGATACTGAACAGACTTTTTTCATCTCCCCAGAGCTGTGTAATAGAAACAGAGTGCTGCAGGGTGTATGCATCCAAATGATTGTTTATTTGGATCACTGTAATCCAGACTGATTTACACAAGAAGAAGGGTCCCTATTTAAGTGAGCTTCTTTCAGTTCATTCCTACTTCACACTTACACCAGGACTCCTCGAGCCCCATGAGTTAACACAGATGTCTGAGAGATGAATAGGGAACAGAGACTTAATATAAAGTTTGCAGACACCAAGCAAAAAGAAGCACAGCTGTAATGCACAGACCCCCACTGTGCCAATGACTCCAGCTTCCTCTCTAAAATAGCATCAAGTATTTTATTAATTCAAAGACGGTCAGACTTACATATTGACATCCACTGGTTTCAAGAAGGTCTGTGCTGCATTTTGTGAGATCTCCAGGTACAGGAACTGGCTATCCAGGTATCTGTCTGAGGAGCGAATACTCGCCACGTGGCCGAGACCAGAATTCAGTTCCTCAAAAGGTAAACTGAGCCTGCAGAGCACAATGAACTGAAAGCTTTTGGTAACGGCAGTGAGCTGACATTTAGGGTGATACCTGGGAGAAACTAGCTTTAAACTACAAAGTGTATGTGAGCAGGGTGTTACCTCGCCTCAGCAAGTCTTCTGTTACCCCTCCTCTCAAACTGCTGTGCCGTAGCCTTGGGAATCACGTACTTCACACAGTTTGAACCTGCACACTCACAGTGCCACTCTGAATGCAGAACCATCAGCATGGCCAAAGCTGCACCCCACAGACTCACCCTCCTGCCAGCATTGGGGTGCAAAAACTCTACAGTGCGAGCGGATTTGGGCATTCACGCTGCGTCTGAGTGCTGCACCCCACACCTGACGGGACCGCTCCTCGCAGCTCGGGGATCCACACTGTACCACACTGTATGGGGCGGCTGCAAATGACTGGAAAGACTGAGATCCAAGGTGCTTATTAAAGTGGTCAAGTTAATGAAATAGCACTGATTGTGCTGAGCTTCACCCTCCCTCCGCTAACTCAGCCGGGCTGACAGAAGAGGTCTAGGGGGATCTTAAACTTCCTACCTACTTAATACCAACTAACTTGAAAAATTAATCAAGGAAATTCACATTAATACAACTGACAGGCAAATGTAATTACAGTGTGCATAACATTTAATTCAATATGGTTACTGAGCCTAAAAAGCACATTACTTTCTTTATGAGATTGCTTTGCTATTTATTAGGGAAAAGGTCTTTGTAAAATGACTCTTTATCCAGCTGCTGGGAAGAAAGAGAGATCTGGGAGCTACTCCCATGGCATGGAAATTGCTTTAAACATTTCAACTAGATTCACTTTTTAAAAATGGGACATAAATCAAGACCAGCATTGCTGGTCTCCCACTTCTTTAGCACAACTTCTGGGTGACCACTGTGGAAACAGCTTGTATACACATTCCAAATTGCTGTTTATATTTTTGTTTTAACAAGACCTTTTTTTTTGGGAGGGGGAAGGGGGAGACTTTCCTAATAAATGTCCTGTTCAATTCTAGGTTTCAAAGCTGTATCAGGTGGCAGAGTTTTATCAGTTTAGCTGTCTTGCTTCTTGGAAAGGAATGAGTAGCAGTGGTGACAGAAGAGTCACCTACTTGTAGACCTCAGCAGAACTCACTAATGCCTTTTAAATTAATTTGAAAGGCTGTCTTGGCACAGAAAGGCCAGACCTTCCTCTTTTTAATTAAAACTTAAAACAAAAAAAAAAAAAGCAGGGTGAATTTATGCCTTAATCTCCCTCTGGTCAAACAGCGTAGCTTTACTGGCCACTAGCAAGCGGATTTTTTTTTTCTGAGCCCTGCCCTTCACTCATAAACAAAACCAGCCAGAGCTCAGTCTCATTATAGCCTGCACAGACACATGGTCCTGCTGCGAGGGCAGCCCCATGCAGAGAGGCGCACAACAGCAGAAGGAGCAGTTGTCTGCTAGTTTCTTATTATAACAGAGCCGCTGTTCATACAGTGCTGGGGCTGTTTAGAAATTCCATTTTTAAGCCCTGTTCCAAGGGTTTGTAAACCTGGATGGGAAAATTCGTCATAGACTGAATCACCACACGCCTGTGCAGCAATAGGTGGTCCCCTATCGATGGGCGCTTACAGATCCGGGGCGCTGGCTCCCTGAGCCCGACCTCTCGCCTCTGCTCTCCTGCAAACTGACTTTCGGTCACCAGCTGCCACGGCAAACTGTGGCGTTCATATCTGTCTGCTACAAGAAACAAGGCAAGAGGAAGCAGTGGAAGCGTAAATTTTCTCATTTGCTCTTCAGTTTTGGATTTGGGCAAAACATGACAAATTTCACAAGCACTGTGAACAGAAACAGATACTTCGGTAAATAAATCCACTCCTTTGCTAAGCCTGAGCAGTGCCAGCCTTAGCCATACTTGTACAGCTGTCTTAATGAAGTTTACAACTGTATCCATACAATTAAAAGAAGCAGCAGTTTTGAACCCTGCTGTAACAATTATAAAATTAACCTAGACCTGACAGATATGCCAAAACATGTACCAGGACAAGCACGATTTCTTGATCCGTGGATCAAACGTTACAGCAGGCCTGTCATTCACCCACTGATGAGCACAACGGCCCTGAGGTTTGTATGGCAGTGACGACAGCTTAATTATTGGAATAAAAGTGTGGATTGCTAATACCTAAGACAAGGGAGGTGCTCATCATGGCTGCTGACTTTACTGATGGCCCCCGTGCTCCTATGGCTGGGATGCGAGCAGGGATGCGGGAAGGAACAAGGGCAGGGATGCAGGAAGGAATGTGGGCAGGGACACGGGCAGGGACGCGGGCAGGGACGCGGGCAGGGATGCCGGCAGGGACACAGGCAGAGACGCGGGCAGGGACCTGGGCAGGGATGCGGGCAGGGATGCAGGCAGGGACACGGGCAGGGATGCAGGCAGGGACATGGGCAGGGAAGCGGGCAGGGACACAGGCAAGCTATCCCCACAGCTGCAGGCAGCATCCCAGTGCCTCTCATGTGGCAGCTCTCACCACAAGGGCCCATCCACCTGAAAACCGCTCCCCACATGAGCCGGTGACCACTGGTGGAAGCCGTGTATGTTTTAAAAGGAATCCTCTGGACTGTCCAGTCTTACCCCCCGGCTCCTCTTCCCATCGGACGGCTGGAGGGAGGAACACTGGCTTCCTTTCTCTCCCTTTTCTTTAGACCCACGCCCGCTCCCCGCTCGCTTTGGGCAGGGGTGCGCGGGCTGTGCCGGGGCGCGCGGCCGGCCCAGCAGCCAGCTGCTCACCCTTGGCGGGGCCAGGATCTCCGCCCTGGAAATGGTGGCCTCCAGCAGCCCTCCGTGACAGATCTGTGTCCCCGATTATCAACAAGAAGCTGTAAAAAATGAGAGCCAGGCAAAGGACACCCGAGACGCCCCCTCAGCGCAGGCGCCCCCTGCCTCCGGGGCCAGAGGGGTGCTGAGGCATCGCCCGCCGGTGGCAAGGGGCCTCCTGCTCCTCCGTCACCCAGAGGCCACGGTCCTGCATTCATCGTAGCACCAAACTTTTCTTCAAATTGCTTTTGTCAGGCTGAGCAGCCCAGGGAATCACTGAAGCAGGAGGCAGCCGGCCCCAAGCTGAAAAAGCTTCTCCTGGGCGCGGTGGGGTTTGGAGAGGGACAGGCGCAGCCCATGCAACGCCCGCCCTCTTGCTCGGGTACGTCCCAGCTGCCAAAAAGAGACGAAGGCTGTGCTGTTGGCCCGCACTGCTCACAACATGATAGGTATAGATACATGGGTATTTGGGAGCCTACACATATAACCAGGAGGGTTTGTATTTGGAAAGTATGAAGTGACCCAACTTTAAAAAAAAAATAAAAAATATTCCCTAAAAACCTACTGTAAGTAGAAGCCTTTCAGCTCCACGCTCCAGGCCATTTTTCAGCTAGCTGTCACTTTTCACTTCAAAGGTTATTCCTTAAAGCTAAATAAAATATTTATGTTATCCAGTACCAGGATGAAAAATTTCGGTTTTGCTCATTTCTGCACACATATTTGAAACCTGCCTGTAATTTCCTTTCTGTTGTTTGTGGGTTTAGCTGTGAATATTAAGTGCTCATTATTACCGAAACCGAAAAATCAACACCCAATCCCAAGGTCAAACCCGGATATTAAGTGCTGGGTCATTTCCTGCCTCAGTGACAGATCTTCCCCAAAACACTTGCTATCACATCAAATCAATTAGATTTTTTTCATTCTGTATCAGAGGTTATCGAGAGCTTATTTTATCAGTTCACACGAGGTGGCCGCCTGCCCCGCAGGGAACCCTGCACAGGTTATAGACTGCCAGACCCCTATTTACACACATGCAGTAAATGTAAATACCAGTGCCCAAATTATCAAATGGATTTGGTTTTATTTATTTATATCAATATATAGAATATATCCAATTTTATTTTCTTCAACCAATGCAGTTAACAGCTCGCTGCACATGCTGTGTAAATAAACCTCATAATATTGCCGTTCTATTTTTGTTTGTTTGTTTAACCCCCCAACTTTAGAGCTAGCAGCTCCCAAATCAGAAATGAAAAAACAGGTTTATTCATCCCTGAACAAATTTAACTCCCGCTAAATTCAATTTTGTTTTGCTACTAATTTCATTTAGGTTAAGAGAATGTCCAAGGCTTTCTATGTCCCAAGTTAAATATTAAAACTATAGTTTTCACCAAACTTTGGAATTGAGAAGCACCATAAAACTGCTATCATTATCCATCTACACCCTGTGCATTTGCTAGCAAAAACTAACCTTTGTAAAGGCCAGCTTTTCCTGTTAGTCTTGCATGAGTAAATTTAATGCTGTTCTACTGATCTCACTCCTATTTTTCTATTATAATTTGGCTGAGGCATGTTCAAGTTGTGTGGACAACAACACAGTGTCTTCAGAGACACAGGATTTACTTTTTGCCTTATCAGAGCAGGTGCTAGAATCCATCATGTAAGAGTCTTGATTAAAGCATTATAAATATTAAAAAAAATAAAGATTAATAAAGCATTTTATTACCTTCAGTGTAAAGGGCCACAACACACCTCCAACCTGTATCAGATGAGAGGGAAATCCCTCCCTGTACATGGGAGCTATCATCCCTGCCAAAGCATGCATGAAACCAAGAGATGCTTAATGAACCAGAAGAACCAATCTAACCTACAAAGGAAAACAAACTTCATTTTCAGGGAGTGTAACCAAATACACTTCAGATGCAACACACAACATTAGGAAGCTAACTTAAGGACAAAGACCTGACTCACACATGAGGTATGGCCCCAAGGTGCCCACGGGTCTTCTCAGATTCTATGGACTCAAATGAGTTTCACCACAAGCACAGAGACCCATCCAAATGCATCTGGGGGCATCATCTGGAGCTGATGCATGCTGGCATGTTAAAAATAACCCATTTGGTGTGATGATATGTGTGTGGGGCCATCATTATTTAGCCCTATCTAAAGAAAATGTTGAAAAGAGGACCTTCTGTCACAAACCATGAAATAAAGTTGTCCTCATCTTGACAGCATAAGAAACACAAATGAAGAATAATCCAATAAGTAAATTGTTACTACTTGGGGGATTCAAGTAGTAGAAAGAAGCTACTTAAAACCAATTGGGAGATCAAATATTAAATAATAACGTATTAGAACTAATAAATTAAAGATGAAACATGCTTTATAATTTGAGTCAGAAGCACCACTGGCTTTAATGTGAGAAAATGCAACATAACTAAGAACAACTGAGATGGCATTAATCTCTGAATTCAGCGCTGTGGCGGGGAAAAATAAAACGGAAGGACTTTAATCCCACATGAGGTTTTATCTTGCGCTGTTTTGATCTGGGAGACTGACTTTGAGGTTTGCTTGTTTTCACAGCATTTGCTAGAGAATGACAACAAGGGGCCAAGGTCCTCCGTTCGGCCAAAGCTGCCTGGTAGCCACCAGTCCTGCCGTCCCTCCTCTGCGGATGAAGCGGCACAGTGTCCAACCTCCGCTGGCTGCACCTCCATATTAGAAGATAAGCATGCCTGCAATCTGTTCCACTTCATGCTAATTACAGACAAATCCTGTTTAGTCTACTCATGAAAGTAAATTGATTTGCATGGGATTACTTACAGGGGTAAACGGGATCTAGACCGGCCCTGAGGATTTGGGGCTTTTAGGTGAGATATCGATGAAGTCCCCAGCTGGATGAATTTTGAGTGTCTTTTACATTGTGTTAATACAGGTCACCAAATGCGATAGAGAGATATCTTCCCTGCACCAGCCCTACACAATAAAACTATTTTTTTATTTTCTTTAAAATAACAGGGTTGGTTTACTGTTGCAAATCTTAAGCTTCACTTTGAATAGCCAAGGGATCTGGTAACAGTAGATAACAGTAAAAAAAAAATATATTTTTGTTTAAGATATTCCCAAGGGGACTACCTTCTTTAGACCAGTTTGTATTTTTGAAGGAGACAGATAAAGCAATACTATGACTTGGTCCAAACCTTCCCTTTGACCTGTTTACTCCACTCCTCAGGGACCCGTGCATCTTTTTTAAACAAGGCATAGCTTATACGCCTCATACATTATTAGCACAGCATTTTCTCCCCAGGCTTTCCAAGCTCTCAGCTCCCTGCAGAGTCGCTCTTGACGCTTCACATGCACCTACCCCGTAGCCCCGCTGTCTCATGACAAGATAATCAGTGCGAGGCAGGTCACCTCCTTCCATGTGGCAGCTAAGGTGGCTCTAGCACAGGGCAGCCTACCTTCAACAGCAACGAGACCGAAGATGACATGAGGAAAGACAGCTGTAGACCCCCGATCTCTGCATTTCAACTTGCTGGAATTCCCCTGTTACATGGCAGCGCTGGTGCCGGCAGAGAGGGAAAGGAGAATTCAGCGTCTCTCCTGTCACGCTGTGAAGCTCAAAACTTCACACCTACAGCTGCTTCGTCTTTCAGCAACTGCTGCATTGGGGGGGGGGACACCACAGCTTGTTGGATCCTTGCTTTTCTCTTACACACATACATATGTGCACCCGCTGTCTTAGCAGCAAAGTCTTTCACCCCTGGAGGGGTCTGCCAGTGCCCCAGGTCTCACAGGCCCAGCACAGCTCTAGGGCTCTTCCATCTCAAAACAAGTGCCTCAGATTAAACTGTTCCCTCAGAGACCACTGTGTTTCTGCACTGACTGTAGGAGATTCATGGATATTAACATGGATGTTTCTCTCCCGGATATCCAAACTCAGGCGAGATTAGCCCGGTCTTGCTGTGACCCATCCTCTCCCTCACGCCAGGACAGGAATATGGCACTTTCTGGCCTTACTCACTCTCAGACACCATTGAGGCCAACTTACTGCATCCACCAAAATGGGTGGGATATTTTTAAAACCATTCCCAGGTTGGCAACATTTTTAAAATGTCCTAAATGTTGCACCAGCTCAAAAAAAATTCCCTTTGCTCCAGCTCTCATAGCTGGGTGGCTCCATGGGTAGTTTTTTTTTCCAGAGGCAGATAACCTTCACCAAATGTCAGGTATTCACAGTGTCATTGCTCCTCTCAGGTTTCTAAGGCCTCTCTGATACAGATACTCAACTATAGCCAGGGCTTGTACACAAGAAGCTTTCTTTTTTTTTTTTCTTTTTTTTTTTTTTCAGTTTGCCTGCCCTCACAGCACTTAAAAGCTTTTTAAGCAGTAAATTCCAAGTCAGCTACAGGACAAGAGACAGAATTGCCTTAACCCATCTCCTCTGCTCTCCCTGTGATCCTTGCTTACTCTCCCCATCAGTGACCTCGTGATAACATGGCAATTCTCCCAGTTTACTTCTTGTATCTACCACAGCCACTCATCTGCTTTGGTAAGCACTTGCAGGGACGCAGAAGAGCGAACCCCAACTCCCTGCGAGACCTCAGACCTGCTAATGCAGCTGCGATACAGCATCCCACAGTCCGGATAGCTCCCACTCCTGGGAATCAGGGAGCACTACGAAGAATTATATACAACCCTAAAATCCAGCCCAGTAGGCACCCCAGCCTTCAGCAGCCTAGGGGGGAAGGCAGTCAGTCACGGACCTCCTGCCTGCCAGTACCCGTGGGCAGTTTATCTGCAAACCAGCAAGCCTTCAGGTGAGGAGCCAGACCCTTTTCCACAGCCACAGGATGTGTTCTGGACTCCCCAGCATCTCAGTTCATGACAGCTTGGGATTTGGCCCAAGAAACGGGCTCGTTCAGTCATTTTGTCCAGCATCCCCCACTTCCAGAGAGCCTTATCTTCACCGGTTCAGTCTGGCTAAGAAATGCCACAAGGCGTTTGGCTTTGCTTAACGGTGGGTGTATCTAGAACTGCTATCACAGGCAGCAGTGACAATAGAAGCCTGCCATTCCCAAACTTAACTAATTAGAAGGAAAAGATGAATTCAGGCTGGATCAGATCTCCTCCACTAACTCAGTTTATTGTCTGTATTGACCGGCACAATCTGGCCAAATCCCCAGTGCAAACAAGCAGTTTTAGCCAATATCCTCACAGAGCCAACAAGTCTTAATTTGCTACAGGAAATGCTCGTTTTACTGTATCTTGTACATCTGGCAACGGCTAAAATGCATCTAACTTAGTCAACAGTCAGATGTGATGAAACACAGCCAGCATTTTTCCACTGGCGTAACGCAGAGCTCAGCAGACGAGCTGAATCCAAAATTTGAACACCACTGAACATCAGATGTTTCTACATTCATTTTCAATTAAATGTTTTTGTGCAGGGCTCAGAGACAGAAAGAGGCAGTCTGAAAATATGCTACATGACAGAAGATACATAAAGGAAAAAATAAATAGAAGCACCTACACGAAGTGCAAGCCTGTGCCAGCAGCACTGCAGAGAAGATCTCTTTGCCTTGCAAATCAGGTTTGCCCCCCATTCACTGAAACACTCAGGTCTATTTTTTGAAAGTTCACAGAGGGTTGGAAGTTTTTCTTTTTTGACAGCTGCCCAATACAAATAATAAAGTTTGACAATTTGTTCCCATCTGAAATACATTTAAGTCTTCTGACCCACATTAGATCAAATCCCCAGTTTTGTTTTGCATTTGGATAACTTTCTGTAAACACGCGGTTTCCTTTTAGCCCTTTGGTCAGAAGGGAGCATTGTCTTCCTAGGCGCCAACGCTGCCTCCAAAATGATGGAGCAGCCCATTTCCCTGTCCACCTTCCCTCCCTCCTCCCTCTGTACACACACACTCTCCATGCTGATTTCAAGTTTTCCAGGATGGAAAACTGCTCCGCACAGTTGCAAACAGAGTCACGGGGAGCAGACTGGGAAAACTTTCTGCTGCTGCTGGAAAACCTGACTAACCAGCATCTGAGATGGCTCCAAAACTAAGTTGCTCTCCCAGTAGAACAGAGGCATCGGTTGCTAATGTGGAAAGCCCAAACTCCCAGCAATCGTGCCTAATTTCTGACTCATACCTGTTGGCATCATTTGTTTCTCCCTCTCCCCTTTGAGTTGATCCTCCCCTGACCCACAAACACAAAACCTTGGGAAAAAGCAAGGCAGTAGCAATTACATTGTATTTTACGTTTGCTTTGAGAAACTGTCTCCATTTTCCTTGTTAATCAAAGGGAAAGAGGAGGTGACGATCTCCACACCTGAAAATAAGTTTCAGGATAATTCATGGATTATTTTAGAATATTTTAGAATTTAATTTAGAAATACTCAGACTTTGATACCAATTGGCTGACTGGACTTGCACTGGCATTCTTAATAAGAAATATATTATTGCAAATGAGAAAAAATACAGGCAAAAATTAAGTCACTTGATCAAGAGCACAGACATTCATGGTCAGAGCAGGGCAAGAAACTGGGTCTCCAGGGAAAGCTGTCATCGATTTCCATCCAAGCAAGCAGAGCTTCACATGGAAGTCAGGGGTTTTCCTTCTCCCTCCCTTCTTCGTGCTATCACTCACTTTGGGAGTCTTTATTTTGGCCTGACACTTTTAACAGGGTTGGGATCAGCTCGGAGATTTGCCAGTTTTCTCGTGGGAGGGAACTGTTTGGTTTAAGAGAGAGTGGGAGAGGAAGTGTTTGATTTTGCAAACACAACCTGCACACAAAGATATTTTTATTCCCTTGCCTTCCTATCAAAAGGTCTAGGCTCAAAATCACTGAGCAAAAGGTGGATTTAAAATACCGAGATTAAATCGAAGGCTGCTGGTGGGAGGACCTTTGGTTTTCACTGGGGGGTTTAATCCTACCACCCCCCATTGCTTTGCGACAGGCTGGGGGATGAGACAGACAACCTGGACGTAGCGGGTTTTTCCCCTGCTACACTGCTGCTGGCATCCTAGGAGCTCTGTCTGACTTTTTTGGTCATTTTTACCTGATGTCAGGCAGCAGCTGGAGGTAGAGGCAAGCAGTGAGTGTGGAGATGCCAGGGCCTCCCTTCCCAGGGCTGCCAGAGGGCAGAGGGGATCCCCCCCACCCGCCCCTTGGGGGCCAGGCAGCTGAATAGGGATCGCCATCAGCTGGAACCAAGGGAGGGAACCAAGGGAGTCGGCAAGTGGGGCTCAGCCCCAACTCTTCTCCTGCACTTGGCAAGCAGCACACTGCACAAAATAATCTTTCCAAATCACGTTTTTTTCATCCCAAAAGCAACAGCCTGTCTAATGCTGAAAGGCCCCCAACCCTCCTCTCCCCCCTCCCCGGGGGAGGGAGCCATAAGGCTCTTTGCATTGGTGGTTGGAATGGCACGACCCCCCTCCAAAAACCTCTGGGGGAGAGACAAAGCAGGCAAACCGGTGCTGTGCTTTATCCCGGGGCTTAACAAAAGGAGGCTTCCTGTCAGCCTGCTCTAATGAGATGCATCGCATGGGCATTTAGCATTAAATCAGAGCAAGTCTTTACTGTGTATTTCCCACCGCCTCACCGGCAGGACTCTTTGGCCCTGCCAAGCTCCCCACCTCTCGCAGGCTCCCTGGACGGAGCCGGGCACCCTTTTGCTGCTTGCATGGCAGGAGCACCCCAAAGCAGCCACCCAAATGAGCTGCAGCTGCCCTAGCTCTCCAAAACACGGAGCCACCTTTCTTTGGCCTCCACGTGTGCCTCACAGGAGAACGGGGCTATGTGCTAAAATTATGCAAATAAGGCAAAAATCTCTAAAACCAGCGCTAAAGGTGAAGTACAAATGGGATGAAACGCCAAACCTGCAGAGTATTCAAGTGCTACTGAAGTCAGCAGCAGCACCTAAAAGTATTCACACATTTGAAGAATCCATCAATAACCTGATGGATTTTTTTTTTCTGCGTGGAAATGTTACTTTAATGTAATTTCCCTAGTGTATTTTAGATGACAGGATTTATATCTTTCTTCTGATCCAAAGTAAAAATATTTTCTTTTACATCTCAAAGCCAGCTACAAATACCTATAACCTATGAATGCAAAAAAACCCCTAGGAAACAGAAGTAAAATCTCCCTATCTATATACTAATTTTTTTCATGCAACAGATCAGGACTGACAGAGGGCTCTGGAGCTGGAATCAGTTTTCGACCATGGCAAAAATTGTGGCAATTCTTCAGCAAATACAGGAGAATCAAAAAAATTGAGGTCTTATCTGCCTTCTGCTTCTAGTGCTCCAAGTATGGTGCTCTGCCTTCCGAGCAGTCTTGGGAGTGAGCTGTGAAGGAGAATCTGTTCCATGGTATCATGGAAGTTTAAGTCATTTAGGTAATTCTCCCACCAAGAGAAAAAAACCAAAGAAGATGGAGAGGGGGAATGGGACAGACCCACATTCCTATCTGGAGGGAAGAACGCCAAAAGCATTCCTCATTAAACTACAGTCAAATATTCCCTGTGTAAAATGGTTACATGCTGCAAGAAAGCAGCAAGATAAACTTCATTCCAGGGGGAAAAGAAATACCTAGTTAGAAAAAGGAGTTTGAATGAACCTGGTGTAGATCATGTGAACATAATCCTCAAAGCTATTTCCAGCTAGGCAGCAGTAACGAGAAAAACTCTTCAACTGAAGATGTGGGCTACTTTAAAGCTGCATTCCTTTCTCTCTGGATTTACCCCCTTCTCCTGTTCCCCAAAATACACTACACTTGTGGAGCAAAACTGTAGAAGCTGGGGGGAGGTTGTTTCATTCTGTGTTTGGTTTTTGTTTCGGAGCAACCATTTCATAACCATAATATTGACAAACACTGTTTGCTTTTCAGACAGATGTTGCATTGTAATTCCGTCCAAATGAGTTTGTTTGGGGGTTTTTTTGTTTGATTAGGGAAAAAAGATGAGACGATTAAATCCACTGGGGCCACGAAAAATTCGTAGGAGTTTTGATGAACTAACTTGCAAGATTGCCTGAAAGCAACAAGACTGACCGGTTGCACTTCCAAGATAAATTCATCAACAGCTGCTTTCTACTTCCCTCCCGAGTAGACCTTCTCTCTTACTCCATCAGAAGGTTGGGGTCTAACAAGCTCCTGGGGACAGAGGGGAGAAGAGAGGAGCAGGACACCGGGGACGCACACGTGCAGGAGGGGCACTGCATGAGCCCTCTCTCCCCGCGCGCCCACATCACCCGGGCTGTGCAAAAGCAGATCAACGTGGCAGAATGTTGCAAAAGGACCTAAAAGCATGGCCTGAAATGAGGCTTGTTAAAGAAGAGATAAAGGGAAAAAAAACCACCCACACATGCCAGTGGAAAACGATGGCCCCAGAAGGTCAAATACTGCACAAAGGAAAAAAAATGTTGGCTATTACGCAATATGAGATAAATTAATCAAGGCCAGAGAAACAGCAGCTGCTATGCAGATGGCACTTTCCACGTCTTGACTGCCAAACCGGACAACTCAGGACTCTCTATTTCCGTTAATCTTCTTGGGCAATGACGGGCCACAGCAAGCAATTTAAACAGTCACGTCCGAGCATCCTAGGAGTCTGCAGAGAGCCTGTGGAAAACGATGGCTCTGGGGTTAACAAAGCCATGATTCTGATGAAAAGCAGATGCTGTTTAATTATTGGGGGGGGGGCTTCCACTAATTATAACCCATGGAAGTATATTTTATAGTACACCAAAGATCAGAATTAACAAGACCCCAAGGCTACTAGAACACACAGTTCCTCCCATGCCGTTAAAATTGTACGAGTGAGAAGAGCAACGGACCACTTCACCAAAAAGAGCCATAATTCCTATTGTTACAGTAAGTCCTGCATCTTGATATAAAGGAGCAGTACAGCCTTAGTTCAGGCTTCTCTTCTACTTGTCTGAGAGACTTCCTTTACCAAGAAAAAAAAAATTCACAAATTAGATCTGTGTTAATCCAAAAGTTTCTCCCGTAGCCTTCACCCTTGTGAACAGAGTACCATTCCTGACCAAACTACAACGCACTCTTCGGCAGCTGATTTTTTTTTTAAACTCTGTTTCACATTTAAATGAATTACGTAACAGGATCTTGGTCAAAAACTAAGAATTTTAAACATTTTCTTCCTCTGTCTGCATGATGATTGTAAAGGCATCTAAACCACGAGCTCTTTTAAGCTATGAGTTCCCATTCTGCTATGTTTGGAAGAAAATGTTTTCTATGAAGAGTGAGGTAGGAGGCAGTGGCGAATATCCAGATAAATTCCTTGCTTTGGTCCATATGAAATCATTTCTCAGTACAAAGAAATCCTAATGACCTCAATTTTTGTGCCTAAGGTTCACTTTTCACAGTATTTTAAACACACCACCACCCCAAATGCTCTTCAGATCTAATACATGCAACAATCCCAGGAAATTCCTTTTGGTTTACCCTTTACTTGCAAAGAAAGCCTCACAGATGAAATTAATTTCTCTTAAATTCTTTAAACAATATGCAAGCAGTACAGGCTTCGAATACAGTGCTAATTATGGGTAGCGGGCCTTTTTCGACTTAAATGGTCAGGTTAAAATTTACGGTGTGGTTTACAGACTACGAAAATTCCCGGTTTAGTAGGCAATGTTTGTGGCCCTTCCTCACGAGGATCCTGTCTACAAGCAGGGGAATGTAACAGCGTTAAAATGTACATCAAGACACAAAGAGCAAGATTTTAAATCACGTATAGCAAAGGCTAAGGTAATCTCACCTCTAAGTTGAAAAATGCCATGGCCGTAATTCTCCCAGTGTTTTTATTTTCATACAGAGGGTTTACCACATGAAAGCTACACATAGGTAGCAAGAGGGAGACGGTGCAGAAGCAAGAGTTGTGTAGAAAGGTGACTTGCCGCCCTTTGTCCGAAGAAAAGCCAGCCGGACGCCTTCAGTATCAGCCTGTGGCAGAAACTCGCAGCTTCCCAGGCTAGCAGCAGTTTGCACATCACTTACAGTACTCTGCACATCTTTCTGGTCAGGGAAAAAAGCCCGGAGAATGCCTGTTCAAGTGTCTTGCCTCAAAGCCTCTTCCTTTGGGGTCAGGCAAGGAATGACACCGTTTCAGATTTACAACTGAAACTAGAGTCCTTTCGTGCCTCTCCACCTTTAACCCAGCCCAAGACACTGCTTTTCTGCTGTTCAGTAAAGACCTCAAGCCTTGCATTTCCTTACATTCCAGCACCGCTCCTCTGGCAGGTGGGAGATGCCAGCAGACAGCAAGTGCAAGGCTGGAGTGTTCATCTCCCCCTCCCCACAAGAGCAGAACCCACACCGGCTTTCCTGCAAACCCTCAACCCAGCAGCAAGCAGCCTGGAGCCTGTCCCGCTCGTTTTAAATCCCCCAGGAAAGACAAAATCGGATGTGCCAGGTAGCAAAGAAAGCTTTTTTGTACCACAGCTTCCTCACTTTGCATGGTTAGGGCTTACTTAAAAGGAGTGGAGGGCTGGTTTGAATTCTTACTCCACTTCTCCCCCTTCCCGAGGAAGCTCTGGCGTTCTGACCAGATGCTGGGAGCAATTCCAGCTCCATCTGTTTGAGAGTTTTGAGTTGTGCAACATAAATTTTACTTTAATGTGTGGTAATAATGACCTCCAAAACCCCATCTTGCCTCGTTCAAATGTGCTAGCTGAAAGCCAGTTTTCATATACGTTAATACATTAAGTATTGCAGGGTGCATGTTAATGCTGTTTATGAAGATTAAGCCACACAAATTCCCATTAGCACTAATGGCGGTTTCATGACCTAATCCCCGAGAAACACACAAAAAGTGTATCTTTGAGAAGCTCAAATCTCACGCCCGCACGCCCTACCCATGCCTGTCTGATCGCTCCCGCGTTCAAACATCCCACGTGCATCCATTCTCATTAGGTCTCGCAAGCTCCGCAGGTTCAGGATAGGTCAAGCCTTCAGACTGAAGGCTTTTGCAAAAGTTACAAAGTGCTACAGGAAACAGCACCGGTGCTTCATTAAAGTGATTTTTCCCTCTTAAGGTAATATCAAATCAGTGCTAGGGCTTGTCAGAAAGTTTGACAATCTTAGACTTTGCTGAGAGTTAAGTCTTTTGGCGGTCTTGCGCAGACATCTGCATGGCCTGTTTTAACAAACCAGAAACAAACGCTGGCTCTGCTCCGTTTCTGTAGTTCTGCTTTTTCACAGCCAACCTATCCCATTTCACCTACTTTTTCAATGGCAAAATGAAGACACAAAAGCTGATGATCCGAATGTTTTCAAATGTAAATCTCACTTCTCCCATGAAAAGGCAGAAAGCACTGTATTTTCCTCCCATGGGATGCTCCCCCCAATCTTTGTTGCTTCGCTTTAATTTGTGTCCTAGCAGACACAGAGAAGCACTGAAGTGTTGCTTTCTGGGTGATGTATTACTGTCATAATATATGTTATTTGTGTTCACAAGCACATACTTAGAGAGAGAGGAAAAACTATCTGTTCTTTTCCAGGTGGCACATGTTGTCCAACACTTTTTCTTTTGCAAGCAAGCAAACATCCAGCTTTGGCAAGAATCAGCATGATGGTTCTGTCTTTTCATTCTGCAAAGATCTTTGCAGAGGTCAAGGTCATGGAAGAGGGAGCTGTGCAAGCGGACGGTTTTGTCAGAAACCATGGAGGGGACAGAGTCAGGCCTTGAGGCAGGTTCATGCTGAAACAGCCATCTGCACTGAGCTAGGATTCCCAAAGGAGCAGGTTTCCTCTTCATGCTCTCTGACCTCCTCTATCCCAAGATCAATATTGAAATCAGACAGCTCCTTCCTCTCCCTGCTTCATCCCCCCTTACTCTCAGCGTACCCCTAAACCCGACGGCTGGGTCTTCCACACCCGTTCGCTCTGCACTGGCACACGCAAAGCAGCTCGGGGCTCCATCTCGGAGGGCGCAGGACTCGCAGCGAGGGACTGAGGTAACACCACGTTTTGCGCCATTCATCTCATTTTACAAAATAGGGTCAAGGCAGTAAGCTACACACCAGGCAGCGGAGTAAAACAATGATAAGCATCGTGTACCAAAACCATTCATCTCTTAAGACTGAAATAGTGTCTGTGTATCCAGTTACCACAGAAAAATGTTGTCCGAAGGCACACAGAATGATGTCACACATTTGGCCTTTGAGGTAAAGGAGTTTTTCTTGTGAGCTGCCACTGGTAAGAGACTAATAACAATGCAGTCATTTACCCTTTGTTGATGATACTACATAACACATTGGGTACATGCACTGCACCAAAGCTCTCCTTTTAGTTTAATCTAAACAGCAGTGAAGAAGCCTGCAAGATACATAGACTTGAAATGCATGCTCTCCTGAAAAAGATCAAAGGAACTGATGTTAAAAAACAGAGGTCATAATTATGTGCAACACAATTCTGTGCATACAGAAACCTAAATGAATTTATCAAGTAACTTGTCTTTCATGCAGCAATCAGGCACAAACGTTTGTCCGCGCTGATGCCACGCTCAGCAGTGAGGTGATGGACACAAACCCCTTTCTCTGTAGTGGACTCAAAAGATTACCAACACCTCTGATTTCAGACTGTATTTACTGTTCCTTACACTAACCACAAAGAGAGAGAAAAAATCAAACAAACAAACAAAAAAAGGATATTCTTGCCTAAGTAACCTACAAAGCCAGAAGTTTAAGAGGAACAAAGGAACTAAGGAAATGGGATGAACTCTGATATAGAGCAGCTGATAATATACATTGAAATAAGCCCTAAGCCACATTTGCAAAGCTCCAGTCGGATGCAGTGAAGGAGCAGAACCAACAGTCAGGATAGATTTGAATGCCTGCGATGAATAAAGAACAATAGAGATGAGGCCAAAACATGATGAAATCACTATTTTTTTTAGGGTGGGGAGCCCAGACTTTTCCCACTGGCCCTTTTCTAAAATAAATAGGAAAAACTAACTAACAGTCACACACTACAGAAGGTTCAACAAGCAAAAGGATTTAGGCAGGGGTTCTGAACGACAAATTCTAATAGCTGGCACTGGCATCCTTCATCCTGTTCTGGCTTGCCTTTTACCGATTTTTCTACAGCTCTAAACAGTCAAGGACAATCATAGTTTGGGCTTAAGAGTTTTGGAGCAGGGGAGAATCCAGACCCTCTCTTCCTTCCCATGTAACGTAACAGAAAGACTTAATCTAGTTTCCTCAGTAGGGCTCACTGCCAAAATATTTAGTCACTTTTAGTCTGCTTGCTTTTGATACAATTACACGTTTCTGGTTTGTCATATCCTTATCTGATTCAGTTTGATATTTGTTCAACATGAGTGTTTGGGAATGGGCTACGCTGTCTGTGTGCACATTCACATACACCTCCGACCATCATTCCCCAAAACACACACATGCACGGACTCCCCCATGCTCCCCCACACAAATGAGGGCAGATTTAGTTAATTGCCATATAGAAAAACAAATATACCCAAGACACCCTGTGAAAGAAGATGAGGAGACTGGTAAACTCCTGAGCAGTACATAAAGAGAGGTTTCAAGGCTTTTTATTTGAGGAAGAGATCTGATCATCTAGCATTCTGTTTTGGCAAATTTGTGTCAAATTGACATTCCAATTTCGGCAGCATACATAAAACCGCACAATTATTTAGCACCATACAGATTTTACATAACTCTTGAAGTTACTGACTCGATTCATTTTCCTTCCAACTATAAGACAGATTACTCTGAAATGAATTAAGACAAGCAACCAGAAGTAATGTTACTATAGCCGGTAAACATTCTTTAAACTGCTATATCAGTAAGCCGCTTAAAAGCCTCGCTATCATCGGATGCTACATCTGCTCAATAATTACTACCTCTCAAACCAAGGATTATGACTATATACTGCGTACTGCAACACAACAGGCAAAGCAGTACAGGTAGCCAGCAATCCCAAAGGCAGAATTTGGTGAAATACTTAATTATTCACACACAAAATGTTAAGCCTTGGAAAATCAGGCAGCATCGGCAGCCATGCCCACTCCCTCGTATGGGCAGATGCTCTGAGCCTTGAAATCAGAATTGCCATCTCATCTTACAAAAAAAAAAGAAATCAAGCCACGGTGTGCTTCATTACATGAGGCAGAAATACTTCACAGAAAGACAAACTGCATTATTAAGGACAGGAGAGTATATTGGTATATTGTAATTACAGATTACTAAGGTAAACCAAAAAAACCCCCAAAAAACAGTGGACAGTGCCCAGAGCAGGGTGGAGGAGGAAGGAGAAAAGATTCCTCTCACTAAAAAGAAGGCTTTAAATTTTGAGACTAAAGACAAGAAGCACTTTGGAAAAGATCTGTTAATTCCTATAGGACTGTGGCTCTGCCGTGGTTTAGTCCTCTGCACTATGCAGATGTTTAACAACAACTCCACAACTCCAGACAAGTCCACGATAAAACATAAACTCTGCCCACAAGCACTTGAGTCTAGAAAAGGTTTCTGACTGCAGAGAAAATGTGGCAATTGTGCACTTAAAAAGTTTGGGCTGGTAGAAAGGAAATCATCACCACTGCGTGTGAAGTACTTTGCTAACTAAGGCCAGATTCTGGCTGCGCGCAAAACTGGTATTACACAGCTGCAGTAGCTGCACTAACTGCAAAAATAAAAATACCCCCAAAACAAAAATCATGTTCTTCAAAAGACAGGCACAGACCACAACGTGGAATAAGAATAAAGAGAAATTTGTATAATAAGAATGTTTCAGTTCTAAGTTTAAAATTAATTTCTCTAAACTTGGCAAAGAAATATTTATCTCCCAGATCTTAATTCAGTGATGTCTCAGTCTACATGGTGAGAGACAGAAAAGAATCAAAGGAAGAATTAATTGGCAATGCAACAGTTCCCAGTCTTGATTTGGTTTGTCTCCTCCAACAGTATCTTGCACATACATGTTCTAATACCTGACATTGGAGGCATGTGAATTTTGCTCTCAATCCCCAAGAAGAATGCAAAACCACAAGAAAATAGCTGTCTTCCACCTGGGCACTTGTTGATATTCTGCTTATCAGATTGCTTCCCTTTAAGAGTAAAAAAAAAAAAAAAAATCAGTTTACTTAGTCACACAGAAATGTTAATTATGAAGCTAACCAGGCACTGGGAAGTTTTCAACTCTTGTAGAACGTTAAGAAAAATGTACCAAATACCCAAAGATACATAAATTTAGAAGGAAACAGAGCTGCACTATTAACTTTTCAGTTTCCGGATATGCGGTAGCACATGGACCCTCTCCTCACCAAAAGACTTTTGAATACTAATGTCATGGAGTTAAAATTTCAGGTAGAACCAGAAATATTTTTAAACTTTAGTTCTGGAAGAGACTCAAAAGAAACAAGGATAACACAGTCCTACAAGCTGCTTTTTTCAAAGCCAACGTGTACAATTTAATATCAAGTAAAATTAAGGCTGGCTGGCATGGCTTTCCTGAACGGGTGTGCTTTACAGGACTTTGAATGTGCTATTTAATAAATCAAAAGCAATGGACCGTGCAAATGTTTCAACAAAATAAGATCAATGCTTGATATAAGGTTACTTAGCACTCAAAGTAAAAGAAAATTACTGTCTACACTGAGAATATTTAAGAAGATGATAACTTGTATGAAATAAGCCCTCTCTTCCTCTTGCCCTTTCCTTCACATTGATAATTAATTTGGGCTAGAGGACAAAATAATGTAAGGACTCCCATGTGGGATACTGGTTTGTCATTACCCAGTATAAAGTGTATTTATTAAATAAAAACCTGAAAATAGTTCAGTCTCAAGCTTTTGATCAACTCCTCCAGCACATTTATACCTTCACTGCTGTTACACAGCTTAAAAAATTTCAAAAAAGGACCAGCACGAAAATGGGGGGGATCAAGTCAGCGGGGAACTAAGGAAATCGGCCAGTTACCATTTCCAGGCTGTTTGCTGGCCCAGTCACACACCCCTGCATAGTCAAATGAGCAGGAGTCAAGTCCGGAGGGCCTGATTCTGCAGCATGTACAGACACAGTCAAACAGGATCAAAAATCATTTGAGGGTCACACCACCACCCCGGGGGCCAGCGCGACCACCAGCTGGTCCAACGTGTTCCAGCCAGCCTGCTGCTGTGTGCCCAAACTCTCCCGGGGACACAAACGAGGATTTAAGCACCTAGATGCTTGATTATCAAAACCACACAGGGGACCCACGTGGATGTCACACTCACCACTAGTGCTGTGATACTGATGCTATGAACAGAAACACCTGCACAGGCTCCTCAGCTACCAGCCCCTGCTCCAGCTTGTACAAAACACCCAGGAAACACTTGTGACAGCTCAGGAACAGACAGCAGCAGTTACAGCAACAGAGTATTCACCCAATCCTATGCCAATAACCTTACCTGACCTTCTCCATCTGTTTTAAAAAAAATAAAAATTATCTCTACATCCCGAGAACCCAGCTTTGCAGGGCGCATATCCTCCAACCCAGTAATCCATTTCACATACATAAATCTGGTTTGTGTGGATGCTCCTGATGATTTGCTATCTACTGGTCCACCAGTTAGGTGACCAGTGCTGGTTTTCTATCCCAGAGAGCACTGGCTGATTGCTCTACCGCATGCCAGACTTGTTTTAGGGTGGCAACAGCTCTCTTGTGACAAAGGGCTGAGAACTTCAAATGACTTGGGGGGGGGAAGCTTCTCTTTATCTGTGTTTCATTAGGAAGTACTATGGTTCCAAAATCCAGTAAGAAAATTTCACTGTATTATCTGAGCAGACAGAAAATGTGAATTTTTTTTTTTTTCAAATATACAACTGCAAAGTGTTAGACAAAAGAGGAGTAACTAATCCTTGTTTAAAATAGCTTGCTTTGTTTAAGATACAACATGTGCCCCCTGGCATTAACTACTTCAGATCTCAGGGGCTTGAGGTTATTTCAGGATTCGGTAACTAATGGAGTAATTATATTTCTAGGGGTTTAAGCAACAATGTCTACATAGTTTAAATATCTTCCTGTAACTGCTTGGTGATAAACTACATTACACATCCTCCAGAAGGCAATATATTCTGAATGCTCAGACAATATTTATGAGTTTGTTTCAAAGGTTTCTGATTTTATTTAGAGCGTTCAAAGTGTGTAGGCATAGTCAAAGCTATACATTTTAAACCCTGCCATAAATCATTCACTGTGCAAAAGCAAACTTTCATTAAAAAGAAAGCCCTTAATTGGTGAGAACTTCCTGAATGTAAACTGTCACTCTAGATACCACCTCTTGAGCCTTCCTTGTAGCAGATGGCCATTATCCTGCGGCAGGATGGGCGCTCCGACTGCCCGAACCATCCGCCTCTCCCGTACCGCCTCGGCTACCCCGATGATGGGCCAGAGGCCCCCCAGCCGGCTCAAGCCCTCTGCAGCCAATCCAGCACCACAGACCGGGGGACCCAGCCCATCACTGTAGCTCCCAGCCTGAAATTCAGCATTTCAGCACCTGATCATCAAGTGGCTCCAAGCGGAACCACTGAATAACCATTAGCAGAGAGACCCAAGATCTCTTCTGCTATTATTCAGGCTTTTCTCTACTGCGTGCTCTTCAGCTCATACATTTTGCTTGGTGATATAAATAGGTATTTATTAAGCTTATGGATGTTAAGGATAGCCTGTTAAGATTTCAGCTGTCTTCACATAAAACAGGATCTAAGGGAGATTTCTAAAAGTCACAAGCTGACAACACTCCAAAATGTGAAACCAAATTCCCAACACTTCTTCCTCTGCCAGTACTTCTCAAGGCCGTTTCACACCTGCATGAAACCATTCACATTTTAATGTACGTGCTTTGACTTCACTGAGGGATGCCGATTCGCCTCCATCTTCCTGGCTGCCCCACCTGGAGAAGTCCTAAGGCACGCCGAGGCTGCTCAGCAAGGGACCCAGCAAGGACCCTTTCACATGCAAGGATCCCCAGGCCAAATCCAGGTGACACCATCCGGTTAGCCCAGAGGAGTTGGGTCAAAAGACCGAGATTATGAAAACAACATGAAAGGACACAATTCAAAACAACTTCTGAAGGCAAGACAACATCACTTTAACAGACCTTATCAACATATTCAGGAAAAAAAGACATCTTCTAATGGAAAAGAAATCCAAAAGATTTTTTCAAGACAGCTGAAAAATGAACAGGAGAGAGAAATACTACTTTTTGAACCTAACAGTTGTTCAAAATATGGGCACTGAGTTGTGCGCATTGCAGCTTTTACACCAGCCCTCCACACCTGCACACAGGTAAGTAACTCGGAGGAAACAGAAAGTGAGGGAAGGGGAGGGACTAGAATTATCAATAAACCCCTGATCTTATCTACAAGTATTCTCAGAAGAAGGTGCCTCACCCCCTCAAGCTCGTCTCCCAGCAAAGAACAGAACAATCTCACCTAAAAGAGCACCACGTTGCCCTCATCTTTCTTCACAACCCACCTCTTACCATGTCCCCCTAACTGGAGACCTTGGTGCCGTGGCCCAGGTCACAGCTGCTCTAGTTACTGGGAAAACTGAGTGATTCTCCTATGCAATGCCGATTAATATCATTTAGGAAGCTGACTTTGTAAGCATTAGAAAAATCAAATTAATTTCATCTTCATTACAAAAATCTAATTTATTTCTTTCATAAGCAGTAACTGGCTTTGATTATCCAGATTTTCCAGCAATGACCCTTGCTCTGAAAAGCTGGTCACTGATTTTTTTGTGATCAACATTTTTCTTGTACTGGCCAGAAATTTCACTTAGTTTTAATCTCAGTATGTATCATGTAATTGAGAAAAAGAATATTCTGTAACAGCCCTACGCTTCACAAGGCTATCATCTTCATGAAAATTTACACAAGAGTTTTATCAGCCACTGCAGTGGCCGTGACGGGCAAAACCACACTCCAGGGCCAATTTTACCATTACGAACATTCAGGGCAACCTCCAACTTCCCGTATGGTCACAGCCCATAATGTAATTCTTGCCAGCATAAAGCGATTAGATATTTTAATATACATTGCAATTCATGTAATACAAGATCAAGCTTGGTAAGGAATGGGAGGAGAGCAGGGACAGCAAAGTGGAGTAACAGCCGTAGATTAAACACCGTCTCCAGTGCTTTGCTGGAGGGAGGACAATAAATAAACATGGAACTGCTGATCTCAGCTCAGTCCTTGAGGAGCTATAAGGTCCAGGCCACAGAACAGGTCCAGCATAAAAATGCAAAAGCTACTACACAGATAAATTTGGTAATGTCTGTTCAAGAGAGAAATCTAGGCTTGAGCAGGGAAGGATCACAGATGTGTCACTGCTGAGAAGGAAAACCCAGTCAGGTAAAAAGATTTAGGTCACCTGCATAGCAGGACTAGGAAAATCCACGCTGGCTGGCTGCCCTGCATGTGACCTGCCGGAAAAAGGCTCAAATTTACTCTCCAGACAGACAGCTCCTTACAAAGGAAACTGGAGATTAAGACTCCACTGGAAATTACCACTTTGAAGATTAGTATGTGCACACGCACACGTGTACACACATGCACATGGGAACTGCACTGCTGGAAACACGTTTGAAGCAGGTGGAAATGCAGCACGGAGAGCAGAGCGGGGAGGCTGCTTCAGGCTGCGGGGTTTAATGCAGCCATAAATATCACCCGTCTCAGCTATTCCAGCTCGACGCAACCGCCGCTCATCAATATTACTGTCAGCTGCACGCTAGCAAGGAGCCACATGGCAGCCCCGGGTCACCCGCTCCCCCCGGCCTGGAGCTCGGCATGGCCGCACACGCGCAGCCCTGGGCACCTTCTGGACACCTTCGTGCTGGGGCAGAAAGAGGAAACGCAGACGGGAACCCGACACCGGGTGTCATCCAGGAATTTGCTTGATAGCAGCTCTGTGATCAATTGCTGGGGGTAGCGGGCTTTTTAGGAATTATCCAGGAATGCAGAGGCAACCAGAAAGCTCCCTCTGCGCAGCGAGTGACCTGCCCAAATGCCAAGGTGACGGATGCCTGCGTCAGGGAGCCCGTCCAATCTTCCTGGCCTTGTTGGGGCTCACGAGCAGGGAAAAACAGAGAGGCTTTGAAGCAGTGCATGGGTATACATGTCAGTGGGTGCCTACTGAGTCCTACGGAGCTGTCAGACCACTTTGTTAATGCAGCCAAGCCTTTAAACAGAAAAATGAGAAATTCTCTTTAATGTTAATTTATTTTATTTTTTTAATTTCAAGTTCTTCTCAAAGCACTTTTGATGCTGAACAGGAAGGGGGCTTTGCTCCTTCCTTTGCTAAAATGACAGCTTTGAAAAAGGCATGTGTAGTAAGGTATATGAAAAGCAGGGTTCAGTTTATGGGGATTTAGAAAACCTTTACTATTTGTTCACTGGTTTTGCATTCTTTAAAATACTCTCTATCCCCCTTCACTTCTATGTTATGTCTCCTATAATGTCGTACCTACAACTGGGTCAGATTTTCAGTAGGAGCCAGCTCTGGCATGAATTCATCCCTGCTTAAACCCACAGTAAAAATGTCAAAGCCTTTAATCAGCAGTCATCTAGACATCAGCAGTGCTGAGGAACTTTCCCTATGAATATTCATTTTCAAATTTCATTCTGAGTATCCATTTTCAAAGTTGTAAAAACATTTTGTTGCTCCTTCTCCACAAAGCAAGCAACCTCACCACAAGATTCATCCAGTGTTTTCTGGGGAAGAAGATGCAGAGATGCAGGCTAAATTTTGCAGAGAGGGAAGAGTGGAGAACCCAGGAGAAGAAATATTTTCTTTCATTCACAAAAAGTTTTAATAGGTCTCACCATCACAACTTTCCTGCAAACGGACTGGCGTAATTACACACTGGCCTTTGCACGGCCCCGGGGGAAAGCCTGGGACACTGCACCACATCTGATATACTGAGCTGCGATACTTTGAAGAGACAAGAAAATGAGTTTTCTAGTTATTTATGTAAGCAATTCAGAAAGCACATCCACTGGTTTCTCATCTCAGAGAGATTTTATTTTCATGGGGACTTTTCAAGGACAAAGGCTTCAATTCCAAAATTTACCCAGGAAAAGAAAAAGCAAAAGAGATTAAACCCCCCCCCCCCCCCCCAACACTATTTTAGCGACAAGCAACGCTTGCTACCGTCAGTAACTTCTGGGTGTCCCTGGCACACAGGAGGGCCCAGCTCAAACGCGTGGTGATGGCAGCGTTCATTGCTTGGTCCCGCGCCCACAGTGGCCCTGACAGAGGCTGCGCTGCTGCGCTGCCCGGCATCCTCCCCCTGGCACCTGGAGCCGCTGCCTCCAGTAGATAAAAGGCTCCCGCTGCAACAAGGAGTCAATAACGAGATACAAGAATAGTGGACTCGCATTTCCTTCAGGCAAATTAACGGGAGGATTCGAGTTCACAGAAAGGTTTGAAATGGAAGGTAGGAGGGAAAATGACTGATAAAATACACCCCCAGAGCCTTACAGGGTGCAGTTTATGTATTCACGCCTCAAACGCGACTCATAGATCACACGGGGATCTCTAAATATCCGCCTGTGGGAGCTCTGAGCGACAGCCTGGTTAAGGTGCACGGCAGCCGGCAGAGCCAGGCAGAGGAACGCCATGGCCCCCGGTGCCGGGGAGGGACAGCCCGGGGTACCCAGCGGGCACAGCTGGCCAGCCTGGGGGACGCAGCCGATAAACAGGATCCCTCTGCCTTTTAGAGTAATCCTGCGCCCTCGGAGGGGGCTTTGCTTAGGGAACTGTCGCAGAGGTTTCTCCACCTCGGAGGCAGGAGCACCCCTCGTGCCGCTGGCAGGAGCTGGGGCCCTCCTCTCCTCAGAGACAGGGAACAACAGGCACTCACCACGCACCGGCATGGCCGCCTGCCCCTCGGCCAGTGCTGGCCACTGAGCCGTCCAGAGGAACCCCACTGTGCCCTCTCCGCCTTTCCCCAGAGCGCCAGAGACCCAAAGTGGGGCCGTGAGGCTCCTTTGTGTTTTCCCTTCCTTCCCGGTTTCCTGCACCGTAATTATCACCGGCCATGTCAGGCAGATAAGTGACAGGGGGGAGAGAGAGCAGCGGGGAGGTGCTGGCCTCGCTGCCTGTAATGGTGGGGTCCTTCCCCAGCGCCGCGCTGCGTGGGGCGGAGGTTGGCAATTACGGCCCTCACCAGTCACAAAGCCAGAAATTACTGAATCACGGATTGAAAGATTCATAGAAGGCACAACAAACAACTCCATCTCTCCGGTGACAGGAAGGACGCACCCGGCAGGTCTCCGGAGCGGCCGCATTAACGACGGGACAGCAAGGGAACGAGGTGTGCACCAACTCAAAATGGAGGCCAAGGGCATCTGAAAGGTTGCGTGTAGGGGGAAAAACCACTTTTATCAGCATTTCTCTAGAAAACCCAAGTGATAAAACACGGGATGGAAAGTTCAAGTGTCGTATTCTCAGCAGCACACTGTCTTACTACCAGAACAGTGCTATTAAATACAACTAGAGTATTCTTGCACTAAGGTATTACTGCGCCCGAGTCAAGAATAGCAGAGTTGTTCACTGGAGAACAGACAGACAAAGCATCAATCTGAGAGACAGTTAACCAAAGCAAACTGAGAGGTTTGCAGAAGGCTACTAGACGGGGTAGAGAAGAGAGAACTGAAAAAAATGAGTGGCTGTACAGAAAAACTGGGAGGTAGAGTTGACTTCCCCCTTCTCAATATTTCTAAAGAATGCCATTGCAAAGTTTTGACAATTATGAAGCACATTAGCTAATCATGAAAATTCATCAAGTATGTCATAAGTGACAAGGAAAGAGTACTTCACTGCTAAAATTGGATGAGCCACAAAACCTCCTGACAATCACTTACATAAATCACAGGAACATATCCATCATTTGACACAGAAGGTGTTTCCAGAGAGTAATATTTTCATGCCAAGAACAAGAAAGTTTGTATACCTCATTTGGAATCACACCATATTTTGATCATTACCATATCAAAGCATTTCAGTGAAAAAAATGGGTTATGCTTTTGTGGCTTAAAATCGAAGTATTTGCAACTGAAGCAGAGGATGCTCCTGTCCACACCAAAGCACCATGAGCAGGGCAGAGCTGCATGACAACAACTCAGGACTGCCACTTGCATGTAAGTAATGAGGAGTAACAGTAAACACACATGTACACTTTACATGGTGACACTTCAATCCAGGAAGTAGCACCAGATTACAAATGTTAATCCTAAATGGTTTACGACATCATTGGAACAAAAGAAACGAGGCAGAAGGTTTATTCCATTTTGCTTCAAGGACTGTACATGTGGCATTACCACCTATCAAAAGTTAAGAGCACTTAAGCAAGTGTAACTGTGATCCTTTTGTTTTCAAATGTTAGGTTCTGGGTTTGCATCTGTAACTAGAAATTTCCTAGTTTATTTTGTTGCTGTTTTTTAAAACTTTTTTCTCCCCCCCCCCGCCCCATCCCAAGTATTCCAAATATCAATTTATAAAGTCATTAATATGAAATTTCACTTCTTCCTACTACCAATACAAACCCAAGGAAATAACTTGCAAATCTACTTGAAGGTAAAGGGTTCTTTTTGTTTTTTTTTTAAAAGAAATCCCTGCTTACCTCCTGTGCACTCTTCAGAGCTGATCCCAGACAGCAGCCAGAACTGCTCTGCTCTTCAGACATTTGGTTGCATCCACTCCACACCGGGTACTCCCTGCATGCTTCTTATTAGAGCAACTAATTGCCTTCCTTTTCCATAAATCCCAAGCACAGGGCAGGAAACAGCACATGGACTAACATGGGTTAGTGGCTTATCAGCTTCAGCAACGGGTCTTCGTCCAAGGTATGGGTTTATATCAGGAAGCGATAACGCACAAGATACAGTAGATACTTCTGTGTTCAAGGTAATAGGAGGATGCAAAGAGCAGCAATAAAATACAGATTTTTTTACACATTATTCCAAGAAAAAAATAGCCTGCTATCCACAGCTTCTTTCCTTCCTTCTGCAAGTTTTCTTTTTTTTTCTTATTCTGAGTCTTGATAGTAGCTGTCAGTATCACACCATGGAACTTTATATAGTATCATGCATTGTCAACATCCTATGGACTTTGAAGATGTCAACGATAGCTTAAAAATAGCACGCTTGTTCTGTTCTCTACCATTCTTGAAATGCTGTCAAGAGATATATTGATAATTAAATCTCTATGTACATCAAAAGACATCCCTCAGCCAGGTAAAATGCATACACTCCAACTGTACAATTAGTCTGAGATGACATCCTAGATTTTCTAGCTAACAAGGTCAAGAGAGAAAAGATGGGAAATAACACCTATTCAACTGCAATCGTTACTGGCATATGTCTGTGAATACGTTTGCCATATTTCTTTTTTAAATGTAAAACTTGTCTTGCTAGTGAAAGGAGAAAAAGATCAATTTTATAGTCCATACATTAAAATATAGCATGTTGAAAAAAAACAGATTATAGAACAATACTCCACATGCCCCAGCAAGACCAGTCATTGCATAGCAGTTCTTGCCATCTTCATGGAAAAATTTCTGCACAGTTGCCACCTACTTGACAATGAAATAAAAAGTAGGTTGTCCCAATAAAAGTAAGGCATCTCCGTATAATGTCATGGGCAAGTTACCTTGGTTACCAGAATCACAGAAAGGTGGACAGTTGAAAAACAACTTACCCTCAATTATTTTACAACAATATTTGCCACCAAATGTGCTCAACTAAATTATTGTCAGTATCCCTGGAGGAATTTAGAAGATGAGTAGATGTGGTGCTTAAGGACATGGCTTGGTGGTGAACTTGGCAGCAGTAGGTTAACGGTTGGATCTGACGATCTTAAAGGTCTTTTCCAGCCTAAACGATTCTGTGATTCTTTGATTCCATACCTGTGTGTGAGCATGCGGAAGCACAGTAAGCAGCTATAACGCCCTGACAACAGCAGCACTGGTTACGGCCACACAAAGGAAACAAAGAAGTCACTGATATTTATAATTTGCTCTGTTTATGTGGCATTATTCTACAAGAGTGGATAAATCTGAAATCCCAGTTCTTTGGATGACCCGCAGGGTATGCAATATCATACAGCTCAATAATTTTGCCTCTTTACCTCTCCACAGAAAGAGATTTACATTTCTCTGCACATGCTGTGATTTATAGCGTTCTGTTTTGTCTGTGCTCATAGATTCCCATTAATACCATTAAATCAAATAGCCACTGATGGACCTCAATTAGCACTGAGAAACACACAAGAAAAGCTTTGTTAAAAATAAAGTTAGCTGACAAAAGACATCTTCGAATCCAAGTTTTCTCATACAACAAAACAAATAACCTGATGAAGCAAAATACAATGGGAAACTAGTTGCAACCTTAACTATGGAGAAACACCCCATCAGTTCATAATGAGCACGGGACTGTCATTTATCCGAAAGCTCAGAACAAGGCATTGTCCATCCACTCCACAGTTCTTTGTTATTACCCCCATGATTGTTTGCAAGCATATTCAATCCAATTAACAGTTTTTAGGAACAAGCCTTTGCTAGGAAATGTAACGAACTCTTTGGAGAGAAATCAGAACCTCTCACTGAATTCCCTTTCATCGCACAAGGAGTCCAGGCTCCTTCCCACCCCCAACCCCAGAGGATGGATCCTGTCACGGTCACTTCACTCAGAAAGCCAGAAGAGACTCAAATGGACAGCCTAGAAAGATGTATGCTCCAGAAATTCATTTGAAACAAGGATATATGGCACAGTTTGATTAGAAATTCAAATTCATCAGGGGCTAAGGGGTGGCAAGACCTTTAAACTTCCATCAACTTCAGCATTTGGTACTACTGTAACCAGAAAACCAAACCAGCCACAAAGCAAAAAAATCATTATGCATTTCCACTTAAACGCCTATCTGCAATGTACCACCAATACTACAAAATTTGGTGGTTTTTAAAAAAAATGTATTGAAACGGTACATTAAAATCCATCTTAAAGGTACCAAGAGAAGATAAAGAATTATGGTCAAATTAATGACCATGAAAAAACAAGTTAAGAGGCACCAAACAACCCTCACTACTGTCTTTACTTTCTAGAAGATGTAGAACAAGACGAATTCTTTTCCAGCATCTCCAAACAGATTATCTCATGGGTTAACATCTTCACTGTACAAACTTCTGGCTAGTAATTACAACAGACTATCTTTTGTAACAAGACAAAACTAGATTTTTTTTCTTAAAAATAAAAACAACTTAAAAATCTGTAGTTGAAGTTATGAGAGGGAAAAAAAAACCCAACAAAAAAAGAATAGCTCCTTTTTACCCATTTTCTTTCCTGCAAACAGATGAAAATAATTTTCAAAATATTCAATTGAAAAAAGCTTGCATCAGCTGGCTTGGTATAAAACCGTGTAATATGTTTTTAATTAGCATAAGAGAAATTTTTCATGTGTTTTTAAGAATAATAGAGGGATTCAAATAGCAAAATATGAAGCACAATAAATGCACAAAAGGAACTTTCAAACCTTTGCAATGACAGCAAAGCATCAATCCTATAAAGCCTAACCACTGGGCATGGCGCTTTCCCTCTTGTGCAGCCCTGGAGGCAACGCCTACTTAAGCATCCCAAATCAGACAATACTGGTCCTTAAGAGATTATGGCAAATTAGTAACACAGCTAAGGACCATATAACGTGAACATCCTTAATAGCAGGCTACTTTCTGAACAGCCGGCAGTGGGAGGAAGGAACCTTGTGGAATGCCAAGGAATTAAATCTGCCTGTCGGCAAGAATGCACCAATTTTTGGTTTAGATGTAGGGGTAAAAAAGGAGTGAGAGAACATAGCCAGACCATGGCCCCTGGTCCTCAACTTAAAAGGAGTCCTAGCTAATGACTGCAACTTTTCTTTTCCCATCTAATCTGATGAAGCCATGTCCAGTTTAGACCTTGGGGAAAAAAAGAAGTTCCAGAATAAAGCAGATAAATTCTTAACTGCGGGTAGAGTCAAACTCTGGTGTTTCAGGGATATATAATTAGTGGTGAGGAGCAACAGAGAAAGAAAAACTATAGATACATTTGTGCTGAAGTAGCCGTGGGGAACTTTTACAGAACAGGCTCTGCATTTTCCTATGTAAAAGGAAAAGCAAAACAATAAGCATTTTAATTGGAATCATCTCTTATAAATTACATTTCCTGTCTCTCTCTGACTGAAAGCAATGATCCGCATTCCATCCACAAACAGTTGCAAACTTGTGAATATTTTAATTTCCAGTCTTCTACACCTGACTTCTGGCATTTATCAAAAGTAACATGGGTTTCTACAAAGGGAACTGGCATGCATCACGTTGCCTTGTAACAATACAATTGGAAATCAGGAAAGAACACCACGACTCAGAATTACCACCTTGTTGCACGGAGATGGCCATGCCTTCCTTTGTAAGTGTGCACTTTAACAAATCTCTGTATAGTTCAAATAAACCAACTGACCTAATTAGGAGACCACAAACCACCGGACAACCAAGGGAAAAGCTTCCTTGGCAAGTGTGTTTGCCCTTCCATTGGTGTTTAGGACCATACTAGGTTTATTACTTGAAAAATAATGTGCATAGATCATACTTTGACTCAGTATTTAGAAATCCAACTCTTCCCTTTCTGGGTACTTTAACATTTTAGAAGTGGTAAGAAAAACAGTTCTGATGGTAGCTTTTTGAAGAGAAAAGGATCTGGGTGAAACACTGTCATTGGCAGGTAAGCTCCTGATCCTTCCTCCTACTTCTTTCCACCAATTTAGCACATCCACATTAGCAGATGGAAAGACAACAAAGATTTATTTGCCCATAAACACCTCTCAAGTCAGCAGCAGACAGCTGCCCTCCATCTCAGGGAGAAGACTCTATTCTGACAGGCATACCGAATGCATTTGTCAATATATATTTGGGCATATTGATACATGCTGCCTCTCATGTGAAACGTGACTTCTCCTCAGGAGAAAATGAAGAACACGTACCCTGACATGCAAACACACGTCTTTGATCCACATGAACTCAAGACACAATAACTTCCCCTCCATTATTCTTACCCTGAAATTTGACAACTGCAGAAGAGAGCCCAGCCACTTCAAAGCAAGATGAATCTCAAACAAGTCAACAACACTGGAGGAAAAAGAAAGTCACGCTTTCAAATAAGCAGAACACCTTTATCAGACTTGTGCCCAGACTCCTGTAAATTCAGAGGTGCGAGGGATCTGGACTTGAATTTTGCAATTTGGAGCTCACTCCAGGCCACCTCTTCCATCTTCTTCCACCAGCTGTAGCTTTCAGTCGAGGCAGACTACAGCTAACAAAGTCATACAATTTAGCTGATCCAATAAAATCATCCAGATGGGAAAGATCCTTCCTCAAATGCCTTGTTATCTTAATTAGATAATAAGAGTTTTAGAAGTTCTTTCGTTCAGGCTGCTAGGAGGCAGATACATACATGTGACTCATAGAAATGACTCTCTGGGCAAAGTTCAGCTATCTCCTTGCACCTGCATCGGATTTAGCACAACTGTTTCTTGCTCCTTCACTACTTGCCACATCAGCTCCTTGAGATTCTGCAGTTTCCCAAAGGGGAGCAAAACTCTGTCTCCCATGATCTCTTCATGAAACTGATCTTTGGAAAAGGTCTCCTTTGCCTTCTCTGGAGTAAGTCTTTTCTTTCACCCCCCATGCTATCCATGCCAAATAAAAGAGGCTACACATACTAACCAAGCCAAGAAAGGAAAAAAGGTCCAGATGGTTTAGTAAGGATTTTGACATGATGACAAAAAGTTTCCAAAAACTAATAACTTTTGTGGACTAAGCTGTGTCCTACATTAGCAGAATGATTTGTTTTCCATGATTATCTTGGTCTTTTGAAACCTCCCAAAAGCAGCACATTTCAGATGGTAATTTCTTTAGGTCTGTTAATTTTTGCTACATTCTTCACAGAAAATGCTCCTCTTTCCCTTCACAACAGACGTTTCAGGAATCTCCTTCTGTTCGTTTTCTGAGAAGCTCCACACATTCTAGACTGCTTCTCTAAGAAAAGCTCCGCTGAACAGGGCAAACACATGTAGACTCCACTAGGCTGGGCAAGCAAGAGGAACGGTACTTAAAATTGCCTCAAAATAAAACACAATTACAACCACAATATCCACATCTTATACTTGAAAATAATATGATGAGAGACAAAATTGTTAAGTAAAGTTCTGGAACTTCATTAGGGATCCACAGCTGGAGTGAGACATTTAGGATGGGTCTCCTGACACCTAACTTCAGCTGTCTGAAAGCCAGGCACTCTAAGTCAGCTATACAGGCTTTCCGAGTCAAGAGAAAGGGATGTGTTTCCCAAAACCCAGTTTATTCTCTCTCTCCATGGCCACAGCAACATGGGTGTAAACCATGTTGATACCAACCCAAGGAGGGCGTGACCACCCTCTGGAGCTGCTCTCTCCTTTCACTGCCTAGAACAGGAGCTTGGTTGTCCATCCTGGATGAGGTGTTCACGTTTCAGAAGACTAATTCAAAGCAATACAAACTACTCTTTAATAGCAGGTCCTTAATACATCTCAGAGATGTTACACACTTACATGTACAGATCTCAGCACGTCTTGTATACAGATACTGGAAGAAATTACTGATGGAAGTATAGCGTGCACCAGGGCACCCCTACTTTTGTGCACGCCAGTGGCACACAAGCACCACTCACCAGGTCTGTCAGCCAGATGCAGCAGCTTTAAGTCTACTTTATACACCAGAACAGGCATATAGGAGCATGTCCTATAATACTCTGTACAGCTCACCTGTTTCGCACATCCAAAAACAGAGACTGTATAAGCAAAACAGGAGACGATCGAGTGATGGAAGTGTAGCAGCAGGAAACAGAAACACTCAAAGCCACTTCTTTATGTGCAGAAAGATACCTCCCAAAGGAAATAACTCACTTTCTTCTTCATAGAGCAAAAATTATGTGGCAGTCATGAATGAGTAAAAGGGAGAGGAAATAACACAAAAAGAACTGAACACAGCCCAAAGCCCATTGTGCAAACTGTGGACTTTCAACCTGAGAGTGCTGTCTTGAAGAACTACTGCCACTGGGCTAACTAAGCTGAAACAACCTGCTTTTTCCAGGCCACAAGGTAACACCTCACAATAAAATAGCTCTAAAGTAAGTTACTATGAAAGAAGATTAGCTGCACAGACCATGCACACAAAATCTAACATGCAACATCAGGTCTGCCCTTCCGCAAAGGAACAGCAGTAAGATAGAGAGCCTGAATTTACTCAGAACATGATCACTCATTTTATTTATCAGCCTAGGGCATGCAAATCTTAAGGCACTACATGAACAGCCTATAACAACAATTTATAACCCACAATGATATTTTAATACATGCTCAAAAGCTAGATATCTGTGCTCTCCCAAGAGGAACTGAAATATATAAGGCCCTTATGCAAATACTGAAGCAGTGTTATTAATCTAGAGATCCCAGCACAACTACTGCAGGCACTCAAAAAAAAATCAGCCTTGGCATAAACCAGATCGAAACTAAAGTTTACTAAGATAAACAGTATCTGGATATAATCAAACGGGGAAAATACAGAAGGTTGGTTCAAAGTTAAAGCTGTCTGGATCCAGATAACATGGGGTCCATTCTGTGCTCCAAGATATTGTCATTATTGTTTCAGCCTTTGTTGAATTTTTGTTGTACCTAGAAATAAGAATCAGGCTCAAGCATGTCCTCCATCCAGTTGTACCTAGAAATAAGGATCAGGCTCAAGCATGTCCTCCATCCAGTAACCTGAACACTTTCTGTCCTTGCTGCCTGCCGTACCCCAGCTGCAGATCAGGTTCATACCAGTCACATTGCTTAGGAAGAGCTTGGTCCATCTGAGCTGCTCGTGAAGGCTGCAGCTTGCACAGTTGCACCTCTGCCAGATCCCATGAAGACCTACACGGCAGCAGGACCTCTTTTTTTAGGAGCTTCAGAGCTAAGCCAAACTCCACACCTGGAGACGTGTGTGCTTCCAGCAGAAGGGAAGGCATGCCTTGGCCTCTCCACCCTACTGCCTGGATTTGGGGGCAAACCTATTTTTACTAGCAGGCTACACTAATATTTAGGACAACAACCCAGAAGCCCAGCTGACATACAGGTGCACACAAGGGGTTCACCAACTCTACTATAAGCCAATCTTCCAGCAGAGCTATAGACAGTTGAGAGCAGCAGCACCTTCAAAGGCTGCAGCAAGATGTACCAAGTCTCAGTGGCACACAAAAACCCAAAGAGGGAGGAAGAGAAAACCACCATCATGCCTTCAGTCAAACAGAACCACTGATAAACCAAAAGAGAAGACAGATTTTGCAGACGTCAACCTGCCAGACCACGTCAAGGCTTGTGAACACAGGTGCCAAGAGCTAGGACCTGAAATTTAGCCCAGTGGCCTGATTTCTGAAGGTCTGTAGACAAGGAGCGCAGAACCACCAGAGCAGCGCAAGGAGCTTGAGGGAAAGTGTCACTGCTGGCCTCGACAGTGGATCATTGCTGCCTCAATGCAGGACTCAGTGCTATCACCCAGAACCGTTTTCAAACCTCCTCTTTGCAGGGGATGGGAAGGAAGATAAGAGCCGCTGCTTTGTTTTGGATGGCAAAAAAAGCTGTGTGCTAGAAAAAGGACCAACCAATATAAAGAAGCTGACTTTACAGTGCTTAAGGGTGCCTGCTACTCTGAGCACCCTCATTACAAAGGGAAGCAGCCAAGGGGGAGCTGGAAAAGCAAAGGCATCCATCGAGGCTGCCCACCTCTGCCAGACCCTTTCTGAACACCATCCTTACAATTACCGCGGCTGTTTAGAAGCATATGTGAAAGTGCAGTTATTGCAAAAGAGAGGTCAGGGCGAGAAGGGAAATCTCTCTCACCCACTGCCAGGTGGTTTTGACAGCTTTCATATTCAAATATCCACAGGGTAGGAGACTGCAGCTTAAAAGCTTCCCTCCACATCATCAGGGAGAACCAAGCTTGTGCTTGTGAACACCAAAGTCAGAACTCAACCACAAAGCACAGCTAGAACAAAACCATGGCCCCAGTACCCAGCCGGTGTCGCGCAGCCGCAGCCCTTTAATCCCACACCTCCCTTCAAAGCCATCCCTGCTGCAGCAGCACCATGTCCTCATAGGTGTGACCAGTCTTTCACACCACTCCATACTTTGCCTTTGCTCCTCTAAGTGGTTTCTTGCCCACGTAACCCAGGCAGGCGACAACTGCTTTTGGACACCCCCAGGTAAAAACAATGCATGACTTTATCAGCTGTCTTATCAGAGAGGTTGGCGGGAAGGGAGGAAGCATTACAGGGAATTTAATAAGAAAACAAATACACAGGGGCAAAGTTAACTGCATCTGAAATCGTTGCTTTTGCCTTTCAGGTGTTAATCTTAAAAAAACCAATATACTAGAGACATCGAGACAAACAGACACAGGAGAGAGTCAGAGGAAACAGCAGAACAAACACATAAACAGAGCAATTTTGGAAAGGGAATTAGCTCTCATAAAATGTTAAGCATGCTAAACTCTAACGTGTTGATTTTCTAATACAAATGTAAATTTTACTTAAAAATTAATTTATTTTCTTTGCATTTTTCCAACAGACACATTACAAGCAAGTTGTTGCTGGTGGGCTTACTCAACTATGAACGCTACACTACTGCTATCAGTAAGATCAATCATGCACTAAATTGCTACTGAAAATATACTCTCTCTTCTGGCTTTATTTCTCCACATGGTTGAGCTGCAATTTTCCACTGTACATTTTTATGTAGGGAGTAACTGCATTTTGAAGCCGCCTGCAACTTAACCATTGGCTTTTGCACAAGGGTCAATATGAAATATTTTTTTCCCATACTTTGATGATACCAAAAGTTGTGGCCAATATAAACACACAGGTTGTGGTCACATTTTGTTTGGGACTGTGCTGGTTAACCAAGGAGTTAACAGGCTCTTAAATGGAACTACATCCATTTTCATCGGTTTTCACTGACAGATGAACCCACAATATTTTCCCTCTTCTCTTCAGAACAGGCAGATTTCAACCACTTCCCTCACTTAGAAACCAATTAAACAATGATTACACTTAAAAAAATTTCTATCAGCAAAAAACCAACTATCAACTATCTAGCACCACCATTTGAAAATTAAAAAGATGCTGAAATAGAAGGCTCACAAAACCTCTGCTTTGCTTTCATTTACCACAGTTAAAACTCCAGGAGGAACCTGTGCACACTTTAAAGGTTTCCAGCTTGTGAAGCAGATATGGATGAAGTGAATGTGCAGCTGCAGGGTCAGCGATAACCCTGTGGCAGGTGCTTCTGATGCTACAAGCACTGGTGGACCTAATGACAAAGATACATGAAAAGGAAGTTTATTTTTCTAGCAACTGTTTGGTGGTTTGGGGTTTTTTCCCCAATAGATTGCATTGTTAGTCATCATTTCGGGTTTGGTTCAGCACTGGGTTAGCAAGTCTAGGTTTTGCAACACCAAGCACACAGGATTTCATTTTCTGTGGTCTTGAAGACACGTGATTCAGAAAGTAAAGCCTCAGCATCTCTTCCAGTTCTCCAGCTCTTTGATAACCCTGAATCTAATGCTGACCCAGCCCTTATAGGTTGGGTTTGATAGTGTGAAATACATTAAACCTCGTCCTCAGACAGAATAAGGAATACCAAAGAGACTGGGTTCGGGGCTGTATTCGGCTGTGCACATGGCTGTATAACGAGCATGCCAGTCAACCTCCCCATGCTTCATTCACCACCTGAAAAGCTGGGATAATGCTTAGATGCTCCAAAAGTCTGCTACAAGGCTTAATTAATTACCATCTGGGCCTTGGCTCAAAGGTGCTGAAGTGACCAATATAGTCACTTGGTTTCTCTGAAGTTGGGGGTGAGTAGAGGAGGCATTTTACACCATACAGGGTCTCTGAGAGTGCTGCCACTGATTGCTAACAACAGTGTCCTTAAGGCAGGGTGAAAAATAAAGTGGTATCTCAGTCAGGATGCAAAAGCGAGCAGGACAACCTGTCACGCACAACTGCAACCCGCAAATCCTAAGCACCTGCATAGGTGGGTACTAGCACTGTACCATACCAGGGGGCCACACAAGCACCTCATCGTTACGCTGAACACTTCTCAGAGGACAAACTGTATTATCTTCACTTTGCAAAAACAAATTACAAGGGCACAAACTGATAGGTCTAAGTTGACGAAAATTCTCCAGCAGAGCTGGGATTTGAACCCACTTCCAGTCCAGGGCCTTATCTATTAGGCAAAGCTGCCCAAAAAGATAAGCTCTCTTTCCACGTCCTTGCTAAAAAAGGTTTTCTATGTGGTTTTTTTTTTTTTTTCCACAGTGACCTAACTCTTTTATTACTGTTTCCCTTGGAAACAAAAATTATTTTGCACAGTTTCCTTTGGTTTGCCTTCTTTATTTTTTTTTGCTCCTAAAATTAAGGAATTTTTTTTTTTGTTTATTCAGTTCTATATGGATTTTTCTGATAAATGCAGAATGAAAGGCAAATGCAGTTTAACAGCCACCATGTTACTGAATAACCTTGATTTATGGAACCCAGCACCACTCTGCACAGATCTGACCCAGGAGCCGAGAAATCTTGGCCTTGTGCTTAGGCAAGGCAGCTGCCAGACCAGCAGCATGTCGGGGTGGTTTTCAGGCTTTCCACGCTACATTTTTACTCTCTTTCCTCATGCTGAGGAAATGTTTCCCAAACACAGCAAGCAAAATGGACAGCGTCCTATTTCCTGGATATTGGTCAATAGTCCCATGTCTGTGTCAGTAAAGACTGCACCTTTGTATTTGTGCTGATGTCCTTATTTTGAGGATAAATTATAGAATCACAGAATCACAGAATCATAAATGTTGGAAAAGACCTCAAAGATCATCAAGTCCAACCATTAACCCAATACCACTATGCCCCGAAGTGCCACGTCTACACATTTTTTTAACACCTCCAGGGATGGTGACTCCACGACCTCTCTGGGCAGCCCGTTCCAATGTTAACCACTCTTTCAGTAAAGAATTTTTTTCCTAATATCCTAGACTGTTTCCTGTCTCCTAACCTCCTAGATTGTTTCTTCTCTGCTGTGTTGTATTTCCAGTAGACGTCTAGTAACTTGGAAGTCCCCCATGAGAACAAGGGCTAGCGATTTTGAGACTTCTGTCAGCCACTTGTAGAATGCTTCATCTACCTCTTCATCCTGGCTGGGTGATCTACAACAGATGCCCAGCAGGATATCTGCCTCATTGGCTTCCCCCTCATCCTTACCCATAAGCACTCGACCTTATCATCACAATCATTGAGTTCTATACAATCAAAATGATATATATGATACATTGCATCAGAAGAAGGCACTTTTTTTAAAGAAAATATCCAAAATACCTGTTCTGTCAACTGGCTTAAAGTCCCAAAGTCATCTATTTTGGCAATGTAGAGGCCTGGCCATGCTTCATGAGACACCTTACCTGAATGACAGGTAAATTCTCAGGCGGTTTCCCACCTTTTATGAACATGGACACACAGAGCTGAGTATCCATCTTGTTTGGGTGAGAACAGCACACTTACCCACCAGGGGACCTTTTTTGGTGGGACAGGAGCTTCACCTCTGTTTGAAGCACCCCATGACCTTATTAGTGCAAAGGTTCTCTGCTACTGCTTCTCTCACCAGAATTGCTGTTGGCTCCTGCTGCATCTCCACTGTAAGGTCAAAAGTTATCAGAGGTGAAGATCAATAAAGAAACAAGCTTAAAATATTTTTTAAGAACCAAACGTGCTACACAAGCATGCCCTCAACCTTGATTACTGAAGACAGCAAAACCAACAATCAACTCTGCAAGATCAGCAGGGGCATGAGGAGAAAATGGAAACCCAGTTGACTGTGAATATACAGCTCCCAAACTACAGCTTTAGGTATTCAACCCCAACCAAGCTCACCTGCCAAGTCACAGCAGAAAATACTAATATTCTTGACTGTTCCATCTCTTTATAAGCAATTACAACACGAACACAATATGGTCACAAGCGGATGAGAAATTAGGAATGGCCTGTGACAAAGTTTTGTTCAGACTGCAGCATCTGGTATTGCTGCTTCTTCTGCCAAAAGTCATACAGCAGATCCTGTTATGCCTCATTCAAGTTTAGTTCTTTTTGGAACCACTAACAGTTATAAAGCCATTTATAAAATTCAGTGAGAAACAGTCAATTATCTTCTTTTTTAAATATATTAAAAATAGAATGCAATAAAAGTCTGATTTCACTGTGTCAAGAGTACTACTCAAAATCAAGTGCTAAATTATTATTCACTCTCAATTCATCACTGCTTTGCAGAATTTACATACATCAAAATCTCAATAAAAACAACTCCACAAGGTTTGTAGAGAAGGAGAGAAGTGAGACCTGGGCAAGGCTGTACAATAAACATGACCATCCAAGTCAAACTTCTACCTTTTTCAGGCTGTAAGCCTGTGTCCTAGCACTTCAAACCAAAACTGAAAAGTGCAGATGTAAATGTAACAAATTTCTTCAGCTGCAATGAACTGCGGGAGCAAATGTTTTCCATTCCGTAAGCCTAAAGTTCTTTTGAATTACTTTTTACTCATATGCCCCTAAATAGCTAGGAAGCCAAAATTTATTTTAGCATACATCTCCCTGCTCTTCTTGGAGGTGAAGAAAAGAAAGAAGGGATTGGCAAGACACATTCAAACTCTAAAATAATCCTTTCAAATGACATTTTGCCAGGACATTCCCGTCAATGTAACACAAAAGAATTAATGCAAATAGACTATCCCTGTAAAGAGAATTGAAACACTCCGATTTTCTCTCTGGTGCTAAAGCCTTTTAGCAGAACCACTGTAAAATAGTTTCATTCAGGAACGTGAGCACAATACACCAGACTCTTTCTTTTCTCGTTTCAGAGATACGGAGCCCTTATTGCTCTAATCCTCCTGCAAGCATCACACCACTCGTAGCCCACTCAGTCCCAAGCTGGCACGCTAGCCTGCTTCCCTCTCCCACTCTGCTCCCCCTGTTCACAGCCATCTCTTCTCTCACACCCTGACCTTCCCCAAAATGGAACTCTCACAGCTGGTTTCAAATCACTTCTGCAGACCCCCTCCAAGCAAATGGGCAACTTGAGCCTTTTTCCCAACATGCAGGCAAGAGGAGACATGTGCCTGGGGTTGCTGCGAAATGCCCGCACGCCAGCTACACTGCCGCAACCCAGGAGAGCTGTCCTGTCCCCGGCAGGGTTCTGTGCACGAAGCAAGCTGCAGGCTCCAAGCCACATTTGCTGAGCAAACCCTGGTTCAATAGCTAACTGCTCAAACCCTGCGTCGCCTCGCTGTCCCCCAGCTACTCGAGACAATCCTGCCCCCAGGGTTCAACTCCTATAGCACTAGGGCTCCACACGGGGCCAGCCTGTGAGACACCAGTTGGAGATGGATTTTTTTTTTCCTGACTTACCAGTGTAGAGGCCTGGAACAAAGATGCTACAGAAAGGCCTGTGACTGACCAAGTGAAATGAAGACAGTGAACATTTCTGCTCCCTCAGGTTTTCCTTGCGACTTTCCCAGAGAGGAAATCCTCCCCAGCACAGGGGTTTACCACGAAGCCAGGATGCTACTTTCATCCACCTATGAAGTCTTTTGGCAGATACATAGGATTTTAGAGACATCTAGGTCTCACACACACAGGGGAAATTCAACTTCCCGCAGATTAAAACCTTTATTGGATGTTTCTCTGCATGGCCTTGAAGCATTGCTCTCCAAAATGAAGACTTCTATCTGTCTGACAAAACTCAGCTATTGAATAACACACCATGATTCATCCTTAAGGCTCTGTAATATCATATCCATTAAACAGCACTTTTTTCCAAGCAGCCTGTGCAGTCATGAGAAGCTACAATTTTCTGTAGGTCTGTCAGCAAGATACTTCCCAAAACCTGTAGATACTGCCTAAAACCTGTAGCCCAATGCAGAAGAGCTGCACTGGGGACCACTGTAAGGTTCCCGTATTCATCCTTTTAATCAGGTTTCACCATCCAAAGGAACCTTGCAGAGAAGGAGAAACTGAGCCAAGAGCATCCTCATTGCTGCCTCCTCCCATGCCCTCTTTAAGATTTCATTTTATTTTGCTGTCTTGTTTTTATTTTTAAATCCTTATATACTTACATATTTAGATGACACATTCCCCGCTCTGCATAGTTTGAAGCTGGCTCCTAGGCAGGCTACCAGCAAAGCCTATGTCCACCAGCACCACCTCGAGAAGAATGAGTCATGCACAATAGAAGCCAACAGCAAAAATCACTACTCTGTAGTAAAATCTTCAAAGAAAGACAAGAGTTTCCCCCAATTCGTCTGCTTTGCTTTTTCCATAAAAAATAAATCCTGTACGCCAACCAATGACTGACAAAACTTCCCTCTTATTTTAGCTGTTGTGGCTATTTGTAATATTTGACATACTGGAGAGGTAAACGGGTGATAGACATTTCACTTCTTTAAAAAGTCGAAGAGAGAATGGGCCAAATTCTGCTTTCAGAGTAAACTGGCGTAAGCAGAGTAATGTGGAATAAACTCCACTTTTGAATGTAGTGTATTCTGGTTTTACTGAAAACACAATCTGTACGTTTACCTGGCAGCTACATGCAATATCTATACTGCCCATAGGACTCAGAAGTTGGAGGCCCACTGAAGAAAAATAAGTAGATGGTGATTGTTTGACTCAGTGACAGCACTAACTATTCATTTATACTTAGCACTAACTATTTATTTATATTTTAACTCCTTTCTGTCTGAAAGGTGAGAGAGGAGGTTTGCGGTTGTATCAGTTTCGGGGGGAGGAAGATGTTTCATTTCCTTCTGCCCACTTGACAGTGCTGGTAGTTCATGCACTTCTGAATTCCTCGGGTGAAACACAGCTGAAGTTTTCCAGACCGAAACCCCGCATGCAGCTGCAGCAGCCTCTGACCAGCTGGGTCAGCCCCATCCGTCCCTCTCCAAACTGCGTGTCTGAATGAGGAGCGCATGGACGCCCGTAAAATACCGGCTTTGCTATGTATGCAAAGGCACTGCCTTGCATAGAAAAGGGGCTGTTAATAAGCACTTTCAGCATTAAAGCAGGGCAGTTGCTTTATAGTTGTCCTAACTAGCTCTGGTGCACACTTTGGTGTTACCAGAACCCATGTACAACAGTGGAAGGTGAAATTCTTTCCTATTCTTGGGAAGGTGGAGGAGGGAATTGGGACCAAAGGCTCTGCTCAGCAATCTGGATACAGGGGGCAAAGGTGATTTAAAAGAAGCAGAGCTGGCTTTTGAAAAGATTTCCTCCTCAAATCTCCAACCACCATAGCACAATCTTCCACATGCCATTCAAACCTTACTAAAAAAAGGCAGATCCACCTGATAACCTGTAATTTCATGGGTCCTGTACTGTATTCCTCACTGTGGACCGCAAGCATCACTTGTAACAGTAAGCAGTACGCAACCACGGTGATCAGCAGTTTTTAGAAATCAGCTCTGCAAATCAGCATGCTCACAGAACCTGTGACTTTGATAACAGACTGATGGCCCCACTCTTATTCCTACAGACCATTTGCCACAAAACCATTTAGCAGCAAGGGCACCATGATAATTCCAAGGGAGAGGGCAAACGGGGGGTCCTGCATGCCCACGGGTGTGCTTGCCTGCCTGCGAGGGTAGGACAAAGGCAAAAACACCAGGGAAAATTTCTGATGCCCAAAGAACACAGAATGGTACTGCTGAGTTTTGTCCCAGTACAACATCCAAAATGAGCAGCAGGGAAAGCTGTTCATTTTCCAGGCTAACTCAGTATGTAGCTTTTCCACAGGTAGCGGAAATAGAAATATTTGTTCTTCTATGAAAGCACCACCTCTGCTTAGGCTGGTTTTAAGCACAAACCCAAGCCCACATTCATCTAATCCAGGTACAAGTCAAATCCTCATCAAGTAACTACAATCCGAGGCAGTCACCTAGTGCCTCTGCAGAGCTCATGGTCAAGCTTTCGGGCCTGAGCCATCTGTCCTATTTTATAATGTCACGTCAGGAGGAGAACTGCACCCTGGAGTTTCTCTTCAGCAACTATCAAGCAAATCCAGACAACCCACCTTGCACAGAACACCTCTGCATTTCATTTAACATGTCCCATTTATTTAGTCCACAGAACAGATGCTCAAGCCCATACTTCCAACCATGCTAAGCCCTAACATCAGTCACAGTAAATAACTGCCTGGGGTATGACCGGTAGGGATGCAACTGGCATCACCCCCTGTTGGGCACCAGTCCCTCAGACACGCCAGCCCTGTGCCCCCCTCCTGGCGTTGAGGGAAGGGGCCGGCAGGATGGCTGAGCTCACACAGAGTGAAGATGCCCCACTGGATGCACAGCTGTCCCAGGGCCACCGCAACATGCACATCACGTAGATTACCGAGAACATTACGCTTTTGCATGTTTTCTCACTGTAGACGCTCAGAAGGGCTCGGCTGGGGCAAGCCCTCTGCCCCCGCTTTGCTGGATTAGATAGAATCACTCGCACGCCAGTTACAATTTCAAGTTCAAGAGAGAGATTTCCCTTTCCTTCCTCTTGAACGTTTCTTGTTAGAGGAGACTGAGGGAAGAGGACACCTGGGGATCAGACCTAATGGATTCCAGCACAGAATCAAGAGTTTCAAAACCAAACCCTGCTGTTGCTGAAATGTTGCTAGGTATCTTTGTTATTCTTTCCAATATCTGTCTTCTTGTTTTGGTGCTGTCAGAATGATCATGTTTCCTTAGCAAGCGAATGCCTCGGGTGCTACTGTTACCGTACTCCAAGAGCTCACGAGGCATTTCCAGCGCCTAGGACGTAACAGGGACTATCGCAGCACACGCTCCTGCCTGGGAACTTGCAGGAAGCAAGGACTAAACAGCAAAATATAAAACCGCAACAGGTAAATTGCTATAGTAATTAGATTATACAGTCGTCATGAATATGAAAGCATTTGTTTGCAGCCTGCATTCATTAAGAGAAGTACAGCCAAACAATTGTTTAAGGAAGATTTCATTTTTTTTTTTATCTTGTGCATATGTTTTGCTGTCGGCAATAGCACAAAGATTACCAGTGATTGCACCTCTGAGTCCCCAGGACTCGTTAGCTCCAGCTCTTGATCCACAAACTAAATATATTTTTCTGAGAATGTCTGGCCAGGAACGTCCACGTTGACCCAAACTACTGCCGGTTGAGCAGGTTGCTTGCAGACTGCAACATCGCTCTCCGTGTTCATCAGGTTCATGCCTCCAAACACGTTATTACCCACCAGTCTCCCCCACTAAGTAGCCAACTGCTGGGATTTGATTCTCTCTTTGTTTGAGGGTACTTATTTGGAGGGGGTGATGGGCTCCTAACATCAGGGTTTAACTCAAGTACACAAAAGCGAGGAAATTCACAGCTAGGGCTGAAAATGTGTGCTGACACAGCAGCATTATCTCCTGCCATTAAGCCTTTTCTGGACCTTTTGGCACCACTGCCTGGGTTAAAGCCTGTGTGTCAGAAGAGATTTTTCAGGCTTCGCCAGGAATTTCTTTGCTTAAGTCAAGCTGCTAGCATTGCTCATATATATTCTTCTTAAACACTACATGAACGCTTTATGAAGAGGCACATGCACACCCCCTATGCCTTTCCACATGTGGTTTCGCCTTCGTTCTCCCCAAGGGCTGCAAATAAGGCACCAACCAACTTGCAAAATCCCAGCCGTCGTTCCAAAGTGGACACAAAGGAGGATTAAGCAGCGCTGAATGGCGCTGACAAACAGACCTGGGTAACCGTAGCAATCTGTATTTCAGAGCAGTGTCACATTCCAAGGATCTGGCTTTGGCTCCCCACCCCCCTGAACCCAAACCCGGGAAGGCAGGTGGGAGAAGGGCCCTGGGGACAGCCGTGGCATAGCTCTCTGGGGCGCGAGAGATGCCAGAAATGGGGCCAAGGTGAATGCAGTCTTGGCTCTTTCACCCCCACACCCCCCACACTGAACTCATTTAGTGGCTCTTTAAATAGGAGGGTGAGGATAGGAAGCTTTGAGGGAATTTACTGGGAAGTGACTTCCCAGAAAGGAGAAAATCTCCCTCCCGATGGCAGTGGTGGGCCTGGGCTGGCAGCAGGATGGCACAGACCTGGCCACTGTCCCAGCCCCGGCCACTGTCCCAGCCCCCTCGAGGGGCTTCTCCAACCAAACCCACGAGCAGTAAGGGGGTACAATTGTCACCCATTTCTGCTGGTGTGACTACTGGGGGCACAGCTTAAACCTGGTTAAACTGTGAACCCACCCCAGCGGGTGAGCCCACTCCTGCGGGACGGCTCGCCCGGGCACAGTCTGCTGGGGTGACAGGAGGGAGTTGGGGTGTTCCCCTCGCTGCGTCTCCCACGGCAGGGCAGCACGGCCCCAGTGGGTGCCTGGGGACAGCACAGCCCCAGTGGGTGCCCGGGGTCTGTGGGACAGCACAGCCCCAGTAGGTGCCCGGGGTCTGTGGGACAACACAGCCCCAGTGGGTGCCCGGGGATCCCACGCATGGGAGACCAGCACTGCACACACACGGCTTGGGTTGGGACCTGCTGCCTCGGGAACGCTGAAGCAGGCAACATCTTGGTCATGCCAGCTGGAAAAGGGAACAGGGGACCCGGGTACTGGGGGAGGCTGCCTGGGTTGAACAGCACGGCAGTCTCCAACTCTGAACCAAAACCTGTTCCTTTCCACACAATTTAAATGCCCTGTCAAGCGCCCTTTGGGCTGAGATGTCGGAAGGGGTAGGGTACAGCCCACACCCACATTTTCTCCATCCACTTTTAAAATCCAGACCAAGGCAAATTTACTTAAACGACAAAATTACTTAAACAACAGTGGACAGCCAAGAGATCTTATCTCATCAGGAACAAAACTAGCTAACTTGGCTCTCTAAATAGGCACTTTAGAAATTACAAACTAACCTAATTAGAGACTTTATCTTGTCAGTTACAAGCAACTTGTTATAGATTTACCAGTAAATTAAAAAAATGGGAGGTTACTTACACTGGCCCACAATTTACCAGCTTTATACAAAGGAATTGCCAGAATGACTCAACATCAAATAAAAGGGCAGGGTTGGATTTTACAGTTTTAAAGACATGTAGTTAATATAATCTATAAATAACTGAAATTGTGTTTCTGAGTGAAAGGGCCATTGTTCATTTTTATCATGGGTATGAAGAGAAGTGCTATGGGGAAGGCAAAGGAGGCTTTCCAAGTGAATGTTACAGTTTATGCCCTGGGTTCGCTGGGACAGAGTTAATTTTCTTCCTAGTAGCTGGCATAGCAGTGTGTTTTGGATTTAGGATGAGAATACGGTTGATAACTCACTGATGTTTCAGTTGTTGCTGAGCAGGGCTTACACCAGTCAAGGACTTCTCAGCTTCCCCTGCTCTGCCAGGGGCACAAGAAGCTGGGAGGGGGCACAGCCAGGACAGCTGACCCCAACTGGCCCAAGGGCTATTCCAGACCGTATGACACCATGCCCAGCAGATAAACCGGGGGGAGTTGGCCGGGGGGCAGCGATCGCTGCTTGGGATGGGATGGGCATCGGTCAGCGGGTGGTGAGCAATCGCACTGTGCATCAGTTGGTTTGTATATTCTATATATTCTATTACTATTATTTTTATTATTTTCCTCTGCTGTTTTATTAAACTGTCTTTACCTCAACCCATAGGTTTTACTTTTTTTCCAACTCTCTCCCCATCCCACTAAGGCAGGGGGGAGTAAGCGAGCGGCTGGGTGGTGGTCAGCTGCCTGCTGGGTTAAACCACAACAACTTATTTTTTTTAAAAAAACACAACCCAACAATACAGAGGGACACCTTTGGGGCAATAGTTTTGGGTGTGCTTCAGGACAGGGGCAGGAGCTTTGACAGTATGGATGCCAAAGGGATGAACCTAACCAACATACACTGGAAAGGAGACACTGGTGACAGATAAATTTGCATTATTGGGGGAGTGTAAAACCCTACAGAATTAAAGTTACTGTTAATAAAATATAGCTAATTTGAAGGGGTTTTCCAGATGAATGTGAGCCATTTTGGACAATGACACTTAAGCAGTTTCACAGTCACTCAGCCTAAACCTAAACCAGTCCTTAGCTTTCAGCCAAATGAGTTCTCAGTTCTGGTTCACTGGGCAACCACAGAAACATTTGTCTTATCACAGGGGAGGCAGAGGTACAGTCAGAGGCAGATGTGCTCCGTATGATGGCAGTGACATCATTTTGACAGTAAAGCAACAGTAAAAATTTGGCAGGCAATAAATTCCTCTCCAAAAATGCCGCTGCAACACTAATATCTGTCAGGAGCAGGCAATGTCTTGGGCTGGAGAGTCTTAACCAAACGAGCCTGCATCTTCCCCCATTAATCTGACTGGAAACCAGTGGGTCCCATCCTGCTTCCCACGGGGTCCATGGGGAATCAGCAGCACTGTCGATTGGCGAGGAGAACAGAGCTCCCCGGGTTGATGGGGCTGGCAGGAGAGCAGGCACCTGCCCAATTAAGTCTGCCCCACAAGGCCGGCCAGCTGATGTTCGCCCCACGGGGAAACCAACCCCTGGCTGCAAACACACGAGGGATTAAAAACCTCAGGCTGAGATCAGTAAGTCCTCCTTGCAATTAACCGAAATAAAAAGATGAACATCAGTGTGGAGAAGGTTGCTTAAAAGAGGTAGCCTTAAAGCCACATACTAAACGGGGAAACAAGCAAAAAATCAACCCCAAAGCCATGCTACATCACCCTGCCCCCATACAAGTTTAATTCCATTGACAAGGGAGGACTTGGTCAGTCAGGATCTACAAATTGGTAGGCAGTATATTCTGTGCTGTCAGTATTACACATCCTAAAGGGCTGAATAAATAATTGAAGAATAAATAATTGTGCCAGGGCTTTGTCTCATGGGCCATTTTTATAGATTGCTGTCTAATGACAGCACCATCTGCGACACTCTGCATTAATATGGGATAAAATTACATAGCGCTTTGTTTGCTCTGACACTGTGATGTTATGATGTCTCTTAATATTATCTTGAATAAAGGGCTAGAGCAATGATGGAAGTTTCCCAATTGCTTGTAAACTCTCATTTAGGGAAAACCAAGTTTAAGCAATCAGAGACATTTTCCCCCCAGGGACAGGGCAGGGAAGAGTGGGGAAGCCTCGCTGTTTCCGATGCATGTCATATCAAAGTAATTAAGAAGAGAGGAGCTTGTTAGCAATTTTTTGTTACACATGCCCAATGTTAAAAGCCCTATGCTGGCAAGGAGGCAGCCCTGCTCACCTCCAGGAAAACCCGCACCCCGGCTCCCATCCCTTCCTCAGTGCAGATAGGCAGACAAAGAGATCAATCACAGGCTCTCACTCCCTAAATCCAAGGGAAATAAAGATGACTTACATCAATTTAATCTGGCACAGAAGCACATCATGGGTGATGAGGGGTACCTGAGAGGAGAGAAAGGTTTTTTGCATGGGAAAGCAGGCAAGCTTTAGCTCTACGATACAACCACCACCTGCTTTCCAGTAATGCTTCACAGTTCTTAACAATTCTCTACCTAAGAAACATTTTCTTCTTCATTCTTAGAAAGAAAAACCTGAAACCAACGTTAAATATTCACCGACAACACAACTTACACTCCTCCTGCCTTCTGTGCACTCCTCCATGCCTGCAGGTCACCAGTGGCGTTTCCCTTCCCTCCCGAAAGGGTCTGGCAGATGCCATCTCTCCCTCCCGCCCCGGCAAAAGGCGCGGGGGGCCGTGCAGAGCCGCACGCCACCAGCAGCCCCGTTCCCTCACCCATACCCGTCTGCAACCGCTGCCACGAGCGGCTGCAAGCCTGGCAGGTCTGCACAGACAGCAGCGAACGTGGATCCCAGGGAGTTAGAACAAATGCATTTGCTGCCTCGTAGCTATTACTTACCTGTGGAGCAAATTGTGAAATTGTAATTAGGTTTTGCGGAGCCCAGTCTCACCCCCGTCATGATCCGGTGCTGCCCCAGGGAGACTGTGACGAGAAGAGCTTTGGCCTCTCAAGACCCAGCCCTCCATCCCCAGCCCCAAACCACCAGTTGGCACCTGCATCCGGAACTGAACATTTCAATTTTCACATCCCAGAAAAGCAGCGTGGGAGATACGTGGGGCAGGTGGGGCCCCCGCGGTTATGACACCCGTAATGTCATGGCTGCAATCTCAGGCTTCAGGATCCAATTTGCAAAGCAAGAGTTTTCAAACTCTCCATGGATCAGGTTGAGTTAAGCTTTAAAAGTAAAGGGACCAAAGGCAGAGGGCTTGCAGGAGGCTTTGGAGAAGAAAGCATTGTGGCTGCTCCAAAGGGATGACGGTGAAGGAAAAGCCTCTGGCCTCCAAGCCTTCCTCCTACCATCAGACAAATATTCTTCAATCACTCAATCCCACACTAAGAGCTGACATACAAAAAAATCTGGGACCTGGGCTTATAACTTGGCTGACTCAAGGCCAAGTTACACCTAGATTAACAATTAAAAAAGAGACCTACTGATACAATCCCCAGCAGGAAGATGCCTTCAACCAGCACGAGGCTTCTCCAAACAGACAAGCGTGCAGCATCCTATCTGAGCTCTCGCCAGCGTGGACCACGGTTGAGATAACTACACAGTCATCAGTTGCAGCGTGCAGGTCGGATGCTCTCAAACCTCAGAACCCCAAACACGTGGGACAGGCTCCTAAAGCACACCAACATAGACACAGTGGGAACCCGCTTCTGCAAAGAGGCCTCGCTGGGGCTTTCAGACAGATTTGGCCACCTACGCATTAACCAGCACCAGCACATGCACACGTGGAAATCAATTATCAGCGACCATGATTCACATAAGATGAATTCATGGGTTTCACCCCCAAACTTGCACTAAAGGAGATACACACCAGGAGCCAAAACCACTGGTGGCATTCTTGCCCTTTGTACGTAGCAGTGCACAGCTCCGATGCATTTCCAGGGCTCTCTGCTTCTCGCACTCGAGACAGCACCGATGCCAAACAGTGAGGCCATCTGATTTAGGGAGGGTGTACCTGGGTCTGCATATCACTTAAGCTCAAGCACAATGAGATACAACTGAGAGTTGCGTTCAGCACAGGTAAGTTTTCACTTTATTATTTTTAGAGGACACACCTAAAAAAACCCCTCCTAAACCAGTTTTAACTCCAGAGGCACGCTCTTCCTGCTGGCTGATGTCAACTTAAAAAAAGGAAAAACTCGATGAATGGTACAGGGAGCAACTAAAAACCTGAAAGTGAATCCATTCAGGGAAAACTAAAAGGGAACAGATGGCCGATGGTCCTGCCACTGCAATGGAAACATACGCAACTTTGGATACAACAGCCATGGACTTTAATTGGGCTTACAGCATCTTTTGGTATGGGTTTGGTTTTCAAATAAAAACAAGCAGATGTCCTCCGAGGTGTAGATTGCTACTGCTCTTCCCTCCAGAGGAGGACACAGCCATGCCTTTCTGAAGCACTTGGCACAGATGTGTGGAAGACTCCCAAAACCAGCTGATGACTTTTTGGCATGACTGGGCACCACCAGCGGATATCCCTGGTCTGTAGCTCATCCCACCAGTAGCTGCAAGGCCTCATTCAGAACACAAGAAACGCCCAGGAAGAGCACCCGTGTCGGATGGCCGCCGAGGAGCCCCATGTCCTGCCGTCGGTTCTGACGGAGATGCTGCGAAGTTTGGACAAAATCCATCATCCATCCTGCAACTCCACCTGGCCAGCAGGGAATGTAAATCCCTACCCTACAGCAACAGCAGGGCTGTTCTGCATCAGTGATTAGGAAACATTCAAATGTACCCAAGCAGACACCACACGCCACTTAGCAAAACTTACTCTAATGCCAAAACACCACCACCTTTGACCGGTGCAGCTGGGTATCCCGGGCATGCCTTCCTCTTCCTCCTGGAAGAAGTAAGAGCCTTCCTTGAGAGCAAAAGGTGGAACACAGGCTGTGGATGTGCACAAGAAATGGGGGGGCAGGAGACAACACAGACACCAAAAGATGACAAGGGAAAAAATATTCATCGAATAAATTACCAATGAAGAGGACTTGGGTTACAAATCAGAAAAACATGTTTTCTTCAGCAAAGAAATAAAATGCTCAGGGGGTGCCCCAGACAGAGCGGATCCGCATGTGCCCTCAGAATTGGCTTTGCCTTGCAGGCATTCCTCCATTTCTGCTGCAGACAGAGAGGGGCCAGTGACCCATGAAGCGTGGGGAATTCATCCCCCGGCACCCAGGTGAGGCACGGGACAGCCACTGTGCTCAAGTGAAGTTCAACTGCAAATCCTATTGGGAACCGCACCGCTCCCAGGGGCTGCAGAGGACAGCCGGGGGGAGGGGGAGGAGGAGAAGTTTAAAGCCCTTGCCAAACTGCAGATAAAAAGGGGGGTGGGATTATTTAAAAAAAAAAAAAACAAAACAAAACCAAGGCCACTACGGCATTAGGATAAACTTTCTCACAGCTACAGCCAAAAAACGGAGGGGGTGAAGAGGAAGGTGCAAGCGGGGTATGCAGGGCATGCTGGCTGCCACCTGGTCTGAGGGTGAATATCCACTTTTGTCAAAGCAGAGTGACCAAAAAAAGAATAAGTACTGCTCTTGACATTAAATATGCATGGCAACAGCTACAGCATGGCTAATGGAAAGTGTCCGTAAAACCTTTAAGAAGTTTGTTAATGCACAGAGACTGACAGAGGCCACAGGACACTTGATGCAAATCGGGAGCAATCAAAGATAGTTTGTCCCTTTTCAAACCAGCACTAAAAATGTGTCCATTTATTGCATCAAAACCACTGAAGGCACCAGGAAGGGTCATAAACACTCATTAACACTATTCCTGGTAGCTGGCCCCTCAGCTGCACAGCCATTAAAACCTCCCCTTACAATCCTGACACCAGATTTTGGTCGTCGGCAGAAAGGAGGCTCCCAGACCCAAGGACGGTGGTGCACGCTCAGTGCCACCTTCCCCTGTCCCATCCTAAGAGGTAAGGGCCAAAATCCCACATACTCCAGCAATCTCCACCCTGCAGTGAGGCTCAGATGCGATTAACGAGCAAAACGTGTCTACAGAAACACCACGCAGGCCACTTGTCTTCACTACCTCAATTTTGTAACAAAGCCACGTACAGACCTCAATACCCCTGCGCTTTTAGGAGAGACAGCAAAACATCTCATGCTCCAAGGCCAGATCACCACAACTGCAATTTGCCAAAGCACCCTGTTCTGTTTCCTGGCCCTCATCCTCAAAATAAATCGGTTACCCCAAATTGAGTTGCAAACCCTGACTTTTGCAGTTTCCATCGCTATTCTATCCTGAAGAACAAAGAAGTTCAGCTTCCCATCCCACCCCACCCCAGGCCATGCAGAAGAACACTGGGGCTTCCTGGGCAGAGCAGGAGCTGCAGCAGTGCTTCTCCCATCACGCACCCGTCCCTCCACCAGCAGGGCAGGCGGAGGGACTGGGCATTTCCAGAGAACTGATCCTGGTGCTGTGCTTCACTCCCTCCTGGCAATGCAGGAGAGCATGGTTTAAAACCACCTCTGGCTATTGTAATGGAGAGGTCCTGCAGGATCACATCAGATGGAATAAAAAGCACCAGTTTTGAACACCGCACCTTGACTCTTGCCTCTTTTTTTTCAAGCAGACCTGCAGATGCAGCCAACGACAGCAGCTTTCTGTTAGGAGCCCCATCTTGTACCGTCTATACATCCACGAGCCCCAGCACAACAGCATTTCAAGTTCTGATGCCAGTCTTCCAGCATTAATGCCATGCAAATAATAAGGATGATAAATCACAGAGCCCTGCCACCAATCCAGACAAAAACAATTAAAACCGTGATGAATACTAACCACATGGGCAACTTCGGGGCTGCCAGGGAAGTGCTGCCGGCAGAAGGTCACCAGGCACATAACCACTTGCAGCCCAAAGATCACACAGACAAGCATGCCCAGCTGTTTTAAATGTATATTGGGAGACTTTAAAAGTATAAAAAATTGCCTGGATCTCTCTTGCTCCCTGTTGGCCGATAATTTTAATCCATATGCAGCTCCTGCTGCATCAGCATTGCACTTCTAATACTATTTCTGATGGCAAAGATCAAGACACCAGTTGCTTTGTTTTACTCTGGATTTCGGAAAGCATAGTGCCCACATAAAATCGTTTGCAATGCAAGAGTAGATCACATTAAGAAACCAACATATTAGTCATATTAATAAATTTGTCAAGGATTTGAAGGCACAGGAATCTGTCACTTCCATTGCCTGGTTCAATTAATCTGCACCGGTTTATTTATCTCCTATGGCTTGCTCAGCTTTCCAACCACTTGTCTAAAAAGGTTTCCTCTATTTTTTAATTAAAAACAGAGTGGGGAAAAAAATTGTGATTCACTCCAAGGACACAGAAAAATCCATTTGTGATGGAAAAGAAACCACCAACACGGGCAAACATTTCCTAGAAAGCCAACAACTGGCAGCGGGCCTTTTTAGGTTAATACCCATGGCATTCCTTGGCTTTATTTTACATAGAAAAGGTCACCACCATCACCATCGTATTTTCCTCCTGAACATTATTAACTCTCCATGTTCTGCAAATCCAAACACCAGGCTTTCACTGTGGCAGAGCTTTCCAAGTTGTCATGGTCTTTTGTGAATCCTGAACTCTCCCGCGGAACACGGGCACTGGCTAAACCCTGCCCAGCATAGAAGAGCAAGCAGGACTCGGGCTGGGTTGGGTTGGGTTGGGTGTGCTGCTCTTCTCACTGCTATGGCTGGGTCTGACAAATGGATTTATGAAAAGGTCATGAGCAAAGCCTGCAAACCCCACCGTGTTTCACGTGCTGAGCTTCCTATTTGTGGCACCTGTGCTCTGCAAGACCAACCCTTCAACCTGTGTGGGTTTGTTTGGTTTTCACAGCTAACATACGAGGCGTGTGTTATTTCAGAGAGTTTGCAGTGCGTAACTGTAAAGATGATTAAATGCAAAGAAAGGAGGGTAGTTGGTGCAATGGCAACCAGCAAAACAGAGAAAGCCACAGTGTATTCAATTCCATTAAAAACGTGTGTGTGTGTGTGTGTCTGTGCAAACACGTAAATGAAAAACAAGGTCTATACATCAGTTCTGAACACGCACAGAAACACCCAAATCAGACACACACCCATAACAGAGAAAAATTTGGACACCACCAGACATAACATACTCAACTGACTCAGATTATTCCCATTCCTGCAAAGGACACAGTGCAAGAAATTACAGTTTGGGTGAAAACTTTTATTTTTAAGAGCATCCATTTGGCTTCCTGAAGTGATGCCCAACACAAATAGAGAAGACCATGTAGCTTTATGCTCATATTACATCAATACATACCCCTCTCCTATTCCATGTGTGCTCCCGATCATCGTTTGGCCACTGATTTCCTTCCTGGTTTCTTTATTTTTCGATTATCTCCCAACAAAAATCTCAAATTACTAATGTGCTTGCACACATTTTCCATACACAACTTTTGCATAGCTACTAAGAGCAGAACCTTTCACGTGGTAAGCACTGAGCTTTGTTTTAAATAAGGGAAAAAAAACAAACCGGGTGAACTATTCAAAGCCACAAACACAGTACAGGAGAATTCATATTCAAGACCTTCCCGGATTCAAGTTCAGCGTATTAGATCACTCTTTCCTGCAATAGTGTTTTTCTGTATCTAGACTTTGCCACAACAACAAATCAAACCCATCCAAAGCCAGAAAGCATCAGAGATGCCATTATCCACAATAGACTTACATCAGGGATGAACATGACTTGCAGTACCCAGAGGAAAGAAAGTAAAGTGCTGAAAGTAAGATATTAAGAGCCAAATTAATTGGTGACATAAGCAGGTACAAGTACATTGAGTGAAATGGAGTAGCTTATGCCTGCAATGAATATAACCGTAAGCATTTAGCAGGTTCTTCCTCGAGTCTTTGTTTAAACAAATCTGAATTTATTAGTCTGCTGCTGAATAAATATGATAAATTCTTATTGAAATTATCCTCTGGTGAGCAGCAATAAATACTAGGCAATATTCTTTCAAGTGATCCATTATTTTAATCTGGCTAAGAGCAACTCCAGGTTTTCTGCATGCACAGACAAAAGTTATCTTCAATACAGTAAGTGAGCGTAAAATAGTGGGATGCTGCCAGTTTTGGGAGGAACAGGGAAACATTCCCAAGCTCAGTACCAAACTGAGCAACTCAGACACCCCACCTCCGCGGAGTTCATACGGTAACAATACAGAACATTTCCATACATAATTTACAAGCCGCTATGAAATGCTAGAGGTCAAAACTTCCAGGGCATAATTTAACAGGGAAAACGTGCACTACATGTCGGATCAGCCCTGGTGATATCAGAAAAAAAAAAAAAAAAGTGGAGTAAAAACATAGACAGCATTTGTGATTAGGAAGAAAAAAGTCACCATTTGTCAGATGTGGTGTCCAAACATGCTTCAGAGTTTATTTCAGCAAAAAGTACTTAGAGACACACACACAGAGGCCCCATAAAGGAAAGGGGGGGTGCAGAAAAAATCATTTACAAAGCATCCTATTTGTGCTCTGTTACCCAAACACACACAGAGTCATTTCGGCACTTCCCAGTGTCCTCCGACTGTGGCATTTAACAAACCTTGGAGCTGTGAGACACTTTCAAGCATTGCATTTTAGCACCACAGAAGATGACATCCTTTGGATGTTTCAGCCTCTGGAAGCTCAGGCTGCTGCCTGAACTTGATCCCTTGCACAGGGACCGAAAGCAGGCAACGCCTCATCTTTTACATCTTCCCTCCAAGATACCATTTATAGCAAAGCTTCAACCACGTCAGACTCTTCTTTGTACAAAAAAACCTTGAAAACATGTAAGCATGCAATATAAAATTTGCATAACAGGAGGGAAATAGAAAGTAAGACAATTTAACTTAAGTGATTACAGAGGCAAGCTCTCTGCCAAAGAGACATGAGACAAACCTGCCCTGTTTAAAACACACATCTTGCACACCACTTTTACCACGTTTAAAAGAAAACCACGCTTTTTAAACCAGTCATTTGCGAAAGTTCAGGTCCCCATCAGCCCTGGGCTTTCCCCAAGGCCTGGCTGCGACACCCGGGGGGCCTGCCGTGGGGAAGGCATCTCCCCCCCCCGCTGCATCCCCTCTTCCTCCATCCTGGTTTCACACCAGTTTCAGGCGAGACGGCACCTGATCTGCATTAGGATACCCTGGTGGAAAGCTGGCTCAGCACAAACCCTGCCAGACCTACCTCAAACCATCACACTTTGGTGTTTTGGTTTGGTTTCTAAGGAAATTTGGATCAGTGGAGTGAGGTCACACCAGGTTTGTGCTTTGAAATCACGTGCTTGTGGTGTACCATCCGGCACTGGCAGCTCTCGGATTCGGTTTGTTTCTGAACCGAGGCGCCAGGCACAAATGCCCTCGCATCCCAAGCCCTCCGGGTCAACGTGGACGTGTTTCGAGCCACGGTGAGCATCTCTGCTCCAGGTCTGTTTGTTTCAACTGTGTGGTTGCCCATGCGGTTTACAGTTTATATCTCATTAAAAACTGAGAGTAACCTTCTCAACTCCTCGCCACCCAAACCAAAACAGTGTAACCCTACTTCTAGCAAATACGGGAAGAAACAGAACTGCGAGGGAAAAAAAAGCTGTTGCACTGAAAGAGGTAGTGGTGTTTTGAAAATTCCCAATTCTCCCCTTCTTTCCACCCTTGAGCTTGCACACACAACGTTTACCTCCTTGATATCTCCTCACTTGGTGCCCAGCAGTCGTCTCTCACCCAGCGCGCATCCAGCCCAGGGGCTGAGCCACCCTGGCACGGTGGAGGCCACCTCGCACATCCCAGCACAGCTCAACCAGAGACCTTTTTTTTGTTGTTATTTTAGAGTAGGAAGCACAGACCTTCATGCCTTTGGTCCTGAATATACCCCCTGCTTACAGGGGTGTATTTTACTGTTTAAAACAAAATGCATGTTGGTTTTTTTCTATGCCTTTCTAACAGCTGGTTGCTTTAGGGTCTTCTTTATTATCTTCCCCTAACTCAAAAAATTACAAGGTCCAGCAACAGACTAAATCCTAACAAAGACGCTGATAATCGTAAACAGAAATGGGTCAGGCAACAGCTTTGTCTACACTTAAGGAAATACTGCACCTCCAGCTCTTCACTTCGGCTTTCCTTTGAAACTCCAAAGATAGCACCTTTGTCTATGCATTTTTCCATCTCAAACGCCCCTGCAGGTCACTGCTATTTGCCTGTGAAAGCACCAGTAATGGAGAATATTCTCTGCCAAAGGACACCCGTTGCCTTGCTTCAGTCCCTCTGCACAGAAGCCTGCACCTGACAGTAGGAACGCCGTCCGCTCCTCCACTTCTTTCCAACCCACCAAACAAGCAGATGCACGGAAACGGCGTCTACATGAAGCTGTTTCATCAGGAGTACATTGCTCTGACAGCGAACTGCCGGGTTTCCATAAAACCCGCCCGGGAAACAGCTGTGTTTCAGAAGGCTCAGGGAACAAAGGCTTAAAGAAAGTCACTGCATCTGCACCAGATCTTCAGAGTCTCCTTTCCTCCTCCCTTCTTCCCACTGGTCTCGTTTCCCCTGAGTATCTTCACCCAGCGGTTGTAAGGGAAAGCAGATACAAGAATACACCATTGTCATTAATGAATTGGCTCAGTCATGCCGTTAACAACCCCACTTAATTGTACAGTAGCATTCGCTTGGCAGCTTCTCCCACCAGAATGTAATAACAACCCGCCGCACTGTCCCAAGTGAACTGCCAGGGCTCCGTTTACCATGTCGCTTTATTCTCCACACCAACCACCCGAAAGGCTATCCGCTTGACTCTTACTGCCCTGTAATTAAGCATACAGTCAAGATTACAATGGTCAATAATATCCATCTCAGCTTTCACGACCAACCCACAGACATGAGGTCAAATAAAGAAATATCACTGCATGGGGATACTTACCAGCAGCATCCTCATTACAGGCAAATCTGTCATTAATCATGAGGTCCAAGGCGGTGGTTTTAGCTTTTTGTAGTAAAGAAATGAAGTCAAGATTATATATACAGCTGGCCTATCAATAATAAGACTTATCAAGCACTCCCCTCCTGTCTCACCAACCCTGCCTTACTGTTAACTAAGTCCCTTAACTTGAAATAACCAGTATGCCGGGAAGCGTAAAGCCCCTAAAAAAACCTAGGCTTTTGCCATTTCCTAAATAACCACAAAGGCTACTCATAAATGGCTCTGGACACGGCCTTAGAAAGACATCATCTGAAAAAAGAAATCAGAAATATTCCATGCCAATTTTTCCGCACACAGGAGCACATGTAAAATATTACCAAAAGCTAAACCGAACCCCCCATTTAGGAACAGAAGTAGCTTTATGTGACACCTTTAATCTGAGGATCATGAAGCCCTTCTAAAAATTCAGTAATCCCATCTTGCAGACAAACAAGCTAATGTACAGCAAAATTCCTCAGCTGAAACAAAGCTGGAGAAAACAAACCCCTCAGCTCTGCTTACTGCACAGCAGACTGCTTTTCCTTCTTCTACTTTGGTGCCATGTCCAAGAGAGTAAAAACTATTTTCACCCTTCTACGAGGTAAGTACTATTTCAAGAGAGTGTATTTTTGGAAGTATATATTCTGTTTCTTTAGGCTCCAAAGACATTATTCTGCTAATTGACCCTGCCAGCTTCACCGCAATCAGTCAAGCTGCACGGCGAGCGGAGGAGCGCTGCTGCTGCCAGCAAGCCCGCCTTGCAGGCTCTCGTCCTGGTCCTATAGGGAATCCATAGCAGCAGCTGCTCCTGGTGGTGGCTTCAGTAGGAAGTGGAGAATCTTCTCCAAGCAGAGCAAAGCAATCCTATAGAAAAGGAGACCATCAACAGAAACTCGGATGTCACTGTTTCTGTGCTCCTGTAGACAAGAAATACTTGTAATTTCCAGCTATTTAAACACGGTGAGGTCAGAGTCAACAAGAAAGGTCTGGTACAATTGATCCCAGAATGAGGCAACAATAATACTTAGGAACCAATATAGATTTTTTTTTTTTTTTAACAGTGTTAACATGGCACAGTACGAGAATAGCAAAACCTGATAAATATAGAAGACCTGTCTTCCACCAAAGATCTGTGTGGTGGGGTCTCTATTTATGTATACATCACCAGCAACACCAAGCACTGTATTCAATTACAGTACGATTTTCGGTTTAGTGCACGTGATTCCTCCCTGCTGCCCCCACAAGTCTCACAAGGAATCACACTGTTCTGCACAGCAGGAAAAAAAAAAAAAACAACAAACCAACCCCTGGCTACAGACACAGCTGCCTTGCCTGGCAACAGGAAGCTTCCAGTTATTGCCCAAAGTATTCAAACACAGAAATCTGGCTTCTTCCTCCCCGCACTTGAAACACTTGTCTAGGCCATTCCCAAATTCTCCCTTGCAGTGTTCCCCAAGAAACAGCTACACCCACTGCCCTGCTATTGCCAGGCTCTCAGGCTCAGCTATTGATGGAAGACCAGAGGGGTGACAGGAGGCTGGGGAAGGGGAGCCTGAGAAACCTGAGCTTCATTTTCTGTTCTGCATTGGCTTCCCAGGCAACCTCAGTGAGCTGCCTGGGGCCACCATCTCCCAAAATCCAACACTTGGGGCGACAGCAGCACAGGGTGCCTGCCGTCCCTCCCACCGCCAGCTCAGCGTCCTCATTTGGGCCAGTCCAACTCTGTGTGGGAAGATGCCGTCGTGGTCACAGGTATTTGGGCTGACACCATAAATGCAATGTGAGCCCAAGGGAATCACCTCCCAGCAAATGGAAATCACAGACACCCAACATTTTATCTCCCCAAACCACAGTCCCAGTCTTCTGGCATCGGTCCTCCAAATGTCCCAACCTTTTAGAGTTGGATGGGGAACACATCATGTAGTGAAAAGCACCAGGCCAGGGCAAGAGGCCCAAAGCGAGACTTGTGTACGCCACATGCTGAGGGGCTGGGGAGGTGTTTTGCTGTGTTTTCATAAGAAAGCCATGGGCTAATCAAAGAAAATGTAGGGCTTGATGTTCTGAGTTGCACAAACATCAGTGACAGTCCACATAGATCACACAACCAAGGGGGGGTGTTTCGAGGCAGCAGGGCATGTCTGGTTGTATGTTGGACTCTGCCACTAAAAGAGGACTCCAGTAATAGGTAGAGGCTTCCCTATCTAAAAGCAATAGCAAAAAAAAAAAACAAAAACAAAACCTTTTCTTTCCCTTGCAATGGGTTTGGCCCAAAGATTTAAAGTAAATAGCTGTGAGTGAAGCTAAATTAATTGCAATTAATTTATCGTAAGGTATGCAGGCAACTGATCCTGGTTGCACCTGCTGATCAACACCAAGGATTTTCCTTAAACCATCTTACTGCTGGAGACCAGGGTCCAGCTCCACTACACCTGGATGACAGGCCCACAACAGCCTTAACTGGTCTCTGTTGGGGATACCCAGGTAAAGCCCCCTGTCCTCCACAGCTGCCCCATCCAACATTCCCACCTTCTTCCTCGCACTCGCTGGTGTTCATCCAGGCACATGTGGAGCTGGCACAAGATCCCAGCAGTGGGATCAGAGCAGCGTCAGTGCCGATACAAGAGGGACAGTCACCGTCCACCCCACACCACAGGCCAGGGACATGAGGCTTGCCCTGTCCTCAAGGGTTGATAATGAGATAACCAAGCCCCACTGCTGTCAAACCACAGCTGAACAGGGTTATGCAAAACAGTGCGAGTTTTCTCATCAAACCACAGACCAACTACACTGACCTACACCACCAATGTGCTCCTTAATACCAATGTGTACCCTGCCGATCATCTGGCAGCTCCAATTTAATTAGTATTAAGCATGAGGACAACAAATCACATTACCGTCACACCAGCCACAGCATGTGGTGTGGCGTTTACACTGGCATTGCCTCCCACCTGGAGGGTGCCTGCTTGATCTAATGGAGCCAGAACTGCTCTAAGAGATGACACCCAGCTTACCACAAAGTCTGGGGCTCCATCACTCCCTGTGGCTTTGGCTTCAGAGACCAATTCCCAACCAGAGATCACACCGGCGCAGTAGTGATGCCTGCTCCATCTGAACTGTTGATGGGTCATGATCACACCTCACCCCATGGACACACCTTTATTCAAAGAATCTCCTCCAAGTAAACTTTACTTCTTCCTTGCAGAGGTTGAAAGCAAAGTAGTGGAGCAATGGTGGCTTCCTCTTCAAGTCTTTCAAGGCTCCCATTCAGCTCTTGTTTTCTGGGAAGCACAGCCAAACTCAAAAGCTTTCTGAACACACATACCTCCCAGGGCTGCAGCTGCAGACGTTCTGGAACGCTCATCCTCCTGAGCCTGGAGTGGAGAACCACGCAAGGAAGCCCACCGCCTGGTGCCGGATTGTAGAAGCCCAGAAACCCCACTTTCCTGGCAGCTCTACCGTCCGCTCCAGCAGATCCCCCTACCTGCCCAAGCTCAAAGCAAAAACATGGAATAGTTTGAAGAAGGATTAAGTGTATGGGAGCAGAGATCTTCAGTGTATTGTACTTCCTACAAAGAGTCTCACAAGCATCTCAAGCTGCCCAACGTGAGTTCAAGCCAGCTCTTTCTTCCCTCCCTTTTTCACCCCACTTCTCTTCACAGGACCACACTCATAATGATGGAAGAGTTTGAGTTAGAAGTGTCATCTACATAAAGGTTGCCTAGATACTTTGAAGACAAGTGCCACAGAATGTGTGCAAATAACAGGATTTCACTTTATGTCACATTTAAAAGAAAATGCACCCAATGCTACCACTCTGCACACAATGGGAAGGAGAACAAATAAGAAGCCCACGTCACACTGACAGCACCACCGAAGCTAATGGCTTGGGTGGGGGTGTGTCCCCTTGACACTGGTAAAATGAAACCCATTTATTCTGGAGACCCGAGGAGGCTGAATCGGAAGCTACCCAAATTTTAAACACAATTTTGCTGTGAATGCAAAGCAACACCGGTTGTGGAACACTGTGCAGACATTAATTAATTAAGGACCAGCAGACTTTCCAGGGAGGTAACTCCCAACACTACACATGAGAGAAGCAATACCCCAGAAAAAAAAACAAAAACAAAGATGCGTTCTAGACCCTGCATGACAAACTAAGTGGAATATTATATAGTGCATGGGGGTGTCAGGCATCTCGGACCCTTTGACTTGTAGCTGGACTCTGCAGCCTCTGACATAGGTGGCACATTCAGCTCACATGTGACTTTGCTGCAACAGGACATGTTTACACACCAGCCTGCAATTTGGCACCCATCCTCTGCTTCTCCAGAGGAGGCCAGGCTTCTGTTTGAATAGATCAAAGACTTCTGGCCACGGAAAGTAATATAAGCTCACATAAGGCAGCCGGGTGCCTCCTAACACCCTACCTGCTGCTGCTGGCCATCCGCTGTCTAAAGACCCCACAGCGCTGCTGAACAGCTAAAGCCAGCAACCTGCATGTTACACCAGCATCCCCAGATTAAGACGACAAGAAAAACATATTTCAAGGAAAATGTATTTCGAGGAAATTACTCCAACCCAGGGCAACGGCAGCTCCGCACATGGCCGTGCCCGGGACACAGGGCTTGCTGGGGAGCATCTCCCAGCCCCAGCAGTGGGTTGCTGTGCCCAGGGCTGCCTCATCGCCGCCTCTTTGCACAACAGAAGATGCAGGGAACGAGGTGTTTCAAGAGGGGGAGATTTCTCTCTCTGCAAGGGTATCCTTTAGCAATTTGTAGCCTGCTCCCAACCCCATTGTTTCCGAGACTCGCGGAAGAACAAAAGCAGCTGCTAATCAAGATTCACAATTACAAGCCTCGCCTTGCAGAGAGAAAGCAATACCTCAGTCATATCTGCTTTTGAGAAGGCTACAATTCACGCAAAAGCTGAGCAAAGCTGTATTTCCTCTTCTATCACTTTAATTAATTGTGTGAAGAACAGGGTCAGAGCAAACACATTCCAAAGCATGCCGGAGCTGAAGGTGCCTGGCAGCCCCACAGCTTTTTGTTTTCACTACAAAAAAGTGGATTTTTGCACATTATTATTTTAGAGAAAAATAAACAAACAATAGGCTTAGACCGTGAGTTTTCTAAAAGGATTTGTTTTTCATGCTTCCACCTTTAGAACGGCCATATGCCACTCGCACACCTCACTTTAATATCTAAATGGTTTAAATGATCTAGTTCCACTTTTCCCCCAGAAAAAAAAACCTGCCAGCAGTGTCGGGAAGGGCTTTTGCTGGGTTACGAGCAAGCCAAAGGGAAGAAAAAAGGCATAGGCATACTGCCCTACAAACAAACAGCAAACAGCAACTCTAAGGGGAAATGAGTGTAATTAGCTGTTCAGAACTGCTGAATCCGTCACTGGGAGTCCCGATGACCGGACTGGAGGGGGACCAAGCCAGCGATGCGCCAAAGAGATGAAAATACGGCAGCGGTTAAGGTCTGTCAGAAAAGCAACAAGGGCCAAACCCCACAGTCCTCACTCCCCCCCAGCACAACGTGGATGGATGTCATTGTCCTTTACGCTGACAAGGGTAAGTGGAAAGGGCTCAAACCCAACTTTAAGGCCCACAGCTCAGAAACACTGACCTTCTTCATGTTGCCCACAGATTTTTTTTCTCCCTCATACTTTACCAAAGCTTTCAAGTAAACCCCATTGTCTGGAAGAGAAAATTTTCCAAAAGGAACACAAAAAGGCTCTTCCCCACCCCTAGAGATCCACCCGTGCTGTCCTGTACACACACTCGCACCCCCTTACACCCTTACACACCAGGGTTTAAAACACTGTAATAGCGGATTCACTACTAATTTGGAGACGGGCTAAAACCATACAAAGGCATCCTTTATCTTACAAATAGACCAAAACAAGGCAGAAACGAGCTCATTCTTAGGCTTATAAAACAAGCCTTTACAGATAATTATGTTTTATTACTCTTCATTTTATGAGGATTGTGTTATAGAAAACAAATACCAGATGCCTATTTGTTGCATTTGGTGGGGGGGGGAGAGGCGGGGAAGAGGAGGAATCTCTGCGAGCGCTGCTGTAAGCATCCCTGCTTTTAATTAAACACAATAAATGCATAAAAATTAATACTGTTTGAAACCAGTAGGTAGGAAGCAAATGCATGAACTGCAGCTGCTGAAAGCCCCTCTCCCCTCCGAGCTCCTGCTGGAAGAGCAGCCTCTCACGAGCCTATTGCTCAGGACTCAGCCTCCTTTCACATGTGTTTCCCTGAAAAATTCATACCAAACTTTGCAGATAACCAAAAGCTTAAAAAAAGAGGTGGGGAGGTGGCAGGATTTAATGCTAGTTCTGTAAAAGAGACACACACAGAATCAGCCAGGAAAACCTCTAATTAAGAGTCAGGTAGCTTCAAGACGGGGGAAGAGGGGAGAGAAGGCAAGAAGGTGTAAAGGGATTTCTGGCAATATTAAAATAAAGCAACCGTCCAAAGTGGGCCGGATTGTTCAACCCTTAACTTGCCAGACTCATACAACATGCGCCCAAATGGCCCCAGAGCATGCAGGACTGGACCCCGCGCCCAAGGCGAGGAACACGTTTCTGGAACATGGGGACACAACCAGAGGGAGGGACGCGAAGCACGCCCAGTACAACAGCAGGACTGGGACACAGTTCCTCAAGGACAGTAAAACACAGCCAGCTTTCCAGCAACAGCCAGATGTCAGCCATCCACCCCCCCAGAGGCACCACCAGGAAATCTATTTCCCATTTTCAATGGTGGTTTTCTTGTTCATTTTAATTGCATTAAGATCCAATCACGGGGTGACAAAAGCCACTTCTTACTTCAGGCCAATACCAGCCCCACACTGTAAATCCAGTTTTCAACATCATGCCTGATAATGCTTTCAAGTTCTGCAAAAGAGACTGAAATTGTGTACACAGGATCTCATTGCAGTGGGGAGCCTTTTTCTAGAAGGTTTTTTTCAAAACGAGAGATTTTAAAGACGCGGTGCAGCAGTAAACGCAAAGTTTGTAGCAGTGGGGCGGTCGCCATGCTTTGCTGTTCACTCCAGGTTTCCACCTATCGGAATTACTGAAACTGAGGATGGGTCTCCTCTATTATCCTCCACCCATGCATATTCTCAACCTGCTTCCCAATGAAGTTTGTTTACAAATATTCATTAGATTGCACGCTTTATTAGGCCAATCAGTTAATTATTAGACCACAGTACCACAAAATGCAATTATAGTCATCAGTGCATTGATTATTGCAAAACACGGTTACCCTTGAGACTGAAGTTGAAGTAAGAACTATCGCTATAACCAGTAACCACACCAGCAGGGCAACCTGGGATCACACCAGTATCTCCAACTCCTTAGATCTCCAGGCCAACCTGGGATCACACCAGGTTCTCCAATTCCTTAGATCTCCAGTTTTATACCCAAACAACACGGATGATCTCACCATTAAGTATTTTACTATGACCTGTGTCTGGAAGATTTTTCATTAAAAATTAAAATTTTTCATTAAAAAAACCTTTTCGCTAGAAAGGACTATTACTACAGGCCACCAGAAACAGCTAACAGAACAAAAGCTGAAAACCTCCTCTTGCTGCAGTTCACTGATGTTCCGATGCACAAAGCTGAGACACGCGTCCTAATGGCTCCACCGGTTATTTTGGTTCTCAGCAGCTGTAACCAAAACAGACACCAGGAGGCTGGGGGCAGCGAAGAAGAGTCCTGCGGAAGATGGTGGGTGCAAAGTGCAATCATTTTTGACACCTTCAGAGAAAACGGTTAAAAAAAGGACCGGGACCCCCCTGCAAGAGCCATCCAGACCATGGGATGCTCAGCCTCCGAGCTCCACAGCGAAGACAAAGCAGGGTTTGGGGAGGGGACACGGTGGGCAGTGGTGGCAGCTGAGCAGACAGCCAGCCCCGGGGTTATCTCCACGGCAAGAGGCATGCACAGAGGGGAGACGAGCGGGGACTCGGGGCTTCCCCTGAGCCGAGGGCACCTGGAGCCCTCGCCCGGGATGCGACGCTCGGGGAGCCTGGGCTTTGGGCCCAGGCCATGGGGGCTCCAGCTGGGACAGGACACAAGGGGTCTCTGCCCACGCAAAGCCCAGCCAGGGGCTGCTCAGATCCTCCACTTCCCCTCACCCTACCTACGGCAACCCAGGACCGGCATTTACGGGCAGGCGGGACAGTAAGGTGCTGGGTTGTTCTGAGCTGAAGGTGAACGACCACCTCCCGCTATCAACAACTCGGGTGCTTATTTCCGGACACGCCACGTCTACAGAAGCCATCTTCCAACGTCCTCTAAGACTTTACTACCGTTCCCTGCAATTAAATTTTGGGAAGGGCGTAGAAAAGCAATTGCACTTGTGTATGTGCGAACTCACAAATTAACCCCAGGACCTCTGTTTATGGCACGGGGGTCATTTGCGAGGAGAGGGGAGAGCAGCGAGCGCCCGTACCCGCCGGCTTTGATGTGTCACCCCCCGCCTTCGCACAGCTCCAGCCGCCCGCCCGCTTTGATTACCCGAGCTTTCCCCGCCGCTACCTCACTCGGCCGCTTTAATCTTGCCACAACAGCAGCACCGTGAAAGGAAAGGGGGAGAGGGAAGAGGGAGAGAAGGAGAAATAAAGGGGGGGGGGGGGGAAAGAGATTTGGGGCTGGAAAAGTCAACTTGGTAGAGGAATCTGGAAAGATCTGACGTGCCGTCAGCCAGAGATGAAAGTGCTAGAAATAAGGGATGTGTCGCGTGTTTATTAAAATGGTGGCATGATTCTCATAAGGAAAGCACATCTTTGACACCTGCTCGAGATCACTCCCATGAAAGAGCCACCCAGCAATCTAGGACTGCTAAATTTAGCACCAGTTTTACCTTTTGTCAAATATGCATAAAAGCTCCTCAAGACACGCGTCCAACCCAAAACTAAAACAAAATGTATTTTAAAATCTTGCTTAAACTGATCCACATGCCAGACCGACTATCAAGCCTGAGACGACGCCAAGCAGCGAAGGGAAACCGAACACCAGCTTGAATTAAAACTTGCAGAACTGCAGTTAAAAAAAACAGGCAGGGAAGGCGGGGTGGGGGGGGGGGGAAAGCAGTTCTGGAAACGCATGTCGCCTGAAATATTGCCCCGCCTTCAAAAAACGTCGCCTTGAAATTCCTGCTTCATTCACCTTGCTGCTCTCAGATTTTTTTTATTACCCTCACTTTTGAGGATTTCTCTGGCACTTAGCATGCAGGAGCGGTGCGCAGGAATAGATCCCGCTGCCATAGCTAATGTGGTTCTAAGGGAAACCCATCAATTGTTAATGGCCATGCAAATTGTTGAAACTAGAGAGTTATTCACAGTTATCTCACTGTGATTTGGTAAGTGTCCATGCCTGATGTGATCACTCACTTGATATATTATTCCATTACAATTCAAGTAGTAGCCTTACCTTTCGGTTTTAGGAAAAAAAGCGTGAGAGAGAGTGGGAGGGTGAAGGGATGTTATTTGTTTTAAATTATTTTAAACAGTCATACATACCTTCTCATGCAAAGGTTTTACAGTACAATAAATCCTTCCCTGAGACTACAGTCATGCCTTACCGAAATGCTTAAATCCCTCCGATCAGAAACCAAAGGAGTTTAGCAGGCAATTTCAGACCCTGATCTTGCAAAGCACCTTCTTACGTTTCAAGCCTGCACATGGTTCCCCACATCCTTTGTGGCACTGGATCTTCCAACTGCAGGTTGCACCGTTTTACATTTTCTGATCAGGGTTTTCTACTGCTTATGCTAAAATTTGCTGACATTTAATAAGCTATAGGCGTCTCCTCAAATCCATTCACTCTCTCGCAGCACCAGCTTACTGATCATTAATTTTCAGCTTTATTGCAGCTCCAACATATCAGATGCTTTTTTTTTGCTTCTTGTCTGAGATTTATTACTTTTAGCAAAGTGTACTTTGGTTTTTTATTTTGTTTGCTCGATTTTAAACAGCCCTTCAGGGGGAAATGTTACTCTTCTTTATAAAGTAATTCTGAAATCACAGTATTAAAAAATAAATCCTATAATTATGTTTCCCATTAGGATTACATAAATTATATTTAATTAAAAGAAAAATCTGCTAGCACCCAGCACAATGGTTGGTGGCAAGTCGAGGAGATGAAACATTTATGTGTTTATCTTCCTGAAGCAGCTGATTGAGCCTAGGAGCAGACACACCCAAACAAGCCTTCAGAGAGAGAAATTCAGACGCTATAAACAAAGATTTGTCCTTCCCTTCAGATAAAGGTTCTGATTTTTAGAAGCAGGCTCTGATTTCATTCTTGCAGCCTACAGCAACTACAGTTTTGATGGGCTTTCTAGCAGTTCCAGACTGAACTACCCGACTGTACCAGGAATTCCAGTGTTGCGATAAAATGTCTGTGATTATTCACCAGGCAAAATACAGTGCCAGAAGTCAGGATCTTCCAGGAGAATGAAGAAAATCAGGATTCCTAACCAACCTCCACCACGCTCGGCCCTCTCCGGCACCGCTGTTGGGCAGGTGATGTTCTCCATCGCCCTGACGGCTGTAGGGGTCATAAAACATACTGCAGTTGTAGGGAACGATTTATGCCACACTCCTTTTTACAGCCTCAGAGAACTAATTATTAACGGGACAGGGTCCCCCACGTACACTTTGCAAACATTACGGTATGCATTTTCCATTTAGGAATTGCTGCCAGTATTTCTACGCGCAGCCCGTCAGCACCGCGCTCTCAATTTTGTTTAGGAGCTGAGGAATGATTGTTCCTATTGATTTGTGTCAATGGTCTGACAAGGCCATATCGACCGGCGGTAATTTTGTGGGAGGAGCTGGGAGGGGAACTGGAGATAGCGTTTTCTGTAACACACCATCCTGCTCGAAGAGAAAATGTCCTCAGAGATGCCAGTACTGCCACCGACGGGACCGCACTGGGACTTGAACCGACACAAGTGAGCAAGGAGACATTTCCCATGACCATGTTTACAGCAAATCCACTGCTAAACACCCAACTGTATAATTATAATCTATTACAATTATGCAAAGAAGTAACATTTCAGAAAGGCCTTCTCATTTCCCATTCTTAGCATTGAATACTTTTGTTTTGCAGCCAATCAACTAAATTAGCCCTAAATTTGTTTCATTCACAAACACAAAGAGTATATTAGAGGGGAAAAAGTGAACGAACGGGAAATTCATTCAGGAACCCGGGAATTATTTTGTTTTCATGTATTTCTGGACTAGAAACCATCGTGGGGGGGAAAAGTCAACTTAAGGCAGAAGAGCTTTATTGAATTTGCTGACTGCACCTCAGAGGAGCGATCAGAAACGGCAGGGCTTCCACGCCTGGAGAAGCGGTGGCCTTTGGTAGTGTCCAAGTGAAGCAAGGAGAGTTAAAAGGCTCATATACCAAATGTGACTTCGTACCCTGACCTAGGACAAGTGTCAAACCCCCCAAAAGCTTTCGTGGATATTTCCCCCGCCCCGCACACACACAGAAGAGCTGCTTTATGCTGCTTCTGATGACTACCACATTTTATCAGAAAGCCGCAATTTAGACCTACGCTCACTGATGCTTCCCAAGAAGGGGATACAGAAAACATTAACGAATAATATTTCAGTTTTACATAGCGCTTTCTCCAAAAGATTATAAAGCATTAAAGTAACCCCCAAAAAAGCTTAGGGAAAGCAAGTGTTCTTCCCCATTTTAAAGGCACATGGAAACGTAACCATGGTGGCCAGTGGCAATCCCGGCTGTCAGACTGCAGTCCCAAGACCTGTGCTGCAGGCAGGAGCTCCTGCGACAGCCCTGCCAGCACCGCACTTCACCCAGGGACCGCCGGAGCACGGGGAAGTCTGCCTTACTGGAATATGAAATGGGAGCCCGATTTAGCCAGCACAGACACCCCAACTCTAGCACCTTTCAGGGAACACCCGCTGAGCACCCTATCTGCACCCTTGTCGAGGAGGCAGCACCCAAAAAAAATGAGGTTAAATCTCAGAGAGGGGCAGTGGGAGAGATGAGTGGGGAAAACACAAGATATTTAAAGAAATGGCATCTTCTTTCTCTTGTTATTGAGGTGGCCTAAATCCCCCTGACTGACATAAAGTTCTGTTCTCATATTCTAAGAAATGGTATCATTTTAGGAAGTCAGATTGCATTTGGAGAGCCATCAGCCTGGCAGCACTCACACCGGTTCTTTCCCAGCAAAGCAGTTCGGCACAACATTTTGCTGAGATAGGGCCTTTATTTCTTACAGCATTACTTCCCTCTTCTCATGTGAAACGGATCTCCTTTGTTCTCATTTGGAATTTGTTCCTTATACTAGTTTCTCCCGCACCACTGCAGCGCTCTGATCTCCCATCTCTGCTTCCAAACCATCTCCCGGGTCCCATGGCGCCCACACTGCAATACCAGGACAGGGACTGCTCTAAGCACGCTCCTTGGTTTCTTCCAATGCATGGGTGTCAGCTGTTATAAATTATAATTTGCTCCAATACATGGAAGAAATAATGACTCCTGCCATCCTCTGGCCTGGATCTTTAATTGCCCCTGTGCATGCCCGGTGCTGCAGGCCCCTCCTGCCCCAGCTCCCTCCCTGCCTGCTCCAGAGATGTGGGGATGAGTTGTATCAGCATTACGTAGCATTGATGCTCCCACCGGTCGACCGAGGAGGCTCCTAAATTAAAGGCGAGACAGTGATGATACATGCCTTGTTTCCTCCTGATACCTAGATTAAAAAAGAGCAACACAAAACCTTACGTAAAAGCACAGCATAGCTGGATGAACAGAAGAGGAGGAACAAATCTACTGCTCAGTGTAAACCATGAGAAGGTTTTGAAACCTTTACGTCCCAAAATACTTGGCTGCGGAACCTTAAATAAAACCTGAAGTTATACTCGACACATTCCCACACGCTGAACTAACCTCCATGCGATAGGAGTATGTATTGTGCATCATCATCTACATATAGCCAAGTCCTCGAGAAGTCAGTCACCTTAGCCGCATGAAGCACGGCACTAAACACCCTTCACAGGCCAGACGCTTATCTACGTACCTACCGATTTATTTTTCTCTGGTTAGCAAACGGTTTGTTTACCCAAGACCACAAAACTCTGTGGATTTTCTGAAAGAAACCCTGCAGAGAGAAAGGGAAAACAATCACAGATAATACTCCAGAAATCATCAGATTACAGCACATTCTCTTGACTCACATCTGTTGAGTAAGTGCTTCGTGCCGACCAGTTTCATTTACCTCCTTCTCCCGCAAGCAGCTGCCGGTTTACTCTCCAGCGGGCTGGTTCCAGGGCTGTTATGTGGGGCAAAAGGATTATTTCCAGCAGAGTCAAACCAGTAGCCTCTTTTGCTCGGGTTTGTCTTGAGCTGAAACTCCCCTCGTTCAATCCCATCCTCCCAGGGAGATGCACCACTTCAGAGCTGCACGGATGCAAAGAGGTCCGAGGCTGGGAACACCCCCAATGCAGCAGGGAGCAGCAGGCAGCTGCACGCAAGCCCCTAGGAGAACCCCAAATGCAGCCATCCCTCTCCCTTAGAAGCAGTTTCAGCGAAGCTCACCTTAGGCTAGTGCCAAAAGTCCTGCGCAAGTTGGGTTTTGCCCTGTGAAACGCCTGGTCGGTGGGAGTGCCATGGGATGCTCTGCAGCACCTTCTTGCCGAGAGTGCCTCGCTGGGGGCACGGCAGGGCTTCATCTGGCCCAGACAGGTAGCTGGAAACGCTACATTTAGCTCAGTTCTGATCCGGGTTCCACAAACCCTTCTTCAAACTACCCGTTTCAGGGTTAAGTCTCCTTAAAATTAAGATGATGACTCGGATCATTTTTTGGTTTGAGTTCTGTTCTATCGCCAAGTGATAATTATTTATCAATAAATCATCCTAGTACAATTTTCCTAGGCAGGAAAAAGAAAAGCAGAGCCCCTCCAGCCATGAAAGCAGTGTTCACCTACATTTCTGCATAGGGAAAATGCTTGCTCCGGACCAGATCAGCCACCTACTGTAATGCTTTGTCACCACAGGGCCTCGTACGAGATGCTTCACGGAAAGAGGCAGAAAAGCCTGGGGCAAGCAATTATAATAATAACTCGCCCCACAAGAAAACTTAATTACTTGAGGTTAGGAGGGCGCCTGGTTTAAGGCCTGCGGGCAGGGTGGGCTCCTCTGCCGGTGCCTGACCCCACACACCCGGCCACACACGCCACGGCGCTCGGCACCGCTCGCGTGGGGGGAACACGCTCAGGCACACGCGCCCACCCTCTGCAGCCCCTTCTTCGAGAGGGAAGAGGCTGGTGCAAGCGGCCAGGCTGGGGTCTGCACCACTGGCCGTGAGCTCAGGGATGCTCCTGCCGCCCCTGCTCCCAGCTCCTGCCAGGGCATCTGCCTGGAGCCTCCCAGGTGGAAGCTCCAAACCCCCCCCCGCCCCCCCGGGCACGACTTGCACTAAATCAGCATGGGCAGGCACGTAAGGACGCTCTGCAATACACAGAGAGAGCAGGACGAGAACCACGATAGAGCAAGTCCCCTATTTCTCATACGTATGTTAAAGTTTTGTTATTTACCTGCTTAGTGCATTTTGGAATAAACTCAATGTAAAGCAGGCAAATTTCCAGTTTCTTGAGCATTGATATTAAAATAAAAAAGCAGTCTGGTGGGGATAGGTCTCTGCAGGAGCCAAGATACTCTGGGAAAATGCCCAAGCTCTCTCAGTAGTTCTTGAGTTTCATCCAAACTCCCGAAGCAGCCTGGTGATATACAAGATGCGCCGACTGGTTCCCACCTCAGTTCAGATGTCCCGGACAACAGCTACCCTGAACCTGGGTGATTTCTCAGCCCTGTTCTAAACAGATGCAAAGGAGCTCACCTTGTGAAGGTTTTTAAATAATTCTGAAAATAATTCAGTAAGTGATTAAGTGTGGCATTTATATATTTTAATACAATACACTGAAGCTCAGTACGTTGAGAATACAAGAATTTTGCCTTTGTTCAAAACACGCATGTACATGCGTATGCAGCGTCTGAATTATCATCACATGTTGGACGGGCATGCCTAAGCCTTACTTCAAGTTTTCGTGCCAGTCTTGTGAGCAGCAAAGTCATCCTTAGCGTCTAATTCTTCCACTTCTGGTTTTTTAGATGCGTATTTTATTCCTGGTGGGAAGGAAACAAAACTGGAAGTTGCTTTTCTTCCCATTCTGCGCTCACTGCACAGCTGCGACCTTTGCTCAGGACAGCATTTTCATGGGTGGGAGGTCCAGCCATGATTGACACACGTTCCGCCGGTAGAGTGCACACCAGGTAAACCCACCAGGTACCAGGGATCCATGAAAACATTCGGCTGGGTATTTTCACCCGTAGAAGTACAGGCGCAACCCTGCCCAACGCTGCAGAGGCGCCCGACAGGCGCAAGCACGCGCTGTGCTGCTGCGCTCTCCCTCTCCTGCCCGCGCCCAGCAGCCCCAGGTAGCTCCTTCCGTAGGCTCCTCCTCAACCGCACGCCTCCAACCTCCTCTCGCAGAACGAGTCCCACCTCGTGAGGTCCCACGCGTTCTGCCTGCCTTTCTCGGTTCGGTCGTGATCACGCAGGCTTTTTGAGCACCAACTAATTGAAAAACTTACAGTCTGGAACAAGTCCACAAAAAAACCCACTAGTTGTTCTCCACCCTAAGTTCACATTTCTCCAAAAATACATTTTTTGCTCACTCCCCCTTCACCATACTATCTTTCTTCAACCCTATTCATTATTTGTTTTACCCCTTTGTTTCATTACCACCACTAACTTCAGCTCTCCTGCAGAGATATGAGCAAAAAGCCTCCTCGAATGAGCTTTTGACGAGACCTTACGTTTTTGGATTCCATCACTCCCTCCATCTTCCAAGGGCAGGGGTGTTGCAGAGCAGGGGATACACTACAAACACTATTATTTACTTTCCTAGAAAGATCCCCATTTTTGTACAAATCTCTTCTCTGCATCTGGCTTTACTAGAACATTGCATTCCTCCAGTTCTTTCGGTATCCATAGTCATTTATATTACCTTCCAAAAAGTAATTATTTGGAACCAGTTAAGCCTGTACATGAATTCTGCCTTTGTTTAAAACACATTGTACATATGTATATATTTAGACTGTCATTAAATATTTAAGAGGCTGTCTTCAAACTTCAGCAGCAGCACTGTTTATTCGCTTAACCCTTTGTGAAACAAAAAGCTTGATGCTGAAATCCTACCGTGGAGGAATTCAGAAAGCCCAGCTGCCCTCGCACTGGGTGACAAAGGCCGACTTCGACAGCCAAGGGCACCGTAAAGAAACTAGTTTTTCTTTGTTTTCCTTTATGTCCTGTTTGCTAGTAGTCTAATCATGATAATGCAATTCATTTTCGTCTGCATCAGCTTTATCTGCTGAGATGCATAACTGGGATGCAAATTAATTAACATACAGATGGAGCTTTCAATACAATTCAGGGAGACAGAGTCAAATACGCACATACCCTTCCCTCCTTCCTCCAGATGAAATAAGGCACTCTATGCATTTTTCACAGGTCAAGAAGTCACCTTTCTTGGCTTTTTCAGGCTTCTAGAGAGGAAACAACGCATCCTGCAGACAGGCGGACCTTTTTTTTGAACCCAACACCAAATGTCGTGCCGTAGACGAAACCCCATCGCAACTAACTTGCAGCGTGCCCTGGCACCAAGCGTAACGCAGCGTCACCCTACCACCCGGTTAACATGAGGTTATCATGGTTTGAAATCTGGTCACCTAATTTACCCGGCTTGGCAAGGCCTCCACCTAGAGCCAATCATTCATGTTTTGCCCTGGCGAGGAGCGGTGTCTCGGGGCCAGCTCTCTATGGCCAGGGCACCCACGCTCCGGTCTTTCACGTGAAGTGAAATAGCGTAAGCCTCACAGCAGAGGATGGGCAAACCAGCACGGAAGAGCACAATACGCAACTTTCCCAACCCTATTATGGATAATACAGGAATATAAGTATCTCGGAGAATGCATTTTTCTTCTTTTTCATTAAAACCTCGAGGATGTGTTGTCAAACCCAAGCCCACAGAGCCCCAGGAGAGCAGCTCTGCACGCAGCTTTCAAGGCCCAACTGTATTGAGAGACATTTCCTTGCCAAGCTCCACAGCCTCCTTCGTCATCGGATGCTGCTTTAGGTGGGGTGAAGAGCAGAGCCCCTCCAACCGCTTTCACACCTGGGTCTCGCACCCGCACCGAAGCGTTTCACCCGGCTGACTGCCGCTGCGCTACCCCAGGGACGTGACCTTGTCGGATTTTACAAAGGGAGCGGGGTGCCCGGTGCGGTCTGTATTTGCACGGGCGGGACGCGGTGCCGGGAGGTGGGGAGATCGGCAGACGGCATACTTCCCTGCGGATCGGCGGGGAAGCAGGAGCGCGACGGGGCAGCGGCACGCTCTGGCAGGTGCGCTCCCTCGGATCAGATGCCGGGCTCAGGAGCTTCTTCAGCATCTGCGGTCGTTTGCCAGAGCGAGCCCGTTGGTCTCAGTGGCCCGACCACAGATTCAGCCTGCCTCAATTCTTGGAGTAATCTTATTTCCTTGTAATCGTCTTTTTTTTACTGCGACAAATGTTGAAGCCCCCATACACCACCCCAGATACGGCCACGTTTTAGCAGCAAGTCTATTTTTTTGTATGAACAGCACTGCATACCGGTTGGGTTAATGTTTCTGTATCCCCTGAGGGTTGCTATGTACACCCCTCGCTACAAAATAAGCGTCAAATACACTTCAGGAGGGACAGAACTTTTGGGGAGAGGTCTATCTTTTATTGGACCAAATGGCATAGCTGTAAAAAAAATGGAAAATGGCCCTACCCACATCAAACCACAGGCGGGTGTGTTTGTTTTTATGACAACTCAACAGCACTCATGCTGTGGAACGCGGCAAATAACCAGGACTTTTCCTATCTGTAAATTCGCTCCAATTGCTGAGATCTATGCCAAAAACCAGCACAGCCTGCAAGGCTACAGTTGTCAGGTCTCCCCTTCTCCCCCCCCCCCCCCCCGCCCCAAAATATTCCCTAAAAGAGATCACAAGGCAAAGGGACTGCCGGGTCACGAATAACACAAGCTTAGCTTAGCATCTCTACTGATGGCTTGGTACTGCTGCTGTATTGCTTCCACGTGTGCATCACTTCACCACTCGCCCATCAGTTTTCTGACAGTGAATGGGATTAAAAGTCCACCAGGTATGTGCACTGCTGCCTTCTCCCCCGCTGTGGTGGATTTACAGCAAGCGGAGGGCGAGCAGAGCTGGCCCGGGCACACGCAGGCTTCCCGGCGTTGCAGTACTGACCTTCCTTCCCGGTCTCTCCCAACCCCCCGTGGCTAGTTTCGGTGGAGAAACAGGCAGCCAGCTGGAAATTTTCATCAGCATTAATGCCACGGTAGTTTCTTCCCGACTGCTCTCCAGGAGCGTTTTTCCACCCACGTTCCTCTGTGCATCGCAAACCCCTCCAGCCGTTGGCAGCTCTCAGTGTAGCTCCACCACACGCTACTAACCCGGTGCTGTAGGGCTGGTCTGTTTTAAGTCAGCGTCCAACTCCTGCTACATGGAAAACATTCTCGGGCAGAAAAAACTTCATACATAGACAGCTACTCTGCAGCAAACATAGCGGTGGTCGGCATTTAAATGAACTAATCAGCTGCAAACGGCTTAGTCAGCATCGCAGTCCTGGAGGTAATTCCCAGGAAGCGATTTTCCCGGCAGCTATATATACAAACCTGAAAAGCCGACTGGAAGACAAGGGTAGCACCACAGCGACACAGAATTTGGCTACGTACTGACACTACCAACAAATAAAAATAAAAGTCGGGGAAAGCCAAGAAACCACGCATTCACAGAAAACACACGCGCTGCGCTCGCTCCGCCGGCGTATCCTCTCACACGTAAAGATCAGGAGCTCAGGCGCAGGACGTGAACACAGCCAGCGTTTCTTTTCCTCCTTTCTTTACCGATGCTGTGCCGGTTTGAACCGAGAGGAGAAAGACGGCAAGGCAAGTTTCTGCCTGCTCTGTGGAGATGCACAGACACCAGCCAGACGCCGGGCAGCGCTTTTGCGAGCGAGCATCCCAGCCATCACCCTCGGCAACTAACCCGCTGCGAAGCCAGGCTCGCGCGCGCGTTGGGGACTCGCACAAACTTTGTGGCGGGCCAGGGAAGGCACAGGGCATCTACCCCAAGAGGCGCTGGGGGGGCCGAAGGGCAGTGCCAGGTGCCAGAGCATCCTCCAGCAGAACCTTCGCCACGGCTGTGAAGCCAAAGGGCTGGGGATGGAGGTCATCGGTCCCCGGGGCAAGCAATGCCGTGGCTGTGGGACGCTGCGCCGCCCCTCAACGCACCCCTCCTGGCTTCCCCGGCCGAGGCAGCCTCGCGGGGGACCGGGGGAGCAACCACCCACCCGAAGGAGGGATCGTGACTTGTCGCTGGCAGCGCCTGGGCACGCATCTGCTCGCATCTGCCCGGGGGACCAGGGCCGCCTGTGGAGTCGGGCACGCCAGCACGCCCCCGGGGACGCGCGCACGGGGAAGGGGCGCCGGTCACTTACTTTTCATACTCGGCGTTGTCTCGATCGCAGCGCGAATCCTTGTGCTTTTGCCAGTCTTTGCCATGCTTGCAGGTGGTCAGGAGGACAACATCCTCTCCGTTATGGACGTGATATAAGGCATTCCTGGTGTCTGACCCTATCCCCGTCAGGTACCTTTTCCCCTTGAATACCAACATGTACTTCCTGAGAGGAGGGATGGTGTTAAACCTCAAAAATCCCTTCTCCCCTCCTGTCCTAGGGTGATCCTTAGAAAAGAGCGGGATAGAAACGTCAAAGTTGGGTCTGAAGTTTTCAGTACTGATGCTGGCTTTGGCCAGCATGGCCTGGCCGATGTCGAACCCCACATCCTCGGTGTAGTCGGGCCAGGTGCCGGAGTATAAATTAAAAATCAGGTGGTTTCTGCCGTTGTTCCACAGGTGGAGGCTCTGCACCTTGGAGCGGAGGTTGTGCACGTACTGGGGGGAGAGCTGGTCCCGGTCCAGCGTGTCCAGGCTGAGGACGAAGAGGCAGGCCTGCCCGGGGTCGGAGGTGTAGAAGCGGGAGCCCTCGATGGCGGCCAGGACGTTCTGGTAGCTCTCGGCGATCTTCTCCCCCTTCTGCTGCGGGTAGACGTAGACCTTGAAGCCGTTTTTCCGGCACTGGGCGAAGTCGAAGCAGGACTCCATGCGGCAGCGGCGGCCGCGGTAGAGGCCGGCGCTGGCGTCCCGCCACTGCCGGGGGGAGACGCGCCCGCCGCCGCCCTCGGGGCCCGGCCGCTCGGCGGGCGCGAAGGACGCAGGGCGTCGGGGAAGGAGGGCCGCTCGGCGCCGGGGCGCGGAGGCGGGCCATGCCGGCTACCGGGCGGCGGGTGCCGGGCCGCCCGCAGCCGCACGCCTCCCAGGTAGAGCAGCAGGACGAGACAGGTGCCGGCGGAGAACAGCGTCAGGTAGCGTTTTTTGGCCTGCATGTGTCCGGCGGGGGTCCGGGGGGCTGCGGAGGAAGGCGGGGGCGGCCCGAGCTCGCCGGGCGCCGCTCTCAGCTCCGCTCCGCCATCTTCCCGCCGGCGAGCGCTTCAAACTCTCTTCGCCCACCTCCGCTCGGCGCCGTTCCCCAAGCCGCCGGCCGGGGCCGCGCATGTGGGCGACCGCCGCAACTTTCTCCCCGCCGGTCTCTCAGGGGCGGCGGGCGGCGGCGGGCCGGCGGCGGCCCGGCGGGGCGCCCCGCATGCACTCAGGGGCCGGCCCCCCGCGCGGGGCGGGCACCGGGGCAGCCCCGCTCCCCCCCCGGCCCCGCCGCTCGCTCCTCGCCGCGCTCCCGCTGCCTCGCCCCGGGGCGCGGGTCCCCCCCCCCCCCCCCCGGGCCGGGGGGGCCCCGGGCTGCGACCCCCGCCTCACCCGGCCCCCCGCGCGCCGCCCCCGCCCCGGCACCGCCGCGCTGACCTCATCCAGCCACGCAGCCCCGCGCCCCCATTGGCGGGGCGTCACGTCCGGGGGGGCGGGGCTTCCGCTGCACCCATTCATAACCTGGCGGGCGGGGGGCGCCCCCCGGGACGGGCGGGGAGGGGGGTGCAGGGCTGGCGGCGGGCGGGTGGGGCCTCTCTCCCGGCGCCAACGCGCCCGCCCCTGGCTGGGCTGGGATCCAGCGGGGCCTGTCCCAGCGCCCGGGGTCCCTCGCTGCCCCCGCCGGCCCGGGCGGCCGCCGCCGCCCCCCCCCCCCGGGGGGGCTCGGCTGGGAGCGTACCGGGGGGAGCAGACCCAACCACCCCAAAATGGGGCTGAGACCTCAAAAGCCCCAGTTACGCGGCGCCTGGGCACCAGCGTCCTCCGTGGCGTGGGCAGGGCCGGGAGCCGTGGCTGCCCCGCTGCCTCGCCGGCGGGGAAGGCAGAGGAAGGCGGCAGCTCTGCTGCCCACGCTGGGGCTGCTCTTAAATCCTGGGGCACCCAGGGCTCCCCGCCGGCTCTGGCTGGGGTGCCCTGCAGTTGGCCTCCCCTGGGAGCGGGCCCTGCGCCACAGAGGGGGACACTCAGCGCTGGCAGACGCTAAAGAAACGCTGATGGAATGAGCTGTCTGTCGGGAGCTGCCCAAGCGCCTGCAGCTACACGCTTGTGCTTCATCTCATCCGCTCCTTGGCATTTAATTCCATCACTGGCAGCCTGGGTTACTGGGGTGAGCCCTGGTCTCCCGCACAGGCCAGCCTCATGGCTGACGTGGGGCAGGCCCAGCCAGCGGGAGTGCAGCTGGGAGCCCCGGCTGGCTCTGGCACACGTGGCCCTAGAAGGGGCAATCGCACCACGGATGGCAACCCGAACCTGTTGGGCCTAATTTTGCATGTGCTTTTCCACTGGTTTAAGCTCACTTACTGCAATTAGGAGCGTGATCTGAACTTGCCTGACTGCTTGGAAAAACCCCCAAGTGAATAGCAGATCCACTATGGAACTGGCTGCAGCAGCAAGGTCCTGGCTTCGCTCCATATGCAAGAGTGAGCGTGGCCACATCTGGGTTTTTTCCCCTTACTGTGGTTCCAGGAGGGAACAGGACAGGGAATCTGTCTCTGGGTATTCTGTCTACCCTGAACTCATCACAGAAGCTAAATTCTAAGGGCATCCGTGTTTTGGTCCTGCTGGCTCAGCAAATAATAGCAGGGCAATTGAATGGGACAGGCTTCAAGTTGGTTGCACAAGACCCTGGATGTCAAGAAACTATCCCGTGCTAACGCCCGTGCCAACGTGCTTTCCCCACCACTCGTATCCAGTGTTAAAGATCTAAAGGATTCGCCTTCCCCAGGCTGCAATCTCACCGCCCCCAGGTCCAGAGGTGTTCCCTCACACCAGCTGGGGGGCAGAAACTCTGCCTTGGCCAAAAGCTTCCCCATCCCTGTGCTCCTCCATCCTTATCCCACTAGTGAGCTGTGGCCTCTGTCATGTCCTTTCCTCTTCTCCCTCCACTTCTGCAGAGTTGAGAAGGAGAAATGTAAGGATAACATGTGAAGGCAGTGTGGCTCCTGAAAGAAAGAAGGAGAGCCTGCCATGGAAGGGTGTGTTGCTAACAGTAAACGAGGTTCAACCTTGTAGCTGGAGCCATGAAAAGACAATTCCCTTCTGAAATAATTTGATTGTAGGGAGCACTGTCGGAGAAAGGAGGCAGAAGAAAGGAGCTGGGAATAATAATAATAAAAAGTCAGATTCTGAGAATAAAGTCATATTTATGGCCGGCATAGATTTGGGTCCAGGGGGCAGAAATTTTGGCCAATGACCCGATAGCGGGGAAGCGGGATTAAATATTAATGTGTTAATTAACCCTGTAATCCTTCCCTGAAACATTTGTCACAGCCCACATACCAAAACTGGGATGCTGTTCAAGAAAAAGAGGTCAGCTTCTTGAAAGGTGAACCAAGGCTGCTCGCAGAGGCACCTTCTGTCAGGCACAGGAAGGTGGAATCCCATTACCGTTTGCAAATTAAGCCTCTGGGGACCAGTTTCAAACAGAAAAGGAAGCCTGTGAGCTTTGCTGCCTGCGCCAAGGACAGTAGCTGTTTGAGTAGATTTTTGAGGGCGAGGTGCTGGTGAGCCCGTGGCACAAAAGCGCCGCTCACCGTGGTGGAGGAGTGTAGGAGGGAAGTGAAAGCTGTTGGGTTTCCAGCTGAGCTGCCCTGTCCCTCAGGTACCCACGCTGTTGCCCGCTTCGCAGCAGCAGTGAATACTTCAGCTTTAAAATATTTGGGTCTGGACAAAGGCAGTTAGGGTGTCATTTTACAGCACCAAGAAATAAACCTCTGCAGGTGACAGCTAGCAGGCTTTATCCATAGGATCTCCTGAGCTGCGGTGCGATTGCTCCAGACGGATCTTGATCCCGTCATGCCAGGCAAGACTTAACGGAGATGCGTGCGTGCCCCTAAGGGGCGTGAAGGGGGAGAGGGGCTATGGTGATCGGCTGCCATCTTGAAGACCGCCCTTCTAAACCAGCTATCACCCCTGCTTTGTAATTTTCCTGTGTAACAGACTGAAATCAGCCAGTCTCCAGCCCATGCCATCGCTGCTGCTCGGGCCCTGTGGGCAGCTGAGAGGAACCACGCAGCCTGCCTTCAGCTGCCTCCGGAGAGGTACCCGCCGCCCCGGTGGGCGCTGGAGGCAGAGCGCTCCCGAAATGGAAGCCGACCTTCCTCTGCGGTAATAAATCTGCCCGCATCTGCGACCAGGCGGGTGGATGGTGGAGCACAAACAGGCATATCACAGAAATCCTGCCTGGAGAAAAGGAAGACTCGGTGGTGAAAAGGTATTTAATGTATCCATGCAGCAAGTAGGCAAGTCACAACCCCCAGGTTTGCCCTGGCCACTGGTTCCTGCCAAGGGTCTGCAAGCTTGCAGGTGGCTTTTGACCCTGGTCCGTTACCCTTTGCACTCTTCCAAACAATTTATATCTTCATATGGCTGGCAGTTGTCTGGGACTCTGTCCAAGCCCTCAAATGAAAGGCCAGGAGAGGGAATCGGTTTTCTATTTCTGGCTTTGCAACTTAACACCTGTCCAATCTGTGGCGAGTCACTTGGGGCCAGATTCTAAAAGAGGTGGATTAGTCTGGACTCCTCTTTTGGGGTCTTTCTCTTGGTGTCCAGCTGCAGCTTTAGGTGCCTCCGAAACTTAATTCCTCAGAGTTCCCTGCTCAGCTGCCACCTAACTCTGGAGGAGCATGAAGTCCATGGTACTGTCTACCTTTTAGATGTGAAAAATTCCTTATTGCTTTGCACACTTGGATGCACCTTAGTTTTGATGCTGTTGAGTAATGGCCTTGACTGACCCACTGGGCATTAGATGTTCCTCCACCAACTTTGCCTACAGGGCAAAAAACATGCTGCTTGGATTGAAATCCACATAAAACATAAGAGAAAATGTTGTCACATGCTCATCTGTCCCTAACCTCTTTTTTTTTAATCCGGTAACTCTGTGCTTAAAGTGTTTGCCCAAGTAGGAGATGTGCAGTTGCCCTCGTGCCTTCCAGGAGAGCACCCTCCCAGGGTGGGTGGAGCGGGGCTCCCCTCCCAGGTCTGGCTTGTTATAGGTGACTACCTGGGGTAATCGCACTATTAGGTTACCCATGGGCCTCAGATTTCCAGCTAAATGGGGTTGATAATGCTTTCCTGGCTAATAGGACGGCACAAGAGCTGATTTATCACCATTGTCAAGTGTGTCGTGATCCCAGGGAGAAAAGCAGCATAAAAACGCAGTGCAGCTAAGATATTTGGAAGGGCTCAGCGGCAGGCACATGTGCAGTTGAAAAATGCTACCCTGTTGCTTAATTAGCTCAAACCACCATTCTTTGTGCCATGGACGCGCTTTTCCGTGGCTAAGTGCAGCAAGGATTTCCAAAGAATTAAGCAAAACCTTGCAGAACCGGCGGCCTGGAGCTCCAGGCTTGGCTCTATATTTAGAAGCCTAAATGAAGGCAGCCTGGTTCCCACAGATGCCGAGTAGCTGCAGATCCCACTTTGATTTGGGTGATTATACGCAGATTGAAGAGTGAAGCTTTTAGCAGAAGGCCTCACCTGAAGGCCGCCGGGAGAGGAACCGACTCCTGCGTGATGTTCGCCCAGCTTCTGGTGGGAGCCAGGAAGGTTCCCGGGAGGCAAAGTCACTGCTCCCCTTTTATTCAGTAGTTGACAGTGCTGGGTTAAACTTTGGAAAGCATTTCTGAAGTCCGCTCACCAATCTGGAAAGATTTAAGGCTGGCTTACAAACTGTCTCTGCTTTCAAATAGCCCTTGCCCAGGATTCTGTTCCTTTATCAAACACAAAAGAGGGGAAAAAAGGAGGGAAAAGACAGAACAGACCTTCAAATAGTTGTTTGTGGAATGGTAATACTCTGTTAAAATTATTCCTCAGCTTGCAGCAAATTAGAGTGATCTTTGCTCCACAAATTAATACTAACACTGTGGTTGTTTATCACATCTCGGTAATATCATATGGGAATAAAAATATCAACTCTTATCCATTCAAATAGCAGAGGTGTAACTGTTTGAGCTTTGGCATTGCAACAGCTGTTTCTCACGTCCTCAGAAATAATTGGTTGTTACAGAGGCTGTTTAAATGTGAGAAAATCACCGCAGTTTTATAATTAGTTTATTTTTAAGGAAAAACAACTGCCTTTTGCTTAGAAGGTGAGGGTTTCAGGTGGGATGGAGGGATCACAGTGTAGGCACCTGATTTACCATGACATTAAACAGATAGTAAAACCAGAGGCTTGTAAATATTAAGATCTTAATCTCACAGTAGAGCTCTGCTGGGGGAAAGCCAGAGACAAATAAGGCTTTGCCTGAAACTCGCTATAGGGTCAGGGCCCCAGCGTGCTGCGTTACGGAGCAGGATGGCTGTGCTGAGGGGGTATAAATATGAGCAGCTGGCTCCGGCAGTAGCATTGTGTGAGATTCATTAGAGGACTTTGGCACTCTGCGGCTATTTTTAGTGCATAAATTCATAAAAGTCTCTCTTTGGGTGCAGCCTAATTCGGAAACACCTAAAACCCACAAACATCTAATGCAGTGTGATCGGGAAAGCTCCCTGGCTGCCTGAACGTCTGCTCTCAGGCGTGACCAGCATTGCAGATGGCTTGGGAGCAACCGGCAGCCAGGTCCCTGGCTCCCCATGCACAGAGCTGGTAGCCCAGTTCCCCATCTGGGTTTAACTTTTCCCTCGATACCCGCCGGGAAGAGACTTGGCCAGTGGCTGCTCTGGGGAAGGGCCACCGCTGGCCTGCACCAGCCCGCTGGGCAGGGGGCTTAGCAAAGAGGGAGCGTGGCCGAGAGAGGGGCCAGGCAGCGGGCAGCATCCCGACAGAAGCCCTGCAGAGGTGCTGTGCCAGGGGTTAAATTTCCACCACCAGTTTTGGGAAAGAGCTGGCAAACTTTGCGAGTGAGTTCGTGGCCAGGAATCCCCAAGGAGGGGAAGAGGGTGGCATTTAACAACTGCACGCAGCACGACCCTATGCCTGGTATTTCATAAGGGCTTTTTTAATTAGCGCTCTGCCTATTGCTTCGCCTTGCACGTCCTTGGGTTTTGCTGGCCGTTCCCTCCCCTCCTGTGCTGGATGGGGAGCACGCGGTGGCTTGTGCAGTCTGCGAGGCATCTGCACGTGGCCAGCGGGGCTTTGGCCCGTAGCTTCACTGGGACAAAGAGGTGGCTCGAAGGGCTCCTCGGACACGAGCTGCAGGGCTCTTTCCCCCAGCGTGCGCTTTCTCTGCGGGCTGCCAAACAAAAGGCAGGCTGGTGGAGGGAGCCGTAGCTCCTAGGCGGGTGCTATCCCCAAGAGCGCCGGCAGTCTTAGCACAGCCTATTTATTGGTGCTTCTTCCTTCGAGGAGTAATAACTTCCAGATTTAATCCCTTTCTAACTGAGCATCTTTCAAAGTGGGTGTAGAACTATTTAAATAGCTTCTGTGGAGGTGGGATGAGAAATTGCTCTTATTCCGTAGTCTGCAATCAGCACCAAACAAGCACTTTTCTCCACTGCACACACAAACAGGCAAGCATCTGCCAGCAGCCTCAGCACTTTAGATCTGATTTTCTGCTCACTGGTGTAAGACACGAGGAATTCCACTAACATCAACAGAGTTTCAACAGTGTACTTTTTATTTTATTTTATTTTTAATCTGGTTAAATCTCTGTATTTTTTTACCCCAGGGACTCCTCAGTGACTGCACTCCAGGAGGAGGCGAACCCCCACGGCGGTGCAAGGGCAGCGCAGAGCCGCTGCAGCCCTTGCTTTCCAGCATAGCTGGGCCCGGTGTGGTTCTGCACAGCCCTTCACCTGGGTTTTGGAAGGGTCATGGAACAGCTCTGCGACCCGCTTCTTCCAGGACACCCAGACACATCCTCCTGCACCAGAGAGAGGAGCTCACAGCATCCCTGGAGGAGGCAGAGGCTGCAGGTGTCCTGGGTGCCTGCCTGGGACATCTGAAGTTGGGCTCTTGCCAGCTCACCAGTGGGAAGAGCCTCAAATGGGAGGGCTGGTCCCTTTGGCAGGACAGACCCAGTGAAGGGTAAATGTAAGGAGTACAAGGCTCCAAACTCATCCCTGCTTGGATGGAGCAGAAATGTGGTGGGGCTCAAAGAGCACAAAGAAGCCCCAGGCCTCCAGAGCTGGTGGAGTCAGAGGAGAGCCAGCCTTTCCACTGGCTTCCAGAGAGAGCCCCTGCCTGTACCAAATGGAAGTGGAGCCACTCACCCTGGCAAACCTCAGCAAAAGTTTGGGTCCTTGCTGAGTCAGTTCTGTAGCTGGTGATGTGTGGCATTTTCGTGCACCACTTTTTTTTTTCTTTTGGTGCAAACATGGGTGGCAATCTGATTAACTTATGATTCACAATTTGGCTAATGTCCCTACTTCCCCCGGTCCCCACCTGTTCAAATAAGTACTACTGTAATGTAGGCTGTTAACTTGAAATAACTTTTCCAACCCCTTCTGTATATGAGCTCTGGAAGCTGCTTTAAGTCTCATCCATGGGCAGAAGTTGTAATAATTTAACTTAAATGCTTTTAAACCCAACTCAACCTGGTGCAAAACTCTGCATGGGCATTTAGGAAGAAACGAGTTCACTTTGAGCTGTTCCTAATCAACTCACACCGTGATCAGACGTGCTGTTCTGGGAGAGCCTGGTTTCCAGCCCCTGCTGCTCGGTGCTGCTTCTTGCCAAAGGCCATCTCCTCCCCAGCTCTGCCTCTCAGAAATGCTGCTCCTCACCCAGCCCGACAGCAGGAGCTCGGCGAGCGAACCCTCCTGTTCAAGGAGTCACAACTGATCTGGAATATTGTGCGGGAGCCGGGTGAGGAGAGGCTGCCCCATGCCGTTTGACCGCGTGGCCTCAGCGGAGCGGAGGGAAAGCCTGCACGAGCAGCTGCGGTGGGTTGGGGCTGGTGACCGGAGCCAGCTCAGCCGCCACCACATCAGCGACCCTGACGCTGCGCCTTGGGCCACCCGTCCCTGCCCAGCACTCATCACCACAGCTAAACCAACCTGAGTGAGTTACACCAGCGGCTCTGAACGCCCTTTGCACCCAGTTAAACAGATCAATCAAGCCCAGGGCAATTTCCCAAAAGACCTAAATTATGCAAGCAATACAGTGCAATCAAAAAAGAAAGAAGGAAAAAAAGGAAATACTGGTACAGAACTCTGCAGAGGATTGATTCATTCTATTCCCCAGCTGGCCAAGATATTGCAACAGAAAAGTTAGATAATTCTGAAGCACCCATGCATTTCAGCCTCTGTACTTACACCCCCCATGAAGGCTGTTAGGCAAATCCTGATCTCGCCAGGTCCTCTTCTGACCATGCGTTCCTCCGCATTCACCTGCCTTGCTCCCTGCACCCCCCTCAGGTGCTGGTTTGGTGCACTGTAGCGTGTTTAGCTCTTGCTTCCTCCATTCCTCCTCCTGTAAATTCACCCTTCCCCAGTGGCAGGTCGGCAGGTTGGGGCTGGCATGCAGCACCCCGCGCCATGGGCGGGATGCAGAGCCTCTGGGCCTCCGAAAACCAGCACAGAGGCGGCAGGGAGAGGACAGGTTGTGTGACCATGCTGGCGCAGTCAGGACCCAGGTTTTGCACCAGAGGAGGCAGATGCTTTGCCTGTAGGTAAAAGCAGTAGGTTCACCAAGGAGGTGCCTCTCCATAGGTGGTGTGCTAATTTCACCCCTGGCAAACAGCATCGATATAATACATCAAAGCTGGCCGCATTAATAGCAAACCAAGGGAAAGGATTTGCTATACATGCTAGCTACTTTTCAAATGCAAATGTCTGTTTTAAATCAGATTAAGAGAGAAGGAAGCCTAGAGAATGCCAATAATTAATACCTGATAAAGGAATAAACATCCAGGGCATCAAAAGGTAAAATGCAATCACAAAGATGAAAGTAATCCATCTTCTCCACGCAGCCTGCGCTGCTGCATGGAGTAAGTGGGTGTGAGTCCCCATTCCCATTTCCATAGGTAGGTGGTGAGTGTAAACTCAAAGCAGCTGCTGAGGAAACAAGAATCCTTAAGCTCAGCCAGGGAAGTGGAGAATCCCTGGGCTGGGCTGGGCTGGGCTGGGCTTGGCTTGGCTTGGCTTGGCTTTCCAGACTCCCCAGATTTTGTGAGCGATGCTGCTGTGGAGAGGGAGCCTTTAGCAGTCATTTCTTTTCATTGGCAGGACCTCGGTCCCTTCAGGGTGTGCACGCCTAGTTCCCGTGGCTTTAAACTGTTGAGAAAGGTGGTGTTTGGGATCCCCACCAAGCCATGAATGGACCTCAGACGTATTTTGCCCTGGCTTCCCTGCCTCCTTTTCCACACACGAAAAGCAGACCAGCCTCTCCCCCGCTCCCCTCGCTCCCCCAGACCTGCATGTTGAGTTACAGTGAGGTTACAGCAGGATGTATCTCATCTACCTTGAATCTTGAGAGAAATGGGAAACTTGAGGGAAAATGTTAACAGACTCTGTCCCCCTTTCTTATTTCTTACAATTCACGCAGTGCTGGCATCGGACCCCCGGCAGTGCCCTATGATTTTACTTCCTTCTTCAGCTGATACTGAAATAGCAGCACTTCCTCGGGCTTTATTAAGCTTGCATAGGGCACCAAACTGTAGCAGGCCTTGCATATTGATTGTATCAGGAGATGAGCAGACCTGACTCACACGCAGTCCATGCGCGCGGGAAGCGAGCTTCTCTGGAGGCAGATAAACATCGCTGTTAATGTTTGAAAGCTGCTGCTCAGCGGCGAGCTCCGTCAGAGAAGCCCTGTGGCTGCTGGTTTTGCTGACTGGTCCGCGTACTGGTCCCTGGATTTGGAGAGTACTTATCTCACCAAACAGTTCTTTATTTTCAGCCCTAGATACCAGAAAAGAAGCAGAAGTTTCTTCCCAGACCTCTTAGGAGTTGTGTTGCTGACTTAAAGGTTCACAAAGTGCCCCCAAATTAAAGGGCTTAAAAGTGAAGTCATGGGACCACAGAATGGTTTGGGTTGGTGGGCACCTTCAAAGATCATCTAGTCCAACCCCCTGCCATGGGCAGGGACATCTTGCACTGGATCAGGTTGCTCCAAGGCTCAAAGCCCTGTCCAGCCTGACCTTGAACACTTCCAGGGATGGTGCATCCACAACTTCTTGGGGCAACCCGTTCCAGTGCCTTACCACCCTCATCATGAAAAAATTCTTATATCCAGTCTGAATCTACCCTCTTCTAGTTTAAAACCGTTAGCCCTTGTCCTTTCACAACAGGCCCTTCTAAAAGGTCTGTCCCCATCTTTCTTATGCTCTCACTTTAAGTACCGAAAGGCCCCAATAACATGTCCCTAGAGCCTTCTCTTCTCCGGGCTGAACAACCTCAACTTTCTCAGCCTGTCCTCATTAGGAGAGGTCTTCTAACCCTGTGACCATTCTTGTGGCCTCCTCTGGACCTGCTCCAACAGGTCCATGTCCTTCCTGTACTGGAGACCACAGAGCTGGATGCAGTGCTCCAGGCAGGGTCTTATGAGAGCAGAGTACAGGGGGAGCATCACTGCCTGCATCACCCGCTGGCCACGCTTCTTATGCAGCCCAGGATACAGCTGGCCTCACCTCGGATATTGTGTTCAGTTTTGGGCCCCTCTCTGCAAGCCAGGATGCCATTGGCCTTCTTGGCCACCTGGGCACACTGCTGGCTCATATTCAACTGGCTGTTGACCAACACACCCAGGTCCTTTACCGCCAGGCAGCTTTCCAGCCACTCTTCCCCAAGCCTGTAGCATTGCGTGGGGTTGTTGTGACCCAAGTGCATCACCACACTGCTGCAAGGGCCCATGCTTTCCTGCACTAGATGTGTGTCACCCTCACCATCCTCCCTCAGAGCATCCTCCAGGTCCCTCTGGAGAATGCCTGTGCAACTGGAAAGCCTTACAGCATGGGCTGGGCCTCTCACAGGGGTGGAAGGAGCAGATTCCCAAAGGTGAGGTCTCTCGTTGACTGGTCTTTACATTCAGCTCTGTAAATTCAGGAGTCATCGCTGGCATAAAAATCAGAGAATCACAGAATGGTTGAGGTTGGAAGGGACCCCTGGAGGGCATCTGGTCAAGCAGGGTCAGCTAGAGATGATAAAACGAGAGATGCAGTCAGTGCCTGTGGTGGTTGGGCTCTTAACCACACACAATGACAAAAATCCAGCCAACCCTCCCTGGCTGATGCTCTCCCACCCAGCCAGTGAGATCAATCAGAGGGATTGAACGACAGCCAACCAGTCCTTATCAAGCCCTTCTTCACTGCGGAGGACCCTGGCAAGCGTGGAGATCCAGATGCTATGTCCGGATTGCATTACTGTAACAGCACACACGTTACTGCCTTCCTGCCAGCACCTATAGGTCTGCAGAGGCCACTGCAGCTGCCAGTAATGACTGCAATCAGCAGTTATCCTTCAGAAGACAAGCTGGGCCAGCAGAGAGGACAGTCCTTTGGATCTTCTGAGTGAGGAGTATGTATCCCCTCAACCAGTGGTTATTTAGGCTTGACCATACCCCTGTTGACAATATCAAAGCCTTCTGGCAGATTGCAGGCGTCAGCATGGGCTCTGATCTTTGGCTGCTGCCCAGAGAAAATTATTAATCACTCTGTCAAGCACTATCCTAAGCAAGTCTAAACAAGTAATGCTCCAGCATTCAGGATTTCAGGTAATATCAAAGTTATGAAAGGTCTGAATTTCCATCTTGTCCTTGGGACCCCTATGGTTCAGTCCTACTAATTAATGTAATCACCATGACCAAATACTGTAGAAGTGCTTACCAGCCTCGGCCAAGGGGATGTCTGAGGTGGAAATTACCCCAGGGTGGTGTTGAAGCACTGCTGTGTTGAAGCTTCTAAGACCTGCATATGGTTACTTTATATATGAACCAGAAGAGGGTTGTGTCCTCAAAAGATGTAGGTGATTACCATGTGCCGTACTAGATTCCATGCAGACATTTACCTGCGTATGGGTGGGAGAAAATCACCTTTTGAGATATATTGCAGTTTTGCCCTTGATTTCAACAGGACTAAAATCCCACTCGGGCTGTAAGAAGCAGCCAAGCCCACTCCCTGCTGACCTTGCTGTTGAAGCCTCTTGGGTTTCACAAGACATTCTAGCCTTAAAAAGCAGTGCTTATCGATTTCAATTCTATTAAGAAATTAGGGCTTTCAGCGGGGAAAGAAACCAGCAGATTCTGGTGGATTTGACTTCACGAGCAATTCAGTTTTGCAGTGTTTTTCTGTAATTTTCATGACCAGAGTGAGCAAGCTGAATTTCACAACATTTTAGGTTCTGGTTGGACTTCCATCACAGACAAAGGTGATATTTGCAGGTTGAAGTACAGCCCTTATTTACCTTAGTGGCGCATCTCCCGGCAACTTCAGCCACGTTTTGTCCGCGTTGTCTTTCACTGTCAGGGGTTTTGTTCCCACGGTCAAGTCGATAACCTTCCCATTCACCTCCGTCCCTGCGGCGTGACGTCGGGTGGTATCCTTGCTCTTCTGCGGCTCTGGCGGCTTTGCTCCCTCCCATAAACAACCGCTTGCTTCATGTTGATTCCTGCCCTAAACAATATTTCTTCTTATAACTTCTTTTTTATTTATTGCCTAAAATTCTAGATTAAATGCCATCTCCTAGCAACTGGTATATTTTTGTCCCTAGTCTGCTAACTTTCAGTGCTTGGGTATTGCTCTCCGTTCATTGCGCTGTCTCAGATAGAAAAGACAACACTACTTTCCAGATACCTAGTGGTATTTACTGTTTGTTAAATTTCTAAACAGTCGAGTCAGTTAAATAGCTAACTTTATATCCACCTGTGTGTTGCCTCTATAGATGTGCTCCAGAGAAACAAAAATACACAGTGTAGTCCTCCTGTTTGGTGCATCTTTAAAGGAGAGAGACATGGGACAGCAGCTGCCTTGGTGGGGGCAAGCTGCCTGAGATGTTTTAGGATGGGGCTCTTGTTCCTGCTGTGCAAACCGTTGACATTTCTTGAAATGGCAAAGAAACATCAAGAAGTATGCTTAGTACCTCTGCAGACTAAACCACCTGTATTCTCCCAGCAAGCCACGGCAAAAGCACATGGTGAACCTCAAGAGGAGGATGGGGCTGAGTTATGCCCACAGTGAACCTTACAAGGTAGCAGGTGCCTGTCCTGTGAAATGGGTGCAGGAAAGACCTCACATTAAAAAAGAGCCATTTCTTTTTGGCTGTTCGGCTCACATTCTGCAACACGACTTTTGAATGTGTCTGTGTGTAGAGGTATTTGCAGCTTTTATCTTCATAGGTAGCACCGCAGGAGCTCAGCACACTGCAAAGAAGGGCCCATGCATCAAACCAGGTATCATCTCATCTGAAATTCTCAAAATTGTTAGGGACTTCTCTATGAATTCGTCTTCAAGGAGCATTAGCAAGTAGGGTTCATCTCACCTAACTTTAGTAAAGCACAGGCTTTTTCTGAGCTTCCTCTGATGGTCAACAGAGAGAAACGGCAGCTTTCAGGGTGCGCTTCATCATTGTAGCTGCCTATTTTAGACTGGGATGGAGAATCCCCAAGTAGAGCCCATAAGCAGACATCAGAGATGTTTACTGATGGTCAGGTGGATCCCACTAACACAACGGGGCAGAATCCATCCTTAGACTTGCAATTTCTTGTTCTCAAAGCCATGTCACTTTTCTATCCATGCAAACTTGATTTTAGCTATTTTTTCTGTTTGCAATGGTTATAAAGTGAATTTACGTGTAATAAAAGATGCTGTCCACGAGCATAAAAGAACAACTGATGATTCATGACTTTTATTTCTGCAACTTCTCACTTCCAGAATATCTATTTGACAAACTGTGAATCATATACATTGGCTTGGATGGATATACTTAACTCTGATTTGTACAGTGAGATGTAAATAATCAGTTGATTAAATGAAAATTTTCTCTGTGAATTACTGCCTCCCTCTCTCCCCTTTCCCCTCCCTTCCTTCTGCTTTAACTCACCGCTGTTCGAAGGCGCAATCCTGTCGCCTGGCGACCTGAAGTCATGCCGCACACCTCTTCCAGCAGCCGCATTCAGGGCCATTGGCAGGTACGAAGATTGAAGCTGCCCATGTCTTCCTGAAAAACCAACATGGTATCAGGACTCGTTACAAGCAGTGGGGCATTTCATTTTACATCTCTGCTCAAAAAAAGTACTTGCCGCCCCATGCTTCAAGTGTGCTGGCTCAGAGAGAAGGACACTTGCAACTTTCTTTAATACCACTTTGTGTTCCTGCATAAGCCCCTGCAAGGTACCGGTCGAAGCTCTGCTTTGACAGACAAGCTTGAAAGGGCAGATTTGCATCCTGCTAACTCTAAAATTTATAAAATATCTGTGTAAGAAAGAGTGTGTGCGAGTGATGCCCTGATGGCTGAGTGCAACCGTAGATAGCTGTGATCACCCAATGAGAACACGAATTTAGTCTGGTCTTGCTGAGCTGGTTGGGTCTTGCCTGCTACATGCTATGGTCTCATTAGCACCTACTGACAGATGTTTTCCTCTCAGTTTGGCCAGGGGTGCCTGCTTGTCAATAGGCAACGCTGAGCGGAGACGTGTGTCAGCTTTTGGCAATTTTATGCAGTTTGGCTCCAGAAGGATTAAACTCTGCTCATAACACAAAGTAAGGTAACTCTTGTGAATTCAGATGGAGACCCACTGTGCAGTTGTGTATAGCAGAATTAGGTTAAAAAATTCTGAGCACTGAGGCTTTGTAAAAGAGGATATTTGTCATTTTTTGTAGAGCAGAAGCAGTGAAGGCAGTAGATTGCTTCTGTACATCCTTTCTCCTCGCTTCCCAGTTCCCCCAGACAGAGCTCTGCTCGCACACGGAAGGTGAGGAGCTCTTCTCTAGAAAGCGAAGTCTGGGATGAGCTTTTCCATGCTCTGACTTTTCCTCCTGTGCAGCTCACACCCCCCTTGTGGGACCTCCTGTTCCCTGCCTCAGTTTACCCTTATTTACAAAGAGAGTCCTGTGGTACCAGTCTCCTGCACTCAACCTTATCAAGCTGGGTTCTCCTAGAAAAATGAAGAGTCTTAAAATGCAGGCTTTGTCTAGCTGCAAACCGTATCATGCTGTTGTATGTATTGGAATGATATTGGAATGATATACAGGCATTTAATAATTCACATGAATGACTTCTCCCTGCACCAGAATCCAGGTCTGTCACGGATACACTGTACTGGGTTTGCCTGGCAAGGTTTTGGTAGCGGGGCGGGGGGAGGGGGGGCGCTACAGGGGTGGCTTCTGTGAGAAGCTTCCCCTGTGTCCAACAGAGCCAATGCCAGCCGGATCCAAGACGGACCCAATTCTGGTCAAGGCCAAGCCTATCAGCAATGGTGATAACCTTTGGTGATCGCCTTTGGGATAATGTATTTAAGAAGGGGGAAAAAAACCCTGCGCAACTGCAGTGGGAGAGGGGGGGGGAGCGGAGCAGGGCCCCCCAGGGGGCCAGATCCCCACCTGCAGCCCGGGGAGGACCCCAGCCGGAGCAGGGGGGTGCCCGAAGGAGGGTGCCCCCTGGGAAGCCCGCGCTGGAGCAGGCTCCTGGCAGGGCCTGTGGCCCCGTGGGGAGAGGAGCCCAGGCTGGGGCAGGTTTGCTGGCCGGGCTGGTGACCCCGCGGGGCCCGGCCTTCGTGGGAAGGAGGGACCCAGGCTGGAGCAGCTGGTGAGGAACTGCAGCCCGTGGGAAGGGCCCAGGCTGGAGCAGTGCGTGGGGGACTGTCTGCCGTGGGGGGGACCCGGGCTGGGGCAGGGGAGGAGTGTGAGGAGTCCTGCCCTGGGGAGGAAGGAGCGGCAGGGACAGCATGGGATGGATGGACCCCAACCCCCATTTCCCATCCCCTGCACTGCTGGGGGGAGGAGGGAGAGAAAATTAGGTGTGAAGTTGAGCTGGGAAGAAGGGAGGGGTGTTTTTAAGATTTGGGTTTTGTTTTCTCATTACTCTACCCTGATTTTGATTGGTAATAAATCAATTTCCCCAAGCTGAGTCTGTGATCTCTCCCTGTCCTTATCTCAACCCATGAGCCTTTCATTATATTTTCTGTCCCCTGTCTAGCTGAGAAGGGGAGGGACAGAGCGGCTTTGGGGGACACCTGGTGTCCAGCCAGGGTCAACCCATCACAGACCTCTTGGCAGCGTTCCCTTGATCGTGGTGCACCAGTCAAGGATTTGGTCTCAAAGAGCTGAAGGCTGGAGGTGATGTCCCTGCACTAAATTGGAGAAGTACAAATAAATGTTTCACATGTCTATGGCTCTTACCACTTTTTAATGCTCCATCTCCCTAGGATTTAAATCCTGCTACTGTCTTGAAGATCAAACCAAACTGCCAGGAAGATATGATGTGCCATGATCTCCCCTCCAAATCCCTCTCATCTGAAAAGGTGGATTTTCCGGCCACATTTTTCCTGCGGTAAACCTTGAGCCATAGAGCCAGTGGCACAAAATGGTCACAGCTTAGAAGCACATGTGGCTGAACCTAGTCTGATGGGTGCAGATGCTCCCAGCACCTTTTAATTTACCTGCACGGATGTGTCTTAGGCCTTCCCCTCCCCCCCATGGACTGGTGCTATGCCACATGAGGCTTTTTCAGAAAAAAAGAAGGGATTTAAAAAAAAAAAGTGAGCACAGTGGGCCATGAGAAGCAGGAATGAGCTGGTAGCAAATGCAATGAAGAGGCAGAGGTAAGGACCAGGCCGTGAGGAGCAGGAGCTCTCTTGATGGAGAGGCAGAAGGGAGAGCCAGCGAGGCGGGCAAGGAGACACGGGAATGGCAAATGATCTTTGCAGCAGCAATTTGAATGGACATGTGCCAGGAGAGATTTCATTTGTCAGGGGCGGAAGGAAGGCTGTTGCAGTGAGATGTGAGATGATGTGAAGTTTAGCTACATGGATGGAGGGGAAAGGCTGTATAGAATCATAGAATCATAGAATGTTTTGGGTTGGAAGGGACCCCTAGAGGTCATCTAGTCCAACCCCCCTGCAGTGAGCAGGGACACTGCTAACTGGATCTTGGCTATGGTATGAAGGAAGAGTTTGGAAGGCTTCAGCGTAGCCTGGAAGTAATTGAGGGATGCCCTGTGGCCTCTGTTATGCACAAGGTCAGATTAGATAATCACAGTGGTCCCTTCTGAGCTTTGCATCTATAAATCTGTGAAATAGGAGCTTTAAACCATGAAGAAGGGCTGAGTCCTTGGAGCATCACATTGAAAACCCTGAGTATCCTGAGATATTGGCCTTTAATACTGGGATTTGGGGGTATAGGAAATCTATTTCAAGAGATCTTTTTTGGTTTTTTAAGGTTTATTTCATCTACCTGGTTTTACAGTCAGAGTCTATTAAAAAAAAAAAAAAAACTCTAATAAAATATTTAAAGCCCTCTAAATATCCCTAAAAGAGTCTTTTCATAACATGTGTTGCATAAACAGGCTAGATGCTGCTGGAATGTGATATACGGATGTCATCACTTTGATAGTTTCATAGATTTCACAGCCAGAAGGCACCACCACGGTGGTTTCCTCTGCCCTCCTGCATAATGCAGACCGTGGAGCTTCGCCCAGCAATTCCCACACCGATACGTGAGCTACATCATGTAGAAAGACATCCACGCTTAATTTAAAGATCTTTTTGGGTGATGGAGAACGTACCATATCCCATGTCAGCTCCTCCTGTGGTTAATTACAAGGCCATTAAGGAGAAAAATGTGCCTCGTTTTCAACCTGATTTTTTTTTTTTTAGTTCCAGTCTTCCTGGCTTATATGCCTTTGTCTGCTAGAGTAAGTAATCCTCTGATACTGCATTCCTCCTCCATGTATAGATACTTATAGATCTTGATCAATTCATCTCTTTTACTCCTCTTTGAGAATATAAATGGATTGTGCTCCTTTGGGTCATTGTAAGATACGCTTTCAATCAGTCTCATAGCTCTTCTGCCAACCTTTCTCAGTTTTTCAGCGTGATTTTTAAGTGTTAACAGCTGAACCGGACAATTTTTGTCTCATTAATGTCAGGTATAGAGCTAATAACATTTCCCCTACCACTCAATATTCCCATTTATACATCCTGGGGTCATATTAGCCCCTTTAGCAAGAGCATCACATGGGCAACTCGTATTCAATTGTTTATCCATCGTGACCTCTAAAGTAAATAGCCAAGAACAGCTTTGTGAATATTCCCTCTATAAAAACTCCCATGGGATCACTCTTCATTTGCAACTCCTCTTCGGAGACCTGCCATTTAGCTGCCTCGTAATCCATTTAAAATGTGCCATATTGATTTTTTACAGCGCTACCATTCAAAACAAAACGAATGGCAGAACGTAACCCCCGGAATCGCTCAGATGCTTCCCAATTACCTATTTCCATGGAGATGCATGCCCACATTTTGTGCTTCACCAAGTTGCAACCCAGGCAGCTCTGTGCTGCATGTGAGCATGCAGCCAGCCCGGCTCCTGTTTCTGAGGGAGGTCTGCTGCTTCTCCAAGTCTGTAATGGGAAGCAAAGGAAATTGGAGCAAAAGTACCAGCCATAAGCTCTGAAACAAGCAGAGAGGGTAAAACTGGTTTTAAAGCTCACACTTTCAGAGATGATAGAGCTGTTATTTTTGTGCTTGGATGCCAATGCCTCTTGATGGCTTTCAAGGAATATTTTAAGACAATATCCTACACTCGGGCGTCCCAAACTGGCCCATGGAGAAGCATCAGTCTGAAAAAACCCTTATAAATGCCCTGCTGCTAGTGTTTGAAACCACACTGCTGTCAGAGTGGTTTTAATTTAACAGGGAGGGGTGTGTAGCTGGTGAAACGCTGAACGCTGAGGGTGGTCCTTGGTCCAACGCGTTTGGATAATATTCCAGACAATCTTGGGTTTTCTGTTGGTTGCCACGTCCCTCATGGGATTAACAGAACACTGTCCAAAAGGTCCATATTTGGGGATTAAGAGGCAGCCTATTATGGGACTAATAACACAGAGAAAGAGAGGAAGCATGAAGAAAGCCTAATTTTCACTACCTAGTACTATACAGCTCAGGGAAGTGTGTGTGTGTGTGGGGGGGGAAGAGCCCCTCACTGGGGTAAAATGAGCAGCTGTTGTCTCCAAGTGGAATTAGGCACTGGGAGCCCCAGGCCCCGCAATTCCTCACTTTTCTGACAAAGTTTTACCTCCCAAGAATTGCCAAAACCAGGCTGAGTCTGGGACATGAGGGACGTTTACAAAGCCAGTTAGCACAACAGCATCCTTCATGTTCTGAGTTAAAGCTGAAACAAAGGCAGAAATAACCATGCATTTTCCCCAAAGTACTAAAATTTCTTGCTGTAACGATGACAGGCAGGGGCTTACCTGGCCGTCCTGCACATGGGAGCGTTTTTGTTGTGCAAACGCTTGCAGCTGCACTTCTCATGCGGGAGCAACTTTTGCAGCTAAATAAAATTGTTAAAAATGAGTTAATCAGCTTAGTACAATGGTTCCCAATATTTTCCATAAAACAATTTGCCTCCCACGTAGCCTGCATCTCCGTCCCATTTCACAGCATGGAGGAGAGCCGAAGTGCCCCTCAGGCTGAGCATCCAGCGCTCAGCACCGACCACGCTCTCCCATCGCGCCCTGGAGAGTGCCAGCGCAGAGTGTTCAAGCTGAGACTTACAACGTGCCCTGGAGTGCTTCATTTCTCTGCAGTAAAACTCCCCAGTGAAGGGAAAGCATTTTTCCTAATCAGCCCACAGCTTTTGGTGGAGCCTGGAGATGACCACACACACCCTCTCAGCCTGCCCTCTGCAATGGATGCCCGAAGCGCCCAAGGCTTTGGTCATCTGACCATAAAATGTTGCCTTTCATCAGCTTCTAAGTGGGCTCAAAACATTATTTTTTTTTTAACCCCTCATCCCAAGCCTCTCCCCCACTTAGCCCTAATCCCCTGATCATGCCCAGTAAAGACCAGATGAAAGCCTGGATGTTGGAGGTGGTCCGGAGCATGATCCTCACCATGACCCTAAAGGGTGCCACCCTTTTTGTGTTCCCAGTCTTGCTAATTGCTCCTATTTGTCACCGTATAGCACAGCAGTCGGACTGCCATGGTGATCTGGGGTGAGAAGGTGGCCCCGGTTCCTGCTGTAACCCCTGGGTCAGCCGCAGCAGTGGATGTGTCCCAGTTCCTCAGCTGACAACCTGACATACTGACTTAAATGAGTCTGGAACAACTCATAGCTACACAGTAGTAGGTTTTTGCCTTGAAGATGTAGAAAAAGAAGAGCTAAATTCAGTTCCAGCTGAAATATAAAGTAATTATAATTAACAAAGTTAACTCTTTGCTTCCTGTTCAAGCCTTACCTGCAGAAGAAATCAGACTGAAGAGATTTTGGTAGACAACTTGGTCCATCCTCCTGCCCTGCCGCAGGGTCAGGATTGCTGATGGATACTTGTTGAGGCTGTTCTCCATCTCTTTAAGCAGTCACTGCTGCTTCAGCATCCCTGTTTCTAGAAAGCTTTTCCTAGTGTCCACTGTTCATCCTTCTTGCTGCTGTTTCAGCCTGTCACTCCAACGCAGACACGAAGAAGAGGTGAATCCCCGTGTTGCCCTAGAGCAAACCTGTAGCAATTTATTCTCCGCTTTACTTCCTAAGGCCAGTGCCTTGGTGCCATTTAGTTAAAGCAAAGCTGTTTCGCTTGGAAACGTGTTTCTCATGTGCAGTAATGCAGTGTATTTCCCACTTGATGTTAAAAACAGTGGAAGGCAAGACATCACATCAGGTGCAGAAAAGGAGAAGGCAATGACAGGGCAGTGACATGAATGAGACGAAGGAACGCGCAAAAGAGGAATAAACCTCAGACAAACCAAGTCCGGGCTGATAGGACACCTCACCCATGAAAGCATCACACCGTGCGCTGAGACCCTGACAGGTCAGCGCCTGGGTGCAGCAGCAAGAGCCGAACTTCAGGTGAGCAAGAGCTGCAGATGGCAACTCCTCATCTCCCAAATAAAGTGTCTTTCTTTTGTACTAAGATGCCTGCTCTGTTCAAATCAATCCCACTTGCAGCACCATCTTCTGGGAAGACTTACGGTTTCTCCATTGAGCTTCAAGCTTTAACAGTGACAGGTAAATGTAGTTCCCATTTTACAGATAAGGAAGTGGAATGTGAAGAGGCGATGTGAGGGAGCTTTTTCTTTCACATATAGTAGGTCAATGGTGGGATTGGGACCATCATTTGGGTTTTATAGGGTTGTACTTCATTCGCTGGACTTGATTATGGACTAAGGACACTTGCTCACATCACAAAGCTTTGCTCAGATGAGCACAGATCTGCTCAGCTAATAAGGTCTCAGTTCAGGAATGCAATCTTGGACAGATGGCATTGGAGCCCAAGGGTTCAAGCAGCATGACCTTTGCCTGTAACCCACGATAGCTGCTCAGGGTAAGGCAAGCTCTGACGGACCCACAGGACTTGCACGGATATAATGTAAGATCGTGCAAGTTGCATAAAGAACTAATTGTCACTGGACAGAAAAGAACCGAAAAACCAAATTGCACAACCAGTTGCTCCACTGATGACTTCTGAGTAACAAACTGCAACCCCATCGGTGAGATTTATAACACAAAACCCATACGCACGCTTGGAGACTCCTTCTTCCACAGCATCCGTAGCTATTTTCTCCGTCTCCAGGGAGGAGTATTTCATTATCATGGTAGCTGCTGTTTCATTACAGAGCAGATCTGATTTAGGTGGCATATTGTTTACAATGGAAATAACCTTAGCGTGCAGCACCCAGAGCAGTAATGATACGGTGCCACTGTAACCCCTATGGAGATCCCGACGGTGAAAAGGAGACGTGACACAGAAACAGTTTGCTCTACTTGTTTGATTGCTCTACTTTCCTTCAGCCTGAGATGTAATGTGCACAGATCTGTACTAAAACAGAGCTTTCCCTGCTAACACATTCTTCTCACTGACAAAGTTTATGGAGTAGAAACCTTTTTAAAGATATAAACAGAATTCAGTAAATTGCAGCCCAATCACAAGATGTTACAATAAAAACCATGATTTATGATTTTTTAGATGACAATTTATCTTGACTTTGTCAGTTATACTGCACACTATATAATTTCATTCTATTATTTTGTATTAAGCCCACTATTTTGTGTTTGACCAAAACATGTCATCAGTCTCTACCTTTCAAATGCGAGAACATTCAGAATTATGGCTGAAAAGAAAAAAATACATATATGGGAGAGCATAATATCATGCTGTATTTTCAGCATTAGTTTTTCTGAAAACTACCTTTATCTACTGACTTTTAAATTACTCTCATGCCACAAATGCTGGGAATAAATAGGGGTGGGATGGGAGTGAAATGCCGTGCACCATGAGAAGCCCAGTACCTGCTCCTTTTATGGATTGGTCCCCTGAGAGGATGCTTCCCTGCTTATAAGGGCGTCCCCCAAGTCTTGAGAAAGAAAGGCAATGAAAGCAGAATACGTCCTCGTAGTGTGCGGTGGCTGCTTGCAGTCGCCCCGCACTAAATCTGGGGTAAATCGAGCCAAGCCAGAGCGATCGGTCTGGATTTACACCCAAACCCCGCCGTGCAGAACAGAGCCCTTTGCTCGGTTGACGCCTTCTGTTACCTCTCTGAATACGCTGCATTTAGGTGGCCCCTGTACCACCGTACAGCAAACACCGCACAGACCCGACGTACCGCAGCTGGGGCAGGAGATGGGCGGGCGGGTGAGAAGCTTTGCCCACCTTTGGTGCTGGAAACCCCCACAACGAGACCGGTCAGAGTGTCAAGTGAGAGTGGCTGCTGGCAAAAACCTCTTTTTTTTTTTTTCTTTTTTTGTCCTGTTCATGCAGTGGATCAAGCCTTGACCTTGTTTAAATCAAACAAAATACTTTTACTGTATAATAAAAATTCCATGGTTTAATACATCGCCATGCACAAATGAAGTCAAACAATGCAGAGTACAAAATTGTCAAATATACAAAATGATAAAGCAGATATCCAAAGCTTCCAGAGATCATGCCCAAAGATACCAAAAATTTGATATTGATTTTAATTTCATTGTTTAAAAGAATTCCTCCCTCCCACCCGGGTTTTATTTTTTGTTGATTTTTGAAAACAGAAGGAATTAAAGAGTAAATATAAAAACTGTAGGGTGGCATTAACAGTGATGGCCACTTTGTATACTAAGAATTAGATTGCATGATAATTTCTGGTTTGGGAAAAAAGCTCTGCTGTACAGATGAACACCTTGGATGCCTGGGGAAACACAGGGTACATCAAACAAAAAGGCACGCTTCTGTCTTATGCCACCTCATTTGGCTCCATCTTTAAGAAGTTCAGCCACAGGAGTAACACTGCGTCCCTTTTTAACCATTCGAGTGCTGGCGTTTTCCTAGATTTTCAACCAAGTTAACACTGAAAGGAGATCACTGACTTTGAGTATTTCCTTAGTGAAGTAAAGCAGAACTGACTCTGAAGGCAGCTGGACCAGCCACAACTCAACGGCTACAAGAGGCTCTTTTGGCCGCGCAGCACGGCCATGAGCTTGCACTCAGCCTTTCTGCATCCAGCTCTCCTGCATCCAGCCACTGGATTCCCAGGACCTTGATCCCAGCCTCCCTCTCACTCCCTGCAGCTCCTGTCCACCGTCAGCTGCCGGTGCCGATGTGCAAGCGCAGCCTGGCATCTGGGCCACTGATTTGGGGGCAACCTTTGGAGACATCTCGGGTGTGGTTATCATTCCAGCTGTCAGGTACCTGCTTTTCCCAAAGTCAGGTTCAATCAGCCTTAAATTTAGCTCCTCAAAATAGAGGAGCCCAAATTTAGAGCCCCCTTTGCTGGTTTACACTGCACAGCCAGGCAGGCATTACTCCCATTTTAACCCCACTTGTGAAAAAGAAGTAACTTTGTGAGGCAGGTCGACACAGCCACAGTCCCTACAAGAAACTGAAAACGAAGCCCAGCAGGTCCCGAAGCACGTCCCTGCCACTTTCAGATTCTGCAATAACTGTGAGAAATGCCTCTTACGCTTGCCAAGTATCCCAGCAGCTTAGTGCGAAGCAAAAGTCTTCTCCTCAGAGCACGCAGCCTCTTTGGGGAAATGCTGGTCCCTCCCGTTGCCAGGGCACTGCCCTGTGCAGTTCATCTCTATTTTAGGGGAAGCCCAGCAGACAGCAGCAACCCCAGCTGGTGCCTTGAAATGATTCTGCAAGGTAATGCGTCTCCTGCAACGGCTCCAAGAGAGCGCTCAGCACAGCACGGGACGCCGGGCTTCGCTTGCGGGTCAGCCCAGCACGGCCCCGTTCCTCCCCTCGGTCAGCGGCTCTGGGCTCAGCAGGAGAAGGCCAAGATCTGGGTTTCACATACAGCTGCTTTGCATAGGCTGGAAGCTCACGTCCCTCCGGGCTTTTCTCGGAAGAAAAGCAGAGAAGGAGCCTCTTGCATATAAGGGATGCTGATGGAGTGGTAAGAGGACTCCAAACATTTCTTTATCTGGACTAGGCTTGAGACCAAAGCCTGGCTCAGTAGGGAAAACCTCTGTCTAGATGTAGAACCATGCTCTCAATAAACAAAACCAAGCAACCAGCCAAGTCCCCTAAGCATCGGACGGGGCAGATTGTGGTTTGTTTTTTTTTTTGTCTGCACATCTTCTTATTGCTTACATGCAGTTTTGCTGCAATATCGATCTCCCTGCTTTAAAAAAACCTTGTGTATCACTACTTAATTTGGCGATTTATGATATTAAATAGATTAATTCAAGGCAAGTGCTTAATAGAAGTAATGTGATTAGAGATGTAACAACAGCTACAGAGGATTTTTTTTTTCCTGAAAAAGTATTTATATATATTTGGAATTAAAATCAGAAAGGAGCTTTTCGTCTCAATCTCAGACTAAGCCTGTCTGTGTTACAATAACGCTGGCAATCCTACTCTTATGGCAGATGTTATAGTCATCCCCAGGCGCAGCTTCTTCTCCATCCAGCCCGAGGGCCGCTCACCTCTGGAGCTGCGGGTGCCTCGGCAGCACCAGGAGGCTTGTAAGCCATCGCGCCCCAAAGCCAGTCTCTCCTCAGGGTTTATCTGACAGGTGGCTGGCATGTACCAAGGCTCTTGAAACAATAAATCTAGACCAAACTCATTTTCTTAGGATTTCACACTGGATTAGAGCAAGAATCCCCAAAGATCTTTATCTTCTTAGCCATAGCCGTAGCTAGCTCCCTTCTTGTTTCAGCTTCTTGATGTCGATTCAATACCAATTTGCAGTAAGTATGGCTTTTATAGTTTCTCTTGCCTGTGTGAACTGCTTACTCTTTAAAAGGTGCATCCCAGTTTGTGCTGTTCCCCGCCACCCGATGAAGCCCGGTAGAAGGTGGCTCTGACGGCCGGTACTTGCCCTCGCACCTATCGACAGCGGTTTTGTGAAACCCGAATCAGCCGCCGAGCGCTCCTTTGCTTATTTCTAAGGTACAACATTCACACCAGCCAATGGTAACAGGGCCTGATCCTGAAAAAGCCCCCGCTGGGAGAAGCTCTCATTACTCTGGGTAGTCCCAGTGAAGGCATTTCACTTCCAAAGCTTTATTAACCAGCTCCGATGGGGCTCGTCACAATAGCAGGAACAGTTTGCTGTCTTTGAAGCAGGGAACTTGTGTACTGTGTTCAGCTGCACAGCCATACAATATAATTCTCAATCACCACCGCAGCTTCTCTGCCGGTTGTTGAAGGCAGGAAAATCTGTTTCTTGCCAGCAAGATGCTACCTCCTTAATTAAGAGGCAAACCCACAGTTGTTATTCCTTGCTCAGACTGCACTTCCACTTGGCCCCATCACTCGAGTGCATCATTTTGTCTCAGGCAGTTATTAATGAAAGACAACAGACTCTCTGTATGTCCAAGGGTTTGTGTTGTCCTTTCTTGTCTGGTTTTCTTCCTTTAATTACGTGCAGAAGGACCTTGCAACTGCAAGCAGACCCACCAATGCTCAGACCAAATGCTGGCAAGCACAGCTCTGTTCATATAAGTGGTTTAAATTAAGACCATCTTGTGTGAAAAAATGGATATAGGTTGCCCTGCCTTCCTGTAATACTGGAAACTTTTAGGATATTTTTATCTTAGAAGTTTACATCTGATGATCTAGTCTAATCCTTGCGCAACACACGCCTAATAACCTCATCCAGTAACTGCCACACCGAGCCTGGATTTCAGTTTGAGGTAGAGCTTATTGACTTAGAAAAATACTCTGCATATATTTAAAGACTTTATGTGATGGAGAACATGCCAGGTAACTAAGTAAGTTGTCTCCATGGGTAATTATCCTCCCTGTCGAGCATTTGCACTTAATTTCTAGCCTGAAATCAGTTTCCAACCAGTAGAGCACATCATTCCCTTTTCTTCTAAATAAAAGAGCTACCTGCCTTCAGACAGCACTTCCCTGCCCAGGTAGAAGATTGTGATTGCAAATGGAGATCAAGTCACCTCTTCAAATTGCCTCTGATAAATTAATAGCTTGAGCTTCATTAGTCTGACACTATAATAAGACCTGTTTTCCTGCCCTTGAATGACACCAGGAGCTATTGAAAATCATCTTTCCAAGTTGTCGATACCCTTTTTGAAAGGCGGACAGTAACCGAACAAATTGGAACGGCATGCTATTGCCAGGTCCTACATCCCAGTGGGCAAGGGCATCTCTGGGGCTGACGTCGAACAGATTATTTATTGCACCTCCACAGCCACTGCACTATTCCAGGCATGCTCCCCGTGCCCCTGAGCCAGACTTGCTGCCATCGCTCCCGGATTTCTGACTTTGCCATTCTCCAGGATACTCTCTACCACTCGCCTGCTCCGTATGGTTATTTACTGCGCCCCCGTTTTTGTCATCTCTGGCGGGTGCCAACAGCAATTTTCTCTTTCCCTGGGAGGAATATTGAAAATAGAGCATACCTTGGGGGAAGCTCATTAGAAATAGCCTCGCTGATGATAATTTCGTATTTACAGCTATTTTTTGTGATCTAGCCTGTAATCAGTTTTAATCCGCTTAATATGGGTGATATTGATTTTCCGTTGTGCTATTTTGTTCTTTATCAGAATCGAATGATCTATAGGAGGCTAAGTATAGTATGCCAGCAGAGTTTCTCTTCTGAATAAGCCTTTGATATCACAAAAAATGATAGCAAGTTTATTCAGCATGATACATTTCCATAAAAATCATTTGGGGGGGTTATCAATTTTTAATTGCTTTAACAATTGTGCCATATCAACCTTTCCATGATTTTGCCTAAGACTGATAGGAAGCTAATGAGCCTATAGTTTTCTGGGGTAAATCACTCATTCTTTTGAATTATTTGGGTTGTGATGTCATTTGAAGCTTCTTTTATGCTTTCTAGTTCTGAGGAGTCCGAGGCAAGTTTTCCTTCACTTTTGGATTCAGTTCATGGCTCTATAAATTTAAAAAATATGTTTGGATAGTTGCTGCTTAATATTACCCATAATTACTGATGGATTAGGAGGAATTACATTTTAATGCGCAATCTGACTCCCTCCTTCTACTGCTTTCAAATACAAAACAAGAATATTTGTTGTTTCTTGCATGTACTCTGAGTATTCACTGTGCTGTGCCTGTCTAACATCAGACTTAGCTTTGCTACGACGGTATTTATTAGGATATATGTAAAGCCTTTGGTCTAACCAGCCCTAACCTATTGGCCACTGACTTCCCATACAATTTTGGCTTCCCTCATCAAACATCTCCATTTCTTACTTGCTGATTTATCCTCATGAGCCTGCCTAATCACCCGTACGTTATGTTGGTGGGGTTTTTTTGCACTCCAGATAACTCTCCTGAATTTTACTATAAGAAACTGCAGGTAATGCTGGTAGTACTTTCCCCCTCGTCCATCAATTTTAATTATACCAGAGGACTTTTTCTTTTTAAATGAAAATCTTATTGACCACAGTCTATATATACCAGGGTCAATTGCAGCACAGTCCAGCAGCGGGGCCGTTCGAGGAGGCTCTGATGGCAGAGATGTTCATTGTTAAAAAGGGACCAATGTGAGAGATGCAGGATTTTACTTTGCTTGCCTGAGACAATTTTGAATAACTGAGACCTTGTGGCTTTGTGGCGGGTGGAGGGAGGGTCGTTTTAGTCATGACAAAGAAACCACCCCAGGCCTGGCTCCGTGGCTGGCACTAATCAGCACAACTCCGGAGGCTTTGACGGAGTAGTGCCAATGTAAGTCTGCTGGGGGTCTTCCAAAAATTCAGGGAAAAAATACCCCAGAATTTTGTCATTTTTAATGGTTTGATTTCCTCAATGATGCTGCAGCTCCTGTCGAGTGACAACACTTGCCCTAAGGAACAGACAGGGAGGGATGAACCCACCGGCCAAACATCGCCATGCAGCTGGGCGGGCAAAACCAAAGAGCCCGAAGAGCTTTTTCCAACTCCCCTCCTGGAAGGCTGCATTTCCCTAAACAGAATAAACGATGGGTATTCAGGCACAGAAAGCCACGCAGATGAAAAAACCAAGGAACAAAATGGCGCAAAGAGTGCTTGCAACTGCAGCATGTATTCCGGGACAAGGAATTCCTCCATGCTTCTAGCACAGGTCTTCTCGCGGTTTGAAGCACCTGGGATGGCTGAGTCTCTGTCAGCGTTTCTTAGCGGGGTCTGACGCTGCAGCCTTTCCTGGCACAAAGAAACCAGGCGAGCGTGGCGGCAGTGTGAGGCACCGGGCATGGGAGGAAGGCTGCAGGTCTGCACGGGGAGGCCGGTGTCCGGATTGCGATACCTGTTTGTTTCAGAGATAATAACCAGTGATCAATATAACAACAGGACTGGCCTTTGTGAATTTATCTATCTCCACAGGGCTGATAATTGCTCTTTTATGAAAATAGCATTAGTCTCCAATTCTTTTGCACTGAACTAATGGCTCTGAGCGTATTTAAATTCACTTCCTTTGCCGGAATAACTTATTCGCTGCCTTTCATGTTGACTTGGTCTTTGGCACTCTCAACATAAATGATTTATTGACTAGAGATAAAGCATTCTTTCCCCTGAACTGTTCCTGCGACCCAGGCAAAAGCGGATGTGTCTGCTATTAATAAGGTGTTCGGCATAAAAAATGCAATAGACTTGATTGTCTGCACTCAATAGCCTTTCCGAGAACACAGTACCTGCCCCCATTCATAATAACAAAAATCTCTCCCACATGTTTATTTATATTAAAAAGTTTTCAGAAGAATATGCTGGGATCCAGATAGTTGTTCGGTAGATGTAGAACAATTTCATAAATATCCCTGAGGAAGCATGGCCTACTTTGGGAGAATAACAGTGATTAAAAAAAATCAAAACACGATGAATAGTTAAATACAAGCCAAAAAGTACAGTTATTTCCTTATGGCTCCTGCAGACAGTCACACACGTGAGAAGTGTCTCGGGGCTCGGGGGAACTATGCTTGGTTATCCACATGCACAGGCTGGCTGTAGGATGGAGACCTACGCCAGCTTCCAAGGAGATTTGTCCGATAGGCACCTACCGCAGACTTCTCACTGAGTCTGGCTACACAAGGGTCTGGACTTGATTTTCACATTTCTCAGGGCCTATAACACTGCTTTTCTAGGTCACCATAGCTAAAATCCAGGGAAGCTTTTAAAACAAACTGTTTTAACAGGAGAAGTGCACACATCTAAATTCATGCCCATATACTGGAAGATGTTCAAAACTAACATTGATACAAAAAATGCTTCTAGTGGCTCTCTGCCTAACTCAACTTCTTCTCGTACACCCTTTTAAGATAACACTCTCTGATAAACTCTCATCATTCAAATTATTCTGGATTTTTTTCACTGGGTAGTAAAATAAGAGAATTCCTACTGCAGAACTATAGCATTCTCCTTCTTTTTAAAATAACTTACATCAAAGTGGGTTTTTTTAATTGCTGCACCAACATGACATTGATTTCAGTTGCCAGAGCGCATTTTTAAAACCTGTAGCAGAAAGAGCTGTAAAATTTGCTGAAGCTTACAGTGGACCTGTGCCACGCGCCCAGCCGGATCTCTTGGTATCAGATTCCAACCTGCAACTCTACGAAAAGCTCTAAAAAGTGCAAATGTTGCCATTGGCAAAGATTCTTATGTCTTAAGGAGAATTTTTACACCAATTAATTTCAATTTAGGGACCAGGATTTTCAGAAAGAGAATGTAGAAACTTACTGCTTTGTAATTCTTGGGAGCTCCATTTGAAAACCCATGGAAAGACCCAAACCATTAGAAATCACTAGCGACTTCTGAAAATCTTGGTCATCAATAATTTGCTTTTGGACTGAATACTATAGAAGTATCCAACATGCTGAAATCTGAGATGGGTGGAGAGCTGAAACCTAAGCCCGTACCCAACTGAAAAAAATTAAACCTTAACGATATTTATCTGTTGGCTGAACGGGCACCCTCAGTGGTTGACCTCCCATTCTCTAGCAATGAACTGTACAATAGTTTCTAAGACTTATAACGTAGGAGCTTCCTCTAAAAAGGTCCCTTTGACTTGATGTAGCTGCACCTTCTCTCCATTGCTGCATCTTCACACCAGTATGGCGTCTCACCCACAGTTTGGCATATATGCTAACAGCAACTCTATGGCACCTATCAGATTGGAGAGAGTGATGGTCTTTAAATACATGAAAAGCTACCTTTGATAGTAAAGAAAGAAGGAACAAATAGGTAAGACCCCTCAGCATGTTGATGGCATCAGTTCATTATAAAGAGTGTGTCAAGAAGGTCTTGATGTGAGGGACAGACACTAATTCCACTGAGTCCCCATGGAAGAAACAGTACCACAGCCAGCTGTGATACAGCCAGAGATGAGGCCAGCCATTCAGAGACTGAACAAAAAACAATGCTCAGATTGAATGCAACAGTCTTGAGCCTGCTACAGTATATTGAAAGGCTTATTGGAACCACTTGCTTATTCCCAGTTCCTACTAAAATACTGTTTTGGACAGAAAGTTGGAAAAGTTAATGAAGAAGTCTGCCCTCTCCAAAGGGAGTGTCTTGCTCCTTAGAAGTGTAGTCTTACACTTTACCTCGTTCAGAGTTTGGTTTGGACTACGATTCCCCAGCCCTGCCCAAAACATAAATGGTGGCCAGCATAAAGAACCTGAACTCTTCCAGTTTATTCTGGTTTTATCGTAGACCAAACCCAAGGTCACACGCATCTCTGAGAAAGGCTCTCTCCCTTGCCTCTCCCTCGCCGAGTAAGAAAACATTGGCACAGTAGACATGAGAACCTTCGATATTTGGCAAGTGAGAGAGAGAGCAGACATGGTGTCCTACAGCTCAGTCAGCCTACCCTGTTCTTGGCTACCTCTGTGACAGCTGCTCTCCAAGTCTCAATAAAAGAAGTCGCACCTCTGCCACGTGCAAGTCTATCTACACAATCTACTGTGAATCGGTGAAGGTATGCTCGTAGTGGACTTCAGTTTGGATGCAGTCTCTGCACAAATACTGAAACCTATCCTCAGTATTTCTTAAAAAGACCATTATATATATACGGACTGTGCTAGTTCTGTGCAGAAAGCACGTATGAAGTGCTGATATTATTTAACAGAATACCATTGGACTGCAAAACTAACATATACAAGACGTTTACATTCCTATCGGGGTGTAATATTGTGAACATATCCACTGAGATTTGCTGAATTGCTGTAAGTTTTTCCTAAAACATCATGCCATCTGCATACATAATAAAAGAATCCAGTAGTTGCCATGCTAAAACAGGACTTCTAGTGAAGGGCATAGACAGTCCCCTAAAGGGAACTCAAAAGTTATGCACAGTGATGAAAACTGGAAGAAATTTTCCAGCTAAAGGTCTGTCAATGACCATTTTCAACAAATTAGCACTGGGTATTATGCACCACATTTTTACTCCACAGCAAACCAGGTCTTCCCAGAATGCATCATCTTCGGTAGACTGATTTTACTTCAAGTTTGTCTTCAATCCTCCATGGTCACCTTCTGGCAGTGCCATTTAATATGGTGGGGGTTTTTTTCATGAAGGAAAGTTCACTTTCATATCAAGTGGCAGGACAGCAGCTTTAGAGGCTGGAAATGTTTACGGAGAGCTCTCTGCTGGGGCTGTAAGAAGCAAAACAGAAAACCAAAACCAGAGAGTGAGTACAGAACAGAGCAAAGGAATTACCATGTATTTCAACTAAAATTAAAAAAGTCAGGTTTGAGCTGCATGAAGGTACTTCTGCTGTAAAGACTACTCCTAGAATATATATTGTGATCCTGGTACTTTTTAAATCAGCTTTACTCATCGACCAAAAAACTTGGTGCTTAATCAATTCCTTAGATAAATATAAAGTGCAGACCAGCAATCATTTGTATGATTTAACAAATCCTACTTGAATTTTATTGCTTCATGTGAAAGCACTGCTTACTCTTCCTCTAGGCTGAGTCCCAGAGAGCAGGCTCTTCAGTTTGCTTGGGCTTGCATTAACTACTGAAGGCTCGATAGCCAAATGCTGGAAAGGCTCTGCCAAATGCCGAAGTAGGGGCTGATGTTCCTCACCATTTCTGCTGGCCAAGATGGCAAGAGTTGGCCATTGCTGCACAGGAGATGTGAAAACAGCTCGCCCACTTCCTCCCCCGCTTCAGACCCCATAAGATAATTAGGAGGTCGCAGAGAGTTCCTCTTTCCCTGTTAAAAGCAGTAAAGCACGCTCAGTTTTGGTGGCTGCTATTCCTTGCCTGAAAGCCCTTGCAAAGCCGTAAGGTGATCACACCATAAAGGGGGAATATGTGGAGGTTTCTTGTAATTTCTCCTCCCCACCACCTTAACTCTTGAGATGCACGGCAAAAGGACAAGAAGTTATGGACACAAGATGAAACACAAGAGATTCCAGTTAGATACAAGGAAAAGAAATCTTCCTAGGGAGGGTGGTCAAATTTTGGAACAAGTTACCTGACCAGGTTGTGTGATCTCCACCTACAGAGACATCTGCAAGTCAACCAGACAAGGCCTGAACAACCTCACTTGGCCCTGCTTTGAGCATGGTTGAGTGGAATGATCTCCAGAGGTCCCTCCCAACCTAAATTAAGTTATGATTATACATTTTCTGTTGTGGATTTGTGTTCCCTGTTCTGCCTTTGTGAGCAGGAGATGAGTGCCCATGCAGGACTGCTCACACGGAAGCACATTCAGTCATTTATTCAGTATGTAGCTACGAAAATCCATGTAAACCCATCACAGGCTTACGCCAGCCTCTGGAGCTGGGGAGCCATGCAGAGTCAAGTTCACCGTGTTATTTCAAAGTGTTTGGACACAGCTTTGTTTCTCATGGAGTCCTCACTTGTCAGCAGTTTTACCGACCAGATCTCGGACCAGGGCAGTGCTGGGACGGGACTCAGCGGGGTGGGCTTTGCACCCTTTCCAGCTGATGTCCTGCTTACATGAATGTACGTGTCTGTATGTGTGGGAAGAGATGGATCATTGGGTTTTTTTGGGCCAGATTCCAAATTATGAAGCTAATGGGATACTGATGCTGCCAAGGCAGCATTCACGTCAGCTGAAACTCAGGCTGGCAGTGGATTTCTGCTTCTCACTCCTTCAAAATCACACCCGGCGGGCTCTTCTCTGCGGGAATGCGGGCTGACTGGCTCTGCCAAGCTGTCAGATTGCCCATATTTGCCTTTCCCAACCCCAAACCCTTGCAGAAATGGACATGAAGGTCTTATCGAGCTGGGAAAGGATGGGATGTTAAACCAGCAGGTGCTGGAAGAATGCTGAATAAGGTTTAAAAAAACCCCCTATACCCTGCTGTGAGCACTTTATCCCTCAGTCTAAATATGGCCTATGAAATATTTCCTATTTCCTTCCTTATGTGGGCATATTCGCCTGATTACTGTGCTACTTTTGATTTCAGTTTTTACAGCTGCCTTGCTTTTATTCTCAAGATTCTCGTGTGCCATGATCCCCCCACCACCTACCGTCATCTACTACATGAGATACCCACGTCAGTGGTGGCCTGAGAAAGATGCACATTTGGGGCCCAGCAACTATTTTATTCCATGGAAGAACAGACGGGAAAGTTTTGAGCCTTCAGCTGGTCTAGACAGATAAGTGACTGCATCCCCCAGGACAGAAAAGAAAGCAATGGTGACATTAAGCAGGTATGAAGATAAAGAGGAAATTTGGAGGTTTTAAATTTGGAGAGAGGCAAACTGGTACCTCACCTCAAAAGTGTTTGATTCCAGGTGAACTGTGTAGCATCAACAGAGACAGGCCTGTCTCACAAAGGAGAAACAGGACTTTTTTGGTTTTTTAGGTTAAATAGTTCATCTGCTGCAAAGAAGGGAAAGTTTGAAAAGCTCTCCCAAGCAATGGAAAATACCTTGCCTAGCCACAGAGTTGCAGGACTAAAATAAAACAGGTAAACTGGCTAATTACATGAGGTCAGGCCTCAGGATTGCACTCGTGCTGAAATTCCCCAGTCATCCACATTGTCTCAGCCATTGGCTTGTACCCGTGCTTAATCATAGAATCATAGAATCGCTTTGGTTGGAAAAGACCTTGAAGATCATCAAGTACAACCTTTAACCTAACCCTGCCATCCCACCACTAAACCATGTCCCTAAGAACCTCATCGATCCTTCTTTTAAATACCTCCAGGGATGGGGACTCGACCACCTCCCTGGGCAGCCCATTCCAGAGCCTGACAACCCTTTAAGTTTGAAATGAGCCAGCCGGCCCTTCAGGCAGAAACCCGTGAAGGAGGAGAAACTGGGGACTCGTCCTAACCTGAGCTGCAGAGGGGGCGCAACTGCTTTGAGCCACATGGGACACCTAGCAGAGCCAGTCTGGACACAACCACCGACGCTGACCAAGGGAAAACTCTGAATTCTCTTAAGCTCTACATTTAGAGCAAGCAAACTGAGGATTTAGTGGTGATCTAGCCCATTTCTTCTCTTCTCACTATGTCTTTTGAGGCCAAGGTTTTAGAAGCACTTATTCTTCCTCGTTACCTATATAATTTTTGGTGCCCAGCTGGAGACTCCTCTAAGGACCCTGGTTTTCTACCAGCACATAGCCAGTGCTTTCTGCAAGTAAGATCTTGTCAAAAGGTGTCACAAATGAGCAGTCATCTTTGAAAACCTTGCCTGAGACTGTAAGCTCTTGGAACGATGGCCGCCCTTTGCAGGGGGTTCCTATGCTTACCAACACAACGGCGTGCAGATCTAATCTCACCTGACATTTTCAAGAAGCTGCTGTAGGAAGACAACAATCATTTCAAAGCTAGAGATGTATTTCATTTTTTGAGCACCTGCACTGTGTGATTTTTGTTTAAGTGGGAAAGGGACATATTTTTCATTCATTTTAAACACACATTAATTCAGCTCAACCTAGTGGTATTATCTATTAGTCACGTTTTTGTAATTGAGGGATTCTAATGAAGGAAACACGCATCTGTTACCTTTGAGAGGTTTCTTCTCCTGGAACTAATTTTATACTGTATTTCTAAGGTCAGGATATTTCAAACACGGGATTATTATGAAAAATGTCTATTTCCAACATCCATCTACCAACTATTCCTTGGAGTCTGGTGAAAAACTCTATTCAGCTACATTTACTAGTATTTTTCCTGTGTCAGAAAGGCCACAGGTATCTGACTTCATGCTTCTCATGTCACTTGAGACATTATAATGTGCTGTACGTTACTGAAGACTTGTTGCACCTTGCTACTTAGTAATTAGAGATATATTGTTACCTTTGAAGAATTTCGTACGCTGACAAAAGGAAATGGCTGGCAGCCCATTTGTAGGTCTGCCCTTTTCTTTATTGCGCACTGAATTATTGCCACTGAGGCGTGACAGCACGAGGTGTCTCCGTGAGGCTCATGAAAGTTAACGTAAAAACAAAAGACCTACTTGGGGAGCTGCTGATCCTGCTCGGTCACCGTGGTGGGAGGAGGATTAGCAGGGGCTGGGAAATGCTGCTGTGGGGCAGCCTTGGCAGAGACAGGGACCATTTGCCCCAGGTCAGATGAGGTGGCAGTTGGACCAGAGTTTGGTTTCACTCTACCACAGACCCATCCCATTAGTGTTCCAGGTATTGAACAGCACCAGTTCTTTTACCCTCTAGGTAAATGTCGCTATTGCTGCACATCCTTATTACCTAACAGGCCATTGATAAGCAGAGTCAACAGTGCCAGAGATCCAAGGTTACCTCGAACGTTTGCAGGCTTGTAGCTAGCTGGAGCCAGCACGGTGGAGGTGGCGAAGCGGCGCTCACCAGCCTGCTCCGTCCACCGCCCAGCCGCCGCCTCTGGCCAGAGCAGCCCCGGCTCGTGCCGGCAGCAAGTCAAGCCTCGGGGCTGCACAAAGCCAGCACGCTGCCGCGCTGCAGGTGTCAGAGCCGGGCAGCCTGCGTTACGCCGTGACACATTAATCGATGGGCTGAATGCGGCACCCAGCAGCCGAGAGAGAAAACAGAGATGTGGATGTTTTTTGATAAGACTGCCAATTTTGTTTTGATTCCCAACCAGTCAAGTCTCGGTCTGGCTTGCCTGATTTTCCTTTCATTACTAAGACCTGGTAGCTGACAGAGTCTTGAAGGTTATCCAGTGTTGTTTGTCAAACGCAGTGTCAATACAGTTGAAAAATACTGAGGGGGAAAGGAAGGAAGTCTCTTCTTGCTTTTGATTTTTGAATTTGCTTGCCAAGCAGAAAAGCAAGATTTTAGTTTTGGAGTAGCTTGACAGAAAAGGTGGATCTCTGAGCACACCATCTAGAGTAAACATCAAACACAGTAATCCTAATCCCAAACATCCAATATGCATTAGTGAGGCCATGCAAAATGATTATGAAAGCAGAAAATACACGGAATTAAAAATAAATGTTGCTTTCCCTTCACCCCTATTTTTTTTAGGATACAGGTAGGACGTATTTGTCATGAACTATGAAACCCAATCATGAAACAAGACATTTTTTGTTCAGACGATGAGGGACATTGATGTATCATCACAAGACTGCAGAAGCAGAGTAGTTAAAACAAACAACAGCTGACATATGAATTGCTATTTGTGCACGGATGGATTCAGGGTTGCTTTTTTTAAAGACACTTCTTCTGGACAACTTTCTCCCATACAGGGACTCAATCCTCCTGGATATAGCTGTAATATCTGTTGATGCCGTCACCACAAATAGGCTACTGAATAAATATTCCCGTATGAGATCTATGGAAGAGAATGACTTTACATGCAGTAAACTCCTTGGCGTTATTTACGTACTGCCACGCTGCTCACTGCAAGTGGTCCCAGGTCCCCACGAGGTCTTTGAGGTGGCAGCTGGGGTACAGCTTGCAGGCAGCCGGCTTGGGCACGGCGCTGCGCACGATGCTGCCTGACGCAGCGTGAAAGACCTCACAAGCCACCACGAGTACGTGGGTATGAGGGAGCCTGGCTCGCTCACAGATTCGCTGCCTGGATCAACGGCAAATCTCGTCTCAAGGAAGGCGTTAGGGTGGCCTTCAAAAGGCAGTTTAGACAGGATGCTGAGTGCTTCAAGACAGATGATGAACATTCAACAAGGTCGGGCAAATCCTTTCCCCTATGTTCTGACTCAAGAGCAAACTCACTTCTTGCCTGTGATTCTGGGCTCTGTAGCCTGCATCAGGCAATTCTGCGATGAAACATTTCTGGGAGAACGGATATCATGGCAGATGCTCTCAGCAGGTAACCCTCTGAAAAGCCAATTAGTCAGAGGTTATCGCAGCTGCTCTGAGGAACACAGTTGGTTCACACAGAATGGGTTGAAGCTATAGTTGTCCAAAATGTGTTTCACTAAGCTATTCAATGCCCTCAAATAGTCAGATGAGCCAAGAGTCTCTTCGTGACTCACACACAACTCCAGCTTCCCTACCAAAGCAAATCTCTCAGCAACTTTACTAGGTTAAACAAAATGAGGACACACGTCTATTCTGTGTATGGGTGATTTATGCAGGAATTTCGGTTTCCTGCCCCTTCCTTCAAAAATTAGAGTCCATGGTGGATAGCTCTCAAAGGGGCTTGAGCTCCACACTCCAGCCTTGCTCTGAAAAATATCTTAAAAGCCTTTTAGCATCTTCTGAACTTGATTTTAGTGTTAATCGGGAAACCTCAGAACAAAAATCTGCTCCAAGAAATTATGTCCTTTTTATGCTTGAGCCTAACCAGCATGTGAAAAGCTTCAAAGTTTGGTTCAAAACCCCTGCAAAATCCTGGGAGTGACTCTTTCTTCTTTCAAAGCGGTTCATTCATCCCTACTCAAGATGCTTCATACCTACCACCACCTACCTGCTGCTGCAAACATACCAAAAAAAAAAAGAAAAAAAAAGACGCGCTTTTGCATTCAACAGATCACAATGATTTCCTTGAACTAACAAGCAGTTAAAATATTTTGAAAAAGTGCATGCAACCACTTCCTTAGCGTTCATAGCTTCTTTCCAAGAACCACCTTGATCTCCTGCACACTTACCCATCACTGTGAACAGTGAACTGGCTGTCCAGCAGCACCCTTCTCTAGAGACTCAGATGAGAGCAAACAGAAAGACTGAAGGGAACGCGATGCTAAGGAGTCTGATCGCCTCAGCTGGTGCTGTCTGAAACTGAAAATGCGTACGAGATTGCTGACTTTATGCCTTATCATGCATATCTCTCACTGCCTGCCTGTAATCAGTTCTTGATCTCGCAAGTCCTTGTGGGGTGCTCTGCAGGAAGCGAAAAAGGTTGTCACAGATGAATGCTCTTCCACACTCTGTGGCTCTAAATAGCCATTTGCACTACATCGTGAGCCTTTGCATATCTGCTGCTTTCGTCTCGAGAGACTGCATTTTAATATGAGGCACCAGGAACTGTGCAAACCGAGCGAACTTAAAAAAGACATGGCCTTACATGGTATCTTCAGCATGCACATAAAGTGCTTAACCACACAGTCCCCGGTGGCCTGCAGTGGTTTGGTGGCTGCTCTGATCATCACCTGGAACTTGCCCTTGCGTTTCTTCTGCAGCTTCTGCAGGGCACCTTCAAGCCTATCCTGTTCAGAAGCAAGCAGCAGCATTTGGGAAATAGTTCTGGCCATTATATTGTCCTATTACTTGCTTTGGGATCTCCAGTGAAATATGCATTAAGTTATGAAACATCATCAGACAAAACCAAAGACTTCACAAGAAAAATCAAAGTATTATAGCAAAAGGGTTTTGGAAACTCTCTGGAGCTACTACTCCCTCGCTGCTTATGCAGAGCTTATGTAGGATTAACAGGTGGAACAAACTATCCACCTTTAGGGAGAGGCTCACTGCGAGGTTCCCTGAAATGAAAGTTTCCATTCTGTGAAGTGCTTAACCAAGCAAAAAGGAAAATTATACCTACTAAACCCACGTAAAAGACTGCACGTGTGCACACACCCATTTACCACAAAACAAAATAAAAACACATCATGAAGCCTAAAAAATCAGCCCCCTCCTCCCTCCATTAGTTGAACAAGCAACTTTCTTTAGCCCCTTGGAAGAATGAACTGTGATATGTCCTCTACCTGTATCATCACATCGTGTTAACACTCTGTTTTTCCCAGGAACCCTGCAAGCACCAAACGATGCAGAGAAAATGCATTTCAGTACCATTTGGTACTTTGCTTTATCCTTGCAGTTCAGCATGTGGCTCACCACCTCGCTTAATGCACAGCATCCAACCCCCAATGGGAAAAGACATGGACACAGTGTCCAACCACTTCACAAACAAAATGCCTCATTTCCAAAAGATGTCTGGGAGAAGACAACCCCTTATTTTACAGTTCCTAGTGGGGCAGAGAGTTACGAGGCTGAACTGGTGCTGCCTGCCCAGCTCCTGGCTCCAGCAGCAGCAGCTCCAGGCCATCAGAGCTCTGCGCAGCTCCTGAGTTAAGTGAAAACCCTACAGAGGAGAGTGGGGTTGGAGACTCCTGGAATTACAGGCTGGGTCTGGAAGCTGCAGCTTCAAGGAGGGGTAAAAGCAGGACCCTAAAGATGGCAAAGTCCGGGTTTGACCATCTGTGCAGACTTCTCAATATGATTTTAGATGATGCCTTATTCTAATCTGCCCCAAAGTCTGATTTTATCTGGAAACTGACCCTTACTGATTGCCACCTGAAGGGGAAATCGCTGGACAGTCAATGTTACCATCCAGCATGGCCCTCCACAGCCACTGGCTTGTCTAGGAAAAAAACAGTCACCATTTTATCCTCGGCAATCTGGTTGTGACCAAACCGAGGAACTCTCCCTAGGCATCCTCAAAAAGGCCTACAGAAAAATTAGCATGGTGCATACCCCACTACTGTTTTAAACATCAGATCATATCAAAGGCCCTTGCTCTAACTACAGTTGGGCTTGATGATCTTAAAGGTCTTTTCCAACCAAATGATTCTATGCTTCTAATCCTCCCAGCTGCAGGACCGAGCTCAGGGAGAGGGAAGGTCCTGCCCAAGGCAGAGGTCCCCTTCCACCCTAGGACTGATGTTATCACACAGTGAGAGTGCTCGCAGCTCTGCAAGTCGAGCTTCATGTCTCTGTCTGGGCGGCTGGAAAATGAACTACCGAGATCAAAATGAGTTACCACCTTTGAAGAGTTCCCTAGATGGTTATTAAGACTGTATCTTGATGTACACCCACCAGAGACCCTAGATACCAGTAACGCTGCCTCTGCAAAAGGGTTTGATAAATGAAGGATGGGCTGATTGTATTGAAGAGATCCTTAAGTCAGGCATGAAGTCCAAGGCCTGAAATAATGTGGGCTGTATTAACCACAGAGCCAAGCAAAGAAGTCATTCATGAAAACACAACAGGTATGAAACAAAGAACATCTGGCCAGTGTTCAGAAGGCATGACATCTTCAGTCATTCACGTTTTTAGGGAGTAATAATTAGCTCTGCACAGGAACTCTCTGATCCGTTGCAAAATCTGTTTTACTCCAACTTGCCCCTTTCCTATTATTTTAGTCTGGAGGCTATCCAGAGCACCTGCATATTTTTTCTGCCTCCTTCTGCATCACGCGCATGTCCCTGAAAAAACAATTGCACAGAAATGTATATAAATGGTTTCAGACCACAGTGGCTGTTCAATATGCTTTGGAGATGATGCTATATTTGGTTGCTGCCATCCCAAGCAAAATATTGTGTAATGTCCCCCTTTGCCCAAACTAAGTGATACAATCCGTGTGTGATATCTGCAGCATGTTGCAGGTGGGCCCTGTGGGGCTGGTACAGGACCTGCTGAAGTACTCCAGCTCACCCCAGCTGCCTGCAGACCCAGCTGCCCTTCCAAGGGAAGCCCAAGCCTGGGACGAATGGCACACTCCCCATCCTCACCTTCATATGCAGCCATCACCGGCCAGGCTGGGCATCCAGCGCTCGGGGCTGGGGCATGCTCTCAGGGGCTGCAGCGGAGGCATACTCGGTCTAAATCAAGGACAGGACCCATGTACTTAGTGGCAGAAAATAATTCAATACCAGGTGGAAAGCGACCTTTAAAAGTCATACAGAAGGGTGTCGCCACACTTAAAACAGAGGGATTTTGGGCTAAATGTCATATCGGGAAAAAGATTTTCATCCATCATTCCGATTCTTTGCTTGCAGAACATACCAGTATGGACTGATGGATGCAAGACAGTGAAATATGCAGCAAAGCAGTGACTTGGTGGTTAAGGTGAAGGCTTTATCTGCCATATAATTGACCACTAGACTTCCCTTTGCTGTCTAGCTAAATAAATATATAATTGTTCTGCCAAAAAAGATATACAGCCTATCTCCTTCCCACCTGGAAGCTTGTCTTTAAGGTTAGAGATGTAAATAAATAAGCTTGCACGGACTTCTGAGAAGATTCAGTTGAACTACGGGTAGCTTGATTAAAGCTAGCTGAGTATTTCCACACCTAACTGCAGACTGCAACCCCAGATAAATGCAAACCACAGACAGAAGTGGGATAGCAGAATGCACCCCTGCGTGTGCTGAGCTGTGAGAAGGAGCTCCCTCTGCAGAGCACCAGCTCACCTGGCTCTGAAGTTTGCACGGTGGTTGCACAGGCAAACTCATTTCACCCATCCTAGAAAGGCAAGCAGTCTACGCTGGTAGAGGCTTCTTTGACAAGCAACGGAGAAAGACAGGGCCCTTGGAAGAGTGACCCACCCTACTGACTTGTCATGTTGGATAAACGGTCCTTTGGCAGTTCCTCTCTTCACTGATTATCAAGAAAGCTGAACGATGAGCTCAGAGTAGCTATCCAGCAATTAAATGGCAAACAAGAGGTGACAGGAATTGCAACTTAATGCTTAATTTGATTGTTACAAATTCCAATTAGCATGTGAAATGTAGGTACCACAATGTTCAGGATTAGCATGTTTAATGCTTACGTTTCAACCGAAATCAAGAATGATATAGATTCCAGTGAGGGATAAGAGCCCTAAGTTCCTTTGAGGCCTTGGATATTGGAATTTGACAAGGAAATTACACACTAAATAATCTTCTTAGAAATTCATACACACAGCTGAGATAATGAGATGCTTCCTGCAAACAATCCGCAAAGTACTAAAGTTTCTTAGAGGAATTATTTACTCAGCACTATTGGTATCATTTTGCAGCTGGATAATTCACTGTGTCCGTGCTGCCAAATGTTTTGATTTGCCACTGATTTGCTTTTCATTTCCACTTGCAATATATGAACAAATCGACATCACAGGCAAAGAATTCACATGGGCAAGTAAAATTAGAGTAAACAAAAATACTGCTTTGTTTATTATTAAACACCTTTCATATTTTACCTGTGGTAGTCAATTAAGTTGGTAGGAATTTGCAGCTGGAGAAGTTCTACCATTTTATCTCAGGCCAAAGAGTTTATTGCAATTCATGCGCAGACAAACTTCTGTGCTTCAAAAATCAGGGGGAAATATCTAATGGGATGTGGTATTTCTCTTCCAGTGCCAGGAAAGTACGGATCCCAATTAAATTTTTGCTTCAAGGAAAGAAGGAAGGAAGGAAGAATTTCTGCCACTGGAGTATGAAACAGATTTTGGCTAGAAAGAAGATGGACAAGATTTTCAAAAAACCCCAAGTGATTTGCACACCAAAGTCTCATTAGAAGTCGACAAGACTTTAATTTCCAAGTTACTTGTGAAAATTTTCCCTGGTATTCCTACAGTCTTTTAATATTTACCCTAAACATGTGCTGACACATCATTCAAAAGCAGATCCAGGGCTGCAACAAGTTCTGGTAACCCCTCAAGACATTTCTAAAGCCTCACCCACGAGAGATTTGAAGCTTCTGGCATGTCCATATGTCTGAAATCTTCAGTGTGCATCATGCATTTGTCTATTTAGGATAATTAAGGGTATGCCTCCGTGAACACATTACTGCGAGATAACCGGCGTCTGGATTTAGCGTGGAACAGATGCTCTGCTGTAGCTGTCCATGTGTATGCCCTTGCCCTATGGTAGAGGCAAGGCAGCTCAGCGCACGGTCATCAAAGAAGAGCATGCAACACATGCTCACCACTCACGCTCCATCTTCCAGTTGCCTCACCGTAACTTGCTCAGGTAGCCACACTGCGAGATTTGTTTTACAAGCCCAGCCACTATCACGGACTGCCCAAGAACACACACAGGCAGAATGGCTTTTGCTAAGCCATTTTTTAGCCTGTTCACTGCCACCTCCAACCCACCCTTCAAGGATTTTGTATTCGGTGCTCATCCCCGCTTAGGCTGCACCAGGCTGGGCGCATCAAGAAGAAATGGAAGCTGGCACTGGTCAGCTAGGAGGATCCGTGCCCTGGTATTTAATCAAGATTAAACTTTTCCTGGACAGGCTGTATTTAAACACTGTCCTGATAAAATGCCTAAATGAAAAAAACTCACAAAGCTATGACATTGTAGAGACTGCAAAACAGCACCCTTGTCAGAAAAGCAGTGCAAGACGTTCAGGAACTGACATTAGATTGTCCCACTAATGAAGGGTTTTTCTCTGGAAGAGTCACAATTTTCAGGATTCTGTGTGGAGGAGTGGCTGAGTGAGAATGGGCATGATTTAGTCCCATTCAACAGCCCCTGCTCTTAAGCGGATGTGGGCGGACCTATGACCGGAAGAGAAGGTGAAGCCCCTCCGCTGGACAGATGACCCGTCCCAGTCACAGTAGCGATGTAGGCATGTGTATAACGGTGTTCTACCAATCACAGTGTGACATGTGTGTATGTTATGGTTTTCGGCCTATATATGCTTTTGTTAGCTGCGCAATAAAGGAGAACGACCATACTCATATTGAGATTCCATCGTTAATCTGGGCTGGCTTCCCCTTCCGACAATTCTGGAGTTTGGTCCCAAAGGGTGTGGGACCTGAGAGATCTGTAAACATGTTAAATATCAACTTCTTAATGACACTGCCATACAGCTTCTAGTTTCAATACTGAGATTACAGAGAGGAATGATCTCACCTCGCTAGGGCGTAACTACAACATGCTGCTACAGCTCAGGCCTCCCTGTTTTTTCTCACTTTCTCTGGTTCTCACTTTCTCTGGTTTCTCTGACAGACTACTGTATCTGCAGCCCTAATGGAGCATCCTGCAGACATCTCTGTGGTCACCGGAGCACAGCCTGCCCACAAGAGCTTTTGTCTGCTACCTCTTGGCCCAGATGCCAGATCAGAAATCCGTTCTAATGTCTCAGGAAATTACGTCTTCTGATATAGGTGTTTCTTCATTGCACATGGACATTGTTCATAGCTAGTACACAGACCAGGCCACTCAAGCAGGCACTGTTAAACCCACTGCTATAAATCCACCCCAACCATCACTTAGAAGTTAAGGAAATCCATCCATTCCGGTCTCCAGAATTTAACCAGTAAATAACCTGTGATATCTCTGGTAAAAAGCTAAGACTTCTGAATCTGGTATATAAAAAAAGTGATCCCATAGTTCTGCACTTCTCTCCTGGAAAGCAAGTTGTTCTTTCTGTTCTAGCTTCTTACACAAAAAAATAAGGTTTATGCAACTCTGGGATTGGGAATATCCTTATCTATGCAAACTCCACATGGCGTTTTGGGAATGTCTACCTGCTTTTGGAGTATGCGCATCCTGTGTCCCTTCAGGATGCCTACCAGGAATTGTTCCATTCACCGCCAAGCCAGTTTTATCTTTGCACCTTTGTGCAATGCTAAGAGATTCCCCTTCTGCCCGTGAGCTGAAGACCCTGGCCCTGCTGCCAGCATGCACACGGTGCTGGGAGCACAATTCCTTGTGATGAATCACGCGATGGTGGAGGCAACGGAGGTCCTCCAGCCTTTCCTTCCCTTCCTCCACTGCCTTGCTGCTGCACAGTACAACGAGCCTGTGAAATAAACCCATGAGAAAAGCTAAACCAAAGCTCTAAACCAATTCATCTCCCAGATCTGCTCCAGAGCTCCACCACAGCCAGCGCGGTCCTGGCAGGGAGCGGGCAGGAGCCTCCCCAGCCAGCTCTGCAACTCAAGTGTTCATAGCATGGAGTCGTATCTTGTGCCTCCCCAAATGCTGACTATGGCCTCCCAAAGAACATTGATGTTTAACTCATTTTAGAAAGGTAATAAAGAATGAAGCCTGCGAATGGATAGACTGGGCTGTAGATAACAGGCTAGCTAATTCTGGTTTTAAATAACAATAGGGAGAGCAGACCCACTAGCAACAGCCAGAGCATTTCTTCAGATTATGCATTCTCCGACTTTTCTTTTGCTACTAGAGGGCCTAACTCTGCACACTATTTTTAGTAGCGTTACTTTGTCAGTGCCCAGCCATGAATCAGGGTCCCACTGTGCTATTCAAACACTTAACTAAAGGCTGGTTTCTGCCCAAAGACTCTGAAATCCAACTTACAAAAATCCCATAGGTTTAAATGGCAGAAAGAACTACATTAGCAGTACTTTCTTTTATTGTCTTTTATTACTTAATTTACTAAATATTATTTACTTCATTTGCAGCAGTCAGAGTAGAATAATGAAAAAAATGTTTCCAAGCAAAAGACTGGAACAACCCTGCAGTACTGCTGGTGAAATAACAAACCATTTCAATGAAACAAACTATGAGCATTGAACAGCCCAAAATGGCTTCCGCAGAGCCACAGCAGTATTGTATGCAAATATATAATTTAGTTGTTTTTATGTAACCTGGCTATTTTGTAATCACAGAAGTAGGGATTAGACAAATGGGGCATATGCCATTTGTAAAGAAACTACACGGGAAAAATATGCACTGCAGTTATAGTCCTGATATTTAAATTTAGATACTCAATAAACACGTTGTCAGCTAACAGCAAATTACTCTGTTTCATTAATGATACTGATTTGGAGTTAAAAGTATAAGATACAGAAATGAAAGTCTATATATGTATAGGACCTTTTAAACCAAATTCTAATGAACGGTGATTATCTTGCCTTTGTTGAGTGCTGTTCATCCAAGCGTGCTTTAGAAACCAACTGCACAATCGCACACTCACTTCCCCGTGAACAGAGGAGTTCCCTGAGTCTATCGCTAGGCAGCCATTGCCTCTGGTGTGACAACGTGAGGTGCTCGTAAATGTGCACAACACTTTTAATACACTTCTTTTTTTCAAAATAAATGCAAAATATAGACAGGATCTGTGTCTAGAATCTAGACAGGATATGTGCCTGTGAGAACTCTGGTTAAAATGCCATGAGAAACTTATATAAATATATATATATATCACAAAATCTATCATGACTATATTATCAAATGATTAGGACTAAACACCTACATTCTGCAGATCCAGCAACTCATCCATACCACCATGCTGAGATATCATCTGCAGTGACCTTTAAAGAAAATGACCCCTATTCCCAGAGAGCAGGCTGCCTGCAGGACAAGGGTCTAGGATACGAGCTCATGATTGAGTGGCTAATTTCCTTACACAACTCCAGTTCACCTGATCTAACACGAAACACAGTTCTGAGACCATGTTTTTGCCCTGTGTTTGAGATTCTGCTCCCAAAACCTTCGTAGCAGCCTCTTAAGAGGTTTTTGGAAAGCTTGATAACCTTTTCCATTAAAGCTAAGGCTAAGACACAGCCTTCTGTGCTCCCGACAGCCACAACTTAATTGGATTTCTCTAAACAGTCTTTGAAATCTGTGGTGAGGATCTGGATCCGTTCTGAAACCACACTGAGTTGTCTACCAAAGACCATGACAAAAGTACCATTGAAGGTGACAGCAGTTAATTGTTTAAAACATCCGTTCCCCATCACACAACATTAGCTACTTGTGCTATAAAACATTCAACCTGAAGTCTACCAACCACGCTTGGTATTTTTGGGCTGCTGTACCAGCAAAGGTCTTGCAAATGAAAACATGGCCCAGATTCATCCAACTATTTTTAGACACCTACGGCTGTTACCTATATCACGCCTGCAGACTGTCGACACAGCCAGCACAGAGGCAGTCGCCCGCCTCCTGTCCCCAGCCCCAAACCTGATCACTCATGGGAGATCCTTACCGCCGGCTGCCGTGGGACCACAGAGAAACCTGGGAGGTACCTGTGGGTAGACAGGACCTCAACATTTGATTTCTTAATGCAGAAGAGCAAGGTTTTCATTGATTTAATAGTTCAGTTGGAAGGGACCTACAGCCATCATCTACTCCAACTGCCTGACCCGTCTGACTGCTGACCTCAGACAACAAGTGAGAAAATGGAACTGCGAGCTGAGCTGCATCTACAGAGCTATGGGGCAAAAAAAAGCAACAAAACTATTTTAGTTAACCAAGGCTGCACACACAGATCTGAATACACACAGGGAACAGATTTTTTGAGTAAGGTGGTGCCATTTTTACATACTGATGAGTAATAACACACTCTAAAAATGTTTTATAGGATTGGATTGTGAGAGACAGAATTAGTTTGGAAACTTTGCCTTTTGAAGACCATGGCAACCACTAGCAAGGTGAAAAACAGTCTCCCTGGGCCATTTCTATGGAGGTTTCTGATAGTAGCTTGGCTGGTGCTCACTTCTCTGCATGCAGCAGAATTACTGACTTTGCTGGGAACGGCCAAGACTCCTTGCTTAATACCAACTTAGGACAAATCACTGTTAGTTCTAGTGCTGGCTATAAACTGACTATAAACTTTGAGATTTTAAGGACCAGACAAAGGATTTGGAGGACTGGAATGGAAGCTGTGCCCCGTTGACCAGTTTTCCTGTTAATTCCATAGGTGCCTTAATTCTTGGACTTCTCCTTTCTCCAAATAAAAATCTATGAAGGTCTGATACCAGCTATCTGCCAGCTGTTAAATGTCCTGCGACACAGCAAATCACCTCAGTCCATTCTGACAGGCACTAATGGAGCTCTCGTCTCCCAGAAGCAACGTCCATCATAAATGGATAGTAGCTCCCAATGCTTTTGGTCTTTGGGACTTATGGTGATGCCTCCACACCCCGTAGCAGTTGCTTAGTGTAAGAAAGGGCCACAGAAATGTGTGTGTGCATATACATACACTATGAACGAGGAATCAGCAACGTCTTCTCCAGCATTTCTTGGGGAAGCATCACCTGTAACCCTGCTGCATCAGGGGTTAGGCAGTGGCTGGTTTCCAGTGTCAGCAGACACCCCTTCCCCATGTTAAATTTTTGGAACAGTCTGCAGACTTTCAGCCTTCTAATATCGAATGTGAAATCAAATTATATAAACAGTCTCTTGATCCAGTAGAAATATTAAGTTCAATTTCAAGGCAGGATATTTAGCTTAAGGAAGTTCCCACTTGTACCTTTAAATGAAAGGCTTGTTTTTGAGGTTTACTTCCCAAAACAAAGGCCTTTTGAATGTTGATGAACTGCCCCAATTTGAGTCACTGACGGCCAAGACGAAAGGGCCAGAACAAGGACAAAAACATCTCAGCCCTTCTGAAGATGTCATCTAGACCTATGGAATGAACATCATCACTCATATAGATAGTCAAACCTGCCCCATGGGGATGAATCAGGAAAACACCCCTTACTGACACCTATCTATCCATACATCTATCTAGATATCAGATTTTTGTCTTGTCTCTCTGTGTTGGCATGGATTACTGCATACACCCACATTGCCATCAGCTCCAAACAAAAATATTTTTCACTCTTCCAGTTAATCCTTTGTGTGTCACGATGCATGCCAGACTTACCCCTAAAAGTCTGCATTCCTGTGTTGTCTCTCCTTATTCTGAGTAACACTTATGGGAAAGTTGCTCTTTGATTTCAAGATGAGACCAAAATGGATGCACAGTGATCCTTAACCAGGGATGATTTATTTAAAAACATACTGTCATCTCCATAACTAGTCCATGCAAGCCAAATGCTTTAAAAAAATAGTTTGGTTATTACTAGTGCACCTGAAGCCTGCTGCCAATTTTTGTGAGTTTTCTGCCATGTTTTTTCTCTTGAAATAATCCCGGCTCAGAAAACCAGCAGAGGCACCCACAGAGCAGTAGGGAAAAAAGACTTCACTTCTGGTTTGCAGAGATGCTCAGCTGTGGCAGCCTCCCCTAGCTTCAGAAGAAAGGAAGTGAAAACACCAATCGTGGGTAATTATAAAGGAGAACAAGCATAGATATGTATATATTAAAAAACGACCGACGACAATGGAGTTCCATCACGTAATTTATAACTTAAACATAAGCAAGCAGACAAATTAAGCAGATGTATGCTCTGTGTATACATTAATGTTGGTACTAGACCTCCAAAAATAACTTTCCATTATGCACTCCTTAAGCAACTATAAATTTGGTCGGCACCTGCATGCCAATGGAAGGACTGAAGCGGCCAGTGATATGAATTGTTGTTAAACTCTATTTAAAACAATTATATCTTTATGCTAGCTGAAATTCTTTACTGTTCATAATCAGCTTTCAGCTCTAAAATCCAAGTCACCAGGATACATACATAACTTACATTACACTGTAAGACTGTGGCTGTAAAAGAATATTAAGGAGGAACCCTTGCCAAAATAGTACTAAATAATTCCTTTCTAGTTAAGATTAAAATTATGGCTAAGAGAGTAGAGGCTTGCTAATTCACTTTAATGATTGGGAGATCCACTGCAAATTACTGAATTTTGCAACTAAGTGAGAAACACATTAAAAAAACAAGTATAATTTATCACAAAATGCACTTTGCTCATTTATTTTGACAACTGTTGTTTAAATTATTTATGCCCCTTCATCATGTACTAGTAAATGTACTGTAGTCTGTTTTGTAAAAATAGTCATCAGTGAGATTAGAGTAACATAACATCCGCTATTACCCTTTGCTTGGAGGTGAGCAGAAATCAGCATTTTGTGCCTCGCCAATGCAAAACAGGGCTTCAGAAAAGGGTTGTGTTGGTTGTTCTTGGGTTTGGGTTTCTTTTTAAACAATGCTGAGCCTCCAGCAGCTCCCAACCATTTCAAACATCTGTATTGCAACTTTACTGGAAGGAACCGAGTGTTACCTTGAATGTGGGGCTACTTATTTAAGTGCCTATTAAGGGCTTAAAAATGTGGGTATTAAGATTCCTCCCTGGAAATCTCCATCAGTGCCCACAAACAAGGTTCTGAACCTGAACTCAAAGCCAGTAGGAGCTTTGCTTGAACAGGCTGTCGAACATTACCGAGCATCCGCTGCTTGGAATTGATGCATCTTCTTTAAAGGAAGAGAAATTTTGCCTTTTCTCTGTTCTTATTTCAGGTCTATCTGGAGGAACAAAGGAGGAGGCCACACCTTCCCCTCCTGAGCTGCGGTTTGACTTTACAAACTTGGACTGCGGGCACAAAATTGAGGTGAGTATGTGCAAATGAGGAAGGAGAAAAGTTAAAGCAGATTTGGCTCTAGTCATTCCTGGAATCAAGTTATGTCAAGACTATGAAACACTCAGGGTGTTGGCTGGAGTTGCATCACAGTCAACCTACGCTGATGAACACCATGTACTCAGGAACAGAGGCAGTTGGGCATCCCGTGAGGATTAGCACATGCAGCAGGCTTGCCAGGGCATGTGCTGCCATCCGTTCTATCAAGTATATTGCAACTCTGAAGAAGTAAAAAAAAAAAAAACCAAACCCAAACCCCAGCTCCCCACCTCCCCGGCAAGAGATTAGCTCTTGTGAAAGATGCCGGACTGACAGCCTGAATTAGGGATGCGAGGGGGTTTGGCATCAGTAGGTAAGCAAGGAATGTTACAGGAGATCTTTGGAAGGGAGCTGCAGGACTTCTTGAGACCTCTTTCCTCTGTTACATAGAGAAATCAGATAACCAGAGTCTGACCTTACAACTGCATTCACCCCACCTAATTTATACCTTAATTAATGATGAGTATTAATTACCCTTAATTACTTTAGATCCCTAAATTAATGATGGTGCTTCTCAATTAGAAGTGCAGTTATCCGTGGTATTCGGTGCCTCAGCAGACACTCTGAATCCAGGCCCTACAGTATTACCTTCTCACTTAAACACTCGTGACCGAAGGTACTGTGCGTGGCTAAAAAATGGCCTTGGAAATGCTTATGGTGAAATCAAATTTATTCTCTCCTGAACCTAATAATCAGCAACTGAGCTTTAAAACATGTTTGGGGCTTTAGAATCCAACCCTCCCCCCAGCCTACAGGCATGTGGCTCTGTGCCTTGGCTGCAGGGGGAGAGAGCCGACCTCTCCGCAGGACAGAAAGAAATTTCGGGCTCCAAGAAAGCAACAAGCTTTATACTTAATTCACAGGGTGGGTTTTTTTTTAAAGCAGAGTCATTAAATTGTAATTTAGGGGACGAGGGGGAAAGGAAAAGTGGGAAAAAAGTTTTACTGATAACCTCACCAGTCACGTGCATTAGCTTCCTGCATGCTGACTCACCTTTAGCTGTTCCAACGTGTTTCCTTCAATTTTTTTCCCTGTTTTGTTTTGGTTTTTTGTTTTTTTTTAATGGCATAAACTTTTCTCTACTTAATATGGTGGGATGCAGGCAAAGACACTCAGGCCTTCATCCTGCTCATTTTTTCCTCCCATTTTCTACTGCCTCCCTAGTCTATGGAAACTTAAGCAGAGAGTTTCCTCTCGGATGTAGCCCATCTGGAGGGCACCCGCAGGCAAACAAAGCAAGTCTGTACCACGCCCTGCAAGCGTTACAGCTCGTCCAGCACGATCTTTTTGTCTGGAAAGACACTTTCAGATAAACAGGTTTCCAAAGAGGAGAGTTAAATTTAACAGCACGGCATCCCCACAGCCGGAGGATGGCTGCGGGAAAGCCCATGGTACAAACCAGTCGGATTTCCACATCAAACCAAGAGCTGCCTCGTGAACGTCCTGCTTAGACGTGACTCACATTGCTGTGCCATTTACAGCAAAAAAAATCCAATGGCTAACCCTTCCCTGCCTCTTCTTCCACTCACTTCAGATATGCAAATCAATGCAATTCAGGGACTACTTTTTAGATAACTTGCACCCCTTTTGGACAGGGTGAGACAGCTGGGGATGTCTTGGAGCCGTTTGCTTCCCCAGGTGGGACTCCTCTTGCAGGACTCAGACTGAGACGTCTCAGAAGAGGGCTGAAGCGCTTGGCCCACACTACCATTGGATTAGTTTTGGGCCATGGACTAACGTTTTCCTCCCAATCTGGCTGGAAACTCCAAAACACGAGCAGTTTTTCAGCCTGTGTCAGTTTGTAGCCCTCTGAGCACATCCACCACCTGGAGGTGCGGGTCCTGCGTGATGCCGGCAAGCCTGCTGGCCACAGCCGGTCCTGCCTTGGTCACCTCTCACCAGCCCCTCGCACCAACCCTCAGCTCCCGGAGGCTGCCGCTGTCTTCCAAATCCCCACTTTCAACAATAAAACGACTACATCGACATTTCTGGATCACGTGTGTGTGTGTGGAGAGGGTATGGCTCTTTTAACTCCCGGCTGGTTCTCATTAAGATCAGGGTAAGATCGCAGTACAGCGTCTCTAAAACACCCCAGGAGGAAAAACAAAAGCGCTGTCAGCTACCATTAGCTAACCTGGGACTGTAGTGGTAGTTTTGGGCACATAACACAGCAAATCATAACACACTTCAGCTATACATAATAATAAACTCAAAGAAGCAAATCTTCTTAAGGTCTGCAAAACCCAATCTTAAAATTTTAGGTGCAGTTCTCTAGTTAAATTACAAAGCACTAAACCTAAAATTAACTTGCTCTGGGCAATCTTAAAATAGTAGATTGCTGGATCTAAGCTTATGGGTATTCTCAGTTAACTGCTTCTGAAGAAATATAAAAGTGGTTTATTACATCTGTAATTACAGCAAGACTTTGCCCTGTGCTTTTCTCTCCTGGCCGGAGGAGACGAGTTTGCATGCATCATGTGAAACCCAGCACTGAATATCAAAAGGACAGGAATCCTAACCGTGTCCGAGCTATCAAAGCTCTTGAGATAAACCTCATAGGGCCTTATGCAGTATGGATTTGTCACTTCTTCTGCAAGACCACTTATAGGCCTGTAGAAACACGCAGGCATATGCATATATATGTGCACTTATATGTACACACACGATTACATATATACAGATAAATAATCCTGCAGAAAAGGAACTTTCGGGGCACATATAAAAACAGATGTTCTCACCCCCACAAACAATTACTTTCCAAAGTATTCTCCTTTTTCCATATTTCTACCCTCCTTTTGTCTACCGATAATTTTATTTTTGTATGAAATTTGAGGCCCTGATCTTGATGATAAAACATACTGCCAGGGATCACAGAATATCGACAATATTGTCAGTCTCAGCAGAAGATAAGAGCCAGACTCCCCTCCACAAAACCATAAGGCTGGGTGAAAAATCAATATGAAAGATTGATCTGCTTTCTGATTTTTTCAGTTGGTAGAGTCACATTTCCAGGCTGCTCTCTCCAGACCATGAAGGGCTAGAAACTTCTTTTTTATTGCTAATGAAAGCTGAAAACTCATCATTTCACATGACTTCAGAAGCAGTAGCTCATAGCTCATAGAGAAATACCAGATATTGTCACAGTCATGATAAACCATGTGATTGGCCACAGTTTTAAGATTTGGAGGGTTGAAATGCTACCTTTGCCAGCAAGTCACGCAGATAGACTTTTAAGCAAGGTATGAGTTGTAATAAAATCTGGAAAATCATATTTTTATGAGAGAAAAGAGAATGTTCTATGGAGAACTCCAATACAGCGTGGGTATTTTGTAAACTTTTCTGCAGGGATTGCAGCAATCACAATTTATTTTTAAATTCACCTGTTTTAACTTGGTACATGTAGAAATATTTTCAGCTAGAAGATTTCTCTTGAAGGAAGGAACGCATCTGACATCCCGTGCTCTTCCATGGCATCAGATGTAGTTCCCAGTTCTTGATTGCATTTGCTACTGTATTGCAACATTTTATGATTAAGTCAGTAAACTTAACAATATTTAAACTGCTGATCTGATTAGAGAGCTTAAAATATGTGGAGAGTAGTGGGGTTACTTTCAAAAGCTCTTAGCTTATTTTTTCTTCCACTGTATTAAATGAAAATGACTGATTCAGAGAACTATCACAGCAATACTGGGTATTTAGATCTAAAAAAAATCCAAACCCTCCTATAATTCTATTTGCCCTCCACAGCTTTTTCTACTGTTTTCCAGCCTGCTGCTTTTCTTGAACTTTTTCAAATTTCCTCTCATAAATTGACAACTTGCACAAAAGACTGGCAATATGAGAATAGAAAAAGCCATTCGCACAATTATGCAATCCAAAATTTACTAAAAATGTCGATACTTTTCAAAGATCAGCAGACACTTCTCTTAACAGAAGTGACTTTTATAGTCAATACTGACGACTGGCCAGTTCTGGAAAAGTACCGTGTTTCTCTTACAGACTATTTTAATATAGAAGGTAAATCTTGAAATATTAAAAAGGAAGTAAAACAATAACAAGCGAGACGTGTAAAGACTCCCTTTCAAACTCTCATCATCTAGAGAATGAGTCATATGTTCGTTTACAGCTAAGCTTGGATTAAATTGCTAGCAGTGAATCTGCAAGCAGAAAAATAAAAACAGACCTACTGTCCAAAGATGAACTTCCCATGTCAGAGAAAAAACAACAGGATTTCATTATCTATTTCCTAGTGTTTGTTCTGGTGAGCAAACTGAATTTGAAAAGAAAATGAAGACATTTTAGAAAACATGAAAAATCTGAGTATTAAAAATTCTCTGCTAAAACCTATCTTATGATGACACAAAGGTCCTCTGTTCCCTGCAATGCACCAGCTGCTTTTCATTATTTTATGTGGAAAAAAAAAAAAAAAAAAGCATTCAATCACCTGTTCTACCAACTGCAATTTCAGGGAAAGTAAAGGACCGAAAAGCATTCCATACAGAAGTTCAGACCCATTCAGTACTCGGCAGCCTGTGCCAGGTCTGGCCGGAAAGGTCCAGCTATGTCTGAATCATGCTGATCCTGAGATAAGATAAATCTAAACTATCCCCTGCTTTTCAGCAAACGGAAACAAAGTTAAACAAAATGCATGCTAAAACCCACACCATTTCAAAACTTAAAATGTTGCTTTTGCCTAGGGATCGTATAACTCATTTAATCAAAAACTCGCAGGACGGGAAGAGCTTGATCGAAATATGAGGTTGCACATTTGCACAAGAATATAGTTTTTATGGTATCGAGATATTTTGCCTTTCCTCATTATCCTTAGACAAAACGACACTGGGCAGCATTTACAGGCACGGCAGGTGAGAGTATAACCCATTTGCAGAACCAACTTGCACAAACAGCTCCCGGGCTTTCTTGTTTTCACCAGATGGTGTTAGGGTGGGATCGCTGGTGAGCATCAAACCTGCCTATTTCTGTGCTGATTCCTTCCGAAAGATTTGCTGACAGCACCATGTGAAAAGCAGAGCTGTGAAGTCGTGCCTCCTGCATGTGAACTTGGTTTTTCACAGCGTCAGTCAACTGTCTGGGAAAGATAGCCAGCCCCCGTATGCTCCCTGTCTCCTTCCCCGAACCCCTTCCAAACAGTTAAAAACAAGTTCTGACTCCAGCCAACATTCTCTTTTTAATATACATTATCATGCCAAGGAATCTTGATTCCTTGGGCTTTGTGTTACACTTCAGAACAATATACAGAAACAGGGGTCCAAGGACAGGCGGCAGTGCAGTCGTTTTTTCATTTACAGTAGTCTCGATACAGAAAGATTTATCATGGATTTTGTTTAAAGGAGACACAACAGAAAACACAACCGGCTTGTCAACACTGCAATGGACTTGGTTTGTAATTTTGGGGGCTTTGTAAACAGAAGGTGAGATAAAAAAGAAATTTAACTGAAATTACTTGGGACAGGCAAAAGTAAGCACTTGGGTGCACCACGTTCCTCCACCATCCTAGGCTAACTTTGAACTAAGATGAAGGCATACTTGGACCATGAGCAGGTTTGAGCCATTTTATCGTGCAAGCTTCCTTAAGTAACAGGCATTGCTTCATTACATTCTCAGAGGGCAAACTGCTGGGTGCATTTGGATGGACTGCAAAAGGGACCTCTGGTAGCCCGACCGAATAGTTTTCTTGGAGAGCAGATATTCTCAGAAAAATGTTTGGCTCTACCATCATCTGACATCAACATTAAACTTTTTAACAGTGTACAATTTCTATGTATCTTAATATCTTTAACAATAAAGATCTTAAATCTTGAGCAGATGCTTATTCATAACCCTTTTCTCTCTTTTTTTTTTTTTGTATCTTTTCCTCTACGCTGCAATTCGGTTCATCCATTTGCAAACTTCAGTTAAGCTGAAAACACACAAAAGAAAACTTGCCCGCACTTGCTCGGCGCTGCTTCGCCGCTAAGGTTCCGAACAACGCGAGGTCGCCTGCTGCACGCGCGCCACCTTCGCTTGGGCTGAACGTGTCTGGCTGCCTGCGCGCACCGGCTGCGGGGGCCAGCAAAGCCAGATCGTTCAGATTGCAGTTTTGGGGAAAGCTGCACTAGAGTTGGGCCAATCTGAGTACGAACGTGTATCAGCCAGAAGCTGCTCTTTAAGCTTTTTGAAAGAAAAAGCTTGCAGAAAAAAGGAGGACCCCAACCACACCATTCTGCATCTAGAAATGACCCAACGTTAACAAGTATGGGTGACCCCCAAATTCCACCTCATGGAATAGGACCCACAGACTTTAGTACATCCAGGCTTCAGCTTCTTAATCAGAAACTCTTACCTGATGTTGGAAGCCTAACGTTAGCAGTTCAGCCAACTAGTTCCTGGCCTGCCAGTCCGGAGAATGACAAGGTTTAACCACACCATGGGAAAGAAGCGGGTCCTTTATTTTTACTTAACATTCAACATACTCTGTCCGCTTCTCCTTAGGAAACAGGCCCGAGGTCCAGTGAGTCTCACAACCTGTTGTTTCTATGTTGTTGTTCTCATGAACTTCAGCGAAGGGAAGCACAAAGTCCTGCTCCTGGGGAGGAATAACCCCAGGCACCAGCACATGCCTCGGCCAAGTGTCTGGAATGCAGCTTTGCAAAAAAGGCCCCGGGGGTGCTGGTGGACACCGAGCTGACCGTGAGCCAGCAATGAGCCTTTGCAGCAAAGGTGGCCAACAGCCTTCTGGGCTGCATCAGGTGGAGCGTGGCCAGAAAGCCGAGGGAGGTGATCCTTCCCTCTGCTCGGCACTGCTGAGACGCACCGGGGTGCTGCGTCCAGTGCTGGGCTCCCCCGTACGAGAGAGACATGGGCTTACTGGAGCAGGTCCAGCAAAGGGCCACAATGATGACTAAGGGACTGGAGCATTTGTCACATGAAGAGAGGCTGAGAGCTGGGGCTGTGCAGCTCTGGAGAAGGCTCAGGGGGATCTTGTGCATGTGTGTAAACACCTGATGGGGGGAGTAGAAAAGATGGAGCCAGGCTCTTTTAAGCAGTAGCCAGTGACAGGTCAAGAGGCAACGGGCATGAATCTGACACGCAGGAAATTCCATTTAAACATAAGAAGGGACTTTTTTATTGTGGTGGTGGTCAAACGCTGGAACAGTTGGCCTGATTTGGTTCTGGAGTCTGTATGCTTGGAAATAGTCAAAACCTGACTGGGCATGGCCCTGAGCACCCTGCTTCAAGCAGTGGGCTTGGACTAAACAGTTTCAAGAGGTCCCCTCCCACCTCAGCTATTCTCTTCTGTGATTGCTTCTTCCATCAATGGCAATTAATTTAAGATTTGTAGCTGTACTTTACTCAAAAGCCTCTAGTTTCCTAAGTAAAACAGTGTAACACTGTAGGAATAAAGCAGAAATGCATTTAATGCTAACTCAATTAATAATGTACCCTACTGCGCCCTTATGACTGGAGAGTTTCCTCAAATCCTTATTCTTTACATATCATCCTTCAACCTCATCATCTAGGGTGTGTAGGCATCCAATTCAGCATCCTGTCCTCAATCTGCAGATTTGAAACTGTTCAGCAGTGTTCTCAGAAAGAGAACTTATGGACCCTATGAGACCCATAGGAGCCTTAGGATGAGATCTGATGGTCTGAGAGAAAAGATGGCCAAGAGTCAGTGTGCAAATACGGACTATAGTGACTAGAACTACAGCCTAGCCCCAGCCCCTGCAAAAGCTGTGTTGTCTTAGCCATCATCACACAGCGATACTGGCAAATATTACAGTTAAATGGGTTTTTTTATATGTGAACGTGGCTCCTCAAGCTTCTGCAGCATTATTCCTTTGTGCTCCAGGGCCACCAAGCTCTGAAACTGCCTGCAATTGCAAAAATCAATGAAATCCCACCTTGACCACCACATTTAAACATCTTTTCATCTACAGTAGAACTGTGCTTTGGATTAAATTCTGAGTGAATGTTCAATAAATGAACTAATTTTTTGAGCCCTGCCCTATTAATATTCAGGAAAAAGCATTTTTAATTTATAAATGCTTTTTTCTAATTCACTTGCTTTAATCAGCGAGTAAGCCATTTTATATTTTTAATGTAAACTCTGAAAAACGCAGCTCTCTGCCACAGCACTGAAAGCAACTTTATAATTAAGTCCATCCCAAGCTTCACTCATATTCAGAAATTTGTCTGTATGAGAAATCATATTTAAACAGCAAATTGATTAAATTCCTACTGATTCCAGTATTCAAATACCAGCTGGAAAACTAACTTTAAAAGAAGCAACCTTAGCCCTAGTGTCTGTGGTTAAAATAAAAACCTTTACTCCACAAGTTAAGGAACTTGGCTGAACAGCTGCTAGAGCCACCGCTGGAGGAAAAGCAGCAATTTAATAAAGAGTAAAGTGATAATTATCCAGCATCCTGATTCATTTTAAGATATGGCATCTTCAAGCACCAGAACACACATACTCTCTTTAATTGATAACTGAAAACATTTCCTTGGGCTAACTAAATATCTAGTTGACTGAATTTTCATTAAAAAAAAATAGCGATATGATCCCCTGGGGAGAATGTTCTTCAATTATAAACACCCATGTTTCATTTTATATTCTCCTCTCATACCTTCTTGAGAAGCCCACATTAAGCTTGTGCCATAAATCTCTTTGGAAGCAGACAATATTTACTATCATTCATACTTTCCCCAGATCAAGAACAAAGAAAAGGGCATTCTCCACACCTGGACTGGATCCCATGCTACACATTTTTAGGACTATTAAAGTACAGCTCTTCCTTCAACGGTTTTCCTCCACAAATGCTATCAGCCACACTTCATCTCCTCCACAGTGAACATAGTTATTCTTCACCTCCTGAAAAGCTGGTAAAGGGAACGCTCTCAGGAGGTGACCTCCCGTCATGCCACTGTCATGGGGAAGAGAAAGTTGGGCCAGGAGGAGAGGATTTATGGCAAATCAGCGTCACTGTTCTTGTCCTGGCCTCATCCCTCAGAATTTCTTTCTGGGTGTAGAGGGAATGTAGCAAAAGCAGAGGAACTAAACTGAATGGTCTCTCCCAGCCTCATTTTACCTGTGTCTGCTGCTCTGCCAGTCCTTTCCACTGCTGTGTCACTTCTTAAATCGCTGTTCCACCATGCAGCTCTCTCAGTGACAGTATTTGGTCTCAACTCTATCAATGCAGATCTATAGATTTGCATCTAGATTACTAGATCCTGCTGATCTATTAATCCATACGCTCTCAACACTTTGAAATTTATCCTCCAATCTCTAACCACATCACATGTTTTCTGCCTGCCACCTGCTCCTCTTCCACTCTTGCTGCCCACCGACTCCCCACCGCACTCAAAGTGTTGCTGTGGGGGCCACCATCTTCATATACCTCTGGTGGCTCTGCCCTTGTATTGGGGGCTTCTCATCCCATCTCTGACTTTCTCATGTGGAGTTGCCCTTCTGACCTGTGAAATTTGCCTAGAAGAGATCTTTCAACTTAGGCATGCTCCCTTTACCCCGGCTTCCTTGTTCCCCAGCAAGAGACTGAATGGTCTGAATGGCAAAAGCTCCTACAATTACCCAACCTGAGGTCTTTTTTTAGCATTAGCCATAACACCTACTGATCGTTACCATTTGATAACAGCTAGGCAGATGGTAACTGTGGTTTCTCTGGCTGCTGCTTCTGAGTAGGTCCCTGCGTGTAGCAGCTCCACGCCCCGGGCATGGCTCTGCTTTCCCCAACCCTCATTCACCTGATTGCTTTCAGGCTGCAGACACTCTTCAGCTGCCATTTACTACTGATTTGTCAGTCGTTGAAGCTGGGAACCCCTGGCCTGGTGCTGCAAACACCTGCACGGCAGCCAACCCCACTGAAGAAGGGGGAAGGCCAGCTGACAGCTATGTGACACATGTGCACTGTGGGGAGAACTGGAGGTAAAGGAGAAAGACACAATATGGACCAGTTCAGAGGATGGACAACAAATGGGAAGGTGAAGAAAGTAAAGCAGGAAGAAAAGCTATCATTGTCCTATATGATAACAAAATTTTTGCTGATTTGTTTTACATGCCTTTGAACGATGGACTTTGGGAGCAAAGCCAAACATTAAAATCATAATACCCTCTGTGTTGATCTATGCCTGAGGTGAACTATATCACCATGGCTCAGTTTATAATGTTGGGCAGGAACATGCTATAAAATGCACCTGACCCAGAATTATCCTGTGTTCAGGTTTGGGCCCCTCACTACAAGAAGGACGTTGTGTTGCTGGAGTGTGTCCAGGGAAGGGCAATGAAGCTGGTGAGGGGTCTGGAGCCCAAGTCCTGTGAGGAGCGGCTGAGGGAACTGGGGTTGTTGAGCCTAGAGAAGAGGAGGCTGAGGGGAGACCTTATCGCCCTCTACAACTGCCTGAGATTGTAGTGAGGTGGTTTTTGGCCTCTTCTCCCAGGTAACGGGCGATAGGACGAGGGGAAATGGCCTCAAGTTGTGCCAGGGGAGGTTTCAATTGGATATTAGGAAAAATTGCTTTACTGAAAGGGTTGTTGAGCATTAGACGGTTAGCGGTTGAGTCCCCATTCCTGGAGATATTTAAAAGATGGGTAGATGTGGTGCTTAGGGACATGGTTTAGTGGTGGACTTGGCAGTGCTAGGTTAACGGTTAGACTTGATGATCTTAAAGGTCTTTTCCAACCTAAACGATTCTATGATTCTATGATTATGCCCCTCCGATGGCCCATCTGAGGGGCCCAATGGAGCATCCCATGATGCTCTGTTATTTAGGCTTTCTAAGTATGTAAACGGAGGTGTTAGGGTTTCCTGAGAGGAGGGAACATGTGGGTCTTGCACCACCATGAAGCTGAGAAGTAGCCAGACCCAGGTGCTGGGAAGCAGTATTGGATCCCACAGTATGGACACAGTATGGACACAACAATCCTTATTAGAGGGCAGAGAGGTTCGTATCAATGGATCACATAGCAGTAAATTAATCAAAACAGTAATTAAGAGACAACCCCTGTCTATTCCAAGCTGCTTGTGAAGTTTTAGATGTGCTTTTTGGGATGGACTTGATTAAAAAAAAAACAGCCAAAATAAACCCACTAATATTTGCAAATCATACATTCAAACCATAAAACCATTTAAAATCTAACAGTAGTCTTTGTTCTTCCCATGCACTTTGATATTCAGACGCTTTAATCTCTGTTATGAAGCCTCCTAGGACATCCCCTTACAGATTTAATTTCAATAACATGAGCATAGTTATTTACTAAATGTTTTCAGGCCATCATACAATCCCCTTAGGATAGGTTTCATCTAGCCAACAGCAGATGTCTACAGCCAGGAGGTTGATGGCTACCCTTCTTTCTTCCACAATGGAGAGCAACAGACATTTCTGGTGTGCAGCTCATCTCACATCATCTGGAGGTAGACATTTAAAGTAGGCGAGATGTAGGTCACATCATTAGGTCTACAGTTAGGAGAGAAGAGCCCAAATTTACTCTTTATCAGATCCAAGCTCAAACATCCTTCCCTCTCCCTGGGCCAAATATTCCCTGTTGGGTAGGACCTTCAAACCATCTGCTAGGAAACACAGTGCATGCAGGAAGAATTTAAGGTATCTCAGTCTGGGCTTTGGAAGTGTATCACATCACTAACCATGTAACACAAGAACTAAAATAAAAAACAATCCCTTCAGCAAGTTTTTGTCAGAAATGTAGTGACATTGTTGCAAACATCACAGTCACTGATGCTTGTAATAGAAAAAAAGAAGTTATTTTCAACAAGATCCTGGAACTACCAAATACCCTCCTGTCATCAATTTTGCATCCACTGATTGCAGAGTCGTGTTTGAGAAGAAAAGCGACAAACTGATGCCTCTGGAACACAAGAGCAGATCCTTTAAGACACTTAAAACATCCCTCATCTGACAGAGGTACCGCTGCCCTCGGACCTGCTCGTCCTGCCGCCCTGCCCCACCCCAGCTGGTACCCGGGGCCCCATGGGACTGCTGGCACAGGGGAGAGCAGGGATGCCTCTCCTCACCCTCCCCGCTCCAGCAGAACTGATCATGGTCAGGCCATGCTGCGTATCCCTTCTCCAAAGGTTTTTCTGAGTGTGGAGAAGGAAGCGCTCAGTTCTGGACATTGCCATTAATTTATATGCTGTAGGTGACTATTTTTATTATTATTCTTCTGCACCTGTGCCCAGCATGTTGGATGGGTGAATTTTAAATAAATTAAATTTTGCATACTCACTCCCTTTGTGATTTTATTATGCAAATAATGCTCATCTTTTCACCTCTGAAACCATCCACATACCACAATTTCAAAGTCAGACTAATTTATAAAAATGCTGAGAAAGGCAGATCTTTTTTAAGGGCTCAATACAATGAGAACTGATTTCTGTTCCTTTGCAATCTGGAGGGTAAATGGGACAGCCCATTGTTTTTGCATGTCTTTTTCAGAAAGTAGAAGTTTAACTCTAATGTTTGTCTATGGTTATATTCTGTTGTCTCCAGATTTCTGCAGGTCATCTTAAGTCCGGCCTGTTCAACTGCCTGGGAGTATTTCATAATTTTCTGTGACACAGATTGCAACTCTGAAAGCAAAAAACCACAATTGTTTTTTGGGGGGATTGGGGATGGATGAATTCCCAAGGTAAGGGGGGGGCAGGTGGGGAAGCAGGACAGGCAGGACAACACAGAGGACAACGAGGAGAGCTGGCAGCTCTCGGAGCATTCAGATTGCTCTCCGGAGGCTTCCCTGGAAATCGGCGGAGTTCACAGCAGGATGTATTGAAAAGATATTGAGCACATAATCCTCAGCTCCTTCATAAATGCTGATCCACAGCTGGGTCACATCAGCTGCAGCAGAGCAAAAGCAGTAGCACCAGATGCTACCAATACAGAAAGATGTTGGCTTTGCTAAGCCTCAGGTTCTGCAGAGGCAGACACAGGCTGGTCCCACACCTCATGCTCATTTTTGACTCTCCGTGAGCCTTGGGTGGAGAGGGCCCTCCCTGACCACCCATTCTATCCAATGGTTCAAACAGCAGAACCGTTTTCATCCGCATTTGGGGCCATATTGCCTAACTGCAGGCATTTATTAAAGGCTCTCAACGTACGCGTACTGACTGCTTATCACTCAGAGCAAGGGTCAGTCATTCTTGGCTAGAAAATGATGAATATTGCTCAGTGCTATCTGACCTTAGTTTCAAAGATTAAGTTAGTCAGCTATCTTGGTGGACCGAATATAGTCCTGCTCTACTGCAGCTGGTCCAGTTCCAATTCTAGAACTCCTTGGAGGGCATTCTTCTGTTTTATTGGTTCCACGTACTTTTCCCTTTGAGCCTCTCTTTTCAGCCTAACTAGGAAAGCCAGTAACCAACGTTTCTGGATAGGAGTCCTTTCTTCTTTATTGTCTTCAGTTAATACTTTATCTTATTTTCCTTAATGAGTGCCCTGTCACCTCCCTATTATGCAAGACTTCTTTGGCGCATCCAAACCAACCAGTAAGTACCAATCCCAAAGACACCCACTCTAATGATGAATCCAAGAGATCAGATAGAGAAATAATTCAAAGGAATCATTAGCAGTATTAGCTTGCACAAGAAAAAAAAAAACCACAATAAAAAGTGTACTTATTTGATCTGTTCACATTTAGCATCAATTATAGAGACAGTGTGAAGTAGACAGATCTCAGACTTTAATTACCTTGAAATTTGCATAGTGGTTTACTAAATGCCTTTTTGTTTAAGTCTGTTTAATACAGTATTTAATTAAACCTCATTCCAGGTCAAAGTAATTTAATTAAAAGAACTTATTGCCTGTAGGTCCTACATAAACAGCATTGAGCACACCTAGTGCTTGGAGATCGTATGATCACCAACAAAGTTGCTTCCTTGCTCAGGGATGAGCAGATTACTTAAAAACCTCTATTACTGGAAATCGGGAAACAAGGAAATGCTTTGTGATTCGTAAATCCCAACACAAAATACAGTTGTCCCACAGGAAAGCGCTTCTGCACGCAGGGCTGCCGTGGTGTAAGTGGGATCCTGCAGAGCAAGCCCAGCGCACGTCCTTCTCTGAGTGGGAACAGGGGGAGTGAGGGGGTACAGTATTTTAAGTTACACTCCAAAGGATTTTGCTACAAAACACCGAAAAAAATTCCAAACGCACGAGTTCATCTTCTGCCAGGATGCACCTAACACAAAACTGGTAGCTTTAGGGTAACTTTAGGCACTCATACCTGGCCCAAAGCATGTCACATTTGATGCACAGCAATCCAGTCATCATTTTAAAATGTGACAGTACAAACAGTGCCCCGCCAAAGACCTGGGCAATCTTGCACAGATTAAAAACATATTCAAGTCTTGGCAGTATTTCCCTCTTCCCCTTACGAGATTTTTCATTTCCAAATGAAAATTTGTCCAAGCTTGTGACTATCTTGAGAGCCAGGGTCCATCATCTGTGGGCTGTAACACTTCACAGGCTCTCCCGGCCCTGCTTCCCCTCCATTCAAAATGCTGCCATGAAGACTATTTTCTGTTTCCTCGCTTTGATGATAACGGATTCATATTTGCAACAGCAGACTCACAAATGCCCGAAGACTTTCAAGGCCCTTCTGAGCAGAGCCTATCTTTACCCATTATTACTTATTTGTTACTGAGCTATTGATCCTAACTCTGCCAGCGACACCAGCCTCTGCTACCCTCTCAAAAAAATCTCCAAAGACAATCAGATTTTCCCCCAAGAGGCTCCCACTTCTGGGCAGAGTTTGTTCAAAACACCTGCGAGGCCACACCGTGCTATCTTCTTGAAAACTCTGAGAAGAAATTTAGAAAGATTTTCCTTTACCAGGATGTCTACAAAAATGTGACAGATTTGTTGGGATTGTGGCTTATTTTAAGAGAGCTACTGTCTTATTTTCTCCCACGTTTATTTGTTGCATTTGCCTGCTGCTTTCGGACATATTTAGCATGCAGTCTTTTGCAGTCTTTGCAGTCCATATCCATAAAGCACTGAGTGCAGCGAGGTGTTGGCCCACAAGGAGGGCTTCTGAAGTAGTCATAATACAAATAAGCACCAAGAAATAACAGCAGCGTGTAGAAAGGATCAATTTTACCCTCTGCTTTTCACCAGTAAGAAAAAGAGGACTCTAATATCCAGACAGAAAATAACCAGTGCATATTGCAGACAGACTACACGTAGCAGTCACTGTGCAAGGGAGAGATTTCACAGGATGCCTCGTGATTACCTTCACAGGGAATCAATCTGCATATCTGCAGATTAGTTTTGCTCTTCATGACGACACTGTAAATGAGGGTCCAGGCTGCAGCACACGTAGGTACCTTCACGCCTGACTTGCCTTGTTCTCGGCTCCTCCGCCGCTGTTCCCTGTGCTGGGGAGGGCACGCAGGTCTCCCAGAAGACCACTCAGCTCCACATCTGGATCCATGCTCTTTGGTTCAAGTTTGTTTAGCAGCATATGCCAAGGATACTTTCACAAAGTAACATGCGCTACCAGGCAAACCATCTCTCTTCTCTGTTTATCCAATTCTAAAACCATTTAAAGTACTTTAAAGAAGGGGAAATATGCACTTGATAAGGCAGAATGGGAAGTTCTGAAGAAGCACGATTGCTGCTTGATTTGCCGAGGTGTGAAGCTCCCAGAAGCTCTATGCAGGCCCCGGCTCTCTCAAAATAAACCTTTAAGTATTTCATACAGATCATTTGACACCTGCGGGTAACTTGTAGAAAGCAGGCTATCCCTGGGAACACGTGTACAAAAGCAGCCACTGGTTTTTGTAGGCTACATGGCCATGTGCAGCTGCTTATTTAAGGCAAGCTTTGAACTCTGAATGAGATGCGCTGATAGAAAACCTTGCAATGCTGTGGCAAATTATGTAAATACCACACACGAGGAAGCACCCTCAAACAGTGATCTTGTTTGTGTTCTCTCTAACTTTCCATGAGCGTGGATTTTAACTGAACAAACACCGTTCGTCTTGTGTTGTTATTTGGAGACAGAACCCAGTGGGAGCTCTACTTCTCTGAACCATGTCCTAGATCTTTCTAGCTTAAAACGTCCACCACCCACATCCCCGGACATTTCTACTTTCACCTGCAAAAATTAACCCTTAACTCTGCTGTATCTTTCCAGATCTCAAGGCAATTGGTTACTAGGCAACCACCCCCTATTTTCCCTGGCTTGCTTATTTAATTGAAGCCTGTGCTAAATAGCATCGCCAAAGAGGAAAGGCACTCTCTAGCAGTGAACAGTTATTACTAAAGTCATGGGTAAAGCTTTGGTACAAGGGGGATGGGTGCAGGAAAGCAGTCCCCTCCCTAAAATGTCCTCTTATCACCAGCAAGCAATTGCTAAACACACAAGGAAAGATCTTTTGCCTGTTTGTCTTCTAACCCCGCAACAGGAGACCCGCGTGGAGGCCAGGTCTGTGCTGCCTGGTGACCTGCCCCAGGGAGGACTCACTCTTCCATCTGCTCATGTCTCGCCCACAACACCAGACGGAGCCCTCTGTGGATGGAAGGAACCACTGAACTGCCCCAGCCTTCCCCTGGGAAGAGACTAGACCTGTTTCTCCACAGACAGGACCTACAGCTGATCTACCCTGTCTGCCTCAGGAACAACTGGGGACACAGAGCACCCCTGGGAGCAAACTGAATTGATGGCGCTCCCCATGTATATGGGTCAGCAACTCCACCACCGGAGTTTGGGTCCACCAGACCCAAAATGAGGTCAGTCCCACAGCAAATATTTTGGCGCAGATTTTCAAGGAGGCCCAATCCAGGATGCACTGATCCTGCACTGATACCCAGCACATGCAGCAGGTAGGTCTGGAACCAGAGCTGGAATTTTTGCACCAGTTCCTGAAAGGCCAGATGCAAAAGATGTTACCTTTCAGAAAGTACAGGCCCTTCTGCTGTCTGTAGTAATGTCACTCAGAGGAAGGTGGAAACAGGGACCAGAAAGTCAGTAACACGCTACAGCACTCCAAAATGGAAGATGAATGAGCGTGTGTGCTTGTGTGCATGGAGAAGGTGAGAATGTATTTGTGTGATGCAAAGTGTGCTAGTGTGAATGACAAATGTCTCAGTGCACAAAAATCCCAGTGCTTTGGTAGTCGTTAGTCAATTAAAGCGACTGGTTTCTGGCTAGACTGACTCAGTAAATCAGTTCTCCACACTGCTGTATGAGTCCCAGGAGAGGAGTCGGGAACTTGCAAGAGGCTGGGGAGGAAAAGCTGCAGCAGCCTTCACCTAGACAGCCTTAATCTGAAACATCTCAGAACTGGAGCCTACCTACTAACATTCCCATTCCTGTTTTAGGTGGAAAGTTGTGATGGAGATCTCACTGCCACCATAGACACGTCTACAGCGCTAGGTGCAGAGCACCTGAAAGCAGTTGCTGACTAGACCTGCTCCAAGCCTTGCCTCACAGATGAATTTACATAACATTCACAGCAATAGGAACAAAAAATAAGTATATGTGTTTCCTTATCATTAATATTCATGGAGAATGAAAGATGTACTTGATTTTTAAGAAGAGTGTTGAACCAGAGAAACAACTGACATGAGTCTTGGGCAAAAGAGGAGCGATATCAAACATTTTCGTAAAGTGAGAGCTGCGGAGCAAGGACTTCTTCTAAAGAGAGCTCTGCCTGGCTTCTCCACATACCTCCTCACTCCCTGGACACCACATTCTTGTCTGAGCAAAGTCTGCCAGGCTGCAGAGCCAGACCTTATAGGCTGGCTCCATCCCACTGAATCGAAAGCATTTAAATAAAAGCCTTCATAAGCTTAGAAACTGATTAGTTTATATTCAGAGGAGGAAGAATACTGCCTCAAATTTGAGCTGTCCTCTGGAAGCCTATTTGAATCGGTCGCTTGAAAGGAGTTTGTCACCTCCCAACTCCAGATGAGTAATGCAAGTTTGGTGAGAAAAACCCAGGCTGTCCTGGCTGGACACTTCCAGCACTGAGGAAAGAAACATCTCTCCATCGTGCCTCATTTTCTCCTCTGTGGCAAGAGAGATTTTCCTAAGAGGTAAGAATGAAATACCTCACTCAAGATCTTCAAGAACTCAGAAGCAGGTGGAGATACCTACTGATACACTTGCTTTACACCTCATTCTGACTCATGACACATATCTTCAAAATATCCCATCAGCCAGCTGATAAGACGTGGTCTAGAAGCTCCAAGTGACTAGTTGGTAGGAATATATCTTAAAGAGAATGCTTTTAATTACATGTGTTTGACATCTTTATATACATTTTGTGAGATGATAAATACATTTTCACCTGGCTTCCATTGATGCCATATGGCAGCTCACAAAAAGCTGAACAAATTAGGTGTAATGAGGCTCATTAAAAAAAAAGAAGATCTGCTATTAAAAGGACTTTTAGAATTTGCAAGATGATTTTCAGGTGGAGGAGATACCTGTACCTCACTCCTCTGGTATTTCTGATAAATGGCCAGAAATGCCTCTGCCCCTGTCAGAGGTACCAGTGGACTTGTGAAGAGAAGCAGCCTTGGGAACACTTGAAATATGAATAGGAGACAGAACAGAAACACCTTTCACAAAATCAGATGAAAGCCAAATGTTCTTAAGAGTGGGGAAGTTGAGAGAGATGCCAGCTGATGGACGTAGAATCAGGCAACAGTTTCAGATGGTCAGATGAATAGTAAGTCAAAGGTACCAGGCCAGAAGTCCAGCTGCAGTAGTAGGGTGAAAGAGCTGTGGGCAAGAAATGGGAAGATGGGTTCAGGATACAGATGGGATGGTCTCTGCTTGTCCTCTCTTCCCTCAAGAGCAAAGCGGGGTCAGAACATGCCCTGATCCAACAGAAAAAAAACCAAAATACTGTGGGGTCCAGTATGAAATACTCACGAAGGGATCACCAGGCTGAGGGGAACATTGAAAGCAGCAGCAATGGTGGCTGGAAGAAGTTCTTCAGGGTTGGTTCACATCCCACGAAACACGCAGCCACCTCGCTGCCAGACTGCTCACATCTTTGAGGGCAGGGGAAAGGGGGAATCTCTGAAAAGGAGGTCAAACTTTGCCATAACAACTGTTTCACAGTTCAGTCTGGCAGTGTGACTGGGTATCCTCTGGAATCAGAAAGAGCAGCTGCTGAAGCCTACCAGAACTGCAGCAATCCCTAAAAATGTAAAGCTATCCCTGCTGTCACTTTTGAGTCATGCAAACAACTAGACACTGCTGTACCCCTTCCATCATGGATGCCTGGGTATTTACAGTGGCACCAAGGATGCTTTCGTGTCACCCCAGAAGTTATAATATGGACACAAGCACTTTAGTTTTTATTTGCACTGTGGTCACTCTCACCTGAGCTACGCTAGTTAGAGAAGAGCATCTCGAGTTAATTCTGCAGTGAAAATCTGTCTAGAGCCTTAGAGAAAACCCCAGCTAGTATTACTGTGGGACGCATCCACTGATTAATTATTGTTAGAGCTGTAGCTCAGAAAGATTAGCTGCTTTATTACAGTTGCTCTCAGAACCAGCCTTCCTCCCCTCTGCTTTTCACGTGCGAGTGCATGCTTCTTCTCTGACCTGGCTGGAGGACAAGCCCAACGGCAGCGACTCACCTGCTTCTGGGATCCCTGGACTGATAGCTTATGGGTTTTTTTAAAGGTTTTGTTGGGGTTTTTTTTGTGAGATTATTCAAGTAAAGAGACCAAAATGGATCAGCAGATCAAAGGGAAACACTCTCTTGACCATTATTCCAAGGTAGTCTGTAACATTGAACCTAACCCTACTCTTATCAGTATGACAGTAAAATTTGGTACCCACATGGCACTTAGACTTTCTCCATGTCTTTGTATTTCCGTTTCCCTCTAGTTTTAACAGATTTGCAGGTACCAACAACTATTGTACCTCTAGCTTCTGCCCATTTCCTAAAGCTTAGTGCCTTTACCTAAACCCATCACACCGCAAGACTCCTCCATAGGATCCCTGGTTTAGACATTAACGTCTAAAATAATGTCTTCAATAGAAGCAGCAGATGCACAAGGCAGAAATAAAGACATACAGAGCAGGAAAGAGGGAGGACAGCACTGATTAAGTTTTACTGTGTTACAGCTTGTTCTTCCAGAAAGGCTTGCCATCAGCTGTTCCCGAGCACTGTGCATGTGTCTCTTCTGGCTGGAAAGCACTGCATTGTGTGTCAGACGCGGCACGATTTCTCCTGGCTATTGCTCACTAATTGCAGACCCACTTCAGGGTCATTCAACCTCTCCGCTCAACAGGATGCTGCATTTCGCCTCTATAAAGAATCCTTCCTGGGGCGTATTTTGCAGAAGACCCTACAATGAGAGGCACAATATACTAATTAAGTTACATCAGCTGTATATTATCTCCCATCCCATGTAGAAGAGTGGTGCACTTGTCTAAAACCTCTAAAGATAACAGACCAAAATGATATCTAACCAGTGGAGGGAAAAAAAGGGGCCCCACCTCTTCTGGCCATATGTCCTTAAAAGGTCTTTTCACAAGGGAAGCGCTGTTAGCCTGGGAAATCGAAATAATGCATATTGGCTCGCTCCAGTCCTGCACAGTCCAAAGGATTCACAATTGGGCAGATAGTAAGGAATAACAGTATGAGAAATTGTCAAAATAGGGAAAAAAACCCAATTTTTGTACTTACGTACACCCTGTTCAAACACCCAGGGGGAACCTGTGTAGCTGTTTTTTTTAATTCCCCAAGCTGGGGAGATGTTTATAAGATTTCGCTGCCTCAATTGTATTTACTCTGTTTTATGTTACCACAAAGAGGACTTAAAGCTGATAAAATATACTTCCAAAGAGCATATTAGTCTCCTTTTGGAATGATGAGTTTCCATTAAGACTGACAGGTATTTTCCATAATTTCTCATGGGAGACTGTCCCCAGACTCCTCTGAAAGGTTTTCAAACCCCACCGCTGCTGCCATTCGCAAGGCACAGGCAAAACACCCCGCTCCTGCTGTCCAACTCAAAGCGCTCTTCAAAAACAAATGACAAATTCTCCAACAAATTGCTACCGAATACAATTTGCCTGCCCTCCTTGATTTTGCTTATAAAGGAGAGTGTTTTGTTCGCATTACTCTCCCTGCCAAAAGCATATTATCACAAGCTAAAGGGGGAAATTACTTTGTGGGAGCCTTTAATTAAAAGAGGGTAGCATTTCATTGCCTTTTTTCCTCTGTGATAGACATTGCCATCCCTCCCCTCTCCTTTCTCATCTCCCCAAGCCCAATCTGGAACAGGTTGGCACGATGGTCTTTTACCAAATCTACATCACCACCGAATCTGCTCCTTTGATCTGCTGGCAGAATGCAGCATTGCATAATGCTGTAAATAACTGGTTTATTCGTCGAGGGCTTACCTGGCACTGGCTAGCCCAGTGCTCTTTCTAGCACTGTGCAATAAATACAAATTTCTCACCAGTGTGTTTATTCAGCAGGAAGAAATAATCGCAAGGAGCACAGTATCACAGTCTGGCTTTTTTAAATTATTATTTTCTTGTCCCATTAATTGCATCTAAATTGTTTGAATCTGAATGTGTTGTTGAGAGCAAAAATTAATTACGAGCATCTTTTTCTATATTGTTAACGTTTTTCTGGACTAGGAAACTAGTTTTTCATGCCTGCCATGAAAGTTCTAAGTGAACTGCTACGTTCATTTTTTCTCGAGTGAGAGATAGTGAGTGTGTGTTTTTTGGATGATTAGACTCCTTACCTCTTTTTCACTTCTATCTTCACTTCTATCTAGCTGACTGAAATACCAGTCAGAAGCCTGCACCAGACATACCGGTGCTATTTGTGATCAGGTATCTTTCTGGGATTTGCCACCTGGCAGACCACTGCAAGATTTTAAGACCTTCTGCAGTAATTTCATTTTTTCCTGGAAACAGAATTTTCTCCTTTTCGGGTTGATGATACACATCTATGAAGCATATCTTGCTTTCCTTGCTTAAAAACTCCTGGATCAGCAGAAGTGTGTGCAACAGTAGGTGTTAAGGGTTTCTCTGACAGCATGAGGCGTTTGGATGGTACACTCCTAAGCTCATTTCAAAAGAAACTATGGGGGTTTTATTTCCACTGTTACACAGCACAAATTTATCACAATTGGAATAAAAGACTTAGCAAAAAACCATAAGCACCTCCTTGTCAAGAAACCATTATCTAAATAGCCTCTGAGATGTATCACAAGCACAAAACCACATTCTTTCCTCAGGAGATGCCTTTCAAAGCCCAGGGGTAAAAAAGGCAGGATGAAATACAGGGTTCAGAAAAAGATGACTCGAGGTCTATACACTACAATTCAGCATACATGACCTCCAATCCAAAACATGGAAACACTGAGGAAAATTAAGGTAAATCACCCTAAAGAATGAAGTCACTGTGGAGGAGGTTATGTCCCTTAAACCTACAAGTGGATGTTTTCATTCAAGCGTAAAGTAGTCATAACTCACAACATCGTAATTCTCCTTAGAGGACTTTATGTGCTCTATCACAGATGCATCGACTTAAAGCATTAGCAGATTTGGCTTATCTTTCCCCTATGTATTTGTGTATATATGGCCCTGCTCGGCGAAGACTGATGTGGAAGGTGAGCTCAGATTTAACACGGCAATTTGCTCTATCGCTATAAATCTCTCTCACCCAAAAATAACTGCAGGAGGGGTGAGGAAAGGAGGGAAGTCCTGATCACAGCCAATGCTATAAAAGTATCTCCTGAACTCCACTTTGAACTGAATTTTAGAAGTACTTTAACCACCTGAAGCTTTAGTATCTCCACCCCATCTCTCTCAGGTATTTCTGCGAATGTGCCAGGTTACAGCCAGAGTGCTGTGCCGTCTCAGTCCTCTTGGTAGGACAGAATTGCCATTACAGAGGAACAGAAGCTCAGGCTGTTTAAGAAACAACATTATAAAAGGCATTTTAAGAATCTGAGTTATAAAAGCTGTGGTTCTAGTCTAAAGAATGAGTCCATTAAAGAAAGTGTCACTAGATGTTTCCATGTTTATTATGTGCTAGTAACTCTGGGCTGAATGGGCTCAATTTGTGAGTACAAAGCCATTTTTCTTCTAACAGCCAATCTTAAAAAGTCAAGCTGGGATCTGAGAGGTGGGGTGGGTTTTTCTTTCTCATACCTCATTACCAGTAAATGTCAATTAATATAGGCTTGCTTATGTAGCTGTAACTGATCCTTATTATTCTATTTTTTAATCTTGAAACCGGTTTGGATACAAGAGCCAAAAAATGCAAACCAGATGACAGGGTTTATACAACAATGACCCAGCGCCTCTACACCCCAACTCAGCATAGGTGAGCGCAAATCCAAAACATCTGACTGGAGCCACGAATGTTGCAAAACTAATAACCAAGATAAACGGTGAAGATACCACAGTCAAACCCTCCGCAGAAGACTGCAAGGGTTGTTACTGTCCTCTGAACTCCTGCCAGCATCTTTTCAGGAACGAGCTGCTAGGGGCTCAATGTATTATCCTAGACACAGTCGCAAAAAGCCAGATGGGAAGGCTATTACCTCCCTATATTATCATATAGTATCTCTGTCATCACTTCCCTGGTGGCAAGCATACAGTATTGTGAATTTATATTCAACCTATGGCTTAAATGCAAGAAGGGCAGGAGTTTATCAAAATGGCCTTGAGCAACAACCTGTACTCCACCCACTCGTGCTACAAGCCACCAGACCGGCTTAGATGAACCCAGCTTGGAGCTGCTGCCTCTCCCCGGGATCAAGGCGGGAAGCAGTTTAAGTCAGTAGCCCTTCTGCAATGAAATGAGATTTTTAGAAGACTATCCTAAATTACAATTAGTTCATAATAATTAGCAAGGAACAACAACAACAACAAAAATAGCATTCATTCACTTAAAATTATTTTTAATGTTATAATGACTGGTACGTAATTATACCAGAGAAGGGCTATTTAAAAGAGGGGGAAAAAAGATAACTTCAAAAGAAGAGAATTCATTTGGTGTTTATTTGCTTCAGGGTTCTAATTACTCTGGAAACCAGCAACCCTCCTGATAGGATTACTGACACAAACGCAACTGCAGCTGCAAGGAACGCTGAGCACATCAGTTTTTTAGCACCATTAAAACAGTCCTCTATAAATACCAGATGCATCTATCTATCTATTACTCTCCTTTCTCAGCACTTATTAGCTGAGCAGTCGCAGAGCATATCACAAAAATGAAATGTGTAGCTGTGGCAGAACTGGTGCAGTAGAGCAAGTAATTTCTATCAGGCTGTATAAGAGTTTAAGTTTTATTATTAAGTATGTGTCACAGATACACTAGCACCAGTTCATCTTTTTTTTCCCTTATAGTTCAGATTTATACACTTATTAATAAACTGCAGGCGGTCATTTCAACACCCTCATTTAGCAGAATAAGCCGGTCAAATCTGGTCAGAGTCGCGTGGACTCCATGTGGCAAAGCAGAGCACCCTGGCAACTTTAATTGTTGCCGTCTAGAGAAGATTTATGATGCTATCCATCCCGGTCCTAGCTAATAAATCACGTCTTCCTCCAGTCTTCAGTGGATAGATCGGACAAAAAAGGCTGGTAGGTCTTATTAGTGCCCCTGAGAGAGGCACAGAGGTAGGAACAGAGCCACGAGGCTTGGCATTGCTTTTGCTTTTGCTCGCATGGATTCTCAGAGAATTGCTTTACCTGATGGGGTTTTGAAGACCATTAAGAGGAGGATTTTTCTTCAGGACTAGAGGCTGGAGGGACTTGGGAGCTGGCGATCAGTTCTGGTCCCAGTACAGATTTCCCACACAACCTAAAGCATGGGGTTCGTTGCCTCTACACCTCATCCTCCAAGGAGCAACCCTCAGATGATGCTTCCTACCATTTATCTTGGTTGGTAGGTTAAGCTCTTTAGGACAGCCGCTGCCTTCTACTATGCATACGCAGCCATTCTCACCGGGGGCTGGCAGGTACAACAACAGTACAAAAGAACAGCTAAAAGAGCTGGAAAACATCTTCAAATGTCAAGTTTTTGTATTCTGTCCCTCCCATTCACTTTTCTAGAAAGCTAGTAAGAAAAATCAATGCCGCAGAGCAGTTAGGCATTTCTTAGGTCCAATCTGGACAGCATCAGGGAGAGAAAAGTAGAATTTTTCTGTAAAATAACACATTTATCAAAAAACTCAGAAGACAGGGAAATGCCAAATTGGCAGTTTCATTATGAGATCATCCTCTAATGGTGGAGAAATTAAAATTCTTACATTCTACTCTAAATAACTGTATTATTTTAAAACCTGCAAGAGAGGGAGAGAGCCAACACTTAAAATTACACTGCATGTGTCCTGAAGCCTGGCAAGACAAACCAGACGGGGCACAAGCAGCACACTGGTGAAGAAAAGGTGGGTTCTAATGATTTTTCCTGTCATTGTAGGGCAGCTCGGTAATGTATACAAACATACTGCTTGTATAATTCATGTGAAAACATATTTACCTATTAGTAAGGAAAAAATTCCCCTACTCCTCATGCCAAGTGCATTCCCAACACAAAACAAAAAGAAGGTCTCTGTGCTAGAACGTAATGTATGGTACAGTGATCCAAGCTTAAATGAGCTGGCTAAAGAAAAGGAGCTATGGTAGCAGAGCACAAAGCTTTTCCTCCTACAGGTAAGACTCCTCCGAGCTCCCTGGCTGGATTATGTTCTCCACATCACACTGCAGAAGGCGGTACGGACAGACCCGAAGACAAGGCAAACACAGCAGAAGCAGAGACACAAGGAAATGTTGAGACCTTGGCCGGCAAGGCAGCGAGCAGCCAGTGCACTTCAGTAGCTCAAGTGCTGGCAAGCCTTCAGCCAGCAAGATACAGTCATCAGGTGGGATCTGAAGGAGACTGTGGGGTGGCTTTGCAGTAGCCCTCAGGGAGCTCTTCCCAAGGAATAACATAGGTGATGCCATTATTTAGACATGGGTGATGGGAGGGGGAATTGCAGCAATGGGGAATGACCTTGCCAGTCCATAAAGGCTGCCAGGGCGGGAGGGAGCCTCAGAAGGGCTGGAACAAAAGAGCTTAGGTTTCATATGTACTCAAGAGTCAAGCCTGAAAATATCGGGGGGGGGGGGGGGGGGGGGGGGCGCAGTTTCCCAGAGACTGCAGAAGTTCACTTTGCTTGTGCTTACAGGCATCCCAGAGGCAGGTTCATAAAGACAGAAATACTGGCCTGGAAATATTTGAAGTCTTCACTTATTTGAGTTGCATGTGTAACAGGAGGAAAAGACTGTATCGTATCTTTGTTAATGGCCTCATTAATGAAAACAGAACGAGACTCAGTGCTGCAAACCCTAATTGCTGGCTAATGCTTAGAACAGCAAATAGTACCTATTTCTTGAGCAGTCAGTCACATTAAGCACCACGCTTACTCCTTCCTCACATTTTTGAGATGATGTTCAGCTTTCGAAGGGGAAGAGAGGGAATGAGAATGCTGCCTGCAGTCTCATAATAGCTTCAGTTGCAAAAAAGACACAGCTTCATGATTTCCAAAGTTGCTATTTTTGTACATGCTTGGAGAAAGTGCAGTTTAACAAAACTTCACAATCAGCGATCCTCACAAAATGTTCAGCATGTATTTGCCAGTTCTTTGCTAAGCTAATTCATTTTTTAAAAAGCAGCTTAGCAGAGATAACCACTCAGATTTAGATTTGCATTCTTCTGTATGATATTCTTCAGTAGAAATGAAATACTTTGGAGATAAAAACAATCATATTGTTTCATTAGCCTGAAATATCTCAGATGGGGACAGCAATAAAAATAGATAGCTTTTAGATATAAGCATAGCAGAAGAACTATGTTTCATAGCGAGAGTTCAGGAAGACTTTGGTAAATAACCTTCTCTTCTAACAGGAGAGGCGCGAGTGAGGTCAGGTCAGCACGTGGACCGACTCGTTCAGCTGATGAAGGTCTCGCTGCTCTTTGAGCTCTGTGTGTTGTGCATCCTAATACAATGAGTTTCAGTGCTTCCCAGTGGTTGCTTTATCTCATAGGGAAAAGCAGACACAGAGGCAAACGTTCCATAAACTCTAAAGACGGAGCCAACCTTATGATCTGCACACATTATTTTTCCCGAAGGCAAGTCAAGCAGGATGCCATTCACGTGTAGATGTCTCAGAGTGTTCTTCCTCCTTCAAGCTTCTGACGAGTCATCACTCCTGATAGGAAACATGTATGACTGTCCCTTTCTCCAAGTCATCATAAGATTTAAGGAATGTTGTGCAAACCAGTGAGAGCCCCAACCCAGATTTTAATCAATGCTTGATTGACATCCTAATGCATTCATTTCTTTGTAGAAAAGCTAAAAATTACTTTCATTAGAAGAACAGGCATTTTAGAACCAAAGCACTATCATATAAAGCAAGCAAGCAAGAAAACTCCAGACAAAATAGCTCTTCATTCCTTTTCACCCTGGAAAGTTACTAAGACTTCACTAGAATATAACACCACGACCTGGTAAAGCTTTTCAGCATGACCAACAGAGTACCCTGTGGCAGCCTATAAAGTCAACTCGTTGGTATTAATATACAGGAGACAACTTAGAACTGAAAAAAGAACTAAAAAAAATGAGATACTGAACTTCAACAGTCTTTCAGAGTCGAAAATTATTGGTGTCTATTGCTAAGATTTAATTTTTAAACTTCTGAGGTACATCAGAAGTTATTTTGGGAAGAACTTAACTCAAGCTATGAGGCACAAGCTGACATTTTGAGGTATCATCAGAAAGATTACAATGAAATGTTAAAGAAAAGAGCTATTCCCCCTAGGCCGACCGAAACAGGAATGGCACATCCTCATCTCTCCAAGTCCACCACAAGCCCTAAATTGTACAACAGCACACTTCAATTATTCCCCTGCTTTCAGTGTGCTAAAAATAAGACTGACATCATAAACCAATTTTAACTAATATTATAAAGCTAAGTGCATGCCAGTGTCAGTAAATGAAACGTAAAATTAATTGTGCTGCAAAGGAGGAAAGCCTTGTGAAAGAATTCACTGTAGTAGTAAACGGTGAGCATTTTATATGCACTCAAGCTTCACTGAAGCCATTACCACTTAGATGTCAGGAAGGCTAGTTCCACAAAGCCTTTTTCAATGTGATGTTCATAATTTATTATCAGACAGACACAAAAACCAGCTAGCCAAACCCCAAGACTCGCTGAAGTTAGCTTGTCATGGTTTCAAGGGGCAGCATTTGGCCTTGTACTGGCAGAAGGGAGGCTGTTTATAACTGAAGTTTTGACAGAACACAACATTGTCTACTCCAGAGAGAAAAAAGGTATCATTTTCTGAAATAAATACAAATGTCATGTTCTCAAAACGGGTGATCATTAACCCAGAGAGCTGAAACTTGAACATGAAAGTAAACAGGGGAACTTTTGAAAACTGGCACTCAACGTATCAGCTTTCTACACCTCCTCAAATCACTGCTGCTCACTTCCCTGGCCAAACAAGATTTGACTGCTGTTAGCAATAAAATCCCAGTGCAACTATGGACAGGCAAACTGACTTCTATATGCTACTTTCATGCCTTAATTACAACGCTGTCAGGTAGAGTAAGTCTCTTTTGGTGGTGATTGCATTAAGGAAGAGGAGGCAGGCAGGGGAGGTTGGCAGGACAGCAGGGCCAGGGAGGAAAAAGGCACCTGGTTAACTTGTAAAAACAAAAGAACACAAAGGTGTTGAAAAGCCTAGGAGAGAACACATCCTTTTAGACTTCTTCCTCTCTAAAAGTTGTTTTCTACTCTCAACAACTCCAGTTTTAAGTGGTTAATGAAGCAATAAGGGAGGACTGAATTTGATGGGCAACAGTTTTAGGACCAGAAGCTGAAAGTACAGAGCAAACTCCTTCCATGCTCCCCAAGGGGGTGCAAAACACGGGTCTGAGTGAGTCACCGGACAGGCAGGGGAGTTCTGGGACACAAATGGCCAATTTAACAAGCATGCTAATGCCCACTGAAGGGAATGACAATTAGAAGCGCAAGCTGTGTCTTAGGGATGAGATGAAGAGACAATCAGGAGATGCAGCTGTTTGGAAGGAAATGTGTTGAGCTGGGACCACTTTGTATCTCTTATCTGTGCTCTCTACCACAGAGATCCTGACTCTGCTACAAAAATATTGACCATGCTTTTGTGGAAGATGGTTTCCAAGCAATCTAAATATCACATTAATACATTTTTATATATAAAACACGGTCTTTGAATCCACTGTGTCTTGGTCCTATTCTGTGGAGGGGAATGCCGCCCAATACACAGGGGTGAACCCTAATGAGTATTAGTAAAATGCTGTGATTAGCTGCTGCTGGAGAAGGAAGAAGCATTAACAGCCTTGTTCCAAACACTGCTTGATCAAAGGAGGATACATTAAATACACACAACTATATAATTTTGGGGGCTTGGGGGTTGGACTAGATGACCTCTAGGGGTCCTTTCCAACCCAAAACATTCTATGATTCTATGATTATGAGTAAGTGTAAGGAAAATAATTTTCAGAACATCTGTGGTCACGCTAAGACCACCAGTTCCTCAAACACTTACTCACAAAGTGAGTAACTTTGCTTTTGTAAGACCGTACTTACTTTGTGGTGTTTATATGCCAAGGTTTTTGCACATGCATTCACGTTTGAAGAACTGGTTCCTAACACCGTACCGCAGAACTCCATCACCATACATAATTTAACATGGCCATGTGAAATTTAGTTTAATATGCAAAGCAAAGATCACATGAAGTGATAAACATTTAATGTTAGTGGAGTTGAAGGTGACACACTCCCATAAAACAAAAACATATAAAGCAGTATTTTTTCTTCCTGTCATCCTCTGCTAGACGACTTGATAACAAAATGACACACATGTACTTCCAGACTTAATCTGGATGCACAACAAAACCTAAAATTTAAACTAACAGGCCCCAAGGATTTGGATCCAAGAATAGACTATGCCAAAAGAAAACAGTGAAATCTGATGATTACACTTTTCAGAAGAATGATCCCTCAAATGTGTCATGCCAAGATTATAAATGTAACTGAATATCCACAGAACCTACAGGCAAAATTTAAAATAGAAACCTGCCTTTAAATACAAGAATTTCAACCTGAGCCAAAGCTGAATATATTTTTCTTTACATACAATTTTTGGTAGTTATTTTCAGTGTATTAGTCATTAACATGACACTGTCCAGTAGCTTCTTCTTGCTTACACCCAATTTAAAAGAAATAATAATAATAATAATAACAACAACAATAATAATAATAATGTCTTACACCTACTGGAAAACCAACTTTCTTTCCCTACCAATTTTGACCTTTTCTGTTTGGGAGACATTGATTTTTTTTACTGCCTGTGTTTCTAATGGAGCTTGAAATTAACACGGCTTTTTGTTTACCTCCTAATTTGCGCACCGCCATCATCAGTGCTGTCAGCACAGCTCTGGGAATAGGGCTTGTTTACTGCTTCTGCATAACCAGCAGAAGGAGCATAGGAGCAGAAAATAGGTTTGGTCTAGAGTTTTTCCTTTATTTACTTTTTTTTTTTTGGCCCAGGTCCTGTTATAGCTTATACATTAATGACTTGAGTGATAATGTGGCCGATTTTGTCAATATTTCTTAAATGGAACACAGAAGGACTTGAGCTAGCTCAGGGATATGTTGAATTCCTCTGGCACATAGATCATGAAAAGTTGGTATTATTGTTGTGTCAGTCCAAAGCATCGGTCACCCTTTTGCACAGTGGGAGTTTCAGCGCGACCTACCACCGCCTGTCTAACGTGGAACACCAGCTAGAGAAGGCCCACAGCAACTCATTCTCCGAGTAGCTGCTCTGGCACGATGTCCCAATCTCTGCATGAAGACAGCCTCCAATATCAGAGCCCCCGAGGTGGCACAGGAATAATGTCACCTCCTCAGAGATTAATCAGATACTCAGGATCAGTCCACAGGCTTGCAGATCTGCAGCCTTACCATCTCTGTAAGAACAAGCTTGTTTCTCTTGGCCATCACCAATGCGCACGGGCCAGGGGCTGGTGACATACAAATTAATTTGAGTAAGTTACCATCCCATTATCATGTCCTTCAGCAACTGCATGGTTGCTACACGATATGTCCAATTAGTATTCTAATAGGTCATTGTATAATTGACATTTCTGATATGCTATCAAACCATTAGTACTGCCAACTAAAAATAACTATCCATTTTTCAGATATGACTATAAATTCTATGCACTGATTTTGTTTCAGTGCAAAGGGATGAACTATATGATCTGTGAAGCCTCATATACCTGTTTTCCATTACTACTCAACCTAGGCCTTTTTTCCTAAGAAATTTTGTGGGCCAAGGTGAGAGAGAACAATTCTGTTATCAACCCCCCCATTCCATGCTATCATTCACTCCCGTATGAACGCTGGCGTTATCTGTACATGTAAGAAAACTACTTGTTCATAAAAATATTCTAAACAGTTGCTTTATTTTGTTTTTTAAACCAGATCCACCTCTTCAAATATTATACCCACAAAACCATACAAGTCTGATGATCTTCCTCAGCATAATCTCAATAACATGAGTTTCTTGTTGTTCCTGTCAGAAATGTACCCCTCTTCCCCAAATTCAGGATAACCTCCTACTATGCTCCCCAGTTTCCTCCTGCTTATAATATACCATTTGATGATTCTCAGAGTTTAATGCCACGTTGATTCAATGCCTTTGATGATGTGCAACATATCTAACCATCAGGTATTCCTCAATAAAAATCCTGTTCATTCCTTGTGAAGGATCAAGAGCTGTGTTTTAAATACAGTGATGAGGTATGTTGAAAATCATACCTTACCTGCTCTGTCAACTGTGCTTCTATGTCAAAATAATACATTTAGTTAACTCAAACATACAGCGTATTTCAGTTGCTTCTTTTTCTGTATTCTCTCTGCTCCCCAGATGACAATCTTGTTCATTTCTGCTTGTATCTTCATGCCTAAAGCCTTTTTCCCCTACAGAAGGTCATTAAGTTTCAGAGGGGTTTTTTTCTGCATGAAGCTACCAAAATCAGTTTGTCTCTGAGCACCGCCCTGTTAGCATCCCAGAGAATAAACAATTCCTCTTCCTCCGGAGACAGGAACTCAGAAAGGTCATCTCCTGACCCAACCAGACTGTGCGTATGCACTCTGTATCCCCTAGGTTGTCTATAGGCTCAGTAATAAATCTAGCAGGAGAAAGACAAAAGCAAATGTGATTTTTAATACACATCTTCTGGGGAAAAACAAAACAAAACACCGCAACAAAACAAAGCCTGAGATTTTATTTATTCTTCAGCTGAAAAAACCTGTAAGGTATGAGCCAAAAAGAACCCCCAAATAATGCGATTCCCAGCCTTCTAAATTGACCGTAAGAGGAAGCAGCATATCCAAGGAGGAGGAGAGGTTGCCTGGTCCTGGAGTTACTTGGCCTTTCAAGGAAAGCGGATGCCCCGGTGCCAGGTTTGTGATGCGCAGACTTGTCCATTAGTGGGCATGTTAGAAAAGCATATTCATTTCCTAAGCCATCCAATCTGATTTTAATCATCTGCTTACTTCTGGCCTCATGGAAGCAAATGACAACAGAGACCATTAAAAGTCTCCTGAGCAATCCAGACTCAGTGGATTTTCTCAAAAGTTTAAATTAAAAAAATTATTTCTCAAGTTTAAATAAAAGATACTTGGACTGTATCACAAGCACCGTAGGTCAATTTGGGACCTAACAGCATCTCAGAGGAGAAATCTGCCTGCAGAAGATGAGGAAAGGATTCTCTCCTCTTCCTCTGTAATCATACAGGGGGAACCATTAATAGTAAACATTCATCATCTCTTTGCAAATGAAATAAAAGGGCATCTCCTATTCTAACAACTCTGTGGTTAACACAGATGCCTGGAGTGATGGGATGTGGTGCTTTTCATTGTAATTGCTGCAGCATTGTACATCTGGTTAACCAGCTCATTCGGGCCACTGCCAAAGGCTGAATGTTGGTCTAAATGGACCATGGTCTGACTGGGAAAACCAATCTCACAGGTAGTTTATCCCTAAAGTTCAAAAGCAGATCTCTAAGCAGATCCCTGGTCTTATGCTCATAAGATTCAGATAAAATTAGGAGTATGCCGGATGGACTTCCACCAGTGTTTAGTAAAGGTTTACTAAACTAAGTTGGTTTGCAACAGCATGTGAGTGTTTACAAGGGCACAAAATCAAAGGCTCTTAAAGGCATAATCTTAAAATAATTAAGATTATTTAAGTTTGTATTCTTATCCACTGCTTTTACAATAATTGTCTTATAAATAGATTCACGATTTTGTCTGTTTTCATTTCATTTTTTGTCGAAGACTGATGTACCAGAATGCTAATGTTATATAATTATATATTCTGTAAATTAAAGCAGCATGGCATACTGGTTGGGAATAGCACATTTCACACTTCATTACTTCTGCTGCAACAACCAATGTTAAGCTCTGAATTTTCTGTTTCCAGTAGTCAAGGTTTCTTTGGCTGTCACTTTTTAAAAAAGCATTTCTGTTCCATAGTTCTTTGCTGCTTATCCACAAGCTATATTCTCCTCAGTGACAGCCGTGTGGATGGTGATGGTGGAAATCTGGTGGTTTCCTCTAGTAATGAACAGACATAATAATGGAAGTGAACAGTAGGTTTGGGACGTGTATATGGGTATCACAGTGAGCACTGGAGAGAGGACAGGACTGTTACCAGTGGCCCAAAATTCAGACTGCTATGGAAATGTTGCTGCAAATGGACCCAAAAGGCTGACTCCTCTATTTTAAACCACAGCACGTGTCCCCAGTTCATCAGATTAGTACAAATACCATGTTCCAAGATCGCTATCAGGTTGTGAAATTGTTAGGTGAATTTTATATACAGAAGATCATTCAAACTGATCTGCAGAAACATATACAAAGATACGCTTGGTGAAATAAGAAAGCCCTGAAATACTATTAACAACTATCTCCTACTTTGACATGTCTGAAAATGTAATTTGTACTGGCCCTTCAAACACACAATAACTACCGAGGAATGTGCATTTTTGCTAATACAGCTATAAAAAGATTAAACCAAAATGCCACCAAAATCCACGTCTTGCTTTACCTCCTAACACATTTCCATGCTGATTTGGAGACAGACTTGATACCAGTAGTGAGAACAGGAGAGAACAACTTTGATTTATTTTGATTTGTACTGCAGAAGGAAGTCACGGCACATTATAGACTTTTCATTTGTCTCACAAAATCCAGATTTGCTGAGTGCAAATCAGTAATGTTCAGAGCAGCTGAGGTATTCAGTTGTAAACGTAAAAGAGAGTTTAGAGAGTTGTGGATCACCTTTAAAAGATAAAAATTGTTGGATTTACTCATATGGGTTTAAGAATTTATGAATGATCGAACTAGCCATCTGTAAGTCACCAGCTCTAACCATATCACAAATGGGAGCATCGATAGGTTGCAACACTTACTCAAGAGCTTAAAGCTGCAGATGTGGACTTTGCAGGCAGCGGCAGGAGTGCCCTACTCTCCCAGTGACCACAACGCGCAGCCTCTGAGCTTCCTACTAGATGTCACAGCAGAAGCAACTCGCAGATGTGAATCTTCCCCCCATCCAGATCACAGACAGTTCAACTCACAGCCTTCGGTTTCCATGTGGCTTCTAACTAGCAAGCAGATTGTAGCTAACAAAAGCTGCTGCTTTCAAAGTCACGTGCAACGTGCACGGACGGCATCGGCAGGCAGACCACGAGGCCCTTCTCTGTGAAGCTCTCTGTGAAGCACTCTTTTTTTACTTTACCTTTTAACTCATTCTGAAGTAGGCCCCCTTACTGAAGCTGCAGGTTACACTATGCTAACAACAAACAGATTCTCCAGGGATACAGGTGTACACAGTTTCACAAGGCTTCTAATATTTTAAAAGATAAGAATGCTTTTCAGTATCATAAACAAAAAGCTGCCATCAATGCAATGCCTCAGCAGCTTCTATTTAAATAACTTCTATCATCTCCTTGTGCTTACAGGCACTATGAAACACCAAGACTCACAATCCCATTAAATTTGACATACGGACCATGAAGGCAAATAAGGGTTAAGTTTCTCGTCTGGAATCACCCAGGAAGCCCAGAGCAGAAACAGAGCCAAGATGTCCCGAATGGCAGTCCTACGCTGTAACCCCAAGCACAGCCTTCCATAAAGGTACTTTATTTCAACATGCACATTTTTGTTTCCAACTTGGCAGTTTGGCTTCTTTTTAAGACCTTCAATTACAGCTCAAATTATGTTCAATTTATTTTTCCATGGATGTTTTTTTCCTGTCTAGGGCTCCACTGTTTTTTCCTCTCTCCAGAAACACCAAATGCTTTAAAATCTCTTTTTGTTGTTATCAAGCAGGAAAGAGGGAGAATGTCTTGAGAATGTCTCTCTCTTTCTCCATGGAGGAAACAACTCAGATGCTGTGCTCTCTTCAGGGAGAAGGATCCTACCACACAGCAGGTGCGAGCAAAGGCTGCTTTGCGTGGGGAGAGGAAAAGAGCAGCATTAAAGGACCTTGCTGGAAAAGCAGCACCAACGGCAAAGGCATTTGGTTTTTGAGCAAGAAAGAGAAGTTCATCCGCCTAAAGAAAATAAGGGGTACGGGGAAAGCAGTCAGGAAAATAACACCCTGCTTTGCATTGGCAGGAGGAGTAAGGGCTACTGCCAACTTTCCCAATATTAACCTAGTGTTTCCCTTAAAGCAATAGCTCCACAAACCAGGGAATGGCATGAAAACGACTACTTTGGTTTTTTGAAAACATTTAATGGTTCAGCCTGAAACCGAGAATAGCCTAAAGACTCAAATTCCCAAAACATCCAGAGGAAAATGTGGGCTCCTTTTAAACCTCATTATTTCTGAAGGGGGTCAACACTGAATTTTCTAATACTTTAGGTTGACATTACTGGGTAACTTTCACAACCTGAAAGACTTCCTAAGCCCTTCATTGCAACCTCAAAAGATAATTTTAAAAAATCCCCAGCATAATAAAAAACAATTACTTAAATATAATTTCGCCTTTTGAAACACTTGCTTTGTGTATAGGTGAATACACAATTAAGAAATAATCCTGTTTGTGTTAAGAGCGGTAAATCTTAGACAACTCAGAGTCACTACAGAATTATTTGCAGGAAACACAGCCCATTGCACGTGGCAATAATTACACCAGAGGTGGTACAGGTAGTTCCACCCATCGATTTGATGCTGGCCTCGCTACGATGAAACAGTCACGCTCAGTGTGTATCACGCAGGGAAAGAAAGGTCAGAGCAGCTTCCTCCATCCCCACGAAGACTGGTCTACTAATGTAAAGAAAAGAAAAATGTTTTCCTTTGGAGTTTTATGGAATTTTATTTTTTGTCCTCTCACAGATCAAAGAGTATTTTTTCCTGCATGAACTAAGCCATGTTTGCAGAAATGTCAGCTCACTTTTAAGGACAGCCTTGTACTACAGGCAGCCAGTTTTATCTGCAGAGCTCAATTTAAAAAAGGAGATGTCAAATGAGCTGGTCCCAATGCTGCTTCCAAGATCAAATTTAAGAAGGGACAGGTGTTCGTAGGCATTATTTATACTCAAATGCAGATCCAGATGCATCCCTAGATCCTCCAAACTTCTTCTGTCACCCTCCCCTAGTGTCTTTTGTCTTTTATGTGGGAATGAAAGAGCTATGGCATTCAGGTACAATTTTACTTGTTTGGTTCATCTGTTTAATTTTGATGGATGCATTTTTGACAAGTCCTCAGTGAGCAAACCTGCCTGTTTACACAGGGGGTTAGGGGTGCGGGAGGACAGGCAAGGCTGCTGTATGCCTGCGTTTATCAATAGGCAACAGGCAAATGCTGCTCCAAATTGCTGAGAAGGGTTGCCATACTGTATCATGAAACATCATAGCTGCATAAATGTGTGATATCACCGAGTGCAGCAGGAAATCCGTGGAGTACAGCACCAGAGGTGCAGGAGGAGAAATGAAAGCCACCGCTACAGCAGCAGGCCTCTTCAGAAGCACCCAAACCCGTGTTCCCAGGAGCTGTATGCCTTGGTGCTGACATCACGGGATGATAACCCATCAGATCACATACTGATGCACATAGAGCGCAGACTTCTATCTTCTTTGGGTTAATTACAGCAGAGCTGCACAGGAACATCTCAGGCCAGGGCACTGTCACATCTGCACAAACGTTTTACCGCAGGTAACAGTGTCACAGTATGGCAAGCAACCCCCTCTTCCTCCAAGGACTGGAAACAAGAAAAAGATAAATCTCTTTGTTTTGAGTTGCCTTTGACTGAGAAGTGAGGCCAGCCAGAGTTTGGAGGTGGAAACGTTGCCTGGAATAACCACCAGCAATATTCTAAGAATCCAATTCAGTTTTTCATAGGAAGACTACTCTAAAGCAATGGAAAGTTAAAAACCTGATAATTTTCTTTTTCTGGCATCATGTTCTAACTGCAAATAGCAATTGTGGCCCCAGTGCCACCTTTCTGACCCAGCAGCAAAGGGACAAGTCCGTGCACAGTGCTGGTGTTGCTGCTCTGCAGCGGCCAGGAGGGCAGGGGTTCGGTCGCCTTGTGTCAGTGGCAGGCCATGAAATCCCAGGAAAGCAGGTGACTTCATCAAATCCCACAGAGAACAGAAAAAGGATCCCAAGTCCACCACTGTCTTTACACTTTACCTTTTTAATCTCTTTGCAGCAGAATGAAACCTGTTCTGCTGCATCCATGAACCTCTGAAAATACTGAGGAACCAGGCTAGGTTTGTCTCCATTACCCAAATGCACTTTGTGTTGTCTACTCTTGAGAAACAAAAGGATTAATAAGTTTGGTCCATCAAATAATAAATAATTCGTGTGCACAAACAGATTTGATTCACAACAGCCCAATGGTGCACGTTACCAATGCAGCAAGCTGCCTGCTGTAAGTGCAATGTGTTCTCCAACTACAGGAAAGCAAAGGGATACAGCTGCTGAAGGGTGATGCGAAATTAAAGAGGGAATGAAACGTGTGATCTTATTTAATCACACCTGGTGCTTCAATTTTTCAATAACAGCACCCTGCTAGACTGTGTCAAATCGGTTCTACAAAGAAAAAAAATACGGATGGAAAATGAATTAACTCTTTCATCCCTGCTGTTAATATGTTACACCAGTCAGAAACATCTTTAGTGGTGGCTGTTAGGAATTCCTTTTTCTCAGATGAAAGGTGCTCGGCACCTGGCTAAACGGAGCTCAGCAGATGATAGTGCTTCTGTGCCAGCGGGTGAGCACGTGCCCTCCACGCTGCCAGATGCACAAGTCTTGAGAGTGTGTATAACCTATTATACACAAGAAATCTTCCTGGTCAGAATCAGCTGGAAGGATTGAAGTGCCACACTGGGACCAGTCGTTTCTATTTGTTTCCCTAGGTGGGTGGCACATATGTACAGAGAGGCAGGCAGAGGAAGCAGGACAGCCGGGGACAGCAGAATGCGAAAGGGCAGCAAGCAGCTCTTCCCGCGCCTTGGACACTCTGCTCAGCACAGATTTCCTGTAAGAAGAAAATTTATCCCAGAAATTACCTGGTTTCTGTTTTCTTTTGGGCTTTCCTTTTTTGAAGATTTTTTGTTTGTTTGTTTGAAGTCTTATTTTGCAGTTTGTGGTTATATGAAACGTCAAACATAACGTGATTCTACAGGCCTTGTGTTGTGTGATTCCTGGGCCCCACTGGCTGGTCAGATGCTGTCTCTCAGTGTGCCCCATACACTAATAAATCACTTGTGGTAATAGAGAGCAAGGTGCTCTATCTAATGTAAAAATGGTAATTGTGGTCAAATGTTCCATTCTTCAGGGAAAAGGAAAAAAAAAAATCCTTCTACATGATTTCTCTCAGCAGCAGAAAATAAAAAGCCAAGGTATAATTAGCTTAACGTAACCAATTAAATTCGTAGAGAAGAAAATCAAACATGAAAAATAACTAGCAGGCTCCCGTTCTGGTCTCCTCATTGAATTAATGTCACCAGTACAGCACTGGATAAAGTAAGATATACAAGGCTACTGTCTGGATGAGCTGTGTGTTTGGAGAGTAGTTCATTTCTGGAGGGGAGAAGTTTCTTTATGGAACTGTTACCTATTTAAGAAATTGGTATTTATTAGGACAATACTGTCTCAGGAGAGGTCTAGTTTTTACAGTATGTATTCAGCCAATTTACTGAAAAACTAAGGCATTAAAGCAAATACCTCAGAACAGTTTTAAGAACATCTTAGTCTCTTCATCATTACTTGTATAACTCATACTCAAAGAGATTATCACACCAAGGAACATTTTTTTTTAATAAATAAAAAGGCATTGTAAAAGATCTCCATTAATAGAAGATGCTAACACTGCAACAGAAGGGATTAATTTAAACCAGGGTTATTTGAAATGCTGAATATAACCACAGTTCAAATTAACAAAAAGGAACCCTTGGTTTAAATCAGTTTTATTCTTGTTTTGCATTTTTAATTTGTGTTTTCTTTTGTTGGGCAGAACCATAAATAGAACTGAAGTGGAATCCAAAACAGGTCATGTAGTCTACCCCTCCACTTGAGGCAGACAAATATTCTCACAGACAGATGCCCTCTTACCTGTTCCTCACACCTACAACCCTCCTCTACTCTCATTCCCCCAAATACTCCACTCTAATATGCTTATGCCAAGTTTCTAATACCCAAACTAAACCTCCTGAGGTGAAAACTGAACTAATTACTTTCTCTCTTATCTTTGGGTAGGTAGAGAGGGCATGGGTAAACACCACTATGATTTTATATTACAAATCCTTTAATATATTTGAAAGACCGTGTCTCTTTCCAACTTTGTCCTTGCATCCTGGACCTAACTCTTTCAGTATTTCCTCACTGGTCTTTTCTAAAGCTCTGCTCACTCCTACAGCTCTCGTCCTGGCTTTCTCCAGTTTGCCTATTCTGTTTCATGGTGTGAAGCCAGCTCTGGACACTATCCCAGCAGAGCGACAGACAGCCAACAGAAAAGAGTGAAGGATATCCTATGGCTTACATGCAAGCCTCCCACTTATACCGAAGCCTGGTCTCTTCCCCATTTTCTCCCCCAGCCGTATCATAGTGCTGACTCATTCAGCGTGTGATATCCCAACTCCACATGCTCTCTCACAGCGCTGGTACTTACTCAGATATCCCTTGTCCGCACACATACACTTGTTTTCCCTTCCTCACTGCATTCTCTCTTACTTACATTTGCTGATTTCCCATCTTACTCATTGTAACCATTTCTGCATTTTACCAAGATGGCTTTGGACTCCAAACCTGCCCTCCACAATGTCCAAAGCCTGCTGGAGCTTACGGTCCCTCACACACTGCACCCTCCAGCCCATCGTCCCAGGCACTAAGGAACACCATGAGCAGCACGCGGCCCGGGGCAGAACCCATCAGCGCTGCACTTCAGACTACCGCCCCATCTGCCAAGCCAACGACAGCTATTCCCTGAACACAGTACTTCAACCAGTCCTTCACCTGCCTCACCATTAATTCACCTGGATTTTTTTCCCCTGTTTATTTGTAAGGAGGCTCTGCGGCTTTCCGCAACACTACCAAAAGCCTTTCTAAAGGCATACCTACTACTTCTATCTGCTACACCTCTTACTCCATTCGGAAAGGAAGAGAGGTTTGACTAATTTTTTTTTCTTAACAAATCCACATTGGCTGTTTTGCTCTCTGCTTATTATCCTCTAGGCATTTACAAATTGATTAATAATTTTCTGGAGCATTTCACCATGCATCAAAGTTAAGCTGACAGGCTTCCACATTTTAGTGTTTAAGTTTGCCCTTCCTCATCCTTCACAAGTTCTTAAAGATAAAAGCTAAAGTTAGGGATGGTCTCGTCTGACTCCCAGGTACATGGGGGTCAACTGGAAGAGACCCTGATGTTCTGACTGTGTCCAGCTTTCCTCCAGATAGACTTCCCCTCTGTTCCCCATCCCAGCGTGTGTTCTTTTCCCTCTACTTAAGTAAACTGTTCCCTGTCACGATTAACCTGCTTGGGAAAACTGAATCCAGGAAAGGCTGGTGTTCACCCTCCTCTTTGTGACCACCTTTCCCCTCCTTGTCCACACAGTAACAGAACTCTAATGTCCTCCATCTTTCCCTTATTTCTCTAGTCTTGAAACAACCTGAATTTTAATACCCCTTGTAGTTGCAACTCATTAAACTAGGTGTTTGTGCTACTGTTTATTTTTTTCCCTTAGCAATGCATTCTCCTGTTCCCAATAGTTGTAATATTCCTGATTTTCAAGTAATTACAGAGGGCCTGAAGTATTTGTGATACTTTGTGTCTTCCTCCTTCAATGGGAGAGTCTGCTTCCATGTCTGTAGTATCTTCTCTTCCAAAAAAACATTAGTTCCCTTGAACTTTATTTTCCCTCCCTTCCCAGCCCTTACCTATCTATTCCAAAGTTCAAAGAAACCAGCTCTTTTAAAGTCCTTTGACACTATTCTGCTGCTTTTACTCATTCCTTCCTGTCTTTCAGATCAGAAACTCTTGTGTGATCATTTTCACTCACATTGCCTTCTGTCTTCAAACTCTCAACCACTTCCTTCTGATGACTCAGAGTAAAGCATAAATTCCTTCACTAATTTCCTTTGTCCTCAGAAACAAAAGTAACCCTCTGTAGTTTTTAACTCTTACTAGACAGCCTAGACAAGATTCACTTGACCAAGGGTAGGCATCTATTCAGCTTGTTGCTCCAGAGAAGACATCAGGATCTCCCAGAGTGAGATTCAACTTACGCCATAGCAGATGCCTAAAGCAAATCACATAAAACATCTCTAATGTTCCTATTTTCCCTAGAGTGCCCCACAAAGGGAAGCTCTGGCAGTTAGCTCACACAGTGGCATCTATCAATCACAGAACTCTACAGGATGGAAGGCATCTCTGGAGGTCTCTGGTCCACCTCCTGCTCAGAGCAAGGATTAGTGTTAGAGAAGGTTGTCCTGGGCCATGTCCAGTCGAGTTGGGAATATCTACAAGGATGGAGATCCACGCCTTCTCTGAGCCCATTCCACTGTTTGACCACCCTCCCCCCCACCTTTATAATTAGTTAGCATTTTCTGTGTTACAGCTTGCGTCCATTGCCTCTCTTTCTGGCCTTGTGCACATCTGAGAAGAATCTATTTTCTGTCTTCTCTGCGCCCTCCCAACAGGCAGTTGCAGAGAGCAGTAAGATCCCCCAAACATTGTCATCAGGCTGAACAAACCCAGCCCTCACTCTCTTTTCCTACATGACGTGCTCCAGCCCCTGACCGTCTTGGTGATCTATCCATTGATTTGCTCCAGTCTGTCAATGTCTTTCTTGTACTGAGAACAAAACTGCACAGACTGTTCAAGATGTCATCTCATCAGTGCCAAATGCAAGGGAACGATCAGTTCCATTGACCTGCTGGCTACGCTGCTGCTTGTACAGCCCAGTATGTTGTTGTCCTCCTTCGCAGCAAGGGCACGCTGCTTGTTCATATTCAAATTGTTGTTTACCAAGACCCTGAGGTATTTTTCAGCAAAGTGCCCCTGGCCTGTACTGGTTCAGGGGGTTACTCCATCCCAGATGCAGGACTCTCTAATTGTGTTTGTTGAACTTCCTAAGGTCTCCGTCAGCCCACTTCTCCAGTCTGCCCAGATCCCTATGAGTGAGTGCTGCCCTCCAGCACATCAGACACCTTCCCCAATTTGGCAGCATCCCACAAACTTCCTGAGGGTGCACCCTGTCTCATCATCATGGTCACTAACAAAGGTATTTGACAGTATTGGTCCCTGTATCATCCCATCAGGGATGCCACTACATTCCCCATTCCCTTCTTGTCTACTTATCCAGTCCATAAGTTAGCAATCTGGCTACAAGGACACTGTGGGAGACCATGTCAAAGGCCTTTGTAAAGTCAAGGTATAAAACATGCATTGCTCCTCCCTTGTCCACACAGCTCATTATCTCAACTTGGAAGGCAATCAGTCAGGATGGTTTACCCTTAGTAAATCCAGGTTGGCTCCTTCCAGCTACCTCCTTGTCCTTCTTGTGGACCAGAAAAGATTACTTGCTCTTCTGTGTCCTCCATACAACTGCTTTCTGTTAATATTTCTTGATACTATTTGCCTAAGCTTGTGGGCAGTACACTCTAAATGTAACACTGAACTTATCAGCATGTTGACCTAAATCTAAATATCGCATGTATCCATCATAGAGTCATAGAATGGGTTGGGTTCGAAGGGACCTTTAAAGGTCGTCTAGTCCAACCCCCCTGCCATAGGCAGGGACACCTTCCACTAGACCAGGCTGCTCAAAGCCCCATCCAACCTGGCCTTGAAGACTTCCAGGGATGGGGCATCCACAGCTTCTCTGGGCAACCTGTTCCAGTGCTTCACCACCCTCATAGTGGAGAATTTCTTCCTTATATCTAATCTAAGTCTACCCTCTTTCAGTTTAAAGCCATTACCCCTTGTCCTATCACTACATACATGCCCTTGTAAAAAGTCCCTTTCCAACTTTCTTGTAGGTCCAGTACCCTCCAGGTACTGGAAGGCTGCTACAAGGTCACCCTGGAGCCTTCTCTTCCCCAGGCTCAACAGCCCCAACTCTCTCAGCTTGTCCTCATAGGAGAGGTGCTCCAGCCCTTGGATCATCTTTGTGGCCTCCTCTGGACCCACTCCAACAGGTCCATGTCCTGCTTGTGTTGAGAGCTCCAGAGCTGGATGCAGGGCTCCAGGTGAGGTCTCACCAGAGTGAAGCAGAGGGGCAGAATCACCTCCCTCTATCTGCTCATTGGGCTTCTTCTGATCCAGGTTGGCTTTCTGGGCAGCAAGCAGACATTGCCGGCTCAAGTCCAGCTTTTCATCAACCAACACTCCCAAGTCCTTCTCCTCAGGGCTGCTCTCAATCCATTCTCTGCTCAGCCTGTATTTGTGCTTGGGATTGCCCCAACCCATGTGCAGGACCTTGCACTTGGCCTTGCTGAACCTCATGACGTTCACACAGGCCCACCTCTCAAGCCTGTCCAGGTCCCTCTGGATGGCATCCCTTTCCTCCAGCGTGTCAACCGCATCACACAGCTTGGTGTCATCAGCAAACTTGCTGAAGGTGCATTCAACCCCACTGTCCCTGTCACCAATAAAGATGTTAAACAGCGCTGGTCCCAATACCAACCCCTGGGGAATGCCACTCATCACTAGTCCTCACTTGGACATCAAGCCAAAACTCTTTGAGTGCGACCATTCAGCCAATTCCTTATCCACCGAATGGTCCATCTGCCAAATCCACATCTCTGCTATGTCATGCGGGACAGTGTCAAATGCTTTGCACAAGTCCAGGTAGATGATGTCAGTTGCTCTCCCCTTATCCACCAACACTGTAACCCCATTGTAGAAGGCCACCATATTTGTCAGGCATGGTTTACGCTTAGTGAAGCCATGCTGGCTGTCACCAATCACCTCCTTGTTTTCCACATGCCTTAGCATAGTTTCCAGGAGGATCTGCTCCATGATCTCACCAGGCACAGAGGTCAGACTGACTGGCCTGTAGTTCCCCAGATCTTCCTTTTTTCCCTTTTTGAAAATGGGTGTTATGTTTCCCCTTTTCCAGTCAGCGGAAACTTCACCAGACTGCCATGACTTCTCAAATATGATGGACAGTGGTTTAGCAACTTCATCTGCCAGGTCCCCAGGACCTGTAGATGCATCTCATTAGGTCCCATGGACTTGTGTACCTTCGGGTTCCTTAGGTGGTCTCGAATCTGATCTTCTCCTACAGTGGGCGGTACTTTATTCTCCTAGTCCCTGCCTTTGCCTTCTGTGACTTGAGCCATGTGGCTCAAGCACTTGCCGGTGAAGACAGAGGCAAAAAAGTCATTGAGTATCTCAGCCTTCTCCATATCCTGGGTAACCAGGTGTCCTGTTTCCTTCTGGAGAGGGCCCACATTTTCCATAGTCTTCCTTTAATCAACAACATACCTTTTCTTGTTGCCCTTGACATCCTGGCCAGATTTAATTCTATCAGATCTTTAGCTTTCCTAACCTGATCTCTGGCTGCTTGGACAGTTTCTCTGTGTTCTTCCCAGGCTACCTGTCCTTGATTCCACCCTCTGTAGACTTCCTTTTTGTGTTTGAATTTGTCCAGGAGCTCCTTGTTGATCCATGCAGGCCTCCTGGCATTTTTTGCCCGACTTCTTTGTTGGGATGCATCACTCCTGAGCTTAGAGGAGGTGATCCTTGAATATTAACCAGCTTTCTTGGATCCCTTTTCCCTCCAGGGCTTTATCTCATGGTACTTTACCAAGCAGATCCCCAAAGAGGCCAAAGTCTGCTCTCCTGAAGTCCAGGATGGTGAGCTTGCTGCATGCCCTCCTTGGTGCCCTAAGGAGATTGAACTCCATCTTGTCATGGTCACTGCAGCCAAAGCTGCCCTTGAGCTTCACATTCCCCACCAGCCCTTCCTTGTTGGTGAGAACAAGGTCTAGCATAGCACCTCTCCTTGTTGACTCCTCTATGACTTGGAGAAAGAAGTTATCATCAATGCATTCCAGGAACATCATGGATGGGTTTTGTGTTGTCCCTCCACCAGATACCGGGATTGTTGAAGTCCCCCATGAGGACCAGGGCTTGTGAACGTGAGGCTGCTCCTGTCTGTCTATAGAGGGCCTCATCTGCTCGGTCTTCCTGGTCAGGAGGCCTGTAGCAGACCCCCACTATAATGTCACCTATTCCTGCCCTCCCTTTAATCTTGACCCATAAGCTCTCAATCAGTTCCTCATCCATCCCCAGGTGGAGCTCCATGCACTCCATAAATATGGCATTTCTTTATTTCAGTTAGCACAACTACACAAATTTATTTCCATGATTAGCATTATTATACACAACTCTTGATTGATTTTAGAATATAATTGACTAGAATAGACTATTCCAGTTGGAAGGGACCTGCAATGATCATCTACTCCAACTGCCTGACTGATTCAGGGCTTACCAAGTTAAAGCATATTATTAAGGGCATTGTCCAAATGCCTCTTAAACACTGACAGGCTTGGGGCATCGGCCACCTCCCTAGGAAGCCTGTTCCAGTGTTTGGCCACTCACTCAGTAAATACATGGTTCCTAATGTCAAGCCTGAATCTCACCTGGTGCAGCTTTGAATCATTCCCATGCATCCTGGATACCAGGGACAAGAGATTAGCACCTCCCTCTCCATTTCCCTTCCTTGGGAAGCTGCAGAGAGCAATGAGGTTGCCCTTCAGCCTCCTTGTCTTCAAATTAGATGAGTCCTAATCCTTAGCTGCTTCTTATGGGACATGCCTTCCAGCCCTTTCATCAGCTTTGTTGCCCTCCTCTGGATGCATTCAGGGACCTTCATATCCTTCTTAAATTGTGGGGCTCAGAACTGCACACAGTATTCAAGATGAGGCCGCACCAATACTGACTACAGCAGGATAACCACCTCTTTTGACCGGCTGGTTATGCTGCGTGTGATGCACCCCAGGATGCAGGTTACCCTTTTGGCTGCCAGGGCGCACTACTGGCTCCTATTGAGCCTGCTGTTGACCAGCACCCCCAGATCCCTTTCTGAAGGGCTGCTCTCCAGCCACTCTTCTCCCAGTTTATACTTGTGCCCAGCATTTTTCTGTCCTAGGTGCAGAATCCAGCCTTTGGACATGTTAAATTTCATCCCATTAATCATAGCCCAATGCTCTAATCTCTCTAGATCCATCTGCAAGGCTTCTTGTCCGTCAAGAGAGTCAACAGCACCTCCCAGTTTGGTATCATCAGCAAACTTGCTGATGGTGCATTCAACTCCTGCATCCAGATCATCGATAAATGTATTGAAGAGAACTGGCCCTAGAATTGAACCCTGAAGAACACTGCTGGTGACCGGTCACCAGCCAGATGTAGCCCCATTCACTACAACCCTTTGAGCCCTGCCCTTCAGCCAGTCCTCACCCAGCACACTGTGAACCCACGCATCCCACAGTTGGACAACTTGTCCTGAAGGATGCTGTGAGTGATTTTCATTCCTTACATTCCCATTATATTTGGGCCATGAGTAATGATAGATTTTTCTGACTAGGGTTGCTAGGTTTTTTTTTCTCTGGGATTCATGTTAAGCTCTAGTTGTGAAATAGATCTTAGTATGTAAAAGTGAAATACAATAATGTTGAAGAACAGTATTTCCAAATAAGCTACATACTCAAGGCAAAAATAAGCTTATCATTATACTTTTTAAGTAATCAGTCTCATTAAGCAAGGAAACATTACCTTCACTTGATGAACTGAATGTCTGGGTTCTGGTTACCAAATTTCTCAAGATCCCAGAATTGGTAGATCTTATTCTCTACTGCACAGATTTTGTTTATAGATTAAAAGAGGAAAACAAGCTTTTCAGTTTTTTTTTTTCTCCCAAGTGGTTTCTTACTTTTGAATGAACTAGTCACTGAATTGAAATAGCTGAACAAACATGAAAAAGATATTATCTCTGCACCTGCAGAAGTCAAAAAAGAGCTCTTCAACAGCAGGTGTTTAACCAGCGACCGACTTTCACCAATTTTGTTGTCTGACTTCCTTTGCATTTCAGCAGCAAATACTCACTGCTATACGCTGAAAAATATGAACTCAAATAATTACAAGAACCTGTAAGATCTAACTTTATTATGCTGTCTGAAGTTCAAATAAATCCAATGTACTTTTCTTTTAAAAAGTAAATACATAGCACAGTTTTAATTTAAAATCACATTAAATATTTCACAGCCACTTTGGACTGCACAGTTTGCAACTGTTGGAAATACTACAGTATGTTAACACCATTTTTAGTTCTTTGATTTTTTTTAGAGGCAGAAAAAAAAAACCATGACAGAGACCTTGCTGAGAAAAAAGATGTAGAAGCACTTGCTGCCTCATCCCCCATAGAATCCAAGCGTGTGCTGCAGGGAAGAAACAGGAACGGGGTAGATGCGAATAAAATCAGCTTTTGATATTCAGAACTGTGTTGCAATAACTTTTGAGCAAACATATTGCTGGCTTCAAAAAGCTTTTATTTCATGGTTTTGCAATTGTAGCACAGGTTTTAAAATTTCCTGATATTCAAGCTGTAACATGTACAAAATCTAGCTTCACTGCTGCCAGTATGGTTCAACCTGGCCTCTTTGCATTGAGTTTGACATTTTTCCTATCTCAGACACAGCTCTGAACCAAAAAGCTGAAGATGCCAAACAATGCTTTTAAAGACCACAAGATCGGTCTGCACTTGTAACAGTTTATTTGTCTCTGTCTTCCCTTAATTTTCAATGAAAATACCTCACTTATACACAGGCTAAGTTGGACAATAAAGAGAATAGTTCTAAATTGGAACTAGAAATGCAAAAACCCATACAACTGGGCAAGGATTAATTTTATGTTTGGCAAATCTGTCAAGCACCTAGATTAGATGTGCTGATAAAACAAGACAGCTTAAGGCAGTAAACCTGTCAGATCCATCTGTTCTTCAGGACATCAAGAAAAAAAGGAATCGCTCCCTGCGGTATTCTGTACACTTGAGACCATTTTGGAGAGGTTTCCCTCTGCTGCTGACAGCAATTCAGCTCTACCAGCCTAAGCCAGTGGTTTTCCACCCTTGTTTCCTGTGTTCCACCTGGGCACGTTGTGAACCCTTGGTCTCCATGGTCTGAGAACTGGTGACTGGGACAGGGATGCAACTATATTGGAAAGGCTTTGACAAAGTCAGGGAACAAAGCACAGAAAGCAAGAGTGAAGCCCATACTGAGTCCACCTAACCCAGGATCCTGGTTCCAGCAGTGGCTCTCAGCAGCTGCGGGCTCCCTGCTCTTCACCTCAGACCAGGCTCACACCCATTATAGAATCATAGGATCATAGAATGTTTTGGGTTGGAAGGGACCCCTAGAGGTCATCTAGTCCAACCCCCCTGCAGTGACCAGGGACATCGCTAACTAGATCAGGTTGCTCAGAGCCCCGTCCAACCTGGCCTTGAATGTTTCCAGGGATGAGGCCTCCACTACCCCTCTGGGCAACCCATTCCAGTGTTTCACCACCCTCATTGTAAAGAATTTCTTCCTTATAATGTCCTCCACTAGTTTCTTAGCGCTACAATATCCCTTCTCACACTATTCCGCTGCTACATCAGAAACTCCCACCATGAACACCCCTATCAGGACAGCCTTCATAACCCTCAAAACACAAGTCAGTGGTCTAAGCGACCGCAGGGAACTCTGAGAGGACAACAGCCGCTCTGGTATTTGCCACTCATCTGTCCAGCTCCCCAAAGTGTGGCAGCAGCCAATGTTGAGCTACAATGCTAGCAGCTACCAAAGAGCCAACCGCTGTATGACTCCAAACATGGACCACACCAACTGGAGCAGAACAAGCACAGCAACAGTTGACAGGGCTGAGGTGTTCATGACAGAAATCATCTTCCAGCTGTGTTTTAACAAAAACCACATTTGAGCCACCTGCAGCCACATTCAAGGAGTTTGGCAGCCGTTCAGGGTACGTGCTACTTTCTCACAGGAAGGTAGAATTAGAGTAAATTTTTTTTTTACAGGATATGTACAACCCACTGATATTGGGCTGGCTATAGATTTTTAACTCAAGTAACACCCACTCATTTCTCACTTTTGACTGGCAGGAGAAAAGAGGGAAGGAGGTCTCTAGCGTAAATGAACACAGATAATAAGCACAAAGTTCGGCTGCTTTCTGGAGTGAGCAGCACTCAGTTTTGGCCACATCAACGTAGGAAACAAGTTCCCAAAAGCTCCTCTGTACCATATACTAGTCACTTATCCATATTATCCAACCCACCTGAAAACCAAACATCCAAGAAGACAGCGCTCACTGGAAAAGATCACGCTTTGCTCAGCCCTGTCAGATTAGCCCCAATTTTGAGAGGTCTTTAACCTTGTTTCAACTTCCCCCTAAATGTTTAAATCTAACATCGGGGTGCCTGTCCTGAATCCAGGCTGTAACAGTTCTATGGAGAATGACTTGCTCTAGCTCGATACCATGCTGATGCTGACTTCGCAGCAAAACGGCCAAGCACCTTGTCCTCTGATACACAGGCCTCCACGTGCAGGTCAGACAAGAGAGTAGGGCATGGATGTTATAAGAAGGAATGGAAAGGAACCCTTTCCAGAAACTGCAGCCTCTGCCACGCAGAGCCAAGGGGAGCTGGTCTGCAGATCACAGGTGTGCACATGTGGCTGTGGCACTTGGAAGGGCAGGTGAATGTGTATAAAGCAGCTTCGCCCTTCAGCTGATCATGCAGCACATACCTAAAAAACAGCCAGCAAGGTGGGTCACAGAATGGATAGGGGCTCTGGTGAAGCCCTGCAGAAAAAGGGGATGGAGATGAGGGGCAAATTGTAGAAGTCTCACAATGCATGAGATAGGACAAAGCTGGGTCAGACCCATACCGTCTCATTCTTGCTAAGCACCAGGGGTGAAGGATTAAGCATATAACCCACTATAGTTCAAGAAAGTCATGCATATTATCAGTTACTTAAAACGGCTGGCAAAAATTGTGAAGGAACAAAACAAGCAATCAGAGCTGAGGGTCTGATTACTGAAAACCAGAAATACCCTTTTGGAAAGCTGGCCTTATTTGCTGCAAATCAGTTTCGGCAGCCAATTTGAAGCTATCACACCAGCATGCTGTTATATCTAAGTTAATAAGCACTTACTATTGATGGTTTCTGCAGTGGCTGTTTAATTTTTAATCATATCCTTACTTTACTGTTTATGCTTTTATGCAATTAGAGTGTGTGCGTGTGTGTGCGTCTGTGTGACGGAGAGAACATGGAAAACTGTTTATTCAGAAGTACAATGCCTGGCTTTCTAAATGAGGAGATACGTGTGTCTCCTGCTTGAAATTTTTTCACATGGCCCTCTTATTTTTCAGGAGAATGCCATCTCAGGCTGCTGTGTTATGTCGCACCATTCTGCTGTTAGAAATGGGCACCACTGACCTCTCTCTGCAATGCTGTACTTGGAGTTTGGAATTGAATGTCATTAAAATATCCAGTGCTAAGAAATGGGCAGTTTTACTGGCTCTTTCCCGAACAGAAATCCCAGCATCCCTTTTCATCTGTAGATCAAACATTTAGGTAACACCCTGGGACACCCTCATCCCCATTTCAACCTTTCATTAGATTCCTATAGCCATAAAAACTAGATGCACTGAAGAGATGGAAGATGGATCATTTATTTTTAAGCACTGACAACTTTTCATGGTGATCAACAATAAAGTTCTCAATTACAGAGGAAGAGTAAATAAACCAAAGAAGGACAGCGCTTCAGAGAGCTGGGTGACGATGGAAGGATAGAGATTAGAACATCTCAGAGTCCAAGAGATGAGCTAATCACAAATAAAATAATATTACATTCCTATTACTACCTGACATGCTGGTGGGTGTAATGCCAGTGATTAAAAAAAAAAAAAAAATCACAAAAAGGAAAGCCAGAAATGCACTCAGTAGAGGCATAATGTGGTTGATATGGATCCTGGCAGAGCTCTCAGGAGGTGATGAGATGCCCAGCACAACTCCCTGTGCCTGTGCCCTCCACATCCAGGCTGCCTCCGGTCACAGGCTCAGCTGTACAGCAAATTAGGACAGGCAATAACAGGCCTGTACGCTCCTTGGACAGAGGCTGCTCTCACTCCCAGCAGGCAGAGGCTGAAGGGAAGAGGCAGCACCCTTTGTTTCCCCCAGGTAGCATCTACTTCAAGGAAAGATGACGGCAGGTACCTGAAGAGCTCCACAGCAAAGATTTAAATGGAGGTGCCTGACCAGGACTCACAGTCTCCTCCTGCCGTGTTCATGGCTCGGCACCTGGATACTCACATCCCGCTGCAGCTGTATTCCCTGCATCCTTGAGAGCTATGCTGAAAAACCCAGACTGGCATCTACTTTATTTTGCTCTCAGGAATAAAAAAAAAAAAAAAAAGATGCAATTCTATCCCTTGCAAATGTGACACCTCCAATTTCACTTCTTTTTCTCTACAGCCCAAGGAAGGCAAAGATAAGAAATCGATATGTTCATAGAAAAAATAAACATCTAAAAGTTCCCGTAAAAGGAAGAAACTAAAGGGCTATAGCTACTCTTAACAGCGGCAGAACAGGTTGGATTAATGTGCTGAGGTAGAAGACTAACAAATCGAGAGGATTAAACTGCTTTTAGAGCAAACGCTACAGGTCACAGCACCCTTCTTCAGAAGCCCATTGCACTCTGTAGCCAAAGCACCGGGCAGTTACATGCACCTTCACACAGGAACCGTTCCTAAAAACACCCACTCCAGGGAACGTTCCTGCAGAGTCCGCACAGCCCTGCTCTCCAGGAACTGGGCTCCGGAGTTTAAAACAAAAGCCGTCTGCATCAGCCAGCGAGCACAAAAAGGCACCTTCAGTTCTTGTTTTCTTCTTTGCCCCCGGGAGCAGGAACTTGCAGCAAGGAAGGAGGAGACAGGAAGGTCTCCAGTAGGCTCGGAGTCCTAAAGATAGCGATGAAACTAGCACGAAGGGAAGGAGGAAACCACCCTCCCACATAAGAGGAAACCCCAAAATAAAACTTTTTGGCAGATGGTAAAAGGCTTTAGCATTCAATAAAATGAATGAGCTGCATGAGGATGCAAGAGAGCTTTAAGGGAGACACAGAAACCAAACAAAGGGTATGTGAAGCAGCTTGGATTTTCAGTCGGTTTTCTGTGTTATTATTTCAAGTCATTTTTGATAGGTTTTACAGGCTTTTCTATTTAATTGAAACTTTGAAGTTCATGGTTTTCAAGAGACTTACACCTTCATTGCCTGTACTAATTAATTTTATGAAAGGGAAGAAGTTTTCAGTGAGTTTTCTGAATTATAAAGTATAAGTTTAGTTCCCAATAAGCATTTCATCTGGGGCTCTCAGCCTGGTCCTGGCCCCAGTTCCACAGAGGCAACAAACCCCACAATATTACTATTATTATTATTATTAAATATTTGTATCAGGCTCAACCACATCCAGATGAAAAGAAGAACTGAGAGTACTAGGATCTGTCTAACTGCAGTTATTAAAGCACTTGTGTCTGAGAAAAATTGCCAAAGCACAGGTAAGTTATAACCCTGTCCCAAGACTATATATAAAATGAGTCCTTGTCTGCTTCAGACTAAAGGACCATTTACACTGCAAGTAAGAAAACAACCCCAAACCTCTTAACCCAGAACTTGTAACTTACTAATTTTAGCCTTTTTGGTTGGTGCTTTAATTCTACTACCAGTGATCAGCAGTTAGCTCAGTTAAAAAAAATGTACATAGAAAGTAATAGAAAATGAAAGACATTATTAATTATAGCAAAAAAAAGCAATTTAAGGGCATAGCATAACCAAATTTTGATAACAGGTACAGATAAAGACAATAAAATCAATATACTAAGGCACTGGAAGATTGGTGGTGAATTAAAAGTGGGTAATGTCACTTGTTATATGCTTCATGGTGAGAAGCAAAACATGGGAAGAGCTACTGCCGACTTTTCCTCTATTTAATTTCAGCTATCCCAAATTAGATGGCGAGTCCTCCAGCTGACAGAGGCAGGAACCTCCAGAGGGCAATGTGTTGCACCTATCATGGGCATCTGGTTTAGAAGGGCACAGATTATCTCTGGAGGTGGCTGTTGTTCTTCGTGGATTATTTGAGGAATGCGAGCAATGAGTTCAACCAGACAACTAACTTTTAGCTGGCTAATGTAAGATGCGACAAAGACATTTCAAACTGCTCAAGCTAAAAGACAGTATACTTGTTTTTATCTTTGATTATGCCATTTTAGTAAAGAACATGAATAAAAAGAGTAAGATAAAAGCAAGTTTTGTGGGTTTCATTTTCAACAGTGATAATGAAATTAAGATTGCTAATAACATAGGCAGTGTACATCAAAAGAGATTTTGAGACCAAGTGAAAAATAGGCTTTATATAGTTAAGAAAAAAGTTCTAAAGAGTATAAAACATAAAAATTGTATTTTTGATACAATAAAATTGGCAAGGGATCATATTTTTAATTTCTGAAAGACCTATGTTGGTTAGAAAGAACACTTATGTTTCTGTATTTTGTGGGTTTAATTAACTTACTAAAAAGGTTTATGGATTTGATCCAAAGGTCAGCAAAGCCATTGGTACCCTTCATTGATTTGAATGGGCTTTATAGTTTCATACTGTAGAGGAAAAATGGGGTTGATCTGTTCTCATTTTAACTAGTTTCACATTTCGCTGAAATCAATGGAGCATTACCCCTTCATTTGCCCTCATAGAACCAAGAGCAAAGCTGAGGTCTCGGATTTTCCAGGGGAGATAACTGGGATAAAACCAACCCATAGCTGGTGGTAGACAAGAATTTATTCTTCTTAGTAGAGTAGCTCCTCTTGCTATTTGCTCACTGTCCTAGAATTGATAGAGAATGTGTGCATGAAGAGTATGGATCAAGTTTTAAGTCAGCTAAAGACTTGCCCAAAGACTCCAGCCAGATTAATTCTAAGCAGCAGAAACTTAAAGAAGACACTCGCCTTAGGTGCTCCTAATTCCCAGAGACATCCTTGATAAAAGGATTCCTCTCTTCCGTTCCCAGCATGTTTACATTCCTCACCTAAATGCCCTGGGTTCTGATCATCTGAATCAGGAGAAAACACTGAAGAAATCAGTAAAACATATATTCTTATATCAGATTTACCATGTGATCAGCTAAGCCATGTAGAAGTACAGTAGAATTCCCACAGTGACATTCCCATTAGTAGAGGGAACCAGAGATCTCAAGAATAGCAGTAACAGTATAATAAAGGAAAACATGAGTTGCTGACAAAGCAATGGTAACACATTTTAGTGCTTATCACAGCAGCTGGTAGTTAAGACGGGAGAAAGAAAATTTATCAAACAATTCTGGCAAGCAAGTATCAGTAAACAATAATAATTCACTCAGAGCTTATTAGTATTAGAAGAAAATAAAACACTATTTTCACATCAATAGCTGAAAAAAAACCCTCTACACCTAAAGGAACATTTCTAGGAAAAGACAAAAAAAGCTCATAGATGTCTCATTTTATGAAGATAACATCCCAGCAAAAAGACATTCGTTACCTTGATGGGCTGTAAGGACTGGCTGCTTTTCTATGACCCTCAAAAAACCATGCTCCAGGTTTAAGTAGAGATCTACAAAAGTCAACAATATCAGTGGTTAGAGTCACAGTCAACAGCTGTAACAGAATGGATGGCAGCTGCACTGCTGGACACATTAAAGCAATTCTTGAGTCGAGAGAAAAATGCATTCAGAAACTACACAGGTGACAAATGGTTTGGCAGTGGAGCTTCAGAGGTAGGAGTATCCCTCCCTTCCTCTTTCCTGTCCCTCTCATCTGAAATATAGTTTGTTTGCTTCAAAGCCTTTAAAGTTTGGACCAAGAATTATAACTGCTGTGATACCACGGGAGTGATCAGCGTAGGGAATTTTCAAAGTCTATCTGCGTCCTTAATTGCCCAACACTTTTAAAAGCTGGTCCGTTGTGTAAGACAATGCTGATCGCTCCTTCCAGCATCCACAATTCCTTAAATACAGCTGGACCACCTTGGCACCTTATGACAGAAAATCACAAGAAATGGCTGAAGAGCGTTTCACATAGCTACACTCTCCAGAACAAGCTGAAGAAATTCCTCAGCAGACAACTGTAGTCTAATCAGCCCTTTAAACACTCAGGCTAAAGGAGAATCAACAAAAGAAAACTAGAGCAGGAGATATTAATCTCTTGGCCCAACTTTAACAACAACCCTCAGTTACTCAGGAGTTCTTAAAGGAATGAAAGACAAAAATAAATAGAATAAGAAAGTACACTTTCCTCTTTATTTCTCGAGTAGACTGGAACAACCTAACACTTTAAAGAAAGACGGAAATGTGATTACAATTCCCTCTCCATGCACATGTCCAACATACACTGAAGAGAAAACAAAACCCATGCAGCTTAGACTTTGGAGAATAAGTTTTAACAACAGAAGCTTTGCATTACTGCTCCCTGAACAAAGGCATAATCAGTTAACAGGAACTCCCTCTTTTTGCTGTGCAACACCTTTTTTTCTTTCAGGTCTTTCTCTCAAACCCAAGCTCCTGAAAGACCTACGCAACAGTGTGCTCTCAACACAACAGACCAGAACTTAACTTCAGAGTCTGCCAGCTGATGTTATTGAGAGTAAGCCTCAGGGAAGAATGAAAGAATATGGCAAAATCACTTGTTTCAAGGCCCAGGTGTTGGAACTGCTTCAACCCCATCTCACATCATCAAATGCCAGCTAATGCCAGCTGATCGCAGCTGGGTGTCCCAGATGAACTGACTGGGAAGATCTGAATGCTGTTCCTAGTGGAGAGGACTCAAAACTCTAAGGCCACATCAATGTAGATGCCTTCAGACTGCTCTCAGGCTTGAAGGGGAACCTTGACATGCCTTTTCACATGCAAAAGTCTCTAACTTGCTTATCCCTACAGCTCCTGAGGATGAGCTCTGGCCGTCTTCTATATTTGAATGAGTGTGCCAGATCAGAGTCCCGACATTTTATACCAGGCTGTCTGGATATAAAATGATGTGTGCATTCCTGACTCTGGCTATTTTCTAACTGAGTTGTCTTCAGGTGGAAGTCATTGTACAAGCCAAATGTACATAAACCAACTACTTTTCCAACTATGTGGATAAGCTTAACTGAGAATAAGCTCTAGGATGTGGATGAAACCTTAGTGTGGTTGAGGAGCTTCAGAGCGGTGTGGTATTGCCATGTGCAGACTGCCTAAAACTCATCCCCTCACCCCTACACTGAGAAAAACGGTCAAAGACTGACTCGGTGCCCTTACAGGTGATACCTTTGGCAAAGCACTGAGGCTCTTACAGAGCTACTCACTGCAGATTTTCTCAATGCATCCTTTCTTTGTATAGGAAAATTTTCATGTCGGGTGAATGGGAGGTATTTTTAATGATAAAAACTTTGAAGGTAACACTATGCAGAACAGTATATATTTAAATGTTAGGATCACACGATACAGCTGTAGCTGAACTGCAAACAGAAAAGTAGATTTATTTAAAAACCAATTCCCTGCCACGTTTCCATTCACATTCATGTTGCAAATCAAGGCTGCTGTATTTATGCTGTCATTTGTTGGAATCAGCACTTAAATTAAAAAAAAAACAAACAACAACTTACAGGTGCTTTATGAGTACTTAGGCTGCATAAAGGAAAATCAGGTATTTTTTGAAAACTGTTCAGAATTTTATTAGAACTCAGAACTCCTTAACATCAAGAACCACAAGATCATTGTTAATACACTTCAATTTATTATTTTATAGGGAATCAATTTCAATTAAAATCCATTCAAATAGTGACTGGAAAAATTCTATAATATTGATCTTAAGGGGGAACCAGCATAGTTAAATTATTAATCATACTTGATCATGTCATAAAGCACTGGGCTAGTACTCGTGCTTTATGATCACGTCAAATAAAGAGCTTAAAAACCCCACCCTTTCCTTTGCAGAAGATGCCAGCGATCTGCATACTGCTCAGCAATAAAGAAACAGTTCATAACACTCCTGACTGCCTATGTATAACTAAGTAAATGAAGGTGCTCCATCATATGAAGCATAAAAGCCATTAAGAGTAAACTTCTATTTGAACAGAACCACATTCATTTTTAAAATCACATTACAGAAAGACTTTTAAAGAATGTGAATGAAAAAAGAGAAGCCTTTAAATAAAACAGGTTCTTTTTATACAACTTAGAAAAGCAACTTTGCAAAGGCATAAAAAGGAAAGGGTTTTTCTCCCTCCTGCCTTGAATCTTTCCAGTAATTACAAATCTTTATTGTACAGGCCATAAATACTAGTAACAACAGGAAGAAAAATGCTTTTGAACTATTTGGCAACATTCATCTTCAGAGATTCAAAACAGCAAAACTTTATTTTATATTTTCAAAAAGGCTTTAAGTGCCTTTTGTGTTTCTTAACAGTGCCAATATGATGGAACACTTTTCAAACAGAAGGCATTCATGCAGGCGTCAGCAACACCAGTTTCATAAAATCAGAAAGATGGTGTTACCAAAACTCATAGAATCATAGAATCGTTTAGGTTGGAAAAGACCTTTAAGACCATCAAGTCCAACCGTTAACCTAGCACTGCCAAGTCCACCACTAAAACATGTCCCTAAGCACCACATCTACCCATCTTTTAAATACCTCCAGGGATGGGGACTTGACCACTTCCCTGGGCAGCCCATTCCAGAGCCTGACAACGCCTTCAGTGAAAAAATGTTTCCTAATGTCCAACCTAAACCTGCCCTGATGCAACTTCAGACCATTTCCCCTCATCCTATTGCCCATTACCAGGGACAAGAGACCAACACCCACCTCACTACAGCCTCCTTTCAGGTAGTTGTAGAAGGATGAGGCCAATTCATCCAGCTTTCACACCAACTTTTTTTCAGCATAGGAGTTTACATCTAGGCATAGTGAGTGGGAATTGATCTCACCTAAGTTTAGTCATCTATCATGTAGACAAATACATCTGGCAGTCATCCTGAGCTTCTGTAACAATCAATGGAGAGCAACAGGCACAATTAATCTGATGTGCCTGAGGTGTGACTGGTGTACCTGAGGTGTAGAGGAGGTGCAGCTACTACTGCATGCGCACGGCAGTAGGATTGCTCAGAGTGTCTGTGGAAGGCAGAAGATACATACCCAACTGAAGGTGTGCCAAGTTTGGCTTTGGCACTTTTGGCACCACTGACGCTGCCAGTGACTATATTCTAGTTTGTAAAAAAACTTGTTGTGAACAACTTGTTTCATGACAGAGTGAGACAGACACTCCATGGATACTAAGAGAATTAGGCAGGGAAGTACTCTTCCTTATACGGCAATTCCGGGTGCTGGGGAGCCCCATGGGATGGGATCACAGAGAGAGGCTGGGGTTCTGGGCTCTACCTAAACAGCATCTGCCACTGCCAGAGGCAGAGTACTGGGACAGGAGAATACTGGATCCAACCTAGAATGGCACTGCTTATCTTCTTATTTCCAATGCTATCCACTTAGTTTGACCATAAAGATATTAGCTGATGAAGACGGCCAGGTTTTGAACCAGAAGCCCAGCAGTGAAAATTTCTATGTACTTTTTAAGGGGTTGGAAGTATAGTTAGGGCTCAGATTTCATCAATTCTTTTATGAAACAACTATCAACCCTAATTTTATTCTATGTCTGATTTCTGGAAAAATCTTATTAGAAATGACAAATATATTTCATTGTAAATGGCACCATCTTACAATATGTAGACTTGATTTATTTAAACTCTGTGTGAAAGACTGTACCTTTTCCTGGAATCCCTTTTACCAGCCTGTTCTTTTCAGCTGGGTGAAAACAAGTGATTTCTACTGGCACTGATCACAAACAGCTGTTGTTAAATCACAGCCTCTGACTGCTCAAAACTTTCCTACTTAATTGAAAGTCTTTCATGACTGGCTGCAGCACAAACAGCAATATTTTAATTTTTTTTCTTAAACCTTGAGCAAAATTGTTTTTTCTCTTCCCAAATTACACAGGAGTGGGAAACATGTACATATATCTGTACATGTGTGTGTGTATATATGTAATACCTATACATCAAACAAATGCATACCTAAAACTGTCTTACAAGACAGTTTTAGGTATGCATTAGCTTACACGGACTAAACTTTCCAGACCACATTTTCCAGTAGACAGACTTTTGAGACATTTGAAAAGCAGGAATGAAAAAAAAATCAACATTAATAAAATAATAAGAAAACCAGACAACTGCAATCATGTCCTTGCAATCGTACAAAACAGCCAATACATTCCCAGTAGACTGAGTTGCAATATTATTTATAGAAACACATAAAAATGCAAACACATCATAATATCATACAGCTAAAATCTTGCCGTAGAAGTTCATCAATACAGATTTCATAGTTGCATACATGTTTCCTTATTCATACTCAAAACTAATATACTACACATATTGAAGGACAATTCTGTGCTAAACCTATCCAGAGTGCAGTACAATGTATTGTCCAGTGTATTGGAACTTATTTTACCTGTCAGCTGAGTCACTTGGTTATTTGATATGAATATGTATTAGCATCAGAGCAATAGCTAAAAGGTAACTAAAAGAACCAGAGTAATTCAATGGCCTACCAGGGACCATTGATTGCACTGCAAAGTCTATTATTCAGGTTAGAAACCAGCCACATGAAATTCAAATAACTGATGCCATAGATGGAATTTGGTATTTATCATCACTGATGCATGTATTTTAAACATTTTATCTGTGCTCAGATACACACTACATGTACGATATAGTGCTTCAGCTAAATCAAATGAAAACTATAGAGAACCCCTCAGTGCATAATTGTAACCTGAAAACACTGTTTTTCAGAAGTCTTAACAGTACCTAAAGTCTAAAAAACTTCCCAGGAACAACCACAGCTTCTGACTCTAGAGCCTACGTCCTCTGTAAATGCTGCAAATGTCCTTGACTGGGAGTGGGAAAAATACAGCAAAGACTGCTCTTTTGTACGTTAATGGATGGTAGCAAAGTCATTTTACAGTCTTGAAAGAGCAGTGTTAAGTACAAGTGCTACGATTCCTACAGTGGTACAAGAAAAAAAGGACATACAATGGAAAGGAGTAAAAGGGATCATAGAATTATAGCATCATAGAATAGTTTGGGTTGGAAGGGACCTTTAAAGTCATCTAGTCCAACCCCCCTGCAGTGAGCAGGGACATCTTCAACTCCATCAGGTTGCTCAGAGCCTCGTCCAACCTCACCGTGAATGTTTCCAGGGATGGGGCCTCCACCACCTCTCTGGACAACCTGTTCCAGTGTTTCACCACCCTCATTGTAAAGAATATCTTCCTTTCATCTACCCTCTTTTAGTTTAAAACTGTTACCCCTTGTCCTATTGCAACAGGCCCTGCAAAATGTTTCTCTTCATCTTTCCTATAGGCCCCCTTTAAGTACTGAAAGGCTGCAATCAGGTCTCCCCTCAGCCTTCTCTTCTCCAGGCTCAACAACTCCAATTCTCTCAGCCTGTCCTCATAGGAGAGGTGCTCCAGCCCTCGGATCATTTTTGTAGCCCTCCTCTGGACCCACTCCTGTGCTGAGGGCTCCAGAGCTGGACGCAGTACTCCAGGTGGGGTCTCACCAGAGTGGAGTAGAGGGGCAGAATCGCCTCCCTCAACCTGCTGGCCAGGCTGCTTTTGATGCAGCCTAGGATAGAGTTGGCCTTCTGGGCTGCCAGCACACACTGCTGGCTCATGTCCAGCTTTTCATCCACCAGTCCCCTCAAGTCCTTCTTGGCAGGGCTGCTCTCGATTCCTTCATCCCCCAGCCTGTACTGATACCTGAGGTTGCCCCAACCCAGGTGCAGGACCCTGCACTTGGCCTTGTTGAACCTCATGAGCCCACATGGGCCCACTGCTCGAGCTTCTCGAGGGATACAGACCTATAGTGATAATAAACCAATATCAAGAAGAAGGTTGAGATTTCTTTACCTATAATTAGGTAATTTAGCACGTTGAGTACTCAAACACAGTTTTGATGCTATGATAAGGGATAAACTACTATTTGGGGTTATTTCTGACAGCATTTCCATGCTATACTTTGTCTTCAACTCACAAGGTCTCTCAGAGATTTTGGAGCACAACAGGAGCACAGAGCAAAGGAAATCAGCTGGGAATTAAGTTTGCTGGAGCTCTTGTGAAATATCGAGTGTTTTTTTCTATGCCTTGGATAGATGCCATGTATGCAGCATATGCAAGAAACATTTGCATAGTAATTTGTGCTGTAAGAAGAAAGGCCCTTCCTGACTAGCTGGAAGCTTCAGGGTTAGGGAAAAGAAAAAAGGTGAGGTCAATATAATGAAAACAAAAGAAACGGGTGCCTGGTAAGAGGACAGTCAACATTTCAAATGCTGCACGCCTCTGAACACCACCACAGGGACATGAAACCGAGATTCCTCAAGTGTTACACACTTCCCCCGCCAGCTGCCTGGGAAGGCGAACACACCGCCTACCTGGAGCACTCACAGAGGCAACATCTGCTGTTTTTTACAGAGAAGAAAAAGAGTATTTCTGGCGGAAGGAACTCATGATTCCTTGGGTGCCAAAAACTTGAGTCCAGAACGTACCCAGGAAAGAAAACAGTACATCCTGGAAGTGTAACAGGATGACCCTCTATCATAAACCTCAGTTGTTCTGACTGCATTACAGGGATGACAAAGAAATGGGCTGATCTGAAGCAACGCTTTTTCAAGGGACATGAAAGACAGAGGGCAACAGGAGTTCAGATACTACTGTATCCATAAAGCCTACACAGCAGGGGGAGGGCAAGCTGCAATCATCTTCTCTTAACACCAAATGAACTTCCAGTTCTCTGGTTGGCAAGGTCCTACGTTCTCAAATTTTCTGACCACTCACATCCCTTTTTAGGCAGGTGTGTTACTCATGAAAATTCATGCCATGTATTTGAGCCACCACAACACAGAAGGTCTTCATACGTGGGAATTCAGAAGGTGGGAGTGAGTCTAGTACTTCGAGGCTTTGATTATGGAAAATGACAACAAATCTCCTCAGGCGTGGTGATACAAGCTGGAATGGCAGAGCTCAGGTTCCTCCCACCTTCAACCTTCACAAGGAAGAAGCAGATAAGGTGAATATGAACTATCATCATGTTTCTGACAGCCTGGGAGGGTTCAGTGCCAAACAGCTCAAATTTTGACCACACCTGCCTTAACTCTAGTATTAAGAGGCTGGTAATGCTGTAAAAATGCTTGTAACATGTTTCAGCTGGGGGGGGTGGTTCATGGTCCTGGTTTACTCACCACATGGACCCTGAAGGCAGTGTTTCTGTTACAAGGTTCCTCTAAAACCCAAGAATGATCCATCACTAGAATACATGGCTCTTACTTCATCTTTCCTCGGAAGATGAGCTGCATCTTTGAAAACCCTCTGGTTCCTTTCCTGGGAGAATACAGTGCTAGGGTACTATAACAGCTTTTGAATGGCACTATTTTGGAAACTGAAGGAAGGAAAAAAATCAGTCTTATTGTGGTTATAGAATCATAGAATCATAGAATGTTTTGGGTTGGAAGGGACCCCTAGAGGTCATCTAGCCCAACCCCCCTGCAGTGAGCAGGGACACCGCTAACCAGATCAGGTTGCTCAGAGCCCCCTCCAACCTGGCCTTGAATGTTCCCAGGGATGGGGCCTCCACCACCTCTCTGGGCAACCTGTTCCAGTGTTTCACCACCCTCAGTGTCAAGAATTTCTTCCTTATATCCAGTCTAAACCTACCCTGGTTTACTTTAAAACCATCACCCCTTGTCCTGACACAGCTGGCCCTACTAAAATGATTATCCCCATCTTTCCTATAGGCCCCCTTTAGGTACTGAAAGGCGGCAATCAGGTCTCCCCGCAGCCTTCTCTTCTCCAGGCTGAACAACCCCAACTCCCCCAGCCTGTCCTCATAAGAGAGGTGCTCCAGCCCTCGGATCATTTTTGTAGCCCTCCTCTGGACCCGCTCCAACAGTTCCATGTCCTTCTTGTGCTGAGGGCTCCAGAGCTGGACGCAGGGCTCCAGGTGAGGTCTCACCAGAGCAGAGTAGAGGGGCAGAATCACCTCCCTCGACCTGCGGGCCACGCTTCTCCTGATGCAGCCCAGGGTACGGTTGGCCTTCTGGGCCGCCAGCGCACATTGCCGGCTCATGTCCAGCTTTTCATCCACTAGCACGCCCAAGTCCCTCTCGGCAGGGCTGCTCTCGATCCTTTCTTCCCCCAGCCTGTACTGATAGTGGGGGTTACCCCGACCCAGGTGCAGGACCTTGCACTTGGCATTGTTGAACCTCATGAGGTTCACACAGGCCCACCTCTCCAGCCTGTCCAGGTCTCTCTGGATGACATCCCGTCCTTCTGGTGTGTCAACCGCACCACTCAGTTTGGTGTCATCCGCAAACTTGCTGAGGGTGCACTCGATCTCACTGTCTAAGTCATTGATGAAAACGTTAAACAGCACCGGTCCCAGTACGGACCCCTGAGGGACAACACTCGTCACCAGTCTCCATCCGGACATCGAGCCATTGACCACTACCCTCTGGATGCGACCATCCAGCCAGTTGCTTATTCACCGAACAGTCCACCCATCAAATCCATAGCTCTCCAATTTAGAGAGAAGGATGTTGTGGGGGACCGTGTCAAAGGCTTTGCAGAAGTCCAGATAGGTGACGTCCATTGGTTTTCCTTTGTCCACTGATGCTGTCACACCATCATAGAAAGTCACTAGGTTCATCAGGCAGGACTTGCCCTTGGTGAAGCCATGCTGGCTATCTCGAATTATCTCCCTGGCCTCCACGTGCCTTAGCATAGCTTCTAGGAGGATCTGTTCCATGATCTTCCCAGGCAAAAAAAAATAATAAATTAAATGGACCTTGAGCTTGTTTGGAGGTTCTAGCAGGGGAGTGCAGCTACCGTATACCCTTGACCGATGAACGGTACGTCTCTATCGGGGAAGGTCGTCCTCTTCAACTGAGCGCGCAGCTTCGGGAGGGACGCACATGGAGCGGTGAGGGAGGAAGGGGACACCCGCCTAGCCAGCCAGATCAGCCGAATCAACCCTGGCGATCAATGGGGTGACAGATGTCTCAGCCAGATCACCCTCACATCCTTGGTCAAATGTTTTTTACTAGCTGAGCACCAGTGCAGGATGAGCAGAAAACTTACTGAAAAAATCAGTTCAACAGGTATCAACAGCTGTGATGATTTGCAATGAAGCATAAAGCCTTATTCTAACACATTTTTCTAGCAAGAGAACTTTTTTTTTTTTTTTGTGGAAGAAAATATGGCACATTCTGTGTCCTGGCAGTATATTCAAGTAGCACTTTGCCCGATACGAAACTCACAGAGGAGCTTACGAGGGGGCCCAACATCATCTTCAATGCAGGTATCATTTAATCCAAATCCAAAAATGCTTCTTAAGCTCAGCCCTATTAGCAGATTGCTGTCTATGGATACTTTTCTCAGAATCACACATAGCACTGTTATACCACTTTGAGGACAGTCTCTTCTATGCCAGCCAAAAGCAGGACTTGCACTGAAAAATCTGAAAAGAACTTCTTCTCTGTGTAGTTATGTAAGGCTTTTTTAAAAAATGATCTTTCAACCCAGGCTTACAGTGGTAACAGTACATTAATGGTGTTTCCAACAGTGTGCAGATCTCCCCAAAAGACATTGGAAGATATTTTGTCAAATTAGTTCCTCAACATCACTAAGTCTGGGAAAAAAGCGCAGATCAGTAGTTAGGCCTGTGCCCTTCTATTCTAGCGGAGGTTGGAATAGCGTTTCTGCTGATAATAGCTTCAATCAGGCAGTTCTTACTCCAAAGAAAAGTCTTCCTAAAACTCAAGACAAGCCTTCAATTACACAATCACGTACTATTCTGGCTTTAAGATCCCCAGAACAGACTGGATGGTGCGTCCTGAATGAAGAAGAATGAAACGGTTTTAAGTCATTTTCTGAAACAGGAGTAGAAAAGAATGCTAGTTTTCTATTGAGTTTTTAAAATGAGGTTAACTTTCTCTGCGGACAACAGAACACAAAACCATTTAAAATACCTGATCAATATTACATAACGCTTTTTTAAAACTTTCCCCGTTTGCTCCAGCTTCAACGGGGGTATGAACCAAAGTCAGAGGAAGTCTTTTCACTGACAGCAGGGGGCTCTGAATTAGGATCTCATTGCTTGCAACCCAGCTTGTGTGCTAAATGAATTCAGAAAGGGGTTTTAACGGCCTCTTTCACTTAACAATCTCCTGAGCTGTGCAGTGAGAGACAGAGGGCTTTTTTCCCCCTCTTTTTGGAAGATGTTTTGGAGGACAGCACAGGACAGTGTAGCAATAGCAAATAGGAATTTCCAAAAGGCAGAAATGGCTGTCACGCAGATGTGTTACTTTTCAGAAGAAAAATGTTCTTCAAATGTTCTCCAAAACAGAAAAGCACTTCCAGAAAGCTATTTCAGTAACAACCTGGATTAGGAACTTACAAACCTTAATAAGAATATGTGTGGACACAGTCTGAAGAAACGGCAAGGGGACAGAACCAGTTTCAGAGATCAACTGACACACAGAGCTTTACAGACCGCATCGTTGTTGAGAAATTGTATATTAACTGTAGTACTTGCAAACGAGCACTTTCAACAGACAGACACTCTAACTGGTGTAGATGAGGTGATAAGGGATAGTAATACTGCTGTCATCCTATCACTCACCATCCCCCCCGCTCTGGGATCATAGGATAAACACAGCCCTGCTGCACAGGGAGATGTTTTACGGGCTGTTGTGCTGCCCCATAACTTCAGCTCTATTGAGGAAGGCTGGAGTGGAGCTGAAGTGCAGCGCAATGGCCAGCACCATTATGGGGGAAGACAACAGGAGCTGCAAGGCACCAGTTGTTTGTAAGCTTGTGCTAGCTTTCATAAAGCATACAATAGCATGCCTTGATATGATTAGACTAAGTAATAACGTTCCCTCTACATGGCAGAGAGAGACTACATTAAACACACATTAGTACATCTGCCACTAAACTGTCCTTCACAGTCCAGCATGTGTTTATTCATGCTCTTACCAGAGTCCAAAATTGTATCCTCAGCTGCATGGGCAAGGAATAAATCTCAAAGGATGCTGCCCTGAATTCCTTGAAATGGCCGTCACCACTTGGCAGTCAACTGATCATGACTCAGACACCAGTTGATGTGTCCAGAGGGGAACCAGAGAGAAACAATGGAGGAGAAGCCTGGAAGCACAGTCCTCAATGCCAAATACAGGTTTATGGAGAAATCTGTCTGGACTGTGGTGATTAACTGACCCAAATATATAACTAGTGGATCTTCATTGTCCTATATCAATAAAATCCCAATTTCTACAAGCAGACCTAAAACCGTGATGGTTGGTGACCAGATCTTCACAGTCCTCAAGTAACTCTCAAGTAACACTCTATCTGTAGGGGAAGAGAGAACCCAGCCAACACCGGAGAAAAGGATGTAGGGATAATGGATGAAAGGATGAATGGATGAAGGGAAAAGGAAGAGCTCTTAACACCTGGGGAAGGCACTGATGCATGTGCACTGCTTTTGACATGACACAAGATGAGGTGAGGTCATATTCACAGGTCATGGCAAAATGAAGAAGCCCTAACACTCCCCATCACAATCCACATGACACCAAGCCTGAAGGAACAATTCACTTGAGACGCAGCTCTCTCAGATAAAATGCAGCTTACTCAACTAATCCGAGCATCTTTTCCCAAACACAGTGAGCAAGGCTTAATCAGGAACATAATGTCATGTGTGAAGGACATTTTGTTAAAAATACACTGCATGTACTGAAGAACTCTATTTTTTTTCATATGATGTGACATAGAATGGGCATTGAACCAAAACGCCACAGAAATATGCGGTTTATGCTATCTCACTGGACTACCAAACATTTAACATTGAGAAAGTATTGCATATATATAGCAGAAGATGCCTAAATGTCCCTTCACACTGGTACCACAATGATTGCTTTTCTTCCATGTTACCATGGCTTTTAAAAAGCCTTAATAGAGAACTAATAACACAAGTCATTATAAAACATCTTGGAAAATATGTATGAGCTTTTTTGTTACTGCTTCTCCCCTGTCTTCTAATCAAGATCTTCATATTGAGCACAGTTTTGTGTTTTCTTAGCAGCGTAAATTAGAAGCAACTCTATTCAAGTCAATAAAATTACTCCAACATGAAAAAGGAATCAGCCATCTGCAAGAAACAGAGTCTAACAGGTAATTTTCCACTGACAGCTCCCACCATAAAACAGGTTACGGAGATTACTCTTTTATCTAACACTGAAAGTAAACAATTAATGCAAAATGTACAATGTCTGTAAAGACAGCATGTTCACTACTTCTGCCCTTTATATTTAATTATTCTAATCTTAGTAAGCAGCCAGTTAAGTAAGACTACCATCAGGCTGTAGATGGAGCTTATTCATCATGCAAAACAGGCAGCTGAACATCTCTATTTATTTATGCATTATTTTACCTTTTGTTCCCAACTTGGAAAGCATGTGGAATCTATGAGACATTTTCACGCATCATTTCTTGAGGGAGAACGTCAAGTCACCTTTTATGCCCCCAGGCAAACTTCTCCTACCTGATCTCAATAACTGTCCATATCAAAATAATTTTTCATACCTTGTGTAAGCAGCTGGAGGTTTCGGACTTCTTCTCTCACCTTCAGCTGAAGGACTTGCTGCAGAATGTGCTGTCGCAGGCTTTCCTGGGCAATGCCCATTCGTTCAAGCTTTTTGTCAGTAAGTCTCAGCAAAGCACGGCCTGGATGCAAAAGGCAAAAAGAAAAATCACCCAAGGATTTCCATTAATGCAATATTCTCACTCTGACAGGATAATTTGCTACAGAAGAAACTCTCAGCCCTGAAATACCTTGCTCTGAAAGGTTATTGTTTCATCAGTTAGGTACTTCCTTACTCTCACAGATCTATGTTTCACTCCTCCATTTTCTTTTGATTTTTTGTATTGTTTTGGTGCTCTGTGAGACATTTAGGCATGTAAAATACGTATCTTGTGCCATTTTAGACAACCAACTGCTGTTCTTAAGTGCCAGCTGGTCTGCCACAGGCAGGATATCCCCTATAAGTGTACAGTTGGTCCAGGTGCCTAAATAGACCCTCACCTTGAAAACAAGCATCTACATTACTGTCAAGAAACCACCAGTGAAAGTGAATTTTACCAGTTTAATCAATTTAAGATATGCTGAGGATGAATATTGTTGCAATTCAGATGTATCTATGGTATAATAGCCCCATTTCTCAGGAGGGCCCTGTACCTCATGGTCCAACCTTCCAAATCCCTCTCAACAGTAACCTATCACAGCAAAACAGAAAAAAGAGCCAGAGATTTCCCTTCACACTATCGGTTATTTATACTATATTTTATACTATAAAAAGACATTTGCCCAACTATAAGGAGCCTATGGTCTTTACAGGCAATCACTCCCAGTTCATGAATTATCCATCTTTACCATTAGGGTAATGTTGAACCACGGTCCCAAGCAGATTGTAGATGTTAAAAAACCCAAACAATCCACACTCCCCAGATTTTTCTAGTGAAACTCTGACCCCATCTTTTGGGTATCGCTATGCTATAAGTAAACAGGAGGAAGGCAGAACACTGGCTGAGCCAACACTAAGGAAGTATTTGGACCAAGGAGAGAACCAAAGCATCAAGCAAAGCTTTACCTTAAGAAGAAAACCAAAATTTACTTTCTTTGGTCTTCACCACTTCTGTGAGCTAATACAGGAAGGAGTGTCCTGCAGTCCTCTACTCACCCTTGATTCCCAGTATATACATTTGCTATCCAAAGGTGCCCTGGCCAATACCAGCAAATCACACTGGAGCTCCATCAATAGTACCTTGGAAAATGGCATAATGTTTGGTTCACCTTTTTAAACAGACTCAACTTTTTACCTCCTCTAGTTCTGACTGTAAGCACTTTTTAATTATTAAAAAACCCTTCTTTCATTTCTCAGGCTTTATTCTGAAAGCAGAAGAAGATAGTGAAGAGCATGTTCCTCCCTCTGCAACACAGCAGCCTCTGTGCTACCATTACCGTGGCTTTTGGATGAATGGTACAATTTAGCTCATCAGAAAGTGTTACTCAACACAGCAAGATAAGGCCCTTATTCAATCTCTTTCCTTACAAAACAGCAATGAGTACAGAATTTTTATGACTATTTTAATTAAAAAATTTAAGATAAATGCCAAGAATTTAAAGAGGCGCATAATATTTGCTCCAAACCAAGCAGTTAGCAGTATACCCTTCACTAACTGCTAGATTTCATTCACAAGCGGTTCTGTGAAGCGGTTAGTGGGATCTTGATACAATGCAATATAAAATACTGGGATATTACTATTAACAAAGCAAGATGTTATTGATCAGATAAAAAATGACAGGGGTCATATATTTTCTGCCCTTCCATGTCTCTCAAGCACTACATGCTACGGAGGATGACCTTTTGATTAGGAAAACTTTCTTTGGAATCATAAAAAAGAAGAATTCTATGGGTTAATGTAATAACAAAATATGGAAATAAGTCTCTTACAGATCCATGCCAGCTGTCCAATTCCCCTGGTGATACAGACAGTAATAATGACTTCAATTTTTATATCGTCTTATCACACTAAAACATCTTAAAGCAATTTATAAAGGATGTACAGCAGTCTGAGGGTAAGGTCTGTAATGTCAATCTATCAACTGGAAGCAAACAAAAAATAAACAAGTCATCAGTTTAAAGAGTGCCAACACGCATGTGATCTTAGGGCAGGGAGTCAGCAGGACAGACAGAGGCCATGCATCTCATCCAGTGCCCGCCACCTCTTTTTGGCCATGGATATAATCATTAGTCTTTACTTCCTCTGGGCAACTCTTTATTTCATATTCAAATCGCTTTTCTACCCCAGTCACTGCCTTTGGAATTTGAGTGTGCACAAAACAGAGACATCTCTTTTCAACTCCTGGCATGCCAGTTCCTCTGCAGCTTAGGCTCAAAGCACAACACCATTGGAAAATACGGTCTTTGACTCATACTATCTGCAGAAGCTTGCATAGGTTGCCTTAAATTAACTCTTTTTTACACCAAATCCAGTGCGACATGTTAAGACAGTGATGAGGCGAGAAGGCAAACATCAAAAATGTGGAATTTCAAGAATGTAGTAAGTGACTTGAACTAAGAAAATTCAATCCTCCCCATACTTTTTTCCCCCTCAACTCACAACACCCAAGTCAGAACTGGAATGATTTTTTATTCTGGTACTAAATCATGCCTTGAAAAGATATCGCTAATGCCTGGATCAGCCACCAAAGCCAATTAGTTACTAAGGCCAAGGTCCTGACAATCAGCTAATGATCTTGGATGCTTCACTGTCTTGCTTCCTGCACTGTATATATCTGAAAGAGTTATAATTTGCTTCTAAGAACTCTGCTAAGGGTTACTGAACACTGAAACCAGCTGTCCCAAGAGGTTATGGAGTCTCCATCTGTGGAAATATGCAAAACCTGACTAACAAAGTCCTGAGCAACCTGCTGTAGTTGCCCCTGCTTTGAGTTGGACTAGATGATTGCCAGAGGTGCATTCCAGCATCAGCTGTTCTGTGAGCCTGTGAAACAACCTGCATGAAGGACCTCAAAATAAAGATCTATTTTCTTTGAAAAAGAGAAGACTAATGAAGGAAATGAATAAGCATAGAAAAAAGATGGTCATTTCGGCAAGCATTATGGTTAAAACAGAGAGACAGCTATACAGTAAAAACTGGGGATAGATTTTTAATTTTCTGAAAGTGCTGGATGGAATCAAGAGCAAACATGTAACAAACATTTTCTAAGAGTGTACACTGATCTTTGCGAGGACATAAGTAAAGGAACTTTACCTACATCTCAGGACAATTTCCCAACACCACAGAACCAGCGATACCTCTTAGATGTCGCAGCTACATGCATTAAAGAGACCAAGAGATTTTTTTTCAAAAGCACCTTGACCAACAGAACCATAAAGATTGTAGTCCCAAACACCTAGGCCTTGGCTCTAGCTAACTGCAAGGCTGGAAAGCAAATGCTTTTAGAAAAACCCCACAACTCCCTCAGCATCTGTATGCATCTTTTAGCACCTAAACCCCAGCCCTCTCATACTCAGGACAGATCAGCCATGGAATGTTCTGAGACACCCCGAGGGCAGACACAGAATATAAAATACTTTCCAGCTTAATAATGGATTGATGGCCTAATTTTTTCTAATATGACTTAGCTGCTGCATATCTCATTTGATCAAGCTGGGATTAGATGAAAATTTGAACAGAGGGAGAAACACTGCATGCCACAGAACATTAATATGAGTATAAGCATTGGTCCAATGAGGTTGGCATTGGCCCTAGAGCAAGGAACGCGGCACAGGCTGCTGTTCCGAATCAGAAATGTCTGTCCCTCCCTGCACTGGTATAGCCTACTGCTCCTTTCCCTGAGGCTGTGAAGCTGCACCAGCTGCCAGTCCACAGACATGTAGAGGGACACTGGCGAGAAGCTTTGAAAGTACACTTGTAATGAAGGTGAATGAACAGGTAAGAAAGGACTTATTAACTCATAGAAAGAACTGAAGAAATATGGGGAAATGAGAGCAGATAGTAAGAGGCTGGTCTCATGCAAAACCCCAACAAAAACTATGATTAATTTAAAATTGATAAAAATTATAATCCACTAGTGGGAACAAATGATGTGTGCAAAATACGGCCAAGAAAGGGGATCTTGTCTCCTCAGTACAATATGATAGGTCTACCTGAATATCAAGCCAAGATATTCAGTTTACTTACCATGGGGCACAGAATCTAAGAAAGAAAGAACAGAGCAGAGAACACAAGGACACTAAAAAATGCCCTAATGCCAGACCAACAGCTCACCCAGCCCTGTATTCAGAGTGGCAGCAGGAGATATATTTTGGGAGAGCTATTGGGAGGGCTACTTTCTGAAGTCACTCCCTTTGTACCATGCCAGCATCCAGAACTGTTATACTAGGGCTAATAGAGAGTATGGCATTTTTAGCACCTAATTATTGTCTTGATGTCCATAAATTTGTCTTTTTGATCTTCCTGATACTGTCTGCCTCTGCAGCCTCCTGGGGTAGCAAATTCCAGAAGCTCACTGCCCATGTTTGTCTGTTTTACATTGATTTCTTACCAACTGCTTCAAGTGTTCTCTAGTTCTTGCATTGCAGTATTCGGGTTAACAGTTGAACACTCAGCTTATCTGTTGCTTCCATGATTTGTAAACTTTAGTCATATGCCTTTTGATCATCTTTCTGGATGGAGCCAGCTGACAAACTTAGAAAAACAGGAAAGTAGGATTCACTAAGCCCCTAACTTATGCAAGATGAAAACTTTTACAACTTTATACTTACTTAAAAGCTGCAAACACCATTTTAAATTGTTGTTGACACAACAGGATATTCTTACTTAATTGATAATAATGTACTTCTCTAGTTTGGGGTAGAACAATTTCAAACATACTGCTTTTGTATTTACCTCTGTAGTTCCACATACATATTCATAAATCTAGTTCACTGGGTTTTTCTACTTGAAATAGTGTGATCACAGCTTTCCTCTTGCTTATATAGGCTGACTGTTGCCTTCTCTTCACTTCAGTGCTAAAACAAGCCTCTTAGGACTTATCAGGTAAGAAATTTCCATGACAGAGACACAAACATTCAGGTTCAGGTGCTGGTGAGACACAAGCATAAAATTCTCATCATATACTCAGGAAAGAAGAATTCAAACATTAGGCAGACTCTGACTCCATAGTTAGGAATGGGGAAATTATGGGAGGAGGTGAGAAAAAGCATAGTCACCTACAGAATGAAAACGGCCTCATGATGGCAGTGGAGGGAGATGAACATCAGGCAAAGAGAATAACTACTAAACTAAGGAATTAAGCAGAAAAGAGAACAAATAGATATGAATACATTGAGGACACTGGTTTCAGGAACATCTTCCAAATAATCAAATTTTCAGAGCAAACTTGATATGATTCATGATGGTGTTCTTGATAACCCATCACATCTTCTACAGTCCTAGATTTTCTGCTTTCCACAAGAGAATTTCAAAGCACATCTCTCCTTCTCATGCCAGTCTCATCACTCTTCAACCAGACACAATGGCCACTTTGTCATCAATGCCTTGTGGCAAACACATAGCTTTTCTTACAAAGGCACTGAGATCTGGCTTGTCTTAATAATCATTTTAGCCCTAAGACTGGTGCAGACTGTTGGTAAACTGCAGCTTGCATTACCACCCTCTTTGCCTCACTTCAGCTAACTAATATCTCACTGGTCAGGGAAGACTCACTTGCTTCAAAAGTAAAAATGGATTAATTTTTCATCAGAGTCACCATAGCAGCAAACACTTTATTGATTTACCTACTAGCATAATGGCAGCTGCCAGCCTAGGTGAAGGAGAATTAGCTCCCAGAATTGCTATCAGTAGCTGCCTGCTACTTCTGACACGATGAACAACTCTCAACTGGGGACCAGCTTAGGCAGATAGGAGACACAAGGGATACCGGTACGGAAATAAAGCAGAGGGAACAATGGTTTCTAATGGTAGGGACCAGAAGGAGCAAAGATGACTATTTAACCCTGATGAATATCAGAGGTCTCCAACTGAGGAAGTTCTCCAACATCAGAGCGACCATTCCTGTGCTTTCTCATCCTGTTAACGAATGCAGTAAACCTCCCTGGAGCTGTAGGAATTACTTTCTGGTAAGTCACAGGAATGGGAGAGGCCCATGATTCCAGTATGGCTCCAGTGGAAGAGCAGGAAACCACAGGGAGGCATTTGCTCTTGTGTCACATTAGCTTTGGACACGCCTTTGTTGGTTAACATCATCAAAGAAGAATAAGATGATTTTCTGGCTCTTTCTCATTCATTATTTGCTGGATCTGGATGAGGGCAGCTCTACAGTAAAGTTTCTCAAAGAAAACACTGTCATACTGGTCAATTAATGTCTGATCAAACTCAAAAAAGCAGCTATGTAAACAACGGCACTCCCTGAATATCATCTGCATCCTTTGTCTTCACATCATGTCTGTTTATAGTTCTGACAAGAGGAAGTGATGACTACTGTTACTGCTGCCAATAAATCCACAATAAAACCAGTTTATTTCCACAAAACCCCTCTCGGGTAGCTGTTGTCTTGCACCTTTCTGCCCTTCCTCCACACTTCTGAACTGCGAGCATGAACAGGATATGAAAGAAAAGTAACTCAACACAATCTTTAATTTAGCTGCATTTTCAACTACAAAATTAGCAACAACCAAGACATGACTTTGTTTCTAAATTTGTCGGTTTCTCACAAACTTATTAAGTGGTCAGTCATATATCTATGAAGCTATTTAACTCAGATTACTTACTTTGGCATAACTTCCTCCCACCTTAGCACTGCCTTTCCCAATCCCCTCCATATTCTATCAAAGAACACTGTCATTTTCTCTTCTCTTAATTCTGACACAGTCCTTTGAGCTATATACCTCCTGCTCGACAACGGTCTCTGAAAATGCACTACGTTAGGAGATGTCTTTCTGGCACTCAGTTTTTCCCTGGCTCTTCCCAAGGACCTCTCCCAGCAACCTCCCCCCAGCTGTTTCTCCCTGGCCACCACCACCTCTGGGGCTCCCATGCCCTGCTCAAGCATGTCCATCTGCTCAGTCACAACGATGGTTGGTTTATGCTACTAGAAGATAACAACAAACCTGCACTAACGGTGAAGTCATGTAAAAATCATAGAATCATAGAATCATAGAATCATAGAATGTTTTGGGTTGGAAGGGACCCCTAGAGGTCATCTAAATACTAAAAGATAGTGACTGAACAGAGCATAGATCTTGAATATTCATTTTAGGGACTATATTTTAAAAGTACCCTTGCTTTCCCCCTGGTAGATACTTTATTCCACCCAAGCAGCTCAAAACAGTGCAGGTCTCTTGAAAAGTCATGCTAAAGATAAAAATCCCTCTCCAGAAGTGAGAGGCTCCTGACTACCAATTCCTCCCATAAATAAAGGAAGCAATTCCTGTTCATTGACTCATCCAGACATTTTCAAGAAAGTATTTAACTGTAAACTTTAACTGTGTGGGAGCACCACAAATACTGATATCACAGAATCATAGAATCATGTACGTTAGAAAAGACCTTTAAGATTTTTGAGTCCAACCATTAACCTAGCACTGACAAGTCCACCACTAAATCATGTCCCTAAGCACCACATCTACACTGCTCCTCATCAGACTTGTGCTCCAGACCCCTCACCAGCTTCGCTCCCCTTCTCTGGAACATGCTCCAGCACCTCAATGTCCTTCTTGTAGTGAGGGACCCAAAACTGAACACAGGATTCGAGGTGCAGCCTCATCAGCACCAAGTACAGGGGCACGATCACTTCCCTACTCCTGCTGGCCATGCTGTTCCTGACACAAGTCAGGATGCTGTTGGCCTTCTTGGCCACCTGGGCACACTGCTGGCTCATGTTCAATCTGCTGTCAACCAGTACCCCCAAGTCCTTTTCTGCCAGGCAGCTTTCCAGCCACTCTTCCCCAAGCCTGTAGCGTTGCATGGGGTTGTTGTGACCCAAGTGCAGGACCTGGCACTGAGCCTTGTTGAAGCTCATACAATTGGCCTTGGCCCATTGATCCAGCCTGTCCAGGTCTCTCTGTAGAGCCTTCCTACCCTTGAGCAGATCAACAATCCTACCCAATTTGGTGTCGCCTGCAAACTTACTGAGGGTGCACTCGATCCCCTCATCCAAATCATTGACAAAGATACTAAACACAACTGTTACAGATATCTAACAGCCTTCATTTTCAAATTTTGAATTAATTATTCTACTGTCTAATGTTTTACAGATACATTCCAAAATAACTTCAATCTAAGATAATGTAAGTTTTTGAAGAGAGAAGGGAAGGGGTTAACGAGAAATTGTGCATCGTGATTACTGGAAGTGGTTCAGTAAGTAATTTACTGATGGGAACTATATTGATTCCTTACAAGTCTTGAGTAAAAGACTGTTAGTCCTGTTTTTCAGCTGAACGTATTCAGGACCTGATGATTTTAATAGGAGGAAATATTCCCCTCTGAAATATAAATTCAGGCACAAATCATATTACGCCACTTTTCAAATGTACTGTAAAATGTGAGACAACCATTTTTAGTGCTCTCAGGAAGGACCCAATAGGACCCACAAAGTAAATTAAGGATAAATGTAAACCTTTAGCAGGCAGTCTATAAATCCACATTGCTTGTTGTATATATATTTGCCAACCTACTTCCTGGCCATACAAAATTATATATTATCTACAGCTATATATAAAGATATAAAGACACATAATAATGGACTTCTATTCTATTGCACATCATATTTTTTAAGAAAAAAAAAAGCCAGGACTATTGTTTGCTGGTATCTGTGTGCTAGATTTATGGTCCCCCTATTCAAATGAAAAACCTCAAGGTCTTTTTTATTTGTGATGGAGTGAGTGAATCTGTCAACACCTTTGATTTTGTCCACCATCAGCAGGACACACAGTTCTTCAATTCCTAGTTAATCCAATGTTGCTCAGTGTGCAACCCATTATGCATTACATATCCCATTTCTTTATTAATTAAAAAAAGCACATTAGACCATGCCTGCTGGCAAAACTCCTGTTAATTTATTCAGGAGTAAACACACATTCATATACTATAATGCACAGCTTCTACACAGGACAAATTAGGAAAGGGAAAACCAATTTGGAATGCATTGGAATCGACTGAACCCTTTACAGCAAACTTTACAGCAAACAAGAGCCTTTCCTGTAACTCCTAGTAGCGTACCTTACAAAAATCAGTTTTCTTCCAGAAAAAAAGTATCATTTATTACCACAAGAAAAATAACCACACACACACACGCACACAGAAAAACCAACACTCATTCTTGAAGCGCCCAACCCAACTGGAACTGGGAAATCCTTGAAATCACACAGAAGACTGTCTTACCTTCTGACATTTCTAAGGTAAAAGGGGTTCTGCAGTTCTGCCTAGAAATAGGACTGATGTGTGCAGCCGGCAAAGGGGGCAAGCCCCGTGAAGTACACATGTGAATTCAAAAAAAGCTGCCATTTAATTACGTGAGGAAGAACACCTGCTCCTATCACAGACAAATGCACCCAGTGAGCTCTTTGAACTGCGCTAGGATGAAACACCCACGTGGCCCAAGACCAGGCGCCGGGAGCCTGCCTCCCACATCCAAGGGACAGAAATTGCCAGTAAATATTGCTCCTTGATCTAATTTGCTACTAATCAATCCAGTCAATAACCCAAAGGTGCTACGCCATAAAATACACACCAAGGACACAAGGTATGGAAGGATGAGGAAAGACAATCTATTTATATGCAATATCTTTCATGTATTTGTAATGCCTTGGAAGGTGATCTTGGGGGCCATCTCACTCATTCTGTGATGCTGGGGAAAGCTGTCCCTTCCACCTGGTTACTCTAGCTGCCATACAGCATTCAGGCAAAAACCTACACAAAGAAGTAGTATTTGGAACGTGTTTAATTCATTTTCTGAGTTACTTTTAATGCCAAACTTGTGGGAAGGGAGGAGGACCTACATAATGTGACCAGACAGCTCACTGTACTACATTACGAAAGCTCCATGGGTCATCATAGGTTCCAGCAGACCAGACTTTGAGAACTTACACTTTTTAGTAAGATTTTCCAATCACTGCTTTGTTAAAAAAGAGCAGAATTAAAATTTTATTAAAGTAAGCTTCCATACCCCAATGCTGAGGTACATGGAGTATTACAACATTTCCCAATCTGTACCCCTAGCTCCCTCCTGCTCCACATTGTTATCTCCAAGCAGCTTTCAGTGGTGCTTTCTTCCATGCCTGTACCAGCTTTACCCTTCATTTTTAATAAAAAATGAAATCAAGAAAGGTTTTGTGTTAATATTCATGATGTGAATAATTAATGTTAATAAAAATGGAAAATTAAAAGCAGCATGCTCATAGGTTAAGCACCGTAGACTGCTTCGACTCACCTAACCTGAAAGAAGAATCAGCCACATCTCTCCTGATGCATATTTTGCTCTACCATTTCTCTTTGGGGCTTTAACTCAAATCTGACACCTTCCAAGCTGCACACATCACCTCTGATGGGCCCTTAACTTACAGTTTATGCTGCCCATTTTATAACCTAGGGGAAGATAATTTTCCTATTGTAAGAGTCACCTCTACTCAATTATATGCAGTCTTACAGATACAGACACTAATCTGTTGCTACATTGCTGGTTCAGTAGTACAACAAACTGCAGAGCTCCTTTGCATTTCTTCCAGCCTTTATTACTGTAGCTGTGAGGAGAATCAGGACATAAGGATTTTATTCTGCTGCCCTATTCCTCCTATTTAATACTTACACTCGACCTGTAGAAGAGACCACATGTATGAGACCACAGTCATTTCAGATCAGACATAAAATAGATAGAATCATAGAATCGTAGAATAGTTTGGATTGGAAGGGACCTTTAGAGGTCATCTAGTCTAACTCTCCCGCAGTGAGCAGGGACATCTTCAACTCCATCAGGTTGCTCAGAGCCCTGTCCAACCTCACCTTGAATGTTTCTAAGGATGGAGTACCTACCACCTCTCTGAGCAACCTGGTCCAGTGTCTCACCACCCTCAGTGTAAAAAATTTCTTCCTTGTATCTAATCTAAATCTACCCTCTTTTAAGTCTAAAACCCTTACCCCTCGCCCTATCACAACAGGCCCTGCTAAAATGTTTCTCCCCATCTTTCTTATAAGCCCCCTTTAAGTACTGAAAGGCCGCAATCAGGTCTCCCTGCAGCCTTCTCTTCTCCAGGCTCAACAAATCCAACTTTCTCAGCCTGTCCTCACAACAGAGGTGCTCCAGCCCTCGGATCATCTTTGTGACCTTCTCTGGACCCACTCCAACAGGTCCATGTCTTTCCTGTGCTGAGGGCTCCAGAGCTGTATGCAGCACTGCAGGTGAGGTCTCACCAGGGTGGAGGAGAGGGGGAGCATCCCCTCCCTTGCCCTGCTGGCCACGCTGCTTTCGATGCAGCCCAGCATAGGGTTGGCCTTCTGGGCTGCAAATGCACACTGTTGGCTCATGTCCAGCTTTTCATCCAGCAGTACCCCCAAGTCCTTCTCCACAGGGCTGCTCTCAATCCCTTCATCCTAATATTACTTACTGTAACTAATTTGTAAGCAACTGGTCCCTGTAACAGAATACATATGTGGGTTTTTTTTTTAAATTATGCCTCCTGTATCCCATGCATTTGACTCAGCCAGACATTCCACCATGCAGATAGAAGCAGGACCAATAATGATAATACAACACTAATGTACCTTACCAGAGGTTGCAGCCTGGCACTGTGGTCCAAATGGGAAATGCAGCCCACACCCCCAGTCTAGCTTTGGGTCTCACTCTCCCAAAATAAAAAAAAAAAACAGGTAATTTTCCCCTACAAGGTGCAGGAAGGCAGGAAGATGTTGTGTGACCATTTTTATAAAAATAACTACTATAGCTAGGAGCAAGGGAGCTCTCTCCAAAAGAGGGATACGTCTGATGTCTGAATTCCCAGGGGAACATGCCGAACTGCAGCTCCTCCTCCAAAGCAGGGGCCCGAAGACTCCTGAGGAAAGGCTGCACCGACCTTGCTGCAATGCACCTGGGAATCTGTACATGAGATGCAAGGGCACACACTTCTGCCAACTCCCAGCCTGCTTCCGAGACCAGACACAGAGAACCCACTCCAGCCCTTGGGGGAGCGTCCCGGCAGCGGCGTTACACAGCCCTCCCCTTCCCCGCACTGCCCAGGCTGGTGGTAAGCTTGGAGGCAGGATTTGAAAGCCCTGAGGCCGAGGGGGAAGCCAGACTTATTTTCCCTTCTGCTCTTCTGCTCAGACTGGGACAATTTTAGGCACACATAGAGAAGCAACTCCAGGCACCGAGGTAAATTCACAGCTAAAAGAAAAAGGGAAACAAGATGTTCAGGCGCCTCCAGGCTTCTACAGCAACCACACACGGGACTGTTCTGGATGGTAATTCAGTTCAGTCTGCAGTCCAGAGCATCACACCTAGGTCCTGCGTTAGGCATAACGGGACCTGTGCATGTCTCTCGCTCTCCGGCTGCTCAGCAGCAGATGCCTAGAAAGGAGCTTGGGAGCAAAGCAAGAATATAACAACACTTTCCCAAAATACTCTCTCAGCCTCCAAAAGCTTGTAGTTTAGGGACTAATTAACAATAATAGAGTTGGCTAATTTAAGCTACAGCTGAGTCTAAGGTCAGTGGATGGCTTCCAGTGACTGTAGCAATACTTAGAGCTGTTGTGAGAGGAACGTCACCAACATCTTAAAATGGCAGAACAACTCTCCCATTCCCAGTGTGATTTGATCTAGCAGGAAGGTGCAAAACAAGAAACAAGTGCTGCAAGGTAAACCTAAACTAATTAAAATGAGAAATGAGTTCAATAATGAGGCTAATGCACAATCAGAGCCATCTAGCAGTGAAATGGGTGATTCTCAGGTCCTTGCAGTCTTCAAATGGAGTTTTTGGACGAGACAGTTGAGGAGCTCAGGTTATTGGGGTCTGCACAAGAGGGAGGTAGCAGTACTGGGGGGCTGTTTACCTCTGTATGAGATCCAGCATTCCAAAAGACCTTGGAAAAAGGTGTGACAAAGAGGAAGAAAAAGAAACATATATAAACCAATTACTAGTAAACTCCCAAACCTCACGAAATGGGGGTGGGTGCTTTATATTACACCGTCTTTCTGATAGCTTTGGTGGGTTTTCTTTCTACTATAAATTAGATTTTTTTCTCTTTCAGAGAGTCTGCATCACTTCTGAACAGCAAAAGTTAAAGCACTGCATTATGTATGAATCTTCAGTAACACCTCGTTTTTAAGGAAGAGTATAGAGGACACATTTGAACACATGACATGATCGACCTTTAAGTCTTTGTGTAAAAGAGACACTGAGTTGAACAACCGCTAATCAACCAATACAATCACATTAGAGAAAAAGCAATAACTGTGGCTAGTGAATGTATTATAACCCTTATCAACAATTTGCATACAGTAATTTATACAGAGGAAGAAGACTGGAAACTATCATCACAGAAATTTCCTATGGCAACACTAAGGACTAGCTCTCTAAACAGGCCAAAAGAGCGGATGACAGTGTTTAAGCACAGCGCTTTTACCTACAGAATATGCATTAGGTTTCAGTGACACATTGGTTAAGTCCAGGGCCAAATACTTTCCTGGTGCAAAGACTGACTATTCTGACATGTTCAATGCATCCACTTGTATTCGAGCTCACAGACAAATATACAAAATCATTTTTCCACTGGTTTACACACACACACACAGAACAAAGAAAAGTAATACATCATTTTCAGCCTGGCAAAACTTTCCTAAACCACAAGAGTCTAGGGAATGTTTTCTGAGTACTAACACTGAGCCACAAATTTAATCCTTAGTCAAGTACTAAATTGTTTATCTTCACCTCCATTCATTAGCTTGCACTCAGTCTTCAATACAAAAGCCAAATCATTTTAGGGTTAGTTTCAAATGTAGTTTTGGTTATGCACAAAATACAATTTCTTGTTTCTACATAATAAATAAACATTTAGGCTTAACACTGTTTCCTGGGTTGTAAACACATGTCTTGTGAAACTCCAGCAAGTAACAATATTCACATAGCAAGACCTGAATAGCAGCAATACAAACCCAAAAAGCGACAACAGATACTAAGAAATTACTTACTTCATCTTCCAGTGTATAATTAAAATTCTAAACCAAACACCCTAATCTGTAAATACTCCACTCAGTTCACTTACATTTCTTCTGTAATGTTCTCCTTTGAGTCCTCTTTGAGATACACATTGTGCTTGTTTTTTCCTCACCAGTGTTATTCTGTTTTCTCCCCACTGGAACAGGTTATTTTCTGCAGTTTTCTCAGACTGCAAAGCTTCCCTGGTTAAAGAATATGTTGAGCACCATGTGAGCACTGGCAGTGTGAAATCCTGTCAATACCCCAGAAGTAAATCAGCTAGATGGTAAGTAGGATCACAGCTGTCTATAGACCGAAGTATCAACTACGAATCCTTTGGCACAGTTGCATGAGAAGCTGATCTAAATCAAGTTATTTCTAGCCTGCTCCCAAGCAATTTTCTGATGACCTTGGAAGATGAGCAGGCCAAGATTCTTTCTGCAACATACAGCGAGCCATGAGCACTCCCAGTCATGTCCTCAAGACCTTGCATCTGCTCTCAGCAGCCAGGTGCTACTTAAATGATAAGGAGGAGATCGCATAAGGTCCATTTATAGTCATGTAGGAAACATTTTTGTTATTTAGCCAGCAAGAAAAGGACCTGGGGTCCTGGTGGATACCAAGCGGAACGTAAGCCAGCAATGTGCAGCAAAGAAGGCCAACGGCCAAGGGCAGAGGGCTCCCAGCAAGTCAAAGGAGGTGATGCTTCCCCTCTGCTTGATGGTGGTGAGGCCACATCTGGAGTACTGTGTCCAATTCTGGAATCCTCAGTACAAGAGAGGCATGGACATACTGGAGCAAGTCCAGCAAAGCACCATGAAGATGATTAATGGATTGGAGCATCTGCCAGATAAGGAAAGGCTGAGAGAGCTGCGACTGCTCAGCCAGGAGAAGAGAAGGCTCAGAAGGGAGCTTTTCAATGTGTGTAAAATACCTGATGGGAGGAGTAAAGAGACAATGGCCACAAACCGAAACACAGCAAGTTCCATTTAAACTTAAAGAACCTTTTTTATTATGAGTGTGCTTGAACACTAGAACACATGTTCAGAAAAGTTGCGGAGTTTCTGTTCTTGGAGATACTCAAAACCAATGGGACACAGCCCTGGACAACCAGCTCTAGCTGACCCTGCTTTGAGCAGGGGGTTGGTTGGACAAGATGAACTCCAGAGCTGCCTTCCAACCTCAGTGATTCTCTAATCCTATTCCATGAAGGTACATAGCAGCAAATCTGGCTGCCTGAACCTCAATAGAGTTAGCAAGGTCACAATCAGTAGCTACTGAATACAAGTGTCCTGGTTTCGGCTGGGATAGAGTTAATTTTCTTCACAGAAGCTAGCATAGTGCTGTGCTTTGGATTTAGTACTAGAAGAATGTTGATAACACACTGATGTTTTTAGTTGTTGTCAACTGCTCAAGGACTTTTTGAGCTTCTCCTGCTTGGCCAGGTGCATAACAAGCTGGGAGTACAGCACAGCTAGGACCCAAACTGTCCGAAGAGCTATTCCATACCATATAACGTCATGCTCGGGGGGGTTGGTGGGTCGGTCGGTCGCTGCTCGGGTACGGATCGCTGCTCGGGACGGGCTGGGCATCGGTCGGCGGGTGGTGAGCAATTGCATTGTGCATCATTCGTTTTGTATATTCTGTATATTTTGTTATCATTCTCATTATTACTATTATTATTATTTTCTCTTATTAAACTGTCTTTATCTCAGCCCTCGGCTCTACCCTTTTTCCCCTTCCCGATTCTCTCCCCCATCCCACTGAGGGAGGGGGGGGGAGTGAGCGAGCGGCTGCGTGGTGCTTAGTTGCCAGCCGGGTTAAACCACGACACAAGAGTCTTACATAATTTGTGTATCAATATATTCAACTGAAATGTGCAAACCAAGAAGACAGGTAAAAAAATGCCTCGCTACTTGGAACCTCCCTCCAAATTGTTCATATACTAGTGTACACCACCTGCAGTATCCCTGAGTAGGAGCAGCCAGACATTGGATTTCTCTAAAGGAAATGCTATAACTAGCAAGGTTAGAAAGGCAGAAAGATGGAGGCTATTAAGCATGTAAAATGTGGGGGGTTTCAGCCCTTTGAAGCTCACCTGGTATCACCCACTCTGAAAACAGGGCTGCGGCTTGTTCCAAGAATGTGCATTCTCTACCACTGTCTATTCCAGTAAATTAACGAGTGCCACCGTTAACCAAGCACTGGAACTCAGGCATTTCGTCTATCAAATCACTCCAATGGTTCCTGGGATGATTCTGGCCTGGGCCGCCTAACAGTTGCCCAGAAATTCCCCAGTATGGTTCAGGAATGAGCAGGGACTGTGGGCTGTTCCCCACAGATGGTGTGGACACAGCCATCCTGTCCTGAAGAGTAGGAGCCCTTAGCAGCATGGGCACAAGCCATTCCTTACTAACCTGCCTCAGTACCAAAAGATGTTTGAGGAAACATCACTGACATCAACACAGCAACATCACAGAGCCACAAGTCCTGCTGGCAAAACCCAACCAGCTCTACTAACATAGCACATCTGCTACATAAGGGTCTGTTCAATCTTAAAAAACAAGAGGGCTTCTGGGATTAATGAATCTCTTTCCAAAAAGTAAAAGCATAAGCTGGTTTCTCAGAAATCAGAGATTCAGAGGTAAGACAAAATTACTTCCTCCCTTGTGAATCCTATGTGTCTACTGGCACAAGTCAGAGCAGTTGGAAAAGATTTCCTCCGCTCTTTCTTACCTGTTCTAAACTATTAAATAACGTAGTTCTCTCAATGGTGGAAATGGGGAAAAGCAATGGGAAAGAGATGTTTGGTTAAGTTTTTAATGACTATGGCAATTTTATTTAGATTTAATTTTCAATTCTAGGCATTTGAAGATTCTGCTGTTTTCAGACCTGTCTCAGCTCTTACTTATTCCGCGTAAGAAAGGCGTTCCAACATTTCCAAACACTGGAAATGAGGAGAAGAAAGAGAAGAGGTGTAAATGACTGGGACACTGTGTTTGAGGAAGGAAACAACACATATCTTCAAGGAATGCTGTTTCAGTGTAAGAGACAATGTGCGAAAAAGAGCCCCAAAAGCAGTAATCTCAAGTCCAATTTTGGATTACTTCTGAAGGACAACATGCTGCATATCACTTTGCACAAGTCAGAAGAGCTGTCAAGGATTTTACACATATATTCTGCCTGATTCACAGGGACCATCAATTATAGTTGTAGGGTATGTCTGTGCCAGTTCACTTCCATTTCTTGGGCACACCCTGAATGTGTTCTTGTAGTCCTGACCTCTAGGCCAGTACTGCTTCTGGAGCACTGTCAGGTCACAGAGAAATAACGCTAACAAATATTGGTCTCCTCCCACCTGCAAGTACAATTAGACTGCTGGACCAGACTCCACAGGAACAGCTTTAAAGCAAGGGCAATAAGAGCATCTGAGAGAGAAAGAAAGACTGACAAAAATCTGATACTTTTAAAGATAGTTGCTAGGTTTTGATCTTTACAATAATTAATGGGACAAGATATCATTCCAGACTTGGGATAAACACCATGTGATAAAAGTAAATCACCTTCCTACAACTCTGCAGACTGAACACCTTCTGCAAAGTAACTTCCCCAGGGCTCAGTACTCAGCCCAGTCTTGTTCAACTTACTCATCAATGACCTCGATGAGGGGACAGAGTGTACCCTCAGCAAGTTCGCTGATGACACAAAACTGGGAGGAGTGGCTGATCCACCGGAAGGCTGCGGCTGCCATTCAGCGGGACCTGGACAGGCTGGAGAGTTGGGCAGAGAGGAACCTGATGAAGTTCAACAGGGGCAAGTGCCGAGTGCTGCACCTGGGGAGGTTGAAACCCATGCACCAGTACAGGCTGGGGGCTGACCTGCTGGAAAGCAGCTCTGCCGAGAGGGACCTGGGAGTCCTGGTGGATGGACAACAAGCTCACCATGAGCCAGCAGGGTGCCCTTGTTGCCAAGAAGGCCAATGGTACCTGGGGTGCATTAAGAGGAGTGTGGCCAGCAGGTCGAGGGAGGTTCTCCTCCCCCTCTAATCTGCCCTGGTGAGACCCCACCTGGAGTACTGTGTCCAGTTCTGGGCTCCCCAGTTCAAGAAAGATGAGGAACTCCCAGAGAGAGTCCAGAGAAGGGCAACAAAGATGATGAGGGGACTGGAGCATCTCCCCTATGAGGAAAGGCTGAGAGAGATGGGCTTGTTCAGCCTGAAGAAAAGACAGAGGGGATCTCATAAATACTTAAAAATATCTTAAGGGTGGATGTCATGAGGATGGAGCCAGACTCTTCTCAGTGGTGCCCAGAGACAGGACAAGGGGCAATGAGCACAAACTGAAGCATAAAAGGTTTCAGTTGAATATGCGGAAGGACTCCTTTACTGTGAGGGTGACAGAGTGCTGGCACAGGCTGCCCAGGGGGGTTGCGGAGTCTCCTTCTCTGGAGATATTAAAAACCCGCCTGGATGATGTCCTGTGCAACCTGGGGCCCTTTGGGGGGTTGGAGATGATCTCTGGGGCCCTTCCAACCCCTGCCATTCTGTGATTCTGTGAAAAGCACCGGCTGGTCACTAGCCAAGAGCCTCCTGCTGTCGCAGAGTGGCTGGGTAGTAGCAGAGCTGCTACAGGACTCCTGTAACAGAAGCATGCACAGAGATCAAGAAAACTACTCTGCTGTCACAAAGGTGGTTGATATGGAGACAGTTATTAATAGCACGTACTGTTAGGGTTCCTGAATGGTACAAAGTTATTAATAAGAAACATTCTTCTTGCCACTTCCTACTCTAAGTTTTGAGATTCACTGTAGATATTTGCATTGGGCTTTTAAGCACCGTACTGACCACTGTAAAAGGCTTACCTGCAGAGATGATGGAAGAGGTTAGAAAGAACCACAATGCCAGGATTTTAGAAAGGTCCTGACTTACACCCACACATATGCTGACAACAGAAACATTTGCATCTACAGACAGAGGAGCATCTCCTGAGATGAGTCCTGACTTGCAGCATTTTGGAATTGCCAGCCGTTCAATGCACTTCTCAAGCCTGCAAAACCTTTCACTAAACACTTGCCTAGAAAAGAGAATCAGTTCAAGTCTGCCTCAAAAAGTCCCAGAATGATTAGGAGAAATGGCTTTTAGAGAGCTGAAGGATAGATCAGCACCCAGCTATCCGGGCTCTTAACATGGAAATGTTTCTTGCTACAACTGACTTCTGCAAGGCAATCAAGGGTTTTCTGAAAGCAAGAGACACCTGCACTTCAGTATGGAGTATCAGATAATCTGTTACGTGAAACAGCCTCTATGAAATGAAGTGATTTAAAAGAGAGAGACACTCTTATTTCAAATCCAGAAGCAGTTTGTGGGAAATCCATGTTCTTAGATACAAAATTTTACTTGTGTGATACAGTAAAATGTTGTCCCATACACACTTACCTACTTGAGTGTGAACTCACACAGTGTTACTCATAACTGAGGCATTCACACTCTCACTCATATTTTATATCTCCAATTTTAATAAGCTGTTTATTACAATGTTATTTTCACATTGTCCTTCTTCCGAATTTGTTATAAGGATGTTATGGCAGTAGTGCTTCAAAATAGAAAGTGAGGGGTATAAAGCCATCAAATGACAAATGCAATGAAATTTCAGGATATTACTTATTATTTTTAATAATGAAAACTCAATAGTATACCAAGATGAAAGTTCTTCACATTGAAGCATTTTTATTGTAGAGTCATAAGGCTGTGCAAAGCTAGAACCGCATTTGCTTAAGGAGGCTAAATTGCTTCTCTACCAGCTAAGTTTCTCTCTATCTTCTCACACTGATACTGTAACGAAAATAAAGCACACAAGTTACCTCTGGTGCCTTTCTTGAAACACTTTTAGTCAGGTGATATTGTTATTTTTTATTCTTATTATTTTTTGATTGTGGTAAAAACCCACACAAGTGGAAAGACAAATAAGTATAATTTTTCCTGAGCTTTCTTATCACCCTAAAAGAGGAATAAAGAATTTGCATCATCTCTAACTACATTCAGTCCAGTGGTGGTGTGGCAGGAAGGCAGTAAGTACATTAGTTCTCCTTCCATTAAGTTCTATTTCTATGTAGTCTTAAATGCTTACAGGAATTGGAAACATGAATGGTTGAGGTGGAGATCTATGGTCCAGACTTCTGCTCTTGTTCTAACTTGGACTCGTTGAAGATTTCTTTGACTCCACCTGGTTCAGTGGGTTAGCAGTACCTGGGTTTGGATACGAGTTATGTTATTCATACCACCACAAGCTTTGAAAGCAGCGTGGCACATCTAACAAGATACGCACAAGATTTTTAAGTTAGAGCGTCACACCTCTCATCACATTGTTGAGAGGCAATAGTCAATACAATATCATCTGACCACAGCTATTCCATTTTATAAAGGCACTGGAGAGCGCCCTGGTTGTCCCCTTACTTGGAACCTGCCCCAACTCCTGCTTTTATACCTCTGTAAGCTACTGCCTGGCAGCTGGCAAAGATAAAGCTCCTCTCTCTGGGGGTCAATTACACTGAGCATTTCCAGTACAAGACCACAATACAGTTGCCTGAGGCCAGACTGCGGAGTAATTGGGACAAAGATACGTGATCTCCCCACAAACTAAAATTGCACAGGATGGTAACAGCCACACACCAACATGTAAAACTAGAGACGAAACCCTGCCTGGATGCCCCTGGAGCAGGAGAGAACATGTCAGTCCACAAGAGGTACTACTTGACTGGCTGGATGAGTTGTAAAGGACTACTTAGAAAATTTAGTATGCTCGCAAGAATATCCAGAGGACGCAAAGGCATCCACACCTACTTTGCTGAGGGCAAATCCAACCCACTTCTAAGTTAACCCACTTCCAACATGGTTTGACAATCAGATGACTTACAAAGTTTATGGACACAAGGCATGTCAGTGCAAAAGGAATTGAAGTTGAGTCAAACTAATTTGTTGTCCATGTTGGGCCACTGCAGTTGCAATCAGTTTCAGTGCTTTTCAATAGCCTCATGCAGAGGACAACTACATGACTGGTCACTGTGGTTTACATAAACCAAAAAAAGCTCAATATTCCAGCTATGATTCTGGTCCAAGGTCAAATTTGGCAACTTCACTTTTCTGCACTCAGAGAAAGCCATTAATTATTGAAAAAGAGCAAGCTGCATTTTTTTTTTTTTTAAACTCACATATCAGTCTAGAATCAGCAAGTCCTCAAATTCTTCAGGAAAGCTGTTTAATCATTTTGATATATTTTTGAAAGCTACTATCAAAAGATACTGCTTCCCACAGTCTCTCGCTACCGATTACACTTGCAGGTTTGTACAAGTGAGTGTTTCAGACTACGATTGTTTATACTATTCTTTTACTGTGGGTAATTCATTGAGGTACAGAATGGATCCAGCACATTAGAGCTTTTGCCATACAGAAGTGTTAACAGCACGGCAGTTTACAGCATTTTTTTCTGCCAGATGGATGATCATATTGGTGCAACAGTTCCCAGCAGTTTTTGCAAGTCAGCAATAGACTGTACAAGATTTAGTGGATGCTGTTTGGCTAGAGCTTGCTTACATAAAGAGTACGCAAATACTTGCTTACTACTGAAGGACTCACTCAGATCAGATGTAAAAAACCATATTCTACTTTGCCTTGAATTTTCAAGGCTACTATGACCACGCAGAGATGAAGTTTCTGTCTTTTCCTGTAGGTTGTATTCTGACATCTGGCATTCCAGAACAAGTAATAAATGCTCAGATACTGTAATTGTTATTTTACTGACAACTAACTATCTCTCTAATAAAGGGGGAAAACCACACAAAAAGTCAGTCCTGAAGCACACCTGGTGAAAATAAACAGTCTGTCAGGGAAATGAAAGCCAGGCATCATTCATCAAATTCAACAAAATAAAAGGCTCTGTGAGTTCTTCAGAAGCGGTGTCTCTGAAGGTCAGGACTGTATTGCAACAGTAGGGATCTGTAAGTAAATACTGCAAGTTTTTCAAAGCAGACTGCCATCAATGTTGACAGAAATAATCTCAAACTGGGGTTGTTCAGCCTGGAAAAGAGAAGGCTCCAGGCAGATCTCACTGCAGCCTTTCAGTACTTAAAGGGGGCCTGTAGGATGGGGAGAAACATTTAGCAGGGCCTGTTGCAATAGGACAAGGGGTAAGGGCTTTAAACTAAAAGAGGGTAGGTTTAGACTGGATATAAGGAAGAAATTTTCTACAATGAGGGTGGTGAAACACTGGAACATGTTGCCCAGAGAGATGGTAGATGCCCCATCCCTGGAAACATTGAAGGCCAGGTTGGAGGGGGCTCTGAGCAACCTGATCTGGTTAGCGGTGTCCCTGCTCACTGCAGGGGGGTTGGACTAGATGACCTCTAGGGGTCCCTTCCAACCCAAAACGTTCTATGATCCTATGATTGAAATACCACAAGTCTGGATCATGTACGGAAACTGAAACAGGCTCACATGGGCATATATTGTGCTCATTTAGGTTGCATTTTCTGGACATAAAAAGTATTTGTGCCACCAAATAACCCAGAGAATCTATTTTTTAACTAAAATATTAACTAAGTATCCATAAAAACTAGAAGCTCAAGAGGCAGTGTTCTCTACTTCATCAGCCTGGTGTTTCTTGTGTGTGTTTTGTGGTTTTTTTTAAATACCCTTATTACTCCCTCGCATCTTAAAATGTTCATCTCTTCTAGTACAAAACACAACACCATCGCTGAGCACATGAAAAGTCAATATTAAAGCTACACTGCTCAGATCTCAGAAATCAGGCAATGTCAGCTTTCAGGTTGCACGAGCACTCTTATCTCTGTCCTTTACTCATACCTATTACCAGAGAGACTTTGGTTATGGGTGCATATAGTGGCTGCTCAAACACAAGTTACCCTACCTTATGGAAGAATGCAAACAACAAACTGTTGGAACGCAGGAGGGTATTAGGAGGAAATATGCTTGTCTTGTACTTACACTCCTCCCTAAGCACAACTTTGGGACAAAGGGAGGATTCTAGGCTAGATGCATCTTCGGCCTGATGCAGCACACTCAGAACCACAGCTACTTCACTGCTTTAAAGATGCATATAGAATATATTTGAAAATCATGTGCACAGAGGTTTGAGAGAGAATCCATGAAAATTATTACAACACAAGGAAACTGCACATACAATGTACTATTTGTGAGAAATGAAGCTTACTGGTAATTATTTTCTGTATAAGTAATGACAGTGTACTTCTAGTTTGATAAATTCATTTTTAAATAAAGCAATAAGAAAATGAAAGCTTTCATAAAAATATACTCCTGATTTGCAGAATAGCAGCAGCCCCTCTAAACAGACATTCCCTTTACACAGAAAAATGTGCAATGAAGCCAAATAGACTCGTAACAATTAGGCATTGCATATATTCTAACAAAGGAGACCAAATACATGTTTCTGTACAGACATAGAGCACAGGTGTTGATGACTATGATTATAGCCACTTGACAGCTTTCATCAAGTGTTGCTGAACCACAACCACTGAGGCTGAAAATTTCCATGTCAGTTATTTTGCATCAGACTGATTTTTGGTAGGCTTAATTGCTGTTGCCAAAATTTCAATGGTTTTCAATACAAGGTCAGGGAAAATACTTGCAGTTCAGTTAAAAGACTCAAATAACTGCTGGGAAGAAGGAAAAAGCCCCACAGTTTCTAGTTGGAAAGCACAACTTGAAGGTAAGCCTTTGTACCAACATGCTGTCTTCATGAAGATCAACTTAAATTTGTTCATGTTAGAACCTTTAAAGCATTTCAGTCTGCAACCACTCAACAGACCCACTCAAAAAGTCATTTCAAGAGACTGTACATGCTCCAACCTAAGGGACAGAGTCATCCAAGCCAGGTAGCACCTTTATGGAGCCAAATACAATAAGAGAATAGAACTGTCCCTCCTGTACTTCTAAAGGTTTCCACTACTGGAAAAGACAACTGTTCAACAGAAGGACCAAAAATCTGAAAAATGAGAAAAAAATTTTACAAAGACTAAGACTAGGACAAGAAAATGATGGAAGGTCCCCATTAGAGATGACCAAAATGGAGCCTGAATTTGCAGTCTTTTGAATGGACATTCATCAGTACCTGAAACAGAAGACTCTCAAGACTTCCTCTACTGACAGCCAGTTGCTGTGAAACTCACTGGCAAAATGAAGCCCTTGTTGTCCTCCAGTGACTGGTCCCTGTAGAAGATTAGAAATCATCACAAACACCTGTAAGCACCATGAGCAGTCAGGGACAGCTCTGCTGAATTCTGCTCTGGTGATGAGCAATGTGAGAATCACTGCAGTTCAATGCTGTGAGTTAAAGCTGCAGTTTGCAGGTGCATATGCATTGAAATATGTCTTCCTCCATTGCAGTATCTCAGACCATTCCCTCATAAGGCCCACCTTGCTCATGGCCCGGAGAGAAGACTGCTCATGAATACTCCACGCAATCCTTCATCTAGCCTGAGAGTTGTGCTCAGGCAAAGCTGTGTCATCCTGCAATGGTGCAGATCTACAAATTATGAAAGTGATATTAAAGGTGTATGAAATTAGACTCAGCCGATCCAGTGTCAATGTTTCTCCTTGAACAATTCACACAGTAGTTTAAGATTCAGCCTTGTCCAAAAAAAAAAAAAAGTCTTGTACAGTTCTATGGCCCATGTATTGTTTTGACCTGAGTAGGTCTGCTTTGTTTCTGCTTTTTTTAAAGAATATTCATGCACCAACACAAAATCCCCTGGAAGCCTACAGTCCTTGAATTACTTTTCTGAATGTACACCAGAGGACACCTGGACTTCACAATCTGAATCCCTCAAGAGCTTTTGCAAAATCTCAAACCCTGAGATTAGGTAATCTTTTTAAACCCAAAGAAGCCATAAGCACAGAAAAAAAGAAGCAATGGCATTTGCACAAGTATACTCTTGCCTAAAAATGGGACAAACACATCCAGTGTGAACCCTGCTTCCCTTTAGATTGATTTGATGTCTGCACTTTGCAGCTGTATGTCCCAACCCAGCAACTCAGCATTAGATCAGGAAACCTTATGGCACTACTTTATGTAGCGTATGGAGGTCAAACATAGCTCTACAGTTAAAAATCCTTCTATTGATCTGATCCTGGCTACATCAGTTGATGGCCAAACATTTCTGAATCAGAAAAAATCTTTGAAGTGTTATGGCTTTGGAATAAATGGAATTCAAACATAATATTTTCATTATCATTTTTAGAACAGTGCAAGAGCCACTTCTGATGTTGCAAATGTAAGGAAATGCATAGCATGGCATAAGAACTAGGTATCTGCCCTACAGTGCTTTTTACAGCAAATCCCAGGAACAGCTCTAGAAGTCAGAGTCTCCTACCAGGCTGTAGGTTCCAGTACCTCTCCCAGCAAGAGAGCATCAGATGCAGCTTCAGCAACAAATGTTTATCTGATCTAGAAAGAATGTGTAAATAGATGTGGAAAACAGATGGTATAAATAGCCTATGTGGGGAATCTTGTACAGAAATGATGCCTAAGAAGAGAATTAAAGGAATAGCAGGTATGTGAGCATGTATCAGCATCCCACTGGACTCATGAGAAATGTGTAATAGATTGTTTAGAGAAGTCATCTTTGCTTATGTCGCATTCGGTACATTTGCAAAATTCATGTCACAGGGGAATTCTGAAAGAAGACAGAGGGAGACTTTAAATCTCAGGGTTAGAATTTCTGTAGTACATGAATCTACCCTAAGATGCCCTCTGGTCAAACACAGGAAAATATAACAGATTCAAACCCTAGAAGAGCTGTCAGGAAAATACACATTACACATATAAATCACTAACTGGTTTTATCACGTAGTTCCCTAAGTACAAGGACTTACCCCAAATGTGATGTTCACAACAGGGGTACATCTAGTGGCAAGCAGGACTGCTCACATCCAGCTTAAAGTGGAAATACAAAGATAAGTTGCCCTTATATCAAAAGTTTTACCCTAAATCTAGTCTGACATACTGATTGAACAAGTAAGAAAAACCGTGTTTAGAGTACAGGAAGAACAGCTGGGTAACTGGCAGATTATTTTATCTGTAGTTTTGCTAATTAGTTTCTCCCGCTATGTGGGGTGCCTAGTTGAAGGCTCATTTGAGCTTCCCAGGGGCCTTTGCTTCTGAAAGCCTAGACGCTCAAGAGGTAGAAAAACAAAACCACAAATACAAATCACCTCCTACCCAAATTTACACAAGGTTGTAAGGTATACCAGAATCTAGAGCTTGCAGATATTTCTGCTAAAAGACTACTGTGACCACACAGCCTGGGTGCTGCATGTACACGCCCTTACCATGTATTTTTCCACCCACCTTTCTCATCTTTTAAAAACTCTATTTTGTCAGCATCTACCCTTTTTTCCTACTAAGCACTTCCACCGTTGAATGACCTGCAAAGCCGGGATTCATTTTCTGATTACTGAATCACTCAAGCTTCCAATTTCAGCTTTTGAACGCACGCTGTTGTCCTGCTAAGTCCCTATACCCAGTTATCAAGTCACCTATCAACCTTCCTTTCAGCAGCTTCATCTCCTGTAACGTGACAACACAAGGCCTGGGAGCCTGACAATCTTCCAGGTTTGGGAAACGGCTGGGCTCTGCCTTCCATCTACTTCTACGCTATTCTTAGAATTAAAACATCACAACTGGACACAGTATCCTAATAGGGGACTTAAGCATCCTCGCCTGTGTATGGTACAACAGTCCCTGCTGTTTAATACAACTTTTATAACAAGAGATTGCATTAGTCCCACTAGCTTTGCGTTTAGAGCACATGTAACATGGCTACCCTACAATAACTCCCAACTCACGCTCTTCTTCGACAGCCTGCCTTCCAAGGGAGAAGAGGCCACACCTGTGGGATGAAGGGATTTCTCATCTATTGCACTGCATTTGGCTACAACAAACCAAATTTTGTCAGAACCATTTAGCTAGATAATTTATACCACGCTTGTACCATTAAGCTGTCCTGCTAATTGTTTGCTAGCACATCGACCGCAACGTGTAGGCAACCAACATGGAAAGTCTGAACGATGCTGCACAACCAGCTCAACCAGGGGACACCAATGAAGGCCCTTTTCATTAGCGCCTCCCTACTGCGTGCGGGCATGTGTCTGAACCAGCCTGACTCCCGCATGCAGCATACGGAATTAAAAGGCACATGTTTAATTAAGATGTCATGTGATCCTAAGCTGTATGCTTTGGTGGCAAAAAAAAAAAAAGATACTGTATTCCGCGTGGTAGCCTTTAACTACTAAACTTGTACCCTTGCCAATGGAAAAGAGAAAAGCAAGAAAAAAAGTTCCAGCTTAGTTTGACAGGCTGGGCATCAAGATGACTGGTATTAACTATACAATGCTATTCTTTGTTGACAGAAACCAAACTGTTCCATTATTTTGGCAGAACTGGCAAGAGGCTAACAGGTCTGTAGCTCCTTGTGTTGAGTGTAATAAAAAGAAAAAAAATCCCAGACCATCATTTCTTAACAGAAAGATGCTTTCTGCATGAGACCGACTTGGAATGAGTCGGTACAACATGGGTCTGAATGTGGCTTAATGTGACATAAAAAGGACTGTACACACCCGTGAATGGCAAATTCAGCAGCAGATTAGCTCAGGATAATGGTTACAGGTGACATTCATCACAATCAAGCTGTCTTTTGTTTGGTTTTGATAAGCCAATATATGACAAACTTTATCTACATGCATGTAACATCCATAAACCAATGGACACGAGCATTTTAGCATTGCAATTTAACTAGTGCTTGACAGGGGATTGGATTGCAGTACTTCAGAGATTTGATATGCTTGTAACAGATTGTCACATTCCTGGCATTTCTCCAGACAGTGTTTATACTTAACAACAGCAACAAAAAATTAGAACACGTAACAAACATTTCCTTATAGGCCATTTGAGATTATTCCACATTTAGCACTGTTTTTTTGAACAACCTTATTAATCCATCTTCAGGTTCTGAGCTGTTATATTTAGATCTTATATTTAGATCAAGAACACGTACTGCAAGATAAAATCTACATAACCTACGCAGAGCAAACATTAAAAAGTGTACATTCAAAATGAATAGTCAAGGAAAACCTTGACTAAATGGAACATCTGTGCAAATATTCAAAACCCAACTGGACATGGTCCTGGACATTCTGTTCTAGCTGACCCTGCTTGCGGGGGGGGGGGGAACTGGACTAAATGATCTCAAAAGGACCCTTCCAACCTAAACTCCAGGATTTGGTGATTTTAACCTGCGAACGGGTAAGTAAGCTCAATTCCACAATTCCCTGCACTCAGCAGAACCTGCACAGAAAGTGACTGGGGTTTATACCCATAAACTTGTTTGGAAGACCAAAAACTTCTGTAAAAGCCCTCCCTCTAATCACAGCACAACGTCACCGGGCCGGTGCAATGCAGGTGCCCTGTCAGCACAGTTGACAGGACTGGGATTACACTGACGGCTTGTCTCAAATACACGGCATGCTGACAAAAGATACACACTTCCTCAAGGGTATCACTGTTCGGCATTTCACAAAACAGAACAAAACCTCAAATTCCCCTTGGGGAGGCACGTGGGTTTTTTAGTCAGTGATTAAGAAGCAACATTTTTGTCTGTGGAACTTGGAGGCTTCTCTTACCAACCTGGTGGGCAGGAATTCTGCTGTGCTTCACGCAGAGCTGTTGGGGAACAGGGTGAGGTCTGCAGAGCCTGATGGTTGCAGGCTCTCGAGGTTCTGAAGACTTCTGTGGGATAGCTCATGTTCTGACATGGGGTTTGGGTTTCTTTGGGGTTTTTTTTTTTATTTGTTTGGGTTTTTTTCATCCTTTAACCCTGACTCTGCTGTAAATATGCAGCAAAGTAGTCCCAAAAGACTAAAATCCACAGCAGACTGTAATAGCAGCCACTGAAGTTCAGTAAGAACAGAGCACCTCCAGCACCAACACAGCCCTCAAATGTACGCCTTCACATACTGGATGATGTTAGATAGCAGCTGTAGTTACTAACAAGCCATTAGAACAGGAGTCCCCCAAGTTTTATCTGAGGTTAACCACTTCATGTCGATTGCTGTATAACAGAATTTGTCTCTGATAAGTACTTTAAGGCTCAGTAAGGTTAATGAAACCTCAGGGGAGGGAAGGCTGTATTTGGTTGCATTTTTTTTAAGGAGCCATGCTTCTAGTGCACCTCATTAAGAAGGTTCATGGATTAATCTACATGTCCATGTTTTAGATCAAAATGGCTTATTAAGATCCTACTTTCCTGGGTATCTAGGCTCACATTTGTAAGCGTAGGGTTTCTGTTCACAGATAACAAAATCAATTAAAGGATGCAAGTTTCTCACCATGGATTCCTCTTTTTGAGTAGCAAACAATTCTTCTGGCTGCACACAGAACAGAAAGCCTTCTCCTGCATCAGTTAAGTGTTGATCACCACTAGGATCTGAGGAATCAGATAAACACCTCACAGGGTGTGCAGGTCCTTGTTAGGTGAAGGGCTGGAAATCAATTCCTGAATGCAGTAAGGGCTTGGACAGAATCCAGCCTTTCTTGGTTTTGTTGTTGTTGTTCCAAGAGCTCCTTCCACTGAATTCAGAGGAAAATGCTGGAGCTGGGTCCTTATATCTTTGCTAAAAGAGCCAGGTATTTGTGACCTCCCTCTGCTGTGCATTCTACAATAACAAGGATAAAGCTCAGTGTCAAGCGCACCGTACCAGACCCTGTCAGACTTTCAACCTGTTCAATTAACTATATCAAATCAAACAATAATTTTCACCAGAGCCCTGGGACGCACTTTTTTACTGAAGGCTATTCCCTTGGCAAATCTTGACTTCCAGAGGCCAGCTGCTTTAGCACTTGAACTGTTCAAAAACAAAAAAAACAAAAAACAAACAAACAAAAAAAAACAAACAAAAAAAAACCAAACAAAAAACAAACAAAAAACCCCCCAAAAAACCCCCCAAAAAACCAAAAAAAACCCACCAAAAAAACCCAAAAAAACCAAACGAAAACAAAAAAAGCCGCTTTGGATTTTATTTTTATTATAATACAGGGGAGGTAGGGAAGAGAGGAGTGCTTTTTCGGAGTGCTTTTTCCTCCCGTCTCTTTGCTCTCTGTAAAAGGCTCAGCTGGCTGGGCAGGTATTTCCAAAACCGGAACCGTTTTCAAAGAGGCACGGGAAAAAATGAGGAACTGGCGAGGTGATTAGAAGAGAGCGAGCGGTAGGGGCAAGGGCCGGCTTGCCGGCCCCCCTCCCGAGCGCTGCCGCCGCCGGGCCCCGGGGCTGCCGGAGCCGCCGCTCCCCCGGGCAGCGCCCCCCCCCGCGCCGCCCCGAGCTGCTGCCGCCCCGCGGGGCCGCTCCCCGCGCAGGCCGGGCCCGGCGGCCGCGCTCCCCCGCGGGGAGCCGCGCGGTACTGCACCCCCCGCCGGCCCCAAAGCCCCGCTCTTCCTCTCTCCAGCGCGGTTCCAGCTCTTCCCGAGCGACGGGGACAGGCGGGGACAAGCGGGGCAGCGGGGGCGCTCGGGAGGGCGGGCAGGGCGAGCCCGGCTCTTGCCGGCAGCGCCCCGGGATCGGGGAGAGGAAGCGGAAAGCGGCTGAGAACGCGGAGCCACGGCAGAGGCCAAAATTTAGGGTAAGAGTTTATCCATTTGCCAGAGATTTGGTGCAAGGGTGGATTTGTTGGCTACATCTATCTATCTAAAAATACGAGGCGGCGGAGAAGCTGGAATCACAGCGTCATCTGCAGAGGGCATCTGCCTTGAGAAGAGTCGCAGGGGATTAGGCAACGGTGAGAGCTGGAGGTGAGAGAAGGAACACAACGAATTGCAGACCGATCGGGTGAGAGGGGTGAAATACGCACTCGCTCGTTTGTGTCGCAAAGCAGAAGTCAAACCCTGGGCCGTGGCTTCCTCCAGGTTCAGATTTCAGGAGAGCTCCCTTCTGCATTTCATTATTAGGTTAGCTGTGTTGTTAGACCAGGGAACACTGCCAAATAATTATAAGATTACACTAGGACTAAATCCCCCTATCATGAATAGCACATGCTGGCAAGCAACAAGCTGAAATAAAAAGCATCAGCTCTAGCTGCTCACTGATATCACAAACACACACCCACTAAGCAGCAAATTAATTCACTTCTTCAAGGTGAAGAACTGTAAGGTCCGCTAACAACTCCTCCACTTAATCACTCAAGTTTTCCCCATCTAAGTTTTCTTTACCAACAACTGAGCCATAAAATTGACTTCATGTCTGCACAGTGAAGACGACAAATACTCCCTCCCAGACAACAGCACAAGTAATCTGAAAGGAGACCCTCCAATGCCTCCCATTTCTGTCCCGGTTCCCACCAGAATGGGAACCAGAACTTCTGAAGCGCTGCAGGAAAATCCTGGCTTGGAGGGAAATGGGAGCCCAGCCCTACTAACCAGCAGTTTAACCCAGCTGAAAAAAAAAAAGTTCCAGTCTCAATTGATACCACAAAAGCTTTAAGAAAAGCAACATGGAGTTACAGCTTAACGAGACTTTGGTCAGGGCATAATACTTGGAATCAGCGCACTTCATAGGAAGGCCTAAATACTCAGTGGCCAGTTCTAAACTTAGGACCCCATCCTTTGAGGGAAAGGACTCCAGGCTGTTAAGCATCATATTGAAGTAGTTCATCAGCATTAATCAAGTGGGAAAAGAGAAATAAAGAAGTGCCATCAGGGTTAACAATTCTACATCCTATGGCTTCCAGCTGTTCCTTGAAGGTCTCCAAGTAACAACAGTGCTTCACCCTGCCTGGCTTCTAGGTAATGGGTTCACACAGCCCAGTGATCGATCAAGGAACATGGTAAAGTAATAATGTGATCACTAACAGTTGGTGATGGTTCAAAAACCTATAGAAAAAGAATTTCCTAAGAAATAAAATGAGAAGGCAGAGCTTCAGTATTTGGCAATGTGTTAGAATTATTAATAATCAGTACCCCTGTAAAGCAGCTAAAGGAAAAATAGTTGATCAAAAGCATGCTTCATCAAGAATACATGAAGGGTCGCAAAGCGAAAGAAGGTGGACAAAGGAAACAGGGTGAACATTAAAGGGGTGTTGTCATAACATTTTCACTTAGCTATTATTAAGTCCACTAAATTAATCTGTTTGGAGGCATCCCTTGCCTCTCCGTTGACTACTTCAGCGATTTACTCTCTTACTCCTGGTCTTAAGAATCCCATTTAAGTCGGAAGCCTGAGTCACCTAAGATAGGCAGGGTAAGCACCCAAGGGCTAAATCAGTAGCTCCTAAGCTTTTTGGTGCTCTCAGCGGATCACAATCAGTCTTCAGTTCTTCTTGCAGAGACACCGCGCAGCCTTATCAGCAGACTAGGAAATATCACAAAGCTTTACAATACGGTTTGAGAATTCCTGAAATAGGCTTTGCAAAGACATTTGATACAGTTTTCCATATCTTACCCTAATTCACATTTTTAGCTCCCCTCTGAGTAAGAGCCAGAAATTGATTTTGAAACTGGCTGCCATGGTGAGAGGTTCTGGGGGTGAGTTTTACAGGATACTGATGTGAATCAGTGTTTTGTAGAGAATACGGTGGATCAGGTTTACAAAGACTGTACAACAAAGATCTTTTCAAGGAGAAGTGTAAAAGATGATATGATCTCTAGTTAGTGAAAGTTGACTAAAATAAATAGAATGAGATTAAATTAAAAATGCAAAAACCACCTTGTGTTAGAGGGAAGGAATAATCCAATTATCATTGCATGTAATTACCAAACATTAATTCCCCAACATCTGACAGCACTTGAGGAGTAAGTACTAAGGAGCAAGTAAACACTGCTTTCCAATAAAGAGCAATATACCTTTTTCTCCTGTCACCTAGATACTCACACTCTAAGGATACAGAAGAACTTACCTAAACTAAGGTGACAGGGAATTTCAAATCTGAAGCTAAAGGACAGGAATTACACTTTTCAGTTCAAAGATTATTTGGATTCTGTGTTATACATCAGGTAGGAGTAAAAGCTACAGCAAATCTGGCTACCGTGGCTCTTACTGAATTCTTATATAGTGACAGAGTAAAGCAAGAGAGGCAGCTAGAGTGCAATTCACTTCTGAGTATGCTGTAGAGCAATCGTTTATTGAAACCATGAGAGATCTTCCCAGGGAGTTCCAAGTGGAGAGAGCATACCAAGAAAAAGCAGCCAGAACCAAGAAACACCCAATAAATCAGGAAACGGTGTAAAACATTCATCTGCTCCTTGCACAACAGATCTCACAGCTGATAATGGAGCAGGAGTGTGGAAACTGTTCATTCTGAATTTAGTAGATAGAGAAGCAATAACATTAATATGTCATTAGCAAGCAAGGCCAAAAATGCCTCAATTGCCCTTCAGCAAGTTTCCTTTCCTATTAAACAGAACAGATGATAATATCACTTCTTCCACACAGGATTTCATGTAACAAATAATGGCATTAGATACTCCCCACTGGTTTGAGCACGGAAGAGAAGACAGCTCCCTTTCATGACTAATCGACTGGATTTCTTCTTACATGTATAGGGCCTATCTCCTATGCACAAGCAGCAAGCTGGTTTAGCAGTGAAGACTTTGTCACGGCAGCTAGTTAGAAAACATTCTCCTGTTCCAGATCAAAAAAAAAAAAAAAACATAAAAAAGATGACTTTCTGCCATAATACTGCACAGATTATTTTTCACAGAAAAGCCAATTTATCAGAAAATAATCAACTATGTTAATACTTAAGTTAAAACTTCCATGAAGTGTTCAAATGCCTCATTGCCCCCTTCTCGACTGGAGATGAGCCTTCCTGGTCACACCAGATCCCTCATGAGCCATTACAGCTTTGCCTCCTGTTTCGGGATTTTGCTATTTATTGCCAGAGCTATAATCTGACTGGAAAGCCAGACCCAGCAACCATTGCTGAAACATGAGAGAAGATTACTTTCCTGCAAAATTTTCTTCATCGGTAAGAGGTTGAATAGTAAAAAAAAAAAGATTTTCACTTCCCAACTGTTTGGCTCATGCAACTTCTTTCACTTCTATGCTATATAAACACAAGGTTACATTCATATATTTCTGCTATTATTTTCCACGCAAAAAGAACAGTTGTCACATATTATGCAAACATGAGCCTTATCCTAATGCCCGCACTCTTTGATGTGTTCCACATGTTAAAAATTTGAGAGCAGCCAAGTAAGAAACAGGGAAAACTCTTCAGTCCCTCACATTTTCCAACATGAGCATCACAGCTCCACAAAGAATGCTGCAAGTAAGCCTGACCTTATCCAGGCAGCAGAATAAAAGCTCTCTCCAGGGTGAGGCAGTGATTTTGTTCTATTTTTTAAACTGCAGATGGATGTAGTCAGGATTGATCTGACAGCCCACCAACCAACATTGCTGTTAAGACCTCACAGAAGGAGCAGAGAAAAGTGGCATAAATAAGGACTGTGGGGCAAGGCTGGTTTAAGCTTTGCACCACGGAGGACGGAAGGACTTCACAGAGATGGCTGGAGGGGGAAGTTGTTTCTACACCACCACTATCAGATGAACACTGCTTGGGAAGAGAGATCTGTTGTGCTGAAGAGCACTGTCATGTGCAAAACAAGGAAGATAACTAATACTTTATCAGAAATACCCTCCATTTGGACACGATGAAGGTTTATTCTGTTTCTACTGAAGTACTCTTTTCTTCTTCTGTGAATAAACTAGATGCTTTCTGAGATCTATGACAGTGCTGTGGAACGCTCAAAACTTGCTACAAGTTTGGGACCAAGCAGTGAAAAATGTGGTAAGCAAAACTTTACTAATGCTTTAAAGGAGGCTAAAGTATTTCCTACAACACCTTGCCCTGGCCCAGGACCTTCGTCACTTGGTACCAGTCCTACACCAGATCATAACCACAGTCCTCTACCAATAACAACCTAGAGGGTAGGTTGTGACCAGTTTATAAGGGACAATAAAACAATGTCCAATAAAATAAGCTAAGAAAAGGTGCTGGCTTCTGTAGTCTTTGGCACTATAACTACAGAAGGATTTCTGGGAAGCCTCTGGAGGGCCAGCTGTCAGGTAACACAAACGGGGAAGCACTGGGGGGAACACCTATTGAGGTCACCTTACAGATGACCTCATTTTCCTTCTTGCGTCAGGCCTCACATTAGATGTGCTGTGTGTTATCTATATCTCTGTTGTACAGATGCCAAAACATATACAGGGAGGATGAACACGATCAGAAGGTCACAACATGGTGCATAAAACCATCTGATTTTGGTCACCCTTCCTGCCCCAGAGGTAGGAATGAAACCCCAGCCCCCTGCACCCCACTGCACACCTTTCATCCCTGGGTCACTGCATTGATTGCAGCACAAAACTCAGCTGAGTTCTGTGAAACAAAGGGCATAATTAAACTACATATGTTCTGGAAATCTGAAAGATATCTGGCAACACTTTGATAAGAAAAAGAAGGTCTTTCTCTGCATGGAGAGAGTAACTCAGATCCTGAGGATCCACTGTGCTTCCTAAGAATACCAGAGTAATGTGAAACAGAGCCAAGATTTCTCCAAATTCCAGTACAGTATCTTAAACCATGAGACCATTCCTTCACCAACATGCTAAATAACTTAAGCATTTCAGCTGATATGATAAACCCCTAACATTTGCAAAGATATTATTGAAGTGAAAAAAAAATCAATTCAGATTTTAAAAGCAAGATTTTATATTAATTTCTTAAAAATATATGTCAATATAGCTGATCTAAAGCAAGCATCTTTAGAGGTTACAGAATTAGCCAGATTTTAAGACTATTTTCAGCAGGTTTTCAGTCGGAGTTCATATTTCATTTTCTGAGATGCCATTTGGTATTTAATGAATATTCATAAGTTCTGGTCCCTTCTAAAACTAAAAAGAGGTTTTCTTGAGTCCTGTTCCTTTCCTCCTTAAAAGTTTAATTTAAAAAGGCTTGAGTCTTTTCAAGTACCTCCTATCAAATTCCTTCACTTGGACCAAGGTACCTCTTGGGTATTACGTTGACAGAATGAGGTTTGTTTTATGATCATAGCATTAAAACCTCATGCTCTGAAGACATGCATTAGCACACTGGGGAACATGGCGTAAAAACAAGAGGTGAAGCAGGGTTTCTTTCCTTCCTTCCTTTCTTTCAACAAATCACACATCAGTAAGCAGTTACTTAGACATCTTCTTTATTACTTTCTCAATGGATCATTTTCCCCAAAATGGTTATTCCTTAGTCATTCTATGCCCAGTCTTGCTCCTGTTAATGCTGAGACACTGCAAAACAATCTTCATTTGTTTCAACGCTACGGGATAAGACCATCAAAGAACAACTCATGTCTCAAGAACTCCCTAGCCTTTTAAAAGTATTGCTGCCTGGAAAATTTAAAGCCACAAATGCACACTGAAAGCAAGGTCCATTTCTCAGGTTTGTCCCCTGGATTATACTGGTACAAAATGAGTGTAAAAAGCTGGCCAGTTAGAGCAACTTTTTATGTCCCCTCACACTGGTGCAAACACCAAGACCAGTTCTAAAGCCTCTGGGTGTCACGGCCCTACCATTACACTGCGTTCTTGGTTATACAAGCCACTGTCATCTTTGTTCCCCCCTTTTTATTGTCTTAGTTTTCCTAATTAGATTTTACTAATTCCTATTAGGTGCCCTTGGATCTCACTCAGTATTAGTCTTTCAAATTCTTTTGGTTCTGGCTCTGGGTCCAACATCATGAACATGACCTCCACTCCTTGAACTCAAGGATTTTGTGTATAAAAAAAAAGTCTCCCCATTTCTTATTAGACCTTTCCATATTTAATTCTCCTTAACTGGCTGCAAAATGCATTTCACTGGTTTTGAGGGACTCAGTAAGTACTCAAGCAAATCATAGGACCACAGAAGAATTCAGGTTGGAAGGGACCCCAGCAGATTTCTAGCCCAGCCTCCTGCTCAAAGCATGGTCAGCTATGAGATCAGTTCAGGTTTCTCAAGGTTTTATTTATCTGGGGCTTGAAACCTTCCCAGGACAGAGACTGCACAACCTCTCTGAGCAACCTGTTCTAATGTCCAACTGTCCTCATGGGGAAAAAGTTTCTCTTGACATTCAGCCTCAGCCTCTTGTTTCAAACTCAAGTCCAGTGTCTCTTATATATCACTGTGAAGGGTCTGGCTCCTTTTTGATAACATCCTTCTACACACTGGAGGCTCTTGCCAGTCCCCCCATCCCACCCTGGCAAGCTGCCTCTTACCCAGGCTGAACAAGCCCAGCTCCCTCAATCCCCTGCTCAAGAGGGCAAGTGCTCCAGCCCTGAGCATCTTGGTGGCCGCCAATGAATTTGCACTGGAGTGCAAGTTCCAGAACTGGAATGCAAGTTCCAGCACTGGAGATCCAAGAACTAGAGTCTAAGAAGTGTAGCATGAAGGGGAATAACAACTATCCTTGATCAGCTTACTATGCTCCTGTTAATACTGACCATGATTCCATTAGCATTCTTTGCTGCCAAGGCACAACACTGGTTTGCTTCATCTTCCCAACTATCAAGACCACAGGTCCTCTTCACCAAAGCTGCTCCCCAGCCAGCAAGCCCCAGGCCGAATGGGGTGCAAGGGGCTTGGCCTTCCCAGCTGCAGAACTTTGCATTTGTCCTTGCTGAATTTCTTAAGGTTCCTGTTGATGCATTCCTCCAGCTTACGTCTCATCCCTGTGCCTAGGTGCCTATGAATGGCAGCCCTACTCCTGAGTCTATGGACTGTCACCCCCAATTTGGTGTCATCTGCAAATCTGGTAAGAGTACACTCTGTCCCTTGGCATCCTCAAGATCACTGTTAATATGAAGAACTTTTACAGGGTAAATCACGGCATTTTTTTCTTACACATCTGCAGCTGCTGTTTGTCAGGAGTAGTAAAAAGGTATAAAACCTCCACAAAAGAAAGGACATTTTGGGTTGCGTTTTTGCTCCCAGCTCAATAAACTGTAATCAGCAACTAACAGTCCCAAGTAAAATGCCACACTTTTCAACACCTATGGTTAACAACTGCTAGATATGTTTTCCCAAGACTATTTGCCTGGCTCATGACGATGCCTTAGATTTTATCTTCAAATAAAGTTTAAATATCCTTTTCATGTCACTTTTTTCAAGTTCTTTTCCATAATATTTTTCCATATCAAAGCAGCCTGTAAAGTCGCTTTAATTCCTGAGAAATTTCCAACAATCACATCACTTTTTCATAACTATATCTGGAAACAGTTACACTACCTTGGCTTAATCTTCACATTAGTTTCCGTGCTCCTTTCACGCTCTACTTCTTTTGAGCCACAAATCCACTGTTCTATCCCCTTATTAGATTTCAAATAATCGGAGTCACAGGGACCAACAGCACTGGAAATATCCTCCTGAGTTATTGATTTCATTCATAATATTATCTCAATATACTTTTATAAAATCCACACAAACATTGATCGCGTTTCTTTTCTTTGGTAGTTACTGAATTGAAGTTATTTTCTTTCCTGCAGACTACTTTCTAACACTCATACTAATATTTTCCTTATACCTCTTTTGTGCAAAGTAAGAAACATTGATCTTGATTCTTCTTTTCATAGAGGTCTATAAAGTTCGAAGTTTTGCACATCTGCAATGAAACTACAAGGTTTCCATCTATGTTTATGTTGAAATGAAAACAACTTTTTCTTCCTTTCAACTTCATCCCACAGTGCCATAATACGAAAAAGATGATAAGATAGTAAAACAGTACTAGAAAAAATTAAAAAATAGCTTCAATTTTTTCCAGTAGTGCTCTGGATGCAGTCAGCGCTGTACACATGGGTGGAGACACAGACTATGTTCCTATTGGCTGCATTCAACAGATTATGACCAAGAGGAAATGAGCACAATGGCAATGTACTAAAACTCAACACTTACCACACCAATACAAACCACCTCTCACATGTAAGTGTGCATGCGTATTCAGGGCTACAGAGTAAACAAATATCGGTAGTTTAATTTGCCATGTTTGCAATCATTCATATATTATCAGAAGGCAAAGAATAGCAAAAGGAATCAATGGAAAATTTGAAACACCACAAGTACATGTATATGAAGAGACACTGATTGAAACAAGCATTAGTTAACAATACATTATTGTTAAGACTGAGACTTGTGTGTGAAACTCAAATCTCTGCTTGATATTAAATGGCTGAATGCCAGTTCCCAGCTTTGTATATCACCACTTCAAAGAATAAATTAGTGTTCCACATTAAACTTTTTACAGATTAATTACTGCCTGGAATATGAGTAAAAATGCTATTTAAATCCCAAGTTACATCTATATTTATATTAATCCAGTTACTCTGCTAAACTGATGTCACTTCAAAGCGGTCAGCTAAAACACCACTACAGCAAACTGAGTAGGAGTTAACAAGTCAAGCAGATCAACAAAATCAATATCAACTTCTAAAGTAAATAGGAAAATAAAATACAATGATGCTTTTTAATACATTCTTCTAAGACAAGACACCAAGTGTTGAAGGTTTGGAGATCCTGCAAGTATTTGGGGGACAAACCATGATAGAACAAACAAATATTTTTGGACTAGACAAGGAAAGTACGTGCAACTTGGAAGCCCCCTATCCAATAAAGGAAAGACTGCAAGAATGAACGATTGTTTGCACTTGAGCTACACTTGGGACAGAGATCAGTTTCATTGGCTCAAAATAATAGTTTAGACTGATACTAGGAAAATACCAACTTTAAAGACCATAAAATACCAGAATAGAGAGATGTAAAAATCTCCTCCATTGCATGTTTTCCAGAACAAAGTTAGACATTTGTCAGCAATGAACATGCTGTATTGATCCTGCTTCAGCCCTAGAGAGGGGTTGAGTTGGGCTTGCTTCTCATCCTACATGTTAAGGACTCTGAGTTTAATTTAAAAAAAAAAAAAAAAAAGTCAAAAAAGAATATGAACTCAAGGTGAAACACCACAATGAAAAAACTCATTTACATTTTTCCTTATAGGACATTTCTTAATGTTTGGGGTTTTTTTAAATTTATTTGGAATGAACAGGGTGCAGCCCTTACCCACATACAGACCGACTTCTTTCCTCACTATATTAACCCCAAATAATCTGAAATTTATCTTTTAGAGAGATGGAGAAATCGCTTACCACAGCCTATGAAAGCTGATATATTCCCCCTGCTCTAAACCTCGCAACTCTGTAGTCATACAGTCAACAAAAAGCCCTCAGAGCACAGTCACAATCTATTAGCAACAAAGTAAAACAATTTGCCACATTTTAAGTAAGTAAAATATTTCTGATAGTGCATACTTTACCAGTTATGTCATGCTGTTTGAATGACTCACTGTAGATTTGATACTGATTAGGGCAATGTTTCTTCAGCCATTTGCAGACATCCTGCTGGGTCCATAATGCCACAGGCTTGGTCAGCTTCACAGTCCCGGACTAGAAACACAGAATGAAGAACAGAAATGTTGTTTAGTCCTCACACAGGTTTCAGAAATATCAATCTGTAATGTCCGTATACAATATTAAAATAGTAAGTGCAAGGTAGGCGCTGCTCTGACAGGCAGATACCCAATAATCACCAGCACGTTACACAAGACCCAGCTATTCAAATACATCACGCAGGTCACACACATATGAAATGTTCTTTAACATTGTTTTGCATTGCACACATGTTCCTTGCATCACAGAAACACACTGCACCATGTCTTACTTGAATAACAGTTTAAAGAGTGACCAACTCTGCACCCAGGGCAGTAGTTGCAGCCTTTGAAGCCTTCAAATTCAGAGGGACGTACATGTGGGTCCCAGTTTGGATATAACCATGGAAGACCACGAGTATCCTCAGGCCAGGCACGGTCCTCAACTACAATTAGAAAAGATCTTGCAACAAACCCCTTTAGTGCAAACAAGCTGAAAGACTGGTTCTGCCGGGGAAAAGGAGACTACACAGCAACGGAGGTAGAGCTGGTGATATCTGTTCATGCTGAGCATTTCAGCTGACATTGTTCCTAGTTTGAGTGATGTTTACAAGCAGCTTTAGTTTGTCTGCTTCCTTTTTACCTTTAACCCTCCCGCAATCACCGTTACGTGAAATAAGTAGGACTCTTGCTTAAAACAGTCACTTCTTTATAAATAAATAATAATTTTAAAAGACCACTGTTCAATACTTTCCTGAAAATTGAGTTTATTAATAGATTATCTGAATAAACAGATCAACAGTTTATACATAAAACATTCATAAATTAAGTCAATTGCATTATCAGATGTATAAAGTCACATTACATTTAATCAAACAGTTCATGTTTGCACATACACTGTTTTTAACCATATAAAAATGTTGAGTTCTAGACAACCTGAACTGCAGGGATTTAAAGCCTCTTGTCAAAGTAGGCAAAACAACAAAAAAAAGAAAATATATTCAAAGTTATTTCATCTTTCGTTTTGCAACACAGTCTGCCTAGGAGACTAAGAAAACCTTAAACAGATGGGCGGTTTTTACCAACAATACATGTTTAACATCGGACATCGCTGATGTAAGTGGGTGTGAACACCAATGTATCCATTTACTTCATGATTTTGTCAAAGAACTGAGCTTACTGAATACAATCAAAGTGTCTTTGTTCCCACGCTGTGCCTGCAGAATACCTGTGCTCCAGCTCCTTGGTGGTGCAGAAGGTTCAAGAAAAGTTTTTCTGCACAAATCTGAGGTGAAGAGGAATGTCATCACAACCATTCTTCTCCATCAGGATTCCCTCCATATTGCCAGCCAGGGTTCACCCCAGCATTCACACAGATATACTTTGTCAGATAGAACTTTTCAAAGTTGCTTTAAAATTTTTCATTACTAGAAGCCCAAAGGACCCAACCAGTTTTAAGCTAGTGCTTTGAATGTCCTATTAAGTCCATAAAGTACATAATGCAGAGGTATTGAGGTAGGGCCAAGGAATATGGCAGAGCTAAAATTCCAGTGGGCAAACAGGTCTGGAATTTTTCATGTCCAGTTTTCCCTCTCTCTTCTTTATTGCCTGGGTAGAAGTTAAATAAACAGCAGGAAAATTATAGCTGAATATATAATACAATGCACATCCCTCAGCTCAGCCTTTTTTGTTTTGAACAAAAATACACTCACCAGAAACATGAATCCTGTTTCAAACACACAAAAAGGCACCATCGGCATTTAGAGGTATCACAATAATGCACAAAGCCACCCCAAACAATTGATTCTCATCTTTTGCTGCTGCCCACCAACCTGTCTGCTGCACGTACAGAAACCCGCTCTGGCCACCGTGTGGGTCTGGAGAAGGGGCAACCTCTGTAGGGAGAGCAAGTGCCCTGTAACTGCTCCTCATGCAGCTGAGAAGATCAAAGGCTCCGCTTTGAACTTCTCTAGCCTACTTGCTACTGCTATTTGAGTCAAAGAAGAAATTGCATTTCAATGAAGAGCCCAATATTATGGCACCAGTTAGCTGATTTTTATTACACACATATATAAATGCCTGTTCTTCACAAATACATCAAAGAAAAAAAAACAAGTAAAAATAGCCATATAACACAAGCAGCCTCTCCGAGTCCGAACAACAGGGTCAAGACTTCAACGTGTATCTATCTTTGAGTTACTGCTTAAATTTAAAGATATTTCTTGAGCATGGAAATTTCTGAAGGGGAAAGCCTGTCATTATTGAAAAAAAAATGTTAATGGCATGTCTTTCTTGTACATCATAAAAAATATTTAAATTACAAATATTTGTATACACATATATATAGCTAGCTATAGATTTACAAGCTATTTATTCCTAGCTGAAAGTACACAAGTAGCACCAATGTTTGGTTGAACTAAGAGGTTGCTCTCTTCAGTTCAGCAACTATTCTCCTCTTAAAAGGTTTAAGCACCATCATGTTAAATATCTGAAGAACAAGTTTATCAGCAATTACATTACAAATTTAACATTTCCCTCTGTGCCTGTAGAATTGAAAGGTGGTTTCAAATGTAGCTATTATGCTGTGCAATATACAGATCGCTGCACAGCAAACTTACGTGCTGATGTTTTACTGTCCAGTGTTCAGAATTATAATTGAAACATGTTTGACTTAAACTTACAACTGCAGTCCAAAGAGGACATTTTAAAATTGACACCATCAAGTATTATGCTTCATTTTCTAATTCATAAGGACTTGATGAGCTACAGGAATGCAGAGTTTTTAAAGCAATGGTTATAAAAAGTATATTGTTGTTGCTTTCATTTTTGGAATATCATACCCCAAATATTTTCCAACCAGATGCTCTAAATGAAAGGCTATTTAAAAATATGCTTCCATCCCACAAAATTCATTTGTTAGTTTATTCCCTGCTCTAAAGCTAGATCTTATACTAAAAAAATTCCCAGTAAACCAAGGAAAATTACCCTTAACATAAACATACCTACCAAATTAGTCCCCTGCCACTAACTATATATGTAAACTATCTAGACAGGTGGAAAGCATATTATGTTTTACTTTATTTCTGTTTATCAGCTCAGTAAAACAATAGGTCATACTCATTTAAAAAAAAACATATATATATATAAAACATACATATATATATATATATATTTATATATAAAAACACACCTTTGGTCCGGCCTTCCCTTTCATTTTCCTGACATAAACTCATCCTAAGATCACCCCTTGCTGGCAACACTTTAATAGTTTTAATCCTGCCAAACGCTAAGCCAACTCATGAGCCAGATACAGATCTAATGAGAATAAAAGTCTTCAGTATTCTGATCTTTTCTTGTATATTTGAAGGAAAATCTGTTTCTTCAGGATTTTGTGTCAAACTTTCTTCCAAATTGCCTAGCCCCAGTTTTTGCTATGTGTATCTCAAACTATAAGAATGATTCCCAAGAGGAAAAAAAAAAAATATCATATTTAATACGTGACACAATTTCATGCTCCCTTTGTTCCATGGTGCAGAGAAGACAGTACTTAAAATCACCAACTCAAGAATAAATAAAGAAACAAATCAAACTTCCAGCCTGCGCATTACTAGAGAGTGTATTTTGGTATTCAGAGTAGCATTAGCAACCAAGCCCCGCTCTTCCTAAGCAATAATGAACAAGTTATCTCTTCAGCCTTCCAGGTGCAGTTTACCAAGTCTGTCAAATCTGAAGGTCAATTTATTCACCAGAGTTTCTCTGTCTTTATTTACTGTATTTTACTACAGAAAAGAAAGGCAGGCTTCTGTATTTTTGAGTGACGAAGGATTCAATCTCATTATTAAAACTACTTTACATACTATAAGCCGAGTTATTTAAAAGAGCTTCTCCAACCCAGACATTTTGTGCATTTACAAATCTGCTAAAATTACAAAATCCAGGAACTGTGGAGATCAGGGCCCTCAGTCAAACAGGGCTGCAGATCTGCTGGAAGAAGGCTGCCTGATACCATTTATAACATCCAATTTGCCAACATACTGATCCTGACATATAAGCAAAGTCAATGCATATTTACCTTTAAATTTATCCAAAGTCAGACCCTACAGTTTCTGCCTAAAAAAATGCTTGTATGAAACAGAGGTGGATAAAAGAAGCACTGCTCAATGCACTAAGGCAGATTCTGCTCCAACACACATCACGAGAGACTCTGGTCTGGACTTTGCAGTTTAACTAGGAAAGCAGGACCAATTTTGTTATAGCCATGGTGGTCGAAGGACATAAGCAAGGCAAGGCTGCAAGGAGAAGCACCACCATTTATTAGACCAGCAGCGTGGAGCTCTGCCAGCTGCGTTTCAGACACAAAGAAATCGTCACACGGAGTAGATGTGGAGTACAACGGCTCAACGTTGAACCATCGCGTTAACCCAGTCAGGCAGTTCAAGAGAAGCTGTGAGGGGAGGTATGGGAAGAGCAAAGGAAAGAAGAAATAAGGTCACTGCCACCTAGGAGGGACAGAGAGAGTGAGATGGGTGGCTGCCACCCCTAGAATAACGCAGAGTCAGCTGGGGCAGGAAACAGTAAAATGTGTCAGAAAAACATTGATGTGTCTATGATCAGAGAGAGAGGCCAGGAGGAAAGAAATGGGATCATTTCATGCATGAAGTGGAGACGGAACTATTTAATAAATCAAAACATAATGCCTTCTGCAAGCAAACGATAAAGGGCCAATGATATATCTAAAAATCAGAAAAATAAATTTTTATGTGTATCTGATATAGAAACATATAGCAGAGAACTTAGGTAGCTTTTGGAGCTGTGTAGTTTAAGTTATTGTCAAATCTTTCAGGCTGCTCCGGAAGCAAGACTAAGAGCATCACCTTCATCATTTACGACAAGAAGCAGCAGGAGCAGCAATGCCCAGTAAGAATTTCAAAAGCATGATTTCTTTTTAAACGTGCTTGGGTTATATTTCTAAAACTGAGAAAATAAGAATCTTTTTCATATATTTCAAATTACTTCTCCAACATTAAACTGCCTATACAGAACTCAGAATCAATGACTAACATAAAAGCCGGTTTCAGTTCTCAAAAGAACAGAAGAAATGAGCCAGGCTTGTGAATGTGTTTTTATATGATATCTTAAAATATTGAAGAATCTGGAAAGGACACATTTTGGTTTAGAAATAATTTTCTCAGATAGTCACACAGATTTTCCTAGCAAAGACTGAAGAAAATTACAGTAATAAGCAGACACCCCATAAAACCACTGAAACCTCCATTGTGTTGGGTTCCCATCTGTGTTATTGAGAATTTTAATACTAAGAAGAGATGAAAACACCAAACCAAAGGAAATGTGTTTATTTAAAAAAAAACCCCAAAACCCAAACAAGTAAGAAGGTAAGACATCTTCCCTTTTATGTTGATAAAAGATTGAATGTTTAAAGTTTTAACTGGATCAGAAATTCAGTCACATTCTAATTTGTTACGTATGTCACTGTAAAAAACAAAATATCAGTATGGCAAATAAATTATATTTTAAAAAAAAATCATTGCAATTTCATTTAAAGCACACTTTAAAGGCCAACTTTGCACCAGCTTTGGTTTAGCCAAGATACAAACCCTAATACCACCCAAGAAGGCTTAAAAGAGAGATATCATGCAATGACTATGACTGATCAACACACAATGTCCACTTTGAATGAAAACTATAGAGGCACAGGAGACCTACCAAAACTCCCAAATTGTTCTGGAAGCGTGGTCAGCCAGCACCTTGCATTCCCTGAGTTGCAAGCTTGTGTATCACATTTATAGCCCCAAACTTACTTGCTCCACATGGCAAGATGCAAAATGCAACTGGTTGCCCTAATCTAGGACTCCCTGACCATGGCAGAGTCATATAAAGATGCCGTGAGCAAGACCTGGAGGCTCTGCAGCTCCCAGAGCACTCACATCTATTAACACAGCCTGATGCTAAAAGCATGCCGATGGAAGCAGCACCCAGTGCACATCTCAGCTCTTCCCCCATCGCTCTCATACATGTTGTCCTACACTTACTCCCTCCTTCCCTGGTCCGGTCCGCTAGTACGTGGTCCCACCATGCTGCCTGACATCAGGGTCCACGTACGGGATCCCACAAAAGACAAGATCAGTTACGCCAAGCCACTCTCCATGATATTTGAAAAGTCATGGCAGTCAGGTGAAGTCCCTGGTGACTGGAAGAAGGGAAACATTGTGCCCATTTTCAAAAAGAGTAGAAAGGAAGACCCTGGGAACTACCGACCTGTCAGCCTCACCTCTGTGCCTGGGAAGATCATGGAACAGATCCTCCTAGAAGCTATGCTAAGGCACGTGGAGGCCAGGGAGATAATTCGAGATAGCCAGCATGGCTTCACCAAGGGCAAGTCCTGCCTGACAAACCTAGTGGCTTTCTATGATGGTGTGACAGCATCAGTGGACGGAAAAACCAATGGATGTCATCTATCTGGACTTCTGCAAAGCCTTTGTCCCCCACAACATCCTTCTCTCTAAATTGGAGAGCTATGGATTTGATGGGTGGACTGTTCGGTGGATAAGGAACTGGCTGGATGGTCGCATCCAGAGGGTAGTGGTCAATGGCTCGATGTCCGGATGGAGACCGGTGACGAGTGGTGTCCCTCAGGGGTCCGTACTGGGACCGGTGCTGTTTAATATATTCATCAATGACTTAGACAGTGAGATCGAGTGCACCCTCAGCAAGTTTGCGGATGACACCAAACTGAGTGGTGTGGTTGACACACCAGAAGGACGGGATGTCATCCAGAGAGACCTGGACAGGCTGGAGAGGTGGGCCTGTGTGAACCTCATGAGGTTCAACAAGGCCAAGTGCAAGGTCCTGCACCTGGGTCGGGGTAACCCCCAGTATCAGTACAGGCTGGGGGAAGAAAGGATCGAGAGCAGCCCTGCCGAGAGGGACTTGGGGGTGCTGGTGGATGAAAAGCTGGACATGAGCCGGCAATGTGCGCTGGCGGCCCAGAAGGCCAACCGTACTCTGGGCTGCATCAGGAGAAGCGTGGCCAGCAGGTCGAGGGAGGGGATTCTGCCCCTCTACTCTGCTCTGGTGAGACCTCACCTGGAGCCCTGCATCCAGCTCTGGAGCCCTCAGCACAAGAAGGACATGGAACTGTTGGAGTGGGTCCAGAGGAGGGCCACAAAAGTGATCCGAGGGCTGGAGCACCTCTCTTATGAGGACAGGCTGAGGGAGTTGGGCTTGTTCAGCCTGGAGAAGAGAAGGCTGCGGGGAGACCTGATTGCGGCCTTTCAGTACCTAAAGGGGGCCTATAGGAAAGATGGGGATAATCTTTTTAGTAGGGCCAGCTGTGACAGGACAAGGGGTAATGGTTTTAAACTAAACCAGGGTAGGTTTAGACTGGATATAAGGAGGAAATTCTTGACACTGAGGGTGGTGAAACACTGGCACAGGTTGCCCAGAGAGGTAGTGGAGGCCCCATCCCTGGAAGCATTCAAGGCCAGGTTGGAGGGGGCTCTGAGCAACCTGATCTGGTTAGCGGTGTCCCTGCTCACTGCAGGGGGGTTGGACTAGATGACCTCTAGGGGTCCCTTCCAACGCAAAACATTCTATGATTCTAAGTACAGGCAGGAGGGATTTATTTCCCACCACTTGTTAGCAGTTGGATCAGAGTAGAGCTATAATATCTTCTGGTTCACTTAAATCCCCATTCTCAAAATATGTTGTTTTTTTAAGAGAAGCAACTCAGTGCAGCCAGCTCGCTGTGTCTCACAGGAGCACGGAGTCCAGAGAAGGTACCCGTGGCCCCAGGAGAACCGCATCCTCACTGACTCCAAACTAGTTCAAACACACCTGAAGTCCAAGGAGAAGACACAAACTGGACCCGCAGAGAGATCACTGCCCCCTCGATCCAGCCACTGAACAGATGGGGACATCCTCTGACATCGTGAGGGAGAGAGGAGAGAACAAGCTAAGAGGAAGATGAGGGCACCTGAGCAGCACCAGCTCAGGGATCTGAGCACAAGGTGAATAGGGCCAGGTCAGCCCTCTCCAGGAAGGACCACGTAGGGGAAAGACTGGCAGGGAAGCCACGGAAGGTGTGCGAGAAGTGGAAAAGATCCTGTAGATTTACTATTCCCATCCTCCCACTTTCTGGAGAAAAAGGAGAGGAACAAATGCCACTTCTACAAGGGCCTCCCTCCTAGAGTCGCAGCAGTGGTCCACAGCCTCCCACCTCTCTCATGTACAGTCTCTCTTCACCTTTTCACAACCCCAAGGGCCAAGTCAACCCCTGGCTTCTTTTTGTTGCCTCCAGTGGACTGCTGTAAATTGCTTTTCCTACTAAGAGACTGCTCTGGCAGTGCTTAAAGTCAGCTCTGTACGAGCAGAAGCTTCTACCCCGGGGTCCCAAATCAGTGTAGCACCACTGCTTGTTCAAAAACCGATGAACGAAGAGGGAGGTTTTACCTGGCATTCAAGCAACACCGGGACTGACCCAATCCAGTACCTTCTGTACCAGTGCCACAAGCTTAGGTGTACTACAAACAGACTGCAAAGGGGGTAAAAGGAAACAAATTACAAAAAATAACAAGACTGATCTGGAAGAAATTGTTAGAGGGAGTTAACTCCCTCTTAAGGCTGTCACAAGAATAACCATCAACAGGAAAGGATAAAGTTGTCCAGAAAAATATCACTAAGTATTATCCTGATCAGGATAAAACCAGTATTGAAACAACATGCAAGGATAAATAAGGTGACACATTTCCTGTGAGAGCGCTCTCTTTCAATGTGATATCGCACTCTGAAAGCAAGAATCATGACTGGCAGATGCCAGTGTTGAGATAAATGGCAGTGGCACTATCAGCAAACTGTGAAGAACTGAAATGTCAGGACAAGAAAGGAAAAGACAGAGCACTGCTCAGCATTGTCAAGAAGCTTGCCTGACAGCATTCTAATTGCTATCAAAAATCCTGAAAGCCACAACTGGGACGGACAGACAGGCCAACAATGCTTAAAATAAAATCACAAGTTGGACCAGGAACACAATCCATTTCAGGTTTTGACAGCCAAATCCAAATCAAAGAGTACAATGTTTTAAAATTCACTTCATCTAAAAACACTGCATTTTTAATCTTGCCAAACTAAAGATCCATTTCACTCTGTGCAGAAGATTCCTTCCAGTCCAAAAATTAAATATTTGCTTTTGGATATTTGCAGAGAAAATGCAGAGAGAGAGAGTTGCTCTGCCAGGGTGATGGTTCCTCCTTCACAAGATCCATCAATTGTTCGATACTTCTTCATTGATGTGGCTTTGATTCCCCTTCTCTACCTGAGACAATTCAAACCTGTCCAAGTCTGGCCTCTAACCATCACTTTCTTATATCACAGATTACAGCCTTTACAAGTAAAGACAAATCCTCTTGCTTTTACAGAAACCTGCTCTGTATCCTGCACAGATCTGGAGAACGGACAATTTCTGTTCACGCAGCAGGTGCCCTACTAGCCTGCCTTGTGCAGCTACAAAGATAAAAGGTTCCTCCCTGAACTTCTCTAGCCTGCTTGTTAGCACTATTGAGTCAAAGAAGAAACAGAATTAATTTCAATTAACAGCCCTGTATTAACAGCAACTTACAAGAAGCAATTAACTAAACTTTATTACAAGCACATGTTCTTTCTTGCACTTAACCATCCACTACAGCAAGAATAAAAATTCAAGACATTCACCCTCAACATGGCGCACATAACTTCTGCAGGTTAGCTCATCTTTCATTCCGTCCTAAGGACTAAGTACTACACCCACTGCGAAGAAGATTTATGGCACGAGTCTTCATCACAGATTACGCCGTTCAGACTGGTAGTAGGCACGGGAGAGTGCCGCGTCTTGGTGAAAGCTGCAAGTTCAAATCCATTCAGGTACGCATAAGAAAGCAAACAGGAAAATATTACACCTACGACAGTAATGAAATGTAGCTCACCCTCTTCCAACAGTTTATCCTGAACTTAGAAATACCATCAGAGCAACTGAAAGTCCACTTCTGAGGAAGTTTAGTATTTGTCAACAATATTTTCTCCAGGTCTAGACTAAAATAAAAATAATAAAAAAAAAAAACAAACCAAAAAACTGTGGCCCAAAACCTACTATACTACAAAACTAACAGTTACAAGGTCTCCATTCCCACTTTTTCTTTTTTTTTTTTTTTTTTTTAAACCAATCCTGGCACCTCTGCAAGTTGCCTCTTAGGCATTTACATCTACAGCTGAACTAAACCAAGACTGCTTATCATGAATTCCATTAAAACAAATACAAACCAGGTCCAGTGATTTTCTTGCAATTTCTCACATACTTATTTAAGGATGGTTATATAGAAGAACTTAGCTAAAATACAGCCTGTAGCAGCAACAAAATCCACTGGCCAAACTAGACTGGAAAAATGTTTAATTTGCACAAAAGTATCAATAATACACCGAAATCTTGCTGCTTTTTAATTACAGAACAATAAACAGCGAAAGACAAGAGCTGAAAATGTAAAGATCTGAAGGACAGCACAAAGTTTTGGTTTTATACTTTCGAATTCAATACTAGGAGTTAAAGGAAGTTGGCCAGCATGTATTTGTTCTGTGAGAACGCTTCTGACGCATAAGCACATATATTTGGTGATGCCTTATCTGCAATTCTTCAGACACTTAACTGGATTCTTTCAGAAATAGCTCAGTTTTCAATAGTTAGCAATAAGAATCACAAAACAGGCTGCCTTGAAAGGAAAACAACTAGACAGGACCATGACTGCTTTAAATGTACCTGTTTCATAGTCACATTATCCATACCAACATGGACATGAACTGAAATGTGGGAATTAAAAATTATGACATCTAGCTTAATGGTTTTAAAAAAATTAATTTTTAAGAATACTATATAATACAAATAGGTCTTTATTTAATGGGAAGAAAAAAAAAAAAAGAGGTTGTACAGAGCAGTACTCTGGTCTTTCCAGAGATTTCAGGTAACAAAACATAAATGTATCTCTAAAATCCCAAGTGCTTCTCCTTACAAATTAAATAAATAAAAAAAAAATATCTTCCGTATGTTTATAAATGTTCAGGATATTCTAATAAAAAGGTTAATCTCAGAATCATGTACCTAACAGTGTCAGTGGGGGTTATGTGCTTTTTAAAGAAAAAAGTATCTATGGCATAATACCGCTTTTGCCAAGGCAGCGTACTTTCTCTGGGGGAGCTGCATGATACTGGCAGAATTTTCTTCTGGTGGACTTACCCTGACATAATAAATCTGTCCTGCACAGACCACACCTCGATCCTTCCATTTCTAATTAGTAGTATTCTGTCAAGTATTCTGACAGTATTCTGTCAGTGTGTCACAACCTAGGGTTTGAGAAGTAGCTGTGTATTTTTTTTAATAGCTGCTGTATGTCAGAGGTGAAGGGTACAGTCCATTTTTTGATCTTAAAAACACAGAGAGTGAAGCATTTCTATGAGAAGAGCTATAAAATAAACTGTTACTTCAGCATTAGCATGTAGTGAGGTTAATTCCTCCATCAGATCAACAACAGTACATTTGTACAAGGAGAACTTCTAACATCCTGAGAGGATCTTAATCCCTATTAAATAATGACAGGTTGCTGTCGTACAAGGTTTACTCCTTCTGAGTGAATCACATTTTTGGCACTTTTGTTTCTAGCAGATGTGCCAATTAAGAGGCTTGTATGGTAAGAAGTAGTATAACCTTTCCATGCCAACTTTCAGTCTTTATGGATAGGCTCATTCATATGCAGAAGGCAAGTGCAGCAGCCAAGGCATTTTATACCCCAGCAGCAATCAAAGTTTTCTAGGTATCTTTGCCAGTTGACTCTTAACTATGTCCTCTTGAGCCAAATACATTTTGAGGAGAACAACTTTATAGGCCAGACGTGTATGTGAGTATGAATAAGAAAAGGTCTCTGAGCCTCAGCTGACAGGTCAACCTCTTGCTTCCCAATAAGACACTGCTTCCCCTTCCAGCAAAGGTAGGAGAAAAAAGGAGAATGTTGACAGAAGAGGCAGATTAGGCCGGCCATCTGATTCATGCAGTAGCATTGCAATGCCTGTGTAGAAGGTCATAACGGATTTCTCAATTTAAATAAATGTCTAGAAGGCAGATACACTACTTAAGTTTTCAAAACAAGCAGGGCACTTCTGACGTCAATGTAGTTTCTTGCTAATTAGTTTTCATAAAAAGAGCTTAAGCACTACAGTGCCCTTTTATCCCCTTTATTAGAGAAAGCAAAAAGCTTCCAGCTGAGATTGATGACGGCCAGCCCCTCCTGGCTAGGAAGCAGCCTAAGGTAGCCAACGAGAAGATACAGAAAAAGCCACAGAGCACAAGTCCCATATTCACATCAAGGCCAGCCCAGGCCAAAGGGCAACATCTCTTCTCGCTCACAGGAAGCATCTCTTCCTGCAGTGCAGCAATAAACTCAAAAGCAAAAGAAAAGTCAGAAGCTTGTCCCTACTTTAGAAAGAAACAGAAGGATGTGGCAACAGCACTGTCTCTGTTCAAAAACCTGAAGATTTGGAGCTATAAAGCCGACAGCATTGGGAACTGGCAGACCAGATGTGTGGTGGGGAGGCAGAGGTTAATATTGTTGCATGCTCTGAACATATCTCCTAGATCAGGCCATTCATGGGAAAATGGGACTTTCCCAGGAACATTCCAGCAGGCACCACAGGGAGGCTAAGCAGGGGAGGAATGCCAGTCAAGTGAAGACTTGCATATTCGATTCCAGGTACCATTTGTAAATCCAGCCCAAAATGTCCCAGCAACATCTTCCTGGGTATGGCAGCTGTGAGATGTCCCTAGAAACGTGGAGTTGAGATTTTCAACAAAAATATTATTCCCACCTGACCTCAATATAAGAAACTTGGGTCGTAAGGAGATGAATGTGAACAGAGGCCTGAGAGAAGGTAAATTAACATCATGAGGAATGTATTCATCTGCTGTAATGATATATAAAATATATATCCTTTTTGGAGAGAGAACTGTGAAGGGATATCTAAATCAAGGTGCTGGGAAGACAAACTGGCCCTGAGTAAGAACTAGAAATATTTTAATTATATTTCTGAAAGGAACTCAGTTCCCTTCTCTTTCTTGGATCGTTTGCTTGTAGTTTAAGATTACATGAAAAATTCACACTAATCCTTCAGTCTCTGTTTGCAGAAAGACCAGTAGTGTCAGGCAGCGAACAGCAGGCAGTTCTCAAGATTCACTCCAGGCGCAAATTCATCTCACAAGCCAAAATTTAACTCTTGGTTAAGTAGCTGATGTCCTGTACACAGACCACTGCATAAAGACAGACGTAACTTTCAGCATCTCACACTCCCCGTTAGGTCTGCCATGCTGTTCTGCTGCCCAGATCAGGGCTTTCGTCTCAACAGCAGCCTTTGGCAAGTGGCGTTTTTACACAATTAACACATTTTAACTTTTTTCCTCCAGAGCTGGCATATTTTCTGAGTAATAAAAAATGCAGGCAGGTCCAATAATACTTCAATCACATTAATAAGGAAATCTTCATTTTTATGCAGCTTTTTATATCCATCCAACTACTGATGAATAAATGTCTCCAGGTAAAACTCACAGTTCCATTGATTCATTTAATTCCTTTCTAAGAAGCATTACATTTAAAAATAAACTCATTCCTATCTATCCAGAAACAGCAGGTAAAACTGCAAAGTTAATATGCAAAAGAAAACTTTAGAACCGCAAATGACTTGCCAAATCTGCTTTACAGTTTTATTTTAGACCACGTTATTGCAGAGTCTTCCAGGTCAGTTGCCAAACTGAATTAGTCTGCTATATATTCTCCAATCCACAATATTTGTTCAAGGTTTTTATGCTGGAAGCTTCTGAATTTGTCCAAGTTCAAAACAATACACGCTCACAAGCAAAAGAAGTTGTTGAAAAAATTCAAGGATGGAGGATGTTTCAAAGGAACCTAGTCAACACCTTTTTTTGTTGGGTTTTTTTGGGGGGTTTTGGCAGTCCCTCAAAAGCCTCCATTTTCTAATCTCCCAGACATCAGAATTCAGAGAAATGAACTGTTAAGGAATGTTATCAGACCTTTTACATGAAAACACAGCCAAACACAGGCAGCATGAGTAAATAGCTGATATAAAGAGCACCATCTACTGACAGGCAGCATTTTGACAGACAGTTTTGCAAGGCACTGCATGGGGCTTCCAGATAATCCACCTTTTAAGGAACTGAGCTTTCTTTTGGAGATGCGTAGTACTTTTTACCGTTCCTCTCACCTGCGCTGTGTCTCCTATGCCATTTAAGCTGTTGTCCTGCTGGCGGCTCAGAGACAGCCCACCCGCTCCAAGGTGCAGCAGCACGGTTCCAGCAGTCAGGCCCCCCACCTTCCCATTTCTCTCTCATTTCACTCTGTCATTGAAGCTTCCTACATGGAACTGCTCACCCTTGCACATAGCTGCTATACCACCATTTTACAATTATAAATTAACATTTTATTACCAGCTGTTTACGAGGATGCGTTTCCAAAACCTCCTTACTCAACAAGGATTTTCCACTGAAGTCGAACGCTTTTGAAGTGTCCCTAGATGAGATGCAGTCACCTCGTGATTACTGAAAGCTTCAAGGTTTACTTCATGAGATGAAATATCTTTCTGTGTTCTCATGGAAGAGATTACATGGAGGTGGAGGTTTATTCCTTACTTTTACCCTACCACTGTTTTATTTCTTGGAACGCAGTACTACAACCTTTTCCATTATTTTACTACACAAAATAATTAGCAGATGCACATAAGAAAAGATTGATTCCTGACAGACAAGAAAATATTATCAAAATCCACAAATGGTTCTGGCGCTATTCTCTTGGCTAGTATAATCAGAAAAAACCTTTAGGAATGCTATTTAACATCTTGATCACTTCTAAATCCAGGCATGATACACAGTAGAAATGCACCACACTACCACGGCACATTGTTTGAAAGCACTTGCTAGCACTATCACAATTACTTACTGTGTAAGATTTGTGTTGCAACACAGTAAGAGCTAGATTATTTTTATATATATATGTTTGGAGAGAAAAAAACCAGCAAATTAGAATAACTTTTCTAACACATTGGCCAAAATTCACTGGTCCTAAAGGCTTTCACTAACAAACATAAGAACGATTTGTGATAATTAATCTCGAAAGTGAAAGTAGAAAAGAAATATTCACGTATGGTTTTTGCTTTGTGTTGTTCCACCGATTAAAACATCAATGACACATCTAAAGCTCATCATTTACATTTTTATATTTTATGCAGATTCCAAAGCTCAACGAAACTTAATTTACTGTGCTTTATACAATAATCTCTGTCGACAGAACAGGATTAAGAGAGAAACAACCGATACGAGCCTTGCTAAGGGAGAGGCTGTAGCCAATCTGTTTATACACGTGGCAGATTAATATGCATTAATAAAACTCTTAGAAAAGTTCCCCTCATAGGTAGGAAAGTTTTGAGTTCTACCTTGTTTTATAGCCCTACTTGCTTGCACAGGGATAGAATTTTTATTCTTCTAGTGTACTTGCAGGCAGCAGCAACAATTTTCTGGCTTTACCTCTTCCTCAGTTCTAAGATTTATAAATACAGTGGGATATACAGACTCATCCTAGAAATTATTCTTCCTTTGCACTATATTTCATCCTCTGCAGTCAAATGCCCTTTTGCTGCATGTATTCTACTACTTTGCCTGATCTCCATCATCCACCTACTATCCCTGCAGCCTGTGCCTTCCTTGGCTTTTTCTTTTGATCCTTTGAGCTCAGTCATATATCCCAGGCTACGACACAGATAATTTCACTGCTCCCCGTTCTATTGTTCATGTAATTATAAAACTGGACGCAGAGGGCTGCTACATTTCTCTAACCAAAAAAGTTTGCAGTCTCCTGTTTCACTGCAAGATCACTGAATTCTCCTCTCTTACACATTAGGACAAACAGAAGCATTTGGTAAAGCTGGTGAAGTGGTAAAATCAAAACTCATTTGGTTATTAAGGTTACTACTCTTTTAGATCGATATCTCCTGTTCCTCCTCCTAATCTGATTCAGTCTCCCCCTGGCTCTATTTACACTGCACTTCCATAGACTTTTGTCTCAGCAGCAAAAGCAGCAAAGCAATACTTGCCCTAACTACAGCCAGCACGGCAAAGTGATTAAAGTAAGCTAAATTAACAAGGAAACACTGCCAAAGGGGACAGTTCTCACTGCTTGCTCTTGACCAACTGATACAGAGTACTCCATTACTAATAAAAGCCAGAGTGAGATAATCCAGGTGGATGATAAATTGATCATCAACTCACTGAAGTCAAAGAACTAAGTAGTCAACTCAATAAAATGAGGGAAAGTAGGGGTTGGGGACTGAAACGTGCTGCAGGAAATTCACCACTAAATGGGGTGCTCCATCATCAGCTCAGTTCAGGTAGGACACACTACCACTTCCACTCCATCCTGCCCCATCTCTGACATGGTAGAAGTCTTTGTAAGATCCTGAAGGGAACCAGGTTTGTCAAAAAAAAAAAAAAAAAAAAAAAAAAAAGCGGGGAAGAGAACAACCCACAAACCCAGAACAAAAAACCTAAGCATGGGAGAGGGGTATGGGAGGAAGAAGGCGATGAAGATACAGAAGAGAGTTAAATAAGAATTTAATCAACAATTCATAGAATCATAGAATGTTTTGGGTTGGAAGGGACCCCTAGAGGTCATCTAGTCCAACCCCCCTGCAGTGACCAGGGACACCACTAACTAGATCAGGTTGCTCAGAGCCCCGTCCAACTTGGCCTTGAATGTTCCCAGGGATGGGGCCTCCACCACCTCTCTGGGCAACCCCTTCCAGTGTTTCACCACCCTCAGTGTCAAGAATTTCCTCCTTATATCCAGTCTAAACCTACCCTGGTTTAGTTTAAAACCATTACCCCTTGTCCTGTCACAGCTGGCCCTACTAAAAAGATTATCCCCATCTTTCCTATAGGCCCCCTTTAGGTACTGAAAGGCCGCAATCAGGTCTCCCCGCAGCCTTCTCTTCTCCAGGCTGAACAAGCCCAACTCCCTCAGCCTGTCCTCATAAGAGAGGTGCTCCAGCCCTCGGATCACTTTTGTGGCCCTCCTCTGGACCCACTCCAACAGTTCCATGTCCTTCTTGTGCTGAGGGCTCCAGAGCTGGATGCAGGGCTCCAGGTGAGGTCTCACCAGAGCAGAGTAGAGGGGCAGAATCCCCTCCCTCGACCTGCTGGCCACGCTTCTCCTGATGCAGCCCAGGGTACGGTTGGCCTTCTGGGCCGCCAGCGCACATTGCCGGCTCATGTCCAGCTTTTCATCCACCAGCACCCCCAAGTCCCTCTCGGCAGGGCTGCTCTCGATCCTTTCTTCCCCCAGCCTGTACTGATACTGGGGGTTACCCCGACCCAGGTGCAGGACCTTGCACTTGCCCTTGTTGAACCTCATGAGTTGACATCAAGCCATTGACCACTACCCTCTGGATGCGACCATCCAGCCAGTTCCTTATCCACCGAACAATTACCTGGTTTTATTTGCCATTATTGTGCCATGTATAGAGGAGCTAATTTAATTTTCAAGTTCAGTTTCACCTGTTAAATTTATTTTGTGTTTTTAGAATCACTTTCAATTTGCATAAAAGATGTTAGACTTTTTTTAGATAAAAAGTTGGGGCCGGGGGGGCAGGGAGGAAAGAAAGGTAATATCTTACACTTTTTTTGTCCTAGCAAAAGGCAGAAGGAGCAGTATGTACTAATGGACACATACAACTAATTGAATTTCATCTGAGTTTGAGAGTTTAATCAAAATTCTGAACACTTACCTGATCTGAGCATTTCATTTGGCACTGTTCTTTATTTTTTTTCTCCCCTTCAAAAATACTTTTTAAAAATGAAACCCTTCCAATACTAAATTATTTCAACAGAGAGTAAGGGCACATGAAACAACAGCTATGGAAAACAAAGCTGATAATTATTCAGGAAAAAAAACCAACAACCCACTATCGAAATAATCTGCTACCAGTTTCCATGGACAATTAACTACAGTTTGCAAGCCATAAAGTAGCCTTCCCTACAGAAAAAGAAAACAGTAGTGACAGTTTAATAAGCATGAACCTTAACAAGCACTTCAGATTCTTCTTCTGCAGTCAACAATAAAGGTTTGAGGAAAGCTTAGTACACGGAATAACACTTTTAGTTTTCCTCATCAACTTCACAAATCACCATCTAATGCTGAAATGTTGACAATTAAGCTATTTGTTCTTTAGGACAGACCTGAAAAAAAGCAAAAATTCCAAGTCACCAAGAGAGAAGTTAATTCTGAGACAGTCTTATAGATAAGGAGAACATACGATTGTGATAGTCTTTGTCCCCAGAAAAAGTTTTTCTATTTAATCAGCAAGGATATTGATTATTTTAAAATACATCTTCAAGCCTATGCACAAGTTTTTTTTAAAATAAAAGACTGTATTTTCAGCATAGGTATGCTGAAGTTCAGTCACATCTACCTTTTCATACTGAAAACACATTCACAAAATCCTTGGGAATCTAAAGTGTACTGCTAAGATTGAAAGCAATCAGCCTTGAATGAAAGATGAATTAATAGCAGTTCTAAAACCATTAGATACAGACTCTATTGTCGTGCTTTTGTCTAAAGCAAGGAAAAAAAAGGCAAAAAAAGTAGAGGGTGTCTAGGTCAGCAAAGTCATCAGTAGTTGATGGATGCACTTACAGACATTACAGAAAAAAGGAAAATAGGCAGAACATAATATCCACTTATGAGATTCTCTGTTAAGGATAGAAAAAAGGCCTCAAGATATGCAGTAACTCTACCTTGTTCAGAGCTTAAGGTTTTCTATTTTTAGGTAGGTATGTCAAGGACACATTTAACCCTAGAAGTGCAGCTTGATGCATCATCATCACAGTATTCATTCCTAGCCATTGGTAAAATTAGAAACATTCATTCTACCAAGTACATCTTCTGGGAAGAGCCTCTGCCAGTAATAACTACAATCTCTGGGTGAGGAACTAGGAGGCAAGGGAGATGGAAGAAGTGATGCTCAGACCCTGTTTATGACTGCTAGCAGTTGTATAGTGACCTCCAGGTAGGCAGAAAATGCAATGTTTATGTTGCAAGAAATGGCCAATTCAGCAGCTTCCTATAACGGGAACAGGACACAGAATGGGCACGGCTGCCTCCTGAAACCCATGCTGAGCTTCTCCCACTGCAAGCTAGCATTCAGACTGGTGGGAAGCCCTAAGCAGATTCTGCTGGTTATTCAATCTGAATCGGGCACAGGCGGGCTTTAGTAGCGCTGCACCACAGGGACCAGGATCAGCATCTCCCATTTCAGGCAACAGTTCGAGAAGCAAGATTGAATACTACATCTGCCTTAATCAGTCTTAGCTAACTCTTGGACTCTAGCGAACTCTTTGCTCTCTGTAGGGGGGTGGACAAAGAGAAAAGATACAGGCTGTAGGGGTAACAATATCAGTCTGGCAGGAGAAGTGAAGACCAAACTGGTGGGCAGAAGATGGCTACGTATCGGTCTGTAGGGTCTCACAGGGCTGGTAGACCAAAGATGACACCTGGAATACTTAGAGAATAGGAAAACATCACAAGTTTGCATGAACAGAACAAGGAACAGTTCAAAAGCTAAAATAAGTAAATAGCCTAAAACCAGAAGGTAATCTCTTTTCTCTTCTTAACCTGTGCATTTATTGGAGGAATTGGATTAACATTCCCTGACCTCTTAAAGGGAAATTACTTGTGATGTTTGATGCCACTGTCACCAACAGCATTTGTCTTTTCCAGGTGCCGAAGGCCTCAGCTGCACATTAACATTGACACCTCCCAAATTCAAAGAAACACGCTGTTATACTGCTTTCTCCCTCCCTCTGCTCTCCCACTGCTAACTTAAAACACTTCTGTTCGTTTAAGAGTCTGTCATACTTGGATCCCATTCTTAGTTTTGAGCTAACCCTGCAAATGCCCAGAGTGGTTAATGACAACATAAAAGCACCTCATCAACATAACTAGAAGCACGGAAGGACTAGAAGTAGGACACAGGCACTTAAAGCCATCCCCAGGCTGAATCACTATATCAAAGTTCCACTTAATGGTATCACAGCCATGCTACTTACAAATCAGTTGGCCAAAAAAATTAAAGGGAGAAAGGGAAGAATTGTCTCTCATTAAATACGACATTCTCCTTACCTTCTGCTTGCCCCACTGATAATACACAGCATTGTAGAAAATGCCTGCTTTAACACCGGGGAGTTGTTTCCCTGCTCCCTGCAGTGGCACATCAGCCACACAGTAATCTGCAGCTGACTGTGGAATACAGATAAAACAGAAACACTTCTGACTGAAGTTCACATTCAGACATAGCTAAAAAGATCTAGTATTTTCAAAGTGCGAAATGAAAGCGTACTGAAAAGCCTCCTTAATTTCAGAGGTCATTACTCTTGGCATTTTTGCAGTACCCAGAGGCCCCAAATGAGACAAGATATCCCTCAGAGCCAAACACCATGCTTGGTCTAGTCCCCATCCACCAAATACTTCCCATCAAAATCAGAGGCATGACACAGACAAAGCACCAGCGGAGGCCTTCACCACTACCCACCATGGAAAACAGCTGGAGGATCTGTCCCATGGAGAGGAACGGGAACAGGCAACAAACATGCTGCTGTATTTGTTTATTCTCAGGCAGCCTGACCAAGCCAATGTCTTCCAGTTTTCAGGGATACATTGCAGAGCTTTGGTACAATCAATTTTACATACATACACATGCAAAAGATGAAATTTTGGTAGAAAATTTATTCCAAATCTCAGTTTTCTACTGAAACAAGTTTTAATCAGTCCTAATTATCATCATTTTTCTACAGTTGGAAAAACTGAGCCACAGAGCAAGAACTTCACATCTAGTGAAGAGCAACAGGCTTTTAAAGTCCAAGAATAATTAAAGGGAAGGGGAAAAATGAAACACACACACTCCAATCACTTCCTTTTAGTCCAACAAAACAGACTTGTTTTTCAGATTAAGCAGTATTTGCGTGCTGGAAGATCATCTTGAACATATCCATATACTAGTCTACCCTAAGTGTTCAAAGTATGATTTTTGAGGTAAATGCAGGCTCTGTAATACAGCCTGCTGATGCAAGGTTTTGCCTCCATCAGACATTAATAACCATTTCAATATCAAATGCGGAGGCTGTTTAGCTTGTAAAGCAGAGGACAGAACTGAGTTTGAGACCTGAATACGTAAACTCAAGTGTCAATACAGTCCCCAAAGCGTAGACAGATTCAGCTGAGCCCTGCTCACTTCAGATGGAGTCTGGTCCCTCTCTACGCTCCTCTGAGCACGCTGAATAGATCTCCATCAAATGTAATAGAAGTTTAGACACCTGGCTTGCACATAGACACCTTATTTAACTGACTCTCATTAGCAAGCCCAATTCTACCCACAGTAACGGAGGGGAAGACAGACTCCACTCTGCCCCAGGCCACCCTTTTCCAGACTCTCCTGATGAAATCCCTTCCCTCCTTAGCACACCTCTGCACTGAGGGAAAGCTTGACAGGTTGGTAACACGAGAAACGCCCTTCAGACATTAGCAAGGCTATTACAGTCCCACACCCCCTTTGTGACTGTGACACGCTCCATTCCTGGTGCTCGGCAATTATGTCACTTTTCCAAATGGAAAAGAAAAAAGTTCCCCCTTGTAGAGAGAAAAGAGGACTACAGCAACTGCTAATCAGTTTTGTCAGAAGCGTCCAGCAAACACATGGGGCAGGTTAATGAAATTATTGTTATAACTCAGGTGAAGTGCACTATTTGCAGAACGTGCAATGCCAGCAGTGGAGCATTAAACTGCTTTCCCATTTAAAATGCTAAATTGGTTCTATAATACATTTTGTAATCCCTCTAATCACAATGCTATTATTTTCTTTACCGGGCAATTCTATACTTTTCCTTCCCCATCAAAGCAGCTATGTCATTAAAATACTGCTTTCTTTTTGAAGCAATCTCTGTGAAGCCCTTAAAGTAGCTTCAAAGTGAAAGCAGAGGGTTTGGATGGCTTTGTGGAACAGCTTCACAACGAGGCAAGCAGCAGAACTGGCACTATAAGTACATTATGCATCCACACGCTGTATGGAATTGCTTTTTCCTCTAAAAGCCACTCCATCTTTTCATCTATATTTCTTTTTCCCTGAAGAGAAGAAGTTCTTTTAAATAATGTGTCTGTGTCTACATGTGTCTATAGTATTAGACATCCCACTTATTTCTAGAGTACTACCACGGCTTTTTACTTCTCATGTTTGCTAATACATACTGCAATTGCTGCTCCTTTTCACACTAGTGTAATGGGAAAGAACACAAATTTCACATTGATAGTTTTCACAGGACAACAGGAGCTAGATCATTTCCCTCCTTATGCTCCTCTTTGTAACCATCTGCTCCCGCCTGCCCTATATGAGGACTGCATTCGCTCCCTGCAGCAGCAACCACCACTTCGCTGGGCATTTGTGCAGCCCCCAGCACACCGCAGGGTCATGGACTGCACCATTTCCCATGGGCCAACACCTTGCTGTCCTTCACATGCCATGTACTGCATACATGCAACCACTGAAAATGTTTCCATCGCTGATTTTTTGGTGAAAGCCCAACTGTAAAAAGCCTGACAAACAGAAATCTCTCTTCCTATTATCACCTGATGGACTGAAGGCATAGATAGACCATACTTGTACAGATGAATTTCATAAAGGATCCCTTTAAATAGTTCAGAAGGTCAATCAATAGTGGTCTTTGTGAGTAAACATCATCTGTTCTACTTATCCCCTTCAAAAGAGCTAAGTATTAGTCTGAGCTAATTATTTGGACTTCCTATAAGGAGAAAGAAGAGAAGCAATAGGAAAATAATCCCACCTTGTGATGGGGGGTGAAGGAGAAGGAAATGAATAATGCCCTTTGCCAATGCCCTTCTTTTCCACTCTGTGACCTGCACAGAACACAACAAACCAACTCAGGCAAACTCTCCCACTTACAGCAGCTGCTTTCAGGGCAGAGGATGCTTCAGAATCCCCAGGCACACAGTCAGGGTGAACAGGATGAACAGGAGTAGCCAGATCTTTTATGCTGAATGTAGAAACCTTGCTGCAAAAATGTGGGCTTTCATATTACACTATTTATAACAAGAATGGATGATACAGCAATGGGGGAAAACATGCTACAGCAAGAATACACTTGGATTCTAAATCAGGCATTTGTCCTCCTGTGATAAGCTGGCTTACAGGACCCCAACAGAGAGAGATGTTTCCTGTTTTCCTGGCTCGTGACAATGTAAATTCTGAACCAAGCAGCTATATTCTCCAGCACTTCATTCACACCAGTAAAACCCCAGAGTGATAAACAAAGCATCAGCCGCTGCAGCTTGCAATGTACAGGGTCACCCAGCGCTCCAGTTTCACCGCTCAGGATAGAAGGTTTGTTCACTGCACGATTCTGAAACTTCAGATTTCAGCCAGAGGTCACAATCACGAATGACAGGCTGAGAGAGGAAGAGATACATACACATCAAAAGTCTCAGCCCCCAGTTTAGACACCTGAAAGCAAGACAGCACATATACTTCTAACTATGCAACACATGAAAGAAAAAGTCTATTGAAGATAGAAGCGAGCATGCTAATTATTGTGTATTACTACTGATCTCTAAATGAGACATTAGGGCACATTGTCCTGAAGTGTAATTATTTCAGCAGATACTAACATTTACAAAATATTTTTAAATCCACTTCAGACATACTGTACACTCAGATTCTGTACCCGGTTTTGCTAGTTATAAAAAAGACCCAATGCAATAAGTGGTATTTTGTCACTATTGCAGCCAAACAGTGGGGATAGGAAAAAAGAATTTAAAGGAAAGAAAGATCCCACTCACACCATATCTATCAGCTTTAACTCTGGTGATCCGATGTGGACATTGGTAATCTTTTAACTCCTTCTCCACAAAAATCAACTGCAAAAGCAAACTTTCTGTCAGTGAAGTAACATTTCACCACACAGGGTCTGCATCTCCGCTGGGATACATGTAGAGGTCTGCAATTCAAACACCCCCCCACCCTGCCGCACAATTTTACAGCAAAACATGGAGGAGTGGAACAGCCCAGCTGGGGCTGTACTGAACCTTCACTTCAACAGGTGGACCATTTGTGAACTTCATCTAGTCCGATCTTCGCATAGCAAGCAGCTATGCTGATGGATGCATATGTTCCATCATACTCCTCACCAGGACCACTGCTTGGCTAATGCTGTCTTTCTCATCCAACTCATTTTATAAGCTTGAGCAAAAAGGATAAACACTGTGAAACAGAACCCACTGATTAAAAAACATGGAGAATTCTTCTAGAAAATTACTTTTTCTATTCTCTCATTAGAGAACAGTACCAGGATTTTGGGTTGGGTTTTTTGGTTTGGTTTTTTCAAAATAACTGACAAAACACTTTTATATTTCTAAGAAGACTTTTATAACACCCTTATTACTCAGAAGACTCACTCTTTTGTGCTTGGACATTTCATCACACACTTGACACACACGCCCCCCAAGTGCTTCATGAGCAGAGCAGAAGTCCCCAGGAAGCCAGAGGAGCTGCTTCCACCCACACCAGTCCTGAACTGGGTCCAGTAAGCCAAAATAAATTCTCATCCTCTTGTTACTGAGTTCCATCAGTCCTTCAGTGTTGTTCAGCATCAAGGGCAAAGGGGTCCAGGAAGGCTGGGAATTCTTCAAGAAGGAAGTCTTAAAGGCACAGGAGCAGGCTGTCCCCATGTGCTGTAAGACAAACAGGAGGGGAACACGACCAGCCTGGCTGAACAGGGAGCTTTTGCTGGGACTCAAGAAAAAAAAAAAGAAAAAAAAAAAGAGAGTTTACCACTTTTGGAAGAAGGGGCAGGCAATGCAAGAAGAGTACAGGGATGTCGTTGGGTCATGCAGAGAGAAAATTAGAAAGGCAAAAGCCCAACTAGAACTCAACCTGGCCACTGTTGTAATTGATAACAAAAATGGTTTTACAAATACATTAACAACAAAAAGAGAGGCAAGGAGAATCTCCATCCTTTATTGGATGCGGGGGGGAACGTTGCCATCAAGGATGAGGGAAAGGCTGAGGTACTTAATGCCTTCTTTACCTCAGTCTTTAATAATCAGACCAGTTATCCCCAGGGTACTCAGCCCCCTGAGCTGGAAGACAGGGATGGAGAATGGAATAACCCCACATACTACAGGAGGAAGCAGTTTACAACCTGCTGCACCACCTGGATGCTCACAAGTCTATGGGGCCAGATGGGATCCACCCGAGAATACTGAGGGGGCTGGCAGTAAAGCTTGCCAAGCCACCCTCCATCATTTATCAGCAGTCCTGGTTAACAGGGGAGGTCCCAGACAACTGGAGGCTTGCCAATGTGATACCCAACTACAATAAGGTACCAGGGAAGATCATGGAGAGCTTCATCTTGAGTGCACTCACCAGGCATATGCAGGACAGCCAGGAGATCAGACCCCGCCAGCACAGGTTCATGAAAGGCAGGTTCTGCCTGACCAACCTGATTTCCTTCTATGACCAGGTGACCCACATGGTGGATGACAGAAAGGCTGTGGATGTTCTCTACCTAGACTTTACTAAAGTCTTTGACACTGTTTCTCACAGCATTCTCCTAGAGAAGCTGGTGGCTCATGGCTTAGACAGGTGTACTCTTCACTGGGTAAAAAAATGGCTGGATGGCCGAGCCCAGAGAGTTGTGGTCAATGCAGTTAAATCCAGTTGGTGGCCAGTCACAAGCAGTGTCCCCCAGGGCTCAGTTCTGGGGCCAGTCTTGTTTAATATCTTTATCAATTATCTGGATGATGGGACTGAATGCACCCTCAGTAAGTCTGCAGACGACACTAAATTGAGCAGGAGTGTCGATCTGCTGGAGGGTAGGAGGGCTCTGCAGAGGAACCTGAACAGTCTGGATCGATGGGCTGAGGCCACCTGTATGAGGTTCAACAAGGCCAAGTGCCGGGTCCTGCACTTGGGTCACAACAACCCCATGCAGCGCTACAGGCTTGTGGAAGCATGGTTGGAAAGCTGCCCGGCAGAAAAGGACCTGGGGGTACTGGTCAACAACCAGCTGAATATGAGGCAGCTGTGTGCCCAGGTGGCCAAGAAGGCCAACAGCATCCTGGCTTGATAGCAAAGAAGTAGTGTGGCCAGCAGGAGCAGGGAAGTGATCGTGCCCCTGTACTCAGTGCTGGTGAGGCAGCACCTCAAATCCTGTGTTCAGTTTTGGGCCCCTCAGTTCAAGAACAACATTGTGTTGCTGGAGTGTGTCCAGAGAAGGGCAACGAAGCTGGTGAGGGGTCTAGAGCACAAGTCTGATGAGGAGCAGCTGAGGGAACTGGGGTTGTTCAGCCTGGAGAAAATGAGGCTGAGGGGAGACTTTATCGCCCTCTACAACTGCCTGACAGGAGGCTGTAGTGAGGTGGAGGTTGGTAACGGGCGATAGGACAAGGACAAATGGCCTCAAGTTGCACCAGGGGAGGTTTTGATTGGATATTAGGAAAAATTTCTTTACTGAAAGAGTGGTTAACATTGGAACAGGCTGCCCAGAGAGATGGTGGAGTTGCCATCCCTGGAGGTCTTCGAAAAATGTGTAGATATGAAACTTCAGGAAATGGTTTAATAGGCATGGTGGTGTTGGGTTGACAGTTGGACTTGATGATCTTGGAGGTCTTTTCCAACCTTAATGATTCTATGGTTCTATTCATTTTGTAAAAAGTATTTTTTTTAAGAAAGCAAAAGCAACCAAAAGAATTAATGAGCTACACTACAACAAAAAGTAAAGTCTACTGGTGTCTATATAGCACTTATCAACAGAAGGCAAGATACAAAAAAACCAAAAACCTTCAACTCACTTCATTTCCCAGTTTCTTTTCACATAGTTTTCATGAACACTTTAAAGGACTCTTAATTTGTCTCCGAGTCAGATAAAATCTGCAATTGCTAGCACAAGATAAAAAGTCTAAGTATAGAGGTTACCATTGAAAATAATAAAATTTGCTACTGCTGCTACCACATAATGAGACAAAGTGTGTCACCAGATATGCACATTTCACTTAGGAATCAAAACTCCCTGAATAAATAATAATCTTGTAATAAGTGAAAGACCAGATTTGGGTCTCATGCTTACAATGAACATGGCTTTAAGAGTGCATGCAACACGTGGGAAGCCTTGATAAAAGTTAATGCTTCTGTAAGAGATGATTTTCTGAATCTTGTTAGGAAAGTCGCCTTCTGTTAAAGCCTATACTCAGAGAAGTATAGGGCTTCAAAAGTATAATAAAACTTAGTTTTTTTTAACAGAACTCTACTCTGTAACTCCAAATGTCCTGACTCATTGTGTTTATCTAGAGATAACTATGGTATTAAAGCCAAAAAGGCCAGACATAAGAGTCAGAAGTAGTATTCCAGTGAAGAGATAAGAATTCCAGAAAACACATACAACAGAGGTTAGACATAGGTGTTAAAGAAATAATATATATATATATATATATATAAAAAACGTATACTAAAAACCATCCTTGTTTTCTCCAATGAAGTTTTCCGCTCTGTAAAAGTGTCCACTCAACTGCCTGAATTGTTTTTTATATACCATGAATACTGAAAAAATAAATTACTGTCCAGGAAAGTATGTATATTTATACACATAAATACACACTTTAGAATAAATATATAAAACAAAAAAAGCAAAGTATTTTTACACTTCATATAATTTCCTTAATTTGTATTATATCCTGTATGTTATCAGAGTCTCACTGGATTATGCACATCAGTTCAGATATTAATAATCCTGGCTTCTTCTGGACTTGCTCACATTTGTAACAAGGTGGTTCCTTAGGGAACCAGCTGAGGGAGACTAAGATCATTGTTCCATTTTCCATTTAAATCCTATCTCAGTCAGCCTATAAAAATTATATTCCATACTGATCAGGAACTTCTAAATGAGTGATCCTTCACTAACACTCCACTTCCTGCTGTCTGCATCCCAAATATAGAAACAAACACTTGTACTGCCCCTATTGACATCACAGTAGCTGCATAAAAAAGAACTTTAAATCTGTCTGTAGCCCACATTGTTCTGCAAATCCATAGCTGAGGACAGAAAAAGAAGGATACACTTCATTAGAAAACAGATTTTGTTTGTTTCTTTGGACAGCAAAACCTTAATGCAGCCAGGGACATAAAGTGCTGGAATCAGTCCCAATGAAGACAAATCAGAAAGCTGAAACCAAAGAAGATGGTCTACAAGGTATCTTAAATTGCATTCAATACATTGCATTGCTTTGTGCAATGTAAATCTCACTACTGTGGATATGAGGTATGCATTAATATTATTTGAATACACAGGATTGCAAAGAAGCCTTTTTAAAAACAACTGAGCAATGAGGATATATAAAACAAATGGATCTTCCCACAATGTTTTATTTACAATACTTTCCTCTATTCCTGCTCATCTTTCCACTGTAGAAGATATGATTGCATGGATAAAGTTTCATAATGACAGCTTAATTCAACTCCTAAAGCCACAGAAGTTACAAACCCAATTCTTATATTCACATTTAGAGGATAAAGCAACACAATTTTTAAATTTAAGGCAGAGCAAGCCAGACAAGACAGGCCACCTCAGGCTATAACATACGAACCTAGACAAAAAACATCACTAAGTTAATACCACGCATAAAAAACAAAGTTACTAACAAGGCACCAATACATTCAGAAAAAACAGTCCACTTCATTAGCTTGATACTATTATGCCAAGCTTATCCCATCAAGCAAAATGTTTAGTTGTGTTTGGTGGTTTTTTTGTTCTTAAACCTGAAGCATGCCCAAACTTTCTAAATAAAACTTCTGCAATCAGATGTCAGATACCAATAGTTGATTTCACTACTCTGACAGTGCTGAGCTTCCCCTCTTACCCCGCTATCTCCAGCAGGGACAGCCTTGGAAACAGTTTTCTATTCATCAATCCAACAAGTACAGTTCAGACAGTGGAAACAGGTTCCATTACATTAAATCACCGATATACTTCATCCTGATTTTCCACTAGGATGAGTCTTTTGCAAGCAAAGACAAGCTTGATCTGACTGTGTTCCAGGTCAACTACACATGAGCCCATTCTCAATTGGAGAATGACCTGTTGCGTCATTTAGCTTCTTCACATCCAAGCTTGTAAGATTTCCTCTGAGTTTAACATACCTCCTTAGCTTTCAATACAGCGCAGATTTTCATCTGATGATGTTGGCATGTGTGCCTTTGTCTGCAAAAAGCTGTGTAAATGCATTATAGCTGACCTTTGTCTCAAAGCCCATCCAAAATTTGGTGGTCTTGTCACCAAATGGATGATTCAAAGCAATAATCATAGAACTAAAAAATGGTTTGGGTTGGAAGGGACCTTCAAAGATCACCTAGTCCTGCCACAGGCAGGGACATCTTTCACTAGATAAGGTTGCTCAAAGCCCCATCCAACCTGGCCTTGAACACTGCCAGAGAGGTGGCATCCACAACTTCTCTGGGCAACCTGTTCTAGTATCTTGCCACCCTCACAGTAAAGAATTTCTTCCTAATATCTCATCTAAATCCACCCTCCTTCAGTTTAAAACTGTTACCCCTCGTCCTATCACTAAAGCACAAACATGTTCTCCAAGGGTTCAAGAGATATATCAGCAACGTGCTTGATAATTGGCCACAAAACAACTATAAGTACCAGTGATTTTTATCAATGCCACCTGTACTATATCTAGTTCAATAACTTGAGAGAATGAAATGAGTTTCAGTTCTACTAATTTAAAACCAAGTATTTTAGATAAAATATCAGAATGGAGAATTCATACCAAGCCTCTATTGTCAGGGCTACTGCTCAAAATTTTTACTGCCATTTTATTCTAAAAGCAAAATACATCACAACTGTATGCATATTATTTATTAGATTTATTGTACTGAAGACAGTAGGAAATACTCTTATTTCTTCAGTCCTTAAATTAATTGTTATTGCCCTTTTTGGACCTTTAGAAAAAAAAACAAAAACAAGACACTCATTTTATTTGCTCTATTAACTCCCAAAGTGTCAGATTCAGTAAAAACTCAACATTCCACCGTGCAGAAATACCCCCACAAACTCTGGTTTTAAGGCCTTTAAAGATCAAAAAGATGGATACAGCTTTTAAAGAATCTCTCCTCTTTTTTTTTTTTAAACATTCTCCTATTTTTCATTCTAGTTAAAAACATATCTAATATGACAAATATTGTCCTATACCCAAAGCATGTGGAGCACACACATTCACCTGCACTTGGTAGTCATGTCTGCTGTGCACAAACAAGAAACCGCAGCTTATGAATGAGAACAGACACATCATTTGTCTTTAGGAATTCACCTCTGAAGTATGTTCATTCATTGACATACCAGACATGGAAGAACTGACCTGGTATTTTTACCTAAAAATTAGTTAACAGTTTATTAAAGTCAGTCACCCATATATTCATATATCCATAGAATCTTTCCCTTCCTTTACCTGCCCCAGGAAAAAAGAAAAAAAGTATCTATTCCCATTCTGGTTGTTACACAAGTAATTTGGAAAAAAAAAGTCTTCTGTAACACCCACTTCCCCAAACTGTTAATTTTGTACCTTTGTATGTCTTTAACAGGATGATAAATGCTTTTTAAGCAGTAACCAGGACTTCAAGAAGCCTGGATTGTTTAAGACTCACCAAAATAAATAAGAGCCCAGCCCTACCTACCTTAGATATTTCTGTCTCCACTTGTTGTCTCTTGGGTGTCTCTTTTGACTCTGGCCCTTTTGGAGTACTAGTGTTCTTAACAGAGGGCGATTCAACTCCTTCACCTTCAAGTTGCAGATTAATACCCTCTGTGGCGACAGGGTGATCAATACCATTTGGATTCAGATTGCAATGGATAGCTGGGGAAAAAATACGAGACAGAGAAAACACTGCTTAGGAAAGAAGAACCCAACGTTACAAACATTTATCACAAAGTACGAAGAAGTGTCATGTGGTAACCAGAGCTATGTCAGATCACGGCAAAGGAACTGTCTGTAACGTGACATGGATTCGAGGAAGAAAATCAGTGGTAATGCAGCACTGTACAAGGCTTTTTAGTGTTGAACTGTGCTCTACCGGATTCTCTACCGCATCCAAGACCCTCAGCTTACAGCTTTCACTAGGGTAGGACAATATATCCCATGTATTCATCATTCAGCCATACCTTTTTTTCTTTTCTAGGCAAGCAAGTTAAAGTCTTCTATTACATTTTCAATTACTACAACATTCTAGGTCCTAAACAATGTGGGAAAAGTAAGCTGTGCACAGCAAGTCAGCAAGTTGGTCTCTGCAGAGACTAATGACTTACCCAGTTGATTATCTCTCCTTCAGCACTTTGTACCACTGCAAATTACCACCTACACCATCCTAACAACAAGAGGGATGTACTCTCTAGGAGCATATAATGAGGTGGGGACTAATGACAGCAGAATAAGGAAAGCAGCTGGTGGAAAAAATAAAACAAATGCAAACCATACTACAGAAATGCACGTTTAGAACTGTGGCAATAGTTTAATCATCTTCTGCCCGAAATTTCACAGTTCCAGCACTCACACAGAGAGCAGCCTTAACAACCTTCTTGGCATGTGTAGTACTTTTAAAATATGTGGATCCTAACGCAAATTCCCCTTCACGCGAGTATCCAATTTATGCATTCATGTTCTTGGGTAACTGCGCTACTTTTAGCACTACTCATAATTAAGGGTCCTAACTTCCCCTGTACACAGAAGAACTTTGCTCAGATACTGTGGTGAAATGTTTGACAGACCTGAATAGAAACCCAAAACACAATGTAAAGCCAAAATAAAAGCTGCCCTTTTACTCTTGTTTGGCTTAGAAGCAAAGCGTGGGGAGCAGGGGAAGGAATGAGAACTGCAGTTTCTCCCAGCTACAGATCAGCCCTTGAAAGCCTCTCACGGGAAACAGGCTCAAGCAGCTGGAGAAGGCAAAGGGTCCTTCAACTACAGCACCTTTTGAAAATCCATCTCTCTGAGATCCCAGAGTCTTAAATGAAAACTTTGAGCCTAAATTACAGCGATTCCTTGGTGCAGAATTAAAGCAAAGGCCAAGAAGTTGGCCTTTTCTCCTTTGGATTTTTTAAAAACATCCAAGTATTTTTAAAAGATAAGTAAGTGAGCTGTCCAGGTATTACAACCTGTATCTGCAAGCTAGGGCTGGAAACATCTTCTATCTTCAAGTCAAAGGAACATTATGAAGGATAATTCATTAACACCACTGAGTGACAGAAAGCAGTAAAGAATTAAACGTCACTGGTGCACAGAAACTTAGTAAATGAAACTAAAAGTGTGAAGGGAACTAAATTTCAGTCTGTGAGTAGCTGCAGGGAATTAGTTCTGGACTTCTTTTTACAATTATGTAAAGGAGAGAGAGATCCCTCTCCAAACAGTCAATTCTTCAGAAGACAGCACGAGAGAAAGAGGAGGAAGAATCACTAGACTACATCATGTCCAGAGCTGAGCCCTGCAGAGACCTTCTGGGGAAGGAAACAGAAGAGGTGAACAGTGCAGAGCTTCTGGAGGTGATGCAGGGTTTCTGCTGGCTACCCTGGGGACCACCACAAGAAAAGGATTTCCAGCTAAAAATCTTGTCAAAAGGGATCCTCTATCTGCTTAGGCCTTGCATAGAGAGTTGTGGTTTTGCTTTAAAAGCACTGGAAACCCTCCGGCAAGTTTTTCAGAAACTCCTGGGTTTCCCCTTCAGGCACCAATTTCTCAAAAAACAAGAGCATTTTTTATTTTAATAGGGAAAAAAGCACATAAGGAAAAGGCGTCTGCAGCAGTCTGTGCGGCTGTTGTTCTTACCCGTCATCTTTCCGTCTCATTTTAGTAGGGCAGGCATCTGCAATTTCTTCTGGATACCTAGAGACCTGCTACAGAGCCTCATTTCCCAAACCAACTCTAAGGAGCTCTTCCCTAAGTCTAGCTGCAGCTCATCCACTTGCAAGTCTCCTTCTTCCCTGGTTCAAACCAATTTTGTAGGTTGGCCGAGCACAATGCAAACCCACATCCCATTGTTCTGGCATTGCCTCTCACTGGTGAGGAGGGAAAAATAGATGACTCTCTTCAAGTCACTTGTTTCCTCCTACTGGTTTTCCTAGCCACACCCCTGAGCCAATCCACAACATAAATACTTAAATCTTAATAACGTTAGTAGAGGCATTTCCCAACTTTTGAGTCCTTTATTTCTAGGTACCGCTTCCCAGATTTTGGTTTTGTCATGGCTACAAGACCACAATGGAACTGAACTTGAACACAACTGCTGCTTGATTTTTTTTTCCCTTGCAAGACATCTTTCTGTGTCAGAGAAAATGCAAAATCCTTTTTACTTCTTCCATGAAGCTAGCACCTGCTCCGGCTGTATGGCCATTATGGGGAGGTATCCAGAACCTGCCAAGCTGTTATGATGAAGGCAGTCTTTGGTGCTTTTAAGCTCCCATGAGAGGTTTCAAAGAGATACTATTTTGTGGTTTGTATTTACATCAGTGTGTCCTCAGACACAAAAAAAACCTCTCTCTCCTAGATCATATCCACCTATCATTACCTATCTCCTCTAGAGTATATTCACCTACCTGAAAGAAACAAGTAATTACTAATGACTAGTTTGCTTATCTTCCAGACCGCAGAAAAGATGGATGTGATCCACCAAGACAGACTTTTTTTTGCAGCCCAGTGAGGATGGAAACTGTTCTTTTAGTAGCTAGACTAATTCCCTCCATCACAAAAAATAGGAGATATCCTAACCAACACGTAAAAGTACTCCCAGCAAACCCTATTCCAGCAAGGGCTGGAAATCAGCAGTGAGAGACACATGGTATGGAATGCAGTCCATAAAAATCCCTCCAACTGTCTTCTGCAAGGATCTTATCTAGTTGAATAGGAAGACTCCTGCATACACCTTTGAAATGCTAACACACCTCAGTAGCATCCAGAAACAGGCAGTTTTGGCTGTCAGCCCCCTTTCAGTGCTCCCTAGAGAGAAATCACAAAGCACAGTGGGACTTAACATCGCCTGGAAGAACACTGCCAGCAGCAAGCTTCCTATGGATTAGAGCTCCTCCCTTCCCAGTGCCCCCAGACAATACAGATTAGGGAGGAGGGTGGTAAGGTATGGACAAGGAAAGCCTTCTGGGTTACAGCATTGATTTACCATGCATTACTGGGAGCAAATGGTCCAGATTTCTGATAACATGGTAGCATAAGCACCACCTGGATGGCTTAAAAAAAGAAATAAATCCCATGGCAAGATACTGCTTGACTCTCAGCCCATGATTCTTTCAAGAGTGATGAATGTTAGTGCTCTTTCTGCAATGCTTTATATTGGGCTCCTTCAGGATACAAAAGAGAAAAAAAATGGGGAGGCTGCTAATGTTAACACACATGCCTGTTACCTTTTTATTGAAAAGAGGTGACTGGTTAAAAGAAACACAGGCTGCCTCAGGAAAGACTTCTCCAAAGTTGCTGATATTGGAGGGGGTGGGAAGGAAGACAATTTTTTTTATTTCCTAGGGGTAAAGGGAGAAGGAAAGAGTTCACCTCTCTCCTTCACCCCCATTACAGTCTTGGCTTAACATACACCTGGACTGAATCTGTTCCTTAAGGAAGACACATCTAGAACAAGAGCCTCAGCACGGGGAGAAGGCAGACTGAAGGGCAGGAGGGAAAAAACCAGAGGTGAGCATAGGTATCTGTCACTTGGCAAAGTTACTCTCTGTCATGAGCCATTTTCAGGTGGCCAGCTCTGTTGTTTTTTCCTAGTGCTGCCTCCAACTCTCAGCTACACAGAGGGTAAGAAGGAAAGAATATTTGCTTGTATGGGTCTGTTATTTCCTGTTACCACACAGAAATACATATTTCCATCTCTGTGGCAGACAGAGGTGGAGCTCTTGCCTCCTTTTAAATGTCAATACAAACCATAATTGCTCCCTTTCAAGATTTGTTAAAAGCAGGGAAAGAAGTCAAGGTTTGGTCAATAACAACATATTGTCTTCTTAAATCATCACCTTATATAATTTTAGCTAGATAAGACCAGCTCTAAACTCAGGATCGACTATGCAAAACTAACGGGGCTGGGGAGCTGACAGCACCCAGGGTTAATGTCCTGTAGAACTGAGCAGCACTTGCAGAAGAATCACAAATGACCAACTTTATCACAACCCAACTGCTCTGACCCTCTTAGCTGACTCTTCTTGAATCTCTTTCAGGACTTAATTGCATTCGTCTGGAAAAGATTCTAGCTACAAAGTAGTTTTTTGGTAAAATACTTGTCCAGGCTCTTACTTCTCATTACCCTGGTATTAGTTAACACTAGCTCACCCGATCCTCTGCATTCAGACCATTTTCCCACACCACTGTTTTGACAATATCCCCTACTGTCTCAGCACCTCTTCACTCTACCAAATTAAGTCCACCTCATCATTCCCAGACTTTAAAGTCCATCAAGACACCAAACCCTACCTCCAAACCAGCTGACAGTATCAGCCTATCAGCACTAGATATCAGCAGTATCGTTAGATTTTGAAACAGAACCTCTTCCAATATTCTTCCCTACAATCTCATTATTCATATATCATCCACATGTCTCAGTAATACAACTCTTCATCCACTTTCAGAGCACTTAAATTCTCTTTTGCCTGCTGAAATCCCCACCCAACAGCTGATTAATGCCACGTGTCTCTTCATGCTTCCCAACAATTGTCACTTAACTTGGATTGAAAGCTTTCTGTGGTAGGAACTTGCTTTGGTTTTGGGAGGGAGGGTGGATGTTCTGTACCACTCCAACTGCACAGCAACAAGTACATGACGAATGGTGCTGGCAGACACAATAACACAGATCCACAGATTACATTTACGAAACAAACTATTATTTAAAACAAAGGTACTTGGGTGCTCTTGTACCTTAGCTCAATGGCAGAGCTGAATCTACAGGAAAATATCCACTTTTCCAGAACTTTAAAGACTGCTGAGATCTGCCAAGTTATGAGAGTCAAAATCTCTGAGAAAACAGTAAGTGGAACACCCAAAATGGAAAAAAGACCGCATCTGTCCTAAAAAAACAGGGAACAAAATTAATGAAATCCACAGTGTATTTTTTCCACATGCTAGAACACAAACCCAAGTCCTTTCCATGTATACAGAGCAAGAGAATTTCTTGCCCTGCAGAAGCTGGTGTGAGCCGAGCTCTGTGCCCACGCAGATCCCTCACGGCACACGTATGCAGCTTGAAAGGAGAGCTCGCGGGGCAATGGGAATGCTCTGCTCCCCTCGCTACCTTCCTCCCGTACACGCCTGCCTCCCAGATGGCAAGGAGCCCAGAGACAGCTTGTCTGAGCATGCTTGATGGTACACAAAAGTTGCCAAGAGCCATAGTAAGTTGCCGGCATCTGGGGGCAAGCCTTGCGTTTTACGAGGGGGTACTCTGTGAATCCCATCTTGAGAAAAGCCTGAAGGTGCTCTTCAAAACACAGCCTTGATATATCCAAAGTTTTGCATGGCCAGATGGAAAGTCTTCATCTCTCCATCTGTAGGCTCAAGGCTCAGCAGATCAAATCTATGATCAATAGCTACCTCTGCGCTCTCTACTGCCTACACTGTCAAACGTTTCATAACTACTTGTTTCAGTGGGAATACTGCTGGCTGCTTAAAATTTTAAGCAGATCAATTAAGGCTACATTAAAGCATATTTGGCAAGTAGTTGAGTTACATGCAATAACAATTGCTCTATTCTGAAAAGCAATCAAGTAAAAATAGCATCTTCTTACTCATCTGCCCTGTTCTGTGTGCATCACAGTCATATGCTAGCTTTTGCTATTCAGAGACAAAAAGCAGGCACAGGAGATACCCATCCAACCTCTAACAATCCTGAGAAAACTTTCATGTGTCAAATACTGGCAAACATGCAAGTTCCATTTTGTGTACCGATGCCACATACTTAGCTGCACGATGCTAAAAGGTAAGTCCATACAATCCACCTGCTACTCCCACCATAAAATGCCACGTTGTTGAAAAAGACAGCTGGAACATTAACAAACAGATTGGATATAGCAGGGACCATATAAAAAGGATCCAAACAACTTTTCAGTCATCTCAAGGCTTCATGAAGGTCATGAAGCTTTAACAGGCATTTCCAGGAAAGGAGCTCCCGCAAGACCTTTGGACAGCACTGGACTTATTCCTTCCACCTCTGCCCAGTTCTTTATCAAAAGCAAATCAAATCTCCAACTCCATCAAATCTCCAACTCCATCAAATCTCCAACTCCATCAAATCTCCAACTCCATCAAATCTCCAACTCCATCAAATCTCCAACTCCATCAAATCTCCAACTCCATCAAATCTCCAACTCCATCAAATCTCCAACTCCATCAAATCCTGCAGTCAGCACTTTCAGCCAGACTTCTATACACCTCCAGATGCTGCATTTCAATGCCAAGTAGTCAAACAACATCCCTAGGGCTTTCTGCTTGCCATCATTCACAACCTGCTTTAACTGGGTTGATCAGAGAGGAGACATTCACACTGAGATTTCATTCTAGATTGAGATGGCTGCTCACACTGACCAAATAAGCAAGAAGGATCTGCACTGCAAAGTCTTTCCCATATTTCCAGAAGCTTGTGCTTCATTAGTAACTCTGAATATCCCTAGAAAACATGGGATTACTTCAAAGACTATGTCTGAATTGAGCAGTTAGTACCACTTCTACAATACTAAAAACCAAGATTAAAAATGGCTAATAAAGATGACATTAATTTGTATTATAAAATTTAGGATTATTTTGACTACTTGACTTGGCAGGAAGTTTTTCCACAGTAATCAGTTTCTGTAACTCCTACGGATGGTCCATCTGCCTCCTCAGTTTCTAGTTTTGAGAAACTGTCTGGCTTTTGCCTATAGGAATTACTTCTGCATACAGTCCTGCCTCCAGCTAACGTAAAGTGGCACAGTTCCCCCAACCCATCACTTTGGACCAGCTAAAACTGCAAAGTTTCACATGAGTACAACCTGCTGCTTATGTTGCCACCTAGTAAACGCTGCTGGCAACCTGCTGAGCAAGGAGCTTCAAGATTCTGCCCACTCTGTTTCTCAAATCTGCCTATCTAATGACCACCAAATCAGCAGCATTCACACAGAGCAAAGAAGCCCGCACCAAATCAGCCAGGACCTTTTCTACTTTGGTACAGATAACATGAATTTATCAGAAACCTCCTTGAAGGCTGAAGTCTCAAAGTACTTAGCTGAAGTAATACTGGTGTCTAGCTATCTGCTTGTGTTAATCAGCATCAAAAATCAGCATTAAGCAATTACAAATAGGCTGTGCCAAAAGCCAAGCCAGTGCTGAGCTGTGGGGCGTTTTGTAAACTGCTGCTACAGATGAGCTGTACCCATAGGTTTGAGTTCAAAGCTCAGACCTAGACAGCGAGGCTTGGCAGACATGGCAGCACACTCCTGTACTATCAGGTCCATCCAGAGAGTTGCTTGTCTTTCTAGCCTCGCTTTATCATGACTATTAACCATCTACTGGATTGATCAATTTAACAAACTATCATTTAATTAATTAATTTAACTTCTCTAGATGGGCAACTGGGCAGTCACCCCACAGTACCAAGCCAATTACTCTTAAAAAGCCATTCACTCGCTCCAGAAACAATGAAAAAGTGCCCAAAACTAAATCCAAAGACACAGGAAGAGAAAAAAATGTAAGACAATTTACTACACTCCACATACCTCTCTCACACACACCTCAGCTGTAAGAGGCAGCTGATAGCAGTGAGTCTTGCAGAGCACTCAGAAATAAATCAGGAAACCAGAATGATTAACTTAGGCGTTTCATCCGGAACCAGCCTAAACTCATAATTTGGTTGAAGGCCGTGCAAAACTTGTGTATAGAGAAGAAAGACTCCCTCAGTTGTCTACAGAACAGAAACACTAAGCCCAGAATAAGAATTCCTCTTGTATGGATTAAGTTTGCCTTCTAAGACCCTCATCCCACCAGGATATGCATGCACTTAAATTTACTCAGCTAAGAAATTTACTTGTGCATTTTTGACAACTTTCCTGCTGGAAACTACTTATTTTATGTATGGCAATACCCACTTGCCATCCCTTATCTCATGGACTTTAGCAAGTGCTGGAAACATAAAAGACAGTTTTTCTGTTACACCTGCTCTTCAGGAGACAGACTGCACATTATCGCCATGCTAGATAGACCTTGGAGCCTCACCAATGCAAGTTCTGCCTTTGTAACAGCAACAGGATTTCATGATGAAAAGCAGGCACAAGGACTGGACAAGCCAAATTATTTCTGAAACATTTTCTCATTCCATTTTAATAAACGTACAGTCGGTACAAGCAGCTTTTGAACTCGCACCAGCAATAGAGAGGCTCATTGAAAAATGGACCAATTCAGTGAATAAGTAAGGCAAGTCTACCGCAAATCCTGCACAGGTATAGAGGAAGAGGAGAATACTGGCAAAGAAGGGGACTAGTGAGCTATGCAATTAGCTCAGAGCAAAATGGATCTTAGTGAACAAAGTAATAAAGGTCAGTAACATGCATCACATGTATACAGGAACATAATTTGAGCAATGGATTACAGTACAAAATAGTTAATAGTTTGTTTTGCAAACTAATTTCACCCTCTATTAATAAGAGGGCTTGTGTGAGCATCTACAGTGCTTCTCCTGAAAAGCGAAACAACCCCTCTGGATTTAAAGTCTGTGAGATGCACAGACTTGCAATCAGAGAAGGTGCTACAGGAGATACAGGAGATTATGTAGTGTAACTACAAAAATAAACAAACAAATAAAAAAAAAATCAATGGGTAGATAGAGACTAAGAGACCTAAAATAACGCACTCTGAAGGAAAAGTATCCACCACACATTGCAATTGTCAGTCACCAACTGACTTAGGCAAACTCCAAAATAGGTACCATCGCCACCCTCTGAGCATTTCACAGTGAATGTGGAGGGAAGTAGATAAAAAAGATAAAGAAAACACCTGAGTAAGAAACAAGTCTTCATTAGTTCCACTGTTCCTGGAAGAAACTTGTCTTGCAATCACTGCTTAGGAGATCAGCTAGTCATGCTTCACCGCAAATCATATTTCTAAGAATGCTGCATCGCAAGTCCTAATAGCACTACTATTCAGTTATGTGATCAGCCAGCCTTACATCAGAAACCTTTTCCAACCACTACTGAGCCTATCCAGCATACAAAAACATCTCAGACACACACAGGTTAAATATTACAGCATCAGAGGTGAACTCTCCCAGACATGCACCACAGATCTCTGCCTTTGCTCTACTCATGAAAGCTTGTGTCTGCTGAACATGTGGCACAGAAAGGGCTGCAATTCAGGTGTGGATCCAGACTTTATTTCTTGTCCCATGAATGATGTCATCAAAATGCAATGGAAAATATATTTATTCATTCTCACTAGCATAACTAGTTTGCAATCTGGCAGCTGACTTCTGTTTTCAGCCCTGGCTTCCTCTCAACTGCCTAAAAGTTACCCCCTTTACCATTGTTCGAGGCTACCCCTTCCCTTGTACATTTAGCTGAAGAGCCTGGAAATGCCTTCTTTCCTTCCCCCAGTAAAATTCTTCGCCTCCTACTGCTTACTCATACCACTGTATCCTACTCACTCTAGTACCCCAGCTGATTTGTGTAGCGACAAACCGTTAGCTGAGAGCGTGAAATTATTTTGCTAGAGGAAAATCCAGGAGAAAGCTTCTATTAACACACATTACAATTCTTCTTTCTTTATGTTTCTGAAATGGCATTATTAAAAGTCTCTTTCTTGCTTTTACTAGGTTATTTGCAGAGAAGCAAATCAACTCCACTAAAATCCCCTCTGGGGGGGAAAAGAAGAAAAAAAAAAAGCAGCCACGAAAACAGGGTAGAGGAGAGCAAATGAGTGGGGGAATAGAAAGAAGTAATGATCTGAATGTTCAGCTGAAGAGTATGAGCTACCAAGGTTCCATGTTGTATAGAGACAGATAGGACTGCACTAAAGACAGACTACAGTCTACCCCAAACGTCTTCTTCACACCCTTTTCCTGTTCAGTCACATACTCCCTGCAAGCATATAGACCCTGCAATTGAATGCAGTTGCCCACCTGCCTTTCTTCAGCAGGAGCAGCACATACTAGGGTGAATTCTTGCTGTTCCAAGTATGAACCTGCTCCTTGATGCCAAGCTTAGCTCATGCCGCACAGAGAACATGCAGCTACTGACAGCAACTCCCTCATCATTCTCTTTGCAGTCCTTCTGCCGCAGGACGCTGCTGGAGAGAGAAAGAACCCATGCAAAGGTGGGGGAACATACAACCTGCCCAAGGCAGAAGGCACTAAGGGTGAGATCCGTAAATCTGATCTACTTCAGGCTCTCCTCCATATTTCACCTCATTTATGCAGGGCAGTACAGCAGTTTCCAAACCTACCTGCTGTGGGGAATTGGTATTTTCCAGGATGGTATTTCTACAGCTGCAGCCTAACACGGGGCCCCTCCTTCCTGCCCAATCCCATTGACCTGACAGCAGACAGTTCCTCTTACAGAACAGTATCAGTTCTTATATACTGGGGGGGAAGCTACATATCTTATACATCACAACCCTGTCTGTTAATGGTTTTATAACTCATTGCCCAATTCCCCACCTCGTCTCTGTGTTTCTAGGTTGCCCTGGCCAAATTCTCCGCTCAGCTACTTGATGCAAATTAGCCTGTTGCAGTGAGTAGAACTGTTCTGGATGCACACAACATGAGCTAGACTTTGTCATAAAAGTGATCAGGCTGGGTTGGACTAAAAGTCTAGCCCTTTATGCCACTGCTTAAAGAAAGAATGTGAGAGCAGGGCATACATGAATTAACCCTCCCTTGGCAGCCTAGGAATGACCCACGGTTGAAAGCTGCACCTGGGGAACCATGGGTTATATGAAAAAACATTTCCTTTTTTTATTTTAAGCACAAAACCTACAGGTTTAATTGTTTTCCTTGTGGACTAGTTCCTTTTTCACCTTCTCCAAACCATGTCTAAGGATTCTCTCCACGGTCATCTCTTTTCCAAGCTAAAGAATCCAAATGTTTGTAACCTACCCTCAGAAAACATACCACGACTCTGACCAGCCGACTGCCCTTTCCTGTGCTTTCAGGTGCCTTTTTTGAGGTGTGGCAAGTAAAACTGGAGGGAGCATGCAAAATACAAGAGTAATATGCAATGATACAGAAACAAAGATATTTCTTGCCTTGTTTTGAGCTCTTCCTCATAGTTCCTAAAATCCTACTTGCTATTTTGACCACCACCAACCAGATGGTTTCAGAAGACTTCAAAATTACTCCCTTTTCTGGCCATTTTCTCCACCTTTGCCACCTTCCAGAATTACTCCCTTTGCATTCTCTGCATGCTTTGAGCAAATAATTGAGGGCTGTGTTGTTCAACTGTTAATCTGCAAGGGTAGATACCTGTATCCATTCAAAGGCAACAGCTTCCATGAGAAATAACCCACGATAGGATTGCGCAGTCCCAACCTCCGAGTATCTCCTGTGCACAGAAAGGGGAGTTCTTGCCTCAGAGATCATAATACACTTTGGACAAAAAGAGACACCAGAGAGATGGGACAGGGCACAAGAGGGTAAAGCTGTCTCAGCCAGGACAGCAGCGAAAGTTGGCACCAGAACCAGACACAGTATCCCTAACAAACCCAGAAACTCAATACTCTGTGCACTGAGCAGTAGACAGCTCTACTACCTCTGCAAACTAGCTGTAGCACTTTGAAAGTCCAGTGAGCAAAACAAAAACTGATGGTGCTATCCAGACGCCTAGGTCTGCACTCACTAGCAAGCCTCCACAGATGATGTTTTGGACAGAAATCTCTCCATGGCTGTCAGCTGAACAACAGGCATCAATCTGCAACTCTGACACCACCTGGCTACAGTGCCGTACCCTCACTGCTGCTCTCCTGCCATAACCCTTGTGACACAGCCACACTGGGAAGCACAAGAGACTGGCTCCGATCAGCTTGCCCTGACCTCATACACTGAGTTGTAAGTCAACAAAACTACGTAACCTGCCACGCTTGGACATCTCGGGGTGGAAAAAAATACAAAACCAAAAAAACCTCTCAAAAAGAATTATATTTTATAATTTCCATGTAAGCAGTAAACATGGGATCTTCTGTCACTACAGAATGTCAGTACTTTCCAGAGGTATGTTAGGAAATGCATCTAATGTTTAACTCTTGTCATTTGCTCACTTGCCTTGTCTTCTTGGTGGAGAAAGCACAAGAACTTTCAAAGCACCATTCCTTCCCTTTGCCCATACGTCATCACCACCTGACAAGCTTTATTCTTATGCTGGGATGCGATTTCACTGAAACAGCCAACTTATCAATGTCCTCCAGGAGGAGTCTTCCAAGTATTTTAAAGGATAAGGCCAAGCACTCATGGAACTGGTTGACCTGAAAGCACTTCTGAGCTTCCAGGTATGCTCTTATCCTACAACCAAATTTCGTCCAAGGGAAACACAGTGACACACCAAGTCTATACTGTATCTTGATTCCTGCCTAATATGGGTTCGTTTCTAAAAGCAGGGAGGGGAAAGTGACCACATAACCTGCAATCATACCCACTCCCCACTCAGTCTAAATACACCAAAAGAGACCTTTGTTGCCACAGCTTCATTTTGGGGTCTCCAATACCCCCAATGGAACGCACGTTCTCAACTTCAGCTCACAGTCTCCCTATACAATGCCTGAGGAGTGTAGTGTACCTGTTCAAAATGAGAACTTGCCATCCAAAACAGACTCCTGGCCTTAGATAGCTACATTATTCCTTTGGAGAGGGATCATTGACTTGTCTTGTTAAAGACAGATGCAACGAACTGCAACTTTTTCAAATGTAGCAACCTAGATGGGAGAGCTCTAAGTAGTGGTTCAAAGCAGAGGAGCTGCACCCACACTGGGGGGAGGGGGGAGTGCTGGTGGTGCATCAAGATGAGAAGCCCCATCTTCTGAAGTTGTGCTGTTGCTGAGCAAGAAAGAAGGGTATCAATGTTGCAGCCCAAGGCTGCCACAAGAACGTGGATGGGAGAAGACCTATGTTCCAGTCAGGAATCCCATAATTGCTAATGCACTTTTGCAATAAATGGCAACTACATAACATACAGAGCTGGTACCAAGCCCAAAGGCTGGGGTTCAGGTCTTCCTCTTCCCTGTCCTGTGTGCACCTCCACCACTGGTCTTATCCATCTCCTCCGCTATGATGCGATGTGAGAGTTTCAACTGGAGAGGTAGACATGTACCTCCGCCCTTCTTCCAAGTGGCAGCTCTTTCTGAGCCACATGTCTGAGTCCCTCAAGCTTAAGGAGTGGTTGGAAACTACTGAAGAAAACAAGAGCGCTGATGGAAGCGCAGGCTATTTTTGAATGACAAGGCTTGTTACTGCTTTGTTCCACAAGCAATTAAGTGTGCCGAAAACCCATCTATTAGATCAGATTCCCTGGAAACCTAAACGTGGAGGCATCTAGTCGGAACCTGAAGTGGTTGAATAACTGAATACCTGTCAAAAGACTTCTACTTTCGGGCACACCCTGAAATAGCATGATAGGTACCTATACTGAAACCTGCTTCAGAGATGTCCTTCGGATGGTCCTGAACTCACTTTAACATTCCTGGCAGAGTTGGCATAGCAAGTTTATGAGCTCACCATATCTCAAGTCTCTGAGGAAAAAACATGGCAGCATTCAATATCCATTGGAGTTGGCTTGACACTGAAGGCTTTCCACCCACGTATATCAGACTGCTGAAATTCAGAGGATCGCTTTGACAGAAGTCGGTTACAGGCTGCAAAAAACTTCAGTCTCACAGCAGTTAACCTTGATGCCATACCCCAGAATGCCCTAACCTCCTTTGAGTCTCAGGTCCCCTTGAGGATTACCAAGGGGTAAGGCCAGAGTCACTGTCATTTTATGTCAGCAAGACTCCACTTCTTAGCAAAAAAATATTCTCCCGTAGGTAGATCCAGGGTCTCAATAGCATGAGCCCACTACAGAAGAGCCACAGGATGGTAGAAGTTTACATAGACTTTCAGGAGGAGACCAGCAAACGTATGTGTGCACCTCCCAAAGCCTATGAAGGCATGGAAGGCGTTAGACCAAACTTCATTAAACACTTACTATGAAAGAACTCCATCATATAATTAGCACTTTTTTGCTCAGGAATCTCAAAGATACCACAGGTCAGAGCTGCAGGGGATCCGACAGAATGGTGTGGGGTTACCTACATGCATACATTATCTGGTGGGTGCCATCAGTCTCCCACTTCCCTGTGCAAAAAACTTTGAGGGGGGAAGAAGTCACCATTTCTATCTTTCCCTTTACCTCTGCTGCACAAGAGCAAAAAGAAAAAAAATTTTTTTGAGAACACTGTTGCAGAGATCAAAAGCCTTTTTCTACTGGCTCTGACCTAGTTCTTTCATTCTTACTAGAGGGAAAAAAAAACCACTTAAAGGAACATTGTCAAAACTGTTAGGTCTAAAAATAGACTTGCACCTTGGCAGTGCTCCCATCTAGATGGGCTCATATTAAGGAGTGCAAACTCACTTTCTCAATACACACACCAATCCTTTCATCAATTAGGAAGCACTGGTACTATGCAGCACAAAGGACCTCCCAGTCCACATAATCTCTTTTGGGACACCAAGGTAGGTATTATATGTAACTGGCAAGGAACTGTAGTATTCTCCAAATTCCTATTTCATATTTGCAAATCCATCTCTGTCAGCTACCCCAGTAAAAAAATTGGGATATTTTCCTTACATAAAGCACTGGACATTTGTTGCCATAACTAAACTCCAGTACTCAAAGCTAAGACAGCATTAAAATAATAAAATTTGAAGAAGATTTCAACAGGTTTTTAGATGAAATGAAATCAGAATTTTTCAAAGATTCTCCACAAACTAGAAGTTACAAAATATTTTCACTTTAGCTACACAGAGCATTTCTGAAAGGAGAAACAAAGAGTCTCTGGGTTCATGGCCGAGGCTGACAAATGGGCGGTTTCCACAGAACAATAGCCGTGGTGGAGCTGGTAGGGCAGCGGATGTTGGCTCCGGCCAGGAACTCCCATGCTCCAGGATCCACAGTTCCCTTGTGCCCTAGGGACCACTCTAGTCCCTGCTAGTTGCATCCCAGAGCCAGCCACTTCCAACTTCGCACAAGAAGCCAGTTGGCCCAGCCGTCCAGAAGCCTTGCTATGCTCTATAAAAAGGTCTGAAGACCCAGGAAGCCCATCCTAGCCAAGCTCCCAGCTGACAACCGCAGAGGCTGGAAGGCCAGACAACCTCAGCTTAAACCAGTATTTCAGGGCTTTCCTTATTTCCAAGATTCCAGAGCTGATGCACAGCAGGTTATGCTCAAGAGATCCCAAGCAGCAAACCAGGAAATGGTTTTTCCAATGAAAACAAACAGTCAAACAGCTGGGGGGGGGGGGGGGGGGGGGAAAGCAGCCTGTGTTTCCTGAGTCCAAGACATTTCGAGTTCAGCAAATCGGCATTTTTCTACAAAATTATCAATTTAGAAGATTCAACGGCAACTTTACTTTTGACTAGAGTAGGATCCGCACACTGTGGTGATCAGAGCCATGAGGAACAAGTAACCTCTCAACTTCCCAAACAGAAGCCGCGTGTTACCTGCCAAAAGTTCATGAAAAGAATATGGCTCACATCCAGGGTTCCAATATGGCAGAAGATGCATTAAGATAAAAGTATGCTGTTAAGCACTGTCACACAAGGAAACATAGTTCCAACAGAAAACAATGGATAAGAAAAGGCCTTAAATGCGCATGCACTACCTTCACACAAAGCAGTCATAGCCGCACGGCTACTTGTGCTGAAGGAGTAGTCATCTTGCTGTGCTAGACTGAGGGTAATAGAATTATGCAAAGGCAAGAAAGTTGACAGAGAAAAACCCCAAATGGGAGGAAAGCAGAACATTCAGACAAGAAAGCCTGTTCTGAGAGACCATAGCAGGGATGCACTTTGGGGGAAGGAAATGGGAAGAAGGAGTTAAAGAAAAAAATCCCATCTCAGGAGAAGGGAAAGGCACTGCTTCCCAAAGCTTTAGCAGAGCTTTTCTTCATTAATATTTACAAAGCTTTTATAGATTCTCAGATGGAAGGCACTGCAGATGACAGGAATTATTACAGACCTGAAAATATCTAGCAAACAGACTGAGAAGGGCTTCAAGTGAATAAAGGAGGACGACATTAGAGAGCACACTGAAACAGGGGTTGCTGCTGGCATATGAGCCATCTGGTGCATGGCAGGCCATTTCATTTACTTACTTACCCACTACTGGGCACACATGCCCTGTTCATGTTGCTAAGATTTTGCCACTGAAGAAGCAATACTTTTATTCAGGACCACTACCTTTCTTCTTTATATCATAACAGTCTTCAAAACTTCCATTCAGTAAAGCAGCCTGTGCATAAGAAATCTGTTTGACTCATGGAGAGGCTGACGGCTAAGGGTGGACAAATTTGGATGTACGCAGATACCTTTTGAGACATAGCGGGTTTGTTTACCTTCATTTGAGTTTGCTTAGGAAGTTGGTTTTCAGGGATGTTAAGCTGCCCCACTGCCTTCAGTAAGCCCAAATTTTTGGTGGGCTATCATTTGTGCTGCTCACTTGGGTACTCAGCAAAAGACAGGTTCAGCATGACTTTCAGCAATAAAGCAAGCAGTCTCTGATGGAACTCTAGATCTCAGCATATCTGAGAAAAAAAGCTCAAGGCAGTCTCAAAATGAGCACCCCCAAAAAACCAACGTATGCCAAATAAAGCATAGGAGAGGGGTCAGATGGATGTTTTTCCCACTGTGGACTTCTGAAACTTTCCCGAGGGCACAGAGGAAAGCAAGATGGGACACAAACCCCAGAACTCTCAATGCCTCTCTCTAAAGCGCTAGGAAACCGCGTGAATTTTGGACGTGGACAGAAAGGAAAGTGGATTTGCCTCTTCCCATATACCCAGTCACATCTCTCCTCCAACCTCCCAAAAGCCCCACGGAAAGGGAACACACAGCCAACGTCAGGCTGCCGCAGGAGCCCAGCAGCTATTGGAAGACCTCAGCAAAGCATCCACCTTTCCAGCTCGTGGTAGGTACCACCTCAGTTACCGGGTACTTCCCCAGGGGCCGGGCACCTGGGCCCTTGGGCTTCTGCACCTCCTGCGGGGGAAGGAGGGGCCGGGCACCCCCCAGCGCCGGCAGCCCTGCGCCCACGCGGGCGGGCAGCGGGGGCCGCTTGAGCTCCGTGGGTATCACGGCCTCAGGCCACTTCGGGGGCTTGGGCGGCCCGAGGGCGGCGGCGCCTCGGCTCCTGCGGGAGACCGGCGGCGGGGCGGTGAAGACGCCCGGCGAGCTGAGCGAGGCCGCCGGGGCCGCTCCGGAGGGAGGCGGCGCAGGTCCGCCGACCCTGCCGGGAGAGGCGGCACCTCCGGGCCCGCCGGGAAGTTGCCGGACTGAAGCCTCCGGCTGCGGCAGGAGCAGCCCCCGCTCCCGCCCCCGCCGCCACCGGCCCCCGCGGGCGGGCGCCCCTCCCGCGGACCGACCCCGCCGCCACCTGCCCCGGGGACAGGCGCGGCGCTGGGGGCGGCCGGGCCGCGGGAGGGCGGGAGGCGGCCGGCGCCCCGCGGGCGGGCGGCAGGGCAGAGCGGCCCCGCCGCCCCCCCCCCCCGCGGGCCGCCGCGGCGTCAACCGCAGCGCCCCCGCGGGGGGGGGGCCCGCCCCGCGGCACCCTGGGAAATGCAGTCCCGGCCGGCCTGCCCCGGGCCCGCCGTCACCGCCCGCTGGTGGGCGCCTGGCCGAGGCACCGGCCGCCCCACGGCCGGGAGAGAGCCCCCGCAGCGGCCCCGCAGCCCTCCGGGGGGCCTTAGCGGCCTCGGACGCCTCCACCTTTACCTGCCGAGGAGAGCGGCGCGGGGGGTCGGCAGCGGCCAGCGGCGTCGGTTGGGCTGTGGAAGGCTGGAGGGATGGTGGCCACAGCGAGGTGTGGGAAGGACACAACTGCCTGACAGGAGGCTGTGTCGAGGTGGGGGTCGGCCTCTCCTCCCTGGTAACGGGCGATAGGACGTGGGGGAATGGTCTGAAGTCGCACCAGGGCAGGTTTAGGTTGGACATTAGGAGAAACTTCTTCACCGAAAGGGCTGTCAGGCTCTGGAATGGGCTGCCCGGGGAGGTGGCCGAGTACCCATCCCTGGAGGTATTTAAAAGAAGGATAGATGAGGTGCTTAGGGACATGGTTTCAGTGGATAAGGAACTGGCTGGATGGTTGCATCCAGAGGGTAGTGGTCAATGGCTCAGTGTCCGTATGGAGACCGGTGACGAGTGGTGTCCCTCAGGGGTCTGTACTGGGACCAGTGCTGTTTAATATATTCATCAATGACTTAGACAGCGAGATCGAATGCACCCTCAGCAAGTTTGCGGATGACACCAAACTAAGTGGTGCGGTTGACACACCAGAAGGACGGGATGTCATCCAGAGAGACCTGGACAGGCTGGAGAGGTGGGCCTGTGTGAACCTCATGAGGTTCAACAAGGCCAAGTGCAAGGTCCTGCACCTGGGTCGGGGTAACCCCCACTATCAGTACAGGCTGGGGGAAGAAAGGATCGAGAGCAGCCCTGCCGAGAGGGACTTGGGGGTGCTGGTGGATGAAAAGCTGGACATGAGCCGGCAATGTGCGCTGGCGGCCCAGAAGGCCAACCATACCCTGGGCTGCATCAGGAGAAGCGTGGCCAGCAGGTCGAGGGAGGTGATTCTGCCCCTCTACTCTGCTCTGGTGAGACCTCACCTGGAGCCCTGCATCCAGCTCTGGAGCCCTCAGCACAAGAAGGACATGGAACTGTTGGAGTGGGTCCAGAGGAGGGCTACTAAAATGATCCAAGGACTGGAGCACCTCTCTTATGAGGACAGGCTGGGGGAGTTGGGGTTGTTCAGCCTGGAGAAGAGAAGGCTGAGGGGAGACCTGATTGCGGCCTTTCAGTACCTAAAGGGGGCCTATAGGAAAGATGGGGACAATCTTTTTAGTAGGGCCAGCTGTGTCAGGACAAGGGGTAATGGTTTTAAACTAAACCAGGGTAGGTTTAGACTGGACATAAGGAGGAAATTCTTTACCACGAGGGTGGTGAAACACTGGCACAGGTTGCCCAGAGAGGTAGTGGAGGCCCCATCCCTAGAAACATTCAAGGCCAGGTTGGAGGGGCTCTGAGCAACCTGATCTAGTTAGCGGTGTCCCTGCTCACTGCAGGGGGGTTGGACTAGATGACCTCTAGGGGTCCCTTCCAACCCAAAACATTCTATGATTCTATGATTCTGTGGTTTAGTGGTGGGATGACAGTGTTAGGTTAAAGGTTGGACTCGATGATCTTAAAGGTCTTTTCCAACCAAAGCGATTCTATGATTCTGTAATTCTATGACAGGCTGCGCAGGTGCCCTGCCAACAGAAGACGCCATTTCACAGGTGCACGGCATATTTCAGTTGTGGTATTTCAGTCCCTGTGACTTCCAGCCTGGCAGCCCCAGGGGACCCTAGTGTCAGCTCGTCCAGAGGTTTTCCACAGCAAAGGAGAAAGGCACACAAAGAGCATCGGGAACTTCCTGTCAGCACCTCACCCCAGAGTGAGGCCCTCAAGACTTTCTTCATTCACCATCTTTATCCTGTCCAATTCTGACATTGTCCAAAATGAAGGCAATTAGGGACACAGTAACTGAGCCTTTACTTCAACTCCTCACAAATCTAACACCAAACAACCTGGCGCCCTCAAGATCTGTCCTAAAATGTTTGCTATCCAAAAAACAGCTGTTGGTTTGTACTCTTTATAGTTTCATTCTGAGATATCAAAAAACTGTTGAAGATTTTTCTCTGTCAGAAATACCCTTTTTTTGTTGTTGTTTTAAATGTATCGACAAGTATCAACCTACCCAGAAAGAGTCTATGAGTTCCTTCTCACACCAAATTTATGTCATTACTAAAATCAAGAGGAACAGCAGAGGGACCAAGTATGGATAAGGCGTGAAAACATTTTCACATGTTCTTTTTGTTTGTTAGCAGTGGTTACTGTGCCTAATTCATGACAGTTTGGGTTGTTGTTTTCTTTTTGCAAAACAAACCTTTATGAGTTCAAACTAGAGTGTAAAAACATACAATGTGCAAATGAATTAAGTCTTTGTAAACCCCAAGAATTTTTACGTTTTTGAAATATCTAAAGTAAGTAAAATAAAATGGGGTCTTCGTTATTTATTTTACGAAGGAAAACCAGATACGGAATGGCCTTAGAGCCCAACTCTTTACTGAAGCCTTCCATTACCAGCTTTGCCCTGACGACCTCACTTGTTCTTTGCTCTCATATGCATTTGAACTATTAGCCTTTGTGTTGTATATGAGTCAAGATACAAGCTCCCTGGAGCAGCAGCCTTGTCTTTCACGTGTTTGCAAAGCGGTAGGCATACTCACAGTGCATTACAAGTAATAGTGATCGAGAGGGTGTGCTGGTATTCCCAAGCACTATACAGTCACACGCCTGATCCCATGTGCTGGGTGAAATGGGCTGATACCTACTTTCTGTCTAGCAAATACAGTGTTGCTAGATGTCACAGGTTTCAAATATATGTAATACACACATGAGACCTTTGGCAGTTTCTTCTCAACGTCACCGCATAAACTTTTGTGATTTCGATGACATCTTTTGTTAAGCTGATGTATTCAATTAATCATTAATCATTTCTTTAATCACGGCAATATTTGGAGGTATGTTAGAGTAATTACCTGACTAATGCATATGTGAAGCAGTGCTTTCTTGGTTAGAATGAGTTAGAAGCTGTAGAGTGAATCAACCAAGGCTCAGAGTTCAAGTGGTGTGGATGTGGAGAGCTGGAGTCCTATTCCCATTAGCCTGCTGAATTTCTGACTGGTAACTACGTTTCAGCTGTGGGCCCTGAGGACATCCCCCGTGAGTACAATTTTACTAAGCCCTTTAAACATGACTTCGTGCCTGCCAAAGAACAGCAGAATTATGGCTCTGACTAGATAGCAGATAGAGCATGACAGATGTTAAGAGGTGTAGTGTTTGATACCTGATGTTACATGATAGCTAGTGAAACCTAGTATTTAACAGTATCTAAAAACATCAGAAACTTCTCAAATTCTGGTCAAGACTAGGCAAATTGTAATTTAATGTATGTCACTCATTAGAGGAAAGAGGCTGTAAATTGATTCAATTAATCTATGGTAAAATACAATCTGTTTTGAGCAGAGCTTTCAAAAACATCAGTGAGAGCGAGCTAACTTTCTAATAACACACTGCTAAATTATAGAGTAGAAAAAGACGAGCTTCCTCTGCTCAGAAAGAGCTATCTCATCACGCTTCTTTGCTTTCTTGCTTCTCTTTTTACCTTGCCTCTCTCCAGGCAGGTTTCTTCTAAACTTTCTCTTAAAAGTGTAGCAAACTCCCTTTAAACCTGCTCTGTTTGTCACAGCCAGAGTCAATTTGCTGTGTACTTTGCTCTAGGTCACCCAATGAAATAAGCAATACTGACCAGAGGCTCCTTAGCCATTCGAATTATTTCTGGGTAGGACTTCTGCCAGCTAACATTAGATGCAAGTACATCCATCAACAGTATAGCTCTACTAGAAGAGTTCTGAAGTCTAAACAAGATGTTAGGCTTGCATACTTCACTACACTATCATCCATCATCATTTTTCCCTTTTTATTCCCCTTTCACCTTACAGACATTCAGCAGTCATTAAGCTTTAAGCATCCCTTTGTGCTCTTAAGTCCTTTCTGTAAAACATAGTGAAATTCTCACTCATCTTCATGTGGTGACCTTGTCAGCGAGGTACTTCTGCCAAATCCTTGTGACCCAGGATTATCAAACATGCTTAATTATTTTGGGTGCCCAAACACACGGACAGAGCCCTCTTTCAGGGACGGTGGAAGAAACATCTGAAAATCGTTGACCTCAAGCCAGGCACCAAGTGTCTCTGGCAGTGAACAGCATCACAGCGGGTGACTGAACATTTTTGGCTGTGATTTGCTTAGCTGAATGAGCCTAGGCGGTGATGATGAGATTAAAACCATTCATTCAAAGTTTGTCCTCAAACTCAAGTGTGACAGAAATAGCCCTATCACAGGGCCATCCCACCTGCCTAACAACTCCGTATCTGGACTCTTGCGTTGCCTTGCGTACTGCTGGGAATCAGCGTACTGCTGGGAATCAGTATGTGGAAATGGGTGGGGTTTTCCACGTGCATTCAGGTTGGGGCACGGTGTGGGAGGAACATGCACAGGACTATACAGATTTGATACTGATGGGAAGAAATGGGGTTTTCCGCTCCAGTACCTCTGTTGGTACTGAGGGCTGGAAGAGGAAGAGGGAAGGGCTGTATGGTGGTTCAGGCACACTCTCAGCATGTGCCCCAGGCCACAAGCTGCACTGGTTTAGTAATGAAAAACAAGGAAGTTTCAGCAGAAATTTGATGGACACTACAGTGTAGGAGGTAGCTGGAAATTCAGGTGTGAAAGCGGTAAGTAGAGAATTCCCATCCAATTCCCCTCCCTTTGTCAGAGCCAGCCACGCGGCTGGAAAAACAGCCTCAGGGGATACTGGGTGCCAGATCTGGAGTGAGAGGAGGAGGGTGGAGAGTTTCTGTGCATTCTCTTTTTTGCTGTAGGAAGTGCCACTTCCTGAGAAGATGACCTGCTGGGTCTCATGCAAGTACCTGAAAGGCACAGGGAGAAAATGCTGGGTGCAGTGCTGATTTTTTTCAGTATCCAACTTTATGTTATTAATGTTCAGCAGGGTTTTGATTTTAAGAAGAAAAGGTGCTCTGTAAGTCAGCATATACTGAGAAAAGGGGAGAAACCGAGTTTAGACTTAAGTCCCATGCTCTGATCCAGGAAACAGAGTCTTATGCTTGTGTGGATCCAATCCTACCATCACAGAACGAACCGAGGTATGCTACATATTAAAGTGTAAACACTCATATTCAGAAGCAGTTTTCTGGGGCCTGAGAATGACTTCAGAAGAGCTGTTAGGCAAGAAGGCTGTAGTCTGCCCCCAAATATAATAACATCGTTAAAATATATGTAATATGATTGCAACAGTATGCCATTAAGGCACTGAAAAGCATGTTTTAATAGGGTAGTAGTGTAATTGTGTAATTAATATTATTTGTCTCTACAATTGCTGACGTTTACTTCAAGTATTTTTTATCTTACACACCTGTATTCCCTTATCAAAAATATCTTGCATAATGATCCATAATACTACAGGAAGTACATATGGAGGTCTGTAGGAGACTCAAAACATCATAGGATGTCTTCAAGGTGTATTTTATCATTACCGTTGCAATTTCTGGTGTTTTCTCTTATTTTGTCTGTACAGTAATGGATTTTTTTTTAATAAAAATATATATTCTTAAATAGCCAATGTCTTCTGCTCTTAGTTGCAAGGAAAAAAAATGGAATTTGAATGTTAAAATGTTAAAAATATAAAATGTTAAAATCTGATGAGTTGTTATTTCATTCATCGCTTAGTGGTAAACTAAAGAGAAATTTTATGCAAACATGGAAACATGCCACACATTTTCCTCCTGAAGCAAGTTTGTGACAACTTGCCCAGCAGGACAATGCAAAATCAGCAGTGGGGCCACATGCACAGACGGCAGCTGTGGCTGCCTTGGACAGCAACTTTTTGAGTCAGGCTTCTCATAGTGGTGCCTGGTGGGAGGTTGGGAGAAATCAGGCATAAGCTGAAAAAACCCAGAGGTTCAGGCTGGGTATAAGGAAATCCTTTTTCACCAGGTGGACAGTCATGGATTGGAGCAGACTGGTCACTCAGAGAGGTTTTGCAGTCACCATCCTTGAAGATTTCCAAGCCCCAACTGGATGAAGCTCTGAGCAACCTGCTCTGATCTCACACCTGACCCTGCTTGGAGCAGGAGGCTGGAATAGAGACCTCCTGAGGTCCTTTCTGCCCTGAATCATCCTATGATCTTAGGAATACTTTTAGCTACCCTGGGCTAGCACGGCTCTATAAAGCAGTGGTTTACCTTCCTGGTCTCTACTGCTATCAGTAGCCTCAAACAGCCTTCCTTTGTACTGAAAACTAACCTGGCCCAAAGGCTGTTGAGCATCACCCCCATCAGTTACCTGTTCTCATTCTCTGGTGACTTCCCAAATGCACATGGTAGCACAAGGAATTGGGCAGTATGAGGTGGGAACAAGCAAGTGAGGTTAGTGTCACCCATGCAGAACTTGGCTGTTTCAGTGATAGCCTCAGATGAGTTTGTACTCTGAGAGCAATGAATGAGATTTATGGTTTCCTGAAAAATGTTTGAGTCCCTTTTCTTCAGACAAAAGTAAAACATTGAGTGCCCTCCTTGCTCTTGATTGAAGAGTGTGAATCACTGAGCCTTAATGTGTAAGTATTCCTCATAGAACATGAAAGATCCATACCTAATAGAGTATGTGTATGTGAACAGAGCTAGAGAAACAGTTTACCATAGCAGGTCCAGAAACAGTCTACCATTGGAGGGCCACATGACCAGTTGGCAAACAAGTTGGGTAACTTGTTTAAACAATCCCGACTTCTGCTGAACTGCAACTTGATGTGGGCTAGAACAATTCAGTGCTCTCAGTAACCCACAGTCCCAGAATCACAGGGTCATTTGGGCTGGAAGGCAGCTCTGGAGATCCTCTATTCCAACCCCCTGCTCAGAGCAGGGGCAACTAGAGCAGATTTCTCAGGGTCATGTCCAGTCAGGTTTGAATATTGCCAAGGGTGGAGACTCCACAGCCTCTCTGGGAAACCTGCTCCAGTGTTTGATCATTCCTCACAGTCTCTCCTTCCATCTAAATGGAATTTCCTGTATTTCAGCTTGTGGCCGTTGCCTCATTTCTTTTCACTGGGCACTGCTGACAAGAGTCTGGCTCCATCTTCTTTACTTCCCCTCATCAGGTATTTATACACATTGATGAGATCCCCCCCAAGCCTTTTCTTCTACAAGTCGAACAAGCACGGCTCTCTCTCAGCCTCTCCTTGTATGAGATACTGCGAACCCTTCATCATCTTCGTGGCCCTTTGATGGACATACTTCAGTGTCCATGTCCTACAGCCTGTCCAGGTTTCTCTGAATGGCAGCATAACCATCCAGTATATCAGCCACTCACCCCAGTTTTGTATTATCAGCATACTTGCTGAGGGTGCACACTGTCCCATCATCCCAGTACATCATTAATGAAGATGACAGAACAGTACTGGCCCCAGTGTCGACCCCTGGAGTATACCACTAGTGTCTGGCTTCCAAATGGACTTTGTGCCCAACATGTCAGCCAGTTTTCAATCCACCTCACCAACCACTTATCTAGTCTGTATTTCATCAGTTTTTCTAAGAAGGTGTTATGGGACACATTGTTGAAAGCCTTGCTTGTCCATCAAGCTAGTCATTTCATCATAGAAGCCTCTCAGGTTAGTCAGGCACGATTTCCCCTGTGCAAATCCATTTTGACCATGGATTCCACCGTAATGGCCTCCCATCCTAAATATCAGAAATGGTTTCCAGAATTAGTTGCTCTATCACCTTCACAAGGGCCGAGGCAAGGCTGACTGGTCTGTAGTTGTCCAGATCCTCCTTGCCTTTCCTGAAGATGGGAGTGACATTTGCTCTGTTCCAGTCATCAAGAATCTTCCCAAACTACCATGAGCCTTCGAAGGTAATTGAGAGTTGTCTTGCAGTGATGTCAGCCAGCTCCCTCAGCACTTGCTGGGTGCAACCATCAGGTCCTGCGGGTTTATAGATGTCCAGTTTGTTTAAATGTTCCCTAACATGATCCTCATCCACCAAGGATATGTCTTCCTTGCTCCAGACTTTTCCACTGCTCTCAGGGGCCTGAGATTCCTGAAGGCTGGTGTTACCAGTAAAGATGAAGTGAAGAAGACATTGAGTACTTTGGCTTTTTCCATTTCCTTTGCTGCTTGGGCCCCTGCCTCTTTAAGCTGCAGGCCCATATTTTCCCTAGTCTTCCATTTGCTGCTGACATAACTGTATAAGTTCCTCTTGTTGCCCTTCGTGTCCTTCACCAGATACATCTCCAGGTGGGCTTTGGCTTTTCTAACACCATCCTTGTGTGCTTGGACAGTGTCTCTGTATTTCTTCTGGTTATAATAATTTTCTTCTCCACTGTTTTGGGGATTCTGGACCTCTGGATCCTGGTTTTCTGGGGAGCTAAGTCAATTCTGCTTGTATAAGGTCCTTACTTTGGCAATTCTATGCTGATTTTTACTGGCTGAGCATTCAGATGACTACTGCTACGCTCACACATTAGACATTGATTGATGTGTGCACTGATGTTTGGATTGTGAGCCTCCGTGTGCTCAGATTCAGGTAACAGACACACATGCAGCTCCTCCTGATGGGCACATAGAAACATTTACACTTAGGCAAAATAGATTTTATATTCATATTCATAGAATCATAGAATGTTTTGGGTTGGAAGGGACCCCTAGAGGTCATCTAGCCCAACCCCCCTGCAGTGAGCAGGGACACCGCTAACTAGATCAGGTTGCTCAGAGCCCCGTCCAACCTGGCCTTGAATGTTTCTAGGGATGGGGCCTCCACTACCTCTCTGGGCAACCTGTGCCAGTGTTTCACCACCCTCATTGTAAAGAATTTCTTCCTTATATCCAGTCTAAACCTACCCTGGTTTAATTTAAAACCATTACCCCTTGTCCTGTCACAGCTGGCCCTACTAAAAAAATTTTCCCCATCTTTATTATAGGCTCCCTTTAAGTACTGAAAGACTGTATTGGTAGCTTTTGTTACAGGCGTAAGTATCTCTGAGAAAAAAAGTCTTACATAGCATTATCATAGCTCTTCTGGGTCTCCCCAGAGAGAAATAGGTGAACCTGTGTTGTGTGGGACACGTGCATCTGTACAGAGCCTGTCTAGAACATGACCTGTGTATGCACAGTAGGGCTACTACATCCTGAGCACAGTGCACTTACAACCAGAACAATTAATTTGAACAGTCACAGTGGCCCTATCACACTTGGGCAAAATTACTGGGCAAATAGAAAAAAGGGGCATATCTGGGGAATTCCCGATGTACAGAAGCTCCAGCCATGGGGAATCGAGCATAGAGCTTGGGATCTGACCTTTAGCAACAGTAATGTTTGTCACTTACCTCAGTGCCAGTAGGATGAAGCTATAAGTAATAATCAATACTGCGTAGACTTCAGTGTAATAACACACCTAGCGTGATCCTCTGAAGGTCAGAGCTAAAAAAATAACCTGTCTCTTTCTTTTAAAATCTTTTACGTGCTGGATTTGGATGGAAGCAATTGTGTTATTGCAGATAATAATAACTTAATAATGATCAGAGGTGATAATGTCTTAGCATGATGACCTTTACCTGCTTGTGAATGACTCAGAACAGTGTTGAAAAGTGATTTGTGAGCGTTTATTAAGGCAAATCAGATAATTGCATTTAACATCACAGATGGCTTGTATTTTCTAAAGTGCTTTTATTTCAGTGCAATAAGATGACTCAGAAACTCAGTGGGGTATTATGACCCTGATTTTTCATTGCCTTACACCTCATACAGTGAAAATTCCCAGTAGAGAGGAGATATAAGGCAGTATTGAAGGATCTGATGTTGTTACTATGCAAACATCAACTGTTACCAGCAAAGCAAAGCATCACAGCCCTATCCCCTTTCTTATGTTACTTTTCTTCATCAGTGTTATATTTTGAGATCATTTATACAGCGTTACTTGATGTTTTGCCTTTGTGCTTTGCATGCTTTTACTACCCAGAGAGACAAGGGAATTTGTAGTGACCCAACAGAACATTAAATTTCCCCTGGCATCCAGGAAAGGACACATATTCCTAAAAGCCTTCCTCTTATTTCTGAGCAGGTTGTTTTGGTTTGCTTTTTAATAGAAAGGGAATTCCACACGTATTCCAAGCACAAGGATTCAGAGAGCTGCTTCCATATGGGCAAACATAACGTCTGCTATTTCTTGGCAGAGGAGCAGCAGCATAGGTCTGCTTTCTCTTGGCAGGGGGCAGGAAGGGTACGATTCATCTCACTGAACTTTTATCTATCAAAGCATCAAGCCCTCAATAAGACAACATTTCCTAGAAGTCACCAAGGGGAGGAAGAGCAGCATTCAGTGAAGGTGCTTGTCATCCTCTCTCCTGACAGCAGCAGTAGCGCAGATGACCAGTGAGCTTAAAGATGTAACTCATAGAGGACTAGGTTTACAAAGAGAAATCCTACGCTCACTGCCTACTTGCTTTATTTTCATGTGTCCTTGAGCAGAAATGCTCACAAACAGCAAGCGGGCACCCACCTCTCTGGAGCTTCAGCCTTAAAACTAGGGTTATTTCCCAGGAAGCTTTTTTGCCACAATGTAGAGCTCAACAGAGCCTAAGAGTGAAAACTACTGCTATTTGCAGGAGCATCATAAAACTATAGTATTTCTGCAATGAGGCGTTGTTGTTTGCCAAGAAACACCCCTCCAGAAAGAGCGTTACCCAGGGAATCTGACGTACATCTCTGCTGGAGTTATGACAAAGAACCAATAGTTTCTCTTGCTGACATTTTCAGTACTGTACAACGATCTCTAGTACAGGCTAACAGCAGAGCGTACAGCGTAGTACAGACCTTGACCATGTAAGCTAAGGGACTAGACGCACTGACAGGGGGCAAGACCATAAATTACAAATAAACAACAGGATATAAGCATGCACAGGTTTTACCTATGCAAATGCATAGCTCTAGCTACTGGTGCAGTGGGGATATGTCAGCTGGAATGACAACAAGTAATTAACAGCTCTGTCCAGCCACTCTGCTAATCTAATCACTCAGCACTGCTAATCAAATCACTCCAGTAGCTGGAGCGGTGTTTCCCTGAATGCCAGAGCTCCCTGAAACTAAGCTGAAGTCATTCAGGTGTATTAACTTAAACTAATGATTGCAAATGAAGACAAGCTTTGGGAGTGCCAAGTCCTCCATTCCTCCTTTCTGACACCCACAAGTGTCATTCCAGGCAAATGAATGGTGTTGTTTTGGATTTGGTTGAGGGAGAAGCAAGGAGAAGATCTGACTGCAATATCTAGCATGGTTTAGCTGACCCACAGCTTGGGAAAACAGAAATCTCTGTTCATGCTGGCTGAAGTTGCTGTCTACGGGTCTTGCTGTCAAGGCCAAGGGTAGGTAACAGACTGCTAAGGGTAGTTAAATAACCCAGATAATGCCCTGTAATACTTATTTGCCTGTCCCAGTAGGAGGAAAGACCAGTTTGGGGAGTAGCATGTAGCTACGTGCCCAGCTTAGGCACTACCGCTGCACAGCTGGGAATGGGGATGTGAGAGGAGGTGGTTCCTGGGGGAAGTGCACCTTTCCCACTGTCACCCAACAGCAGAGGCAACAAGCTCAGCTCACCAAGGCTCTTCTGAGCTGTCACTCCAGGTCTCTGGTCCCTTTTCATGCTTCCCCGTGGCCAAAGAAGCCCTCTGTCTTTCTCTCCGTCCCCATGGTTACGTGGAGGTGAACGTGGTCCATTTGGGGACACAGGGAGGAGGTTTCTCCAGTGCAGAATTGATAGTCAGATGGAGGAATGTTAGTCAGAGAAGAACATGAAGTTATTCCATTTCCATCTGTATGACTGTAAAACCTCCCACTATCCCTTGACGTTTTGCTTCCTTAACCTAGCATTTTACAGTAACCCCAAACCCTCATTCCATTGCAAAGTTGGATTTTGCTACCCCAAAGATAAGCACAAAATAAGTTGTAAGTTATTTTGTGCTCATCTTTAAGAGTGATTTTGCCTGAGCTGCTGAAAAGCCTTGGGGAAAAGAAGAGAAGAGGGGAAAAAGTAGGAAATTTTGGAAGACAGCAGTGCCAAGACAGCATTGCAGGCTCAGTACGCTACTAAAGTGCCCTTGCAGATATTATGGTGCTGTACCAAACTGGGTGGAGGTGTCCCCAAGTGCCCTGCTCTGACACATTTGAACGGAGAAGCTCTGAAACCTGCAGTAAGCCCAGAAATGCAAGTGGTGTTTGTGACTCTGGTGCGTAGATGTTCCAGCATCAATTCAGCTGTCTAAACACAAGTGTCTGGTGCCCTTTGAGATTCTTTCAGTGACATCTCTGACAGTCCTTGCGGTGGACTTTTCCATCATAGTCTGGCTTCCTACTGACCAGCAGGAGCTGGTGTAACTGTCCTCTTGGGCTCTGGGAAGGAGACTACACCCAGCAGTTGTGTACTTACTGTCTGTTGTCCCAGCTGTGTGAAAATGCCTGCCAGGAATAACAGAGACTGGGGAACGGCTCAGCCCTCTCCTCCTCGCAGAATGGCAAGGGTTGGAAGGGACCTCGGGAGATCACCTAGTCCAACCTCCCTGCTAAAGCAGGTTCTCCTAGAGCATGTTACACAGGACTTTGTCCAGGCGGTCTTTGAATATCTCCAGAGAAGGAGACTCCACAGCCCCCTGGGCAGCCTGTTCCAGTGCTCTGTCACCCTCAGCCCAGTGTGGAAGGTGTTGGTAGCCTTCAGCCTTGCCAGCCTGCACTCCACCCCACGCGCATCGCAGAGTAGCTGGAGGCCATGCTCATCCCCAGCGCCATGCATTCGGTGTGGTCAGTCTCCAGCAAAACCTGCTGGAGGTCACGGTGCACATGGGCACGGTTCTGCCGCCCGCTCCACCCCGATGAATCCGTTCTGAGCTCAGGCGTGCAGACCAGGAGTGAGCTGTGGTCAGCCAGGGGGATGCTAGTGGTTCGACCCACATGACTCAAGGAACTGTAGCCTGAGCTGGTGTGACTCCTGAGGGCAGCAAGCAACCGAGCTCTGAGCCTAATGGCTTTCATAGCATTATTTCTCCATGATAACAAGCAAAAGTATTCTTTTACTGTGTGTCTTAGAGGTAAGAAATCTGTGCTTTCTCCTAAGATTCCTACTGTAGGTCATTTTTAAGAATGTAAGTTGTAATGAGTTCATTACTTTTAACACACAGGAAGAAAAGAAAGCACAATGTTTTAGTTATGTTTTTATTTTTCCACTTTATTCCCTTTTTTATACTAGTTTGAACACATCTGTTCTGCAAGCTTATAGCATCAGAAATCTGAGTTGTTATGTGACAGAACTACAGATTCCAAACATGACTTTTTCACCCTTTTCCCAAACAACAACAAAAGATTTTGTAATATACCAACAGCCTTGTAAGGGTTTTAGGGTTTCTCCTTTTTCCTCTCTACTCCTCCAAAAGATCTTGTCGAAGAGTTTTCTTTTAATCGAGTCTGGAAACCATCCACTTTTAATGAGAACTTACCAATACCTAATTGCCATCTGCCTCCTTCAGTTTCTCTCATAAGATTGCTTCATTTTTCTTTTGTGCTCTGAACTTCTCTTCCGTTGCTGCTGCTGTTTGTACTCCAAGTGAATTCTTAAGTCTTTGTAGCCTAAGTTTTAAGTCCTTTATTCTGTATTTCACCTCTGCCTATTCCAGAACTACACTAGAAAGCCTTTAGAGCTATATACTTACTAGCTGCAGAATGTAGAAGCAAGCTTCCTACCACAACATGGATGATGTTTGCTGGTGTGCGTGTTTTACAACGGTGTCATTTCTTATCTGATGACACCGTATCAGAAAGGCAAAGCAGTACATGGCAATAGGGTGTGAGAAAAGTACTGCAAATCTCATGAACACAGAAAGATACGATACCTTCCACAAAATGAAATCTACCCTTTTGCTGAGAGCCTGCACAAGGACGTGTCTTTAATAAGGCCTCCAAACGAGCTATCAATACTGCTTTGTGGTGGCCTTCTGCCCCGTGCTGAGTTCACCCCATGTCAGAAGCAAAGAATCTTTCACTGACTGAGGGCTGAATAGGTCTTTCAAAAATATTTGGCAAGCCACATCTTAGCGTCCTCTTACTGTTATGCCATAAAAGGGTCTATAGAAGGTCTCCAGCGAAGATTTTCCCACTTGCTTTCAGTTAATAGTTTCTTTCAAAATTCTACTGATGTTTTCAGGTTCTCTGGTTTGCCTGAAGATAAGATTCCGGTGATGCCCCTGCATCGTGCTTTTCTCCCTTAAGAAGAAGTTCAAATCCTAAGAGGGTGAATTATGATCCTTGGTCAGATACTGATTCCCTGAGATTTTCTTCCCAGCTGAAAACAGTAGAGAGAAAAGTGAGCTATAGTAGGAGGTGCAACTTGTGCCATTAGTGCTATTTCTAGGCATTTCCTACCAGGAGCAGAGCAGGGCAGCAGATAAATGGTGCATCAGCTCATGGGCCTGTCATGTCAACCGTGCTGTGTTGAACCATGTAAGTCGGGCTGGAAGGCCAGCATATTGGTCACTGTTATCTTCTTAGGAATTCTGTAAGTAATTGAATATTTCATATTAATTCAAACTAGAGCATCCAATACATACTCCACTGTCAGGTTTTTCTTCTGAAAATGAGTTGAAGTTTAGCATGAGCCAGCTGTACATATTTTGCCTATCATTTTAATGGAATAACAAGATAGCGAGTAACTTAGACTGCACAGCTGCTTTTGGGGAAAATTAATTTTCAATCTCAAATTAAGGTGCTTAGGATTTCTAGGCCATCTTGTTGCCAGAAAGCCACTTAACTGTTGTTGAATCCAATGTGATGAGGAATCTCTTTCAAGTAATTGCACCAACCATTCCAGTACTCCTGACAATTCATAGAATCATAGAATCACCTCGGTTGGAAAAGACCTTTAAGATCACTGAGTCCAACCATTAACCTAGCACTGCCATCCCACCACTAAACCATGTCCCTAAGCACCTCATCTATCCTTCTTTTAAAGACCTCCAGGGATGAGGACTCGACCACCTCCCTGGGCAGCCCATTCCAGAGCCTGACAACCCTCTCGGTGAAGAAGTTTTTCCTAATGTCCAACCTAAACCTGCCCTGGCGCAGCTTCAAGCCATTCCCCCTCGTCCTATCGTCTGTTACCAGGGAGAAGAGGCCGACCCCCACCTCGCTGCAGCCTCCTGTCAGGCAGCTGTAGAGGGCGATCAGGTCTCCCCTCAGCCTCCTCTTCTCCAGGCTGAACAACCCCAGGTCCCTCAGCCGCTCCTCATCAGACTTGTGCTCCAGACCCCTCACCAGCTTGGTTGCCCTTCTCTGGACATGTTCCAGCAATGCAACGTCTTTCTTGTAGTGAGGGGCCCAAAACTGAACACAGTATTCGAGGTGTGGCCTTGTCATTGTGCAGGCACCTAATGAAGACAAAGACTGGTGACACATCTGTCCTGCATTCAGTTTCTGATCTGATTTTTATGTCAGTAAAGATCAGAATTTATGCCCATAAATTCAAGCTATCTCACTGACCATTAGGTATTTTATATCTCTCTTCATTTGAATCCTTCTGTTGTTCACAGACCAAAATAATCTGTATGCTGTTTGCATCTGTGGCTTGAAGGGTAGTTTCTCTATTTTTATGTACAAGAGTCTTTCAACAGCAATAAACTCTCTCTTGGTTTTATTAAGTGGCCTTACTATTACCCCAAAGGGCTTAAGTAAGCAGAGCTCTGACTTCATAGTCTGAGGCATCAGGAATCAGAGCTGCAGTAGCACAAGATGAAATAAGGTAGGAGGTGTGCTACATATGATCCAGGATTTCACTGTTTCTGTGGGTTTCTGCAAGGTCTGTGGGCTTGAGATTCTCTCAAGTGGTGCTGAACTACACCTCAAGCAGAGAGAAGGATAAAGTTTCTTTAACAACATGCAAGACATAAGCCTATGAATAAACAGTGTGCCTGTCATTTTTCTGGCAGTTCTAAATGTTGATACCTGCAAGCTATTTCTTTGTAATGTCAAGATTAGATTCAGGTCCTGCTGGAAAAATTATATTCCTAAGAAAAGATTACTTTCTTCATCTGAAGTGTCATCTGGCAAAGTTCAGCTTCTGTCCTGCTGAGTTGATGCAGTAAAAGATCACCTGTGCCTCTACTGCTTGTGCTTCTGTGTTCTTTTCAAATAAAGTAATAAAAAAAATCATCCAAGCAATACTGGATTTTGGACTAGTTATTGAGAAACATGGACACCATTTCTGAGAAGCATTCAAACAATTGTTCAAAAAGACTCTGCAATTAGTTAGATTCAAAATCTTGTCTATGGACAAAGAGGAAACACACCTTATACGTAAAGTCAAGAATTTATTGGGTTTACAATTGAAATATTAATAGATTCATCCAAGAAGCACTATTGGACCAGATTTAAGTAATGCAGAAAAAGAAAGAAATAATAATAAAAAATGAATATTTTACAGAGAAAGGAAATGTCAATAATAATAATAATACAGTTAAAATTGTTATACACACACTTCCCAGTTCCTATCCCTTTTCCTGGTGTTATGCTCACCCTTCCACTGTCCCTCTGGGTCCTCAGATCCCTGAATTCAGTCTGGTGCTCGTGTAGAGGTTATGGTGAAGCATCAGCATCTGGAGTCCTTCGCCAGGAGTGTGATGTTGATGGATTTTTCTTCTTCACTCTAGGATCTCCTAGGGCATCATCTTTCTATGATTTCTAATACATTTTTATATCTTGCTCTTTCTTCATTGGTCTGCAAGTCCATGTTACATCCAAGTTTACTGTATGTGGTGTGGTTTACATATGGGATGTTAGATGCTTGTTCTTTTTTTTTTTTTTCCCTTGTTACCCCCTGAAACTGGTTTTATCCAGATCCTGGTCTGTGTTTCTTTAAGTGATGGTGGGTGAGCTGTGATAGCCACCCAGTCTCCAGTACCAGCCTCTGCCCTATCCCTTGTCATCCCTCGCCTGTATTCACTTCACAGCATCCTATATCCCCACTTCTCAAGTCCGCTGCTCTCATACCAGGCCTGTATTTCTTTGTACTACATCTTTCTGTTAGAAATGTAAATATCTTGTTCTACACAGAATAACTACTTGTTACAACTGTCTGTATAAAACTATTGCTGTACCACACAGAGATAAGCAAAAGTAAAACAAACAAGGTGTAGCCACCTGGTCAGAAGAACAATTGCTGTCACAGCTAAGCCAGGTGATAACAAAGCTCCAGGCAGCGCAAGGCAGAGCCGGTCTGACAAGCCTTTCTCCTGAATGACTTTGCCATAGTACTGCCCTATGGAGTTGCTAAGCTCCATCCTTGGAGGTTTTCAAGACCCAGCAAGGCCCTGAACAGCCCAGTCTGAATTCAGTGTTGACCCCGCTTTGAGCAGGAGGTTGCAGTAGAAAATCCTGAGGTCTCTTCCAGCCCACACGGTTTTGTGAGTCTGTACTGATACAAACTCATATAGGCTTATTTAAAATTTCAAATTTTACGCCCTGTAATAAATGCTGGAAGGGGCCTGTTATGCCCAGGCAATATATCTTGGAGTTATTCATTCAATCTGGGGTATATTTTTGTACCACAGAGTTTCACAGGCACCCCTCCTAGCCCTGCTAGCCCTATGGACTTGAACTCTGTTGGTCACAAAAGCCTCATCTGGTGCCCTATGACTTTGTTGTCGTTGACTTAGTCAATGACTTTGTAGTCATTGCAGATCATATTTTGTCATTCACGAGATTCAGTTTCTCCTAAAACATTACACAAATTTCTGTGATTGATCGTCTCTTGCTGTAAATGATAGCTGAAGTGACTTCTGTTACATGAGGTCAGGCTAAGCTGAATCCTAACACTGTATACAAATCCTTCGGCAGAATTTCCTTTATCAGTGGCGCTCACAATAAATGAACAGACTCTGCACTGCATTAACAACTGATGGTAATGAAGCCCAGTCCCCATTACGTATTTGCATATTTATTGTAGTGGTACTGGACCTGTGTGCTTTTCTGGTAGAGAATTCAGCAGGTACACAAACCATACCCATAGTCACATCTACGTGCAAACAAGCACTCTCAGAAATTTCATCTTCAGGTAACAAACTGCCCATAAGCTGGGCAAGCCTTAAAACATTGCAAGTAAACAGTCTTATGTCACGGAAAGTAAAAAGTCTGCATCCAATGTTCATTAAATAGACTTCTTGTCTCCCTGATGACACAACAAGAGCACTGCCAGCCAACGCTGTAGTGTCTTCATGGTATTTGAGGTTGCTTCTGTCCAAATGCCCAACAGTAACAGCCGGCACTTCAGGGAACTCTCACTTCAGTGGTTCACACTGATGTGTGTCACCCAAACATGTCACCACTGGTTTTTTTTGCAGCGTTCCCGTCAAACTTTCCTCACAAGAACATGAAGTCATATAAAGAGGATTCCGTGGGACGCCAGCAGCACCCTGGTTCCTGCTGTGCCTCCGCCTTTCCCAGAGCTTGGGAGTTGTGTCTGCAGTACTGTAATTTTCTCTTGGCCATACTTGAAGCCATGCTTGTACTGCTCCTACAGCTTGAACAGCATGAGCTATGCATCACCTGCTTGCTTACTTCTGCTTTCACCAGCTCGGTCTGACTGGCAATGACTCTACCCTTCTTTAATGCCAGATCTTCTTCAAGCAGTATGAGCTCTCTGCAGCAAGGTTTAGATGTTCTTCTACAAGCAGGTGTCTCAGCATTTCACCTGCCACCTTTGCAAACTCACCTGTGGCCACCGCTTGCCATAAAGCAGCAATGCCCAAAGCAGGAGGGTCTCTTACAGCAGCAAAGCAGGATCACATTTCTCATGAGCAAAAGGGCTTGGAGCCTCTTTCCTGCATTCCAGCTTAGTGCATAAGCAGAATGGGTCTTTTTCTCTGTTGAAAGATTAATGTTATCTATTTTAAGTATCTATTTTTCAAATGTTCAGGAATTCAAGGTTTTCTCAGACTTTGGAGAAATGGTGCAGATGGATTTAAGATTTGCACTGTTGTTCTTTTTGCTAAATTGTTGGGCATCTTGACAGAAGGTAAATCCAAGTTTTACAGTGCTTATTCTAGATGCATAAAAGTACCGACGTGACATGGCTACAGCAACTGCACGACAGGAAGAGCCTGACACCAAGCACACAGAGGGAGGGCAGCCAGGAGAAAAGGGTCTGTACGTCCCTCCCTGCCCAGGAGTGCCTGGTCAGTGCCCTCCACAGCAGAGCAACTCCAACAGCACCTTTTCAAGGGATACTAGGTGGGTACCTTCCACCAAATAAAACAGGAACTGCTGGGCTGTCTTCTCCTTGTAAATTATCTGATTTATATGTCCAGTGGCAGCTATTAGAAAGCTACAGTAAAACATGAAGTAACGTAGACTTTGATCCTCCTGCAACAGGAGACTTGGCTCTCTGCAAGAAGCTGGATGAGCCTAGGCAACACTTGCTTCGATCCTTTTGATCTGAAGGACGCTGCTTGTTAGTGAAGGCAGCTTATCCTACTCACAGTGACGGGCTCTCATTTGCTGTTCTTCCACATTCACACTCTTCCTCCAGAAAGGAGGAGAGGATGGAAATACCAGGAGTGTAGAACCACAAAGCGCTTAACTGTGGCGGCAGTATCTGTGGGAGGCATTTGCCAAACAGGGGTGATGGAGCATCTTTTCACCTTGCTGCTTGGAGAATGAGGGAGAAGTGGAAAACAGGGAAGCATTTCTATGAGTCTCCTTGAAGAATTATATGGGAGGGTGCAGACCTTGCTTACTCATTGCTTAGTGGAGAGGTGACAAAGCTCAAGAAACACAGAGGTAGGGCTGAGAATGGGTGTGGTTGACTGGACAAGATTGGCTGGGGAACAGGAAGATATAAATCCCCTGTTTGACCTCTGGCAATTCTTTTTGCTAATGTCTATATTTACATTTACTGCTGGATTGTCTCCAGTCCCTCAGTGAGCTGCCATCGAGGAGCTATATGACATCACTCTGCATCAATATACGGTATTTTTAGTATGTTTGGATATAGTTCACTTTTTCAGCTCTGCATCAAAAATCTAAGCCTGTTGGCCTTATCTAGAAGTGACAGAGTTGGCTTTTTTGTTTTGTTTTTTAAGGACAGCCATCTGTCTATCTCAAACCTATTCAGAGTTCCCACAGGCAAAGTATTTTTAACCATTTCAATTATAGTTGTATCAACTGTTCTGTAATTATTGCCTTGTAGCTTTTCCCTGCTGCATCAACATCCCCTTTTCTAGTCTCTTTTTAGAGAAATCATGATCTTGTTCCTGTCACCCAGAGCAAGAACTCTCCATGTATTATTTGCCGAGGAGCAAAACTAAGTGGTTTTAAAGCTGTATTTTCAAGTGATGCTTCTACCTACTGCTGTCTAAATATCCTGCCCAAGTGAAAGGTGTAAGCACATTTCTTCCTCAGCAAACTCTCTCCTTCGTGATAACTCAGCAAAACCCATATGTTTTGTATTCACAGTCCCTGTGATTCTATTTAATTCATTCTCATTTTCTCCTAACATTTAAATTAAGAAAATAAAACATAAATGAATTAAAGATTAAGTCAGATAAGATGACCTGCTGCTGCTGGCCCTGATTCCACATAATGAAGTATTCTCAGGTAAGTAACCTGAGGATTTGATTTAGTGTTCATCACTTTTTATGTCTATATTTCTTTGTATCCTACCCAGTTTTCCACAAATGTTTAATAACTGCATTTAATACCATATAATTGCACTCTGAAGTCACATGTGATTAAGTCTTCCATCTCTGCCCTAGCAAATACTATGTTTCCCCCCCAAATTTGAAGACTGAAAGTCATCTGACACAATCTAGCATCTAATTTCCATTCCTCTTTCACTCAAGGCAATGCATACACTATCTTATTCAAGATAACACAGTTTTCAGGAAGGCTAATATCTCTTTCTCTAACTCTGAATAAAAATTGCATTGGGAATACTCCGTGGCAACATTTGTAATGAGAAGTGAATTTTTGGAGTAGAAATAATTTTAATTACATTTGCTTTTCTCCAGAGACTCAGATTGTCCTGCCTTTGAAATAATCTAATATATTTTGCACCATAGGGCTCTGAATATATTTCGCTATGTTATTAAGACCGTTATTTAGTTTAATACTGCAGTAACTATGAGCTGGATTGGCCCATTGCCTGCAGAAGCTAATAAGATACAGAACCAGGCAAGTATTGCAAAGTTGCTTTCACAGACTTCTCTGTAAATCTCCCCCTTTAGGCTTATGGATTTACATGAATATGGGATTGGCAGAGCATATGACCTCCTGCTGATAAAAGGAATGTAAGATTCAGAGAAACTCTATGCTCCTGAATTCTCCAGCAAAAATCTGCATGCACTCCTAGGGAAATAGAAGTTCACCTCCTTCCACTGTGGGTAGAAGAAGACCTATTCTATAGAATAGGTGTTTGTAAAACCCAAGCATTCATTTACTGGAATAAATATTTATGAGTATAAAATATTACAGGAGGGCAAAGATACTGAATTTTGTCCAGCTGGTTGGTCCTGAAATACTGCCAAAACATATTAGCAATTTCTAAGATAAGTAGGACTGGGACATCTGTCCTCTCAATTGTCCACCTCAATAATAATGCCATGAGCATTGTGACCAGTTTTGTTAACCTTTCTAATATTGTTTCTCTCGCTAATCACACCAGCAAGTATCTGCATGGATATAGCCTACAGTAGTAATTAAAGCTGTGAAGCTGCTTGGCATGCAACTAGCCTAACTGGTACACATCTCACCGCACCCATCTGGCATATGACTGTGGGGTTCAGGCTAAGAGCATTGATAATTACAGGTCTGGGGACAAAGAACAACTGGAGCGTATCCAAAAATACAGAATGGAAGGTGCCTAGTGTGGCAAGCCCTTCCACTAGATCCCCTTACAATGCATTAATGCATTATCATCTCTGGCTGTTCTTTATACATCCTTGTAGCATAGCAAAGGCTGACTTCCATCCACCAAGAAAAACTTGCATTAACATATCAGTAGCTTTCCAGGATACACAAGCTATCTGTGTAATTTTAGGAGACTAACCAGCCTGTTCTTTCTCCACGTTCCAGTTTGAATGTGGTATCTGAGCTGCTCATTTTGTCACATCTGATTTTTCTGAGCATAGGGAGCGTTAGGATGTATTCTTTATGCTATGGATTCTCAAAGTCCAGAGGAGAGAAGATGAGGCTTAGGAAATCCAAACTTAATGGCATTTCTACAGTCCAGCACTTCCACACAGAGAATGCTCCTCCTAAAAAAAAAGTGTTGTCATCGCTAGTGTCTCTCATTCCCAAAAAGCAGGTGCCAAAGATATCTATACATTTATGTGTAGTGTCTATAGAATTGGATGGGGATTGTGCTCTTTTTAAGGAAAGAGGCTTCTTCTGCCATACACAGTTCTTTCATGATGCCTATGGGACTTGTCTGGGGAACCTTTCAGAAGATGGACCCTCCCTAAAGGCTGCCTTGGTTTGGGAGATCAGTCATGTTCTGAGCTTAAGACATGTATCAAATGTCTTTCGTACATATCTTTAGAAGCCATAACTGTCAAATGGTTCTTGAACATTGTTATGGGGAAAGAAAAGGTGTCACAGGAACACAAATCACACAATTTCTGGGATGGCAGCCAACCCACCCACCCATTCACCTTGCTACTGACTGAACACCTGTACAATTGCAGAAGCAAGGGATGAAGAAACAAAGAATAATAAAGACCCACATGGGTCACTGGGTTCTGTTTTGTCCAGCTGGGGAAACCATGCAACAGCTGTTAATTTGTAAAGTTTCTAATCTACACCAGGCTATACCCTAAAGTATAAGAATGCATCCCAGTATCTTAAAACAAACTTCAAGCCTGTATTAGATGAATGAAATGTTCCATTATAATGGGCCATAGGAAAAACAGAAGAATTCAAGGACCTCATCAGTGTCCCTGGAAGGAAAATCTTAAATAAAACTCCTAAGTTATGCTAGGAGGTGGTCTACTACCTTGTGTTACAGAGGGGACAGAAGAAAGAGCAACGCCCCATTTTCCCCAGACCACCAGTGTGACCCGAAATCTGGTAGTTATTTTACTGTTGAGGATGGGAACAGGATAAACTAATCAATCACCTATGACTTTAATGACACTAGAACCACCACTGTCTTCTATTTACATTCTCTTGGGTTGGACAACATCTAGAATTTCATAAAAATATGAAATATTATTCTTACTCATTCCACCTCAGCAGTTGAACTATATTTAGCAAGGATAACAACATTTTCCTTTCTCCTACTAAGAATAGTCCTCATAAATAAATCCAAATATGATATATACAATGTCATGTATGTCATGTACAAATATACAATATAAGTATGATGCAAACAAAGAGCAGCACACACTTCAGAGTTTCTTGAAGATACCAAAATACCAAGTATTGAAGACTAATATCACGGGCTTAATTTTCTATCTTGAGGCATTTTAGTTTGCCAAACAGCAGTCTCCTGAACTTACCAAGTTCTATCTTAAAATGAGTTCAGACTCTGGGTCTCTTCAGGTTTTTTGGAAAACTCTTCCTGAATTTAATTCCTGAGATGTTTAAAAATATACTTCTAAATTTCTATGGTAATAAATACTCATTATTGATTTATAGCATTTGGTCTTAGGCCAGTATTATCATTTCGCCTAAATGGTTCTCTATTTTTAACAATTTCCTCTGAATATGAGGAACTGTCAATCTCCTCTGAATCTTCATTTGCCTAAGCAAAATAAACCATGATCCTTTCATTTTTCCTCATAAAACGGATCCTCTATTTTCCAAAGCCTTCTGTGTTCTTATTCCAACTTAGGTTTGTTTTTATTGAACATAGGTAAGTAGAATAGAACATGATATTCCAAACAACGTATTTCAGTGTCTTACACAAAAGGTTTTTCTTGTGACCCTCTACTTTCTTGGTGTTAATAATATCTCCCAATTTTGTGTCATCTGCAAATTTCTTTAGCAAATAATTCAATTCTGCCTCCTTGGCCACTAATATATTAAGCAGCATAGGTCTCAATACTGGTCACTGAGGCAGTAACCTTTGCCATCCTCATAAGTCTTTTTTGAATATGACTTAGGGCAAATTTTTCCTTAGACAGCTCTCTATCCACTTCACATTAATCCCTAATATCTTCAACTTAAATAATAATTTTCTATTAAGTGTTGTAAGAAATGCTTAACTTAAATCTATCTAGATTATATCTGCTGCATTACTTTTGTGTCAGAAACCACTGATTTTATAAAAAAAAATACTATATTAGTCTGTCATGAGCTATCTTTGATAAAACCATGCTACAGTTCAGTCTACTTCCTATTGCTTCTCCGCTCTTACTTATGCATTCCTCCATAATCTGTTCTAAAATTTTGCAGTCAAAGTCCCATTGAAAGGCCTAGTGTTGCTCAGAATCATGTTTTCCTCCTTCTCTGAAGTTAGGCACTGCATTTACAACCTCCAGACAACATTTACAGTTTCACTGATTCCCTCCTACTGGACTTGCCACTTCATATTCCAGTTCTATTAATGGTCTGGGATAGGAATATCCTACATCCTGGATTTTGTTACATTAAATGGTCTAAGTTTTGATTCCATCATGGAAATTGGAAGCCCTGACTTAATTACGAATTTACATTTGTTCATATTGCAATTTTTCATGAAGAACTCAACCTATCCATAGGTATTTTTATAGCCATTTTTTCTGCAAGAGCTTCACACCCACTGAAACAGAGTCCAGATCACCACTGCTTCCTGTTGATTCATTGACCATTTAGTAAATAAATGACTATTCCACCCTGTTCAGACCTTTACTGCTAGCAGTTTCCAATCAACTGATGTTGGGAAATTCGCAAACTATATTATCATACCCAATTTGCATTATTAGTTATTTCACCCGTTGTTTTGTAAAGAGTATAATCCACACTGCTGTCAAAAGCTGCATTTTCATAAGAAGTCCCTTAAACTATACTTGTAGTGCTTCCTTTACCATAGTGATTTTCCCAAAGACATTCTGGTTTAACCATAGCATTGCACCTTTATTTTTTTACACTCAAAACTTCACTAATTTTACAGAACTTTCCTAGCAGCTGCTACAAGCCTGTTTTAGGCTGTTGCATACAGTCAGTCTCTAAAGTATGTCAACAGTATTTTGTAGCACATATGACAAAAGGAAATTGGACACTGATTGCTTACTAAGCCCTCATTTTCTCAGGTTTTAACATAAATGTTGGGTTTTGTTTGGCATTAAATGCCACCATCTAGAATTTTTATGATAAAATACCATGTATTTTCTATTAGAATTTCCCTAAAGGTTCTATAAACTCTATTCATTATTCATTCTCACACTGTTTGGTTGGGTTTTTTTCTATTTTGGGGTCTGTAACTTTCTCTAGTAAGAAATGGTTTCAGATGGAGTAGTCATTTTAATTCACACTCATGTAGCTCTAAGCAAATCAAAGGATCAACTTTGATTGTGGTTTTGTGATATAGATACCAACCTAGTACAAAAATGGCCTGAGTCCTCCTCATGTTTCCTGCATGTGGGAAGTGAGTCCTTAGGCAGAAAGCACATTTAGCCGTATTCTCGTCTAGCGTGAACTTAGGTGCATAATGAAGCTTTCTAAGGAAAACTTTATTTCAAGCACCCAACCAATGACTTCATCTTCAGAAGGGCTTCACTCTCGGCAGCTCGCCGAAGGGCCAGCATGGGTGCAGCAGGGAGAGTCTTTATCCATAAACTGTGCCTTCTCAAATCTTCATTTCAGGTGTTCAATAATTCTGATTGTTGGCCTAAATTGCAATAAATAATGCATTTAATAAAACCCCAAAGATAGAAATGATGATTCATCCCCTCCCTGGAGCAGCAACAGTGGGTTTGACATATATGACATCAGAAGATACATACTTAGCTATCGGTAGTTCTCTGATCACTCCACATTTTTCTGCTGTCCTAAACATGCTTGTCATTGAATGTTGCCACGTAAGGGTGGGAAACGTGATTTCAGGTACTACTCACCTTTCCCACAGCTATACCTATATCCCCCAGGTTTTTTCCCCTTTGCCATCTCTTTGCTTACCTGAGTGCTGAACATTACGTCTACTTGCCCAGCTGCAAAACACCCTGCACCTCCTGGCCTCTCAACCACATATCTGGCTTTTCTCCCTCAAGGAAACAGGAAGGACAATATTGACCTCCAGAAGCATGAGAATTGCCCAAAGGCTGGAACTGCTGATCACAAGATTAGCTCTAGCCTAAAACTAGATCATCCAGAGCAGTTGGTGTTCCTTAGGATGCCTCATGGTGTGGACATCTGCAACATTCCCAAATCTCTACAACTATATCAATTCTTCATCCAACTAAAGCAACTATTTAATTTAATTAGAGCTCACCAGAAAAAGATTTCTCTCCAAATGAAAATACTCACTTTACAGAAACTAAAAAAGAAAGGAATAACATAAATGTTTTTGGTCAAGAATCAGTTTTCAGCTTCAAATTCCTTAAGAAAAAATAGAGGGTATGGACATGAAAACACAGTGACCCAAGGACCTAAATTCTAGCTATCTTCTTTCTGATGCTTCCCTGTGAACCAGGCTCCTTGGCGTGACTCTCCAGCACTGGTCTCCTTCCCACTGAGCCCTGCAGTGCCTACGAGGAGACCATCAGTCTGGAGTCCTCAGCCCAGGGAGGGCCAGGGGGGCCCCAAGGTGCCCAGCCTGTCTCCAGGGACAACTCCAAATACAGCCTGAGTGCTGGGTCACAAACCCAAACCTTTTCGGTCCCTGAAGATTAGGATGCAGGAGTGAGTGTTTGTGTGTGTTTATGTATGTGCAGGGGGGTTAGATCTGTTGTTTGTTCATTATTTTTCAGCTGAATATTAGAAATACTTGAGATTAATTTGTCTATGATTGGAGCAAAATTGAAATTACTTCTCATTATTAAACAACATTGCTGGATGTCCACAAGAATCCTGTATTGTCTATCTTTCCTACATAAATAATAATAGCTATCTTCTCTGGCTACGAGTATTACATGTCAAAGCTAATCTTCAATCCCCTTTGCTTATTTTTTTAAATATTTTTTGCTGCTCTTTTAAAATATTACAGAAATACTTTTCAGCATGCGAAGTGTCTGCTACCTCTTGCAGGCAGCGTTAATGTCTCCTTGGTGTTTTCCATTAATCCTGCAGTAGTAGAGTTTCATTCCTTTCATTTGTAAAATTTTCTTTCTTTCTGCGTAACTATGTGACCAGTCTGCATTGCAAATCATTATTTCTGAATTATGCAGCTTCTGCTGTACAAAATGATCTTCTGCAAGTGTTTTTCTAGTGGCTGGTTTGTTCCAAAAGATTTCCTGAGCTTTCTCCTCTGACTCCTCCTACGTGTCATCCTTGATCAGAAGTATCTCAGGAAGCTGGAAGGACATTAGCCAAAGGGAAAATCCCTCTTACCATTAACCATAATAGCTCCATGGCCAAGATTCAACAACAGGAGCTTGGCTTTTGGGGCACAGGCTCTCGTTCAGTTACCCCCTCATGAAAAGCAGCACATAGGCATCCCTGTGGCTGCCCATTGCTCTCGTTGGCAGTGCTTGTAAGAGCCAGATGAGTCTGACCATGGTTCTGCAATGTGCACACCCTTCAAAGTCAGGGGAGGCTTCATCCTAGCCTTTCGGTTTGCCGATGTATAGCCAGTTACAGGATCAGGAAACTATATTAGCATCTAAGTATGATTTTAGGAGGCTTTAAAAATTAGCCTTAATTTTATATGCCTTAAAAAAACCCATTGGCGCACTATCTTCAATACCAGTGGCATAGCTAGAATCAAGAATCAATTGATGCTATCCCAAATTGACATGTCCTACCGAAAATGTGTTAAGAAAGCAAGTAAAGTCAAAAAGAAACAAAAAATATTACTTTCCCTTGAGAGAATAAGCAAGAGACAATAACTCTAGTCTATTTTAATGGGCATGTGTTGCCATTGCTATTGAGCCAGTGTGACATACGCACTGAGCTGGTGACAAGTCACAGAACCAGAGTACAGTTGTCTTAGGCACTGTGAGAGAAGGGCTAAGTATGCCCACACGTCTTCCCATGTGATATCTTAGTGCATGATCTAACTCCATCAGGAATGGGGAAGAAGGTCCTAATGGCTTATCAGAACCATTAAGAAAATTGGGTAGGTGGAACCAGTGCCTCAGAGCAAAATGATATATCACTGTATGACTCCTGCAATTGCCAATCGTACTCATTTATTAAAGATGCAGCATACCTGTTACAGCCCATGAAGCACTTGCTAGCACTGTCCATTTCAGGCAAATCATCACTAAATTCCTTAATTCTCAGTCTGTTCTGCTAATGAGGGTCCTGTGTGTTTCTACATCTGGGGTCCCTAATTAATCAAACACTTAAGCCACCTAAGGGCAAATTACCTTCTTTGAGAGGGGAAGATGCAATCAAGGACAGAAAGGTCCAATCATTTTGGCCATCTTCTTCTTTAAGTGTTAATAGAAAAGAAAACAGACTATAAATGGAATGCCATTTTGCTTCAGTTAAGAAAAATAAAAATAATTTTGTATTCTATTTCCACTTGTGACACTTTGTTGGATGCTTAAAGTACAATTAAATTGAGGTCAGACAATTTCAGAAGTGAAGATTCTTGGCACCTGTGCTGAAAAGAAGACAGCTGTCTATAAGGATGATCATCTGATATTATTTCATTTGTAATCTTTGCATTCTGTGCTTGTTCACTTCTTTTTTTGGCTTGAATTTTTGCTTATTCATCCTATTTTAATTCTAGGTTAATATTCATATAGTTATCTTTTTTTTCCTCCTTCCTTTTCCCTTGTTTTCTATAGACTCTTTTCCTTCTTTGCCTGCTCCACCTCTCTTTTTGCCTGTCCCACATGCATCTATGAAAGACCACTGGGGAGACCTTGTGAATAATCAGATCTAATTTTCATAAACATATTTGGATGCAGTGCTAGGTGATGCTGGATAATGATCATGCTCCTTTTTGCATGGCCTTTGGAAGGGATCAAGCAATGCAAAGGATTTGACCTTGACCTTACTACCTGAATGGTAATGAGTACATATAGATACTGCTTGTTCTAAGGGTCATGCAAGACACATGTGCCAGGCTCTATTCTCATTTGCTGTTCAGTAGCTGCTTGAGTATAATTTATTCTCGAGATGACAGAATGCAGTTTACAATTTGTATCCTGTATACCTAATGAGACAATTATTCCAGGAGAGTCTGAGCTATTCAGCAAAATTCACAGAGAGCAAACAGAAAGACTGTGCTGGAAATGAAGACCGAGTTTGTTTAACCCGAGGGGCTCCCAGTTAAGCTGTCGTTTGCCTGCACGTAACTTCCATTGGTGGAAAATGAGGTCTCGGCAAGTTTGCCCTGAAAGATGATTCAAGCCAGGCTTCCCAAGGCTGTCTACAAAATATTTGGACGTTTAGAAGATGTTACGCTTCTCTGAATATTAACTAGGAAAGTAATGGTGAGTAAACTGAGAAGGGGTGAGGGGAGAGAGATGGGTCTTTCCAACTGGCACAGTAAGAGTGCTGTCTACCAAAGGAGGGAGGCAGCCAAGAGAAGACATTCGAGTCGTAAGCAGAGATGGCTCAACGTCTTCCAAAGCACTGTAATATAGTACATATATTTAACACATTACTTTTAGTTTATAAATGTTTGTCGACAGGAATGACAAATATAATGTGCGTATGAGAGTGAGGAGCAGGAATGAAACATTCTGTCTCCACTTGAAATAGTCCCCTTGTAATCCAAACAAACACGCACCTGCAAATTCCTCGCAAGTCAGCCAGCTGAGGCTCAGAAGATGACTCATGTTGCGCTTGGCTGGAACGCTCTCTAAGGTAGGCCTGTGTGGACATGGCATTTTGTGCAATGCCATGGGATAGCTGGGAGTAGCAATGTTGCAATGTTTCTTCTTCCCAAGCAACTGAAAAAGATCTCCCAGCAGAGTTACTCTTAAAAAAAGGATAAATACCGTTTAACATGGGCTGGGGAGGAAGGAGAATTTAAATGCAGCTGCAGGTCTGGATGTGATGTTTAATGCTTTGACTGAACTTCTTGGGGTATCTCTAGTAATTCTGTGGGTCAAATTCTGGGGGGCAGCCCTTACTGAGGAAATACGCGTGATGAGGTCAGCACAGGTTTTGACCATAAAGCACAAGGATCATGTGTTAATAATATCAGATAACGTGTATTAGCCGTTAGACAGGCAGCTTCCAAGATGTGCCTGGCTGGCATTTCTGCATGGAATTGTGACTGGAGAAGAAACCACAATATATACCACAAATCGCTCCTGGGTGCAGAACCCAATGCATATGGAAATGTATAGCTCAAGAACATAGCAGTAAAGAATATGAAGGGGCTCGTAGTTCTACATCTTTGTCCTTTTTCATTACAATTTGAATATACTTACTCAGTTTCAAAGGATAATAGTAGTCAGTAATTATTCTTTAAAATTACATATATTTTTAGTAGGTTTGAATTATTCAGAACATCAGAATGGTTTGAGGACACGTTGTTCAGTGAGCAGGCTTGCCAGCACTGGGTGTTTGGGTAAGAGTGGGGTGGAAGATACCTTTGTCACCGCTTTCTGGGGGGTGTTGAGCTGGAGCAGGACAGACAGGCACAGCTGTATCGCAGAGCAGGAACCAACATCAGTCTGTCACCAACACTTTAGAGGGGCCACAAAATCCCGACCGTTGCGAGTCTGGTCCTCTGACTAATGGTTCTGTCTGTCTGTCTGGCAGTCATGAAGTACTTAATTCACGGCCAAGTGTTGGAGAGTACATTGAACGTGCATTTCACTAAAAAAACAAATAATAAAGAAAATGATTTAAATTGACTCAATGAGGACTAGGATTTTACTATGCTTTTTATAAGAATGACACTATGTAGACCAGGACATAGTCATTACCTTCTCAGATATCTTCTTTGATTTCTTTGGTGGCGTTACGCTCTTCAAAGAAAGGGAGGAGGGAAGATGGTGCTGTCATTGGTGTTTTTTGCTGGAAATGAACTCAAACCTAGACTGAAGTTTGGAGCTGGTGTTCTACTCAGTCCTTCTTTTTCTTCAGAAGTCTACAGAAGAATAGAAAATACTTTTTTTTCCTTTGCTTTTCTGATGTTTAATTTTGTTCCCATGGTGACAGGTGCTTTGTAAATATCTGAGAGAGATGCTCTGTGCTGTGAGCAGAAATAGTTTCAAAATGCACAAGCTTCAGAAAGGAGTCCTGCTCTTTTTGTCCCTTCTGCACAGACAGAATATATCTCAGAAATTGAGTCCAAGGTTATAAAGAACATATACATGTCAATCTTAATTGGATTTTCTGTGTTATCTTTGACTGGATTTGAAAGTCTTAATCAGAGGATTGTATTAAAGAAAACAAGATCTAGCTAAGCAAAATTGAGGTTCCAAATTTGATCTTGTCTGCATGGCGGGGAAAAAAAAAATCAAAAACAAACAAAAAAGGGATGAGACTCTAACAAAAAAGAAATCCAGTATTTTTCCCCTAAATGGAATATTGTTAGATCTGGATTTTGGAACCAGAATAAAAATGTTATCCTTCACTTCTGTTTCTGCAACAAGGGTGCACAAGGCACGGGGACAAAGAGCAAATCCACTCCAGTTGTCTAATTGGGCAGAGTTGTTGCTGAATGCCAGCCTGACCTAAATGGAACTGAAGGATTTTCACCGACCTTTCATCCTTTTGTATTGTCTAAGGTTAATCTTCCTTCCTTTGTGTTGCTCTCACTAGGCTGCAGCTGAGAGAACAAGAGGTACAGCTGAACTCGGAGCATCTCTCCGTGTCCAGCTGATAAGGAAGGGGTTTGCTTGAGGCTAGAGCTAAATGACCTATTCATAATAAATGTTTTTCAATTAATTTAATCTTTTCTCTTGCACATCCATTTGTCATGAAGAGACTAGTTTTTATAAATACGTTCCTCATCTGAAGTCATTTGATGAATGCTTCAAGAGAAAATAAAGTAATTGCTTTTGCATTGCTTGAAAACTGTCACTTTGAGGCTATTTGCTACTCGTTATGGCATCACTGCTGCAAATAAGGACCAGCAGAGGGGCTCGTCAGGACCACTCTGAAGTTGTCCCCTGGAAGGGACAGAGCAGCAAGTAATATCTACCTTGGAAGTAAGCTTTTGAGTTTTGGTCGCTACAGCCAAGTTGGTTCAAGTTTTCTTTACAACTCCAAACTCGTGACAGACGATGCACCCATCCTGTTGTATTTTACATGTATATGGCAGTACGCAATACAGCTAGAGCAGGGCTGCGGTTTGCCTGTCCCTTTCCCTGGGATGGCCACCCTTCTCCCTTTTCCCAACAAACTGCCAAAGTGGAGATGTTAAAGGTGTAAGTTGGAGGGATAAAATGATCACGTCCCAGCCTGTCAGTACAATCAGATCTCCTGCAGAGAGGCAGATCGTGAAGAGAAGAGCAATCTGAGGATCCTCAACCCCCATCCAAAAGAGCTGTGTCATACGTGAAACTTTGATGGAGGGGGCTCCAGCGTTCACAAAATATTCAGAGGATCATTTAGCAGCAGGCTTGATTTATGTGCCATAGGTGGGTTTATACCAGTTAAACAATATGCAATAACAAATAGCAACAGAAAAGCAAAAAGCCTGGAAACACGATGCAGTGAGTCCTGGTTTGCTATGTTGGTCCACGGATTTCCCCCGTTATCTGCCCAGTTCTGTGGATGAGGGGTTTTGCTGCCTCCTCCCAGTTGCCGCTCCTCAGATTAGGCGCCTGAGCCCTGTGACATATGGCTGCTCCAATCGCAGTGGATCTCGGCTTGTTTCCAATGCGCTGTAACTCCAATTTACCAGAATGGCACTTACAGATGTCCAGTTAAAATGTCCCGTTTTATCAGGGAAAATGCTTTCCCAGTGGTACTGTTTGCCACTGAATAGAATTCAAGAATCATTTTGTCTGTTATGACTTTTATTTTCATAAAGAATGCAGACATGAAATACTTAATGCGATGTCCTAATTAATGCAAATATGCCAAAAACCTTTATTTTCCAGAGAAAATTATATTACACTGTTACATTTCCACATTTTGTGGCTGCATATTTTATATACTGTAACCATGGTTACTGTGTCATTAAAGTCTATTCAGAGGGAGTTGAGCATAGCATAGAGTTATCACAGAGAATGATTGCTTTTGTAAATTTAAAAGAAGCTCTGCAGCTAATTAGCGTGAGTTTGTGCAAATTGGACCAATGGAGAGCATGAAATTTGGAACAAATTATTGTAGAGTCTGAAGCAAATGGAGAAAATTTTTATTTGATTTAGGAACTTGCCTCCTGCATCACAAGCCTCTTAAACTTTTAATTGTGTAAGGCTGAAGCCACACGCTGGCACACTGCTGATAGCGGGAATGCAGACAGCCCTGGTGAGAAGGGAGGTGAATGGTCTTAAATGGGAAGTACTGGTGAGGGGCAGAAGGCTGGAGAAAGGGTAGAAGCATGCCTGGGCTGTTCTGATTTTGTATCTTTCAGAAATTTTAGAAGCAAATTCAGCTGCTTGGGAAATTTTCAAGCTGCCTCTTGCATACCAATGAAGTCCACATTTCCTCCACGGGGTGCACTCTGCAGGACTCTCTCTTCCGCCCTTTACTGCCCAGCACTGTAGCAGCAGATGCAAAGTAGGGTCTTGCAGTCACATGTTTCCTTCATCTTTTTTCAAATACCGATATCCTCGTCAGAAAACATCATATCCACAGCCATGTAGATGCCTAACGGTATTTATCTTGTGTAGGAAGCTGAATATGACAGCTGATTATCTTCCTACTTTGGCTGTTACAAGTCACTTCTCCAGCATGCCCCCCAACTTTTCAATAGCTGCATGATTTGTGGCATCCTTATATGTTCATAAGAATTTCCCCTTCGTCCCCGTACCTCTGTGCTGAGCAAATACAGTTGTGCATTTTGTGTCACCAGCCTTCGAAACATCTGCATGGGCCACCGCCAGCGGCAGGTTTGAGCGACTGTACAGAAGTGAGAGTACGTGGGGTGACGACTTCCAGCAGCGAAGCAGTTAATGGCCTGTCCTTGTCCTGTCTCTGCCCGTGTACTGCCACACACCCTCCATCTGCCAACAGCCAGGGGCAGCAATTGACAACTCTGCTTTTGTCAAATTTTCTGATTTTCTTCTCTTATAATATTTGGCAGATATTAACAACTAAGGGCTAACTGCTCCTCATGGACGCAGAAAATGTAACGCTGTCCTGATCCGAGCCGGTGCTTGCTTTGTATTGTGTTACTTGTGTAACACTGGGATACAGCGGGTATTTTTCCTTCTCTGGGGTCTCAGAGAATAAGCAGAAAATCAGCAGCATCCTCTCCAGGTGCTGGTAAGCATGACCTACACCAGGCCCAGCAAAACCTCCTCGCTCACCTTCCCCATACTTTGAATCCAAACACGAGCTGTGGAAGGAACCACACTGGCCCCAGCAGCTTCAGGGAGCATACTTGCACAAGTGAATGAAGCAAAAAACGTAATGAAAAATCTTGAGCAGTCTCTAACAATCTCTGTCTCTTCACTATTATCCAATCTGATCCTTAAAAGCAGCTCTGCACAGCCTGGCTATCAGTACCCAGTATGACAGCCTTGGCTAGAGAAAATGCAAAATCTGGGTTTCCCGTTGACCACTGCCCAGTTGGCCGGTCAGTCTGGTACAAGCAGCCCTCAGAAAAATAGCTGCTAAAGCAGGGGGGAAAAAAACCCTGCTAGTGCTAAAACCCACTTAGTCTTGCACAGTCTTTTCATACAAGCACATCTGTAACAAATAATTAGGCTGTTTTGCTTACAGGGCTGTTAATTGACTAAATAAGCCCAGTAACACGGCACAGGACTGCTCGTGAGTCCATCCTCCCTGATCTGATCACCAACAGACTCGCAATTTTGAAGTTCAGGCTCTCTGCCAAGCTGTTCTCCACTAAGTGTTCCTGCTTTTTTTTTTTTTTTTTTTTTTTTCTGCATCTGTTCACTTATCAAATTTATCTGCAGGATACCTGAACCCTTACCTAGAATAATACCCTGTCAGAAGGTAGGTAATGGCATGGTGTAGTATAACACTGTTATGTAGCAATGCTATGATGAAATATCTAGGCAGCAAGTCAGGAACACTGTATTTATCTTTCTGTGGTATTTTTGCATCATTCTGGGAAAGGCCAAGTATGCCTGTGATGATGTGATGTTATCAGAGAACATTTCAACACCTATTTTGCACTCAGAGAGTTAATGCTGGGAGAGACAAGCACTTTAACTCCAAAATCACCAGCAGCAGGTGATCCTGCACCTCCTCGTTTGTGATAGTTCAAGCAAAACCAGCCTCCAACCCTCTTTAGAAAGTCTGGGCATCACCAACACGCTTAGGCTGAGCTCTGTTTCCCTCTCTTGTATCGCTCTCTGGCAGAGTATTAACTCCTGACTGGTAACTCAGTGTGGAAGCGCGCTCCATCTCAGTTGAAAGCCTTAGAAGCATACACAAGACACACATTTGTGTGGGGAAAAAGAGAAAAACTGCCCTCCTGGCAAATGCAGTAAGCACATAATCCTCCACGTCGTGGTGGCTTGCAGCAAGCACAATGCAACAAAGCTCCGGAGCGCTCCACTTGCTACCTCAGTCTGCTGCTCTTGCTCATGGCTGCTGCTAAATCCATGTCACACTTCCCATCAAGTTAATAAATGCTCATTTCAGAGAAGTCCTTCCATTTTTTTTTAACGTTTCCAAAAATAAAGCATAACCAGAGGGCTCCTGTTATGTAACATAAATATTTTATTATCTTCCACATTACTGATCTGCAGAAAAAAAATCTGGGCACACTTTTGGCCTCTTTCATTAGATAGCCTTGAAAAATATGATGCCATATTGCACAAGTTGTCCTTCTGTATAACCATGGAACATTGCATTACGTACACCTAACCCTTTGCCAAGCTGATGCTTGAAGAGATGGGAAAAATGACAGTCTACACCTTACAACAACTCCCATTGCTTTTTATCTAAAAATAATTGTGCCTGGCCATGTATTCTTTCTGCATCACAGGCACTATTTTTTTGATATTTCAACAATACAAAATTGCAATTTTTGCTAGGTTCACCATTCCCTATCACGGAGCTGTAAAAATGAATTACAAATCCTGCGGGTCTTGGTCTAACCAGGCTAAGTGCTGTGCCACGGAGAGCTCTGCTGGGGTTTGCCCAGTCGCCGCGCAGGCGCCGGAGCGTATGCAGTCAGCAACATCACCACGGCCGCTGGGCTAACTAACAGAGCGGGCATCTCCTCACTTTTATTAATCTGATGGTTCTCAGTTCCAGACTCACCACCTGATTTGTGTATGAGCGTGCTTGTGCTTAAGGCAAGGACATAGGCTAACCTGGGAGGGCTGAGGGGAGGAGAAGGAGGAGGAACCCAGGCACACATGGTGCTTTAGCATGGGCCCAAGCTCTCATTCATGCAGTTCAGACAGGTTTGGTGCCAATGAGGGCATACACATCACAGCCCAGCCTGCCAGCAGCCAGCAGCTTTTCTAGTTTTCCTCCACACTGCATGGAAGGTTTGGGAGGCAGCTGCTGAACAGTGTTTTGCAGCTTGTTCTTAACCTCAGACTAGAGAAATGACCTGCGCATTAATGGACAAGCTGCCATCTTTGCAGACATACCAGGCTTAAGCAATGCAAGCAAGGGTTACAGGCAGGACACCCTTACTTCTGGCTGCAAGACACATTTTCCAGGAATCAGAAACAGATAAGGCTACTGGATAGCCAGCTTCTCCCAGCATCACCTTTCTCAAATCTTCCCCAAGTGTACTTTGGGCAATGGCTTTATTTCTATGGGATTTCTAATCATATGGTAGTCCTCTCCTGAGTGTCTGGGCCTCTACCCGTGCCTTGGGCAGCCGCACAAAGTGCTCACACAGCAGGCTGGACACATCCATTAAGGGCCACTGTGCATCCAGAAATCCTCAGTGCATCCACACCATCAGCCTTCAGCACGTGTGCTGCAGGGTCGACCTTCTCCAAAGGGCACGGGATATTTGGCATATGTGCTGTTTGGTCATCATGCAAAAGTCTCAGGAGGTCTCAGACATCAGGGACTAGACTGAGGAAAAGCTAACTAGGTTATGCAGCAACCCAGCCTGGGGCTTGCTGCAGAAAGAGCCAGAGGGGAGGGGGTTATCACTGCAGAGTCAGCAACATCAAAGAAAAGGTAGCAAGTTGTATAAGAAAACATGCCTCTTATTAAAACATTTCATGTACATAACAGGGAATCACCCAACACGGCCCTTGTTTTTCAAGCACTATTTGAGGTTATGTCAGCCTGGCATAATGAAGTTCTCCATTTAGTAGATAGCAGGACTATTTAAGGTTTGTGATAACATTTACAGTTGACTTCATTTTTATTTGAATTACATGCCAGAGATACCAGTAATATTTTGGTATTCTTGCCAAAGAAAAGCTTTTAATATTTACAGACAGACTTTGAACATGCCAGCTGGCTGATGCTACGAGTTTGAGTTCTCTTCAAAACAGAATTATTAGAGTCATTTACATAAGTCTCACTGACAGTTTACTTTAGCTTGTATTTCCAAGACATCAACATTAGCATCTATGATTTATTTTGCATTCTTCTGTGGGGAAAAGGAAAGCCCTCACCTCTGTCTTCATATTAACATTTATATAAATCAGCCAATAATCACTTGGATCTAAGAGCTGCATGCCACATTTTAAACAAGATGCAGTTGAACTCCCAGGCACAAAGCCAGTAGATTGGGCCATCCAGGAAACGCTCACGGTAGGCCACCAACCGCAAGCCAATACTCCAAAAAGTTTTGATCCATGAATTAAGCAACGCTAGGTCCCATGAAACATTTTCATTGGGAAATTTCATCTGTTGATATTAGATCCCTGCTTCTTTTCACAGAAGGATTAAATGACATGGCATAGCCTCTTTTCTCTTGCTCCTTTTCACCAGCTTTTAGCCCCAAATCTTGCTCCTTTTTTAGGCTTTTTACACCACCAAGCATTTAGCCCTGACTCTGTGCCTGGGCTTCCTCACCTGTGTTGTGTCACTTTGTGCTTTTTTTCTCCTACTCCTCACTTCAGACAATTCTCCTGAAAAACCACCAACCACACGTTCATATTTTGAGTGGACCTCAGTTTTGAAGGGTGGCACAAGCTTGTGTGGATTCTGCTAATGCTGTTCAAAAAAACCTGTCCGTCATTTAAGACAGCTCTAAGAAAGGAAGCTGCTATTTTGATCTACCTGTAATACTGTCACATTCAACACAATTGTTACAAAATTGAATGAAAGAATTTTTTGGCTTATTTGTTTGCAAACTACCATGTATGATGCTGCTTTAAGAAGGGAGTCATGGGCAGGCAGGAGGAAGGTGGTTGTTCCTTGTGCCTGGCAGCTGCCCAGAGCTGAAGCCAGCCCTCCATGATGGGAAGATGGTGCCTCCATGGTGAAGGAGGGATATGGTCTAGTGGGAGAAGCCTCCAAACCACATGGTCTTTTGGTGGATTTCTTTCTCTGGATCTTCACGGTGCTCTAGATGACTAGTCCCTGCTCTAGTCCTGCAGCAGTACTATACATTTTGCACAGCAAACTTAGTGCCATGAGGTCCAGCCAACCCCAGAGGAGTTTGGTCAAGCGCTCCCTCCCAGCTGGGACCCTTTTTGTGCTGCCAGCTGAGCTGGGGTGTCCAGCTTGCCATTAGCAACTGCTCAGCTGCAGCTGGGCATAAGGAGGCTTTAACTCCTTATCAGGAGTTCAGTTTCCTTCCTTTTGAAGGACTGTGTAAGAGGTGTTGGTTGATCTCACGCTTAGGATGGCAGTGCTGCACAGACAACTGACCCCACCACCAAGAACAGCACAGTGATATGGGCAGGTTGCATCTTTCTCAGAGGCTCTGAGGAGGCCAATGCTGGTTAGAGTAGGCCAGAAGCAACACTAAATCACATCTGTCCCATAGCCGATGCTTAATCCTTCCTAGGGTACAACACAACCATTTGTACATTTGTACAACCTGCTCTGAAGCAACCTCTGCTCCTTGGGCTCCTGCAAAGGTGGGTCTGAGCTGACAGATCTTTAGTCCCCAGAACGGGGAGAAACCCCTCAGTCACGACAGCACAGAGATACTTGTATCTTTAGAGATGGGAAGGATGTTGGTGGACAAAGTAATACAAAAAGAAGGGAACAGTTAGACTTGGCTGTATCCACAGACAGTGGTAGAACAAGTCTTAGGAGAGCCATGTGCTTCACATCTCAGAGCCTTCAGCCTACCCAATCCCACCAGCAACTACCTCTAATGGGCACAGGACAGTCTTGGCTCTGGTACCAAAAGCACATTAGCCCTTTGGGCTCCCTGATGCATGCAGTCCATTTTGAGTTACAACTCTTTTCTGAGCAGCCACGCCACAGTGGAATCCCAGCTAACTCTTTCCTTCCTCATCTTCTTCAAGAAAACAAGTGGGTCTGAAGACCCCTTCCATTCCCACATGGAGGAGGCCCCTGAGAGCTGCTGCAATTCTGATGGCAGCTTTCATGACCTTTCTCTACAAAGAATACTCCTTACTCTGTGTATCTTGCTGAAAGTTTAGAGCACTGAGTACCTTAGTAGCAATGCTGAAAGATCAGATTTCTTCAAATACAAAGGCGTATATTTAGGGCATTTCTTCATATTTCTTCATTCCGGTTTGCACTGGCAAGTCCTAAAAAGAATACTCATCGAACCCTGACTTAGTAAGTGAAAAAAATAGTCGTGTTCCTTTAGCATCAAAAAATCTTTTGAACGTGTGTCTAGAATGACTTGTAAAGCCTCTAAACAGAGTTTCTTCACCACATAGCAAGAAATATTGCCGATGCCTTGCGGAAATATCGGAAATTATATTAACGGAAGAAAAGAAAAGGTGGAGGAGGAAGCTGAATGTGAAAACATTCTTTCCCTGATCCATATCTGAATGTTCCCAGTCAACAGGCTCTCAAGTCTGCACTTGAACTGTGCATCAAAAGAAGCAGCCAATGTGTATTCTCTTGTCAAGCTCATTCCAAACTGATGCCTAACAGCCGTGTACTAGCCAAGGTCATTTCAAAGGTGTTTACTCTGACTGCAAACTAAATTTGTCTCTCTTCACTCAGAGATAAAGTCAGTAATAGTTGTAAACCAAACATCATAAGGCAAAGGTCTGACTTGAAGCTGATGCTCATGTTGGAGCTGGGAGCATGAAACAGCTGCACGACAGTGATATTTCCCTGGAGATGCTGACCATGACTATGTGATGGAGGCCAAGTTCAGAGGTGAGGCCTCAGGAAATGTCTCTGGGGCAGGCTAGTGATACTTCCCAGGGAAACACTAGAGCCTCTTCAAGGGGTGCCCTGCCTGCCCATGGGTGGCACTCAGTGCCTGGCCTGACACCTTCACCTTGGCTTCATGTCACATCAGTGGCCCCTTCCTAGAAGAGAGACCCCTGCCAAAGCCTGTTGCCAAAGCAAATGAGATCTGAAGCAGCCCGAAATAAGTCTTGAATGTAGTCATCCTCAAGCTGGATCTGAGAATGCCCTCAGGTTTGGCAGCCCCTGAGAGCAGCCAGCTTCAGGTCCAGCAGGTCCTAGCTAGAGCACCTCAGTTTCTTAGGAGATGCAGACTTGTTCTGTGCTTCTAACACACCATTTGCAAAGGGTGTATCACACCCCATGGTGGCTATTAGGTGGCCAAAGGATATGCCACATGTCCCTACAGGCTGGAAAGACTCAGGGGTATGAAAATGAGAGGGTGCAGAGACTGGCACAGCCAGCTGGCTAGGGAGGAGACCAACTTCTGCCAGTACCATGCACATCATGCACCTAATCAGGGGCAAACACAACACTGCTGTTTTATCTGAACCCGTCTTGGTCCTGTGTATTTGCTCTATTTTCTTTTGTCCTTGTGTGCCACATAATATGAATTTTACCATGTCCAATCCTGTTGAATTTTTAGCATGTGTTTACAGTGTTACCAGGACAGCGTGCATGGCTCCTTTAGCAGGCAAATATTTTTCCAAATTGCTTGAACTTTCATTTACTATTTCTGTGATGATAGTGATAATGAATTAACAACAGAGTAGCACACGCTGTGTAAATAAGGACAGTCATCTTCAAGTCATAGCGTATGTCCCACATTATGACATTTTTATGTTTTGCAACATGAAAACAAAATACCATTTAGCTTACCTTAATGCTGCTAATGGAAGACGAAATGAGTTCTTTGTAGTTAACTATCAGGTTCTTGACATTTCTGACCAAATACAGTACAGCGTTTCATTTCCACTGTGGTACTGCAGCTGCTAGCATTTGCCTGTGTCTAATCAAGCAAGAAGTTAACCTTGAATACCAAACACAAAATCTATAAACTAAAAGCTAGAACTAACTTGATTCCCTGAAGGTCACAGAATTTAAATAGAATGGAGCAAACCCATCGGAAAATAAAACATTCTGCATTATTCCAGGCGTATAGCCATATGTCTTTGATACAGGATTTTCAAACAGCTTATTAACCCTTTCCAGAAAATTGTTTTAAGTAGTAAAAGCTTTGAGTCAAATCTGGCTGTGCTTATTCGGAGTTTAATCAATCCAGGCCAGCACCCCGGGGCAAGGATGTCATTGGACCTGTGCAGCAGGGAAGAAGGGAAACGAGAGTCTTTCCTCCTCCCTTGCATGAGCACAGAGGTTAACATAATCCAATTCCTTGTGCTCCAGTAAATGCTGAAGAGGAGGAGGAAAGAGCCGGCTCTGCGGCACAGGGACACAAGTGCAAATTCCCCTTGACCGAAGGGAGCGTGGAGGCCCGGCTCATTGCACAGATGGAACCTTGTGCTCCCTGGGTTTGCTCCATGCCCATGGGAAGAGGCCACCTCTCCTCCTTCCCACTCCGCCCACAATGGTACTTACAGCCACGGTCCATCATCCCGTGTAGAGGAGTGGGAATTCTGACTGAGAAAAGACTGCCGACTCAGGTCTTCTGAGATTCACAGGATAAGATTCAAAGGATATATTTAGCCATGCTGTCATTTCTTTTTCCAGAACCTCATTTACAGACCAAATATTTACTGTTCCTCTTCATAAAAATTTAAGGACATTTGAGATCCTGCACTCTGGTTTGCAAGGACTTACTATGTTACCAGTATATATCCTTTAATTACAGAGCAGTTAACGCTCAGCCACTGGTAACACATTACAGGGTCCAGGTTCAGCTCTAGACAATGACATCTGCATCTAAATTTAGGTGTCTGAGCTCCCATTTTGGTCAGTGGCTCTGGAGCTCAGTCCTGGTGCCTGAACATCAGGGTCCAGGGGTGTTCACTGGAGCATCTGAGACATCTGCATGGAGCTGGTAGATGTGACCCAAAACCTATGCACCCTGAAGAGGCAGCTGGGTTTTCTCTGGGCTTCAGGAATGGCACTGGACACAGCAATGAGCCTTCCCTTGCCTTTCTCGCAGGCAGTGCCGCAGGCTTTGGAGAAAAGCAGTCTTTGTTAGGCAGCTGCTTCAATCTTCCACCTCTGCCATGCTGAAAGGGAGAGGGGAATTTCTCTCTTAACCCACTTAGCAATCAATTTAACACCCTCAAATACAATGTTTTGTGGCCCATTGAATTTCCTCCTTGGAGCCATAACTGCTGGCCTTGCTTTTATTCTTAGGTAAAGCAGCTCATCTTTCACTGAAGCTTCCTGTGCTACTTGTCGCAATGTCACCTTCCAGGCAGCTCCACAGTGAGCCTTGTGCTAAAATCATAATCTCTGGGATTTATTATAATGCTGTTACCACAGGGAAAATATGAAAGCGGAGTCCAAGTTAATCAGAAACGCAATAGGATCCTGGGCATTGGTGGAGGAGCTGTGTCCATGTGTGAAGTCAACGGATCAACAGTTACAAATGAGACCAGGTCTCACAGACTGACTCGATGCCTCCCGTTCAGAATGTTCTTCTGTTTGTAATCTTCATTATTAGCCCCTCTACCTGGGAGCATAACTGTAGACATAGCTAATGGAAATATTTCACTGGAATTTTCCATTTTAAAATTGGTATAATTTTTTATGCCTGATGATACTACGTGTTGGTCAATTATTTTGGTTTTTCAAAAGAAGATGGTTTTAACAAAAACAAGATTTAATTTATTTAGACTGTTTTCATCTCCTCCCCATGCCACTCTTTGTTAGAGTCCACCTCCACACAGTTCTTTCTGTATATCAAATTCCTCAGATAATTGTTTTAATTTTTATTCCCAGAGAAAGAAATCATATTTTATGACAATCTGGAAGCATAACATTGTGCTTTCTGATGACCTTGAATTTCTTACAGGCAACAGTGGAAGAAGCTAAAGAAAAATTTCTCTTCTTGTGTGTCAGTTAGCCCTTCAGAGACCTGAATACCCTGCCTCTCTATTAGTGCTAGCCGCCTTATTCAGGCAAGATTCCCTGCACTGTCTGTTCCATCCCCTACCAGTGGTTACCTGCCTAGTTTGGCCCTTTTCAGAAAAAAAAAGTCAATCTTTCAGACAAAATGGGCCGTACAAAAATGGGAGGCAATTTCCTGGTCATGCTTGAGACAAACTTTTTCACTTAAAGTCACCGTAATTCTGACGGGCATTTCTTTGGGAGGTATCCTTTCAAGAAGTACTCTGTGAAGCAGGACCGTGTCGGTGGCTTGCTGGCATGGTCATCATCTCAGGTAGTTTGTTCCTGGCTAGAGGGAGGGAGCGTCAGGAAACCCAACGGTGAACACTTACAGCATAACCTGCCAAGGGGAAAATTCGTCTTATTATTAATTAGGAATTGTCTATGCAGGCAGCAGGGAGGTTGTGTATTACCTGCAATTTTTTTCCACCCCATTTGATTTAGTATTATCCTTGTAATATGTCATCTTTCTTTTAATGCCGCTAAACTCTTAACCTCAATATTTTGTAAAAATGAGTTGCGCAGCTTAATTATGCATTGTGAAAGACAAGACATTCATTTTCACTCTTTTTCTTTTGGTTAAGAGTGTTCCTTGCTGGCCTGAGTGTGTATGAACATTAGAAAATAATCTCTTGAGCAACCACTTCTCAAAATTTATGCCAACACTTGTTACTTGCTATCCTCCAAATTTCACCTCTGTCTTCATTAGAAAGTGTTCAGACACCGTTGTGTTGCAGCAGAGACGACGCACCACCTCCCCATGTAGCATTGCTCTGCATCTGTTAAGATTTTTGAAATTATGTCTTCAGACAGCCTTGACTGAAGTGTTAATTGCTCAGACCCTGACTTCCTCAAATCTAGTTAAAATTATTCTTCCCCTAACCTTCCCACAACTATTGTAACATTTATTCAGATTTTTAAAAAGAGGTTAGAGCAAAGATATGAGGTTAAACCAAAACCAAACAAGAACATTGACAAATTGGGTTGTCAGTGGCACTTTCTATCCTTTGCCATCTGAGTTCCACATGGTTTGTGGCATAAACAAATTTTAACTGAGTGACAGATTGTTGTTTCAGTACTGAAAAATCCTCTCCCAATTTGGGAGAGAAAATGCTCTGGTAATTCTTATTAAAATCAGTCTACAAACCATCAAGGCCAGAGGCCTTTTTTGATTGCATTTTTAGAATAGCCATCTGGACTTCCTCTGGAGATTTGAGCTTGAGCACTATTTTTGATAGTCACTTTGCAGAAGCACACCCTGTCCAGAAAATCCAAGACCTCAGGTGCAGCTGAGCTAATGAATTACATGCGGTGATGTGCTTTGAGGGGTCTCTTAGGAACCCCTTGTTAAAATTCTACCACCAGCCCAGAAGCAGGAGGGATAATATTCCTCCTCTACTGAGGTCCACTGGATTCCTGCTAAATCAGCTCTGTCAGAGTTGACTTATCCCTCATGCTCCCCATCTGAAGGAGAAATTGTTTTCCACTGTAATTACTTGCTCTACTTAGACTGGACCTGGAGCTTACCACATGCAAATATCTTTTATTTATTTTGTGATAGTCTGTTATTGACCAGTATCGGCAGCACAGTGCTTGCTGAGCAGAAATGTGCAGAAGCCATTTAGTGATATTATTAATCATGGTACCATCTGAAGCAGTCTCCCATCCCAGTGATTTCATATGTGGAAGAAGATAATAAGTATTTTGGAAAGGGGTTAATTAGCCAGAAGGTGGCCTCTTTTGTCATTACAAGATTGATCACAAGGACCATTCACATCAAGGAAAAAATTCCCATCTGGTCTAGAAAGCCTGGACCAGGTGCCTTTAGATTTACAGAAAGACAGCAAGTGCGCCCATGGAAATGGCATTCCATCGGTAATGCACTCCATGTCATCCTCATCACAGCAGCTGTGTGTACTTTTTAACCCATTGCAAATGCAAAACAATTGGAATAAGGTTAGCCTCAACGCGGAGGGTTAAACTAGCTTAATTTTTTACACATTTGCTGGAGGCTGAAAGTCCATATGCTGACATTAGTTGTGGGCATGAGATACTATTTTGGCAACAGCGACTTTGTCTGAGCCCAGAAAGATCTTCAGAAACCTCCACCGTTTTCCTAAACTGTGGAGTCTCAAGTTGATTAGAGGCGTATATCCAAAAGACATAGCGTCGCCATAGTAGGAAATGTCTCACCATTTTGATCTTCTGTGTCAGGAAAGCTGGAAAGTTAAGCCTGTATTATTTTCTTATTCTAGATTTTCATGCCATGGTATCAAAGTCAGTTTGAAACCACCGATTCTCTCACTCTTGTTTTTCCATTTTTTTCTTGCCTGTATTTTCAAGAGATGTTTTAGTTCTCCAGCCTTTCCCTTTCTGCTGTTGTCAGCTCTCTCCTCAAGAGTCTTCTGTCCTTTAAGTTCTGACAGGCTGAATCCCAGCTTTGGTTACTCAGGGATTAGTATTGCTAGCTACAGTGTCTCCATTGCATACTGACAACTTGGAAGAAGGCATGTGCACGGAGGGAATAAAGCTTTCCGATGGTACAAAGCTGGCTGCAGGACTGTCAATATAAATGAAGAAATAACTATGCCCAGAAGGCGCTGAACAGAGTAGCAGCCAAGGGAAGAGCAGAAGCACAAGCAGGAAATTGAGCAAGAGCAAAAATGATAGGTTAAAACCGGGGGTAAGTAAACAGGGTGGAAAGATCAGGAGATTTGGATGCAGACTGGCAAGGAAAGCCCCATTTGGAGGGAGGAATTCAGAAAGCCAAGGGAGTTGCTTGGGCACTGGACACTTGGGCTGGGAAGAGCCCAGGAGCCCAGAATAGGATTGACAGCATTGGACAGAGGAGGAAGGAGGTGGAGAGACCACAAGCTAGCCAACAGGAACAACAGCAAGAACACCATGTCCGACACCACGCTTCCTCTGTGGAATTAAACACCTCCCTTCTGCCCTGGGACAAAGTGCTGGAATCCACAGGCAGAGCTGCTGCCTGCATGTTGGCAGCTGTGGGTCCTGGGCATGGATGCTGTAACATGCTGTTGGTTAGCAAAACAATTTTGTCCAAGCCAACCTGAAAACCAATATTCATTTTCATTTTTGTTCAGTAGAAAAACAATTCTATTTTTTAAGGAAGTTGGTATTTTCACCATAAAATGCTTCTGTTTTGCCAAGAAAATATTTGTTACCAGATCATTCCAATTGGAAGTTTCTGCCAGGTTATAGATTTGTTAGGCCACAGTTACAAATAAATACAGATTTCAACTCAGTATTTTCCTTGAGAATCAAATCCTCTAACACAGTCCTTTCCTACAGTGCTTGACAACTTTCAGGTGGAAGATAAGAACGAGTCATAACTCAGCTCTCGCTTGTATGACAGATACCTAGTTTTGAATATCTAGGTTAACCTAGATTAGGATGGACAACAAAGTACAACGTGTATTACTGTAACCTGGCTGGCTTTGCATTCCTTGAGTGTCCAGGTGTGTTATCTGTTGAGACACACTAGGATTCTCCCAGTAAGCTGAGAAGGTCTGTATTACTGTATTACCAGGTTCTTCATTGTGGCAAAATCATCTTGAATTAAAGCATATCCAAACTGGAGTCAGCAGGGTCTGTATGCTTGACTGGAGAAAATTAATGGCTGAGGCCACCACAGGTGAGAGCCTGGGCTCAGTGAACTGTGAAGGGTGTGCATGAGGAGCAGACCCCTGGATGTGAGGCCTGTTTCAAGAAATCTATTTGCCAAATTTCATAACACTAAAGGAACATTTGATCTAGTTGCATGGGTCTTAACAGTAAAATGTTGCAAATAATCTGCAGGTCACCGTTATTTTTCAGGTCTGTAGGTGAACAGAGTGCTGCACAGCTTTGGGGGGGCCCCCGTGCGCATTGTAGTTCACCATGTTTCCCGGGCCTTCGTTGCTGCTGCTTTTAATCAGTGCTCCCCATGCTTGGCTGATGTGTCACACTCTATAATACTGATTTAAAGCTATGTCATATCAAATAAAGGACAAATAACTTGTTCGAGATCATATTTAATCAAACAAAAGAAATTAGCTATAGGTTTGCTATATTGGATAGATAATAATATCACAGATTTTTTTCCTTCACTGTGGACATTAAAAGGAATATTCTATTTTTAAAGAATTTCCTCCAAACTGCTGCATTCATTATTGATTTTCTTTCTACAGTTGTTTAGACATCAATATGTTTCTAACCAACCACTTCATGAAAATGCAGTTTACCAGAAGTTATTTTTGTCTTACTATTCTTAAGTAATTTATTTTATATCTCAATTGCATGGAAAGGTAAAGAGTTCAGGGAGAAGAAAAGGCAAATATCTGTGTTCTTGAATGTCTAACCTTTAAGATTTGAATTAGTTAAGATGCCTTTTACCTCCCTCTTTCATTTTCTCTTCTCTATTGGTATGAACAACATAGACTCAGTTTTACTGCAGGATATTTTGAAATGAAGAACAAATAATGAGTGTTTGTTCAAGTGAAGACAATGTCCAAAATTCATTCTACAACAGCCAAATGTTAACAAAGGTAATTCTAAAGTGGTTCGTTCCTGCCCTTCCACCAGCTTCGGACTAACCTTTTGCACAAATGTTTTGCTGTGTGTTCTTCTCTACAGTGAAGACATTATTCCTGAAGAGCTTTTTCCTTTATACTCTGCAGTTACATATTGACATTTAGACTCATGAGTCCTAATTAGCACAACTGATTTTCCTCTGGGAGTTAATATAAATGATAGCAGCAAAAAAAAGTGCTGCTGCATCTCAGCGTTGCAGTCGCTCTATCACAGAGCTATCTTAGTAAACCTTTTAATTATGGACAAGCTGCCAGGTTGCTTAATGCTTCCAAGTAGTCAAAAATGCAGAGCATTCATCATCAGGATGGCTCCTTTCTCCCATCTCACCCCCTCACCCTGGTAGGAGTTACCACCCAAAGCTGCCCCACCTCTGGCAGCTCCAGGCATGGCCCACAACAGCTTGTGGTCAGCTTTATCAAAAGGTATTGAAAGATGCAATACATCCAATTTGGATTAAACTCTTTGTGTCAATGTATGTGCTATGTGCATACAGGGACTCCTGGGAATTGGGACAGAAAATTAGACAGGATCAAACACTGCTATTTATAGCCATTCACAATAAACTTGGTAGTCTACCCCAACACATACACAAAAGGGAAGAAAGGGAAGAGACAGAGAAATTATTTCTTGAGGAAAAGTGCAAACAGGACGTAAAGCAGAAATATTCTTGTCTCCATAGGACAATATTAAAAGGTCCTCAGTAATGAGGCAGTTTGAATTAGTTGATGGCACTGACGTTGAGAAACAAGAAGACTTGGTTTCCTGGAGGTCAGTGGTAGTTTTGTTACTTTCCTAAGTAGACTGACATTTTTTCCTCAAAATTGGTCTTACAGGTAGCTGTAGAGAGTCTTCTTGTACCTATCGATGAAGTCAGGTGCACTCAACAGAAGCAAGCAATGCATTGCTGCCCCTACCCTCACCTATGCCCATAGCCTTGGGCTGACTGTAGCAAAGCTGACAAAACTGCCAAGCAGCTGGACTAATGTAACAAGAAATTCTATTCGTAACAAGAAATAATTGATCCAGTTCTCTCCAAGGAGAAAGCCTTTACATGCCAGCTTTAATTTCTATTACTGGGAAGGAATGTCCTACCAAGGTGAGCACCAGAGTGTATCCGTTGCCCCAAGCTCTCAGTTTCACCTCTGCTGCCTTATTGTATTTACAAGTGATTTGCAACACACTTATCTCAAAGTACGGTGGAAGGATGCATACGGGGAGTCTGATGAAGAGCAAGATCATTATGGATGGTCTGAAACCACCATTCATGTATTCTCCAAAAGGTGCTCGGAGGGAACATTAATAAAAAGAGGGGATTGAAAGTGGGGGTTTCGGTACTTGTCTTCTGTACGGAGAAGGATCTGTAGGGTAAGGTCTCAGAAGTGAGTAGTTAAGTGGGTTTAAGATAGCAGTTAATCATTGTTAAGAGTCTTTAAAATCTCAGTGGGATATTTTAGCACTCATCTACATATTTTTTTTTTGTGCAGCTTTAATTAATTTAATCTGAAATCAACCTAGTTAAAAGAGTGCAATTCTCAGGAGTGTGCAACATTATTCCAATAAAGTGAATCACCTCTGCTGGCATAGGACAGTTTTATATACCCCTCTTGGAAATAGTTAAACTGTCACAAATACTCAGTGTATAAACAACTGGAGAAAACTGGCTTGAAAAGCAGAAGCAGCCTCTGTGGATAGGATAGATTTGAAAAGGAAGATCTCTGGCCACAACACAGAGATTGTTTCTGCCGAGATAACAGGAGTTATCGGCAGACCTGATGAGAAAATGGCCAAAGAGACAGATGTAAACAATTCACTTCTCTTGAAATGTGGATGTTATTCAAATCTCCTTTTTTACCTCTTTTCAAATACATTTTCTCTCTATTTTTAATAACCCTTGTGCTATTTGGTTATTTCACACTGGTGTTACAGAGAAAAGAGAGTCCTGGAGATGTGCTAAGGGAAGAACTTCTGAGGCCACATCCCTAACTCAAGACTCAGACAAAAAATGATGCAAAGGGATGTGCATGTCTTCTACTGAGGTTTAAGTTGAAATGCTTTATCTCATGTTTGCTACGGGCTAAGGACATGCACACAGCTAGCCATCAAAGCTCATCGTGCCATAGATTGTTAAAGTACTGCTGTGCCTCAGCCCTCAGCCTCTGACAACGAGGACAGAAAATATGCTCACATCTACCTGAAATGTACACGTACTGACTTCACATATTTACCTCCACAAATTTCACAAAAAAGCTGTAATTGTGAATTATATCAAATGGGGTGTTTCTTGTGGTAAAAAGTAGTGGGTTTAGGGCAAAAAAGATCATTGCTTAAGCCATGCCTTTTCAAACCAATTGACTTTTACTAAAATCAAGCGAAAGTAGTATGTCGAGAAGAAGAAATGTAGGCAACAGTTGCAGAAAAAACAGCAAGAGTGCTGGGAAACAGGAAAAGAGAGAAGTGTAGGCTTTCAGTGCAAATCATCAAGAAAAGCGCCAATATGGTCATAGATAATGTCTAAATATGTCAACACAGGAGCCACGGGTCTTGGGTTTTTCCTCTGTTCATAGTCTTCCTGATCAGACTGAAACTGGAATATACGTGTACAGATTTCAGAATGGATGTTGAAAGACTGGAGAGTATATTGGAAGGAATAAAAATTGCCAAAGCCCTAGAGATATTCCTTACAGTGACAACTGTAACAGGCTCAGCCAGTTCAGCTAATCAGAAAGACGACTGAGAAAATATGTGATTGAGTTTCTCCCAACTAGTAAAAAAGAGGGGAAAAAAAAGACAGAACTGTAGATAAAGTCAGACAAATGCAAATTAGAAACCAGTAATAAAAATTTAAGTGAGAGGGTAATTAGTCCTTAGAACAAATTGCCACGGAAAGTTATAGATTCTTCACCTCTTGATCCTTCTTGAAGGGCTTCCTTTTCTCAGTATGAAGATAATGGTGAAATCCATCAGAAAATAATCTGACTCTTTTTCCCCTGAAACATTATGAATGTGTGATGGAGAGAAGCTGAAAGTGTGAGCCAAATACAAGCATTTGCAGCAAAGCAGGTCACACCAGGCCACTGGCACAGGAACAGGGGTATTATTTCTCCAGCAGTTTTTCAACGCGAACAAACAGCTGAGATTATCTCATGCTGCTCCATCCCCTCCAATGATCTACTCTCACCTCGGCTAGCCACTCGGGTCCCAGATGCTGATTGCTGTAGGAGGGAATATTTATGCCCCACGGAGACAGCTTTGTGGGGCTAGTGGGAGACTGCACACTCTCAGCTAAGGTCCAGGGACTGATGAATGACTGTTTGGGGAAGATGAGCCCCCTCACTGCCTCTGGAGAGGAGGCTTGAGCTTTTGGAAGAACTCATCTTCCTGCCAAAGATGATAAACCCAACAGAGAGCAAGGGATGCTTTCTGCAGGGAGAGGCAAACTGCAGTGTCCGCTATGAATGTCTCGCCCAGATCTAAATGAGAGGTGCTTAAGATGCTGCAGGTTTGCAGGCAAAGCTCTGAAGTCAGCTTGAAGCCACCTGCAAGAGCTAACAAGAGCTGAGCAGCATGAACTGTGGGCACACCAGTGGGCGTGCGGCACTGAGCTTGGCCCACGGGTGGCTCAGCCGGGCCGAGGCCTCACCCAAGGGAGGCTCAGCACCCCCTCACCACGGCACCTCACGGGAGGCTCAGCACCCCTCACCACGGCACCTCACGGGAGGCTCAGCACCCCTCACCACGGCACCTCACAGGAGGCTCAGCACCCCTCACCATGGCACCTCACAGGAGGCTCAGCACCCCTCACCACGGCACCTCACGGGAGGCTCAGCACCCCTCACCACGGCACCTCACGGGAGGCTCAGCACCCCCTCACCACGGCACCCCACGGGAGGCTCAGCACCCCTCACCATGGCACCTCAGAGGGGCTGGAGGTGGGATGGTGGAGACGCTGTGCCGGCGTCATGCTCAGGGCACGATCTCCATCGCCGCTGCCCCGCCGGATGAGATGCCGCTCCCGTGCTTTGCGCGCAGGGAGAGGCCTGCCACCCAATTCCCCGTTAGCCCATGCCGTTCGCGGGCAGCCAACCTTGCCGGCGGGCGGAGGGACATCCGGGGGGAGGCGCGGGGCGATGGCGGGCGACTTTGGGGCGGTGGCGGGCGGTGGCGGGCGATGGCGGGCAGTGGCGGGCGGCGGCGGCGCAGGGCTCCTCGGCGCCGCGCCCCGGCCCAGCAGGTGGCGCTGGCATCGCACGCTCCGCCGCGCGCTGCCTGAGGCGGCGGCAGGGGCCCGGCGGAACCCCCCGCCTCGGCCCGGCCCTGGGCCCGGAGCTGCCCGGACCCCCCGGCGCAGGCGAACCGCCGCGACCCCCAGGCTTCGCCCCGCCCCGGCGTAGAGGGCCACGGCTGTTGGCAGCCGTACCCATCTGACCGGCTGCCTGCGCGGCGTGCAAGCTCAGCGTCCCCGGATTGCACCGGCTGCCGAAGCGCCGGTGCCTGCTGGCAGCGCCCCACAGCTCTGCTGCAGCTCCCCACAGCTCTGCTGCAGCTCCCCACAGCTCTGCTGGCAGCGCCCCACAGCTCTGCTGCAGCTCCCCACAGCTCTGCTGGCAGTGCCCCACAGCTCTGCTGCAGCTCCCCACAGCTCTGCTGGCAGCGCCCCACAGCTCTGCTGCAGCTCCCCACAGCTCTGCTGGCAGTGCCCCACAGCTCTGCTGCAGCTGCGCTCACAGCTGGAACTCTGGGGTGAGGGTATGGTAACTGGTGGGACAGGCCCGAGGTCAGTTGCCTCAAGGGTGGCCCCCTCCATCTGGGGTGAAACCGTGAATTTCTCCCTGCTGTTTTGCAATCCTCTTTCTGGGAAAGGGGAACAAACCTTGATGGCCTTGAACACCCACCCGTCTGCACAGAACAGCCCCGGGGCTGCAGCCACCTCCTGTGTCGCAGAGGAGGAGGCTGAAAGGCATCATTAAGGATGTTGGAGAGTATCAGGCTTTGAAATCAAGCCGATACGGTCACTTCTATCCCACACTCAAAAACCCCCACTTTAGTTAGAGCTATCTATGAGTTTTATTTTATCTCCAACCAATCTCTCTCGAGGGACAAAGAAATAAGGTCTTCAGAAAATAATCATCCTTCCCATGCACACAACAGTGAAGTGGGCGGTCTGTGTTTCCTCCTTTTTGCGGTGGGAAGGAGGTGAAAGGAAAGGGGAATCATAGAATCATAGAATCACTTTGGTTGGAAAAGACCTTTAAGATCATCGAGTCCAACCTTTAACCTAACCCTGCCATCCCACCACTAAACCATGTCCTTAATTTTTTTTTTTTTAAAACTTTCTATAAAAAAATTTTTTTTAGTACTATCACAGTTATTGCTACATAGTGATACAGTATCAGACAATAAGAAACCTTCTATCAGCTCTGGTCTGGCTACAGCAATCGCCCGGTTTGGGTATGTGCCCTCAAGTCCTCTGGCGCAGTGTTTTGGCTGAAGAACAAGTGGATGGAAACGCAGAGACCACGGGTTTTTTTAAGAGACAAACCCAGCCTTAGATAGTTTGTTGCATCCAGAATGATATGACAAATAATGGTCCTGAAGTCACACAGTCCCCTCTTTGCACAGAGACGGGCACAAGTAATGGTCCCAATGATTACGATAACATCTTGGGTACCCTCCTTGACTCTGGCTTGCTTTCCTGTCTGCTCTCCCTCTACTTGCCAGCTTTTTCTCACTGCGCGTCATCTGCCCAGAAGTCCACAGCATGGCTGATTCATTTCACTTAAATGCCTCCATCCTCCATGCTGACCCCATGCCTGTGTAAGCATCTGCAAAACTACCTCATCATTCCCTGATCAATCCTAATTTCCTTTAAAAACTCTTACACTTCCAAACACCTATGAAAAGCTTGACAATACGTAGACTGATGGTACCTGGAGATGATTTGCCAGTCACACTGACAAGTATTTTCTTATTGTTTCCTTGCACTCCCCATGTGTCTGAATCCATCTGTTTTCTGTTGTCTAAAATTTGAGTTATAAGCTCTTTGGGACAAGAATATCATAGACATACCCCTGTTCTGTGTTTGTACACATTTAGCACAGTGGAGTTGTAGTCCCTGAGCAGCATTTCTGGGGCTACAGTAATAAAAATGGTTGTTATCGATACTATGCTACCCAATACTATAAATTTGCCTGATGCTTCTAATTATAAATCCCTATTCTGGTTATTTATAACTTTGTGGATTTTTACGCTGGGTGTCTGCCTCTGCTTAGATTTTTTTTGGAAAGTTTCAGCAAAAATGGTTATGCTATTTCCCAGAAAAAAGATTAGGAAAAAAGACATTATTTTGCCAATGTTAATGAATTGGTTGTAAGAATTCTTTTTTGGAAATGCTAGCTTCTCCGTGCTTTGACTTGAAGGTTGGCAGGCTGGAGGCATCCTGGTGCCAGACACATAAGCATTTGCCCATATTTGGCTGGGTTTTAAACCGTATTCATTAGGAGTATGGTAGAGTTTGGCAGATAAATTCCTCAAAATTCCTGTCTGTCCTGAGCATGTGCTACCTCTTTTGCATGCCAACTACATTATCTCCACAGAATTACTCGAGCCTTCTGCATCCTTACCAACACAGGATTTCCTTGCAGATGCTTTTAAAAGTAGCAGCAAGCTGGCACATGACTTGTGCCTCCTGTGCCCACACACTGCAAGATCACCAGAGAGCAAGAAACAATCTAAGTTAATTCCAGACATGAAAAGACCAAGATCCTGGATATGTGGCTAGAGAGGGCCAAGAGGTTGAGCTGGAAAAGCATGGGAATGGGTAGGTTTTGCCAAAAACAAAATAAAGGAAAAACTGGTTGGACAAGGAGACCGTGATCTAAAATCAGCAAGGAAGAATAGGGGCGATATGAAAACCTGTGAGACTGGCAAGATCAGAACAGAACAAAGGCAAGGATGAAGAAACGCATGCTGGCTAGATGAAAAACCACAAGGAAGGATGAGTGCGAGGACATAGGTCACCTTTAGACACTGTTGGGATGAGGAGGTAGTTACAAAAGAGAGCAGATCGGCTGAGATGCCAGTCTGGACAAAGAGAGACTGAGGAAGGAGAGATTATTGAGCAGCCCAAGGAGAGAGTTAGGAATGGGATTTAGTGAGAGCTGATTTGAAGAAGGGAAAGATTGAAATGAAGACCCCAAGTGGGAAAAATGATGGGAAGCAGGCTCACTAGATACAGAATTGATTTGGAGAGGCTGGGCATGGAGCCAGGATTGTGTACATGGAAGAAAAGAAGAACAAGGAAATTGGGGACAAAAAGCAGAAACAGGGGAGACTGCAGATGGGAACAGAAAGTTCAGTGTTGAATAATGTTTGAGTATGTGACTTCCAATGCAGACAGACAGGAAAGAGGAGCTTTGAGATAAGAAAGGACCAGCGAGAATAAAGCGAGAGAGGTCATGAATGTGGCAAGGGAGAAAAGAAAAATAAGAAAAAAAAAGACTTGTGAATTGGCACACACAATTTGTGACCATCGAGACTTGAAATTATACCCAGTTGCTGAGACTTGCCTTTTGTCTGCATCTACAAAGTATCTGTGAAATTTCAGACTGTGTTTCATGTTCCCTTAGAAAGCTGGTCCACCCAGAAGGTGACAGTCTGGTCTTACCTTTTCTGGGTAGAAATTCCAGCCCTGTCAATGACCCCTCCATGCTGTTGATATGATTCCATGTAGAGGAATTGCTGAGAGGATTTTGTTGGCTTTTCAAAGAATCTTAAAAATTGCAAACAAAACCCACTTCATATAAAGAAAGCTAGCTGCAAGACAGCTCTCAGATGTTAAGAAGCATCAAAATTACAGATACTGACTGTAATCTTAATTTAATGTCTTTCCGCATAGCTGCATGCAGAATGGCTCTATTTGGCTCTATATTCACTTCCTTACTTTCATTTCCAACACTCAACCAGATACAGATGTATACATACAGCTCATAAGGAACTTTGGGCTATGAAAAGTGAATAAGCATGGCAGAATGGTTTTACTGAGCACTAGTTTATACTGTTCATTCTAGAGCACAGTAACGTGTGACATTGTACCTGTGTTTAGAAGTTGACATAGAAGTATTGTGTCTATCTGCAAGAGTGAAGAAATCTTAGGAAAGTACCAGTGATAACTGTTTGCAGTTCCAGTGTTTCATTTGGGAGAGGAGATTCATGAGGATCTATAGTCTAGAATCAAATTGTATTCCTCTATTAATTTATATCTCCTTGATTCTGGCTTAGCTGTTGTATGAAGACACTGGAAAGATTAGGGAGGAACACTGACTTTGGTGCATCCAATTCACTGATGACTTTCAGCTTCTACATCACTGTCATTTCTGTTACGGATGATGAGTGATAGACTGCTTTCATGAGCTTACGCCCTGGCTGAGATCTCACTGCTCATGCTAGGCAGGCTGAATTGGGTAGGGAAGGCAGCCAGAAGAACTGGCAGAATTTATACCAGCACTGCTCCTTGAGAAAGCACAGCTGACATTTGTAGGATGGAGTAACACAGCATTCAGCACATTGCAGTTGTGTACCTGGACTCTCCAGGAGCAGCTCCAGCCAAGAGCAATTTTTATGCTCATGTCAAGGCAACTATGACCTTTTCTGCCAGATGCAAACCTCTCACAATCATCAGCATTTTGGCCACCCAAAATGAGGTTGCTGTAACACTCCTCTAATGTGGAATCATAAATAAGCGGAAGGCTATGAAGAATGCTGAGGCCTGTTGAAAGGAGCTAGATCTTAAAGGCTTATGAACTAAGTGCTGAACCAGAGTGTGGGTCTACCCTTAACTGTGTTTCTCTATACTCTTCATTTTTCTTGCTTTTTCTTTCTACATCTTCCATTTACAGACTTTTACCATGACTCTCCCAAGCTGAGGGACTCTACAGATTCCTTAGCGAGGGACCAGGGTATGCACATGGATGCGCTTGCTTCTTAGATTCATAGACATAGACCTTTTTTATTTTCTAAGATGTTTCTTTCCTGCCTCAGAGACACCTTTATTCACCTGCTGTTTGTGGACTACAGTTCCCAAAAGAGTAATTTCAGAATGGGAAAAAGGAGGATCTAGCCCAGGCCTTGCTTCTAGCAATGATGTCATATTCTTCATTGCAGGGTAAGAAGTATTTCTGGTTTCTCACTGGATGTGAAAGCAAAACACACAGCCTCATCTTGCTGTGATTCGCCTTCCTGAAAGATCTGAGGATTCTTGTCCTAGAAGAAGCAGGAATGATCTGTGTAGTAGGGATATAAGCTTTGTGAGCAACTGTGTGATAGAAGGGAAATTTAAGAAGCCTATAACCATGATGAGGAAAAGTGGTGGAGATATGGGCTAAGGGTTTCAAGTGCTATATGGAAACACGAACTGTAAACTCAGCTTGCTCAGCAAAGACTGGGCCTGCTTTTGCCTTGCCATATGGGGACCAGGTTAGATGCCTACCAGAGCTTCAACAAACCTCCCCAGTTTCTATTCTTCCAGTGTTCACAAGAGCTCCACAGCCTGAATGCAGCAGATGCCGCCAATACACGGACTCCGTGTCACAGAAGGGATAATGTGACAACCTGTGTGCTGCTGAGTGGGCACAAAGACACTGAGGGTGGCAGAGCCAGTAGCTGCCGGGCAGTACTGCCACCACCTCACTGCTCCCTGCATGCCCCTGCATGTCCCTGCATGCTGCTTGACAGCTTACAGGACCAGAGACCAGGTTGTTGGTGTTGGTGACACCTGGAAGAGGCTGTAGCTCCTTATCTTGTGTCTCTGGCTGCTGCGTCTCCAGCAGCAAGTGAGACTGGCTGTGCATCTGAGGTTAGAGTCTATTTTTGCATGTAGCCCAGTGACAAACTCATTACTGTGGTCGACAAACTCATTACTGTGGTCCCAGAGCAAAAATCTTCCAGGAGAGTTTAGGTAAAAGAAGTAATTCCACTCAAAGTGCTTTGCAACATATAATACATGAAAAATTAAAATTTGATTTTATTTCAGTGGTGTAAGAAGAAGTTATGACACGAATGGTGACAGGAGATGTAGCTGAAGGTGCCTGTCCTTTCTGACCTGCTTGAAATGTGATGATTGCTTGGATCCCAGCCAGCATAAGTCATGTGGCAGCAACCCCATCCTCACCAGCATTTTTTTGTCATTCCCCCCACAAGATGGTGATTGATTGTTTTTTTTCACATGTTGACTTTGCAATAATGATCTGTCTTTTTCCTCAGAAAGCTGAATTACTGGCCTGAGATTTTTCTGTAAATTCTTTAGGGCCACATTGAAAGACCCATATACTTATCTGAGAGAGCGTGGGATGTCCTAGTGGTTGCAACACGGGACGGAGAAGGGTCCTTAAGGGGACAAATGAGTATGGGGCAACAAGAACCAGCAACATGTGGATAGTTTTAGACATTCGGAAATTAAAATAAAGATTAAAAGGTGGTTTAGCTGATGAAAACTAGCCTGTCAGTAATCACAAACTCTTCTTCCCTGTGTTTGAGTGACAAACAACGTCATCAGACCACAGGAAACCAGAGGATTTAAAATGCAAGTGTTAAAAGCAGAAACAAATGTCACAAGGCTCATGTTTACATGGTGCAAGACAGTATTGATGCCTCATGGATACTGAGGTAACTCTGTCCATGAAAAATACAGCAGACCAGGGGCTTTTATTTTTTTATGGGAGGGTACAGACCTATTCGTTATGCAACTTAGACCTAGGAAGTGGTATGGGGTTGGGTTTGGCTTCTTTGACATGGTTTTGGATAAGATTTTGGTATGTGGGCTTAAACAGAGCTCAGATTGCAAGCTTCAAGAATCCATCATTTTTAGTGGCTTGCAAAAGTGGTCCAAAAACGAAATCCTGTGGGACAACTGATGTTTGAAGAAACGCCGCAATTAAAAATTAAATAGGGAACATGAAGTAGCTATTGGAAAATGTGGTTCATTTTATAATATGATTGAATAATAGAACAAACACTTACGAACCCGCAACTAAGCCTGAAAGTGTGGGATATGGTTTTAGATAGAAATAATATGTAGCCAACTGTTTCAGAAATAAGTGAAGTGCTGTAATTGGTGAGGTCCTGAAACGCGTGTGCTGCCAGTTTTTAAATGCACTAGGCAAACTTGAATTTGTATTTGTTTTGACTCAATCTCCTGAAATAAATTTGGATCAGATATTTAAAATCCAATTATGCTATCTGCCATATTTCAAATGCTAAAATAAACCCCCCAAAAGGAAATAAGGTCTTCTTACTGCTTTCAAGTGGGTATTAGTGCTGGGAACAACTGAAGAACACTATCATCTTGGTATCCTCTCGGTTAACACGATGGTTTCACTTCACTTCTGACTCCCACTAAAGCAATGGTATATTGGAAAAAAAACACAGGAACTCCTTTCTCCCCAGTAAAAATATACATGATGCTCATTAAAACCCAAATGAGTTGCCAACGCACCCACATGCTTTACGGTTTGTATTGTGTTTTCCGAGTGAAAACTTTTCAAACATTTGAAATTGGAAAAAAAAATCCAGTTTTTTTTTTTTTCTTTTTTTTGTAGTGGAACTCAAATAAAACAAAGGACTGGGGCAAATTTTCCACAGTAAGCCTATTGTCTCGTAGCTTGAGGTAGAACATTGTACATTGCTTCTTCTTTGGGACCACTGGTTCTCACATACTTTGATAATACTGGAAATAAAAACCATGGAAAACAAAAGGCAGGTGTTTCGTCCCTTTCCTTTTTTTTTTTTATTTTTAGCTTTGCTCTCAGAGGAATTCAGTGAAGGTCCTCAGGAGCTTTTGAGCATGAGTGTGAAGAGGACAGTAGAGAATGCACAACAAAACCAGCCAGATACACAACTGAAGTGCAATTCCCAAAGGAGTGTCACATCCATTGCACTCTGCCGGCTTGGCAGGGAGGCCTGGAAGAGCTCTGGGCTGTGAGACCATAAGTTATTCTGTTTATTCTTCCCAGTATACTGGGGAGTATTTTGCTGCCGTTCGAGGATTCATCTCACTATTTGTGGGTGATGTGATGGTTTGGAGGCCATCTTGGGCACAGTGATCATGAGTTTTCTATTCTTTGAGAAGGAGGGAGTCAGCAGAACTGCTGTCTTGGAATTCTGGAGGGCAGACTTTGGCCTGTTTAGCAGCCTAGTTGACAGAGTCCCTTGGGAGGCAGTCCTGAAGGGCAAAGGAGTCCAGGAAGGCTGGACATTATCAAGAAGGAAATCTTAACGGTGCAGGAGCAGGCTGACCCCATGTGCTGAAAGGCAAGCTGCTGGGGAAGAAGACCAGCCTGGCTGAACAGAGACATTTGGCTAGAACTCAGGAAAGAAAAGGAGAGTTTATGACCTTTGGAAGAAGAGGCAGGCAGCTCAGGAGGACTACAAGGATGTCGTGAGGTTATGCAGGAAGAAGATTAGAAGGGCCAAAGCCCAACTGGAACTGTCTGCTGCCATAAAAGACAATAAAAATTGTTTCTATAAATATGTTAGCAACAAAAGGAGGGCTAAGGAGGGTCTCCATCCTTTTTGGATGTGGGGGAAACACAGTAACAGAGGATGAGGAAAAGGCTGAGGTACTTAATGCCTTCTTTGCCTCAGTCTTTAGTAGTAAGACCCCTGAGCTGGAAGACAGAGATGGGGAGAACAACAAAGCTTGCATAATCCAAGGGGAAATGTCCTTCATCAGCAGTCCTAGCTAACTGGGGAGGTCCCAGTTGACTGGAGGTTAGCCAATGTGACGCCCATCTATAAGAAGGGCTGGAAGGAGGATCCAGGGAACTACAGACCTGTCAGTCTGACCTCTGCACCAGGGAAGGTTATGGACCAGATCATCTTGAGTGCCATCATGTGGCACCAAGCGGTCAGGCCCAGTCAGCATGGGTTTATGAAAGGCAGGTCCTGCTTGACCAACCCAATCTCCTTTTATGTCAAGGTGATCTTCTCAGTGGATGAGGGAAAGGCTGTGGATGTTGTCTACCTAGACTTTAGTAAAGCCTTTGACACTGTTTCTCACAGCATTCTTCTGGAGAAACTGGTTGCTCACAGCTTGGATGGGTGTACTCTTCACCGGGTAAAAAGCTGTCTGGACAGCTGGGCCCAAAGAGTGATGGTGAACGGAGTTAACTCCAGTTGGCAGCTGGTCACAAGTGGTGTTTGGGGCCAGTTCTGTTTAATATCCTTATCAGTGATCTGAATGAGGGCATTGAGTACACCCTCAGTAAGTTTTCAGATTACACCAATTTGGGCAGGAGTGTTGATCTGCTGGAGGGTGGGAAGGCTCTACAGAGGGATCTGGGCAGGCTGGATTGATGGAATGAGGCCAATTGTATGAGGTTTAACAAGGCCAAGTGCCAGGTCCTGCACTTGGGTCACAACAACCCCATGCAGCGCTACAGGCTTGGGGAAGAGTGGCTGGAAAGCTGCCCGGCGGAAAAGGACCTGGGTGTATTGGTTGACAGCCAGCTGAATATGAGCCAGCAGTGTGCCCAGGTGGTCAAGAAGGCCAATGGCATCCCGGCTTTTATCAGGAATAGTGTGGCCAGCAGGAGCAGGGAAGTGATCATGCCCCTGTACTCAGCATTCGTGAGGCTGCACCTCGAATCCTGTGTTCAGTTTTGGGCCTCTAACCACAAGAAGGACATAGAGGTACTGGAGTGTGTCCAGAGAAGGGCAATGAAGCTGGTGAAGGGTCTGGAGCACAAGTCTTATGAGCAGTGGCTGAGGGAACTGCGGTTGTTTAGCTTGGCAAAGAGGAGGCTGAGGGGAGACCTGATCGCCTTCTACAGCTGCCTGAAAGGAGGTTGTAGTGGGGTGGGTGTTGGTCTCTTCTCCCAAGTAGCAAGCGATAGGACGAGGGGAAATGGCCTTAAGTTGCACCGGGGGAGGTTTTGACTGAATATTAGAAAAAATGTCTTCACTGAAAGGATTGTCAAGCATTGGAAGAGGCTGCCCAGGGAAGTGGTTGAGTCCTCATCCCTAGAGGTATTTAAGAGGTGTGTAGCATGATGTGGCACTTAGGGACATGGTTTAGTGTTCGACTTGGCAGTGTTAGGTTAACAGGTGTACTTGATGATCTTGGAGGTCTTTTCCAACCTAAATGATTCTATGATTCTGTGATGTCATATGAAAATCTCATACGAAAAATAATTTTCCTGTGAAGAAAAAAGTACTGATAGCTAATTCAGTGTATGAATTCTAGAGGTTTCACTCAGACTAAAAGGAGCTCCTGATATTGTACTGCATTGGATCAATTGCTTCAGCTTTCTTTTAATTCTGTATTGTGAGTGGAACAAAGGATCTTACAAAATTTTTAATTGCTGTTTTCCTTTAACTTGGGCTCAACAGGAGCATCGTCTTGTAGCAGCAATTTGCCAGTTCTTACAATCCTCTCTATAATAGCAGTGATGGAAGTCTGGAAAAATGTGAGGTGTCTCTGGATTTAAGTACTTGTATCAGATTTGGACCTGTCTGGTCTCAGTTCTGCTGCTGTTTGCTTTCCCTGCTTGGCTTTGTGGTGATCTTTCTGTGGATGGAGCTCCAGTCTGAAAGCACCCTTAATGGTTGAGGTCCTACCCCACCCTCTAGGTAAATAATGATCTCACCTCAAGGTCTCCTATGATTTATTTGGCGGGGGTGAAATTCTCCCACCTTCTTTGGACTAACAGTCCGAAATGTTTTCTTTCATGTATCCACTTGCACTGACGAATTCATCCCTAGCTCCTGCATCCTGCCTGCTCCAGCCTGGCCCATGTCCGCAAGCCGTACTCTGTGTCTGGCCTGTAAAATTTCCGTTCTTTCCTGGAATTTCTAATCAGGGTCTTCTCAGCTCCAAGAAATCCACTTACTGTGTCCCAGGCTTGAAGAGACCAATGTCCCCAGCTTGCCTTTGGCTGCCAGTCTTGCTGCTGGAGCTCTTCCTGCTTTCCTTTTTCTTTTTTTCCCTTATGACCTGTGGGGCTTTTAAGTCTTGTACTGTTCAGCTGGGGTCTCTGATGTCAAACAAGAGACCATTGTTAGTATTGTGTTATACCTAAAGCATCAACATACCTTTTATTCACTGTGTTCTGGGTACTGTATGCTGTATTGTGGAGAACAAATACTTTTCCTAGTGTTTCTAAAGGTTGAAATAAATAATGAAAACAACATTGGAAAGGTGGTCATCCACTCCCAGACTTTCTACTGTGGAATGATGAATCGTTTCTTGTGTTTATTCCGTAAGAAATCTGGGCAGAGATTTTCTGCAGCCTTCCAACACCTCACAATCAAATGTCCATGTCACCTCAGATCTGTGCCACCCACATTGCTGCCCCTGCTGCCCCAACACTGCTTTCTTGTCATCTCTGTTCCTATACCAGCAGTCTTTCTCCTAAAGAAATATTCTCCTTCAAACTTGGTGTTAGTCCCCCTGAAACCCAGTGACTCCAGAAATACATTTATTTGAACCTTTTGGGCATGCATAGGGATCAATGTTATGATATTTTTTTTGCTATGTGTTTTGATTCTGAATGGACAGACAACAAAAACACTCCACCAGTGCTGCCAGCCTGTAATCCCAAATAGCCCCCTGCATGTTAGCACTTCCTTCCAGACTTTTGTCATTGTTGGACACAAGCACAAGGAGTGGGTTGTCTCATCATTTGACCTTCCACATCTAAACATGTGGGTTGGCATCCAGCTAATTTTATGCAAAATTTGAAAATTCCTCAAAGTAATTTCATTTCCTTTGGAGCTGAGCCAGTCAAGCCTTTCCCTCTGTTTGTCATTCTCATCTTGAGTGCTCAGATCATTTTCTTGCCATTCCCAGAATGGGCAGAGGAAGGAAGAAAGGAAGGAAGGAAGAGAGGGAGGAAGGGAGGGAGGGAGGGACGGAGGGAGGGAGGGAAGGAAGGAAAGAAGGAAGGAGGGAAGGGAGGGAGGGAGGGAGGAATGGAAGAAAGGAGGAAGAAAGAGGGTTTGATCAAACTCTACAGTAACATAATGCACGCAGTAATTCTTCAAGGGTATTGATCCACTTCTGGGAATTTTTACTGAGCGAGAGTCAGGCCCTGCTAGCTGGCTGCACTCAGATGTTTTGAGGTGATGTTGAAGGTTGAAACTTTTTAGGAAGGGTGAAGTTTTCTGCAGTGACTTGACCAGGCTTATCTGCCCAGATGATGTTGAGAGTGAACATGCCTGATTTTAAAGGTAGAGCTTAAGTGGTCATGGATTTAAGAACCTCACAGCTTTGATGAAGCCTGATGCATAGAAGTACCTACATCATACACATGTATTTCATACCTTCCTATTTTTAAACTTACTTTACTTCAAGTACCTAGCAGGAGCAATTCCCATGTTCCCAAACTTATTTTAACATTGATACTATTTTTTGCTGAGATAAAAGTGAAGGCTCTTTCTGATCATTAAGAGGAATAAAAAATATTGGCACACATTTAAAACCTCGGAGCTTTCAAGTAATTTTAAATCATACCTTTAATAAACTAGTGATTTCTCCCAGCTGACTTCATTATCTGAGGACTGCCTTACCTGAGCAACTAACCAGAAGCATTATAAAAAAAAAAATAAAATCAGAGTTTCTGCATTTCTGACTCACCTTCTTCTGAAGTTCTTAGGACGTGCCACGGTTGTGAATGTCTACAACACTATCACATCATCACACAGGCATTTTACTGCATCCATTTCACAAAAGGGCACTGACACAGAAAGTGGAAGTGACTTGCCTGGTTAACAGTGAAATCTTGGGGGGGGGGCCTTGTAAAAGTGCAGTTAATCTTAATTTATTTCACTGTCGGTAAAATAATTCATCACATTCTTTATCTTAAAGCCATTGCTGACTTTAAAGGGACTACTTTTATAATTAGTTGTTAGCAGGACCAGGCTTCCACTGTATAAATCCCCTGTGGGAGGGTCCTCTACCATTCTTGCCTTGCACTCACTTGCCATGGCAGAAACAATAGCTGGGCCCCAGCCAAAGGCTCCTGACTTCCCATTTTTGGCTGTATATGAGACCTCACCCTCTCCACAGAGACTGGGAATGCTATGGAAGTGAGTAGCGAGGGATCTATCAGGAATGCTGCCTGTCGTAAACACGGCTTGCACACCTGGCAGGGCTCACAGCCCTCATTCTAGGGATTGAAACAAAATATTTCTTCATCACTTCTGAATTTTAGAGCAAATACAGAACAAGCACGTGGTCTCTCCAAACCTCAGACAATTTACTTTGGCTACCAATACACCCACAGAAAGAGTTTTGCGATTTATATATTTATCCTTTCCTTACTTAGTATTGATTCTAAATAAAGAAGAAACCATGCTTGACGGGAAACCTATGAGTAAGGACATATGAATTAAAGAGTTTGTTTTATCTACCCACTTTCCTTTTACTGCTGCCAAAGAAAAAGTTTTCTTCTTTGTAGTAAAAGTAATGGTGCGCTGCATATAATCACTGTGATATAGATTAAGTAGAAGCTGCTTTTTCAGATATTGAGTACTGAAAAATGATTATATTATTATTCCTACTCCATTATTCATATTTCATTAATCTTATCAAATCTTTGCAACAAGGAACATCTACTGAAAAGCATTCATAAAATTCACCTTTCCTATTTGCCTATCACTAAAATCTGTCATTTTATACATCTAATATATTTAGTTTAAATTTGTCAGATTTTATGTCTGCAGTAGAAACAAAAAGGAGATACTTCTGTGACAGCAAGTTTCATGGGGGAAATTCATCTGAACAGACAGCACTCTTATGTTTCTAAAGTTCTAATAATTTTATTTTACATCCATATGCTTCTATCAGTGGTAAAATTCAGCCATTTTTCCTCAATGGATAAGTTTAAAACAATATTTTTGTTATGTCTGTGGAGAACTATAATAACCTTGAACCAGCACTCCAGATGCAGGTTGCACTATATAATTAGGTACTCTAGATAAACATTACTGTAGAAGTTAGAACTGAATGAACTTTTAAGGAATGGAAAGAAAAGGAATTATGATCCAGTGGTAAGAATACACTTCGGGCGATGGTCATGTAACGATGTTTTCCTGATGATAGTTTTACCCATTTGTTTTAGTAAATAAGAAAATATGCTTGGAAAAAAGAATTAGGACCTTTTTTTAATGCATGCTCACTCCTTGTTTTCAAATTTCAACATATTACAGCAAGATACTACAAGCGGTTCAGCCCATAAGCACTTGGATGCACCCAGTTTTCAGCTTCCTTAGAAATTGCATAGTTTAGTTTCACCGATATAATTTCAACATTTGTCACCATTTTACTTTACAGAAATGACCGTCAGGCATAAGTGAGACCTGATGATATGGTTAATGGGAAGAAAAGTAAAAATGTTCCACAGAGAGAACAAGACACCACAGGAAGATGCTCTCAGGATGCAGAACCGACAGCACTTTTTATACATGCGAAATTCTCTATTCTCCACCCAGGGGTATGAAATATGGGTGGCTGCTTCTGTGCCACTGTGGCTTTGGGGTGCAGGTAATAAACTTGCTCACGTGGGCAACAGAGATGATGCCGTGGTTTTACCCCAGCCAGCAACTAAGCACCACACAGCCACGCGCTCCCTCCGCTACCTTGGTGGGATGGGGGAAAGAATCAGAAGGGTAAAAGTGAGAAAACTCGAGGGTTGAGATAAAGACAGTTTAATAGGGAAAGAAAAAGCCATGCACACAAGCAAAGCAAAGCAAGGAATTCATTCACTGCTTCCCATGGGCAGGCAGGTGTTCAGCCATCCCCAGGAAAGCAGGGCTCCATCATGCATGACGGTGACTTGGGAAGACAAACGCCATCACTCCGAATTTCCCCCCCTGCCTTCTTCTTCCCCCAGCTTTATATGCTGAGCATGATGTCATATGGTGTGGGATATCCCTTGGGTCAGTTGGGGTCAGCTGTCCTGGCTGTGCCCCCTCCCAGCTTCTTGTGCTCTCCAAGCCTCCTCGCTGGTGGGGTGGGGTGAGGAGCAGAAAAGGCCTTGACTCTGAGTAAGCGCTGCTCAGCAGTAAGGAAAACATCCCTGGGTTATCAACACTGTTTCCATCACAAATCCAAACCATAGCCCCGTACTGGCTACTGTGAAGAAAATGAACTCTACCCCAGCTAAAACCAACACAGATGAGCATAATATGATAATGCTCCATGCAAGTAAAAAGGGTTAGAACTATTGCTGGGCATTGCTAGTCGCATGGGCGCACTTATGTTGTGGCCAAAAACCCTGATGAAGTTAATTCTGCTGATCTCTGGAGGTTTTGGAGGAGGCCTCACGGTTAAACAGTGCTCTGTGAGAGATTGATGCTACACAGATGAACGGTCCTTCCGTGTGTCCAGACCAAATAAAGAGTAATTTTTTACTCCTTACTGTGAGTCTATAAAGTTGAAACTCAGTCTAAACAGTAACTGATTATTTCCTCCTATGCCAAAAGAAAGCTGCCCTAATGGCAGCTCCAAACTGGCTCATCGTGCTGGTAATAAGGATTCACTGGTGGTAACGGAGGGCATCTACTCCTCACCAATGCTCATATTCTGCATACCATTTTCCTTACTCATGCCTTCATTTTAGTTCTGGGAAAGTGGCCCATACCTAAATTGAACATGAAGGAAATGGGTGCCTGCAATCAAAATAAGACTTTAAAAGGAGAGAAAATTGGAAGTTTAAAAAAAAAGGGGGGGAAAAAAAGAACAATGCTTGTGGATTAGGCAGTGCCAGAGGTATTCTCAATAAACTTGGGCAGCAAATGTAAGAGGATTTTTGAAGTGGTTATGAAACTTCCAGTTTAACTTCTGTGAACTGTCAGGGGAGAGCTGGTCCATGGCATAAATCTGGGAGTGACACATACTCAGTTTGGTTTTGGTGGATGTTTAAGGAGGGATGTCTAATTCAGTTGATTCCAGTATGTTAACAGGTACTAGTTCAACCAAGAAATGGAATGGCCTATAAACTGCCTCAGGTCCCCAAATTAATGGAATCAAAAGGATGTGTTGATGGCCGAGTGTCATTTTTCCAAGATCTTTTTCCAGGAGAAGAGAAGTTAGGGGCACAGCACACAGCTGGGATTGACCACCTGCCTATCACAAAAACTTGAATAACTTACCCAGCCAACATCAGATAGATACACACAAAAGCAGGTACTTTAGCTAGAATGTGGTCTATAGACTATAGAAATTACTATAGCAATCCCCAAATCTGCATTGGTGCTTTCCTCCTCTTGTACAGCTGGTAGCCTGGATAATCCACCATCTCCCAGGTGCCCCACAGTGCTGGCTTTCTCACTTGCTTTTTTTTTTTTTTTTCTCCTTTTTTTTTTCTATTTTTTCTTGTCAGATTGCTTGGAAATGGATCCCTGAACCTTGATGTGTATGGTCCTTGCTTGATGATATATAAAGGCTTTCTGAAATCATCTCTTCTATTTTTTCCCTCAGAGCAGCAATTGCCATCCATCAGGGCCCAAATTTGCTTTAAATCCTATCACACTACTGCCAGGAGAAACAACAAAAAAATATCATAGGTTTGGAGTCTCTGAAAATCTTTTCCAGATTCTTGCTGCAGTGACAGGAGCCTTTAATGTTCATTCCACCCTTAACCCTGTGCCTCTCTGAGTCATGATTCCCTTCAAAGGAGGTGATAAAAAGAAAAGTATAGAAATTGCCTTTAGATCAAAAAGCAACTTGAGAATCTTTATTTCTCCTGTGGGAAATCCTTTCTATTCAAGACAGGCTCATTTGTCAAAATAAACTATGGTGGCATTTAAATACTCTTCCTTAGTAATTATGTTTCACTTCCTGCAGTTTTGTAATTAGTTGTTATTTCTAATATGCAGTGGCTGCAAAACTCTACATGTTCGTAACTCAGGACAGAGGCCTTGAGACAGGACAGTTCTTTGTGTGGAGGGGAATCACAAGTGCTTCTGTCTTTCTAAATCATAGGTTTGGTGAGTGGGGAGCAGCAATTTTTCAGGGACTGGAATAGCACAGCCTGAAGGAAAGTTGCAGAAAAGGTGATCTGGAAAACACAATTTACATTAGTGTTCAAATAAGCCCTTCATAATTTTTTAATAGATGCTCCAAATATCCACAGTAAAAGTGGTTGGAGCATAAGTAACCATAGGGCAAGAAGCAACGTCTTGGCAAAGACTTAGAAGTGGTTACACAGGGGGAAGTCTGTTCCTTAGCACAGAAAATAAATGAATCGGTGTAAAGCCAGGGATCGTTTCTGGGAGCAGGGGTATCTCAGGAACTGACGATTTGCGGGAGGAAGCAAGCAGCCAGCTAATTAAAGTCTGCTGATGACTAAGGTGTTTTCAGTGGTAAAATGGAGGCTTGTGAGATGCTAGATGGATTTACACACATTGGACATTTCCCACATGATTAACTTGTGTAAATATATTGTTGTTGATGTGCTTTAAAAAGAAACACCTTCTCCAGTACATATAGGACACAAAAAATGCCAGCAATTTTTACAGAAAAGCTCAAGGACATTGTGACATGCTCCTTGATGATGTGAAGAGAAGACCTGTGACTTTGCAGCTGCAGATCAAAACCAAAGATGAACGCCTGTGTGCCTGAAAGACCAGGAGCAGACATGGGTCTCTTGCACAAGAGTACATCCCCAGCCACAGAGCTGGAAGGAAATGCCTGGTGGAGCAGAGGGATACCCTCCGCAGGTGGCTGCCGGCGTGTGCCGCACCGCCTGGGCTTATCCACGGCATCCCCACAATGGCACCAAAAGTGGAATCATCGTGGCAAACAGAGAAACCCAAAGAGCCACAGTGTTTGCCTGCAACTTCACTGTGCAAGTTGTGACGCCACAGTAAGGTCAAGTGAACTGGACATCCATTTGGCTGCCTGCCCACTCCCTCAGGTAGAGCCCCATCACCTCAACCTCAGACGTGAATACCACATTTAGCTGGTGTCAACGGGAAACAGCCTCTGACAGTGAGGTGGCATTGCAGAAGGAGGCTATATATAGGTGTGTACTCAGAAACAGTGTGTACTTTTGGAGGGCAAGTTCAAGGAACCGGGATAAAAGTTTCCACCAAGCCAGGAGGAAATGGGGAAGCCTGCAAACCAGTCTGAGTCAGGCCTTCAGGGAAGCCTTGGGGATGCAGCCCGTCTGGATGCTCACCTCACTTTTCTCGCTCCTTTGTTGTTGTCAGAAGAAGGTTTTTCTCCACAAGAGGTGGCCCTGGAGCAGACAGCTCTGCCTGAGCCCTGGCAGGGCCACCCCTGCCAGTGAGGAGTCCAGGGCAGCTGCAGGGCTCTGCTGCCCATGGTGTCCTCCAACGAGTCCTGCTTCCATTGCCCCTCCTTTCCCCATAGCCATTTGACTACCAACCCTTTTGGTATGGCCACCCATCTCCTTTCCACTGCTCGATGATCCATTTCACAACAGTTTCCATTTCACATACAGTTTGTATTGTGTCATTCGTATCTGGAGTTTCACTCAACAGGCCAATGCAGCCTGTGCAGGGCACTTATTAAAGAAACCTTTACTAACTCATTCCCTGCTGTTCTCACGAAAAATAGCAGAACGTGAAATATAAACCCCTGCTTAGGCTTCGTAAGTATAATGCTTAAGCAGCGGTAAAGCATCGAGAACATCTGAAATCACTGAAGAAGCTAAGGAAAACAGGAATTGTTTTCCTTCATAGATACCAATACTTTTCATTTACTTCTTTCTATTAACTGGGTTTCCTTGACTGTGTCCACAGGGATCTCAATTGTAATTATGTAGCAGTTAACCTGTTCCCCATGCCTAACATAACCCATAATTAGTTGTCTCGTGTCCACAGTTTATGACTCAACTCCGTGTGGTTTTTCTATATCAAAGGCTTGGTTACCAGATTTTTTTTTTTCTTTACCACAGTACTTGTGCCTGCACTGGCAAAGGGCAGCAAAACCTGAGCACATCTGTTTTGTTTGAGGACAAAACCACCAGAAAACCAGACAGTTTTATGAAGATCTTACTTGGGTGCTTTCCAAATACTACACAATCTTGTAGGAGAAACTTTTCTTGAGGAACGACCTGTATATTTATATATTCAAGTTGTCACTTGGACATGGAAGTAAAACCTTCTCAAACCAAGTGCTATCTTTGTGCCTTATCTGGAGACAAGGGAGAGAGAAATACACATCTTGGGGTGGGGATGAGCTGTTCTTCTCCATTGACAGGCAGGAATTTTATATAAAGAATTCATAAACCTCTACATTAATTATGTTTCACTCTCTCTTAGGGCTCCTCATGTGGACGGATATATCATTCCATATGAGAAAATAGATTACTTTGATAAATAGATAGCTTTGCTGAATAAGAATGAATGTTTCAATAAATGTTTAGGCAAGTTTTCCATTTGATTAATTTTGCAGTGACAAATGGGCAGAAGAGGTGCGCATGAAACAAACAGGCCATTTAGAGTAATATGAGAGTACATCCAACCCCTACTGAAGAATGGTTCGATGAGAACAACTAAATAAAGTGACCTGTATGTTAGCTCTATGGTCTGTGTACGAGGACAAGCTTTCTGACCACCCTGGACACTGTGCGCTCAGCTCAGCTGCTGCGGCCAAGGGGTGGTTGCAGCAGAAGAGCGGTGTCTTCAGCACTGAACTATGTCCTCTCCACCAGACTGGAACAGATACTGCTGGGAAAGTTTCACATTGTTTATCTTTGCAGGAGGGATGCATTTTCCCTTGTTAAATCACAGCTGGGGACATTATCTCAAAGCTGTGATGCAGGCATTGCTGAGTAGTCCTCATCAACGAGTCTTATGGTTAAAGGAACAGAACTCTGTTATCAGATAAGAAAGAAAAGTACCCTGGGAAGGACTTCTTTTTTCCAAATGAGTTGGCAGTTTATATGAGATTTGTTTGTTGAAGTCTCCCACTTGACCATAAGGGCTGTGTGGTTTTGTTCAAGGAGGTGATAAGCAAAGTCTGATGTATGCCTTCAGTGCTTTTACAGAACGGGCAGTCTGTCTTTCCCTGATTTTCCATTTCTTGAGTATAGTTCTTCTGGCAACAGAGCAATGAATACAAAGTCCCTTGTATAATTTTCCTGGCAGCAAGGAATAAATGATGTACTAATGCTTTGGCTCTTGAAGGATTAGTAATTAACACACATGAATAACTGAATTGTACTTCAGTAGAAGGGGAAAATACCATGGCAGATGATTCAGTTAACAGGGCCCAAATTATCTTACCCCAAATTATTTATAAAAAAGTTTAATCCTCATGAACTTCATGTGAGTTTAACCAGATCAGAGTCAGGACCATAGACGTCCAATTCTTCCAGCTTCTAGCCACACTTCAGTAGGACCCACTCGGAAGCAGTGGTCCAGAGGGGAGGAGTTACGCAAGTGCAAAATCTACTGCACATTTCAGATCCCTGTGCAATGAGGGAGGGAAGAAGATAGCAAGCTGACCAGACTTGCATCAAAGTTAATAGTAACCAGAAGGACAGACCCTTTGAGTTTGACCTGTGGCCGGGTTCTGACAGAGACCTACAAGCAAACTCCTGAGAGCTGCACGTAACAGAATGAGGAACAGTAAAATCAGCCATGACTCTCATCTCTCTTGAAGAAGCTACTGCTATTTTTCAGTCAGTTTCAGTATCTGTTTTAATACTACCACACAGTTGCTTTTATATTTAAAATCTGAAGTGAGAGAGTGCTAGTGCTCCAACTTTTCCCATCTTGGCAAAAAGGGATGTTTAATGTCATCCTCTCTCATAATATGGCAATGCAAGGCATCCATGCATGTGTAAAGGACAGTATACCTTTTCACAAATAAAAATAGAAAAAGGACTTCCTCATGTAGAAATTTTGCAACTGTGGCTTCTAAAGAAGTATCTACTTCTGCCTGTTTCCTGGTTTGCAAAACTGAAAGTAGTACTTTCCATTAATGACAGCAGGAATTCAAATGTCATTATCATATAGTTTTAGATCAGCCCTCTAATATCTGCTCAATTAATTCCTACTGGCTGAAATAAATGTTATTGATATCCAGGGGAAAACCTAGGAAAAATTAGACATGACTTCTAGAACTTCTTTCCAAGGGAAGATTTTTCTTGAAAGGTTTTCTGTTTGTTAGATCATCGGATATTTTACAAACAAAACAAAACCAAACAAAACCCAGGACCCATAATTTTTCAATTGGGAAGGCTAAGAAATCAAACCAGCCAAGAAATAGTAAGAAAACACTTCAGACATAAAGGCAAGTAGAAGGCAGAAATTACTGGTAGATCATGAATTTTTACACAAAATAGAGGAACATGAATAAGACAAACTATAAATTAAAAAGACACATTAACATGAGAGATTGTGGGCAGTATAGCTTAGGCTCTATGAGGTATTTTTTCACTAAAATAGAGTTTGATGTGAGCTTGGAGGATGTATTTTAGTGGTTGTGTTTTCAGCCTTTTGCAGATGGCATTTGACCACGGGTGTGGCTTTTATTCCATTGCAGTCCTGGAAATGAAGGACAAGGTACAAGTAGAGTTCCTAAGTATGCATTGCATACCTAACCAAAATAATTTTGTCCTGTTTCTGGGGGTCAGTTTTCTTATGGAGAAATGGAAATAACGTTTTATTTCTTCACAGGAGTGTGGTGCATCTCTATATGAAAACACCTTTGCGGTCTTCATGTGGAGGACACTGAGAGTAGAAGTGTACATAGAAAAAGAAACATTAATGAGCTGGATCCAGCTCACCTAACTTAGGCAGCTAATCTGTGGCTAAATTTTGGAATCTAATACCTTTTAGGTGACAACATTCCCTATACAGTAAATAGAGAGAAGCAGGTTTTTGAAGGCCCCTTGGATGAAGATCTTCCCTGCTTAACATTATATATCCAGAGTAGATGGAAGAATTTTCATCTGAAAACCTTCTGAGGCATCTCCTTTACTTCATGGACAACTTAGGCGCTTAAGGAATAGCTTTTTTAGGTGCTAAAATTGTAGCACCTAGTTTCAGGGTTTCCTGTTTCTGCAGGATGGATCCTACCTGGTGTTTTCACACTTACAAAGAGAACTGCTAAGTCTTTGAGTGGCTGTCTGTGAGTTGGGTTGATCACAGCAGAGAAATGTCAAGCAATAACATCTGGGGCATTTTTTTTTCTGTATTCAAAGCCCTGAAGTGAAAGCTTTTCATTTGAATATTCAAAGAAAAACTTGAAAAAAGGAGCAGCCTGTTTTATTTGATCATTGAACTCTTCATTTCATAGGTGGCTGCTGCAATAAGCAAACTCTCCCTGTAATTGTGGTAGTGCACAGTCACTGCTCTCTCAAGCTGGTTGGCTCATTTGAGATGGAAGTCAAAGCATGCTGCCTGTTTTAGCATTTAATCCCAATAGTTTAGAACAACCACAGTTTTATAAGCATATAATTCATCTCGGTTCCCCATGAAAGTTTTAAGGATTTTCATGGTCATCCCAGTTTTCAAAGGTGAACTTTTCAGGCCACCAGATGCTTATATGAACACCCCTTTGTACATCTCCTCTCCATATTTTCCACGTCCCAGATTAGATACTTTCTGCTGTGTTGCTTGTTGTAGAGGTCAATACCATCCAACTTCTCACTTAGCCCTCTATTTAGAGGTCTATGTTGGCCAGTCTGGCTTTCAGCAGTGACGCAACTTTATTATAATAATAATGCATTTTAATTTATGGGCATCCACGCCTGAAAGATACTGGGCATCTTAACAAAAACAACTAAAAGCTAAATGACAATAAACAAAGGCAAAAGGCCTATAAAAAGAGAGCTTGGAAGCCAAGAGCTTAAAATCCCTGCACAACAAAACAGGAAAGGAAATGAGAAAGTCAGAAGCCTTGCCTGCAAATGTGTTCTGGCATATGCAGGAGACAGCGCATTTCCAAGGAAAGGGAGGAGACCATCTCTTTTGACCTTCCAAGTGGAACGGACAATGACCAACATCATCAGCCTCAATTGCCGAGAAAGGACACAGAGCTGCTGGAAGTGGCTTCCTCTTACCTCAGAACAAGGAACTTGATTGGAAAAGCCATGCTATTCTTGAAGTTATGTTGTCTGTCTTCACTTCCCTGAAAAGGTTCACTGAAAAAGTCTCTTCCCCTCTGTGTTTCCTTCCATTTGTTTAAAGAGATGGCACCTGATCTCTCGCATGGCTGTGATGGTCCTATAGCATTTGGGCTTAAATTGGCTAATTTTGGAGAATAGCTAGCTATACTATATATGCATGCATGTAAGTAACTACACGACACATTTATAACTAACTACATTGTATATACACTAACTACATGAGAACCCAAAGGACTAATAGTTTTAAGAAAAATGCAGAAGGCATGTTAACTTAGCTTTATTTTTGACTCTTCAGCAGCCTTTTTTCATCAGTCTTACTGTCCCTGTGACTCAAGTGGCTGATCCGTGAAGTGAGGATACTGATCTGGCCTGATGGAAAATACCATAGACATGCTAAATCCCCTCTTGTTTGGTTACCTCTGCCTGCAGCAAATCCTAAGCTCGGCATGGATATCTGCCTTGTGGCACACTAACCACTTCTGGTCTGCCAGGGTCCCTTCCAGCACCTTCTGTGGTACATTGCTTTTCCTCAGTCTATGTAAATTTGAATAAAGCTCTTGACTGGAGGTTTTGTCCCCGCTTTGGAGGAGCTAATAGCAATTAAAAGAAAAAAATCCACTGACTGAAACAACTTTAAAAAATGGGGGGTTTGGTTTTTCAGTTTGTAATTACAGCATCAGTTCCCTTTTAAGCTTCTGAATTACAGAGAAGCAAGCTGCCCTGTTTTCTGATGGTTTATTATTTTAAATTACCCAGTGGCTTTTTGGGGAAAGAGTAACTGAATATTTTTGATTGTGTTACATAGGTGACGCCTTCCCCATTAGCTCTTATGATTCTTCCTCACTCCCTAAGGTTTGCTTCAGGGGGAATGGAAATTAATTTGCTTCTAGAGAAGTGGTAGTAAAGAATGTCCCCCTTTCGTGGCTTAGTCAGCTTGAAACATACTCTTAAAAATGTGCACATCATTTTTAACAGAGGCTTTGAGTTAACCGGGATTAAGCAGGCTCTATTCTTGCTTCAAAACAATTTTCTGGGTAGTCTTGCAGCATGACTGGCATGGACCTTGGCGCAAGGAATGAAATGGGGCCCTCAGGCCAGCCAGCCACAAATGTCACCCCCACTTACCCCTACTGGCTCGTCCCAGCTTGGCACCCACATGCCCCTGCACGCGGGCCTCGGTCCAGTTGTGTCACTCATGCAGACACTGCCGACTCTGCTGGATCCAGCTGTAGCCTGAAGCAACACACTGAGATGTTTTTAGAGGTTATAGGGATCACTGATCCGTATTTCAACAAAGGTCGGCTACGTTTCAACTTTCCCTGGAGCTCTTGCCTTCTGCTGTTATTTTCCCTCCGTCTCTCCAGTTTGAGAGTGTCTGTCTTTCAGGTTTTTCCCTTTGCACTAAGGACGTGGATTTCAGCTGATTGCCCACGACAGACTGTCTCACAGTTTGCACCAGCACTCCTCCCTCCAAGTTGTTGCACCACAACCAGAGGACTGGGTGGCAGAAGTTGGGCTGAAATGAGACAGTGAAAAAAAATTCACAGTGCCTTCAAGTTTAAATACTTAACCACTGTATCCAGAAAATGTCCCACCTGGGGATCTGCACACTGTTAGTAGAGCACATGGCAGGTTCCCTGAGCATCCATCCCACTGGTTCACTGGACTGGGTACAATAGAATAGAATAGAATAGAATAGGAATAGGAATAGACTATTTCAGTTGGAAGGGACCCACAATGATAACCTAGTCCAACTGCCTGACCAATTCAGGGCTGAACAAGTTAAAGCATATTATTAAGGGCATTGTCCAAATGCCTCTTAAACACTAACAGGCTTGGGGCATCGGCCACCTCCCTAGGAAGCCTGTTCCAGTGTTTGACCACCCACTCAGGAAATAAATGGTTCCTAATGTCAAGTCTGAATCTCCCCTGGTACAGCTTTGAATCATTCCCATGCATCCTATCACTGGATACCAGGGACAAGAGGCCATCACGTCCCCCTCTGTTTCCCTTCCTTGGGAAGCTGCAAGAGCAATGAGGTTGCCCCTCAGCCTCCTTTTCTCCAAACTAGATGAGCCCAAAGTCCTTAGCTGCTCCTCATGGGACATGCCTTCCAGCCCTGTCACCAGCTTGGTTGCCCTCCTCTGGACGCATTCAAGGACCTTAACATCCTTGATAACCACCTCTTTTGAACACCTGGTTATGCTGCGTGTGGTGCACCCCAGGATGCAGGTTGCCCTTTTGGCTGCCACGGCACACTGCTGGCTCCTGTTGAGCCTGCTGCCGACCAGCACCCCCAGATCCCTTTCTGCAGGACTGTTCTCCAACCACTCCTCTCCCAGTTTATAGTTGTGCCCGGCATTACTCCATACTAGGTGCAGAAACTGTCATTTGGACTTGTTAAATTTCATCCCATTAATCATAGCCCAATGCTCCAATCTCTCTAGATCCCCCTGCAAGACCTCTTGTCCCTCAAGAGAGTCAACAGCACCTCCAAGTTTGGTATCATCAGCAAACTTGCTGATGGTGCATTCAACTGGGCTAATTGTGCATAGAACTGGGAATTAAACACAAATCTGCTCAAATATGTGCTTGTGCTGTCTGCCAATCTTATTGAACCACTATTCTCCTCCATGCATTTCCTAATTTTAAAAGCCAGTTGTCGACAGGCCTTTGCAACCAATAGCTCTTATGTGATGTTGGTCAAATTCAATCAGTGGCCCGTAGCCGTGAAATTGTGCCTATTCATGATTTTTTTGCCAGCACGGGAAATGAGCAGCATAGACTTGTCAAGTAAAGAGTTGTCTCAATTTACTGCTTTGTTCAAAGAAAACATGAAGTGTTTCAGAGATTCTAATTTCTAAAGAATTTTTATAATAACTCATGGATTAATAGTTATTTATGGATCTGTAACTGTTTTGATTAATTTCTGCTGGTTTTTATGCAAGCTGTTCTGTTGTACCTGGAAGATGATCCAGCCAGACCACTGAGTTTAATAAGGTCTAGGATTGTCTTTGGACCTCAGATTTGCCAGATGGCAAAAATGAACACTTTCCGCCGCTTTCATATTTTAATTTTGTTGGGCTGTAACACACATTTGAATTTACAACAACTACTGACTTGCTGATTTATGGTCAGGCCTCCTTATTCTGTTAATTATCTTTTGATTCTAAATTTACTTTAGTTTATTGTAGTCAGTTTACAACAATAGGCATAGATATAGAGACACATATCTTAAGTCCTGCTTCCTTCCAGAACTAACTTAATATTGTTTTGTTTCAGCCTCGTAGAAACAATACTGGATGAAAACTAATCCAATCATTGTTACACACAGGTCAGGAAAATCTCATAGGCTGTAGAATTCCATTTTTTCTTGGATTATTAGAATTGTATTATGAATGATATTTCACTGTGTTGAATCATATATTATTTGTAATGTGCTTTTGATTGCCTTTGTATGACTAGATACGCGGTTGGGCTAGTTTCATATATTTTGGTTTTGTGGAGTGGAGCAATAAAATGTGAAAGAAGCAATCATTCTCTATGGTATCTTTAATGAAATTTGATTTTTCCTTTGAGATCCTCAAGGAAAAATCACTATTCTCTGGCCATCTGGCTTGCTACAGCAAAAAACCAAATCCAAAACACCTTCAGGTCATTATGGTCCATTGTTGCAACACTGGGATTAAATTTTGGCCCAAATAGCAATTGTTCAGTCCCTTGTAGAAACCAAGAAACAACACAGCTGTAGGTAGGAGGAACATTTTGGCCTGTAGAGGTGAGCATCCCCCCATGGTGACCAGTGCCTCCATAAACAGAACTCTGCAAAAAGGGGTGATTTTGGCTGCCCAGCCCAAATGTCCTTTTGCTCTGTGCCTGTGTTCACCCTGATCACACGTTTATGCACCCAGGCACATCTTGGGCAGGGTGGGATGCAGACCTGCTGCACACCGGGGAGAGCAGACACAAGCAGGGCCTGTGGCGGGTCTACCAAGCATGGAGCTTGCTGAGTACCTGTGGGCTATTTTGGCTGAAATGAGAAATAAATGTTGAAAAGGCCATTTGCTTGGGTGGTGCTTGACTACTCATCCTTATATTGATCCCAGGGGAGGTTGCAAGGGTGGGCAGGATTTCCTGTGGTGACGCAGGGTGCAGCCCTCTCTCTGGTGCAGGGTGAGGGCCAGTAGTGGAAGAGGCAGCTGGGGGATAAGAAATGTTGTAGAAAGACAGATTGGGGCGGGAAGGGGGGAAGGGGGGGGGGGCGAATTTGGGTTAGTTTATCTGATTTACCACTGTTGCCACAAACTCAGATTAGTTGATTTAGATTTTTGGGAGATTTTTGCACCTAGGGATTTGGTTGACTGCTAGCATGTATAGAGGGAAAAAACGAAAGAGGCAAGAGGTGTGAGGTGTGGGGGGTTCATCTGGGCTTGGGGATCAACTCCATAAGTAAGCACCTGGGCTACAGGCCCAGGGAAATTCATAGGGCTTGGACACCAGTATGTGGTTGTTGCCACTGCTCATGGTGTCCCCAGCATGGACCTAGCCAGGGCCAGCTGGCACCTGCCAGCCAAGGCCAGGGCACAGCTCAGCAGCCAGTGCCACCAGAAACCAGAAAGCCTGTACAGGGCTGAGACACATGCTGGGACCCACCCGAGTGGAGCCTGGGGGCTGCGGTGGGGCCACTGGCAGTCGGCAACAGCGGGGGGGCTGAGCACAGCCCAGAAGGGCAGGGTAAGGACGTTGATCTTTGAGTGTGTGTTCTTTGTTGTTCTGGATGTTTTAATTGTTTCTGCTTTTCTCTGGGCTTTTGCTGCTGGATTTGTGTCAAAGGGATGCGGGAGTGAGGGTGAAATGCGTCAGGCACTGGCAGAGCAAAATGCTTCCAGAGAACAGCCAGCCTTCTTGGGTCTGATGTGGAGCCATGCCTACTTCTACTGCTGCCTGGAAATGTACGTTATCAGGCAAAAAAAAAAAAGCATCTTTAATGACCTTTTTTGAGCTCACAGAAAAGGAAGTCTTTGCCATTCTCTTGTGATGCCCTGGGAAATGAATCATCCTCCATTTAACAGGTGCCCTCCCCTTCTGTCCATGCAAATATTTTAACTGTTTAGCTTTGTTAGACATGAACAGTTGCAGTTTTGATGCAGGGACTCTATACAATGCTTCTTTTTGCCTGTGCATGGTGTCTCTATGAGTGCTACTGGAGATGTGGGTTCTTGCCATTTTTCCCAGCTGAGTTAGGAACCAGATCATTCAAGTGTGACATCCTGGGGGAAAACAGGGCAGAAATTATGAACTTCCTTTACTTCACATCTCTACAGCTTTAATCTCACTAGGTCAGGTCCAGGCATTGCAGTTAGAGGTAGCAGCTGAGGTGTCACCTTCAATCTAGCTTCTTAGGCTGAGTTACCACCTGGGTTATGAGGTTCTTTTGGACCAACCCATGTAGGCCCAGGCACAGTTGGGCAGCAAGTGCTTGACAAGGGACGGTGCGAAGGACTGGCCATAGTTTAGACACTATTTCCATAGAAGATAAAAACTTTTGGATGCGATCAAAAACTCAATGGGATGTGGAAAGGCAAGAAACAGTGTCTGTGAGAAGGCATTTGTCTAATGGGGATTCACACAATCCGGTAGGGGGGTAAAAACAAAAGCCAACTGTCAAAGATGCTGGAGGATGGGAATGTACAATACATTGGTAGAAAATTTGTTTATCACCACTCTATTCTCCCAAATTAATTCTGGGTTCCTTTTTCTCCTCAATAGCATTCCTTCTGTTTACAAGCAGGCTTAGAGCTTGTGAGAGGGGAAGTATAGCCTTTTATGGTGTCTGGGGAAAAGATCTAATTTTCCCAGGTGTCTGGGAAATTCTGTTAATTTTAACAGAAACCCCTTGGTATTTGCACCTACCCAGGGTTATTGCCAACGGACTGAACACATAAAGGTCGTGAGAAACATACAGCCCCATCAGCCTCTGGTAAAGAGAGGAAGTGCACAGCTGGGAGCCATGCTACATGCCACCCGGAACATGGAAAACTATGAAAATAACTTCCCTTTCTGGGCTATTTTACCCCTTCAGTTGCATTCGGGGTTACTGTACAACATACACATACATCTTTGCATATTCCTCAGTTAATGGGCAAGTGGAGTAACTCAGTGTTTCAATGCCAGTCTCACGTTAGGTTCAGTAAGGTTAAAAGTTTGGTCCTCTTCCACCACTGTTAAGTCCAGGTGTACTGCAACACAAGAAAAGGAAATTATATGAGTAGGAGATTATGCTGTTACAGGGGCTTTCATTTACAAAGAAGGGCTTTCTGAAAAAAGGATAAGACAGGTCACATACTTATTAACACAGCACCTCCTCCTGCTTTAGGGTCTTATCCCAATGATTTCAGTAGCACTACTGGCAACTTTCAGTGAAAGCATAATTAAGCCCATTTGTATTTCAGGACATACAGTGAAACAGGGTATTTAGTCATGTTTTGGGGATGCAGCATCAAGGAGTATCACTCAGTGTTCTTGCACCATGATAGTCATAGGTGAGTATCATGTGCCACTGAGAAAACCAGCATAACTCTCCATTATAGTTCTGAAATACAATTTAAATTGAGGTTCAGACTTGTCTCTTATCACTGATGGAAGCCACAGAGTGGGAGAAATTCTTGTCTGGTGCCAGGAGCATATCTTGATTCCAGTGTGGTCCAAATGCTCCCAGAAAGATGCAACTTCTGTGTCTTTTCAAAGAGAAGATTTTGGCATGATATGAGATTGAGAAAGAGAGAGAATCTGATGGAAGAAATAAATACTTTGTTCCTGGGAGAAGGGAGATTTCTTTTGCAGGATGGCTCAAACCTTTATGCAGTAGTAATTGGCATAGTCTGTATAGACTGTGATACCAGTTTTGACTATCAAGTGGACAAAGAAGGAATATGTGGATAGCCTGATTTTTCCAGGTCCACAGAAGTAACAGAGCTGTCAGAAGCTCAGAAAATGGTTTTATTGGTTTCCTCCTTGCTGTGGTAATTCTGTTCTTTCAAAGAGTCAAAGTGGATGAGATAAACAGAAGTGGCAAAAGGGGGATGAGAAATTACAAAAGACTGCAAGTCATTGTTTTTGATCTTCTCAGGAAACAAACCTTGATGTCTACCATCAGCTTAATGGTGGTTGCAGGACCCACTTGCTTCTCCAAGCATTCAGGTATGGATATTTTTAGGAGATAATGCAGTGGGCAATATGGTGGAGTCAACAGATTGTGTAGCCCTTCATGTTAAAGGAAAATTTTGTGATGGTGAGTAGATGGATTATTGTTTGAATGTGAAGAAAATGTAATGGACTTCTGTTTTGCTGTTGTAATAAATGGCTCTGCAACAAGCTATTTGTGCCTCTGTGCAGGCATGTGGTGCTTTGATGACAGTAATCAGTACTTTACTGGGAGCTGGGTACAATAGTACAAGCATGAAAGGTAGCATCATGGCCTTTAGATGGTTTGGTTGTGGGAAGAGCTGATTGAATTATCTTTTGTAAGGAGCTGAGAAACATGTGGACGCAACCAAGTCAGACTGAGATGGGCACAATAAATTAAACCATGCTACATTTCTTGAGGGCATCTCAATAGAAGCTAAATGAACACCACTACTAATTGGCACTATGCCATTAAGTTCAATTAAATTTAAATCAGTTCTTTGTGAAAAACACTGTTTATGGACTTCCTAACTAAAAAGATAATGTTAGTAATATCAAGGCTGATACAAAAGCTTTCTCATCACGAATACATCTAGCTCTTGGCTCTCAGCGTATGCTGCTTGTGAAGTCTTGCCTTCTTGGGCAGGAGTAATGTCAGCTGTAGTCTGTTTTGTTGCTCACTTGAGTTCTGTTCTTGCATAGAAAAGACATTAAATCCCAAAGTGGTAGAGCATAGTGGGCACCATCAAGGAATATTGGGGAAGGTTATATTGGTAGTGTAGAGATGTGTTAATACCATCACTCTGCGCAGCTAAAACATTATTTTCCACAGTAGTCATGCCCACGGAGGTTAGTTAATCCAGAATTACAGGGAGCGTTGAAGTTTTTTTAATGTTCTTTTCTGAAATGGACTACCATAATTCAACACCTCCGGAGCCGAGGCAGCACACATGAGGCAGGGCAGACTTCAGTGAAGTCTGTATTTTGTATTCAGACCATGGACTTGAAGCTTGTTCTTCCCCACTGTAAGTGCCGTCATGCCACATTATTGTCTTCCTTCAGTTAGGGCTCTGCCAGTCTCTCCTTTCGGAGCTGATTTGCTTTACATCAGTGGTATCTTTTTTGGAGCCAAGAACTTGACTCTGGATCTCTCACACCCCAGGTATGTGCCTTGACAAACAGGCTGTCGTGGAGACTGAGCAGGCTGTTTTCACTGGAAATTCCAGGTAGGCGCTGTGAAATTCTTCCTGAGGAAGCTGGCATGTGTGCTCCCACTGAAATTGGCTGGTTTTGACTTATACACACTTTCTAACAAAACGGAAAATTCCATGCTTGTCCTGTACTTGCAGAGATGCCATTTAAGTGCAGTTTGCTTGAGTAGACAGTGCAGTAGCGCCCAGCAACTCAAGAAAATTAGAAGAAAAATAAACACCACCACCCCCCAAAAAAAAAACCAAAAGTGAAATGCAGATGCAGCATTCATAACACGCAGAGCCAAGAGCATTGTGGTCAACCAGCTCAAGAGAAGGTGACAAGACACACTTCTGTCTGAACTTCACGCTCACTTCTGATGAACAAAATCACATAGTGTTGGTCCACTCCCACCCTTATTTGTCAAGGGTCCCTTTGCCACTGTTTGGTGACCAGCTCCTTAGATCCTTCTGCACCAGGCAGGCAGCAGAGCTCTCTGCCCTCCCTTTCTGTTTTCCCGCTTTTCTAATTTCTGATCCAATTTTCTTTTCTCTGCTTCTTTGCCTTCCTCACCAGGGGCTACCTGCTGCTTGAGTTGGGGGGGCATCCATGCACTGACACCTAGAAACCAATTTTATGTCAAAAGCTCATACAGGGGAAAACAGTTTCAATGGGCAGTCGTAGCCTTTCTCCTCCATACTCCATCCCTCTCCAGTCCATTTTCCTTTCCTCCTGCCTGACTCCACTGCGCTAATCTGCAAATTACCTTCATGGGCTATGCAAAGCACTACAGCATAAGAGCAAATAATCAGAGGACTGTTTAATTTGGAAACAAATAAGAACGGACAGTCAGGTAAAGGACACCTTATTTGCTTTCTTGCAAGAACAAGGAGATATTCAATCATATTTAAAGCAGCGTAGTGTAAATCTTACCAGAGGGAAATGATTTTATATTATGCAGAAGCACTAATGCACAGCCACAGGATTTAAGTAAAGCCAAGGTCAATAGGAATAATGAGGGGAATTCAACATTTGTATGAGTAATAAGACCATAAAATTATGTCTGATGGGAATTTGTGTTTTGTTAAAAAAACATTAAAACAGCATGTTTTTAAAAACCGTCCAGGGGTATTATTAAGCACAAGTAATAAAAAGAGCTGGTGAGAAATGGAGGAAAGACTAATATACAGAGGGGAAGGGGGAAGTGATCTAATTCTCTTCCAATATGTGAGCCTGTAGGCAGGACAGGACAGAGCTCCAGACTCCTCACATCCACCTGGTCTGCGTGTGCCGACCAAAGAGCTGGCACCAGCTGCGTGGTCGCTCTGTGATGTCCCACGGCCATTGCGGAGGGCTCCAGGCCAGGCAAGGTCATACTGGCCACGGCTGGTTAAGTGGCAGAAATCTCTACCACCAGATAGGAGCACTTGGGATTTGGGGTCACTGCCAGACAACAGGATTCATCACATCTTAATAAACAGAAATTTCAACAAAAGCTCCACGGCATTGCTTTCTGTAATATCTTACAGAGCTGTTTCATTTGAATTCTTACACCATCTTAATTCCTGTATTTCATTTGTTCTCCGTCTAAACAGATTGGCAAGACTTAGCCACCTAATGAGGTAGAATCCCTTCATCGTAAATCTCTGGAAGCTTCTACTGTCTGGAAAAAAGTCTTTTGTGGGGAATTATTTAATTCTTAATTCATTTTTATCACTACTTTATCTTAATAAAATAAAGAAACATGAAAGTATTTTAAAGATATTTACTTAAGCTTGTTTTATGTAAGTAAATGAGGGATTTTCTTGTAAATTATGCTCACCAAAACTGAAAATTTGAGGATTATTTAGGAGCAGAATCAAGGCAAACAATAGCGTAATTCTGAATATATCTATGTGCATTTCTGAATGTTGAGCTGAATGTGTTAGATCTACATTAGAATTGTAGCATTTGTACTGGAGTATTACGGACCACAAAGTTTAGCGATCGCTCTAACTGAGCTGAAATTTCACATTAGTAAAAAAGTGAAAAGCTTAAAATAAAGCCAGGCTGTATTTATCTGTCTGCTTTAAAGCAGCTTTCGCACATGCGTTAACGAAGTAGGCAGTGCCGTCAGAATAACAACCATTGTGAGTTCTGGGTGTGTAACAGGAAGGAAATAAAATTTTTTTTTGTCCAATGGAGAAAATAGAAAGATTTGCCCACCCTGATGCTAAAAATACAGAATAATTATCAGCTGAGGCAAGCGCCCTTCTGACCTAAGAATACATGTACACCATCTATTTTCAAGTCCGCTTTGTTATAATAAACAGAAGAATTTTTCCTGAAGTACAGACTTTAAAAGCAAATGCAAGTGGCTTTCCTGAAGAAGGGAAAACCAGTCGCAGAGAGGCAGAGGAAGAGGGACGCCAGCTACCTTCAACACCTTCTTGTGTTGTTGCTTCCACAGCAGGACGAGGGCTCGGAAACATGCGCCACAGCCTCCGTGGAGATGGTCCCAGGTGATACAGGCCTCAGTGACATAGCACTACACCTTTCACAGCCTCTGCTCCTTCCGACCAAGGTCCAACATGTTTCATAGCACGAACGTACCCTGTGGCATTCAAAGATACACAGAATCACTGGATGACTGATGATGGAAAGGACCTCTGGAGGTCACCTGGTCCAACCCCCCTGCTCAAGCAGGGCCACCTAGAGCTGGCTGCCCTGGACCATGTCCAGACATGTTTCAAATATCTCCAAGGTTGGAGACTCCACAACCTCCCTGGGTGTCCTGCTCCAGGGCTCAGTCACCCTCACAGTAAAACAAGTGTTTCCTGACGTTCAGAGGGAACCCCCTCTGTTTCAGGTCATGCCCATCACCAGTCAGTCTGTCTAGTATTTTGCTATTGTGAAGGCTTTGAGTAATCTCAGCTGTTAATGGAAGGTGATTCCTGATTTTTGACACACTGTAGGGCAATAAACAGCTTTTCTGATTTCCTGAGTGGATGCTAAACCTTCAGAAAATGAGGAGCCATATCATAAATGAGTAGGTTTAAAGTCAATGCGTATTCAGCTTGTGTATTTTTGGTGAAAGAAGGTGAAATTTGCTGCTTGCTTCCTTCTGCTTGGATTCTTGTTCAGTTTGCCAGTATGTGTCACTTCTACTTTCTTCCATGTTTTCCTTCTCAAGGTGCAGTTGTGGTCTTCACCTTTAAGCATGCGGGTCACCAACAGCCCCCTTAGGAACAGCACTTTTATGACCAACATAAAACCAGATGTAGAAATCAGGGTATCTAACACACGAGATGTGCCTTGTGAGGGCTAGGACACAGCATACCACGCCAAACCTCTCCTTTAATTACACTGTTCTCTATTTTATCCTACTTGCTCCTTCACCATTGCTTACTCCTCTTTCTGAATCCCTATTTTTGTGGTCCTACTCTCCCCAACTTCCCTCAGATCTCTTTTGCCTCTCAGCCATTTTATAAGGGGAGATCACTTAGCCATGGAGCTGCTGCTCAACATGGACAGTTGGACGAACTGCCTGCAGGAGACACATCTCACACTGCTTATAGAATCATAGAATGTTTGGGGTTGGAAGGGACCCCTAGCGGTCATCTAGTCCAACCCCCTATCCCCGCCTGTGAATCCAATGAGGCATCAGACTAGGGATACGGATTTTGTACTTTCCCCACACTGAGGAGCAGATGCTTGGGAGAGAAAAGGGGGAGGGTTTGGTGTACTCGGTCATAGGCACTAGGGTAGAGCTGAAAGCCTGGACCCTCATCAGTGTTGTTCCAGGAACAAAAGGTGGCTTAGATACAGGATAGAGGTCTGGGCTCAACCCTCTTCAGTGTGTCGGCTCTTCTGAAGCCTTTCCCCATTACATCATTCCTCACCATCTATTCCAGTGCCACGGGAAGAAGGACAAGTTACACTCCCCAAGTGTAAAGGCCCTTTTTGACTCAGGGCCATATGAATGCACATAGGCTGCTAAAGCAGGAACATCAGCTGTTATTAAGAAATGATGGGCCTTTCTTCCAGAAAGGGCTGGATCACTGATTTCTTCCCTGCATGCTCTTCCCAGAATTTCCACAGAAGTCACAATTATTCATTCATGCCATAAAAAGGAGCTACACTTCTGGGTAACAATCTAATACAACGTCAAAGAGAAGTCGCTTTCACTGTTTGTTGAACATGAATCAAGTAATTTTTGCCTGAAAAAAAGTAATGGATAACCCAGGTGAAAAACAGCCAAGTAAGCAAGTCTGTCTTTGAGCGGTTTTGAAGGCAATCACTTCAACACCCGGTTGTTGCTCTTGCTTCATGAGAAAAGCTCCTTTTAATACCTTCTGCCAAGTCTCTTAGTTTGGCTTCTCTTCTGAAGAGACGCAGGAGTGCAGGCAAAATCCTTCTTACTTTGCAACTTTGGGCCCTGTTTGTGTTGGATGCGATGATTAGTGCGTTTCATTTCCTAATCTGACTTTACTGAGGGGCTGTACACAGCTATCCCCCACAGAACAGCCTGCAAGGCAGAGAAAGACAGGGACGCGCCAGGGCAGAAAGCGGGGCAGGGGACCTGTACCGGTTGAATGTACCATAATGTAACAAACTGGGGCCTTTTTGTAAAAAAGGGATCTAAGCCAAGCGGAAAATGAGATTAATTTTGTTCCCTACCATCCTCTTGGGCAGAAGATGGAGGCAACCGATAGAAGATGGCTGCTGCAGTCAGGAACCTGGAGGTGCTTTCGGTCCCCGGTTTCTCTAGTCCTTCTTCATAGCTGGCAGTTTTAGGCCAGTACTTTTTGTCCTTTTTACACAGAGGAATTAAGTAGTTCTGTCCCTGCACCATAAATTGTTTGTGACAGTGCCTGCTAAAGGAAATGTTTTCTGCTTCCGTTTAATCTCGAAAAATCTATTCCCAATATATATTATACACACAGTGTAAGATAACACTTTCTGTCCCCCAGCCTTCTAAGCAATCAGATCTAACCATTCATTGTATAACCATAAACACATGATTTAATTATTTCTGAAGGTTTAAATATATTTTTTCCCTTTATTTTACAGGCATGTTCAGCTTCTGTGTGAAGTGAAACCATCCCACTTACTGCAGTCAAGTGGGGTTGACATCCATGTTAGCTCAGCTCAGCTCTTTTATGCTTAGAAAATAAAAACAGGATTATGAAAGAATTTTTTTTTTCTCTTTTCTTTTAATTTAAAATGCCTTAAGTTGAACATATTACATTTGCTTTGGTTTGGTTTGGGAAGGGGGAGGCAGAATTGCCTCCTTCACTTCAAGTAAGTGAAGCTCTTCAGAAGGAAAAGCTTAGTTTAACCCCTGGCTTTGAATTGGAGCGTGCTTTCAAATTTTCCCATGTGAATGACCTAAACCCTTTGACTTTCTCAGCCGGGGTTCCCTCAGCCCTTCCTGACAGAGTAAGGGGAAGTTTCACATTGGATGAAATGCCAAAACCCCTTTGGGCTCTGCCCGCCCATGGCTGCAGCAGGCTCCGTACGGGAGGTGGCTTTGCGGCCGTGGGAGAGGAACAGAGCATCGCGCCAGACAGACGCAGTTAGCGAATAACCAAGCCAGAGCTCACTCTCTGGCCATATTCAAACAAACCACGGTGCCAAATCTTTCTGAGCACAAAGGCATTGGACTGGGCAGCAAAATATGAAGGGTTAACCGTAGTTGACAGAGAAAATATGAAATACTGTGCTTCTCCTCTTGTAGTGTATTGGTATTATTTTAACCAAGCATTTAAAAGGAAACCAAACTGTCGTCTGAAGGTAACACTGGAGAAGTGACCCATGGACTTAATCTGAGATTTTACTTTTTGCTTCTCCTTTCTTGCCATCAGCAAGCAGGCACTAACCATTTCCCTTGAGCATCCGGCTGTTCCCAGTAGCAAATAAGCAAGTTCACAGAATTGCAGAATGGCAGGGGCTGGAAGGGACCTCGGGAGATCATCTAGTCCAACGCCCCTGCTAAAGTAGGATCATCTCAAGTAGGTTGCACAGGACATCATCCAGGTGGGTTTTGAATATCTCCAGAGAAGGAGACTCCACAACTCCCCTGGGCAGCCTGTTCCAGTGCTCTGTCACCCTCAAAGTAAAGAAGTTCTTTAGGGAATAGGAGTTCCAAGATTGTTGCTCCTAGTGGCAACCTCTATTTTCTCCTCCAGCTGGAAATGCACCTCCAGGAACCAGATAGCTCCTTTGCCACTCTTTCATATTGTCCGTGGCCCCTTTCCACCGGTGGAGCTGCAGCAGAGTGAAGAGAGAGGTTGGTCTGGGGTAGGCTGCAGAGCCCAGTCATTCCCTCATGCTTTCAGTAAATAAACTAAAACTCCATATCAAAATACACAGCCATGCAACACCAGTCCAAGCAAAACCAGAATCCACTGAAAAATTAAATTTCCCTTCACAGAGAAATTCACAAGGAAAGAGGAACTGAAACAGGGTTTGCAGAAAATCTGCGGAGATCAGACTGGAACCAGACATGTTCGCATAACCCAGAAAGTCTTTGGGCAATCAGGTGCTTTCTCTGCAGGCTCAGAATTCCCCTTCAGCACAACCAGCAAACACTTGCCTGGGAGGAAGCAGTGAAAAGCCAGTGGATCTGAAATCCGAGCTTCCACAAGAATTTCTCTGGTTTGTGCTCAGCGTTGCATTCGGGGGATTAAAATGGCTGCGAGACAGGATGTCGGGTGGCTGGGTTGGCTCCCTAAGGCTGCGGTTATTGCTCGGGTAATCCCGCACAGTATAGCTGAACTAAAATTAAGTTGTATTCATTTCTCCTCAGCCCATCTTTCCAGAAGCAAGAAGATTTTCTTGCTCTGAATGAACACCGAAATAGCGTTTTTCCTTATAATTCTTTGTCTGAAGACTATAGCTGTCATACTGAAAGCATTTCCTTTCGCAGCAATGACTATCTGTGCTGGCAGTGGTGCAGACTGGCTCTATTTCACTTGCCTATGGCAATTTAATTTTTCAGTAGCTCTTTTCTTTAAAGCATCTGCAAATCCAACAGAAACAAGTAAGCCTTGGCCATGCCAAGAGTACCAGGCATAAGCCTTAAATTGTAATTAAAAAGAGAAGTAATAAGTAAGACACAACATTTCATGCCCGACATGGGGCTGAAGATTGCCTTATGCTTTTGGGCATAAGCTGGTCGAGCGAAGTCATGAGTGACCCACACCATAAATCACACGCCCTCCCACAAAGGGCAGTTTTAAAAAGTCCATTATAAACAAGTGTTTCCTCATCCTTTTCAGGTTCTACTCGGAGGAAGGAGGATTATATGGTTTTCAAAGTCTGGTGGAGAGAAAGGAAAGGAAGACTTTCCTCATGGCTCAGGATAAGAACAGAACTAGGTGCCCTACACTTTAAAATCTAATATTGAATTTGTATTCCTTAGGCACAACATGGAGAACCTGAATAAAACACATTCATGCAGATCAGTGAACTTATGTATGACAAATGAGTCTAAACTCACCCTTCTTACAGTATGTCTTCAATCATAATAAAACATAAAATTATTTTCTTCCTCCCTCTTGCTTTCCCCTTTCTATAGCTTTCTTCTTCCTGGCTGAAAAATGCAACTGTCCTACTTCTTTGTATCAGAGCTCGGTATTGAGCCATCACTATCAGTGAGTCAGCATCCTATCCCACAGGATTCAGTACTTGGGATTTTTCAGGGGAACACTGCCAATTTGTTATGCCTGATGACAATTTTTTTTTGGAAAACACCTTACACTTGGAACATAAAAAAACAGCACTGAGCATTATGTAGGTGACAGCCACGGACCCATTATCCCCCCAGTGGATACCTTACCAAGAAGGTAGTAAACTGCTCGGGAGGTGGGGAAATTACTCGGAGCTTCCTCCAGGGTTGGCAAGAGGTTCCCTCCAGGCATCTCTGAATTGAACATTAACTTACTCTGAAGCAAGAGTGAATAATATCTCCGGGGCTGAATTTCAAATCTGGTGTTCTCCTACAAAAGAGGAACACAGGTGGCTATTAGAGAATTGTAGAAATTTTTATTCTTATTCTCATTACTGTAATTATTTTAATTTACTGTCTAATTAGCCAACTCTGGAAATATTCATTTGTTTCTGCAGTGAAATTTTCCATGGGAATGGTATCTCTGGGGCATGAGAGCAAACCCAGGAAAGTGCTGATGAAGTACTTCCCGTGCTGAGTGGGCTTGTAGGTATTTTAGCCTTAAGCAAGGCTAACCAGGCAACAGGACCGATGCTTTTTTTCCCTGTGTGTCAGATTTATTGTTGCTCCAGCAAAACTGGAGCATGTGTCTTATAATACCTGCACCGTGGGAGCAATGATGTTTCTTCACAGGACTGTATTTTCCTAGCTTAAGGGTTTTCCTAGTCATTACCCTTCATATAACCCAGGCTTTTTGGTTGTCACAGTCCTTTTATTCTGTATTCTGTGGGTGTTTGAGTTTGTCCTATACCCTTCAGGATTACATTGCGGGATGTCGCAGTAACCACCCTCTTACCGTGGTGTCAGAGGGAGGAGGGAGATTTGTGTGGGAATAGGTGCAATTTCTGCACTTCCAAAGCGGCTTGTAAATACAGCGTAGCACAGAGCAATAGCATGGTGCTTCGCCATCCTATTCACCGCTCATGGAGCCTTTGCACTGACAAAATGGTTTTCGTAGGGTCTGTTATTTAAGGTGGGGTGGCTCTGGGGGCTAATGCTGCTCCCTGCAATCTCAGCTTATGCCTGGCAGGTTTTCTGCATCGCGATGGGAGGATGGCAGCATGGCTGGGCGGGAGAGGGGTAAAATAATGCAGCGTAACAGCAGAGCGCAATAAACTGCGAACAGCAAGAAAGCAGAAACAGCGGTGATAGGGCTCTTGTGTGCTCAGGACAGCGTTAAGGGAACAAGGACGATGGGACATAAACAGCGGGACCTGTGTGTGTCTCACCCAACGTTGTTCTTTTTGAAATGCCTCTCTCTGCGCATGTAGAAGCATTCTACAATTCATTTAACTGAAGAGAACCCTAAATTAACAGCAGCTGACTCGGAGTCTGAATTTACAGTGTTGTACAAAGGGGTTTTGAAAGTTCCTTGGGCAGGACTGCAATTAAACCTCATTACAGACGCTCCCAGAACTGCATGCTTAGTCCCTCCGACAACTCCCCGCAGATTGCGCTGATAGGGGTTTGATGTGCCACATGATTGCAGGGAAAGATTCGCTGCTTCTAAGAACTCTCTGGAGTTATTCTGAGGTTATTATGCTTAAAATAAAAGACTTTTTTTTCTTCATCTTTGAAACAAAAAGGGCAAGCTTGCAGGCCTTAAAATCCTTCCAGATTTGTGCAGTTGGGTAAAATACTGCATTTGTCCTCCTGCTGCAAACCCCTAAGTTAGGATATAAGAAACCCTCTGTGTGTTGAGTTAAACTTCACAGGATCCTTTGAAAAGGATATAGAATCATAGAATCATAGAATCGTTTAGGTTGGAAAAGACCTTTAAGATCATCAAGTCCAACCGTTATATGCTGTATGTCAGGGAGTTATTAATAAAAATTGAGTATGTGGGCTAGTTTCAGGTTTACAGTCATAGTAGGGTTACAAAATTAGCTGCAGAATTGACTGTTTACTCTGGCTGATAAATGAAACCACCCCTCCTTGAGTGAAAGATATCTTTCCTCCTGCTGAAGAACCGCTGGCTGCCCAGGGCTCTCTGGGATATGATTTCTGCTTCACATGTTTTTCTTTTTCCATGGGCTCCTGCAGAGTCACTCCAGATTTCTGCAGACACAAACCATGGGAGAACCAGGCCCACAGCCTCTGGCAGCACCTGGGGGGGGGGGGGAGCAATGCTGTTCTGGAGATGCAAAGCATTTGGGGTGAGCACACGTTGCCCCATGCGCCCACCAACCTTGCAAGGGCTCTCTCCGCACCCACCATCCCCATGGCTCAAGTCCATCCCTGGGCTGGAGGGCTAGAAAGCCACATCCTCACCACGGGGTCAGTGGCCACAGCCCCCCAGTGCTCTTTTTGGAGGCTGAGCCACTGTACAGGTGGTAGGGTTATGCGGAGAGGGACATCCCCCAGCCTGCAGGTGCGGCTGCTCCTCAGAGGCTGGGGAAGAGGGGGGCAGAACATTGTGTGTCGTGGGTCCTGGCCATCGCTTTCTGTCTGAGCAGGCACTTTTTTCTGTGCCTGTTTAATACAAATGCAGCCTCTGCCTGCACTTTTTTTCTATGCCTGTTTAATGCAAATGCAGTCCCTGCCTGCCCATTTTTCTACAACTGTTTAATACACACTCGGCTGCTGGTGTGGCCCCGTTCCAGGCTGGAAGCTGGAGGCTGGAGGCTGGTGCGTCCTGCCCTGCCTGGAGGCTGAGTCAGGGCCCCTTCCCGGCAGGAGGTGGGTAGGAGCCCCTGAGGCTGGGGAGGAGGGAGGCCCCCCCTCCCTCCGGTGTCTGCTGTTGGGCAAGGAGAGGTGGGCACCAGCAGCCCCAGGTGTGGCAGGGGAGTGAAGCAATTGTCTGCACCCAAAGCGATTACTTGGGTGGATTGCACAAGGGAGGGCCAGGCTACGAGAGTGTTTCACAGAGACATCTAAGCCAGTGATGGGGTGGGAAGGGAGGGACCCAGTTTCAGCACACAAACCTTTGCAGCAATTTCCTTGGTGGGGCTGAGCATCCTTGCGCTGACCTTAAAGCGTCCAAGTCCTTATAGGGTACAGAGAGAGCCTGGGAGTATCACTGGGTCACCATTTCTGCAGCTGGGCGTTGAACTGCTTTGGTGCTGCCATCACGTGCCTGTCAGCGTCCCCTCTCAACACAAAATCACGCAAATACTGCTATGGGGTCTTCGCCATTAGCTGCCAAAGCAATCTCTTCTTTTCTGAGCACTTGGGTTTTGTGATTGTTTCAAGAGGGAAAGTCTGATTTTGAGGCACAAAGTGTAATTTCCCTGCATCGTTCCTCTAGCTTCTTGAGGTTTCAGCACGTCAGTCTTCTTAAACTTTCAAAAACACGTCTCAACAGCAGTAACTACCCTTTCCTTGTATCCCTGTGCTGGCTTCCAACCCACGCGGTGTAAAACCAAGCTGCTCTTCTCTACCTCCTGGAGACGGGAATAGCCCAGTTTCCCGCCGGCTTTACCGGCCTGCCAGCCACTCTCAGCTTATTTTGCTGCAATCCAAAAAACACACCCTTCTTCAAGCATTGACACATCTTCCGAGTGCGGACACCCTTCCCGAAAATGTGGGTCTATGTTAGTCTTCGCTAACTCCAGCCAGGAGAGAGAGGTTCCTGCAAGCCTGCTGGTATTTAGGCACCTTGATTCTTGATGTCTCTGCCTCTCCCCTTCAAAGGACTCAAAGACCTGATCCATCTCTTACTGACCCTGAGTTTCCATTGCATTACATAGGACTAATCATCCTTTAGGATGTATCATTTCATTCATCTTAAGTGCCATAGGCAGAGCTGAACCACAACACAAATACCAAACCATCGATACTGTCAAGAGACAGAAATCTTGTTTCGTATGCTGATGAAGTTCTGCACATCCAGAATGGTATATGTCCTAGCTGCCAGAACGTTTATTTATTTATTTAAAAGTGGGTGAAGACTTTCCTTCTTAGATAAAGAAAAAAAGGAGAAAAATATTCTCCAGAAAGTTCTGTCTTCACCGTTATTGAACCACGCCCTGTCCTCTTCATATAAGAAATATTGCCAAAGCCACAATCTTTCGTCATGTGGTTCCTTTTAAATAACCTCCTAGGTACTAAAGGTCAGGATGATTTTAAAAAAATAACCTGGTAGTATGAAAGAACTTTTTTTAAATGCAAAAAGACAAACAGAGGAATCCTACGCAAACTTGCCATAAATACAAAGGATGAGGATGATGATGAGTGGAATAAACTACATTCACATTGCGTTCACCTGCTTTACTTTGTCTCAAGTTTTGTTCAGTTCAACTGAACTGAAAATATAAAAATAGAATTACTCAATTCATTGCAATTCTGAGCCCATTCTTATAGCCCTTTCCCATAGATTTGTCCTTCGACTCCACTGGGAACAGTCACTTACACAACGACTACAGCATTAGCTTTGTAGATATTTTTATCCCTCCTCGCTACTGAGCTTATTGCCAATATTGGTGCTACCATTTAATTAAGGTGAAGGAAGAAAACTCTAAAACTCTTTTTTTTCTTCACTTATTTTTGTCCAATTTTTTTTGCTTCTCCACATTATTTCAACAAAGAAATATTTTGGAAGGTGGGTATTTCCTATATTTGACATTTGTCCAAAATGTAATAGTTTCTGACAGTCTGCAGAAATTGCTGGTTCTTTTTTCTATAAATATTTGCTTGTTTCTGAGCCACAGTTTTGAATTACTTTAAGGCTTAAAATTTGGGCACTTTGACGGTGATTCACAAGCAAACCAGGTATCTCTGCCTTGGAGGTGGCAATGTTGACCTGTACCAGGTCAGGCAGGATGGGTGTCTGAGGGCGATGACGGGTTTGGTTGAAGTGAGCTCACCACCACAGCCTGTCCAAGGCCCCAGTACGTGTTCACAGTGTACGGTGTCTGTGAGGGCGAGTGTGCGCAAGTGTGCGGGTGGTGTTCGGGTACAGATGTGCGCATTCCTAACCAATTCTTTGAACCTTCGTTATCCAGCTCTCTAAACTTTTTAAAAGCCATCTAATACCTGGCTTTATTTTTAAAATGTTTGGTCTATAGCAGACTATACCATTGATTGGTAATTTTACTATGAGAGCATCCATGAGTCACAGTCAGGGACTGGGAATCTATTTTGCTTACTGATGTGCACAGCATAAAAAAAAAAAAAATATTAAAGAGCTTAATATCTAGTTTTATCTTTAATTTTCCTCCTACTCCAAAACATGGTGTATTTTCTAGGACCCAAGAGACTGCCTTGCTGCAGGACAAGTGTGTATAAAAAAAGATCTAAAAACCAAGGTTGTAGAAGATTTTGAAATTGTGCGGTTCTGCTTTAAACCCATGGTATTGTTTGATAACCGGGGGTTGTTTCCACTCTTTGAGAGCACGGCTGGAAAAGATGACAGCTGAAGAACCTGCCTTAAAGCCCATCTCACCATCTCCCTGTCGTGGTTTAACTCGGCTGGCAACTAAGCACCACACACTATGCAAGCCACTATGAATAAAACCAGCTCTATCCCAGCCGAAACCAGGACACTCCCTCAAATATTCCTGAAACTGCTTTTCCTTTTTCTCAGTGGAGGAGAAGCCAAAATGGCAGGACAAACCCTGTCCCTGCCCAGGGGCAGTGGGGGCAGCACAATCCTCTCGTTCCTCTCCTCCTTTCCACCCCAAGGCAGGGGTGGCCTCGCCGCTAGCCGGGAGCTGGCAAAACATTTGCCTTCCCCTGCATCTGGTCCACAGCCAGGCTGGGAGGAGGGCGGGCACTGGTACCCCGGCAGGTCAGGGTACCCCGAGCACAGCATCCCTCGCTGCGTCGCCCCCGAGGCCCAGCTCTGGCCAGTTGTCCCCAGCCCTCGTGCCTCCCTCCGTCCCCCACCTCTGCCTCCCCACAGTGGCATTTCCTCCGTGCCGCGGACACGGGGACCCCTCTCCCACCTGCTGCCCGCTGCACAACTGCTCTTCCCTCCTGCAACCTTCCCTGAAAAACAAACTACCACCCCAAACCCACATTTTTTCCAAGCAATCCTCCCACTTTCTGTTTTCCTCACCCTCTCCCTCATTATCCTGGGTCTCGCTTTTGTTTGTCTTGGCTATTTTGGGCTGGAGGCTCTTTGGGGAAGGGAATACAGTTTTTAAGTGTCGCCCGCTCAGGATGTGAAGTGTTCGATTCCTTCCAGCTGAGCGAAGCCAAATTGATAAATGAGGCATAAACTGGCTCAGAAGTGCCTACCTGACCGTGGGCACCTGGTTAGCTGAATCAGCTTTAGCAGTTGTAATTCATTAAGCAGGTGTAACTTCATGTTTTGGGGGGGAAAAAAATCCTATTTTAAAAGGCACAGGTAATAGTTTATCCCTAAAGTTTCCCAGGAAATCCAGTCAAGGCTATACCCTGCTGCAGTGAAGTATAGCATGTTCATACGGCAGCTATAGCATGAAGTACACTCTGGCTCTCAGCACCTTCCTTGGTATTGTCATTTGTGAAGGACCACAAACATTTAGTGTTACTTACAACGAGAGTTACATATAATTAGTTGGAATATGGAAGTATAAATGTATAAATTAAACCCAGTACCATGTACTGAGAAGCAGCTGCGCTTTTCTCTAGGCAATAGCTGTGTGAAAGTGATTCCACTAATTCATTTTTAACTGTATTACTACTTGATACTATAACTATACTACCAGTTGCTAAATTGTTGTATTAAACAGAGCTAACGCGGAAAGGATTAGGATGAAAGTGTTTTTTTGTAAGAGGTGTGTGGGATCCTCTTCATTTCGCTGCCAGAAAGATGGTTATTTTCGTTTTAATACCTACAACACCCCAAACCGCCACACCTGGCAGAGTCACGGAAACATCTGGTCTCTATTTTGCAAATTTGAGACTCTGTTGTTATCATCTTTTAATTATATGTAAAAACAGTTTCTGTTGTAAAAGTATGTGAATTATTTCAAATGAATCACCACAAAACCAGGATTTTTTTGTGTGTGTGTTCGGCACCATTTCTCAGCTACACTGATAAATGAGATGCTAATATACAGCATGTGAAATATAAAAGGGAGCTTATTCCTTTTGATACAAAAAGTGATGTGAGAATTCAGTGAAAAATGAAACCCAAGTATTTTAAAGCAATGTGTCCCATTTGTATTCTCTGTAAGGAGAGCACTTCTGATGAGCACCTATCATATCTACCAGAAATCTCTTTTGCCTTCTTTGCTTAAGATCTTCTCATCTGTAATAGAGGAATATTTGTCATACAAAGCTAAATGCTGATGGCTTTTCCTTCCTTTACACAAGGGAGGAGAGTATGTTGAATACTCAGGCTCTGTTCGCGTGCTTGAAAGAAAAAAACAAGAGTCTCTCTCTGCAGCCACCGAAGCCTTTGGCTTGCACTGTGAATGATCACCAGTCCTTAAAATTATGTGAGCTTTTGATAACAACACTCATACACTGCCTGTTCCCTTTTTCGGCGGCCCATCTCTTTGCAGGTGCCCCATTCTGTAGCTGAGGGCAATGGTAAATGATTATTTTTTGTGTGTGTGTGACCTCTCCGTGCTCCCTTCCTTTAAACATAGTGGCAATATGTGAGGCTTTCCAAGCCCGTTAGGGCCGTGCATCATCTTTCCTCCATGAAATTACAAGCTGTGGTTAGGGCAAAGGTTGTGAGCTCTCCAAGAATGACAGCGGGCCAAGCGTGATGCTGGGCCAAATGCATCCATGGAGTTATAAGCAGTTATATCGCAACCGTCTGGGCCCTCCAAACTAGAAGCTTTAATACTTTTTACCTCTTTTACACCTGCACAGTGACCATGAAAGGCCAGTGGTGGTCAATATTTACTTGGCTCATGTATTAACAACTAGACCAGACAGGGAATAGCAGAGAGCCAAGCCCAAGATAAGGCTTGAAATCCACACGGTCAGTCTTTGTTATTAGTTCCTACTTCAGAGTCAAGAGTAAAACGCCAGTCAAAAAGTAAACCGAAAAATTTAATTGTTTTATAAAATAAGACTATGAAATTCTATATAAAAATCCAGCTTCTTAAATATGGTACATTCACTTCCTCACAGAATATTTAAATATTCAGGTCACTTACGCTATATTTTCACCGTATTTGAGTTAAAATCATTGGATAAATTAAAACATCCCTACCAAAAGATACCACAACTTATACAAATAAAACTAAGCAATAATACTTTTTTAAATACAAAATGTAAAGAAATTAATAACTCTTAGAGCATGCTACAAAATTTTGCCAGAAAAATATATGGGATCATTTTTGTTTAACTAGAAAATATACAGTGTGCTTTTCATTTCTCTTCCTAAAATTCAGTCTCATACAATTTCCATTTAACTTAATAAATATGTACAACAAAAATGTTTATTCCTTGAAGAATATAAATAGCAAATACTGTAGCAGAGCCTGGTCCGGCATTCTTTTCTCATCTAGTGACTATAGTGGGGCTTTTCAACTCTGAATGTGCAAGAATGCAGAATCAGGCTCTTAGTGTTATCAACAGGTTAATAGCTTTTACAAAAGTGATTTTATTTTAAAAAAATCCCAAACCTCCAAAACCACTGCAAAAGCCTTAGAGCTATTCCAGTCAGGCATTTCTATAAATAGTAAGACATAACGTAGGGAAACAACGTTCCAGTTTAATTACTGCTGGCAGTAATTAGCAAAAAATAGTCAGTGGAGAATGAAAAATATTTTGAATTAGACACATCTTACTCTCACTGATTTAACTTGGTTCCCTATCATTTCTAAAAAGAGTTTCTGGTATAATCTGTACATTGTAAATCTGTGAAGAAACTTAATCACCTTCTTCAGACTTTGGATGGTTCGTTTCGGAAAGTGGTATGTTTTCAAGTGCTTCAGTCCATACATTAAACCTTTAATGGTGTCTTGGTCGCCATTCTTTATTCTCCACAGATTGAGAAGCTTCAGAACTTGCTCTGTAGGTTGACATAGTTTCATTGTGCGCTCGATATCTTCTTTTCCCACTTTCTTGCCTGGTAAGCTCGCCATCAGTGTGTTCAGATGTTCAAAGGTGAGGTTTGGGTGGCCAATATGCTTTAAGACACTATTTTCGCAAAGATCGATATCTATAGAAAGCAAAAAGAAAAGACAGGTAAGTACGACGCGTCACAACTTTACCATAGCCTGCAAAAACCCTCCAAAATTTCAAGGTGAATATTCCTTCCCAATTTTTGTTTTTTCCTTCTTTTCAAATAATTCTCGCAACAATGCCTTTTTTTAGGCTCCAATTACGAAACGCACTTAAGAACTAACTTTGCAGATACAAACAGCCCCAAGTTACAAACAAACCTCATAGCAAGTATTTATTGCTACAAGCTTGTTTCATCTATCTTGCAAGATGTTCTGTGTATGTGGTAGGACTCCTAATAGTTGGTTCCAGTGAATGAAAATGTTGCTTTTCTTCAGAAAAGTCGAGGCAAGCTTTGCTAAAATAACCATTTTGGTTTTTGAAGTATTCTAGACACTTCACAGTCTGACATAAGCATACACTAAAAAGCAGAAGGGGAAAGAAACCATTTCTGCAGCGTTTTTCAAGGCTATTCTGAGCGACAAAATGTCGTTTGAATGTGGCGGTTGTTGATGGTGGCTTACATGAAAAGAGTTGGCCTGACTCTCATGAAAACCGTGGTGTTAACACTGCAGCACTATTTCACCTTTGACACCTGTCTTGGCAGATTCAGCACAAAGTAAGTGGTGAACTGGCATGACAAATAGGTACCGGAAGGGAAACAGAAAGGAAAGCCTATCTGCCTGTTCCTCACTCCCATGCGTCCCCCTTCCATGAGTAAATGTCCGAGTCTGAGCTGTCAATCTCCGCGTTATAGAAATAAATTGCATTCTCAGCTTCAGGCATCCAGCTCCCTCTAACCACAACAGCCACTGCTCTGATATAACAGTGGGAAACTTTTTCCCCACTTGATCAAAATTCTTCATATGTTGTGCAGTCTCAAAAGGGATCTTGGCTGTGACACCACACATGCTCCCAAGGGGGCTACAAGTCTGGGAGGAATTCAGTCCTCGACGGAGCGGGAGAAGCTGAATTCCCCTCAACTTCACTGTGCCTACTGCATCGAAAAATCTCAGTGAAGCCCCCTCAGTGAAGGTCCTCCTCACAGCATATCACGTCACCAGGAGGTATTTGATCCCAAGCAATTTTTAAAATGCCATTTAAAAGGTTGCTTTTAATATACGTGCTATCAAAATAAGGTACCTTGAATAATCTTCTTGACCAAGTCCTGTTCTTTGTTTTGCTGCTTCCATAATTTCAAAAGCTGGAAGGTCTGCTCCTGAGAACTGTGCCTTTGTTTAATCCTTTCGATTTTTTCTGGGCTAACCTTTGTCCCGGGCAAACTGTCTGCCAGTATGTTCAGCCAGTTAGGTGTGAGCTGGGTAGGAACAGCAAACCTGAACAAAGCCTCCTCACACAGGGTTACATCTGAAATGAGAAAAACAGTGTGTCAATTGTTCTGATCTCTTACCCTGCTTGTCTCTGGGGGAAAAAAAAAAAGCAAGTAGCAAGGATGATAAGAAAAAAATGCTTAAAAAACAAACCAAGAAGTGGTTTGGCTGTCACTCTCTGTGCTTGAGTTCCATTTGCTCTGACCTACAATAACTAAATCTCTACCATGGCCATCACCAGAGCAGGCAAATGGCTAACAAGCTAGATATTTTAATCATAAATGCTGACACATTAACTGTAATTAAAGGTATGTTTTCAGAGCACTCTTCCTTAATACGATACATACCTATTCCACATTTTTGAGATGCCGTATCTGTATTTTCCTGACAGACATTGTCACGAACCGTATTTCCCTTCAATGCTGTTTTGAAACCCAGTGCACTACAGTTTGTGTGCTTTAGGCAGGGTGCTTTGGATGATGTTTCATTCGAGAAAAATCCTTCTGGACATCTCTTACATACGGTGTCACTCTCGGGGGTACCTGTGGAAATGAGAAAACAATGTGTCCAATTACATATAACCTCAACTGTGAAAAAAAAAGACAAGAATACAAAAATAAAAGAAAATATTCCTCCCCAAATTGTCATGCTTCTGCTTTTTAATTTCTAACTACGAAGAATAATTTAAAAAAAAAAAAACAACATTAATTTTTAAAAACAAAAGAGGATTCTTTATGAGAATGATGTTCCTGCTGGAGTAATAGAGGAAATAGTACTCTTCCCTACACTTGTTACCAACTTTAAAAACAGTAATTACTGATTAGACCAGTAATTTAGTAAAGTAATATCTTTAAATCACTAATCACTTGAGTCTATTCTGACAATACAGTGTCCAACCTTCATCCTTCAACTGTACAAATATTCTGTAAAATAATTAAATGGCAGAAGAAACTGCACTAAATTGTACTCCGTGGTACCTGCCCAGAACCTTACTCGAATGGGTTGCTTTAGTTCTAGCTAAAAATATAACCCAACAAAATAGCAACTACGGACCCTCTGAAAAGTATTTTCCCTGCTCAAATATTAAATTATACAGGAAAATAGCATTTCAGTAACATTTCTGAACTTTTTTCTGGGCTTGAATAAAATATTGTTTAAAGCAAAGAAAGTAGATTGTCCAATATAGCAAAAACATTTAATGCACAAACACGTGTTTTGCTTGGTGTTTTAATTTTATAAAGCATAGTTTTTCTTCAGAATCAAATATATGATACAACAATAGAAGGACAATATAAGTTTCTGTCACACTGACAAAGAGGAAGGAAATTAATGCATGAAATCTGAAACAGCGCAAACAGTTTAAGTACCAGCGACAGGAAAATAACAGCACCAATAAATGCTGTATATTCACTCTTAATTCATCTTTATTCAGCCAACATTTAAGCAAGTGCCTAAAGTCTAGTATCTAATACTGCATTATTGAACATGAACTTAAGCACATGCTTAAAATTCTTTGGAAATAACTGGAAATTATATTTGAATAAGAAAATGCCTCCATCTAGTGTATTTTGCAAGTATTTACACGTGGATGCTTATTTTAATGCTGGCTTTTAAGTAAATTTTATTTATGTGGGGCATTTCCTTAGAGAAAAAGAGTACAAGTCTCCAGTTTTCAACCAGCCGTGAAATAAAGAATAATACTTGCTTACACCCAACCTAGCACTTCTTTCATCAGACAGCAAGTGAAAACAAAGGAGAATTTTTTAGTTGTGCATCTGAAAATCAGAGACTCTGTGTACTGCCAACCCCCCAAATCCTCCGCATCCCGCAGGCAGCGCCCAACCCGCAGCAGCAGCCTCTGCCCTTGCGTTTTCTTGCACAATGTGCGGTGCCTGCAGCTCTGGGCTGGCTGTATGGAACTCCAGCCAACACCTGCACCTGAGCAGGCAGCAATTAGCTTTGCTGAGAAGTCTGAATTTTTAGCAACTTTCCCTGCTGCAGACACGCTGCCGGTGTGGAAGCGAGGAAGGGGAAGACAGGAGAGTCCCTGCAAACGGTACGACCTTCTGCTCAGAGCTTCCCATATAACCTTTGTGGCACAAGAGGGAAATAAACTGTGTAATCTCAGGGCTGAGCAGAAAGTCACCTCCCAGCTTTGCCAGCTTCTTCTTCGCTGCTTATCTGGCCGCTCTTGTTCAGGGCACAAACCGCCTGGAATCCCCCATTCTCCCCAGGGAAACGGCAGCTGCCGACGGGGAGGTAGCGCAGCCTCGCAGCAGCGCTGCTTCCCCAGCACGCTGCTGCTAAAAACTCTGCCACATACAGGGCAGAAAGGAACAAAACCTTAATCTGCACTCACAAAAGGGGACTACCAAAGTAAAGTGATCTGCCCAACGTAATCATGAGTGACCGGCAGTGGGGAAACAGATTTCTAATGCTTTAAGCTTTGGATGAGACACTGGACCACACCATCTCCCTGCGTGGCAGTGGAAGCATATTTTTCTACAGTTGGGTTTTATTTCACCTGAATTTACATCGTTACAAAGTTCAAGGCTATCATATGGCAGAAAGCAGGAACACAGTGTGGTCCATGCTTATTAAATTCTTAGTCAATGCCCCGCCTCAAAAACGGACTACAGACACTGGGGGGGGGGGGGCAGGGATGCAATTATTTTTACAATGTTTTCATTCCTTTTTTGAGGTCTGCTTGGGTTTAGCTGGTTCATTATGATGGCCTTTTGGAAACCAACTTTCCAATGAATTGCACAATTCAATAATTTATCTTCTTCCGAAGGTTGTTTCATTTTGAACCGAGGGATTCGAAATTGCCTGCCACAGTTTCACTGTGCTCGCAGGGATGCAGCAGGCTGGCTGCTTGGAGAATTTATACTTCTTTGCTTGCTTCCCAAACGGGCTTTCTGAGAACTTTGTTTCTGTCCCCTTTTGACTTGCTGCCGAGGTATGGTGGAACCTCATTAACCCAAGCCCCTGGGTACAGCGATTTAGGTTAATGAATGTTTATAATATGGAAACGTGGTAACTGCCAGTGGAAATGCTTAGCAGTGGCAAGAGCACCGGGGTAGTGCTTAGTTACCCAATTACTAGGGGAATAGTGAGCAGCTACAGCAGCGAGATTACTCCTTACATCAAAGTTGTTCTCCAACGATATGTTCATAACACGAGAAAGGACTCTGACCTGTCGTTCAGCATAGCTCTAAAATGTAAAGGCCAGCCCTAGTGTTTCTCACTGTATATATGCATTTCCTAGGGAAGTAATTCTGTAGTCTGGAGATTGGTTGCCTACGGGTTTGTGTCTGAGACACTTTGAGTTTCTGCATTCCCTTCCTCAGTGCTCTTCTCTGGGCAGTTATCAATCTCCGGTACAATGACAGTTTAGAGTTCTTTCAGGCTGCATTAAATACTGGAGCTAAACTGGGCCATGACATTTGCCAAATGATAAATGATGTATTTTGTTTTGACAGAAGAACTTATTATTGGTTTAACCATTTATGTTGTCTTAAATGAAGAATACACTCCACCAAAAAGCACCGCTTCGCTCTGTATCCCCAACAGACATACAGCACAATGCCAGCCCGCTTGACAAAGAAATGGTTGTTTGCTTGATAATGGTAACAGTTTCCCTAAGAGTTCCACTTAGGATGCTGATAATTAATTATTACCACATATTGCTGTGATGCTAGAGCTATATTAATATTGTTATAATTACACACTTGGCGTCAAACATGTAGTGTTCCTGGTGTTTGTCAAGATATACAGTTGCTTAAAACAGCAGATTTCAAAATGAAAAACATTATTATTTATCACAGACACAAATACTACATTCCAGATAATGTTCCTTTAAAAGAGGCAATCCATCATGTTTCTCATTAGAGTGCAATTTGCTACATTTGCTGCTGCCATTAAGTTATATATTACAGTAGGAGCAGGGTATTCCTCTGAGAAATGTTCCTTTGGCTACAGTCCAAATGATGCAGACTCGGAACAGGTTCAATTGGCTTTACAATTTGCTGTCCTGTAATTTCATCTGGATGAGCCTCTTTCCTAATCTTGTAACTGCCACGAGTCGCTGACGTGCGGTAGGGCTCTAATTAAGTATTGACGAGCGGTACATACCTGGCTGTGCAACGCCAAATCCGGGAGGACACTCTGTGTGCTTTAAACAAAACTCAAGCTCCAGGTATCTGCCTTCGACGCACTCGCAGACGCGGTTCTGCGTGCTGGTGCACTCCTGCCTGACGTACTGCAGCTCTTTGCAAACGGCGCTGCAGTACTGGCATTCATCATTGCTGTTCCACTCTTCGGCGTAGTACTGATCCGGGCACGGGGCACACTGCGTCGGGCTGGTGGCTGTACAGTGCTGTTTTACGTAGCTCCCAGGAGGGCACTGGTCACACAGCAGTTGATGAGATGTCCCTGGATCGTAATGGGGATACTTGGGGGGAGAGTCGTCCTGGATGGTCCACTTAACAGCAATGTCCAAGAACTAGCCACAGGAAAATAAAACACTTTAGTTCCGGGGAGCACCACAGTCACAATTTTTATGTGTTTTAATGACTTTATGAGTGTAATCATTGCTACCTTCAAAAAAATGTTTTCATTAGAAATTTGTAAAATATCAGCCAGCATCCAGACTCTCCCATGTCTATCTTAGAATGGAAAAATTTTAGGATCTTATCCAGCAAATCTTCTCGATGTAAGTACTTCCTTGTTCTTCCAGAGATATAGATCCTATTCTTCTCCCATTTACACCCTTTTAATATCACCTGGCACCAGAGAACCTGGCCTATTAGTCGCACTGGCAACACGTTTGATGCACAGCAAGGTGGGGATAATGCACTCCCGTGTTCTTAAGTAACAAGTACTTCAGGTGCAAAAGAAATGGTATCCGAGCATCCAAATCTGACCAGTGTACTACACCATTACCACAGATACCTTTAAAGGTGATTCCTTACAATATTTCTTTTTACCAGAAATGAATGGCTTGAACAATATAGGTTACTTTTTAATGCCTTCCATTTAATCTTGCACTGAAATGCAGCAGCTCTGGAGATAAAGCGTGGCAGCTACGTCAAGTATGAAGACGCAGCTTTGGACAGAAGTAAAGAATGCTGCAGTTCACGAAGGGTACATTAAGGACTTAATCACACAAGCTGGAAGAGGCCTAGTTAATGCTTTCACTTCCCATCTAAAACCACAGGCTTAGGGCTGTTGTGAGGACCTGGTTCAGTACCAGCACGCGTGATGACTGCTACACTCCTGCTGCCTGCAACAGCCTGCTTCGCTGGTGTGATTTGGGATGTAGAGATCTGAGATGACCCTGCCCTTCTGCAGAGACAACCTCCCTATCATGTCATGTTGGTCTGGTAACAGAAAATTTGGTTCTGTGCTTCTGGCAGCTTATCAGAAAAAATAACTCTCAGGTTTACTCCCCACATTGCGCCCTGAGCCCCACGCGGTCCGCTGGCAGCTCACCCTCCCCACTGGGAACCCAGCCCTGTCCCAGCACTGTGTGACCGACCTGCCACTTCTCTTCTAAAATTTGTGCATTTTATAAAGATGAAGTAAACTGGCTCTGAATCAAGATTTTTTTTCTATGTATCCATTCAAATTACAGATCCAACTGACTTGCCTTTGTTGCTATTTTAATCCCTATCAGCTAATACAGAATTGCCAATTCAATTTCAAGAATATATTTTCCTCTTTTCCAATGCAGACGTCCCCAAAATGTAAGTAGATTTAACTCTTTTTATTCATTCAGACTCTATATTTCCTGAAGAGGCTTCATCTAAGGGCCTCACTTCTGCCACAGCATGGCACTTGTTAAATGATAGTCTTATTAATGTTGGAAAGGACAGTTTAGTCGTTCATCTGCATTAACACAAGTCATAGCGTTTGCACCAAGTAATATTAGGTGCCTAAATTAGGAACTCTTACTGCCTTACAGACTATTCTTAAGTGCATTCTCCTGTTGCCTGTCTAGGAATCCACTTTTTATACAGCTATACTTAGGCTGAAGAAAGAAATGCAGATAGTACGGATATTCCCCACAGCCTCTTCTAATTACCCTTGGCTAAGCCCTGTAGCTTGTCCGGTCTGTGATTTCTACAGGTGAAGATTCCACTTTTTCTTGTGGTCTCAATGCACAATCTCTTCCGTTGTAAGAAATTCCTTATTACTCATTGAAGTTTGATGTACCGCTCCATTTTTCTTAAATGACTAGATCTGTTTCATGTGATCTATTTAACAAGAGGGCGCAGCACATTTTTTAATAGTGAATGGCTTTCCATTGACGAAAAATGCACCCACCCTTGGTAAATCTACAGCTATTACTCTAGTAATAAGGAAGTCCTGGCAATGCCATTAATTGTTGATGTGAAAGGTCAGGTTTTCTTCTACGGTTTTTAATCAGTAATAGATAATACAGCATCCTCACTCCACGAAGGACACTGAGGTGCTGGAGCATGTCCAGAGAAGGGCAACAAAGCTGGTGAAAGGTCTGGAGCACAAGTCTGATGAGGAGCAGCTGAGGGAACTTGGGATGTTTAGCATGGAGAAGAAGAGGCTGAGGGGAGACCTTATCGCCCTCTACAACTGCTTGAAAGCAGGTTGTAGTGAGGTGGGAGTCAGTCTCTTCTCCCAAGTCAAAAGCAATAGGACAAGACAAAATGGCCTCAAGTTGCTTTGGGGGACATTTAGATTGGATATTAGGAAAAATTTCTTCACTGGAACGGGCTACCCAGGGAAATGGTTGAGTCACTATCTCTGGAGGTATTTAAAAGATGGGTAGACTGGGTGCTTAGGGACATGGCTTAGTAGTGGACAAGTACAGTTGGACTTTATGATCTTAAACGTCTTTTCCAACCAAATGATTCTCTGATTCTATATGATTCTATGATCCCAGAGTCCAAGACTTGCATGGACACATGCATTCCCTCCGCAGAACATAACAGGCTGCATCATGCGGCACAGATGCCACAAAGACAAGCATCAACCCACAGTTCATGCAGATGTCTGTGGAAACCCAAGACAATACCCAATGCAGGTGAAAATCTTGAACACTGATGAATACTTGAACAATACGTGTGTGAAAATAATTAGGGACGGTAACCAGACATGCGGGCAGCACATCCTCGTGCAGAAACACCAGGTTTCCTTCTCTGCAATGCACGGCTCCCAACAATCCCCAGGCTGCCACTGCAGCAGCATCTGCTCCTCTGGGTGGTGGCTCTGCCCTTGGTGACACATTTTCAGGTTCTGGACGGTTACATGGACCATTTCGTGACTCCCCTCTTCAATGTGCAGAAGCAAGAACAACAAGATTTTCTCTGTTTTCCTTACTCAACCATTTATATTGGAAGTCATATATGAAGCAAGTGAGAAGTTTTGCTGCAGGGAATGATTCAGGATTAAAAATAATTCAAATTCAATAGTCAGGGTATGAGATCATGGGGGTTTATAGGGAAAAATGGAGGCACTTGCTTCCTGAAGAATCTACAGTTATGTGAAGCAAGCCATTAAAAATTGAAAACAATTCAACATAATTTGAGAGTAATTGATTTAAAAAATTGATCAAAAAAATACTCGAACAATACGTGTGTGAGACCATGTGAAGTTTTGCCTTTGGAAGTACCAATAGCTATGAACTATTAATGGCAACCAGAATACTATTAATCTAAATGAGCATAACCAATAACCATAATAATAGGATTAATAAATCAGCATCACTAAAAGGACGATCAGTCTTTGCATTTGATTTTTCCTTTGTGTTTTTAAAAGAAAAAGCACATCACACCGGTCTTCCCTTCTTTCCCAGAAACACATGGTATGTAGCTGCAGTAATCCATCCATCAGTGGCTGAGCCATATGGGTGCAGGATCCAACTCTTTTATTTAGTAAACAATTATGACAAAAGAGTCTTTAGTGAAAGTAAAGCTATGAATGCAACCGGTATCTCAGTATTTTACCAGAACATTTTATACATCATTTTCAGCATAGAGCAAGACTACCATTATTGTTACCATTTGATGACTGTGATCCTATTAGTACAGCGAGCTGTGCAACTCACTGCCACAGGACATTGTAAATGCTTAAGTTCAAAATGTTACTTGTCATAGCGATGATGGAAAATAATAAAGGTCTATTAAACATAAACATCAACTTTTGTTTCAGGAAATCCCAAACCACAAATTGTTTGAGTCTGGAGGAGGGTTTTGGAACAATATCACTATTTTTCTGCCTTTTTCTTCCATCTCCTCTATGCGTCAGTTATCAACCCCTGCAATAGGCAGCATATGGGGCTTTTTAGGGCGTTTCTTCTGGACTATTTTTTTCTTAGACCCAGTACAGCCATTAGTACATTGTTAAGTAGATTTCTAGACTTCAATCCCCAATACCACACTTCTTCATGAGACTGTAAGTCCCTTAATAATACTTAAGAGAATAGATCTGCAAGATTGTCTTCTATGCAGGTGGAAAACACCTAGCACACGTAAGTATTCTGAATATTAATATGGAACCTGAATATCAGAAGTTATCCTTGAGCCTGCATCAAGCGCCAAAGTAAAAGCAATCTATCTTTCAGAAGTTTCGCAAAAATGCAGGAAGACTGGCGGAAGGTTATTAAGTAGAATTTTTATTAGTTTTACAGCAGCAACTTGGCACAAACAGAATGAAAAGACTCTTCTTGTCCCCCAGCTCACAGAATAAGCTAGAGGGGAACTCCACTAAATTGTCCTTTTTCCTGGCCTAAGACAGGCTGAATTTGTGCTTAGATTAGCAAGTTGGATCACCTGTTACAGCAGATTTGTAGAGCAAAACAGATGGTGCCGAGCACCTGACATCCACTTTATGCATGATTCAGAGGGGGTATTTTGGACTAAGTTCAGTCGGCTCTCATGGACTGAACGTGCGTTAGTGGTTACATCTGGTGCGTCTCTGGAGTCCGTCCCTGGATTTACTTTCATCAATCGAGTTTACTTTTGTAAATCCACTTTGTGGACTCCAAGTCTGCTCTGATGTGCAAACTAAAATACAGTAAATAAGGATGATCAGGAGAGGCCCTTCAAAAGCACGTTCCCAAATCAAATTAAAATGGTAATTAAATGCATTTTATGTCATTCCTGACATTTCTCCTCCCAAACTACGCTATGACCAACTTAGTAGCAGATTCTCAGCCACATAAAACCTCTGATTGACCTGAATGCCCATACTTAAAGGTGGGCTATGTACTAAATACCTGAATCTCTGCTGTAAGAAATAGCACTATTTGAGCACATGAAAATGCCATGATCAGAACTTACTAGTTCTGAACATTGGTCTTTCCAAAAGATTCACGGAAAGCAGGATTTTTTCTGTAATCATGCTGGCACTGGCCTGTTTTGCTCTTGCTGGAGAAGGCAGCATGTTCCAGTTTGAAAGGAGGAAGAAACTAGAAGTCTGGCTTCAGTTTACTGGAATCAGAAATAGGGGCAATGGGCATGTTCACCCTTTAACCCTTAAGAAACCAAAGCTGGAGTCCATCAGTGCTACACCTGGTGAAAGTCATGGATTTGTCATTGAGAAGACTGCGTGAAATTCTGTTCATCCTTGTTTAGGAAAGGTTAATTCAGCCTGGAAGAGGTACTGAGAAAGTTTAGAAGGAAATGGAGAGCTTTGTCTTGAAGAAGATCTTGCCTTGTTCAGTAGCTTGGCAAGTCAAAACAGTACCTAAAGATTCAGTACAGACAGACTTTGAACACACGGAGAGAGAAGAACTTTCTCCGTTAAAGGATAATGCTGGCAAATGAAAGGGGGATTCTCTCGCCAGAGGAAGTTTGGGAACAGCCTTTTACTGAGAAGCAGGTGCAAGAAACCCAAGTAGTTTAAATATAGCTCTCAATGCATTTCTGAAAGCAAATACACCATTTGTTTTCCTGGAAGAGCTGGGGAATGGACTGAAAATATCTAGGCAGTTTCTTTCAATTTTAAACCCTAAGCAAATGCTTTACATCCCAAGACCGATGGAAATCAATGATACTCAGTGTGTTGTTCATCTCAACAAATTAACTGTTAGTCTGATTCAGAGTGCACTCAGTTGCAAACAGTTTTCCTAGGGGTAGTGAAATGCAAGGCTCAGTTTAAAAAAAGTCTCGAAGGTTGGGGTTTTTTTGTTCTATGAGTATGAAATGCTGTATCAGTAACAAAATAATTACAACAAAACAAAACCAAACCAAAATCTGGTATCGTTAGCTACATCTATCACCCTATTGGGTGAAATTCAGTTCTAGTGTCATAAGCTTAGTTCTAAAAGGACTGAAAAACTCAGTCCTCATCCATCTCCCTGGGCCAAATCCTGGGTACCTCTCAGGATGCCATCTCTGTGTGAGGAATTGGGCTGAAATACAAGTCTAGTGTAAGTCAGTGTCATGCAAGTAAATACTGAGAACTTACTCAAAATGAATTACCCAAGGTTAAAAAGCAATTCTTTGATTCTGTCACTCAACACATAAGGCCTGAAGCAGTATTTTTCCATACCACCTTTTTATGTCAGCATACACAATGCTAACATAAAAAGCCTGTGCAGTCCATTTATTTGAGCCCTTAGAAGATGCTTTTGAAAGAGAAATAATGTGATTGTAAAATTTCATTTCAGATCTTGGGCATGAAAAAAGTACACGCCCTTTTCTTTCATCTTTAAATGTAAGGCAAAGAGCCACTTGCTTTTTCTTGTTGAATTAAAATGAACTGGAAGACAAAGCGCATAAAGCAAAAATCCTTCAAGCTTCATCCCCTTAAATCACTGCTTTGTGAGAGAAAAGAAAGTGGCTTTTCAGCATATGAAAATATTATTATATAGCTTGGCTTTGTGGTTTTGGGTTGTAGACCAAAGGAGAATGTTTAATTTGCTGAGAAAGATAAATCTGTTTCTGTTTTGCATTCCACAACTATTCCGAAGCATATTTTCCTGAGTGATAAATAATCATTCAAGGCATCTGTCAGCTTGCTCCTAGTGTTTGTGTTGTGTTCAAAGTAAAACCTCACAACTCTCCTACTTTGCTTTCTACACAAAGTATTTGGACAAAGCTAAAGCAGGAGGCCTTCACCCACCCTCAGCCATTAGGCAGAATGCCTCACTGGAGACATGCACAGACCCCAGAGAAATCCCAGTGGCAAAATATAGCACTGAAGGGTAATAATGAGGTCCTCCTGATCAATAGCTTGTCAAATCAACACAGTATCTCTAGATCTAGTACATGACAGTGTCATGCTGGATCAGATCCATGGCTGTCTATTGCAAATAACTGTTGTGGAATATTTGTCATCTAGAGAGAAATGGCTCCCATCTGTCCAGGAGATACTCAACTCTCATCCTCCTCACCTTGCTGTCCTGGGGGACCCCATGCAACCACCAAATGTAACCTCTTTGGGCCAACAGCTATGAAGTACTGCTTACCCCGGGAGCCGCGGCAGGCTCACTTAGAGCACAGCCCAGCCAAAGCACCTTTCGGCAGACCACAGCTGAGCATCAAGAACACAGCGAAAGTGAAAATGGAGTCGTTTTTACTGGTTTGAGTTTAGCTTATAAAGCTGTTCCACCATTCTGCTAACTGCTTCAATGCAATCTACTCACTTTGGACATAACGGGACCGCCTTTTGTATGGAAGATGCTTTATAAAGTGGAGGCTGCTCTTTCACATAAGGAAGGTAACTACTGACTCTCCTGAGCTACCTGTATTCAAAACTGAGTCTATCAACCACTGTCTTCATTTCTCTGTCAGTAAAGCAATATGTCCACAATTCAAATCTTATACAGACTTTGTAAGGCACCGTTAGTTGTCATTCACAAACCAACTTGGGGTCTAAACTACTATTTCATCTTCAGCTGAAGAGCAGTTTTGTATCTTATCAAAGAAGTGCTAAATTGAAAGTCTTCGTTTATATGGGTTACATTTGCCTGGAAGCTTGTGGAGGGAGAAACCAGAAAATACTAACTAGCTACTCACCAAAAGATGTGTTGTATCCATAACTCATATTTTGGCACATTATTACAGCAAGGTTTAGAGATAACCCAAACCTGGGATGTTACCACCATGACTACAGCCGGCCTTTGCACTGAACAGAATTACTAACAGCTGTCCCACTAGCTAAAGAAACAGTATGTCCAGTACTATGTGCAAACAGGTGGTTTTCTCCCAAAGACTGTCAGAGTAGTAAATCTACTAGCATAAAAGTTAAATACAGAAGGAACAAAACGAAAGTTTCTGTGAGATTTGAACAGTGGGTGTTATTTAAATTGTGACAATATCTTTTAAAAATTCTTCTGGTAACATTGGTGGTTTATTTTTAACCAACACATGCAGACAGACAGAAAGTAAGTCAGACAGAAAGATAACTTCTACCCTCACGGGCTGCAAAGCCACTGCTGCCTACACACAGCAAACCCAACAGGCTGGCCAGAAAAAGCATGTCACATGCGCCCAGAGATCCAAAATAGAGAAAGGTCAAGTTTAAGGGTCAAGATAGTTACGTGACAAGTAATGAGATCCAGCTCTGGGGAATTTCTTTCATTTCAGTCCGATTTCATAACGCTTGTCTGTTTGTAAGCAGTTTTAGTGTTCCAGCAAACAACACGTACATGCATGCACCACCACATCAGGTCCCCTTTTGGAAACCTTAGCAAAAAGACCAAGGCTGAGAGTACATCATGTCCAAAGAGTATTTTTTAGGTATGGTGTCTACAAACCAGGTTTAAGGTATGTCAGCCAAACACACACAGCTTTGCACTGCTGTTGTGCCTCTTACAAGCGTTCTTACAAAAGAGGTACTAAAACTACTTTCCTGAGCTCTAACACATCTGACAGTACTTAAACTTCACTGACAGTACTTAAACTTCACAATAACTTTAAATAAATTGCTTTTAAATAATAATAATAATAAATTAGTTGAATGATGAAGCTCTCTGGTATGTGCTCCTGCCGCTGACGTATTTCAGCTCCAAGACTCATCTGCCAGAGGATTATGCTGAACTTCACCAAATGCTATTACTTTGTGGGAGAACATGAACAGGCACATTACGTTTAATCAAAATCAAAATACTGATGCGATTATTTTATGACAGCCGCAGATAAGAAGCCAAGCTGATAACAGGCTATTGCTGAAATTCCCAGATGAACTTCCTGTGCTTTCGTATAGACAAAGACGGCACACCATCATATGTGAGATGAAAAAGTTGTCCTGTGTCTGCGTTTCAATTTGCTGACCACAAGACTGGCAATTTTTGCTTCCCTTGCACCATTAATTACTTTGGTTTGTTTCTCAAAAAGCTCTTTCAGAAAGTTGTACGGAGAGTAATAAACATGCATTACTCATCGGATCCTGGAAATCTTGTTGCATTTATAATAAGCTTTCAAAATAAATGGATCTCAGTTCTAATGCCCTGCCACAACATTAATGCCACTGTACTCATCAAAACAGCCCAGGAACAAGTTACCGTGCAGGCATGCATAACAGCCTGCTCTGAATATTATTTTTTAAAGTTTTTCTTTGAATGTTTTCTTATCCAAAAGATGAATGGCCTCCAACTAGATGTTACACAGTATCTGTAGTCTGTATGCAGGTTTTAATTATCTGACATCATATACAATTCCATGCAGCTAAATGGATTAAATGGCATTTTGAAAGATTTACTGCATTGCTAACATCTCTAAACTTGCATCCAGGAGTATCTTGCTCAACCATCAAGTAAACAAAAACTTACTAAAGCAGGGGTTTATACCGGATTCAATAACACAACTTTTTCTGTAACAGCTACAGACACAGCTACTAATTCATCACTTTCTTGCACATGAAGCTGAATTTTCTAAGCCAAAACAAGCACCACATGCTTGTGCTTTTTTTCTGGAGTTTGCAGCGATTTTCCTGGGAAAGAAAGCCAGCCCAGTATCTCAAATACCGACCAGTGCCACTGTAGCAACGATTATGGAGACAGGCGGGGATTGAGCTTTTGTAAATCAAAACCAAACATCCCAGCCTACAGTTTCTAAATTCACTCCTAGATACAGTGTTTTGTGTCAGCCCGGTATGATGAAGCCTTATGAACGGAGAGAGGAAGATAGGAAACAAGGCAAAAGAAAAGCAAATCATGCCACTACCTTAAGAATGGGATGAAAATCCCTGCTGTCTCCCTGGAGCTGGACGTGTCCGTCGCACTCCAAACCTCACCAGGAAAGCTCGGTGTGATGAAACAAAAAGGATTTACCAAGAAAACGGAGAGAAGGCAAAAAAAAAAACAACCAAAACCCCAAAAAACCCAAACAAAAAACAAAACAAAACAAAACAAAAAAACCAGGAAGAAAAGCTGTATGTCTTTACAGCCTGATCTCTGAAGCTGTAATGCATCTTAAAGCCTATCTACCTCTCTGAAGGGACTTACCACAAGCGTGCAGCACAGGAACTTGTTCATTGTGGTCGGTGGAAGAAACCTCAGCGAGCTGGGAAATCAGGCAGAGAGTCAGCTCCCGCTCCAGTCTCCTAGCAGCCTGCTGACATCCCCCAACATTAAAGACACGATATATATATAGTCCCGGTGTAACAGGAAGCTTTGGCTCAGCTTTGATCACTCATACCCTACCATGACCAAACTTTTCTCTCTCTCCCCCCCTCTTTTTTTTTTTTTTTTTTTTAAAGGAACCTGTAAAACTTGATGACTTAATGGAACCCTTTGAGTGCTCTAACCACAGACTGGAAAATGCAGGAGGGAGTGTCAGGGGCTGGCCAGGGGAGGGTTTTAATTGGGCTCTGTCTGGCTGTCTGGCTGTCCTCCCCCCCCTCTCCCCTGAGCAGCTGGCTCGGAGGGGAGACGCGTGCCCCGGGGATGTCAGCGGCTCCCTCAGCACCCCAGGCTGACGGGAGGCACATTTAAAAAATCACGGCTGGAGGCTGAGCCCCAGGGCCCTGCAGCAGCGCAGCCGCCCACTTGCAGGGCCCCTGAGCACACGCAGGGCTGCCATTTCCTGGGGAGGAAGAGGGCTCCTTTCTGCTCCCCAGGGGTTCCAGGAGCAGGGCTGGCAAGGAAGCAAAGCAAAGGCCAGGGAGCGGGAAGCTGAGGGGATGGAGGATTCCTGCTGGTTTCCCTTCCCTGCTGAGGCAGGAATGCAAGGAATGGCCCTGCTGCCCCTGCCGCCTGCCAAGGCAAGCTGGTGTGAGGTGATGGGTGTCCAGCTGCCTGGGCCGCCCAAGGCAAGCCGGCGTGACATGGTGGGTGTCCGGCTGCCTGGGCTGCCCAAGGCAAGCCAGCGTGACATGGGGGGTGTCCGGCTGCCTGGGCCGCCCAAGGCAGGCTGGCGTGACATGGCGGGTGTCCAGCTGCCTGGGCTGCCAAAGGCAAGCTGGTGCGACACCCAAGGCAGCCCAGTGTGACATGGCGGGTGTCTGGCTGCCTGGGCTGCCCAAGGCAGCCCAGCGTGACATGGCGGGTGTCTGGCTGCCTGGGCCGCCCAAGGCAAGCCGGCGCAACATGCTGGGTGTCTGGCTGCCTGGGCCACCCGCTGGCCAGCACCAGCCCCCAGGGGCTTTGTGAGGAGGAGAGACCTGTGGGAGTGATACAGGGCTTTTGCACATGGGGTTGTATTTTTCCAGTGACATTCAGTGTCTGAAAAAAGGGAAGGCTTAGTGTTTTCAGCAAGCCCTTGTCCAGAGGAGAGGCCCCACTCAGGGCTCTGTTCTTCCTTCCCCCTCTTGTCATGCGGTGCTTTTAGCTAGAAAGGGGCATTTTTGTAAAGCCATAATGATTAAACCCTTCTGGACTTGCCTCCCTGGATTTCTCAGAGGGCTCCCTGGAAGCCCCAGGGAACCTGCGTGTACAAGGTGCAGAGCTGAGCACGGCTTCCCAGGCAGAGGTGCGGAGAAAGAATTTATTTTCCCAACCTGCAGATATTCAGAAAGTGGTTATGGGAGGCTGTGGGATCCTGGGGTAGAAGCCAAACCTAGATGTGCCTCCAGTTTTCACAGATGGTTTTCTCTCCCTTTTCACAGGCCAGACCAAAACCTCAGCTCTGGATATTCCAGCTCTCGAGCATTTGAAATCTGGGGCCCACGTTGGCTCTGGGTTGTGCAGTTTTGCCCCTTTCAGTCACAAGGCTGTGTGGAATTGGCAAAAGAGTGAGGTGGAAAAAGCCTGCATATTGTTTCACAAAAATTCAGCTACGCTCAGTCAGGAAACCATCGTCTTCAAGGACAGCCTCACACATTCCTCCTTACACATCTGTAACCATTTGAACACCCATCAACCGTAACCTAGGATTGAAACACGCTGATTACACTTGTCAGGACGATAAAAATTCAAGACGCTTGAATTAGTGATGAATGTAAGAGGTGATGCGAAAACTGGCACGGAAACCCTACCACCCGAGGGAGTATTGCTGGCATCTGGTGGGTAGTAGTCACCACTCGATTACTATTGCACCTTGAATGGATGCTGTAACTGTTCCTGTAATCTTTTCAGAGCCTTTTAGTACTTTAGAATCTATTCTTAGATATATTTATGAATGTACTTCCCAGATAGAGGGACAGTAGTGCCAATAAACAGCATCTACCTCTACATTTCTACATTTTCATTGTAGGGTAGGGGGAAGGACTATTTTTGAAATGGCCATCTTTGACCATGCAAGGGCAGCTATGCGTGAGCACAGTGTTCTCCATATAGGGACCAACTTTAAGTGTCAACCAGAATGCTGTAGCAACTCCATCAGCAGAAGTCATTTAAGCCAAACTAGCTTTATTCCCTCAGAGGCCAAGAGCTGGACATGGCAATGTGTTTCTTCTCCTGACTGGGAACAGCAAGTGCCAGTGCCACCTCAGAGGTCCCTGGCACCAAACCTATAGCAAGCTCCCCTGTGGTTAATTGAACAGTGTAACTGAATTTCAATGGGCTTTGGATCGGGCTGTGTCTTCTCATTGCTGGTGCAAGCCATAAATACACAACAGCTGGCTCTCTAGAGAAATGTAGCTCATAAGCCTCTGTTTAAACAGGTTAATGAGTATAGAGAATATTGTTCATATCAGAAATTTCTAGAGATCGAAGTATTTCATGCCGTGAAACAGACCAGAAAACAAATTAAAAAGCCATTAAAATCTTTTAGCTGAAAATGTGGCTTTGTGTATATCCATGTTCAGAGTTAGATTTGCTCACCTGCCTGGAAAGACGCTTTGCTTCCATAAGCAGTGAAAAAACTGACAGGGGTGAGTGAGAAGAGAACAGATCCTCCTTGAGCTCATTCAGCTAAATGGAAGGGGGCCAAGGTGTATCTGTTTCAGTGAGGACAGCAGGTTTGGACAGATGCTAAGGAGACCGTCATCTTAACGATACGTGAACATGAAAGTTTCAACTCTCTGATATCATTGGAGTCTGTGGAGCTGGCTGTGGATGTTAGGAGGGAACTATATAGTTGCACTTAGCATGTTTGATCTGGAAATCACAAATAGACAATAAATACAGGATCCCGCACTGCCATTTTTAGTGTCACTTTTCAGAGAAGAACTGCACTTTAACAAGGTTTAAACTGCAGTTTGAATGTTTTCACAAGTGCTTTACAGCGTTGCCACTTTGCCTTTGGGAATTAGTTAAGATGTGCTTTGCAGGGCATGGAATCATAGGACAAGGCAGTAAACCCTGTAATAAACACTTGTCCATGCTACAACCAAGCTGTTCTCAGCAGTGTTTAAAAGAACCACGTTTGTGACTACATGCCATAACAGGGAAGGGACACAGCCTGAAATTGGTCTTTAAAAGTTAAATCCCTTTAATTATTCATTATCCATAATGTAGTTTACAAGATGTTTTAGGAAAAGAAACTTAAAAAAGAAATATCCAGTTTCTTCCTTTACTAACAAACCTAAAGAGGTGAATGTAGGCATTAATTAGTCTGTTGCATGTGACAGGAATGTGACTAGCTTGTTTTAAAAATCACCAGTTAAAAGCAATGAAGAAACAGCCCTCTAGTTAACAGCAATGGTTCACTGCAATTTGTATGAGTACGTAAAAGTGGAGAAAAAGGACCACTTTCACTGGGCAGACTGAACGTTACTGATACCACATTGCTTTCAATCGGTAATGACGTGCTGTTGGTAGGACATCAGCTTATTGATTCAGTAGTAGTCATATTTCCAGACAGGTATTTATCTTTCCCTGGTTTTTATCCTCACTATTTGTATTGCTGTCCTGGATGTTATGATTGTTATAAATCTATTTTTGTTCCCATGCATCATTATAATCACCAGGTCTATAAATGGCTTTGCTCTTTCAGCCTGTCTGCTATCTGGAAAAACTCACAAGTCCAGACCAGTGAGTTGGTGCTGGCAGGTGAACACTGCGTAGCTGAGTCATCTCAATATATCAGTGTGATGTTTATTGAGCCCAAGCAACAAACAGTGGGAAGACTGTGGCTTCAGGCTTGGGACTCCAAGTTCACCACACATTGCATTTAGAGAACACTCAGGGCTTCGTCATTAACAGATTTCTGTCAAACTAAGGGGAAGAGGGATTTCGCAAAGATCAATTGCCTCTGAAAGCAAACATATTAGTAGCTGCAAGAATGAAACAATCTGGCATTCTTCCATGCTGTTACAGCAGTCCCTTAGAAATTAATCTCTCTGTTTAAATTGTAAGAGCTGATGATTTGATCTATCCTGGGAAAGCTTTGAAAATGGAGGCTTAAGGAAACCTGGTAATCTGCGGACAGTGTAGTGGTTCAGGTAGCAGGATGTTTCAGATTTTGCCAAAATAGGTGAACCCCCCCCTGCAATATTTCCCCATCCCGTTTTTCTCATATAACTCAGAAACCCTGGGGAAAAGATTTCATGCCAACATATACTGAAGGAAGAGAAAAGGTATTTAGCTAATAATGTTGTCAAAAGAAAACTTACACCTAAGTGGTTATCTTCGTTTTAACTGCGTGGCTTGTTTTATCTTGTAAATGGTTTTGCCTCATTTTTTTGATTGAGGCCTTGGCTCATTTTGTAAATCTGAGGCAGATATGAAGTGCTAATATACCAACAGGAAAACCTCACTTGTCAAACTATGTCTCCAGAGAAGGAAAGATGGAGCTTGTCCTATCAAAACGGAACTTGTTTTGGATTATAGGATTTGAAGGTTGCCATGATGGAACTGAAAAATTAGAGTCACAGAATGTGTATGAAGTTACCAGCCATAAACAATTAAATCAAACATCTCCATGTTCAAAAGAAAGCCAGCCATGTATTCTTTGCTGTTTGGGCTTGCCTACCTAGGGAATTAAGTTAGTTCGTGAATCTGAGAAGTGCTGGTTCCCTGTGTGGACACCCTCAGCTTGCAGATATCATTATCTTCTCTAGTCCCCTTTGAAAGTGGATCCACATCACTCTGGATTTGAGAATTTTCCAGGTTGTGCAAAGCAACCTGAACCAAGTAGGATCAGACTCCTAACTTCAGCTGGCGGTAGTTGAGAGTAAGCCCTGTACCTCTGTGTGGGGGCCACCAAACAGCTGTGCATCCTGGCCTGCTCCACAGTCACTCTGACCAACAGGCAAACCGCCTCGAGGGTAAGGGATGCTGGAGGGCTGGGAACTGAGAAATGGCGGTTTCATTTAGTCATTCCTGCCTTGGCTTTTTTGGCCTTGAATTGCTTCCTAACTTGATCTCTGTGGCATCTGGAGGCTTCTTGAAATGATTCAGACCCGTCAAGCACTCAGAAAGCTTTAAGGTGTTCTGAAAAACTCAGTCGTAAACCCCAACCATTTGATAAGAAGGAATTCATTGTTCCCAGAATCAACATTTCCAGTTAACACCAGTACTCCAGAAGAGACAGCACATACTTTACCGAAAGCTACGGAAACTGGAACCGAAACAAGACAAGCTTTAGCCAGTAAGATTTTCTGGCTAACAGGTTTTTCTTTTTTGTCTCTACTAATTTGCTTGCTAGTCTGTAATTGAAGGTCACTGGTTAAGGAAAATGGTCCCGTTAGCTCATGAGGAGCAGCTGTAATTTCATTGCTTTCAGTCTGACTTCATTGTGTATATTTGGGTGGTATTAACATAGCACCAATTTTCCCTCCTTCTGGTTTTCCACATACGCAAAGATGTCAGGCCAGCAGCGGTGCCGTGCTCAGCCTTCCATGAATTTTGCATGGACATCTTGAGGGGTTTTTTGCAACCTGATCAGAATGTAAATCTCTCAGACACTGGGTTCATTCAGCTGTGAACCAGCTATTGGCTTGTGCAGCTTGATGGACAGCCCATATCATTTACATCCAAATGGCTTCACCACCTGCGGATTGCCAGGCTCTCCCCTTCCAATCAGGAAAGCAGGTAAAGGCAGTTGGCATCTTGGAGAAGAAGCTGGCTGCTCCTTGGCGCAGGACCTTGGCTGCTTCTTGTGTCAGTAAACCTCTACAGCGCAGCAGGGGTTTCAAATGCTGGAGAACCTGAAACACGGGGGAGGTAAGAGACTGGAACCTCAGGTGTAGACTTACTGAGGTTGAACAGCAAAAGCACCATGAGGGAGTGCAGCCTTTTCAGGAAATCAACCAGAGTAAGAATATTAGGAATAAAAGCAGTATTTTCCAGCTGCAAATATCAAGCAATCTGTATGTCAGCCCTGTGAAATATGTAGATAACATTACAAATCCAGTCATTTCAGACACATACAGCATTGGTTTTGCCCTCATTTATAAAAAGTTTCTAACCTTGCCTTCTGGCCTGTCAGTACCATGTTCCTTTGAACTTCTCCAGCAGCCTCTCCTTTTCCCACTGAACCCAGTTAAAGCATCTTGTCCACACCCTTGAGATAGACACTGTCCTTTCCCTTCCTAATTATCTTCACGTTTCTTTTCATGTGGCTTCTGTTTCCTTAACCATGCTGCTGAGGCCAGCCTCAGCTTGCCCATTTTCCCACAGCCATCTCTATGTCTTCATCAGTGCTGTCCTCCGTTCGTAGGTCTCCCCTCCTGAATGAAGTTTGAAGACTCTCTACTTTCTAGTCCATCCGCCCTCTCTGGGAGCCACCCACTGCCTGTGAGAGACAAGGCCAGGCTAGTGTAAAGGAAGATTTTTCTTTAAGTGTAGTAATATCTGTGTGTATACATATTATAAAAAACGGAATGTACTTCTCTGCCTTCTACTTGCTGTCCTTTTAAAAACATTTTGAAGTTTCTTAAGAAAGTATGCTGCCTTCCTTGGACTTTGTGCAGCACCACCCACAAAAAGCCCCACTTATGACTACACACAGAAACAGTCACAATAAAGTAACAAAATCAATAATGAACACCTGATGCTTCCTCCCCAAAACAGCCACCAGAATTTATCTGAAATTCCTTGTACAATGTCAGCTCTGCAGCTTCTGGCTTCAGAGGAAGTGCAGTGGTGCAAAGCCAAGAAAAAAAGGAGGGACCTTCATGAAGTAACACAGAAGGAATATGCAATTTGTGGATGATGGCAGAAGTCACTCGGAAAGCTTGCCACGTCCCTGCAGAAATAGCACACTCTCATGTCCTAAATGCTCTGAAGCACCTTTTAGGTACTTTTGCTTGTGGTCAAACTTCAGGCATAATAAAGCTTTTGTCCTTTTCTTGGCAGAGAAGGTTGAAAACCAAAAAAAGGAGGGGGGAGAAGGTGGAAGGAATTTCAGCCTCCTCAGGAGATGCATTCCAGCCGGCATGGACTGCGCTACATCCTCCCTGGATGCTCCAGCACATTCCTTTGTTCCCTCTGACCAGACATTCTCTTTTGTTTAGTCCATCAGTGCCCAGCAAAGTATGTTTTACCTCCTCGGCAATGTGGAGTGCATTGCTTCTCCTCCAGCTCCAAAGTTTCCCCCATTCTAGCATTTTATCACATGCTGCTCTTTACTCACTGTGTTAAAAGAACTATTAATTATTGTTATTCATTTCTCCTGTTCTGACAAGTGAGCTAAATTAAGCTTTGGTGGAAGCCAAACTTACTGTCGACTTCATGCATATTTATTCTCTATCACCATACGCACAGCAGGGTGGCACCTGGAGAGCAACAGCACAAATTCCAACGTTTCACCCAGCAGGGACCGGGGCTTTTGAAGAGATTGCCCAGAGACAAGTGACTACTGTCCACAAGGGAATGCTGTTGATTTAAAGATTTTGCATCTACCGTACCTCAGTTAGCACCATGGGATTGCTGTAATTCATGCACTGTGCATTTTAAGCATCAGATGTTTGACTTCTCTGTATGTATGTGTGTGTGCAAAATGCACCTCTTCAATCTGCCTTTACTCAGCCTTCTAAAACATTCTCTGCTTCCCTCTCAGCTTTCTTCTAAGCTTTTCTGCTCCCAGTATTTGGGGGATTTTTGCCTTTGATGTTCTCCCTCAACTTTCTAGTCTCTGCTCTTTTTTTTTTTTTGCATGGGGCTCTTCACATACTTTCATATTTCTAGACATGCTAGAATTCTTCTGGCCTGCTATCAAAGTAAGCAATACAGCTTTGTACCGTGAGACAGGTTTGCATATTACCATGTTCCTTTTGAATGAGGAGTCAAGACTATCACTACTAGGACAAACACTAAGGAAGGAGCCTAGAGGCAGTAGTGGTGGGCCGTGAACCAGGGTTATTTCGGTGAACAACAAATTAAAGGCTCTTCCCTCCAAGCTGTTAGGAAGAGGCAGATATTTTTAGCAGGAGCAAAGCAGAACTTGCTTGATAAAGCCATGTATTGCAGGTGATCGTGCCCACTTGATCTCTCATGAAATTTGGCAGTATGTGTTGCTGCAGCTACGGTTTCAACTCGGGGAGCCGGAAGCATGGCCCCTTGGCTACATCTGCTCTTGGGCTGGCTTAGGAGTCAAGAGTCTTGAGAAGCGGAAAATAAAAAGAGAGGAAGTGAATGTCCACCCTGTTAAAAGGATTAACACCGAAGAGGTGAACATACTTTTTCCTATGTATAGGCAGATATTGCAGACAAGAAAGAATAATAATAATAATTTTAAAGTGCCCCTTCAGTTAAAGAATTCAGTGCTGCTGCTTCAAATTGTTGATGCTGACTACACAAGGAAAGCTAACAGTGCTCTGATTTGTTGTGAGAACTTCTCTCTAAAATGTAAAAGCCTTTCTTATCAGAGAAAGCCTTTCCCTTCTCTGCTTCTGCCATCTTTTTTTCACATTGCTATAAAAAGGCTAACAGTAAATGTCAATGAAAATGAAGGCAATGTGGAAATACATAGAAACTGCTGCTGTGTTGATTTGTTGGTGGGGTTTTTTTCCCCGTGAATTCTTTTAAATAATTTTGATCTGCATCCAGAGCAGTTTATGTAGGCACAGAACAGTGCATGTGGAACAGCAGGCAAGAATGTGGAGTGAATACTAATGCACTCAAACACCCTCCCCCAAGCTCTCTAAGCCTGAAAAATCCTTCTGCAGCATAACTACCAGTTCCTGTAGGGCTTGCTTATATCCTCATGGAGGAAAGTCCTTTAGTATTTAATAGAAAATTACTATCTTTTCATACACTTTTTAAGCTGTTAGAATTTAATACAAAATTATAACCTTGCCATATAGTAGTTTGGAAAAAAAAAACCCCAAGCCTACAGACTATCATGAATAAATTCTAAGAGGTTTTTAGGGCAGATTTTGCCCGAGAATAATACTTTTTAACAGGACCTGCCTGAATACCTCTTGTTAAATACAAGAGCATTTCTTCACAGTAGCAGAATCTTGAACTAAATAGATTTTTACAGATATATTTACCAGGACAGATTTTGGCCCTTTAGTGCAAGAGGAGAACAGAAAGGGGCCACCCGTGAAAAACAGAAGAAAACTGAGAAAATAAAAATTTGACTTTTTTTTCCTCCCAATATAATATCAGTTCTGGAAGCCTAAATACTTAAATTATTTAAACCTATTCTGCACAAACACTCACAAAAGGCCTTTCTCTTTCTTCTAATTTCAAAGGCCTAATTGCAATCTGACATACAACCCAGAAATGCCAGCTGAAGTCAATGAGGTGCACAGGGGACAGTTTAGAGCCAGACTGGTATCAGAACATTTCTTTTTTTTTTCAACTAAACCATTAATTTTGTGAAAGGGACCATGTGATGTCTCGCCTGCAATAGCAGAAGACTGCAATCAGTGACATCCCCTTTTCTGCTCCCTCTGCCTTGTATTTGTCATAAATTGGGGGTTCATTTTTCCTCCCATTCTGCCTATAAAATGTTTTTACATGTTCAGAGTGGAACTACACTTAGGTAGCCACCCAGAAGGACAGATGTAAAATTTCAGCATAAGCGCACACTGGATGCCTCTCTTCCGTATAGACTGGAGCAAGTCTGAGGACAAAGCGGCTGCTGTTCCTGCTCACATGCGGAGGCTGAAGTTGTAAAGGGATGAAAAGCATCACAGTTCCATAACTAAGGGCAGCAAATTTACTATTTATAAACATCGCATGTGGGTGGCATGGGCTGTTTGCAAATGTTTTCTAAATCAAATGCTCGGCCTCGTGCCCACGGGTCTGGGGCTGCCTGGGAGCATGGACATAAAAGGAGAAGGGAGAAATTGCACATGACTTCCCCAAGGCCATTTCTCCACAAAAGGACGGGTGGCCCAGTGTAAGGCTCTCGAAAGAGCTGACTTCAATTCTCTGCCGTGGCACCGCCTTAACCACGCGCTCACAGCAAGGCATCTACAGTGATCTCCAAGTTATTTTGGCTCTGCAATCAGAGATGGGATCTGACTATCTCACAAGATGGAGCCTGTCATTTATTTTTGCCTTGTTTTTTTTATTGTGTTTGGGTAAAAAGCCATAAACTGGGATTGCTATATTAATTACCTCAAATTGGGATGCAGTTGGATTCTGCAGTGAGAAGAGCTATATAATTACCTTGGGTAGGTAACTAAGAAGCGGTGCTGACAGGCCTTGGCATTTAGTGAGCTGACTGTGACAATGGAAAGATTTATTCAAAACTACTGCGCCAATTAGAGTCTGTATTTTATTTCACTGCAATATGCTTCTTGGTGTTTTGCTTTGTAGCTTATTTAGCAAAATAAGCTCCCTGTTGAATACATCAGCTGACTGTTAAAATGAGTCAAAATCCACAGCCTTCCACAACAGCACCGGACAGAAAAAAGCAAACTAAAGGCAGACATGGAGAGGAGAAGGGTGGCGAAGGAGATTCATCAGCCACCTTGGCAATAGCAAAAGCCAGACAGCAGTGGTTATCTCTCCATCTCCCTTCTCCCTGCCATGCGGTGGTAGGGACTGGATTCAACAAGAAGGGGAGAGTGAATCCATCCATTTGGAGCAGATCCCAAGCAGATCAAGGACCTCTGAGCACTCTTGAGTGGATTTACATTGCCCCCCAGTGAAGAGCTGTTTTTTCCCCACCCCTTATCTCCATCTCCACATCTTCAAGCAGCCTTGCTGCCTTTCCCTCATCTCACCCCTCCCTCCCCAACCTTATGCCATCTTCCATCCAAAAAGGAAGAAGCATAAAGCTACGTTGCTTGCTGCTACCACCTTATTAATTTTCCTTGCATGTTGTGACATTTCTTTTGGGGCCTGTCTCGACTATTTGCATTTTATACTTCCCTGTTTTACACTACTCACAATGGGGCTGTGGCCTCTTGAATGTTACCTGAAAAAATAAGATCAAGATAAGGTCAAGCATGAGGCTGTGGCATCCCGCACACCAATTAAGAGCGGCAGGCACTATCTCCAACATCAAATCAAAACATAGGTGAGACTCAAATCAGGTGCAGGTCCCACACATACCAGCTAGCTTCATTGTGTGCCAGGCCCTCGTTCCTGAGATGTGTAAGCACTTGTCCAACTCGAAGTGTGCCGGTAGCCCACTGCTTTGGATACGGTTACTCATACTGTGAAGTACCTTCCTGAACTGGAGCTTCAGTATTGAGTTGAACAGCAGAGAAAAAAAGCTTTTAAGATCCATTGAAAAAGGGCTAATTCAAACCTCATGTAAAATGTGGGCTAGTCTGAACCAACGACATTATTCCTCCGAAAAAATATACAGCCGTCTTGGCAAAGCTCACTTGTTATTGAATTCATTTTTATACTGCAAGTTACGGGAAATTAAATAATACCTCACATTTTTCTTTGTTATGGAAACAATGTGAAAATATTTCAAGTTAACGAATGCTAACACCCTTTAGTAGTCTTCAAAACACAACTAGAAAATTAACATTTTTCTTTGTGATGGTCCAAATTAAAAATCAGAGAGACACAACTTCTTTCCCCCCCAAAAAACCAGGATACCTTTTAAAGTAGTGTGTATCAATGAAAGAAAATGCAAGTAGATGTAGATCAAATAGCATTTTTGTTTCTTTTACTGCCAACCCTTGTGGAGGTCCTTTGCTTCCCCTCACAGGCTGGATGGTTGCTTGGGGCATGTCACTCTTTCTGAATTGTGTACGTTTGCCACCGTTGCATTTGTCCCAATGACTTTTCTGTGAAACCACAGTTTGTGGTACCTCCTAAGGGTATTCACAGGGAAAACTTTGTGCATCATTTTAGGGGTGTTGAAATGACTGAAATACAGTGAATAAGAGACATACAGGAATTTCCCTCACCAGCAGGAGATGAAGTAAACAAGTAAGAAAATACAATTTCATCACAAACCCGTGGAGGTCGGAGTTGGGTCACCATGTCAAGCAGTATAGAAAGAACAGCTTGGTTTCCGTGTTCATTAAATACGTCTCTCTGCTGAAACTGCAAGCAAGAATGCTAATTAGCACTTGCCACTCTACATTGGACTGACATTGTGAGATGTCTAAATATTCATCTGGCTAAAAATCTGTAGTTTCTTGTGACCTAAGTTATTTCTGAAGCAATTATTTGGAGGTAAACAATTCTGCTTCCCTTTTTCAAAACCTCTCTCTCCATCTTAAGCTGTTCTAATTTTGCAAAAAAATGCACCATTAATTCTTCGACCCCCCCCCCCAATCATTTACTGCTACAATAATGTATTGCATGTTGCTCACAGCATCACATGACAGCTGTAAAATTTTGCACTGAAACTATCGCATTGGCCAGATTAATCGCATTGGCCAGACTGATGGACGCCAGAGCCAGAGAGATCGTTTTGCTTAGCAGACCTGACTGTTTGTGTAACACAGGTGATACAAATGCTCTGAACTGACTTAGGGAAGATCATGTGGAAATATATCCCATTTTGACTGTAAAATCACTCCCTGAAACCTTAAGGTGTTGTTCCACAGATTAATTACTAACAGCATAAAAAATGGTGTGGCTTTTCTTGCCTGCATACATACACCATCGACTTCTCTTCTATGCTATGCAGTTCACAGAACACCACTCCCCTACCTCAGTATTGAACCCAGAAGCTTTTGTCCGCTTTTTCCAAAGAGACATCTAGTCTGTATTCAAAGATCAAGAAGTGGAGAATGCACCATTATTCTCAGTATTTCGTTCCAATGGTTAACCACCACCAAAATTATTTCCTGACTGTTTATTTTCAGTATCTTCTGATTTAAATTATGCAGACAGTTCTTGCTGATGTCATTTTGAACAACTGAAGCCTCAGTCCAACACCTATTTAAATCAAGGGAAACATTCCTATTGATTACAAAGAATATTGAACCAAGCTCTGAATTATATATAACACTTCTCTGTGGTTTATGAGATGAATGTTAAAGAAAGTCTCTCTTAATTTTCCAGCAGAAAGAGAATATGAATGATAGAGAGAATGCTGCCCTCTCATGGTTTTATGGATGAATGTGTTCTTATAATATATTAAAAATACAAAAATAATATTTTTAGGCTGCTACATGCTGGCCTGGGGTTTTTTGATGCATTGCACTGAAAGGCAAACTTGTAACAGGCATCACTCTTGTCACGATAAATGATACAGAAGCACAGAAAACACAGCCCTTTAATGGCAGACGTGGAGGTAATGAAGCACAAGGAGAAAGGGTGATGCACAAGACAAGTTTAGGATCACTGCTTTTCCAACCAGCTTTGTAAGCTGAAGCTGGCTTGGATGCAGCTGGATACTCATTTTGTTCCCCCTGCTTGAAATGGTGGAACCCCACATGTTCCCAAGATGAGGACTCATCTGTTCTCCAGGTGAACTGTTTCACTTTCCCTGCTGGAGAAGTCCTGGGAGCAACTGAGCGGGAGGTACAGGAAGAACCTTTCTAGTTTAAGAGCAAGTCAGTTCAGCAGCATGCACACAAATTACTGGAATGTTTTTCCCCTCCAAATGAGTAATCTTCTGTGCATGCTTAAATGAACAGAAATAGGTACAAAGTGACTGCAAGCAAATGAGGGCTTCCTACGCATCCTCAGTAGCTGTTGAGCAGTATGGAATGCACCCAGCACACTCTACATCTCCAGTGGATGCAGGGCCCCGGGCAGCTATAGAACTAACCACAAGATCAGAGCTGCCATTGGCCTTCTGTGCCCTCCATGCGCACTCTCCGCCCAGTCAATAATTTGACCTTTATTGTCTTCATGACCAGTTGAAATTTCACAATGAAAAACATGACATCAAAGGAGAAGACCCCATGCGGTGATCTCCCTGGAAAAGGATTCCTGCAGCCTATTCAAAGAAGCCTTCTATTTTTTAGTAAGAACTGGATATCATACTGTATAACCTCAGACCATGAGCTCAGTCATGTTGTACATTCTGTGGAGTTCTTCATGTGCAAAACCATGAAAGAAACCACATCAAGATGTGCAGACCATTGAAATCTTCAAGTAAACATTAGACACATTTATCTATCACTTCCTCACTAGGAATAACCAAATTATATCTTGACTAACTGCTAAACTATGTTGAATTGGGGAAAAAAAATGCATAAAATAACTAGTTATGTTTAAACAATTTGTAGGCCAGAATAGACCATTAGGTCATGTAGCCTTGTCTCCTGCATAACACGAGTCATTGAATTTCACCTAATTACTGCCAATAAGTTATGTTTGACTATAACAGAATCCTCCAGGAAAGCACTGGTGTGAAAATGTCAAGAAAGAGAATTTCTCTCTTCCTTTGGCAGTTTGTGAAGGTTAAATCTCTCTCACTCTTAAGTGTTTGAGTGTTTCTCCTTCACTTCTCACTGGAAGATATCTGTCTGTCTTTCAGTCATCCTTTTATAGCCTCATTGACAAAGTATATCTTAGTTTTACAGATGGATCTTCCCAACAGGTGTAACTCAAAGCTTTTTTTTTTTTTTTTTAATGGAGACTTTCTAAAAAAAATGGCTTTGTCTCCACAATGGCATTTCTTAATAGTTATGGGTGTAGTCATGACAGCGTAATGTAAAACAAGCTTCTGCTCTGACACAGGGTTGTAAACTCCTGAAGTTATTGCACTGAAAGGGGAACTTCACCCTTAACACATTGTGAATTATATGACTTACCCATTTTCTCAAAATAGGGATGGGAAGTTTCAGTCTGGCTGTTTAAGGCTAAAAAATGTCTTGGATTCTAAACGTGAGTATTCAACGCATTTCAGAGTACTTTATTTTGGGGCAGGTTATAACGCTGTAATGGGGCAAATGGTAGCAGAGCAATTCTGGTTTCCAGTTGGTCTCGGGCAGGAAAACCTTCTATCGCTTCTGTCGCAGTCAACAAGATATATCCCTCTGAGCACAGACTGGATTTTACTACTCTTGAGTGTCCCAGAGAAAGTGAAGGTCCAGGCTTCCCCAGTTACTTGCCCCTGTCTCTCCCCGGTGCCAGCATTGTATGTTATGCTAAGCACTTTAAAATGTCAGAATAAAAGTAGAATAAAAATATACTGTAAATATTTTTTCGCCTCCATTTCTCTGTAACAGTCCTCTGGGCTTCAAGAGTCAACTCACACATAAAACCGTATTCAAAAGATCCCTTGAAGATATCCCTGTGTCCCTTCCCAAAGAAATGGCATCAGAAAAAAAAAAAAAAAAACCCACCACAACAACAACAACAACAACAAAAAAACATGAGAAGAAAAGCATATGACTTAATATTGCTGTATAGACCAAAACAGGGTAAATATCTGCTTGGCACATATCTACACAAGAAGACTCCAAATGGCTAAGCAAGCTTACCTCTTTAATCCCTCTCAAAAGACTCAAGTGGAATAGGTGTCTGGCAAAGTTATCAGTTAAGACCCACTTTGGGGAAGATCACAGACCTCAGATTTCCGTTCCATGAAGAGATCTGAAGGTGGCAAACAGTAAGAGATGCACCTGTAGAAAATCCACCGATCCAAAGGGAAATATTCACAGATTTGCATCCTCTCTGATCCGTATGATGGTGTAAGAGGCTTGTGACTCATTCAGACACGCAGCTTGCTAATGAGGCTATCTGGTTACCCATGTACTCTGGGTTGAAATTATAAATGTTTCCCTAATAGAGGGTTACACTGAAATATGACCAGTTTGCATTTCTCATACTACATTGAAAAGGCATATAAGCAATGATGCAAGTTAAATAATGTTTGTCAAAAACTACCCTGGCATTTTGATTCACCCAGTCTGCTGGTAAATATTCTTTCTTCCTCTCCACAGCTATGCACATTTTATATATATTCAGGCTTGGAAAGCATTTAATTCTTTACTTCATGCATCTTCAGAGCCTTAACCAGAAATATACCTTGCCAAATATCTGTATTTATGCCAGTGGCTAAACCTAATGTTATAGGGAACAGCTTCAGACAGCCGTGCAATCCTAGCAAATGATATGCAAGCTCTGTAGCCTGGAGCTTAAAAGAAAGGCTTATGGGCAATATTACAGACTCTCCATCTTCCAGCATTATGTGTAGCCAGGCATGACTGCTACTATCAAAACCCAAGCTGGTAAGGAGAATAAGTGATGTTGCTCTAGAACATATTTTCAGTCAGTACTGTCACAGGCTAATAAAGTTTTCAGTCTGCTGCTCTAGAAGGACACAGAGCTACCCCTGAAGGTGCTGGATGCCCCTCACTACAAGAAAGACACTGCGTTGCTGGAGCATGTCCAGAGAAGGTCAACAAAGCTGGTGAAGGGTTCTGGAGCACAAGTCTTATGAGGAGTGGCTGAGGGAATTGGGGTTGTTCAGCCTGGAGAAGAGAAGGCTGAGGGGAGACCTTATTGCCCTCTACAACTGTCTGACAGGAGGCTGTAGCGAGGTGGGAGTTGGTCTCTTCTCCCTGGTAACAGGTGATAGGATGAGGGGAAATGGCCTCAAGTTGCGCCAGGGGAGGTTTAGGTTGGACATTAGGAAAAAATTTTTCACAGAAAGGGTTGTCAAGCATTGGAAGGGGCTGCCCAGGGAAGTGGTCGAGTCCTCATCCCTGGAGGAATTTAAAAGATGGGTAGATGAGGTGCTTAGGGACATAGCTTAGTAGTGGGATGGCAGGGTTAGGTTAACGGTTGGACTTGATGATCTTAAAGGTCTTTTCCAACCTAAATGATTCTATGATTCTATGAAGGGTAGATGCTGTAGAGCTATCCACCACTGTACACCAATGTAAGCTCTGAGCTCAAAGGAATGAAGCATGGGAAATGGCATTTTCTCGTAGTTATCTTTGGGTGCACTGAGCTCCACTTTTCCATCACTCTTGAGCATGGGAGGTGCCAAGGAGCCTGTGGTGGAGGCTGGATGCCAGTTGTGTGAGACTCAGGTGCTCTAACTGCATTTTAGAGTTGCTGCTCTTTGCTGTGGAAATCTGTTTACTAAAATAGCTGTGCAACTAAACCAGCTTCAGAGCTACAAAATAGAGACTTACCATCTCCTTTACATGAGTTTTGTATTATCTGTGCTTTGGGCTTGGTTTTTTCACATGCCTCATCCTGGCTTATTAGTATGGATAAAAGGATAAAGGAGATGACTAAAGAGATTACAAGATTTTTATTCAGAATCCCTCTAGGGTCATTTTGAGCATTTTGGTAGCTATCCACTCAAAACAGAAACCAAATGGACAAATGAAAGAGAGAGGAATGAAACAGCAAAGAAAGGACTGAAAGGACTGGGATGACTTAGTCTGGAGAAGGGGACAAGTCCCCTAAAAAAGTTAAAAGTAATAGTAAAATTAGCCATTCTCTACCCATATTGAGCACAGAAGAGGAAGAAATCAAGTTAAAAGACAGCAAGAGAGGTGTAGGCTGCACTCTGGAAAAATGCTTTCTGCTTGGAAGACAGTTAAGTACTGGAAGGGATTGTGTGGAGAAGCTATGGTTTCTGTGTCATTTGGGCTGTATAAGAAGAGACTAGATAAACTTTTGTCAGCAACAGTTGATTTTATCTGGAGACAGCAGAAAGTCTCCACTGGCTTCTCAGGGTCCTTCCTAGCAAACAGCTGTGGTCCTGAACAAGCTCTGCCAACCTCTGCTCCCCATCAACTGATGCTGAAATCACAAGAGCTGCAGTAGGTATGGAAGCCTCAGCAAAGAACCAGGCAACATTTCCGAAAGGTTTAGGGAGAGGCACCTGAAGACTTTAGGCCTATTCAAGCCACTGCCACCACACCGGGAGAGAGGGTGAGCAGGGGTGGAAGGGTGAAGTCATGTGGTTAGAGGACATTTGCTGTTGGATGTTTACACCAGCAGGCAGGAAACCAAATTAATGAACTCTTGGCAGAGTTAACAGGGGAGAGCTTTTTATTTATTGTTCGTATAGACGTATTGCTGTTTTCTCCCACTAAGACTGTGCCTTTTCCTCTGAATACAGGTCCACCAGGCTCCTATAAATTCTTGCAAAGATGCATGGTGTGTTAGGTACCCCCCACATCAGGAGGGCATGCAGTCTGCAAGGGAACTTGAGCTGGGGATGTTGGTTTCAACAGGAGATCCGCCCAGGAGCTATTTAAACCTGTCTCTTGTTTTTGCCAGTAACACCAGGAAGAAGGCTTACACATAGAAAATCACTTTCTCCTAATACTGGCTAGAGGCCTTTTTCAGGAAACAGAGAAGAAAAATCTCTCCCAGCAGAGCTTCTTTTCCTGTCTCCCTGATAGTGCTTGTCGGGTAGGTCTAAGCAGCAGTAAGTGGCGCAGAATGTGTTTGAAAGGCTTGATTAGATACGGGGGAAATAGCAAGGCTCAGGTTCTCAATGAGCTCAAAGTGCAGGGCTGAGTTTGGGGTCTGTTCTCCACAAGAAAACAGGGGAGGTATTCGTGCCAGCCGGGTGAGGAAGCACAGGGGAATACACCTATGGACTCTTACCACTATAAAATGAATGTAAGACTGACTTAAATCCTCCAAGCAGCTTTGCAAGGGCACGGGAGTATCTTCTAATAGACACTTTATTTAGGGGTGGCCTTGAGAGGCTGAGAGAAACCCAGATGCACATCTGGAACAATAATCTTTCCCCTGGCTACACCAACCCCTTCTGGGGAATCAGGAAGCAAGTTCAAGGATGGCTGAGGCTCTTAAATGCACCACACTGCTTTTATCTAAGCAAGGCACATCCTCTGCCCATCCCAGGGGCAGCATCAGGTACTAAATTTCCCAGCAGTTGTGTAGCGTCTGTCATTCTTAGCACCCAGTTAATTTTTCTAGTGGGCCTTTTCATCCTTTCTGAGTACTTTAAAGTAAGACTCAGCCTTTTGTTGCAGTCAGATGTCCCTTCCAACCATTTCTAGGATTTATCTCATGTGCTCTACAGACGTGCTGTAGGCTCTGCTCCAAATCATGTTTCAAGGACCATTTGTTTTAGTAATTTCTGGGTTAGTCTGTACCTCCCAGCACAGCCTAGTCCAGGCACTTGCTCTCCCAACACAAAAGTGACTCACTGTGCCAAGACACTGTCTCCTCCACCCCTTCTCTCCTGGGTGAACTCGCTGTCCCCAAATCATTTAATCTTCCCACTTGGCTGCAGGATAGCAGCTGCCTCTTCCAATGAAACTAAAGCCACTGGCAACCAAACCTTCATTCCTGGGAGAAACACCAAGAACAGTCCATCTGTCTGTTTCTTGATCTTTTGAGGCTGTTTCTACCAAACAGAGATGGGAGATGGAAGGAGATGTGTTCTTCAGTCACAGGAAATTTAGGGGGCAGGCTTGAGGAGAGGGGAAGTCACTCCAGGAGGGTAACATAAAATAGGAAATGAAATGGAATGAAATGAAATAAAATAAAATAAAATAAAATATAATCAGATGTTCAATGTCAGAATCTGAGTGGCATTTATGAGTGTACAGGAAAATACTAGCGTCCATGTGGTCTCAAAGTTTTGTGAGCGCAGTAAAGCTAACATGGATTCAGTCCAATCTCTAAAATCCTGCCACAGCATGTTATTGCTAATCCTTGAAGATTAAAGTAGCCTCTGGCTCTCCCTCAGTGGCCCAGTATGTACTGCAGGCTGCCAGAAAATAAACAAGCAGTATTAATTGCCCTCTGTGGTGGTGTTTCTTCCAAGAATGGCTGGCAGTATCTCTATAGCCATTTCAAGTTCTTGCCAATGGCCACAACTAAGAGAAGGACAGGTAATTGTGGCCCCTTTTTTCTTGTTTCCTACATTCGCCACAGGTGTATCATACCACAGTGAATTTGGTATTAGACATTAAGACCGAACCATATCAAATATTTCTCTTCAGGCATTCATCATCTACAAGAAAAGTATTGAATAAGGTATCCCGAGGTTAAGCTTTACCAGTAACTGGCAGGGAATTAAATTCGTTAAACAATGGAATTCATGCTGGAATCACAACAGCCATCTCCTTTCCTGGGCAAAGTTTTGACTGAAGACAGGGTTTTCCAGTAAAGAAACTCAACAGACCTTCAATCTTTCCAGTTGAAGACTCTCTTAATTGTGAATCAGCTTAGAGCTGCATTCCATGGAACTGGAGAGTCAAATAAATACAAGTGATGCATTCCACTCCATTTTAAGAGGGTTCTTTTTTCCTTTTGTTTTTTTCTTTGGTTGGGTTTTTTTGTTTGGTGGTTTGTTTTTTTTTTTAAATTAGTGCAGCTATCAGCTCAGATACAAGTTCTCAGCTTCCCTGGTATTCTCCATAATACAGTCCAGGAAAACCCTAAGTGTGGTCTTGGATTTAAGACTTTTTTATGCTTGTGCTCTTTCCAATACTCAGGGGAAACAACACATTTCCAAAGCTCCTTCAATATTTATATTTTAGAGGTAATAACTGGTGTGTGAGATCATTGCATACACCCAGCCTTTTCACTTGGAGGCTATTTGTGTAAGTCATAACGAAGACAACATGTTTTGCAAACTGCATTGTTTCCAGGCCCAGCAGTTATAATTGTTCACACATTGGATAGTACTTTACATATGTTTTTTCTGATCTTTAGATAAAGTGGCAAGAGGACACATCAGGTGGTGTGGAATATTGATATAATTTTCTGATGACAGAAGAAGGGAGGCTTGCAAACGAGATCTGACAGCTCTGAGAAATTATGTGGGTAGGAGGGAGAATACGGATCAGAGTATTGAATTTCCATTGCATTTTATTTAAAATGTAGGGAAGAAAAAAGAAACTGCTGAGATGCATAAGCTGTTAATCATTGCCAACTACAGCACATGCGAAAGTATAAAAACACTGCTTTGCATTAGATTAAAATAAAAAGGTGCAGCATTTCTCCAATGTAACCAATGAGGTTGAGCAAGTTACTCATAGCGTACAATATACTTAAGAAACTAGTGTTTGGTAGGTTCTGTGAGAAGGAAAAGCATTACGTCATTATGTTCCTATTACGAGATACCTGTATATTCTGGACAAATGTTAATCAGTCCCTGTCCCTGGGAATTTGAGCCTAATGATATTTAATGGCTGCCTGAGGGGGGCAACAGGGGACAACGGACAGTGCAGATCCGATCAGCTCCTTTCCCGGTCCTTAGGTACTGGTTTTGACTGTGCTAGTTTCTTGTTGTTACCACTGGAGCTAGGATGTGAGCTGAGGGAATTTCTGGAATTCGGTGTTCATGAGTTATGTACACATTCCCTTTGCTTTTTGGTAGCATGTCCTTTTCCTGATTCACGGCTTGAGATCAGTGGTCTAAGTAAGGAGGAAAAAAAGGAGGGTGTCATTCCAGGCTCAGCATCAACTGTATTCCTCTCACAGCTGAGCATGTTCTGGCTTTGCAGAAGACAATGGAGATCCAGCCCACTGGACATCCTATGGACTTGGAGCACTTCTTGGGAAGATTATTTGCGGCAGGAGCGACATGAGAATATTTGCAGCAGAAACTGCCTTAAGCATTTGTTATTTATGATGAGGGCACTGCAGGAGGGCAGCCATGGACTTCCTTGCAGCTGCAGTTTTCTTTAGTTAGAGAAATGAATCTCCCATGTCAGAGGAAATGGTTTCTGGTTCCTGTTAGTTCAATTCATAGAATCATTTGCTTTGGAAAAGACCTTTAAGATCATTGAGTCCAATCGTATGATTCTCAAACCCCCTTGAGATTTTAAAGAGAGTTCCCTAAAATGTCCTGCTATGAAGAGTCAGGTTCTCGTACAGATGTTCACCCTTTCCCTTTCCCCACCAATTTTTGCAGCTAAACCTCTGCAGAGGTTTAGCTTGTAACATACCAGAAGGTTACAAGTCCTCTCTTGTCGACATTGTTTATCATAATGGAGGCAATATATACCGGCAGATCCTCAGATGCCCCAAGGCTTTTATTCTGTTAGAATAATTGTTAGTTTTTTCCCTTTTCCCTCCCAGTGAATCAATGCTTATGTTATGGACCGGGACTCAAAGTTTGTTGCTGCAATGTTTTCTCTATTTGATTTTGGGGAATGTAAGGAAGCGCTGAGTCACCTAATAACTCTTATTACTATTGGGAAAAAAAACCCAAAGACAAATCTAAACCTTCCTTCTCCCAGATTTAATGAAATTAGGCAAAGGAGGACTTTATTCAGGTTCTTATCAGGTCAAGAAACACTTGGCATGGTTTGGGAATGGAGTTAAAGGAATTCAAGTAGAATGCTGTTGTGGGGAATTTTAAAAGGTTAAAGTTGTAATACATTTATTTTAAAATCATAAAGGTATACACAGGCACACATAACACAGTGTCTAGAAAGAAATTCTTATGGTTTAAAAAGTAAAGCCTTTGAACTAAATCCAATTCTCTTGCAGCAAAAGTGAGAAGAATTTTTGTGTTCAGCAAAGGAAATACTTTGTGCGTTTTTCCTTTGTGGAAGGAGCACAAAGAACAATTCGTACGGAACTGAAGTTTTGTGGTGTCTCAACTTTGTTTAAAACACTTTGGAGAGTCCAACTTTACTCTGGTAAAAAATCTATTTTTTCAATCATTTAGCTGACACAGTGTGGTCTCCTTTGAAGGATGCAGAGCAGCCAGAGCAGTCAAAGAGCAATTGCCTTTAAGACAAGAACAGGCTTGATTCTTACTTGAAAGACCTCACCCCTTGTTTATTGAAATACAGAACGTTTCTTACTCACTTACTTGAACTCTGTGCCTCAGAAGTCCTGTAAACAATTTTGTGTTTCGATATCTAAATAAGGTGAATGAATACAACGATCCACACATTCAGTGACAAACCTCCTTTACAATGAAAAAGACTCCTAAAATGCAATTAAATGCATGACTTTGACTCCAGGAGATGCAGGGAAGCTGCCTTTAATCCATTTATGCACCAGTGGCTGGATGGGCACCTCCAGTTATTACTTCTATTCGGAAGAACCACTACCTTGGCTGAGCTCAGCATTCAGAAGCCATTCTGCTGCCTAGGGCTGTTTGGGATTCATACCAAAGGAAACTGCAGCCATAAATTGCTTGTTTCCTTGGGTGCGCTCACAGCATGAGCGGAGTGCACCGAGACCCACAGCCACAGCCACCTTCATTTAAAGGTGGTGGGAAGAGGCGAGCTACAGAGTGACCCAGAGGTTATGGTACTTGCTCAAGTAGGAGAGTTGGCTCATGGACCTTCTAGGATGATAGAGCCTGAGTCCACAGCTTGTGCTTCACAGGAGAAAGCCTAGCCACCAAGTCATAGGAGACTCTGAGTAAGGAGTGCACTGTCCCTTCTCCTTGAAATCACAACACTCCACAACGTGAATTTGAGATCCATGAGTCCAGAGAGACAGCAACAAGGAGGCCTACAGTTGGTAACGCCGCAGTGAGGGAGCTCTGGTTCTGAAGCAGGGCTTAGCTTTCAGGTGTTCAGTATCAAAAAGCTCAAACTTTTTTTGTCTTTTGACCTTTTTACCTCGTGAAAGAGAGTGAATCTGCCAGTTAGTGTTGCTGCTTTGTAACAGAGACCAAAGTGTGCACTGAGTGGAACTGGAGTGAAGTGAGGAACCATTGCAAAGCTTTAAATGAAACATAGTTAGGCTCATAGAATTATTCTTTACCCCCCAAAAGTTTCCTTTCCACCTGCCCCCACAGAAAGATTTACATTTCCCTTTACTTTTGCTGGGGGTGCTTACAAACGTCTTAGCAATGTCTGCAGACCACCTATGTGATTTTCCTGCACTGGGTAATTTAAAACTAGCCATGGATCTAAGTCATCATGAAGTGTCTAAGAATATAAACATACAAAATTCATGGATGCATTGTTCACTTACCATACAACATAGCCAAGCATTCCTCCCTGTTATTGCCATCTTATTATTGGGAAAATGCCCAATCCTGCTCATTCTTACAACTCAGCAAGTTCTTTAAGCCAAAAGAGTGTTTCAATGAGAGATGAGCTGGCGAATTCACTTTTAAGATTTTGTTAACTAATTTCATGTGACCTTGGCACCAAAATATCTGTTAAATAATTTCATATGACTATGATGATCAATGCAGAACCAAGAGTTGTAGACAGTGAGCTGGTAGAAATTGCTGGACCTAAGGTTGAAACAAAGACGCTCATTCTTCTAGGGGAAAAAAAGGGATACTACTTTGCCATCCCTCTGGTTTTGCAATAAACTTTTCCATTTGTGCTGTGCTGTTTGCGTCTTCTGCACTAGTGATGAATTAAATTCAACAGACAACAACAACAACATCCTGAACATATCAAGCAATATTTTATTTTGGTTTAAGTCTATTGAAGTAGATAGTATTAAAGGTGAATGGATGGAAACGAGCGTAATATGCTGAAGAATCAACTCCTTTGAAAGCAGTGAAGAAACAGAAATTGCCATTAGAAGTACTTTAGCGGCAAGCTGGAAGGAGCATTAGAGAGACACACAGGACAAATGGAGAGCTCATTAGAGACTGGCTGCAGCCAGCCAAACAGACAGGCTGCCTGGGTATTTCCAGCTCCTGAACTTTAGTCATTCAGGGTACCAGAAGAGTGACTTTTCTGAAGCTGTGTCTACTTTGCTAAAGGATCAGCAGCAGAGCCAAATTAGCTGATCTTAGTAGGCAGCAAGTCCACAAGCAAACCCCCATTGCATCCACTCAACCAACTGCTTGTACAAACTGCCCTTAGAAAGAAGTGACACCACTTCTGCTGAACAGCTTCGACCAGAACAATCACGACTACTTAATTTGACTTTGCATCAGTAGTTTCTCATTGTGTCTGAGTTCATAGCCACCCGCACACTGCTGCTTCCAACACAACCGTAACGACAGAGAAGTTCTTTCTAGTCTTGGGCCTGCTTCAAAGACTGAAGCAGTGAGGAACTGATCTGCATTGCCTAGACAGAATTTGGCTTGGGATCTCACCAATGAGAAATATCATAAACCCACAATACAGGTTTGGGTGATCTACAAGCAAAAAAATTGCATTTTGGCATTTAGTCTATTCACTTTATTGGTCATTCAGGAAAGGGCATAGATTAGAATTCATTCCTCAGTTAGTTCCTCTTAACAGAAGCTGTTGTTTCTCAGCTTATCTATAAAGTGAGCTTTTGGGCTAGAACTGATACGTCTCGTTTCAGTTTCACCCTGTTACATTTCTCAGGGCTAAGCTAGGGACTGAGGGAGTACAGCAATAGCTCTCCTTCAGCGGTGAGAATAAGAGAAGCCTTGGCACTGAGACATCCATCAAAACAGAATTCAGTGATGACAAACATAGAGGGATCCATTATCTGCTTTCCTGTATATATTACAGACCTTGGACCTCCCTGGTTTTCAAGATCAGAGAGACTAAAATATGTGGCAGGATATGAGGCCGTAAGTACTACTCAAATTCTCCATGTAGCACTGGAGTAGGGCTGAGGCAGTACCGAATTTTATGCCAGCTTCCTGGGCAGGTGTGCTTTTCACCCTGGCTAAAGGACATAACATTTGCTTAACTCCTGACAGTTGTGGAATGCATTGCTAACCTCACCACAGCCTGCCACAAATGCGAACGGCAGCCTACGGTAGCATGACAAACCTTCCTCCGTGTCTAGCTCGGAGCCTTCTTCTCTGTCCAGCCACATGCAGCCTGGCAATCATTCAGTCCCTTACTGTCCCTCACCTGCTTTTTGTGAAAACAATATAATTTCCATTACTGGCATCCAAACCCCAATGTTATAAATATAAAAATCAGACGGCTATTCCCTCTTTCTTTATGGGATTTTCCAAGATTGTCTTGGATATATTTAGTATTCATGTGTAATGAGTCAGAGTGTCCACCTGTGGTCTCCATAAACCGATTTTGTAAATAGCATTGACTGATGTGACTCAAAAAAAAAAAAAAAAAAAAAGGCCAGTTTCTTTTTCCAGTTTTAGTCTGAATTCAAAACTGTTTGCAGTTCCAAAACTCTGTGGGTTTCATGCTCTGGGTCAGTGGGTGGGGAATACTGGAAAAGGCACACTCCATCCTGTCCCCTCATTCCGGTGGGCTGTAGGTCTGCAGAAAGATGACTTTATTTTATAGCACAGCAAACCACCTTTTCATTTAGAAACTGTTTAATATGCAACCTGTAGATGAGGCCCTGGCATACAACTTCCCCATGTCCATTCCTCACTTGGAGGTTGCTATTGAAAAACACTGAATTTCGATCCAGCACAAACGAATGCACAAAACGAGCTGTGGTCTGGTTTTTATAGGTATCTAAAACCATGGAAGGATGTAAATCTCACTGACTTTTCAGTAACACTTTGAAGAATATGGGAGAACAACGTGACTTCAGTGTTTTGTTATCTAAGCTCAGTCTAGCCTCATGCTAACCGAGGTGGCTGCACTGTGAAGTGACACCTGAACTGCTTAGTTTGGACTGGAGTCACCTGTGCGTGGTGTGAAGCCCTTTTAGGGCTTTGGTACTCGTCCTCAGTCTTTGGACAGCCGAACTGTGGGTCTGAAATACTCCTGTGAGAATTGAGAGGGAACTTCAGGCCTTTTTGGTGCAAGGGGGAAGTTTTGGGCAGACAGAAGACTAGCAGCAAAGAAGAGGAGGCATCTTGTGTAACTGAAGACTTGTGGTAACTGAAGCTCATATTAACCCCTCTGGTGGATCAATATCACAAGTTAAAAGCACCATCATGCATAATGTAGGTATATAGTATATTTTGAGTTTGAAGTCAATGATAAAAGGATAACTGAAATCAGCTCTGCAATGTGGGCAAGCCCCATCTCCAGAAAAAACATATCTGAAATGGGAACTCAGGTTCCATTTTAAAATTTGGCATTTCTTAAGCCATTCTTCAGGCTTTTCTTAAGTTCTTGCCTTAAGATCTAGTTTCATCTGTGTCCTTTGTAACCTTTGCGCAAAATGAGCAACCAGACAGCTGTCCTACAGTTGCCAAAGGACAGAATAAAACCAGTTCAGCTTCAGGTATTAAAAGGACATGTACAAGTGCACAGGTACATGCACTAGACGGCTGTAAACGTTCAAAAATAACCAAGGAAATAAAGTAAGAGGATATGCTTGCTGAGTGTGCTGACTTCAGTGGAAGTTTTGGCAAAAGCTAAAGGCAGACTGGCCCCCTCCTAAAGAGAACTTAATGAAATAATTGCTGATTATGGCAATATCAGCTGTGTTTCTTTTAGGTTTTACATGAAGTGTGCTGTGTTTGGGGATTAGAGAGAGACCCCTAACTCACAGCAATGTATCAAGAGGTCCATTAAGACTCACAGAGCTTTTGAACCTGCTCTGAGTTGCAACCTTGGTAACACTGCTTCATTTTCCTTCACCAGAATTTTATGAAATTTACGGTTAGCGTGTTTTCATTATGGAAGTCAGGAAATATGACACCTTGAAGGATTTTTACATTAATACTTCAGAAGCACTTGAATCTGGAGCTCAAAGCAAACTTCAAGGTTAGCAAAACCACTTAGGTTGGAATGTATAATACAACAAAAGGCAATAGTCTGCATGACTCTCTGCCAACTGAAACCACCGAGCACCACACAGATCGATTAGGACATGATTCTGCCAGGTGCCAACGTGTCTTGTGAGTCACTGTGTACTCTCAGCTCTTTGAAATCAACAGAACCAAGTCAAAAGACACCCAGTCCTTACCAAGATCAGGTTTCTAACAAATCAGTAAGAGCGAATTTTCTGCTATATGCTTTGAATAGAAGAAGAAACTTAAAACACCCACTCTCAGACATCAAAATTAATAAAATTACCAAGGAACCAGCATTTCTTGTATCATAATGAATGCAAAGCAAGCAGCTGAGTTAGCAGATAACCTGAGGTATGTTAATTTGGAATTACAGGAGCATTTGATAGCAAGGCTATGGCTGAAGTTCTATCAGCTTTTCCATTATAAGCCACCATAAAAAATCTACTGAAAGTAGATACCTGGTGCGCGGTTTCTGAGCCTCAGAGTCATTCTGAAATTTGCATTTGATTAAGTAGTGTCCACTGGAAAGAAATCAAATCAGTCATTATTATGGTATTCTAGATAAAAATTCAACTGAAGTTTAGGAGAATTAAGTTTATTTGTGCTTTTATTACCTCACAAACTTTGGTCCTTAACACTAATTGCAATGCTTATTATTCCATAACTGTAAGAAAGAGCTTCCTTATTTTAAAAATAACCTGCAAAGGAGTAGAGTAATTGCTCATTCTTTATGAGTTTGTGCTAAGTGCTCCTGGTGTAGATACATGTGGCTGGCAATTTGCTGGTAGTGTTAAAATATGCATTAGAAATAAAATATACCAGCTGGCTGAAGCCAGGTATGTCTTCTGTGTGGGAATGGCGTCTTCTGCCTATTGTACTTTGTGCTTTTTGGTGCCTGTGATGCTATGTAAAGATTATTTTTATTCACTGGCATAGCACAAATTTCCAGTGTTCCTCACGCTAGCGGGTATTCTTATTTGGATAGGAACCCCAGTAGGTTGGGCGCTTTCCAAACAGGAAAGGCAGTTCAGCTTTTGTTTCATGGTGTCACAAGCTAAAAAGGCACGACACAGAAGCAGCAACTCAGAAATCACTGAAATCTAGGCAGGTCCCCTTGGGCATCAAGCAAAGCCAGTCACCCCTAGAAACACAGCAGCTATTATAACAGTGCCAGCAACAAGACACAGACCAAGGGGAAGAAGTGCGGAAGAAAGAACCATAGGCAATTAAAGCAACCAGAACTTTAATGTAATTACCCAGTGTGTAATATAGCCAAAAGCTGGGATAGACGCTGCTATTCTTGTGACAAGTGTCATCTGATATTTTACGGCATGGGGAGGTCAGGACTTAGAGCCTTGGTGCTGGGATTTACCTGCAGGAGAGCACCCCAGCAGGGCATGAGTGACTCAGGGTGAAGAATGTCATCTTCTGAATCACAGCGCCACTTCCTGAGGCACTTTGTTTGTCCTTCCAGGATTCCCCTGGCTGCCTGATAACTAGGTAGATTGTAAGATCTTTGGAAAGCTGATTATATCTAAGGTCTCAGACCCACATTTGTGCCCCGTGCGATAACAGTCAGCATAGCTGGCTTTGCCTCCAGGTTGAAGCTGACCCATTTAATTTCCTCTAGTCCTTATGAAGGTAGGAATGGTAGGTCTAATTTTAAAATATGCCCTTGTTTTTGTTAAGTGTTGCCTAGCCTTCCGGTTCCATAGTCATTTAAGGAGCAGTCAGTGTTTCCATTACAAACTCCTCTTTCAGGGATTTTTCATTGCAATAAAAACATATTCTTATGGCAGAAATATACTCTCTGCAAAAATTCTCTCGTGAAGAAAGGCGAATTTAAGTGTCAAAAATTGCTATACCAGAGCAGGACACAAGAAAAAGGACTAAGGACTTGATTCTGAAAAGAATGTCAAATGCTTGGTTTTCAGCACATGGGGAATTTCATTGAGTTCCAGAGCTTTATTTACATTTTTAATAAGCAAGCACCAGAGTAATTAATAGTTGTTAAAAACAATTAATAAACAAATAAATAAATACACACCATATATATGCCTAGCATTCATGCAAGTAAGAGCCACATCTGCCCACAGAAGAAAGGACAAAGATCACAGTCCTAATACAGAAAATAGTGCCATCTCAGTAGTGTAATGAATTTCAGGTGTGCTTTGTACTCTCCATCCTTCTTCAATTTGACTATAAGAAACTCAAGCTGTTAAGAAAGAAGATTGTCTCCTACCATCTGAAAGAGACAGGTTTGATAATGCAGTAAGTCTTATGCATCTTCCTTCTACCTACTCATAGCATTTATCTTCCATGGATACAACAGGACAAATTTATATATATTACAGTTATTGGAAGAAGACTAGTGTGTGACAAACTGAATGACGTTTCTGTAGAAGTTTGTGGATGACACCAAACTGAGTGGTGCGGTTGACACACCAGAAGGATGCGATTTCATCCAGAGAGACCTGGACAAGCTGGAGAGGTGGGCCTGTGTGAACCTCATGAGGTTCAACAAGGCCAAGGGCAAGGTCCTGCACCTGGGTCGGGGTAACCCCCGGTATCAGTACAGGCTGGGGGAAGAAAGGATCGAGAGCAGCCCTGCCGAGAGGGACTTGGGGGTGCTGGTGGATGAAAAGCTGGACATGAGCCAGCAATGTGCGGTGGCAGCCCAGAAGGCCAACCGTACTCTGGGCTGCATCAGGAGAAGCGTGGCCAGCAGGTCGAGGGAAGTGATTGTGCCCCTCTACTCTGCTCTGGTGAGACCTCACCTAGAGTACTGCGTCCAGCTCTGGAGCCCTCAGCACAAGAAGGACATGGAACTGTTGGAGCGGGTCCAGAGGAGGGCTACAAAAATGATCCGAGGGCTGGAGCACCTCTCTTATGAGGACAGGCTGAGAGAGTTGGGCTTGTTCAGCCTGGAGAAGAGAAGGCTGCGGGGAGACCTGATTGCGGCCTTTCAGTACCTAAAGGGGGCCTATAGGAAAGATGGGGAAAATCTTTTTAGTAGGGCCAACTGTGACAGGACAAGGGGTAATGGTTTTAAACTAAACCAGGGTAGGTTTAGACTGGATATAAGGAGGAAATTCGTTACAATGAGGGTGGTGAAACACTGGAACGGGTTGCCCAGAGAGGTGGTGGAGGCCCCATCCCTGGGAACATTCAAGGCCAGGTTGGACGGGGCTCTGAGCAACCTGATCTGGTTAGCGGTGTCCCTGCTCACTGTAGGGGGGTTGGACTAGATGACCTCTAGGGGTCCCTTCCAACCCAAAACATTCTAAGATTCTATGATTCTATAACCAAATCTTCTGCTGAGGCTAGAACTCTAATCCAGCATTTCAGCAGTAGAAATTGTTCTTTCTCTTATTAACCCATTCACAAAATGGCATCTGTCAAAAATATTTCCCTACACAAATCTAACAGAACCGCACCTGCGTGATCCTGTGATGCAGGCAGAGGCAGACTTAAAATAAATCCTGAACCTAGCATCTTCTGATACATAGAGCTACTTACTAGCACAAATTTTACTGTGTATATGGTATGTTAAAAGAAGAGCTGAAACTCTTACTTATTAAGAGGATAGTTGCAATCCTAGTTACATATCTAATGGGTATAATAAAATATTGATTTTGTCTACTGTAGCTACAAAAATTATGTAAGATACACTACAAAAATTTAAGCTTAACAGACGTACAATATTACTTCAAGATGAAACTAAGAGATGGAATACAGAACAGATAGTGAAAAAATATTTCCTGAATTTTAACATCAAAACTATAGACCTTGCAAGAAGTAGAGATCAAGAGAAACTGATAGAAAAGTGAAGGGAAGCCAATGAAGAAAGAACCATAGACATTTTGAACGTATTTGTAGAGTTCATGTCTCTTAATTAAATTCTCTGCTGCTGTTAGCACAAACCCACATCAAATATTCAAAGAAACTGCCATACCCAGCAGATTTAGTGAGCTGTAGGCCAAAAGCATATGCCTGTGGAAATCAAATAAAAAGGTTTTTGACGAGCAAGTGTACCAACATTTTATCATCTCCTCTCCTATTGAATTGAGCTGTAAGTACTGATAAACAATAGCAATCATACCTAAAACAAAAATCCCACTTTCAAAAGCATCCATTAAACCACATTTTGACAACTATTTTCTTTTTTTTTCTGTGAAGTCCCTCTTATCTACAGAAATATCGGAATGAGAACACCCCTAGCATATTAAAATACTAGAGCACACTTTAATTACACATTCAGCTGGTTTTAATATTTACTTCCTGAGTGAAACGAGGTGAAGTGAGTGCAGACAGACCGGCTCCTGTCAGCCCTCCTCATAATGCTGCATCTTTCAGCTCTTGTGCTTCAAGCTCATTCTATGAATTATTTTTAAAAGTGCTCATTTTTAGTGTAAAATCTCTAAATAATGCGGCAAAACTGTTACACAATAGGGCATGCTAAAACTTACCTTTCTTTTCTTTTTTTTTTTTTCCCCAAGAGAGATGATCCAGTTCTTCATATACTGGAATGACAGCCTTCTGGGAAAAGTAGAGAGTTTTCTCCAACTTGGCTCCTCACCAAACTGCTCTACAAGTCCAGTTTTATCAGGCTTTGATCAAACTTACGGAGACCTTACTGAAACAATCTTTTTCATATGTTTGGCCTGCAAGGTTTGAACTATGACAAAAGTTAGTTATAGTAGTTCCTGGCAGATAATTTTGAATAAACTTATAGAAGACCCATAGTATTAAAAGGAAAAAAAAAAAAAGAAAGAAAAGCTGCAAATAACAGAGGCAGCTCCACAGGTAAAACCGCTGGGGACACGGTATGAAGAAGGAGGCCGGGCGCGCAGACTATGGTGCTGTGTTTTAACTGTATCAGGATTGACTCATATTTTTTGTTTAACACACAAGCCTGACAGGCTGAAGAGTATCAAATTGAAACCAAATTTTTCTAAACCTGCTTATCTTTCCTATCAGACTTCTAGTTCTCTGGACAGTCTACCAGAGGTGTCCAGGGAAGTGAGAGTCACCTGAGAAATTTTTATAGGAGCTCTCCAAGATAGAAAGAGATGCCTTAATAACTAATCAATTTTTTACAGCTCATCTTCTTTTTAGCTAAGAGATCACTGAAAGTAAGAGCAAAACAGATAATAAAGCTGACAAAGAAGGGTTTTTCAAGGCTGACCGCATCAACCCACCCTTGTCAGTCTGTGAAGCCAGCCAGCTGTGATACTGGACTGACGATTAAAAAGTAGGTGGAATACCTACTCAATTAGGTAGAATAAAGGTGTCGCAGGCTTTCCACCTGCGCTTCCTAAGGGGATTTCACTTCAGAGCCAACTTTACTTTAAGTGCTGGCTTAGTAAAAGTCACACAGAGATTTGATGCATGTGGTGCCTATCACATGCGCTGGAAGCAGCCATGGTATATGTTTCTTCAAGTATGGAAACTACTTCCTTTCATCTTGTACCAAATGTGCCTGCTGAAGGGACTGAAGACACAATTTTTAAGAGTCGCTTTGAAGCCTAAGGCAAGAATCTGGCTGAAGCCTCATCCCTTTTACACAGCAAAAGTGCAATAGCCCGAGTGCTTCATACGTGTTCTGCACCCAGTCCCAGGAGTGGATGTATCCCCAAAATAACACAGGGGTGCACTCACTTTGCTGAAATAAACAACTAAACCAGGTGAGGATAATCTGGTGAACAACAAAAAAAAACTCCAAACAATTTTCCCTATGGAGATAATAAGCTGTTTCTTTAATACTCAAATATATCAAAATGGTGCTTAGGCACATTTAGTCTGAAAATGTTGTCAAGTGCCATGCTGCTTCAGACAAAGCAATATTTTACAGTAATATCTTCTCAAAACTCAAGTCACTTTAAACCAGTGGTTTATAGTTACAAACAACAGGAACTCACATGCCTTTGGGCACTTGCGTCAAAAAGCTTTAACTGAGACGGGGTCAACACACTCAGACGCAGCAAAGCACTGCTGATGCAGAAAACTTTGTCATCTTTAGTCAGCATGTTACAACGAACAAGAGCCGTTTGGGAAGGGCTCTGTATGAACAATTCAACCACATCTTGGGGAAGGCCTCTGTCTTAACAGTTCAACTGCATCTGTTCATCTCCACTGGCACCACAATACACAGAATGTCAGAAAAAGATTCTTTGTGGAAAAGGAAAATAAATTGGGGCTGAAAACTTGGAATATGTTGTTATTATTAGATTAGTTGTAGGGGTAGACATCCACATGAAGGAAAATTCATATGAAATGGACAATCTGCCATAAAAGCCTACTTGGTAAATAAGCAAAACACTGAATGTCTGGGTCTGCTTGCGCTAAGCAGCAGGTCAGTGACAAAACCGAAAACAAGGTGTAGGTTTGCCAAGTCTCAGCTCAGCAGCCTGGTGTATGACCCAAAATAAAAAAAAGCGTCTTATGATATTTGGTCTTCTTTTTGGCTGAAGTTGTTTTTTAAAACTTCTTCATAATTTGTCATGGGGGCTGTAGCGGTTATATTCCTATTGATTTTAAAATATCTGCCAGTTTTCTTATAATTCTGCTCTACTGTTAAGTACAAAGGCTGCATTTCTGCTTACAGCCCACACATCATTTGCTTTTCTCTTTCCTGTGCCTTGGAGTTTATACCAGCCTTTGATTTAGAATCTCAGAAGGTACATATGAACGGATGCAGTAATGCTGTATTGGTGGTAGCCCAGTCCATTCCCATCACTGATCCTTTGAGATTATTGGATTCAATGAGAGTTTTTCTACACTGTTTATTATGTACCAAAGGAAGAGCATTATGAGATTGCAACATTGGCAAAACCAAACTTTTAGAAGTGAGGAAATAACACATTTGCATTTGCCCAGATAGCATTAATTTTGACACTTCGTGTTCAAGCTAGGAATGAAAGGGAGAAGGGCAGGCATGCAAAGCTGCAGAAAGAAGGATACTTGGGAAAACCCCAGGTTTGGTACTTCCTAATTTCAAAGTGTTGATTTTGAAACCAGGCTGAACTTTATATGAATCAGGGCCCTGGGGAAGAAAGAGCCCATGACGAATGCAGCTGAAGACTGTAGCAGAACACGCAAACAGGAGGCTAAATTCGGGTTTGCCAGACAGACAAATAATTGGCATTTCCCAACTTCAGAGGACTTGATTTTCCACCTAAAAAAAAGAAGGGTGAGCTTCAAGTGTTCATTGCTAATTTATTTTTTAAAGAAAGCCTACTGTGTTTACATGCAGCCACATCTTCATCATCAATAGGACATCAGCACTGACTGCTTACGATAGCTACACAGAAGCCAGCTGCTGGAGAAACCAGAACAATCTCAGCTACCAGCTACACCTTACTGCCAGTGGGAAGAACTGGTGGAAGAGGGTGTGGAGAGGGCAAAGGAGGGAGCCTCTCCCAGCCCCCTTTCCCCAGAGAGCAGCTCCAGCATCCCTGTGACCTCCCCTGCTGTGCTGGCTGCAGAGGAGCTACAGGCAGGCCAGTCTTGGCTGGTGCTGGCAAGCTGCCGCAAATTCCCTGAGCTCTGGTAGGAAGAGGTGGGAAACATCTCTGGAAAAGCAATTTTGCGAGACAAAAGAAATGTATTTTTTTCTACACTAAGAGCTCCCTCCTTTTTGTCCTGCCACATATATCTGTGCACGCTCCTCACATAGCCATATTTCAAAGCCCTGTTGGAAACACCAAAGATGATAAAACTTCTCAGGATGAAGTAACAAGAACCTTTTATACTGAAATGGGTCAGGGCTCCCAGGCGTGCAGGTAGGCCAGCTGCCACCCCGATGATTAAAGCAATGTAAGATACAGCCTACCACAGTGCATCAGGTTGGAGAAAAATTTCCTCCTTTTCTCTAGTGCATACCCACTTATGGGGTGCCCATTGCTGGTCCAGATTATTCCAGTAAAAGTGATAAGTCCAGTAAAACTGACTTCAGGATAAGAGGAACCCTCAGCAGGTTTCTTATCTGGTCTCCCTGAATGAACCAGAATTTTAAATGCACAAAGCAAATGCTGAGTGTCTGCCACAGCTATTACAGGAAGAAAAAAAGAATAATGTCACGTAATAGCACATTTCCCTCTCAAGAAGCTTTGATGTCAGGAAACAAAAACCCAAGTACAACTATTTTTCTAGCTTGCACATCTTTGGGGGTTGCCAGAGGAAGGTCTTTTTTGCTTCCCAGAGCACCACAAAGTTAAGACATGGAGAACAAGTGATCATCCACATGACTCTTCTGTGAATGTTCTGGATTTTCCAAATGGCCGTTTACAGTTACATGTTTATCCATTTTTCCAGTCAGTGAGCATTACAAAAATAAAGGATAGAAAAACAGAGGTTATGCTAATAATTCCCAAGAGCATGCAGTTTCAGTCTCTGATGCAGATAACAGTAGATTTTCTCAGGAAGCTAAGGGAGGACACAGGCCAGCATTGAGAAATTGTGTAAAAGATAGTGATTTGTAAAATTTACACCTATAAAGCCATATCAACAACTGATTTTTAGGTGATTCTTTGAATTACTGGTAATGTTCGTCACATTCTCTGACAGACACCAACTGTAATAGTTGTAGTGAGGCAGTGAGGAATTTTCCATCAGAGCTGAAAAGCCCTTAGGTGAGCAAATACATCTATGACTTAAAAAAAATTCTTTCAGTTGAAGAAACAGTACCAAATTTCTGATCTTCTGACACTCAGGAGTATTCTGTAGTTGAGATCTGGCATTTAGACTGTTCTTCTCTTTTATTAGATTTACTGTCTTAAGAAAAAATCAAGTCAAATTAGTAAAATTCTGTGTACTTGAGTAAATACTGGGAATGATGGCCCATTTTACTGCTCTCCAGCATGGTTCACTGCATAATCCAATATGTAGCCTTGCTCCAGTAGTGGTGGAATAAATTATACCTTGCTTCCTCGTTGGGATGTCGATAATAGATAAGCTGTTCACCAACATTACATGAAACAGCCCTTCTTTGTCATGTTTCCTTTTGCAAACCTCAGAAACTTCTGAACCAAACTTAATACAGATTGATGAGGCATGCCAAAATGAAAGCACTCATGGACACAAAATCGTATTGTTGGGCAAAAGCACAGAATTGTCTTCAGTAGAAAACCTTCTGCATAAATCTCACTGTCTTTATCATATTATTTGTCATGTAAATTCACACTGTATTTTTTCCAATGTAAGTGAAAAAAAAAATTCTAATGGAAGGACATTTGATATGCCCATTCATATGTTCTACATATACCTGTTCCCATTGTGAGTCTATGTCATCCTGTTGAAGTGAACCTGGTGAAGAGGTGACTGGGCTTTTCATATTTAAACACTCCATTTTCCATGCTATGTAAGTCACAAAGGATTTGGTACGAAACTCAGGGAAGTTAATGTGAGTTTTTCTATTTCTCCATCACAGATCTTTAAGTCTTCATTGTCTTTCTGTACATTCACCTGCAAAACTGCTTCCTTGGAGTCATGCTTTTTCAGTCATTTGCATTCAAAGACCCAATGGCGAAGCTGATTCCAGTTCTGTAGCTTCCTTATATTTTTCTCTTTACCCTATTTCCTCCTTTCCACAGCAAGGTAGCTTGGGATATTCTCTGTTGCTCCCATCTCTTTCCCAATTGCTTCATGTGTCATTCCCAAACTCTTGTCATATGCCTCTCCAGTATAACAAGGTGGGACTCAAAGTGCTACTTCGCTTTCTTACTCTTATACATGGTGGAATTTGTTTCCCCCATGTATAGGTACAAAGTAAAATGCTTTGGGGAAATCTATTAGAATCCACTGTACACTCTCCAGAGTTATGAGATACCACAGCCAAAGGAAAAATACAGGCACGACTCCTTCTGGACCTCAACTGTTCTTAGGAACAACTGCATAAGCAATATTGTGGCACTGTGCCTAAACTCCTTAGTTTTGCTGGGCCCAAACTGATGCAAACACAAAATCGTCTTAGCTTTCTCTGTAACCACTGCACTTGTTGATCTGCAAACCAAATCGTCTTCCCATGCATAGTGGAGAAATGACTCTTTGCTTTATCAAGCAAATTGGCTGTCTCATCTAAAAGGTTATTCAGGCAAAGTGTTGAGGTTTTGTTGCAAATATCTGAGCTCAGTTTTTTCTCAAGAGAGAAATTAAGGAGCATCAAATGAGAAAAATCAAGGTCACTAAGGACAGCCAGACAACATCTCGGCCGCCTCCCTACATGAAAGACAGTGGTAAGACTAAAGCCTCCAACTTAAATAGCTGTGGTCTTTGTCAAGACCGCTATATGCTGCAACAAGCTAAAAAACGGGGGACCTCAGGACTATTATCTAATAGAAAGCAAACCAAGAAATATGTGTTGCTGTGTGCCAAAAAATTTCACCACTAAGAAGTGTAACACTTCAGGATGAAAGATACTCTCTAACTGTGATACACCATGTCATAAATCAGCTTTTAGAATATAGGATGTAGAACTAGTTGGCATTTGGGCCTAAAAATGATAGAAAGTTATAAATACTTAAAATGCAATGTTTTATTTAAACAGGCGCACATATTGAATTTACCTTACTAAACATGCATTGCAGAAGGCCCAGTAGGTTACAGGATCAGGGTAAGTAAGTAGCCACCGGAATGGGGTAGTTGCATTTTCACTCACTTGAAGTAGTTAAATAGAGATGATACATTTTACCACCACCACCAGCAACTGTGAGCAGGAATCGTTCAGTGAAATTCCAAGGCTTATGTTATGTAGGAGGCCAGCCGGGATCATCGTAATGATCCCTTCTGGTTTTAAAACCTCTGAATACTATATGTAATCCCTGTAATTAATCTAGCTCCATAGGCTTCTGTTTACGAGTCAGTTATTTTGGCTGTCTGTATCAGGAGAAATAACTAGTTGCAGCCAGTCAGGGTTTATTGAAAGTAGGGAATTACTATTTGGAGTGAAGTTTGTTTCTAAAAAGCCTGCTGTATAAGCCTATGCACTTTGGAAACACCGAAGTTGATCTCTATGACACATCCTATTTGCCGAAAGTTTACGGTAGATTGACTCATGCAGTTTTATGTTGTGCTCTGTTTAAAATATATTTTTTTTTGGTTGAGTGGTAGCTGTTTCAGTGGTTACCTTTTGGTTTGATGGTTTGTTTTTACAGGGCAGAGAAAGTTTACCCAAATTACGAGCAGTTGCCAGTACTGCCTGAAGAAAAATGTCATCCTGACATTGATTTCTTTGGGGAATGAATCATGCAGCTATATAACTTTTAGCAGTGCTGTCTGTCTAGATTTGTGATCTTTTTTCTTTCTTTTAGTACAAAGTTTGTCACTTGAAACAATGCGTGATGTCTCTCTTAAGCATATTTATAGTTTTCCCTCAGTTTACTAACAGTTCTGTTCTGTGTGTCACTCGTGTCTGGCATATGCATCATCAGTAGTTCCATTTCAGTATAGAAACCCATAATTTCACTTTATATTTTGTCCATATGCATCATTTTTGTGGCTATGTTTTATCCATGATGGGGCATTACAAGGAGGCCTTCTTAATGATAGAAACCATAATGTGTCCCAAATATAGCACAGGATGGATAATTGTAGACAGGAGTTTAAGGGTATTTTTGGGTTTGACAATTAATGACTGCCTGCATGGAAGTTTTAATGCATTGCATCACAGAAAAAACCACCAACAGAAAACCAATGGCACATTCCTTTGGAGAGTTCCCTTGAGCTCAGCTAATCCAAAGAAAATCAAAACAGCCAAATCTTTAAATCAGCACAAACAGAAAACCTAAGTAATGAATACAGCTTATGAATTTCTTCAGGCCAGATCCTGCTCACTTAAAATGTTCCACTTAGGAGGAAAGGGCTTAGGAATCCCAGGAACAGCAAAATCAAAGCAACAGATGTTTCTACTCTGGTTCTAATCTCATGTAATTAGAGTAACAGATAAAACATAACTTCTCATTTTCTCATCCCTGCTTTCTTTTTAGGATCACTCAGTTCCTTTGTTTCTTTTCCTCTACAACTGTGTGTCCCTGTTACTTACTGTTTATCAAGCTCTGTTTGATCCAAATCTTTGGAGGTATAACGCCATCATGCCTTTGCCATGATGTTTAGGGGCTCTAGTCAATAAATCTCAGCTCTTGCCTGTTGTCTCCTTGAAAAAAGGCAGCTCAGCATTCAGCTTGTGCCTCCATCGCCCTCCCCACCACAGCATGGAGAGACACTGAACATGTGCCTGTCCCGTTAGGATAGCATGACGGCGGGTACGGTCATCACATCTGAGGGAGTCAGCACTGAGGACACACTGGCATCCACACGCAGGGAAAGTCTCACAGTTACTGACTCATCCCCCACCATGGATCCTCCTTAAAGGAATAGAAGTGCTGTCTGTGAATCTCTTCCTTGTGCTAAAGGGCAGTAATTCATTTCCAGATCGATTAAGTCTAGAATTTATTTTTTTAAAAAAAAAAAAGTTAACATTGAAAAGAGACCAGTTCCAGCTGGGAAACTGGCATAGGCAGCATCGAGCAGGATGCCAGTCTAAATCCACTTCCAGTGCTCATCTGTACCCTTGTGAAATTGGCTTCCCACCTCTGTGAGCAGGCACTGTGCCATCCTACTGCAGGGGTACTAGGTACAAGCGATCATGCGCAGGCACTGACTGTGGGCAAGAAGGGCACCAATCCAAGCCCAGGAATGTGGATGCAACAGCATGGCTAGAGCTTCTGCACAGATTCAACAGTTAATGGACCGTGTCAACAGCATGAAGCTGGAATCACCTCTGAGATCAGCAAACAGCCTCCTCCGCTGTGTGAAGTCATTTTTGTTGCCACGGGATCAGGACATACATTGCACAAGAAAAGAAGAGGGAAGAGAGGAAGGAGAAGAGCAATTGGAGATTTTTTAATGATGGGTTGGGCATTCAAGCGCTGCCTGCCCTTTGCATAGTCCTTCTTCTTTTGATTAGGTCATTGGTCTTTAGAAAGAAAACATCTGATCTGTGATGCAGCACTGTGGATGCTTTGCATGGCAAATCTCTTTTGTGCTATAAAGCCAAGGATCAGTTAATATTAGAGGTAATCTCTTACCATTAACCCAGGTCCTCACAAGTTCAGGTTTATTCTTAACTGCTGCTGCTGGATATAGCCCAAGGGGTAAGACCTCTCCACCACAGTGTAGGACAAAAACCTGCCAGGGTCTACTGTTCCCTCGCAGCACATGCTGATCTGACCAAACTGCAAGCGCCTGTCAGATTGTGGCAATTTCTTGTCCCTTAGACTGAAAATGACTGTGAGCCCGTAATAAAGTTGGAATCTCCAAAACCCTTGGAGAAATGACAATGCTACATAATGTTTTACTGATGGTGTTGGACATAGTCCGATGCTGTCCCTGGAGCTGATTTAATGTTACTTCTAAACTCATAAATTCTTTTGAAGTCTTATGAACTCATAAAAGCCCGCACATTAAACAAAACCATGCACCAATTCTTGGTGATGAGAAATACTGTGCTGATTTATGAGCCTTCCTTCTATACCTACTCTTATATTGCTGCAGCCAGAGAGCAGGTAGATTAAAAAGCAAAGCACCAAGCAGGTGTCACTTCCTATGCGGGGATGAGACAAACAAAAACTTGAAGTTTGGTGGAATCCTGCCTTGGGGAAAAATGCTGAAAACTCAGCGGTTCTCAACAGTTCCCATTAATGGCAAGGTAATTACTATTCAGAAATCTTTTTATAAGCCCTGTAGCTCAGTTTTTACCTTGCCAGGGGTGGCTCAGCAGTGGTTCTAAATGATGTGAATTACTCCAAATGGCAGGAGTCACAGCAGTCCTTTTATCCAGTCTGTGCTAGTGCTGTAGTTTTTATGTTAAACTACTGTTAAAATAAAACCCAGCCACAATGACTCCATATGGTATACCTAAGCAAGTATCCACAATTCAGAGACATGCATATGAAGTGGGGACTGGAACCCAGCCTTCCAGTTTCCAAATCACAGGTCAAAAGTTCCAGAGGTACTAGCAATAATCAGAATTGAGCAAAAAAATACCTTCATTTTTTATCATTCTTCATCACACAAAACTTGAAGTTGTAAAAAGGTGTAATTCATTAGCAGGTTAAAAAAACCCAAACCAAACACCTTTCTGAGTATGGACTGAGTCAAGGGGTTTTTTCCTTTGGGTTTTGTTAGGCTGTCAAGCAGAAAATATGCCACCATCATCACCCTCCTCCCCGTCACTACAAACAGTCTGGCAGACAGTAACTAGGAAGGTGGGAGAACAAGGTTCAAAACTTTCTTTTTCTTGCCAGAAAGACACCCACGCAGACATGAAACCAATGTTACAATATACGTTACACAACACTATGCACCCCCGAACACCAGGGAAGCAACTCAGGAGGTAAGATAGAGTTCACTGAGCAGGGCTTATGTCTTGAGACACGTTTGGTAGCAGGGTTCAGGCAGTGACCAAGGCCAGGAGCTCTGAAAGCAGCAAGTTAGCCCCACTGAAGCACTGAGCAGCCACTGTCACCACTGCTGGTGTTCAATGACATGGCAAAAAAAAAAGTCTGCAATGTGTGCTTTAGACTATGCCCATATTATCACACACCTATGGGCTAGGAGGGAGGTCTTCAAGCTTTCCGTGGTTTCCTGTAGATTCTTCCTTGTTCATTGTGTTTCCCTCTCTCTCATCTTCCTCACACCCTTGCCTTCCCTTTTTGCTGGATGAGCTCATAAATCTTCCAGGGCAGGTAGCTGCCTACGGGTTTGTTTGGGTTTCTTTTGTAAAGTGCTGAAGAAAGTGTTAAAAGCTGTTTCGCTCTGGCTCTGTTCGGAAAGTGTGCAGCAGAGTTTGAACCAAAAAAGAAGAAAAAAAAAGAGAAACTAAATAATTATAAATGTATGTAATCTATAAACACGCATGTTCAACAAGAAGGTCAAATGGGTAATGAGAGGCACAGCAGCTGAATGCTAGGACCAGGAGACTAAGATCCTGTACGACTGACAGAGTTTTGTCATTGCTCTGCACGATAAACAGGTTTCATATAAAATCCACCTAGGTACCACTTACTGATGTGCACATTTTATCCTGGGCACAAGCTCAGAGTCTGCCATCTCTTGTGACTGTCTTCCACCCATCATATGGCTTTCTCCGGAGCGCTCACACAGTTCACCACTTCATGGAAGGGTTGTAAGCATGTTGGCAAGCAAAGCTGAGCTTTGCACCAATACAAGGCTTTGTACAAGGCTCTGTCAGTCTGTACTTCAAGGCCAGTGGCTTTTCTGTTCTCTTAAAAAATGTTAAAGAGAGCAGGATCAACCTTTTTTGTTTGTTGTGGTGGGGAATATACCTGTTGTCTTGGGGCAACTTGTGCACAACTTTGCTGCTAATCCCTACTACAAACTTAGAAAGCAAACTCAAAAGACTGCATGCTAGTGCAGTCCATTTCAGTTCACAGCAGTGTGTTTAGGTCTGTTTCTAAATATAAATACATTCATTAGCCATGTAATCCTCTGTTTAATTGCTTGTATGATTTTTTTTTTTTATTATTTTTTTTTTAAGAGAGGAGCCTCAAACCAGAATGGGAAGGGCATAACTGGGCAGGACAGAAGTGTGATTCCAGGCACAACATTACATTTGGTCCCTATTTCTGCAGCCCAAAATAACAAGTCTCCAAAGAGCATCGGGGATGTTAAAATTCCAGAGCCAGAACTAAGCTCTGTGGCTCAAGACGTGATGCGATCTCTAGGAGGAGAGTGAAGGAGAACTCTAAAACACAGAAATGTCTGAGATAAGAATGTAAAAATCCGAGGCTGGGTACATGCCCATAATCTCTCATGTGTAAACAAACAGTTAAATTTGTGTCAAGGAGCAGCATGTTCAGTTTTCTGAAGAAGACATGTTTCCCAGAAGGAATTACATAAATATTTATGAAAATGAAGCAGGAAATATTTTCCCAGGGTAGGACACTGTTCAGCACTGCATCAGGTCAGCAGAAGCCGGGGTTTATTTTGTCAGTCTTCCCTTGGAACTGAATCATTACCCTCTTGTTTGCAAAAATCTGTTCTGACACAGGAAGAGGCTGCACTTAGATAAACACAATTACAAACCACACCGAGTATTTCACTTTCTATCACATCTCTGAATGCATATGTGAATGCCTTACTTTTTTGGACAGCTTCTCCAAGTGATTGCATGGAACACAATAGCCATAGGTATCTGTCTTGGGCCTCTCAGGAAGGCTGATGCCATATGAGTAAAGTCAAAGGCATCTTCAGTAGAATTGAAAGCCTGCAAGGCTAACTGTCAGAGAAGTATTCTCAATGAAAGAGTTCACAATAAAAGTGCTTATAACACATTCACTGTGGGTCAGTAAATTATTGCAAAGTGCAAAAGTTAGAAAAGCAAAGTTGTAATGCAGTGCTACCTGAGTGAGCAGAAGTTACACACTACTGAGGTCTGTTTAAAAAATGGGGTATAGGGTTCAGTACCGCACCTCATAAAGTGTCCAGCAGCTCTCTGAATCTGTGGTCTGCAACCCAAGCTCCTTCTGATATTCTGATGCTGACCAGCCCTTCTGCTCCCTGGGCACCAGTTGTCTCCAAATCCCCCCTGCCTTGCACCAGATACTTCCAGCTGGAATCTGGGTCCGCTTTTCTGTTTAAGGGCTAAAAGCTGAGGGGGTAGGAGTGGGAAAGGAGAGGTAGGAGTATCCCAAGAAGGGCTTGTAAGCTCTGAAGCAGACCTAAGGTTCTTCTAGAGTTCCAGCCCTGTGTCAGACCAGGGAACATGCACACCCATTCCTCAAGGTACCCAACTCAACAGAGAGTCAAACCCACTAGCAGAAAACCAAGGAAATCTTAGTGGCTAGGGGCACATATATTTCTACACTGCTGAGGCTGATGAAGCCCCTCAAATATCCAACAAGAATCACTTAAAATCATTAGAGTCCTACAAGCACTGTTTACTGAACATAGAAGCAAGGAGATTTTGGAGAATTTTGTCCTTAGTTTGGTTCTTTTCATCAGTTATTTGCAGGCATATCAAGGTCTAGTCATTGTTTATATCTTACTCAGAGGAACAACTGGTGGAAACTGTATTTACAGGCTTGAGTAGTCACTGCGTGGTGTCAAAACCAAAAATGACATTTTACATAATAGCCCTAGGATTACTTCCCTCCCTACACTTGGCAAACCACGTTACTGCTTTTCCTCTTCCATTCTCTCTAAGCTTAGCCACCATGACTGATGTATCCAGTATGACAGGCTGAAAGACTCCAAATTGTCATGACCTCTGATATCAGGAGAACTGAAACTGTCTAGGATCCCAAAGCAGAGAAATATTGTACCATTTTTCTTTTACTTCAGATGCCCCCAGGTTTATTCAGTATAGTAAGATACAGAAGAGGAAAGTTCTGAATACTAAATTTGGGTTAGAAAGGATGTCAGCAGACTTTCAGCACTTGTGGCTGAATCAGCCGACGGTAACAGGCAGGATGTATTAGCCTGGAGTCCAACCACAGGATCTGGTACCCTACGAATTATTAAAATTGGCTATAGATCTGGCCACCTTTTGACGAGCACTATTTCAGGATGTTGTCTGTACTCCTTATAGCCTACTGACATTTAACTACTAACATCTGAAGAATAAGCAAGTGAAGATAATGCAATTAACACGGAAGTACTTCGACTCCAAGGAGGCAATGCACTACACGAAGGTTACCTGACTACTGCTCAACTCACAGCAACAGAATCTTTCAGGAGTTTCTTTTGTGTCTTCTCAGGATGTCCTTGCAATGCCCTAGGAAATGTTTGCTTTATGTATTTTATGTCTGGACAACACCGCTTAGTTTGTTTTTCTCTCTTGCCTACGGTCATTTCTCTAAGCCCAATTCAATAAGAATTAACATACACAATAGGCAACGTGCCTCATTAAATCTCTATCACTAATGAAGCTGCTTGAAGATTTTTCAGTGAAACTGGTTTGATAAATACCAAACTGCCAAAACCCAAGTTTTTTTGTGCTAGTGTATCGGTTTTGATGGATTGCACATCAAGGCAGGTTTCCTAGCTCCAGGACAGGAATTCTAGTCCAACATACAGGAAGACATAACTGATTAGCAAACAGCCTTGTAATAAGGCAATATAACCTTAAGGCTTCAGTGCAAACACCGATTTGAATTAGGCAGAGAAAGAATTTTAATCTGGTTCTCCTACATTTTAAGTAAATGCCTTCGCTACCAAGCTCTTGGATATATTAAGCTTCATTTCTCATTGTATGCTTAGGGATTTTGTGACTTTCATGGAGGGAAAAAAAAAAAAAAAAGAGTCTTGATTCTTTTTCTAACGTGGAATGAGAACTTTTGAAAATGATCACAGCAATTGTAGTATCAGAAAAATGTTCCCTCCTTAGTCCTGGTCAGTGACTGAACTGGTTAAATAAATGGTTTCTTCTCTCACTTACACTTACCCCTCTTTATCCCTGATAAATAACAAAGAAGTCATTGTAAGTCTCTCAGTACTGTGGAACAGATAGCATCATTCACGTCAGTTTGGCAACATTTCCCAAAATGCCTCCTCCAAAGCTAAGTACACTAGCTTCCCACTCCTACGCTCTCTATTCTTGCTCTTACGTTGACCTTCTGCTCACAAAATGGAAAGTGAAAAGAAGAAAAAGATAAATAAAACAGATTTACAGTGTACAAGTCAGAGGCACAGTGCCCAATGCAAATCACAGAGGAACAAGTTTATTCCTGGTACAACGCTATCCATCTATAAACCCGGCTTTCTCTTTCCTCCCCCTCGAGCTGTGGTGTATCTGTTATTAAGGCCACATTTGACAGTGTTAGTTAGATGACATTCTTTAGGACAGAGACCACTATTTATTTCTGAGAAGTACTGTATACAGTTTAACAAAAAAGTGTTTTGAAAAGTGGGACAGTCTGTGACCAGGATAGAAAGAAAGAGGGAGAGGACTGTCTTGACCTCTCTTGGGACTTTGGCCAACATTTCATCCTACATGAAAGCTTGAAATCAAAGCCTTCCTTCAGCCTTTAAGAAAAGGCATTCACTTTTACATCAGCGTTGCTACATTTTCTGTCTACCAAAAGATTGAAACATTGTAGGGCTAAAGAACTAATACTCTCTCAAATAATGAGGAAAGCATCTCAAAAGCTATTATCATAGGAAACACATTTTTTGCCTAGAATGGAAAACAAACATGCGCTATCACACACTAGGCAGTTCAAAAGCATAGTTCAGCCTTTTAAGTAGCTGTCTTCTTCTTTGTGTAAGAAACCAGAAGTTAACAAAATTCCTGGAAAGATTACAAATACCTCCCCTTTCTTTGCTGCCAGGCTACCTCGAACAGCCTGCTGTCCCTGGTTACAGTGTTGTCCCTAACAGAAAGCTATAGGTTTTTTCCTAGGAAGGGATTGCACATGGACAGATATTTGTCACAGCTCCATCCAAGACGATATACAGCGGTTCTGCATGCTGTTCCCTCATCCAGGAGGCCTCCAAAGTCCCAACACCTAACTGAAAATCTTGACAGCTACCTCATGTGGATTAGAACCAGCAGCAGCCTCCTGACAACCCAAAGATGATGTTCTGCTGGGACCTATGCTATACCACTACCCTGAAATACGGTCTCTCCCAGTTAGCAAGTAGAGGAGAAAGGCGGTATGGGAGGAGGTACCGCAGTCATTCAAGCTCATCCTACTCTGTGGCTTCAATCCTGAAGTCTGTCCTTCTGTGCTGTGTCTACCAACACAATCTGGGCTTGGAGCAACGATTGTGGAGCAATCTGTAAGCATAAAACAATAATTTGTGGGTTTCTGGCTCAAATGCCCATTGGTAACATCAACTTTTCACTTGCTACTCTGGGGGCTATGGGTACCTGGCACCCAAAAGTTGTGAAATAGCACCAGTGACTTCCACCCACAGTGGACTGGCACCTTGTCCGTTGTCACTAACAGTCTTCTTGAAGGGAAGCTTTTGTGGAAAAGTCTCTCTATATGTTACATGGAGTCTGCATTACTCTTCCAGCACAAATCCAACCACAAGTATCCTATAACTAATTAGTACTCACTTGGATACAATACTGAAGTCTTTTGTCTCTTGAGTAAGTGAAAAGCTGGGCATGAAGAGCCAATGCCAAAAGCAAAAAAAAATACAAAAGGGGTATCCCCATATACTGAAGAAATTTTCCACAGCAAAAGCAGCTAAACATCTCACAGATAAGAGATAAACAGCTGTCAGTGTTAAATAAATATCCTGGATAATGTGCAGGACAGAAATAACTACAGCATCGTCAAACTCCTTTCTTCACTTTATTTAGCTGTTCTTGCATGTAGCTCCCAGTCTTTGCTCTGCTTCAGTTAGTGGAGCATTTATTTTTGAATCAGCTGCATTTGTTAAGACTGTAACAACGAAAGGCATTTCCTGAGAAGCTGTAAGGATGAGCAGCAAGAAAGAAGAACAGCTAAGGAAATACGGGACCCTAGTAGTGCTTTTTATCGTCCAAGTTCAGATTTTTGGTTTTGATGTGGACAATCGACCTACAACAGATGTCTGCTCGACACACACAATTTTACCTGGACCAAAAGGTGAGGAATATCAGGTTGCTAGTGTTGAGGCCAGTACTGTTGAAAGCTTATTTTTAAAAATAGAGACTTGAAGGGCTTGTGGCATGGGCTGGGGATGAAAGATATGAACTATTGTGGACTGTACAAACATCTAGAAAAGTGGAACTGTGACGGGGGAAAGTGATGAAGCAAGGAGATTTGAATTTGCTTTTCTTTAGTTTCAGGAACAGTGCCACATGGTCTCATATAAGTTAGAGGTGTCTTTTTACATCTTTCTCCAGCCATACAAATGTTCTCTTACTTCTTGTACTCATCATACAGCGAGTACAGCTAGCACCTATAAATTGAGTGACTTCGTCTAAAAGTAGGCACCTATTGTGAACCGTTAATAGTTTACTTCGCACCTATAGGTAGGGAGAGTTATACAATATTTAAAATGACTGAACTGTCATTATTTCCAAATGCTTACTTGTAAACACAGCTCTGCTGCATTCATCAGACCTGACCCAGCAGCTCCTGTTGAATTAAACAGGACCTTCACTACAGATTTCAACAAGAACTAGATCAGCTCTGGCATGTGCAGTTCTTTTATCTTCAAAACACTTTGCAAATATCTGAAACCAAATTTTCTGCATTAACTTACTTTTTGTGTAACACAACTAACATCAATGGAATTGCCTGGAGGGTATCTCAGCCAAAAATTAGGTCCATGACGTACAAAATATCTTGTGGTGACAGATCTAAAATATATATTCCACACCATGGCTATTGCAGTTCGAACTATTGCTTTCTACTTAGTAATTCATTGTATTTTTCTATAGGCTACAGACTGAGAGAAAAAAATGCAACTGATACAAATTTTAAGCAGAAAAAAATATTATTAAGTCAAAAGCACCACTACAGACTCATTTGTTTCTATGATGGATTATTCAAATGCATGTTGCTTAAAGGACCATTTTTAATCAGCAAGTTAATTTCTTTATGATTACAATCCAAGCTTAAACTTTTGCTGCCACAGCATAAATGCAGAGAGATGTAATGATCCCCAAGAGAGCTAGTGGGAGTTTGTTTAGTTAGTGTCTGAATAATGGCAGGCTGAAGAACAAAGTTTGACAGAATTGTGTTTAACAAGTCACAAGGCTAATGAGGTGGTCTGGTAACAACATAAGAGTAGCTGGGACTCCAGCTGGTTTCTGTGGTCTAGCTTGTATAGGGAGCATTTAAAGGTTAGATATTATGGTTCTTTGCAAGCGTGATACTGAGAAAGTCAGGATTTAGTCATTACCAGTCCTGCTGCCTCCTGGCTGACACCAAGACACAAGAGGAGCCAAACAGTATATTGGCACAGTCCTCACTACTACTTCAAAATTAGATTACCATGCCCAAGATCCATGATTGGTAAAAGGAGCATTGAGTAAATCACCTCCAAATTACTGGCTCACATCCATTGCAGGTCATCAAATACATTTTGCAGTCTATGTGGTATGATCCTATAGACTAATTTCAGTTCCTACCAGACCTGCACTCATCCAGGACAGTCACAAGCGGCTCTCAATGGCACTGGTTGTTTTGGCTGCCAGTCAGCTGGGCAATTAAAGACTGAGCAGGCTGGCTGTGTGAACTACCCTGTTACTCCTCAGGCATCCCTTGTAGTCAAGGATGGAGCACAGTGACCTAATATGGCAGAAGAAAGTCTGTCCTTCTGCCAGTTTTCCTCTATTCATCTTTTGTCTACGGACTCAGAGTACACGATCCCCAGCCTATGACCACACCACAGCCACAGGCAACACTTTGCTACTCAAACTTTAACCCTGACAAAGGACACACCTCTGACTTTGCTGCTGTAAGTTTTATTTTCTGTGCTACATCCATTGTGCCCCTTTGTCCGCCATTCTCCTGAAAATGGGTTTTGACCCACCCTGAACAAGTTTCACTCCCTCACCCCCATCTGCTCAGCATCTTCAGCTATGGTTGAACACAGTGGTGCTCCCATGAGATGGAGGTGTTGAACTTGCACAGTATGTTGGCCTGTTTTTTCTACCACCACAGGCCAGATTCCTGTTGTGGCAACTTCCTCCTCCCATATGAACATGGGAGCATCTAATGGGCCAAAGCACCTAGAAATGCAAGGAACTGAAAGGTATTCAATAGCTGTAAGACTTCCTACACTGCCCCACCTCACCTACCCCAGTGCAAGGCACAAATTATCCTGTAAGCTAGATGTGAGCTACAAGTGGGGGGGTCCCTGGTGCTATGAAGCAGCAATACTGCTGTTCCCATCACACAGCACAATGGAGAGGAGAAAGCTGAGGGAGAAGTGAGGTTGTCTGGAGCAGCTCAGAACTTATAACCCTTTATTTCTTGCACTGTTGGAGGTTGCATTGCTCACTTCATCATCTAAGCATTCACAGTTGCTACAGGAGTGAGCACCTGACCTCTCTGCATGGTTGCCCTAAAAATCACATGTTGGAAAAGGGTGATTAGTGTTGTGAAAATTGGCCACTTCTTGTACAAGCCACATGTAACTTGTCTGAGTTAACTGGTGCAAGCCAAATTCTTCCCCTTCAAAAACATACTCTTTGTTATGCTCATACTTGAGATGTCACAAGAGAAGCATGATATATGAGTGGTGGGATGAAAAGAAAGGGTAATTCCAGGCTGATTATCAGGAAAGTCTTCAAACCATTTGTGACACACCCACCAGCTCCCAAAAAGCATGAGGCAAAACCAGAGGCCTTTGCGTGCAACACAGAGAGCTAGAAAATACTCTGGAAGGATGCAGTCTCCCAGGAACAGAAGGAATGCACCAAATGTCCTGTAAGCCTTTTACACCTTCTGTTGCAACGATAGAAGTCAGTCTGAATTAAACTGATCAGCATTAGAAACGAATAGGAGTTTAAGTCTGACCTCTGGTGGTTCTGGTGTAATGCATACCGTCCATCTTGCAATCTCCTCCATCTGCTGCTTTTCCATCGCTGGTGCAAGCAAATTAAAGTTGAAGTCTGTTTGTAAAGAATTAAGCCAAGAAATTTTCTAAATAGGCACTCCAAAAAAAGTGGGGAAAAAAAGAGTACGAGAAAAGCAAAAGCTGTCACTCCTCTCCCAGTTTCCTTTTCTAGGCAATGCTCAGGTGTCTTCTCAAAAAGAGAGGATTCTTTTTAATGACATAGTCCTAGTGCAATGGCTGTCTTATTCTGCCTTCCTGAAAAACCTTTTGAGATACAAAGCAAGCTGACTTATATAGCAGTTAAAAATAGAAATGCGTGAGGCATTTTCTAGGACCCTTATTGAGATACCCTAGAAAAGCAAAAAAGAAAAAAAATATGTGCTTTGCACCAAAACAAATTTTCAGTATTTGTAACTAGGGATTTTTGGTGTTTGACCTGAGATGTTTAGGAACAACTTGTCTTAGCTGGACTGCCTTGGCACAGGACCTCTGAAAACTTACGTTAGGTAATGTTGAACCGCAGCTGAGTAACTAGGGCAATAAAGGCCAAGTTCTATACTCCATCGACTTCTTGGGTCCAAACAGAACGAGATCAAGCCTAAACAAAACAATTAATTTCCCAGAGCAGCCAAGTGCTTTGCCTAGCAAAATTAGTCATGGCCCTGTTGTCTACTTTCCACCCTCCCAAGCCTGGAAGCAGGCTGGCTGATCCTGCTGCTGAGAAAAGAACTGGGTCTGCAGGGAGGCAGCAGCTACTGCAGTGAGAGCAAAAGCACCAGTTGTTGGTCCGTGCTGTGGCAGCAGCAGGAACACCAGGCTCCGTTCCCCTGGGCTCTGCCTTTGACCGCTGTCCTGGCTCTGTCCTTTCTTCTAGCCTGTTTTCGCCCGGAGACTGCAAGCTCAGATTTGTCTAACCTGCAAATGAAGTTTTAAGTGGGCTGTTGACATAGATGAGATGGGATCTGACCTGGTCTGATTAAATCAATGAGCAACAACGTGAGGGCAGAAATAAGCAGAGGGCCCAAAACTTTGACTCCTACACTCCCGTTAAAAGTATGAGCAGGGGGAGAAAACAGCTGGGGTGAGGGCTGACTCTGCAGAAACTGATTTCACATGGATTTGTGGGAGCTCAGTGTTTCAGAATGCTGGCTCTAGATCTTGCTATCTGTCCCAGGTCCCAGCTCATTTCCTTTGAAATCCAGACACAGGAACTTCAAAGGTCTTGAACCAGATCCAGGTTGAGAAACTGGAATGGGATGAAATCTGGAGAATACCGGGAGTTTCCCATAGCAGTTTAGAGGCACAGCATTTCCTTATTATTATTTCTGACAAATGATGCTTATGAACTCTATGACATTGGCTGGCGCCTGAAAATAGCATGTACTGTGGTCTCCAGTATGGCTGCCCATCTCTTGGCTTTCATTGCTCTTACACAATTCCACTCCTGGAAAATCTCAAACTCTTTCAGAAACCAGATATGCTGCTATCCACATTTCCTTCTGAAAATATAAAATGCCTTACCACATCCTATAGGCTGTTCAAACCTATAAATAAACTTCCTTCTTAGCTCCTCACATTTGACCTGAAGAGTCCTTTAATTTCAACAAATAATTCTATTTTTCATGTCTTTTAGACTTCCTTATTTTAGTGCACATTAAGTTTCTGAAGTTTATCAGCCTGAGCTACAAACCATATGTGTGGGGACTTAAGATACAAAAATTTCTAAAATACTGGGTCTGTATTTCTTACCAATGTCCATTTGATTCCTCACTGAAGCCACAGTAATCCATGGGTCTCTGAGATCATGTCAGAATGGCAGCGGAATGGGCTGGGAAAATTAAATTGGGCAGACCAAGTGAAAAGAGAATCAGGAATAATTTAAATTATTTTGGTGTTATTAAAAAAATAATGTATGTCCCAGTCATGCACAAAGGCCCACACTTGCAAATAACAGAAGTCAGCCAAGCTTCACTGAGCCTACTGAAGGCTTGGGTCTGGAGGAGTTGGAAGCTATCGTGCTGCTAGAAAGCTACGACCTGATCGCCATTACGGAAACTTGGTGGGATGAATCCCACGACTGGAATGTAGCTATTGATGGCTACAGGCTGTTCAGAAGGGACAGGCGAGGAAGGAGGGGCGGAGGCGTTGCCCTTTACATCAAGAAATCATTACAGTGTGAAGAGCTGGCCTGAAGAATAGCCATGAGCAGGTCAAAAGCTTATGGATAAGAATCAGAGAGAGAGGCAACAAAGGGAACCTGGTGGTTGGTGTCTACTACAGGCCGCCAGATCAAGGGGAGCCGACTGACGAAGCGTTCTTCCTCCAACTCCGGGAGGCTTCGTGCTCACAGGCTCTCGTCCTGCTGGGGGACTTCAACCACTCCGACATCTGCTGGAAAACCAACACGGCAAGCTGTAGGCAATCCAGCAGGTTTCTTGAATGCATTGAGGACAACTTCTTAAGCCAGGTAATAGACATCCCTACCCGAGGGGATGCGGTACTGGACCTGGTGGTCACCAATGCAAGTGAGCTTGTCGGAAATGTCAAGATCAGAGGCAGCTTGGGTTGCAGTGATCATGCACTGGTAGAGCTCACGCTCCAGAGGGAAATGGGAAGAACAAAGAATATAGTCAGGACCCTGAATTTTAGAAAAGCAAACTTCCAGCTCCTCAAGGAGATAGTCGGAAGGACTCCCTGGGAAACGGTCCTCAGGGACAGGGGAACAGAACAGAGCTGGCAGATCTTTAAGGAAGTGATCCACAGAGCGCAAGAGCTCTCGATCCCTAGGTGTAAGAAATCGGGCAAAGAAGGGAAGAGACCGGCATGGCTGAGATGAGAGATGCTGGTCAAATTAAGGAGGAAGAGGGAACTGCACAGGCAGTGGAAGCAGGGACAGGCATCCTGGGAAGAGTATAGGGACACGGTCCGGTTGTGTAGGAATGGGGTCAGGAAGGCCAAGGCTCAGCTGGAGCTAAACTTGGCTAGGGATGCAAAGAATAACAAGAAGGGTTTTTACAGGTATATCAGCCGGAAAAGGATGGTTAAAGAAAGCGTACCCCCGCTGATGAGCGAGACCGGCAAGCTGGTAACAGCAGATGAGGAGAAGGCTGAGGTACTCAACAACTTTTTTGCCTCAGTCTTCACTGGGAACCTCTCTCCTCACCCCACCCGAGTTGATGGATGGCATGAGGGGGACCGGGAGGGCAAAACCCCTCCCGCTGTAGGAGAAGATCAGGTTCGTGACCACCTGAGGAACCTGAACGCACATAAGTCCATGGGACCTGATGAGATGCATCCCAGAGTCCTGAGGGAATTGGCCGATGTAGTCGCCAAGCCACTCTCCATGATATTTGAAAAGTCATGGCAGTCAGGTGAAATCCCTGGTGACTGGAAGAAGGGAAACATTGTGCCCATTTTCAAAAAGGGTAGAAAGGAAGACCCTGGGAACTACCGACCTGTCAGCCTCACCTCTGTGCCTGGGAAGATCATGGAACAGATCCTCCTAGAAGCTATGCTAAGGCACATGGAGGCCAGGGAGATAATTCGAGATAGCCAGCATGGCTTCACCAAGGGCAAGTCCTGCCTGATGAACCTAGTGTCTTTCTATGATGGTGTGACAGCATCAGTGGACAAGGGAAAACCAATGGATGTCATCTATCTGGACTTCTGCAAAGCCTTTGACACGGTCCCCCACAACATCCTTCTCTCTAAATTGGAGAGCTATGGATTTGATGGGTGGACTGTTCGGTGGATAAGGAACTGGCTGGATGGTCGCATCCAGAGGGTAATGGTCAATGGCTCAGTGTCCGTATGGAGACCGGTGACGAGTGGTGTCCCTCAGGGGTCCGTACTGGGACCGGTGCTGTTTAATATATTCATCAATGACTTAGACAGCGAGATCTAATGCACCCTCAGCAAGTTTGCGGACGACACCAAACTGAGTGGTGTGGTTGACACACCAGAAGGACGGGATGTCATCCAGAGAGACCTGGACAGGCTGGAGAGGTGGGCCTGTGTGAACCTCATGAGGTTCAACAAGGCCAAGGGCAAGGTCCTGCACCTGGGTCGGGGTAACCCCCACTATCAGTACAGGCTGGGGGAAGAAAGGATCGAGAGCAGCCCTGCTGAGAGGGACTTGGGGGTGCTGGTGGACGAAAAGCTGGACATGAGCCGGCAATGTGCGCTGGCGGCCCAGAAGGCCAACCGTATTCTGGGCTGCATCAGGAGAAGCGTGGCCCGCAGGTCGAGGGAGGGGATTCTGCCCCTCTACTCTGCTCTGGTGAGACCTCACCTAGAGTACTGCGTCCAGCTCTGGAGCCCTCAGCACAAGAAGGACATGGAACTGTTGGAGCGGGTCCAGAGGAGGGCTACAAAAATGATCCGAGGGCTGGAGCACCTCTCTTATGAGGACAGGCTGAGGGAGTTGGGGTTGTTCAGCCTGGAGAAGAGAAGGCTGCGGGGAGACCTGATTGCCGCCTTTCAGTACCTAAAGGGGGCCTCTAGGAAAGGTGGGGAAAATCTTTTTAGTAGGGCCAGCTGTGTCAGGACAAGGGGTGATGGTTTTAAACTAAACCAGGGTAGGTTTAGACTGGATATAAGGAGGAAATTCTTTACAATGAGGGTGGTGAAACACTGGAACGGGTTGCCCAGAGAGGTGGTGGAGGCCCCATCCCTGGGAACATTCAAGGCCAGGTTGGACGGGGCTCTGAGCAACCTGATCTGGTTAGCGGTGTCCTTGCTCACTGCAGGGGGGTTGGACTAGATGACCTCTAGGGGTCCCTTCCAACCCAAAGCATTCTAAGATTCTATGATTCATGCAATGCAACAGGAGAAGAGGGTATTTCTACTGAAGTCAATGGATATTTATAAGTGGAAAGTGGAAGAGTGAGCAGAGAATCCAGTTTATTCTTGAAGATTCTTTCCATTTCACCAGGGAAGGTGACTGGGCCCCTGTAGTCTAATTTGGAGCTGAGTGAAAAAAGGCAACATGTCCAAGAACCCATGAGCAAAATGCTTTATTTCTCACAGTGCAAACTGTGGAGTCCTGCATGTTCCTGCAGGACACTTGGGGGTGGCTGTAGGTGCAGTTGCACAATACAGTTGCACTCTTTTGTCAGGTTTTTTGACAAAAGGGGAGGCCCAACATCTTTTTCATCTCCCACTCTGACCATGTGGTCCTACCTTCACCTCGTGCTACCTCGGCTGTTTACTCACCAGGCTCTTCTCTGAGCTGATTCAGCTCACTCAGTAAAAATGTGTAACTTTTGCCTTATTGATATTCCTCTGTTTAGTGAGTTGAATTCCTTCAACACAGGTTCAGAAGTGTGCTCAACATCAGGCAGAGGGGAGGGAGGTGTGCAGGTCAGTGCTGCAGTTGAAGGGGGGAGGAAGGACAGGGAAGAGGACATAGTGTCAGATAGGTAGAAGATGTCAAAAAATCCTGCCCTCACCAGTCATGAATAGCTTGAAAGCAAGAATCCCCACTGCTACAGGAAATCTGTTAAGGATCTAAAAGACACTGACAGTGAAATTAGAGGAAATTTTGAGGCTTTCCATTGACGTAGGTGTGACAAGCTCGTACTAGAAAGACAAACTAGGGTACTGTATTTGCTTATTTCTTGGAGTCTGCGACTCCCTCTGGCGACAAAACCTCTCAACAGAGACTGTGCATGGGCCAGCACTGCCAAGGTTCACCACGCTGAGGGTCACTCAGTGTCCACAGGCTGCAGAGCTAATCCTGTGACTATCTCCAAGGCTCTTCCAGGAGGGCAAGGCATTCAGTTGCTCCTGGAGGAGTCTCAAGCTTCAGAATTACATACATGTCCTTATCCCTTTAGTTTAACACCCAGGACAAGCAGAATCACCTGTACTCTTCACACTCTGTCTGTGGAGGTGGGGAGGGTCCCTATGCCACCTCAGGTGGAACTAAGAGCACGAAACATGGTGCTCAGAACTGTGTCATGCATGATCAGAGGGTAAAACCGCATAACAGATTCCATACAAAGCCTTTGGGGTGGGACATCGGCTATGCTTAGGAGTGCTAAATGCATCCAAAGCAAGCAGTGCAAAGCATCCATGTGCATATTAATCAAGATTAACCACCCTTCCCCGTCTCACAGCAAATCAGTCTTGCCCCCAGGGCTCCTCAAGGACTTTTTGGCTGGTGGTGGGCTTTCTCCAAGTCAGAGTATCTGATGTAGGAGGACAGCTGTGCTGTAGCCCACATAAGTTGTGTTTCTATCATCTGAAAGGGTGGGTATGCCCTGGAGCGTGGAGGAAGTTATATGGGGCTGTGGTGTGTGCTAAGCCTGCGGGGGGAGTGGTAAAGTACAGAGTACAGGGAGCTGAAATTGGGACAGTCCCACCCATAGTGCCTGTTGGGAGGGGTCTCTACAGTCAAGGGTCTTTGTCCTTCTTTTGCTTCAGAGGAAACAACTTAATCAATTCACTGCAAAAGAGAGGCTTAGAGAGCATTAACATTTCTGCAGTATTTTTGGTCAGGAGACAGAAGTTGGAGCTGACCTGAGGCTGTGACTTACCAGCACACCTGGCGATGTGTCTCAGTAAAAACCTGCATGGAACCAGGGAGTCTCTCAGCAGTAAAGAGGCTGGACACTGCATGCTCCCAGAGAAACACATGCATAAGCCCAGCTGCGAGGCTCAGCTCAGCTTTAGCCTTTAGGCATCCTGCAGACATCCTCTCACCCTAATGCAGGGCTGCCTCTACAGATAGGTGTGGGCTCCGTAATTTCCAGGGATTACACCCTGATTCTCCAAGAACCAGGGTCAGTCCTTGATCACAAGACTTGGAGAGTCGTTAAACATATGTGAACAATTTAACCTGAAAACTTCCTCCATTCGTGAATACAAACCAGATAAATTGCCTGCAAAAGATTCAGCAGGGAAATCTAAGTCACTTGAAGGTCAGTAAATTCTTACTAATTAAATTCTTACTAATTAAGTTCTTACCAAATGTAATCTCTCAACATTGTGTTATTTAGTGAAACTCCTAAAAAGGCAGAGCCCCTTTCAACTGCCTAAAAATTCTGCTGATTATTAGACATTCAGCATTTTCCCGAGGTTGTTTATAGGAGAAGAAAGGACTGGGGTTCCCTCTCCATTACGATTAAAATCTTCTAATGGTTGCAAAAGTAATTTACTGCTTATGGCTTCTGCTTTCCTTCTGTCTCGCACAGTCCCAAGCTAGAAGAGTCTAGTAATTTATTGTTCCACGCGTTCACTTTAATAGCCTGGTATTTTAAATCTGTGACACAGAAGTGAATCAGCTTGAGGGAATACTAACAAGGCTGAGAAATGGTCTTGCATCAGCTACCAGCTCCAAATGCTTCACCCATGCTTCAAATGCCAGTGCAGTGCATTAGCTGACCTCCTTGCAACCACAGTTTTAAGGTGACAATCTGCTAATTAGGATGAAACTTAACCTGACACTCCCCCAAGTGTAAAGCAGCACAAAGAAGAGGTTAACCTCTAGGCATAGACTACATGCATATGGGGTCAGGGATCAGAGGGGTTTTTTTCTGTAGGAAACCTCAGGTTGCACAAAGCACAGCAGTACAAAATTCAAAAACCCAGTCCAGAGAGCTGGCTGGATTTAGATTTTTTTTTCAGGCAGATTACAAAAAAGTGGCTAATACAGTGGGATGACCTGTCCACAAGAAGTCCCAGAGGAAAGGGAGCGATACTTATTATAAATTAGAGACAAAGCCAACTCAATCCCTGCCCAAAACAAAGTCAACCAACCTCTCACAATCCCTCCTACCTGGTTGCAAATCATAGCGAGACCACAAGGGGGGAGCATAACCCAAGAGTTCATGTTTCTTGCCAGAACTTGAGACTGCTGCACACAACTGCTAAAGCGGGACACAATGCATTTATAGTTATAACACCGTATTATCAAGCACTGAGCTTAATCCAGTCTTAAATTAACAATGAGGTGGTACCACTAATTAATACTGTTTGCTTCTAACCTTTCTTTGTAATGGCCTACCCATTCTCAGATGCAGTATGGGGAGCAAAGCAGGATTTCCCTCCCTTACAGGGAGGCAAATTATTATTCTTCCCATTTTCCTAGGTAGGGAAACTAAGGCAGAGTGTGGTAGGCTGCTTTATGCCACGATGAAACAGGTGATAGACCTGACTTCCCTCTCTCTTTGGCTTTTAGAGGGCTTCAGCAAAAATTGGGACTACACAAGGTGTTAGCAATAAAAGCTGAGACACTCCCTCATCTCTCAAAATCTCCAGAACAAACTTTCCCACACCTTTTACCCCTTTCATCTGTCGGCTCTCAGTCTGATGGCCCGTATAGGGCAACCTGGCTTCATTTCCAGCAGTCCCACGTGTAAAAAGCCGGCTCAAAAGTCCCTCGGAAAAAACACATTGCAGCTTTTAGTGGCTCAAAATGTTGAAACTGAGATTGGAAGAAAACACCTTCAGAAAGTAATCACAGCTTCTCCACTGGTACATTGACTTTCTTTCCTGGGCTCTATTTCTAAGATTTACAGTCTAAGAGATGCTTCTTACAAAAAAAAAAAAGCATCTTTCTTGCACAGAAGTCTTCCTTCTGCAGCAAACAACAGTCTCTCTAGAGCCTTTAACCCAACAGAGCAGTCTGCAAGCCACAGGGAATGTAACTAGCTGGCCTGAGAGAGGTGATGAGGACTACCAGAGTGACAAGGTTTGGAAGGTCAGCAGGAATCTGGTTTGCTCTCCTGCATGACACAGGAGAAACTCCCTCAGCAGTTTCTACACCAGACCCAGAGTTACAGCATAACTACACAAAGGAATGCAGAGGGAAAAGCTGGACATGAAAAGCCTCCTACGTCTCCCTCCCCCTGCCAGAGAGCGCGGTCCATTTGTTAAATATCCCCATGTTGCATTTCTGGTCAGGACTCATCCAGCTTTTCCAGCCTTTGAATCACACCCTGCTTCCTTTCTATCATCACACATTTCTCCCCCTGTACGGGTTTGCAGATTGTGATCCGACCAGCTCTTAAGCTTCTCCCAGAATTTCATTTCACAAGCCCTTTGTCAGCCTCTGGGAATCTTTTCTGAACTACTGAGAAGTGACTTTTACACTTTTCTCAAGGGTTTCATAGATGGGTTTGGAAAGGACAGTTTCTTGGTTTCTCAATTGTAAATGTTGTTAGCACTGAGGTCAACAGCACAACTCAACCGTACATTCTCTGGCTCTGCTGTTTGATGATCGGTGGACAAGAATCCAGTGCAAGCAGGCATCCTTCCATCAGCTCCAGGCTCAGACCCACAGCTTCAGCTAGATATTTGAGGAGCTTCACTTTTAGAAATATATACTGACTTTTCCTGTATTTTTAAGAACCAGTGAAAATAGAGATGTTTGAAATTTCTATTGCTGACTGCTTATAGCCTTCTTCCTTCCTGCTTTGTCCTGTATCAGCTGGTGTTAACCAAAGCGCCTGAGTGAGCCAGCACACACACCGTGTCATGTTTCCTCCTTGTCCATTCCTCCAGCAAATGCTTCCTCCCTCCAATGCAGACTGAAGTTCAGCCCTTTATCTTCCTCAGCTTGGACCACTGACCATCCTGACCCACAGGGTGAGCCTGCCCTCCACAAGGGAGTCCCCACACTGAAGTTTTTTTCAGCATACAGGGACAGACTCAGCCCAGTCCACGTAACTAACATAGAAAGGAGCCAAACAGCTAACACTACATTTTATAGGCTGCGATTAATACACACCACTTCTCATCTGTCATCGCTCCACAGAACAGCCCACGATATGCTACCCATGGCTACAGATACAGGAGAAGGTAAATCAGGAATAAGTGGGCAGTGTTTTTTTAGAAAATAAGAATGGGATCCAATGAAACAATCAGTCTGAAAGCAACCACGGGAAGCTACTTTCTCCCTCAGCATATAATTAAATCATTGACCTCTTTGCCACAGGATATTATAGGGACCAAAAACATAAATGAGTTTAAAAGGCACAGGACTAATCTGTGGAGGGAAGAATCACTAGTGGCTGTTCATGAGTGGTCTGGATGCAGTGCTTGGCTCAAGCAAGCCCTTTAAACCACTGCTCGTGGGAAGCTGTGAGTGGCCGCCTGGGTCATAGTCACCCTCAGCACACCCAGTTCCCTGAACACCTTCTGCCAGGGCTGAAGGCACCATCCTCAGTGAGACAGGTCATTGGTCTTGTGTAATGCTGTTCTGTCCTCACTTCTCTTTTGCTGACATCCAGATAGACATCCCTCCCTTAGGTATTCCATGTGCTGAACTGCAGCCTCTTTTCCCCTTCTGGGCTGCAGGCAGAAACACAACCGGGTGCCTAATCATAGAATCATTTAGGTTGGAAAAGACCTTTAAGATCATCAAGTCTAACCACTAACCTAGCACTGCCAAGTCCACCACTAAACCATGTCCCTAAACACCACATCTACCCGTCTTTTAAATACCTCCAGGGATGGGGACTTAACCACTTCCCTGGGTGGCCTGTGCCAATGCTTGACAACCCCTTAGGTGAAGACATTTTTCCTAATATCCAATTGAAACCTCCCCTGGCACAACTTGAAGCCATTTTCCCTCGTCCTATTGCTCGTTACCTGGGAGAAGAGGCCAACACCCACCTCGCTACACCCTCCTGTCAGGCAGTTGTAGAGGGCGATCAGGTCTCCCCTCAGCCTCCTTGTCTCCAGGCTAAACAACCCCAATTCCCTCAGCCGCTCCTCGTAAGACTTGTGCTCCAGAACCCTCATCAGCTTCGTTGCCCTTCTCTGGACATGCTCTGGCACCTCAATGTCCTTCTTGTAGTGAGGGGCCCAAAACTAAGCACAGTATTCAAGGTGTGGCCTCACCAGTGCTGAGAACTGGGGGAATACTGGCTCATATTCAGCCGGTGGTTGACCAGTACCCCCAGGTCCTTTTCTGCCATGCAGCTTTCCAGCCACTCTTCCCAAGCCTGTAGCATTGCATGGGGTTGTTGTGACCCAAGTACAGGAGCCAGCACTTCGCCTTGTTGAAACTCATACAGTTGGCCTTGGCCCATCTATCTAGCTTGCCCAGATCCCTCTGTAGAGCCTTCCCACCCTCAAGCAGATCAACACTCCTGCCCAACTTGGTGTCATCTGCAGACTTACTGAGGGTGCACTCGATGCCCTCATTCAGATCACTGACAAAGATATTAAACAGAACTGGCCCCAATACTGAGCCCTGGGGAACACTGCTCTTGACTGGCCACCAAGTGGATTTAACTCCATTCACCACAACTCACCAGTTTTTTACCCAGTGAAGAGTAACGATGGTAAGATTCATCAGATCTTTTCTGGAAATTTATCCCATGGCTACTGTGCCTTCAATGTGAAATAAAACGATATTAGTAGAAAAAAAAACTGTGAACTTTACTTTCTGAGGATGCATAGTTGCACTTACTGCACTGAGAGAAATGTACCATGATGCTTTATTTTCTGTTTTTTGGAAGGGGATGAAGGTGAAAAAGGAGATAGAGGAGAAGTGGGCAAACAAGGAAAGGTTGGACCAAAAGGACCAAAAGGTATTCTTGGTTTCTTGGCTATTACTGGCATATGGATATCATTATACACAACCGTGCTGGTGCATATGATCAGTGATGTTTAATGCTTTTCATTCCTGTTGTACCAATGGATTTCACAATCCTGTCAAACATTAATCAGTGAACCTAACAATACTTAGAGAGCTTTGTGCAATTCCTACCGATACGTGAGACAGATATATATGGCAATCAATTTAAAGAGTTATGTAATAAACCAGTATATTTACTGCTGCTCTCTCAAGTGGCTGTCATGAGTGTGATCCAAAAGACCCAGATCACATATATAAACATTACCCAGATTATAGGTATGAGCAGAAAGATTCCATTCTTTTACTGAAATGATCCTTCAGTTGGAACTGAATTTTGAGAGATTTTTTCCTAGTAATACATCAGGATGCTCAACAAAATTTGGTCTCAGTTGTCCCTATTTTGCAGAAAAGCAAACAGAGGCATACACTGAGGAACAAAGTTCCTCTGATCAAACAGCACCTGAGCTGAGAACAAGGGGTTGCAGATGTCTCAGGACTCAGCTCTATTAAACATATCCCGTATTCACAATGCAAGCTGGGCAGAGCATTCAGAGGCACCAGATGTGATGGTATCAGCCTTGTTTGCATACTGTAATTCAAAAGATTAATTTATCATTAGAGTTTAACAATAATGCATATCCATGGTCTTTCCTCCTTGACAGTGGTTTAAGACTAATCGGGGAAGTTTTTACTTTTACAGAAACTTTAAAATCACCCTAGTATTACTGTTACAATAAAAAAACTTCTCAGTTTTTAAATGCATTCATATGACTTTGCTTCTTACTTTAAAAAGAAGATCAGGTAAGATACAAGGGAATCGGTTTAACCAACCATTTACAAAGCATCCTAGTGATGTTAAATTCAGTGTGCAAACTGCGATTCCCTAAATTGGGCTGTCAGCATTAGCCTGCTATTTTAGAACTTAAACTATTAATCAATTAAAAAGGCATCTGTTATTTTGGTGCTCCAAGCACATACAGCAAAACAGTTCCCTATTTGCAGTCCTGCTTTAGGTTTTAGTTTATATTTTCTGTAAGAAAATATGACATGTCTGGGCATTTGACCAGGCAGTTCTGCTAAGGTGCCTTGCAATGTGCCCCTGTTGTATCGTACAGTAGCAGAGATCTGTGCTGTCCTCCTCCAACCATCCTCGGGGCTCCACTCATTTCGACTTTGCCACACATACGGACTGGCCATGCTCGGGAAAAACAGCAGCAGTAGAGACCTAAATAGTGCTTTGGGAAAGAAATGACCAAACCCATCCATACTCTTTTCCTCTATTTCTTCCCTCAGGAAACAAAGGACTTGTAGGGGATGTTGGTGACCAGGGAATGCTTGGGAAAATTGGTCCAATTGGCGGAAAGGGTAAGCTCTGGTCTGGGAATTTTCCTGTTTTTTCCCTCAAGGTAAATATGTGTTTTGTGAGAGTTCCAGGTATGGAGTAATATCAAATAACGGCTGTGACCAACGCTCTCCAAATAAAGCTATGCATAAAGATTGGTGACGAGAGCTAACTGAGATATTCTTGGTTTATTTCCCCTGTACAATATATCAGACTTATTTGGCTAAAATAATTTGCTTTATGAGCTAAGAAATCAATCTTCTTTGATAGTAAAAGAGGAAGGGAGAAATCCAACCCTTGTGAAGTAAATCCTCCAAACACTCTAAAAGAGAAAGCCAAATTTGTGCCTCTGCTTTGGACGCTGAAGGCCTAAGTCAATATTCTGCTGCTGCTCAGGGTGCCATACCTTGTCACCTGCACTGCTGTGGGACACATGAGCAAGCAATGCACAGCACAGCTTGGTAAGGAAAGGATTTCTGGAGTTTTAAGAATGCACTCACGTAAGCAGGGACGGCAATTACTTGCAAATCAAGGTAGACTCCAAGTCTATGTGGACAACAATTTCATTAAATTATGCTCTAGTCATCTGAGAAGAGGCTCAAGCATTCCTTTCCTGTATTCCTAAAGTGCTAGTTAAGAAGGAATACTACTTCTGCCACAAGGAGACCTGCCTTGAAAGCTGAGCAGGGACTCCACCATCCCCAGGGGAACTCTGTGGACTCTCACCAGCTCATCAACCCAGGCATGGGGGTGAGTGGGTGGAACAATCTCTCTCCAGGGAGATTCTCAAGCCAGTGTTTTTAATAAATCTTTGATGGCCCCCAGCCAGCCTCAGTATCAGAGAAGAACAAAAGAATTTGGCCTGAGGGACTAATTTTCAGAAGTACCTAGACAACTGAAAATGCAGATAGTTATCTCCTAAGATGTCTTCTACCACCAAAAGAGACTAGAATGAAGAATCCCAAAAATTGTTTATCTGTAAGTAAACCAATGCTCTGAGCCTTTAAATCAAACTCTCTCTCAATGTGAATGTACAATTTATTGTCCTCTTCTAGTTTTTCGCATTTGCTTTCTTTGCAGAAGCAAAAATTACTAAGTCACTGTTTAAATCTACCATTAAACATTCAAGGTCTTAATGAAGCAACCCTGAAATTTCAGCTTTTAAAGTGTGCAGTGTCAAGCAATGCTAATTAAAATGACAGCCAACTCCTAATTTCTTTAAAAAAAGAAAACCATATAAAGGAAAAAGCACATCAACAAGGCAGGGCAAGCATTAGTATTTTTTGACCTCTCAAGGTTTTAATTCATAAAAGAAGAGCTGACATGAATGTCAGGTAAAGTCCAGCTGTTCCTGATCCAAATTACAGCTGAGACTTTTTAAAAAGCTAGTCACCTCCACTTACATAGTAGAGCAGCATTTGGAGAAGCATTTCTACCATTTTTATGATTTACAGAAGAGGAAAGCAGTTGGATGAAAATAAATCACATTTCCATGAACTGTATCTGAAATGAAACACTGCTCCTTACTGACCTCATTTCACACCGGTGCTAACTGCTGCCCGCACACAAAATCTGTTGCACACATGAATTCAGTGGCTCAGTGTACATCAGCCTCACCTGGTGCCTCATCCCACCAGGGAGGTACTGAACCCAGGGAAGGGCTCTGTCCTGCAAGGCAGTGAGAGAACCCAGGTCTTGACTCTTGCAGATTTCTTGAGTGCTTTCATCCTTTCAGGATCATTTTGCAGTTTATATTTAAAGTAAGTGGTACCAGGCACCAGCAGCACACAGGATGCCTGTGCTATCTCTGAGTTAGCTATTAAAGGGTTCTCTTTATTTCCATACACCAGAATTAATCATGGTTTGTTTGACTTGGCACATCTGCCAGTACAGTACATCAGGGCTTCCTATCAGAAGCACAACGTTAATATATTATTAAATAAGTTTTTCAAATACCCTCCCCTGACATGTGCACTGTCTGAGATCTGAGAATATATTTTCCTCTTTATTCAGGTGACAAAGGAGCCAAAGGCTTATCGGGCGTTGCTGGAAAAAAGGGGAAAGCAGGTATGCGATGCATCCTTCTCTGCAGAATGGTCAAGTCTGCTGGGTCTGTGATTTGAGGGTTGGTTTGTCTGGAGTTTCATAAAATTTTGAGGCCCATGGAAAAACTTGAGAATAGATGAAATGAACAGGAAGAGACTGATAAAGTTTTGTTTATCAAAATGAAGGCTTGCGTAGGGACATGATTGATGCCTATGAATATACCAACATACACAAAATATGGAGAAGAGTTACCTAAATTAACGGGCAATGTTTGATATCACAAAAAGTAACGCATAGACAGGCCAGCAGTACATTTATACTGGAAACTAGAAGAAAGTTTCTAAATACCAAAGGAATTAAGCCCTTTAAAAGTTTCCTAATAGGAGCATGGGGATGAAAAACATCGTTATTCTAGAGCATAGTCTGTGGTCAAATGAATGCAATGCATTTGCGTACAGAAGGAGAATTCGGATCTGATGACCTAGGAAGTTCTTCTCAGTCCTAATAACCTTGAATGTTTTCTCACCTTGAATGTACAGTTGTGTTCATTTTTAAGAGATTTCATATGCAATGCCAGTTTGGTTCTTAATGGGAAACCATTAGCAACTTATTTTCTTCCTGACACCAACAGAGGAAAAAACAAAACCTATACCAAGCCACATTTCAGTTTACAGACAAAAATAAAACTGCGAGTTCAGTGCTTGAAAGTTATTACTTGAGTTGGTATCAACTATTACAGCTGTACCACAGCTGCATGCAGCAGTTCACTAACATAGTCCTTCTACCAAAGCTTTGCCAATCCCACCTCTGTGCACATTCACAAAACGCCTTCACTGAGAAAGCAGCAGTTCCCCATTTCATGGATGCTGTTGTTTCTATTAGAAGGCCGGGGAACCTGTGCTGTTTATGGATACAAAGGTAGACCTTTGGCATTCAGATGTAACACTGTAGTGACCACCACGAGTGACCACCACGACAAGCCACATCTCTGCAGTTACATGGAATCGATAATGAGAGGGGCAGAGGATGTGCAGATCCCACACTGATATAGGTGGAAAGAAGATGTCAAACACTTCTTCTATCCACGTTTTTAGAAGTAGGGATACGTAAGTCAGTTAGCAAGGGAGTGTACAGAGCCAAAATATTAAGTGCTTTGATTAGCAGAAGTATGGCCAGTGGAGCAGGGTGAGACTGGCTCTCCACAAGTGATCTCCACAGACAATCCTCCACACACACAGACAAATGCTTCTAAACAGGTAAATCCTCTATCCTTTGTATTGCATCAGGCACGGTCTGTGACTGTGGAAGATACCGCAGAGTTGTTGGACAACTGAATATCAATGTTGCTCGTCTTAACACATCCATCAAGTTTGTAAAAAATGGTAAGGATCCTTATGTATCTGATGTGATTTATTTGGCTCCTATAACATTTATCATTGCTATTCTTCTACCATTGCTGCTCTACAGCAGCATCCATAGATGACCCAGAGAGAAAGTCCCACTGTGTGAGGCACTCTGAAAACATACAGAAAAGAGACAAGTCTTACACCTGTAAAGGTATAAGTAGCAGATGAGTAAAAGCAAAAACAAAATAAAAATATCAGAAAAAAATAAATTATCAACAAGACAACATAAAGAATCATGAAAAGCATGAGACGCGGCTTGCTAACTGTCTCTGCGCTGTCAGTCTGCTCAGGCTCAGTGGCCGCTCAGGCCATGAAAGGAAAAAGTTTGTGCCAATGCACTCCAGAGAGGCAGGAAGAGCAATAGGAACCTCTTGATCTTTCTGCTGCACAGGAAGGCTGCAGACATGGTACTCCTAGTGCTCCCCTTGGTGCAAGCATCATTTTCATGTAACAAGGGACCAACACTCAAAGACATGGGTTTTAAGAAGCCCCGTCTGCAGGCAGCGCTGTCAGGTGGGCAGTGCAAACTGCCCCTGCTGAAAGGAAGAGCATTGCCTGGCATAGCAGAGATTTTGAGAAGGCTCCACCACTGCTTCTAGGACTAGGTCTGTATCCATAAATTAAATGTGTGTGAGACTGTTCTCTGGCACTGTGGGCAACCAGCAGAGAACAGCACTCACCTGTATTATTAAATCCTACAAAACTGAACCCCATATTATCAGGAGTGTCCCTCTACTAACTCTTAAACTGTGTCTGGGGTAAATGCTGAAGTGTTTGGGAGAGTGTTAGTTGCCCCAGGCCAAAGTTCTGCTCAGGTCCATTCCAGCAATCCATTGGCAGAGACAATCAACTTCCAACTGCCCAGGCATGCTCCTTGGCACTGCTTCGTTCACTAGGACATATGCTGGTTGAGCCTTTTAAAGCTGCTGAGCAGCCACAGTTTTCTTCCTAGTCAATGCCACTTAGTGGCTACAGCAGCTCTGGATATCAGGCTGTATTGAAAATGTCTTATTTTAGCAGTCACATTGATTTTCCTCTACACGGCCTGAAAAGCTATCAATACCCCCATGTTTCTATCCCAGGGCACTTTTTCACAATCTGTGTTCAAAAACATGCAAAGCAACAGGGATGACCCAGAGTTAGATGTTGCTATTTGACCATTTAGCATGCCTTAATTTGATTAGTACTAGATACCCGTGAAGTAAAACTTAAGTGTCACAGGAGACACATGCCAAGCAGGACTGAATAGTTCTTGTCCTAACGTGTGCAAGGTGCTTGCCAGTCCCATTAGTAGCATCAGTGTCTGATCACGTCCTCATCATTCATCACCAATTCAGTGGTGGGGATACTTTTCCTCTCTCCCTTTTATTAATTCTAAGGTAAAAATCATCTCATTGTCATATTGGAACAGAAGCACCTTCAATATCTTTTGACATGCCATTAAACAATTTTTTTCCCCCTTTAAAGTTATAGCAGGTATCAGGGAGACAGATGAGAAATTTTATTACATCGTGAGAGAAGAGAAGAATTACAGAGAAGCTTTGATCCACTGCAGGGACAGAGGAGGAACACTGGCCATGCCTAAAGATGAGGGAACCAACACCCTGATTGCTGACTACATCTCCAGCAGCGGCCTCTTCCGAGCCTTCATTGGGCTGAATGACATGCAAAAAGAAGGACAGTTTCTGTATGCAGACAACAGCCCACTACAGAACTACAGTAACTGGAAGCAAGGGGAGCCTCATGACCCAGCTGGCCGTGAGGACTGTGTGGAAATGCTCAGCACGGGAGAGTGGAACGACTCTGAATGCCAAGTCACCATCTACTTCGTCTGTGAATTCCTCAAGAAGAAGAAATAAAAGTGCTGCAGAATGTGCCTGGCACCTGCTGTACATACATGGTACATACATAACCCTCATCATTCATCCACCATAGGGAGACCAGACAAACTGGGACAGGGCTCAATTCAGCTTTCATCTCACTGGGTTAACCAAGAGCAACTACTGCTAAGGTGGCAGTGACCATAAAGTCAGCACAGGTCTGCAGGGGGCATCCAGCAATCCAGTTGTGATTTTTCATTTCATTTCTATGTGCAGTTTAGGGTGGGCATTTCTATATGTAATTTAGGGGCAAATTTAGAGCACGCAGAAGTGAATATGACTTCACTAATGGCAGGAATAGTAAACTCACTGATATAATAATTACTGATGTGCTTCGCAAAGTCCACAGATGGAAAGAGTGTGATCTTTACTCATCTTTGACCTGCACAGGAAGTCCCAGTCATTTCACTGGTTGACTTCAGAGCTGGGAGAACAGATTTGCAGTTTCTCTTGAAAAAAATCCTTCTTTTGTTATAATCATAGAGTAATTTAAGTTGGAAGGGATTTCTGGAGGTCATCTGGTTGAATCTTCCATGCAAAGCAGGGCCAGCTTCAAACTTTGATTAAAAATTGTTATACTCTCCCTAATTAGGCTCTGCAATTATATTGCCTGATATGCAGAGGACTTGGTTATCTCTGCTTCCAACCCTATTGTCCATCAGGCTGGTCTGAGGTATGAGGAGTTAACTTAGCAATGGCACTTCTGCATGCAAGCCTGCATAGCTTGTAGGCAACCTGAGAACAGATGGAGCAGTTCTAGCCTCTGATGTCCCCCCAAATCTGTGAAAAACATAGAAAAGCCTAGCACAAAGAGAACAGTGCAAAGGAAGCAACACCATTGCTGTAGGCTGTAAACAGGCACATGTAGCTATACCAATGTGCAGTGCTGGTTTAACAAGTGATTCTAGGAACACGTTAACTCCCTAAATCAGTAGCCAGTGACGTTGGACATCTAATGCTAAAATGACCCATGCCTTTGCAACACGGGAAGCAGCTATAGAACAGGCTTTATCCCCCAAGAACCCAGATTCAGGTGTGATTGAGCGACTTAGTCATGCACTTCAGCAGGACTCTCCACAAATGATGAGCAGTAAGTGTGAAGGCTTTGCTGTCAGTGCCTGCTACTCAGATCTCCATGTCAGTATGCCCACATTTTCCTGTCTTTGATAACACTGAAGGAGCTCTTTTCTTCAAACATGGCAACCATTTTGCCTTCAGAAGTGAACCTGTTCTTAGTCGTGGTTCACCTTTTTTCACAGCAGGAGATGTCAAGAGAAACCCCAGGGCCCCCGCAATGAAGGTCGATAGATTTTCTTTCCCACTTGACACTAAAAATGAAGGAACAATATCTGGAGGCCGGGGAGAAAGCTAGATACTAGGCACAGTGTCTACCCTGCAGGTCACTCTGAGCACTGGTTGCACATAAGTCTTCCTCTGGGTATATGAAGAGCTGGACATGCCATCAGCTAGTAACGCAGTGGGTCACCTCCAGGTCTCCCTTGTGTTGCTGTGCACAGCACTGCAAAGGCACCTGGACAACAGTCATACTTCCTCAACCTCACCTGCCACAGGAAAATCCTCCAAACCATTTAGCTGGTTGTTATTTTTGACTCCAGGCTCATCTCTGAGCACTGACCAATGGAGGAGCATCCCAGGAGAATCTGTCACTCAGAACCACCCTTTTAATCCAGTTTCGCTGCCACTTGTTCCTCCAGAAAACCATCTGTTGCTACCAGCAGTAAATTTTCTGTGTCGCTACACACCCTCCATGGAACTATTCAGACCTGTGAATGAAGCGGTGGGACCACACTTCTTTTCATTGCTCCCCTGCTGTGCTGTGAGAGTATTTGGGCAAACAGGTTCGTTTAGCACAACATAATTCATCCTGAATTGTTCCCTTCCTGGGATTGATATTCCCCAAAATTAAGCAGGATGACACTTTTTAGGATCTATAGTAATAAACTCATTAAGCTAAACACTTGGTTTTAGAATCATTAATGGGTAATGATAAAGAATTAATGACCAATTCAAGGCAAAGTTTCTTGAGGAAAAGTAATGCCCTTTAGAAGTTCAAGCCCAGGGCTGCTAGCCCCACTCACAGCAGCTCAGTTCTTACTAGTCATGTAGAAGTGGCATAGTAACCCCGCTGTGGGTAGACACAATCACAGTGATACCCTCTCCACACCTCATCTTTACTTCTGGCCCCCAAAAAATCACCGAAACATGCTTGCCAGACCAGGGGTCCAAATTCTGGAACTCTCTGGACGGAGTGAGACCACTGGCTGACAAAATCCAGAGGTGTCCTTAATGCCACAAAACAGGCCATTTTCCTTTTCTTTATGAGGAAACTCAGCTGGGCGAAGGTGAAAGAGCAGCAGTACTTTGCTGCAGGATCAAGCTCTGCCTTAGATTGGACCAGGAACTCTCCTTCACCTATAAAATTAGGGAATATATGTCAAAATTGAAACTCTGACATGTTTTAGGAGACTGTTAGTTTTAAGTAATCCTGGAGCATGCTCCATGTACGGGAAGGGATGACTGTCGCAATCTCTGGCTGCATAGCTGAGGGAAGTGAGTGAGGAACTTGCATTGGGTTTCTGCAATGGAAAGGCTGCCCAGTTCCTCCGTCCTCCTCCTCTCCTACCACACCAGCTTCATCCTTTCTTAAACAGAAAAAATAAACAAAACCAACTCTTTTACCCACTATGCATTCCTGTAATATTTGGCAAGCCTATACCAGTTGAAACAAGTAGACCTGGGATGGCCGCTCCTTTGCTAACTATGGAAGAGGGACAGTAGAGGAGCACAGCACAGATGTTCAAGCTAGCCAGGCATAAGTGTGATCAGGTGCTTGTGCAACCCATTCCTGCAGCACTAGGTCCCAGTTAATAAATTTTGCCAAGAAGTCTGACTCATAGGCCAAGCCAAATAAAAAGGCTATCCCACACAGGAAGCCTGGCAGGTAGGTCCATACAGCTCTGCACCATGCCATGCGGACACAAGCTTGAGCCTGCACTAACTCAAATATTATAGCTGTGCTTTGCAGAAAAAAATATTCTTGTTACAATTAAGAATTTGGGCTATATCACAGGTTTCACTGCTAGCCAATGGAAATTCACTGTGGTGAGTAAAGTACCTTAGGTTTCTGCATGAAGTGGATGGAGCCAGGAGCACAGGAAATGGTGTCTGACTATTCAGGATTTATGGTCTGCTAGAGTTCGGCACCTAAACCATTTTACCCAGTCCCAGTATTATGTTTTTCCCATGATTTTCTTTTCATTATTCCCAGTCTGAACCTTTCTTCTTTCAATTTACGCCTGCTGTTTCTTGTCCACCCGTCTATCACCACTGTGAAGAGCCTTCATCATCTTGAAGACCCCTCATAGGTCCTGGCAGGGTGCTATGAGGTCCACCTGGAAGCCACCTCTTCTCCAGGCTGAAAAATCAGGTTCCCTTAGCTCCTCCTCACACAGCTCCATCTCCAGCCATCTTGGTGGCCCTCAGCTGAACTTGGCTCCAATTTTTCAATGCCTTTCCTGTACCGGGGGCTCAAAAGGACAGTGTCTAGATGTGGTCCAACAGGTGCTGAGCGGGAAGTTAATCCCTTCCCTCAAGCTCCTGGCTGCGCTCTCTCCAGCACAGTCAGGATGCCATTAGCCACCTTTGCTGCCAGGGCACACTCCTGATGCATGGGCAGCGTGCTCTCTGCCAAGACTCCCCAGGGCCTTCGCAGTGAAGCCAGTCAGCTCCAGCCTGTATCAGTGCGAGGACTTGGCATTCCCAGACAAAGGAAACTTTGTGTTTGTCCTTGCTAAATTTCATAAGGTTCCTGTTGGCCCATTCCTCCAGCCTGGCTAGGTTCCTCTGTATGGCAGCCCTGCCTGCCAGCATGTCCACTCTTCCCTCCAATTTGGCATCATTTGCAAACCTGATGAAAGTGGACTTCATCACCTCCTCCAGGTAACTGATAAAGACGTTAAACTGGACAGTCCCAGTATATAGACCCCTGTAGCACTCTATTTGTCCTCTGGGTAGAGTACACATTAACCACTCTCCTCTGAGCCCAATCATCCAACTGATTTTTACCCATTCGGTTGTCCAGCCATTCAGACTATAACATCCTAACTCAGACGCAAGAATGTTGCTGTTGACAAGCATCAAAAGCCTTGCTAAAGTTGAGATAAGTGACGTCCACTGCTCTCTCCCCTCACCCACAAATCTAGTCATTTTATCACAGAGCACAATCAGGCTGGTCAGGCATGATTTACCCGTGGTAGATACATACTAATTGCTCCCAATCAGCTTCTCCTCCTTCATGTGCCCAGAAATGTGCTCCATGACAACTCCTGCCATTAAGTTCCATGGGGACCAAAGCCAACTTATGATACTGTCTTTTTGGCCTTTTTGAAGACTGCAACATTCACCTACTTCCAGTCATTAGGAATCTTCCATGATCTCCATAACCTTCTGAAGGTGATAGAGTGGCCTTGCAGAGACATCAACCAGTTCTCTCAGCACCTTGGGATGTGGTCTGTCTGGTCCCATGGAGATTTCCAGTCAAACTGTCTCAGGTAATCCCTACCTCAACCCTCAGCTACTGCTGGTAGTTCTCTTTGAACCCTTGCCCTAAGCACAGAGGAATGAGATAGCTTGTTGGTAAAGAAGGCGATGAAACCATTGAATACTTCAATACTTACAGAACAGAGCTGGCAGATCTTTAAGGATGTGATCCACAGAGCGCAAGAGCTCTCGATCCCTAGGTGTAAGAAACCGGGCAAAGAAGGGAAGAGACCGGCATGGCTGAGACGAGAGATGCTGGACAAATTAAGGAGGAAGAGGGAACTGCACAGACAGTGGAAGCAGGGACAGGCATCCTGGGAAGAGTATAGGGACACGGTCCGGTTGTGTAGGAATGGGGTCAGGAAGGCCAAGGCTCAGCTGGAGCTAAACTTGGCTAGGGATGCAAAGAATAACAAGAAGGGTTTTTACAGGTATATCAGCCGGAAAAGGATGGTTAAAGAAAGCGTACCCCCGCTGATGAGTGAGACTGGCAAGCTGGTAACAGCAGATGAGGAGAAGGCTGAGGTACTCAACAACTTTTCTGCCTCAGTCTTCACTGGGAACCTCTCTCCTCACCCCACCCGAGTTGATGGATGGCATGAGGGGGACCGGGAGGGCAAAACCCCTCCCGCTGTAGGAGAAGATCAGGTTCGTGACCACCTGAGGAACCTGAACGCACATAAGTCCATGGGACCTGATGAGATGCATCCCAGAGTCCTGAAGGAATTGGCCGATGTAGTCGCCAAGCCACTCTCCATGATATTTGAAAAGTCATGGCAGTCAGGTGAAGTCCCTGGTGACTGGAAGAAGGGAAACATTGTGCCCATTTTCAAAAAGGGTAGAAAGGAAGACCCTGGGAACTACCGACCTGTCAGCCTCACCTCTGTGCCTGGGAAGATCATGGAACAGATCCTCCTAGAAGCTATGCTAAGGCACATGGAGGCCAGGGAGATAATTCGAGATAGCCAGCATGGCTTCACCAAGGGCAAGTCCTGCCTGACAAACCTAGTGGCTTTCTATGATGGTGTGACAACAACAGTGGACAAAGGAAAACCAATGGATGTCATCTATCTGGACTTCTGCAAAGCCTTTGACACGGTCCCCCACAACATCCTTCTCTCTAAATTGGAGAGCTATGGATTTGATGGGTGGACTGTTCGGTGGATAAGGAACTGGCTGGATGGTCGCATCCAGAGGGTAGTGGTCAATGGCTCGATGTCCGGATGGAGACCGGTGACGAGTGGTATCCCTCAGGGGTCCGTACTGGGACTGGTGCTGTTTAATATATTCATCAATGACTTAGACAGCGAGATCGAATGCACCCTCAGCAAGTTTGCGGATGACACCAAACTGAGTGGTGCGGTTGACACACCAGAAGGACGGGATGTCATCCAGAGAGACCTGGACAGGCTGGAGAAGTGGGCCTGTGTGAACCTCATGAGGTTCAACAAGGCCAAGTGCAAGGTCCTGCACCTGGGTCGGGGTAACCCCCACTATCAGTACAGGCTGGGGGAAGAAAGGATCGAGAGCAGCCCTGCTGAGAGGGACTTGGGGGTGCTGGTGGACGAAAAGCTGGACATGAGCCGGCAATGTGCGCTGGCGGCCCAGAAGGCCAACCGTATTCTGGGCTGCATCAGGAGAAGCGTGGCCCACAGGTCGAGGGAGGGGATTCTGCCCCTCTACTCTGCTCTGGTGAGACCTCACCTGGAGTACTGAGTCCAGCTCTGGAGCCCTCAGCACAGGAAGGACATGGAACTGTTGGAGCGGGTCCAGAGGAGGGCTACAAAAATGATCCGAGGACTGGAGCACCTCTCTTATGAGGACAGGCTGAGAGAGTTGGGCTTGTTCAGCCTGGAGAAGAGAAGTCTGCGGGGAGACCTGATTGCGGCCTTTCAGTACCTAAAGGGGCCTATAGGAAAGATGGGGATAATCTTTTTAGTAAGGCCAGCTGTGTCAGGACAAGGGGTAATGGTTTTAAACTAAACCAGGGTAGGTTTAGACTAGATATAAGGAGGAAATTCTTTACATCGAGGGTGGTGAAACACTGGAACGGGTTGCCCAGAGAGGTGGTGGAGGCCCCATCCCTGGGAACATTCAAGGCCAGGTTGGACGGGGCTCTGAGCAACCTGATCTAGTTAGTGGTGTCCCTGCTCACTGCAGGGGGGTTGGACTAGATGACCTCTAGGGGTCCCTTCCAACCCAAAGCATTCTATGATTCAACTTTATCTGTGTCTGCTGTCATCACCTCCTCCATTCAGCAGTGGTCCCACATTTTCCTTGCAGTCTTTTCATACTAAGATACCAGTGGAAGTTCTTGTTACGCTTCCCATGCAAGTCTCAATTGCATTTAAGCTTTGGATTTCCTGAGGCCACCCCTACATACTCAGGCAAAATTTCTAAATTCTTCCACTGTAGCCTGTCCCTGCTTCCATCTCCTCTATACTGCCTTTTTACACTGGAGCTCCACCAAGCTCCCTGTTTAGCCACACCAGTCTAGTGATACATCGGCTTGTAGATGTACAGTGAACACCAAACAGCTGCCTAAGATCTTGCTACTTCATGGAAGGAACGCTACAATGTTCTTCCTTCTCTTGGAGAGCCGGGATTTTATGGTCTCCTATATTCTGAAGATTATCATCTCACTCAGTGCAAGCATTAATTCCTGCTCTCCCCAGGTCCAGAATGTACATAAGATACAGACACCTATGGTAAATGCAATGTTTTTAAAGCTAATTCTAATTAAAATGATCACAGAATCAATATAACCCATTAAGAATATATTTTCCTCAAACTTTTCAAACAATTTCACATGGGCATTAAGCAGATCCACTTCTTTCACTGCCTTTAATTTGTTCAATCACTTAAAAAAAAATAAAATTAGCACCTAGAGCAACCGAGTGCCACATTTTTCACCACAGCCACAAGAATATATAGACATTTCTATTTAGTTTCACATACAGTCTTAAATAGTGCATTGTAGTTGTAGTTCAACTGGCTGAAATGGTTGTTAAGAGATGTAATTTGACACTGTGTATGATGATTAAAATAGTAAATATGTCACAGAGAGAGGGATTAACTTATGGTTATTTGGAAAGCATTGCTTTAGATTGTCTTGCTTGAATATGCTTGCACAGGTACAAAAGCCATGAATTGCCATTCCTTTTTTTCCTCTCTCTTTTCTTATTTATTAAAGTCATATGTAACCTACTCAACGTGCATAAGAAAGAATGAGCAAGATCAAAGCGACAGCTTAATCCAGGTTGCTTTTATGCTTGTGTGGTAAATGAGAATTCTCTGCCTACCTGCTGCGTGCAGCACGCCCGACTGCAGCCCCAAGGCCCCACCTGCTCCTGGCCTGGAAAGGTTTCTCCATGCAGATGTTTCAACACAGGGAAGAAAAGTTTCACTTTGTTTTTCATTAGGTGGGTGGGACCAGGAACTTGCATCACCCTGTTTTGCAGACAGCAGTAGCAGCCTACTGAAGCACAGTCGCTAACTACACAAAAATCTCCATGGCTGGGAAGTGTGTCTGGTGTGATTGTGTGCATTTCTGAGTTCTGAATCCCCAAGATCCTTAACATCCTCAGTCCTATACCTATGCTTAAATCCCATGGAAGTCCTGTGCCTAATCAAGTGCAGATCTACAGATGTTGGGGCTGTAAAGGGGCTGTAGCTCCTTGTTGGTATGATGCAGTACAGCATGGGCGCATCTGCAGAGCCATGACCTCATACAATGCAATTTCATTATGTATCTTCCCTTCCCAGCCCAATAAGAGCTGCATTTGGATTGCTTATGTGTTTTACAAAACAGGCATGACTTTTTAAAAGTAGCCAGATGCCAATTACTACTTTGGTCATATTGTGTCAGACATAGTTCAATCCTCAAGAGTACAACAAATCCTCAAGAGTACAACAAATATAAGTAATGTATTTTTGGAAACAGATTTCAGTCATGAATCCTCTTCTTCATTTTTTTCCCTTACGAGATGTTTCAAGCCTTTTCTATCTTACCAGCCTCTCAGCAGTGAATTGTCTAGCAAGAGATGCTAATTTTTCCAACTTCATACAATAGAAGCCTTTCTATCAGTTGCCCCACAACATTCCCTGAGCATGCGGGGCACTCTACCATGTGGAGGGTGGAAGGAGCAACAATGATGATCAGTCAGTCAGTACAAGATTAAGTAAAACTGTGCAGAAAAATGTGAATGTGGAGTTGGTGGATGCTCAGCATGTGAACTGAGGAATTTACTTCCCACTGTGAGCCAGTTTCTAGGTCTTGAAAATGCTTTAAAGCTTGACAGAGGAAATCTAAAAGGTTGTCAGTAGATCCAAAAAAAAAAAAAAAAATCTCTGTTCGATAATAGCTCAGGGACAACAGAGCTTTCCGTAAGTTATATTTGTAAGAGGAGTTTTGCAGCATTTTCTGCAAAGCCAAGGACAATTACAAGCCTTTCCTTGTAAATAGCACACTTTTTCCATTCCTACTTTCTCAGATACGAACATTTTCCAGTGTAGGCACATACCAGTGGAGCCACTGAAGTTTAAGCAAGGAATGTATATGACTGCACTGTACTGTTTTCTCCTTGGACTGGACAGTGTGTGACAGATGGTAGTGACCATGCATACCATGCCACTAAAAGACTCTCATAAAAGAGAAAATAAGAGCCTAATAATAATAGTAATAGCGGAAGAACTCTACATCAAAACTATCCAAGTAGCTGTGAGACTTTGGGAAGCAGAGGAGGAAGGTTATGGAATAAAGGTAGGTATCCTTGCTTATCCTCTCCAGTTGTTCTAATTACATGTAACTCATTAACTTCTGAGGATTCAGACCGTGGTTCCTCCCAATACACAAGGATTTGATTTGTATCTTAGAGATGTCACACTGCATATTCTATCATCTCCTTTTGGTTGTTGCAGACAGGTAATTTTCTCTGTGCATGGAGGAAGGTATTAGCCTCACCAATAGAGGTGAGGCTTACTAGAAAAGCTGGAAATAAGGTTCAGCTGCTTGTATTGGTCAGCAAAAAATGGAGAGTGGAGGAGAGATTTAGAAAAGGTTGAAGGGAGCCCCTTGGAAGCACAGTCCTGCATTGGTCCATCCAGAAGACCAATTCCAGGGGAGGGAACTGGAGAAAGCCTTGCAGGAACACAACACAATCCTACACTAAGAAAGATGTTTTCATTTTTTTGCTAATAAAGTTAGCAAAGACCTGAAAATAAATATTTTCTAGAGAAGAGCCAGACTGGGACATGCAAAGGTGTCCCTGGAAAGAAAGAGGTTTTTTAGGTTTGAGGTAAAGTGTGCCGTTCAGTATTGGGCACTCAAAATGTGGGTAGATGTGGATTCCACTGATCCCCTGAACAACTGCTTCTGTGGGGCTGGGAAGACTCTCAGCAGAAGCCAATTAGTTTAATGTGGGGAAGGCTGCAGAGAGCTCCGTGTTTGCCATAGATCCAAGAAAGAAGGAAGGTCTTATATTTGCTTTGTGTTTACCTTACCACAGACCATGCGAGACTGTGACTCAGCTTCAGAGATACCACCCACACTACTGCCCAGCAGGAGAGGCTGAGAATCTCAGAAGTCTCTGGAAGGAAGATAGGGCAGGCTGATACAACTTCAGGCCTGGATGGGTTTGGTCTAGGAACTGACCCTGATAGGCTTTGACAGAAAGAAAAACACAGACTTGAAGGGCAAAGAAAAAGAGCATAAAAACTTTCTTCATTCACTATGTCAAATATGCTTGGAAGCAAGTACATATGTATATGGCATACACAGTCTCTTCAAGTTACATTGAGCCGGTCCCTTTAATCAACCAGCCCAGACTCTTATTTGACTCATTTTAAGCAGCCTTTATATTTGCCTCCAAATCACTGCAGAAAACACTGAACTAGTGTGGTCAGGGATTTCTCTCACCTAACTTTAGTTATCTGCTAGGTAGATGTCCACATCAGGCCCAGCAACCATAAATTTCCTTTGCCATTGAGAAGCAGACACAAATGATTCATATGACCTATTTTCAGGTACCTACTTTAGCACGAAACAAATTGTTCCTCAAATGTGGCTATTTCTTTCCCCTTTGTAGTAGGGGGGTCTAGCCAGATAGCTCAGAGATACACACAGGCACCTGGTCAGCTGAATCCCACCCTGGTTTCTTTCACCATGCACCAGAAACCCAAAAGGATTTCACGCAAAGTTAATTACTTCTTTCTGAGTATACTTAGATGTAGAAGTGTCAAACACAGCATTAGTCCTGTACAACAAATTACATCTTCAAAGTACCATATAAACACTACACAGCAATTAGATGATCCTATTAGTAAAAGAATGCACAGAATACCGACCTATTTATTCTTTTGCTATTATGTAAAACTAATGAGCTGTGTTTTTTGACCAATCCTTCTTCCAAATAAATGCGGATTAAAACTTAAGCCACTTAAATAGCTCCACAAAATTACTGGTAGGCAGAAAATGGTGAGTATTTGAAATGCACTGCTACATACTCAAAAGGATATGTGAACATAAGGTCCCATCCTGACTCAGATTCCAGAGTAGAAGAATAATTTTGTTTAAAGGTGCAGGGAGGCTGCTGTTTTAAGTTTATTTGGCTTTATTTTTTAATTATTGCCTTTTAAATAAACTACACAATTTTCCTGGTATCTAATTCATCATCCTGTCCCCTCCCTCCACAGAGCATCTCTGAGAACAATGTGCAAGTCTGCCATGAGGAGTTATTTACTGCAGAGGATAAAAACACTCACTAGGTAAGAGGAGCATGCAGAAGAAATGGGAAGATGTCAGGAAACAAAGCACAAAGTCAGATGCTAATGAACACAAGAAACTGTTACCAGCTGTGAGTGAATTAAAACATTCATTAACATTATCTGCGTGAGTAAATTCTGTGGTTGTCACACTGAAAATCATAAAGGGAAAGTAAGATAGTTGGTCTTTAACTTATTTTTCATAGTCTAAACCACATCTTAGCAGAGTGCCTCAGTGTGAGGACAGCACAAACCACTTCACCTTCCTTAATGATTCGTAAGTTAAAGGATGCTAGTAGAACCACAGATTGTTTTCTACACAGAAATTGCATACATACAGTGTGTATTACTTATTTCTTCACAAAGGATGCCAGGCTAACAGGAATGCAGTTTAACTGGTTTAGGATTTATAAAAGAAAGGAAAAAAAAACCCCTCAAGCCTGTTTGCTTTCCTATGAAACAAAACCTACTTGATCAAACGCTTAAACTTATCAAAACATTGTGAAAGAACCCAAGGTTGGGCTCAGTAGGAATCGAGTAGTTGAGATAGGCCTGAAGAAATAGATTCACAGTAATTCCCCGTTTATAAATACTTGTCAGTTCATCGCATTTGCAGATGAGATTCCTCCAGCCTCTTCCCCAGAATGGGAATCCCTTATGCAGGTGGGAGTAACCACAGATTTTCCCAAACTCATGGTCTTTTGAAATCAAGATACTGTTCTCACGTGTTATACTTACCTCTGATGTTGTTTCAGCACTTGGTAAATCAGAAACAGTTACTATTTGGAACTCACCGTCAGTATCGGAGCTGGTGTTCAGAGGTTGTAAGCACATCAGCGGGCAGCATTTCTCAATCTGCATCAGAAAATAGCATGTTAGAAATAGGTTCGTGTTCTCTAAGGGGCATCCAGCTCCTGCAAACACCTGAGTGTCCTATGGGAGTTTGTCATTGCAGAGGACACACAGGCTCATCATGTAAAGTTCGAGGTTACAGAACATGTATTTGTGCTTACTCTAAGTAACAAAAAATGCAACAAATGCTGATATATTGTAGACCATTCATATCTGTTGAGACTCTTGGAGTCTGCCAGGATATAAAACATCATAAATTTGACTCCATAAAATACATTCCAGATATTGATTTCTCTAAATCACCTATACATAAGAACATTCAAACACCTCTTCATTAACAATTTGAATTTCATAATGAAATCAATATTCTTTCAGTATTACTTAATAAGGGCAAGGCAGCACACAGTGTCTAGAGGTGCAGAAACATGGCTCAGACCACGTGAAGACTTCCAGAGGCTGCACCAGCATTTCTTATGTAAAAGGAAAATCATAATAATGGTTTTCCATCTATCATCTTAAAAGAGAAACAAAGTCCATGTACTGTACATTCCATAAAGAAGATAGAACGTGGCAGTTTATCTGGCTCATTAGTTTTGTGGGTTTTTTTAAACTGATCTGTTAGCATAGAAAATTAATTAATTTCAGCACAAGCCTAATGAATCAGAGAGAAAAAAGGAACAGTTGTGCCTTGGTCTGACCCACTCTGCACCCTCGCTTTCACTAGCTCTGATGCAAAGGAGGCAGAGGGACACCACGGCTGGGGGGAACAGGATCACTTCATTTGGCAGCCGCTCAGTTACACTGGCTTATGTGCAGCTTGAACTACCACGAGAAAGTTCGTAAACACCAGAGGCGTAGGATTCTCGGAGGCTGGGGTCAAAGACAGTTTTAAGATGAAGCATAGTCAGTAAAAGGATTACAGGTCTGCCAGTGATTCAGTTGAAGAGCTCCCTCTCAGCCTCTCCACTAGTTACTGTAAGTAGCAACAGATGCCAGTAGCATAAGACCCTGCTATTTTAAGCAAACTGAAACTACAAATACAGAGGTTATTTATGATTCACTTAATGATGCCCATACTTACATTCAAATAGCTCTTTACCATCATACTAATAGTCATCAGGTAAGGCTTAATTATGTGTATACATTCTAGGACCAAGATAAACCCTTTTTATTTACAACCAAATAAACTCAGAGTGCTTTGAAATCTACAGGCTGACTCCTTTTGCAGCAGTGTTTTTATGCTATTTCAAAACATTACAGAGCCTTTTTATAGAAGCATGTTTTAATATGTCTCCCTGCTTCTCCCTCCTGAATTCATTCATCACAAAATGAAGCCAGCGTTGTCTTTTGCTTAATTATCCTTTGCCTTCTATTGGATTTTTAGCCAGGAATTCGCTCAATAAAACAAACAGTCCCCCAAAAGCAAACAAACTGCAACTGAGGAAAAAAAGTGACTCCCCGTCAGCACCGATAGTTCATCAAAACACTAGATACATACTCCTGACCAGCAAGAGATAAGATCAGAGGCCAACGTGTTATGCTTAAAGAGTAGTACCCCAAGCCCTGACTGATGACAAAGTGCGAAGAGCCCCATGCTACCAGCAGCCCTAATGGCATGGTGCTGTGCTGCATCCTGCACTGGCAGCACCTGGATGGCAAGTCCTTCTGCCTGTGCTGCTGAATTTGGGTTCCTCTGCAACCAGTGAAACTCCTCCTCTTTCACACCATGGAGCAGGAGGGGGACAGGGCAGAAACAGTAAGTATTGCTGCCATGCAGTCCGTCTACCAGTTTCCCTGGGCATTTCTGTCTTAAACAACCAGTGCCACTTACTCATCCCTCATCTACAAGAGAGTTATGCTCCAGTCTGTACTTCCAAGACTTTCACATTACCTGCTGGGGACAATCCATGAAACCCATTTTCCCTGCTGGCTCACCTGTGCCAAGAGCAGCACATTGACTTCTTGCAACATTTCCCCACTCAATAACTTCCTTCTCTGTCATGTCCCTCCTTACCCACGCAGCCTCCTGCACCATGTGAGTTCAGGATCCTCCTCTCTGCTATGACGAGATTTTGCACCTAAGAGGAATTTCTCAGTGTAAATGAAAGGAGAATTGGCCCTTTGACTGCACGTTACACTACACTGATAGAGAACTGCAGTGCCACCAAGTCAAACAAATTAAGTGTTGGCATCCTCAGGAACATGGAAATGATGTTATCAGAACAGGTCAGAGACCTCATTCTGGTCTCAGTAACACCAGCCTGCTCTGCCAAGGAGGGTCTCTGGCTCGACCCCAGCCTCTCGGCTGTGTGGTGCCTGTGTGAAAGGACCCTCAAACCACCCTTAACCAGCCAGCTAAGGATTCACGGCTTTAAAAGGCATCCTGGGACCATGGAGAGCCAAAGTAGCAAGGTCAACACCTTTCCTCTCACAGCTCTGGGCACAGAAGACACTTCTGCGGGAAGAGGCCATGTCCAGAGCACCACCGCAGGCTTACGCGCCAGCCAGAAATCACTCCTTAGAGCAGCTCTGAGACCGCTTTAAGCTGCTCTGGGGACTGATTTGGTAACCAGCCATCCTTGGGACTGGTGGACCAAACAGGTGGCAAATTTATCTTCATCTCCTCTTTCCGGCAGGTATCCCAAGCTCAGTTTAACTGGATCAAGCGAGGGATTTCAACAGTTATTTTTCCCTTAGTTTGATGATGCAAAAAAGGGTAGCATGCCATCAAAACCCTGACCATGCCTGTTAAATTAAAAACTGTTACGCTGCCTCCCAAGAAACCTCAATGATGTGATGGTATTTGCACACTAATTCATAATATGCACTGGTCCAACCATGACACTAAAGTTCTGTTACCACTGAGTAAATACACTATACAAATGATGCTAAAGGGTTTCCTTATCACTCATCCTATGCAAACCAGTTTTATCCCTATTTAATTTCACTGATTAAAGGGGAATGACTCCTGAGTTTGCACCAGTATGAGATCAGAATCCTGCATGCAATTTCCAGGAACATGTTAATTCATCCATAAACAGAACAGTCTGCATTTTATACAACCAACTTCAGGCTTTGTGATATATAACTAACTATGTGACTAACAGAATCTGTATTCTTTCTTAAGAAAGAGCAGCTTTGCAAATCTAAAAGAAACACAAACAGCTTTTGGGGGGCAACTTCCTCCAGATCAAGAAAGTAACTGGAAGAAAGAAGCAGATCCTGATACTACCAGAAAAACCTTGCTCAGCTCTGCTCTGGCTTAGGGAGCTCTATTTGTGCAGATCTGCCTGTGCGTAAGCAGAGCCGCATAGGCAGAGAATAAGGTTACTGTCATTTATTGGTTTTAAACATTCCACCACTTTGGCAGACCACCCTTGTGCACACTGTAACATGTGACGTGAGACTGAGTTGCATCTGCTTCCACAGGGGCTTCTGATAACACACTCAGATAAGGTGTTAAGGACCATGAATTCTTATATTGACATTACTTTCACCTATTACTCTTGTATCCTTAAAAATATTCAGCTCTTCCAGAAGCATTATGCCATACATTACAAAAGATAGTCTGAATCTTGCTACGCAGGACTGCCATGTAAGTAATTTTCATATCCAGCACGACATATGTCTATTTTTTTCAAAATATTGATTTATCTCTTCTAATCCCTAGAGCTTATATGTGACAGTTAATAGCTGACTAAAGATTTTCACAATTTAATGCATTTTTCTAATGATTGGTCACTTGGGGGAAGGGAATAATTACAACATTCAGAACCAGGTATTTTAATTCCAGTATATATTAAAGATGTGCACATATTACATCACTATACTTGGAATTTAAATCACCAATAATTTTTATCATCTAAAAATGACAGCAACTGTTTTTGCAGTTCTGTGACAATGCCAACTTTATGTTAGGATGCCATACGCATAAGAACACAAAGGGCGAAAAGTTTGAACTGTATATAACAGTTATTTAAGAGTTTTTAGTCCTTTTGGTTGTATAGACAGACCTTCCTATGTACAGTGAATCAATATACTTCTGTCTACTTGTTGACTCTGGTGGACTTGAAGCAGCATCAGTAGTTTACCCTGTAACATGCCAAGATGCAATTATTTACATAAAAATGCTATGAAAAAGCAGTCCAACACAAACATGCTCTTTTGCCATGGAAACTTAAAAATGCAATCCTGATACTAATCTCTTAAAGAATCCATACTTTTAAAGATTCACACAGTACCCAGACCAGTATATGAAGAACCCCACATGGCACTGAAGCAAATCCTACCGTTAAAAAAATAATTTAAACAGCTACTTTCATTTAAATGATTAGGATTTAGGAAAAAGCACTGCCATAAATCTACCTTAAGGCTATTTGTGTATATGTACATGTAACAGTGAAATTTAGACTTTACTGTGAAAACCTCCTAAAATTCACGAAAATCAGTGTTAAAAGGAATGTGCAGGTTAAAATGAATGGTATTTACAAGGACGAAAAAATGACTGCACCCAGTATGTAATCATCAGTAAAATCCACTGCTGCTGGAGTTCACACAGATTAATTGTGTGGCTGGATAATAAAACTGGGAATGTTTATGACCAAGTGTTATTTGCACTTCCTCTGTGTAAGATAAGGATAATCACATTTCTTGTTCCGAATCATAAACTGATCAACCCAGTTTTCCACCCACTCAGATTTCTCCCTCCGCAGGGCAGTCTCAACAGATTTAGAGCCAGACTGCACAGTTAATTGGACATTTGGTCTCCAGAATGCAACCCCGAGAACGAACCGCCTACACCTAATCTCTCAGGCACAAGTCCGAATCCCATTCCCTTCCAAAACACACCTAAATCAGGACCTGTACGCAAGGGCCTCCAGAGCCTGGAGGCCTTCCCTGAAGATAAATGGGGGGACACAGTTCACTTTTAAAATAGGTCTAGAGGAGGAATAAGAGCTATGCATCTTCTTATCTGATAACCTATGGGGTAAAGCACTCGGAAAGGAGGGGAGGCCAGGCTTAGTGCATTCCTTAGCCTAAAGGGGATTCAATCCCACATCTCCCACTTCCTAAAGAGTGCAAGAGGCATCCAGCTACGAGGCGTGTAGCGATGAGGAGAGAGCATAAGAAAGAATACAAACTGTTGCTTCTTCCTCCTTTAGCAGCCGTGATTTCAAAGCTGAGCAGCTATTGCTGCATTTTAGTAGTGTCCCAAATCTATTTATGTACTAGGTATGCTGGAAGCACAGATGAGGAGCTGACTGCTCCCCAACTGGAGCTTGGATTGAGGTGGGAAGACAGGCATCTCAGGCTGAGGCATTTCTTGTCATCACAAAAGCAAAACTGAGAAACATCACAGATCTAAAAATAAAGGAGTACAGAGTTAACACCAGGCTGGTTCAAACTCCGGAGCAGATGCATACACTTGTATGAAACCTTCTTAAAAGTGCTATTTTTAAAATCATAGCTGTATACATTGAGGATAAACACCCAGAAACACTGCATGGGATAGCACTGGCTGAAACAGTGCTTAACCACCCCAGAGACAGGACACCCCATCCTAAGCCACACAGGGAGAAATAACAAAACCGCTGGATGATGCCATGTCCTTCACCTGGGGAAGACACTAGGAAGCATGAGAAAATGCATTGTAAGTGGTCGGATGAACCTGTACCTTTCTAGACCCTCACCTACCCAAAACTTCTACATCAAACATTTTCAACTTCTTTTAAGTAGTTGTGCGCAATTGAGTCAGACTGAACGAAAAGCATGTACACATGAAATGTTTTTAGTATTTTGAAAGGGCAACCTAGTTGGTGTCATAAAAAAAAAAAAAAAAAAGGTGCAACCTCATAATTTTGAAGCCTGAAATATCTGTAACCAGAAGGTAAATAACAACCTTTCGCAAACTGGCATTAGGAAATAACGCCGTAAGTCTGGCTGGACCTGACTCAGGAGCGGTGGAAGGGCAGCTCCGCGCCCCCGTGCAAGCGCTCCCCGCGCTCCCGGGGCAGCCCAACGCCACCGGCCGGGCACGGCTCCTCGGGGCCGCCGGGGGCCCGGGCCGGGGCCCGAAACTGCCCCCGCCCGCCCGCGGCCTCCGTCCAGGGCGGCCCGGGGGCTCGGCCGGGCGCGGTGCGGCGGGTGGGTCCGGTCCCCGGCACCCCGGGACGTCCGCCCAGGCCCGGGCGAGGCGAGGCGAGGCGAGGCGAGGTGAGGCGGCGGGGCGGGCCCGGCGCTGGGGCGGGCAGGAGGGAGGAGGCCGGGGCGGCGCGCACTGGCTCGCCCGCACCTGCTCCCTCCTCCGCCGCCTCCTCGCCCACCTGGCCGCGGCTCGGCCGTCCCCGCCGCGCTCGGCAGCCGCCGCCGCCGCAGCAACATGTTGCCCAGGGGATCCTCGTCCATGCCGCCGCCTCCCAACCCCGCCGCCTACTTCCCGCCCCCCCGGGTCACTTTGCCCTCCGGCCTGGAGATCCTGCGCACCTACTCGGGAGCCGTCATCTTCCTGGAGATCGTGAGTGCGGGGGAAGAGCGGGGTGACACACGGCGGCGACGACACGGGCGGCCACCGGCCTTCCCGCGCTTTTCCCTCCCCTCAGCGCCCCGGCGCGGCTCCGCGCCCCGGCGCCTGCTGACCGCTGCCCGGCGCCCCTCTCCTTCCCGCGTGGGCGGCGGTGCCCGGAGCCGGGGCGGGGGGGGGACGCGCCTCCACCCGGGGACGGCCGAGCAGCAGCCCCGCGTCGTCCGTGCTCCTCACCTGCCATTTTGTGAGAGGGAAAGGCGCGGGCGGCCGAGGCTGCGGCAGGGGTGAGCCCCCGGGGTGCCCGTGTCTGGGACGCGGGAATATGCCGCGAAGGACAGCGGGACCCGTCCCCGCTCCCTCCGGCCTGCCCCGGCGTGTTTGCTCACCTCGGGCCGGGTGGCGGCGGCGGGGCGCTTCCTCCCGGGCCCTGGCCGGGCGGCACCGGGAGGCCCGTAGAGGTAGGAAGGGCCACGCGGAGTCCCAGGCCCAAAAATCCACCATGGAGAGTTACACTGGGGTTTGCCTGTGTGCGTGTGTTACGGGTCCTGTGCAAACTCTTACAGGTGTGTTCAATTTCATGTGCGTGTAAGAAAGACCTTACTGGTGTACACCAGGCTGAGGACCTTTGAGCTAAGGCTGAGTATAAGGCTCTGCAGAGCTGTGGCGCTAACTAGTACAAGAAAAAAAACAAAAAAACCAAACCCAAAAACCCCTTGGCAGAACTCATCTGATTTTTTTTTTTTTTTTTCCTTGGGGTCAGAGCTGAATACTGCTTGGGTCCCAGTCCATGAGATGCATCCCACCCTGCAAGCTGTGAAACTGCACCCAAGCAAAGAGCTCAGAGCACCGGTCCAGGCGCTAAATCAGGCCCTGAGTCAGCAGGGGCAAGAGGTTAATTAGGTTGGCCAACCTATTATACATCTGACAGCTGAGCTGAAGTGGACAGGTGTAGTATGAGGGAAATGGCATGGCAGTGGGCACTGAGATCAGCAGTCTCTACAATAGATTTCTAAATGTATTTTTAAAGAAGCCTACAAGGTTGCACATTCAAAATACTGAAAACATTTCAAGTGTGTGCTTTTTAACAGATGCTTTCTGCTATTCCTTCTGCTTTCTCACTGCCCATCAGTATCTGGCAAGTTACAAACTTGCACCTGCAGTCTTGTGAAACTAGAGAAAGTTTGGTTCTTCGCAGCAGCTAAAAAAGGAACCCTGGAGAACAACTTGAAGGCTAATACATAAACCCTTGGGAGTTTCAAACTGAGGCTAGCAATGCAACTTTACATATGTGCTGCTGCAGTGTAACATGAGGGAGGAACCAACAAATTTTATATCAGGCATCTTTTGAAAGGTATCTCTCATCCAACCTCGATTCAAAAGAAAGTTCTCCAAATCTGTAAATGTAGCTTCTGACTTTGTAGTGTAAATCTGTAGGATTTAAACAGGAAAGTAGTAACTTGCTTGGAAATTGACTGTAGCTGGCACTACACAGCAGGTTGGATTATGAAGTTAAATCTTTCCATAATAAATGAACATACTTCAGATGACAATTATGACTTTCTCCAGTTTTCCTTTTTTATAAAGAGGCAAGATTTTCAGGGAGAGACAGTACCCTTCATTAGGCCAAGACCTGATTAAACCACGCAAGCCTTAGAGTACATAAATTCTCCATCAGCCCATCACAGGACAGCATCCTCACCAGCAAATGGGCGGTGCTGAATTCTTCCCTTGGTTATGATAATTCTGGAAAGCTGTATATTTTTCTTGTCATTACAACATAATTTACAACTCGCCTTATTCTGTATTCTAGTTTTCTCTTTCACTTTATTGCTTAATGTGTTCTCTTTCAGCATTTTATTACAAATGCATTAAAAAAGAGGATGCAGTTTCATCTCTTTTCTGTATCCCATCTGATTAGGACTACAAAACTAATTACTACGATTCTAAACACTATGAGATTGAATCCAAATGTGATGTACATCCTTGTCATGCTAACTTTAGTACATACAGAGGGAGATTTGTATATGTGCGAACCATGTTTTCACGTTTCTTTTATTTCCCTGAAAATGAGTAAGGGTAGAATTTTCAGTAGCAGCACGCATATCACTGGGGTTTGTAAATTCCATTTTCAAGACTATTTTAAGAGCTTTTAAGAATTTCAGAGTGGCTTCATCTTACTGCCACTTAGTGCCTATCATTTCTGAGAAAGGCACTTGGGCTTTCTGAGTACTTTTGAAATGTTTCCTCTTGGTTCTTAAAAGTAATCTGGTATTAGTTCTTAGGCAGAAAGGACTGAATAAAAGTTATCTCTGAGTTAATTGTCTGTATTCCTTTCCTTGCAGCTGTTTGGAACGATAGTCTGGATTTTGGTAGCTTCTACCCGAGTTCCACTGCCGTTGCTGCAGGGATGGGTAATGTTTGTAGCAGTGACTGCATGGTTCCTGTCCATTGTGTTCCTCTGTGTGTTCCTCTTCGGTTATGCAAATAGAATTGCTGTCAACTGGAACCAGATGGTAAGATTTTTTTCTTTATTTAAGGATTCCCCTTGTTTTATAAACTGAAAATCATTTCGTGAGAAGTACTGATCATAAGTCTTAATGCCTGGCCTTCTGTTTTAGCAGAAAGTTTTTCAAAATAGAGGAATTCAGAACTGGAAGAAGGAGTAGGGCTATAAGGATGACAGAGGAAATACAGGAGCTGTTTTATGATGGAGGCTGAAAGAGCCCAGCTTTTGAAACTGATTGAAGGAGTATACTTGTCCTCTATAAGCACATAAAATGCATGAGCAGCAGGAAGAGGACTAGTTTAACAAGGCATGACAACAAATTGATTTAAATGGCCAGAAGTAATTGTGGGATGGAAATCGGACTATTCTGACTATTAGAGAAGTGGTAGTAACACCCTGTGAATGATGGGGGGTAGAGAGATACATCTAACGTTGTAAAGGAAGTGATACATTTGTGAACACATTGTGTGATGTGGTTGTCTGAGATAGCACGGACTGGACTAAAGCATCCAGGAAGTCTCCTCCAGTTCCTAAGAAAGTCTTCTGCTGGCTTTTGGGTCAATTTCTTAAAGCTAGGGCAGCATCAGTGAGTGGCTGTTAGACCTTTAGGTGGTCAAAGGCAGCATAACCTGTATTATGGTATAGCTTAACATCTTTTTAGGAGACTTAATGTTTACCTTTCTTAGAGGAAGCCTGGTGAGAGTACAGATAATCATTACACTCTGCTCAGCTTTTCTTCATTGTGAAGACAAGGCTTGATTCTTGCTGCAATGGATTGTTATGGCTTGTGCCAGTAGTTCTCACAGACTGTACCTTCCTATTAAAAAAGGGAACCTGTTGGCTCCAGTTTTTACCAACCATGTGGATACCTCGGGTTATTGACTGCTAATTTATGTATTCATTAACCGTTTGTTACTTTGAGTTTTTAGTGCTCAAGTAGTTGAGCATGAGATGGTATCACACTCTTATTACTAGAAGTGAATAGTAAGAGGTGGCAAAACTGTCATCAGAATGGGAATTTCCAAAAAATCTTCCAAAATGGCCAGAACTTCTAAAACATTAAAGTATGGCTGTTTGTAACTGCTAATCACCTTCACCTTCCTCCTTCGTGGCTTAGTTTTCCTATTGGTACTTTTCTTGATCATAGCTGGAATTGCATGCTTCAGTATCAACATCTGTGGTTATTTATCTGTTCAAGGTATTCACGGACAGTCCCTTAAAAGAAAAGGTCTTTAAAGCAAATCATAGAGCTTCATGAGTTTGGGGCTCTGACTGGTAACTTCAAAGCCCATCAGTGATAACAGACTGGATTCTATTAAAGCAAATTTTAGCACTTTGATAGTGAATACATGTACAGTGTCAGCTTTCCAGCACAATACAGGCAGTAATTAGGCTAATAATGAGTTACAAGTACAGAGACCTTTACAGGGATTTATGATGTGACATCCTCACAAGCTATGACGCAACAAAGCCCTTGAGCATGTGCGTAACTTAAGTAAATTAATAGTGTCCTGGGTTTCATTGAAACTGTTTGCCAATTTACAATCATGCATCTATTTAAGAGTTGCTGGGTGAGGGCATAGCCTTTTATAGATTGAAAATGCTATACAGATGTTCTTACAACAATTGTCTAAGTATGTCTCACACATTGGCTACTTGCTGCTGGCAGTGATTTATTGCACTGTTAATTTTGTCCCCTTGTATATGATAAATTACTGAAAAGCTTTCTGTGTCAGGAAATTGCAACATGACATATAAAAGCTGCAGCTGTGGGACTCTGTAACTTAATCTAAAAAGCTGTCATAACTAAGTCAACATCTTAAATAAATGCAGTGAATTGTTTTTTTCTCTAACATAGTAGCTGAAATCCAGCCCCTTCCAGCTGTCAATAAAAATAACACTAGGTAGCTCATTTGACCACTATTTGGTACCCAAATGTTCTGTAACTTGTTGGCACTAAACTCTTTAGCAGAACTTCATAAGGATTTTTTACCTTCCTTTACAAATAAGTAATTACTAGAAACACTAAAACTATATTGCTATAAAATAAAAAGGTGTACCTGTTTGTTGTAGGTTGGCATGTATTTAAATAAGTACATGGGGTTTGCTATTTCATAAATGAAGTTTACAATAGAACTCAGAAGCTACAGGTCATTAGGTTAGGTCAAAAATGGGAAGAGTCATGGCTTAGTTATATTGGAGTACTATAGCTTCATGTAGAGATTCATGAACAGATGTGGTTTAAGACTCCAGGAGTTTAAATGTAAATTTGAAAAATAGTGTGGGATTCTGACAGCCCTGCATTTAGTAATACCTTACATCATATCCATTGATACTAATACAGATACTTAAAAAATAAGATGCTACACAGTGAAAAGATGGGGGAAGATATGGACATTATGGAGGTACATCACACTGTACATCACTGTATTAAACCAGATGGTATGACAAATACCATCCTTTACAGCCTGACTCACAACACACTCATTTACAAAATTAGATGTGAACTAACACATCATGCAGATCTGGTAGTGTTTTACATACACTTTGTATGAGGTTTCAATGATTATACAAGCATGGAGGCAAGGGAGAGTTAGGCACCATGCTAACAATTACTAAAAATCAAAAAACCCCCTCTCATAAGGTCTTGGATTATTTGGTCACAGAAACCATAACCATACAAATGTGAAACCTTACTGACGCTACAGAGCTTCACTGTAATTGCTGCCAGGAGAAGGAAATTAGAGGGTTTGGCAGGAGAATGAAGGAAATGAAAGAGTTTGTCTTCTGAAAATACCGCTCCTGTATGCAGTCAGCACTGTCTTCCTCATGGAGCTATTTCTGCTCCTTCATGAGCAGTGGTGCCAAAAGTGTACAGCTGGTAACACTGACATAGTTGCACAGTAGGTATTTAGCAGCCCAGGAATAATGGATGTCCTTGATTACCCAGGGGTTTATGCAGACCTTTCAAGTTGCTGGAATCCTGTGCCATGAAGTGGGTATGTCAGGCCATGATATGGGGTCCAGTATTTGTCACACAGCGAACACACACCTGCGTGCAGTCTGATGCGGTGCGCGTGGGTGGTAGCATGAAAGATGCGCATGTCTGTCTGCTAGCTCGAGTGAGCAGGGGGAAGCCACAACAGTAAGTGTATGGTGGCGAGAAGTGCCTCCCCCAGCTGCAGTGGAGCGCTGTGGCTTCTCCAGTGCTTCAGCACTGTCATGCTGGAGTAGGTCCCTACTGTTTTTTTCTGTGAGGTGCAGATGTTACAGCAGAGCTGGAGATTGAGGGAATGTGTCTTAGCCCAAAGCTTGAGATCTGGCAAGCCTAGCACACGGAGACTATTCAGGTAGGTCAGGAAGCCACACTCTGCCCCCTTATCTTCTCAGTTCTGTTGTTGTCAGTGGGGCCTCCTGGTGATACTCCAAGATGAAGTAATTGTTTTTTAAAAATGGAAAAAAAAACCCTGACAATCCAGACAGGGTGGAAAACCAGAAGTTGGGAATTACTGCAGCTGTTTTGCCAAAACTTGGATTCCCAGTAATTAGCAGTCATTAAGAAAAACAGTACACTTTTATGACCTAACCTCAAATGATCAAGTGATTCTTAATTAAGAGAAAATTATTTCCTGATCTAAGTGGAATGGGAAACTGCAGTAGCAGCTTATATCATAACTTATGAAAGCTGAGTAGAGTGTGATTTAAGTAGCTTTAGCTGCTGTCAAATAGGGAACAACTGATGAGTTTGAAATGAAAATCCTCTCAATAAAAGAAAACCTCACATCTACGAAGAAACAATTCTCTAAACAGGGAAAGGCAGCACGTTCTCACTTTGATGTCAGACAGTAGGTAAGGATGTTGCACAGTAATTTCTAGTGCATATGAGTGCTGACTGCTGTTGTGTTGGACTCGCACATGGTGTACCCTGGATTCTCATTCTTGGCGTACTGGTGGTCCATTGCACTCAAGTGAATTAAAAGTGTATAAAGAACTCATTAGTGCTGGAGATAGACTATGTAACGCAGGTATCATCAAAAAGCATACATATGCTTGTGTCTAATTTTAAAAATTGTGCCTATGGCTTTTGCAGACCTGTGTAGGTATAGGCACAACGTATATGTTGTATGGACGCGGGAACTGAGTGCAGTGCAAATGTCAGCTTTGCAGACTCAACAAGAGAAGGAGATGTTGGTAGAATATTTTAGACATTTTAAAACTGTACTGGAACACATCTTGGATCTTACTGTGTGGAACGCTGGACTCTGAAATACAACCCGCAAAGAGATTTAGGCACCAGAGCTGCTTTTTCATGTGCTCCGGTAATCAAATCCAGAAATGAGAGTTAGATGTTTAAACCTTATGTTCAGCTAGCCCTCACCACAGAGGAGGGAATCGCCTAGAAAAGGCCAGGAGAGAAGCATATTTAAAGTAAATCCTAGCGCCTTTCCTCTCAGGTCTTAGGCATTCTATTCCACAGTATCATGAAGTACTTCCAAAGTGCTCTGTTTTGTGTAGAGCCAAGTCAGAGGGAGTTGAGGAAATGCCCCAGTTCTTGGATTCTGATTCTATTGGGAAGTAAACTTCAGCGGTGTCAAGGCTGAGGTGTTTCTGGGCATTTACAGAAGCCAAATTCAAGCATGGAGGGGGGCACTTCTGGAGCTTAGATTATAGCCAAGAAGGGATTTGGGGGACCTCAAGCTTGTATTATACTGCTTAAATTGTGATAAAGTTGGACCGTATGTCCCTTTGTTTTTACATAAGCCATATGCAGGGAGAGTTTTCTAAGCCATAATAGCTTTAAAGTGATCTAAAAGGTCAGCATATGTACATATAGATGAGCACGTGCCTCTTAATTTGAAAGAATATGGGGTTTGGGGAGAGTGAGAGTTGCCCCCTTATCACTAATTATGTTAGTGAGTTGCTTATAATGGCAAGCAGCTGTGAAAACATGTCCTGGTTAAGCGCTGGGGTGGATTTAGCACTGCTTATCTAAAGTTACTGTTATCAGTGCTCGTTTCATGTTTCAGTGCTGGGTTTCATTTGTACTGAGACTAGAAGAATTAGATACGTATTGCAGCCCAGACTGACTCTGTTATTTGCTTTTCAGGATTTTCTTTTCCATGGGTCTACTTTTGTCTTTTATTTTGGAGCTTTTCTACTGCAAGCAGCAACTACATCTCTGCATCACTTTCCCTGCAAATTCAATTCCACCACACAAGAGAAGATTCTAGCTGATCATGAATATAACATAAGCATAGCAGCCTCGGTATGTATTTCATGTATTTGAATCTGGGAAACAGAAGTCTGTTGTAAGCCCTTGCAGCCAAAGGTTCAACTTGAGGACTTAACAGCAAGCTGGAATAGAAAGAGGAGCTGTGAGAGATAGGATTGTCTTTGAGAGCAGCAAATAGTGTCTAACAGTGACATGCAAAAAATATTGGAATAAGCTGATGCTAATGTGGTAGGTGCTCAGTTGCTACTCTTTACTAGAGTGTTTTAAATATATGATCACTACAGCTTATAATTTTTAGATGAGGTATTTTGGAAAAGCAATGTTGGTTATCAGAATAGAGGAAAAAGATTACAACTGAGCCTTCATTGAAGCATCGAGTGTGAATTTCATGCCTGTGCTCAAACTTCAGTTGCTTTTTTTTATACCAGTTGGATTGTCCTGAATGTGCCATGGGGTAAAAAAACCTTGGACTAGCTCCTTGTGAAGCTCCAGATATGTACTTGCTACGTAAGGCGTAAAAGTTATCTGTAAGGGCCCTGCTCTCTCTTATGGCAAGGACTAGAGTGCTTTTATTGATAGCCTAAGCTCAGACTGCATTTTTCTCACTGTAGTTGCATCATCACCAAATCACTGTATCTGGTGATGTGGGTGTGCATAGCTGAGTCAGAAGGTATACAGGCTCTAGCTTTCTTCCTGGCTGGACTCCTGAAGGGCAAGTAGAGGTGTGTCAGTAGGCTTAACTTCAAGAACTACTGCTCTTATTTTTTATTTTTTTTGTACCATCCAGGGGGGCTTGCATACCTCAGGGAACCATATGCATTTATTAAGCTTCTAAAACCCTCTGTGGCTATCTGTTGTCCTTAAAACTAAATCTACCAATTACCATTGCACCTTCAGCTCACCTTAGGATAAAACCAGATGAACGTAAGGTGTGAGGTTCACATTCCCCCGAAAGAGAAGAAGAAAGAGGAAAGGCCTTTTGCTTTGGCAAGCCAGTCTCTGAAGGGGTGAGGTGGGCACATCAGTCTCTGAGTCCAGAATGCCTCACCACTACCTGTTTGCCAGTAACGCACTTGAGCGCATCTGATTCCTGTATGGTCGTATGGCACAAGGGCAGAGGCTGTGTCTCGTACTAAGCAAGTATCTTAAATTCTACCCTTAAGTGTAGCTCTTCAATCCTTGATCAGTGTGCTCAGATCCCACTGAATACATGGTCACTTCAGTCATTTGGTATGACAATAGGGTACTGGGGACTCCAAGAGACCATTTCCCAATTCTATAGTACTTTTCCAAGGGAGAATTCAGTTCTTGAAGCCCCTCAAAATTCCTGTCAAGATAGGGGAGGAAGAGACTCTTTCGTAACTTGCCTCAGTACTTCTAATTAAGAAATGCTGGGAAATGGTGAATCAGATAACTGTATTCTTTAGTGTCTTTGCTTTTTTTCCCAAAAGTATGTAATTAGGAAGTCAGGACATGCAGAAAAGTATTTTAATCCTTTGAAACACTTCATTAAAACAGCCCTGTGATCTACGTGGAAAAAAATAGAAGGTTGCTAACATTTTGTCTTTTTAAATTACTTTTGTATACTGTGATTAAAAATATGTATGTTCATTTTATATGGGTGAATTTGTATGTTCTAAGAGACATGTTCCATTGTTAGCACTGGACAAGATGAGAAACTATTTTTTTCAGCAATTCAGTTTCTCATTTCTTCCTTCTGGTTTACTTCATATATTCAAATTTGTTGTGGCATGACCTTCAGTTCAAATCTATCAAATTCAGTTCTTGAGCAATAGCAACTTCCTGGCGTTTCTCAGGAAGTTGTTCTAATGGCTGGTTAGCTGGTCAAGGAGGCCAGATTTGAAGCTGTATTTCTGCAAGTAAAAGAGTTCTGCTGTTGAGAGGGATGTTGTCTTAGTTGTTTGCTTGTAAAGGCATTCTCTTGGAAACAAATCTGAGATTAATGTTTGATCAGTGTAGCTAAGAGAAAATTTAAATACCCGGTGTACATACGCACATGATTACTTTGTACCATAACTTATGCAGACATTCTGTTGCATATTCTATTTCAAAATGTCATCTGAAGCAGGAAAGTAAGGTAAAAGCAATAATATGGGCTTATAACAGAGAGGCTCATGAGAAAACTTCAGAGGATCCCAAAACTATCTTTACCTTAAGTATTTTGGCCGGGGGAGGTAACTTTTGAATCATTTGTGTACATTCTGTATTCATTCAGAATAGGAAAAAAAATGTAGAACAATATAATGTGTGATTCACTTTTTTCTTTTTTCTTCCTTTTCTCCCTGCTCCTCCTCTAGATTTTTGCCTTTGCAACAGCCGTTTGTTATGGTTGCAGCACAGCCCTGGCATTAAGGAGATGGAGGCTATAGCAGTTGAAGAGAGATTAATGCCTGAGCGTTCCACTTCAGATCAAATTAAGTGCTACTTGTCTGTTTTACTGTAATCTAATTCCAAAAGGACTTTTTTCTTGCTTAAAATCTGTTTTAAAGTGCTGAAATGCAAATAACCCCCTAATTGGGATTTCCTTAACAGAAAACAGGTTTCCATCTCTTCCCTTTCTAATTTTTACTTTTATTGTGTACTCCTTAGAAGCGTACTCATTGTATGGTGTTATAGCGCTCAGGGATAAACGGATGTGTCACTAGCAGATTACAGAATTCTTGTGCTAAATCAGAAGAGGAAGAAAATGGAAACTAAACCAACATGTTAACAGCATGGGCAGCTAAAAAGCTCCCCCCTTGTTGAGTCCTGGGATGGGGCCTTAAGTGGTTTGCAGCGTTGCATTGCGTTCCGCACAGGCAGAGCCTTGAGGCTTCTTGCAGAGTCACGGGTTTTCTGTGCGCTGCTGCCTGCGTGATCAGAGCCCAAGCTGACTTTGTGATACCAACTTAGTATATGTATTATTAACTTTGATGTACAGAGAAACTATTTTAAATATTCATCCAGTGAAACCTTTCAATACTCTTTTATAGCCATATCCAGCTATGGTTGCCTGATCCTAACAGCTTATTGTATTCCTTAGTAGATGGAAACTGGGACTGTCAGTCAGTAGTTCACTAGTTTTAGGAATTTAGCTTAATCAGATCTATTTATACTGCAAAACAAAACAGTGCATTTGTGTTGTGTGTGTATATACATGGTATATTTTTGTTTAACAGGAATATTTGCACTGTTTTACTTTGTTGGAGTACAGCTTTGTTTTTGTTACTTCAAGTGCTGCATTTGTTACTTATTATGTGAGTCAGTATCATTTGAATGGAATGTTACCAAATGGTGAATAATGTCTGACCTCAATTCTTGCAGTGTGTTATTTGTTGCATTCTAAACCTGCAGTGTTGTAAAGGTGTTTTTATTTGGACAGATGCCAATGCAACATCTCACTGAAAGCAGAGGAATGCAGAGCAGTCCGCCCACTATGGAGTTTGCTTTTGGCACGAATGAAGTTTAATTGAGCCTCTCTTGAATATCCCTGTTGTATAATGACATGCAGTATTATATATAGAAAATTAATTTAACAAAACTAAATGACAGCATTGCACTCTGCTCCCTAACATTCACGCCATTTTGCAGATGGTGAAATTTTTTTTTTTAATAATGCTAGTTAATAATTTTTGCTCTTGTGAATAGTGCCAAATTGATAACTTGGGAAAATAAAGGTTCTCTGTCATTTGTAAAACAGCTTGCTCGCCACATCTTGCACCTGAATATTCTGCCAAGACCAGCAGCAGTTGTGTGAGGGAAGACAGTGCTTCCTTTATTCCCAGGCCTACTCATTCTCCTTGAGCCAACAAGGGTGCCTGCTATGAAGGTGACTTTATCAAACTTGTCAGGTACAAGGTTCTCTGAGAACCAGCCACCCCCAGTAGAGCCCTGCAGTACTTGCTGAGCCAGGACAGGGCCTTAGGGATGACGAAGCAGCAAGCAGCAGCCCTTCTGACTACTGGAATCACTCGGTCATCCTGAATTACTGCAATGGGATGTTTTCATATGTCTTGGTTTCTGAAATTTTTATCTTCCAAAGATTTTGTACTCTGGCTGATTTTTTTTTTATTTTTTTTTTTCCTAATTCTCTACTTGCATTGAAACTTGTTTTGTGAATGTTTTCTCTAGAGCCATATACTTTAAAAAATACTTCATATTGTATAAAATGCATTTACACTGGAGTATATGGACGAAAGTATATAACAAAGACTTATGCTAAGCAGCATTAAAGTTAGTTAATATATTTATGGAAGTAGTCTGCTCTTTGGAAAGTATCAAAAACTACCTTGCAACTTTGACTGGCCTGATGCTAGACATATAAAATTAAGGGGAAGATTTCCTGAGAAGGCACAGTTACATTGGTGTTGGTTTTGTGTAGCGGTTTGCCACGTGACACGGCATGAATATTGGTGAGGAGAAGAGTAAGGTCGGCTACAACACTGCAAGTGGGTGCTGATCTTTGATGTGGTTTCTCCTTCATCCTGCAACCTGGGTCCGCGCTGCACGCCACGGACTGTGCATGCCACAGCCACAATCTCTGCAGCCAGCTGGGATGATGGGGGAAACATCTGAACTTTTTGCCTGTTGAAACCTACAGAGTATGAATCCCCCCACGTGGTGTCAGTTAAAAAGCTGTCCAAGTTTAGCTGGCGTTCGTATCTAACCTCTGAATTCAAACACGGGGTGTAAAGGTCATGATTGATGGGTGCTATTCAAGTCTCTCAAGCTACCTGTAGAAGTCCAGATAGCAGAGTGTGGTTAGCGTAGCATGGAAACTGTTTGTGTAGTGAGGAAAGGCTGAACTTTCCGTCTTAAGTATCAAAGAGAAACAAAGGGCAGAGAAGAGATAAAGGTAAAAACCGCAGTAATGAAGAACGGCTTGCATAGCTAAAAAGGAGTGAAGGAATGGAAATCTTCTGTTGGTATGCAAGGAGTTTTGCTGTACTGTGAGGAAGATCTAAGGAAGGACACACCAGAACAAGCAGTTACATTCTTTCAAAAAAAAAGAAAAAAAGCCAGTAGTTAGTTTTGTATTCCTTTATGCAGGGAGCTAAAAAGATAGGTGTGACTCAGAGGTGGCATGTGCATGCTGGGATGTCTCTATGCAAATATCGATACAGGAATAACACTTAATCCTTGTGATAGGTATTATAGGTAATACATGCAAGCTGGTTCTAATAAATCTCCTCCCTGTACAAAAATTCCCCCAAGCCTATGACTTTGAAGAACACAGGCTTAGAACTCTCCAAAGAATGGAAGGAATGGGGGAGGACATGGGGAGATAATTTATCTTCATGAATTTAAGGTGAAAGGAATGAGACCACAGATGCCAAATAGTGTTTTCATCAGACAAACATCACTATTTGGTGTGAGGCTGTGGTGAAGGAGTATCTGAGATACCATGCAGGTCCCTCCTCTTAAAATCAGAAAATATTTCATGGTGTTTTGGATATGACTGTGTAGTAGCTGCTGGTAAATACGCTTGTTCTAAGGAGACTTCCCTTCAAAGGGTGCAGAGGCAAGCAACAGTTTGTTGCTTATTGCTGAAGAGAAATGGAAGTGCATGCTTTAGAAAGCTAAAACTTCGTTACAGCTTGCTCAGAAAGTACACACAGCAAGTGCTGCACAGGAGTCCTGAGCCTGCTGCTGTCCTCCTGAATGCCTGGAAATAACCCAAGGTGGCACTGGTCCTGCCATGATTATTGGTATGTATGGGATCAGGCTGTTTGGATTCTCCTGATTTCTCTGTCTGCGTACGTTGGTTATAGCTCCTGAGGTGAGTAAAGTTACGCCGCTGTAAAATGCTGCCTTAAAATGCAGCTGTAACGCGCAGCTGAGAAAGGTGAGAGAGGCAGAACCAGTGATGGCACAAATCTGCGCCCTTTGCAGAAAGTTACAGAAAAAGCACTGGAAAATCACGAGACCAGTGTCGTCTCTTTAGCTTCCAAAGCCAGGTGACAACGCTGAGTCCTGCTGCATTTCCATATTTTTGCGTTTGCTTTGGAACTTGAAAAAATGTTGACATTCATTTTCCCATCTGAATTTGAAAGAACAATGTTAAGAGAGCTCAAAACTCTGATGGCTCGCTTGTTCCATTTTTACCTGCAGCACCGTGGATGGGTCTCTGAATGCTGATGTCCTGATGCGTTTCACACTCCATTGCCAGGCTGTCCCAAGTTGCATGGAAAGGCTTCTCAGGCCATGCCTGCGGGTAACGGTGAACCATGAGTTCTCAAAACAGATGCAAATAGGACATTGCTCTTCTGAATCTTAAGAAAAACTTGAAAAAAAACCCTGCCGCTGCGGGCAGGAAGGCAGCTGTGTAGCCTGGGCTGGCTGTCACCTGGCCCATGGCTGTCTCTGTCACCGTGGTATTACGCTGGCAATTAGTTACACAGGGTTAAAAAGTAGAATGGCTGTTTGTGAGGGATTATGAGTCAAAGGGAGGTTTAACGTGTCACTCTGGCATTCCTAGATCAAACATTGTAGTTTCTGGGTGTTCTGGCCTTAAATTTTGATTATCCAATTGTAAATAGGCTACATAGAGTTCCTGTTTGAGGTGTTGATCTACCTCCTGCATCTTAAAAGAGGAAACAGGGCCTCAGGAATCTGCAGTTTTCAGCTGCTTCCTGCTATACAACATGTTTGAGCCCTAAATTCTGCCTTCAGCCTGCTGGGACACAGCACCTTTCAGTTCAGAAACCTGAGCTAGGTTTTGGCAACTAACTTGTCAAGCTGCCTTTCAAGGGAACACAATGTTCAAGTCAGATTATGTCTAGGTGTGGTTTTAACACCTTTCTTGCTGTGGGATTATTGCAAATACCTGTAAGGATTCTGGAGATGGTGGACAAAACACTCACACGCTTGTGTCCAGCACGTCCAGTGTCGGACCTCTTGCGCCTGGCTGCAGAGAGGCTCTTGTGCAAGGACTGAGCCCTGTGGATTCATGATTGCAGCATTACCAGTAATCTTAAAAGAATTACTGGAGATCTTAATCTCATCCAAACACTTTTTCCTGGTCACCTCAGCAAGGTGTGGGGTATGTCACTGGACCAGTGGTGTGGCACGATAAACAGCAGATCCGAGGGAGCCCGGAGGGGTTCCTGTCGGATCACTGGCGCTTCCTAGTGATCTGATTACAGGCTTGGGCAGTTCTACTCACAATGCCCATGAATGATTGGCTTTTAGGTGTTGGTTTAGGTTCAATAAGTTTTACGAGCCAAACTAATGAGGAAAAAAGTGTTTTGTTTCTATAAACACTTTGCCACCTCTTTTTTGTCCCACACAAGGATTACTTCTCAAGTGGAAAACTAACATAAATTAATAACGTAATTAATTGTATCATAGGTCTTACTATTCCCAAATTGCATGACCTGGAAGTATTTCTAGACTCCTGGGTCCAGGTGAACACCCCAGCTAGGTCACAGCTCTATGCCATGGTACAACCTAAACAAGCATCTTCTCCCTGCCTCTTCCCTGGTTTTGGAAGGAAGCAGGGAGCTGCAGCATGATCTGGACAGGCTGGACAACCCAGAAACCAAGGTGGTGTATTGGGATATGATTCACTGTTCAGTAGCACTAAAGGGCACAGATGGTCTCAAGATGGTTCCACAAGGTAACGTACAAAGTTATGGCAAATGGGGAAATTGAGTGGAAGACCTACTGATTAGAAGATTAGAAGGAAGGAGATTAAGACCTTAGTACTTGTCTACATTTGTCCCCTGTATAAAATCTGGCACTTAATCCAGCATTTGACTCCTTAATGTACCTGTTTTTCAAACTGTAAATACCTTGGCCTGGGATACAGCCCTGGGGAACCTGTAGGGCCAGCTTCAAGCTTTTGGAGTAAGAGGCAAGGTGAATCCTCACAAGATGCTTTAACCCAAAATTCAGTAGCAGAGAAGGGGGAATGTTCTCCGCTTCCCAGGTCCACTTCCCAACTTGGTACCAGCTCTGAGATTTGGAAGAAGGGCATGAGTCATTTTCCTCTTCCTCTCCATTCCCTGGCTCCAATCTACACAGGCCCTGGACGAGCTGGGGGACAAAAAGGAGGAGGACAGGGACAGAGGTATCATCTGCCTGACCTACCCACAGCAGTGCCAGCTGCTCCTGGGCCATGTCCAAGGTTCAGTCCTTGACCTAAAAAGTAAATATATCCAATATATACAAAGAGAACAAAGCCTAAGTCTTAGCTGGAGCAAATGTTCTTAGGAAAAGACAGAGCTACCTCAGAAAGGAATTTCATGATGAACAAGAGGCCAAATTTTTCTTTTAGTTATATAAATGCAACTTCTTTTGAGGTCCAGTCGCCAGCAAGGAATTTCACTAATGGAAGTAAGAACAGAATTTTCCCTCAGCACTAAATAGAGCTGACCTTTGAAACAAATGATATTACAAATTCCTTGGCCTTGTGTCATTTGCTTTTTCTGTTAAGGATCCTGCTGCTGGGATAAGTTGCTGCTGGAATAGCTTCTGCCATTAAGGGAAAAATAGCCTTCATGGCCATGGCAGACTTAGAAAGTGTGAAGACTCCAAGATAAAAATCCTGCACTTGCAGAATCTCATTATTTCAGGGGACCTGACTCATGGGTTAGGTTTGGCAATGTTGGACAGGGCATATGAGGGGCAATGCCACATGAAACCCCTAAGAGGAAGAACTGCTACAATATCACCAAGTTACAGGGGTCTCTGGCTGAAAGGACATCAGAAGAAGTTTGTGCTGAATTTACGTCCTCCCTATATACCATCATTTTTTTCATTAAAGACAACCTCCAAAGAGGACAAGTTACTTGTGGCCCGTGACTCAAAGGTGGGGATGAGGCCAACTGGTGCCAGTAGATGGAGCTACAGCCACAGAAAGCCCTTCTGTGCCCTGCTTTGGGGACATCCTTCGCAAGCCATACCTCAGGGCTTCTGCATACCCTAATTTCTAAATCAGCAAAGCTCTCAGGGGTGCAGCTAGGAATACTCATTATAACTTAAGTGATTCATCTGAAAGGATGGGGATTACATTTTCATCTTTTTATTATAAGCAGACATAGCAACAACTTGGCACGTACACTACCTCATACTTCTGTCACTATGGTTCTATTACAAATTTCGTATTTATCAAGAACAATCCCAGGACACTAATATAAAGCAAAGTCCCTTTTCTGAGGAGCAAAGAGGCAGCTGGAGACAATATCCTTCACTCTTCTCTCTACAGGACACAGTTGGCTTTATTGATCTCTGTAAATCATTTGTGATTGAAATCCATGGAACTCCACGAGGTTAGAGAAGTGGAAACTAGCCTTCAAACCTTAATGGGATTTTGTAGGGATTTCTTTTTCCTAGGGAGTTATGAAAGTTAACCAAGTCAACTAATTTAAAATGGCAACTGAACCAGCTCATACCATGGAGTCACTGGCACTGCAGAGCTGCAGATGATACTGAAGTCTTTCAGACAGTCAAGTTCTGTGCAGGCCATGAGGACTTCACCAAACTGAGTTGGCTCAAAGGTGGCAGATGAACTTTAATTTAGGTAAATCCAGGGCAATGCATCTAGGAAAAAATTATCTATATCAGACTTGGAACTGAGAGTTACAACTTAGGAAAGAGATCTCTGAGCCATTGCTGATGGTTCTCTGAAATCATCAGCTCAGTATGCAAAGGGAAACAAAATCCAATAAACTGTTGGAACTCATAAAGAAGTTATTAGGAACAGGACAGTGGGTCTGACGTTGCTGCTACATAAAAAACTGGTGCATTCTTGTACTAGAGTTCAAGGGCAGCAAAAATGATTGAGGTGCTGAAGCTGCTGCCTTACGAAGACTGAAAATATCAGGATTCTGCTCTGGAGCAAAGGAGGTGATGGAGTGATGTAATCATGATTTACAAAATGCTGAATGTGCTGGCTAAACCAAACATATAACTGTTGTTTACAAGAACCTGCTATGGCATCTAGGGGACAGCTGAGGCAAGTAGCAAAAGATCAGTTTAAAAGAGATCAAAGAAAGCACATGCTTACACAGTGCGTAGCGAACCTCTGGAGCTTGCCAACACGGGAGCTTGTGGAGGCAGACAGTATTAGTATGTTCAACAAGGGATTAGACAAATTAATGGGTCTTTATGCTAAAAGGATGAGGCAGGAACATACCCTCTAGTATCCCTAATCCAACAGTGGTGGATGCTGTGTACTAGGGGAAAGGGCTGCACATAATAACCCGCCTCCCATGTTCTTCCTAAACAGCATCTCCTCTCGCCACTGTTGGAAACAGAGCAGTTTTCTGTGCTGTTGGTGTGACCTGCAGGCCATCTCCTCTATGCAGTGAGGGGTGACTTCTTCCAAATGGCAAAGTTCCCCTGCGGGGTACAGGCTCACCTACACACGCAGTCCTTGCTACATCACTGAAATGCTGAGTTCATCCTCAGGCTGAGGCCCAAGGCCAGCTGACAGTTTAAAATCAAGCCAGCCAAATTAAGATTTTTTAGGAAAAGGTACAATTTGTATGTCCTAGCATAAACAAAGCTGCTTGATTTGGTACAAATGAATAACAGTGTTGGCTCCTGGTCCTTCACAAGGCAATGGAAGAATAAGAGGGAAAATCAGGTCATGCTCTTATACGCAGTTTCGGGAACAGTAAATGGATACTATACAAGATGCCCAAGTCAGCTGAGAAAGTCCTACCTTACCCTTTAGTACTGCTCTTCAGACATTCTCCAAACACATTTTTCAGCAGCAACAAGCTGAAAGCTAATTGTCAAAACTAGATATATGTACAAGGTTGTTGAAGAAGATGATTCACAAGATTTTCTTGTTATCTCCTAGATACTTTCTGTCCCTTTTTTCCTCTGCCAGTTCATTACCTTTTCTTCTACAATTCTGCAAGGGCTGTGCTGCCTGTATGCACAGGCTCATGCATGCAAACACACATGCACACACACGCTGCCTCATCCCATGCCCAGTTTTCACCATCTAATTCCCTTCCCAGTCTCCCATAGCATCCTGGTTCAGCAATTCCTTCTGCTCCATCTTTTTTCTTTTAATACAGTCCCATTTTCCTCTTTGTAGTGTTTTCAGGCTCAGCATGCCTTGATGGTGTTTCATCCCTGCCTCTTCTCACAGTCCTCCTGTAATTTTTTAACCTTCCCTGTCATCAGCCTTAACTGACTCATCACTTATGTTCGGTGCAGGACAGGGATCATAGAATCATAGAATAATAGAATCATTTAGGTTGGAAAAGACCTTTAGGATCATCAAGTCCAACCGTTAACCTAACCCTGCCATCCCACCACTAAACCATGTCCCTAAGCACCTCGTCCACCTGTCTTTTAAATACCTCCAGGGATGGGGACTTGACGACTTCCCTGGGCAGCCCCTTCCAATGCTTAACAACCCTTTCTGTGAAAAATTTTTTCCTAGTGTCCAACTTAAACCTCCCCTGGTGCAACTTGAGGCCATTTCCCCTATCGCCCGTTACCTGGGAGTGAGACCAACCCCCACCTTGCTGCAGCCTCCTGTCAGGCAGCTGTAGAGGGCGATCAGGTCTCCCCTCAGCCTCCTCTTCTCCAGGCTGAACAACCCCAGTTCCCTCAGCCGCTCCTCGTCAGACTTGTGCTCCAGACCCTTCACCAGCTTCGTTGCCCTTCTCTGGACATGCTCCAGCACCTCAATGTCCTTCTTGTAGTGAGGGGCCAAAACTGAACACAGTATTTGAGGTGCGGCCTCACCAGTGCAGAGTACAGGGGCACGATCACTTCCCTGCTCCTGCTGGCCACACTATTCCTGATACAAGCCAGGATGCTGTTTGCCTTCTTGGCCACCTGGGCACACTGCTGGCTCATGTTCAGCCAGCTGTCAACCAGTACCCCCAGGATGTAGTCCTCCAAATGACTTGAGCAGGGCTGTGGGACTTCAGGTAACCAAGGAGTTACACTCCGCTCCCCAGCACGCCACTGGTGCTGAGCGTTGAGCGAGGGCCTTGGAGGTGGCCAGGTCCCTGCCTTTCCCTTGCAGAACACGCAGCTGCTTAGTAATACAGGTACAGGATTATCTTTTCACTATAGGCAAAGCAGTTTTTCCCTGTTGCTCTTTTAGAAAGGATTGAATGACTTCTGATGAAACCTTTCCCAGACAGTTCAGCAGAAAATAAGCAACCAGCATGGAGAATTTCAGCATAATTGGTTTAAAATCTGGCAAATCATGAGCAACTGAAAAAGCCTTTGAAAGGAAAATGTTACCTTAATGATAGGCAGCGCTTCCTGCTCGAGCCATGGCATCTTTAACCCTTCACACCAAGCAAGTCCCCTTGATGCCCAAGGAACGCTGCCTTTTTTGGACAAAATTCCAGCTGTATGATCATCACTGAAAAATGCTTGTATTGTTACAACCAAATTTTCTCAATTGCAATCTAAATGGCGTTTTCCTGAAGTAAATGAGAATGTGGTTTGCTTTTCAGACTGTCTGAGTGAGAGAAGTATTTGCCACTTTTAAAGTCACCCCCTTCCCTGAGCACGCCTACCACTTTCCTGGAGGTTTGAAGCCGAGGACCTCCACTCCTACCGCTGTGAGGCAGCTCTCTTGGCTTGTCCAGCTGTGCCAGCACACATCAGCCGAGCATCCAACCTGGTCTTTAACAAAAGTTCTTTTTTAACCTTTATGCTTTGTTTTTCTTTACCCAGCAGCCACCAGGATGGTGAGGGACAACTCTGATGATGAGGGGAATAGCTCTCCAACAGAGAGATGAGCATATGGGGGCAGGTGGAGGGAACAGACTTCCAGCACCAGTGTTCCAGGGAGGTTCACAATAACACGCTTCCCTCAGAGAGTATCTGTTATTGGAATATGCATTAAAGGGTAACAAGTAGCCACGGGATTCAGCATAACTCTGGGTATTCGGCACAGAGGCTGCACAGCTTCCTGGATTGTCTTTAATGGGAGACGAAGGCGGACCTGGAAAGCTTTCCATTTTCCAGCCTGCTGGCTTTAGCAATAATGTCATGTAAATCCAAAGGGAGACGAGTGACCTTCTAGCTCATGCTATTGTGCTGGTAACACACATAAACAAAGCCTGTAGCTAGAGGGGGAAGAATTTCACCGAAAACAAGGTCTAAGAAGTCCTTTTCACCTTTTCATATAACACTCTTGTGATAAAAGCTCTCCCCTGAGTGACCGGTGGTTTGGGCCTCTTTTCACCTAAGGGGTTTAAACTCACCTCTCCCACTGTCAAAAGATCCGTAAGCACCACGCTCTCATCAAGGCTGAAACGGCTCACAAGCACACACACACGTGCGCTGAAGTTGCTCTGTAGTGAGTAAAGGGATGTTGTGCTCATGCAGCAACAGCCATCAATGAACTCCAGGTGATGGCCATTTTCCAATCATGTCCTTGTCTTCCGTTACCAAACAGCTACAGAATATCCCTGACAGGCTACAGGTTAAAATTTTGATATCTGTAGAACATGGTCAAATTCTTGGACTATGATATCTTTACTGGTGCCCACAGCCACTATCAGCCTGGGTGAATTTTCGACTCTTCTCACAGCACAGGGAGTGCTGAGATCTGACCTCAGATGCAGGCTCAGGTGTGCCTGCCTCCAACAGCAATTTTGGACACCCCTACCCTCGCTGCTGCTTCTGTCCCAAGGATGCTGCTGCATGCCCCGTCCTGGCCTGCTGGCCCCTCGGAGGGTACCTGTCCCGCAGGGAGCTGGCAGCATTCCCCATGGACACGGGCAGGGTGTACTGAGCAGCACATCCAGCAGAAGGGGGAAAAAAGGATTTAAAATATTTCCTATCTTTAGCATTTGAAAAATATTGACTGTTCCAGTGTAATAGTGTGCCCCTTGTGGCTTACTCTACAGCTCAGTCCAGCTCTCCCCTTTGATGTTTTGCCCACAGTATAATAAACTTCACCAAAGAAAAGAAAAGCAGCTCGTCTCTTTGCAAGCCACGAACAAATGAACTGGAAATGTGAACTGAAGCTGTACCACGGTTTTTGCAGCAGCAGATTCTTTTATGTTAAGTAGTCTAAAAGGATACTGTAAACTTCAGAATGATGGTCAAGCTTGCTGGAATTTGCCTGCATAGAAATTGTGTTTCTGAGCAGTTTTGGTAAATTACCACATTTTGGTAAGTGCAGAAATGGGAAAAAGACTTCCATCAGAGCCAGGTATCCTAGTTCTTTCTTCTCTTCGGACTCCTGGTTTCAGCTAGTTCAGTATCAAAGAAACCAAACTGAAATATGAAAAATGTGACTTCTGGGAAATATTCAGTTGTGGGAAGAGCAGAACTCAGGTCTGAGAACTGTAATTGGAAAATAATAATTTCTCTAAGACTCACTAAAATGCATGGCCAAATCCCCAGTGCGCTTTAAGTTAAAAGGGAAATGTTCTGTCTAATCTCTCCTGAGCAGTGGGAGATTTTTTCCTCTCACTGTATTCATTTCTGTTTGTGTCATTCCTGGAAAGGGACTTCTTTTTTAGATATCTTCTAATTTTGTGGTGGGGATTGTGGATTTTGGCAAAGTGCCGAAGTTTAAAGACTTTCAACAGTGAAAAGTTTCTAAGAAAGAAATAATGTCAGATAGACTCTCTTACCTCATATGACACTTGGCCTGAGATTTACTGCTGCTTTTTTCTAGGATGCTGGAAGGAAGCTACGCTGCCACTAGGAGAGCAGACTGTAGTTCATCTTTCAAGTGGTCCTTCACAGGTTTTATCCACAGAGGAACAGAAAACATTACCAAGAAAATGTAGTGCATCAGCAATAGCAATATGGCACATGAGTTAAATCAGGGGCATATTTTTAAAAACATCTATGTGATGGGAAAACCTAAAAATCCCATTGCTTTTTTTAAGTCACAAAAGGGCCAGCTCCTCAGAGGCCTGAATTATGACTGCTGTGCACATTGCCGTACCTAAATATGGGTGCTCAGAGCCCAAACTGGAGTTTCCTGGCTGGATTCAGAGAGAGAGGGCAGGTAAGGTGTCCCAGGGCATGGCCAGGAGACACTGCTGTGCTTATAGCTGATCTCCAAAGGTACCATGTCAATGTGACAAAATACACTAGAAAAGGGTCCAAGAGATGAGGAAGCACATCTCAAACAAGTAAAACACAATTGCTGCTACTTGTGCTTCTCTTCCTGTTCCTAATTTAAACAGTCCTGCACAGTATTTCACCTTAATCTCAAAAGGACTTCCCATAGCACGGGGTGCTGGGCTCACCACAGTGCTTCACCCTCAGTCACACCGCTGTTTGCAAGCAAGGGCTGTGCATATATAACCGTGCCCAGGGCAATGGTCCCTGCACCCTCACCAGCACCGGCAGTGATGCTGAGGTGCAGCGCAGTAGGCAATGTCTTATTTTGCTCTCTCTGTTGGCATCTGTTACAGCTTTTGAATTTCATGTGGGTTTGAGCAATACTGGAAGACCTGGAGTGGAAACCAGTTCTAAATGAGGCAAATTCTTCCCTCGAGCTGTTGCAGAACTCACTAGCAGAGAATCATGTCACGACAACGGACAATGTGTGGGACATTACCACAGACAGCCCTTACGAGGAACGATTCTTTCAAGGCAAGCAAGGCCCCATCTTGGAGGCTGCCTGCACTGAGTTGTGAGAGTTGCTGTGAGAGGTCCTGCACCATCAAGCAAGGCAGAAGCTACTTATTCACCTTCTTCCATTAATAAAGAGATGCCGTCCTATATACCAGGCTCATGCCTGCCCTGTTGCTCTGCAGACGGACTCTATTTGTTGACTCAGTAGGAAGCAGACCATGAAATCCCCTAGGGCTGACTCGGAGGATGTCTGCCTGCTCTCTGACAGCCACAGGACCTCATGGGGATGAGAAGAAGTTCTTTCCATCTTGGTGGGCCACACTCTATCCCCTGACACCTCATTCCTCTTCTGTGGAATATTCAGTGATGGCCCCAGTAGCGATCCTTTCGTGATTTTTAGTTAAGCAAAATTCCCATTGTACAGTCAGCTTTTAGGCATTTCAGGGAAATTTTTTTATTATTAGGGACAGAAATTAGGTATGCAAATCCATTCATTAATACGCTCAGGCTTTTCCAAAGCACCTCCCCATCTAGGTTAATCGGAAGCCATGAGAGGGAAAAAGAGGGTTAGGGAAGTGCATTTCCACAAGGAGTTCCTTTATGATTTGTCTGCTCTAAGGCTCAGCGCGTATATGATGTAAACCCCTGCAATATCACATCACTCTGGAATGCCAAAAAGACATTTTTGATGATCGCTTTGACTCTATGATGCTCCAAGGCACCGAGTGTCCCAGAATGAAAAGCAGAACTGGGATGCCAGTTGCAAAGGCCCCACCCTGGCCATCTCAAGAAGGCTACAGGCATGCCTCTGCGAGGAGTCTTCCCAACGAAGTGCCACGTACAAGTCGGCTTGGCTAGCAGGCACGAAATTTCACCACAGAAATGTATACAGGCATAAACTGCAAGCATCTGGCAAGTCATTTTTGTACAATTTCCCTGCCAAGTGTTCAAGCTGGGGCTTACACCAACAGCTCTGCACGCAAGTCAGAACAAAACCGACTCCCAGTTCCAACATTATTCCGTCCCCATGTGGCTTTTGCTGAAATCACCTTGCATTTCACAGCTCCTTGGTATTAAGCACAGTAGTTACAGCTGAAAAGACTTAGAACTTACAGAGGCCATAAGCTTCCACACCAGACCAAGTTTACACGGACTGAGACAGTTTTGCACAGGAGCAGTGACTCTCCCATCTCACCGTTACAGCACGTGTGGGTGCCCCCATCCCTGGGGTCTGACGCCTGGCAGTGGAAGAGGTAATGCTCTCCCACCTCCCACAGAATGAAGGTCAGGATTTGCTATTTGGTCAAGAGCAATATTCCAGAGGGCGGGTGAGAGAGGAGCCAGAGAACCTGCTTCCTACATGGGTGGTGTGGCAGAGGACTTCCCACCAAGTGACAGCAGGACACACTGTCCAATAACTACAGAAGTCCTTGATATTCCCTAATGTCTTTAGAGGATAATATGAAGATCGTCTGGGGAAGTAGATTTACGGCAAGAGGCTATCATTTACAATTTATTTTTCAGTAAGGTTTCATCATCCATCCTATTCATTTCCTAAACAGTTTAAACCATTTTTTTTTGTCTGAGTGTTTAGACAATATCTGGAGCTACAAAAGGTCATTTCGCTTAGAATGAGAGACTGTTAAGAAGAGTCAAGTATGCACTCATAAAAAAAAAAAGTGTATTTATAAAAAATATTTAGAAAAAAACCCCCCTTATTTTCACTAAACTCACAAATGAAATAAATAGCAGCAGCCAGCTACCCCCCACCAAAATTCCTCCAGCAAGTTCTGGGATCAAAAGCCTGCAGTCCTGCCTCTCTCCTCCTCTCCCTGCCCTTACTTTCAATGTCCCAGGGACTGGCTGCCTGGCTCCACCATGCCAGCTACATTTCCACTGTCTTGAAAACGCAGCATCTCAAAAGGTCTCTGACACACACAAGGTGCAGCTCTCAGTCTCCTCCGCTGCTGGTTATCATCACGGGGCCCTGGGGTCCTTTTTGGGTTTACTCTGCCCCACTATTTGCAGGGTCAGTCAAGATGGAGGGACCCAGCACCATGGGTGTATTTCTTTGAGGGGGACACTGCTCCTACTGTCAACCCTGAGCATACTGGGGGAGCTAAGGCTCCCCATGCAAGAGAGTCTGGAGACTTCTGTCAAGGAGCCCGTGAAGTGCTATTTGATCCCTAGAGTCACAGATTATGGATGCATGTCCTAAGCGCTTTGCCTCCAGACTGATCATTTTTTAAAACAATCACAGCTTGGTAGGATTTTTAACATCTTCATTAATGACCTACTGGGATGATGGGACAGAGTGCACCCTCAGCAAGTTTGCAGATGATACAAAACTAGGAGCTGTGGCTGATACAGCAGAGGGTTCTGCTGCCATCCAGAGTGTCCTCAGGAGAAATGCCAAAACAGGAACCTCAGGAAGTTCAGCAAAGGGAGGCGCAAGCTCCCACCCTTGGGGAGGAATAACCCCAGGGACCAGTACACTCTGGTGGCCAACCAGCTGGAAAGCAGCTTTGCAGAAAAGGCCCTGGGGGTCCTGGTGGACACCAAGTTGACCATGAATGCGCCATCACTGGAAACATTCAAGGTCAGGTTGTATGGGACTTTGAGCAACCTGATCTAGTGAAAGATGTCCCTGCCCGTGGCAAGGGGGTGGACTAGATTATCTTAAAAGCTACCATCCAACCCAAACCATTCTATGGTTCTATGATTCTGCAAGCCAACAATGATGTGCCCTTGCAGCAAAGGTAGGGGCTGCATTAGGAAGAACATTGCCAGCAAGTTGAGGGAGGCGATCCTTCCTCTCTACTCAGCCCTGGTGAGTACATCCTGGTACTGTTTCCAGTGTTGGGCTCTCCAGTACAAGAGAGACAGGAACACACTGAGGTAAGTCCCAGTGAGGGGACATGAAGGTGATTAAGAGCATTTGACACACAGGGAGAGGCTGAGAAAGCTGGGACTGTTCGCCAGGAGAAAACACAGGGGGAATTTATTGATGTGTATAAATACCTGACAGGAAAAGAAAAAAAGACAGGGCCACGCTCTTCTCAGTGGTGCTCAGTGACAGGACACAAACTGAAATACAGGAATTCCATTTAAATGTAAAACCCACAACTTTTTTCTATGAGTGTGGTCAAACACTGGAACAGGATGCCCAGAGAGGCTGCGGAGTCTCCATTGTTGAAGATATTAAAAACCCAACTAGATACAGCCCTGAGCATCCTGCTCCAGCTGACCCTGCTTTGAACAGGGCGGTTGCACCAGAGGTCCATAGTTCCCTTCCAACCTCGACTATTCAATGATGCTGTGACTTTGGCAACACAGGCAAAGCAAGCCTCAACAACAGAAAGGCCCAAATGAGACTTGGCTTACATTTAGATGGGCTTCCTTAGGGAATCTAACCAGCAGAGCATGTTGCTTTGTCAGCTCGGGTGATTCTCCAGCAGCAAAGCATGTTCTTAACAGCAGGACCAATGTAGCACTGTCTCAAAGCACACTTGTAGCTATTTCAACATGTTAGATGCACTGTAAATGTGCTGCCACAGGCAGTGAGACTTGTCTCACTCATCACAGCAAGACCCTTCTCTGCAAAGCCTAGGGGCTGTTGGATGCAGCTGTGGGTCTGGATGCTAATGGAAATCTCCCACCCATATGTCCTACTGTTGCCCTCAGAGTGCTTTGCAAGTCATATTCATTTCAACCGATTCATCTTTTTTTGAGTATTTTTGGGGGTTCTTTCTCTTAGTTTTTCCAAATCTCTACCATAGAGGGGTTTTCCTCCCTTATTTTTTTGGCAGGTTGGGATTGTATCACCAATAACACTATTTGTCTCTCCTGGTCTTGGATCAGATACCTTTTCTTCAGGTGTAAGCATTTAATCTCTTGCAGTAATTACAGAGCACTCAGAGGCTTTGTGTTAGATGTCCAATAAAGAAGTGAAACTTAACCAAAGAAAACCACTGAACCGCATTTTCTATATTCCTGACATCCAGTAATTTAGGGCAACAGAAACGTTTAACCTATTTCTTTAATCATATGGAGCCTGATCTGATTCTCCCTGAGGAACATCATAGTCTTTCCATCATCTTTCATACGTCTGGAGCACATACACAGTGTGTGTAGTGTATCTCCACCACATCAATAACTCATGGAATGTTCTTCTAACCTTTAATGAGTATATGGTACATTTTACATATATATACACACATATATAAAAGGACTATGATTTTACTGCCATGGCTAGGCATGAAAGCAATCATTAGGAAGACTTACCTTGTACCTTGTGCTTACTCCAATACTGAAGTCTACAGCAAAATCTGAATCTGGAGGAATGAAGGGAAGCCATTATTACTTTTTCTATGAAAATGCTATTTTTATTAAAAGCAGAAGGTGAGACGAAGGCACCAATCCTCTTTAAAATAACTTGGGTTTTAGCATCAATAATGGAAATATATACACTGTGGCTGGGATATGTCTAGCACCTCTCCCATCTTTTCTGACTGTCCATAAATAAAAAGTTTAAGGCCAATGAATATAATCAATGAATGATCTTAATGTTCTGCTCTCAAATTGTTTCCATTTCACAGGAAGTTCAAGTTTCCTTCAGTAAATGGTTTATACTTTCCCATGCATTCTTACATTCTAGTAAAATCTATTTTATATGGATTAAGGCTTAGTTTATTTATTGGGGAAGAACAGGAAAGCCATAGGATAATCAAGAATGTGGTACTTTTAAGGTTAAATTTCTTTAAAATAGTTAGCAACTCCTTTTTCCCTGCCATTTTGAATAGGGTATGTGCATCACTGCTTTCAGTTTCTTGGGCAGGTAGTGCTAATTTCCTAATCAACAGCCTTACACGGGTTTAGACTATCTGAATTGCAAGTCTAAGATCAGAAGTGATGACAAACCTTTGCAACTGCAGAGTTCCCCACTGCTTTCCATGGAGCTCTGGAAGAGGCAGCAAGTCCTGTGCAAGGGTCAGACCGCAGGACTGGATCCTTGATTGCTCCAGGCAGGGGGAAACGGCCAGCTGGTATCCGAAAAAGCGGAAGTGCAGCACATTTTCCTGCACTTTGATAGTGTCGAGACTTGGAACCTCAAGAGCTGAAAAACATGGTGGGAAAAGAGGACGTGTCAACTGCTCCTAATGAATCTGATTTACTATGTGTAAAGAAAAACATCGTCTTTTTTATAAAACCATGTAGTTATTTTTCTTAGAACAAATTTTCTCAACAAATTAAACACCTTCTACTTTACAAGGAACACAAACCCTCTGTTGATTGTAAATACAGTATATCCTGCTAAAATACCGAAGGAGATAAAACCTTAAGCATTCCTGCAGGAGTGAACTCTAAAAATTAAAGAGCTGGAATTTTCCGCATTCATTTTATTAAAATTTCTCCAGTATCTATAATGAGCCCTTTATCGCTAATTTACTTCTAACACTCGCTGGCTTTTTGGTACTGGCTCTAGGAAAATCCTCCACCCACTCTTGCTATTTTCTTTCCACTGGTCTAGAGGAAGATTTGTTAACAGTCCCTCCTTGCCTACTTTTATATTCATTCACCATGTATCACAAATATTTAATACTTTATCCTGGATTCTGGTTAAGTGCTCAGTACACAGACTCCAAGCTATAAGCCAGGTGCTTGACAGGGCTGGAAGAAGAAACAAATTGTTCCCACCTATGGGTCCAGGGATTTAGAGCAGAGGTAGGATGGGTGGTGGAGCTGTTACCAGCTGTCCCTAGGGTCCTGTCCTGGAAGACGGATCTGCTGGCAAAAGCCACTGGGAAAGGCAGCCATGGAAAAGTGCTTAAATTCATGTATCACACAGGTTCTCTGGCCACGGACTTGTGGAGGAGATGCGAAGATGGAACTAGTTACCGGAATGTCTTTAAAAAATGCAGCAGGTGGAATACTTATTTTACATATATATATATATGTATATATATAACCCAAACACTGTAGAAGCCTACTGCCAACATCTTAAACAAGGGAATACCCAGTAACAATTCATCTTCCATCTGTTTTTACTCGGGATGGCTGGGAGACTGGAGAGCCTATTCAGCCTTCCGCGTCATCTGAATGCTGTCTCACTTCTGTCCCCAGGCGGAGAGGTGATCTGACCTGCACAGGGCACATCACTTCATGTTTTGTTCCTGGAAAACAGACCAGGGATGTGGGTGAAGCAAAGCTATGCTTGGCTTGCTCACCCTAAACCTGGGGAGGAAGAGACTTTGGGGCAAAAAGAGGAGGATTCTTGGCATCCACTTTGGGGAATTTTCTTTAAAATTCCTCCCATTTTTTTGTGACCTGGTCTAGGCCAAGAATAAGAAGGAAAGAAATGTGCTCCTTGGGAGTATTTCAGTAATACCTAGCGATAAGTTGTCTCTGGCAGAGATTATTTCAGCAGGATCCAGAGAGGATTTAAAATCCAAACAGAGACAGAAAAGCAGCCCAGCACTCCATTTGAATTGGTGGCAGAATTAAGTCAAGTGTCTCAGCAGCACCCGAGAGCTCTCGCCAAATATCTCTAAGATGGCATTTTTACCAGGAATTATATTGTGGCTGCTCCTTTTGAGAGCCTGCAGGGACACAAAGGGGCATAAGCTACACACACACTTTCCTGTACTGTGTCTCCAAATCTCGATAGTACGCAATGAATGAGGAGGGAGCAGGGGAGGCATAACCAGACCTCTCAGTCCTCTCAGCTCCTTGGTTGATGATAAAAGGTCTGTGCAGTAGGTGCAGGCTTGACCCTGCTTCCAGGGTTTTGGCCATGAAGGTAAGTCAGCATAACAGCAGCATAAGCTTGCTACGTACCCGTAAGAGCTTGAGAAATGGCTCCTGCTGTGGGATCCTCAGGGAAAGTGAAGTTATGGGCCAGCTCATAGCCTAAGCGTAAAGACAGAACCTGGCTTTGCAGAGTTTTCTGTCTTCATCTTTTCAGCATCTGGCTCCTGTTTTCGTGTCCGGCCTGAGAACGTACCAGGTAATGCATTTTGCAATTCCATCACCTGTGCTGTGAAAGACAGACGTAGGTGTGGTTGTACATGTGGATGTCTGCAGGTACAGCTGAAGTCATGCTGTCGCTTCTAAAATTTTGCCCCCAGCACTGGCAGAACTCCTCCCAGCTGCAGCTCATGTAACTGGAAGCATGAAAAACTGAGTCTCTAATTAAGCAGGCACTGAAAACACAGGCCTCTAGATTGGATGCTTATCAGGTATACACCAGACTCCCTCTACCAGCAGAATCATGTCGCTAATCTATTTGTAGAACTTGATTTATGAAGATTAATAAGACAGCCAAATTATGTCAACTTATGGCAAAACCCATGTATTTTTCTTTCAGTTCAGATTCCAAAAGGTTATTTTCTTTCTCATAAGGCTATTTTTAATGGCAGAACATATGTGTACCCTACCCAGCCCTGCATGGAATGCCAGGACAGCTGAAAGCACTGCGATTATGTGACCCACCGAAAGGTCAAGCAAAAAAATAAATGGTGCTCACTGATATTTATTAGCCATTTCTAAACCTGGACAGAGCGAGGCTATCACAGTGATTTCTCTTCTTAGCACTTTGTGCAGAAAGCCTATTCCATCTGTGTCTTCATGTCTGCCTCAGTTAGCTGGAAGATCCTGGTGTCATCTGCTAGTAAACCAAATTCTGTTAAAACTCTACAAACATTAAACATCTCAACAGTCTACATTCTCACTGTTTCTTCTACCATTTCCTTAAACACAAAGCACTTAAGGTTGTGAGTAGCCACAGACTTATTTGCTACACCTATTCTCTTCTGCAAGACAAGTTGTAAGGCTGGGCTTTAGGCCAAACTCAACACCCATCCACATTATTTGCTTCAGTAGAATTTCAGAGCTCTTTCTGAGATAATTAGTTGGATTCTTTTAAGTGGGACAGTCCCTGGATGTTTGCTCAGCTTTCAGGTATATTGAAGGTAATGGGCATCAGCTTTTGGTGCACACTTCCTCTATGCTTTTCCCCTTGCAGTGATACCACACGGCTGACAGCAGACAGAAAAGTCACCCACTGAAGAGGGTAAGTGGGGAAATCTTTCCTAGTACATCTCCCAGACACCCCGCGCTAAGATACATAGATTGCTGAAGCCTCTGTTCAGGTTTCTTATGTCTCGTAAATCCAGATTAAATCTAAAGCAGTGTATATAGCTATAAATACGCGTGTATTTACATACATAAAGAATTTGTGGTTCTTGGAAGCACAGTGGGCTATAGGTTTCTTTCAAGTCTGGATAGCTTAGGTATAATGTTGATGTAGGTAGGAGAGGAACTATTCTAAAATATCCTTCATCTGACCTTTTTGTACCAAGTGTTACCAGAAAATGCAGTCTAACTGCAACCACAAACTAGAGCCAGTGCCTGGTTCTGCTACCTGAAGAAGTTTAACACATAAGGAATGTAACTCTGTGCCCAAACCAGGTTAATAAATGCCCAGGGCAAAGACAGGAGCAAAGGAATCTCAACCAGGGCTGCGACTGACTACAAGAACCTGGGACCTTGCTACCTATTGGCAGAGTAAGGGCTCAGTGATTGCAAAACTACTGTTCTAGAAAGTTTAGTTCAGTTACACGTGGCTCTTGTCACTGATCAGGCTCGAAAGCAAAGACAGTTATAGAAAAAACAAGATGTATTTTATGTGATTCCTTCAAACCAATGAAATCTGCTTGCCTGGAGACTTAACAATTTCTATTTGAAAATCTGGATTTTACAGACAAAAACTTGAAAATTTTGTGTGCTCATATTAATCTACCATGTGCATCACACTGCAAATTTAAGCATGAGCCTCTCTCTGAAAAAGCTGAAGAAATTCTTATAATAGTTCTCCATATTGTAATAGTTTTCATATTCCTGCTCCCCCTCCTGTCACAAGTATTGGCTAACTGTGTCTACGGCAGTCCTCAGAAAATACAGCAGCTAACTATAAATGTCCAGGAGTTGAGCGGTTTTAACATTTAAACTTCTCTGTATTATTCAAATTTCAATGTGATTTTCATTCCAATTTCTTTCTCACTTTGATCTTCAATATCTGATCCCACTGAAGTATGTTTGACATTTTTGACACATTGGCATGACAGAAGAAAGAGGAATGAAAGCCCATTGTCTCATGGAGGAAAAAAATAAAAGTACTGATGTAAATTTTTTTTATTGCAGCAAATAGCTAGAGGGGGATAGATACAATTCATCAGCACTTGATTTAAACTGCTGTATCTTCATTTTTGGCGTGAACCAGTACATGCTTATTCCTGTAGGTATGCAGACTGCATGCTTATCACCAAAAGCTTCAGAAATATGTGGGCGTAGTCAACATCTGGGATTGCTTTTGCTGAATGTTCTGGGCTGTTGAAATCTTCTAATAATAGAGGCAAAGTGAAACACCTTTCACGATGCATGTAAGACAAGAAATGCACAGTTATAATAAAAGCAATTTGTGCTTGTCTCATCTTTTCTGGTTTTAAAATCCTAAATAAATATTAACTGTTTCATCCTCCTGGTGTTTCCTCGAAGAAAGAAAGTAGATAGCTTTACCTCCATTGCACAGGTGGGAAGACTTAAGCAGAAATATACTGTATCACAAAACATATCTCTAATTGAGAAGTCAGGAATCTCTACCACTTAGTCCTGAATACTCAGCAGAGAGGTCAAAATGGACCTGTACATTTTAGGAATGCCATAATGACTCTTCATAGAGATATACCAGCATTTTTCATGCAGAGCAAATAGAATGGAATAAAAATACATCATGTCTCATTACCACATATATTCACGTTTCTGAATATTAAACATATTATATGCCACTTCTGAAGTCCATAGCAGTCAGTTTGCAGTTCTGATTAAGTCACCCTGAAGTCCATTTTTATTTATGACTTGACATGAAAATATTCTTTGCTCCATTTGTGATCTACCCATGGAGCACTATTTCGACCAGTTTGGCTTTGATACTTTATCCCACAGAGAACAAAGCCTTAGAACAAGGTTATGCCCAGCCTGGGGCTGCTCCTTACGTCTCACTTTTTAGAACATTACTGACACTGATACAGAAGCAAGAGGTGATTATTTTGCCCTCTATACCCCGTATGACATTTCTCAATATTCTTTGAGATGTGGACTTCTAAGAAACAAGGAGTTGGTTGCATAGGACAGGTGAGTCCCTTGCGTGCCCTCCCATTGCATGCCCGAGCTCTTCTGTGGTTTGTGCATCTCTGCCGGTGCCTCTGATCAGGGCACCGCTCCGAACTGCGTATGCTGAATAATTTACCAGCCAGGAGAGTGCTGTCTGCTCCAACTGCTGTACAACTAATTACGAACAGATGACATGTGCAGGTGCTCAGCTACCAGCAGTAGAGGTCTTTTAAGTACAGGGAAGGTTCTGTGAACTCACACATTCATAAAGGCCAGAAGGGAGTGTTACGATCGCTGTCTAGCCCAGGCTCCTGTATGTTGCAAGCACAGAGTTTCTCCAGACATTATTTACATTGTGCCTAAGTGCTGGTAGAGCAAGTAAAGGAAAAGCTAGCCCTTTTGCCCCCCTATCGTCGTTTGGCCAAGACCCACCATCCCCAGAAGACTCAAGGAATAATTAACAGTGAGAGGTGTCCCTGGGTCTCCATGAATCCTTCTGCTCCACTTGGGAGGGGGCTTGAGCTGGGACTTTTCTTGGATCCTGGGGCAAGCTGAAGACATTGGACCCACAGTCCCCATAGCCTGAGTCTGTCCACAGCCAGACACTGACTACACACCCAGGAACCACGCGTGGATAAAATGTCACAGGCTGGCAACCCCTGGCTAACACCAAGGCTTTGAAGAAGGTGGTGCAGGACTGGCCCCAAATTCTCATCGCCTCTCTTTGCTGTTGCCTGGCCTCTGTCACCTTCGCCTCACATTCATCCATTTCCACAGTGACTGCGCTCCAGAGGCAGAAACACTAAACTGTGACAAACAACAGAATTAATTGTTCATTTATTTCTTGTTACATATTTTTCCTTAGAAATAAAACTAATAGGCAGTGTGGGAGGGGAGGTCCATCTACTACTTAAATTCCTGGGTGACGTTTTCTAACCTGGAGTCAGATAATGCTGAGACCCACCACATTTCCCCCTAGAAGGAGCAAAAACCCCAAAGAGTTTGAAGTCTGGTGCTACAAATATGGCCAGAGTGAGATTTTTAAGCTCTGTCAGCTTTATTTCAAGGAGTTAAGATCTAATGTTATTGTGGTTTGAAGGTAAACTTCACGGTGAACATCCTTAAATTAATTTGGATATGAATTTAGACATACAGTTACACACACCTATTTTTAAGGACAAGGATATTGATCTTGGCCAGATAATAAATTCCAGTAATATCTCGCGGCAGAATAAAGCCAAGACAATTCAAACCCGTTTATTTTTTGTCTTCACAACATTTTGCCAAAACCATCATTTTGTTGGCCACATAATTCTGATTTATATTCAACAAGAGTAGTAAAAAGCTTTTATAGAGGAGAAAGCCAGAGTGACATTTTCCTATAAATCACAATGATTTTTACTGCCACAAGATCCCGCGGCTCAACTTCAAATACAACTGTGCTGTAAACTGCGTGGATGAAGCTGCATTCCTTCTGAATGAGAACCATGTTTCCCTTTCTCAGTGAGTGACTCCACATTCCTATCAGTCTCTAGCAGATAATAACAATATCCAAACAAAAGCAGTTTTCAGAGCTGGTAGAGCAGCGATGGGAAAACATGTTCAAAGTGGGTGCCACTCTATAGCATATCATTCTTTTTTTTGAAAAAAAAAATGGAGATAGCCAAGGTGCATACTGGGCGTTAAGTTCTTTTTCTCATGTTTCTGTTGGTTGCAATTTTGGGCGGTAAATTTTCCTGCTGGTAGAGTATGGAAGAATATAATTAGGACCAGAGCAGTATTTAACTACTGACCTGGAACACAGTACGCCTGAGATTCTGTGTAATCCTCAAGGCACTTTAATCAGGTAAAGGGAATTAAGAAATACCTATATCCACTTCTTAAACTAACAAAGGAAAATCCAACAAGGACTGTTGAAATTAAAATAACACTAACCTCTTATACACTGTTAGGCTTTTATTTCCCCCAAAGGGCTGACATTTCTGTTCCGCAGTCCTTTTGCTTTCCTGTTTGGGAACCGTCCCCACCAAAGCCACATGTATGGAGCAGGGTCAAGGATGCAGTATTCTGACCTGACTCTAGTTAGATTTAGTCGAAAGTCCATCTGCTAGGCTCAGGATATTCTCCTACCATGCCAGAATCTCACTGAGAGCTGTGATGAGCCTGCAGCCATATTCAAAACAGAACCCGAAAATGATTTTATTGCAGTCCATCACGTAACCTTTATTTCCTAACTCTACACACATCACCTGAACTCAGGTGACAAGGGTTCCTGCTCCTAGATTATGTCTTTCTCAGGACTCCAACTCACTTCTGAGGTCATATGTTCAGCCCGGTCATGACTCCATCCCATGCCAGGATGAGACTCAGATGTGCATGTCCATCCCCCCACTTTGCTCCCAAGATGCAGAAGCCAAAGTGCCCGGGCTGGAAGAGGGGCAGCAGCCTCACCCTCCCTCTGCACCAGGAGCCCAGGACCACATGAACAGCAGCCTTGCTCCAGAGCTGTGGGTGAACATGGTTTTATCACTGATCTCCCCCACTAGCTTCTTTCCCCCACAGGCACAGCTGCTGGGCCACCAGGGCTCATGGGATGGCACAAATGGGATCATTTGCTAACTGGTATGGTAAGTGAAAACGGGAATTTAAAAGACACAAGTATAAGAAGGCAACAAATAACCACATTTTCTAGGGACAATTCAAAATCCACTTACGCAGTTGATGATGCATGGATTGTGATTATTTTTAACTTAAGCCTACAGGATGGCAGTCCTGAATCTCCTCTTCAGCACAGCACACTCTTCATCCTAGCCTCCCTCCAGCACACAGTGTCGGATGGAAATGGGAATTGTGTGGGAATCCAAGCTCAAGTTCCCCTGAAAAATTCTGTGTGAATTGAAGAAGGTTCAGATTTAATCTCTAGTTGTAGACAATTTTGGCGCGGGGAGGAAATATATGTGTACTAATAAAAATATAACAGCTATAAGCTGCTGGCATGTGTAGAAAGTTGTTCTTCCACAGCTCTTTAAAAGTAGGAGCCACTTTTCCTGCTCATACAAAGACTATCATTGCTATATATAAGCAGAGACAGGAGGCTTTTTATGATTCGCACCTCAGTATGAAATACTATTCTCCTTTCCCTTTTCAAAGAATTTCTTTTCCACAACTATAAATGCGTCAAAATCATTAAAATCCTGCAGACTAAGCCACCCTTGTGGGGGCCCAGAAAAGAAACCTCTCTCCTGCAGAGCTACGGGCAGTGGGCTGGCAGCATGGCCGGATGAAAAAAGCGCAGCTATCTCAGTCACCAGTGGAACATATGCTGAGCTTTCTACGCAGCACTGCTAGTTCTAGGTGCTTTTAAAAAAATAGCAAGTTACAGAATATTAATTGTGGTCTTCATGGAGGAATGTGAAAAGGTTGAGGTTCAGCTTGCGTAGGCCTGCTGAAGAGCGCTCGCTTCTCACCCCTCAGACTGGCGTCGCACTGGTTTCAGTCAGCTTTTCTCCCTCATGGCTATTCAGGAGGCCAGATCAGAAGATAATAATGTTCCTCTGTACCTTAAAAAGACAGCAGCACAATCAGTGGACCAGACCATAAAGCCTTTACCTCCATTTAGTAAAATCAACCCTTTTTGAGGGCTCTTCTGTAATGCAGAGGGCCAAATTAGGATGGCTTGAGACAGCACGGCAAGGCTCAGAGCTGTAAGAGAGCCTTGTGGTGCACCCAGCCCCTTCTCTCACCAATGAAATTTTGGCTTCCTTCAAGTCCTATTGATTTCAGAGAGGTTTTCTGTCCTCGGCTCCCTTTCCCACAACACCCATTGCAAGCTGCTTGCCCTTTGCTGCTGAGAGCTTGGGGTCAGCCCTCACTCCTACAGCTTTTTGAAGGTGCATCTCCTCCCTTCACACGGGCTGGGGAAAGCAAGTCCAGGCAGCATCTGCCAAGCCACTTCAGCTGGCTGGTGACAGGTTTGGCCTGTCCAGCTACAGAAACTCAGTGTGCTCTCCATTGCATGGAGAAAGCCAATGCAATTAGCAACCTTACGTAGTTGTTTTGGTTTTTTTCTGACATTAAAACACTGAGAAGTAAATAATGACTCTGAAATAAGCATGTTTTGGAGGCACAGCACCTAAAAAGCAGACAAATTTGGACTGCTTTTATTTTGAAACAGTCATGATAGTGTTGCTTCTACTGATTTTTTCTTAACATCCTGAAGTAGTTCTGATTAATTATTTCTCGCTCAAACTGATCTTCTTTCCTTCTACCCTGTACTGCCTGTAAAGATAGCAAAAGTCAGGCCAGCATTAGGATACTGAACACTGAGTTCTGGCAGCAAAATAAAGGACCCGTTCCCCCACAGACGGTCTGGAAGCAAAGCAATATTGTTTGGCTATTGCTGTCTCTCCTGTTCTCAAGGTTAGTTGATGCAGAGCAAGACTTACATTTGGATCAGAGGTGCAGGTTAATGAAAAGAGAACTGAAAATGGACATTTTCACTACCACTGGTAGACAGAAATCTGAACCAATTTTATTATGTAGGTCTGGGGAAAAAAACAGTGCAAGTGTAAGAACTGGAAAAGAAATGTCAATGTGGGAATAATAGAAATCATTACTCTAGACCTAGAATCAAAGCCTGTGGTACCCTACCTGGGACCTGATTTGCAGTATGAAAGGTTCAGAGGGTGACCTCACGAGCTGCTGTTCTACAGTGGGGAAGATGAAGACAGAAGTCATTTTCTGAGTTTGAGATATATTACTGAGATCTAATCTGGGGGCCTCCAACACAAGAAAGACATTGGTAAACCAGAGTATGGTCAGTTGAGAACCACTGAGATGTTTGAGGCAGGAGCACTTGTCCTTGAGGAGGGGTTGAGGGAGCTGGGCTGGTTCAGTCTGGAGAAGGGATCGCTTTGGGGGGAACTAACAGCAGCACCCAGCCAGTGCCCAGGAGGAGGTTGTCAAGAATATAGGGAGCCAGGCTCTTCACAGCTGTGCCTGGTGGGTGTACGAGAGACTCTGGGCATAAGCTGAAGGAGGAGAGGTTGAGACCTCTGGACTTTTCCCCACTGAGGGCAGTGCCTGCACTGGGGCAGGTTACCCAGAGGCTGTCCAGCCTCCATCCTGGGCAGGGTGGGGGTTTCTCCAACTGGGCTTGCTCAAAGCCTTGAGCAATCCAGTCTGACCTCAGACTTGACCCTGCTTTGAGTAGGAGGTTGGGCTAGAGACCTCCTGAGTTCCCTTCCAGTGTGAATTTTCCTATGATCCTATGAGTTATTACATTTTCCCCAAACTATATGTTTGAAACAGCAGATAATAGATATGCCTAATCTTTTTAAACTCTATTTCCAGAAACAAATTTCATCTACTGTGTCCAGAAAATTCCTTCCTCTGACTGCTGAAATTTGCTGATAAGTGTGTCATTTATTATGGTGATTTTTATGATTTGGCACCACTTTCACAAAAACTGCTCAGAAGCCATTTCATATCAAAGCGGGCAATCATACGTAGTCATTTCAAATGGAAACCACAGGTAATGATGAGCTGGGCTATTCTCTGATTTTTGTGAATGAGAAATGAAAATTTAAATAGTCACCACCAAGTATTTAGTCTCCACATCCAATAAAACAGCACTTCTGTTTTATTGAGTATAGGTCACTTGACTATATTAGAGAGTTTTAAACTAACTTTTCAAAGACTAGTGAACAATTTATCACTAGAAATATGGGCAAGCACACTGGTGCCAAGAAATGCTCCCAAAGTATTAAGCTGTTCTGAATAGTATTTCAATACAATTGAAGCTGCTGTTTTCATGTCCCTGAAGCAGCAAAACCAGAAATATTTGCAAGCTGTTTTGACATTCTTGAACACACCATTAAGCAACAATAAAAGAGGTTGTCATAGCTGCTGTCTCATAACGGAATGAGTTTGTCTCTCTTCAAACTGGTGGTGGCATTTTGCTAGTCAGAACATCAGGAAAAAATGTTAAAATTGGAGCCAGAAAAAAAAAAAAAGACTCACAAGACAGTACAAATCATCTTTTGTTTTATCTTAGTTCAAGATTTATTCCCTTTTTCTTTCAATCTTTTAATCAATCTTTGAAATGAAAAGAGGGGAATTGAAATCTAAATGAACCAAGATTAGTCACATAAGTAAAAGAAAATTATTGTAGCTGTTATTTCTCTGTCTTGTATAGCTTGTCAAGAGAAAGTTGGTAAAGCAAATTTTCTTTTAGTACTTTGCAACTGAGTCTGCATCCTGTATATTACCCGCCTCTGGTTTTGGACCCTACCAGAAGTGCATTGGCCACTATGGCCTTAAATTGCAAGTACCTTGTGCCCCCTTCTCTTTATAGGTTATGCATATCTAAAGATTAAATACTCAGCAATAAAATAAAAACATAGCGGGGAGTGATTTTGATTAAATTATTGATGCAATGTTGTTTAGCACTGGATTTCTCACTGGTATTTGCTAAACAGTAAATTGTATTAAATCAAAAGTTAATCCCAGAACAAGATTATGTCTGATATTAGTAAGCAGTGATAAGAAAGCAGCTAAAAATATGCATCCTTAGCATCTTTAATTACACATATTTTCATCACTAAAATTCATGATTTCTGTTACAGTAATTCTATAACCAATGTGGAATTAAATTGGTTTGCAGAAGTTACTATGCACTGAAGGTAATACCCTTCCAGAAATAGGTTTCTCAGGAAAACAACATCTTCTACTCATAAAATTTATGCAATAATGTTAGAATTTTATCATCAGCATCTAAGCATCTAAGCTTTCAGCATCACCTGTAAGCATGGCTGTTGATAGAGAGACATCTGGCAGACAGGGCTTCAAAAGGTACAAGGTTTATCTTTTGGTTATATCAGAAGACAGGTTCCAATATATTAAATATAAAACAAGTGAGAAAATCCTAGCTTAGAAATTGAGTTTGAGGTGCTAGGCTTTTAAAGTTATTAGTTATGTATAATATATAGTGTATGCATGCTCAGAGTTGTACAAATACAAATGAAATTGTCCCTGTCTTGCTCCTTCCAGCTTGTGGATGGATCATAAGAAGCAGTGAGGAGAAATATCCTTTGAATTCAGTTGGCGTATTGATGTGATGAGAATTTTCAGAAATATGCCCTCAAGTGGGCATTGGCTCTGTCATCTATCACAATACAGATAACAGACAAGCCTAGCATGAAATTCATCAAAAGAATACACTCTCTTTGCTTTCATCCAACACTGAATAAGATCTAAAGCATTTACCACATTCAAGATGAAGTTATTTAACAGACAGCATTTTGGCCAAAACTGGGGAGAGAAGCAGGGACCGCAAAAGTTGAGAGCACGGACCAGCGCTCTGAGCGAGAGGCAGAAGTAGTGATTGCAGGTACAACAACTCAAGGCTTAGTACTTGGAGGCAGTGTCGTGTCTTCTTGAGAAAATGTCAACGAATACGATATTTCCTAACTTCGTCTTGTGTTTCCAAGTATCTCTGCCACAGAGCACATTTGTTGACAAATATCAGCTGCTTACACCTCAGTCACAAAAAAAACATCTCCCTCTCTCAAGTCCCTTTCTTTTCCCAGACTCTTACTTCAGCGATGTTACAGATCCTCTCTTCTTTAGTCTTTCATGCTTTGGGCATTGAAGGTGTTACAAAAAATATGCAACAGCCTAATATTTATCCTCACTTGATTTTCCTGCATTTCCCCACTTTAATTTCTATTTTATTTCTGCACTTAATCTGCCCCAACTGTTTAGGAATTTATTGCAGTGAATGAGAAATTCGTTCTCTGGTTACAAGTTCAAAAATATGATCAAGCTGTAAGGAAGGCAGTGTCTAAGCACAGGGAGGAAAGATAAATGCCTATTATGGCTTGTTCTAAAGACCACCGCTGGCCGCAATTTCACAGTTTGCTCAGGCAATCTGTCCCAATGCTTCACAATCCTTCCTCTTAAAAGGTGTATACCGATGTTAAGGCAGAATCTTTCTTGCTGTGATTTAGGCTGACCATTTCTTCCCCTGTTCACTAGAGATACTACCTTAGTCTTCAGAACTCACTTTTACACACTTGGAAGACCATTAACCTACCCCCACCCTCAGCCTTGTCTGTCTTCAGTTAAAGAATCCCAAATAAGTCATCCTACCCTCATACATCTTTGTTTCTAGCCCTCTGATAAATTCTTACTGCTCTGAACTTCCTTCAGTTATCTATACATTTCTTCAAAGGCAGTGCCCAACACCAGACACTGTAGGCCCCTTGCTGAACAAAGGACCTGGATTATTATATTTTGGAGGCCACATCCTTGTTTATACATCTCAGAATGAGGTTTCCCTTCTTCCCTGCATCATGACATGTGGGGTCATGTTCATTTTGAACCTCTGTTCCTTTTTTAAAGATCAGTCACTTGTCCAGCTGTTCCTATCTTGGATTCATATAATTGGTTGTTCCTGGTGATGATCTACACTGATTCCATTGAATTTCAGACCATCATTTTGGTGATTTCTGCAATTTTTCACAATTTCTTTGAATCTCTATTCCGTCCTCTAGCATTCCTGAAGTCTCTCCAAGCTGCTTATCTTTGGCAAGATTAATGCTACAGTTCTCTGCTCCATCACTCAAGTAATTTATTCCAGTATTGAAGATTTCACTCAACATATTGATACCTTCCCTTTGGGTTCCAACTTTGTCCGGTATGTGGGCAAAACAATTTCAGCAAGATTACATCTTCATAGCTTGCTTGTCATTAATACAATTCAAATTGTCTGAGTTAACCTGTTATCTTTTGCTTCACTCATCTAGAATGATTTCTTTGTTGTAGAAGGAAATTTGATGAGCTTGATATGAACCTTCCTTGAAAAAACACATTGTCATCCTCTTGTTATTTCCAAATGCCTACAGTTTTCTTCACTTTCCAAGATAACTGCTGTATTTGCTGTTTTCACATATCCAGTATCAAACTTGATTTCCATACATTCTTAAAGATAACTAATTTTTTCTGAGCTTACTTCAGCAAGCTCTTTAGGCACCTATGGATGAATTTTGTCAAGTTCAGATGATTTCAAAACACCCAGCTCACCTAAGGATTCTCTAACTTGTTTTAAGTTTGTTCTAGACTGAGGCCTTACTCAGTATTAGATTAGTCACCAGCTAATCTTTTAAATTATAATAGATGCAGAAAACACTTGAATCTTCTTGGTATCATCTTTTGCTAGCTCTCCTCTCTCATGAACAGCAAACTGGAAATGTCATTGTGCTTCCTGTTAGTATTAGTGTATACATATATAAATTAATAGTAATGTATAATATGATATTAATAATATTAACTTACAATAGAATGTCTTCTTGCTACTCTGCTGTCCTTAGCCAAGTATATTGAGCTTTGCACTTTGGCTAGTGCTACCGATTTATAATTAATTTGTATCCAATCCAATTTATATCCCATGTCCTCTGTGCTTCCTTCTAGAGTTAGATGACAGTGAAGAGCTGACCATGTAACCAGAACTCCTTTAAACTTTTCACCCTTTCACCATTTTCAGCCAGTGTCTGCTTGTTCCTTTAGAGCATTTTATTTGAAGACTTCTTGTATCTCCTTAACTCCCTTTACCTTGGGTTATATCTTTATGAAATCTTTCTTACAAATCCTGAGTTTATTGATTCCTCTTCTCAGGAAGCCTCTCCTTTTCCTAAGAACAGGGAACTCACCAGCTCCTTGCCACACTCCCTCTCTCCTTCATATTCATAACCAGCTCCTCCATTTTTAATTAGAATCAAAACCAGAAGAGCATCTCTGATGGATGATTTAATTCTCTTCCGTCGTGAGAACCTACTTTTTTAAACAGTTGTTAACTGTGGATATCATAATGTTAAAGTTCCACTCTTTTCTACAGAACACTCTTTTCTATATGTCTAGTCTAGTTAACTATCCACTCCAGGTGTATGTACTAAAATGTCAGACAACAGACGCAACAGTAAAAGTTGACATTCTGATATAGCTGTAACTGTGTAAGTATTGTGTTTATACTCTAATGGTCAGGATTGCTTCCCTGTTCTTGCATTTTTTAAACAACCACATTAAAACAATATAATATGTTTTATCTGTCTAATCAAAGCCTCCTATCAAGCTTTGATACTTCCTTTTAAAGTCTTTTAAGGGATCGGTTTTAACAAAGTGGAGCCAGTTCTCATTTCTTTTAATCCTTTGCCAAAAGTGGTGCTTCTGCTGTTTTCACACCAGGTTAATTTGTAAAGAAAAAAACCTAGGACAAACAAAGTAAAGATTTGATAGGAAAATTTCTACAGGAAATAGCCATATTGAAAAACCCAACCTATAAACAGGCTGGCAAGAGCACATGCTGGACTTCAACAGCAACATCCCAAAAGTGAAGACTACATCTTCAGCCTTACTTCACCACAGTTATCCTCATCTTCAGTGGCTTCCAGTTTCTCACTTTCATCAGGTTCAAGCTCTTCCTCTTTCCCCTTCACTAAAGTGGGTTTGTCAGTGCTGGGGTCAGACTGGTGAAAAAGGGGAAGAGCACAGTCAACAGAGAGGTCACCTAAGAGGCTAGAGGAATAGGAGAGGTAGAAAAGGTATTTCTGATCTTCTCTCCCAGAAAGGAGAGTTAGCATTAACCTCATAGTCTTTGTCTAAATTGCAGGTCAGGTGAATACCAGAGGGTAGATCAGGTCTCCTGACTGTTCAAGCCAAGGAGTTCGCTGGAGCACAATAGTGCTGGAGCACTTCTGGCCCAGAAGCCTGGATTTTCCAAACAAAAGAAAAGGGGAGATAATTATGTAGCCAAGGCACGGCTGAGATGTGCATGCAAATCAAAGCAGGTGAGTGGCACCATCCAGGCCCACAGCCTAGGTTTGGCAATGAGGGAAGCAATAAAGAGAAATACATCTCCCTCCTCCTATTACTACACTGGATTCTTTATATTCTTAACCTCTTTATCAAAAAGGTCTCTGCAAACCTGTTCCACCTGAAAGGAAACCAGTAACCCTATGCTGCCTTCACTCTACTATATGCATAATATAGCTTGAGACTGAATCACCCAAAAAATTCTCAGTTAGATCCACTAAAAAGCTGAGGTAGGAGGAAGGGTCATCAAAACCTTTGGTTTTGCACTAACACGGAGGTTAATGAATCCAGTACAGTTTCAGGCACCAGAAAGTCTTTTTTTAACTGACAGAAGCAACTTGAAGGAAAATTAGATAAATACTATAGGCAGGTGCCAAAATAGTTTTAAATGCAACTTACAATGGACTTAATGAAAGGGATTATTTAGCAGAAAAAGAGGCAGGATTTCATCCCTGCCTTTTTTTATGGTCCTATTCTAAAGGTTTCCATAAAAATACTATAATCTAGTTCTTCAGGCCTGAGAAAGGGTTTTATATCTGCACTGTCTGACTTTCAGAGGCCTTTTAAATATTCTGGCAATTGGAGGCACCATTACAGATTGGAAGTCTGTTGAAAAGATACCTTAGAGACTTTTGGCTTTATTTTGCATTCTTACAGAAGGAAACCATTCTGAAGAAAAAAAGGGAAAGAAAATAAAAAGAACTTTACTGTCCTGCTGAGAGTCACTTTACCTATTTTTCCCCTCACCAGGCATCCTATTGGAAAAGCATTGCAATGGATACCTGGACTCCAATGACATCTCTTGAGCAGCAAATGGATTTGGCATTTTCTTGTCAAAGTCTCGCTTTTTTCTTTTGCCACCTTCTGATAATGTCATTATAGAATGGTCCCTTGCTCTGAACAATTGGACACCAAAAGGTCCATGAGGGGCTTTCTCACTGAACATTCTGCTGGGAAAAACAAGCAGTTGATGCTAGGTTTACATGGAAGCTCCAGCAGATTGAAAAGTGGATTGATCCAGAGATCAGCTCCTTCCAGCTCCAGACATATCTTGGCGAGGTCTGTGCAGCCCTGTAAGCTATGGTGTGATACACCTTTATACCATCATCTCCACAGGGAAAAGAATAACTCCCTGATTTCTTACCCAAATTTGCTGCATAACTTGCCTCTAAACCACTAACAACCTTTTTTTGTCCTCATGTTCTGCCCAATTTGCTATCTGATACTACCCTGGAACATCTGTCAGCATTACTCCTCACTCCCTTCCACTCACTGGTATCAGACTGCTTTCCCCTAGATCAGAGGCTCTTGAAGTTTTGGAAGGCCACCAACTTGGACTTCAGCCAGGTGTTGTATAATGACTAATCTGAAAAGCAATACAGTGCATCAACTTTTAAAAAGTCTTCTGTGGTCCACGTAAGAGTTGAGAAACTTCCAGTTTCCTAAGCCATGCTATGGGACTATCCTCAGGAGGAATAATATTGCCCACAAGTTGTATAACTCTTTTTATTTCTAAGATCTTAATTGCTTTATATTGGTGAGTATCATCATTAGTATGAGAGATGGAGGAGCTCAGGGTGCCAAGATTTTAAGTGATTTGCTCAGGATGACAAGAAATCTGGAAAAGTCAGGATTTTCCCTTGGTCTAATAGTTATGCTCCACACATGTGCCTCCTACCTGCTGTTATTTAATACCCTAGAGAACGAGCCGGCCCCAAATCTGCTGATTTTGATGGAATCTTTTTCTATTAACATCAACAGGTATTGGATAAGACTCAGAGTGGGAGTGGAGACAGGACTGCTATGAAGCAGAAAAAGCAGAAAGTCAAAGAATTCAGGAAAGCAATATTATTGAATGAAATATGAAATGACTGAAATGTCAGTCAGGAAAGAGAAAAGAAAGCATGAAGAGAGGTCATGGAGTTAACCAAAGAATTACAAAATTACTGAATCCTGAGAAGTAAAAAAAAGAAAAAAGATATTTCTAGGCTTAATTACCTTAAAGTAGTTAATTAAGAAGCCTGGTTTAAGAGTATGAACTATACCCTCCACTGTTGATGGGGAGAGAGCCTAATTTTCCCCAGATCAGCAAATGTGCTGGGCTTGCCATCTGTCAGGTAAAAAAGAACCTCAAAGCCCAATCCAGTCATTATTTGTAAATGCTTTGGGATGTTTTTGTTTTAATTCTATGACCTTCTTTTGGAAACTGGATTGAGTTTTACAAAATATGTAGATCTCTATTTTGCTGACTTTCATATGGAAAACTCAGACAGCTGCATCCCGATATTTGGCATCTCCATCTCTTTCCCTCATCTACACTTCAGTGGTTTGGCTCACACAGAAACAAGTCAGCCAGACGAGGGACATGCTCAATGGAGCCCTGTGCTGAAGTTTATTTTCCTGCTGACTCCAGGAGAGGACTTCCCAGCTGCAACCAAGTGTTTGTACATAAGCAAAACAATGGATGAACTGGGTTAATTCTCCCCACTGCCCTTCCTTTTGTCCCCCCTTATTTTTAACCTCCTTTTCCTTACTTTCCTCCTTCCTCTAGCCTCAAATATCTTATTCTTTTGTTTTCAAAAAAGCCTGTTTCTCCCCCTGATGCAAAGATCTCCTTGTTAATGTGGGTGACCAAGGTGTTAACCTCCACAGGTTGGGATAATTCTGGATGTATTGGCATGAGCACTCACGCTGAAATTGGGAACAGGACCAGTACTGACTTCATTGGGAGCAGCATTAAATCCATGGGACACATACAGAGGATTTCCATATCTAAAATTTTCCAGCAGCTTTGAAACTTAGAGTGAGATTTGGATAACCAAAACATCACAGTAAGATATAATAATACTTTATCCATTCTTCGCCCATAAAATTATTTGAATAGAAAAACTCTGAGAAAAACATCTATTTGAGTAATGTTAAAATCTGAAAAGTAGAGTTGTGAAAAATTTCGGTTAATTTGGAAATGTACAATGTGAGGACCCTAAAACCACTGGTCTTTAAACCAGGCGGCCGGTCACAAGCAGTGTCCCCCAGGGCTCAGTTCTAGGGCCAGTCTTGTTTAATATCTTTATCAATGACCTGGATGAGGGGATTGAGTGTGCCCTCAGTAAATCTGCAGACGACACCAAACTGGGTGTTAGTGTTGATCTGCTCAAGGGAGGAGGGCTCTGCAGAGGGACCTGGACAGGCTGGATCGATGGGCCGAGGCCAACTGTATGAGGTTCAACAAGGCCAAGTGCCAGGTACTGCACTTTGGTCACAACAACCCCATGCAGCGCTACAGGCTTGGGGAAGAGTGGCTGGAAAGCTGCCTGGCAGAAAAAGACCTGGGAGTACTGGTTGACAGCCGACTGAACATGAGCCAGCAGTGTGCCCAGGTGGCCAAGAAGGCCAATGGCATCCTGGCCTGTATCAGGAATAGTGTGGCCAGCAGGAGTAGGGAAGTGATCGTGCCCCTGTACTCGGTGCTGGTGAGGCTGCACCTCGAATACTGTGTTCAGTTTTGGGCCCCTCAGTTCAAGAAGGATATTGTGTTGCTGGAACATGTCCAGAGGAGAGCAACCAAGCTGGTGAGGGGTCTGGAGCACAAGTCTGATGAGGAGCAGCTGAGGGACCTGGGGTTGTTCAGCCTGGAGAAGAGGAGGCTGAGGGGAGACCTGATCGCCCTCTACAGCTGCCTGACAGGAGGCTGTAGCGAGGTGGGGGTCGGCCTCTTCTCCCTGGTAACGGGCGATAGGACGAGGGGGAATGGCTTGAAGCTGCGCCAGGGCAGGTTTAGGCTAGACATTAGGAAAAACTTCTTCATTGAAAGGGTTGTCAGGCTCTGGAATGGGCTGCCCAGGGAGGTGGTTGAGTCCTCATCCCTGGAGGTATTTAAAAGAAAGATAGATGAGGTGCTTAGGGACACGGCTTAGTAGTGGGATGGCAGGGTTAGGTTAAAGGTTGGACTTGATGATCTTAAAGGTCTTTTCCAACCAAAGGATTCTATGAAAAGCAGCTATTAATATCATTAAAAAGAAAAATATTTCCCCCAATAACTGCATGCTACAGAAGCAATTTCAAGCATGGTGTATTTATATTTTTGCTGTGGGGACTGTTAAAAACTGGCAGTTGTTATAAAACAGGATACTTTAAAGCTAGTTCAATTTTAAGTCACTACAGCTTCGTCAAGACCCTGCTACTTGCAAAGCAGGTTCTTTAATTTCACAGAAAGACTTTCTTTTGTATGAAATCAAGCACTGGCATTTTAAAAAAACTATCAAAATATTCAAGCCATCACATACTTTGTGTTAGAAAAAAAGCATATTTTTACTTGGAGGAAAAAAAACCCCAATATTTTTGGTCTTTATTCAATGCAGAATCAGAAACTGGGCTGACAGAATAGAACTAAGACACTGATCACATAATTGCTCGACAATATCATATAAAAATTCCCTGAATAAAAGAATATTTATGGGAAATCTTGCCTCTTGTTCCTGGAATTCCTAGGCAGCTGGGCAGCCAGGGCACTACCACCTCTGGGGCAGTGAAAATCCTCAAGTGGATCTAGTTTTGGATCACTGCGTAGGTTTAAAGCAAGCCACACATCAGTGTCGTAACCCATTCTGCTAGATTTGGGGAGATGGAGACAGGTTACCAAGGTTTCTGCCCTAAAACCTAGCCCAAATTTACCACTCCAGGCCTTGCCCTTCACCATACTATAGCAAAATCAGGCAAAATGAGATGTCTTTCTTTTTGATGGCATTTTAATGCAGAAAAATCATCTAAAGTACAAGAGATATGAGAGTACACTTTGAAGTAGATTTGTGACACCTATCTCAATCTAAGGAGGGCTCTTATTCAATAATTGATATGAACTTTACATAAAAGCCTTATACTGCATTGAGTATATATTAGGACTCGAAATCTATATCCTCCAGTATCTTCTCTTTGTCTCCAAGTTCACCGTTCTTTACTAAACGAAAGGCATCTTTTCAGTACAGTGAACTGCTGAAATCCAGACAGGCATTTTCGGGCTTTGCCTGTACTGCTTTCTTCCCCGACTATTTTAAAGTCTCCTCTAATTGTTTCTTTAACGTACCCAAAGCTTGCTTTCTAGGTACTAAAGACCAAGAAAACCAAGTAGGACTATATTCAGCAAAATCTGATAGTAAGAAAAGTCTCCCCAAGGAGATCAAGTGGTGCTGCAGCAGGTTAACGTTCCAGCTAGCGGGTTGCTGATATTAAGCTGTGGATCTTTGAAGCCTAGCGGACCTCGTCAACTTTCCACCCATATCACAGTACAGAAACATCTGGGTGGAACAGCACTGAGCTTACTCACTATGCAAACACACAGATGAACACTCACATACCTCCTTTCTCATGTCCAGGGTTGAAAGCTGAGCTGAAGTGTGAAAGCGATTACACAAGCCGCTGGTTTTGAACCACTCTTGGGAGCCGTTTTTCACCCTTCTGCAAGACAAACTCCTTACTAATTGACAATGAGATGTTTCTCCATTCGTATTTAACAGGTTCATAAATGTTTAATACCTCCTTTTAAACGATTTTAATGCCTTGTATTAAAAACCAAGAGTACACAGAGAATCCATGAGAGAAGCTTCTCTCTCTTCCTTTATTATAAGTCATAATTTGAATGTTCCTGAATAATCACCGTACTGGAGAGAGTACAGAGTTTTCACTGCTACTCAGCCCATGTACTTAGCTCCTTCAGCTGCCTCCCGCTCCTTTGATCCCCACTCTCTGTTCTGACACTGCTAGTCGTGACACCACTTATTGTAAAGGCATCTGTGATACCATTACTTCTTCCATGCATGCTGAACTAGAGGTTTGTCTACATTACAAAATAATATATTCCTTCATAATCATAGAATCATAGAATCATAGAATCATAGAATCATAGAATGTTTTGGGTTGGAAGGGACCCCTAGAGGTCATCTAGTCCAACCCCCCTGCAGTGAGCAGGGACACCACTAACTAGATCAGGTTGCTCACAGCCCCGTCCAACCTGGCCTTGAATGTTCCCAGGGATGGGGCCTCCACCACCTCTCTGGGCAACCTGTGCCAGTGTTTCACCACCCTCGTTGTAAAGAATTTCCTCCTTATATCCAGTCTAAACCTACCCTGGTTTAGTTTAAAACCATTACCCCTTGTCCTGACACAGCTGGCCCTACTAAAAAGATTTTCCCCATCTTTCCTATAGGCCCCCTTTAGGTACTGAAAGGCCGTAATCAGGTCTCCCCGCAGCCTTCTCTTCTCCAGACTGAACAAGCCCAACTCCCTCAGCCTGTCCTCATGGGAGAGGTGCTCCAGTCCTTGGATCATTTTTGTAGCCCTCCTCTGGACCCGCTCCAACAGTTCCATGTCCTTCTTGTGCTGAGGGCTCCAGAGCTGGACGCAGGGCTCCAGGTGAGGTCTCACCAGAGCAGAGTAGAGGGGCAGAATCACCTCCCTCGACCTGCTGGCCACGCTTCTCCTGATGCAGCCCAGGGTACGGTTGGCCTTCTTCATTATAATCAGCTAAGCATCAGGCATGACCAGAACTTCATTTTGAATTACATCTGCTCATCATACGTAAAATCGTTAGCACCTATATTTTTCTGTTAAACATTAACAGCATAAAAATGACTACACATTTTTCCAAACTGCTGCTCTATTAAGCCTTTTTACAAGTAATCTGTTTAATTGCCAGTAGAATCCTTATTTACTAAAGAAGATATTTTAGTTATTAATTGGCCTGTTAATTTTTGTATGTAAAATTTACATAATCTAGGCTACTAATTTTTATACAACCTGGTACTACCTTTCCACCTATTCATTGGAACTGGTGCTATCTCTTCGGTAAATGTTTTAGAGCCTAGTTTGACCATTTTTGACAAACATGTTTTTGAGAAAAAGTATCGCCGCCTTATAATGCTGCCGGTTTCTTTCTGCTCACAAGAAAGGTTTTAAAGGTTAAATTTAGACTTTACATTAAAAACTATTGCTCTTACATGTATATTAAATGTCCTGAATTACGTTAGCAGGAGATGTAATCAAATTACTCACACGAAAATATTTTAAGTCACAAAAAATGGATCAGAGTGGAAAAGCAAGAAATCATGTTATACAGGGAAGAGGGCATATAGTTTTGTCAAAAAGAGGAAAAGAAAATAGATCATCTACACAACAAGGAATTCACATTTGTTTAAAACAAGCTCGTATTGCTGAGACAATGTCTGGGTGAACAATATTTGGATGGTGCAGTACAGACATTTTTTTATCTGACACTATGAAACCTAGAGTATGAATACATCAGTATTCTTGCAGAAAATTTTCTACTACAAAAATATAATATAGTTATTAATTAATAATTATAATATGTACCATATCAGTGAATTACTTCTGCCAAGCCCTAAGTTTTAAAAATTTCTTTACTGAACTTGCTAAGAGTCCAGAATTAGCCTCCAGTTTTGTCATGACTATTTTTGGAGATAAGGTTTGAATGCCATAACAACTGATTAAAAAGTTGCATTGTTAATATAATATATGTCTCTTTTTCTGCCTGTATTTCTAAAGCTTCTCTTTCCCCTTCTCCTGGTTTGTCCCTGACCTCCTTTCATTTCTGTTTCCAGTTTATAAAAATTTTCCTCTCTTCTTGGCAAGCAGAACAAACTTGCGGCCTAGAGACTTTAAAACATACTTCTGTAGCCATGGATTTCACATACCTAGCCTGCTGTCTGCACAGTATTTCAACTGAAAAGCTATACTGAAGCAAATATTTCTGGAAATTTTAATGAACTAGAAGAACTTTACAGCCATTTATAATTGCCTGGCGTTGGTACTGAAGGACGAACGGGTGTCAGTAGGCTGGACACACCAACGGCCCTTGCCAGTCTTGTTAACACCTACATGAGCTGCTGCTGCAGAGATTAAAGAGCGGAGCAATGAAATGAAAGGAAACGGATCAGAGCACAGCTCCGCTTTGCTTTACTATCCTCCTCCCTTCCTCTCTCCCCCTTATTTTTTGTAGACTGCCGCACAGGAAAATCCAGTTGCGCAGAGATGGCAAGCAGCCTGGAAGAAGGTGCTTTTCCTTTCATTAAACAAACAAGCGAATGGGTATTTGGTGACCAAATGTTTCAGTCTTCCTCGCTAGGCAGAGGCTTCTTAACTCCTGGTCAGCTGTGTTCACAGCACGCTGGTGCTACGCTACAGGAATTATGCAGCTACGCTCGCTCCACGTAAAGACTTCACGTATTGAAGCCTGAGTATCAGTTGTGAACTGTTCTCTGCTGCATCCAACTACAATTCCCTCCTGTCACCATCTCTCACTTTTCATCCTTGCAGCTGCTGTAATATTTTGGCTTTCCTCTAGCTTTATATTTGTTGAAGAACCAACATTCACCAAAGTCAACAGCCATTAAGGTCAAACAGTATCATCCACTAACAGATCTGAAGTTCCACATTTTTCTAAAAGAAATCCACAGTCAGATCACTGTAGATGACCACATCCCTATGATTGAGTTCTGAATTACTATTTCATTGTGACCATGGGATGGTACAGAAAGCAGTCGCTGACAATCTGGTTTGATATATAGGGTATGATTTTCCATTCTGGGAGCTTGTGACACCATCTACACTTTGGAGTCCCTAATTTCTTCCAACAAAAATGCCACAGGATGTCCAGTATAGTACCTGTCACGGGTCTAAGATCTTCAACCCAATCTCACCTATTACAGATGTATAAAGTCATCAAATTACTGCCTTGCTAATATTTCTTTGGAGATTTTCTCCTTTTTTTACCTGCAATCTAGATTTATTCACAATCTGGACATTAAACAGCCAACCACTGAAACTCACAATGGGACTCCCATTCTGCAGTTTTCTAAGCGTTGTTTGCACATCACCACAGAAGTTCTAGCTGCTTTCTACATTACTTGAATAGTCATGAGGCCTTTGCAATGTGGCAGAAAGATATGATTGTAGTGCAAACACCCATGCATTCAAGGGTATATGAACACTAATGCAGGGTGCTCCAGCTTTCTGTAAATTTTCTTGTCAGTACTTCACACAAATGTTCAAAAATTGTGAAACAGGAGGTAATATGTCAGCAATGAAAATTAGCGCACGCCATTTTCTGCAATATCAGGGATGCTTTTCAATCTACTTGCTCAGCTGTGTGGACTCTCAGAAGATAATGGCTGGTAACACCTACAGCACATCACAAAATTTGCCTCTGTATGCAGTAACAACCTAGAAAACTTCACATTCATATGTGCTTAACATTTGCTTTTATTTATAGCTAGCCGTTAACAAACTCATTAAGCAAATGGGATGATGTTCGATTTCAGAAGTGTTCTATCTTATTCCATGTGCCTCTGCAAAAACATTGAGCTTGTAGTGTTCCAAAACAGATGTTTTTGTGTGTCTAGCACATAGTCTGTTAGGATACCAGTTTCTTTCAAGGCTGGAAGAAGTTGCTAAATTCTCGCAAGACCCAGTGTTATGTGCCGGACCAGGTGGCTACCACCTGTACCGTCCTTTCACCTTGGTAAATTCCCTCCAGTACTCTCTCCAGCTTTGGCAGAAGCAGCAGTTTGAAGTTAGAAACACTGCCCCAGAGCTTCTTGTCACACTACCTCTAAAACTGAACTTAGAAAATAACCAGCTGGGTTGAAATTTTTCTTTGATAGCTACACCACCCTCTTTGCAACCACTCCCCAGCTGCACAAGCCGTAGTGGTGTACGGTACGTGCTGGGAGGTTGAGCCCTGCTTGGGAACGGAGCTTCCCTTTCCTACAGGGCAGCACTACTTCTCTTCCAGGACCTCCTGTATCCCTACCAAATCTCTTCTTTGAAGAGAAGACTAAAAAGCAATCCCAAATTTGACCCATAGACTTCTGGATCTTCCGTCCATTCCTCGAATTTGGGAATGTTTACAGAGCAAGTGAATGTCCTGCTATCCTCAGTGAATATTTGCACTGAGTTTATTTCAAATTTAAAAACATATGTCAGCAAGCACATGTGTCCTAAGGAAAAAGCATGTGGGAACAAAAAGTTATTTCAATTCATATCCAGCTTCCATTTCCACAAAAGGGAAAACAGAGGGAGTCTGTCCTGGAAGCTTTTAGAGGGACCAAAGAAAGGAAAATGGGAAAAGGGAATTAACTGCGTTAAAACACTCTCTATGAACAAGCCCCTGACTTTGATTTAGAAAAAATGACATGTTGGTCTGAATAGGCTTTTTCTGCTCTATGGATTTCAGTAGGAAAACCTGGATAGAATTTAGAGAAACAGAAAAAAGCCTGAACGGATCGTTTACAAGGAATATTGAAAGTATTAAATTATTTGAGCTTGGCTAAACAATGACACAATAACATTTTCAATCCACAAGTATTTTTAAACTTTATTTTTAAATCGTGTTTTTACAATGAGGCAGCTTATAAGTGAAGTGACTATGTGGGCCACTCCTTTTAATACAGTATCTCCCTGGCAACCAGACCAGTAAAAACAGAAAAAGAGATTAGATGACCAATCGTTTCTTCCATCTCTCATGTCTTCGATTTCTTTGCTGGATGGCTGATAAAGTGCTTGGACTCTGTGACTCCTCTGGGTGGAGGAAGCTCAATGCAGTATGTTTCCTTTGGCGAGAATGAGTACATGCAGTTAGATGGTATGCTATGCTGATATCATATGGCTGTCTAAAGGAGAAAAAAATCTCTTTGGAGTGCCAGCAGGAGAGGCAGTAAAGTTTTTTTTACAACAAGATCAAAATTTCAGTATTTCCTTATGAGTATTTTTAAGCCCTAACTTACGGAAACAGCAAGGCAATTTTGGGAAGATCAGACAATTGGTCCAGGAACTATGGCTGGGAACAGTTCCCTGGAAGGGCACCCAGCTTGCCAGCCCAAAATTACTCATGGACAATGCAGGAACTCAGAACAGATGATGAAGAAAATGCCAACCTATTTGATAACGGATAGGAGATAAACTATAGAAGCTCATATCTGAACTGAAATGTACTGTCTTCAAAATCATTCTGGCTAGAAGAAAGGAACACCTCATGCCAGGTGTGTCCCTGATACAGCCCTCTTCATGCGTACTCAATGTCCCTGCCCTTATGCTGAGACAGGAGGCTCTCCCTCAGCCACTCTTAAGACCCCTCACAGAGTGCAGTTGCTACACAGTGGGTCAGGCAGCTTGTTATGGGGCATTCCTCTGTAGGGAATGTACTATTCTTGTACTGCTCTCTCTTCGCTGGCTAGTCAACTGCTTTATGAGCAAAAGCCAGTTTTAACTTTAAAAACCTTACATGGTAAGAATTACTTCTGACACTGCCTCTACACCTGTAGCACTAAGCAACAACAGAGATTAGCAAAAGTGCTCAAGCTCTTAGGGTCCAATTTAATCATACTTCATTTGTTTTCCTTGCCTTGCATTCTCAGTAGTCTACTGTTTCTAATTCAGAGCTCTCCCAATTCAAAACCTCCAGAACTGCCCATTCCCAGGACACACTACAAGTTTTTGTTTATTCTCCTGAGCTTTTTCTTCTTCAGTTATGGCCACAAAAGAATATGACAAAAGCATATTGGAAAATGCAAACTATAAAATATGTTTTCATTACTTATGGCCAGATTATTCAGCACTTGGCAGAGACCAATACGGATATGGGAAACAGGCACAAAGGACAGCCCTAAATCATGCCACTTGGTAACAGCACTTAGTTGGAAATGTCAGGAACTGTCAAATAGCTGAATTAGGATCTCACTAGCCATACCCCTTTCTCTGAGACATGCCCTGAGGAACAGCTGTTCTTCAGAGAGGAGAAAAAGATGGGGAAACCCCACTCTGCCCAACTAACTTTCTGATTGCAGAACACCCATTTTACCACCATTAGGGTCTTCAAATTGACAGCCTCTTCTTCCAGCCCTTACTCGTGTAGGTGTTCTTATTCTCAAAGGCAATCTGAGAGGCAAACATATAATAGCTGTTTCATGCATGGAAGAGCCAAAAACCCCCCGTATGTTCCACATGACCTGTTCACGTACCTCTGAGGGAAGCTCTTGAAACAGAAATTAGGCGATAGATTCCTCAAGGATCTTATTTGCTCTCTGCACCAAAATGAGTTTCACTCAGTGAATAAAGAAAGGAAAATTTTCCCAGTTCTGTTTATCCATTACCATTTCATGCAGTAAAATGGACCCAATTTAGATTCTCAGTAACACCAGTCTGGTAATTTCAGATGCAAAGCATAATTATACATTTAGAGTTAATAAACTTTAAAATCAAACTAAATAAGCAAATAAAGACTATCTCATTTATTTTGAGAGCAAATATTAATGACCCTTTTCTGGCACAAGTCTCATCCCTTTGCTTCCCAACAAAGAAATCGGCACTACAGAACGTGAGTTACTGAATATACATGCCTAATGCCATCCTGAGCAGGAGCAGGCAATACCAAATCCCATGGCATGCAACACCTACCCACAGATTCCCTGTATAAAGACATCGTTTTGGTGGGCTGCAGCACAGCCCTTACATTACTTCAGGCACTTTGTTCAGTGATCCCGCCCTCCCCAAAGTAAGAGTTATGTTTTACGGCCATAAGGGTTCAGAAAACCCCAGGGGGTGGAAAATCAAATGCTAGTTAGCACTCACAAAGAGTGTCTGCTCTACAGAATGACAGCCCTAAGCAGTGTGGACATCAGCCATCCCTACCCTACTATTTGAACTACTTGCAATAGTATGGATACTAGGTTTCTGCTTCTTGGCTCTCCTTTCTCAAAATCTCAGGCCACATGAAACCACAACAAACATTTCCACCCACACCTATCTGAGCAAATGGCCTTGCTGCTCACCATAGCATTTTAGACATTAGGACCAATTATAAATTAGCAAATAGTAATAGAAGCTTTCTTAAAAACCTACAACTCCTCTTATCTTCCCCAAAACAACAAAGCCATATATAGTAATTTCACCTGGTGACTTGTGCTATACATATTCCCAGCAGGCTCTACACCTGAAATACGTCTTCAGGAAAGAAACTGATGGAACTTTTTTGGTGAAACATGCAAGGTGGAATAAACAAACATTTTGTGAATTTCTTTTGAGAGCATAGAACTGTCTGAGTCAAAGGTAATGGTGCAACTCCCCCTCCCCACATAACTAATTTTGACATTTTCTAAATGATGCTTCAATTTGAAATGAGATGTTATTTCATTCCAAAGTTTTCTTCAATTGTATGTAAAAATATTTTTAAAAAACCAAAACACCTCTAAAATATTTTGCTTCCAACACACTTTTTCCAAATTTCTGATTTGTCAAAACTGGTCTTTTTTGGATGACACAGGAGGCATATCCCCCCAAAAATAAAATCCAAATGACTGTAACTTGCACAACTCTTCAGTATTGCAAAACTGACAGTATCATTGCATAGGCTCAGTGGAATTGTACCAATGGAATTTCGTGTACACCACAGGAAACACTGTACAAAATAAAAAGTAGTAGAATTCTTCCACAGGCAAAAAGATAAGTCATTTTTAATCTCAACTCAAAACCACAACCATGATTAAGTCTGGGGGATTGATTCCGATAATATTGCCATTAAAAACCAATTACACCTTAAATCCTACTTAAAATAATGACACAGTTAACAGTGTTAATCATTGAACAAACCAGCTGCTTTCCTGGAATATCCACCAAAAGGCAGAATGTCTTTTGAAGAGAGAAGTCATTGGGTTCAGTGCATGCACTAGTGGGGAAAATTCACTGGCCTGGTTTACTCGGCAAGAGCACACATGACCCTAGTGATCTCCAATGGCCAGCAACATCACTATCATCCCTACCAGGGTATATGCAACAGGATTACCAGTGAACTGGCTCAGCATGAACAGATCTTACTCGTTGTCTTACTCATGGTGAACTATGGTAGCTCCTTTGATAATTTTCAAGCAGACTAGTCTGTTTTGGTTCAGGACCATTTGCCTTCTCAGAATCTTTCTAGTGGGGTACTCAGGGTATCTTCTGGGTATTGATGCTATCCACTTGATCCTGCTGAAAAGGATATATACATCAAAATATAGAACCTCTTCTATGAACACAGTTCTGCTCTCTGATGGGAACAGGTGCCCTACTCTGAACAGGCAACACTGAGTCTTGATCCAAAGCTGCTGGGACCATTCAGGAATTTGCATGAACTTCATAGGAAACAATCTCTCATCTTTTCTCAATAGCTTGATGAGAAATAAAACAGTTCATTAACACTGACATCAGAAGTAATGTCGCCAGCATCTCAGTCTCATGTTTGTAGTTCAAGTACCATTTCCAAGATTAATCAATAATACAGCCCTAAATGTTGAAGATGAACTCAAAAGCCCAGGTAAATGTTCATGTCTGGATTAGCTCTTCTTGTAGTGTTTACAGAAGTCAAGGAGGCAGAAGGCTAAACCTCATGAAGTCAAACAGCAACTTCAGAACTCCACAGCACTTACAGGCTAGTCATAGAAGCAGAGATAAATGTAGGAGAGCCCACTTGAACCTTGGACAGGTCTCTTCTGAACCACAGTGACTGTGGTACACCTCAAAGTATGCTGGAGTCAGGGAGTGTTGATTTGAACAGCTCAGGCTAGATGAGAATGATCATCAGGATGACCCTAAGTATTAGTCTAGGTACCCGGTCACCCAAGTGAGCAACACGATTCACACTTCACAAATCTTCCAGCACCTCTACCAGCTCAGACAGGTAGGACTGGTTTAGTTATAGCCATTTCATCTGTGGCTGAAGAACCTCTTACACTGCTACCATATGTTGAGGAAGGAACCAATGAAGTTTGTTACCAAGCTTGATAGCTCGCTATTGCTATACCATTGTGTATGGAAGGCCGATAATCACTGATATTATGAATTTACTGGGGTGTTTATATAATTTTTGTTTGTTCCATATTTAGGTCCTGTGCAATATTAACAGCCTCAAATGATGCTAGGAATTTATAGCTCTCATCTAGGCTGAAAAGGGCTAGCTAAAAGTCCAAAATGACAATATTTTCAAGAAAAATATTATGATTTGTGAGGGCATAAATTTATGAGAACAGTGCAGGGCACGGGATGAATCATCCACCTTACATTTGTATTGGTAAAAAATTGTACCACAAAAAAACAGAAAAAGAAGGATGTGGTATTTATGACAATTCTACTCTCTAAAAATTGCATCACTTGCCATACACAAAGAATGGAAGAGAATTCTGTGGGGCTGCTTGTTGTGAAGCAGTGGCCTTCACAGGAGGCGAGACAGGAGGCTGGATTTAAAAAGAAGGATGTTCCCATGAATGCTTGAATTTTTGTAACGCTTAACACATATCTGGACACCTCTGGATAGGAACAGGATCAACAACTAGAAACTCTCTAAGATCTAAGCAAGTTTTATTTGTAACCTCTGCTTCCAGCCTTTTAGATAGAGCTTCCTTTTGCATTCTGATGGTAAAACATACATAACACAGCCGGTGGTGTGGGAGTAAACAGGATGGGTAAAACTGACACATTTAGTGTTACTACCTTTGTGGAGGTAAAGAACTGAATAAAGATCATGTCCAGACAACCATGCCAGAGATTTAGACTAAGGCAGAGTTATGGAAATCCAGAGAGAGAAATCTTTGGCTGCAAAAGCTGATATTGGCCCATGTAAGAGCTCATACCAGCTGCTGCTGACTTTGGGTATACGGTCTCTGCAGTAAGCACAAAGCTGCATCTCTTCAAAAAGAAACAATATCTGAAAAGCACTTTGTGTCCTGACAGTGCTTAAGTGCAGCACGAGACACATGACCTGGCTTCCTTAAGCAATCACAGCATTTAGAAGCTGAATTTTAAAGCTAAGATTAGAGAACACTTCCCTGTTTATTCTCCTCCACAACCCCTAATTAGCTTTTTATGCACCTATACAGGTTATGTCACTAATGGTCAGAATTTACAGATTACCTGTTTTCCTCTTACTGGGTACCATGCAACACTTGCCTTACCTGCGACCCTGGTGCAGGAAAGCCCTCAAGTATTTTTAATCCTGGGATTCTGCTGCTGGACTCTGTTCCTGAACTCGCACCTCTCGACACTGTTCTCCAACTGTGTCCTCCTGTAGAGTGAAGAGCAGAGGTTAATTTCTTTACATATTAGGAGGGATTAATCTTTGCAACAGCTAGAGCCAAGGTGGCAACCCAAATATTAACTCACTTAAACACAGTTCTTCAAAAAAGCAAACCTAGAGAAACTAAAATATTTGTTTGTACCTACTAATTTTATATCATGAGTAAATGCTATTTATTGCCAGCTGAGCCAGGAAGAAAACCCTCCACCTGATCATTATTTTACTCTGTGAGGAGTAACAAAGGGTACTGTCGTGTGATAAGAAAAGTATGACACCCTTAAAAAAGTTGAAAAACAAGTACAGACGTAAAGATTTGCTGTTAGGAAGATGAAGCAGTGTCCTAGAACTGGTAATTCCAATGGATTCCAAACTATGCATGCTTTGGAGGGACTGACATGTCCTGGAAAAGGTATTGGACCCTATTGTACAGTGCAGCATCACCTTATTTTCATAATTGGTATTTTGTAAACAAATGGGGACTTAATAAATTTATTAAATGCATGTAAACCAGTTATTTTTTCCAAATTAAGTATGCTGGTAAATATTCATTTATCATATTCTCTTTGCAGTTTTATTTTTTTTACGGATCAGAAAATATTTAAGAGTGGTGTGAAGTAATCTCATTGAAAGGGAAGGTAACTTTCGGTGACTGTGAATAATTACTGGCACTGAAAACCTCATCGGATTCACATACAGAGGGACAGGCAAAACCAGATCTTGTATGTGCCCCTCTGGCTTATAGTCCTGCTTCTGGGACAACTACAGGATCAACTTTGCTTCTTTTTAGCAAATCTTAATGCTTGGCCAAGAGCACTGGTCATTCTGTTCACAAGCAAGGTACCGTAAAACGTGGCTTTGCACTGACTGCCTAAACCAGAGGCGAAAGGGAAAGATGCAAGGAAAAAAGAAAAAAGGAGATAAGGAAGGTGAAAGGACCTGTAAGGCAGTGGATGACTGAAATAACCTCAAACCCATGCCCAAGCTGCTAATAAGGCTTGGACAACCCAATGTTCCCCTTGGCTGGTCCTGCTGTTTGCGGCTGAGAAAACGAAGGGCCAATACGCAACAGGGATCACGTGTTTCTGTGCTGGTGAAGTCTGCTTTGCCCAGAACAAAGCTTCTCCAGAAACCCTGCTGTTGCCACTCAGCATCAAGAAAGGAGTGGTGACTTTTATCCAAAACAAAACTTGTATCTGGTGATTTCTGGTTTTATGCTGAGTATTGTTTTGGCTTAGAGCTACAGCAGCCTTGTAAATTCGTAAGTACCACTTGTGTCATATCTTAAGTTTAAAAGGCATCTTGTTTTCACTAGTCTGTCTACAACTCTTGTTTATTTTTCAAATATTTTCTCTTTAACAAGCCACAACAGAATCCAGTGCATATTATCTGCCCCAGACAACAGGGGATAGAGAATATCTGTATCCTAGCAAGACCCAAGAAGGCCTGCCTTGGGCAGAAGGCAATTCCTGACAAGTAAAACCCGTTAACAGATTTAGTCTCCCTTACGCTTGGCCTAAATCCGTCCTGCACACGCTAAAATTACTGCACAGCTTAGAGCGCTGGAGTTACTTCTGCAGAGCATTCCTGAGGCCTGACACGTTGGCTCTCCATCTCCCATGGCTGCACACGCCATGCGAGACCTGGGGACCCCGTTACCACAAGGAGTCCTGTCACCACCGGAGCTTCATGGTGCACAGAGCTCAGAGAGCTCCCTGTACAACTTCTGTTCCTACCAGCCAATGTACTCGCGCCCCTCCGGTAACAGTGCCTGTGACTTAGAATCATAGAATCGCTTTGGTTGGAAAAGACCTTTAAGATCATCGAGTCCAACCGTTAACCTAACCCTGCCATCCCACCACTAAACCATGTCCCTAAGCACCTCATCTATCAGTCTTTTAAATACCTCCAGGGATGAGGACTCAACCACCTTCCCGGGCAGCCCATTCCAGAGCCCAACAACCCTTTCGGTGAAGAAGTTTTTCCTAATGTCCAACCTAAACCTGCCCTGGCGCAGCTTCAGACCATTCCCCCTCATCCTATCATCTGTTACCAGGGAGAAGAGGCCGACCCCCACCTCACTACAGCCTCCTGTCAGGCAGCTGTAGAGGGCGATCAGGTCTCCCCTCAGCCTCCTCTTCTCCAGGCTGAACAACCCCAGGTCCCTCAGCCGCTCCTCATCAGCCTTGTGCTCCAGACCCCTCATCAGCTTTGTGGCTCTCCTCTGGACATGTTCCAGCAACGCAACGTCTTTCTTGTAGTCACCTGAAACAGAAGGGCTTACTGCAGAGCACACATCCCCACACAGCCCCTTACCTTCACGGGGCCCGTTCTTGCCTCCGCAATGGCCGCAGAGCTGAAGCAGCCTCAGGCAGGGGCCAGAGCAGCGCTGCCCCAAGAGGTGCCCGTGTTTGGGGGGGCCGCTCCCGAACGCCAAGCACTGCCCAACCACGCTGGCCGCGCCGCAGGCCACGGCACGGCCCGGGCACAGCGGGCAGGCAACATCGCGCTTGCCGACGCTTCAGCCGTGTGTGACGGGAGATGCCTGCAGAGGGCGCCTTACGGCGGCCGTAGGGCCGCGCTGAGGGCGGCAGCCCCCGCCCGAGGGAGCCCCTCGCCCCAGGCGCTCGGCCGGCTCGACCCCCGGGAAGGGGCAGGCTCTGCCCTCGGGGCTCCGGTCCCCGCCGGCGCCGCTCGCCGGGGGGGGGGGCCCCGTGCCGCCCGGAGCCGGGCTGGGCAGGGCCGTACGGGCCCGGCGGGGCTGGGGCCAGCGGCTCGACGCCGCCGGGGCAGGTGGCGGGAGGAGCGGGGGAAGCGAAGCGCCCGGCCCGGCTCCAGCTCCCCGCCTCCGCCCGCGCTGCCCGCGCGGGGGGGTTGGGGGGGGGGGGTCCCCACGGCCAGCGGCGGCAAGGCGCCGGCGGCCGGCGGCGCGGGGGGCGGCAGCGGCCGGGACCATGGCGGTGGGCGGCGGGCAAGGCCTGCCCGCCCTGCTGCTCCTCCTCCTCCTCCGGCTATGCGAGGCAAGTGCGGGGCGCCCGGCGGGTGGGGGCAGCCGGCGGCCGGGCCGGCGCCGTGACCTGGCCCTCGGGGCCGCTTTGTCCCCGCAGGTGAGCGGCCGGGAGCCGGCCTGTCCCCGGCCCTGCGGCGGGCGCTGCCCGGCGGAGCCGCCGCGCTGCGCCCCGGGGGTGCCCGCCGTGCTGGACGGCTGCTCCTGCTGCCTGGTGTGCGCCCGGCAGCGCGGCGAGAGCTGCTCCCCGCTCCTCCCCGACGAGAGCAGCGGCTGCGACCGCGGCCCCGAGGACGGCGGCGGGGCCGCCGGCATCTGCATGGGTAGGTGGCGGCGGGCGGGCGATGCGGGGGCGCCGGGAGGCCGGCACGGCGGCCCCCGCCTGCGGCAGCCCTCCCCGGGGCGGTGGGGAGTCCCTCCCCGGGCCGGGGTCCGCCGCGGCCTCCGCTGACGGCTGCCGCTGCCCCGCTCTTCTCCCGCCTTCCCGCGGGCGCAGCGGCTCTTCCCGGCCCGGGCTGTGAGGCTGGGGCGGGAGGGGTGCGGAGCGCGGCCCGCCTCGGGAGCGGCAGGGAGGGGGGCGCGGGGCGGCTGCGAGCGCCCTCGTCTGAGGGAAGGGCGTCCGCTTTTCTCGGGAGTGCTGGAGGGAGACAACTGCGTGTTCGACGGGATGATTTATCGCAACGGGGAGACCTTCCAGCCCAGCTGCAAGTACCAGTGCACCTGCCGAGACGGACAGATCGGCTGTCTGCCCCGCTGCAACCTGGACCTGCTGCTCCCCGGCCCCGACTGCCCGTTCCCCAGGAAGATCGAAGTCCCCGGAGAGTGCTGCGAGAAGTGGATCTGCGACCCTAAGGACGAAGTGATTTTGGGAGGTTTTGCTATGGCCGGTGAGGAAACTAAAACTGTCACAGTCATTGTGAGGAGGAGGTGATACAGTGCTGGAAATGCCCATGGGGTTGCCAAAACTAAGACACATTCGGTCGTTTTTTTCTGATTTTTTTTCTCATCTAGAGTCACTAGTAAGTATACCAGTGGTTCTGAATAAAGCCAGAGCTCGACAGGTAAAAGGAGATACTCAGAGGATGAATGTGCATAGCAGTTTTAAAAGGTAGTTAACCTGAGTTAGTTCCCAGTTCTGAAATTGCTGTGTATCTGGTTCAGGGTAGTTCTGTGAGTGGAATAAAACAGGGGCAAGCTCATAATCCTCCCCCCCCCCCCCAAAAAAAAAAAAATCAAAGCTGCAGTCTTGCTAGTTGCTCTGCAAGAATATGTTGTTACATCATAAATACTATTATAACAGCTTAGTCTACAAGAGACTTTTTTTCCCCCTGAATTCCCCAGCTATTACAAATGGTCAGAGTGGTAGCTAAAATGCCAACAAATTCCTGCCTGTCTGTGCTAGAGCTCTCATCATTATTGTTGGCATTAAAAACATTACAAAGTACTTGGAGAAGAAGTGGTTATAAACACAGTGAGTGGATCTGAAAAAAAAAAATCCCATTCCAAAACACAGAACTCATAAAGTACTTTTGTAATTGAAAAAAGCTACATAATATTTTCTCCCTGTTTTCTTACCGAACTATGTCTCCATCCCCTTTAAATTAGACTGTTAGTTCAACATGAGTAATAAACTACTTTTACTGAGAGTTGAGGGCACTGCATTCTCTTCCAGTCACTGCTCTTTGTGGTCTTAAGCAGTTAGTTATGCTGAAGCTCAGCTAATCCATTTGAAACACAAGTAAGGAAGGATCGGGGAAGAAAAGCTCTAATAACTTTTCAGAGTGCTGTGAAGTGTCAGTTGTAGGGCACATAAGGTATAAACAAGCAGCTTGCCACCTTTCTACTGTCTTTCTTTTCCTTTGATTTGTCTGACAGTGACAGCCTAATTCGTAAAATGCCTACAGACAGATTATCTGCATTCTTCCTAGCAATGGCCATCCCTCTTGGGAGGCCACCTTTTTTTGAGCTTTACCATGAAAAATGCTGTTGTGGAGGAGCTTAACGGCAAGAGCTGTGACTGACAGCTCAGTTGTGTTGCCTCATTCTGTTTACTCCTGAGATAACTGCTGAACCAAACAATACAGTGAGCAATTTTTGCATAGTACAGCTTAACACTGCCATGAAGGCAGGACGATGATCAGAGTTGGCTATGCCTTTGAGTGGCTGTGATAACTCCTGGAAATTACTTCCTTCCTCCCTCCCTGCCATCACCCTGGCTATGAGCTGTCAATAATTGACAAGATCGGGTGACTTTATGACTCTCAGAGTAAAGGACTTTACTTCCATGCTGTTTATGAGTTTAGATAAATCATTCAGCCTCTCTTAATTCAAATTTAATATAAATATTTTTATGACTTAGCTTTAGAACAGATTTGTTTAAAAAATGGCAATAATTCTTCTGTCTGTGGATTTGAGTGAACTGAATCTAAATGCTTTGCTGGTTACACTGATACGCACCTTTCTGTTAGTTTTAGATGTAGGAAATTTCTATCCAGGGCTCCTAAAAAGGCAGCTGTTACAATTCCTAAATTCTGTCAAAAGCATGGATTTTGGACCTCTTTTTTGTCTCACGTGTTTCCTCCCAGATGTGGTAGAGCTCACTTAGATACTGTGTTTTCACATAAGTTTTTCTTGTAATAACGTTCTGGGAGGTTTTGTCTCCAGCCTACAGACAAGAGGCTACACTCGGGATCGATGTGTTGGATTCAAGTGACAATTGTATTGAGCAGACAACGGAATGGAGTGCTTGTTCCAAAAGCTGTGGAATGGGCTTTTCCACCCGTGTTACCAACAGAAATCAACAGTGTGAGATGGTGAAGCAGACACGGCTTTGCATTATAAGACCTTGTGAAAATGAAGAGCTGTCTGATAAGGTATGCTGCAAAGAGTGGCAGGGGAGCAGTCTCTTCAGCTGTAATTCCAGGGTTGCAGTATTATGGTCTAGAATGCTCCAGATGCAAGTGTATATAAATATACCTTTTAGCATATGGGTAGCAAGCCTGGTGGTTTTGGTAGGCTTTAGATTTGCCATGTTTGCTCAGCAGATTTGTCCTGCCCTCAGCACAGGAAAGACATGGACCTGTTGAGGCAGGTCCAGAGGGCCACAAAGATGGTCTGGAGCACCTCTTCTACAAGGACAGGCTGAGAGAGTTGGGGGTATTGAGCCTGGAGAAGAGAAGGCTCCAGGGAAACCATATTGCGGCCTTTCAATACTTAAAGGGGGCTTATAAGAAAGATGGAGACAGACTTTTTAGTAGGGCCTGTAGTGATAGTACAAGGGGTAAGGGGTTTAAATTAAAAGATGCCCCATCCCTGGAAACATTCAAGGTGAGGTTGGACAGGGCTCTGAGCAACGTGATTGAGTTGAAGATATCCCGGCTCATTGCAGGGGGCTTGTAGTACATGACCTTTAAAGGTCCCTTCCAGCCGAAACCATTCTGTGATTCTATGATTCTGTGATAATTTGAGCCATCCCAAATAGATCAGATGTATTGCACGTGTGGACTATTTTGGCAGCTCATGCAGTCTAACGTCTCCCACAAATGCAATTGTACTACCTGTATGTATACTTCAGAGCTGCTCCAATCATGCAGATGGACATGTTAAATTTCTAGTCTGTTGAGCATCTGGAACTGTAGAAAAATGTGTGAAAACCTGCAAAATCTGCTTGAGGAAATTAAGCCTTATTTTAATCCTTATGATGCTTTTTCCAAAAGCAAATCCAACACTGACACTTCAGGTGCAGTAAGTGTGTATTTAAGGGAGCTGACTTTTTTGCTGCTTCTAACACATTATACAAGTGTTACTGTCAGGGAGAATAACATGTAGCTAGGTAAAAGGACTGTCACTTTATGTAATGTTCTGATTGTTGGAAAGCATTGCTAAGGCCTTTGCTGAATACTCTGTGTTTTGAAAAGCAAATGAAACATTTGGGAAGAGTTGGGGAGACTAACAAGAATGATCAAAGGTCTAGAAAACATGTTCTGCTAGGGAAAAATTGATTGAACTGAACTTTTTCTGAATGCAAGAGAACGGAGATGCGTTCTCATAACTGTGTTCCGAAATTGCAGCCTGTTTGACTCCATGGGGGATACAGGAAGAAATGCTGAGTTTAGACTGCATAAAAAGTAAGACATGAGTGAAAACCTTCCTAGCAGTAAGAATAGTGAACTGTTAGGGCTGTCTGGGGCAGATGTGGAGTCTCTCTGAAGATTTCTAAGGATAAGTTAGACAAACATCTGTTAAGAATAACATGGAGAAAGCTGATTCTGCCTTGGCTCGCAAGAACTGGCAATGACTTTTGAGGTTCGTTTTAACCCTCTTTTTTTTTCCCCTGAATCTAGTCCTGTAACTTGCTCATTTGGTTTCCTGATTCTGTGATGGAACTACACTAGCTTGGGAAGTTTTCCAGTATAGTTTTGTAATGAATTTTGGTTTGGCTTGTTTCAGATGACAAGAGTGAGCTTTAATTATTTGTCCCTTATTACTGGCCCAATAACACACTGGTGTCAGTGGGCAGGTCTTGCAGGAATTACCTGTAAGTAACTGCTGAAGTAGCTGCAGTCTTACTGCTGTTGAACAAACAAAGAAAACAAATTTAAGTTTTCAAATTAGACCTCTATCCTTGCATATCAATTTTTAACTGCTTTCTGTCTTATGCAATGATGTATCTCATGTCTCTTCATATTTCTCTTAGAAAGGGAAGAAATGTGTTCGAACAACGAAGTCCCTGAAAGCTGTTCGTTTTGAATACAAGAACTGCACCAGTGTGCAGACATACAAACCTCGTTACTGTGGCCTCTGCAATGATGGGCGATGCTGTACCCCACACAACACTAAAACGATTCAAGTTGAGTTCCGCTGTCCTCAGGGCAAAGGCCTAAAAAAGCCAATGATGTTGATCAACACCTGTGTCTGTCATAATAACTGTCCTCAGAGTAACAATGCTTTCTTCCAGCCATTAGATCCGACGTCTAGTGAAGCAAAAATATGAAAAGCAGAAATTAGGTAATGCAAAAGGTATAAATAGTTTATACAAAACTTGACCCACAATCAGGTGAATGTAACAACTGCATATGTAAAATATCTAAGATGTTTTCAAAACAGTCTAGGCGCTTTCTTTTTTTCTGTAGTTTATTAAATACCTCATTTTACATTTTCCCCCTCCAAATGTCTTTTATTCACTTGAAGGAAATTTTGTACCTTGGACAGAGCCTTCTTTTTTTCTTGACAGTGGCATAAAGATTACAAAGCAAACAGCTAGTCTTTCTCCTTGAGTTAAGGGGATCATGCCACGAGCTTCAGTAGTTGTAAGACTGGGCTCTTTAAGAGTAAATGGATTCCCTGGAGAATGCATGATACCATATCACATAAGCTTCCAGGTTCTTAACTTTACTTTGCATAATGAGTATAAACACTTAAGCAGTGTTCTTTTTTCCATTCTAATGAAACTCTGTTTCTGATGACAGTAAAAATCTTACTGAGGAAAGTGTTGCATTCTTGTGTCTTATAAAATACCTTCTATCTGTACCTCCGACTTTCTCTGAGGATTGAGTTTGCACGTAGCCCCTGAAATTACGTAGCTAAGATCTCTCATCCTGAAGCATAGCAGATTGGTAGCTGACAGCAATTAAATTTCTCTTTGGTAACTTCACTAGCAGTCTAATCCAAAACCCACTGAAGTCAGTGGCTTCGGAGAACTTGGTTCTAACCAATCTGTAGATAAAACTATTTGGGTGCAAAAATAAATTTTCTGTAAATTCCTCTAAAATACTAACTGTATCATATGGTGCTTCATTTCTTAGAAAGGTGTATATGTAAATAGAAAATGTATATATTGTAATATAACTTTACTAAGTAAATATGTGATTCAAAATACTTTTTCCTAAAGTTGTTTTTCTTAAACTACCAACTTTTAACAGCTAAAAGCAATGGGAAGGAAAAAAAGGGTCTGCAGACTCCTAAAATCAGTAGACCCTATCTTGTGATGTTCTTAGTGTACCTCATCCTAATCGCTGCCCTAACAGGTATGCAGTGTCTTGGTGCAGGGAAGGATGAATAATTTGTGAGGCACACATGAGAAGGGAGGTTTCTTTCAAAGTAAGTTAGCCTGGGAGATAGGATGATGTAAGTAAAGTTAGGTTTGGATGCGGTGTGTCCTGAAACAGTGGTGGTGGGGAAGAATAATTATGTGATCTGGAGTTTGGGGTTGGGTCTGAAGTACTAATGAAGTATTGAATTGTGTCTTGCAGTATTTCTGCCTCATAAAAGAAGCTTGTGACCCTCCTTGTGCTAGATACTGTATGGCAACATCCCTAAGGAATATAGAGCCTGAGGATGGCAGTTTTGCATATGTTAAATCATGTGTGTAACAGGATTGTGCAAACAGGCCAAAAGTATAATTGTGCAGGCATTCAGCTGCCTAGGCTGTGGGCCCAAGCTCTCTCTGTCAGAGGTACCAGGGTAGTACTTATGCCACAACCATTCTCTAATCAACATGGTAGGAAACAGCTAGCTTGTGAGAAAAAAAGGTAGAAGGCCAAATCTCAGCATATTTGGCCTAGCGTCGTCCTCCTCTGGAAGAGCTAGCAACCTTCAGTTTGGCAATTCCTGAGATGTGCACAGGGTGGAATTCAGCTCTAGGTTAAGTCTCATAAATTTGGTGTCTACGTATAGACATCTAAATGCCCAGTTTAACCAATGAAGCCTGAAATAAAGTTAACTGTGTGCAAGCATTAGCAGCTGAAGTTTTTTAATAACTTCTAAGTCATCCTTGAAAGTATGAGGCCCTGGTGCTAAAACCCATACTGGCTCAGTTAAGGTTAGATCTTGGGTCCTCACCTGGACTCTTGCATGGCTTTCCCCACTAACTGTGCCAATGATAAATTTGTTTGTAGTCACTGCTATTGTTATCAACACCCCCCTGCCTGCTTTATGCTGTTCAAACAGCTGGAACGAGATTAGTCTTGTCCCTCATCAAGCACGTATGTACTCGTGCATGCATGCACACTTCCTGCCCCTGCACTGATTCATTCCTAATCATAGAATCACAGAGTGGATTGGGCTGGAAGGGACTTTTAAAGGCCATCTAATTCAACCCCCCTGCAGTGAGCAGGGACATCTTCAACTAGATCAGGTTGCTCAGAGCCCTGTCCAACCTCACTGTGAATGTTTCCAGGGATGGGGCATCTACCACTTCTCTGGGCAACCTGGTCCAGTGTTTCACTACCCTCGTAAAAAAATCTTCCTTACATCTAGTCTGAATCTACCCTCTCTTAATTTAAAACCCTTACCCCTTGTCCTGTCGCAACAGACACTGCTAAAAGTTTGTTCCCGTCTTTCTTATAAGTCCCCTTTAAGTATTGAAAGGCTTCAGTAAGGTCTCCCTGGAGCCTTCTCCTCTCCAGGCTGAGCAAGCCCAACTCTCTCAGCCTTTCCTCATAGGAGAGGTGTTCCAGCCCTCTGAACATCTTTGTGGCCTCCTCTGGACCCACTCCAACAGGTCCGTGTCTGTCTAACGTACAGAGTTTGTAAAGTTCTTTCTGGTTTTGCACCCCAGCAATGTTACGTGCTAGTGAATGCCAAGTGCTGGAGAGCATGAGGCCAGGACTCCTCTAGGTGGCTTAGGAGTGGTTAAGGAGCAGGATGGAAACCAAGAGAGAGGGAAGAAGGATTATTTAAAGCTACTTTCACTCCACATCTCTATATGCACCCCTCCAAGAATCAGGTTGGTTTGTGCAATGCTTTTCTAATATAATGCAAGCTATTGAGTGTTTCTCAGGATCATCTTGCAAATTGCATGCATCTTGATTTGCAAGAGATGCATCAACTACCAAGCAATGCAGCATTTGTCTGTCTGGACAAATTTAAACAGTCTTTGGATTAATAAAACCCAGCTAATCCTGACCCAGATGGAATTAGAGAGGAATGCAATCAGCCACTAATTTTCTAAGAAGCAAAATGGTTCACTCAATCATTTCATTTTGACAGTTCATCTACTCTCACACCCAAAGTCATTTATACTTGTGCATCAGCTTATCATTGTTGCATTGCTTCTCCTTTATCCCTCTGCTTTCCCTTTATGTTATCTAAATGTTCACATAATTCCTCATGTTTTCCTTTTATTGGATCTCCCAAGCAAAGCACAGGCACCAGGGGGAAGCTCTTCAATAGGTAGCCTCCCCTTTGCGGGCAAATTGAAGAGCTTATCTGGGATGTGAAGCCACAACCCCCTGGTACCTTGAGATCATCCACCACTGTTAAGTTTGTGGGTTTTCCCCTCCAAAGGCAGGAGTTTAATTTATGATATTTTTGAAAAGACATAAACCCAGCTTCCTGCTGAGACAGTTCTTGTGGCTGGTCCATCACTTCCTTTGAAAAGCGGACTGTGTGCGCTACGGCATATTAGTTCAGCTCTAACTCGAGTAACTCCTTTTGTCTATCTCCACTTCAGTACACCCAGTGCCAAAATGCTCCCAATAACCTTCCTTAGAGCTGCTCTCCCTGATCTCCAGGTCTTCAACACTTTTTGTGAGAAGGGAGTTGCATTGTTATGAGCGCTACAAGCTTCATGAAAGAAAAGTGTTACAGTGTTCAAATCCTTACTAGCTATTTTTATTAACACCAGAACTATCGCAGTCTTTATGTCTTCGTACAATTCTGTAGCATTCCAGCAGGAAAAGTATCTTTTGGAAAGGAACGCAAATGTTTCCTGTGGAAAAAAGGAATGAAAGTTCTCCACTGTCTTTTAGACTATGTACATAATACCAAATCAGTGGCTATTTTTACCTCAACTCAGTTGATACAGCTTTTCATCTGGTATCAGTCTTGTTAATTCATTTAGATTTGTTTTACTTTAATATGGACAATTACTAGTTTAGACTTTGGGCCAATTTCAGCGCGTTCCTGCAAAAGGTCATGACGCTGATTTAATTAAAACACAACAGTGGCGTTATCAAACCTGTGGCATTTGTATAAGGAAGCTCCAATGATAAAATCCTGAATTTTCTTGTTTTAAGGCTGTAATTTTCCCAAACAAGCAAAATTATATTGTTCAGATTGAGTGAAATGAAACTATTCAAATGTCAGCAATTCATTTTCATATCTTCCGGGATTCCCATCTGAGCATTTCAGGGAGCATCGATTGACATTCAGTGTATGGGTCCGTAAAGCAATGTGTACTGAGCATGATACGTTGATGGAACAAGTGCAAAACATGCTGGTTGACTTGTTCATCCCATACTCTCTGAACAAATTTACCTTTCCTTTGCTGCTAGTACCAGTCAAGAACTGTCCCAAAAACAAGCTGGTTAGAAACCTTTTATAAAATTATTTATTAATTTAATTTAACAGGTTTTGGTTTTAGCAACTCATAGGCTAAGTGCACCTTCGGTAAGTGATGTTGATGATAGCCAGTGTTGCCCCTTACAGCACATATACCCAGTAGAGGTGTTTGTAGCTACTTCCAGGACTGTTTAATCTCTGGAACTTCATTAAAGCAACATGCTTCTTGCATTTAATCTGATTTGTATTTGTCTAACACAGCAGTCAAAGACATATTGCAGTTATGTCTCTTTTTTTGCTATTGCTGACAGGGTAAGGAGACCGGCAGTCACCCTCCTCCTCTGATGCCTGACACTGGAGTGAAAACCTCACGGTGGGTAAAATTCTACAGCTGATTTCACTAAGATCATGGCTTCACCCCTTCCCTTTTCCAGCATAATTCCAGAAGCAGTAAAATAAAAACTTCACCACAAATAGAATGTCACTATTTTTTTTATTTCTAGTCCAAGCTATAATTTGTTTTCATTCTATTTTTGTTAATTTATAGGTGTGGGGGGAGATGGACAGGAAGAAATTTAGTTACTGTTTCTAGTCCTAGTATTTATATCTTACAACAAATCTGAACGTCATGAAATAGGATTGTATTTCTCTCCTCTCCTCTGACAAGTTACTACATTGGAATTTATTTTTCTTCTTATTTTTTTTAAGCAATAATAAAATAATTCTTTTGTACCAAATCTTTCTGTATTAACTCTTGTTTTAAAAAAAACAGTCTAGTTACGTTTAACATGCTAAATTTTGTAATATGTGTAGTGCAGGCATGAAATTTAGTGTAACCTGAGGGAAAATTCTGCTCTGGTTTTCCCATTACCAAGCCCAGTTTATGCATTACACAGGTATGAACACCAGTTCTATGACCAGAGATACTACGCTGATACCAGTCTAGAGATGTACCATGCAGCTGCAGGAGGAACAGCTTACTTGCAAACATCTAGTAAATATGTTTTATATTTGTTTACATCCCTGCAGTTAACACTGTTATTCCTACTAATGTGTAAAATTAGAGCTAACAGCCTGTTTCTTTATGGTTAAGCTCATCTTTAAAATCTCAAGTTCTCTTCATGGGCTGTAGAGGGAGCCCAGAAGACTGCCTGCCAGTGAGCTTGCTGGAATAACATGAAATTAATCTCACACTAAGCCTCTCCACTCAGAGAAACAGCAGGGAATAGCCACTGCTGACCAACTGATTTAATTGAACGATTGGTAGATTAGCAAATGGGAAAAAATATTTATTTATATCCCAAGGAGTAGAGTTGTCTGCCCTGGACATGCAAATGGTCACATTAAAATAATGAGGAAAAGTGCCCCACTAACCTAAAACGTTTCAGTGTTCATGGATGTTAACCTGGTTGTTGTTATTCTCAATGTTAGAATAAAATATTGCCCCCAAAATATTGCATTTCAGTTCTCTGGTCTCCTAGGTTGTCTCTCCTCTTCTTTAGCCTTTCATCCTATCAGCATGTGCTGAGTCTGTTTTCCACCCTCTTCCACATTTTTTCCGTGCTTTCCTCCACAAAATGCTCTTTTTATCCCAGTTCTCAAAGCCCACTCCTTATTGCTCACTTGTACAGTGCCCTCAAGTGGTAAATGAAACATGCACATCCCATCGCCAGAGGCCTTTCCTGCGCACCCCCTGCATCCTGCCTTTCCCTCGCTCCAGGAGTCTTGCAGCCCTCAGGGTACGTTATGTCCATTGTGGCTGCAAAAACGTTTGCTTGGAGCTCATCAGAGCTCTTTGAAGCACATCAAATTTAATTTTGCTGAAGGTAAAGGATAAAGAATATTTTAAAGGATATAGTAGAGGATATTCTAAAGAGGAAAAAATGTGTTAAGGGAGGGAGATTTGCTCTCCTGCACCAGTGGGTCTGGCTCATTAGAAACCCAGGCTCAGCACCTCATGTTGCTTGATTCAGAGAAATTCAGAAAGAAAGAATCTACCCATTCGGCCAAAGAAAGACTTGAGCCTGCACATAACCCAGGACTGTGTAGACTATCAGGACAGAGAAATAAGCACGTTAGCCGCTGTGGGAAGATTGTTACTTTGGGTTGGTTTACCTTTTTTCACCTCTGTTTTTAATTAAAGTTATCAGAAAGCCGGGGGGGGGCAAAAAGCAGCAAATCCCATAAATCCTTGCATAGATTGAGGCAGAATTAAATCCTCTGAGCTGCCTTCGCAAGCATCCATTAGAATGCTTGAAAAGTCGTACCCTCACCACTTTGCAAAAACTGTATCTTTAGACTGTGAACTGTCAGGCTGTCTGCTTCAGAAACAAAGTGCATCTCTCTGGGGGAAAGAATCAGACTTTCAACATTTTGAAAGTATATACCTATAGCACACTGCAGCTAATGTTCTCACGCTGTGGGATATGAGTTTGTGACTGTACATTAAATGCCCTGATAAGGGCCGTGGTAAGGGCTGCCTTTGCCACCACTGCATTGCTTAGAGGGAGGGCAAAAGAGCCCATCACTTGGGGCCGGAGTTACAAGCAGCATTTCACTTCAGATTTACAATAAAATATGGGTTTGGGTGGGATGGCCCAGTTCTCCGCCTAACCATGGAGAAGGGGGACACCTGGTGGCTACAGGCCATTCTGTCTTGTCAACCATGGTCCACTTCCTTTGGGCCTGCTCCTGAAAGTGGGGACGCATCTGGAAGGATGAGGCCAACTGGTGTTACTTATGACAGCTGTCACTGGTTATGGGGACATTAACAGCAAAGGGGGACAGAAGTCTGGATAGCTGTCTGATTTTTAAATGTATCCAAATTATTAAAAGCATTATGGCAGGCCCCAGCCCCTGGGGACCTTGTTTGCTTGGTGTAGATACACAATGCAGAAGAAAGTTTCTCATCCCAGATGCTTTCCAGTTAAGTGGGAAAGACGCAAAGGATGAAGGGCATTTTCTCTGGTTAGCACACAAGGCACTAAAAGCTCAGACTATATAAGCAGCTTCCTCCCCACCACACACAATTTGTGGTTAAAACCAGGAAATGAGCCCATTTCTCTTAAGTCACCATCTACAGCCTTAACCACAAAGGCTGTCCTCCTCCTCTTAGCTTTACCCTTTCACATCCATCCTGCACTTTAGAGGATCACGTCACAGAGGAAATGAAGGAATATGGTTTCTTTTTAGCCAACGGGGGCGGGGGTCTCAGGCACCACATAAGACCTTTACAGACTAGAAGGCCAACAAGCTCAGGCAAAACAATGGTGTCAGGAATGGTGACTGTTCGCTCCATCATGAAGAGGCTGCTCTCTGTGTATGATACAGGTATACTTAAGAGAGTCGTACTTCATCTGATTGCAAACCATCATATTTTGGGTTACACATTGCCTGGTGGAATATGGCTTTGCATCTCTCTTCCTTGAGATGCTCCTGGAGGAAATGCTCATCTCTCACTTGCACTGACCACTGGTCAGCGTGGTTGCTGAATCTTTCCTCTCCCAAGCTGTGGTGAATATTTTAGGTTACATATCGGTGTGAAAAAAACAGCAAGCCTAGGGATCAGTATTTGTAGCCCATGTACAGCAGCAGAACCACAGCTCTGGAGAGAGACAAGGAAAAACAGGAGCCCTGGGGCTGGGGGGGTGAGTCCCAGCCCTGCTTCCCAGGCACTTGGAACACAAAAAAATAAAAGAGAAGTTTCTGCTGCAACCTTCAGGCCTGCCTGAAGTGGGAGGGGAGAGGGAAGGGCAAGAGCATAGTTTTGAGAGACAGAAAAAGCCTCAAGCCAGTTGCAGCTATGACACCAAGTTCTTTGAGGTATCGGTGCTCTTTCATTTAAGCTGACTGGGGCTTTTGGTTCCTGGAAGGAGCTGATATGTCCTTGCCTCAATTCACATTTGTTCAGCATTTTAAAGCTCCCTCCCCCCACCCCACCCCCCAAAAAAAAAGAAAAAAAAAATAGTCTGTTGCAATGCAAGTGCTGAGCCTTACCCAGCTTTTCAGTGTTCCCATGAAAAAAGGTTTTTCAGATTTACCACGAGGGGGAGGCAGCTGAAAAATTATCAGACATCCATTCTTACAGCTCAGGTTTTTTTGTGAAAAGCTCAGGGAAGTGTAAGCAAATCTGTCTTCAGCCTTAGAGAAAATGTTAACCTTTTCATGGCTGTTATCCATTCATATCTTTTTAAACAAGGTTGGGTTTTTTGTTGTGTTTTCTTTTTTTAGATCTTATTACTTGCAGTTAGAATAAAATTCAGCTTTTCTGAGAGGAAGGAAATCTGCTAATGGAAACGTTACTCTTGCTTCTATATATGGAGTGAAATAATAGTTTCTTCAGAAGTTAAATCAACCAGCAAACACATACTGCATGTTTAATATGAAGTAGATCAAAGAAAAAATCTTTCTAAATTTCAGGTGTGTTATACCACACATTGAATCAAAAAATATATACTTGTGCTAAAAAAGCAGCTGTTTTCTCTTTCTAATAGAACATTCTGCATGCTTCAAATCTGCTCCCCAACCTGATTAATTTGCTCTGTGTCTGAAACAGAATTTTTAAGGACATAACTACCAAAACCTAAGAACATGAAAAGTCTTAGAGTGATAACTGAGGTCACCAAAAACCTTCTGCTGCCCACAGCACCAGCAGACAAGGCAGAGGAAAAAGCCAGAGGAAGACAGAGAGAGGTCACCTCCCGTCCCCGTGATGTCCAGCAGATCAGTGGCAGATTCAAAAATATGAGGTACTGGAAAGGGACCTCTTGGATGACTTGTCTTTTTTAAGTGACTGAAAGGAGGTTTCTCTCTCAGTCTCTCTCTCTGATGACTGTACTTCAACAAGCCATGGAGCATTCAAAGCCCAAGGTCAACGTGAGTGTAGACCTATGAAAAGCAGCTGGGGGACCCTTTGGGAACACTAATTATGAGTGTATGAGAAATGGTCTTCTCCCCTCTGTGAGACACCAGGCTATCAAAGATTGGCATTCAATAGCAAACCTGCAGAATAGGCCACCTTTGAAAGCTATAATGAATAACCTCGAAAGAAACCCTTATAAAATCTTAAACGTGCGCAAGATACTAGCCAAGGGCTTAATAAAATACACAAGCCCAAACGCAAAAAAACAGACAAAACAAACAGAAACTTATGGCAACTCCAAACATAACAAGATGGACCTCATAAGGAGGAATTAACAGTAAATCTCTCAATAACTTGCCTTTCGTGGCCAGAGGTCTGCTATCTCCCCAGGGTACGGAGCACAGAGAAACCAAATTAAACTGTGGTTATCTGATGTCTCTGGTGAGATTCACTTCGTCCCACGTCAGAGCTCAGTGGGTAGCTAAAGCCCAGGACCAGGAGTCAGAAAGTCTGCGTTCAGTTCCCAGCTCTGCCACAGGCTTGCTGTGTAGCACTGGTCTACTTACTCAGCTTTTGTTTGCCTCAGTTTCCACGGCCTAGAAAGTCAGAGATTGCAACAGTGCTGCCGTGCAGGATGGTGCTGAAAAGCCCAGAGCAGGGCTGCTTGCACACCCGCCAGGTCAAGGGGGGGGGTAACGACTGTCAAAAGTGCTAGTTTCTAGATGTTCACCATCACATATTTTTGAGTTCCTAGGATTCCTGGCAGAGAGAAGGACAGCTTTCAGTCCAGCCTCGCTCTACGGATGGTGGATTAAGTGATTGCTGGAAGTTGTGGCACTTCTTAATTGCAGGAGGTTGGCGTGGAGTGGCATGGTGAGGGGAGACCTGAGGCGGCGTTGCACAGCACAGCACTAACAGGGTTGAACGAGGGGCTGTGCTCCCTCAGCACCCTGCTGAGCTGCCTGACCGTGTTTTCTACCTATTAGGGACCATGAGCTGCCCAAGCCACAGCTGTAGGAGCAGCCTGTGGAGCTGCAGAGAGCCAGGACCATATCGTATGGCAGCTACAGTGGGGAACAACTGTGCAACCTTTGTAATATGTCACCACTGAAAAGGTATCTTCACCCCCGCAGTTACGTGACACGGGCCGCAGCAAAGCCAACCCCAGACAACGCTCATTTTATGCCCCCTCTGATCCGTGCAGTTTACAGATGGTGTCTCACGGCCTGGTGTAAACTCAATTTCATAGAAAACAAATCTTGGAAGGAATTCCCAGACCCTACTGCAGATCTATAATGTCATTTGGCAAGGTCTCATCCCATTAGGCGCAGTTGTTTCCCATCTTACCACGAAATAGAAATGCTGCATCCAGCCCGATTTCTGATGGAGGTATTCATAGCCACACAGAGAGGAATTTGCAGGAAGCCTGTGGGGAAGAGCAGGCTGCAGCCAAGAGCAAAGGGCATGCAGATGGCATGTAGGAACACCGGACAACAGTGAGCTGGATCCTGGCACAACACTGGGACTTATCCTGATCGAACTTAACTTCAAACCATGTGGAGGAAAGTTAACAGAGCTTTTTCAACGCACAGGAGATCAGGCAATCAGCCTGCAAAAATTACTGCCACAGAAGGAAATATCTGTATTAAAAAATAAATCAATTTTAAAAGAGAACAATTAACATATTGCAAATTCAAGCCCTCCCAATCTAGGAATGCCACCAATAAAGCTGCCTGTGTGAGGTGTGATTCAAACAGGTTCCCTCATCAGTCTCACCCCCTTATTTGCTTTAAGAGTTGAATCTTGATGTTACAATCCCCACAGCAGAAAGTAACCAGGAACTCACATCTCACCTGGGATCTTTGCTCAAAGTAACTACTGTAAGCCCGCAAAAACCCTCTCTGGAAATATTGGGTGTACTGGGCATAACAGATGCGATCCAAAATAGCAGCTGGAGGAGGCTCTGTGATGACAAACCAAGATGACAGGGGCCAAGGCAGTAGGAGCTGGTTTTCCCTTGCAGGCAAACAGGGAAGTAAAATGTGTGACCCAAACAATCTATGCTACCTCTGAAATGAGGGGAAATCAGCCAGACAGGAGATGGCATGGCTCTAGTAGAGATGCCCTTCTTGACTACAGACTAAATACAGGAAAGGTCAGTGGATGCCACAGCTGCTTTGAGTGATCATAGGAACTCCAATCCTGATGCCTCTGGGCATTTTCTCTCTGCCAGATCCACATTTTGCATCTCCAAGGTCTTCACTTCCTACTAACCCCAGCAGAGAGAAGTTAAAGGAAGCAAGCGAGCAACTAATTTTCAATGTTCTTCTCATTGTCCTTCACACGGGACTCATACATGGACCTTACCTGGTTCAAAGCAGTTCTTGTTTCTACAGCTTTGGGACATATATGCTCTTGTGGAAGTATGAATTTAGGCTTGAATTTGTCCCTTTGGAAAAATGAATTAATTGACAGACAGTTTTATTGCATTTAAATAGCCAAAATTATTTGCAATGATTGACAATCATTAAAATAGGCAGTGGTTATATGGATTGTAATCCCACCGCTTGTGTCATGGGAAGTGCTTTCCGTTACTTGTAATGTCCGTCACACCTTAGCTCCTATGTTCCCTCATAACCTCTTTTTACCCTCTTGATTTTTTTTGATGAGCTCTTCGTAGGGCCTGCCTGGGACCTTTGCTTTTACAAGGTCATTTTTAGATGTTTCTATGTTTCAGATGGAGATACCATGTACGTTTCACATCTAAGAATACAACAGGACAGCGTTAGACAAGAATAGGAGGCTGGGAAGCTAGAAATTATAGAAATGTATTAATAAGGTATCTGGGTCATCACCCAGTAGAAAGGATCCCAAGGACCACAGGAATCTTCACAAATTGTCCTGTATGCATTGAAGAGCTCTGCACAGGGGACACTTCCCATAAATGCCCTTGGCAGCTGAGATGCAATTAGTGAGGACCAGTCCTCCAGCCTTCAGGGCTCTTTCTGCTGTGTGCCATTTGCAGGTCTGTTTTCCACTGCTTGAGTTCATGTTTTTGAAGTTGTTTGATACTTGCATCCAGAAAAATCATTACAAGAGAATTGTATCAAGATGTGTTTTAATGCACTTTATTTTTCCAGCAGTCCTTCTATCCACCTCCTGAGTCCCAGACTCACAGTGCATATATAAATAAGAAACAGGGTTCTGAAATCATCTCCAACATGATGTTGCCCAGGCTCTAAAGACTGTTGTTCAGTCTGACCGACATCAAAAGGCAATGTAAAACTCGATTTGCAATACCCAGACAGTGCTGTGGGTCACAAGCCAGCCCGAGCACAAGCCTGTCACTGCATCGTACCATCTCTCTGCAGAGCAATATACTGTTTGGATCTGATTCCTGCAGGTCTCAAGAGCTTTGAATAAAAGCCATTTGTACAAAAAATATTTGTTTCTTCATAGAACAAGTTGGTATTTTAATTGTGAAAGAGATAAAGGTAACAGCATGAAAATAAAACCCAACAAAATTCTGCGTTCTGTTAAAATATACCTGTAAGATTTAGCCAAAATAAGGATCTGTAGCATCTCACAGACTGCAATGAAGTTGTCACCAAAAGAAAATTGTCCCTAACATGATCGTGATGTAGGCATTCCTAAACTTTGAACCATATTGGCTCTGAGTTTTACTTTTTCAATTTACAGTTTTACTGTTTCTGTTCTGAGTTTTACTGTGTCAGCCCCCTCTGTCAAGTACCAGGCAGCACACACAAAGCCGGTGGTTACCTGAAACAAAAATTGTAAGAGCGATGGAAAACACTTTCTGAATAAGCAAGAGATTAAAATCTCACCATAAACTTTCTCCAGGTATTTTTCAAATATTTATATCACCACTTGGAAACAAACCTAATTACCTGTGCCTAGCATTATGGTGCTTGTACTTATAGCTCTGATACAATATAGGTCATGATAAATTATAATAATAATAGATGAAATGTGGAATTAGCCTCCACACAAACACCTGGAGCTCTTGTAACTGGGATAGCCCTTGTGCCTAACCAAAAAATGAAACCGTTCAACCTCTGGGAGTTTGAAAGTCGCAAAGCCATTCAGAAAACCACTGCGTTTTGGCCATCCTTTCGTCTTCTTGGCTAACCAAAGAGAATTCTGGTTCAGGCCAAATCAAAACAGGATATTGGTTTGCACGGTGAGTCCCTATAAAGTGCTTTCATGCTGCCTTGCTTTACCATCCCCAAATGCTAGTATCGTCAGGACATGTCACTGTTTTTATCACGGTAAGGTGCAGATGCTCAGTGCATCTGGCCCTGGCTCACACCAGTGTGAGCCCGGCTGATGGCTCGGAGGTAGCAGCCCTGCTCAGCCTACAGAAAGAGCAAAGCAGTACCAAGGGAGATTTGGATGAACCTGGGGGCTTGGAGGAGCAGGAACAGAATGAAACTTTCTGGTACATAATGCAAAGCTGTGCATTTTGGGAAGTAGGAAGAATATTTGGTGGAAAACAAGGGGCTGTGATTTGAGAATGTCAGAGGAGAATGACCGACGTATCCTAGCAGTCAGGGCTATGTCATGGCATATACAAGGAGAGATATTTCTGTGAGTACAGAATACACCTGATGTTCCAGGATTTACCTGGGACAGGTAAAGGATTTTTTGTGAGGAACAGTATTTGATGCGCATTTTTTTTCTTAAATGCCCATGATGAGTAAAGCCGAATTTAAACTAGAGTAGCTAGGGAGAAAACAGGGGAGGGGAATGCCTGCCTTCCAAGAGACTATTGGGAGAGTCTGGGTTAGCCTGAAGCAAACACTCGCAGAGAAAAGCTGTGATTACTTTCTATAAAGACAGAAAAGCAGACCAAAAACAAAGAAAAAGAGCTAATAAAGCAAACTTAGAAAAGCTCATCCAAGAACACATGGGCACGGAGTGGCAATGAAGAAGTTTAGGCTGGAAGTTTAAAAAGGGCTTCTAATGGAGAAAGTCAGCAGCATATTCCAGCCGGAAGGGAAAAAGCACAAACCCCAAGTTTTTCTAGGACAGTGCTTGTTAAATTCATCTGGACAATCTGTTTTACAGCAGTGACAGAGGACTTGAGTTTGAGGTTGGATTACTTTAGAGCGAGACATTGCAGAGTTCTGGCTATACAGTCTTAGCAGAGGAAGCAGCTGGGCACTTCGCTGACACCTGAACTTAACTGTGATGCCAAAACTGGTCTTTTACTCCTCCTAAACCAGTTCAGAGGTTCAGGCTGAGCTACCAGCTTTGCTCTGGGACGACCAGCCAGCAGCATCAGCAACCTATACACACACAATTGCAATTCTGCTTTCTTTGTTGTGACAACAGCAGGGGTGCTGCTCTCCTGTGTGCTACATCTTCGCAGTGAAAATATTTGTCTGGGAAACGGGATATGTGGACCTGGTGGGAACTCACCCTGCCCCACATTCAGCATGGGATAGGGACCACATGGCTCAGCAAGACAGAGGAGGCAAGAGGAGGTCAGAAGTCTGTGGGCAGAAGGAACCGTAGGTCCTGCCCCCACTCCCAGGAGTCTCGCTGTAATGTTGCCAGACTTCGGATAAGATATGAAAACAGCTCTGGGAGCAGGGAGGAGAAGCCAGGCCACTTCCTTCCCAGCTAAATGCCCTGTGCCCTGAACTAAAAGGTCATGTTTGTCTTCTTCCTCTCCTCCAATGCATCCTGAATTCTTCCCTGCAGTTTTCCCAAGGGCAATGCAGCTTGCCCAGTCCAGAGTAGTCTAGAGCTGGTGACTAAGAGGCTGCTGTTTGAGGGAGGCCATCGTTTTGAATGACGGGCAACTGCTGTAAACACCAAAAGCAAGCATGAATATACTTCACCACCCCCACCCCCACCCCCCTTCTTTATCAGCAGATGTATGCCGTGGGACATGTGATGCAGCCAGGCCACGTGCTGCAGCACCTCTGTGGTCATACTATGGCCATCTCCACCTGGGTGGAAGGGAGCCATGCTGGTCTCAGAGAAAACACTCTTTGTGAGGGTTTCTAGACTGAGGATCACTATTGAGCTGGAAAGTTTTTCCATGATAACCCTTAGGGAGGAGTGGGATTTCTGACATGCCCCTGTCCCCAGCACCTTCTATTGGTTGCCATGAGTGGGGTGTGCTCGTCTGAAGTGACACTGCTCCATGAGGCTGAAAGTCACCATCCCCTGGAGTACACAGGGAACTCAGCAGAACCTTCTGCTGCAGTAGTATTCAGAAACCCAATGCGGAAGGGCCAAGCAATGAGGCAGCTGGTCCCACCTAAATCCAGCTCTGCTGGCTAAAGCATAGCCATAGGTGTCTTCTCCATAATGCTCCTGTGGTGCTCCTGGAGCTTGCCTCCAGGTATGGGCGGGGATCCAGCCTTTATATAGCCTCGGGCTGCTCCTACTTGCTAGCTGACAAATCTGTAAACAGCTTTCTGTAAAAGCTGTAAGCCTCTAGTCAGAGCTTATAAACATCAGACAAACTTTATTAACAGACTCTTGCCTTTGCCTAATCCTAAATAACCAGCCTGAACTGAGCTACTTTCCCTTTTAGAGAATTTCCCAGTTTTTAACCTAAGGAAGCAATAAAAGGACCACGAGAACTTCCCAAAGAAAATAAGGTTCATCTCCTTATTTACTCATCTCAGCTTAATCTCCGGGAACAGACTGCAATGACTGTCTCTCTGAAGTCTCTCTGCTACTCAGCTCTACCCCCACATCTGCCCAAGTCCCACTTCAGCAAATGAAACATGAAAAACACCCCTCTTGTTTTCCTCCCAAAATACTGCAAGGTTTTGGGCAAATACTTCTGATACGTGACTACAGTAAAATATATGAAATGATGAGCTAAATAAATCATAACCTGGAAAGACCAGACCACTAAGTGTTATTTGTCACTACTTCATGGTATTTTTATTTTTAAAAGTGACAAGCAGAGCAGGCGATGCAGCTCCTAACACATAAAAGGAGAGGCCATGCTGTAACATTTAACTTCAAACAACACAATGCAAATAGACTGTTGATCTGCATGATTGTTTAAGCCAGAGTTTCCAAACTTTTAGGGTAATGGGACCACCATTAATGCTAAGACCCTCTTGTGGACCACCATGTACCCTATATCATCAAACTTTTAATTAAAAACACAACCGAAAGTTGTTCGGTTTGGTTCTGCAGCCCAGCTGTGGACCACTTACCATGAGCTCGTGGACCACCAGTGGTCTGCAAACCACAGTTTGGTAACTATTGGCTGAAGTGACTCAAGGCTAGAAATGTGCCAGAAAAAGCAATGGTGGGGTACTAATGTCATTACAAAGACATTGCACATAACTAACCATATGGATACAGAGCTCTTTATACCACCCGCAGCTTTCCATGTGGGAACACGGTTCCAGCTCCTGATTGTCTTCTTGCTAATGCCTCCCATACAGTGTATTTTTTGCAGCACATCCTGGGACTTGTTTATATGCATGAGCTTTGTGCCACGGCCAGTAGCTACAATTAAGGCATAATTATATGTGGTAGGGCAGGGAGGAAAACTTGGCTACCAGTAAATTTCACAACCCATGGTTCTCCTACATCTAATAAAATAGTTTAATTGGCCTCCTTCTTGTTTGCCTCATTCTTTAACTAGTTATGGGCCTGAGCTGCTTTTTCAAAGTCCCTGAGTCTTGTGGGTCTGTATTTTAAGGCCTGGTTCTCCTCCTCACATAGAGGAGGCGGAGCAGTGCAAACCAGAGCTCTCTAGCCACAAATGACTACTTCGAGTCTTGCCCAAATACAGTTTTCTTATATGTTTGGGGCATTCTTGAATTCTTGGTTTATGTTTTTAGGTCCATCCAAACTCTAAATACACATTGATCTTTGAATAGCAGATACTTGTTTAATCTGCTATAATATACATGTACGCACATGTACACACATACACAGAGGGTTTATCTACAGGACACAGTAAGGTCCTGTGCACAAATGCCTTAACTATCTCTAAATGACCTTGCTGAGGACTGCACAGCACTGCATAGAGCCATGCTCAGAAACCCGGAGGACCTTAAAGGCCAGCCTTTTTGTTTCTGGTGTCAGTGGATACCACAAGTTAGAGAAGCCCAACTTGTCTCTAAACAAGCTTACTCAGATACTACAAATAGTGCAGCCACGACCTTGTGGAGCAGTGAAGGTATCTAGTAAGCGACATATTCTTTACTGCTACTTTACAGGCTTTCGTGGTGCCTTTGGAAAGGAAAATTCACACTCAATCCTCACTCTCTCATGGGGAGGTAAATAATCACTGTGAAGCTGCAAAGGTAGCAACGGGCTTGTCCAAGAAAGCACAAAGGGAGGATTTCAAGCTGCCGGAAGGGATGAGCGAGCCTCTTTGGAGCTCTTTGACCATTCTTAAAGTAAACACTTGCAAATGCATTTAAAGGCTCAGAAAACAGTTTTATGCAAAATTCATCTTTGGCTCTTTCAGGACTTGGTAAGGTTTTTCAGACAGTATTTACAGCTGCTTGGGAAGCATATGGCACGTTATCATTTGGATACAGAAAGGTTGGGTCAGTTGCTCTAAATTGCACAGCAAAACAGTGGCAGGGCCAAAAACCAAGGCGAGGAGTGCTGATTACACGTTCTGTTCTCTTGACCCTATGCCTGCATCCCACTGCTGCGAAAGGCGTCTCTCACTTAGGCAAACACAGAAGAGGGAGGGAGAAAGAGAAAGATTAAAAAATCTGGAAAAGAGATTGCAGAGAGGGAGACGTTGCATACCACCCTTAAAAAGCTATTTGTCACATGGAAACAGCAGCAGCTCTCCCAGGCCAAGCCTGTGGAGATAAATTTATCTCTTGTGCAACATTAGTGAAGGAAAGAGACAAACTTACTTCAAGAATGGACTTGAGCCAGTAAACCAACTCATTTTTGTTTGATTGTAACAGAAACTTGACTTATTCTTTTTTATCCCTGACCTTTTATTGGGAAAAAAAATGAAAGTAGAGCTGGGCAAATCTGTACTCTGGGAGAAAATATATCAGCAGGACATGGCTTCATGAGATGGAAGATCCATGGAGATTTGGGTTTTTATACAAGGGAGATCATGCAGATATACTAGGTTTACACAAACACTGTGCTGATGCTAATGCTTGCCATTGCCTGTGGCACCCCACCACGGTGTGCTGTTCCAACGCTGCTCAGCCTCCATGACCAAGAAATTGATGTGACATCTAATGAAGCAATCCAAAGTCCCTCTGGAAAAAAAAGAAAATTTCTCTTTTTTTGCTTCCAGTGCAAGCACATGTGAACCTATGGTGCTCAGAGGCACACACAAGCCCCGCTTCCCACGCTTGGAGCCAGCCCACAGAAGCGGGGCTGCGTTGGGACGGGGCAGCGTGCAGCAGCAGAAGCCCCACCGCTCCTAGTACACCTCCAGCAGGGAGCGGAAGGCAAGGCAGGTCAGCTTCCAGGGGGACAATTATTCGGTGTCCTTCTGCCGTTTTGCAGCTCTCCGGAAGGAGATAGCCAGCTCATTGTTCCTGACAGGGGTATACATGTGAACTAGCATTTATACATATATTTTTTCATGTTTTTCACAGACTGTTTTTGGAATCAGGGAGCTGATGGGTCTGAAATAACCCGAGGTCTGTTTTTCTCATGATACCTCAGATCCTGCTTGGAGGAAGTACGGCAAGAAGACCAGACCTAATCTCATCTTATTTCATCCTGGAAGCTCCTTGAGGAATTTGAAAAGCCTGTGAAAAACCAAAAACAGAGAAAGAAAAGAGAAGAAACCCACAGACAAAGAAATCCAGCTTTATTTGGGTTTCCCCTAAACACATTTCTCAACTGCATAGCACTGCTCACTGAGATGATATTTCCTCAGATGTCTTACGACTCACAGCTACATAAACTATGTTTGCCATTCGGTAGGGCACTAAGTGGTCCATATTTAGTTCATCTCTATCCCTTTGCATTCTTCTCCTTATTTACTTCTCCCAGCTGTCTGACCAGTAACTCCTTCCATCTCTGCCTATGCCCATCATGACCTTTCAGGGTAAGGAGACATACAAACTAGGTTTTTTCTCTGTGACTTCACCTCCTTGTTTCAGGGCAGGTTTTGCATGCAAGTGTTTGCTCTGTTCTCCAAGAGAAAGTATAAGTTTCCATTCCCTTACTTTTCAAATGACCAAAGTAAAGTAAAAGGTACCGACACTGTTCTTGACAATGTAAATCAAGTGGGTAGCAATAACAGGCTCAGTGGAAGGATGAAAACAACAGCTGCTGAAAAAGGGACTATTCAGAGGGAGTCAGAGCAACAGTGGTCTGCAAATGCAGATACTTTCACAGGAAAAAAATGAGGTTTTTTCCTCCAACCCATCCCAGCAACTGATTTAGTGTACAGTGGGTTCACCCCACACTTTCTCACCCATGAACTCTGAGGCCTGCCGCGAATTTTCACTGTAGTTTCCTCCTGAATTAGTTTTAATCCAGGAAAAAAAAAATCTATTTCAGAAGAAGAAAGGGATTGAACTCCCAAGGTACTGTTAGTTTTCACTCCACGGGGGAGCTAACAAAGAACTCTCATTTTTGAAGTCCCTCTGTGGGACTTATATGTCCACATCAGTGTCAACAGGGGTCTTCAGATACACCTCTCGCCCCTAACACTAGAACAGTACCAAGGAGATGCTCATACAGGGGACAACATATCATCCTGTGACCCCATGTCTCTCTGCTGGCTGTGGCAAGTGTGCCTGTGAGGTAGGGAAATACCGACCCCCACTCCACAGGGCAACTGGAAAGCAAAGAACATCTTTGAGACTCCTCACAGAAGTCTATTGTCTGGGCAGAGAGACTTCTGTCCTTAAATCCAAAATCCCAGCTTCAGTAACACCTTGAGTCAGCAGCTTTCCTGCTTGGTGAGGCAGCTGCCCGGGCTCTGCCACTTGGCACCTCAGAGCTCTGCTTGCTCAACACCAAGTCACCAAGCTCCTACGTAAACCCTACTGGGAGCCAAAAAATCACAATCACCTGGATGGGACAGCTCTTTCGGAGGCCCCTTCAGCAGGGACATCTGGGGTCTGCTGCACACCAGCAGGATTAGGCCTTTCACCAAATGCAGCTACAGCCACTTTTTCTGAAGAAGCAGCAGGAGCATGGGGTGCAACCACAACCCACCTCTGTCTAGAGGACAAGGCACATGTCCAGAAAGTGGGAGCTGAGGCTGGAGACCTTCCTCAACTTGACATGATGCAAACTCAGAGTTCCTACTAAAAAGCAGTCACCCTGACATCAGCCTAAAAACTAAGGCAACTTCCTGAGGTCACTTCTGTTCACCACCATCAGGCTAGGTTTGAATGGACAGAAAGACCAACTTTGCAAGTCTCAGTTCAGGAGACAGGCCTCATCCAGTGTCAGACCCAGAAAGGTGCTCTGCTCTTCAAGGGCTAAATCAAGGCTGCTCCCCACTCCACCCATGGTTTGGACTGAGTCCTGAGGTGATTTGCTCTTTCCTGCCACTGACGAGGGAGCTTGAACATCCATCTGGATTTTCCTCGTCAGTCTTGGGCAAGTCACTCAGCCTTGCCACGGTTTGCTGTAACTTCAGCGGGTGTGCTGAGGGTCACACATGAGGTCTGTGGAAGAGCAGGAGGCTGAAGATGGGGTGTAATGTGGTCGTCTTCATCAAGCTACAGCCCTCACACCCACAGTCCTGTGCAGTGACATCTGTGACTAGAGACCAGATCAGAACATGTTATGATGTATGGCAGACTATCACATGCTACATGGGCCAGGCACCTGGCTCAGATAAGTGAGGCATCATGAGCCTTCATTTAATGGACTCAGAGCTGAGGGCAGTTGGTTCTTTGCAGGATCTAAACCAGTGACATAAAAGTGAAAGGCTCTTTTTCCCATGCTAAACCTACTATTTTTTCCCATCCATGAGTTTTCATATTGGCTTCAAATCAACTGCTGCTTAAAAAAAACAACAATTTTTTTTAATATTTTGAGGTTTAGAGAGGAGGGGTTTGGCTAAATGTACTAAAAAATAAAAGCCTAAACCAATTAATTGCTGAGAAATAACAGTAAGCTTCAGCTGAATTTTTTCTAATAAAGGAAAGAATCCTGAGCAGGATGGAATAAAAATAATGCACTACTGTCTTGCCATTTCTCTTATGAAAACAAGTTATGGTAAATATGAAAAAACAGTTGGATATTACAATAATTAAAGAGAATTGGTGTAAGCTTTAACATACAGCCCTGTGCAGTTGAGAAGTGCCTAGTCCAAGGAATGTTTTGACATCTGGAAATCAGTTTTCTTTCCATATTATTAAAAAAATAGTCAATATTTACATGAAAAAACATTTCCATTCTGGAAGGTTTCTTTAAACAAAATCATTTTTTTTAAGGTTCTAAAAATGTCAATGTTAAAGCAGTCTGTTTTAAACTAAAAAGTAAAACATGCGATTCCAAGAAGGTCAAGCAATCATTTCAAGCTTTATCTAAATGGCTTAACTTACATTTCCCCAAAGCTAAACTTTTTCAAAACGGTCACGTTCTTGGGGAACATTTTTTATTCGGAAATTTGGAAAAAATGATAAAAGTATTTCACTGGAAAGGTTTCAACCCATTCTCCTGATTTACTTAAGGCAGACTGAGGCACACCACCCATGCAAAACAGCCAAGAAAACCTACTGAGGTTAAAACACCTCGCTGCATGTATTGCTCAGGCCTTGCTTACCCTCACCTCCTCCTGTGTATCAAATTGCATAAATACCCTTCAACCCATGTGTCCAGGAGAGATGCTGCAGCTGAACAACCACCTTGGGGAGGTGGCATCCATCACGCGGGCCCACCAAGCAAAGCTGTGGGCAGCAGCTCCAGGGCAGGTTGCCTCCAGGCTGCCCCTCTTGTCTTGTGTTTGTCCTCACCTTGCATCTCCCCTTGGGCCTGTGGCAGCCCAAGGCAGCAGGGGAGGACCTTGGGCACCACCGAGGACCCATCTCTCCATGCCTTATCCCAAAATAGCCATGGTGGCCTGCCTCTCCAGGCCGGGCAGAAGAGTTCAGCAGCTCCTGCTACTGCCAGGGTGGCTTGGTGGCCAGTCAGGGACTCAAAAGCCAAGATTCAGCCCCTGCAGCTGCTGTGGTTAAACCATCTTCTCAATTACGCAGGAAAATGTGCTTGAAACCACAATTTACATTGGTTCAGTTCACCCCTGCCTGAATCCAGAGTAAACCGGGCAAGAGGAAATCGCAGCTCATAGGAGATTTTGCCTATATTTGCACCAGCCTTATCAGGACACAAGGACATTTGGTGAGTGGGAACCAAAGGCTTTTTCTGAAATGGAGACAGTCATAACTGAGATGTATCTTAAACGACACAGATTTTTTTTTTTTGTAGTTCCCTTTATCATGGTTCATATTAGCTGTTGCTTATTTAACCCACTCTCTAAGAAGCTACTGCCACCAATATTTGTGTTTGGCAAGCACTGAAGGTTTCCCTAGCATGTGATTATTGATTATTTATATATCTGTACTTGTCATAGGCACCTATGTCCTGAAACTTCAAACCAAGAACAAACTGAGACATATCAGCTTGCAACTATTACGACAATTGCCCTTGCTGTGTAATGATGTTTAAACCACACAAATTCATCTTTGCAAATGTAGGATAGATTGCTTCAGCAGCTGTGCTTTTAAAGACATTGTGGGCTTCTTACTCCAACCAGACTGAAAATTACTTTCATCATACAGTTCGGAAAACATAGACAAACCTCAGGGATTACTAATGATGGGTAAATAAACCAAAGTTAGCATTCTGGGGAAGCACAGTAGCAGTGCTTGAGATCCGATGTGGTGACCCAGGCAACAATACTGATCAATGCCTTCCTGGAGAAGGAAAAATTAGAGAGTGTGCAATTAGAGACACCATTCAGTTTAAAATGAATAGAGCCTTAAGCAAAACAGAAGGGAACAAACTTATAATGTTGTAAAAGGGCTTTTTGTTCGCCCTATACCATATCTCTTTTCATTGTGCAAGGCCATTATCATCTTTCATTAGTGGCCCTTTTGGCATAAAATTTTTCTCCCATGAAACATGCAGATTTTTATGGACCAAATTAGGACCATTAAATTAAAATCCTGGATGCCTGGCAATGAAATATGGCTGAGGAGAGAGGTTTAAAAGTACACAAGAAACAATTGAATCGCTTGGCAAACAGAGCAAGCAAATAAATACTTTGTGGCTGGATAAATGTTATGTTGTGTTAGCCTTCAGGAACATCCAGGGACGTAAGCCCAAGACAGGCATAGGAGAGCCAGTTTAAATTCCCTTCTAACTCAGAGGCAACCACATGGAGCTCTAGAATGGGGTCTCATCTTTTCTTTAAAAATATGTCAATTTGTTTTACTGAAATATTCACTATGTCTGGAACCCAACTAACCACAGCTATGAAGCTGGGGAATGCCTGTTGCTTCCTCTCACTGCAGGAATCCTGTAGGATTACCTGCAGTGGGAGCCAGCATCAGCAGGAGCACAGGGGACATCCCGGAGTGGTCTGCCCATACCACAAGGGCTGGCATATGTGCCTGCAGAGAGGCACCTATACGGAGGAGGTACAGACCTCCTCAAGCAGAAGAGTGAACTGAACGTAGGCCCTCACAACCTCTACGAGTGTCCCCACTGCCAATCCATGGGGACAGGCCCCTGTACTGACCCCTTTCCCGCCTCGTGTGGGTATGTCCTTCCAGACCCCACTTTCTGTGGCTCCTCTTTGTGATAGATGCTCAAAATGGGGGTGGGGAGAAGGTTCACCCCCAAAATCAAACCCAGTTAGTGGATTAAAGAGTAATGACAATAATCGCTTTTGGTGACTCTCATGGCAGGCCCTGCTCTCCTGCAGCAAAGGGCTGTGCAGAACTGGAGCTCTCTTATGAAAAGCCGTGAGTCACAAATTCACAATTCCTCTTCTATTTTGACCTCAGTAAGGCTAGCAGAAACATTAATTTGGCTTTCATCACAGATCATCCATTCTTCTCGCAGTGCTCCTTACCAACAGTGGAAAAAAAAAAACAGGAGGAAGGGTATTTCTTACCTACTTGATCATGGTAGAGAGCATCAAGAAACACTTTCAGCTTGAGAAGGGAGAAGGGGAATCCCCAAGGACAAGTAGGAAAATATGATGTCAAGGACTAGAGAGCACACAGTTTTTACAGGAATGGGCATGTAACGACACTTACAGAAATTCTTACGTAAGAAATATGGCACCCAACTCGAGGTAGTACCAGTATTAGATTTGTCTTGACAGTTACAAAGGAAGGAGTCAGAGAGGCTGGTTTATATTAATTGCATGCAACCAGAATGAAATCCAAACCAGAAATTCTATATACTTAGTGCTTTCAAGAAGTCAAATTACAGAAAGCTGAAAACAATTATGAGCCAAATTATTTCAGAGAAAGAATTTAAACAGGAAAAATGTGAGTGATAATCGGGAACTATTTAAACACAATTTACTAAGTGCCCCAAAAGGCACATTCTCACATTGCACAAAAGAGGTCAAGTGGAGCTGAAAACAAAAGCAAAACAAAACAAAAGCACAAGCTGGCTTAGAGAGGAAATTAAATCAGCTTTTGTAAAAATGTCCACAAACAATCCCTCTCCACCATTCTCCCAGCAACAAAATATTAAACAAACCCAAACCACATCTATCATAATGAATGAGGAAGGAACTGCTGATAACAACTGTGTATCAGACACCAGCAAAGGCAGATGACGGGAACGGAAAGTAACGGGATACAAAGGGGGGGTGTATGGCCATCAGAATGACTGGGAAGGGACTTTTTCTTTTAAATGTATCAGAGGAAAAAGGCCTCCTAAGAGTAATAATTATTCACTGTTAGATGGTAAAAGTGGAAGAACTGTGAATCATAGTTTGAGGATTTTTTTTCTTTTTTTTCCCCCCCATTTTCAGGAAAAAAAATCTTACTTTAGTTCTGTACTGTGCTGACTGAGGTGCTGGTGAAACGCAATAACGACAGGGTTATGAAAAATAGACTTAATTAAAGTGGCAAGCCCATATCACTTTCAACCATGTCTCTCACCCAGGAGTTAAGTTTTTAAATAGTGGCTTTCAGTTTGTTACAGTATCAGGAAACATACAGGACAGTAAGAAGGTTAAAGTTTGGCCAATTTTCAGGGGAGATGACCAAGGGCAACTGAAGGAATTACAGACTTATCTGCCTGGCACTGAGCACAGGCAAAATAACAGAATAGCTGTGATGGGGCTGAGTTAGTAAAGAACTGGGAGTGAAAGGGAATCAGAAAACGCAGCTGGTGGCAGTAGATACATGAGAAATTCACCTTGTCAAACACACATCTTCTTCCTGCTTGAGGTTACAAATGTTGTTGATAAAAGTCGTAATGTTTTCACTATGAACTTAAATCTCCATAAGGAGAGTTCGATTTAGAACTGAAGAACAGGGGAAAAGTAATGCAACAGTAGAAATTCAATTTGATACACATTAAATATGTCCAAAAAAGCCTACCCTAAATAGCACTGTTCAGTGCCTCTGAGGCAGACGGAGCCAGACTCTTCTCAGCGGTGCCCAGCAACAGGACAAGGGGCAATGGGCACAAATTGAAGCATAAGAGGTTCCAGTTGAATATGCGGAAGAACTTCTTTACTTTGAGGGTGACAGAGCCCTGGAACAGGCTGCCCATGGGGGTTGTGAAGTCTCCTTCTCTGGAGATATTCAAAGTCCACCTGGACGATGTCCTGTGCAACCTGCTCTGGGTGACCCTGCTTTAGCAGGAGGATTGGACTAGATGATCTCTGGAGGTCCCTTCCAACACCTGCCATTCTGTGATTCTGTGATACAGGGGACAGGGGGTGGCAGGGAAGGTGTAAAGATGGACCTTTCCTGGCTGCATGCACAGCCCTGTCCCGCCACAGATCCCAGATCAGGCAGACAATGCCCCTGGGGTCTCAGAGGATGCATGTTAGGAGGAAAAGGCCACATTATTCAGCTTTGCAAGCCAATGGAGATGTTGGGCACCAGATCTCTCTCCCATGCTGCAGATTTGTCCACCTTTATGCACCATACCCACAGCAGCACAGACTGTGTGCTTAGTTACAAAGCTGGTCTCTGAATACCTCAGGAGCCCAAAAATCAATGTAAGTATGGTCTATCCAAGGCCATATGTGTCAAACACCAAATCCAGGCCTCTGAACTGCATGCCAATGCCTGATCCCTACAGCTGGTAGCAGCCGAGCGGGCAGAGGTGGCCAGGATGAGTGGGGTCAGCACAATGCATCCTTCACTCTCCATGTCCAGCTTCCACAGCCTCTGACTTGGCAGGGCCTGGGACCTTACGCGGACACAAAATCTCTTGCATTTGGTAGGCTTTCTGCCAGTTCTTTTAGCTTCTATTACAGCCTGACACTCCACCCTTGAAAAATTATTGACGTTAGTGCTAATGCTCACTGGAAATATGCTCATCTGCCCTACAACAGACATCCTTAAAGTGGCTGAAAAGTCCAGACTCTGATGCTAACTTGATCCATGGCATTTACAATGACTTCCAAGAAGTCAGGCCATGAGAACAGTGGTTTTAAATTGCTGTGACAGATGGTATGTGTTTTGCTCACAGCTGGTTGTATGTGAACACGTTACGTTCTTTTGAAAGGATTTGGCTGAGCAACAGAGAGAAACGCTACCAGTTTGCCTTGTCCTGGCCGCTGAGCTGTGGGGTCAGGCAGAGTTGTCCGTGGGGAAGGGAGATGGCGCCTTCCCTGAAAAATCCTGGGAAGGGGAGAGAACTGTCAGGCAGGAGGATGCTGTGAACAGAGGGAATGTCCCTCCTTTGGCAGGACGATGCTGTGAACAGAGGGAATGTCCCCCCTTTGGCAGGACGATGCTGTGAGCAGAGGGAATGTCCCTCCTTTGGCAAAGGGGGAGCCCTTTGATGGAGCAGAAAGTTGGACATGCAGTGAGGTGCTTCTCCCAGATGCCTGGAGGGGACCAGGAGGGCTGGATGCAATTGGAGAAGTCAGTACAAGGTGGCAGGACTAAGCCCAGGCTTGAGGGAAAGGACTTGTCTGTAAGGACACAATGAGCAGGAGCAAGATTTGTTTACAAGCATTCTTAATTTAATCCCAAGTTTCCTTGAAGCTTTCTTGCCATAATTTCTCTTCCAGTAAAGCCTGGCCATGGAGTTCACAAGCTCCTCCGGTGTCTGGACGTGCTCACTCTCAGGAAAAGGCACAGACCCTCCTGAGAGTGCTGGGTACCACCCGCTCTTCTCACAGCCAACATCACCTGGAGCCAAGGCTCAAACCCAGACACAACGCAGAGGGCTTTTAGCCCATTGCCGCAATTCCACTCTCTCCAGACAAATTTTTTGTATTGAATATTACTCAAAAAAAAAAAAAAAAAACACTATTGCCTATTTATAGAACCTTAAAATAAATTTTTGTGGCCAATAGAAAAAAAAAAAAGAAGACATAAACAACCAAAGGAGTATTAAAATAATTACTGTCTAGAAAAGGAAGAAATGCAACTACAGACACGTTTCTGCAAAACAGGGTTTTGCTGCCTGTTTCTGCCACATTAGGGGACAGCCCAGAGAGGAAAGAGCTACTGGGAAATGACCAGTATGTTGTACTCTAGGATCTTAAAGGTGTCTTCCAACCTATATAATCCTGTGATTCTATGACCCTGTGATGCCAGGCTGGGGCTGAGGCTGCAGCTGGGTGGAGCCCCTGCCTGGTTCTCCACCATGGAAATGCCCTTGGGCAGTGCCAGCCAGGGACTGAGAACTTCTTACAGGTCGGACGCAAGGTCCTTTGTTTTTCTTTTGCTTATGAGATGGGATTCCCAAACTGTGGTGCAAGTGCCCATAGAAATAAGCTGTGGCTGCCACCTGAGTGGGAACCCTCGGAAGGCAGCCAGGCAAGCGATTCAGAGGGGCACACAAGCCCTGGAAGCAAGGGGGACTGGAAATACAACCCTATTTCTTTATATTTCTACACAGAAATAGAGACTGGGGAAAAAGCTCACCGAGTTTTTGTTTCCAACCAGTGTGTTGCTTCAAGGAGTGATGCTGCTGGTGGGGTCTGCTGCAGGGGCTTCCCTCACCTCATGGGATTTTCTTCCCTTCTTCGATTATTTGATGACCTGTCTCTTCTGTGATCTCTCTCATCTCCCCCTCTTACCTTGCCAAGACGGCTGCAACAGCATTTCCCAGAGAAAGACAACAACATGGGGGAGCAAGGGAGCTGGGCACCTCTTCTGAAACTGTTCAGACATGCTCCCAGATTTAGGTCCGATTTAGGCATACAATTATCTCTCACTCTAGCAGTTATTTCAAGGAATGTTACTCCATGAAAATTTACTACCTTAAATTATGCCCTGCATTGCTTAAGAAAATTTTAGCTGGGAGACTTGCTTTACTAAAACATTTAGAAAAACTAAGGATTTTTGTGTTCTGCATTAATCTTTTAACCTGGGGAAAAAAAATTGGACTTCATTTGAGCCTCCCCGATAAGAAAAAACCCCCATGAGCTGCTGCTTGATTTTTCATGTTCTGAGGTCATCTTGTTTTCTTAACACATTAGCTTTACTGATATATTTGAACACATTTAACACAACAAGTCAAAAATAGACTGAGCTGCATATGTAAAACAGGTTAATTGGTATATGAACAGATGCTAGCTTGATATTTCTATCTTTGGCCTGGATGCTACTTAATATTTTGCAACTTTAATACCTGTTCAAAGGTATTTCATCTTTTACCTCATTGTAAACACAGAATTTAATTCAATGTTTAAAGATTATTTAAGAAAGAACTCTTTTGAGTGTTAAGTGCTTACAAATCTTCCTTGATTCAACATTTAAAATTTCATCTATACTGAGAAGAAATAATTTGAAATGCATATACCTAAAATATACAGGGAAAAAAACAGATTTTAAAAGGCATTTGCAACCTGAGTGTGTGTTTTTAGAGGAGTTAAAGAGATTCTTTATTAAGCTTTGAAACGTGCGCTAAACCAGCACCAGCACAAACACTGCAGGGCAGTAAACAGCCCATATCAAGACAGTATTCAAAATGCCAAAGTCTATTTTGTTTTTCCCTCCTTCCCCCAAACTTTGCAGAAAAATTTTTCTCAACTTCCTGGACATCCTGAGGTCAAAGCCAAAATAAACCTAACCAAAATAAAAGGCGATTTTTACATACATAGGTACATGTTTGACAATTTATAATACCATACATCTTATCGACAGACAAAGACTGCTGGCTTCGCTTGGTTTTACTGAAATCTCACTACCTGGGAGGCCATGAAATGCTAGGCTCACTGCACACTAATCAGCCTTTTAATCACTGCTGGTTTGTAGGCACTCTGAGAGAGACGTAATTGTCTTCTCATTTCCTTTTATATGCTATTTTGCATAATTGATGAATATAAAAATTGACTGTAGTTCAGCATACTTAAAGAATAACAAAATAAACAAGAAGCCCTCCGAACCCATGCATTTTAGAATAAACTCAGGCTAATGAAGCAAACAATTACTGTTTCGGCATACAGAAGTTATACAGAAATGCAATGGGCAAGTAAATTTATACATATAATTTGTAGATGACAGACATAATACTTACTTATAAAGATCAAGGTTGTTTTCAACGATACATTACCATTTCTGGAAAATCAATCTACATTATTTTTAGTGCAGGTTAGGAACTGGAGCAATGATTGAGTGATTTGCCAAGGACATGGTTAGGCAGACTTGGAAAACTGGAAAGTGTGATTTCTTTCCAAAGGGAACATGTATCATAGTCACAGTTGGTATCACTGTGTAGGAGAGTTCAGTCCTATAATTCATGGCGTAAGAGACCAAACATATTTTAATACAAAGCCTCCTACTACCATGGTAACAGGAATTACCCTTAGGCAGACTGCAGTTAAATCTGGGACCTGCAGTGGGATGGCGGGAGGACGTCACATCCTACACTTAGGAAGTGCAGCGTAGCACTGTCTAATCCTCACAAGGCTCTAGCAAATGTACCTATGATTATTGCTCTGCTTTGCAGAGGGGAAGGCGGACACAGCAGTCAAGCCACAAGTTATGAAAGGATTCGCAGTTCATAAGTATTTTTTTCTGACACCTCGATGTACTTCTCCCCTGAAGTAAAATCCAGAGTAGAAAAACGCTCTGCTGCTTTAAACACATGCTCAAGTACCCTCAAAAATCAAAGGGATTTAAGTATACAGATGTGAGCTAAGCACACTCAAGTATCCTGCTGGATTACAGACTGGCACAGCTTCGATATGGATCCACAGTCCCGTAACAGGTGTGTGTTTCAAGGCAAGGCAGTCGCATGGTACAAGACACCCGTTGTACAACACCCCAGTGTTTCACCCAGGAGTTGTTCTGTGCAGGGGCAGGTGTCTATATGAAAGAGTTAGGAAAGAGTAGAGGTACTGAGAGGAGTTCTCTCCTTTGCTAGCACCCTGATTTAACTAGAAAAATGCAACTTTTAAATTTCAGTTTAATCAGAGCTACCCTAAGGCCATGTTTCCTGCAGCGCTGCTTCTTTTTCCAGCTGGGACATTTGTCCAGGCAGCTTCCATATTGAAGATTTGGTGACTGCTGCCTCTCAGTCATGGCTTTCAGAAGCTCTGGATGCAGCTCTGGTCCCGGCAGACAGTAGATGTGCCATGCTCGTCCTGTGCATCTGACCTGGGGCCCTGGGATGCACGGGGTGGGGGGCACTGCACTGATGGCTTTGGTGTGCCCAGAGCATCCAGGAGTCCCAGCAGGCTCTGGGTGAGCCATAGACGGTCTGTCCCTCACTGCACCCATCTCCTCCAATCTCAGGCTAAATTATAGGAGACTTCCCTGGAAATAAAAGTCTCAGAGGAATGACATCACTGGTTCTTCCTCTTAACCAGCCATCGAGACTCTGGAGTTTTGAATAACTGGCCAGGCCAGAAAGAAGTAACTGTTCTTTAACATGATTTGATCTAATTTGTTGTAACAGTCAGTGTTCATCTATCCTCCCAAAAACCTATGTTGTGTGGCATGAAATATTCATGTTTCCTAGAAAGGTCTGGAGCACTGAAGTTCCTTTTGGTTGGAAAGGAACTTCTTGGAACTGTTTTACACTTACAAATTTACTAATTTGTAGAGCTTGGATAACCAAGACAATCCCAAGTTTTAACCACATGTAGGACCCAATGTAAAACTAATCTGCTGGTTCCCTCAATAAATGTGGTTAGTAAATGGCTTGGCAATGCTCTACCTGGGCAGGGAGGACAAAACATAATTCACAGTGGGGCTAGTGAGCTGAAGATAATTCAGCATGAGACCAGGATGAAAGACAGAAAGAGATCAAGCACCTTTCAGAGGGAAATACTGCTCTTTACATTGCAAATAGGGGGTATCAAAGAAAACACAGGTGAATCAGATAATAATAGGTGCTTTTTCATTCAAGTGTTAAGCATATTTTGAAGAAGAGAGCCTGCATACACTGAGCCTTGCAGTGGCCAAAAATGGTTGTTTCTGTTCTTTCAGCCTTGCAAATACACCCATTGAAAAGGCAAAAAAGTGAACAGGAAAAACCAGCATTGCCTAAAAGGGGCTTGGGAGGGTTCGGTGACAGGATCTTCAGCTGGAAACAAGGTGTGAAACAGCAAAGAAAATGTTGGGTGAAGGAAAAAAGTCCCAACGAGGAGGCCTGTGGGGAAGGGGAACAGACTACCAGTGAAGTGGTTAAACCCCAGCCCTTGGGTCATTTGAAGAACACACTACAGGGAACATCTGCACAGGCAAGAATAAGATCATCTAGCAGGGATTTTCCAGGAATAGTGTCTGGTACAGTGGAACAGGCTGAAATTGCACCCTATCAGACTCATCTCTCCTCACAGCTGGCTGTTTCCTTTCAGAAAAACAGCATATACAGGACATACAAAAACGTATAGATGCCAAAACATAGCCCCAGTGTTTGCATCTTCTGCTTCCTCCTGACTAGCAGGCCTGTGATCCACCAGTTCATGAATATTAATTTGCAAAGGTCCTCTCCCAAGGAGAGTACTGGGTGGACCATCACCCGTATTTATGACACCTGTTGGACCCAGATCTTTCGGACCCTTACCCAATGGTTATATGGGTTGAAATAGGTCCACGGAGACCAAGGCTGTTGAAGGGAGGAGATCACACAAATGGCATGATCACATTACCAGGCCAAAGAGGAGTATATATTTCACACACAGAGCATTCCCATCAGTTACATCAAACACTGACACGTACCTGGACTTAGGCAGCTCCTGAAACACTTTGCTGAACAGAGAGCTCAGCAAAGCTAGGGCCTTATTTTCAGGGCTTATGAGAAAGTAAGGAATCCTACTGGAGTCAACAGAAACCACCAGCACCATTAAAAATCAAGTCATGTGGCTAACTGAGCAAATAGGTAGTCAGGCAACTGTAAAATAATGACCTCAGCACATGCAAAGTCCTCATGCTTTGGACTGAAGGTCTCTTAAGCAAGAGATAATTGGAATCATAGAATGGTTTGGGTTGGAAGGGACCTTTAAAGGTCATCTCATCCAACCCCCCTGTGATGAGCAGGGGCTTAGCTAGTTAGAAGAAAGCGTAGCAAAAAAAAGTTGCTTAACTCTGCCCCACTGCAGCTAAGGACATACTCTTTGGTACATGGGTCTACTCTACAGATATACCCATTTTTTCAAGAACAGCAGTAGAGGTTTTCTCTGACACCCGACAGCCCCTCAGCTGAGCCCCCAGTTACTGCTTTTGAGAGCAGCCCCAGGATGAAGTGCCAGGAGATGGGCTGAGCTGAGAGAACGCAGAAGCTTAAGGTTGGTAAGGCCATACCTTTGGCTAGCAATGCGTTGTTTAACAGGGTCAGCTCCCTGGTAGCACCACAGGACAAGCCTGCACCAATGTGGGTAACTGGACTAGTTGGAACCATTAGTAAAGGTGATTTAATATAATCAAGCTGCTTTGTGTCTGAAGCAGACAAGGGCTGTGAAGCATCATCTCTCCTAATTCCAGCTGGCCCAGATGCATATATCTATAGTTCCCACTAGATCAACTCAGTCCCTCCATCACTAGTTACCACTCCTTTTGGTTTTCTAACTAGGCATGTCCTGTGCGGCTTCCAACCCCTTTCCAAGTAAAATGAGTAGATCTTTAGCTTTTAAACTGTTCAGTGAAATAATCTGTTACTCCAACCGGAGTGGGTTAGTGGGGAGCAATTCTGCAGGCAATGAGGAAACAATAACCCTTGCAGGGAGAGGAGGCAATCATTCCTTCAGCCAACTTAGTGCAGCTGAAAGCGTCCGTGTCCAAAGCCCAGGAACACCACACAATCTGCTTCTGCAACGCCAAGAAATTTAACCTTCTGCTGGAGGTGGTGACTTGTTAAACCATTCCAGAAAGTCCCACAAGAACATATCCTTAGGCAAAAACCAACACAAAATTATGTGGGGATGGACTAAGTGGCTGCTGAAGAATTATTATCTTTGTGCAAGCTTTATTTGCTGCTGTATATTTAATTATGAGAATGGAAAATACAATCCTTTCTGTGACATTCATACTGTAAAACTAGAACTAAGCAAAGGTAGCCGGGGCATAAAATGTAGGCATGTGCTCCCATAAATCTAAATCCATAAAATCAATACAAAAATTAAACAAGCCTCTTTTCCAGGAATCAGTTGCAACAGTTTCTTTTCTTATTCAGAAGAGATGTGCTTGCAGCTTAAAAAACCCCAACAATAACAAAATTTGGGGAAGGAGTGGGTGGATTATTTAAATACCAGTAGAAAAGCGACCTTGTTAAGATAAGAGTGATGTTGACACAAAAGGGATAAGAAGATAAAATCTGACCAGGAACACATTTAGGCTTGTCATTTTTTATCATTATAGTTCTTGATCTAGCTTCCAGCTACAGCAGTGAGGCCAACAGTTTAACTCCTCCGGAGCTACAGCTTGTTCCAGTTTTTACCAGTAGTTTCCTAGACCTCGGCCTTCAGTGTCAGGTTGGGCTGCAGTGATCTGAAAAACTCTCACTACTGAAAGTATCTGTGCACTCTTTTGGGTGAAATTCAGAAGTGCAGGCTCTAAGACTGTGGAGTTTTGGATATGTCTTTCTCCAGCAGGTAGTGCTTATAATACAAGCAAAGCTTTGTGACACCTACTCAGTTCAATACTTGATGCTGAAATTTTGGGTGGGAATTTCCACGCTCCTCCATACAGGCTAGAAGCTTCAAACCTTTTTCAAGCCCCTGTGGTATGCGCTGTATTATGTTACAAATGACAAAGCCTTGAAGCATTTACCCTCATGAATACCCATCTGCCTTTACATATTCCAGGGCAGAGAGGGTACTGGGAAGAGCTGAGGCTCTCAGCCCTCCCCTGCCAGTCACTCTGTGTAGTGAAGCCAACATCTCCAATGAACCATCCTGGGACCTCGGATGTAGACCACAAACAGCCATGATGTCACGGGTGTCAGACAGCAAAACTGTGTGGCTGTTCCTCTCTTTAGTTACCTAGCAGGGGAGAAATACACAGCATCAGCCCCATCAAAGGCAAAAGCAAAGGGGCTATTAACTCCTCTCGCCCTTCCCCATTTTCACCTCACCCTTTCCTACTCTCTCATAAACCTGCTCCAGATAACTATCAGTTTTGCTTCTCCTGCACAAAGAAACACTGTTAAAGAGCAAGCAACTGCCCATGTGGAAACAGAATTTTCCTGAGGGGCTGGAGAAGGACCACAAAATTAACTCCTTGAGGAATCATATAACCTTTTCTCCAATTTCAGTGCAACGAATTAAGTACAACAAACCCCTCTGAATCACATACTTCTCCAACTTCGAAGACAATGAGACAATAACCATGGAATATACCTTAATTACATTATTCAGTGCACAACTGGAAGGTTCTTATACAGACTGGTGGAGAGAACCTGGTTAGATCAGAGCAGAACAGGAGAAGCCTGTGCAGGACAGCGGACAGGGAGGAGAATGCAAGATGAAGTAAGAAGCAGATTATCAGGCAGTCCCCCCAACCCTGGAAAAGAGATGTGGAGAGTATCAGATAAGGGCCAAGGGGAATGAGATGTAATAAGGTCATCCCCCAAAGATGCAGTAAACCATGTAAACTTTTTTTTTTTTTTAATTGATTGAAGTTTTTCTCTGTGAATATTCCAAGGATAAAGTTTAAAACTGGATTAAGAACTACGTCAGATTTGGGGTAACAACCAGAAGAATAGCTCATGATTTTGACCACAGGAGGGCTCCCAGGTTTCATGAATGCATATGGAAACCTTTTGACAAAGGCTAGAACTTGAGCATGAGGCATGGAAGATGAAAGCCATGGAGCTGCACCCTTAGCTTAGACTGGATGCCTGCTAGGCCAGCTTTGTTCTTCAACAAACCAGAGAAACACAAAGAACTACTTTTCTGCAAACTTCTTTTTCTCTATTGCCATACAAGAATCATTATGAAAATGTCAGGTGTTAGATCCCTGAGGCAGCAGTGTTTCTTCTGGTGTTACCACTAAGGAGAGCCTTTTAATTTAAAGGGGTTTTTGCTTGTGAATAATGTCTGAGGATTCAATTTTTCTCACATGGGAAAGGACTATCAACATCTGACCAGCTTGCAGCCCACACAGATTAGATGCAGCCTGCCAGAAGATAACACATCAGCTGTGACCTGCTTCCTACTCTCTTTTTCTCTAGACTCTACAGATGTGGCCCGTAAGCAGACTATGGACCGTAAGTTCAGCCAGGGGCCCTTGGGCATGGAGAGGCAATGGTGGTCAAGGCAGCTGAGCATCTGATTAAGTGAGGTGGGTGGGGACAGCTGTCATATGGTTGTACAATGGAGGAGGAGGATCAAGGTCTGGTGTTGACCCAGAACACCATGTCCATGCACCCCAACAGCCAGCTAGAAACCTGGAAAAGACTAAGAGTACAAATGACAATGTGCGTCAGGAAGAGAGGAGGTGAAACTGAAGCCACCACCAATGTCCTAGGGACTTTGTTAGGTGAAAAGGGCAGATGAGCGGAGAAGATGGTCTGCCATAATTCCCACTGAAGTCAATGCCGAGACAGATCCTGACCTCTGGTGTGTCTGGATTGGGTCTGAACTTCCCAGTCCCAGGAAGGAAAATATTGACATTATTAATAGTCAGTTTTCTCAGTTGTTAATAATGGGCTAGCCTGGGTGGAGAATTTATGGTTGATACATGAGATCTTTGACGTCCTACCCTCAATGACATTAAATACCACCATACAAAGCCACACACATAGGTAAAGGTCACCACCTTAAATACTCTGAAGAGGGTTTTTACCTGCAAAGGCTGGCCCTGAGTTCTGAATTGTACTAGAGAAGAAGCTGGGAATACATCAGGATCTTCCACATCCTCTGTTCTGCAGGAGGAGAGTGTAAGACCTGACAGCCAAGAGCTGGGAGGGCCGGTGGCAGTGCACGCTGAAGAGATATGCATGTGCACAGAAACTGCGCTGGCTTGGCTAACACTAGAGCTGTCTGGAGATGAGGAACAGATCAAAGCTGGAAGAAAACAGGGAGGCCAGCAAAAAAAAAAAAAAAAAAGCAGTGATACAGAAATGAGAGAGGAAGTTTCCCACTTCGGGAGACAGAGGAGGCTGAACAGGTTGAAGGTCCAGGAGATGCTGCCAGAAGGGAATCGGGGCTGGAGAAGATTTATTTGGCAGGTTTATGAAATTCTTGTTTCCCCTGCATCCAGCCTTTCCCGATAGATCAGTCCTTCATGTACAACAGATGAAATAGCTCTCTATTTTCTGCACACAGCCAGGAAACAGAAAACTTATCAGGAAAATATCCCCTGAAAAGGATTTCATCCTTTTCTGTTGAGGGCTTGTGATGACAAATAATCTCACCTCTTTTCTAGTAAATTCCAGTTTTAGGGTCAATCAGTTACGGCTGTGCTAATCCCGTTACCAACTTTGCCTGCTGATCTCTCCATGGTGAAACCTGCAGACCAATCCAGGGTGAGCTCCATCTGCCTTTCCGTACCGTATTTAGAAAACAGCGGGTAAGGCAAAGCTCCAGAACAACTGCGCACATACTGCGGACGCTGTAGCAGGGCAGGGATTTTTTAATTTGTGAGGGCAGGTCTGAGTATGTTACATCCCAAACTTTTGACTTGTAGAGGCAAAGCAACCTGTGGTTTTTCTTACTGTGGCTGACTGCAGCAATGCTACTTTTTATGTCAACATGCATTTTAGTAAATGTTAGTTTGTACTCTGTAGTGATGGGCTGTTTGCAGTAACCTTGGGAATGCTGCTCTTATCTCATATTTACACAACAAGTGCAAAGAAAGGAGATTAGGTATTTTTCCACAATGTTTAAAATGCCTTTTTTTTCTCCTGTCTTGAACAAGGGCTGAACTTTAAACATTTCAAACACATACGGCCCCACTTGGAAGATGTACAGTTAACACGGTACTAATCATTTGCTGGCAGGTTTATCCTGGTCGGAGTATAGTTGTATTACCATGACTATACCACGTATCTCAGGTCAAGTGCAACGGGTGTCCGCAACTGCAGCGAGGGAAAAGGAAACAAGAGGCACAAAACTGAGCTGGACTAGGACTACAGACAGGATGGACAGACACACAGCGTGGCACCCCTCTGGAGACAGGGGAGGGCTTTGGTCAGGAATGAGGCCTATCACAAGCATTTTGATAGACGGGATTGACAGAAAACTATTTCAGCATGATTTCTTGGCCCCACAGGAAGGGAGTTTTGCTTCTACAGCCCTCTAGTCAAATTTTATTTCAGCCTCGGTGGTTCTGAGGCTTCTGCTTTACAAAACTTACCCTGTGTCCTCCCACCAGTGGTAGCACTACCAGAAGCATTTTAAAAATAAATATCAAACCCCATGCACGAGTGCCATGACCAGCTTCACTGGGCTTACTGTACGCATGTCCTTAAATGTGTTATTTAACCTCTCCATGCCACCGTTTCATCCATGCCTCTGATAACAGCCGCTTCCCAGGAAGGCTGTGAAGTTTTGTTTGTTCTCTGTGCCAAAACAGCAGAATAAACCCCATTGCCGTAAGTGCAAAATGTGTTTGAAGAGCACCAGAGAGGAGCAGAGGGGAGGTGGCAGGTCTGCAGCACCCACGCGCTCCCCTGCCCCCAGAAAGCCTGGCTTTCTCCCATCTCTCTTGCAGGGCAGAACAAGTGCATTTGCCTTCCTGTGGGTAGGGGGCTTGCAGTTTAAAAAAAAAAAAAAAAAAAAAAAAAGGAATTTTCTTGTGCTGTTTAGCACCACAAGCAATACCTCCTCTGCCTCCTGCAGAGAGCAGCTGAGGTAAGCTGCACAGCTCTGTAATGCAAATTTAAAGTTAATTAAAGATGTTTGGGGTGGAAGTGAGACTGAAGGGAAGGACTGCTGGGACATCAGATCCAGCTGCTATAAATTTGTTTCTCTTGGGTAAGATCCTGCGCTCGGTCCTCACTGTACAAGCCCTGATGCTTCCAGAGTTCCCATGCTGCTCCTGCAATCAGCAACACCTTCAGAGGCCAACTCCTCCAACTTTCTGAGAGGTTTTCTGCTTTCTGGCTGTGTGCAGAAATTAGGGAGCTATTTCATCTGTTGTACGTGAAGGACTGATCTATTGGAAGAAGCCGGATGCAGGGGGAACAGGGACTTCATAAACCTGCCAAATAAATCTTCTCCAGCCCCAATTCCCTTCTGGCAGCATCTCCTGGACCTTCAACCTGTTCAGCCTCTCCTGAAATGGGAAACTTCCTCTCTTATCTCTTTACCACTGCTTTTGTTTCCTGGCCTCTCCTACAATAGAAATGCGTGTTTTCATTTTGTTAAAATCTTCTGCACAGTTGACTGACTGTTTGCATATAAAGCACCGAGAGTTGGGGACTATGGCAGGATTGTTTTGGAGCAGCCTCCAGGGGCACAGCAAGATTGGCCTAATTAAACACAGGTATTTAAATTTACTCGCATGACACCCCTGTGAATACTGGAAAACCTTCACAAGATGGCACAGACCTGACAATTATATGTTTTATTTTTCTTGTTCATCTGGAGCTGAAAGCGCTTTATAACACAGTACAGACTGATCTGCTATCACCAAAATGGTGCCAGTGTCCAAGTGAGTGCAGACACTGTGGAACGCTGCACCTAACGCCATGAAGGGACGGAAGGCCGGAAAGGAAGAACAGGGAAGTAGCAGCAAGCAGAAAGTATCAATCTAATCAGGCTGCTGGCTGGCCAGGACAGACTATAATCCATGGTAATTAAGTCTGCCAGTACTGCCGGTGACTTTTGATGGTGGCTTTTGCTATAATTTTGCCATCATAACCATGCTTTGGTCAGGTTACTTGCCCTGCTTTCAGTGCTTATCTGTAAGGATGTGTGACACTGAAAAAGGGGTTAAAAAAGTAACAGTTTCCTGTAGCAGGGATATTCCAGTTGCATAACTACCTCTGGAGGATTTTTCCCAGAGCAAAAGGACTTTGTTAGGCGTGCAGGACACCTAGGGCTTTTGTTGCCTTGCCAGTTGCTCAACTGAACTGCCTCTAACTCATTAAACATGCTGCAAATTTACATCACCAATTGCAAACAGTAATTACCCAAACCCTCAGAACTAGTGTTTGCTCGACAGAAAAATTCAGCGCTTGTTCTCCTCAATGAACCTCTTGCAGAAGCCAGAGGAATATCAAGAAAAGGAAACATGTAACAGAAGCGAGTGGTATTTCATATTTTCAAAAAGGTCTAACAGGAATGGAAAGCAGAGGGGTTCCTTCCTACACACTGCCCTAAGCTAACACTCACCCTGATGAATACCAAAGGGAAATTACAAATTTCCTTTAAAATGCCTGTTGTTCCTGCAGAGCTCCTGTTGCTTAGAGGGATTGACAAGGCTTCAGCTTTGCACTGGAGCTTTTGTGTTCATAAGGCATCTTTCAACAGGAAAAAAAAAAACCCATGCAATTCACAGAAGTCACTTCAAACATTCCCCAGCACAGCTACTTCTCCCAGCATGGTAAAATAAAACAGCAATGCCGTACAAGAGCACAGGGCCAAGGGCTGAAGAGAAGTAAGTAGAGCAGAAGTAAATTACTAGTATTTATTCTCACAGTAAGAAACTGAGTAAATAAAATCACATTTCCCTATATGCTAATCGTTACTCTTTAGTGAAACCAAGATAGAGTCAAACCATGTCTCCCAACAATCATCACTTACGGTATTTCAAACCCAAAATTCTCTGAACACAAGAGGAGGAGTATTATTCAGAGCTTATATGTTCCTTTGGTATAAATCCATCTTATTTTGGAAGAAAATGGGAGAATTATATCATTTATTAGACTGCATTAAAAAAGCAAACAAACCAACAGATGAATGTCAAAGCAACACAGTAGTGGTGGTCTTTGGTTTATGAACAACTGCATTGTATCACTGCTAAAGTCGGTGTTGGAGGAATTAGGCCTTAACTGAAAACTGTTTTAAATCCAGAGGAAATACCCTTTGTAGCACATGTAAAAACATAGTTTATCATGGCAGGAAGCCCTGCCAAAAGCTTACAGAAAAATGTTTCTGTGCTACCAGACAACCACAAGAGACAATTTTTAAGTTGCGATAATAGGATGTTTCCCAGAACTTTGTGCAGTTATTAGAATTTCCATCTTAACATTTGGGGGGGATTTTAAAGCATTCAAGTTTTGTGCTCTTCTAATTTGAACAGAATTTGGCACCTAGAATAATAAAATTCTGTCTACTGGTCACAAGAACTTTATCATGAGTGTTAACACGATTAATTCTGGTTTACTGCTTCCTCTTAGATGGGTGCTACAGGGATGCAAATTGCTAAAATTGTGCCAGATTAATTTTACTTTGGACATCTGGCTATTTGTCTGTGTACATGGCTGAGATGCTTTCCAGCCTTTCCCGTTTCCCTCCAGCATTTGCAACCCTCAAAGGGAAAATAGACACAAACCACTTTGGTAGAGAGAGGGAAATCCGTAAGCCCAAATGATGGCTTTGTAGGAGTGCCAATAGTGGGTTCAGCCTCAAGAGGCATTCTGTACAGTAACTTATCTTTTACATCAGCTAACTATGCTAATGCTAATGCTCCATACCATATGCCTTCTATAAAAGCTGTCCAAGCCAAATCAGGTCATTATCTAGATACCAGTATACAACCATGTCCCTTCCATTGGCTTAGGACAGTGCCATCAGTGTCACTCACAGGGGCTTGCCAGGATTTCGAGACTGTGACCGCACAGATGTAGCCAACAGAGACTTGACCCACTTGAGCAGGTAGGTGATGGTTGTAAATCATGTACATTGTATGGGGTTCGCAGTGCCAGAAGTTACATAGTGCAATCAGGCCAAGGGGCTTCCTCTGAGAATGAGGGCTGGCATTAAGCCTCAGAGTAGGGGAAAACTCTGCAAATTCTGGCCATTAGAACAACATGACAAAAATCAGATTTCTTCCTCTCAGGCAAAAGCCCACTGCTGGGTATTTAGCAAAGTCAACATCTGCCTAATCTCAGCTTCCCTCAAAGTCAAAGCAAAAGAAAATGGAACAGATATTCCCAGGAACCAGCCCAGAGGAGCAGTGGTGAAGGGATGTGACACAGCCTGACTGGCGGCAGTGGATTTTGTCACCTCGCACCCTCCCCATGGTTCCAGAGCAGGGCCAAGTAGCCTCAAGCATGGGGTACCCCTGGTAGCTTATGACACTAAGCAACCTGCTCTCCCAGCTTTGCCCCTATGGCAAAACCTAACCAGTAATGGCTACTGTAGGTGTCTTTTATGGTCTGCTGAGTACCAGGGCAGGGCCCATGGGCTCCTGGCAGCTCTCTTACCAGCAAGCCTCAGCTCCTGAGAAGGGCTCTGCCTGGTGAATAAGAGGGGTCTGGCAGCACTCAGCTGCCCGCAAGTCCCTCTGAATGCCCCTGTGAAAGGAAATCAAAACACATTAAAAAAACCTGAATGTGTGGTTTATTATATTTAAGATGCTATTTGTCTATAGGGTTTAAATATGTCTGTCACATAGTTAACAGTAAATGAATGTAATTTTACATGTTCAGTATTTTGATACACAGTACAGGACTACAAGTGTGGTAAAGGAGCATGGGAAATTAATATTTCCTTGATGCACGTATCAAATCCTGCAGCACCACTTACAAGCTCAGAGTAAGGATTCAAGCTGCAGTATTACAAGCGCTACTAAATAAACCAAGAGACATACCTATATTAAACATTAGAGAAACAAAACAAATGACACAAGGGTTTAATATTTAAGATTTGATACAGGATTAAAATACTAATATTTTTAATGTCCTGGTTTCAAATTAATAAATATAAAAACAATATAAAAATATACACCAGTTGATAAAAGGATGCAGAGTAAGGTTAGACAGCTAAATTTCACTTTCAAACGTATGCAGGTATGTCTTTAGGGAGAGGATTTCTGTGTAGCTGCGACTGGTCTTTCGGAAGAAGTCCAAGCTTGTGAGCTGTTCGATGTCACGCACACGCGCAGTGTGCATCTTAAGAAGATCTTCAACCCACTTTGATTCATCCTCCAAGCTCTGAAATGTAGAAAATAAAAAATGAAAAATACCCAAAACCTCCAAAAGTTTCATAACATGCCATGTCGAAGATCCAAAAGCAAATGCAACTTTTCTGAAGACCAGGTCCATCTGAACAATCTCTGCGCCCTATGCAAGAATGACTACAGTAAACCAGTTCCAAAAGAACAGGTTTGAAACTTCATTACATATTTTTTTATCTCACAGAAAGATCTCCATATTAACCAGTTGTGTATTACCAAAGTCCAGACTCTCGTTAGCTTTGAACCCTACACCTACACATTATTCTCATCTGACCAGCACCTCATCTAACACAGTATTTTGAAAAAAAAAAAACAAAAAAAACACAAATCAGGAAGGTGATGTGATGCTGCCAGAGTGATCAGGGTAAGGCTGTGTGGGTTGATCTCTCTTAGGGGGCTGCTCCTGCTGCATGCCTTGTGCCAGCTCCGGCGCTTGTTGGAACCTTCCACCAACTAAGGTAACTCACTAACACGTCAGAAAATCAGCCCTACAAAACACCACAGTTACTGGCTGTTTCGAGTGCGTTAACCAGCCCAGTGACACGTCCCATGAGCACTGCAGCCAGCCCTGCATGACAGGGAGCAGACTTGGAAAAAGGACAGAGCAAACAGGACTTTTCCCCCTTTGGCCTCCCAGGCTGGTACGTCTACGCTGCTGTCGGGGAAGCAAGTTTGGACATTTGGACCCCATCTGTCTTGGAAACCTTGCTGATAAAATTCTATTTCTGGGCTTACTCCTGAAAATGAGCCTCTTTCTGACTGTCTCAGCCAGGTTCTTGTACAAAGTGATCCTCTCACCATTCTTCAGCAATGCCAGAGCCTACCCAATGCAGTAGATGGGCCACAGACCAGGCTGCGGGCCACCTCACAAAGGCCAGGAGGGTGAGCATGATCGTTTGCACAGAGAGGACATGAAGTACCAGCTAGGTCGCAGCCAGCTGCTCTAAAGCAAACGTCCATGACCCAGTCAGCGCTTGTCTGTTTTGAAGCTTTTCAGCACCAAACTGACCTTCCTCTCCATGTGGCTTAGCAACTTGAGGCCCAAAACTAGGTCTGGAGCATGAAAAGAGAGATGCAGCTTAAGACAGAAAAGAAGGGAGCGTGCCGTGCTTGCTCCCCTCTGCCTGTGGTGCCATGCTCCAGGAATGCCGCCTGGCAGCACATGGCTGCAAGAAGCCCTCTGCTCAGCCTTCAGCCTGGCGATCAGGTTGCTAATCTGCAAATGGGCCTCAACAGGGTTATTACTGCAAATGCAATCACTGTGACCTTTTTGTTGTCTTCAAGCCTTCCTTCTTAGCAGGAAATCTGTATTTTACAGAGCTCAAAGGGAAGTCCCATTGCTACAAAGCTCACTTCTTCAAACACAAGGAGAACTCCCAAGAGTTTGCAAAAGATCTGCAATATGAATAAATCACAGGACTGAGCAGTTGGTTTTAAATGAAGTCCAGCAAGACAGCACTTGCATGACCCCAGAAAAATCAATCAACTGATCTAGGTCTTAGTTTTTCCATTCCGCAACTGGCCCATGAAACCTCAGGTCCAGCAGCAAGGATATTAAACACAGTGATCAGCTAACATGGTATTGTATGACTGTGGAACAACGAATGAAGTGTACACATTTAAAATGATAGTTTTCTCCATCTGTGCTGCTTAGTCTCACCTGAGTAGTATCATGAGTCTTAGAAGGAAAAAGTAACAATTGAAAACATACAGCTAAATAGAAATAGGCAATCAGTTAGGAGGCTAACCTAAAAATCCACTGGAAAAGATACCAGGTATTCTGGACAAAAGAATCTCTCTGGATATCAAATTATTAACTGGAAAGCTCAACATGATCAGAGTGTAGACAGGTGGGTGAGGAACTTGGTTATTAAGAGAGAAATTTAAAGGTTTTGCTGAAAGGGAAAATAGTGGCCTGGAGGAAGTTTCTAGTAGGGTTCCTCCAGCTTTGGTCTTGAAAATGATTTTGTGCAATGTTTTCATACATGATTTTGTGCCAAGGTCATTAGTGTGGTAGTAAAAAAACAAGAACAAACCAACAACAAAAACCCCACCACACACAAATGGGAGCTCCTGTCAATACAGAGGAAGACTGGAGTAGAACGGAATACTATACTGGCAGATGCAGATGGGGAAGTCCCCAGTATCGTATGAAATGGGGTTATCCATATTGACCACAAAAATTTCTCTAAGCTGGGAGCTTCTCAGGTGAAACGGCAGATAGAAGAGAAGGACCTAGGTGTACTGGTTGTGCATGATGGTGAGCCACCATTACAACACAGCTATGGAAAAAGCAAATCCTAGATAGTATCAGGGGGGCTGTGTCCAGTGGAAAGAAAACCATTTTCATTTTGAGATCTCATTTGGAGTACTTTATCTCATTCATGTTCCAGGGGAAAAAAAAAAAAGAAAAAGAAAATCAGACTGGAACAGATGCATAGGAAGGCTACTAAAACGGTCATCCTCTCTTACAAGAGGAGCAAAAAAGATCCTGGTTATCCCATGAATAGAGAGAAGTATATGCCTTGAGAATCATCATAAATCATTGCTAGGGTAAATCCCAAAGAAGTCCAGTGAAGGGCTATTTAAGCCATAGAAAAATGTTGACACAAGAATAAATGGGTATAACCTCACCATGAATAAACAGAGTCTGGAAATGGAACAAATTCAAATGAGAAGAGTAGTGGTGTTCTCCAACGGCTGTGTGAAGAGAGAGAAAGTGTGTGCAACAAGAGCAAAGCGGGGGGAAAGCTAATATTTCTTCAGATCTTAAAAGAAAGCTGTGGAGAGGTTAAGGAAAAATTCTTATATTATCCCATGTATTTCATCCATGAAGTATGTGAGGTTTTACACAATCACTTCTTTGAACAAATCAGATGGAACACCATGTGCAAAAGTAAGATTGACGCTGTATTTGAATGGCAAAATTTTGCCTAACCGTATTTTCATTCACGAGCTACATCTAAATATTTTTGGAGTGGTTCTTTGCTATGTAAAAAGCATAGACCAATATCTGCTAATGACCTTGGAGTAGCACTGAAATTCCTCCCAGAACTGTAAATACACACACAGTAAGTAGCATGACCTACAGAGAAAAGAAGCCTGGGTTGGAATATGAGAAAGCACAGAGTAAGAGAGGCCATTATTCTAAACAGCTCATAAAAAAGATTTCAGCGGTTCAAGAGGACCATGACACGCAATACAGGAAGGAAAAAAAGATTGACTTTGTCATAACATTACATATGGGCAGAGATACAAGGACAGAGGCACTAATAACCGCCAGATTAGTAACTTCCAGATCACCAACTGGACCTTGATTCAGAGGAAAGCAGTCCAGAGAAAAACCACAATGAAATATATGTAGGACTTTCCGAGACTTCTGGTGGAAGACATCTCTGCCCAAAGCAGTTAAGAGTCTAAACAGGGGAAAGCCAGACCTGCTCAATAGAGGGATACTGCTCCAAAAGCATGGTGGGATACTGCTCCAAAAGCATGGTTTTAAAAGGAGGGGCCTGAAAGCAGGCGATGTTTGATGAATGAGAAAGAGACAGTGTTCCAGGTGAATTGTGTACAGAGTTGGAATGACTATTTCTGCCTGTAGCTGGAACAGGAGTCTTAGCTTTTTGTGCCAATACAAAATTCATAACATTAATGCGTTCATTCAGGAAACGGTCTCCTGGCAGCCTATAGTGAAGCATCTGTGTGCAGGAATCCACACAGCTGTGTAATGGGAGAACAAGTTCAGGCGGAAGGACAAGTCTAAATACAGCTGCCTGGGAGGACTGCTGTCCTTGCAGAGCGCCGGAGCCCATGGGGACCCAGCCGCCCTCCCGCCGCACGATCAGCTGCCGAGCATGCGTGCTACTTTCTGCAGTGCTGTCCAGACCGAAGCCTTTGTACTTCACCAAGATTCTTACACCATAGGATCTTGCATCCTAAAGGAAGATATGAAAGGAACCAGGATGGTGTCTGGTCACCTCTGGTAATGAGAATCCAAACTTTTCCCTTGAATCAAGACATGTTCTGGAAACGCAAGAACTGGCACTTTACCAGTTTTAGTATATAGTTTTAATGCTGTGTGGGTTGGATGTAATCATGGTGTGTGATGCAGCCAGACTGCCATAGTAGACAGACTATATTGTACCTGCATATGGAAACAGACCTCAATAAAAATGTCAAGCTGGCTGCCAGCACAATACATCTACACCCACAGCCTCCCCCCAATCTGCTCTGAGGTTACGCTGACAGTGTCTGCCAAAACATAGAAGCCCACAGGTTGTTTACTGCCAACCTACTCTATGTCAGCTCTTCCAAACAATGTCAGATGCAGTAATAGTTCCATATTTTCTCTGATATCATGGAAGAGTGCTTTCGCCTAATGAGTTGAACGTGACACTTTGAGTCCTACCCTGTGCTTTCATTCAAGACATCAGTGAGCACTACTAACTGTAATGAGGTTTCACGTGTCCCAGGGACGTATTTACCATGGGGGTACAGCAGTGGAGCAGAACTTACGTTGCAGCTCTCGTCATTGTCAGGCCGGTGGGGAAGGATGTATGAGAGAACGGAGAGTGGTCCATCACACTTGTCGGCTGGCTGAGTGAAATCTAAGCAGCTGGTTATGATGGCGTAGTAATGAGTAGGAACGGGGATGGCGCTGCCTTCCACAAACCTGGGGGAATAACACAAACATTTATCTACAAAGGATAAATCTGTTTGGAAGAAGGTTACACAAACAGCATGAAGTTTCCTCCCCTACATGTGAGGACACACATACGTTGTTGAGATGTGTTTGATTCCCAGACACTGTCTGAAAATGAGCATTCAATTTGTTCATGTTTTGATACTGTGTTATAGAAATACCACACGCCGGTGGTGAAAGGCTTCTTCAGTTCAGGGACACAGAGAGAAAGCATTACTGAATTAATGAAAGACTTGAGTATCTAACTCAATAGCACTGCTATGGTTTGCTCTGGTATCCAGCTGTCAACTCTTAAGTCCTGGAGAATTTTACAGAAAATAAGATTATCTGGAACATAATTCAGCTTCGTCTCAAGGATGAATGAATAGTTCAAGGTGAACAGTTACATGCCGAATTGCTATTTCCTTATTTTTACCACTGTCCTACCTACAGGGGCTTTCAATCCTGATGAACAGTAATTTTAGAAAAGAGCTAGAAAATTCCATCTCCTCCCAAAAAACAAATAGCATGCAGCTAATGAATTGTTTAAGATAAAGCCACCGTTAAGAGAAGCAAGAGAAAATCAATTTAAAGACAAACTCTTACTGTTTTATTTTGTCAGGTGTGTCATGTAAACCATCATAGTCATAGTCAAAGATTGGTCCACTTATAACATTGACGCCATTTCGTTCAGTGGCATATCTCTTCACCAAAACCCTTTGGAAATAGTTCCATACCTCTGTGGGGAAAAAAAAAACCAAACAAAACAACAAAAAATAAAACACACCGAAATTTGGATGAGCCAAAACATGTCAACATTACAATTTTATTTTTTTTCCCTGAAAATACAAATCCTGTGGACATCATTCACACAAGGGCAGAGGAAATCAAAGACTAAGCATTACAGATTTACTGCAGCTTCATTCAGTGTGGTCAATAAAGCCTATTCAGGCTTCTTTGTTCTCTGCTGATTTTTTTCCCCAACCAGTGATAAAGGAAATGCACGGTACCACTCCCAGGCTGGCATTGCCACAGAGACTGCACAGAGAGCTTGCTGTTCCTTCACCAAGCACTAGAAACAGCTATTCACACGCTTTCCATGTCCCTGTAAACATTTCCTTTGTCTTTCTTATCTAGTTACACGGAATGGTGTTGTGGGGTTTTTTTCATTTCTAGAAAGGAAACAGCACCATGATTAAAACCAAAACACAAACATTTAAAAGAAAGGGAAGTACAAAGGTCATATTCTTCCAGTTAAATTCTCCTTGGATACAAAATGCCTAACTTTTAAATTAGGTGCTGTCAAGGATGACCACATTACGGCATGGCATCTCATTACAGCAACTTTTGGGAGGAGTGTGATACCCTTGCTCCCACCACACCCTCCTCAACCTTAACAAGTTAAGATGCTTGCAGAGGTGGGAAACACTGGAATCTCCAGTTACATCATTCTTTTCTTTATTTTTTCCTTTTTAGTTTAACACTCACAGAAGCGTGTGTAAACAAAGCATCTCAAACTTGTAAAAGTTTAACTTCCGTCTTGCCAGCTCAGACTGTTGAGTCCATGGTTCCCTGGTGCTGCTGGCAACGCCAGCCTCAGCAAGTTCCCCCATACCCCTTGTCCTCCGACTGCTCGGGACTGTGATTCTGGGACCATGGGAGCTCCCTGCTGGGGCTGATGCAGAGCGCCCCACTGCAGGGTTCGGTCTAACAAAGCGGAGAAGGAGGCCTCTGCAGCCAGCGCTGCCACCAAAGCCAGCCCAGCATAAAGCTGCCACCTCCTATTTGCCCTGTTGTGGAAAAAGCTCTGTATAATGAGCTTATAACCAGCTCTCTGCACTGCAACCTGCACACATGTGGCGGTTCCGAACTCCCCAGGAATGATATTAGTTCCAGCATTTGTTCCCAGGGAATCCTTCACCCACTTGTGATGAAGAGGAAGGCGGCTAGACAAAATGAGCTGCTGGGGGTGGGTTGTTCTCCTGTGATTAGCATCTCAGCTAATTTGCTTAGACTAACATGAGCATAAAGAGCATTTTTATGAAGTGATTTGAGAGTGGGAAATCCCCAATAATTTTGCACTCTGTAATCAGTTAAGTGCCTTTGCTCAAATTTCCAGCAAACATCACCACTTGTTCCTACTCAGAGGTTTTTCAGTTAAAAACACTCTTTTCTGGTTAAAAAGAAAAAGCCTCCCATAGGCTTTGATGTTTATCCAAACCTCTCTGGCCTAAAATCCGAATTGGAAATCTCACAAGAACAGGCCCTTGAGATTCTTCCAAGGCTTCTCAATTCGTGCCAAGCCAAAAATGCCACCAGAATAGTCTGACGGTTTTCCTACCTCTTGGCAAAACTAGAGAGAAAAGGGATGTGCAGACAAAAGAAATGTTAATATTATATCCCTGGAGTGCTGAAAGTTTCAGCCAGGGTTAAGTCATTCCTCATTTTCCATAAATTGGTTTCCTCTTCCTTATTCTTTACAGGTAATAAATATGTTTGGTCTCCCTCTTAGGGCATGAATAGAAAATAAAAAATAATCACTTGTCCCTGAACTACAACAATGTGCAAACTACACACTTCCAGGCTTGTGCACACTCCCAGGCGGGAGTATAAAGTAAAAAGAAGTAAAACCACATTGCCTAAGTACATTCTGCACTAGCTTGGGCTAGAGACAAGAAAATCTGAATGCTCTGGCACAAATTTAATTATTGTGGCATGAAGAAAAATTGCTGAACTACGGCATGTCTGTGCTCTTATCTTAACCCAGCACCAAAAGAAAGAAACCTTTCTGAAAGCTTAAACCTTTCTTGTGGTATTTTGCCTGCCCATACCTAGAACTACGCAGGTGCCCATGTATATTTGCTGGCTGCAGGTAACTGAACTTTACGTTCTAAACTTCTCCTGTCAATTCATTCCATAGTTCAACACACATATCATTAAAAAAATAAAATATTGGGAAAGAGAAGTAAAACCATAGAAAGGGCACTTACTTTTGAAGGCAGGATACATTGGAATGATATTTGTTATTAGAAAAGCATCATATTTTGCTTCTGCAGAGGAACTTAATTCTGAAAACAATAAAACAGAAAAATATTAATAAGATGAAATATCAGAAATTCAAGGAACATAAAAATATTTTGAAAAATGGCTTCAGAGATCAACAAAAGGGAATACTGTCATCTAAACAGCTTTTACAGTATGCAAGAGTCTGATACAGACTTATAATTTAAATATATGTTTATCTTTCTGCTATTTGAATCCAAAATTAAAAACCCTGACTAGATTCCCAGTTCATATAAGCTGGTATCTATCCACTGACTTTAAAGGACCAGCTTTTGAAGACAGTCTTCCAGCTTGTACTCCTACTGTGTGCAATCATTTGTTCATCTTTATTTTTATTAACTAAACTGGGGGAGTTCATTTCTGGTGTGTGAAGCTGGGCACCAGTTTGGAGCATCTCTTGCAGAGTCGAGGGAACGCAGTTGTAATGGCAACTTGTGGCTTTGGGCCCTTGGTCTTCAGCAAGTGCAGCAAAAATCATGTATCAATCCCATTTAGCCCCATATGGGACACCAGTGCAGAAGCAGCTCCTCTGAGGAGAAGACTTGGAGGAAGAAACCACCCTGGAGCAGGGGTGTAGTCGCCAAGCCACTCTCCATGATATTTGAAAAGTCATGGCAGTCAGGTGAAGTCCCTGGTGACTGGAAGAAGGGAAACATTGTGCCCATTTTCAAAAAGGGTAGAAAGGAAGACCCTGGGAACTACCGACCTGTCAGCCTCACCTCTGTGCCTGGGAAGATCACGGAGCAGATCCTCCTAGAAGCTATGCTAAGGCACGTGGAGGCCAGGGAGCTAATTCGAGATAGCCAGCATGGCTTCACCAAGGGCAAGTCCTGCCTGACGAACCTAGTGGCTTTCTATGATGGTGTGGCAGCATCAGTGGACAAGGGAAAACCAATGGATGTCATGTATCTGGACTTCTGCAAAGCCTTTGACACGGTCCCCCACAACATCCTTCTCTCTAAATTGGTCAGCTATGGATTTGATGGGTGGACTGTTCGGTGGATAAGGAACTGGCTGGATGGCCGCATCCAGAGGGTAGTGGTCAATGGCTCGATGTCCAGATGGAGACCGGTGACAAGTGGTGTCCCTCAGGGGTCCGTACTGGGACCGGTGCTGTTCAATATATTCATCAATGACTTAGACAGTGAGATCGAATGCACCCTCAGCAAGTTTGCGGACGACACCAAACTGAGTGGTGAGGTTGACACACCAGAAGGACGGGATGTCATCCAGAGAGACCTGGACAGGCTGGAGAGGTGGGCCTGTGTGAACCTCATGAGGTTCAACAAGGCCAAGGGCAAGGTCCTGCACCTGGGTCGGGGTAACCCCCACTATCAGTACAGGCTGGGGGAAGAAAGGATCGAGAGCAGCCCTGCTGAGAGGGACTTGGGGGTGCTGGTGGATGAAAAGCTGGACATGAGCCGGCAATGTGTGCTGGCAGCCCAGAAGGCCAACCGTACTCTGGGCTGCATCAGGAGAAGCGTGGCCAGCAGGTCGAGGGAGGGGATTCTGCCCCTCTACTCTGCTCTGGTGAGACCTCACCTGGAGTACTGCGTCCAGCTCTGGAGCCCTCAGCACAAGAAGGACATGGAACTGTTGGAGCGGGTCCAGAGGAGGGCTACAAAAATGATCCAAGGACTGGAGCACCTCTCCTATGAGGACAGGCTGAGGGAGTTGGGCTTGTTCAGCCTGGAGAAGAGAAGGCTGCGGGGAGACCTGATTACGGCCTTTCAGTATCTAAAGGGGGCTTATAGGAAAGATGGGGATAATCTTTTTAGTAGGGCCAGCTGTGACAGGACAAGGGGTAATGGTTTTAAACTAAACCAGGGTAGGTTTAGACTGGATATAAGGAGGAAATTCTTTACAACGAGGGTGGTGAAACACTGGAACAGGTTGCCCAGAGAGGTGGTGGAGGCCCCATCCCTGGGAACATTCAAGGCCAGGTTGGATGGGGCTGTGAGCAACCTGATCTAGTTAGTGGTGTCCCTGCTCACTGCAGGGGGGTTGGACTAGATGGCCTCTAGGGGTCCCTTCCAACCCAAAACATTCTATGATTCTATGACTCTATGAAATTAAAGCATTCCTACCAACATTCTTTCCCGACAATCTGAAAATACTCTTAGTCTGTTTATATTTTATGGGAGTTTTTTTCATACCTAAGGTTTTCCCTAACAAAAAATAAAATCACAGAAGCTCTAGGTATTAAAAGCTGTCTGAACTCACGGGGTGGGAAAAGGAAGCCGTAGGAGAGCTGTTTGTCGCCTCTGTAGGCTGCGCAGCTCTGGCTGTTTCCTGGAGAAATGCGGAGGTCGGGCCTCACACAGCTGGCCAGGTGCTCTGGGACACCGGATACCTCTGCCTGCTTGGAGGAACATACACAGAAATGACAAGAAAGGTAATTCCAGCATTTATAGCCAAAAGACAATTTCATATAGTCAACAGATTAGATGGAAGGCCTCGTGGGAAGTAGAATAAACCAGCCAGCTGTAGAACCAAGTCCTGCTCCTGCACCTGCCCGTCCTTCAGGTAGCAGAAATCATCATGGGAAATAGTTCAAATGAAGTTGCTGATTATGCTATCATAACAAAACAAACCCCCATCGAGCAAAACTTAGAAAGAAAATGAAAACAGAAAGAGAAACATAGAGCCCTTCTGCCTTAAAACTCTTTTCTCCTGAAGGAAAAAATGGGTTTTGGCATTGTTTTCAATGGTATTTGACACAATTTTTGGTGCGAAAGTCTACTTGGGAAAGAGGAATTTTAGCACTTCAAGAATAGAGGTACTGAGCAGATTTCCCCAGGGTTTTTTAAGCACTTTCCAAGAGCAAAGACAGCACTGACCTGTTTGGAAATAGTGTAGGATGTCCAGAGAGGCATCAGGAATGTTTCGCTGTAGCCACTTTCAAAGTCATGGTGATGCAAGATATTGTATTTTGTGCGGTACAGTACTGCCGGGCGCCCATACAGGAGATGCTTATCTACAGATCAGAAGGAATTACAATTATATTTATTACTGAAAGCCTTAAAGATGGAAAAAAAAGGGGTTGGGTTTCCAAGACATGCTGATTTTACAGTGACCCTTAATGGGATATCAACACTGAATAACTGCTAAGAAAATCTTGTAACAGAGAGAGCGGCAGTTCTTCCATATTTCTGAAGAGACTCCACAAGGATCTTTGTGTCCACTTTTCAGTCACACATGAGGTGAAAAGCACTTTTTTGTACTTTTAAATCTACCCCTATCCTACCACTCCTGACAGTCTTCTCCAGACTTTCTCTCCTTCCTACATTTTTTGTAGAGTCCCTCACAAAAGGGAGGCAAAGGTGCTCACTCACTAAGAGTACTTTTTTCCGCTTGGCTTATACAGATGATGTTCTGAAGACCGATGTACTATTATTTTCTGGCAGTAATATCAAAGAAAACAAACAAACAAACATCAAACCCTTTTTCCTAAGTTTGGCTACAAAAAACCACCTCTAACTCTGCAAAACTTGTTTTTTTTCTGTCCTGGTGGTGTTATGGTTAAACATCACTTGGTACCTCCAATAAGCTTGCTTATAAAAAGACAAACACATCACTGAAAGACATAGAAGAAAAATACATTTCCTGTCTAATCTTGCATCGTGCTGCACAGTTCATTGATTTTGATAATCATTTGGCAAACAGGCTTAGCTTGCTTTTGGAAATCGAAACACAGAAACAAGGAAAGTGGCCTAACACTGTTCACAGATAAGCATTTAACCTGATAGAAAAGGGCATGCTGTATTAGTGTTTGTGTCCAAATAGAGCACATTTTTATAGGACACGAGAAAGAAAAGCAGGAAAAACCTTCCCTAAGGACAAAGATGATAAACTTGCTTTATTCAAGAGAAGCTGAAGGAATCATTTTCTTCTGCATTTGAATAACATCAGCTAAATACGCATGGTGCCCCATGAAAAAGAAGGGAATTACCAGTGAAATGCAGGAAGGTCCCTGAACAGGTGCTACAGCCTGTCATAAAACACAACAAAATAACTTGCACGTAGCAGAACTGCTTGCTGTTTAAATAAGGGGTGCTTCATTCCACTAAACAGACAACTTACAAACCAGCAAGTGAAATTGGTTTAAGCGCTTCTGTCTTAAGATACATCAAAAATGCTATTTTTATATTACTGAAGTGAAGATGCATCAAAACCTTAGACCAAAATAAATACATTGAGATATATAAAGTACAATCGTGAGGGTGTGTTTTCCTAATGCCAGAAATTGTCACAGCAGGGAGTAGCTCTTCACTAATTGGAAAAATCAGTTTAAGAAGACGAAAGCTACAGAAAGGCAATTTAACTCGCAAAGAAAAAGAACGATTTCACCTCCAGAAACTAAAGGATAGGCTGCATTGCCTGTTCACAACAGAAAAATTGAAGAAGCAACTTCACAAGGGAATTAAAAAAAAAAATCTCCTTAGTCATCTGAGCAATATGATTTGAAGTATCTCAGAAGTCCATGTCTGAACTCAAAGCTTCAGAATTTGCTAATTCGGACATTTGTTATGGTGAGGGGAATGCTGTGAATTGTCATGCCGAATGGGATCACTGCTGTGAGAAGGAAAGCTCTGCTCTGGTGTGCCCGTCCATCAGCACTGCTGCGCAGAAAAGCACTTCCCATCCCCTCCCCGCTGGTCCTGTTGCAAGGTTTTAACCTGGACCACAGCCCTGATGCGGCTGAGAGCGCAGCCACACGAAAGTCAGCGCTGGCAGACAGCAGGCAGGGTGCAGGAGGTAGTGCCCAGGAGAGCAGGGGATGCTTCCTCCTAGGAGCAACATTGACTTCAACGCTGATGAGGGACAGAATTGTGTTAGGCATCCCTGAGCCAGCAGTGCATTTCTGCACTCGTTTCAGTGGATAACCTGCACTCTAAAAACCCCAGCACTAACGACCCAGTCAGGGATTGTCAAAGCCGCTGTACCATCCTTTCTAACACTGACCCGGTGAAACCTAAGCCCGAACAATACTGGTAAAACACAGTGTGCAGATGCAGTCTACATTTTTTACCCCGTTTATTGCTTGTGATTGAGAGGAGCACTGCCTCGTGCTCCTTCTCCTTTCCTCATCTCTCTGCTTCCACAGCAGAGATTAAACCTCCTAACAGCGATGGAAAGGAAGAGCTAAAACTCCTATCACTTTGAATGCTACTTTAGTCCTGGTTACAGCAAAAGTTAGTGTGCCCTTCCTCACATGAGCAACACTTGCCCACGTATCCTATGTATGCCTGTGTGCTATTTTGACAGTTACTTGAAAAGATGGCTTATTACACATTAACTAAACCCAAGCAGGAGTTTGTCTAGTATCAATGATGCAAACTAACTTGCAAAAAACCCCCCAAAATAGCTTTTGTTAACAGACATCAGGTCTTACCTTCTGTTCCCTTGACATGAAAGCGCTTGTTGAGTTCATCCAACTTGTTCTTCTCAAGAATAGAAAAAAGGAACAAGGTTAGGATCACTGGAGCATTCTGACATCTCATTTTACTAGGCATCTAGCAAAACAAAACTAGTGTTATAAAACACTAAAACATTATTTTGTTTCCCATTTTACAAAAAGCCATAATTGTTCTAAACCGGCACAAACACTTCAGAGGAGGATCTGGGAAATTCTTACGGATCAAACCCTCTCAAAATAGATAAAATAGCTACAACTTTACTAGGCAACTACTGCTTCTAGGGGAAGCATCAGCAGCTCCTAAACACCTACCTTATCATCACATGTACATCCTATATCAAAGTCTGGTGCAGAAGGTAGAGCGACAGGGTAGAGCGGTTTAGCAACTTCATCTGGCACAGTTGGTTTATAAACATTGGCTCTCAGCAGGTGATTTAAACTTCCATGGGTGCCATTATTGGGAGCAGGCTTTAATCCAAGCAGATCTATGAAAACATCAAAGATAAATGAATGATGGTTAGATTGCAAATGTGTATGCAGCAGCATCTCTACTGAGCTAAGACGTTTATTTGCAATCCTGTTTACACCCATGACATGTTAATGAATGCTTTTAATATAATAAAAATACTAACCTTTTGTCAAAATCATAGAATTGCAAATGCTGCCTGAATAGCATGGTGGCCTTTATGACAAGAAGGTTAATTTTCATCAAGAAACTGGAAAACAGTTTTATTATAACTACTCCTGCAGCTTCCAGCGTAAACCTACAGTCAATATGTTGACCTTACACCAACCACCTGGAACACAGTGTTATTAGTCACCTGATTTAGAGATAAGGGATAATTACCTTTTTGGTATTTCATGTTTGAAAAAAGAAATTAAATAAGTGAATTACAACTTCAGCTAGAAAGTTTTTTACCCTGGAGAATCAGCATTAAAGAGAAGCTCATAAGAATATGATTTGTATGTTTTGTCAGACTGCTTCATGGCTACAGTAGGAGTGCAGGAAACATAATCATACCAGGAGATGCCATAGAAAACTAAGTGATGCCCCTGATCTTCTCCATGAGACATGGAGGTGCAGAAGCAGTCTCTGAACAGAAACCCCCTTCCTAGACTCCTGAGGTGTGGACACCATGCACTGTAGTGGTATGTATTCAATCTCTGCCAAGCTGCACGCAGCAAAACTATGGTAACTCCCCTTATCGGCCAGTTGCTAGAGTAGAGCAAACTGAAGCCCCTGAGAAGTGCCTTCAGCCCTCCTGGCCAACAGGCAAGTGCTTGGGAAGGGAGGACTGGGGAAGGGGCCCTGGGAGGGAGTCAGGGCATGAGCTCACAGGAGCCTAAGCAAAGCCCTGTTAGCTAAACCAGCATATTTCTCTTGCAATTTCTCAAGCAGGTAGCTTACCACACATGATGTTGTAAAGTTCAATATTTTCAAAAGGAGGTACTTTGGTCTTGTATTTGAATGTAGGGCCATAACCTATAAAGACAGTCTGGGGGGAGGGGGGAAAGAAAGAGAAGCATAAAAAAGAAGAGCATTAAAAGGTGGGGGTTTTTTGCAGTGAGACCTCCAATTTCTTCTGCCTTCAATGACCCTCCCGCAAAGGTTACTGCATTGCTCATACCTGCATGCTGTTTATCTTGTTGTCATAGCCATGGTCCCCATGGAAGAAACATTTTCCTGTTGGTTTCTTGTAAACGTCCACAGCTTTCCTAAATTGAAAAATTATTAGAAAGTTTCCTCAAAGGTGTAGGTATGGTGGCTGACCTGACACCGTACTTGGGGGGTAGTAGGGGTAAGGTGACAAGGCAGGGCATTGCTCATCTGTCTCAAGTAGCAGTAGTGGGGACTGCAGGCTCATCAACAACCCTGTGGTTTCTCCCTTTGCTCCCACTACAAATGGGTGCAATCCTAAGAGCTAACTATTACTCACTGACAGCAAACTTACCAACTATTTACTTATTTTCTCATACTTTCTCATATCACATCATCTCCTATGGAGTGGAGGTATTTTGTACCATACTCTTCCAATCCTCAAAAAGCCAATAGAGACTTCTAAGAAAGCACTTTTGTGATGTTACAATGCTGCAGATGTCATATAATGCTGTAAAGTGCTTTCACCTGTTTGCCTTCCACCCAATAAACAAAAATGGGGAGCAGAAACAAAGCTGGAGGGAAAAGAGAAAGATTGTCATGAAGATAAATAGCTGAGAAAATAAGTGCTGTATCATAGGAATGCTACTTACCAGCTTACTACCAAGTATTTTTCTATAAAATATGTGGGAAAATAAGTATTGTGTCATAGGAATTATAATTAGCAGCTTTTTTCAAATCAGTTAATAAATAAGCCATTTCCCCTCTGCAATAAAATGATGCTCAGCCAAAGTTTGATTTGGCCTGGTAGATTACTACAGTTACGGCACTCAGGTCTGTAACTACAATTTTCCTGTGAATATACAATGAATTACAGTTACACTAACAAATGAATTATTGGTAAATGGGATTTCAGAAAATCTAGTGAATAAATAAGCCAGTTTGATGCAATTAGTAAGAAATTTCTAAACGTAAATCAACTTGGTCATCCCAACAGTTCCAGTAAAATTCTTAAAACTAAAACTTTTATGAGCCTAAAGCTCAGAGTGTGATTCTTTGAAACGTACATGAACCCTAGCCACAAAACTGAACAGGGCAACCAGCCAGCCAGCTAGTGGAGTTATGCAAGAAAGCAATTGGGGTTTCTCATTCACTGCTTCAGCAGAGTGATCCTTGCATAATTCACAGAAAGATAAGCACAGATGTCAAAAGGCACTTACAACACACCCTGTGTTTGCCTGGCAGCTAAACGGGCAAAAAACCCTACCATACTTTAAAGCTCGTAAGAGACTACCATGGGCCAAAAGCTGTGTCATCTTCCAAGAACCACTGAGTCAGCTTTATGCATAAAGACCCAGCCGTTCTCGTACTGTAATACACAACATGTGTCAAAAGATAAAAGCAAGAAAAAGAATATGTATTAAACCAGAAAGGGGTGCACAAGTCATAAACAAAGGCTACTCCTCTCTTGTTCACTCTGTACATACATGTGCCAATTTGGTTTTCCTCATGCAATTTTTAGGTAAGAATATTAAAAATTGTCATTCAGAGGCATATGGGGAAGAACAACCCAAACCAGGGTTTTGTCTGAGCTAAAGCATCCTGGGTTTCTGTGGATTTGTTTTGCAACAAATATGCTGCTGGTACTTTGACGGCCACCCTCTCATACCCTTCCCCACGTTCTCAGGCGTTCACCCACTCTGCTAATATCTCCATTTTCTTTCCATTCACCCATTGCATCCACTCAGCCTCTTGTTCCCTAAAATCCTGTGGTCACGTACGCCTTCCCCTTCCTCCTGTATTCCTGGCTTCCTGGTTGAAATAAGCTCTCACCTCATAAAAAAAGCTTATCAGCTCCTATACTTGAGCTAATCAGTCAAACCCCACACAGCTGCTTAAGAAAACCAATGTGGATTTCTACCCTCTATCCAGCTACTGATTTTTCCCAAATTTTAAACCAATTTTATGTTCTGAGCCATATCCCCCTGCACCAAATGTGATTGAACCTCACCAGGAGTTCAAAACTCCTCTTGTTCATGGGGTACAGGAGCAGGATGCTGACAGGCAGGGCAATCCCAGGTGTCTCGTTTCCTCAGAAAAAAAGACTGAAAGTCAGGATGGAAGCCATAGCAAGAGTTTACCTTGCCACGTGCCATTTGCGATCCACCAGTAAATGGACATCCTCAATTCTTCGGTTGTTAGCGTAGTGCAAGCGTTTAGGCAGGTGCTGTTTCAAGTAAGGCTTGAAGTGCTGGTCTGGCTTTCTACACTGAAAAATAAATGGTTACAAATGACACTGCTGTCAGTTAGCTTAGACGCGCATAAAATCTTGAACTACAGAAATCAAGCTGTTAAGGTCATTATTGATGATGTCTTTAAAACAAAGTGTACATCTAGAGTATGTGGTCCAGCCCTTTCTGTGCAGTATTTACATAAGACCGGAGACCAGGGAGTCATTCAAAGATATATTTGGAAAGCTTCATTCTCATGACAGTCTTTTTGAAAGCATCATGCAAAACATCACGCTTACTTAGCTCACAGATGAAGAATTTTATTCTAAATGGACCAGAGCTTAAGTTTCAGAGGAAAGCCGAATGCTTAAAATACATCTTGTCTGCAGATATATTTAAAGCCATCTGGTTACAGAATTTGATTTTTTTTTTAATCAGCTTTTATTTTAAACACTTTTTTTCCATTAAAAACAAGGTTAGAGTTGAAGGCTATCAAATGAACTTTTTCAGCGTCTTCAAAGTGCTAGTAAAATATTTACTCTAAAAGATTACTTTCCATTTCTGAAGGAATGAATAAATAGACTCAATTCAGGACTCAAGATGGTCAGAGAGATTCTGGCTCTGCACTGCCCAAAAAGGTTATAAAAGCTAGTACAGCAGCAAACAGTGGAATTTATGACAAACACTAATCTGTCCTCATGAAGGGCACCTTTTAACACTCTTTATTCATGTTAATGGTAGGTTTTCCTGCCTAAAACAGGAGACAATGCTGAATAATACCCAAATTAAGATGTGAAGTGAGCAGTGCAGTATAGACAGAGATACCTCCCAGTCCTAAATACTTACTGTAAGGTTGGCAACAATCACTTTTGGGTCATCTGTCAAGCAAAGGGGGGAAAAAAGAAGACAAAAATATAAAAGATTAACAATTTGCAGAAGAAAACACAAGGTAATAAAATAGTTTTACAGAAACGTTCTTCCTAAAAGTTGGCTGATCTTTACTAAACGGACTGTACATGGATCAGATAAGATATCCTGAATATGAACTAAAGTTTAACTGTATACCCTTTACTTAGTGATATTTTAGTTGCTTAGGTAATGTTGTTCACTGGTTTACGATTTGGGCCTTAGCTTAATATTTATTCTATTTTCTGAAAGCATATAATTGCAAGTCTTTTGACTGCTTTCCTTTAAAATGAAAAGCATCCCCAAACACAAAGACTTTCCTTGAAAATTTTTGAAAGCACATTTGAATGTAACAATGAGCTTCCTTAGAAGCAGTAAGATAAATATGTAACATTTTTTGTCTCTTTTAACATTTTGCATATTTCATAGGCTACTAGAATAAGTGAATAGCCACAGTAAAATATTCTAGATTTGTCTTTGGACTATTAAAGGGACATGCAAGATGTAAAAAGCCCAAAACGAGCAACAGTCCACACTAACTCTTCTTCCAGAGTGGGTGGTGGGAGGGAAAGCATTTTCAGCCCTGAGAGAAAAAACAGGCTAAGAGAAAATCTTAGGAAGTTAAAATCTCTTGCTTAGCTATTATTGTTCTGGTAGCTTAAGGCATGATCTTGCTGAGCTTGAAATGAGCTCTACTGAATCTCAAAACACAAGCTACAGGCTTACCCATGGCAAAGGTGTGTCTGCAGGCCTTAAGGCAGTGTTATCAATAGGAAAATGAAGGAGGAATAAAAGAGCTGGTAATTTGCCATTTAAGGGGGCAAGCCCCACTTCTAAAACTAAGGCATATGCTGCTTTGTTCTGTGTTCAAACTGCTGATTTATAAGCAATTGCAAATATTCAAACGAGGAAGCTGGGGACAGAGGCCAAAAGAGAAAAATGGTATTGAGGGAACACCAGTAGTATGACTCAGAGGTCAGAGTAGCTGATCTTTTTGGAAGATACTGCCATTCATCCTCCAAAGAAAACTTATTTTTTCTCAGCAATTTGGGAATTGAAGGATTGAAAGATGTTTAAAAGAAATCTTCTCAGAACTGAGATATAAGTTTTCAGTAGAGTGTGAAGTGCAGGAGTTCAGTCTTATCTAGTCGAGTAAGTTGTATCAATATACATTATTTTCAACAGATCTTTACACATTCGTCCCATATTCCTAGAGCAAAATACCCAGATAAATTAGTATATAGTAAAATAAATACATACATAAATCAGTATCTAAGAAAATTTTACCACATTCTTATGATTTCTGCTACTAGTCTGGAAATCTTTAGTCTTCAAAGATCAATTTTTTGTGAAATCTGTCCTCAACCAAATATATCTGAAATGTTATGAGGGCTGTCCCAGCTATCTGATCTTCCCCTCTACCAGAAGTTATCACCCTTGTAGCATACATTGCAAAAACATAGGCACTTGTGGTTAGTTTATGAGTTTCACAGTTTGCATGGTAGCTTAAAACTGCTGGCAAAGCCAGGTTTTCCCTGGTACGCTGAACCAGAGCAGCAACAGTGCTGGCCCAAGCCCTGTCCTGGTACTGCTGCCCTGGAGGTGGAAGTCCTCAGCGGAAGAGTGGGGGCAGCTGGGTCTGTAACACTTTAAATTATAGAGTGAGCTTCACCGGAGGACTCCTGCCTGAGCCCCAAGTGCTGTCGTCGAAGATCAGCTGATCTCAAACACCAGGTCAGGGTGAGTTTCTAACAGCATGGTACAAAAATAGCAAGTTTTACTGTCACCATTGGCCCTGAATCCATGCTCTACAGCTCCCTTATATCCTACAGTATCTCCAGCGTGCTGCTATTTAGCAACCCATAGTGCTTCTCATCTGTGTCAAAAGCATGAAGCAGCTACTGAATTAAAAATTAACAATTCACTATTTTTTTCCCATTGGGTCAGCAGAGGTACCAGACACTTTTTTTTATATCCATGCAGTGCTAAGCTCCCTCAAGTCTCATTTTTACTGGCAGAAGGGAGAAGTGTGTGAATAAGCTCATGACATGTATGTTGCCATGCAAAACTCGCTTCAAGAGTTCTCACTTCTCCTTGCCATGAAAAGATGGGCTTCAACCCAGAACATTTCAGCTATCCACTTGACACAGCTCTGACACTGTGGGATCTGTGAGCTACAGACTGGGAAGGGGGAAAGCAGCTGGTCTTTACTGGGCTTCCCTTTGAATGTCCTGCCGACACCCTGCAAACTTACATCCTTCGTACAATGTCAGCCCAAGGAAGGGATGGAGTCTAGTTCTCAGGACATAAGGGGTACAATTAAATTAACTTACATTTTAGGTTATTGCTAGACCTAGGGCGAATTCGCCCTAAAGATCCAGGCAGCAAAATTATATCTTCTACATTAGTCAGATAGTTGCTTAAAAATTCAGTTCTTTCACAAGTTGTGTCTTCCATCCCTGCAGAAAGAAAATGCAAAATTAATAGAGCTTGAAAATAAATATGTTTTCCAAAACAGCACAGAAAGAGACCCCAAACAGCTTATGTATTCTTTTCTTTTGGATGACTAATCTTATTCTTGTTCTTTCTGGTCCTCTAATTCCAACACAAGACACTGGTAGGAGCCAAACTAGGGGTGATTTTAGCACTTGCCTACAAGAGAAATGCCAGTCTCAACGTCATAGAAAAAGTCGCCACATATACCATGTGTGCACTGACATATCTCCAAACTAAGCTCATGGAAAAATCAAAGTCTGTTTCTAGTTTAGTGTACTACTTTGGGATTTTTTATATTTTTTTTTTTTAAACAAAGGATTTTAAGAGGAGTTGCACACAAAAGGTATTGTCTGTTGGTGGTCTGTTCTACGGCAGCTGCAGATAAACAATTCTCTCCTACAGCCATTTGTGGTGGGGAGGAATGTATTGCCAGACACAGGCGGTTCTCAGCACAAAACTGCCTCCCCTGGAAATCCTTCCTGCCCCTTACCCTCTCTGCCCACAGCCAGAAAGAAGGCATATTCCATTTTGTTGCTAATGTAGCAGTTCTTGTGAGACTTTCATAAACAAAGATCTAAACAGAACAGGACCTTTAGTAGCATCACAAAAAAGTTATGCAAAATCAGGTTTCTCTCAAACATGGTCACATTTTTCTTTAGTAAAACTTCCTTTTTCTTTTTGTCTTTGCTAGTAATTACTATTTCTTCTATTGTAAATTTTCTTCTGATGTCTGAAAGAATGAGACCCACTAAATGGTATATCTGCTTTTGGGTGACTCTCCATCTGACCCTGAAATATCTTTTTACCATTTGCCTCCTTCCTCCATTATTTTGATGACATTTTCCATCCAAGCTGGATACAGTCCCTTACAGATACCCCACTCTTTCTCCTAGCAGGATAACTTGACCCACTAATTGCCATGGAAATGTCTCACTCTCAAGTTGTACACCGCTCCTCATGAGAAGGAGAACAGTGCTTCTAAATTGTTTCCTTCCATAAAAACTGCCAAAAAGATTACTCTAGGTACATTATAGCCTTCCCATACATGCAAGGGGAGGGAGATGCACTTGGATGTGATATCAAAAATGCCAAGCTTTGAAAAACTCTAAGTGGAGATCATTGTTGTGAAAGAGAAATGTCCTTCAATGACAATTAACAGTTGGACTTGATGTTCTTAAAGGTCTTTTTCAATTAATTAACAGGCAAGCTGAGCGGCTAGTCTACACCAACTGGCTGGTTTGGGGGATTTAAGCTACAAGAAAAAATTGGCACAAAAATATCTTAAATGGATCTTTCATTTAAGCCACCTATTATATGTACAGCTACATTGCTCAAGCGTTTATATACTAATGAGGAATATTGTTTATTTTACCATGATCACCAACAAAGATGACATTGACACATCGATGTAGTTTCAACTGTTTCAGTCCATCCATTAGTTGTCCTACTGTCTTGTCAATCTCTCTCAGGGGATTCACCATCATCTGTATAAATATGAAGAATGGAAAAAAGTTAATGCTGTCATTGCAATGTTCCCCCTTGCTCTACAAAGGTCCTTTGGCAAAACTCTGATAGAATAACCATCCAGGTCAAGAGGCAAAGCCTTGGCTGAGATGTTACACCTACAATTATCGTACCATTTCCTTTCCTCTATCAACCCTGTGATCTCAACATGAGAAAGCCTTGCTGAGATGCTGACACAAGACAGCGAAAGATCTTTATGGCTGATCCTAGGCCTCCCATGGGCACGTGTACATTTGGTAAAACGAAGTACAGATATTAGAAAAACGCACATGAGTTTGGGGTTCAGTTTGTTTCTTATAGATAAATAGTAGTACTTTTAAAAGGCTATTTTATGTGAATGACTTAGTCAAAACTTGAACATGAAATGAAGCTGTGGACTTGGAATTCATATGCCAAGTCACTTAATGAAATTCACTTCAAAGGACATCTGATATTACGATGACAACACGCAAGTCACTTGAGTAGTACATGGGACTTGGGAGGAGTGTTCTTCAGCCTCAAAGCCAAGAGTTTCCAGCATCTCAGATGACAGTTTTGGCAAAATTGTCAGCAGGCCCCAGAAGACATGGATACAGTACTGTGATTTCTTCATTTAAGTTTCCTTTTCATTAAGAAACACAACAGAAAACACCAAGACATGTTCACAGGATTGTGTTTTCAGCTATAAGAAAATGAAACATTTTTTACCAGATGGCACAGAGAAGGGAAATGTTTTAAAGTAAGATTTTAGGCAGAGGACTGAGATTTTGTTTTGGTTTTGAGAAGAAAATGTTTCTTGTCACTATATGCCAATTTCCTCTTTGCTTGTCTGTTTGATTTGGCTGGTCCAAGCATCCACAACAAAACATCCAGTGAGCAACAGAATGCTAACAAATTTTGGATGAGAAAAAACCTAGAGTTTGGCAGAATTTTCTGAGAAGAAAAAATAAACACCACGTTAGTGTGACCCAGAAAGAGACGGTTCAGAAATTCTCCCTCTGCCCAAGTCATTAAGGGATGGATGTTAAGCGAGTCTGATAAGTTATAAGATGAGACAGGAAATGTCATCTCCCATGTGGCACTATAAACACAGGGAGAAGCGGCTTCTGAGAGATGGAATCGTGGTGGGGAACAGGAGGAACAGTTTCTGTGACATATGGAAGTGGTTCAGAGAAAGGATGAAATTTTGAAATATTTAATTCACAAAAGCCAAAGCAGTCAGTTTAATTAAAACTCTGAAACATTTTGAGTTTAGAAAAAAAGAAAATTGTCTGTTTCAGCCTTCTTCCACTCGTAAATACAAAGAATTTCTTCAACGAATGGGAAATCCATTTTTATGGAACTCTATTTGTATAACATCAATCATACAAGGAAATACATCTTTTCCTCAGAATCCAAAGCTTATTCAAGGAAGCTGGAAATCCAGATGGATTTCCCATTAATGTTTACTTTTGTCAGCAGGCTTGAGGCTCCTTAAGAAAAAAAAAAAAGCAACAATACTTCCAGAGATTTCAAGGATTCGTGAGTGATGGTAATTCTCTTTAGCTACCCCCTTCACCAATTTAATCTGTAAGCCTGCAGAGACATTTCTGAAACTATAAGAAAGTCAATACAAATGTAAAATCCTGTTTTTTAAAAGAAACAAACTACTCACACAAAACCCCCCCTTCAACTTTGCAGTTTTCACTGCTTGACTGTGTTCAAAGCAGCTCTTAGAAAGGCCCTCACCAAATATTGCTTCATCTCATTGCATTCTGTCTCTCTTCAATTTTTAAATTCAGCTCTCTTATTATTTTATACAACGCCTAAGTTTTTCCTCAGATGGTCTTTGCAGTCTAAGGCTGGCTGTGGGTGGTATATTATATATATATATATATATTATATATATATATAGCAAGGATTTTTTGTGTGGACATGCTGCTCTTACAGCTCATATTCTTTCCCAGATGCAACTTAACTTATCGCTACTCAAATGAAACTTTGGCATATATCTTTCTTCACCTAACATGTTGAGGATATCAAGACTTTGGTAGGCTGTACAGAAACATTTTATCTTTCAAGATATATGGATCTCTAAGATGGTGCTACAATAAAGAGTTGGTACTATTGTGAAAGCAATGGGTATGGGATCTGAGGCATACAGACCACAGTTGGATTCTCTCCTGAGTTTTCCCTAGAAGAAGCTTGATCAGAAGGAAGAAAGAATTCCACTTTATCCGCTTTCACTATATTCCATTGCTCTCAAACAGGACGAAAAGATTAACTTGCAAATATGATGAGAACTATTGTGTAATATTAGGATGCTTTTTTGTGAAATTATAGTGATAAATTTTAACACTTGACTTATCAGGAAGAGTTCCTTAGGGATAAGTTTGGATGACCTTTTCATCCAGAAACAAGAAAGGGGGAAAAAAAAAAAAAAAAGTCTCACATATGCTTACATCAGTAGGAATGTTATAAGCTATCTACTACAGTTCATGCCAGAAGGGTAGAACTTGGAATGGCAAATTAATGAGTAATAGCAATATCATCCATAGCAGTTATCAGTTCTCCTCTCAGGTAAATCTGTGTTAAAAGTTCTCTGGAAAATTCCTGTTTTCTTATACCTGATAATTTTTTTGCATGCCTGCCTGCCATGTCTTTACATTTAAAGAATCGGTCTCAAAATAATGGTTTTAAGTTGAATCATGCAACAAGTCAAAAAACACCCCCACCAAAAAGCTATTGAGAAAAGTGTTTATAGCCTCTTGTAGGACACAGTAGAGTGTCAAGGCTTTTGTTTAAACCTTAAAGGAGAAATATTTGGATTGTTTATCTGAAGAGGTTTTGAACTATTTAGTTAAATTTCTGAAACAAAAATAATACTGAAGTGGTCTATAACCCCTCCCAGTGTGTATGTTAGTGCCAGGTGGAGAAAGACAGGACACTAAGGCATAGCTTTTTCCTCCACTTGCACCTTTTCCTAGTAAAGCTATTTCTATTTGACTTTTTCCTTGTGAAAACAGACTGCAGCACTCCGATTGCAAATGCAGCATTCAGAAATCATGTAATCAAGAATTCTCAACCCTCCAAAGTCACAAACTGGCTTTAAAATATATTAGTTTTTTTTTTTTTTACAACAACTTTTTAAAGTTCTTTCCCTTTTAGATTTTGAGTCACATTTTCAGGACTTTTCCACAACCACGATGACTGGACACAGAATCTCAGATAATCACCAGGCTCCCAAGAGCTGGGGAGTTAAGGAGGTTACAACACATTGCAGAATTTGTAATAGCTCAGATGGGTTAGCAGCACTGTTACTGCCTTCCCAGGGATTTATCTGACATCACCTCCAGCTGATGGCTGGATTTAAAAATATAAAGAGATGGCTTTCCTTAATGCAAACAGAGTCTGAAACAAGAAAAAACATAGCTCCCAGAAGACTTGGTCTGGTTTGGCTGCTTTCCTTTGGGTCCTTCAGTACATTTATAGAAGTTTTGTCTGCAAAATCCCAACCTGAAGCATGGAGCGAACTCCCAACTTGAAAAAAATAAAGCTAGAGTAGTGCCTAAAAAGTGGCACTTCCATCATAAAATTTTGGAACATATGTAGACTTACTTTCTTCCGACGAGCTTCCGCAGCATATTGATCCACTTTATGTACTTTTCTTCTTCTTGTCTTTGGAGCTGCAACTGGTCTTTCCTGTCTCCTCTTAGGAGGAAGCTTTCTCTTAGGTCTCTTGGGCGGAGTAAGAGGGGAGCCATAACTACTCTCCTGTACTGGCGGGGAGAGATGTCTGGACTCAGAAAAAAAGCCTGTCTCGACTCACATCAGATAGTAAAGCTACCTGTGCAGGCTAATTCCTAAGCATAAATACTGTGGCCCTTTCAAAAATTTAGGCATTTGGACAATTTAGGATCTGTCTCTCTTTAAGGAGGAATCCACCAAATTGTACTGAAAGCAAAACAGCAGTTACGAGAGCGGACAGCATAAAAGCAAATGAAATTGGTGTTTCAGAAGATAGGTGGGGCTTCTGGTTTTGGAAATATTTAGTTATGTGGGGGTTTTTATTGATCAAATAATGATCCATTAATATTATCAAAATTTAAGTAAACAGTTTAAATTTACATAAATTTCATTGCATGCAATTTAATGAGTATCTAGGGTAGAGTGCTGGTAGAAATGCAACACCTCACTTTGATGATGGTTCAAGTATGAGTACTAGAGCCTGTCCAGTCCAAATGGCTTTCTGCAACATTTCCCACACCCACTTTTTGGCTGAATCAGTGACACTAGGTACCCTCATCAGTATCACCAGCAGGTGCCACCCCTGTGAGCCAGGTCATGCACCCCACTGAAATCACCAGAACCCCGCTAGCCACTATTTGGGGACTGCAGGTCTGCAGGACAGAGCTACAAAGGTGAGGCTCGGTTAGCACAGAGCTTGACTCCTTCAAATCAGCCAGGCAGGGCACATTTATTGGTGGCAGTGCCTCAGAAAGCTGCACTGCTACCTGCCTTATTGCCAGCTTTATGGGCAATTTGAGAATTTAATTTCCTAGCACTTTCAGTATGGCATCTTATTGGGTAATGTTATTGTTCATAAATGCACTAATATTACCTGAGGTAGGCTTACAGAAAGGAAAAAAATCGAGACATAACTGGAAAAACTACTATCCCATTCATCAACTTGATCATAATTTTAAACTGTACCACTCTCACTGACTTTATCCCAAGTCGCAGGCTCATGGCACTGCTCAGGATTGCGTGTGAAGTGTTGATAGATGATGCCTACCAGGAGATAGCAACTACGATATGCTGCGTATAACGGAGCACGCTGAGCGGGCTTGAGAAGAGTCGGAGATTTATGATGATATTTAACTTCTGTGTACTTAGGCAGCTTCTCACAGTTGTTCAGTAACAGAGCTACGTAAACAGGGAAGGGAAGGAAGGGGATGTTACCATCTGCCATGCTGTTTCATTGCTTCCAAGGCAAGCAGCTGGAAAGGAGATTCTAGTCCAGTCTCATTCGTCTCTCTCCAGAAAGGCATTTTAATAAAGCAGCACCAGAGTTTTCTGTTTTTAAAACGCTTCAAGCTTTGTGCAGTCCTGATGAGAGGAGCGGCAGGGAAAGGAAGGATTCTTGTTTTACTGTCTCTGAATCGGCTCAGACAGAGCTCCACAACGCAAGGAACACGCGAGCGCAGGAGACCCAGGGCTGAACACTGGAAATGGCCGTCTCAAGACAGCATGTTAGAGGAGCAGCAGGAACGGCTTAGCAGTGCCAGATTTCGATGTGGTTTAGAGCTCTTATGGTAGCATATTTCTAGATTTTTTTTTTTAAAGATAGCTTGGAGGAGAAAAAAAAAGGTAAGTTCTTATTAACCAGCCAAATCTTAGTCTTGCTTGAGAAGAGTCAGAACAGAGTTATGGAGCAGGGAAATTAATCCCTCCCCGCTTACAGAAGGGAACTGTAACATCACAAGGGTAACTAGCCAGCCAAAGCTCTGCTTCTTGACCCGGACGGACCAACCTACCAGAGTTCAACTGCAGAAGCACAGAGGGAAAGAAAAAAAAATATGCAGAAGTAAATCAAGAGCAAGCACATACTTGATAACTCCCATAACTACTCCTGGAAACGTAATGGAACCCACTGAAATACTTCCTAAGAAGTTTATTCATGTCTCACAAAAAAAAAAAACCCAAACCCAGACCCCAAAAATAACCCCAAAACCTAGACAACCAACTCATTTACACTGAAATTCATGTTAGAGGACATGCAAAGTTACACTAGTGGGCACTGGCCACAATCTGTACTCCATTTATATCAACAACACTGGCAATTCACCCATAAAGTTTAAGTTAAGCCCCTTTATTTCTAGCTTTTAAAACACTCTGCACATAGGCTGTTGTGCATGTCCTATGAAGCTTGGCGTGCCATCTGCTGAAGTCCAGAAGCTGAAAATTATCAGTCGTGGATGCCATTAGACCTTAAAGGCATTAAATTTAAAATACAGAACACTATGTGGCATAATAATAACTTAAATAGAACACGATGTGGCATAAGAAGCTCTAGTAAACACCCACTTTAATGGACATTTGTAGGGTTTGGAGCTTTTCAAGGGGTATTCCTCAAGTTACAAAATGTAGCAAGAAAAACTCAGCATAAAATCTTCGCTCTTCAAAAGAAGAAATAAGAAGCCCATCTTAAATATAACACAGAATTGTTAAGAGCTTGTTTTCAAACATCATTGTTTGGCTGATCTGCCTTTGCATGAAGAAAAATGAAGTGGTCAGAACTGCTCCAACTGCCTAACTGCTGCCAGCTGTATACAAGAAAAGAACAATTTCAAGGGGAGGTCATGGACTCGGTATCAAGGAAGCAGCTGAAAGGGATCCCTTTGAGGACTTTCTTCCCAGCCGATTTATGTACATTTCATAGCTCCTAAAAATTATATTGAAAACAGTGTCAAGAGTAACAATATAAAATACTTCCTAGCTTTTCTGTCCTGAAACCAGACCCCCAGCAAATCTCAGCATCTGTATACTTACACAGCTGTATTCATTTATTTAAATTTCCATTCACAGAGTTATGGTCACTGTTAGAACTGAAAACTCATACATGCTCATCTGCTAACTCGTCTGTTCTCAATTTGCTAAAAATCAACTTCACGCCCTTCTTATGTTTAACACAAATTACATAAATCAATTTATTTGTAAAACTTTCATAAGCTATTAATTCACATTTATTAAGAGCCTAAGTTTTGCCTTGCAATTAGAGATCAACCTTCAGATAACCATACAGAAGAACCCCCCAAAAGAGCCTTTGGGGCCTTTTGCATTTGTAATGATTTTTGTTACGATGATACAATTACGCTTCACTTTTTAGACACTTATAATTAATCTGAAACTAGATTACCACATTGGATGTTGAACTGGTTTGTTAAAGACTAAAATTTAAAGAACAAATTCAATGTCATCATCTTCATAGTCTCCTTTAAGCCTAGGAAAGAGACCCACACCTTTGTTCAGAAGGAACTGGTTGTCTACAGATAAATAAAATCAGAGTTGTCAGTCATAAGCCACACATAATGTTTGTAACACTTCAATAAGAAGAACTATAAAGCATGATTGAGTTATATATCCTTGAACCAGAGAGCTCTCATTACTGGTACCTTGCTTGACTGAGTCAGACATCTCTCCTGTTCTGAGCCAAATGGAGACATATCAATGCCTGTGAATTTAGGAAGTGTTGGCAGATTTTAACCACCACTTACGCAGAAAAAGGACTATTACTTCCTATCCAGTGTGATGCTTCAGTGCTGGTTTGGAATAATTCCTCACACCCACTGCTCTGGGACCATGGCTCAAACTGCTCCAACAGGGATGCTACCCACAAGATCATAACCACTGCAACCTTCTTTAAACAGCCCAAATAACTCAAGCATATTAAAAAAGATTAATGCTGCTTCTCTTTGCTCTCTCCTCCACCAGAGAACAGCTATCAGACATACACCAAACAAGTAAGAAACTACTGCTGGGTACCGGGCTGCTTGGGGAGACTTGTATTACCTTCCAAAGGCTAGGCATCTGATACACTCCTCAGTTTTCGAAGATTTGCAAACATTTGTTTACTCTTTAAAAAGCATGTATAAAAACTCCTAAAGTCTTGTGACAGCAGTCTGCAGGCATGCATTTGCACTGAAACTAGGGGACCTTTGCCAGAAGTCAGAGATCATCGGAGATGCCAGATCCCAGCCACCCGAAGTAATAGGATATATGGATGCAGAATTTACTTTCCCTCCCCACAAGTCCCAGACAAGTGCATAATCTTTACATTCTTGTCGCCGGGCCAGCAGTGCTCAGTCCCAGCCAGCTACCCCACGCTCAAACAAGGGGTTAACCACTGTAGTGTTTTGCACATAATTTTTCATTAAAATACTTAACAGTGCTTCAAAACTTTTTTCAAACTCAGCAGTCTGATCCTGAGGGAACAGTACTGGCAAAGCTTCCTGAACCCCTGTAGGGCCTATATGAAACTGGAAATAGCAGCTTTTTACAGTTCATGACAGACTGGAATTATTACTTTGGCTACTGCAGGCTGTCAGCTTTAAAGAAACCTTTTCCTTCTCTGTATTTTTCCTCAGTATTTTCTGCATTATATTTTTTTACTTTTAAGAAGGATAAATTGTTTGAGGAAAGTTAAATTATGCTGTTGCACCCAGATATACTTCTGTCTTTGCCAAATAAATCTTCCCATTTGCATTATCATATCACACAGATAAATAGCCTCCTGAAAGGCACAGGCAGTTCCTTCTCTCCGAAGTGAATCTCACATGATAAATCCTTAAGAAAATAACTTTGCTTTCTCTGGCAGCAGGGAAGCATTCTGCAGAAATGGGTGAAAAAAGTTGCTAAAAATATTACTCCCGAGCAGTGGCAATTATTCCAAAAATTTATTTGAGCCACGTGCTTTTTCTGCAGGATAAAATCTATACTAACCTCTGAGTTGAAAGGACCGTATCTGTGGCCAGCAGCATCTGGTTGTTCAGAGTAGAAAGCATAAACATAAGGCCTGAAAGAAAGAAAAGTCTTGTTCAGGGTAGCTTTCCTTCGGCAACAACAAAACACACAGGCCTGTTAGGTCAAGTCAAATCAAGTCAACCTTCCAATGAGAGCTGGCTTCATGGAAAAAGAACTGTTTCTCAGTCATGTTTCCATGGTATGATTAAGCAATTAGTTGTTCTACAGTTTTATTAAATCCAAGAGTGCATGCAGGGAGGCACATGGGGTACCATGTGAGGACACAGGCTCTTTCTGCAGGAGAGATCACAACAGCAGCTCGCCTGAGCTTTGCAGCCAGCAGCATGTGGGAACTTGTGTACTAAAAAATACTCATAATTAAAATCTTAACATTTTCTCAGTCCTCAGGGTCCAGTTCTGCAACTGCCAGTGCCTGTAAGGTTGCTGAACTATATTAGACTCAGTAGGATAAGAACAATCCAAGTAAATCCCTGTAACCAAATACTTCTTGACAAGAAATAAACTCATACCATACATTTATTGGAAGAATTAAAATGCTGATGGTTAAAAGCTGAGATAAAAAAACCAACCAAACAAAAAACCCAAACACAACCCCCCAACAAATCCTTAAATCAGTGATAGCATGTAAAAGACAAAAATAATCTTTAGAACTGAATTTCCCCTTCCTCTTCCAGTTACTTTTAGGGAGGAGACCAGCTAGCAGTTACCCAACAGCAGGTGACAGTAAGTGAATTACCTTTCGTTGTCTGGAAGGGTTAGCCACTGCAGTATTGTTAATATTCTGCGCTCATGGGGGATGACGCTGGACCACAAAATACAAAACCAGATCTTGTTATCATAGAAAACAAAAAAAAATCAACAAAGCCTTGCTATGAACTGATTCTGATATGATTAAAATCAAGCATAGCAACATCATTTGCTTTTAGCATGCCGTATCTTCTTCTTGCTTGACACTGATTCTTATTTTGAAAACAGAATCAGTTCAGATGTCCTGGATGTCCACATACTCGAAAAGAAAGGTGATTAGAAGTTTGTAACTGGAGTCAGAACTCAAGGCAATAAATCTAACAGTTCTAAATAGGAGTGAATAAGGAACCATTCTGGTAGCTTTAACCCAAACAAACTTTTTTTATGCACAATGGTGCTGCCATTGGATAGCTGGTGTGTATAAAAACCATTAAATTGCTTACATCAGCATGGGTTTAAACAACTATCTTGCTCTGGTAGTCTTGAAGACACTGGAAAAGTTCCCACTGACTTAGTATTAACCAAACTGAGGGCCAGGCTGGTGTAAATCAAAACAGAGCCATCTGAAACACCCGGCCATCAGCATGGTGACTTGCACAACCACAACAGCTTCTCACTCAGACTCATCCTATTTCACTGCTTGTATGCCGAGACTTCTCACTTGGCTGCTGAGGCCAAGTTCATGCTATGAGAATGACTAACCTTATGAACAGCCGTTCAACTTTGAAATATCTCATCTTAGGAAAGCTCTGCAGGTCAGCGACCACGCAGTTATTTTAATACAATAGCATAGTCAGTCCAGATTCCATTAAATCAGTAGCAGAATCCCAGGGCAGGAATCAAATACAACTGTCTTTGATTCATCATGCTGAACTGAATTCGGCATTCTCTGGAAATGTCTGACAGAGAAATAGAGATGCCAAAAGCCATTTTTAAATAAGTTTAGTTTTAATGCCTTGTAGAACAACAGTGGTCCTCAGTCTCCGGTTACACACAGAACTTTCATTTGTAGAACAACTATAAAAATGAGAATTTCCGCTAAAATTTGCAAACAAGGTGATATCATAAAGCAAAATAATAATCTTGGGTATTGCACAGTTTTGAAATTTGTATTAATTGTGCAATATGAAAAAAAAATCCATTATTTCAATTAAGTCATTTGTGACTAAGATGTATTCTACACTTCTGTTTTCCTAAAAGCTTGCCTGAATTCTCCCAAAAAGCATTCTGTGTCCCAAATTAAATAACAGAGTTTTAAGGCATATATATTTCATTCATACCTAAAAGGGCTGTCTCACTCCCTGACTATTGCCATTCATATGACATATCCTCAGTTACCTTCCATAAGATTTTATATCCCCAAGCATGCATTGGCCAGGGTGTTTATGGTTACTATGTTATTTTAGGGCTTAGAAATCACATTAATTTCTTTGTTTTGTAGACCACCATACTGGAGTCTTGTACCAGTCTTGCAAGTCTAAACTTATCATCACCTTTGTACGTGGTACATTTTATTATTCCCTCCATACGCTATATAATATTTAGAGTAGCAAAGAGTCCATTCTTAATGGACTCACAAAAAAATAGGCAAACCCCCTTAGTACTTCAGTCTTAATGGTTTGCCCATTTTCTTTGCTCCTGCAATCCTGCTACGAAAATGAAATTAGAGAGATTGATCCACATGAGTTCCTCAGAACCCAGAAATGATCAAAATTTATTCATTTTCGGTGAGGAAGATATATCTTAGGTGGAACAAGGGAAAATAATTTGGAACCATTAAACAAAAGAATAAACAACAAGGATCCTCAAGGCTGTCCTTTAGGAAAGGGAAATTGGATGCCTTACTCAAAGGTCAGACTGGATTGTAAAATGAGTGAGTCAGGCTTTTGAACCAGTTAGGCTGTTGATGTCAGATGACATAAGAGAACAGTAAGAAAGTCTTCCACAAACACTCAGAGGACTAGGAAACATTTCTAGCAATACTAAGGAGGCAAAACAACACACCATGAAATGAAAGAAAGTAATTTTTTTTACACAGTCACACATTTTTCTTCAGACAACTGCTAAAAATCAGTGTATGAACTTGAACCAGTGAACTGTAGCATTAGCTTTAGCATCAAAAACATGGCACAAATGAAACAAGGGAGCGTTACAGGTACAGTCTCCAAGCTACCAAATGCTTAGAGTAAGGAAAACAACTTAATAAACATTTCACAAATTAATTCTGAATTTTTAGTTACAAATCTCCAGAGGGCACTTACACAGACCAGAAGAACGTGCCAGCTTTCACCCCTTGCTTGGCTGCAGTAATCCAAATCTAATGAGGAAAATATAAGAGGATTAGAATGTGTTCAGATATTTAATGATCCTCTGAAATCAAACTGTTTTCAAGACACATTCTTCTAGCCTGAGCCTAGAAGTGAAAATTGCAGTTTTCAGCCTGTGTCAACAATTCAAACACGTGGAATGACAAACCTGTGCAAATTCTATAGCAGTGGGTCAGCCACTGTGCTGTAGGCTTTCACCCCTACATCTCTGTGTTGCTTTTAATGTAAAGCATTAAGATTCAGAAGAAGCCAGGAATTTCTCCAGTATTCCATTAATTTTTAAAAAAATAGCCATTAGTCTCCTGAGCCTTTTAAGAGTTCAAATTTTGGAGGATACTTAGTTAGGAAAGAACGTGGCTTAACAGTAATCAGTGTCTGCATAAACGTCCTTCTTTCCCCATATTCTACAATCAGTAGCCATCAACAGAAAACACACTAAGAGTACCCAAAAAAGGGTGCAGATGAGTGAGCAGGGGTATAAATAAAGCAGGGAGGGACACCTTCCTCCAGATGTTTAAGAACTTTTTGAGATCACCTGAAGAGATTGATGGAAACGATGGGAACAATTGCCATGAATTTTTCAAATCCTTTTTTTCAATCTTCTAAATCCCGTATATTTTTCTGGCTATAAATCAGTTTGCAGCAGCGAGTTCCACAATGTAGTCACACACTGCATGAGTGTATTTTTCTTTTTGTTTGGTTTAAACCTGCCAGTTTCACTACAAATCCTGCCTCTCCCAGGCTAACACGAGTCTACACTGCCAGTCAATGTAGGATAGAAAAAAAAAGTTAGCTGATACCCTCTCAACCTTGTCCATCCAAAACAACCAAAATTAAGAAAGGAATAAGGGTTATTGTTCCATTTCCCCTCTGCTAGTTAGAGTCACAATCTTAAAGTTAATTAATCCTAGATGTTCCATTACTGAGCATGTAAATGCAACACCTTATATACACTCTATGGCTGGTCACATCTGTTCAGGTCACTTATAATGTTTGCTGTGTTAGGTGTTGCAAGGTCAGTACCATTTGTGAGCTTCTGTAATTTATTTGCCATATGTAAATACATTGGGTTTAACTGTTAATATGTTAGAATTTTATAGTCAGCCTTTTAACTATGTCAGATGTGCACCCCTGGTTCATATATGGGACAAGACTTACTGTATTGCAAGCTATATAAAGGCCATATTTCTGAATTAATTTGCTTATGCAGAGAGGAGGGGAATAAATATTAAAAAAAACCCAAAACAAAACAAATCTAAGATTAACCACTCTGTCTTCATACCATGCCACAGGAACTAGAGAATATCTAACTTTTCCAATGCAGAAAGACCTGTTAAATTATGGACCCACAGATTCAGCCCTATTGGCAGTACACCCCAGTACAGTGGCAAACGTCCCAAGAAATAATATAGATGCTTTTCTAGATGCATATGAAACATATCCTCTAAGTTGAATTATTGTCATTTTTATATCCTCTGTGTTGAATGACTACAATTCTTCTCCTTTATTTATGGATAAAAATAGACAGGCTAAGCAATAGTTTATGTGGCAATGCCATACAGAACATGAAAGTCCCAAGTTCTCCCTTCTTCTAACTGCTAGACACGTTTGCACACAGACACTACATACAGAGTTATTCAAGATAGCTGTTGAATTGTCCTTGAAAACCTGCACAGAAGGTGGAGTGCCTCCCTGCTTTTAATCTTCCATGAACAAGTAAGAGCCCATAACTTTGCAAAGCCTGCCCCATATTTGTTGCACTATGAAAGGACCGGCAGCAACACATCTCAGGTCATGGCTGATGGAAGGGATGGCTCTGAAGTCTAGCCTTTGGGCCAAGTTGCACAAACATGCTCCCTCTCACCAACCAGGGAAGGAGATTCATGTCAGGAGCAGAGGAAGCACATACACCCATTGCAGCGGAGACTTGGCAGTGCATGAATGGGAAATCCATGTCCAGGCAAAGGTAGGAAGGGGGAAATCACAGCATTTTCCAAATAAAGAAACCTGTACAAGGTTGGTGCAAACATGCAGAATTAATGCCAGGGTGGTGCCAAATATTACACTCCTGCACCATTCGCAATTTGTCCTGCCAACAAGGTCAAATGTAGAGTAGCCATTTCCACAGTCCTCACTCTTTAACAGGACAGAAGTGATCTCACAGCCTTGACAACTAAGCATTGCCATCTTGCCCAGACAGAAGATTTTGGTACAAGAAGCCTATTCAATAATGAGACAGACTGAAAGAGCCCTGTTGCTTGTTCATGACTCAAGCTAGACAAAAAGAAATACTCGTATAAAAGACAATTATAGACATTGCCTCCTTCTGCTTCCCCCATCAATCAACAAAGTGATTGCAAAATGCGTTCAGGACAAAAAGACAGATGACAGCTTTCTGCAGAGCCTGGGTGCCTCAGATGTAACTGATGTTCAGGCTGACTAGGCAAGATAATGAAAATAATCATTAGATAGTCAAAACCAACAAAATTCCATAAACAGGAGAGCAAAATGCTTTTATCCCAAAGATTGATGTAGAATGTGAAAATTAGATAAAATCAGGAATATCCGGTTAAGACATGTAGTGATGGTGCCTAGTGTCTCCAGACATACCTAGGTCCTTCTTAAGGATTATCTCGGGATCTCAAATTGGGCTCTTTTTGAGGGTTGTATTCTCTTTAAAAGGTTAATAGTGAAAATAAAGCTTCATGCAAGATGCCCTAAACAACCTTCAATACTTTTGTAATTAAGATATTTCTGAAGTGAAAGGCATCAGACCCAAGCTGGGTTACCTTCTGAAGGAGCCTCTCTGTCCCCAGACAGACAGGCAGGTTTATACCTGTCATCTTCTGACCCTGGGGAGGCCAATGGATCATTTCTAAGGATCATGAAAAAATCACTAAAAAAACCCCAATGTATTGTCTGTAGTGTAAGCTTAAGCTCACTACATCAAATCAAGACATGGAAAACTACTGCTCAACAGAAGCCAAAGGCAGCGGGGGCCTAATTTAGTGCTTAAAGTTACTTGGGATGAAAACAGAGTCTCAGTGTTGTGAAAAATGAGCAGTAAATGTATTTTCCCCCTGGGAGCATGAGCCCTGAGATGCTGTAGCAATACAAGGAGTGGTTTTGCGCCTGTTTCTTGTCAAACACTTTTGTTTTGAAAACAAGGTGGTTTTAAGTTTATATAATAAATCAAGGTTGTATACTAAATCAGAAGACTGGATTCATGAAGCCCGGTAACCAGCTAAAGCGCCTTGAAACACTTCCAAGCTACCTTCTCCCCCTCCCTTCTCCTTTTCCTAATGCTCTTAAAATTAATTTCCCTTAATTCCTGGTGTAGAAACATTCAGCTACTCATCTGCCAAATTCCACTGATGCCCATGGTAATCTGTCTGTTTCCCAGCAAGATGCTGAGTATTAAAATAAGTAAATTTAAAAAAAAAAAAAGAAGAAAAGAAAAAACACCACACACACACACACATTTTAACAAAGCCATATACTATAGGCCAGTTTTCAGGAGCAAGAAAGTATTTCAGAAATTGTCACCATTAAATGACATTCTCTTCTAGTCAGCTTTAGCCATAATATGAGGCTTGGGGGTACCAGGCAATTTTCCTGCCTCCCTGGGCAGAAAAATATTAGTTCCCAATTCTGTGCAAACTAAGTACCACTGCAGTTGTTTGAATACTCCACTTTGAGACCCAAGACCTAAAAAGAACCAGATGAAGATGTGATATGACAGACGATTTCTGTGATATGCAGACCGGATTTCCCTTCCTGCCCCCTTAATTCTACTGCCTTGTCTTTCAATACCCAGCTGGTTTTGGCAGTCTATGTCAATGTGATATTTAGGGAAAATTATGGAAAGGAGTTAGAAAGGGACTGTATCTAACCGCATATAGATGGAAATAGTTTTTTTTCTCTTATCAAAGTCTGCAATTCTCTTATCAAGACCTTTAAGAAAAGGTCTTTTCCAACCTAAATGATTCTGATTCCATGAAATGTGCAATTCTTCCACCCGCAGAGAGTATAATTGATATCATATTTCTGCCAGTGATCTACCACTTCCTTACCCAACCACTATAGCCGCTCTATCAGGTTTCCCAACTTACAGGTTTCCCTCATATTAAGCATGTAGGGACTGAATCACAGCCCTTCGCCTATACGTTTGTTTCCAATTCTCAAAAGACATTTCCAGTTTATTACATTATTTGTGCGCTTTTCCTTTTTAACACTTATTCGGATCAGCTGGTTTATTTTATCATCCCTGCTTGTGTACGCAGCACTCCCCCCTGCCCTCGGAGGATTTCCTCCAGTGTGTGCCCATCAACTGCTCTGCAACTTCTTGAACTCTTCTCAGCTGACATGGTTCATGACCCTTGTTTACAATCCAGAGTGACTTTTATTCTCTGGAGCAGGTGTCTCTAGGTGGATAGGGGTGGGAATTACCAATATTCCCCACACAACACAGCAGGTGATGAAGTATTTGTAGACTTATATTTTACTGTAAAAATATCATCCTTTAAAAACTGAGACATTTGTACAGTCCCCAAAAGTTAGTTCCCCACTAACTCCTACCTAACTCTGATTAAGGTCAGATCACCAATTAAATTTGCAATGCATAATTAAATTACAGCTGCTTAAGTTGTCATACAGCAGCTGAGCCCCAGTATTGTCTACGAGCTCAATACCTGACCGCAGCAGGCATGGTTTCTTAGCTGTGTGGCTCTAGCTGCAGCTGGGATGGAGGAAGAGGCTGCCCGCTGCTGTCCTTTCGTTCCTCTTCATTTTGATCCTGCTTCTTTGCTCACATCTAGGGGGATACCAGCCAGACACATTCCTCACCCTATCCTCTCCACACAACCCATGCTAAAAGCTAACCCAGGTCATCGCTGGGTGAGGGAGTGTCCACGCTTGCTGTTATACTGACAGATTTTACAAGAGCACAAATACCTCATTCTGGCTCAGCTACAGCCAGACACATCTGCCTGTCACACACCTGCCTGCAGCTCTAAATTATCTTGTCTCGCATTTGTTGCAAACTAAAACCACGTGCAGACAAATAACACACGCACTTGCTAAGCCTAAAAACATCCGAGTAACCTCCTTTAGTCTCTTGAGATATTTCTGTTTTAAGAGATTGGGGGATGGCACCGATCACTTCAGCAAGCAGCAATGGCAGATTTTGGTGTTCCTATACCCCTTCTGATTTCCCCGCCTCCATCATCCCTACTCTTCTGTGGGGTTAACTGGTCAGAGAGCTTTTAAACTATAGTTCCCTAAGCAATCAGTGCAACAAAATGTGCATGCACCTTGGCTGCTTGCACATAAAACTTATTAGCTTAATTGGAACCCACTTCCGTTGGCAAAGCAAGCCACCACAGCCCGCAGTAACAGGGGAAAGCGCAGCAGGAGCAAGGGGACTTTCTTAGCTTAGGAAAGTAGAATACTTTGGAGGAGGCCATTTCCTTGCCCAGAATAAGGATTCAGAGCTAGAGAAGCCACCAAATCCAACACCAGTCCAACAGAGAGGGCCTGGCTCAGCCACTGCTGCTGTGCTCAAGGAAGACATTAATTCACAAACTTCTACAGCCTCTGCAGCAAGTCAGGTAACAGCGATTGCTTGTGGACTTAAGAAATAGTAATTATGAAGTTGTGCCATGCTACACTGACAGAACATTAATACTAAAACTGCCACAAGGACATTAGTAGGACGAAAACCTGAGAAACCCATAATGAAAAGGAAACATTATGCCACAGTGACGAGAATATAGTAATTCGTGTTAAACTGCTGCCTAAAGTGAGGGTTTTTTCCTAGCCACATCTAATTTATACTTATCAACGCAAGCACCTTTCCATAATCAATGGCTTTATTATTCTGAAAAGCAAAAGCCAACTCAAAATGTTACATTAAATTGATAGACACAGGACCAGCCAGGGGGGGAGATTAGGTACAAATTGTTCACAGATGTATTTTTTTAATTATTATTATTGGCTATGTTCCACAGCACAGAGCCAGGGGAGGAGAAGGAGGGGGGAAGGAGGAGGAGGGAATCTGAAACTTACTGGTTGACCTCCCCACCATCTGTGATTGAATTTCTCTCGCCCTCGAAGACTGAAGCTGGCATCAAACACTGGGTCATACATCGAATTGCCAACGATTCCATGTGATTCAGGATAGAGTCCCTTTGTGCAGAAGTAGATTAATTAGTAAAACCCTAATGCACACAAACCCAGTTCTTCACAGCTATCTGCAAATACCACTAAATTATTTTAAAATAATTATCTTTGTAACTGCACACCAGAAAAGTTTGTAACTTTAAGATAAGCGCATTTAAAATAGGCTGTAGTAATGAAAGCAGTAGGAGATGATTGAATTGTGCTAAAAAGCACAAAAACTCCCATTACTCGATACTTTAATGTATTTTCACACTGGTTAAAAACTAGTTTCAGGCCATCTAAAGTAAGCCAAAAATTATGAAAAGAAGATTGATCTGAACTTTCAGTTTCTCTTCATGAATTCCCTCTTTGGAAACAGTAGTTCATTCTCTGGTTGCTGGAGTAACACCTAGCATTTCCATTTTATGCTTTATCTTCACCAGAGCCTCGGTGAGATAAGAGTTATTTCCAAGAAAAAAGCAAGGCAAGTCACCCAAAGCCATGGCTTTATATCACAATTTCTCCAGCAGTAAAGGCAATATATGAGGCTTCTGCATTTTTCCCTTTCTCTTGGCCCTCTCCCCTCCCCAGCTATTCATTTCTCCATCTCCTCCTTTCTCTTCCCATTTAACATTTGTGCAGAGGCTGCAGGGAAAAAAAGAAGGGGAAAAAAAATGCAGCTGCAGGTAGGACATCCCTTTGCCCAGCTTTGGGAGCATCGTCACTGTCACACAGGTGCGTTTGCATCCCCGGGTGGGGACAGCCTGGCCCCCGCTGAGCCACCGGCGTGCAGAAGCTGTGGTTCGCTTCACTGCAGGGCCCACGCAGCATCCAGGCACACTCAGCAGCTCTAAACTGTAAATCGGCTGCTACGTCAGCCCCACTGACTTCAGCTACTGCAGTGAAGGAACAACTGCTGGTTGTATTCTGGGTAGGATTTCAAGGGTGGTTTTTTTCCCCCCCTAGAAAAAAACTGCGACCTGTAATTACACAGCAGTGCAAGTAACTGCAAAAGCAGGCATAAGAAAGCTCAGGAAAGCTGTAACATGGTGTATAATGGTGAGATACACTTTATCTCAGAACTTCAAAATACTGAAGAAAATACTTAACATAACTGAAGGCCAAATCGGATGCACAGCGAAGCATTTTATTTAAAAAAAAAAACCCATGCTTCCCACAACCCACATTTCTACTGCAATTCAACATTTTAGCATCAAAAAGTCCTTCCCAGGGACTTACAGTAGCAAGGGTGTACAAGTTGGGGAAGGTTTTTGTAGGGTAGACGGGTCTCATGTAAGGAGAATGTGTTCCACAAGATCCTGAAAAAATCAATAGGGAATGCAAACATTAGGAAGTGAAGCTCTCAGACATGGAAAACAAAAACAGAGATGTTGTGACTCAAAATGCTGCAGAAACTGGTTACATTTTAACTGATTTAAATGAACATTCTGGTGCTTAACGTTGGCAGGTCTTCCGGCGAGACAGTAGTACAGCCACTCGCGCACTCTACAATAAACAACTGAAATAATGCAGGCAGAGGACTACAGAACCAGCTACATTTCCATAAACTGTTTTCCTTTCTGACCTAGCCTCCTTCCAGAGTCTGGAGTCATTGGAAGTATCTTGCTAAGTAAAGCAACATGAGAAAACGCAGGCTAATTTTAAGTGACAAATACACTAAAGCTGCAGTTTCACAATGGGCTTTGGCTGCAGCTCCCGAGATGGCTACACAAATGCGAGGGTGAGCACACACACAGGGGGGGAAAAAAAAACCCGAACACCTTTCAAGGGTATGGGCACACACAAACTGCTATACTGAGAAGCTCGAATACGTATTGCGTCCAGCACTCCACAAACGCCCATGGGTGCCTGCTCTCCCAGAGGGGAGCGCAGGGCTCCTCATCCCGGGGCCAGTCTCCAGCCAGCTACCACACATTCACTGCAGCTCCTGCACCCACTTACCCATATCTTCAACATTTCTGAATCAAGTAGAGAATTTTGTGGGCATCTCCCAGCTAGCCTACAAGAGTGCATGATACATATCGTGTCCTGAAGATGCATTTCTTTCCTGACAAAACCACATGAAGGTCACCGATTCTGAGCAGCGTTCCCCAAAAGCAGCAGCTCCCTCCCCACTCCCCAACTGCTGCACGCTGCTTTAGCCAGGGTGCTTTCGAGCCACCAGTTGATACCATCTAAACCAAAGGTGACTTCTGCCATTTCACTTTCATGGAAAAAGACTTAAACTTTGTTAAACTTTTCAGTCAGAGGAGCCCTGCTGTTTGGTGCAGCCCTTCGACCCACCAGCCCCACACTGACTTCTGTTGCTCAATGAACAATGAAAACAACTGGGCTACAAGAGATCGTTCTTACGTTTATTGTAAGAAAACAGAGGTACTCACTCAGTTTTTCAATATTGGGCATGACCTTGTTCCCTTTCTTCATATATGATGCACGGAAACCATCAACAGAAAAGATGATCAAAGGAGGACGAACAAAGCTAAAAGCAAAAGCAACAGGAGTGTAAGGCAGCATTTCAAAATTTATTTTTTTTTTTATTTCCACTTGCTCACTGAGACTCCAGAGAATCTAAGGTACAGTTACTCCATATGATATATGTCTATATATGTAGATTTTTTGCTTACTTATCATATCATCACAAACTGATAATCTTCATGCCTAGTAATGTCCAGTGCTTGTTCACAGTCAGTGAAATTGCTGAGCTCCAACATAAAAGACATCTTCCCTGAGCAGTTAAAAACATATAGCCCAAAAAGGCAAGTGCTTATAGACATGGAGAAGGAAAAAAAATAGTATGCATGAGTACCCACCCTAGCATACAATCTGTAGTTAAAAACCACATGTCTCATGACAGCTGGTCCTCTCTCTTTACAAACAGAAGTCCATGTGGCATTTTGAGCGAGCTCTGTGAGGCAGAGCTCATTCTCACATACTAAAGATGACAGTATTTCATGTTATTTTATTACTTTTTTATTTACCACTGCTACTGGGAGTGGACCCTAAGTAGGCAGAGCTGTGTCCCAGATGGACACACCTGAACTTTTAATGTTAGTCACACGCTGCGTGGGCAGCAGCGTCACTGTCACCAGGAGAGGCAGGGGCTCCTATCTCCTCCAAACCGTCCTCCAAATAGCATGGACTGAGCTGCAACCCGGCGCAGCACCTAAGCAGACACTCACCTTTAAGGATAATAGTGAGCCAACTGGTTTCAAAAGTGCTTAATTTCTCAGTGTTATTCATGTATTCAGATACCTCACTAAGCCAAGCCTGTATCCCATTGCAATTTAGAAATCCTTTCATTTAGGACGATAACACTAAAAGTACAAAATTCAATTATTTTTTTTTTAAAAAAAAGGCCTGAACTGTGTTCACATATGGCTTGACCTAAATTTTATCAAAATCAGAAAAACCTTTCCACTGACTTCAAGGGAGCTTGGTTACCTTCCCTATGCGGGTAAGTGAAGCAGGCCAACCCATCAGCAGGTGATCAAAGACCAAGGGTTCAAGCCCACATATCCCGGACCACTACTCATCCATCAGCTCAAAAGCAAATGCATTACAATATCATCAGCCTAATTGTACAAACAGTGAAGTACAGAAAAGCATCCAACCCCCAGTCATTCAGCCTATGACAGGGCCAGTGCAGAAATGTGGTGTTCAGAGGTCCAGGGCAGAGCTGGGGACCACTGGCCTTGCTGCATTTGACTTTGCAGTTGTGTGCAAAACACTTACCCTGCTGGACACTCAGGAGCCTTTATCTCTTCACAGTCATCATCCACCCAGTGGGTTTCTCCTATCAGGAAAGTTACACTGGAGTTCAAAAAAAGCCCACACCTGTGGACACAGCTACAAGTTTCACAGAAAATGTCAAAAAAAAAAAGTCTAGCTCCAGTTAATGGACTGTCTTGTCATACTTCCCATGAATAATAAGCAGGTCTTTTCACAAGGCTGAACAAATGATCTGGTTATATTCTATTCAACAAGAATATCCAAACTAGCAATCCTAGAAGTAGCTGTTAAAACTGAAGTTAAAAGTGTCCTTTTGACCGCAGGAGACAGTGGTAATGCTTTAGGCACAGTGGTCATCTATTTTAATTTTTTTATTTTTGATCTGTCAAAAACAGGTAGTGCTGCTTCTGGCTGTGAATTCCCACCCTCCTCCCCACCAGCTCTAATGTTTCCATGAGCTGATTCAGCTGGCTAAAGACACAAAACAAAATTCATTCTGGGGAAGAAAAACAACCCTAAATAGTTTCCAGCTGGTTTAGAGAGTTGATCAGCTCATGGATCAGGTGAGACCCAGACACAGCTAAAAAAAGCATTAATACTCTTTCAGAGCTAGATTTGTTAAAATTACTTTATATAATCAGCTATTTTCTTAAGGTTTTCACTGCTGAATGCTGACTATAGAGTAGCTCATGACTTGCACTTTCACAGGTCAATTGAAAACCAAATTATTATCTGATGAGGCTTGCTTCCTGAACCTGGCACTATTAAAGGAACTGCAGTGCAATTAAAAGAACAAAATAAAAAGCACCATAGAAAAAATCTGCAGGAAATGTGTCCTGCAGCAATTCCAACTGACCATGACAGGAGGTGGAGGGACAATTTCCAAGGAAAAAAAACCCAACACACTATCCTCAGATAGGCAAGGGCAGGAATAAAGAGGAAACACTGTTCTCACATAAGGCTTACTCCTGTCAGAGTGCCAGGGTCATTGAGATAATGTTATTAACCAATTAAACAGAAATTATGTACATTAAGGCTGGAGACATGTAAATTCCTCTGTCTTGACCCTTGTAAGAGGGAGCTCACAAAAAAGGCAGGAACTGAAACTATACCAGTGTTTAAGTGGTCTCAGCTTTGGGTTTCTTTGGTAAGAGGAAGAACATAATCTATGGGGACTTGCTGGAAGATACACATTTCATTTGGATTCCCAACAGCAAAACTCAAGTAAAGAAGAAAAGAAGTAAAGAAAGTATGGATCTTGACTATTATCATTTTCTGAACATACGCAGTTGGCCAGAATGGGGTGGAAGAAAAAATTTCAAACTGTAACCCTTTCACCAGTAAAGTTAATGAATGAAAAAACTAAGAACTAGCTGAGATACAAAAGTAAGAACCCATAAACCTCATTACCAAGGATCAGAAGACCTGCTCCAAATGGGAGACACGTTATACAAGGTAGGACATGCTCCAAGGCAGGACATGCTCCAAGAGATCAGGGTAGAGGATGAACATTAAGCCTTCACAGCCCATCCACCCACCAACCAGCGCAGGCCATACTGCAGCCATGGTGTGTCTAGAAGGTGGCAGGGTCATCCCCAATGTGACATGTGAAGCCCATGCCACCCATCTGTGAAATACAGCCCTTGTATTCTCACAACCCCTCTCCCACAAGAAACAAAGCCTACAGGTGTTAGGCCAAGTAGTATGAGCAGGAGCTTTTGTGGTGGGGGTAGGGAGAGGTCTCTGAGATGGAGATAACATATCTAGGAATGCTCCACTCCTTCTGAGACCGTCAGATATCCCTGCTTTCCCTGTGACGCAGACAAATGCACCTGAACACTTTTGCGTCTTGCTTTAAATTCTTCATCCAGCCATGGCTCTTCCATTTTTATCAGTATCTACACAGGTAAAGACAACGTCCTTCTACTATCAATAAATTAGAAGTATTCACCTCTGCTAGTGCCAAAAAAATGACAAACTTACTTCCCCATTCTTCCCCCCTCCTCCCAAAAACCAGAACTAAACAAGGAGAGGGTTCCTTCTTTAGCAGAAAATTCTATACCCACAGGGCTGTCTTCTATCAGGTTTGGAAAGATAAGAGGTAGAAAGACCAAAGTCGTACCTTTGCAAATGACTTGGTAATTAGTACAACAATCTCCTCTACTTAAGCAGTCTTCAGAGCAGTGACAAGCATTGTCATCATTCCTGGTTTCTCCACATCGATCTTTGGTACATTCCCAGCCCCGAGCTAAAGTGTTCACAAGGTAAGCAAGAATGAGAGATTATAATCAAAACAAAAAGTACTCACTCAAGCCATAGTGACAACACTCCAGTCGTTAATGTTGGATGTAAAGTTTATGGCCCTATTTTAGTGATTTCAAGACCTCTGAAATAGGCATGTCAACCAGAAACAAAAAGGACCCTTGTGTCCCACAAGTGCAGGAGGGCTCCTCCATTCCCACACAAGTGCTTCTGCTACCCTCAGGTGTTGTACTCTAGGCTTTGTACAACCTGAATGCCAGAAAAAGTGTGGAAAGCAGAAGACAAGGATCTTGAAAGATAAATGGTGGGGCCTGGAGCACAAATTGAGAATTCTGGTGTTTCTTGGTTATTCCATTCTTTTTCTCCCAGTTCAATCCATGGGAAACAAGAGAAAGTTAAAAGGAGACTATCTAGATACAGATCGATGCTTTACTCCCATCAGTTCCTCACCCACAGGGGGAGATTCAGCACCAACTGCAAAGTTATGAGAACAAGAGCTGCTCTTCAAGGAAAAGCATGGCACGGCTGCTGTAAAACACTCCAGCTCATCTCATCTTGAGAATGAAATTAGGAGCTAAGGGCCTGTCTAAATGAGGGTGCTCTCGAGATCGCTACACTTTGGAACAGGGCCTGTGGATGTAAGCATATGGTTTTCCACGTCCTGGCCCAACCAACAAGAAATTCTAAAAGTCACTTTAGACTACATGCACACAGTAAAAAACACACCACATCAGAGCAATGTCTTTTATGCCTTTTTATCCTTCATTTGGGGCTTTTTTCTATGAACAAGTAATATTTACAGATTGTACATGTGGTAATTGCCTTAATGAATGCCTATGGGAGTACATGACAATTCACACAACAGTCCCAAGGGCTATGCAGGTATCCACACACACATGCAGAGAGGAGGCTGAGGAACTGAAAATCTGCCCTTTGGTAGCAAACATCTTGTATTGTGCTGAAAGTCTTCAAAAAGAGCCTCTCATTCTGCAGTCATTTACACCAGGGGCAAAACAGTGTCAGCCTAAAATTCCGAAGTTTTTGGCCTGGAACAAAAGTAGTTTTTCATACCGGATTAGCTCACCATTTTTTGGTACCAGGCTATTAAAGTGATATCATTATAAATAGAACTGAGGAAGTCAGGACTCTCAAGCATGGCATATCCATGGGCAATGATATTTTTAATCATCAGTCTTCTCTTCTGGCTGCTTAGTAAGTGTAATTCTTTGATAAAGCAGGAAAATGTTTAATGGCAAAAGTAGAAGGCACCTGTGTCAACTCTGACCACTGTGCAAACACTCAAGGAGATGGGTACCACTAATAATTTAAATGCACTATGCTAAGAAGTAAAACATAACTCATGGCCCTCTTTGAAGTTTTCCTTGCCTATGACTCATGAAAAAAACAAAAAGAAAATGAATCCAGTGCTGTATTTCCATCCCCCAGGGTCCAATGAATTGAAGTCAAATGTTTTTACCAGCGTGTTATATGCATCCTGACATCTGGAAGTTGGAGGCTAGGGCAAGGGTAACAAGCCCAGCCTGTCACCTGCAGCTCACTCTGAGAGGACCTGCGCCGCTTCAACGCTCCCAGCTTCAGAGGCACCTTCACGAGTAACCGTAATGCACAGTCCACAAACAAGCATGAATTGCTCCAATATTACATCATCACTTGGGAGAAAAAAGGATGGCTGACACGGAATGACCAACCTCCAGCCTTTAGCATGGCTCTTTTCATTGTAACCTGGAGATCAAACTGGTGCCTGAACGTTGATTATTGCTTTTAACTGAGTATCAGAAGATCTACTTTTCATGTGGTATGAATAGTACTGTGCTTTTTCTGCCCTGGAAACCATGGCTGAAGCCTAGTGGTGAGGAGTGGTAGGTGAGCATCCCTATGGCTCCTGGCAAGGAAATATGGGTTGCATTTTGGGCTGAGCTGAGCCTGCCTGGCAAGGTGACGTGCAGAGGAGATGCGGATTATGGCAGGGAGCTCTGCCTTACTGTGGCAGGTTCCGACCGCTGGCATAAGCAGCACCCAGCAGTGCGGGACAGGAGACCCATCGTACCTGTCTTTAAGCACAGCTCATCAAAGTCGAAGCAGCAGCTGTTGTAGCTCTTGCACAGGTTGTCACAGCGGCAGCCAGGAGGCTCTGCCTCTTGAAGTTCAAAGCATCTGTTTTTGCAGGAACCAGAAGTACTGATCCAGGGGGAATCTGACAGGACTGTGTGGAACAAGAAACAGGGCAACATCTGTCAGGCCAGCAGTGGTGGGATGGGCAGCTCAGCCCCAAGCCACTTGGATGAGCAAAACCTCGTCTGCCTGCTATGGGATAGGGAGCATGAAGAGGAAAAGGGCTGCTTGAAAAAAACCAAACAAAAAAAGAGAACAAATTCCAAAAAGGTTGCTCTTTTTGTAGAGAAAAAAAAAAGGGGGGGGGGATGGGACAGGGAAGAGGAAGCAGCCTTGCTGTGATAATGTCCTGCAAAGAAACAGCCCTGGCTTTACCTCTGCAACAATCAAGAGATCATTAGCAGAAATGTATTGAAGTCTCCAAGGCCCCATTCCAGGAGCTGCAGCTATTCCTCAGAAGCAGACCTTTGTTTTCAGAAACCAAGTGACATTTTCATGGCTGGCTGGGCAGTTTGCATAGGAAAGGACTGTAATTAATCTTACATGCAGTCAGCAGGACTTGGTTTGCTGTACTGGAAGGTGCCAAATCAATGTCAAGCGTGAAAGAAAACTGTAAGATGCTCTATAAATTAATGGAGAGACAAAGCAAGGCTTTTGGTGGGCTTCTGCAGAGCATTAAATTATAAAAACTTAATAAAATACAAAAGTATGTAAGAAATCAATATATTTGATGTATATAACTAAATGCAGGACTGCCAGTCTGAAAACCATGAATAATGTATTAGACTTCAATAATCTCTTTATTAGTAAGGGCCCTTACTGTCAAAGCTGATATGTACTTCTCTGCTCTTTTCTCAAAACTTAGTATTGTATAGATTTAAAATATTTTATACTTTTCTCCCATAAGAGAATCCTACATAGCAGCTTATATGAAGCAGGAAAATTGTGTGCCACTCTCCAGGGTTAATAGTATTTTATGAAATACACTAACAAATGTATGTTATTCTTTAAAATCAGAGGTGTTCCAAGGAAAATTTCACAATGCCTATTGTTCCTTAAGAGACCTATTAAAATTGAGTCTTTGAAATTGTCTTGGGCCTTGTTTTCTTTTAGACAACGGTTTGGGTTTGGTTTTAGTTTTGGCAAACCTCACCATGATTAGCAGTACGATTTTAAGAGAACTGATACAATGGCACTTTTGGGAAACAGTTGCTCTGATCTCCTCATATATATTTTTTCCCCTACTCTTTTACATAGCTGAAAGTTTAGTCTCCACATAAACTAAGAGCAAATCTCTTCCCAAACAAGATCCCAACACCATGAGAATCAGTGGACAAGAAGATGAAGGGGGAGTTTGGAGGTGACATTTAGTAGCTGATGTCCCACCAGCTCCCATCCCCAGCCCTACTGCCCCGCCACTTCCCTGGCACTGGTTGGACACCAGCATAAACCACTTCAGGGAGCAAACCTGGCAGCAAATCAACCCTACAACAAGATAATGGGTAAGAAAACCAAACCAACCATGGTTGTAGTCATGGATCATGGCAGTGGCAAGGCACATTCACACAAGTTCTGGAAAAGGTAGTAGTAGACAACTATGTCTCTCTCTGCTTTTGTGTTTTTTTTCAATCAGGTCAGTAATGATCAGAGCAAGTAAGATCATACACACAGTAAAGTTTCACTCTGTAAGTACATACCCTGCAAGCATGCTCATAATGAGCCATCGGTATTTTGGCTATCTGGAGTTCCAAGGAGTTAAAGGTCGTGTATCTATGCTGGCAACATACAGATCAGTATTTTCTTTGCTCACATAAATAGGCCACAAAGCTATGTTAGAAATTAATCACATGAGAATTGTTTCAAAGCATGGTAACACTCAGATTTCAGAGATATGAAGTCTTGTTCCTTATTCTTAATGACAGCTGCTTCCTGCCAAATGCTTCCGAAAATCTGTTGCTAAAGAATATTTCCATGTTAATTAACCCCTTCTACTACTTTCCTTTTTGGAAGCTAGGTGATATGTAATCACAGATCCAGTAAGCTGCAAATCAAAGGTACTATGGACTCAAAGGTACTACATACTAGCATACCCTATGTATCCCTTACACTCTGGCATTGTCATTTTCATTTCAAAGGGATGAGAGGGAGATCATTTCAGAAGATAAAAACCACACGTCAATGTGCGTTTAGGAAAGAGAAGGTGTAAATCTGACTGCAGATTACATAAGGGACAGAGTCAACTGCAGCTCAAGGAATGCCTAGCTGTCGTAAAGAGAGGCTCATTTATCAGGAAATCACTGGAACAAATTGCCCACAGAGGCTGTGCAATCTCTAATCTGGGAGGTTTTGAAGAACGGGTTAGAGCAAGATCTGTCAGGAGCACTTCAGTAATAACTGACCAGGTCTTGGGATATAGAGGTCTACACAGCTGTTTAAGGTCCCCTCTAGCTCCATCTTCTATAACTGCAAGTAGGGTTTCCATTTCACATAAGAAAGGTTTAGCCCAGCTACCTTATCTGTTATTTTTTCACATCTGTTGACAAATGCTTTACTACTGATGTGACAAATTATCTCAAATTACTTCGCAAATTCAAGTCACACCTCCTGAGTCAATGTAGGACACTTTCGATATCACAACACAAAAGAGGACTTGGTTTAACTCCTCTGATCTCTGAATACATTAAGATTGCTCCTTTGTTTATCACGCTTGACCTTGCCTTTGCAGCCAGACCATGATTTTCAGGTCGTGCACAATGCCGTGGCATGGGTACTGGTGCATGCAGAATAGTCTGAAAATATATCATCAGGAGCTCCATCGCTGGTGTGCGTTTTCAAATTAACAGAAGCCCCTGTACAGAACAAACTTGCACAATTTCCAAATCCTTTTCGAAATCCCTGCATCCCTCCACAGGTCCTGCAATGTGACCATCCAGCAGGCAGAGGGACATGAAGATCCTCCCCTCCTTATTTAATACATAAAGCTTTTCAATCTTTTTCCACGCATTCTTTTTTTTGCCAACTAAGCTCAAAACAGCCATCTAAGGGTTGTCTCTTACGTCATATGTTAGAGAGAGAAGTTACATAGGGCACTAGTGCCTTCCTGATTCAGTCCAGGGAGGTTAATACCTTTCCATTTTAAATGTGGTGTATTTACCTTGGAAAGTGCCATATCAAACTACTTGCTCTGATTCTACCTGATTACAATATTTTAAAAAAAAAAATCAAATCCATTTACTTCCAGTAGTATTTCAATCATAGGACTACACAATATAGACATGCTTACACAGATGTTACAGGAAGGAGACTACCTGGTAATAATTTGCCATTTTGGATCCTATGGAACTTATATGGCTCAAACAAATAACTACATAAAACATCTGGAACACCAGTTTTGCTAGATAATATTCATATTATGAACTTGCATTTCATTTTTCAGAATGCCATTGCAATGAGTAGCATTTCAATGAAAAGTCACACGAAGTGAAAAATACCTGCTGACTGTTCCTATATAGGATATGACTCAATTTTTAACGACATGCTTAAAAATCCAGTGAGAAGGGGTAGAAAAACCTCAGTGTTTCTCTTTCCAAAATTTAAGGTATCATCCTGTCACAACCAAGGAACATGCTTCAAGAGAGTACTAAGGCCATTTTCCCTGAAAGTTCTCATAAAGATGTCTAGAAAGATCATAAAGCAAATCACAAAGGCAAAGTTATGAAAAAATGGGAGCCTTGGTTCTCTAATGTCTTTCAGAAATTTTAAGTCAAAAAAATAATTTCAATGAAATGGTTTTTCATTACAAATATTAAACATCTCAAATGTACAAGGGCATACATATCTGTACACTGTAAAAACAGAACAAGGGGGGGGTTAGGCACTATGGTACTTTCTTTGACATGCATTTTTAAGGAACTAGGGAAAAAAACCATGTTGCTCTTGACTCATAGATGAGTTCTATGCCAGATGAAAACTGAAATTTCCTTCTAACCATGGGATACCCCTGGAGAAATAACGAATTGGACATATACAGTAATGGTTGGTGAAGAGACAGTGTTTTGTCAATGCAAATTAATTCATTCTAAACATCAAGGAGCTTGGAAATAAATAAGCCAAAGCAGAGTGGAGTTGAAAAAGAATTTATAACAATCTCTTATTCTGGATATTTCATTGCACTGGGCTTCTGAAAATGTACAACTGGAAGTCATGCGACTAGGAGAGCCTAAATAGGTTCCTCCATGACAGTGCTTTAATTTTATTACAAAAAGCACCTCTCCAGCGTAAACTTTTACTGTCTCCTTTAGACAGATATGACTATAACACTTTATTCTTCGCCAGCACATCCTTTCTTTTTTACTGCAATAAAAGTAACCAAGCTGCATAAACACAGAAGGGACAAAACTCTCCATTACTTTTCTGTCTCTCATCTGCCTGGACCGGGCTACTTCAATACCAGGTTCTGGTCCAACCACCTGTAAGCAAATTCTCAACAGACTGCCAAACAGAGATCCTGTATTTCTTCCTATTTTCCTGGAATGCTGAGCTAAACCTCCTGCTATGGGAAAGAGCCTGCAGCTGCTGACCCCAGCCCTGGCAGCGCTGAAGGGTGCTGGCTGGCTCAGCAGACTTGGCACCAATGAGCTCCAGTGGGTCCCCGATATCAGACCTTTGGGGCTTCAGTAAAAATCACCTGAGCGGCCCTGCCGAAAGCCTAGCCAGTCACCAGCCAAAGCAAAGCAACTGGCAGTCATGTGTTGAAGACATGAAATGCAAATCCTTCACGTCACTATTACACACACTACGCAACTGCCCTACAGTTAACGTACTAGAAGATAAAAATAGAAATAAATGTGGTCTTCCAAGCACCTTTTTTTTTACTGTTCTATAAAGATCAAAAGCAACAGCCACTGTCTTTTTTTGGTTACCTAAAATGCCTTTGCTCTGTGATCAGCAGCCCTGATTGTGGCTGTGATTAGGCACCAATTGTGTGAAAGAGCAGGGAGAGGGGGACACGGATTCATTACCAGGAACACAACAAACTCCGGCCACGGTAAACAATTTTGTAATTAAAATTCACAAGCTATTAACCAGCTCTAAGTCAATGACCACAGGTTTCCTTTCTCCTGCCAAAGGGAGGAACAGAGACACAAGTCAAGCCTATTTTTTTTTTTTTTTTAAAGAAAAAAAGACTAGTTTTCCATGTTATATATTTTTCCACTTGGACTATGCCTGAGCTCACAAAACCCTATACTGCCCCAGAACGCAAACAACAGTCCCTTCTGTGGCATGTCCTTGCTTTCCTCCAAAGAAAAAAGTCGGAGGCGAAAAGCCAAACAGACGCCTGGGTGACAGCACATCTGGGCGAACACCTGCTCTGCTCTCCCCGGCCCTCTCCGCTGTCAGATGTCTGCCGTCTGCTGTTCACAAACCAGCATGACCTCAGGAGCCACAGAAATCCCCAAAGCTTTTCTCACCAACGCCTCTCGAAAGCATTAATCAAGTTTCTAGAAACCGCCTCAATAGCTACCAAAATAAAACCGGTACCCTTAAAGCCATCGGGGTGTTTCTCTTAGCGCCAGAAGGAAACTGCACGGAGCACAAAACATGGCAAATGCTACATAGGAGCTGATGAGACCGGTCTCTGTGAGACTGACAGTGCTCAGTCCTAAAATAAGCTAGATTTTCCATAGTCACATGCACACAGAGCAAAAGTTTAAGTAAATAGGAGACCTATAGGTGAGTCCCAAAGGTCAACTGACTCGGGCTCGGTGAGTTATTTATTCTTCTCTATATCCTAGAGGGAAAAGGAACAAGCAAACTACTGTTTCGGAGTAGGAGTGGTTTCTAACCACAGTATATAACGTAAAGGTATTGCGATGTACAATTTATGTCTGTTACTGTACCTGAGACCGGGCCCTCATCCCATTCTTCAGATCTCCTAAATCGATTTGTTGTAAATCCCATGCAGACATTTACTCCAAAGGCAAAAGCAAATAAAGATATAACCTGCAAAAGTAAAAGAGCAAAGTGAGCAAAGTGTGCAAAAAGCAGGACGTGGGAGCGAAGGGCATTGCGATTAAAGGGGCAGGGATGGTCCTCTGTACGTTCCAGCTCCCCAGCACCGCAGTTCCCATCACCGGAGCAGCAGCTGACAGCGTCACCGTTGGAGAGTAACACAAACCAGAAGGCGTTTATGAATAAAACATCTCTGTCCGGAGCTGAAACGCTCCTTTTTGTAGGAACTTATTCAGGAGAGACGGGCTCACTCCTCCTCTAAAAGCAAACACGCTCCTCTCCTCCCCTACCTGGTGCGAGCGGACGCAGCCCGTCTGAGCCATACTAGAGGAGTCTTGAAAAGCCTGCGCTGCACCGTCCCCTTTCCTTACAGTGAGCGCGGAGCTCCCTTGGCTCTGGGAGTTCGGGCTATTAGCTACGAGTAATCCCACCTGGTGAGGTTGACAGGCTCGTGTGATTTGTCCAGGGGGTGATTTCATCATGTTTCACTCACAAATCGCAGCTCCGAGTGCAAGAAGCTCCCGGCATCATCCCTCGCTGCGCCCTCCCCCCGAAGACACACGCACACCCGCGCTTTTATGTGGTTTCCCCTGGCAAAGCAGGGCTTTCTGATGTCGCTGCGGCCAATAGCTGCTCCTGCTCGGTTTATTCTCCTCGCAAAAGGAACATGGTTAAAAGAGAAACCAAATGCGTCTCCATCTGGCGCGGAGAAGAAGGGGGAAGCTCACTCGGGGCTGCGAAATGAAAATCTCCCGGTGCCACCCTCCCCTGCCGCCGGCGGGCGAGCTGGCAGCCGCAGCTGCGGGCCTGGCCACAGCCGGCTGGCCTTGGGGAGCTGGGGCACCCGTCTCGTTCCCCAGGGGTGCTCCTGAAGTTTCAACCCGGGTCGCAGAGCAGAGTTCCCCCTTCCCGCCCCAAACCCGGGGGCACCTTCAGAGCGGGGGGGGGGGGGGGGGGCGGGGGGAGGTATTTTTCAAGGCTGTTCTCCCGCGCTGCTGTGGCGGTCCAAGGCTCGGATCGATGGAAATGCAAGCAGTTTTATCTGAATAGCTGGAAACCGCAGACTTCCAGAAAGGAAGGGAAGTCACACGTTCCCTCTGCCCCACATTTTCCCATTTTCATCAACAACAGCCGAAAGCCCGGCTGTTTGGATAAGGACCTCTATTTACAAAGCAAATGATAATGCTGAGCAGAATTATGGTTCAAATCAGCGGCTTAAATATTATTTGCCAAGGCAAATTATTTACCAGTGCAGTTCACCACTTTTTTTCTCTGACGAAAGCTTCTCTTTCATTAAAGTGTTTACTAACAATTACATTTAAAGGGACAGAGTCAAGGTTCCGAAGCCCTCGGATGGACTGAGCTTCCCTTGGGACCTGTCCCACATTCTATACTGGCATTAAGAAACACAGGACAGTTTTCTTTAAACTACCTTGCAACATTAAACAGGTACAATTTTGAGCTTTGTTTAGGAGTACTTTTTACCTGCTGCAATATCTGTCCTTCCCCACCGTGTAGCTTTACAGGGCAGTGGCTAAAGTGCCCTCCTCTTTGCTACCCTCCCAGCCTTTGCGAGGAGCTCATCCTTTTTATGCAGTTTCTTGACCAAAAGTAGCTCCGTTATGCACTGCATCTTTGCACTGCAAGCCTCAGGGGCACTGCAAGCCCCAGGGAAATGCAATTAGCCTGAGAAAATCTACATCTTAGCTACACCAGGACATTGTATTCCTCTCCCTTGCACAGACCAGGACTGTGCAGTCAAGACCCATCTTCTAGCGTTCACTTCAGCACTTAGCTGGGTTGAAAATGAAATAGGTTGCAATAGGCAATATTTTTCTAGTAAAAAAACTGCATGGGGTTTCTAAAGAAAAGTAATCGCCCACATTTTTACTAGCTGTTCCTATAAAATTCTTCACCCTTAGCTTCTGGTGTATCCTGCAGTTAAACAGCCTCCCCCCCAAGCACGAGGTAAGTACAGCAGCATGTGACGGCAGCAGAAGGGAAACCAAAGATGTCACAAATACAATCGCTCAGCGGTGCTGCCTATCTATCTCAGCTAATGAAGTTCAAGATTTCACGGGCAAAACATGGGACTCAGCAGCCTCAAGCTCTCCTCCAGCCTGGGACCCTCGGGTCACCAAATGACCCAGGCAAAACACAACCAAATTTTCAAATCTGGTGGCCAACTCTGAGTGCCCAAGCCAACACATCCAGCCTCATTTTCAGAGATGCTGAGCCTTTGCTGTTCCTGCATATCTTCCTAACACGCAGGTCCTCAGTTCTTTTGAAAGACAGTTCCTCCATAAGTTAAAAATGGCCACCCAGGAAAGCAAAGCAAAAAACACAACCAAAAAATACAGCATCATGGATGACTTCTACTGATTTAAAAATACATATTTCATTTTTCCATTCATGCAACCTCTCTGGAGTTTGTAAAATGTGCAATTTCATGTAAATGGAGGAGCTCGTTTTATGTTCCCTGGTGCATGCTACAAGTATATTATATTAATTAACCTCCTTTGTAATGTCCTTTAGAACTATAAATGATGACGACTCTGAAACTGCTAATCTTTTTCATATGTGTTATGTAAGACACATTTTCCAGTAGCTCTGAACTGACCGCATACTCAGATGCACAATCATCTTTTTGTCACAAGGATTCTGCCTGAAGCCACCCCACAGATGCACAAGGAATTTATTAGCATAAACAAGGTCTAATGATTTTGTTCAGACAAAATTTCACTGCTGGGATCACTGGCAATTAACTTTTTTAGCAATTAATTGCCATTTTACTCATCAGAATAGGGAAGACTAAAGCTGAAATAATGTATTCCTGTCCCAAGAATGCAGTGGTTCAGTGCAAGTTTTAGGGCTTAAATGAAACACATTAAAAAGGAATTCTGACAAGATCAACAGAATATGAAATGCCTCTTCATCAATTCTTGTGCATAAGAATTGGCCTTTGGCTTTTATGGCTTATATGAGCATACCGATTACTGTTTAACTCGGGATGCAAAACTTCCAACCAGCCACTAGGTGACACTTTAAATGAGAAATTCATTTTGAAACATTTCCACAGTTACAAGCATTCCCGTGCTGCTATTGCACGGAGTTAATATAAGAAAAGCAGTATTTACAGTCTTACATATAAAACTGTTTTTTTCTTGAGCAGTTTTTTTAAAGAGGAAAGAAAATGCAGAGGAATCAAGGTTGTTGGCTGAGTCAGAGGCTGGGGATGGAGTGGGCTCTAGAGAAATGAGCCTTTTTAGCTACTCGTCTCCACTTTGCACTGCTGGGTGCAGGCACACTGGCTGCCCGGGGGGCCAGGGTGAAAGCTTCCGCTGTGCTTGACAGCAGCATGAGCGGCAGAAAGGTGAAGGACTTCTCCAAATTGTCCCAGAGCTCTCACACCCCCCGCCCCCAAACACAGCTTCCACATATTGTTGTGGTCAAGAAAAACACTTGGTTGGGTACATGAAATAGCAATTTCACAGAACCATACGTTTTGATAAACTATAGAAATTCAAGCAGTGTCCACATCAAGTCTCCTCAGATACAAGCACTGTGAAACCAAATAAGCTTCCAGCAGTCAAAGCGAGCATGGGAAGATGTGGGTACCTTGCTGAAACCACCCCGAGGCTTTTTAGCAAAACCAAAGAGACGCAACCATAACAAGAAGAGCTGATTCCTGTCTACAGAGGACTTTAAACTATATTTTTATAGGACTTCATAGATCAACCCCATATATCTCTGGCACTTGGCCAGCACAGTGACTGATAAACAAGATGGAGAAGGATGGGAAGGCGAGTGTGTGAGGGCAAGGACAGCAAAAGGACAGCAAAGCCAGCCAGGGTCAGCAGTCTGATGACAAAAAGAGAGGCAAGAAGAGCAAGAGTCAGCACAGAAGGGGGATGACCTGCGATGAGCAGTCCCTCAGCTGAGGGACCAGCCCAGGATTCAGGCTACAGCCACACGCAGGAGCCCTGAAACGCGATTGCACAGCCTGGGTATGCAGGAAAAAATATACACGAGCTGCTGAAGGACAGGGACCTGTATCTGCTCAGCTTGTGAGAGTACCAATGAAGGTCCCAAAACAGGGTCACTGAGAAGTCCTCTTTACCTGATGGAGGGAAAACACTCCATCAAGTGACAGATTTCAAATTGGCAAACTGGCTTGGAAACAAAAAATTACGATCTGATCATAAACGGTAGGAGAGGACACAGATGTTCGCATGGATGCATTAAGGGGGCAGGCAGGGTATAGAGGAAAAGAAGCTGTTAGCAGAGGCAAGGGTCAGACCGTCCCTACCTTGGGCTTTAGGATGTGTTGTGAGAGTTGCAGGACCTTCTGCAAGTATAATTTTTTTTCTTACATATGTAAAACCTGCGTTTTGTCGAGGAGGCGATTTCCCTGGCAGAGGGCACAGGACTGACTGCTGGGGAGCTGGAGCTGCACCACCATGCCCACGGCTACCCCGTGAGATGGGGAAGACCCACAGACCAGGCTGTGCTCGTGAAAGTGAACCCTCCTCACTGCAGTCCCCCAGCACCCCCTGACAGCACCTCCTACCTTGAGGACCAGTCACCAGTTATCTGTCTGCTCATCACCACCCTGGGGGGAAAGGTATGCAAACCATAGTGCCTGGTGCACCAGAGGAGCATGCTGAGGACAACTTTCTCAACCAGAAACATCCAGAAAGGGGTGCCAGACCCTCAGGGATGATCATGGACAAATTAAAGTCTTTACAATTGCAGTTTGCTGCAGCCCAAGCCCTGAGGCACCAAGAGTCTTAGGCACCTATTGGCCCATCAACATTTCTGAGCACCCTACATAACGCCTGCAGGGTTCACAGGGCTGGGAGCTGAGCATCTGAATCCAGCCTGAATCTCACTGAGGACGACCAGCAAAGCACGTTTCATTCCTTCTCATCTCACCCTCACAAAAGTGCCCTCCCAGGAGAGCTACCAAACCACGTCCTGCATAAAACACAGGTGTATCAGGCACACATCAGCCTGAAACTGAGCCTACGTGCTCTGCCTACCCAGAGAGAGAAGAGGAACCGCCGGCCAAAGGAGGACCTGAGTCCCAGTGTCTGCTTTACTCATCTAAAACATTTACACAATGACTGGGACAAGGACTGAAACCCCAGTGGGTAGCCTGCTGAATAAAGCAGGGCATAACGCAGCACAGTACTAATTCTCTCACACCCTCCATCAGATATGGCAGCTTCAGTGGCTAAATGAGGGCTGTGGATTTGGCAAGAGCACTGCAGCTCCTGAAGCTGCCTCTGATGCCTGTGGAGGAGCCTTAGCTCAAGTGCACCCTACACACGCCATCCCCATTTGCACCCACACAGAAGCAAAGCAAGGTTTACAAGCCAGGTCACGTCTTTTGTCAGAGCAGCTAGGTTAGCTGAAAAAAGAAGACAAGTTTTCAGTGACCTGAAGCAAGCTGTGCGTGCCTGAATGCCTGCCCCTCTCCCCCCAGCAGCAGTACAGCTAATAGACCGGCCGCTCCAACACAGGGTCCCACACCTCGCCCTGTGACCTGCACGTGTGACAGCTACAGCATTAACACTGGTCCAACATTTATATATCTTCATCATCTCCAGAGAGACTAACGTTTTCCCAATTCAGTTTCTGGACAATGTTATCATTATGAAGCAGCACAAGTACTTCACTAAAATGCACTGAGTTCAGAACTGTATTCCTTAAGATAATCATACATAAAAAATCTAGCATGCTGCAGAATAAAAACTGTTCTGTGATGAAAAAATCACCTCTTCATGGAGGGGATGAATGAGTGAAACACGGAGCCAAGGAGCCCATAGGTCTTTTTAATGCAGCCCATGCGAGGCTAAGTATGTCTTCAGGTCCTCATCCTTGCTTCCCACTGTTTGAGATGGTGACAGGTATCACAGGTTCCCATCAAGAGCTTTACATCCATCTTTTTAAAAGAGCTGTAGATTCCAGCAGTGTGGAAATCACCCACCTACCCCCTGACAGTAGTCTGGAGGTCTCAAGGGCCTTGCATGGTACCTTGTATGTGCTACACGCAATCACTGTCAATTTATTTGAATTTTACAAGTGATATAATCTATTCCATCCTGCAAAAAGCATAGCCCCTTAGAAACAATGAGCTAAAGCTAAAAGAGAAGAGGAAAAAAACAAAAAACCACAAAACCAAAACCAGAATAAAGATGGGAAAGCTACTCAAAGATGCAGCAGGTTTTCTAGACTTCAAATCCTGTGCCTGGTTTCTTTGTGTAACTTGCATGTACATCCTTTACCATGTTCAAACCATTCTCCATAGAATATTAGCTTTGGATTTCCTGGGTATGTAAAACTTCCTGTGGTGACTTCAATAATCCTGTAACATCTCTCTCCTACTTAATCATATTTACTCTCAGCCCAGACCCTATTTTGGCACAATTTTCAAGCTCAAGGCTTGGTTATGATTAAAAAATTTCCAAGTGCTAATCTCGTCCCTACAAGTCAAATGTGGATATAATTAATACTGTTTTGTTTACTTTGAATTTGTTTTCTTTGCCAAACAAGAGTTTCTGTTTGTTTGTTTTAAATCTCTCTTTTTTTAATGTTTTTGGCACTTGGATCAAAAAGGTATTTTAATTAATACTTTTCTTCTCGTTAATCTAAAAAAAACACTGGTATTTTCTGAATAGCAAAACCCTATTTGATTTCAGCTTAAAGAGATACATGACCAGGAATATTGTTCTCAACTTGCCTGCAGTTGAGGCTTTGGACATCCATGCTCTGCAGCACTGACACTTCGGGGGAAGGAGCAAAGTGGGATCAGGCTGGAAACAGGATTTCCCCACAGCAAACAGGGATGTGCCCTCACATGGGCAGATTTTCATAGAATCATAGAATGTTTTGGGCTGGAAGGGACCCCTAGAGGCCATCTAGCCCAACCCCCCTGCAGTGAGCAGGGACACCGCTAACCAGATCAGGTTGCTCAGAGCCCCGTCCAACCTGACCTTGAATGTTTCCAGGGATGGGGCTTCCACTACATCTCTGGGCAACCTGTTCCCGTGTTTCACTACCCTCACTGTAAAGAATTTCTTCCTTATATCCAGTCTAAATCGACCCTGTTTTAGTTTAAAACTGTTACCCCTTGTCCTGGCACAGCTGGCCCTACTAAAAAGATTTTCCTCCCATTTCTATGCACAAGGAGTCATCTCAAGACTGAAGAACTGGCTTGCTGTTATGGTGACCTATAAGTGTCTATACCTGTGAAAGCTTTTTTTGGCATGGTAAGTGAAAACATGAACATAGGGCAGGCTGTGGCAGTGGTGTAGTTAAGATAAAAAAAAGCTGTGGGCCTCCTGGGGCTTGAACCTACTTCACGTGAACACAAGTCCAACTCAAGTTCAGAGCTAATTTATTTGCCTAGGGACTGCAAGACTGCACCACTCAATGCAATCAGTCCAGCATAAAGAGAATGAAATCCTCTACTAAAAAAAAAAAAAGAATCCTGAAGAAATTAGGACAGCTGAAGAAGAAGAGATGAGCTCTGAAAAAGAAGAATTGCAATTATTAAAAGCTGGCTAAAGTCCCTGATCTGATTCACTGAGCAGCCCATGAACACTTAGGTGGAAGAGGATAGAATAGGAACTGCACAGGCTTCTGCCCAAAGAAAAATGCATAAAATGAGGACAAAGCTAACACTGTCACAGACTTAGCCCCATCCACAACCCCTTTTTGGGGGTACTGATTTATGTCATAGTTGAAAGACACATCATTATAACTCACACAAGCTTAAGCTATCCTCAGCCTTTGAGAGGGGTTAAATATTTGACTGATGTGGAAGTAACTGGGGTTTCTGCCCTTTTCCTTCAGAATAGACTTAAAACCAGCAGGTAGAGTCCAGATACCAAGCGTCTACCAGCAGCCCTGGCAGACGGGCTAGTCCTTGCCATCGCTTCCATCCCTCTCACCCCAACCAACCATTCCTAGGGCCACACTGCAAGTCAAAACAGGTTAAAAAATTCCCTTCTTTTGACAGGTTTTGCAGTCGGATGAGTTCCCTGCTCTGGTCCTCAGCAGCGTGTCCATGAAAGGCAGTGAGCTGCAAGCTGCTACTGCTTCTGAACCCCAAGCCGGGTACCATAAATAAGCAGCATCCCATGGCCAGGGGAGCGGAGGGCAGAGCACGGACGAGCTCTTCTCTTCCCCCCAACTCGCTGCCGCTCCCAGGGGAGCGGTGTCACTGCAGCATACGCTCTGCTCTCTGCATTTCTTAACATGCATCTGCTGCTGCCTCTTTTAATGGCAAAGCACAAAAGCGTAAAACAATTGCGTATTACTTTTTAGGTCATTTCGGACAGATGGGCTACTTTCCAAGCATCACAAATTTTCCTCAGTTGAACCGTGTCACCACCACTTTAGTTGAATGCCAGCTTTTTCTTTTTTTTTTTTTCTGATTACAGCTGAGTGCAAAGATGACAAATGTAAATACAAAGGGAAAAACATCCTGTTGGAACAGTACTCCCTGTTTTCTCCGGGTGAGAAAAGTATAAGCGATATTTCAACAACAAAACAAAGTGATCCATTGCTGGATCTTTTTTTAAACCCATATCATAAAGTGTAATTGAATAAATTTCAAGCTCTGCAGGAATGCAATATAAAAAAATGAAGGAGAGTGCTAGAAATCAAAAATATGCAACTCTGTGCTAGCATGGATTTGCGTAAGGATTATCGGGGTATTTTGATGTAAATACTTTTTTTCAGCATAAAACTTTGGAAAGGAATAAAGAATAATTTTTTAATGGATTAAACAAATAGACTGTAGGGAAACTCTGGCCACTTAAATATTACTATTTTTAAGCAAATAATCTTACTGAGTTAAGTTTTGTTTAACTCATCTTTTTTTTCATCTAGCAATACAAGATTTTCAGAGAGAATTGGTTCCTCAGTTTAATGATTGCTGACTGCTGTAAAACAAAAGCAGCTCTGCTTTGCTCAGCTTTCACAGAAGGCTCCTCACCCCAGTAAATCTCTTTTTTCACAGCAGACAAAGACTAAAGGCAGCTTGAAATTATATTTGTTGAAGTTTCTCAGGGCAGAGACAGATGTTCCTGTGCATCCACAGAGAGCCTGCAAAACAGCTGGGACAATTTAATTTAGCGTCCTTTCACTGTCCATTGATAACTCTTCTCCAAGACACTTCAACCAAGCACCTTTGAAGGCAATGTCTAATCCAACCCACATAAAAAGGACTTGGAGGGTGAGGAGAGTGGAGACACCTCCTTTTCCAGCAGTAGCTTTGCCAGTTGAAGGAAAGGCCTCCAGGGCCTGCTGTCCCTGCTCAGGTGTGTGAACCCAACATTTCATCCTTTCGGGTGAGGAGTTGCCCAGCCCAGCTGCTTCTCCCCCACCTCTGCACCACACTGGCCATGGGAGTTCCACTGCTTGGGTGATCTTCCTCCAGCCTGGTGCCAAGGAACACTATGATTAAATCACCTTTAAAAAAGCCAACCCAAACCAAACCAACACATGTTGGGTAAAAAAGCCAGGATGGACAATGGAAACAGGCAAAGAGCAGCAATATCTTCAGGTGACAGCTGAAGTCAGCAGAGGAGGAGCACCCTTACCCCAAAGTGGGTTCACTTTGTGCTGAGCAAAGGCAAGAGCACATACAAGCTTCCTCTGTGGCAGCTTAAGCCACGAGAGCTGTTTTGAAAATGAGTATTGCACTATAACCTCGTGTTCATACCCCTGCTTGCAGGCACCTAAGCCTGCTGAAACATCTGCTTGACTCTGCAGATAATTCAGCATGGCTTTGGAAGCTATCAGATGAAAAAAACAACAACACTAGGAAAGCTTCTGCTGTTGTTGCTTCGCATTCTGACGCATTAGAAATAAAACAAATAAGCCAACCCCAAAGCCCCGTTGCGTAAGGGCAGGTGGAAGTGCAGTCGGGTGGCAGCGCTGTGTTAAGGAGCCAGGGCAGAGGGCACAGGGCAGAGGCTGGGGAGGCTTTTGGAGAGGCATCAGCTTCAGCAAATAAACCAGGCCTGACGCTGCCAGCAGCAACTGCCAGGACAGCACAGTAGATGAAGAGCTCCCCATATCCCATGACTGTCACAGCCATCTCCTACCATCCATTGGGAAATGCTGGGCTGGCTGGGCAGAGCAATGGAAGGGCAAAAAAACCATCTTAGTGTTGGGTGTGAAAAGAGACAAAACGTATTAGGAAAACAGAGCTTTGGAGATTCCAAAAGCAAATCTTTCCTTCTTGTTCCCTCTGTTGTGGAGCTTGGGGTGAGGAAACCATCCTTGTGATCTCTGCTCTACTGTTAATGCCCTGTTTCAATTGTACTCTACCGCACCAGTTCAATATAAGTTAGGGACATAAAAAAATTAGAGCCTATTTAGGTGCATTGAATTTATGTGGTCAAGCAGGAATGACCTGAGTAATGAATCCTTTTGGACCTGGCAGCCATCTGAGACTGGGACCCTTCAGGTTGTTTCCTTTAGGAGAGGACTTAGCTTGTGGCATCAAGCGATTCTTTGGTACAGTCCTGTCATTTACAAAGAATGTACCAAAAAATGCCATTTCCCTGGGCAGGGAAAGGAATCCTATTGTTTTGGATATCCAAGAGGTACTTAAGGGCTTCTTACATTTATCCTGAATGAAGGGCCATCAGCTCCAAGGGAAGTTCACCCAATTTAATGGCAGCGATCCCTTCCCTCTGTCCCACCTCAAAGGGGTGACCTTGCCTGGGGTTTGCCTGTTGTCCTCACTGCCACCGTAGCTGTGCAGTCTCAGCGTGGAAAAAAAGGAAAGCAAGCATTTACAGGTGAGAGCAACTGAATTATTTACAAAGTGTTGTTTCATCAGGACATTTTCTCCTCACCTCCTCATAGTGGCTATATTTTCATCCACAGGATGTTTTTGATTGTCTCAGACAAAATTCATTTTGGGGGTGCAAAGACAGCCTGTGAGGAATGCCCAAAATGACTGAGGAAGCCATAACTCTCCTGGGCTGAGCCACAGGCTTCCGATGTCACCTGCTGCAGGTACCAGACAGCAGCCACAAACTCATACTCTTCTTCCTCCAAAGATGGCTGAACCAAGCCATGAGCCCTCAGCACAAGAAGGACATGGAACTGTTGGAGCGGGTCCAGAGGAGGGCTACAAAAATGATCCGAGGGCTGGAGCAGCTCTCCTATGAGGACAGGCTGGGAGAGTTGGGGTTGTTCAGCCTGGAGAAGAGAAGGCTGACGGGAGACCTGATTGCGGCCATTCAGTACTTAAAGGGGGCCTATAGGAAAGATGGGGGTAATCTTTTTAGTAGGGCCAGCTGTTCCAGGATAAGGGGTAACAGTTTTAAACTGAAGCAGGGTCGGTTTAGACTGGATATAATGAGGGTAGTGAAACACTGGAAGGGGTTGCCCAGAGAGGTACTGGAAGCCCCATCCCTGGAAACATTCAAGGCCAGGTTGGACGGGGCTCTGAGCAACCTGATCTAGTTAGCGGTGTCCCTGCTCACTGCCGGGGAGTTGGACTAGATGGCCTCTAGGGGTGCCTTCCAACACAAAACATTCTATGATTCTATGATTTATACAGCCTATGAACATCCTTCACTGATCCTGACACAGATGAGGGGCAGGACACCTTTGGCTATTCCCACCATCCCAGTCACCTCTGAGGCCAATGCTGACTTACCAAACCATGGACTGGTGCAGCCAGAGGGGCAGCAATTTGTTACAGTCCCTGCAGTTGCAATCAGAGTTTCTCTGTCCCAGCTTTCGTCGCCCTCACGCTGAATTTGGTGCAGGGCTGATTCCTCGGTCCCTCTACTGCTACCACAACACGGGTTCCTCACCACCATCCTGTCCTAACTCCAGTAACCCACACCAGCCCTTGGCCCATTCCCCCATTCTCCTGCCACAGTCAGAAAAGATTTTCAAGCTGTCATATTCAGGGACATACAGCTAATATGACTAAAAAGTTTTTTCTGCAAGGGGACCTACACAGCAATAGGTGAGCAAAAATTCTATAGATGGTAACTTCTACCTTGAAATTCACTTTATTGTCTTTGCCCTTTTTACTGCAAGTTGTCGAGAGTGCTGGTGCATCCTGCTGCACCAAAATCTCCTTGAGGCAGGACACGCTCAAATAGAGCAGTTTGGAGCAATTCTGCAGAGCTGAGCTGCTGGAGTCAACTGACTGCAACACAAGGCATGGGATGGGGTGTCCCTAGGCTGTATTCCTCCCCTCCGCTTTGTTATGCTGTTTGCAAAGTGCTGAGGGAAGTGTTCAAATCCAGTCCCAGGTTTGCGCAGAGCTCTCCGTAAAACCTGGAGTGATTCCCTGTGGAGCCTGTTCAGAAATGCCCTGCCTGCACTGACCCTGACAACTTTTGCTACAGCATGGACAGAGCAGTAAAATCATCCTTTCTTCAGGTCCACACGTTTCCCCCTTGCAAATTATCCCTGTCGGGCAAAAGAATGAACTGTTGGGTTGGTTTGTGTGTAAACACAAGCGTATGGACCTGTCTGGGAACATGTCCCCATGGGTTAGTCCTGGCTAAGCGCATGTGTGCACTTAGCCGGGACTAACCCATGGGGACTTGTTCCCAAAAGCATGCCCTGCCCTGTCCCTATAGCTATCTGCATTTCAACACATGCCAATACAAAGCCAGAAGCTTGAAAGATCAAAGTGTTAGGCCAAAATGCCTGTATGAACGAAGTGGTATCACCCAGGACAGTTAATATATCCCAAATTCTTTGAGCACCACAGAGATGAGAGGAAGGACTTTGATTGAACGTGCTATTTAGCAATAAGCAGCAAGAGTAAAGAGCTGTGAAGAGAATAAAATGGGAAATTGCAGTAATGGGGATGGGACGTAGCTGCTGTGGGAGGGAGGGTTTCAGGAGAAGGACGGCAGGAACAACTCTGGCCATGTTCCAGAAATGATGTGTAGATTTCTATGCCAGATGATGTAGGAGGAAAAAATAAGGTAATGTTCAAGGATGAGTTCCCAAGAACTCCTCAAAAAAAAAAAAAAAAGATAAAAGAGAAAGCCAGTGAAGAGGTGAGGGATAGAAAAGCCACAGATGTCTTCCAAAACTAGAAGGCTTTCAGGCTGGGGCTGCCCCGTGCCGGACACAGCCGGTTCCAACTGATCCCACTCCGGGGCACAGCTGAGCCCCACAGCCCCAGTGGTGGCACCTCTGGGAAAATATTGAAAAACGAGTAAAATATACTGTGCAGGTAGTGAGGAGTGAGGGCAAAATTGTGAGAAAGAGCCCAGCAGACACCATGGTCATGAAGAAGAAGGGGAGGAGGTGCTCCAGGCGCTGGAGCAGAGATTCCCTGTCAGCCAGAGGCAAATACCTCAGCGAAGTGGGTTTATCCTGAAGGACTGAGGCCGGTGGAAAGGGCCCACGGTGGGGCAGGGAGATGTGTGAGGAGGAAGGAGCAGCAGAGCGAGGCTGTTATGGACCGATCACACACCCCCATGCTGCCTGGGGTGGTGGGAGGAGGTGGAAGAATCAGGAATGAAGGACTGAAGTGGGGCCTGGGAAAAGGGGAAAGAAAGGTGCTGGTTTAATTTTTGTCTTTGCTTCTTACTATCTAAATTTATTTTAATTGGCAATAAATGGAATTAATTTTCCCCAAGTCGAGCTTGTTTTGCCATGATGCTAATTGGTAGGTGATCTCCCCATCTTTATCTCAATCCATGAGCTTTTCCATCTTATTTTTTGCCCCTGTCCTGTTGAGGAGGGGGAGTGAGAGAGCGGCTGGGTGGGCATCTGGCAGCCAGCCAAGGTCAACTCACTACAGCTTCCTATTAAAAATCACTACAACATATTATGAAATTACATAAACAAGGGAGAAAGCTTATAGATTAAACTTTTGAGATACTTCACAATAAAAAGACTGGAAAGAGGGCATGAAGTCTGCCACAGAAATGAAAAGAGAGTGGCTGGACAGGAACTGTATTAGAGGAGGAGGCATCTGGGGACATCATTTCTGTCCCAGTCATGGATATAAGGCAGATCCATCTGCAATAGGAGAAAAGCTCTGTTTGGCTCAAACAGGGTGAGGAGACAGGAGCTGACTATACCTGCTACTATTTTGTATTTTTAATCTCTTTTGATCCAATTTTTCATGTACAGCACTAGCAACTGGAACTTCTAAGCAATTCCTCACTTCAGTACTTTGAAATATCAAGCCTGCTAGGACAGAAGACTATTTACCATAAATCTTTCTCATGGAATTTAAACAGTACACAACAGCAAAATATTTCTCCAATGCCGATAGAGTCCACATGTATTTATTTCTATGTTTACATTTCTTTGTGCACCAAAGTGACAGTGACCCCGTTCTCATTTACTCTAAATGCATGGAGTGCACAAAGTTTCATGGGTTTTGAGACACAGAAAGTCTGTGAGATCATTTGGTCCAACACCCTGCAAACATAGTCATCATTTCACTGCTTGGTGAGTCCAGGGGACGGTGCATCTCAGCCGGGCTGGTGCGGGCAGCATGGGGAGAGCAGCGCTGGGGGGTTCAAAAGCCCCCGTCCAGCAAGGTGCGGCAGAGGTCAAGGACGCCGCCAGCTTTGGAAGCACATGAAAAGCAGTTTGTGTCACTGGTGTGTCCTCAATAACAGGCTGTGCTCCACTTCCATGAGTGAGCCATTAATTTGGTGAAGCACCATAAATGAGCACTTACAATAGCGCATGGGAATCGGACAAGGTGGTGCGAGCCCCAGCACTGCCAGGAGCAGTCTCATGCCACCGCCTTTCATTCATCTCTCAGAAATATTCATTACCTCCACTTCCAGTTCAGCCAAAGGATTACATCTGGCATCCTTGGGCAAAGGCTGCTTGCGAGCGCTGTTATTAACAGCTACAGCTTTTGAGAATGATGCTAACATATCTTTATCTATCTGGCATTCAAACTCAGCTGGCATCCTTGATGAATAATTAGAAACATCCCCACAACAGTGACTTTAAACTCATAGTTTAACCATCATTACATCCTCTGAAATAAGGCAAGATTTCATAGCTTAAATGTTGCTTCGCAAATGGAGCACTGTTTTGTTTTTTTAGCATCCTCTACATGCCTGCTAGGAGTAAATATTTCTACAGCTTTGGACCTCATGAGAAGCTCTTTCTTAATCTAAAAATGTCTGTAGCCATCCCTGAACAGTTCGGGAGGTCACCTGTGGGCAGCCACTGCTAGGGGCAGAGTCGGCCTCTTCCTTTTAAGGGTGGATATCACGAGGACGGAGCCAGACTCTTCACAGTGGTGCCCAGTGACAGGACAAGGGGCAATGGGCACAAACTGAAGCATAAGAAGTTGAGGAAGAAATTCTTTACTTTGAGGGTGACAGAGCACTGGCACAGGCTGCCCTGGGGGGTTGTGGAGTCTCCTTCTCTGGAGATATTCAAAGCCCGCCTGGACGATGTCCTGTGCAACCTGCTCTAGGAGAACCTGCTTTAGCCGGGGGGGCTGGACTGGATGATCTCCGGAGGTCCCTTCCAACCCCCACCATTCTGTGATTCCTTCTAGGTACCTGCAGCCCTCCGCTACCTCTCCCTACCCCCCAGGCCCTACTCTGCCAGCCCCCAGCCCACCTCCCCACAGCACATCCCGTGGGGAGGGCTGGAGCCCTCATGTAAGGTGCAGACAGGGCCTCGCCACCACTCAGAACAGGGGGAGCAATGCCTGCTTTGCATCAGAAATGCTCTATTTTTGAATCTGACAAGTCAGCGCCCCGCTTCGACTTGCAGAGCTCAGCGTTTCCATCGCAGATGTGGTGGCAATAAGGAGCAGGCTGTGCAGCACGACGCATGCTGACAAGAAGCTTGCATAGATCAGCAGTAATTAAATGCAAATCACAATTAAAATCTAAGCAAATCAGAAGCAAAAGAGACTCAAAAGAGGGACCCAATGATTTAAAATCAGAGTAATCAAAACCCTTATGCGTCCAACCATGTGGAGGAGAACTACAAGGCATGCACTCTCTTATTAACTCCTTATCAACTTGCCTCTCTAGTCAGCACTTTACATTCGTGGCATAGGGAGTTATGAAAAAAAATTACAGATCTTTGAGGTGTTACTGCCCTGATTAAAGAAATTCATATATTTCCTTTGGAGAAAAAGGCTTAGGTAGAAGCGCCTGTAATAGGAACCTTATTTAAACAGGTTGCCTTTAAGCCCAGGACTTTTCCAGTGAAGCTCCAGACACTGGAAATTTTAATATAAATCAAAAGCCAAGTGATGTGGGAGTTTTAAACTCATAATTATATATTTGCATAATATTAATATTGTAGGAGGTAAATACAAACAAAACCCAAGGTACTTTTCTTGTGTCTGGGCTGGGTGCCAATTTTAACATCGCTATAAGGTAATGTATATGAAAGGCAGTTCATATTAAAAAGATTGAGAGAAGACATCTTCAGAAGGCAAAACAGGCTATAAGAGATCTACTATGATTTTTAAAATACATTTTCTTTTCTGTGCATTAAATAATACTTTCTACTTTAGTTATGAAACAGAGCACTTCCAACATCACCCCTGAATGCACACTGAAAGGACTTCCAACTTGCCAAATCCCAACCCAAGTTGCACTTGGCAAAAACACATTCATGCTACTTCATAGCCTGGCTTTGCTTGTAATTATATTTATTTAAGGCTACTTCAACAAGCCAGAAAAACACACGGGGTGGAAGGGGAGGGAAGATGCTCCTACCGTACCAGCGGGTCTTTTTTCTCCATGACTGAAGCTTGACGTGGAAACTTTGCTTCACCCTGGCCCTGGCAGCGGCTCCCGGCAGATATGCTTGCCCGGGGAGGTCGTGGGCTGCCTTGGCCCCGGGCCGGCTCTCAGGGGCCTGCCTGGCCACCCTGGGCCCGGGATCCCGATGCCGTGCAGCTGAAGTCAGGGTCCAGCTCCAGCTGCCCCGGCGGGACAATGGCTCCATTGGGAGATAGCTGGGGGACAAAGGCGCTGCTTTCAGGAAGGATTTTATATGCACACATGTGACCTTTGCCTGAAATGACTCTATGGAAAGCATCCCTGTCCTGGAGATCTGCTTTCAAATGCAGTGGTCTGAGGCACTTGCTTAATCTGTCCTTTTTTTCCTTTTCTTTTTTTATTTTTGGCCACAGATGCCTCAGGAGAGGTCATGTGCAGATAACAAGGTGGTGCCGAGCTCTTTCTGATCATTTAATAGAGCTATTCAGTAACAGACAGGATTATTTTCTTCCCTTTTCAAAGTCCTTCAACAGACTCTACTAACCAGAGTACTTTTATGTGCTTTTAGGAATTTAACTACAAAACCAGAGTACCCTACCTTCCAATCCCATGTCCTGAGCCAGCCGACAAGACACCTCCAAGCTCAGGCCACCTTTGATAGAGTGCATATAGGTTTAAATTTATACATCCAGATAACAACAGCAGAGCCTATGGATTTTTAATGGATTGGAGTGTCTTATTTGTTTATTATAAATTAATTTATTATAACTGTGATTTTCAAGTGTTTTGAAGGCTTCCTATTTGTTGGATATAAAATAAAAGCTGTCAATACACAGCACGCATGAAATCCAAATATGGCTATAGCTAGGCTGGAGGTGGGGGGTGACGATGGAGTTTATCGTCATCCTTACCTTGGGATACCGCAGCGAACGCTGCAGCGATGGCAGATCAAAGGACGGGCCCTCAGAGCGATTCGTTGTTAGGTGACAGGGAAGGTTACTGGCAGTGTGCCCTGTGAAGGTTAGCCAACCTTCACCTTGGTAAGATCTTGGTTTTTGCTGTTTATTGCTCTGATAGTATTTGTTGTGACTATTTTTGTGCTGGAAATTTTTAATTTAAGGCAAAATACGCAAAGCATTTTTGAGATTGAAGCAAAGGATGTATACTTTGCTATACTGCTGTTAAATGAAATTCTCTGTCCTTTCTATAAACAGATCTCAGGCTGACATACTCTAGAGCAACAGATTGGATTTTGGGGGCCAGGGAAGAATGGCCTTTGTTACGTGAATACGTTCATCCATCCCTACCAAATTCCAGCCAGACTTGGTGAAGCTATAAATCTTTAAGAGATCTTTGTGCTACTCACTTACACTTAATGGCTGAGCTCTCTGAAGTTCTTCTCCAGGTGTCTTTGAGCCCCTTACAGACCATGGGTCACACCGTAGACTTATTTCAAGGGAAAGGAGTTTTAAAGGTGCTCAGAGTCACAACAGGATCCAGGAGTGGGGTCCTGTCTGCCTGTCCATCATCCCCCCCTCCATACCCCCCAACACCGCTGCACACAGAGCCCACATCTCTCCCATAAAAAGTGTGTGCTTGTGCACACTGGGGAAGGGCATGCCTTGTCCTGAAATAAATCCTGCCCCATCCCGCAGAGAAAATCAAACCCCACTGTGAAATCTCCCCATGGACACCTCTGTCCATCCTCCCTGCTCCCTACAGCCCCTTCCCTCATCACCAGTCCTTCGAGAGAAGGAACACTGGAAATGAGGATGAAATCAAAGCTTTGAGGAGCTGCTGAGTAGGTCCTGTACGGTAAACAAAACAGGGCTGCTCTCGGGCAGACAGCACGGAGTACGTTGCAGTGCACGTAGAAGCAGACAGATTTCAAGTGTTTGATTTAGAAATCTTAAAATACGATGTCAGCCTTTTTGCATATCAGATCAAATAATGTTAGATAAAAATCCACTTAGAGTTATAGAAGTACTACGTGCAAGTAATTTTTTAAAAAAATAAATATTCTGCAATGTCTAGAAGAAAAATAATCTGAGCATCTTAACACCAGGGAGCAAAAAAAGTACAGAAGAAGAAGAAACAAATGAGCAAACTCGCAGATGATGTCCCCACCTCTTAGCAGGCTGTTCCCAGCATTGTGCTCCCTAATACTTGTTTGAATTCTGTTTAAAAGAAGATGCCTCTTACTTCCCTTAGAAGCCAATGTGCAGCCTGCAGTGCCATTGACAACTTTTTTATCCTTTGATCCCCATCTGACTTTAGTATAATTTTTCTTTTTTTTTTTTTATTTCAGCTTATCACTTCAAATTATTTGTTGCCCCAGAAAAATACATCAGTTCTAGAGCAGAGGGGCTTTAACTCATCGTTACAAGTGCTCTGCTGAATAAAGACCTGTTTGCATAACAAACTCCATGAGTTCTTCACATTTACAGAGTCTATGCGTTATCAGTGTTTGGAGACAAGCACAAACTTCCCCACTTGGTCTCCTTGCCGCACAGTTAGCAGGGACTAGCATGATTTAGTATTTCCTGATGTATTTATTGCAATCTAAACCCTGTTTAACACCACATTAGTCATATGGCTATCACCTTTTTTGAGTCACGCTCAGTTAAAATAAATCTCAGTAAACCCTCTCTCATTCTGTATAAACAAACCCAGGCTATGTGGCAAAACAGACGCCGCTGCTGTCTCTATATGTCATGGGGAGCGGTGGCTCTGGCTTTAGAGAATGCTTCATCAGAATTAACTCACCCCAGCTAGCACCGTTCCAGTGGGGGGGGTGGCCCAGAGCAGGGCATGGTCAGAGGAGCACACAATGCTGCAAGCGGAAGCCAGTGCCTGTCCTTAAGAACCCAAAAGGCACTGGAAGGGCTTTAGGAATGGATTTCTACCCATAAACACATCCTTTTTCCACATATGCATCTGGAGTGGTAGACCCCTAAGAGGGGGTCTGTGCAGTGCCAACACCACTCCTTTACAGACGGTGGCCATCACTGTGGTTTATCACACATCCTGGAGCACAAGTCTGATGAGGAGCGGCTGAGGGACCTGGGGTTGTTTAGTCTGGAGAAGAGGAGGCTGAGGGGAGACCTGATCGCCCTCTACAACTGCCTGACAGGAGGGGGTAGTGAGGTGGGGGTTGGTCTATTCTCCCAAGTAACAAGCAATAGGATGAGGGGAAATGGCCTCAAGTTGCACCAGGGCAGGTTTAGGTTGGATACTAGGAAAAATCTTTTCACCAAAAGCGTTGTCAAGCATTGGAACGGGCTGCCCAGGGAAGTGGTCAAGTCCCCATCCCTGGAGGTATTTAAGAGCCGGGTAGATGAGGTGCTTAGGGACATGGTTTAGTGGTGGGATGTCAGGGTTAGGTTACGGTTAGACTTGATGATCTTAAAGGTCTCTTCCAACCTAAATGATTCTACGATTCTATTCTATGATCCTCTCCCTGCAGTGCATCCCTGGTGAGCTGTGACCAGAGCTGTTGGATCTGCTTTCTGGACTTGGCGTTAGGCAGCAGCGAGGCACAGGCTGCTCAGGCCAGGGCAGGGCTGGACACGCACTGCGGCAGAGCTGCTGCACCCAGGGAATTTCCAGCTGTGGCAGGCACCTACTTCCCATTTGAAGGAGCAGCTCAGCTGGACAGATGGTGGATTGCAAATCTTGGCTAAGGACTTAAAAATCCACCAAAGTCCTATCTTGATCACACAAAACATCCAGTCTAATGAAAACCAAAACCAGTTTCCAGATACGCTAGGTTCAGAAATTAGTATTCAGGAATTTTATTTTACAACAAATGCACTGAGGAGAAGACTTACTGAGGGACATAGTTTCATGCTTTCATACCTAGCACAGGCCAGGCTGTACCAGAAGGTTAATGAAAACAATAACAAATATTCTTTCTTTTTCAATATTCAGAATTTAAGGAGCTGATAGTGGGTAAAGACTGAACCTCTGCAGCTGCATAGGAGAAAAGATTATACAGGCTCAGCTTTACAGCAGCTGTTGTCCTCATCAGAAGCAGAGATCTGAACATCCCTTGATCCCATGCAATCAGAGGGAGTAGCTATATACTTAAAGCAGGCCACACATTGCCCACCTATATATGGATTTCCAGAGCTAACATTAAGATCCTGTTTTTAAAAGCTGTGTTTACAGATGCTTCAGCCTTCTAGAAATAACAACCTTTTCAACATTACCCCTTTTAATCCCTTCATTTTCTACATTCATTTTTAAACAGTATTGTTGCAGATAAATTCATTAGAAAGTTATACTGGCAGTTAAATATGCCATGGGTAGTATAGCACTAAAATCAACCATAAAATACAGTGTTTAAAAAAAAAAAAAAAAATCACACTGTGGATAGTCACGAATAAAAGCAGATTGTGACTTACAAGAAATATAGAACCCCTCCTCCTGTTAATCTGTTCCATATTTGATGATTGAGCGTGAATTACAGTTGAAAAATATCCCGGGGGATTACTTAATATACCGCCTAATCCAACCCTCCGCCCCCTGCAAAGTACAACCTCAATGCGGTTTTGCTTCATTAGGAGTTTCTCTGCAGCTCCAATGTCCCAGCTCAGTTTCACCTCCTGCAAACAGGTCTGAGCATGAAGAAACGGCTTCTGTGGCCAGAACTGTGGAGAAATATGTAATTCTGTACAAGCATAATTGCACGAGCTGAGCTAATGGAAAAAACATACTTTGTCCGGCTACCTTCTAGGCATGGCTGGAGCTACGCCTTCTGCAATCTGAGTGGATGCTGTGGTCTTGTATCTCTGGCTTTGCTTTGACATGTTTTCCTTTTTTTAACTCTTAGAGTGTTTGGGCTGGATAACAGTTTTGCTCAAACTCTACAGGTTTGTCACTTCTCCTGTTCAACAACATTTTTCCTGCCATAAAATGTTGTTTTATTTCCACTAGACCGGGATGTTATGGTATCCTTTATCCTCAGTTTATGCAAAAACTTATCTTCACTTTGAAAAGTCATCAGACCCAGAGCTTCTAAAGATCCTCTGTAAAGATTAATCCTCCCTTCTTGAGCTCTGCTAACCACAGTATAGCAGGCAATGGGCAGCTATAAGATAGTGTGGCTTTACGAACCTGCACCAGCAGGACCCACCTCCTCCAGGGTATCTGCCATGGGGAGCTTGAGATGGAAGAGAAATGGCCATAAACTGGAGTTGTGGGTAAATGTGTGTGGGGAGGCAAAGCATGGATACGCGAAGAATCTTAAAGATCTTAAATTCAGTTCTCCCTGATGAGCATGAAAAGGCTCTGCGTGGGCTAAGAGCGTGAACTTGGTGAGATAGCTTAAAGCTTTATCACCCAGGCCATCACACAGGGCACTCCAGATGCTGGATAAGGCCAGGAAAGGGCCATAGGGGAGAGCAGCGCATTGCCAGCATCAGACAAGATTCTGCTCCTTGACTCAAGGGCTTACACCGCGACTCCTTTGTCTACTTTCCGTATCACTAAAGCATTGCTTTCTACACCTCCTATCCTTCTCTTCTCCTACTGGTTTTCTTGCCCTAAACTAATCCCTATGCCCTATCCCAAACAGCATCTCTGTAATCTAATGCAGATACAGCTCCACCTCATTTTGAAGTTCCTGGTCTTGTACAATATGTACAAGTTATGCCAAATTCCACATTCTGAACAAGACATACAAATTTCTTAAGTGAAACGGTAACTCACAAATTGTAACTAGGATCAAATTAGTAAAGTCCTTCAAGAAATTTGACATGCATATGCCCCAAAAGGGAACACCACAAATTTTGAGACTTCTCTTATCTGCTACAGAAAATCCAATGTTGAAAGCTGGCTGTAAAGGTTTGAAAAGAGATGCTTCGCTAGGAATAAGGGCTATGTACATAAAATTTAAAAAATTGACAAACCAATAGCATAGCTACAAACTCCACACAAACTGTACCCTTTTCACCAAAGAGCAATGCACCAGGTAACACCGATCCAGAGATGAGGGTAGGCAACAAACACAGCCACAAATACAGCCAACATACCCGAGAGAACCGAGAATTCAGGGAACTCCAAAAAAGGCTTACAGTGGAAGGGGCGATGACATCCAAGAGGTCCAGCTGCAGGACAGGCTTTGGGCACGCAGATGGATTTGCAGGTCATACAGTAAGAGCAGCCTTATGGTGAGGAATTTTGACCACCCACCAGCTGCTGTGCCAGCAAGAAGCTGTTGGTCCAACAGCCGTGGCATGACTTGGGTTGTTCATGCAGCGTTTGCAATTCAAGACCAGCAGGTTGGCCACCATTACCATAGTGCCTGGATTTTCACCTTCCTGAAAAGAAAATTATAATCCAGAGAGAACATAAACATTTCAGTCTTCTGGGAGTTGGGGAAATTGGTTGATTAATTTTTTTTAAGAAAAAATAATAGCAATTTCTTACTTCTTATCACCTACAATTGGGGTATAAAAGGTATTTCCAGTGAATGAACGACTCATCCTTGCACTTCCAAGGTTTTTGAGTGAAGCCCATAGGAAATCCACAGTGAAAGGAAGCTACAAGCCCAACTGCAACGCAGATTAGGGCCTTCTGAGTGCTAGGCTGAGCAGGTATCGATCACAGTGACAGCTGTTCCTGCATCGAAATGCACTCAATTCTGGGGAAAAAACTGAAAACCAACGGGCCTGTTCAGTTTTGGATGCTGCTGAGAGGAGCCGTTGTGAAGGTTTTGGGGCTACACAAATGCTCTCTGACTTGAATTTTACATACAACTATTTGAGACTTCTAAAATGACTCCAGTTTTTTTTCGCAAAGCTTGGTTTATATTCCTGCTTATAATTTATCTTCTGCTTTTGATTCCTCACAACATCTGTGTCCTTTTTCCAGACCCCCCTGCATGGTTTTATTCACTAAAGCTTTCAGAGCTTTGTTTTTGTTCTAACGTTTTTGCCTTCTAAGTTGTTTTTATTATGATGTACACCACACTGAGTGCTCTGGCAGCCTGCAAGGGGTGTTTTCTAAGAAGAATAAATTATGGGCATTAATAAAACAAAGCACAGAGCTTTTGAACATTTGGCTTCAACGTGGAAGGATTCTCTTTCATATGAGAATCATGTTGAGGATTTATTTCTAGGGGGACTTTTTCTGTTATTGAGATCTAACAAAGCAGTATTTTACCGAAGGCTTTTTGTTTTTTTCCTTGCCCACTCTGTCATGGTTATTGCAAGGCTCTTCTGCTGTTTCTCATTTCGCTGCAAGGTACCTATGTGCATATGAAAGGTACGCTGTGCAGGGTGCGCTTTCAAGTTTCCAGTTAAGTGGGGGGGAGGGAGGTTTTGTTTGAGCTTCTTTTGTGGAGAGGGATTAAGGTAAGGATACGGAAACCAGGGGCAAAGTAGTCCTTTAAAATAAATCCAGATCTCCCCTCTGTAAACACATGCCAGCCAAATATACAAATTACAGCAAATTGGTTGGCTGTGTTCACAACTGGGTTAGTGCTAAAAAACAAGAGCACTATAAGCATGAGTTACAACATTTATTTGGACCTCCTTGAAAAGTCTTCCTTTTAGTAGGCTCAATCCTACAACACAAGCAATTTAGCTCTCATGAGTAGTCCCATTGACTAAAAGCGGGGCCTGGATTTACAGGGTCACCTAAACCAACAGAAGAGTTTTGAATGCAACATTTTCCCATAAGTCACTTCCCATTATACCCTTTTGCCACCTGGATTCCATCTCCTTAAATCTGCTTTATTAGTCCCATATGCCTTTATTCAGCGAAGTGCTCAAGCTTTGATGGAACGGACGGGACGTAAGCAAGCTCCGAATGGCTTTCCTGAACCGGTGCTGCAGCCCCACTCCTGATTAATGCCTCCTTTCATATAGCTGCGTCCCCGCACTACATGCAGGGAACAGCCTCCCGCTTGTAGTTCCCAACCATGCTGGCTTTCTCTTCTAAACCTGCTCACAAAATCCACTGCGTCCTGACTGCCTCCAGCTCACAGTTTTGTGCCGTTGCCCTTTACACGATGGATGTGCCTTTTGCTAAGTACCACTGAGTGCTCAACACCAGCAAGTGCTTAAAACTCCCACGGGGTTTGGTCCCCGCTGGCAGCCTGGAGCGGGGTCTCACCCACAGCTCAGCAGGTTTGGGGGCTGGCAGCTCCCAGCCGGCACCGCTGCCCCCTCCTTGTACCACCTCTGGCCCTCCCTCAGGGGATTTAATTTAGGTCCCCAAAAGGCACAAAACACTTTTTCCCCCCTGATTTTGGTTGGATTTGGTTTCTGGCTATTTAGCAAGCTGACTCAACCCATCAAGGTGAGCCTCTGGGCTGATGCACAGGAATCCCCAGAACTGGAGTGGCAGGAGGACAGGACCACCACGTTCAGCAGTACTGGATTAACTAATGTAGAACCATACCCTGATTAGGAAGAGATGGCAGCAGCTCCATAGATCCTTCCCGAGATGTATCTCCATGCACCTTCTCCTTTTTGTCTGCATTTTACAAAACAAAAATGTAAGAAAATATTTTAGTGTAGATTTCCCAAAAACAATGGCAATTTTTGTACCTGGACAGATTTTTAGCAGCATCTAAACATATTTCAAAGCTGGTGTATGTTAGCTCTACACCTACTTTCAAGCTAAAGATGCAAACAGTTTGAGGACATCATACTCCAGATCACAAAGAGCGGGGTGGGAACCGTAAACTTTGCCATGTTTGACTTGAACTCAAGTGAAAACATCTGAAGGCTTTTATGGGTGTTTGTATTTCTCAGTGACAGGAATCAAGGTAAAAGCGTCTTGATTGATTCTTTTTATCACTTTCCAGAAGTGGTGCAAAACCAGGAATCTGTTAATTACTTCGGACACCGAAGGGGTTGGATTGGCAGCAATGAGGAGCTCTGAGCCTTTTTCTTGCAACTGCTGTCATGAAAAACTCCCCTGTGTTTCCTTCCTCACCGCACGTCTCACAAAGAGATTTACGGCTGCGTTTTAACCACGCGTCAACGAGCCATTCAAGATTTACAGCCGCAAATTTGGAGGCTTATCTGCAACAGAATTTTCCCACTGATAGGTCATAATTTATAATAAGTACTTGCATATATAATTAGCTTTATGATGAGGTGAAATACTACAGAATGGTGGCCTAAATGAAGGAGGCAAGTCGACAGCACCGTACCCAGGAGGGTGACCTGAGGAATGAGATCAGGTTTCCTAGTTGCACCATGCTGCTCACAAGCAGCAGCAACTAAGTGTATAGGAATACCAAGAAATGGATGTTTATTTGCATGTCCTGAGGTTTTGCTTTACTTCTTGCAGGATCTCTTACCATCAATGCTACTTCTGTCAATTCGTTTTAAACCAGACTTCTAAACTTCCCAGCAGAGACAAGGACCTACACAGAGAATTTAAGCTGGTGATCATGTTGATTTGTTTAGCCACCTTTTACTAAACAAAGGGTTCGAAAGCCATTTCTCCAGGTGTTTTCTGTGGGGCTTCTTGTGTTTGGGGTTTGGTTTTTGTTTTTTTTTCAGGCCACATGCACAGGACAGGGCTCTGTGAGGCTGGAACAGAGAGAGACAACAGGCTTGCGAGGGCATGCCAAGGAAGAGGCCTGGGGCAGGTGAGAGCTGAGCACCCGTATTTTCTTCTTTACATGCCACCTCTTGTCTCTTGGCACTGTGTCTCTTGACAGGTCTCAGCTGCCTTCATGACATGCATGCCAGGGAATAGGACAGCACAGCAGCGACTCCCTGTAGGAGGTCTTCCTGTTACCAGAGATGCACTTTTTTCTCAGCTTATTACTTCTTGGCCAACGACAGCTCAAATCCAGCTAAGGTGGTGTCAGCTCCTCCCTCTCATTTTTTGGCATGCGCCCAGAGCATAATCTTCCTCCACATTTCAAATATCAAACCTTTCATTAGGGCTTTGAGCATTTCCAGTTTAAGTTGCTGTAACCTTTTCTGCAACATATCCACGCAGCCAAAAGAGCATATACAACTCAGACGCCACAGCAGCTTGCCAAGTTGTGTTCAGCTGAGTTTCTTGCTTCCATTTGGAGTTTGCTGTCATAGATCACAATATTGCAATAAGCATATGTCAGACTTCATTAATTAAGAGCTGTTGAGCTGACTCAGAAAACTCCAAAAAGCTCTCCATCACAGCCTAATTTCAGATTAGATTTCTTTGATTCATCTCTAACATTCAGTACCTCCTTTCCTCCAGGACTGTTATTCTTAGTACCAGTGTGGATATTCTTCTCACTCCTGTTGGCTCAAAAGGTGAAAACACCTCCAGGCCTGGCCTGCTATGCCTCTTATTATCATCCCACCTGTAGACTCATTCCTTCAGATAGAGAAGCATTTAACAGAACAAGCCTAGGGAAGCCTGACCCAAACCAACAGGTGACAGCAGCCATCCTTCCTCCACTTTATCTTCTTGCCCCACTGACAGTCATTTCCATATAATGTTTAGCATGTGAACACCTTGGTGCAAACCCCGCATTTTACCTTTTATAAAGTGCTCACAGCAACTTCAAAAAATATGTAATTACTACCGAAGTAGAATTTTGCTGTTTGAACTGTCTGTCCTCACACATCTTTCAGGGGACCGATATGAATTTCAAAACTAAAAATGTAGCACAAAATATACTTTAAAAGACAACTTTTCAAGGAGCCTTCCTACATTTTAAAGTTTTTACAGAGCACAATCCCATCTTGTTTCTTTCTCAAGTTACCTGAAAGACACTCAGGAATTCCTGAAGCACAACAAAAAGCCAACTTAGGTATAAACACAAGATGTGCATAGCAGAAATAAAACAAGTAATCCATTTTGAAAACTAATTATTGGAGCATGTACTCTCCAGCAGAGTTTCACCGCTCTATTAATACAGCTCATTCTTTACCAATAGGTGAAAACAGCAGGATCAATGTGGAACTGTGCAAATAAATAAGAAGAGCAATAATATAACTTGCAAAGGGTTCCAGGAAGGCATTGCCTCTCTCTTGCAAAGCAGGAGTCTTCTCTCTCTGTTTCCTTATGCTTTAGCCATTCATCTAAGCTTGGAAGTAAGACGAAATTGTTAAATCTGAGGCTGGGGAGTACGCCAGGCTTCCAAGCCCAGGCTCTGAAAGGCCCCCTCTGTCCATTGCGGAGTTTTACAGGGACTGCAGACAGCAGATCTGAGACAGCCTTTCAGGCCTGTCTTTATCAGTCAAAGCTCCCCTTGCACTCCCTGGAGAGGCTTCAGCCCCCTGGGTTGTGCTGGGGCTCAGGGGTGCGCACCCCCAGCCAGCCGGACCTCCAGGCTGCCAAACCTTCCCTTCACGCAGCCAGTTGGCTCTCGAGCAGCACTGGCCTCCCTCTGCTTGCAGGACTTTGCTTTCTGACACCAGTTGCGATGTATGGAAAAATAAGATACCTGTCAGGAGAAGAAATTAAGCCCCTTTCAGTTTTATTACATTCCTTCCATTTTATAGGTAGGCTGTTTCTTTCTCCTTTGCTTTGCAAAAGACATTATAATAATTGACCAAAGGAAAGAGTTTGCTTTTGATGCCTTTGGATGAATTGCTTTAGAGATACTGTGTCTGAAGTAGAAAAGATTAGTGGTGTATTTACTAACACGCCACAGGCTCAGTGAGGGAAGGGGGGAGTAATCCCTCAAAAAGGGCTGTTCGTTATAAAACCCACCACAAGTAATCAATATACCCCAAAAGAGCAAAGGCAGCGATGGAGCAAACCCTTAATGTAAACCAGACCAAATAACATGAAACAATCAGCTTGATGGGTGAAGTAGTGATTTGGCAAACGTTCTGACGCTCCTTGCCATGGGATTTCCGGACAGCCATGGTGAAAGTAAGTAAACACGCCTCACCAGAAATAACATCAGCAACAGGCACAGCAGTAATGCACCGCTGGGCCGTTCATTCAGAAGAGGGATTCCTTCCTCTACCTGACAGTAAATCTTGCCCTCCACATGGTACCACAAAGTAACTTGGATATGAACTTTATTATGTGGGGTTCACTTCCATCAAAATACTTTTGAGCTGGAGGTGCAACAATGCGATGGCAGAGCTCACACTTCGTGACAAAGCTGAGAGGTTGCCTGAATGAATCCACATCCATAACGAATGTTTGAGGAAACAACCCGGGAGCTGGCACTTTCTGGCTCCCAGTCTCATGCTCTACCCATTACACAAAGAAATTCTGTGTTTCAGTGACAGGGTTACCCAGGCCTTTCTGGGGAGTTTTAAGCCAAATCTATTTCCTCACCTGGAAAACAAGAATAAGAGGGTTAAAACATGTAAAGGGTTTTAGGCATTGACAGTGAAAATGCTAATGGCTATTCTCCATGTAGCAACTGAATCTTGATTTTTTTGTTTGTATTTCATTGAAGGAACTCCTCCCATCCCCGGGGAGCGTGAACTGTGCAGAATGGAGAGAAGCAGAAAAGGGATGTCTCATTTTGTCAAGAGAGGGGTTTGGTCCCTCCAGGAAAAGGAACATAATACATAAAATAATTTTATAATTCTTTATAAACATTATACAAAGATTATTTTTTATAAATCTTTATAAAAATTTATAAATCAGAGCTACTAATCCAGGGTTCCTTCAATGTCTTCAAACTCAGACAATCTCCTAATGCCCAGCCCTTCCCTCTGATTAGCTGCAAAGAGATGTGAGCTTTTTTGATGACACCAAACTTGGGGGGAATTTGAGACAATCCCCTAGACTGGAAATCAACAGCAACAATTGTACACAAAGGTTTGGGTTTTTGGATAAAACATCAGGGCCCATGGGGAACATTCCTGCATTAAAGTCAGCATTTGATTCCAAAATTTGACATCTCCAAGATGCTAGAGAGCTTTCCAGAAAACAAGACCATCACTCAAAGTGTGACAGGGGCTTCTAACTGTTACAACATCATCTCCAACAGGCATTAACACTAAGCTTTAAACACTGAACACTGGGGTTTGATGCCGCTCCAGGAAAGTGCTTTGCTAAGCTTCGGAGAGGATGTGTTAAATTTGGAATGTTGTCCAAAGAGAAAACCAATTATTTTCACCAGAAGTCCATCTAATGTTTTGCAATGACCTTAAAGCAGGCAGATATAACAAGCGATGGCAAGTAGCCACAGACGTGAATTATATTTCATCCCAGCTCCAAGGTCGCTTGTCAAATACAAACAGCGATCAAATGCTGAGAAGACACATGGTGTTCAACATGCAGGACAAGGCTGAAGGGAACTTGCAGTATGGCTGAGGGACAGCCTCCTGCCTTCTCCAGAAGGAGCTCCCAGCTGGTTGTGTATTTCTCTGCTACTGAGGACCCGATCAAGAGAGCGACCAACGTTGTGTTGCAGAAGACACCGACATAGGCCAACATTTCTCCTGCACTTTTTAGTACTTTCATATCTCTGCAACAACCAGCTTTAGCATGCTCTTAGAGGTCACCTAAATGCCAAATATGTCACCCAAAATGTACTTCAAGTCACCCAAACCAGGATAAGATTCCCACTCCCACTGGTCTATGTCCTCTTCTTGGCTCTGCTGCTCTGACTCCAGTGTGTCCTGTTTATTCTAGTGCTTTCTGCACAGGTCCTGATGCTGTAGACTCTCATTTCAAACTACATCATCCACGTCATCCACAGCAACAAGCAGATGGTCTTACAGCATCCATGCTCCATCTGCTTCCCCACATCAACATCACACTGCAAACCGAGTCAGGGAGCTGTTCCAGATCAGAAATTTTGAGCCAATTTGCTCTCAGTCAGATCGATTTTGCAATGCTAACTGCTGCCGAGAAGAAAGGGGCACAGTACCACACCCTTGCTGTTCGCACGCTGGGGCTGCAGGACCAGCTGCATCTTCCAGGTGCTGCCAGTGATACCAACAGCAACACAGAGCAGCCCAGCATGGTCACTGCATACAAATTCCTGACGTCATCTTTTATGGAGCACCATACAAAACTGTTCTCTGGACAAGATGATCAAGAGATGTCCTTGCAGTAGTGTCCAAGCAGTTTCCAAAATATTGTGACAACACCCCTTCAAGTGGGTGTTGTTCTTAAAAGACTGAATTACAAAAAGAGAAATTTCCAGTGTGTCGGTGAAGTGATGCATGTTGACTCTTGTGGTTCAACAGCAGCACTGGAAAATGGGGCTGGCACAAGGTAAGAGATTGGCGACTAAGAGCTGTTGTAGATCGCCATCCTTTTGGTATCTGATATCTACAGAGGAATAAAGCGCTCATTTTAGCAAACAGCTATGAAACCTGTTGCCCAGGAACACTGACACTCCAGAACCTGTGGTTACAACCCAACTTCTGGAGGGGATTGTGGTTCAAAGGGATTCTGTCTTGTCAGTTTTGCCCAATGTCCCTCAATGCCCAGCTTTTTCTCCATGTTGCTGTTCCCTCTCAGATCTTCCTTTGACTTTACTCTCTCTGACACTAGTTCCTTGTTCCAGTTCCCGATCCATTTTCTTGGTTCCCTCAGTCCCTGGGCTAGCTTAACATTCTGTTTCACATTTGTCTCACCTTCATCGGGGGTCAGTCCAAACCACCAGACTTCACTCTGGAACAGATGGGCCTGAAGCACCCATTCCCTGCTGCTGTCTCTGCCCTGGGGGCAGCAATTTTGTGAACTGCTTCAGCCATGTATCAAACCAGTAAGTCTCACAGAAATTCACAGGGCTTCCATTTCACCATGCCAGAGTCTCTTCTGGAAATCGGGCAAAGGCCTTTAAATCACGTGGATGGTTTGGCCAATTCTACCTCTCGTGTCTACTGAAAACTGCGAGCCTTTTCATTATTTCAGGCAGATGTTAGTGGATGATTCAGGGAGCAGATACACAGAGTTGCCAGCCACTGAGCTGAAGAAGTCCAAGAGAGAGCCTAAGAGATGATAAAGTTGAGCAGAACTGAGAGTTATCCAAAGCTTGTAGCTTGCGCTCAGCTCCTCTGGGAACACAAAACACACACTGAGCAATGGATTCCAAAATATTAAGAAATAGGCCAGCGTGTAAGAAAAATAAGGATCTCCTGTTGAATTAAGAAGTTAGGTCATTAATGCTTGTTCATATTACATTACTCACACTTGAGAGACAAATAACTATCTGTTGCCTCACTAACCCACATATTTATTTGAACAAATATTTCCCAAGAAGTAGGGAGAGAGAACCATTTCAACAGAAAAGTTCTATATTATGGTCTTATCATAACAAGCCACTTCACAGTACGCTGATGTGTATCGTATACAAGCACCCATTGTAAAAAGCTATTAGGTGTATCTCATTTTACGGTGCTGACATGTTCGTTCATTCACAGAGGTCATTAGCTCACAACGGAGCCTCTCATTTCCATATGCCCTACTGAGGTTTTGCTATATTTCAGAATCAAACCTTAATATGAGCATTATTAACTCCAAAGGACATGATCGGTGCCATATAAAGTCAATTTATATAAAAATCCTGCAATCATTCAAAACAAATTTTGTATAAAAAAAATCTACAGTCTCCAAATGGAAAGGACATAGTACGTGATTAGCTCAACTCCATATGCTTAATATGTTTAACAGAAAGCTAGCCTTTTAAAAAGAAAAAAGTACCCAATCCTAAAGAAAACTCCCTATTTTTCTGTACGCTGGAAATGCTGCTCAGCTGCTGGCTTAGAGGCCGGCCTGTAAACATGGTGCTGGGCGTGAGCCGTGGGTGGAGGTGAATCGCTGCTCATGTTTTGGTCAAACAAGTCGGTTACCGGTGACCCTCAGCCCAGCAAGCAGAGCCATGCCAGGCAGCAGTGCTGCCCCTCTCCCCCATCGGCTCCGCCGTGCCGGGCAGCCAAGGGCAGAATGCTATCCATCTGAGCAGTAGGAAACACACAGGAGAAAGTCAAAACCTCTGAAGAAGTAAAACAACTCTCCACAGGAGTAGCCAGCAGCTAATTAGCAGGCTGCCCTCACCCGCACACACGCGCATGCAGTTTTAAGCACCTCTGTAATTGCCTCAAGGGCATGAAAGACTATTTGGTGGTATGGAATGATACCTTCTGCATGAATATACTTCCATCTCCCGTTCTGCTCCTCATTCCAATGGGATATGAAACCTTGATATCCTGAGCAGCTCACGTCTGAAGCTGTAGAAAAGGAAAAAAAAAAAAAAGTAGAGGAAAAGAAAATGGGGAGAAGGAAGAGGGGAGACACAAGACCAAGGGGAGGGGGTGCAGGGAAGAGAAGGAACCTGAGAACTGATGGGGTGTGAAATGGCCCTTGTCCATACAGTGAATCCAGCTTGTGAGAGCCACACAACAGCTCACCTTCCAGTCTCTCCCCCTTCCCCAGCTGGCAAGGTGCTGGTACAGCATAAGCAGGCACACAAAATGTCCCACACAACAGCAGATGCGGCTGATGAACGGATCAGTCATCATGCAGAAGTAGGGGTTGGAGAAAAAGTGCTGGCAGTTACAACCACAGCTCGGGTGAGCTCAAGTATTTCTTCTCTGTTTTATCCTGGCTGCCTGAAAGGGCAGAAAAGTCATTTGCATGCAAACAGAGGACTTGAGCTGTAATTTGAAGGCAGAGAGGGATGCTGCCTTCACAGGGAGGAACTCTGCAAATGCAAAAAAACCCCCAAAAACCAGCAGGAATGATACCAGGATCCAAAAAGTTGGAATAGTCCTGTGCCTCTAATGAATGTCAAAGCCCCAAGAATATTAGATACTAGACAACTCACCACTTGGAGTTTCTTTTAACATATAAGGCATTACTGATGCCATATACTAAATAATTTTTACTCCAATTAACAGTTTCAAAAAAATGCCCTAAGATTTACAGCCTCCCTGTTTTTCCGTAGTAGACAGGGAACTGTCAGGAGCCTAGTATGTGGAACGGGATCATCCCAGCCTGAAAGTCCACCCAGACTGAATCTTCCCATCATCCTTGGGCAAAGTCTCCATCATATTTACATACAAGAAAGGTAGATGAATGAGAAAAACCAGCACTCAAACTGGGGAAGCTGAAGGGCTCTCAATGGCCTGGTAATATCTGCTCCAACTGGTGACACCAATTACCTAAAACTGGCCCAGCCTCTAGGGACAGGTACAAGCCATTGGCTTGACTTGGAACCACAACCAGAAATGCATATGGATAAGAACACAGCTCCTCTGTGCACAAAGGCCAATTCCCAGTTGTATTTCTGTGCAGCCCAAGTACCCATCACATACGTAATTATAGAATGGGAAAATAAGGTTTGAAGTATATTTGATTTTTGTAAAACAGCTGTAAATCACATATTTGGAAGCTTTCCCTATTCTTAATAGCATAAATAATTAAAGGAAAATTAAAAGAGAAAATCCAGGCTCTTAGTTTCAGGTAGATGTTGGGTATTCAGCCACGATCAATTGATTGACTCTGGAAAAGGAACGGAGCTCTTGCTAGGTTCTCAGTTAACACTAAGGAATACAGTACTCAAGGCCAACAGTCAAAAATTAAGCAGCTGTTATATGTCGTACACATTATCAGTGTCTTGTTTACATTTTATAAATGTATTTTTCTCCAATCAAATTGAACTTTCATTGAAAACAAGAGCACTGTATTCAGCTTCCCTCTCCATACTGCTTTATTTAGACTTCCCTATCTCCTACATCACAGCAGTAGTCAACAACTAATTCCTTGAAGTCCTTTATCAATTCTCGTATAACATAATTGCAGTTCTCTCTTCCATGAAGAGACATACAAAAAAGCGGTGTTCTCTCTCCTCCCCTGTGTCTTGCCCTGGCTTGTAAGTGCTGAGTGTTTTATTAAGTACCTGGAAGTTTTTCAGTGCTGTAAAAACAAATGTCTATTTTAAAAAATCTGAGTCTTAAAATTAAGGCAATTGAAAACCTTCAGTATTTGGAAATTTGTCAAATACTCACTAATGAACATATGAGTTCCAACATTTTAAAATTACTCCATCCTTTGAGAAAAGCATTTGAGACAAGAGAAAAATTTCTATACATACTGCTCCAAACACAAGAAAAAGAAAGAAAGATGCTTGCATGGACTCTGGAAGTGTAAGATGTCCATAAGGGCCATGGAACATCTATGCCTGGAGGAGAAATAAGCTGTGGTAGCCTGCTGGCCACAGAGCTGGGAACGGACCATGGAAAACCAAGACAAGGGACTCAAACCCCCAGCTCAGGGCATCATCCTGCTCCAAAGCAGCTTAAACCCTCTGCTTTGGTGTAAGTCCTTGAGTGATCTGCCTGCCTTGAAGCTTGGACACCTCCCAGATGATGGTTACATCAATAAGCTGGAGTAAAAATTGAAGGTAAAGAAATAATGGAGGAAAACCAGTAAAGATGGCAGTAGCTCCATGGGCAAGTCCAAAATACTTAAAAGCAGTAGAAAGTGCCTTAGGAAGGCGAAGGATAGAACTGATGCAACACCTTTAATCTCTCCGAGTCTCTCTTCACTGTGGTGACAGATCATCAGTCCCGCCTCTTCCTTCTTCCCTACCTCCAGTTGTTCCTTCTTCCCTACCTCCAGTTTTTCGGTGTACCAAAAAATCAGGAATTGACTAAAACTAGCAAAACAATGATGCGCTGTCAACAGCTTTCGTATCAACTTGAAAAGCTGTAGCCAAATATTTTCAAAACCCCTTCTTCCCACATACACTTCAGTTCGACTCCCGGGTGGGAGATGAGCTACCAAAAGACCAAAGTCTTTTCTATAATGCCAAAGTTTAAGGCATTAAAAAACTTGAAAGATGTAGCAAAATAAGTGACTTGAAGCTCAGCAGAACCGGCAGTGGAAGGTAAGACAGGTCCAGGGCTGCTTCTAGACATGCTGTAGTGGGGCACTGCAGGAAGACCACGGCCACCTTTCCATCGCTCTCACGGCATCCCTTTGGGTCCCGTGCTGAAACCCACGCCTGGGCAGACCCAGCGAGGCTTGGCCCATGCTGCTCCAGCACCCATGAGAAACAGAGGGTTACTCACAGGAATTCAAACAGCTTGAGTCATCCCTCCTTTTCCTGGAAAGGTGAGGGACAGGTAACTTCCAGAAGAAGAGGCTTTTTTTCCTGAAATAAGTTACTGAAAAGGGGAAGAGTCGATCAGGTCTTGACATCTGCTTTCACTCCTAATGTGCTTTCAAACTTTTTCCTTCTTTTTAGGCCATATTTTCATTTAGAAGGTTTATCAGTTACCTATATTTTACAGTATCATTTATTTATAAGATATAGGAACATTTAGAAAACGAAAACTGCATTTTCAGAACAAAATGCTTCATATTAACACTCCTCTGAAATTCAATTCTGTGGATAAAAGTAAAATAGAATAGAGTAATAATAAAAAAAAAAAAAAAAGAAATAATTTCAAAACCCCTCTCTTTGACCTGAAATGACCTTTGGAATAATTTTTGAAGAGATTTTCTTTTTCCCTTTATTGTTGAGACCATTCCTTCTTTATTTTTAACATGGCAAAGAAAAAAAAAACAAAACCCTGCCAGTCACGTAATCTCATTTCACTCCAGCCGTTACAAAATTTCCAAAATGAATCCAATTCAAAACACTCACGCAACCAATTCACAACAAAATTAAGACCCCCAAAGAGGCGCAGATGTAAGAACTTGAATTTGCTCTATCGTATTGTTTTCTCGGAGTGAAGTCGCAAGGAGCTGTGGAGCCAAATGAAGCGGCCGCTGCTGCCGAAGAGGGGTTTGGCCCCGCTCACGCCTCCCTCCCTCCCTCTCCCCACTCCACCCTTGGCTCCACGAGCCGTGCATCAGCCTTGCTGCCTACTCAGCCTCTGCCCAAAAGTTTCGGCTCACAAGCGCGGCAAGAACGAGCCCAATATCATTCGCAGGTTGGAGAGTTGGACCGGGCCCCAGAAGAGCCCAGTTAGCACCCAGAAAATCCAAGGTGGGACTGCGGGGTCAGGAGCGGGGGGGAGAACAGCTCCTCGCCGCAGCGGTGGCAAGCTGTTCGACCAGCCCGAAGCATAACCCTGCAGTTTCACTTCTACTCAGAAATGAAAAAAATCTAGCTAAACACTCTTTCCACTTCTGCTCTCGCTTTATGATGTTTGCCACAAAAATATTCATGGGTGACGTATGCCTCAATAAAATACAAAGTCTTTCTAATTAGTCTTTCTAATGAAATCACGGCTTGTCTACATCAAGAAGGGTCATTAACACTGTAGATTTGGACACTGGACAAAAATCATAATAAAAGAAAATCTTGGAAATGCATTTAGCAAAACTAAATGTAGGATATCAGTTGCCTATGGAATAGCACAGACTTTACCTATTAACTGCCATGGCTTAATGTGTATGCAAACACTCACGTATTATTATTGCCGCTTAAATTATAAAAGCAGGAAACAAATATATATTTTATGAATAATAAATATTTTATACATGTGTATAAATATAAATATATACAAGTGATTAAATCTCATGCAGAACTTTCATATTTACCATGTATATTTTAAGGGCCCCAGTGCAATACTGATGCTGCATTAAAAATCAAGTTTGTAATTTTCTGTGACATAACTGTCTTAAGGAACTAAAAATATTGGCACGACCGAAAATTCCCTGTATTCAAATTTACATAAATTATCAGATTTCTGTGACTATGGAATCACCTAAAACTAAACAGGTTTTATACCCTAAAAGCCAATCAGTGTAAGGATACCTTGTGGTCATTGATACGAACCCCCACGCCAGCTGGAGCGCTTCGTGGGACAGAACGATGGTACCCGCTCACCCAGGAACTCCAGGAAGCTGCCTCCTGCTCTCCTTCCTCCGCAGCACCAGGACAGACTGACAGGGCCTGGTAGCCAGCCGAGCACAGCTGAAACGTGTGCTTACTCGGACACCAAGGGAAAGCAGCTGTATCCTAGAGATTTGAGCATGTCTACAAATCTAAGAGATGCAGCAGTTACTTCGTGGACATTTTATTCTATAAGCATGCTGAGAAATAAAGAAAAAACCCCAAGACAAATGAAAAGTCTGCATTAAAAATGCATACGGGTCTTTTAACATTACATATTTTCCCTACACTTACGCGCATTATAATGTTTATAATGAATAAACCAAAGGAATACATGTTAAAAACAGAGATGTCAAAATAAATTCTCCAGACTTTGACGTCCTTGTGCATTTTCAGGAACACATGCATTTCTACTTTATATTTCTACTTTAATTCTTCCAGTGTTTGGATACTCCCCCACCTAAGTCAAGCATTTCTCCTTTTTGTTTCAAGGAGAATGCACTATCAACCAGAGGTTTTTAACCAAAAATCAGAACCCAGACTAAAATCAACTGCACAGGTTACAGCCAGCCGACGAGGTTTGTGAAGGTGGTGAGGACAAAGAGCTTGGCTCACTGTCCAAATACAAAGTTTTAACTTGAATTGATGTCAGCTCGTAACTTTGAAATAGTCATCGATTTTTCAGTGGAAGAGAAACCCAAGCTAACCTGCACCGGGTAAGAGCCTTGGCAGGCGGGGACCTCTGTTTCCTAAGCAGCCCACAAGTGCCCAGCACATCCCGGTTGCCACCGCAGTAATTCCACCAACAAGAATGGAAGATCAAAGAATCCATGAAAACGAACGACAGCAGCGAGGTCCCCGCACTGCGGCAGGGAGAAGCATCCCGTAGACATCCCTGGCAGGTGTTTGCCAACCGTCTGCTTAAAAACCTGCAAGAAAAGAGCTTTCACACCATCAGTAGGTGCCTGTTAGACTATTTTCCATCTTAACGTTCAACAAAAGACTTTTTCCTTGCAAATAAAGCCCAATCCTTTCCTTCCCACAGGAAATATCAAGAACAACTGATAGACATTTTTTGTTGTAGCAATATTTTAGGTTATTAGAAGGGAGAGTTCCTTCCTCAGACTTCTTTTTTCTAGACTGGGAATACTCAGTTCCCTTTTTTTTTCCCCCCCCTTATGTGCAGTGTTACCTATTGTTTCCATTTAGGGGAATTTGCCCACGTATTTCTTAAAATGCTGTTGCCCAAAATCACTGGCACTTGATAGAAGAATTACTTCCACATCTTCAATAAAAAATTCTTGCTAACTCTGAAGTGCGTTTTGCTTTTTGCAATAGCATCGAGCTGCTCGCCCCCATGCAACCAGACGCTTTTTTCCCCTCACTGCATCTTGCAAGATGGGGGGAGCGGCTGGCTTTTACGTGCTTCAGTTTCCCTCAAATTCACTATTTCACATTCCTTCCTACTGAATTTTAGCTTGCCGCTTGTGGATCACCTGTGCAATCTGCCTAGTTATTCTGACTTCTGAGCGTGCCTACCGGCCTGGGAGAGCTGCCTGTCCACAGAGTGACCCCTGCCAACCTCAAACTGACTTTGTTTTCCATCCAACACGTTACTCCCAACCAGGATATAACCTCAGAAATTGTCCTGGAAAAGTATTTTTAGATTTTTTTCCCCCTTTCAATTTTCTAGCGGTGGTGTCTTCACCATAATTCCTTAGCATATCTTCCACAATTCACGTGAAGTCATGCAGCCAAATACGACGCTAGAATCCCATGTTACAGCTCTGCCTCAGTTCTGTTCCCGTGTCACCAAACAATACGTTTCCCCTCAGCATAAGAGTGTAAATCCACGCCTCCAAAAGTAGTAACTACACCAGCCTAAATTATCCATGACCTCATATTTAAAACATAAATGCATCTGCCTTCGCTCTACTAAACAATGCCCGCTTTCAGTGCTTATTAGCCCAGGTCTCCCACAAACACCTTTGGCGCTGTTACCTCACTCCTTAGCCAAGGGAAAAATACCTGAAAGTATTTCCCTCCGGCCGTTGCTGTAGCCTCCCAGCCTCTCCCGGCGGCTCACAGCTCACGGTGCTGACGCAGCGGCGTGCTGGCTCGAGCTGAGCTGCGCTCAGTGCCTGGTCCTGCCCATGCTCCAGTGCTTCCCGGTGCCACCTTTAGCTCCCCTAAGCTGCACAAGCTCTCCGCCGTCTCTAGAGAGGACAGGAATGACAGCGAGGAGGGCTTCACCTGACCTGAGGAGCACCACATCCCACAAGGAGAGAGGCTGCCATGCTGCCCAGGTCTGCCACACCTAAATCCAGCCCAAACATCTCTTACCGCATGTTCCAAGCCCAAGGAATAGCACAACTAGCCACGCGGTATTACAGGGACACAGGGTTTGAATTACACAGTAAGTGTGTGTGTATTACAAAATACTCGAGCCTACCATCTTTCCGTTCTACAGATAATTTGGGATTAGAAAAACTACACGATTCAACAGCAGGTGTAAAATATAAAAGTATTTATTAACTTTCATGAAACAGAATATAGCTTTAAAAAAAAAAAAAAATCTTCTTGGGTCCCTGTTGAACCTTCTCTCTTTGCCCTAAGAAAGAGAATCAGTCTCTCCTGGGAATTTGGGAAATATTTAAAAAAAAAAAAAAAAAGGAACCCAAATACAACCATCTTCTAGAAAGCCAAATGTGAAGTGAGCTCTGGGCAACTGGAGTCAACCAGCATCTGGAAATAACCCTCCTGCCTCTGACTCTACATACAAAGAAAGAAAATACATAAGTGGCAGAGATGATTGATCTCTCTTATCAAAACTTCTAAAAACTTAAGTTTTTAAATAAAACATTTGCTGGGTGTAAATAGTACACTGCATAAAACACAGCTAAAGAAATTTAAATGTATCCATCATTTAAAGTCCCAGACCTAGCTCAGTCTGCTAATGTATTCCTCCTGTGGATTCGTGAGCTGATTGCATAGAACGCTTCCAAAAAAACCACCCTTCAGCAGGAGGAAAAAAATATATTTTTTAATTTTTAAGCTCTTCAAAAATAGTTTTTTAACTGTAGCAAAGCTGTCTTTCAAAAGCATATTCCAGTGTCAAGCTTGAAGAAAAAAATTCTGCCTCTGTCAAAATAATTTGCAAACTTTATTGGATTTTTAAAAGCCTGATTACAGGACAAAACATGCATTAAGCATTTTGCTAAAATTCCAAAAACATAATTGCAGAATGTCATTATATTCAAAGGGTCATGTCCATAATAAATACCTGCAGCTTAAAAGCAGCTTGGAATTTTTTAAGAGTTTTAGTATCTGAAAAAGGCAAATGTTCTATACACCGTTCTTAAAATTCTGACATTACATTGCAATGGTTAAAGCGAGAAACAACTCAAGTGAAGACTACAGAAAATCCCTGTCTTCTCAGGAGGTCTACACTTGGTTATACAATACTGCTCTGGAAACAGCACTTCACCAAAGGTCTGGCAATTGGCTTCTGCTTAAAACACACTCTGCCTCATAACATTCTTCGGAGGATTAAAACATAATTGATTCTGGCAGTACACATGGTCAGCATGATGTGCAGGGGGTTGCCAGTGGACATGGGGCCCTTACATAAAGGGCTGTTTTCTTTGTTTAAAATGGAAAAAGAGTGGGAGGTGTGGAGAACAGTGAAATACAAAATGACTCAGAATCATAAAACATATTTTTTGAATCAAATTATTTCAACAACCACATATGCAAATAGAAAGCTTCAAACGAGGACGGTGGCAGAGCTTCTGAATTGCTCAGGCAATTCACATATTCTTATTTCCATAAAAAAAGATAGAAGCTATAGTTACAGACATCCTTCTAAGTATTCGGAGAATATTGCCAGTTGAACTCCAGAGAAGCCATCGGTATCAGTCCGAAAGCGACGGGGAACGGATTGATCGTGCACTGGCTGGACTGTTAGAGAAAGCAAAGGGATCCTTTTCCTTTTCTTTATTATCATGTTTATGTTTATGTTTATGCTTATGCTTGTGTTTCTTCTTCTTCTTCTTGTGCTCGTGGTGGTGATGGTGATGGTGATCACTATGTTTTGAAGAGTTTGATTCTTTGCTAAACACAGACAGTGGAGCTGCTGAGACAGGGTGCATGTTCATCTCTCCCAAAGATTGTTCTTTACCTAAACAAATGGATATAGAGGGATTAATAAATGTTTAACTTGCATTGTTTTCAAACATAAGACATTCTGAAACATTAGATCAAACCTACCTTACCATTTAAACAGGCAAGCACAGAATCTGTTACTATACCTGTAACCATCAGCTTTTGGGATTTTCAAAAAAGGCTCCGAACGTGCCATTAATGCTCCCGCACTACTGATGATTTTTACAGAGGAACTCTTTCCCTCCCTCAGAAATATAAATGTATCCCAGACAATTAGGAATTGCAGAGAGCTATGAAGCTGCAAGCTATACCAGCTTCCACAAATTAATTTTTAAACAGATCAGGAAGGCCACTATACCATGAATAATGAAAATAGAACTGCTTATAAAAACTGTGATATAACATGCAGGACTGGCATAGGTTAAAGTGCAGTTTTGGGATGTGGACTCCTTTTAGTCAGGAGTTAAAGCTCCCTGCAAGAACATACAAAGTTTTTGTTACCGAAGAATTAAATTGCTTTTTCCAAAAATTGCATCTTATAACCAGTTTAGCCCATTTTAAAGATTATATGAAGTTTTGTTCTTAAACAAAAAGCAAATTCCAATAAAGACAATTACACCATCTTTATTGGTATATATTTCACAAATACACTTGAACTACATATATATGGGGCAAGCCTGGTATCCGAATCTGAGGAGAGAAAATCTGATCTGTGACCTCTCAATTCCTGAACAACGTCCTACTTCTCTCTTTGGCTCATTTAATATTTCATTATTTCACACAAACTGCAATAGCTTCAATAGTAGGGATTAAGGGGCAATAATCTAACGTTGTTAATGAGGGGAAACACTTGGAAGGTGGGAAAGCTTAGATTTCTTTAGGCATAAACTGAATCAAGTACCTCGCATTGCAAGAACGTGCTTTAACTAGTAGACAAATTCTGAAGGCAACTACTCTATTAAATTTTACTAAAAATGGATTTTCTTCACAGCTGCTTTAGATGTTGGGGTTTTTTCCACTCCTCCAGTTTTTTTGGAAAATATCCCTGTTAAATAACAAGGAATTATTATCTACTTTGTAATTATCTTTTTCTGTGTATTTGAAAATGGATTTTTTTTCCAGTACATCATTTTGGTTGGTCAGTTGTTTTTGTATCTTTAAAGGCCAGAATGATTAGTCTATGGTAATGATTCCTGGAAGTCTGAAGAGCCAGCTCCCCACAGTATGACAAAAAAGCACTGAGAAAGATTTATCCAGAAGATTAAGAACTGATTCAATCAAGCACATATACAGGAAAGTTTCTATACAGTACAGGTGTTCTGTTTTTTGTTTGTTTGTTTTTTAAATATGGCTGGAAAAACCCAAAATCTACATCTGTAAGCAGTGTCAGAAGAGAAATACAAAACGTTGTTACAGTGAGGATAATCAATGACTTACCATGGGACATGGTGGAATCCCTATTGCTTAAAGTCTTAAACAGCAAAAGTGATGTCTTCCTAGAAATATGCTTGGGCTCGACCACAAGATGTGAATATGGTGCAACATAAAACTCTGCTGATGTTACAAAGGAGGCTAGACTAGAGTACAATAGTTTCCTATAGACTCAAAATCTCTAATATGCAAGTATTTTAAAAAACTTTAATTTTTATTTCATCAGAACTATGCAGCAGTAAGCTTATGTTATCAATGCAGAGGTTTATCGTTAGAACTCACAAGGACACCACTTTTTTATGTCTCTTATGGCAGACAGAAGATATGCATACACATTCAAACTTCCACTTGCTGACTTCACTGCACAGCAACTACAACTTTTTTACATAGCGACTTGGAGCAGTTCTCAACAATGCAGACAGCATGCAAGTATACGGAGTTCGATGCAAAAAGAGACAAAATTGCTTCACAATTTAACACTTTCTAATTATATTTCTCTTAAGGAACTCCTACCTGTACCTAACCTATCCCGGTAACCTGAGCTCATTCCTCTAAAGCATAGAGCTTTTAAAGAAGTACAATAATTTTCCTTAGCAGCTGTGAGCACGCAAAACCAGACATGAAATAGAAGGCAAAAGGGTGGAAAAAGGAGCATATCTGACTTGGGCCATTAGAAAAGGAATGGTTGGAGGCTGTACCTCAGAAAACCAAAGCACACAATATTTGACACCGTTAAAGTTCAAGGTGAACTATTGCAGAGACACAGACACAGTTTCCAGTAACACAGAAACAAAGGTTGTGGCAAACTAAAGTCAACTTAAAAGAAAACAAAAAATCCCCACACATGACATAAAACCCTTAAAGCTTCACAGCTCCATTAGTTCCAAATTGTGAAGTTATTTTTACACGGAAACGGAACTTCTAAGTCTAGACACTACATTTGTAGCAACCTCAAACCAAAGCTAAGCCTCTGAGCTTTACAAATTTTAACCCAGTGTAACTGGTGTAAGGACACAGGCTTGAGTCCGCAGGGATGGTGTAGCAGTAGTGCCACATGCCAGCAAAGACCAAGGATGCAATCAAACAGACCCTCTTGACTCTGCTGCACTACTGGCTCCTTGTGCAGACTTCCCACCGTTTACTGAACAACCAGCTCTGCTAAGGCAGCAGCCTGCATTATCACTTCTTCACTTCTTTCAGGGAGGTTATGAAAAAAATCTATTATTTAAAGCAGTTAAACACCATTGACTGGAGCAAGTTAGGGAGCAAATACAACAGTAGCTTAAGCCAACAGGACTGAAGGAGTGATGATGAGCTCCTGGAAACTGAAAAAGTCAAGAAGATCTTCAGAAAGGGGAGAAATGGGATCCAACCACAACTCAGGGGCCACTGATGCTTAAGGAGACAGTCAACATTGGTAATACGGAACAAATGTCAATAAAAAATGAAAGAATGTCATTACAAAAATCTACTTTAGCCAGTCCTAAGAGTACACATACACTTTCTTCATGGAGGTCAATGATAGCTATGCTTGTTTTTAAAATACAAAAATAACAACTATCCAGAAAATTTCCTCGTACTGTTAAAGAGTGCTTTGAAATCAGGAATCAAATACATTGATCCTGGATGATGGCTCAGAAAGGACACACGCAGACTACCAAACTCAGTTGTCTGTAAAATGGACAGACCTGTAACAGCTCTCGAAAAAATTTCACAATTTGTACCTGTAAAATTCACCATTAAACTTGCAGGACACTTTTTCTTCATTTTAATTTCTTTTTAATTAATATCTACTTAAAGCCCATGCCAGGAACCTGCCAAGCTAGGAAAGCAAGACTAAATACGAATTGCTTTACGGGACATTAATATCCTCCTCGTATCAATGGGGGTAGCCAGACTGCTGCAGGGAGGCACGGAGTGCTCCCTCTTCCCACAGGGAACCCACTTCCTCCTGGCACTGGGAGCAGGACTGGAACCTGGGATTCTCAAATCACAGAAACACACAGAAAGTGGAGGGTGAGCCCAGGAGCTCGCTTCTGAAGTGGTTAGTAGCATTCCTTGGAAGAAAACACACATTACATGTGTCTATCCACTTGGATCTCCTTCTGTTTGGGATGTGGAGATTTCCAGCTAGCTGGGTAGGTGTTTAAAATTAGACAGGATTACTATCACATGGGAGAAAGATCAGAAACTTTGTGCACACCTTGTCACAAGGACCGATACAAATGCTGTAGATACTGTGAGACAGAATAAAATATGAAAATACAGATCTCGTAGCTTAGTTTCAGAATGAAAGGGTCTTAGACCTTGATGAGCTTTAAAGTAACGTTTTCTGTCGTAATAAAAATCACTGTCAGATAATTATAACATCAATCATCTAGGGCAAGTTTTTTTCTTTTTGAGAATCATTGGTGCGTGAACACTGAATGATGTTGTTGGGTACAGTGCTTTACCTATTTTACGCTTGTTATTGCACCTTTACAAATTGGAAACATGTAACTTAAGACTTTAACATGCCAACAAGCTTTCATAAGGTCTTCCATATGGTCTCTCCTATATTTCTGATTTTGTGTGAAGAGGGTGGGACACCACAGACTTACAGTCTCTGTTTCTTTGCATGTACAATCTATTTAAAACAGCTGGCTTATGTAGGACTTTTCCAAATTGACACTTGTTAAAAATGACCCCATTTGCACCTTGATTTATTCAAATGTCAGAGAGGGAGAAACCAACCTCACAAATCACAGCAAAGGGTAAGGCCCATGGGCCCAGTGTTTTGGCTGAGGACAGGATGGTCCTCCAGAACCTGACACTGACCACCTCTAGGAAGAAGGGGATATCAACACAAGCATGCAAGCACTTTATATGTCCTTCCCAGAACCCAAAGAAAGCTTGCTGATGAGAAAAATAATGCAGTCTCTTTGCCTAGCAGTTGAACTGCAGCTCTGGCTAGCATTTTCTCTAAAGAGAGAATGCTAAAAAAGCTGAAAAGAACTTAAAAACTGTTTTGACAATTATCCTGTTTTTCCTTTTTTCTACTTTTCTTTTTTAGTATTACCCTAGAAATATCCAAGACACACTATTTTTTTAATTTAATGCTGTGTTTATGGATCTGTTGAACCATCAACAAAGCACATGCAGAAAGTTACCAAGCATAAATAATTCCAGGCTTCAAGAATGTCTTGTCATTTGTCTTAAGAAGCAGAATTTTCAAATTACATATCTCTGAAAAGAAGCTATCAATCTTCTGTCTAGGAGAGTGTTCTTCTAAGGACCATATGACAAAATTTCAATTTGAGAGTGAGAAGTAAGGGTCTCGTTAAAAAAAAGGAAAAAAAAAAAAAAAGAGACACCATCAAAAGTTTTCTGAGGATGTGCTAAACAAATCAGATAATTCGGCTCCAACATAAAAATTTTAACTAGCTCCACTTTACAGGTCCATTTGACTCCGTATTTTTTAGTGGAATTTATATCCAGACAGATAATTCTTTATACCTATACCAAAGGATAGCCTCTGCTAAAGTACTGCATAGAGCTGGTGACTTAACTAAAATATACTTTTAACTGGTACCCACTTTATTAATTTCCTCATTTGACTTTCATTTAGCAACCATATTGCTTTGCCCTTACATAAAAATAATAGCTTAACGGTGGTGTTATTTTTACTACATTTCCTTTAATGTTCTAGAAAATTCTACAGTAGTCCCTACTCTAGAGAAAAAGAACATTTAAATCAGCAAGTCAATTCAGAATACTTTGTGCCTCTAACCACTTCAGGTAGTTCACTCATAGAATCATAGAATGTTTTGGGTTGGAAGGGACCCCTAGAGGCCATCTAGTCCAACCCCCTGCAGTGAGCAGGGACACCGCTAACCAGATCAGGTTGCTCAGAGCCCCGTCCAACCTGGCCTTGAACGTTTCCAGGGATGGGGCCTCCACTACCTCTCTGGGAAATGTAGCTGCTAGCCTTACCTATCTCCTAGGTTTGAGAGCAATCAGTTGTTTTCTCAGAGACAGTCACAGCTACAGTATTATGCTGTTTTTATTAAATCATGTAGCTGACACACTGCAGCCACACATTGATGCAATTCTCATTTACATTGTCACTTTATCCACAGGGCTTGTGTTTCTATTAAAGCTGCTTTCAGGCACTTTAGCATAAAGCACTTGAAAACACCCTTCCTTGTGTAGCATACAATTAACCATGTACTATTTCTATGAGGGAAAATACAAAACCTCAAAGCCTGTAAGTTACCAGTTTGGAAACAGCTAAATTTTAGGTAATAAAGTCAACATATGTGTAATGGATACTATCAAACAGATACTACATTAATATTATATGCTATTAAAGGGTAATCTAACAGAACAGTTGTAACAGCTCTTCCCTCCTTAAAAAGTAAAGCAAAAATCCATCACTGTCAGTGGTGTCCTCATTTCCAAAAAGTGTTCATTTATACATTTGTCTGTGTGCTGATGTTTCGGTAACCTTTTTTGGCAGGGAGCCACTAACTAAGGGCTGAACTTTGAGGTACTGGTGCACTTACAGCTAACTCAGGTAACCCTGCTGAGCTGCAGAGGACTGGGCTTTTCATACGGTTCAGACTGAATTCCTATTAACTACTGCATCCACACTTGAAATGCAGTCATGTGCACCACAAGCTCAAATGAACTGTTGTACTGTTTAAACATAATAACTACAGTAGTTTCCCTCTACACTTTACTGCAGCATGTGCTGTATCCAGTTTCAAATCATTCCAGAAACAATTCAATCCAGGGGGGTTGGACTAGATGACCTCTAGGGGTCCCTTCCAACCCAAAACATTCTATGAAATCGTTATTTCCTGAAACTGCAGATGGTAACTGTGATAAACAAGATCACAATCCAGTCAACATGCATGACTGTGGCCTAGGCCTTCAAAGTTTCACATACGTCTACATGGTAAACAGAGTGACCTACAAGATCAGCAGTGGAAATGACCAGTTTGATTATCCTAAAAAAAAGCAAAAGGATTAATAGAATGACCAAAGGATTTTTCTGATCTGGGTTCAAATGCTCAGGATGTGCCCTCAAAAAACACTGCTCCTGAATGTGATCAGAAAAAGGACTACCAGTACACAGAGAGAACATGGCTGTACTTCCTTTTTTTTTTTTTTTCTTTTGTAGAAATAAAGAGAGACAAGAATACTGCTTTGCATCAACTATCAAACTACCAAAAATAGTTGGGAAAGCTCTAAATGTTTATCAGTGATGACCTGTTGAGTCATAATTATGTGTAACTTCACTGGTAGATCACAGAGGCTACAGCCAGGCATTTATTTTGGAAGCAGAAAAGAACTGGCCAATCAATAACCACCGACACATCTGGCAGAACTTTTTCAAAGTTAATTTTAAAGTATTGTACTTTCAGATGAGTGAAATATTAAAGTAAATAAAGCAGCATCTCTTAAAATCTGATTTCACTAAAGTGAACAATGCATGACAAGTCACCCTACAGTCTGAAACGAGTTTAAATCTACTGCTTACGCAAAATCTGATCTTGAAATTCTTTTGATCTTAAGAATAGGGAGCGTTACTACTATTCTTGATGATTTAGTGGCAAATAAAAATCTGTTCTTGCATTAGAAACATGACCTTGCACAGCTTTAGAGGTGCAAAGGAAACTACCATGTTTCTAGTCCTTAGGGCAGATGAATAATCAACACAACAGCATCCTTCAGACAGTTCACAACTGATGTTTTGTTTGTTTTAATAACTTATTGAAAAATGCTCAGAATCCCTTACAACTACCAGAATCCACAGTTCTATTATCGTAGACAGGATGCTTCAGTAGAATTTAAAACATTTTCTATATTAACAACTACGAAAGGTGCTGTAATTATAGTACTGAAACATGTAATCCTGCAAGAGTAGCAGTAAAAGACTTCTTTTATTGCCCTTGCAGCATGTCTCAACCCTAACCTTTCACATCCATGAGCAGGAGCATCAGGAAAAAAAGCTTTTAAAGAAAAATAATATTTTCCTGGCCTTATGGGGTTTACATCAACTTGAACAAATCCGAATTATCATTCAGGGTGGTGCAGGGAGTGTAAGGAAAAAAAAAAAAAAAAAAAAAAAAAGAAATACACAGATATGGCAGGCTTTAGACCCAACATGAACTTCCCCCTGGCAGCTGCTCTTCGCAGGCTGTGTTTGGCTGATGACCTAACACTTCATGTGACATGTGGGGACATAACCCACAGCTGTGAGAGGAAAACTGAGTATGGACTAAGAGCTCGCTGCCTTCCAAGTAAGTGTCACAGAACTGAGGCAGATACAAGATCTTAGAGATTTACTAACAAGATACTGAGACCATTTCAGAACCTGTTGTCAATCTATTTCACAATGATCACTCACTGAAGCGCACCCATCCTCTGTCATTGCTGCAAAAACTCAAAGGCCCTCAGGAAATATTATCTGCAATTCCTTTGTAAAACAGAGCACTCCTATGTGTGAACAATTTTATTTACGTATGCTTTTTATTTTTCCCCATGTGTTTGGCATTTCTTCTCAGAAGTATGCCATTTCCTAAAGATTGAACTGTCTTTATTTACTCAGTCTGAAATTCATACATCTCTGGTTCTAAGAAAAATGCTATGAATAAGAAACAGGTGAAATTTTAGAACCAAAGAATATCTGAAGTGGAACTGTTTCTAACCGCACAAACCAAAGAAAATAAAATTAATCTGAAGTGTTTCAAAATAATGCTTTTCAAAGGCTTATTATTTAAAATGAATTCTGTGGCAAAACCCCAGCATTTGTCTCATTTATTACCTAGGAAAGAAAATGTATTCCAGTGTGCTGAATGCCTAAACAGCAGAGGTGAGAAGGTCATTCAGCACACAAGTGAAACTCGAAGTAGCTTTTGTCTGCTGTAGGTCTACAAAAGCAGCAGTCAACTAGCCATTACTCCATTCCTGATCAGACCTTACCCTTTCTGAACTCTAGTGCAAACTTCATATGCAACAGTCCTGGAGCACAGAGCTGGCATACAGAGGGTCCCGTAAGTCCTATTTGTGAAGTATTTGGCAGAGTTTTGTTTATGACTTTATATTCCATAGAGTGTGTAAATCTAGTAAAAAAATTATTGCAAAATGTCATGTAAGAGTTATAAATACTAATCCTCAATGGATCAGCTTTGCACTCATGTGCCTGGCATGTGTCATTCTTTGCCGTAACAGAAAATGTGATGGTTGACCATAACACTGAGGACAAAATTCAAAGCAACCCCGAGATGTTTAAAGCAAAAGTTGTGCAGAGTTAGGCTCCTAAGTTCATGAGAGCAACCTGTATGTGGCCTTCCCCTTTACTCTGCTGAAATGCCCATGACTTAGGCAAAAAGTTGTAAGTTTTGCTATTCTACATATCTAACGGCAAATCCATCCTGGTGGAGCTGGCTGTTATAGGCACATGTCATTAGCAAAAAGCCATCTGGAATCCAGAAACTGGACCTCCCTGTGTTTTATGACCCTGTATGAACTTAACTTGTTAGCTGAGCAATGACAGCAGTTACCTTTTATAAAAAAACAAAACAAAACAAAAAAAAACAAAACCAAAACCCCTTTGTGGCTAGAGCATCTGCCAAGGAAGTAAAAACGTTAAGTCCTAGGCCCTAAGGGAGTGTGACCCTACAGCTTCCACTCCCCCGGCCAGCACTACAGCACCGGCCTCAGCATGACACCCGGAGCAGGAACATCCACCAGCCCCTCTCTTAAACAAAGCCACTAAACTGCCAGGTCATAGGGAAAGCAGATGAGGTTGCCTGTCATTGTAGCTCAGGACCTAGGGCACCTGAGAGGAACAAACGTTCCAGATCCTGCTGCTAAGTCCTACTTGTGTTTTACATTAGGCAACCACTGGATAAAAACAGAAAAACAAGCAAGAGGATAATTACTCTGAATCCTACTTCTAAGGCCAAATACTTCACTTTTACGCATCACAGTACTGCAACCTTAAAACCTGGTTTTGGATGTGTACCAAAGTTCTCTCAAACTGCCTGTTACATGACCTCAGCTTAGCTCCACTGGCGCATTCTGGAACTAAACTTAAGAAATGTGGTTAAAATATTTTGAGAAAATGAGACTAACCACTGAATTTCTTTGCTAGTGACAGATAAGCAAAGAAGGCGGAAGTTCACCAATGAAGTTCAGCCTCCTTTAAGGTTTTTAAAAAACACTATTCTTTGAGAAGTAATTTTGCCAAACATTTTATGAAAAAGATACTAAGAGAAGTAGTAAAAGAAAACAAGTGCTTGAAATTAAACCATTTTACTCATAGATGCAATCTTTTCAACTTTGAAAAGCCCTTCTAAGCATCTTTGAGGCTTGCATGTTTAACTACTGATGTTAAGTTATAAATGATTAAGATTAGAGATTTTTTTTTTACCTAAACAGTCTTGCTTTTTTTTTTTTTTTAAATTAATTTTCAAAATTATTATTTTTTAAATTACAACTACAGCAAAATAAGTTTTACCTAATTACTTATGGGGTTCTATTTCAGCTTTATGTATTTTATTCATTCCTTAGCTTTGCACTTTTATAAGCACAATACATACTTGCCTTACCTAAATAGGTATGAAAATGCACATGTACACTGGAAGCTAAAGAAATGCTCTTATGCACCCTTCACATACTTCCTTGAATTCAGTTGATGTTTAACACTTACCAGCAGTGTATGTATGGAAATAAGCAGTAGCAGAAAAGCCTCCACAACTGAAATAGCTGAAAAATTCATACTATCATTTTGCCAATAAATTTACTCGTACCTGGTGTTGATGGCCTCTCCAGCATATTCAAATGATGGTAAATGAAGGCTTGACTGTCATGAACGGTGTCCATATCAATTTCCTCCTCTTCTTGAGAGTTTGAGAACTAAGATATCAGGAAAGAAAATAAGCAGATGCTAATAATTCATAGGAATATCACTAAATAGAACTTAAAGTATTTTATTTTTGAGGTAAACTGAGGGTGAGAGGGAAAGGAAGTGATATCTACCACTGCAAAGGAATAAAAATTCAATAAAATTAATGAGGGTCAGTGCCTTTTCTTCTTTCTAATTTACCATGAAGCTGTGGGAACAACAGCATTAACTGTCAGCTTTCGTTCTTGCCAGCCAATAAAGAATCTGATGGGAAATGATTTTGCCAAAGTAATTGTAACAACTACTGTACACATATACACAACATGTCTTTTGTTTGAACACAGCTTTAAGGGAAGTCAGCAAAAGCCACTGCTGTTATTCTGAGTACCCTACATATTGTGCAAGTTGAATTTCCATTTCTTACTCTGATTTTGAGTTTGACTTTACTGTCTTCATTCTTCTCTAGTATTTGCCCTGGCTCCAATGGAGACCCGAGTGGCATATCAGCCTTCCTCTTCACCCCCTGCTGATGACCAGAAATGCTGGATGCTGTTTCCTTAATAAGATGATCATCCTCCTGAAGCAGCATTAAAAGACCAAAATTAGAAGATTGCAAGAGCCATGTTTCAGCCTAAAAGAGACCTGATAGCTGAAAACACTTCTGAGTAAGTGGGCGATTTGAACAAAGTTTTCCCTGTAGTTCTGGCAAAAGTATTTTCTAAAACCCTGCATGGATTTGTGCCAACCTCTCCTACAAACATGGTTTCTCTTTACTTCTATCCCTGCTCCCTCTGCATATCTAGCATTGGCATCTTTTCTGTCCCTTCTCACAATCATGGTACTGTTGGTGTGCAACAACATTTGCTGCCTCTGAATAGCCTTTCTATAAATCTGTGCCTCGCAGGCTTTCCTCAGTCCAAATCTCAGTTGAAAAATTGTGATAGGCTCTGATCTACACATGGGATTTAGCTAAATCTTCTTTTAGTTAGTTTTAAAAGCTAATGCTTACTTTGTTGAATACAAATCCTAAAAGCACTTATAACTTGGGGATTTTTTTTTTATTTCACAATAATATTTATTAAAAAGAGCTAAACTGGTTTGTAAATTACGGCTTAGATTATCAAAAAAACAGGATCAAAGGAATATAAAATAGCAGGAGAGTCTACTAAGTTACACGTATAGTCATTAAAACAGGAGACAAGTGTTCCAAGAAGTCTAATACACAAAATAAAGTACCCATAGAAGCAAACAGAATTAAAAGCTCACTAAAAACTAGCGGTAACATATACTCTCAAGAGCGTATGTTGCTCTACTGAACTGCTCTTCCTCTTTCTTACAAAGGGCACTCCTGCCCCGCAAACTCGTGCCCTGAACAATTCAAATTCAATTTTATGGAGTGGGTAACTTTTACCATCCTCAGCAAATTCAGTGTCACAAGTCTATCAGTACTGATTTTAACTGTTTTTACGTTTAACTCTGTGTTTATGCTCTCAGAATATAGAGTCTGCTTTAAATAACCAAGTTAATTTGATGCATTCTATCACCTGTTAATTTTTTTCCCCTCAAATATGCGTTTCCCTTTTTTCATCCCCATTATTTAACCCAACACACTGCTGTTGTGAAACACTTTTGGATAAAGTTTGGCTGATGTGAGAGGCAGCCTTTGTTTTATATTACTGGTTTGGGTTTTTTTACAAGGAAAATCAGTTCCCTGATTTTTGGAGGAGTTACAGTGAAAATGGTAGCCTTAAAAAAGTAAGGGTAGGAAAATGGAGATGAGGCACAGGAGAAGATACGAGGGATGAAGTGTGAATTGAGGCTTATACTAAGGGTGTATTTTCAGACTAGTGTAAGCCAGTACTGCTGCTAAAAGAAGCAGCCTCTTCGCTTTCCTCACGTTTCTGTCCTGGGCCGCCACAAGCATTTGTATAACTACATGGTGAACTGGACAAGGAAGCTGACCCCGCAGGAAATATCTGTTCATAAAAAAAGGTATTTTTCAAGCAGATCCTCCCCTGATCCAGCTCACTATGCAGCAACAACAACTGTGCTAGCACAAGGGAAAGGACAGTATAGGAAAAAGAAGAGTTAAGAGGAAAATTTTTGATTAAAATAGTCTGGCTGCTAAAACAGTTTGGATGTTCACTGACCTGAAGCCTAAAAATCTGCCAATAAAGTGTCTCCTACTATTTAATTCTGATGTCTGTGCGCAGCAAATTAGGACTTGTTACATGTTCTATAAACATGCAGGATAGCTCTAATTATATTTGACTCCATCATCATTTTCTCCCCCTACTGGAAATAGCCTGCAAGGTACTGTGATAATTTGCACTTTCAGTATACTTCTGAATAAAAACGGTTTAGAGATTAACTATGGAACTGATAACGTAACAGTAAACCATCCCACTCAAAAGGGTGGAAAGAGTTTCAAACATGCTAACCACATGTTCGCATTCTCTTTCAGGATTTACTCCTAAGCAGTTTCAATCAAATGTAGTTTTTGAAACTGTTAAGAAGATTACTCATTATTTCCATGTCTGTTAAGTTTTTTCCCCCATAGTTAAATTTGTCCAACAAAAAGACTTAGTCCTGTAGCAGTGGCGGTTATTCTTAAGAAAAGTATGACTTGAATAGCTTGTAAGGTCCATTTTCTAACTACACAATGGATTACATGTTAGGACTGATGCCTCCAAAGACAGAAAGATATTGAACTTAACATATGCGATTTTTCAGAAGTTGTTACAAATCCTTCAGAGCACATTACTAAATAGTTAGATTCAAGTGTTCAATGAAGATGTGTTTAAGTTCCAACTTTCACATCTCTTAAAAGTTGTTTAAAAAGAGGTATAACTATGTATTTTAAGATGTAATAAATTTACTGATGAAAGATTTTTTTTGGAAAATTGCATAACTTGCCTATAAGCAATATTCTTAGTCTAATAAAAAAAATTTTTGATCACAGCATCAAACATTTCTGTGAATCACTTCATGTCTCATAAGCAATATAGAAAAAGTAAAGTTTTATAAAGAACAGAAATGAATGAGTCTAGAAAAAAACAAGTAAAAAGCTTGCATACGTTATGCAAAACAGTTTAAAAAAGTCAAAAAATTTACGGCATATACCAGCTTTTCAAGTGGAAGGAATAAAGAGTAATGAGGTATAAAGGTAGCTGAGGTAGAGCATGAGAAGCTTAAAAACAACACAAAATTAAATCAGCAACCAATGCAAGGACTCAGGGCCAGCTGAATGGGGTGCATGCAGATGGTTTGTGCTTACGGTGTTCTGAAATCCTACTGACTGTCCGTGATTGTTAGTACTATTCACAGGTTCCTGATTATTTGCAACTGATTCAGGGATAATTGTTGGATTAAGTACAGCCTTCTTTTCTTTCAGATTAAGAACAAGTCCAAGCTCTGGTAATGGTAAACAAGAAGGTCTGCTGAGGCCAAAAAGTGTGAAATAGAGGTCCACAGCACCACATCGTAATCTCCAGTCATGTGAAGTTCCTAAAATCCAAGAGATTACTGTTAATACAGAGATACAATCTTCTTCTCTCCCACAAACAACACAGTTTAAGTGATCTGGATCCAGAAGCGTATGACATTTTCTGTGCTAAAAATACACTTCCCTCATTATTCCTGCCTCTTATTGACTCAAACTCACCTGACACATCCTCTTTAAAAGGAAGGCCTCAAGTTGTTTACTTTGTAAGCTGGACACGTTTAGTAGAACAAGGCTGGGAAACTAAGTGCTATAATAACATAATGAAAAATAAAAGGAAAATAATCACACCCATATGCTTTCATTTTTGAAGTTTCACTTTAGGTTTTACTACTGGACAATTAAACAGAACATTTTGTTACCAAACTGGCTTCCTGTATCAGTGGATTTGGTTGCACTTGCCTATGTATTCCATGAAACATAGTAGGAGCCTTAAGCATGACTGAGATCTGTACCCTCTGGAAACCGCACTGATAGAGAACACAAACCAGCAATGCATAAACATGCTTTTTGATGTCACTACTATGTCACATATTCCATTGGATGCTCGATACTTGAATCTGTATTGATAACGAAGATATGTATTCTTACTGCACAAAGCAATGCTTCAATGATTTTATTTTTCACTGCAAACTGTGTACTGCTTTTATATCTTCATACACAAATGGTCAAAGTACGTTTGGCACCAATCACAACAGAAAGACATCTAACATCTGGTGCAACGCTGCAAATACAGTGATTCTGGTGTTAACTCAGCCCAGCTCTTGACTTATTGCAAGTTTATTGAACATATTGTTCCACAGCAGGAATAGAACCGTATCTGGTAAACAAGATACAGATGTGCCAATTGCCATGTTAATGTGGCTGTGCAAGACTTAGCACAAAATAAAATTACAAGATCTATCACTGTAATACTAAGTTTCATGGGACTAAATAGTGTTTTGAGTAAGCTTAGCTGTACATAGGCTTACCCAGTTACAAGTAACTCTGATGAGAGCTTCATGAACAGCAGGGTAATAGAAGGTGATATGAATATTAATCTGGGCATTTCGTAACATTAAAATACTCTCCAGAGAATGACACATTCACAAATATTAATTTTAAAACTCTTCTAATATTTTAACAATAAATAATTTACTCAACTTTTTAAACTAGGACATCTTAAAATTATGTGATGAATTCCCATTCAGTATCTCTCTCCTTTTCCAGCGGAATAGCTAAGCTTAAATACAACTGGCTGCTGAATTTCTCTGCCATCTTTGGAACTTGTGAGCATTATCAATTTAATGCAGATTAACAAAGAAGAAAAAAAAAAAAAGAGATTACATATATTAATCAGAGTCTGTTTTCTGTTGCATGTGCTTATGTTAAATGAAAGCAATTCATGGCTCTAGAATCACGCAGCTTTAAACCAGGCTACCAACTTGTCTCAGATTAACAAACATTTTTTCAAGGCACCCTGGAGTGCTACAGTTATCTCTTACAGAAAAAACTGCAACATTATGTCATCTTCGTGCACAGAAATTTAAGTACTTCAAGCCCCATGAATCATAATAAGAATGTATACCCTATTTGTTACTTGCAAAAAGGGATAATGGTTATGAGTAACACTGAACACGCTTCTCTCAAGAAAAAGGAAAAACAAACTCTGTGATAGGAACATCAAAACTGTTTATTTTCTGTACCTGACACTTGGCAAATCCTACCAAACTGAACTACTAGTAGTCTCCCCACTTTAACACCTGGAGTGTAGCTGTAAACTTCTAAACACTAAAAATAATGATACACAGAGAACAGAGAGCTTTCAATGACCTAAAGCTATATAAACATTTATATGTACTCTGTGTAGTAATATGCCAGATGTTAAAGGGCAGTTTGTCAGGACTGGATAAAACTGCTTCAGTAATGAAAAACGGGTTAATGGTAAAGATGCAAGCCCTTCTCTCATTAGGATCTTTCCTAATCACACAAGGCAAACTGAGTCTTAGGTTTACAATACACTTCTAGAAATCTCATTCAAATTATCTATACAAATGTTATCCTCTCATATTCTCTCAGAGTTTAGTAAAGGAGGACAAAGAGAGACTATCTAATCTAAAGCAAACTATGAAGAAAAAGGTAACACAGACACCATCATTTGAGGAAACATTTGCTTTGCACGTCTGAGTCAAAGAGTCATTCTGTGCCAAAGCATATCAAAGCACACTACAGTAGTAGACTAAATAATGAAAAACAAGGTTTGGTATCCTGTGTCACTGAGAAAGTTCTGGAGGTACATATGTGCCACTGAACTTCTGAGACTGAATTTTTGATTTCTAGTTATTGAAACGAAGAGAGTTCTTGCCATATTCTGAAGCAAGTCTTTAACACTTACTAAAAAAACCACCTTACAGTAAAAGAACCTCCAAACCAAGCAACAAACAAACCAAAAACCAACCTGAATTCATCAGTTTCCAAAGTTGATCTACCAAAGCTTCATTACATAAAGGGGACTCCATGTTCTTGGTAAAAGGTGGATTCTTAGTCAGCATATCCAGAATCTTATGCCTGAAAAAGAAATAGGAAAAAACATCTTTATTAAGTCCAAATGAATACACTAAGGATACAAAGTCTGTTCAATTTGCAATATTCTAACAAACTTATTCAAATACAGGATGTATTCCAAAATTTTAACCAATGTTTTATGTTTTCAGGTCTTCCTTCTGTCCACAATATGCATAGACACAGATTTACCATCAGCAATAGAACTTAAAGTTAAAAAGTAAGGTGCAAAGCAGCAGGATGTTATTAGACATAATTTTTAACAGTTAGGTACAAAAATGTAGGCTACATTATGCTCTTCTGTTTAGTAACCATCTTTTTTGCACACTGACTTGATAATTACAAAGAAGGAGCAAGATTGGCTAACAAACTCCTTACATACTGACACTGAAGAGATTTTAAATAACTTTTAAATGTTTATGACTGATACAAAATGACAGGACCAAAACCAGTGATTTGCACAGCCTTCTGGAAAGGAACACTACCACCTCCTAAGTTACATCAGTGTATAAAAATTCTGCACTTAGCATGTTTGCTTACAATTTACACACTGAGCTGAAAGTAGATACTTTGTCCCCACTTGCTTTCTCTACACTTGGCCTTGAAAACATTTTATGAATGAGAATAATTATTTGTTCCATTACTTATTATTTTAACTATTTTTCCTTGTATAGCCAGCTTTCCCCTTGCCATCTTATGATTTGGGACAAGAACTCTTACAGATATTTTTTTTCTTTTCTTTAAGAGGAGACTTACATATAGCACTAAATTCAAAATTTAACTCCTCTTTAAAAAGATACAAATGAAATCTCTTTCCTAGACTGAAGCTAAACCTCCTCTAGTGAGTCTAACTGTATATTCTTTCATTAACAAGAATGATAAAAATAAAATAGAGAACAATCTTGCAGCTATGATTTTTGTAAGAAACCACCGAGAGAGAGAGAGTGTAAAAGTAATATTATTAATCTTTGAAACTCAGTATTTTAATGGTGGCCATAGGAAGAACGTGTTGGGGAAAAACAATGATTATGAACCTCAGCATTCAAGGGTTTACAATGAATTGGTGAAAACAAAGCTGAAACAGGCAATACTAGAAATTACACCATATTTCACATGTTATCCTTTCACCCCATCTACAGTCTAACAATTGCTTTACACTCCTTGCTGGCAAAACATTGTGCACACTATGTCTGAACCTTTGCCTTTACAGAATATCACAAAGTCTTTTTGCCATATGCAACATCAGATTTATATACTTTATTTATGATCAGGAAACGACCTCTAACTTCGGACTTCCACCACAGGGGTAGAACATAAAAGACAAAAATAAAATAATGGAGAATAAGAACAGAGTGTATTAATTTTTGAGATGTTTCAATTTATGGAAAAAAAAAAAAAAGGTTTGTGAAGAAGTATTAAGCAGTTAAGCATTTGATCTATTCTACCGATTCCAGGCCAAGAATTTACTTAGTAGTTCCAGCATTAGTAAAAATGCTGACTCTATTAATTCACTAACCTTATGTACGGTACAGGATCATTCTGAACCATGGTAAGCAGCCACTGTAGTTCTTCATAGCTCCTATCAACTGCAAAGAAAAACAAAATAAAATGCCTATAGACATACATAAACTGGAAGGATTTTGATCAAGACAATCACAAGTTCCTGCATTAGCACACAAAGAGCTTGAATCACTGCAACTGAAGAGGAATTTCATTAATTATAGTGCAAAATCAAAGTAAAAGTTGGTTTATTTTACACTGAAATAGAAACGTGCACGGAACTCCTTCGTGCCACAACTGTTCAATAAGCACCAGTTGGCTATTAGCAGGTAACTCTGTCACTCGTGAGCACTGATTAGGAAGATCACAGAGTAAATTATCACCTTGATATTGTGTGCTTCCTGAAATGAAGGCATTCAAATATCCTTTCAACAATCAGAAGTGTGATACTTTCTATAGGGAACAGAGAATAGACAATTCTCATACACAGGAACCTATGGAAGATTATTGTCTACAAATAGGATAGAAAGAAGTCCACAGGGCTTATACAAAACTGCAAGCATACTCCTCTCAGTAGCCTTCCTTAGTTTTTTAAATCAGTATACTTTGCAATTAAAATGTATTTTGAAACTTATCAGCACATGCTTCTAGAAAATTGCTGCCTGACATTGTTGGAAACAGGATCAGCTTGTTTAAAATTTAAATTACATTACAAAATTCCTTTGATTGCCAGTGTAACATTACAAACAGCACAGGATATCATCATCACCAATTACAGAAAACATGAAAGAATGTTATCTTTTTCTCAGATGCGTTAATTGTAGGAATTTACAGCAGCATTCTCTTTTCATTTCCTCAAATCAATGAAGAGCTTGCTTAGGCTTTGCTTTATTTCAGAATTCGGGGTGCATTAATCATTCCTGTATAGACAGCTCCAAAAGCATTTCTGTTGCTTTCCATTTTGTGGTCCTAGCAATGTATTTCTTTCTTCCCAAGACTACTTTATTTTCAGTTCTAAATACCTCAGTTTAACTTTCCTTCTTGATCTCAGTCAGTTTTCAGTCAACAGTTTTTAAATACTTTTCTAGTCCAGCCAATTCTAATACCCACTATTCCCTTGTTACTGCACACTAGAGTTAAGTTGCTTTTAAAGGAAGAGGCAACTATTTAAATTATGAGAATCAGCACTTCAGTTCTATTAGAAGTTCTTTAAATACTTTGGACAACTAGAAAATAAGATTTCCTCTTGGGTTGGGAGGAGGCAACCAAGCAATTAAAAACTACATTATAATATTGCTTACAAGATGGCTGAATAGTCTCTTGCAGGCCACTTGCAAGTCAGCTCTGCTCTTCCTACAATCCAACCAGAACAGAACTGGTTATACTGGTAAGCCACTGAACTGGGCTGATAAGCCCTGTTTAGAGGAAGAATGTATTAGCTCACGTTCTGCACCATTTAGACCATGGCTACACAGTTCTGCATGATGCCAGAGCAAATTTGTATCCATACAGACCAGAACTGCAATCTCAGATTTGCCTTAAAAACTGGAGAAATTTTTGAAGAGATATACTTTTAAGAGATTAGTGATTGCTTGTGCTCCACTCCATGCACAAATGCTTTTCCTTGCAGCTACCTTGCCTGGGATAGAAGGCAGCTAGAACACTGCATACAAAAGTTGTTTTGCATGGAAGAAGAATAATATTGTATAACCATGCAGCGAAGACTCACAACATGGCGAACACATGAAGTCACAATCATAAGCAAGCTGCAATTACTTTGACTGCTAACAGACGGAATTTTAAAATGGTTTTTCATTAGAAAATGAGAAGTCTAGGAGATAAATCCTTTAGGTTGATAGTATTGGATAAACAGAACCAAGAAACACCATACTTTTGTGGTTAAAAAATAAAAGGTCTTTTTTGCTTCTTAAACTTATTTGTGCTTGAAATAAAGTACGTCTTCCCTGCTATTCGCCTTACAGCGTAAACTAGACCTGCTAGACTTCTAAAGCTTTGCTATTAACGCATTTAGCCTGCTCTTCAAATTTAAATAGCAACTAATGAAACATTTTGGGGAGCAAAGACAAATTAAACCTGACCTTGGGCAGAACAAATCTTATTAGCCAGAAGAATCACAGCACAGTTTGGAAGGGACCTCGAAAGATCATCTGGTCCAACCTTTCATGGGAAAAGGAGCCTAAATGAGTTACCTAGCACCCTGTTCAATTGCATCTTGAAAACCTCCAGTGGTGGGATCTCTACCATATCCCTGGAGAGGTTGTTCCACTGATTGATTGCTCTCACTGTAAAAAAATTCTTTCTTATATTGAGATGAAACCTCTCCCGGTGCAACTTCTACCTGTTGCGCCTTATCTTCTACATGTTGTTACTAGTGAAGAGAGAGCCTCCATCCTCTTCGGAGTATTGTGATGAGGTCCCTCCAAGCCATCTCTTCTCCAGGAAGAAAAGACCTAACACCTTCAGTCTTCCCTCGCAGGACAGGTTCTCCAGCCTATGATCATCTTTGTGGCTCTCCTTAGGAACCTCTCCAGTGTGCCCACATCTGTCTTGAATTGTGGAGGCCAGAATTGGACACAGTACTCCAGGTGTGACCTGACAAGCACTGAGTAGAGTGGGATGATCACAGCTCTATCACTGCTAGTAATGCCCCTGCAGGTGCAGCCCATGATCCCATTTGCCTTTGCTGCTGAGCACTACTGGCTCATGGCCAGCTTGTTGTCTTTGTTGAACTTGCTTTTGCAAAAGCTTTGGTAAACTCCCTTCTGATGTGTCCACCTCACCACCCAGTTTAGCAACACCGGCAAACTTGGTGAGGCTGCTTTCAATGCTGTTGTCCAGATCATTTATGATGATGTTCCCTGGGGAACCCCATTGGTGACGGGCTGCCAGCCTCAGTAAAAAACACTGATCACCATCCTCTGAGTGTGGCCCATCACTCAATTTCCTACCCATCTCACAGACCACCCATCCTGTCTGTATCTTGCCAGTTTGTCTAGGAGAAGGCTGTGGGAAGATGTGTAGATTTTCACACTTCTGGTAGGCATAAAAATAAGAGATTGCTTTCTGAAGTAAAAATCCTCTTGAGATTTTTTCAAGTTACAAGAGATGGTATATCAGTTCTCTGAGACCCTAAACTTTAACATAGATGACCTCTTATAAATGTGCAACTGCTTTGTTGCATACATATAATTATTAATAGTCACATAACAATCAGAAGCTAACTTAAAAAAGTTAATAAACTCTGTTCACTTCAAGGCAGTTTAAATCAACTGTCCAAGTCCTTATATGCTGCCTCAAGCATTTTAAAGAGTTATCATGTCTCAAAAAAAGCCTTACTATTAACAGCAAAGAAAACAACTTATTCAGTTCCACGGAGAAATTATTTCTTTTAAAGTAACTTTAAAAAAGGCAGTGGGATTCCTATCCTGAGAGTTGATAGAAAAACATGGGAGTTCCACACTGCCCCAGAAAACAGACTTTCCTTTTTATGGAAGTTACAAAATCTGTCAGCTTCCTTTACAAGAACTGTTAAAAAGCCAGCTTTGGCACAAGCAACAGGCATTTGATAGCTGCTGGTTCATATCCAGTATGAACTGGAAACCAGGTAACCGGGAACAACAAGAATCAGACCTCTTGGCAATAGACAGCCAATCATTTCTCCTTCCAAAGCCAGGTTTAGAGCTCCACGAGACAAGCACTGCTAACTTCTATACTGGTAGCTGAAGAAGTCAGCACACTGAGCTTCCGGATTTACCCCTCCACCAAAAACTTACCGGTCTTACAGCAGGAGCAGAAGTGAATGTGTGGAAGGTTGTATTTGAGAAATGATACTGATGACCAGTTAGACAGTAGATTGTGTTGTGAATTGTAGTGACTTTACAGCAGATAGATATTTGCATCTGCTATCTCTGCATCAGAGAAAGTCAGTGACAAGGGGCAAGGCAGTTAGGCACAGTAATACCCTAATCCATCATTTCCAGATCTCACAGCAAGCTCAGCCAAAAATTACATTCAGCTCAACTAGTGTTTTCTTCAAGTAATCTTTCTACTACTTTTTACCATTCAAGTTTTACCTTCCTGTAGAGTATTTCAAGCAACTTACCCAATCTTGCTTATACAGCAACCAATTTGATCAGCTGTTTTAAAGATGTACTATATTACTTGGCAGTACAAACACTTTCTATCCAGGTCAGTTATTAACTATAAACACTATCCATAAAAGGTCAAGAATTTAATGAGAAAACATTATTTCTATCAGTTTGTGTTTCCAAAGGGTGGGATGAATTAGCAAGGAGATTATGCTAAAGGAAGCAGGCTGATGAGTAAGCTTTCCATTCTCCAGCAAATCTTTCCACTAACACTCTGTGAAGGAACAAAGCAAGCAGCCTAACAGACAGAGATGTACAGCACCAGCAGAGTTCTGCATTCTAGCTGGGTATCACTCACTGGGTCACCAAATGGTAGATGTGCAGTGGGTTATGGATCCAGAATGCCAGGTGAATTATAAGACTGAGGACTAAGCCTGAGCATTCTGCTCAGTGCACAGCCTCCCTTGAAGTTATTAGTTTTTCTGCATGACGGTCTGGTTTCAGTCTGTAAGCATAGATCCAAATTCTGCCAGATGCATTCACTCAAAGACTCCAATAGCCTTAAAACCTCCAATTGCCTACCTAGTTTGAGAAGTCTTTGGACAGAATGACAGCAGTAAGATCAAAGTAATAAAGCCCTTATAAAAAAGAGAAAACAATTATTCATGAAAAAAAAAAAGGAAACTCTCCATTACCCTGAAAATTAAAACATTAAATTTGAGGCAGAGTAATTAGAAGTCTAGAATCACCAGCCTGCTCACAGAGGAAGTACTGAAGGATTTGGCCACTTTGATAGGGATAACCATTCAAACACCAGAACTGTCACAAATCTGCTGATGCCCTGGTTTCAGCTGGGATAGAGTTGATTTTCTTCATAGTGGCTTGCATAGTGCTGCGGTTTGGACTTAGAACAAGAATGTTGATCACTATCAACAAGAATGTTGATAACACACTGATGTTTTTAGTTGTTGCTAAGTAGTGCTAAGACTAGCCAAGGACTTCTCAGCTCTCAGCTCTGCCAAGTGCATGGGAAGCTGGGAGGGGACACAGCCAGGACAGCTGACCCAAACTGACCAAAGGGCTATGCCAGACCATACAATGCTCAGCATATAAAGCTGGGGGAAGAAGGAAGGGGGGATGTTCAGAGTGATGGCGTTTGTCTTCCCAAGTAACCATTATGCATGATGGAGCGCTGCTTTCCTGGAGATAGCTGAACACCTGCCTGCCCATGGGAAGTAGCAAAATAAAACAGCTGAACAGAGAAAAACTAACACAAATAAATGAACAGGTCAATGTAGTACTAAATTCATTATATAAAATGCAATTCATTAAAGCTCCAATTTCTAACTGCCGCTAGAAAATCTGTCAGGATTGAATTTCAACTTCAAAAGGCATTTGAGAAAAGAACAAATCATCAACAAAAAAAAAAAATTAAAAATGGAAACATTCACAAACATCGTATGTTAAGGAATGGCAAAGCAGAATCAACCAAAACCAAAAAAAATTTCCCTTATAACGATAAGATGCATGCAAAAACCAAAATAAATATATTAGCAAGAAGGTAAAGCAAAACTAAGAGCTTTGACTAGCAATTATTGATGAACTCAACTGAATCAAAATCACTGAAAATGAAGTGTTAAAAGAAATTACGAAAACCCCTTACCACTACTCATTGTGCAGTCTACTCATTATTTCAAAACTTAGGTATGATTCAATTTGCAAGACACTGAGAAACAATGCTCACCACATCTTCATAAAACTTGCATACTCTAGGACAAAACATTAATAGCAATCTCAGCTTCTTATCAATACATCTGTCAATCACACAGGCTCTTCTGGTGGACAGTATTACAACCTAATATTAAGGAGTTAAGTATTACACTTTTCTACTATATCATGAGCGTTACAATGTGTCAAAATACTTGAAAAAAGTACCTTTTGTGTAATCAACAACAGCCTCCAATGCTGCTATTCGGACATCTATGAAGTGCCCATATTCTGCATATGACTTGAAGAGAGCAGGGTCACTTGGGACATGACCATTCTTCTGAAGCACTCGAATGGCTTTTAAACAGCTAGATATGGTAGAAAGAGGAAACTTACATTAGGTTTCTGGAATGCCAGCCAAGAAGAATAAAATTACTTTCTTCAAAATCAAGTACTGCAATTTTCCTAGAATTATATTATCCAAATTAACACATTACAATTTCTTTCACAGCATTAATACATAGCTCTCATTAACTCTGAATTAGGCAGAAACACAAAGAAAATTCCCGCCACCACGTCAAATCCATTGTTTGGTTTCAGTAGAACTGTACTAACTTACAGAGAAAACACACCTCAGATTATGTTGTGTACTCTACAGATAGTTACAAGGCTACCTTTTGCAAAACTTTCATAAATGTTCTTCTTAAAGAGGTACAAGCATGATAAACTTATGCCTGCTATTAGAAGTCTACACTGATAGAAATTAATGTTGAAAAATAAAGCAATCAAGACAAACTTGCACTACCAGCTTTTGGAAATTGGAAGGAATTTTACATTTAAGAATAAGACACACATGCTAAAATCTCAAATATTAATTACAGAAGGGTACATAAAACCCAAAAAAGTAGCGTTAATGAGTCTGCTCTTATCATGTGTACAACCACTATTAAACCACACCTGACTGTAATGGTATGCCTGTAACTGGGAAGAAGCTTCTCCATATTTAGGAAACGAGTAATTTCCTCAAGAATAAGTCGAACATCAGGATTTAAGTTATCCAATGTTCGAACTTCATTGTTCACACTGACTGCAGGAGTTACAGAGTTGGCTAGGGCATCAATCAGCTCAGCACGATAGTAGTTGTCTGAAAACTAGATAAAAACAGCATTTAAATGCAAGCAAATATAACAATATATATTCTTTAAAAGATAAGAAATGTCAAAGCACTGTTACAGAACAAGTTCTTAAAACAAAAACCATGTGAGAAACTGCGTGAGAAAGCAAAACAGGAATAAATTTGCTCTGAAAATAGATTTGAGAGTGACTGAGCAAGCAGACATACTATCAATCATTAATCTTCACTCTGTAGTGAGAGCATATTCATACGAGCATATTAATAGTAAGACATTGATTTATAAAAACAGAAAAATCAGGCACTGAACATTTTCCAGATATAAATAAAAGCCATTATTTCTAAATGTAAGCATCTAAAACTACCTGTCTGTTTCTATATTCAGTACCAAGGTTACCAAGGTTAATGGGTGCTTAGCTCCTCAGAAAATCAGTTAGTTTATCTAGAAAGCAATTTCACAAGCTTCTAAGGTGAACTAATGGGTTCACTACTGCTTAGTGAGGAAAATCTTGCTTCTTCATTCGCTCCTTTTACCTGGGCTCACAGTTTCACCCCTTCCATTGTGCTGGCTATTGCATTTGTTGGTTGTGTTAATTTAATAAGCAGCAAAAAGTATAAAAATAAAATTTCAAAAGTAGCAAAAAGTACCAGATTTGAGTTTTAGTAAATTTAGTCTAAACAAACCCAGTATCTGTCAGATCCAGCAGAAGATGTCAAATACACGCATGCAAGGGACACGTGGAAAAGTGAGGCGGGATCTCTCCTTTGGTGCTGGGGAGATGTTAGCACAGGTCACCTCATTCTGCAACTGCTGGTGCTTGCATTCACGTGTCTAAATTCTACCTCTCCACCCTCTATCATTCTCTTATTTTAGTAATCTTATAACAAGTGTCTTGTTACAGTATGTGTTTCTACACACAAGAAAGTGAGGCTTAAGAGGCTTCTGATTTATTCCACTTAACTTTGGGTACTTAACTGGCAAGATTATGCTAGGCTCCTAGCAGTTGTAGACTTTCTCTGTAGCTAGGGAGATGGGATTTTTTATCATCTCAGGATCTTAAAGGTCCTCCAATTATCCTTCAGAGGTGGTCTGTGTGGGAAGGATCTTTAGATGACAACACTTCCAACTCGGATGCCTCAATTTAGTGATGGAGCAATATTAACCCGCGTTTCAGCTGTTATTTAACTAGATGAAGACAATCCAGTTCTGTGAGCTAGAGCTGACATTCAGAACCCAGAAACTGAGAGTCGTGTGTATCACAGAATCACACAGAATTACAGAATGGGCAAGGGTTGGAAGGGACCTCGGGAGATCATCTAGTCCAACCCTCCTGCTAAAGCAGGTTCACCTAGAGCATGTTAAAGAAAAGATTATTTCCTTTCCTTGCTCTTTCAAATACTCTTCTCAAGTTGAGAAAAAACCCCAACAAACCAGTGCTTAACTTTGCGTGCCACGTGTTAGCCTCATGCACATTTTCTGAAAACGCATGGGTCTTTTGAATGAAAAAGAGTAAAGCAAGAGAAGTATGTGTGCAAATGAAGACAGGCAGGTCCTTAGTAAATCAACAAGCACAAAGAACTTTGAAACATCCAAGAAATGCTGCTATAGAACATTCTGTAACGTTTACTGTTTAGTTTAGTGTATCACCTTTTCATAAACTCTCCTAGCCAGATATTTACATTAGTGGCATAAAACATCATGCAGTATATTAACTAAGGCTTTTTTCAACAAAAAAGAAGTGAGAGATTAAAATAAACACATTCTTTACCTTATTCTTCCTGTTATCGTTATACTTGATCAAATCCAAAATAAACATTAAAACCTCCTTAGGACAGAGGTTGTGAACATCTCTCAGAAGGGCCATGGCAACAGGCATAGTCTGTGTAATAAAATTAACACTAACATCATTTGTACATCTGGGAAATTATAGTTACACCCGGTAAAGAGCTACATCCTGAAAATGAGCAATTAACAATTTTACAATAGGAAATCTCTGAAAAGTTGTACTTAAATGCTTTTTGAAAGTCATACCACATGCTATATAATTTTCAGATCAAATAAACTATGTAATTATTGCTCAATAATGCAGACATTTGAAACGACTCTCAAGTCAAGGCACTATCAAAAAGATAACAAATGAAAAATAATGGAACACAGAAAATTATGATAGAACTAATTCTGAGACAGACACTCAATTTGGGTGTTTGCATGTGAACATGATGTCTAAGCTTCCATTACCACTGAGAGGTATAGATCCAATACAGTCAGGGAAGCCTACAGAATTGTTAGCCAGACAGGTATTAGCCTGATTAGGTATTTATTTTAGAACGAGCTAAGTAGCTCTCTTAGGCTCCACTCAGATTTAGCAATCTTAGTCTAGATTTATAAAGTTGGGACATGGGATTAAAAGGGAGAAAAGTGTAAGATTTAGTGGGAAAGAATGAACAATAACAAAAAGATCACAAAAATACAAAAGAAGGTCCAAGAAAGACACTGGTAGGGACAAGGATGAAGCCGTTTTGGGCAGAGTAAGAAAACAAAATTCAAGTTTTCTCCATAATCAGGAATACGAAATCTGTGAAACAAGAGCTCAATCATCCAATAATTAGAAAGTGAACATTTAGAGAAATTGTCATCCACTTTGTTATCCACTATACAACTAACAACTATAGGTCCCAATAAAAAAACTTGCATTAACATTAAAATAGCTACAGCAATATGTGATGTTGACAATTAATAGAAAGGAGAGGGCAAGAAGGATTATGCAGTGGCTTGCCAAAGCCCACCAAAGATATGATTTATGAGATATTATTTGGAGTATGACATCATTGCCATTAATGAATAAAGATAGCTGCTAAATAGATAAAATGAGTAGCTTTGTTACTGGGCAATAAATTCTATTTAAGAAGGAGCTCACAAATATTCACAAATAACTATTATATGTACTCCATTCCTCTGAAGAAACTGCTAATTTAACTTCAGCTACTCAGAAAAAATGGCTAAAATTGTTAACTGATTTTTGACTAAGATGGAACAAACAGATGCCATGTGAGAAAGAACTAGGTATTTTGAATTTTTATGAAGGGGTAAAGCAGGACTGCTCTATCCAGGTTTCTGTAGTTGTCAACCGTAGGAACATTTTTTTATATTGACATTTCTTTTAAAATGTTCCGTGAAAAAAATAAATTTTACCTTTTGCAGAAAGTAGCTTTGAAAGTTCATGAAGTTGTTGGTCTTCACAATGTTTGGACAAGTCTTACAACAAAACATTCGGGTAAAGAGTGACTTCATGGCTGGTGGTCCTGTCCACGTACTTACCATGGAATTGGCAATCTGTATAATTGGGGGAGAAGGGAAATCGTATTAACATCACCACTGCAAGTTTAGCTTGGCTGCAGAAAAATACACATTTCCCATAATCAACAAGGATAATTGCCAAGAACGTACTGTCCTTCAAATAGATACATATTTTCATCAATGTATTATCCTGTATTAGCTAAGTTTTCACTGCCAAAAAAACTGCTTTTGTGCCGTCCCAGCATCCTGGGCTTCATAGGTTTGCTGTATGGAGCAATGAAAGCCTGCAGACAAGAACACCTATGTCTGATGACAGATTAAGCCTGACTAAAACTAAGGAAAAATCTGGTTTCACACAGACAAGAATGAATTTGATGATTTCTTTCTAAATTATTTAGCTTGTTTCAAAGGGTATACATATGCAATCAGAGAAAGAAAAGCAAGAGGCTATCTGAAGATGGGTAGTGACTCATTTCACCATTGGTCTTACTTCACATGGGTCCTTTATTACAGAAGACTGTTTTCCCACTAAGCCAGGCTTCAAAGGGAAGTCAGTGAGAGAAAACACTGCGGTCAGACTAGATGTTCCCTTTGCAATAACTGGAGTCTTCAAAGTAAAGATGCAGGCATAGCTTTTTCTGTAAACTACGTAATGACTCTTCCTGCAGAGGAATCTTAATCCCAAAGACTGCTTAGAAACCGTTATGATGAACTTAAAATTGCAAATGTGAAATTTATGTAGCAGTGTAAAATAAAACCCAACCCCAAAAATATTATCAAAGGTTACTATATTTACAAGATATTCACTATTCCATTAATATTGAGGTGTAAACTTTTAAATATTTTTTAACTTCTACTTATTTTAAGCATTTCATTTTGCAAAATCTATAGATGAACAACAGTATTTTCAAATTAAATCAACCGTAGTTAAATCAGCATCTTTTCAGTATAATGTGTTCTGACTCATTTGAATTTGTCTTTAAATACTGACAGAATCCAAGTTTTCTGTTTATTCTACTGATATACTATACACTCTGAATTACATGCATTTGCACATTGCCCGCACCATAACACGAGTAGCCTGTCTTGAATTATTTCTATTTAAAAAGACAGCAGGTACACTCTAGTTCTGCACCCTTTAATTCAGTATAGCATAAAAAATTGGCCTAAAATGTAACTGTCACACATAGCTATGAAACTCCTCGATGTTTGGGATGGGGAGGCAGTTGGTGGTGCTAGTGCTTTTTTAAAACTTCACCAACACTGCAATGGATCTGCATGGAATCACCAGCCTGCATACTCCCAGGAATTAATATTGTAACATTGTTTTCTCCATTCTCTGTAGGGTTATTTGTCATGAACTACTCAGCAAAGCATTCGTGCACACATGCGCACACACACATCCACTAACTTCTTTACCAATGAGGATTTAATGTGCTCCCTGGATACTTTATGCCTGAGAGACTGAGATGCTGTTTTACAACGAAGTATACTGTACATTTAGAAAGTGCAGTAAATTCAGTTTTACAACTGCATTATCACCTATCATTTCTTTGTATAAACATGAGTACACCAAGAATGTTTTACAATGGTAACCGCAATCCAGCTAGAAGTTGCCAATCAACAAAAAAGAACCCTCCGCCTAATAAACATGAGAGACTTGGCTTTTTTTCAATAAAGAATACAAATCCTGAATATTTACAAGCTGTGGAAAATTAAGCTGAGTTAACAAAAACAGGAAGTTATTCTTACGAACACCCTGATGCTGGAACTAGTAATAGAATATATTACACTTTCCTCCTAGGTAACTTAAATAAATGTATCTACAACTCTGTCCTGCCATGCTCCTTCACCTTGATTCAATGTCACAGCCACGCTTTTTGCTTAGCTTTATAATTTTTTCCGTAAGTCAACAACCTGATCCATAGACCCAAGATTTTTCATACAATTACAACAGAGCAAAACTGGTTATGATTATCTGCAGCCCAACTGCCTAAGAATACAAAGTAAACACAGAGAAAACTACTGCATTTAAGCATTGCAACAACTGCTCTTTTAGTATTTACCTGTGGAATATACACTTTTAAACATTCCAAGTGAATTTATTATGAAACGAATATATTTTAAGACAGATACTGGCAGTACCAATACTAGCACATACACTGGCAGTATTACATCAGCATTTCATAATATTAAAATACTTTGTCACCAACATTTCTTGGATTTTGATTTCCAAAACATGGCCACAGGAGTTATTTCTGTATAGGTACTGAATTATTCTCAACAGGTACATGTCAGAAAACAAGCTATACGCCAATAATTTGAACTCTGTAAGTAGTCAACAAGTATCCCTTTATGTCCATAGCAGTATGTCTATAACATTCCTTTTCAGAAATTCTTATTCTTCTGTGTTTCCACCCAGTTGTTTTATAGGGTTCTCTAGTTTTCATTCTTAATGCTAATTTTGCGTCTAAATAAAAAAGGTCTTCCCTTTTCAAGGCAATTATTTGGGTTTTTAATATTTAATTGCAGACCAACATGTTTATTTTGTGCCCCTACCAAACCTGAAACAATACTGAGCAGCAATCTGAATTCACATTAGACATACAGACGAATTTCAGCACTTCAGAGTTCTCAACAGACAAGCCAAGGAACTTCCCAGTAAAATAAAAAAATACATTTTGGCTCCAAAAAAGACTAAACAAAAGTCTTTTATTTCTGCCACTTAATGAAATCTGGAAAAATCCCTTGTGGTTTTCATGTCTGACATCTCAATTTTGACAATTATGAAAGCCTTCTGCAGTCTCCATTTACAGACTAAAATAATACAGGTTTCCTTTCAAATCAGTCATGTTAAAAATACTTGGCAAACACTTTTAAGAGGCTAAATATCAAGCCAGTTTAAGAACCGTGATGAGTTTTGACCCATTTTCAAACGTTTACAGCGTCTAGCAGATTTCTTCCCTAACTCCCATCCACTCAACCTCACCTTTGCAAGGCAGAAGCAGGCCAGCATTCTCACTCGGTAGAAACATTGTTCTTGTTCTAATATATCAGTCAGTGCAAGCCGTGATGCTGGAGTAGGGAACTTTTCCAGCGCCAGAATGGCTTCTTCTTGTGCAACCACATCTCTCTCGTATCGAAGCTGATACTGCCACATGAAATCAGATTGTTCAAATTCTACCTTCCTCAGTACTGACATATCAGGGTCTATTCTTATCCAGAGCAAAGGGGAATCAGCACTAAGACAGACATGAAAAACATTAATAGTTTACAACATTTCAAGACTATAGAAATTCAAAAGATGTTCTAATTTGTTATGAGTTATTTCTAAAGCATTTAGAGTCAAAGAACCATAAGAGAAACTAAGTTAGAGGGGACTTTTGAAAGTCACCTGGTCCACTCTCCTGCTTCTAGGATGGCAATTCTATGGCCTCCCAGGGCAATCTGTCCAAACCTCTAATTTGTCAAAGTGAATACAATGTTTTAGTATTTTTAACCTACTGACCTGGGTTCATGGTAATCTACTGTATATTCTCAATATATTTAATTGTCCTTCCTTAGACACCATTAACTTTCACAGGTGAGCAGCATTTTATCACCTTCTACAGCTTAAGATTACCAAAAAAAAAATCCAACAAAGAAAACCTGGTGCTAAACACCCAATTTTTTATATCCTACTTTTTAACAATAGATGTGAAAGTGCTTTACGAACACACATGCTGTGATGTTGAAAGCTAACAAGGGTCACCATGCACATGCACAGAATTGCCAAGCCAAATGACAATACAAGTGAAAGTATCAACAGACAGGATTCAAGTTTTAGTCCTACAGATAAAATTACTCAGTTATATTCCACTCAAAGAAGCATTATATACTTTAATATTCACATAGCACCATGACAGCAGAAATCATTTATGGGAGCAGCAAGCACAAACAATATAACGAAGTCTCTTAGTCAGTCTTCCACATAAAATTGATAACACCAAAATACAGACATGGCATTAGGAAAGAGTTTGGAATGATGAAAAGAGCATCATAAATAAGAGGCGTGTTTCTATATACATTTGTAGAATATCTAAGATTACTGTCAAGATCGCAGTTAGAGAAGAAAGGATAGTGAAAAGAAGAGTACAGACACAGGATTTAGAAGAATAGAAAAGAACGAACATTATCATACATGTTTGGAGCAGAGGCATCCAAACTGGACAAAATAATGACAGCATTGCAGATTAGAAGCTTAGCAGGTAAAGAAAGCTTAAGTGACTTGCATAAAATCATAAACCAGTTCAAAGGTAGTTCTGAGATGATTACTATGGTCACAGCTCAGTGTAATGCAATAGCAAGCTGAACATAACTGATCAGAACTACTCACAAATACTTATGCTAATTGCTCTTAAATACAATTTAAAAACTATTTATTCATATGTCAACTACGATATATATTTACTTGCTCAATGAAAATATCCCTTACAAAATTATTTCTCATCATATTTTAGATGAGGCTGAATTTACAAGAATCTCCAACACTTTTAAGGTGACAAGCAATCCATCCTTCTTCAGAGAGACACCATCAGTGTTCAAGAGGAGATTATTTACTTCCCTCAGCCAGCACAAGGTACCAACATCTTCAGTATTCCTGAGAGCACCACTGGCTACAACTCAAGGAGGGTAAAGCGGGTATTTACATTGAGCAAGAATTTGTTTCCAAAGAGCAAGTTTTCAGTTCCAACTGAAATTAACACCAGTATGAATTTCAGTATGAAGCATTTCATCACTTATTTTCCATGGAAAAGGATTCTTTCAGAATTAACCACAGATTTCAGGAACTTGTCTATCTTAGTGCTGGTTAAATGGTCTTCATTGAGGTCCAACAAAAATTACTCTAACTTTGTTTCAAGCAATTTCTTCTTTACATTTTACCTATAAATTCAGCTGAAAGATACTTAAATAAGAAAGAATCAAGTAATTTATTCTATCACCTTATCGTGCCTAAGATTCTTTTTTTAAAAACTGATTACAGTAGTTAACCCATACATTTTACACTTCACCAGCATTTTCCCAGCTACACAGGATAAGTCTCAAAAGAAGGCAAAGAAATGTGGCATGGTCTTGAAATTTGCCAGTTATATAATGAAGTACAACATTACTATCAAATCCTTCAAAATAGCATGCTTTGGACAAGGCGAGCATGGCTCAGTCTCACACTGAGAAACTCCAACAAGCAAACTTACTCCATAGCAGAAAGGTCCATGTCCACCTCTTCTCCATTCATCAGTGGAATCTTTTTTTTCTTATTTCTATTAAAAAAGAGAAAATAGAAAAAAATAGGTATTAAAAAAATTACCATACTAGCCAAGATACGTTTACAAATGGAACTTAAGCCTGCAAAAGTAGTCTGTGTATTTCACCACACTGAAAAATAATGCTCTCTCCAGCAAAAAATATTCACAAAGTCGAGCTGTGCATTGGTTTTGTTCAACTAATAATCCCAATACTTTACACGGGCTTAAACTTGACTCCCACCATTTTTACAATTACACGTAAGCATACAACTTTAAGAAGTAAAGGTCAAAATAGTTATTAAAATGCATTAGGAAACTGAGAGCATCTATTTGGGAATTAGGTTCCTTTTCTTGCTCATTAGGTTTAGTGAACAGCCCTGGCACTCTTAACAGAAAAGGAAAACTCTGCTTCATTTATATATTTTCACTTGAGGTACTCTTCTGGCCTTCACTTGTCCTCCCTCTGATTTTTCTTTCCCATTCAAAGGCATTTTGAATAATTTGCTTACTCATTCATTCAACTCATTCTATACAAATAAGCTCTTTATAAAACTTTTATAAAATATAAGACCTTTGCTTATAACTAAGAACTGCATATAAAATGTAAAGTTTCTTGCTGTCCATAAGCAGTCGTAAATTCTATTTTCTCCCCTTACATGACAGGTAAATCTTATTCAGTAAGATCAACAAAATATAAACAAAATTTAAAAAGCATATATTTAGCATCAATGCACTATATGTTTTCATATACCCATACTAAAAATACTTGCAGTTTGTATTTTAATTCTTACCTTCTGCTTTTAGAATGGCAAGGTATATCATGTTTAAGACTGTTTTCTTCAATCTGCAACGTATGGTTGAATGATCCATCAAGTTCTTGCACTGTCACTTTAAGAGGACCCTTCAAGTTCACAACATTTTGTTATTGACATTAAAATTATGCTTATTAAGTCATACATCATACTTGTAGATGTATGTAAAATATGGAAAATTGACCTTACCACATATTTCTGAGTTCCCGGAGACGTGTAGTCTTGTTTTATTTCCAATTCCAATACATTCCTTTTTCTATTAAATGCAAAGCTACCATAAAATTTCACCACTCCGCTCTGATCCCTAATAAGCAATATAGGAATTGTAGTGCACAATGCAGTAGTTACAAACATAATTGTCAATGCTTTAATTCTTTACACTTGCTTTATGCTTCTTTACTCCTAGCATTTCCTATCCCAAGAAAATCAGGAAGCTTTTAAAGACTTTTTTTTCTTTAAAAATTTCTTTAATGTACAATCATGTACCTTACAGAGAAAAATTGAAGTACAATGAAAATTATCTAGTAAGAAAAAAGTCATTACGAGAAACTGTGTTGGACCCCACCACATCTAATGTCCTTGGCATACTCTCAGAGAAAGTAACTAAGCAAGACTTCAGTAATTTCAATATGATTTGTTTTACTATATATTTCAGTTAAATGAAAGTCAGGGGAAAATGTAGACATTAGCTTCTGTTTTCTATCCACACTACATTTAACTCAATTATTTTAGTGCAGTTTTTCAAATTGGGTCATTGTGAGCGCTCACGTGGTGTGTGTATACATGAGCTCACATATACATGAGGGTATACAATAAGACTGATAAAAAGTAACGATCTCACTCTGCTTTTTATCCCAGGCAAGAATTTCTTCAAGTCAACCATTCCTGTGAATAACTTCACCATTCATTATTTGTATGACAGCCATTACTACACTTTTTTTTTCTAGTAAAACTAAAACTGTAGAATGAAGTATTTTAGTCTAGTGCATGCTCCCAACAAGTCTCTGACAACGTGAGACAAAAGCAGGGAAGGAAAACCTGTTCTTTTATGTCCTGACATTTAAGGGAGGGCTGCCGGATTCAGAGACGCTTGTTATCGTACACGCATTATTACCTTGTCTCCCAAATTATGGTCATTTGGCTAGGTATCTCAGACTGGTTCTGTTCACGGCGGCTGCCTTCATAAAGGTCTGTGACTTTGTCATTGAGTACAGCTTAAGGCATTCTTAGTGGTTTCTTCAGCACAAGGCTTAAACTCTGCATCAACACAGCAGTTACTGGTAGCCTAAGACAGCACTAGTTAGCAGTAATAAGATATCCCCCCAAAGAGTACAAAGACCTGCTGCAGTCTTAGAGGGTGGAAAATGTACCATCACAGGTGCAACACCATTTGAAGCATGGTAGGGAGGTTGCAACCATAGGATTGAACACAGGGTCAGCCTTGGCGCCAAATTCCAGAGAAGCTGAAGATTCACCCAGCTCAGATATTAATGCTGATAGCTAGGTATAGATGCAGTCTGAACATATGTACATACAGAACCCCTATTTTCCTCAAGTGCTTGGCACAGCTAAGTATGGAAACTGGAATAATGTGTGTTTATGAATACTTCTGATGCAGATAAAATACTAGCTTCTCGTATTACTCTATAAATATTATGCATTTTTTAGTTAGATACTGAGATGCATGAACATTATTCAGTCAGCCCAAATACATAATATCTAAATATAAATACCTACTTTTGTTTTCTATTAGAACAGTAAGGTGTGGTTTTGATGCAGTCATGTATGATTTCAGCCTGCAGTCACATAAATTAAAACTACCAATTAAACCTGTTAAATGGAGCAAATTCAAATTTACCCTCATATCAATGAAAAATAAGGAATCCTATTTCTTGATTAATACCACTAAAATCTGAAGAATCAACACACAGAGGTTTATCTTACATGTAGTTGCAATATTAACACAAGCTACTAAACTATTAAATGTTAGTGTATTTAAAACTATCAATACGTGCTTTAGGTTACTTATTTCATGGTGATTTACTGGAAATCACATCTTAAAATGCACCAGACTATAGCATTTTCCATGTCAGACTTCAGCATATTTCTATGGGCAGTGTCCTCTGGAATCCCTTTAGTATAATTTGGCCCTAAAGTCCAGCAGCGTATTCATGCTTCTTTCAAAGTAAAACTTAAAATCATGAAATCCCTTGTAGTAAAGAACACCCACAAAAGCTAGCATACTCTAAATGACTATGAAAGGAGTGTGAACCTATGGTTCACATCTATTTCTAATTTAAAGAACAATGCACGTAACTGTTTTAAGGAAAGATATTTCATACCTTTCTTCACATTCCTTTAATAGTGCCAATTAAAAACCAAATTCATTCTCCATATTAACAATCCAGACCAAGAATAAAAAGGATACACCCACTGCTTTATTAAAGGTTGGATGTCTTTGCCAGAGACATTTGAGATAGATTTCAAAAACCCAGATGTGGAAACCAACATCTGACTCCACATATGTGACTGGAACTTCTGAGATGAAGCAGTGCTGGCCAGACTCAACAACTTGTTGAAAACCTAAAATGATAAAAAGTTATTACTTTCACTAAATATTTCAATACATAAAAAGCTTTTCTGTTTAATTGCAGCTGAATTGCAGCTAAAGGCCAATAAAATCATTGTGATAACTGGCATCAGAAAACCTTTCAAAATAAAGACAGTTCAGAAAACTATTTGCTTGTCCATATCAAAAATTATAATTTGCAGACACAAAAGTATTTTTACTTAAGGCAAATCCACAGTGCTGAGAAAAGGTCTGAGCCCGAGCTTCTTCACATGAGAAATGCTTAATGGTAACAAAATTAAACTAAAAATGTCTTCTTTGCTCATCACTTCTACGTGTATAACTTATGCAGCTTTTTGAATTCAACTCTGTTTTTATGTTAAAGTGGAATATAGAAACACTTTTTGGCATCCATTTTCTAGTTCTAAGCACCTCTGTACTTCAAAAACATGTAATTTTTGAGGTTAGTCACTGCAAGCAGATGTGGCCTTTGCCAAATTATAATGCAGAGGGTAAGGGGGAGGCTTTTTAATCAATTCTTTCCACCCGAGCTTTTTCAAAGAACCAACCTCCTCAAAGTTACATACGCATACTCAAAATCCATTAGAAGACCATCAGCTTTCAAAAATTATCTACATTAAAACAGATCACTGACTGTACCTGCTTTTTAGAAATAAAAGTCATCAAGTTTTCTGTTCTACTACTCCTTTTTAAGAATTGCAAATAACAATGCAAATTTATGTAAGGGAAGATTTAAAAAAGGAGCATCTGCTGTATTTTCTACCTGACAACTGCTTATAATAGCTCTAGCACAAGCATATATTTGTCTTCCTTCAAAAAACAAAACAAACAAAATAGTCCAAAAAAATGAAATTGATAGGAAAAGGTATCACTCAGTTTCTAACTGGGTGTTTGTTTATAGCACCATATCTTTTTAAAGGCACTCACAAGACATATTTATTAAAGAAAAAAATCCCTACAACTCGGCAGTTTAGCATTTCAGAATAAAATGACAATCTTCTATTCAACTGCTTCTTCTAATATAAAATCTACACTCCCTTTAGCACTGAAAATTTAATACAGTAGAGAGAGCAGAAGCTGTATTCTCATTACTTTCATTATTTATAATTTGATTAGATTAGTTCACAGCGACACCAGTTAGGGTAAGTAAACAGGTCCTCAGTGTTAACAACCAATCACAATAACCTGAAGCAATGAAACACCTTAATGTTGAAGAGAATATGCAATATATAAAAAGTATTACAAGTTATTTATAAGAATAATAGCTAATCTTAACCTAACACACATTCTACATTTGTTCTATCCTGCTAAAACTGAAAATACAAATGGAATACTATGATGACCTATCTTGTTCTTTCTTAAATGCCATTTAATGAATAGAAATGCAACTAAAGACAAAAAGTTGTCTATAGTCCACATAATCATTTAAATACCTACCTGTAACATGAACTCCATGCTAATCCGGTTCTCAATCAGTCTCATAACAAGATGTGCTTTACACTGGAACATAGTGTAATATTCCCAGGACAGTGTATGAGGGTGTTTGATAGAAAAATGTAAATGTGATGCAGGGCTGAAAAATAAAAAAAACCAGCTCTCTATTTTGCATTTTATGGAGTGAAACTAAAAATATACCTTAGCAACCAAGACTATAGCTGCACCAACAATTATGTAGGATGTCGTCTACTGCTCTGAAGTTATAAATTAAATGACTTGAATGGCTTAAAATGACCACACATTTGTACAGAAAAGTGACATGGTTCTAGGTACCTGGCATACAGCAAGCACTGTATAGAGAATAATGACAGGTAATACATGCTGTGTATTACTATAAAGACAGTGGTAGCAGTAGCAATGAGAGCAAGGAATCTATGACTTGAGTCTGGAAATTAGTCATGAATTGACATTGCCCCTGCTCCACTTCCATTTCAAAGTGGTTGTACATAGTGAATATTTTATATTTAAATAAATAATTGTTGCAATTAAAAAAAAGTAAGGGCTTTAAATTTCACAGCAGGCTTTCATGTGATGAGCCAAAGGAATTACTTGGTTTTTATTTTAGTTCGCAACTTTATGCTTTCAATACTTTGGCAAACTGATGTCTTATAAACCAGGTAACATGCCAAGGAAGACTAGACAGAGCATCATGTTACAGCTGCCACACTGTTTCCATAATTTGAACTATCTGTGGTGCTCCTTCACACATACCCTTCATGTCTATAAGCAAAATATTTTAAATGGTTTCATTTCATTCCATATCAGAAGACAAACAAACAGTGAAACCCTGAAACTTTTAAAAACAGAACAGAGTTCTGGATAGCCTTTGTGGCTGTACAGCAATAAAACACCGAAAGACTTAATTCTGATGAGCTTTAAAATTCATTTTCTCCACCAAGTTTTACATTTCAGAACACAATCATTCTGACCTATAGCCCAGTTTCAAAGTAGAAAAGTAGCTGTAATAATGTAACTCTTAAGAAAAATAAGACCTTTTTGCCCCCTTCCAGTTATTTGAGAAGTGGAGATAATCAGAAGTCTGATGTTATTTTATTGATGAACCAAGTCTGTGGCAACTGTACTTTTTTCTTTTAGTTCTTTTCAGAGGACTTCTGAGTTTTCCATGAATGAATAACAAACAGCTTAAGAAACTGGACCCACACCATGTCAGGCCAACTTCATAAAAAGTGGAAATCCAGACTTATTTTATGCTGGTTGATGGAGAATCACAAACTGGCCATTGCAACATAGAAAATGCCAGCTCCTTAAAATTTCTGGGCTCAAAATAGGATTATTCCCCTGTGATTCTCACGTATAGATAATCTAACGAATCCATTTCCAGATGAATCAGGCACCTGATCTGTCCAAAGACTTTAGAGGAAGACACTGCAAGACAGAATTAAATAATTCATGAACTGTAATGATCAAAGATAAGCGCTATAAGCCTGATCTTTCATGCCAGCTACCTCAGGAAAAGACTGGTCTTCCAGAACCTTCAAAGACCTATTAAACAAACCGTTTTAACTTTGACCGATCTCTCCATGCAGTTGAAAGACATATGCGAGCAAGAAGTGTTCTACCAGGACAGGACCAGCACTTAGCTCCTTATCTGCAGCTCTTAAGATTTCAGGAGATGTCAAGAACCAAGGTAGCCGCAATACCTTAGTATTTTTTCTATCCTTCTGTTTACTGGAAGACTCCCTTGACTTTACTCATCAATGTCTGTTTAAACACCTTAAGAAGATGCAAAAAGGAAAGTATTTCTAAATTTAAGCAAGTACTACCCTTCTTAGGTACACTGAGTATATGAATAAGAAGGTCCTTAGGTTTACTACTTGCTGTTTCTAGTTGGCAGGTAATTGCTCAAGTTCTCTTTATCAAAATTGTCCTGCTATTTTGAATACTTCTTTATTCTGAGGCAGGGAAGGGTTAGCAACCATGAAAGAATTTAAATGCAAGGAGGAAACTGAGGTTGTGGCTCAGACATTATATAATAATTTGGTCTCAGTTTAAAACTAGTTATCCAGCTTCAAATTATACAGTTGATTGACTTTGGTAAAATTCTTTTCTTGAAAATTACAACCAAGCCAGGACCCACGTTCTTTGCCTCTTAAATTTACTAAGAGTTGATTGATTTTGATACTGGTTACATTATTTAATTGCAAATTAAACCTGAGACAATTTGCATTAGACAGTTATATTTTGTAGTTCATTCAATATTAATACATTTCTTCCAATTATATTTTTCTTCAATCATTACACTTCTAAAACTTTTATTGAATTGGCACCAAATAAGAATTAAAATCAGCAATATGGACCTAGAACCTTTGTCAAAGTGAAAACTGAACTAGCTCTTCCATGGAAATTTGTAACGTTCATGCTTTCAAACACACTCTGGTCATTCAACATAATCCTGTCAACATGCTTCTTCCATTTGAAATAGATCTAGATAAATCTCTTGAGGTTTTTAACTTTTACAACAGGATGGTACCAGCACAATCAAAGGCTGAAGAGAACCAGAATCTGAGAGGGGATAACACAAAATGAAAACATAACACAAGAAGCTTTGTTTTGAAGCTTTCGTCCATATAGCAGTTAACCTGCAGATTCCTTTCTTTCATTTTCCCAAGCTCTGGGATTTTTTCTTTTAAAATAAATGCTCTGGAAAGCAGTGTTTCCCTTTCACCAGACATAAACAGGAAGAATCTGAGACCTGTGTTTTGCACAGTAATCAATTAATGTGTCTGAAAGAAGTTTGGGGTTTTTTTCCAATGATTTCTTTCCATATTCTACTTCTAATTTAGTTGAAAAATGAGATTATTAATTAACCTATTTTCTTCTTCATATTATTATTATTAATTGGCACTGCTGTAACGCAAATATGCTTGACAAGAAAGAATATAACAACAACCAGAACAAAGAAATGGAAAAAATATATTGGAGAGAAATGTTCTAGACATCATTATGGAAATACCTCCCTAAATACAAATAATTTCCCATAGTCAGGAACATATACTTAATTTACATACAAGGGAAACTTGCAATATACAAGAAACAGCAAGTTTTAATTTATATTTAAGTGGTTATGATTATTATTAGCAAGCTGTAATACAATGAAGTCGTGAAATACCTGTAGAAATATAGAGCGTCTAACAGTTATACATCACATAGAGGAAACATACGTTTAACAGCATTAGAACAGGATTTTGTCCATTATTTGCATCCAAATCTAGAATACACACAATAAAACTAATACATTTAACAGTTACAAAGACACTTTTATTTTAGTGAATTTCCGTCTTTAAAAATGTGCCCTTTTTCTCTAGTTTCATCTGATCCTATTAATTTGAATGTAGTCTCTTTGTATAGGAGAGTATGTCGCCAAATTGTAATGTTGCCAATTAAGAAGTCTGCCAAGACCTAATCCAGTACCCCAGATTTTCCTTAAAAAAAGACATCACCATCAACAGGATGCCTAAAATGACTGCAGCTAGCTGTAACTTGCTTTTCAGAGGTCTATGTAACCAAGCATCTAGCTACTTGGTCTGCTTCACTGAACAGGACAGTGAACTAAATCAAATTCCATCATGAGCAGGCAAGCAAAACTGAGTAATGGCTTGGCACGCATACACATACACAAGCTGCATCTGTGACTGTCAACATCCAAAAACCACAGTAGTTGTTCAGGATTCACCTGGCTGGGAAACTAGCCAATATGTCCTATTCCTGATGTCAGAAAACAATTTCTTCTTTTTTCATCTCTCAAAAAAAGATCACTATTCAAATTTGAAATGCGTTATTTGTATATTTCATTCAGCTCTAAATCCAGAGTTTTAATTTTAAATGAACAAAACCTGGATTTGCACCCAACTCAAAAGCAAGAGAAGCACTGCTACAGAGAGTTTAGGTTGTATTTTTGTAATACAAGGGCTTCTGCTGCAGTAAAGATTTAAGAAATTCACAGATTCCCCCACTCCATCTGTATATGCTGAACCTCACAGTTTTGCAGACACTGCCCATGAGTTTCCAAAGAGCAACTCCTTGAAAGGCTGTGTCATAACTAGATTAATTTATCCAAGAAAAGAAAAACCCAGCAAAAGGCTGACATTGAAACCTGTATCAACTTACTGATCTGGCTTCTAGTAATACTTTTCTACCTCCAATGGTTAGCATTACTCAGTGAGTAGTACAGGAGTATCACAAAAGAGGTAAAGGGAAAATTCCTAATCTAGCAATACTGAAGCTACAGTTATTAGGAAAATATAAACCCAGCCAGTTCACAGTTACCACAGATGACTGATTTGGTACTTTTTTTTTTCCAGCTGATAAGAACTCTCAGTATAAGATTGCAAGGTGGTAACTGAGAGTGGAAAGAAAAAAACCAAAGAAAACTGATGATACTGTAAAAATTCTAAAGATTACTAACCACTCCAGAAATAGCTCAGGTCAAAATTCTGGCTCTATATTCTCTCTCATCCTCTTACTAAAAAGTAGTTTCATAACAGCATTAAAAACATTGATTATACTTAATTCCCTTCAAGATTTAAAGTGAAAGAAAAATAAAACAACAGTGACACAATATATTCAAGATGTACTTTATGAGACTGGTAATACATGCCTTGGGCAGCTGAAGTTCTTCAGCTTTTGGCCTTGTGCTACACAACACACCCAAGGCATATATTAATGGCCCCATAAAAACATACCCTGTAATGACTTGTGGCTTAAATAAACATACTTGTCTTTCTCTTTTCCTCCTCCGAATATTGGATGCAGTAAAACTCCACCAGTCTTCAGTTCATATGCCACTATTTGATCTAACTCCTAAAAAGTACAACATAAGTAAGCAAGAATAATTTTGAAAAGTAGAGAAAGTATTTAAAAATTACAGGAAAGCTTTTCATATCCTTGTTCAAGCAATACCTCCTAATTAAACTTGTTTACAAACACGAAGAGCATTTTAAAATCAGGGATGTTCCTCAGCATAGCAAACAGTAATAAAACAGTAGAAATTAGCAGTTAATACTTGTTCTGGGTCTGGATTGTGGGTCAACCCACAACAATATTTAACTACAATGTATCTAAGTATTATTATTGTTGAATGAATAAGTTGTGTCTGACAAAAAGAAATAAGCGTGATCACCATTTCCTTGCAGTGGAAAATAATACTGGGTCTACACAGTAGACTGCAGCATATAGAAGCTCACCTTGACCCACGTCCAAGCCAGACAGCAGCCGGCTCTGAACTGGAACGAATTTGAATTTGTGTGGTGCTGTGCCTACGTTAACAAGCACACTTCAAGGCAGGATGTTTGCAGGGACTTACTATCATCCAACAGTCAACATGGGTTTTGAATCAAATTGGGTCAGTTTGAGCTCAGGGAGAGGGAATTGATGTCTGTCTGCAACCCAGTGTTAGTCAAGAAATTTTCAAATGTCGATATGTATCGATATTTATTGACTCATATCAACTTCAACACTTTCATATATTGATAATACATTTAGTTCTATGTGGAAGCAGTTAACTAACTGGGAAGAAGTTAATAGGGAAGAACACGAGCAACTAATAGCCAGAAGCAACTTCTGCTGCACACAACAGTGAACTTCATCCAGTTCTGCTGTTCGCTATAGCACCCACACCTTTAGCACAGACAGCATACAACTGGTAAACTGAATGTACATTAGGCAGATTAAGGATGCGGTATCGGGTCCCCATGTGAGGGATGTAAATGGAGCCCATGGGGTTGGTAATCTAGTTTTTGGAAGAGGAAGCGTAAGAGGATGTGATGAGAGGAAGAGGAAGAAGATATATGCATCTTTCTGTGAATGAATGTTACTGGCAAAGAATGAAGAGTCACTGCTGCTATCACTCTCAAGTACCTGTCTCAGAGCATTACATTCAGAAATGTAAGATACAGACAGAAATTTCTTTTCCAAGAAAGTAAATCCCTTCAACAGGGATATTTTATCATTATTTCATTTACTACTTAAATGATACTAAAAGATACTAAATTCACTATTGATCCAAGCTAACACTGGAGCCCTTCTGAGCTATATGGATGGTCATCACAGTACAATGAATTCCCCAAATATATCTCCTTATGAATCCCATATTCTATTCTAAGTGTTTAAAAAAGTACAAACTTTTTTGACTTTTTCTTTCTGTTTTTGTGCAAAAGCTCAAAAAAAAAGAGGAAAACCAACTGCACAGTGACAATGAGAATTATTATTCATAAGGCAGCCACAGAAATGTATTTTCGTTAATATACTTGGTGGTTTTCCTTGCAGCAAGTGGTGAAAATATTTTAGCTCTAAGTTTTGACACTACTAAACATTTCTTTAGATTGCAGTGCAAAACTGTACTATATTCTGGTTTTATATTGCATCTTCTTTGATGTCAAATGTCTGAAAGATATAGAAAACACTACTGGTATGTCGTTACCTGCTTAATCCAATGGCGATACTCATTAACACCAAAGGTTTTTTTCATCCAAAGGCCATAAATATAACCAGAGATTCCCTTTAGCACCCATTCATCTGACCTATAATAGGAAAGAAGCATGAATTACAGCACTTCAGAAGGTATTTTGCGAAGAGCGGTATTTTTGACCAGCTCAAAATAGCCACAAATTTCAGCAGGTTATATAACTTCTCTAAGTCAAAAGAAGTCTGATGAGCTGTGAACCAATTTATGTAACTTGGCACCTGGACGGGACTGATGAAACTGAAAAGCCAGTGAAAACTGAACTTTTACCACAGAAGCCCAGATTTAAATATAAAACCAAACTATTTTAGTTGAAACAGTAACAATAAAACAGATGAAATGGACACTAAAGTTAAAACAACTGCTAATCTACATGATCTTAATTTAATGCAATGCAGAAGATTTGGACAGCAAGTTGATGAAATTTGGTGGACACCCATTCAAACACCTATGTTATAAGAGAAAAATATGGATGAAAACTACAAAATCATGAAACAGAATTTTAAACATATGAAGAGTAAGATGAAGTGAATAAAACAAAGACACAAACAAAGGGAGTCATTATGAGGGTGGAAAAAATTGCCTTCACAGTTGAAGTAGACTAGAAATAAGGAAGAGAGCAAGAGAAATTATAACAGTACAAACATCAATTTAAAAACATGCTGGTTTCTTTTCTTTTTTTAAGCCAAGGATACTCTAGGACATACACTTTTGCCATGAAAAAAAGTAATGGGCTCCTTGTCCCTGATATATAAAGTGTATGCAAAAGGCTTTAAAATAAACACTGATCAGAACTGCAAGAGCCAGCTGGGGAAGATTTTCTGAGGGGTGGAGTTATACGCAGCTTACCAGCCTAATGAATTTGTCCACTTGACACTAATTTCTGCATTCCTATCCCCAAACTCTGTAATTTATTAGTTCTGTGCTCCACAAGTACTTCCCATGCAGGCTACACTTCTTCACCCAAAATATCTAACAGAAATTTACAGATGGTACAAAAGAGTATCCCCTCTGAATTTCCAGGTGCCAAAGCACACTATAATATTCAGTAGCAACAATTCCTGAGAGAACACATGTTCAATCTCTATAGTCTTTGGAACCTTTATATCTCTATATATCTATTCCCCTCTCAAACAAACAAACAAACGTCATGGATTTTCATTTATTGAGCTGGTTTTATTAGTCTTCCTTTTTTTTTTTTTTTTTTTGCTTTCTTCTACAGCTACTGTCTCACTCTTCTGACAAAATGCAATATGCAAATTAAAATTTGAGTCTCCCAGATTTTCCCCATTTTCTAGAGAGTACAATGGTAAAATACTTACCAGGACATTCTGGATATAAAACATCCAAAGAACTGCTGGGCCAGGGCCTGTGCTAAGCACCTCCTTGTCAGTGGAGTTTCATCTATAATCATTGCGCTGTGCAAGAGATTTGTGCTGGACCCCCATAAAAAGAAAATAACACAATATGAGCATAAGCTCCAAAGAAACAAAATAGAGACCTTGCTTTAAAAGCCAAAACAAATAAAATAATTCCTTCACTGGTTTTCCAATGAGATAGTAACATTTTTTTTTTTTTTACCCTCAATTCAGGCAGAACTCCTGCTATTATCATCTATATACAACTCTCTGTGTAGAGCCAAAGTAGTTTGTTTTAACTGCTGAAACTCTCTTGGATTCCTGGTACCCTATACCAGCTGAAGAAAAATAAAACATAATCAAACTTCTGCACTTGATTTATCTTAAATATTTCATGCATGGTGTTTCTAATTCAGAAAGACAGACACTGCCAGTTTGTTTTTTTTTTTAAAGACGACACAAATCCAGTATCTTTATAACAGATAAAATTGGAAATGGTGTTAAAAACCTGTAATGATAACAAAAGCCAGCCTTTTCAAACTAGGGAGTCCAAAACTCAGGCTATAAAAATAATAAGAGCTTCACGTATTTCTCAATAATCTTGGATCTAGAGCTTCTAAGCCTGTGGATTTAGATGGCGTAATTTTCTCAAATACTAACCTGAAAATACTCATGGATGCATAAGCAGCTACTTCAACATAAGCTTCATCTATAAAAACAGTCTTGAAACAGGAGTACGGATAGCGGCAGGTAAGAATCTCCTCATAAAATTCAAACACCTCATGAAGGTATGACGTGGTATGTTTGAGCAATGGCAGAAGTTGTGGCAAGCAAAAGTGAGTCACCTGCAAACAAAGGAAAATTTGGTACAAGACTGATGAATATATTTAAATCCATAAATATCTAGTATGTTACATAACAGCATAAAACCCCACAACACAACAAAAATATAGCTGCTGTAAATTTAACAGAAAAAACCCCAACATTTTCAAGCTGTGGTAATGATCATCATGGCAGAAAAGCGCAGCAGGATGTCCATCTTAACAGTAACAATGATTGAACAATAATGACGTCTACCTAGTGATATCTATCATTTAAAAACACATGACATTTTTCTTTGATTTTGCAATCCAATGTCTTTTGGAGATAATATTTTTCTTTTATCAGTAAAGAATTAGCTATTTTCAAATCAGTCAAGCAGTGCAACTGTTTAGAAGGCTTGTTACAGCTAAAACTACAAGTAACCTTTGCCGTTACTGTTTTCTCCACAAACTTATGATGCATCCAATGACACTGACTTCAGCAGTGACATAGGAACCAAGTTAAGGACAATATGTAACTGCAAGTTGGCTCTACAGAATTCAAACTCTACACAAATTTATCAATTTGGTGTTTTCAAATATCAACAACTGATTTTTTTAACAACTATTATCTTTCATAAGCATATCCCACCAGTAAAAGTCAACAGAATATCACTGCTGAAGACTAAAATCTGATGTTTGCCTCTGGATCAAGTAAAACATAGATATTTCCCAGTATTTTCCTATCATGCTTTCAAAAGAAGAGTAAAAAGGCCAGTCTTTATGCTGAACTGGTAACTTAATGTGCCTGCCAAGTCCATCCTTACCAAATCTGATACTACTGATGTAAATATAAACTGGTGAGTTTCAACATTATGGCAACAATCTGTTAAGAATGAAAACTCCATGTCAAATTTAGTTCAGAAGACTACTCAATTGTGTAGCAATAATTTTCATCTACTACCAGCAAAAGGATGGGTTTAAAGCTATTTGGCAAATATGCTGTTACCAACTCCAACTAAGTTAGCCCCATAAATTCAGGCATAAATAGAATTATTGCTCATTCAAAGGCTTTACTTTGGAGATAAATTTAAATACAGGCATTACTAGACAAGTTTTATCATATAACTGTACAAATGGGGGTTGTATCTAGCCGTACTCATATTTGACCAATGTATACTGGTTGCAACATAAAAGTAGTCATTAATCCTTTAAAAAAAAAAAAAACAAAAACCAGGAGGCCTCAATGACGATTATTACCTCATGCATGTATGGATCAACAAGGATTTCAAAAGGTCCTATCGCCAAGGAGATGTTCGAAGCTGCAGTTGGAATAGTCAGCATGTAATGAAAAGTCTTCTTTCTCATATCATGGGTATATACAGTTTCCACCAAATCTCCGTTTGAAACAGCCACCATTGCAGCATCTACAGTATACTCAAGTTTCCAGGTACACAACTCAGAATATGAATCAACACAAGGAAACCAAAATCTAGGGAAGTCAGGATTAGGGGAAAAATGGTTAACAATTATACTTCCTTTTTTCACAGATGATTTTTCTCTTAAGTTCCAAACTATATTCTTAAGTACTTTTTATGTTGATATACTGACTCCTACTATACATTTTTATAAAGCACTACAAGTTTCTTTGCCATTAGCTCCTGCTGAGCTACAGAGACTAGAAATGCTAATTACTAATCATTAGATTGTATTTCACATCAGCAAGGCCCTTTCAAGCACAAATTATGTTTCAGAATTTTTCAAAATTACAAGATTTCAAATAAATTATTTGTATTTACCACACCTTGATACTAAATAGGAAATACAGTCTAATATTCAAAGATAGTTTTCTTACCTTGTAGAATTTTGATAACCACATGAAAAGACATGAGCCCCTCTTTCTGCCATGCTGCCCTCCATGTTGGGTACCACAAAATGAAGGCCTCCTTTTGGCTGGTCCAGAGAAAAGTTTATATGCACCTTCAGGACTTTTAACTCTGCCACCAAGACCAAAATTAGTGTAAATATATAACTTAGATAAAAGTTTTTTCAGAATAATCATTCAGTTTTGGACTCTTGGTCCTTCAGGATTATGTGTTTACTTTATTCTCATGGACCTCCAGATCCACTTACAAAGCACAGCTCAAAAGCTTACAAAACTGAGACCTCTTAAGCTTAACTTACAGGATATGAATTGATAAGAATCTTTACTAATTAATAAAAACTCCAGTTAGAGTTACACTTCATCTTCCAACTCCCCAATAGTAAAGAATCTTTATACAGTGATTGTACGCTAACCATGATCTCCTTTGTACCTTGCCGAAATAATTTTCTACAAAAACTGCATGTAACAGGCACTTTATTAAAAGACATGTTATTGTCATTTGCAGTTTCTTAAAACCTCTTAAAGCTTTTCCTGTAACTGAAATGTCTTTACTTTGGTTTAGTTTCACAGAAATCTCACCTATGAATAGCCTGGCAAGAAAAGAAATTCAGGCATATGCTGAAATTTATCCAACAAAGTCTCACCATATTTTGTCATTCAAACTTTGAAAAGAAAAATTATACCTGTTTGAATATTTTCCCTTCTAGGCTTGCAAGTAACACAACAGAACTTAAACAACAATTAAAATCAACAAAAGTGTCTTTCCCACTAAGGTGTAGCTGACAACATTGTGTGAGTCAGTTTCATGATACAGTGTTTTTTTCTCTCACAGGTCTCACAAATCCATCAGAAAAACTGATAATACCATATAAGAAAACAAATACAAGAAACTAATAAAATCCATGTAAGAAAATAATCGATGTTGGAGGGTAATTTATTAAAAAAGTTACTTTTTCCAGGATCTAGTATACCAGTTTATAAAGTAGTCTAGTTTAAACTAATGGATCAGTTTTAAACCAATCATACTTTGAAGTGAATATAGCTTTTAAAATCACATGTATATAGGCATATCCTTGTAAATTCTTTTCTTTGTTGGCTCAAGCAGCTTCAAATAGTTATAATTTAGCACCCAAGATACTCCATTACACCCACATCCTCATGCACCTTCTGGGCTTGTGATCCCCCAAGAGTTTGTTCGTAAAGGCTGTTGAGAAACCTTGCAACCACTTCCAAGAAGTGTGCAGGTATTGTTCAGGCTCCCCCTGGAAAGATAATAGGTGAGGAAAAAGGAAACAGTAACCACCATTTCATAATGTAATGCTATTTCTATTTATTTAAATCTACTATCTTCCTATGCAAACTCGTATCTAACAACTCTATGGCATCTTAAATCAAGCTTTCAGTATGGTCTCTCTACTTTACCATCAACATGTTTCCACAGTTCTGAGGGAACCTTAATGCAGAGCTCTCCGTTTCCAGCATCTGGGTCCACAGCACTGACTGCGGCAGCGTATGCATTGGAAAAATAGTTGAGATTCCTCCTGTCAGAAATACCCAGTTAATTCTTGAAGTACATGCCGAACTAGAAAACAAAACTTCTGAAGTTATAGGATTTCTACACTGAATTTTATGGTGCATGTTCAACCAAGTAGTTTGTTGTGTTTTTAAAAGAGGAGTAAAGATTAGATTTCAAAAACCAGAACTTAAAACTAGCCTCTTATAGAAGTGATCCATGATCAAAAAGACTTAAGCAGTAATAATCCCTAGTAAATTAAATGAGAAATGCTCAGTGCTCTTCACTTCCCAGTAAAAGCAATTTTTACGCTTATTGGAATAGCAATTAAAAAATCTTGGTTTGGAAAATTTTGGATTAAATTTGTATGTTTATTCTAAAGATCTGTCTTGAAGATCTGCCTCCTCATACATTGCAGTTTTGCTTTTATGTTGCTTTCCCACAGGTAGTAAGATTTTAGCTTGGCAATGGTATTTTTGCCCCCTCTTAGCTTGATGGATAGGAATAGTTTTATTTTATGCTCCTTTAAATATCACATAAAATACTAGATGCTAGAGTTTTGGCTCTAATACACTAAACCACAGAAATACGTATTGTACTTTTTAATCCCTAGAAACTTTTTTTTTTTAAATGTTACCATCATTCATCTATTTAGGATGCAGACACAAATTGTTGTAATCAGGTTTGAGCTGTTCAAGCTACTATATATTGGCTGCTAATTGACTGCACATTTGATTCCAAAATAATACCATTACTTCAGTTATGGCTTAGATTAACTGTTTTCTACTGAAATGTGCAGGAACATGCATGTGTCTGCTATTACAGTGGTTATGAGCAGGATATTATCATCATCTTATTTAATGTGATTATGTTCAGATACTGGAGGACTGACCAGTCAAGTTCAAAAATAACCTTGGTCTTGCATCTTTACCCTATAGCTTTTATACTTTTTCAAAATGCATTTTTAAACCCTGTAAAACATGGAAGCAACACTTTTCTTAATTCTAATCCTCTAGTACATAGACTTCTTCAAAAGCTTGCACAATTCTATACCTGAAGAGAAAGTGTTTGAATTACTGATCACCTTTTTTTTCCAGACTTTTGAGCATTTAGGTGTGTACCACTGATTAATCCAACCACTGTGGGGGCAGAGCTGCAATCAATCATAAAGCTATCTGCAGCATTACTGCACCACAAGGGAGTAAATTAACTTTTGGCTCTAGACTCCACTCTTCCATGGAATCTGAAGTCCACACAAAGCAGACATGATCTCATTTCAGGATTTTACTTTCATCTAACCATTCCCTATTCACCACCCACAGAGAAAACAGCATTCAACCCAAATTGCAGTACCTTACTTGGAAGAATGGAGGGTAATTAACCATGGCCAGGATCACCCTGTAAGTCTAGGTATGTCAAACACCATGCTTATATTCCTAGCCTTCCACATCTAAAAAACTGCTAAAACACTGAAACATATTGAGAACATACTTTCATCCAGTTCTTGATCTTTGGCAATAATAGCGCACAAATTCCCTGGCACCGCTACCAAGACTGAGAATGTTGGGAGCAGTAAACTCGTCTACTTTGCTTGGAAGCTTCTGAAAATAGGACGTGAATAGTAAATGGGAGCATATGAGCATAGAAACATCCAAATCCCAGGTTTTAATACATAATCATTTTTTCCTTTTTCATAACTGAAGTGTACCTAAAGATAGGATATAATGCCAACAAGTTTTAAAAGCATGAGGTTGAATTTGTACACTGGAATATACTGTAACTTCAGCTATGGTTCCAGAACAATTCAAACCAACTTAAACTCCAGTTGATGTGCTGTCTCCTAGTTTCAGCCACACATTCCTACTCCCTCACTAAGGAGGCTACTGTTCCTCCAACCCTGTGGTGATGCAGCTGAAAGTGCCAAATGGAAAAAAAAAAAAAAAAGTCTTTTTTTTTTTTTTTTTTTTATGCAGACAGATTTCAGTTGGTTTAGCTCCCTGATCTGACATATTAAGGGGTCAAAGAAGTGCTACTACTGAGGCATGGGAGACTGTCAACAAGATCATAACCAACCCAACCAATGTTGCTTTAAGCTGTCTTTAAATGGCATCCTAGGAAGGCAAGCAAATATCACTGGAAAAACTCTCTTTAAAAAAAAGACTGCATGGCTAAAATCTATCTTAGTAATTGAAGAAATGAGCAGCAGAAAACAACAGTAACGTTCTGTTAGATTGTAAAGTCTCGAAGTTTTTCATTTTAATCTAAACTGGTTCTGAAAATTCACAATTATTGATAGAAGATCCCTTTCCAATACATCAGTGAGAATTTGTTCCAAGTTTGAGGATCATGATGAACTTGTGGTTACTTTTTAAACATCAATGGGTTCATAGGCAGGAAAAGGTTATGATTTTATAACATGAAAGGTAGACTCCACAGGGCTTAACATTTTATGGAAAACAGTCTATTCTGAAATTTCTATTTTTGTGAAGTGGTCCAATTCAAATGGGTGATTCATTGTAAAAGGAATCCATTAAAGGCTTAGTACCACAGATTAATTTTTTCTAAGTTGAACTATTCTCAATAAACTGGATATGGCCATTTTAACAAAAACAGAGCACATGCCAAAAGCTAACAGCCCAAGGAACAAAGATAAATTTTCCTAATGCTACATGTAGATTGACAATGAAAAAGTAATATACATTCATGTTTTTTCCTGGTAGAGATACATTTTATTACCAGAATTAACCCAAAACACTTAATTACAGCCCAAGCGCATGCTTGTTGACTGACTAGGAACAAGCAAACCTGTAGAGACTTATTTTTTAAAGCTACTCCTTGATTCCAAATACCTCCATGTCAACTTTCGATAGTATCTCTCTCTACTAGCTGCAGCGGTGCTACTTAACTGTTACACAGCCCAAGCATATAGTCTATAAACCACTTTTCTTCCTACAGTATTTAACATCAACTTGGCAAAATAAGTTTTTTGATCCACATGTAATTCATTACTCTTCATTACCTGTAATTCACTTACTATTCTACTTTGCTTCCCAGCTACAATTAGCACTTGGTTTTGAACTCCAACCCCAAAATACATATATTTATATTTTTACATATATATAAAATATGTACGCACATAGGTAATTTATCAATAAGGTATCTTTGGCACACTGAAAAAACTAATTTTCATTCTTGCCCAAGGTTAAGGGTTTTGCCATCTCTTTCTTCCGAAGTTCTCTATACCTCTTGTTTATTCCTAACAAAGTCTGTCATGAATTTACAACTAGATAAGCATCATACCAGTGGAAATAAAGGCTATTTATTGCAGCGAAACAACACATGCTCAGTCCACCAGTAATTTTTTTATTTTGTGCATAGGCTAAAGGCTTGATCACTGCCTTCTCAGAAGAAAAAATACTGCAAGACATGCCCTGAAGGCTACCATGTTGCTCTCTCTCACAGCTTACTGCTGCTTGGTAAAAACTACAGACTTCAAGTTTAAAAAGAAAAAAAAAAAAAAAAAAAAAGAAAACCTGAACTAGTGAATGAACAGGTATACACTGCCAAAGGTTAAAATTACACTGGATAGAGTACATATGCCCAGGAAAGCATTATGTGCGCATTAGCTAGCTATACAAAAACATATCTTCCTTTACACAGGACCAATAACAAAATGCAATAGCTTCTCAACCCTTCTCAAACACGTGAAGCACATAACACAAATTTTACTTATCACAGTTCAGACCGCTGCATCAAAACTCCAAACTCCAAACTTTTGCTGCGGCTATTTAACAGTTTACAATCTTGCCCATAGGGTTAAGAAAACAGATCTCCTTTGCCCATTTTAACAGGCTGAGATACAAGCAGATCTCTCAGTAGTCAGAATACACGCTGTGGGATTTCTGTACACTATAGCCCAGAAAAAGAAATCTCGCTTCTCTTATATTGACAGAATTGAGAAAGCAACAATTTACAAGGAAAAGAGGGAAGATGAGGACAGAGGTGGCTGTTAACACTCAATGACAGCTCTAAGACACGACTCAAACAGCCGTTCTCCAACACTATTTGCAGTCTTTGTAAGATTTCAAACTCTTCCTTAAAAGTATGAGCAGAATGGGATTCTCTGCCACCTTGTGTACAGATGGTAAAACTAAGTGAATGGTATTATACCTTACAGCACTGTTCAGATGTTTGCTCAGTCAGGGAGGAATGGCTGCATTACTTAAGTTCATCCATCTATTCTGATAGGAAAAAGCTATGACATCCTGAAGCCTCAAGAGGAAACTACAAGATGGTAGACCAACTAGACAAAACTTTAAAAATTCTTTCAGTCGTTACCTGAAATTTTGGTTTGGGACTGACAGATAAACCGGCAATGACACCAAAGCTAAAAATACATTTAATGCACTAACTAAAAGTTTCTAACATTTCCTACAGAATTCATCAATTTTTAATTACCTTTTTAATGAGGGCTTTTTGTAATTCAGCAGAAATAACAATATACAAGACAAAAAAAAAATTGTTTCATCTTCCACCACACTGAAAATGTGAAATGATTTTTGCATCAACAGATGGTAAAACCCAAAAGTATTACTTGAACTGAAAACAAGTTGAACATCCAAATTCAGAACACAAAGACAGAATAATAATGATAAAAAAGACAGGAAAGAGTCCATTAAATTAACAACTTTTTCTATATACTTTATGTATTCTTTTAGAAATCAGTATTTAAGAAAACCAAAAGCATTATCAAAAGCAAGAAAACATTTGTATATAAAACCTTAAAACTTGAACTAATTTTGTATTTGCTAAACATCACAGGACAGAGTAAAGATATTAAAAAAAAAAATTTAAATACACAGTTTGCCAAGAAACACCTTAATTTCAATAGACTACTGAAGAAAACCGTGCAAAAGGTAACTACCCCTGTAACATTAGAAACAAAACCTGATGACTAATCTGTGTCCTCTTCAAAATAATCGATATACCTAGTTCAGCTGCAAGGATACAAAGGACATCATCACTAAACATGCCATAAGAAACAAGAACTTGGAAGAGATGACCAGCAGAGCAAGGACTGATTAGATATAAAGACTGCTACAAACCACTGCTGTTTCTAGAAGCAGTTCTTTGTAAAGACGGGCAGAGGAAATCCACTTACGAATTTTTTTTTTTTTAGGTACTAATTCTAGAGTTTTTAGATTTCTAGCATTTCTGTTTCTAATCTCGCCTTAAAAGCAGAGATGCTGTATTTAATCAAGCTAGCTACCATCATGCTTAATACCCAATTGTGACCAGGTATTTCATGTAAAACTTCGTAACCCATTCAGCCTTTGTCTTCTGAGATAGAGAAAAGAGGCATACTAGGTTTTTTGTTAAGCATATTTGGTGACCTCTGTCTTTCATAACTATGAATAACACAGGAGTTATGAAATACAAAGACTTTCTATTAAGTTCGAATAGCAATATGAAAACCTGCAGCAGTGAAAACCACAGGCCACTGTACCCCTGCGTGAGACAGGATTTCTGCATGCGTTTTCCTCAAATTTCGTTCACTGCTCTTAAACAGGATAATATGAAAAAAAGGATGGTGTTCCACTATAACACTAGGACGCCAAACTAACTCACTCACTTTCTCCACAAAATGATAGTTATCTCTCCTGATCCCTTTCTTAACATAATCAAGCGCTCACTCTAATAATTTTAAGTGCTGCTCCTTTCTCACACCTTCCAGAAGTTATTCAGGATTCAGTTATTACAGGATCACAGAATGGTTGAGGTTGGATGGGACCTCTGAAGGTTACATGGTCCAACCCCTCTGCTCAAGCAGGGACACCTACAGTTGGTTGCCCAGGAGCAAGTCCAGGCAGCTTTTGAATATCTCCAAGGATGGAGATACCACCACCTCTCTGGGCAAGTTGTCCCAGTGCTCAGTCACCCTCACAGTAAAAAAAAAGTTTCCTGATGTTCAGAAAGAACTTCCTGTGTTTCAGTTTGTGTCCACTGCCTCTGGTCCTGTCAGTGGACACAAGCTAAAATACATGGAATTCCATCTGAATGCAGGAAAATGCTTTTCTGCTGTGAGGGTCATCTGAAGTAATTGCCCAGAGAGATTGTAGTTTCCATCCTTGGCAATACTCAAAAGTTGTCTTGATGCAGTCCTGGGCAACTGGCTCTAAGTGGTTCTGCTTTAGCCCGCCTGCTGGACCAGATGACCTCCAATGGTCCTTTCCAACCTGAAGGACTCTGTGATTTCATACCAGCTGCTGTTAAACATACATAGCACTTTCATTAGAAGTTCTTTAACAATTCAGCAAACTGTAAATTCAACCAAGACGCAAAAAGGTGTGAAAACATGAACATAAGAGAATATTTAGTTAAAAAATTTGCCCATGGTGCTTCCCCTACCAGAAAAAAAGTATGAGATATTTACCAAAGTCTCTTTCCATATAATTTCCCAAAAACATGTGAGAAGCCAGATGTTTTAAAACTTGCTCTTCTAGTATGAGATGGTGAATAAATTTGAATCTTTTCCTTTCAAATTTGAAAGTGAGTTTAGATAACATTCTAGTACTTATACCCTCATCTATGATGCTAATAAATAATGAAAGTTTGATTCCTTAGAAAAGACAAAAAGGTTTACTTTCTAGCTCTTCAGAACAATTAGAATCACCCTGATGAGGATTCTGAATTTTTGACTTACTGAACAAAAAAATCAAGTCATAAAATGGGCAGGAATTACAGAATTAACAGATTCAAGTGGTTCAGTATCAGGACTTAAACAAAATTTCAGAACTCTGATATCCAATTCAGCACCTTATAGAGATGAACATTGTATCTGCAAACTGAATTATTGAAACTCTTGCATAAGTGATGAATAAAGGAATATATAGAGTGTCTGCCATAAACAAACACTTCAAATCCAATGATGTGTAACTTCAGATAAAAAGTAGGACTTGAATCTAAGTAACTGCGCAACAGAAGTTTTCTTTAATACTCTAGTTTTCAGACAATAGTCAGAGAAGTTAAGTCAGGCTTAACCTGAGATGAGCTAAGAAACATCTCAAAGGCTCTAGCCATTAAGGTCATGGGCAGACAACCTCTTACAGATCTAGCGGCATCATTTGAGAATGCCACTATTCTCACAAATCTAACTATCAGGACTGTATGAACTCTCTGCAGTTTGCTTCAGAATAAGTCCAGTGAGTTCCTATCTGCCTTCAAGGTGGTATCACCTTTGAAGATGCTTACTAAGCCCTCTCCATCTTTTCAGCCAGCAAACCCATCAGAGCAATCGCTGTCCAAGGGGACACAACAAATAGCTGAAGGACAGTAATAAGCATCTTAATTTAGCAGTCCAATAGTTAACCTGATACAGTCACATGATTTGCCTTTTTCCTGTTATTTGTTTCAAAGTAATAACCAATTATATATATAGCCAGCTAGACATATTTAATAAAATCAGAAACAATTCTTACAAAATCTTATTAGGAAAATGGGAAATACTCCCAAGAACTTGAAAAATTCATATGAAATCATATGAGTAGTCTTAGGTTTAAAAATAGAAATAAACAAAAATTATCATCCCATCTGACATTACACACCATAAAAATCAGGACAATTTTAGCAGGACAAATGATCAGAATACAAGAGTTTTGGTCTACATGATGTTATACTGATGCAACTAAACTGATTTAACCAATTACGCTGGAGTAAAAAACAATCAAAAAAGAAACCACGAAAAACCCCACAAACCCCAAAACTAAGGGCAATCCTATCATGCAGAACTCTCATATGAATGCGGTTGCATCAGTGTAAAACATTCTCTACAAGAATATAAGCAAAATGCTATTGCCACAATAACATAACCAAATTTTCTTTAAATAAATGAGCATAAAAGTTGGGCATAGATAAACCTGAAGTCCATCAAAGATAAAAACATGTTAGCCAAAGGTATTTTCTTACCAGGGAAAAAACACATGAGAAGGCCAATTTCCTAAAGCACTGAGAACTCTACTGGCATCCACCACCTTTTTTGCCCATAAAGTACTTTTAAAAAAGTTTCTGATACTTTTACAAAACAATACAAAGAAACACTAGTAGAAGAAATTTTGAAGAATAACACGAGTCATTAATTATTGCCAAAATACTTACCCAAAATTAAGTCACATACAAAAATTACCTATTTCTGTCTGAAACTTGTATTACCATTACAAAATCACCAGGTAAAACTTGCTGTTGTACGATAAAATAGGTCATGCTTAACAGCAACAGAAGACACTATATCTGCAGAGTTTTAAACACATCACTTACTGTTTTGACTCATGGTGACAAACCTCCAGCGTTGGATCATTATAGATGAAAGCTGCTTCTAAATCATTGACTCTTACTCTGTAAATCCGGCACTGTTTACTGTTCAGTTTGATTCTATTCAGGTTTGCAACTGTGGGAAATATTGTCAGTTCCACATAACCCTATGAAAACACAAATCAAAACTTTCTGTAAAATCTTTACCGATACACAAAGTAGAGATTATATAGAGAAAATTCTTATTAATTAATGCCTTTCAAAAGAAAATCATAGGTAAAAAAAAATGTTATTTTATTTAAAAAGGAAATTGGTTTGCCTTTTTAGATGTCTAGAATACGTTTTCTTTTCTATCGATTAACAGGTGAATTTTCCCAGCTGTTAAACAGAACAAAACAAAAAACTTCAAAATGACTGGCAATCATGCTTGTTTTACTGGAAATGGTCTGCCTCTATCGACCAGATTTCACATTACTAGCATCACTATGTTTTTCATCACTATGATTTAGGTTTTGGTATCTGAGCTTGCGACAATGATTTTTAAAACCTAAGTAGGATCCATTTAGACAGATACCTAAATTCACAAAAAGCCTCAATGACTTCAGGCCTGAAATCATGACTCTTCAAAGCCCCAGTGAACTCGCATTTAAGCTGGAAAACTCTATACCCCTTGTCCCTAACATCAGCCAACACTGTGCTGAAGGTCAACTTTGAATTGCAAATTGCTTTGTAAGGTTATTTACAATGCAGTGACTTTCTTTTAGAAAGCTTTTCCTTACAGAGATTCAAGTGTTCACAATTAGAAGGTATTTTATTTGATGCATCTCAACAAATGACAGACTTATGAGAGGCATCAAGATTAGAAAGTAAAAAATACAAAGAAGCTGAAGAACATAATTAGCTTGTGTGTGCAGTTGTTTCCTGTAAAAGCATGACGAAAACCCAGACTTTTAATTTCTACTTTCACATTTTATTAAAAAATACTTACTACAACAGACTTTCTCTGAAAATTTATGTTGTTGATACAAACTACCTGGTGAGTTGTGCTGGAAAAAAAAATACAAATTTAAAGTAAGTAGGTTTTCCACAAATGCCAGCATTTAAAATAACATTTTAAGCCAGTTTTAAAAATTAGAGAGCTCATACACAATGTATGTACATATAGATAAATACTGCATTTAGCATATATTAATATAAGGAGAATTCATCATGTTCTAAATCTTTACATGATCCAAAACAAATAATGAATAGAAGCTGCACACAAGGTCAGGAAAATGCCAATAAAATCAAAGGGTACTATCACACCAGTATGAATATTACTAGGCACACAGGAAGATAATAACATCGCTTTTGAGTATCACAGAACAGTGTGTAAAAATATAGCATTACTAAAGGCATAAAATTAAGTTCTAACACTTCAGTGATGTGCAGCATTAGAAACAATATGCTGCTCTAATATTTGCAATTAGAGATCTGTGGAAAATTTACGCAGTGAGCTGATGCTCATACAGAATTTATGTAAGCAGGTACTATACATGTAAAAAGATATAGTATGTGCTTTTACAATTAGTATGTCGTAAGAAATTATAATTTTAAATAATGGTTAAATATCAATCAATATAGATATTTTAAAAAAGTAAAATGCATTTGCTGAAATTTTGAATGATGTATTAGAACTGGTAAATAAAACTGATTTCAAAAATGGAAGAGAAAATAATTCTTCCAGCTTTCTTAAAACTTTAGAAGTTATTTCTATATTTTTTCTGTTGTAGGTGGCATCTTCACCACACTTCACAGTAGTGCTATTCATGACTCAAGATCCAACCTTGTAATAATACAACTTTTACGCCACATCACACGTTATAGGCACATACTCATGTACCCTGCGCATTAAAAAGTGACTTAGCTTCAGTTGGGCAGGTTCAATAAAAATTCCTGCAAGAGACTGGTAACATCTATTATCCAATGATGGATTCAAACACCACCTACATATTAAAATGTATATGATAACAAGAATGATTCTATTTAGAAATACATCTCTCTTACAGATTTATCAAGAAATCAAGGAGGTATAAACAGAAATACATAAAGATCCACTGAAATGCACAACCAACTGCTTTACAGCTTGGTTACAATCAAAATAACGAATGTGTAAAAAGCACAATTTGCTTAACAAGGCCGCTTGCAACAAATGCAAGCGTTTGTTTATATATAAAAAAGACCTTAAGTCAAAAGGGTTTGACACAGAAGTAAGAACGAAAATATGGTAGCATGCTCTGCAGCGCTGATGCTGTGTGGAGAGATCTCCAAGGACTGAGGACCACAATGTAAATATCTTTATAAAATGAGACTGCATGGTTGACAGACTCACTGTCTGTGAGCGAGTCCATTTACACATCAAAACATACACCTACAACATCTTCTTACAGCATAAGCAATAGTTCCAACCTTTTCAGGTAAATAATTACTGATCAGCCTGTGGTCTGTTTCAAATGTGCACTGCTCTCAAAGTACAGCAACTTTAAAAAAAATGGATACTTATAATTTATATGGTCTTGGGCTCTCAAATCCTTTGTCTCCTTTCTTCCTATTCATCCTGAACAGTAGCACTGAACACACACTGCTGACTGTCAGACCGGCATCAACATCATCCTCGTTTGATGGGTCGTTCGGTTTTTCCCCGTGTCAGGCCGTATTTGATCACTCATCTCCCCAGCGGATCTGCGACTCCCAACAGTCAGGCATCTTCAGCTCGAATAAGCACCATAGTCATAGCATAAACAACGTTCAGTCTTTCTATATAACCTTTCCCGACCGCAGCACACGGACCCTGTCTCCAATGGAAGTACGATACCACTTCACAGGCGCTGCATGCTTCCTTTCCAGAGGAGCCACGTAAATCAACCGGCTCAACGGGCAGTGGAGGTGGGAGCTGCTGAATTGGGAAGGCCGCGGCCGGGGGCGGCTGGGCAGGCACGGCCGAGGGGTCCCCGCTCCGGGGACAGCCGCAGGGCAGCACCCTCCGCAGGCGGGTGGGAGAGGCGCTGTCGGGGGCCGAGTGGGCCGGGAGGCGGCGGAGCGCAGGCGGCCAAACCCCCCGGCCCGGCCTTATCGTCGCTGCGGACGCGGGAGGTGCTGCGGCGGGCGGAGGGGCCGGGGGCTCCCGCGGCTCGTTCTCGTCCGGAGCAGTCGGCCGGGGCCGGCCGGCATGGAAGGAGGGGCGGGCCCACCGGCACAACGCAGGCTCTGCAGGCCGGGCGAGGCTTCCCCTCAGCAGCGCGCCCGCCGGGCCCCGCCAACGCGATCCCCCTCAGCAGCGGCCGCCATTTTGTCAGTAACCTTTCACCCTGGCAGTTGAAAGGTCACCTCCCCTTAAAGAGCGCTTTATTTCTTTAAGGATGGAAAGACTTCTGGAACCGTGGTTTAGAGGGGTGGCGTACTGATGGCAGAGGCAGCCATAGAAAAAAAGACAACAAAATAAACCAAAAGTCGTATACGGGGCCGGTCATGTCCTAGTGCGCATGCGCCCCGCGGGCCTCCAGCGCATGCGCAGGCCGGCTCGCGGAGGCCGCCGCTGGCTCACGCGCACACGTTCCCTGGGCGGGGCCTCGGGCAGGCGGCGGCGCGGTCGGGCGCGCGCGGGTGCAGCCGTGTCTCCCCGCCCGCAACTCGTAGAATCATGGAATCGCTTTGGTTGGAAAAGACCTTTAAGATCATCGAGTCCAAGCTTTAACCTAACCCTGCCATCCCACCACTAAACCATGTCCCTAAGCACCTCATCGATCCTTTTTTAAAGACCTCCAGGGATGAGGACTCCACCACCTCCCTGGGCAGCCCATTCCAGAGCCTGACAACCCTCTCGGTGAAGAAGTTTTTCCTAATGTCCAACCTAAACCTGCCCTGGCGCAGCTTCAAGCCATTCCCCCTCGTCCTATCGTCTGTTACCAGGGAGAAGAGGCCGACCCCCACCTCACTACAGCCTCCTGTCAGGCAGCTGTAGAGGGCGATCAGGTCTCCCCTCAGCCTCCTCTTCTCCAGGCTGAACAACCCCAGGTCCCTCAGCTGCTCCTCATCAGACTTGTGCTCCAGACCCCTCACCAGCTTGGTTGCTCTCCTCTGGACATGTTCCAGCAACACAATATCCTTCTTGAACTGAGGGGCCCAAAACTGAACACAGTATTCAAGGTGCGGCCTCACCAGCACCGATTACAGGGGCACGATCACTTCCCTGCTCCTGCTGGTCACACTATTCCTGATACAAGCCAGGATGCCATTGGCCTTCTTGGCCACCTGGGCACACTGCTGGCTCATATTCAGCCGGCTGTCAGCCAGTACCCCCAGGTCTTTTTCCACCAGGCAGCTTTCCAGCCACTCTTCCCCAAGCCTGTAGCGCTGCATGGGGTTGTTGTGACCCAAGTGCAGGACCCAGCACTCAGCCTTGTTGAACCTCATACAGCTGGCCTCGGCCCATCGATCCAGCCTGTCCAGGTCCCTTTGCAGAGCCCTCCTCCCCTCCAGCAGATCAACACTAACACCCAGTTTGGTGTCATCTGCAAACTTACTGAGGCTGCACTCAATCCCCTCATCCAGGTCATTGATAAAGATATTAAACAAGACCGGCCCTAGAACTGAGCCCTGGGGGACACCGCTTGTGACCGGCCGCCAACTGGATTTAGCTCCGTTCACCACGACTCTCTGGGCTCGGCCACCCAGCCAGTTTTTAAGCCAGCAAAGAGCACACCCATCTAGGCCATGAACCACCAGCTTCTCCAGAATGCTATGGGAGACTGTGTCGAAGGCTTTGCTGAAGTCCAGGTAGACAACATCCACAGCCTTTCCCTCATCTACCAAGCGGGTCACCTGGTCATAGAAGGAAATCAGGTTGGTCACGAGCCCTCGGCTGGTGCGTTGGGTGGGGTCCGTCAAACGAGGGGACAGTTCTGGGGGGAGTGGGGCAGCTGCCACAGGAGGGGGAGGCAGCGTGCCCGGCTGCAGCCACTGAGCCCACCGGGGCTGCAGCCCCCTCTGGCCCTGGCCTGCAGACGCAGGAGCCACCTGCCACCAGCACTGGCACTGGTAAAGCGCTGGTGACTGAGCAACACTCAAATCTACTTGAATGTGCAAATTAAGTACAGCTGAGGTAACTTTTGGGCCAGACTCACGGGCACACCTGACACAGACTCGCAGGAAGAACCTGAAACACGTCAGTCTTTGCCTTTGAATTAAGAAAGGATTTAAGACAATAACACTACGGAAACACAGCCTAGAGCCACAAAATGAGATGGGGTCTGATGACCCCTTCCCTCCCACCACAAGTGTGCTGTGGCTTTAGTTACAGCATCAGGAGGACACAACATCAAGTTTCTTCATAACCTCGCTTTGTTCTACTAGATGCAAGTGTTGATGCATCTGGTTTATGCTAGAATAAATGCTTGCATCCAAGCAGCCAGTGGAGCTGGCCCTTTTGGCATCAGCAGTTACTGAAATTTAGAAAGCAGCATCTCCTTTGGAATGTCTGACAAAACAAATGGGAAGCACTGTGAACACACAGAATGATTGCACATGCAAAAGTAATTTAGATAAACCTGAATCGTTACCTCGGTATTAGGTACAGCTCTATCCATGTAATACCTAAATTCTTTCTTGTTTAACAAACCCAATGCAAATACATCCACTGTTGCATCACAGACTACAAGACTATTAATTGCCTTTGTATTTCACCTAGGGAACCTTATACAACACAATGGAAGTTACTTCCAAGGCTTTCACATTCACGTTACAGTTGATCTCCGAGAGGGAACGTGCCGGTGCTGTCGGAAGGAAGGACCACAGCCGCTGACGCCAGGCAACGAACACAGATGTTCTTCCTAGAATGCTCCATGCCAGCCAAGCCTCAACACAAGGGGGTCAAAGCACCACACTTGTACACTTCAGAAACGTGGAGTGTGAGGAATCAATTGTGCCTCAGTGGGCAAGAGTCAGCAGAGCTCAGGAAATAGGTTTTATTTGGCTTTTTATCTATAAAAAGCTTCCACAGATGCACACATCCATCCCAAGTTACATTTCTTTCCTCTCCCTGCTCACCCTACATTCAGCATGCTAGCAATTCCAAAGTTCTTCATACATCTGAGTTTGATGCAGCAAATGCTTCTTGTATAAAAAACCCTACTCTTGTTAAGTTTAAAAAACAAATCTGAAAAATGTCCAGTATTAAACTCTGGTTCACTGACACACAAAATGATCATTTTCAATGATCACACAAGTTCATTTTCAGGCACTCCACTTCAGGACAATACAATAAAAAAATCCTGTTTTATTGCTCTATGCAGAATAATAATCCCACTCTAAGTTTTTAAGCTCTATGTGCGGTTATTTACCATAACAAATTTAACAAAGAAGAAATCATATTACCAAGTTTTATAAGCGCTCTTTAAAAAGCAAAGGTAGTCTTCTGTAAAAAATTAATTTTACATCAGCCACATGCCAATGGCAGTTTATAGGAAATTTGTAACACAATGCCTAACTATTCTCTCGTATCTTCACACTTGATTGCAGTCTGGTTTTTTGTAATGTTTAAAAGGCAATTCTACCACGCATTAAAAGCGTCAGGAGCTCAAGCCAATGTTATTTGCAGGCATGACCACAAAAAGAATCACCTTCCAAAATCAAGACTAGTGTAGTCTCACTCAGGAATAATTTATTCATGAACTTGTCAAGGTCTGCGGTGTTCAAAATGTCAACGCTGCAACGAAATTTTAAAGAATGCTCACCAAGGGGCAAAAGACTTAAGCATTCCCTTTTTGCTGCTGAAATCAATTAAATTCATTCAGTTATTGTCAAGGAGGTTTTAATTTTTAATGTCAAGACTTCAGTTGATGGCTAGACAGCCTATTCACAAAGTAGCTTCACTCGGCATAACTACAGACACAAAGGAAAAAGAAGGCGGGCAACGGCAGGCGGGCAACAGCTGCTGACACTATAGTTTCTTAGAAGGGGCAAGTGCCCTCACATTCTACTTAGCTGATCAGAAAACAGAACTCATTCAAGAAGGTTGGCTGCTTAAACTCAAGAACGCTGTATAGTATCAGTTGACAACTCCTTTCCCTGGAAGGCAGCAACAAGCAACAAGTCGCTGTTACTCCATTCAGTATTCTCAGTTCTTCAAACAATGCTTGTTATGAGATGGGTCTTCTAGAATTATAAACTTTAACACCATTCTGCATTGAGGAGCGAGCGTATTTTGTCAGAAGAGTACCAACTGTCTGCTTCTCTGCACATAAGTCTCTACAGAGGAAATAAAGCAGATGACGCTGGCATTAGAGATATTCTTATACAAAACGAATCCATGAAATACTTGTAAATATAGCAATAAACTGGATTAGGGTTTCGTGAGAAAAAAAAAAATCACTACCATAACTGTCACATAATGCTTTAAATTAACTAAAGTTTAGAACTTGGCTTGATATTTAAGGAACAGGCAAAACTGCATTATTTATTATATGCAGAAACAAGAATTTTGTTTTTAAGGGGATTTGGTTAGGTTTTATTACTACTGTTCTCTAGAGGGTTTTCAATCAGTTAGCAAAACAACAAAAAAAGATCTAGCAAAACAGTTATCTTTGAACTACTTAATTATATTACAGTAAATTTAAAGCCACTCATAAAGGTTTGATGCAGTTAATTCTGGGTTACCATCTCTATCCGCTCATGTGTATCCTGGCTGGGCTTTCCAGACAGTGCTATAGCGTAGGTGTTAACCACCAAAAGAACAAAGGAGGCAGCAGAAGAAGTGCTATTGCTCCGTCATCCTTCTATTGTAAATACAGAGACTGATTATGAACATCAGCAGGTTTATGCCTTGAGTTAAGTCTGCCTCAATCAATTAAGACAGTTACTGCCCATTTAAATTCAGGAGGATCAGCTTTTTGCTCAAGTTTAAATCCAACAAATACAACTACAGTTCCCAGGGTTGGGGATTCTATTCGTATAGAATTCGTATTCCTTTAAAATGGGAACTATAGTATTTGAGGCAGTCATAGCTGATAAGAAGTCAGCAATGCAAAAAGGAAAGAATACAACACAAATTATATTTTATTAAAAAGAAACGTATCCTTACTGTATGTAAGGGGTAATATCCACTTCTGTCCACTTCTCCCGTATGCTAAATAAGCTGTTGAATCTTTCCTGATAGTCTTCAGGCAAGTCTTCTACTTTTAGCAGAAAGATGGTCTCTGGTCTTGAGCTTTTATCCACAAGAGCCAGGCCCTGTAGATCAGCATCAGAGAGAAAGTGTTAAGTAAAGACAAAACAATTAAACTTCCTTCTTTCTGGCAATAACCCATTAAAGTTGCCCTTTGCACCTCCAAAGCCTTCTAAAACTGCCCTACTAGAGGCAAAGTGAAAAAATGTCATAAAGGCGCTGTTTTCCAGGCAGTATTTATCATTTCCTTTATGACAAGAAGGGAGGGGAAATCCCTTAGGTCCCAACATCTCTCTGCCTCTTTTGAGCAGAAGGATTTCCATAGCACTTGCTACTCTACTGGCTGTCACTACAGTCTGCTCAACAATAGCTTCAGCTTCTGTTCTAGTTACATTTACAAGTATTAACTGTACAGCCACAACTTTTCTTCAAACAGTGAAACATGCCAGAGTTACAGAAACCTGAACTGTCATGATTCCAGACTACCGATGCTCACAGAGGACGTCATAAGAAGTAGTTTAACTCAAAAAGCTGACAGAAATAACAGTCAATCCCCATTGATTGATAAAACCTACATATGGCACAAGTCAGTTAACAGCCTACTCACGAAAGAATTCATACTACTTCATGTTTTTACCTTAAGCTGATCAAGCCCTGTTGTCATCCCTTCAGGGACACTTTGTTGCCAGACTTCTTGAAACTCTGATAGATTAAATTTAACTGCATTTTGCAAAAGCATTTGTGCTATAGCTCTGCATATTTTATCTTCACGCATTTCAAAGTAAACCTCCCCTGCTGAGAAACAAAAAAACAGGTTCTCTTGGGTTCTTGCTTTTTGATAAAAGAACGGAGAACAGCCTCACATTTCAGTTCTGTTCTACAGCCTTCTACAAATCAAGTATCCTGGTTTTTTTCTCTTCTTCGGGGAGCAACCTGACTTGGTATTATTCTGGATAAATGATTGTATCTTCTCATTCTCAAGAACAAATTAAGTGGAATACTATGTGCGTGCGCAGCACTGTCTGAGCTACAGTATTCATTCATATCAATAAATGTATCTTTTCCCCTTTCACAGACAAGACTTTTTCTCCTACAGCTTTCATTCCTATTTCAGAATGGCTTGTATTAAAGTGTTTGCTTTCTGTGGTTGAACAATTAAAACTTTCACTTCCTTAGTGATCCTTATAATAAATAGGAGATGATGAAGGGAATAATGAGAATTTATTTGCTTTCACACTGACTTGGCGAAAAGTCTCTGAACAGTCATAAACACTTCACTTTTTCAGTCATCTGGACTTCCTGCAATTCACATTTGTTGCTTGTGCACCCTGCCCAAATGTACTAAGACGACAATCTGTGTCACTCCAGCTACTTTCCTACGTGCTTTAAGGTAGAGTGCAACTCCTACTTCAGCCAAAGGACAGATGAAAGCAACTGTGGGGAGGAATTCAGAATGAGAGTAAGGCACTGAAATATTACATCTATATGCAAGATGGGCAACGGAGACTTAATCAGTACAATCAATGGATCTTGTGGTGCAGTGCAAGGGACCAAAGGCAGATGTCTACTTCAGGCAAACTGAGTTCAAGGAGATCTACATGCCACTGACTATTCACAATAGCACAATTAATAAGCATCTGAGACCTCCTAGGGTATCTAAAGAGAGATTCCATCTACATTTTATTAGTGATCTGTCTTTAGTCACAAAATTATGGCTTGTAGACACCTATTAAATCACTTTGGGTACCTCTGACAGCTCATGATTTTTCTCTAATGTCTTGTACAGTTTAATAGTCCTTTTTCCTATGAAACTTTCTCTAACAATTTTACAGATTTTTAGCTCGCTGTTTGCTCCCTCCTTTTACTGGCATTGTAGCAAATTCATTTGTTTGGGCCATCCTCACAAAATCTGCATTCACTCATGAATAACTGTTTCCTTTACACAAAATTAAAATATGCATGCTTTCCCAAACTTACCATCATCAATGTATTTCCTTCCATAGCTTAAAAGAATATGTTCTATCATCTCTCTGAAAAAAAAAAAAAAAAAAAAAAAAAGAAAAAAGTCAGAAATCAAGGTTTAAAACCGTTCATTAGGACATTACAGAAACAGTTACCAAGAAGAAGATGGAAGGAACGGGTAACGTAAAAAAATCAAGGAGAATGGAGGATGGGACACATCTTCATGGCCAACATGAATAGATTGGTAAAAACTCAGAAGTAAATTAAAAGAGGACAAAAAAAAAATGGATGGCAATTAATTCAGCTTGTCATCCCTAAAAGTCTCGTCCACCTTCTAGTTATAACTAGCAAAGACTAGAAGGCATAAGGGGAATAAGGAAAAGAGACTCTTGCAATGCCACTTCTTTCCAATGAGAAGTGACACAAGCCACAAATTTGGTAGTTAATTATCCCTTACTGAATAGCAGGCATTTTTCTACACCTCTGGCATAAAATTACAACCTAACTGTAGACTCCAATACTAGAGCAAGATTTCTTTTTGAGCGAAAAGTCAAATAAATGGAAAATGCTACATGTTGTAAACTTAAGACTTTGTTTGAATGGTAATCTTAAATTATTTCACTACTTGAGCACATGCTACTCCCATCATTCACAATTCAGCAGTAATGTTTCTACTATGCAAATATTACCAATAGAGACTAAAATCAGTTTACTAACCTGTCTGAACTACTAATGCCCTTGTACATTTTAGAGCCAAAGAAAATACATCATTACCACCACAGTAACTGAAATCTAGAGTTATAAGACTATAATTCTAATGACTGCAATTAGTAATAGGTAATAATGACTGTAGACAATTTTAAGTAGTAAAAGTAACTGCTTACGTGGGCTCTAAAGGTCCAAGTTCCTCAAGGCAGGTACGTAAAGGAACCTTATTTAAAGACCAGGACTCTGAGTCTATCAGCTGAGTCACATGATTCAAGAGTTTCATCTCATAGTCAAACTCTAGAACTCTCCAATATCCTGCCAAACAGAAAACCACAAAACAGTGTTAGAAGGAAAACATTAACACCTTAATGCTATTCCCCTGAAGATATGTTACAGGAGTCTGGACATTTAGGTCACATCTTTACAAAGTACAGCAACAGCATTCTGTCCTTTTCAGGAATAGTAAGAGCAAATGTAAAGGAGAAAGAAATAAAGTTATCTCAATTATTCATAACTGTTTACATAGATTGACTGCCACAGATACAAAGACACCACAAATCCTATCCCAAGATGAATGAGACCTGGAAAAAATAATTAATTCAGACACAGAACTGCATCAACAGAACTGGCTGCACTGGCCCTGCAAAGTGGCAACTCGGGTCCAGCCAAGTTCACAGAAATCCAGATGTAGCAAAGCACAGATCTGGTACAATGGTGCTGTGCAGCTGTAAGTGATGAGGGAAGTCATTTGTGAGATTGTCGTCACCTACCTAACAGGAGAGCATAGGGAAAACGGAGCAGAAGGCTTCCTAGTGGTGCTCAGTGATGGGACAGAAGGCAACAAGCACAAGCTGCAACAAGGGAAATCCCAGCTGATTATTAGAAGAATTTTTTTCCCTTTGTGGATAGTCAAACACTGGAATGGCCTGGATGGAGGCTGTGCAATCTCCAGCCTTGGAAATCCTCAGAACTCAACAAGCTGAGGTCCTGAGCAGCCCTGATCTAAAGCAGAGGTTTGGATCTGATATCCTCCAGAGCTCAGTTCTGCCCTACATAATTCTATGACTCTAGGACTGCTGTCACTGGACTGGCGTCCAGGTGAGGGTTTGGACTTGACCAAGTATAGTAGGATGAGTAGGAGCTGTCCCAAGGTGAGGCACTTGCTCTACATGGTGGTACGAAGATTTCTGAGATAAATCCAGTCTGGGAGCAAGAAGGAACTATGAAATAACTGGGGGTTACGTAAGGATCAGCTATTTTTGCCTCTACTGCAGAAAGCAGTACCCAGTCATCCACGATGAGGGCAACCAGCCAAAAAATATTCATGCTATGGGTGAGATACTCTGATGCCAGTGTTTGTAGAAGCAAAGAAGGAATTACTCTGGAAAGAGCCAGACTGGTCAATGCCTGCTCAGTTTTACCTTTTTGGCGAGTTTCATAGCAGCAGAGAATACAGGAAATATGGAAGCAGAACTTAGTAACTTGCACCTTGAACAACGAGAATGTCGAATGGATCTTAGAAAAAGGAGACACAGATACTTTCACAGGTTATCTCCTAATAGGCAATAATATTCTTCATGGGTGAATACCTTCAATTCTGCAGGCATCTATAACCCGCAATTGGTGCAGTATTTCTTCTTCACTTGCTTGAATCAGACTTAACAAATCTTCTGTTGTATACTGCAACAAGGGAAAAAAAAGAAGGAAATAAAGCAGGTTATCCTTACTCCTCCTTTGCTTCAGCAAGCATGCTAAATGCATTATAAGATATAATGCATGAAAGACTTAAAAGATGGACCTTTTCCCCCCCAGACTCTGAATTTTCTAAGGTTTACCACACTCTCTAAAACTTTTCCTGTCACTTACAACTTTTTCTCAAAGGATTATTCAATGCAAAAGCCAGCCTAACTACAGCGAAGTCTTTGTGCCACGCTAGGTATTATACCTGTATTCCCAGGATGACAACCTAGCCCAAGTAGGCATCATAAGTAAAGTATTCACAGCAAGAATGAAAAGTGAATGTGTTCTGTCTTTCCTAAATCACATATTTTAATCTGTGAGATACAAAGAAAAGGCAAAACAAAAATCACTTATCATTTTTGGATAGAAGTCAGAACTCCAGCTTAGTACTTCCACTGAGGGAGAGCCTCCTCCAGCATGACCTCAACAGTTACGTGTTGTCTTTTGGTGCCTGCTAACCAATTAGCAGACATGTAGCACAGACCCAGCCACAGTACATACAGCTCCTTGCAGAACAGTTACTTGGGAAGGATTTAGGAGACACAGGAGGAACAGAAGGTATCATGAGGAGTGAAGGGAAGGAACACGAGACTTAAATCCACAGGAAATAGGGCTTCATCAGTTCCTTTATTCACCTTACAGCCTTTTTGATCAATTCTAATATTAAAGTTTTGATGATTATAGTGTAGGAATATCTCCTATCAAAAAAAGAAAAATATTCGATGAGGTACTTGAGATCTATTAGACTATGGGAACACAAATGGAACAACACTAAATTTGGAACATCCACATGTTAAAAAAAACATTCAATAAGTACAGAAAGGTCTCATCTTCCTGCTGTGCCATCCCTATTAGACAGTATAGAATCATAGAATTGTTTAGGTTGGAAAAGACCTTTAAGATCATCAAGTCCAACCATGTTAAACCACCATCAGGCTGAGCTGCACTGAACGGGCATCAGTATTTCAGCAAGGGATGACCATATTATTACAGTACTTTAAAAAACACTGCTAGCAATTGAGAACAAAAATATCCCCAGGTCAGTATGCAAGTGTGTTTCAGAGTTAGATCCTGCCATGCAGATAAGTCCTTGGCATTGTCCTGGTTTTGGCTGGGATAGAGTTAATTTTCTTCATAGTAGCTAGCATAGTTCTGTGTTTTGGATTTAGTACTAGAAGAATGTTGATAACACACTACTGGTTTTAGTTGTTGCTACGTACTGCTGAGACTACTCAAGGACTTTTTGAACTTCTCCTGCTCGGCCAGGTGCATAACAAGCTGGGAGGGAGCACAGCCAGGACAGCTAACCCAAACTGTCCAAAGAGCTATTCCATACCATATAACGTCATGCTCGGGGGGGTTAGTCGGTCAGTCAGGGGGAAGAGAGATCGCGGCTTGAGGAGTGATCGCTGCTCGGGAAGGGCTGGGCATCGGTCAGCGGGTGGTAAGCAATTGCATCGTGCATCACTTGTTTTGTATATTCTCTTACCATTATTATTATTACTATTTTTATTCTTTTCTCCTATCAAACTGTCTCCATGTCAACCCACGGGTCTTTTTTTCCCCCCCCCCCCCCGATTCCTCCCCCATCCCATTGTGGGGGGAGTGAGCAAGCAGCTGTGTGGTGCTTAGTTGCCAGCTGGGGTTAAACCATGACAGGCATTTGTTCTCCCTCCAAGGCCTGGCTAGCACTCCCAACTGCTTTTTTAAGAAATCACAGCTATGACACTTTTATTCAGCTGCATCACCCTTGCAAACATAAAATGGAATGGGTTGACTTGCATCATGTCCATGCCAACAATTTCCAGATAAAGATAAGAAATATGTTAAATATATTAACTCAGAAGCATTCAATCATTTGAATATGCCTTGCCATCACACTGTAAACCCCAGGATTTTAATTTGATGCATCCTGAGCAAACTGTGTACTAGCCTATTTCTAAGTTTTGCTGTAGTTTGCTAAATCACATCACTATGCATCAGGCTTCCTTACAGCAAGTCCTGATAGTACTTTGTTCCTTATGGTTCCTTTCCTGTAGTTCTTTGTGCATGATACAGTACAAACAACTGAACACCATGAGAAGTTCACAGTAAGCCACCCAAACACAGCAATTTGTTTTCAAACAGATTAAAGATGGCTTATTTGTTGCCAGCACCCAATAAATACTAAGTGTAAGCAAACAACACAGCAAATTGTTTGGGATTCCATTGAGAATCAGTCCCATAGGGAAGCTAAGATTCATCTACATTTATCAGATATATCTAGTTGTTCTCCAGCAAGCCAATACATGAAACATTCTCCTTCAAAACAAATGGAGATCAGTCCTCAAACTGCACGCTAGTGTTTGGGGAGACACTGACATGTTTTTATAAAATTAATTTAATATTATCACTTTAATTACAAGAAAGTAATTTTTGTAGCTTATTTACCTTTGAAGTTATCGAAGTCTGATCTTTCCGACTATCTGGCCCTTCATACGGATCTTCCATTAAAAGCTTCCTCAGTTTCTTCAGTTTAGGTCGACATCTCCTTAATTCCCAATAGTTATTGGAGAAGCCAGCAATCTACAAGAAAAAACAGCAACTCTTAAAGCATTTTAATCTACCATTTGGATTCAAAGAAGCTTACCAAAAATTATTATCAAAAAGTATTAATCTAGTCACTGAGAACAAGAATTTATTAATAGGGTACTTACTGGTAATTACTGTACAGATTAAACACACATTGTAATATTTTCAATAAAAAAAAATTTACTGCAGGCAATGAAGAATAAAAATCCACTGTTGGTTGATGAAACTATGTTCACAGTGCGTGTGACAATGGGAACAACTCCTCTCTACATGCAAATGATACAATATCACCATGGGATATATTCCTGCACAGTCCTCATCAACATTTCTTTTCCTCTTAATACTAAGCTATGCTAGTGCCATAAAACCCCTCCTGTATTACCCCGTTTCCATCTTCCCCATTTCTTCCCATGCTTGGGATCTACTTCGTGGTCTTTTTACACCTTAATGAATCATCATATCACTAAGCACAAGTAAACCAGACATTAACAGCATCGTAAGTTACACTTGCACACAACTAACAAGGCATCTCTGTTCTTTACTCTGATTCAACACACAAATTTAAAGCATGCAACAGGATGCTCAGGTGTAATTGATTCAACAACACTAATCTAATAAAACTTTACCTTCAGAGTAATCCTGAGGTGTTTCATGGGGTACAGCTGGGACTTCCTAGAAGATTCTTTGTAGAGGACAGACTATCGGAGGCCTTTCAGCATTGTTTCTGCCATTTACCAAACCAACAGAAGGGGACACAGAATAGCAAAACAGGCTCCAGGTACATGACTCCTGACCCAGCCAAGAGCCCCTTGTAAAAAAGCCTCCACATAGTATTTTAAAATACCCTAAATGATTTACCAGATTATTTTTATTTTAAGGACGTCCATTAGGAAAAAAAAAACCCCTAACACCAACACCACACACACACACAAATGAACTTTAAAACCATGGCACGTAATTCAGGTAAATACTAATTTCCTGGTAAACTTCTAAGCTTTTTTTTCCTCCATGTCAAATAGCATTTGCCCAAGTGTTAGATTTTTTTTTTTCTGCCCAGTTTTTTTCTGAGCAATTTGGTAATGAACAAGAAGGTACTCTGCATAGAAAAGAAAATAAATAGTTCTTATTTAGAATTCAAAGCTCATAACTGGAGCTGGTCTGTGTGAGGTGAATGAAGAGGCAGATGCTTTGGCCAAGAGTATTAGCCTTGCAAGTGGTATAAAGAGCAGCACTGAGACTGCAGGAGAAGGGCAGTGAAGCCCCAAAATACTGGGTAAACATAGTATCTTTTGCTATGTTTCACAATTTGCAGTGTCAATACACCACACAATGTTTTTGAAAACATTGAGAGAGCTCTTAGAAAGAAAACTCTAAAAATAATTCCTAAGCAAATCACATTTATATTCTGTTGATATGTATGACTTCAGAGGACTATTGAGATCATTAAGCATAGCAAAAAACAAATATGGAAGAATATTACACTTTCTCATTAATCTACTTTAGTTTGAATTAACTTCTATTAGCTGAACTGCTGACTTCACGGAAGAAATTATGTTGTTTTGATTATTACGTTCATCTAAGGACAAGCAGAATTACTCTTCAATTATGTCATTATATCCATTACAGCAAATAATGACCTAGTAATAATATTTGCCTAACTATTTTTAGTAGAATTTTATTAACTATGCTTCAGAAGAGCAGAGAAAAATGAATTCTTTAAACTGAGAACTCTAAAATCATGCACTCCCAACAAATCTTTCCAGACAGTAGTTAAAAGAGAGTTGCCTTTGAATATATTTCTATATTTAAAAAATAATATTCAGGCATGATATAGCATAACCTGCCTTTTGGGGAAAGCACTCCTAAGAAACAATTTGCAAACAGCTTATTTTAAAAGTAGCTGCTAACACTGAGAAATTAGATTTTCTTTGAAAACTTTGAATACCTACCACAAGTAATTACTATCCACTGAAAATAAACCAACGTTTTAACTTCTTAGAAACAATAATTACCATGCATTATGGATAAAGCCCAGTTGCCTAAAGGGCCCTAGAGCCTTTTTGAACACCCTAAGATATAGCGTGCCCCCTGTGTATAAAGCATATTTATAAAGACATCCTCCTGGGGCTGTTTTAAGAACTGCATCTTAAGTGGTATTAGAAACCTATGTTTAGGCAACTGAATTCCAGCCAGGTTTCACATATACATCTTGGATAAAATACACAAAATTATAGAGAATAAGAAAGTAGAGAATTAAAGCAAACAAACAAAACCTCGTAAAGACATACCTGTGAATGAATAATATTACAAGATACTTGATCTGCATTCAGCTGTTCTGGAGTTTTGCAACCAGGAATAAACAGCAGCATATTTGAGGTATCTGCTATTTTCATCTCATAAGTTTTATCTTTGCTGCACAACACTGCTTGTTCATCCTTTTCGCCCCGGATTACTAGGCTGGAAAAAAAATAGCACAAAAAAAGATGTATTTTTACCTCTATTTCAGGATGAACATCTATTACGCTTGTCTGATATTTCTTCACATTTATACATTGGTAAAGAAGTTATAAACTACAGTTCTAATTGGTGGCAGCAGTCACAGGATACCAAAATATGAAGATACAATCGTCAATTAAAATACCTTAACACTATGTTTTTTCCTCACCTCAAAAGTTTTCCCACTCTGACATACAAGTATTCAAGGGTTTTATGTGGTCAAAACCTCCTCACCTGCTTTTCCCCACAACCCCCCCTAAAACACTGATTAGGTGATGCTTAAAGCCTGAACTAGTTCAGCAATCTTAGAAATGAGGTTGCAACGAGAATTGTTCTTTAATGAGGACTGAAATTGGCCTGTTGTGAAACAAGAATGCAAACAGGAATTGTGCCTGTTGTGCAGTGTTCTTCAGATAATTCTGTCTCAAAAGCATGCACGTTTTCTTGCAAGTAATTCCAAGCAGGAAAGAAAACCTTCTAGAGCATTTCAGTACAAAAAAATCTCAATGCAAATCCCCCTCTTCAGCTCATATGTAGAGATTCTTAGTGAAGACACGATAACACCGAAGCAGGACCACAACAGGGGACATATTCAGTCCCTCCCAGGCCACCCTAAATTAAGTTCTCAGATTCAATTTAATCAAATTGCTCATCTTGCTTCCAAAAGCTTGCACGCATGAGCAAAGCTCAGCCATGCCCCAGTCATCCTCAGCACGACTCCAGCCTCTGACCAACGACAGTTGGTCAATACTGCACCGAGCACAGACAGGCTTAATAACACACAGCTCTGAGAACTATTTTCTTTAGAGGGAGTTCTAATGTTGTGTAAGTTTTAAACTTTTTTTATTATGTCACCAGCATTACAGCAAAGGAAGAAACTTTAAAAGAGTATCAAGAGCTTATCCAGAAACCGTTCTTGGTCCAGAGTTAGATGTCACATCAAAAGCTTATCTAGAACCGGTTTTTAGTCCAGAGTTAGATGTCACATAACCATCCTACAAAATGCCTATCCTAACACTATACATCCTTCGCTCTCATGTTTGTCTAACTTACAGGCACCCCGCCACCCACCCAGCCTCAAGCATTCCAGTCCGACAATCTCGGAAGCCAAAGGGATTATTGTAAAGCCACAATCGCCTTTCCTACACACAATTTTTTGGACATCTATCTTTATACGCCCGGCAAAAAACTCTCCTCAGTAAAGGCGGGAAACTACAACCTCCCGCCGCCGGGCTGGCCCGTCCCCGGTCCCTCAGCCGGCCCCTCGGGTTGCCGTCCCGGCCACCACAAGCGTCACGAGCGGCAACGGGGGGAATGTCGCCGCAGGAGCGGGTCGCGACGACACCCCCCGGCCTCCAGGGGGCGCCCCGCCCGTACCTGCGTCCCGCCTCCAGCTCGGCGCAGAGGCCCGGCTCCAGCTGCAGCAGGCAGCACTCGCCGGCGGCGGCCTGAGGACCGAAGCTGAGGCATTGCACGGCCGGTAACAACTCGGCCGGCCTCAGTTTGGCCGTTTGCAGCGTAGCATCCACCTCCGCGCGGCTCCGCATGGCCACCGCCGACTCGACCCCTTCCGAAAACCGCGCCGCGACGTCCTCCGCCCCCGCCGAGGCGGTGCCGGTGGGCGGGACGGGGCGGGAAGGCGGTGGGGCGGGCGCCGTCGGCTGGGTTGATTCTCTGGTTGTCGGCCATGCGCCCGGCCGTGGGCGGCGGGGCGGGCGGCAACGCCTCACAGAATCACAGAATCACAGAATCACAGAATCACAGAATCACAGAATGGTGGGGGTTGGAAGGGACCTCCGGAGATCATCCAGTCCAGCCCCCCCGGCTAAAGCAGGGTCACCTAGAGCAGGTTGCACAGGACATCGTCCAGGCGGGCTTTGAATATCTCCAGAGAAGGAGACTCCACAACCCCCCTGGGCAGCCTGTGCCAGTGCTCTGTCACCCTCACAGTAAAGTTCTCCCACATATTCAACTTCATGACTGTTTATAGAATATATGTGTTTTAGAAGACATGTGGCATTCAAAGTCTCCCCCCCCCCCGCATCAACATCAGCAATGCACATTTTAATAAGTTGCTTACAATAAATAATAAAGGAAAAATGCTGGGGGGGGGACACACACACCTTCAGACTTCACGACAGCTACAAATATTACCAATAGGATTTTCTAGGCAAATCCTAAGCATGCGGTGGCTTAACTGAGGGCTTTATTTAATATATAATTATCATTACACTGAGGGGAATTGCTCTCCTCAGTGGCAGCCAATTCCCGCCCGGTGCTGTCTGATGCGGGACGAACCTCCCGATTTGTGTCCGGCTGCACTAGAGGCTGGGCTGCAATAAAATCTCTCTGTATGGCGATAAAATACCATAGGAAGCCACAAAATGCCCTAAATAAAGCATACCACAAAAACAGGCCCAATACGGGAGTCCCTGCCCAGCTCTGGGCAGCACTCTCTAGGTATTTCCCAGATCAGAGCATGAGAGCAAGGGTGCAGAGGGGGAGTTCAGCACCGGAGCCGCCATCATGGGGCCTGGCCGTGGCTGGGACAACACTGGTGGAGGCAGCTGCCCCACCGGCATTGCCCACCCCTGCTCCTTCTGTCATGACGGCTGTGGGGATAGTCTGCAAATATCTGCCAGCTGTCATTGCCACGTGGTCCCTTAGGAGAGGGATTGCATAGTTCCATGGAGGGGTTTGTCTCCCCATGACTCAGGGCCCAGCTGGGCTTCACACTGTGGCCTGACCTGGGGTCCATCTGCTTGAGGATGCTGTGAGGCAGTGCTTGAGCTAAAGCCATGGCAGAGATGAGTAAAAGCCACTGGGAAGCGCAATTATTGCAATGGAAACAATAGTCAGCAGCTTAGAGATTCAAGAGGAAGTTTATTGACATCCTTAAACCATAAGAAAAAACTGAAGGCGGAGGCTCAGAAGGCTGGCTGGGGGAAGAAAGGATCGAGAGCAGCCCTGCCGAGAGGGACTTGGGCGTGCTGGTGGATGAAAAGCTGGACATGAGCCGGCAATGTGCGCTGGCAGCCCAGAAGGCCAACCGTACTCTGGGCTGCATCAGGAGAAGCGTGGCCAGCAGGTCGAGGGAGGGGGTTCTGCCCCTCTACTCTGCTCTGGTGAGACCTCACCTGGAGTACTGCGTCCAGCTCTGGAGCCCTCAGCACAAGAAGGACATGGACCTGTTGGAGTGGGTCCAGAGGAGGGCTACTAAAATGATCCGAGGGCTGGAGCACCTCTCCTGTGAGGACAGGCTGAGAGAGTTGGGCTTGCTCAGCCTGGAGAAGAGAAGGCTGCGGGGAGACCTGATTGCAGCCTTTCAGTACCTAAAGGGGGCCTATAGGAAAGATGGGGAAAATCTTTTTAGTAGGGCCAGCTGTGACAGGACAAGGGGTAATGGTTTTAAACTAAACCAGGGTAGGTTTAGACTAGATATAAGGAGGAAATTCTTTACAACGAGGGTGGTGAAACACTGGAATGGGTTGCCCAGAGAGGTGGTGGAGGCCCCATCCCTGGGAACATTCAAGGCCAGGTTGGACGGGGCTGTGAGCAACCTGATCTAGTTAGTGGTGTCCCTGCTCACTGCAGGGGTGTTGGACTAGATGACCTCTAGGGGTCCCTTCCAACCCAAAGCATTCTATGATTCTATGTCCTATAAGACAGGGGCTGAGCACCCCTGGGAGTCAGTCCTCTGCGAGGAGCAGCACAGGATGCCTCTACCCTGCCTTGTCCAGGACAGCCGGCTCCCCAAAAGCTCACTGAGTTACTGCTGCGGGGCACATTAACACTCAGCCTAGTAGTGTGTTAGTCTGCTGTGTGCATTAGCTAACAAATAGTTACTTTGTGCTCCTAAGTTGTGTATACCCACTTGCAGAGTCCCTCTGTGCTTGGTATAAGCCTGCACCAAATGACCCAGACAGAGAGGTCATACCACATTTGTGTTGGCACCAGAAGCAGGAGCTGGTGGGATGGAGCCAGCTCAGTTCGGTACCCAGCCCGGCAGAGAGCAGCTGGTGTTATATGTGACTGAGTCAGACATCTTCTGCCTTCAGAAAGTCCTCTGAGTAGTGCCAGTGACACAATTGGCCTTGGAGAAAACTCTGAAGCAATGAGGCAGTTACCTCTGTCACATGTGCAGTAGCTTAGTTGAAGACTCAGCCATCTATCATGTTTTTCTGTTTTATTTCATTTATTGGAAGGTGGAAATACAGTCGCGTACACAGGAAACCTGAGGCACTCTGTATAGTTTCTACTAATATCTAGGTGCAGACTGATATGTGCACAGCCTTATCTGAGACTGTTACATTTTGCTTTAATGTAAATCTGTTCCTACACACCTCTAAAGTAAACCAGAAAATCACTATTCTACCAAGTAAATGCTCACACAGTTAGTGTTTAAGTAGCAGTTTAATTATGCTGGTTTTAATTTATACCTTGATTTGTGCAATGTCCCAATGAACTTGCATGTCTGCTTCTCCTTTTCACTCTGTGGAATAAAAAAAGAGATTCTGATACAGCCAAGGAACTGAATCCAAGGAGTGAATTCGTGGAGTTTGTACTTTAAGAGCCCTGGTACCTAACAGAAATCCAATGGGAAGAAAATCACTCATTGTTATTCCGGAATTGGCACTGATCTGTGGTCAGGAACATTTGTACTAGTTATTAATTTTTCCAATCAGTTTTGTTTATCCTAGTAGTTCTAGCTGTAGATGCTCTTTATCTTGTTTCCTAAGGAGCTGAAACATATATGCTTGTGCTGCCTGCCACCTTTCTCTGCCTGTCCCCCACTTACCAGTCTGGAAGTTGCTGTTAAAGTTCAGGCAAATTTGGCAGGTTAAGTTCCTAGAAGTTTTGTGGAAATCAGTGGCTGGACAATATATTGGAGCCTCTGCTTAGGGAAAGCAGCTCTGATCCATTCTGAGAGGCAGCAGCCAACGGGCCTATCAGCAAAAACATGAACATAAGTCTATAGGAAACATGGCTCATTTCTCAGGAAACAACTTGTATTATGCTTCTGTTTTCACTGAGAATGCTTTAGAGCAGTGACCTAACTGACAAAAAATGGTTTGTATAGGAACTCATTAAGTTAGTTTCTTGAAACGCAGATGCATCATTTAATGAGTTTGGATTGCAGAGAAAATGAGGAGAGGCTGAACTAATCAATGTTGCTGTCAATGTATAAGTAAATGCATGCTGTGGTTAAGGGAGCTTGGTAGGATCCTGAAATTATTTTATAATGATGCTGTGGGATTATTTAGCTGCTGTAGCATAAATGAGTACTGTTTTCACTTTGAGTTGGTATGGTTGGGCTGAAACTGTCATGGTTCAGGAGCATGTGACATCATGGTAAAAGCAGGGGTGAAACTCTCCTGTAGCAGAATGGAGGAAAGAGTTGGGAAGCAATTAATTCAGCCATCCCAACTGAAGTCAGTCCCCCCAGGTGCATATTTGAGGCTTTAAGTGACGGCTGTAAGCGTACAGTGGCGAGGTATGCCTCTTTTCATAGGTCTCAGCATAAGGGAGAAGTAGAGTGAACCGCTAAATAACCTGCATCCTCAGCTGGGCTGGGGAGGGGAGGCAGGAATGAACTCAAGTCTCAAGACAAGCTTTGGTGTACTTTTTCAATGGACTAACGTTAATGGAAATTAGTGTTAATGAAATCTGGTTGACTAACGTTGAGTGAAGTTAGCAAAACAGAAAATGGATTGTTGAAGACTATTATAGTCTTGCCTTTGAAGTTCCTGGCCCTGTATAATGTTTCCCAGGACTCAAACATCAAGGATGTGAACAGCAAAATAAATGAAGGGCAGCTGTGATGAATCAAAGAAAGGAAGTTCAAATGACTCCAAAGCTCCACAACTAAGACATAAAACAATGAACCGCAAGATAACATAACATATGTTACAACAGTGCACATTACCAGTGTCAGGCTGTAGTCATCAGGCAGCACGTTAGGAGGATGACTTCCCAGGTGTGATTTCAATTCAAGTGCTTGGGAGCTCTACAGTAAAATGTAGTGAGGAAATTGGGCTACAAGAAATGGGGTGTTTAAATGTCAAAGACAGATGTACACACTAGAAACTTCTGAATGTCTTTCAAAGCACGATGTAGGTAGCTGTGAAAAGAAAAAGATAATAAAGCCAGCACTGGAAAAACTGGCACAGCACCAAAGTTCAACACCGTAACACGTTATCAGGCTAGTGATAATTACACAATTCACAGTTACAGTTCTTAGAAATTATTTCACAAGAGAGGCTCAGTTTTACTAAAGCCTCACTAAGACTTAGTTCAAGGTTTTATTTTTTCAGCTGAAATGCCATCTGCAATGTTTAAAATTAGCATGCATGGTACATTTTCACCCATTAAAGGAAAGTTTGTCGTTGTCTAGAAATACCTGTCAGTGGATGAGCCCATTGCGCTTCAGCAGGTGACGATGGCAGCTGGACCTGTAGGTGTGACTGCAGTCAGAGCACGAGAGCTCTGAATGCCATTTTGGCATGTCACAGACTCCTGTGAGACACTGGGAGAACAACTGTCTACAAGGAATGTGCTACGTTTCCTTCCTAGGAGAACAAGAAAGAGAAAAAAACCCTCCAGAACAGAAAATATAATTATGCCATTGTATAAATCCATGGTGCACACATTATCTTGAATAATGATTGTCTAGTCTGTCTCAAATGTAAGAACTGGGGAAAACTGCTGAAATGAACGGAAAGTAAGCTATGGGAACAGGAGAGAAGACCTTTCTATGCAACCCTTTGTGGAACTTGTGATAGAAGTCAAAATGAGTGCGATCCACAAAAGAGTTAGAGAAATTCATAAAGGTTAGATGTGCTTGTCTCTGTTAATCACAATGTTCAGGTTTTAGTCATAAGCTCAGGACTCTAAATACATTCAGACCCCCTAAATCACCAGAGCACACACTCTTCCGCTGTCCATTGGAGCTGGTTATTGAGTCAGACATAGTTTTACTTTTTTTTTAACTTTATTTTTTTTAAATGAATAGCTAAAATAGCAAAGCAGAAGCTTGCATATTCTATGTTCCAGGCATTGATTAATTTGTATTATCATGTCCCAGTAAAACCGTCATACCTGATGAAGTCAGCCAGTAAAGCCCCACAAAGCAGAAAATAATGAGTCCAAGACTCAAACAGGGAAAATTTCAGCTAATTACTAGAATAAGCAGATAGCTCATTGCTACCTCGGATAAGTGCTGTCTTGTCACTCTTAATAGGCCAACAGGGAGGTGCAAAACAGTTGTATTCAAAATAGCAGAAAATAAACAGTTGTAACCAAATCTAAATATTTGTGTAAGCTATACAACAGCTTGGAGTATCTCAGTGACATAAAACTGCTCCTGTGCTGGAAACAGTGAAGAAACACTCAAGCATAAAGGCGGAGAGCACATCCGAAAATAGCTGGAGCACAAATGCCGTCATCACAGTGAGAACATGACTGAGAATTTCACAGTACACAGCTGTGACAAACAAGAACTCAGATTTCCAGCGCGTATGAGACAACCTGTGCTTAGGTACCTGTTCTGTTGTTCTGCCATTTCTCTGCAAGGACAGCATATGAAATTGCAAACAAAGCACACTGATGTCATTCACGATAAGGTGGGATAAACCTGAACAAGCTGGTACCCAGCCTATGTTCAAAGCTTCCATCAGCAGGACATTTTTTTCAATAATATATTAACTATAGGGGGACAGTCCATTTTAGATTTAGAGTATATGACAGGCATGCATCTCATTTAATGGATGAGTACACCATGAAAGTCTTTTGCTCCATCTACGTTTTCTGGATAGATCTCCAGAGTGCTTCTACCACAGCAAAAATTGTAATTCAGACAGAGCTGGCTTTGCTAGTTGGCAAAATTAACAGCAATACTTTACTGTGGGCCCTAAAATTTAATCACATAATACACCTGCTGCTAAAATTGTTTGAAACAGTGTTGTCATTGGTATCTAGGAGATAAATGTCTACAGATAAATGGAATTAAATGTATTTTTTTTTAAATACTGTGTACAGTGTTTTGTGGCTAATTTCAAGGCTCAGTCTTTATTAATAGTGCCATACTAAGCCTCAGTCTGTGTCATCTGGCAAGTTATCATATCATCTCACTTCTTGCTTAACTAGTATCTGCATAGTAGTAACCTCAGAAAGTTTTTTTGCAGTTAATGTGTTATTATTTGTCAAGACATTGCTAGGGCTAAGCATTACAAGTATATCCCAGCAAACTACATACCTACAGTGTCTGTATGAATGTAAAATAGATAGATTAATTAATTTATGTGTATTACTAGGGCCTATGCCTAATGCATGAATGTTCCTGTATCAGTTATATTTTTTGTATTCTTTTTCTGTGTAGAGCCTAACCATCTGTAGGGCTTTTTTCCTGCTGCTGAATACTAGAGCTTGTCATGAGGCCAAACATTTTTCCTTTGTAATCACTGTGTCAACAAGTAGCTGGAGTTTTTTTTCTTACAACTCTGTGAGTAATGATCAGTAGTGAGTATATCACGCGGGATATCAATGTCTTGAGATGCGGAACAATTTGACATCATGTGGTAAGCTATAACCGGGACAATGGATGTAACTTCCCATTCATCAGATATTTTGGCCTCTCAGATCTGCAGTGACTCTCAACTTGGAGAACAGCGTCAAGGAGAGATCCTTGTCCTCTCATCTCCTCCCCTCTAGGTGCTAGAAGCTGGGTCACCAGTTTTGGTGTGGACCTAACCAAACAGAATTGCCTTTCCCCTGGAAATTGTTCGGTACGTAGATGGGGAGGCTGCTCCCATCATGAACTGCTTGGGAAGGGATGCTGTGTGAGGCTTGAGGGGAGATACTGCCCTTCAGGCCCTCTTCAGAGAGCTAAATGAGTTTTCCCCCCAAATTTAATCATCAAAGGCAATTAAGAAACTTAGAAATCTTTAATTAAAAATTCCATGCAAGTTCCATTCCTGGGGGAGTGGGCACTGGGGTCTGCCAGATTGGGTTATAGGAGAAGCACAGCTGTAGCCAGCCCTATTCCCTGGTGGGGACGTGCAGTAAGTGGGTCTCCTGAGATGCTTCCAGGCCAGTTTTCTATACTGACATCTTTAAGAGTGACAATTTGGAGGGCTCCTCTCCAGAGAGAGGAGTCAATGCAGACAAGGAGGAAAGGTCTCCTCTAGTCTCTGCTGGTTGCTGTGGAGGCAGGCAGCATCCCACTGTGAAGGCAGTGTAACCGGGGAAAAGAGGGACATCACAAAGACAACTTACACCTTCCACCTCCTGCCTCAGCCTGGCTCTGTTCCTGCTGTCTTCCTTCCAGCTTCTTCTCTTCCCTTCCTTTTCTCTCCCTCTCTTTCCTTCAGCTCATGTCCCACCTCTGTTCTTAGTGGGATTTCCCCATTTTCTCTTCACAGCTTTTTCCTGTACCTTTTTCTCCTCATTTCACCCCACCTCCCTGGGTGAACTCACTTTGGTGAAGTTCTTCCCAAACACAACTACAGACTGATTTTTGGATTTTTTTTTTTTTTTTTCTGCTGAGATATTGAGAGCAGGACAGTGTTCCCAGTACAGTTCAGCCTTGGCAATATTATTACCAGGTTCTGTATTTCAAGACACCTGAATTTGTTCTTACAAGAAAACCTTGCTATGCTTCTGCTTCATCCCAGTTATGTCTGTTGGTGCCTCCCTCTGCCAGTTCCTTTGGCACCCAGTTTCCCTGATGCAGAGCCGCAGCAAAGAATTCTGGTTCTCTGTAGCACCAAAATACCTTCTTTTTTGTTCAATAAAGGGACTGGTCATATCAGATAATTTTGATACATCCCAGTGCAACGTGGTATCTGATTTATTTTAGAAACATGTTCTACTGAGTTTATCCCATTGCTTCAGCACTCCATGAGATCTGTAAATATTTTGAGAACCCAGAAGGTCCCAGATAAACACTTATTTGCAAGGTGCTTTTGTAAAAGAGCATATTGACTTATCTAGCATTTTAGTGGCTTTAATTTTTCATTTTGACTAGATTGAGCAGTTATTTTGGTGTTCATTGTGGAGGGAAATTAATGAAGGACTCACGTTAGTTTGTGTTTGTAATCCTGTGCAAAAATTATATTGTCTAAAGATTATTCCCTTATAAAATTACCATTAGCTTCATTTAACAGTCTTTTTCTTTTGTCGAGCATCGATTCACGACGATTTTCTAACCGGCATTTTCGTGATTTCCTGAAAGGACCACAGGGTGGCAGAGTGATTAAAAACATATCTGCTGGGAACAGTTTCTTTCACAGATGAAACCAGCCCAGAGTTAGGTGACCCGGAGTAGCTGGTGGTGGTGATTGTCCCAGGGGAGCTGAGTGACGCCATCGGTCTGTAGCATTTCTGACGCCTGGCAGCACGGGTGGCACAACGGCAATGGCTGTGCCCCAGCGCAGCCTGTCAGCCGGCGGAGCAGCTTGGCGGGCTCCTCAGCCACAGGATGTCTCTGTGCCACACGGCCTCACCTAACGACAGGATGCAATGTGGTTAAGGATGGAGACAATGCTGAAACCTCTGCTTTGTAGATTACTGTTTGACAAAGACTTTTTTTCTTTATGAAAAGCCTCATCAATCATAGGGGAGTATGATTCCGTATCTCATGGCAGCAGCTGCTTGGCAGCCTGTCAAACTGTTTGCATCTGTTCCTGCCACCAGAACCACATATCCACAGATACAGGCACACTGCATGCTTGCACCCACCACCCACCCCAACCCCTGGCTGTGGTGCTCACTCTAGGGCACAGAAGAGCCAGATCATCTAAGGTAGAGCGTGCTTCATCACAGGCAGCGCAGAAGGAGCAATGGTCAACAGAAACTCGGGATGAGAAGTGGGAATAGGTAGCAAAGGACTAGTAAGGAACAGTGCCTTAGACTGACTCTCAGCTCTTAGGTGTTGCGTCCCAAAGCAGAAAAAAAAAGACGTGCCCGATTGTTCAGGGCTGGTTGCAGTGCAGAGTCAAACCGTCAGTTCAAGCCACTGCGGTTTAAGCAAACCATCAGAGTGCATTAACACAGATGTAGCTGGGGGACAGCTTAAGAGGCTGGCTTTTACCACTTAGCTAGTAGGTGTTGTCTTCACACTTGAGATGTGGTTTAGAAAGCAGTTCCTTTTCAGCTCTTAGTCACACTTCCCAGCTGACTCACACCTCCCAGCCCGTGCACTGAGCCCTGGACTATAACCTGGGCCAAACATACGACGTAGACATAGCTCAGGCTGAATGAGTTCGTAATTGCTATCAGTTAAATGCAGAATAAAATAAAGAGAAAACAAACCAAAGAAGAACTACTGGAAATACATATGAAATCTTCAAAGATTAAGGTTTCAGCCAGTTTTATAGGTGCTTTTTGACAGGTAAATATTTTTGTGATGCTCAAAATTAGAAATTATTGCAAAACTGCTGAATATATGAAATAAGAGGGCTCAAGTGTATAGAACAAATGGCATCACTGGCATTGGGTAGTGCAAAATGCTGGTTTAGCAGACCACACTGTCAACTTGAGTTACTGGCCTTACTGGTCTGATGTGAATTTCTGATCTTTTATCTTACTGAAGCTGTTTGTTTTCATAAAATATTTATCTGTTCACAGGAGCAAGACTAAACCATGTACCCATCTCTTGGTCGTGCTTTAGCCGTCAGTCTGCACAGAAATCTCACTATCTCTGTCTGGCCCAGTGAGTGTTTGAACATTTAATACAAAATGGAAAAGCTGAGTAAGGACAGGCTTAGAAAGTCCCTTTCAGATCATCTCTGCATATCTCAGGGTCAAAATGCCTTTTTTTCTGCACTTCAGCTCACTATTATAACAATTACCAGGTCAGTGATGCATGAAATGTAAGAATCTAAACAGATATGAGTCTTGCTCTAGTGCTGAAATGTTGGACAGATTGTGATAAATTCCTCCTGTTATCTCACCATGGTGGCTTTTGCAGGAATTGGTTAAAAAAAAAAGTTTAAAATTTTTTTTTTTTTTTTTTTTTTTTTTAAAACTTGTTTAGTCACAAGACTAAAATTAGCCTGGCCAGATGCATTCAGTCCTTTGAATCACACAAGCACTGATTCTTCTGACCAGTTCCTAGCAGACAACTTAAATTGTTCAAATTGAGAGCAGCAAATGAGCAGTAATGAATGTAATCTGTGCACTGCCAAGAATGGGAAACACTATTGTATGTAGCCTGAAAAGAAGAGGGGGGGCTGGACAATACCTGGTAGTTCCTCTGGTTCCCCTTGCCAGGGCCCTGGTGCTAAGGAAGTGAACCAGTTGAAACACAAAGACAAGTGAGCTCTCTTTGCAAACAAGCATGGGAATATAGAAAAAAAAAAACCCCTCACGCTAATGTTCCCTGAGTGCTGCAGGACCTACTTAAATGAAAGGCCAACTTAAAAGGCAAAAACCTGTTTTGTACTCGTCTTCCTCAGTAACAGAGGGACCAAGTATTTTTAAATTTGGTGTTTACATAATGCTGGCTCTTATACAAAAGATGTTAGGAAAAACAAAACTGTTAACCGATCGAATGGCTCACCTGCTAATGCCTTCTCTCCCTCTCCATCTCCCGCTTCGTCTTTTGCTATGAGGTGCTCAATGCCTTAATGATTTGTCTGTCATTTTCCTGTTTAAAAGGCTCCAGTCATCACAGCAAGGGAAAGACAGCCTTATGTGAGACTTGGGAACAATGTTGTAGGAGAAATGAGAAGTACATGCACAAATATTGGTAATTTTTTCATGCGAATGTCTCATGCTAAAATAAGTTTGCAGAAAATTAATTTGTGAGACTAAAGAATTGATTTATCAAATGTCAGATTAATTTATGAAGTCAAAACATAGGCCACATGCAGTGTTCTTTAAAGCAGTGAAAGCAATACTCTTATTTCACTATGTAAACATTTAGCGTTTCACCACTTGGGCATTTACTCGGTGAGATAAGAAAGTTTATACAAATTACTGGAATGTTTTCTAAAACCAGTACTCTAATACAATGTTCCTATTCATGCATGATGTTCCACAGAGCGTCATGACCTCAGGGGTTCAACTGTGTAGCCCAATACCTTTACTGCATGGCAGAGAGCCTCCAGTGCCGTCGTCACTGGAAGACACTTGAGCTTCCCCTCATGCCTTTGGTACCAACTCTTTGCCAGACCTATGTGGCTCTTCTTACTCTCTTGATATTGTGGAGGATGAGTTTTAAAGTGTCCCAGGGCTCCAGCTCAAAGATCTGTCATGGCCTTGGGCTGAGGAATGCCTTACTCTTAGCTAGCTACCTTCATCTCCCTTAACTCCAGCCATGCTAAGGTGAAATGCAAGTACGTATTCCTATCTAAAATAGACACCAACTCTTAAAATTGATCCTATATTTATAAAAAAAGAAATCAATCCACTTCCCAGAGGTTACCTCAGAGGGATGTCTCTCTCTCTTGCTGTCAGGGTTTCAGGCTCTGCACATGCTGTCCCACCTCTTAGAGGAGCGTCTTAATCTTGGTGGCCAGTCTCCCCTGGGAGGAAGGGTCAACAAAATTTAATCTTTTGCTAGACCTTATACAGACTCTATAGCAGTCTGTACATTGAAAAGAAACAAGCTACAAACCAGGTTATTTTATGTAGCTCATTATGGGCTTTTGGCTGAAATGCGACCCTTTGGGGTTATGTTAATTAACCATTTTTGGGTGACAGCAGGCTTGGAGTGACTGGTACCCCACTCCCTCATCTTAGGCACAGTGTAACTGTAAGAAATTTCAGTGTGAACATGTGGAAAAAATTAAAAACGGGATATCACCGTGCAAAGGCAAATAAGGCCATGTATAATCATTAAATAATTCACTACAGGAAATTACACTGCTCTGCATTTTCCAAGTTGCAAGGCTATGCAAGGGAAGATGCGCATTTCAGGCTGCAGTTCCACAAGCACTCTGAGTCAAGCTGACAGCTTGTCACTCTCCAGAGACAGCTTCTTCCCCCTCTTCCTCTCCCTCTTCCTCCTCTTTTGTTCCTGCTCCAAGTTGCCCAGACCCACTCCACCTCGGTGCCAGCTCTGGTGCTCATTGGACTCTGCACAGCTCTGCTCACTAGCCCAGAAGAAACTCTCCACTTTCTGCTACTCTTCTGCCTGTTTAGTGAAATAAATTGCAGCAAGCAGAGGTCCTCAAAGTGGGAAAACTGGTCTAAAAGACACATTGCAGATTGTGCTGCCGGACCTGAGAAGAACGGCGTATCCCCTTTTAGCAATGGTGAATGGCTGAATCAGCCAAACCTGGGTGATGGAGCTGAGGGCTTACCCAGAAACAGTCTGCAATGTACAGGGACATTCTCTTGAAATTGCCTTTCCTTCAGTCATGTGATAAAGTGCTTGATAAAAATTACTGTGTGAATTCTTTGTCCTAAAGATAAGGTCAGATGAGATGGTTGTTTCAATTCCCTTTTTGTTTCCAGCTCTGTGAATCTGTAGTTTGTATGCTTGCAGAATTAGTGGAATTAGAGGGTGTTTGCAAGTATTCTGCTTAAATGCGTGTCTTCCAAATTTACAGCAAGCAAGCTCAAGCTGTAGTGTTTGCAGTCCTAAGGTGTCCTCTCTCCCTGGCCCATTCCATGAATGAAATGAAGGCAGATTCTGGTTTTCTCTCTTTGCCATCCATGGATCTCTAGTGCTCTTTGAGACCTGCAGAGGTGCTCATTAAAACAACTATGCCGGGTTGAAATAAGTTTTAGAACAGAGATTTTCCTGAGCTGGATGTGGCTGCTGTCTGCTTAGTGACCTCTTGTAGGTTTCTTTTCCAAGTACCTGTCAATTTTTTCCTCGACTCCCAACTCCTTTCTTTTACATCCAGAGCCTCCTCTGGTAATAAATACCGCAAGTCTGCTGTGGGTCACGCAAAGAATCACTTCCTTCCCGTTGTCTGCAACTTGGTTACTAACAGGTTCACTCGATTCCCGCTCAGTTTTTCTCTTCGTCCTGAAACTGTCATCTTGGTCCTGAATCGATGGCAATGTTGCAAATGCACAAGCGCATGCAATCTCCATGCACGCAGAGCGCGTGCAGGCAGAAATAAAGGCAATGAGTAGGCAAGCAAGGTGTATCTTAATTGCACGTGTTTGTAAATGAAAACTATGGCTGGATCACTGCAAAAGACTCCTCCGGGACTTTTCTGGTTTTTTTAAAAAAGGCTGGGCTTTTTTTCCCCATGGAAAACGACGGATGGCAAGCAGCGCTCATGACCTTGCGCTTTGCCAAGACCAAACGCCGAGAGAAACGCGCCTCTGCCCCCTCCTCAGGCATTCCGCATCCGCCCGGAGACAAAGAGGTGAGGCGGGCAGGGGGGACCGATGCCTGAAAACCACCCCTGGGCAGCAGATGAGCAGAAACCCGCACGGTGGGAGAGCGGCAGCAGTTTTTGCGGGTCAAAATCCGGAGCGACAGCCCCCCCCCCCCCGGCGGCCCCCCCTCCCCGGGCCGGCCCTGGGCGGGCCGCGCCCCCCGGCCCGGCGCCCGCCGGCTCCCCGCGCGCTTTGCCCCCGCTCAGCCCGTCCCCCCTTCAGCCCCCGCCCCTCAGGCCGGGGCAGAGCCCCTCACGGCGGAGCTGCCCCGGCGGCAGCGGGGACGGGGGGGAGAGAGGGGGCGGCCCCTTCCCGCGGGGACGGGCAGCGCCGACCCGCTGGTGACAGCCGGGGGGGGACGCTGCTGCCTCGGCCCGGCTACGGCGGCGGCGGCGGCGGCGGCGGCCGTGTGTTCCTCCGCCCGCCGTGACACAATAACACGGGAGCGAGGCGGGGGGGGGGGGGGGGGACCGAGGCTGCCGAGGGAGAAGTGACCTGTCCCGCTCAGGTGAGCCGGAGCGGCGGGGGGAGGCGGGTCCCGGTCCCCCCTCAGCCGGCGGTGCTGTGCCCGCAGGCCGGCGGCGATGGAGGAGGGCATGAGCAGCATGCAGCAGAAAGCGGCGGAGCTGGAGCACATGGCCGAGGTCCTGCTCACCGGCGAGGTCGGGAGCGGTGCGTCCCTCCTCCCGGGCGGCCCCGGCCCCCCCAGCGCAGCACCTGCCCGGCTTCCAGCGCGTCCCCGGGCTCCGGTCCCGCTTTCCGCAGCGAGGAGGAGGAGGAGGAGTGGAGGTGGCAGCCGGCGCTGCCAGCCCGGGGAGGTCAGTCACCGCCTCGGGGGTCTTCTGCCCCGGGCGCCTTTGCTCCCCCGCGTGGGATAGGAGGCGTCCGGGGGAAAGGGCTGCTGGATCCCTAAAACCACCAGGGGATGCAGAAGGAAAGTTGCATCTTTAACGATTAAAAAAAAAAACCAAACAAGGGAACAAACCTTAAGGAATAGCGTTTCAGCACTCCAGCGAGAAATCAGCAGAGCGCAGGGACCCGCTCCTGCACGAACTCCCCGTGGGCTCCAGCTCCCGCCGCGGTGCGGGCAGTGACCCTGCAGAGGTGCTCCTTGGTCTTGTCTGTACTTTGCATCAGCTGGGCCCAGCAGATGGGAGGGGGATCCCTACTGCCAGCACCAGCAGTAATTAACAGTGTTGTGTGATGGGAGTTGCGTGCAGCACAGAAACCGTTAACAAAAATGCCTGACTCAGTTAATTTCCAATTTCTGCGATGTATTTAGTGTGCCATCTGTACCCGTACACTACTGAGGAGAAAAAGAAATTTTAAGGCTTTCGGTTTGTTGATGGAACATCTTGCAATTCAGTAAGGAAAGTCCTATTATTATTGTGTGTTCTATGTGTAACTAAAAAGAGATTGTAAAAATATTTTCCTGGTAGTTTTTGCTTGAAATGTCTTTGAACTTTTTGCTCAAATGCCAGACAAACACTGCAAAATGATAGAAATGTTGCTTGGCTTGGGAGGTGTCATCATTACTGCTAGTACAGACACTGACATTGTTGCTGGTGGCATTCAAGTGGTAAGGGCCACTGACACCTTGTGATGCACGCCAGTGGCATCCTTGTTTGGGGAGTAAACGTTGTTTTAGTGCTCTGGCTCCAGTACTGACCCGTGTCTGCTCCAAGCTTGAGATTCCTCTTCAAAGTAGCCTGAAGTGAAACCTAAGGTGACAGGGTGCACTGGCACTTCATAGTGGACTTAGCACTGAGTTGCTCATCCAAGGCCCTGATAAGAATCCCGCTGTTCCTAATTACCTCACTAGAAGTTGAAGATTCAAGGCTAATAGAAAATTCTGTTAAAATCACATTAAGTCTCTCTATATGCCTCTTAGTTAACTGTAAAAGCACAAGCTTTGCAATTTTTCCCTGAGGAGAAGACTGAGGAAACTTCAACAAATCTGACTCCTAGAATCAGCTCATTAGTCTCACAATCAAGGATGACATTTGTCATCTTTATTTATCAAGGTAATGAAACATGGGGCTATTTGGGGCAGGGTGATCTACCAGATACAAAATAATTATTCCCCATCCCGTGAAGTTACCTATGGACATTTCTTTGCAGATTTGTAGGAAGTGGCCTCCATCTCCTTGGACTGTGGTTTCATGGGCAGCTCAGCCTGCATAATGTTTAGCTGCTGCTGAATGGGGAGATCCGCTCCCCCCCCAACCTGTTCCTATTCCCCACTCCCTGCTGTGTTGTCCCACCTCCTCCCTTGTGTCTGCTTGTGTACTTCTTGCACTTCTTGGGAGCAGATCCAAGGTGGCGATCCAGCGGGTAGGTTAGTTTTCTGATCTGCTGACTTCCAGAACCCACAGAAGATAGGTGGTGGGAACGTGGAGCGAGGATGCAAGGAGAGGAGGTAGTGAAGAAGTGGGATCTCGCATTTTGGCAGCAGTGAGCTGCTGGGTCAGCTGGAACCGTCCTGTGAAACCTCACCCAAAATTGTCTCTCTTCCCCCAATTTTTTGTTAGCTTTGTTCTGTTTCTCTGTTGGGATACTCTGTGCAAAGGGTTAGTTTTCTTCAGTTTTCCAGGCAATAAAAGCCACAAAATATGTGACAGAAAACTTGCCGTTAGACAAGTTTTAGCCAACCCTGCATTTAAAGTTTCCCTTTTCCTGACCAAGATAAGTGCATCATTGTGAAGGCTAAATGAAAACGGGGAGGGTTGTCAGGATCAAAGACAGGCTATCTCAGCAGCCTTTGGGGCAGGCAAACAGATGATAGAAAACCAGCACACACACGCGCGCCCAAGGAAACGTACTGTACTCTATTCTTAGCGATGCTTACAAATGCAAGATAAGCCCTGGGCGGGAGCGATGCAGCCAGACAGGTGATGATGTGTGTATTTGGGTGAAAGTGCACATGAGCAAGTGTTGCATGCTGCGCGATGAACGCATAACTTGGGAGTAAAAGTGTAAAATGAAACTGTGAGCATGGTGTTGCTTACACAAACCCAACCAAACGTAGGTATTTAAAGCACTCTCGTACTAGACTAAACAGCGCATCTGTCTAAACTCAAATACGTATGAGGGCGGCTTGATTTACATTTCTTACAAAGTTCCTATTGCCCACCTCGCCTCAGCCACACGCGTTACCACATAGCCCCTGTTCCTATGGCCTGTTTGCTCCACTTCCAGCCCTCTCTGGCAGGGACCTCCTCATGCAGTGAGGACTGAAGTCATCCAAGCAGCACCTTGGTGAGCCTGGCTTTGCACACTGGCAGTGTCAGTGGTGGGGATGGAAGCCCTGTGCCCCCTTCCCCTCCCCAGCCAAGTGCATGCTGGCTAGGGGAGGGAAAGGTGGAGGACAATGGGTTTTTTCCATTTCCTTGTTCCTGTCTCTCGGTTGCTTATGATCTGTTTGTCCTTTGCGAGGTCAGGAGCCTCTGCCCTGGTGTCTGCTGGCACCCGGGGAGCTGGCTGCTGGCTCATGTTGGCACTGGGCTTGCACCCACCAGCTTCGGTCATGAGCTGTTTGTAGGATAGGTCCACAGGTAGGGTGATTTATGGAAAAAGAAACAGGACCTTGAACTGTTAGCTAACATGGTAAATTTTTACATCCCATAGTGTCCTCTGCCTCTAACCCCAGTAGCTGGCTGAGCAAATACCTAACTCTTACTTTTTGGTTAATGGGAACATATTTTTTAAAGTGAGGACTTCTGAAGTTTGGCTGTTGATAGGCCTATTAATTATCAAGCTGACAGCCATGAAACAAAGCAGAAGATCTCAGCAGTGTGGCACTTCAGGACAGACCTTTGGCAGCTTCTCGCTGCCATGGAGAGGTCTTGGAGAGCAAGGTGAGAGCTGGGATAGGCACGATCCAGCTGTGGGCTCTCCAGGTACCAACAGCCCTGCCAGGACAAACTGCTGGGGCTCTGGCTGCCTGACAGCTCCAACCATCCTAAACCCCAGCTCTTCCCACTGTTCTGCTGCAGTTTCAGAGACCCTGTAGCTGTTCAGTAGTGAGCTCCTTCTTTTGAGGATGGCTCCAACAGAGCTGCCCTTAAAGGGCCCCATAAGTTACAAGTGATGACTATGGACCTGTGTCCTGAAGAAACTGTGAGCTGTGCTCAGGAGGATCATGGGGTCTTCAGCTTCCTCAGGACTGGGAGAGCACTTTGAAGCCTCTACCCCACTACGTCCCTGCCTGCAAGCACCCTCCTGGGGGCAGCCCCGGGGAAGCGAGTGTCCCTGAGCTTCCTCTGTCTTGCTGGGTGTGCCTGAAGGAAGGTGACACAGCCTTAGTGCTTTGGATAGTCGTCATTGGAAGCCTACTAATGGGGACGTATAACGGCACTACTGAAGTCGATAAGGAGATTTATCGGAAGAAGAGCAATTCCAAGCTCATTTCCTTCCCAGTGGAAGGCAACAGGTTGTGCCTGTTTCAGCACTGTTTGGCAGAAGGATTAAAGTATCTGTCTGGGTTTGAGCATTAACTTAGAGCTGATCTCGCCTCTGGCAACCAAAAGCAGTTCCAATGGGCATGTTTTGATGTACGTGCTGGCTGCCTGTCTTACAAGTCAGGGGTATCTGAAATCTTCCTTGTCTGCTAATTGTTTCTTGATGCCAGATTGTCACTGAAATGTCGTATACCTTCCAAGAGTCCCTTGTTTCTTGCAGAAACTGTGCCTAGTCATTCAGGGTGTCTTCAGGCTTCAGTTGACCAAACAGCAATATTAAAAGAGCGCCTTTTTTTTTTTTTTTTTAATCAGAAATTGCCATTGTTATATGGTGCAGTTCTCTGTAATAGGTGGAACTTGAATGACTTGGATACCTCTTTATCACCAGCCTTTATGAGAAGCGACACCTTTCCCAATTCACACTTCTATTAAGTAGTTGAGTAAATAATTAGGAAACTTGTTAGATGAGCCAGTGATTTTGATAGAATAGTTCTTGTAATTCAGCATCTTCTTTCCTTCTGCTGAGGGAAATACGAAGCATGTTCTTAGAGATTTTTCTTTCAGAAGAGAAAAAACACAAGATACAGTTCAACAGAAATTTCTTTGCTTTTTTACCAGAGTTTGTATATGAGTTTCATTTTACAAAAGAGGTTTTACATGGTAAACAGCTATACATTTTGAAACTGCAAGAGAAAAGTCAAAACCAGTTTTCACTGGTCTTCCAAAGGTCTCACTTCAGGAAGATTATGACTTCAAGAAAACTTCTTAAGGTATTAGAGTGCATGACTTTCAGAGTCATTAACTTCTGAAGGATGATAGCACCTACTGGTCCATAGATTTTTTTTCTTATTCTGAGCAATAAATAGTCAACCTTTTTCACAGTGGTAGGGTTCAAAAGTTCATTGACATTCTAAGGTGCAAAGAACCCAGGGCACATAACAATAATAGTTTCTAGAGAAACGTAATCAAGAGAGCCTTAGCATTAATATCTTGCTATAATATAGAAAGATATTAACCATGTAGTTCAAATAATTTATTAAATGTTATCACTGTGTTTGAAAGTGTATTAACACTCTAGTGATGCACTACTTAAGCTTATACACTAAAAGGAATGTAAGGACTTAAGATATAGAATTGTCTAGAGCTCGCTTCCTCTCAAGTCATGTCCTGACCGATCTTCAGATATTAAACAAATGTATATGCCATTTTTAGAGACAATTCATTACGATGAGATGCTGTAATCTGCCTAAGCCAATCCAATACTGTACTTCCACCTAAAGGGATGATGTGTTTTTCTGTCCCCTGCACCTTGTTCTTGCAACCTCCTTAGTTCTCCACCAGTGGTTGCATTTCCCTTAGCCAAGAGCTACTGATCCGGCTCAAAACTAACCCTGAAAAAACTAGTTTTCAGTTGTCTCACTTGAGAAGGCTCTTGTCTGCTGACTTCTTCAGGGCGGGTAGGACACAGGAGATTCTATCATCAGATATCCATGGAACAGAGTGCTCCATAACTCTTTGCCCAAATAATTTCACTTTCATTAATTTGTTTTCCAAAATCAAGCAACCAAAAAATTGGCAATCTTATCTGTGAGGTTCCACCAGAGTAATACACTGGAAAGAAAAGGGTTCAAAGTGAGGTTTGGTAAAGCTGCAAGATGAAGTGCTCTGAAATCAAGAAGTTTCCTGCTAACTCTACCCTATCCCAACAATCTTGATTATGTGTTTTGATTAATATAAATTATTTTAATTTTATAAAAAGCATGTGTTTCTCAGATATATATGTTCATTTTTTCTAGAATCTTTGATATTTAATGCACCTTCTCATGTGTTTCAGTCTTGCCCATTTGCACTAATTTTAATGACATCAAGTCCCATATGTATATATAAGCACGCATGCATACGTACATATCTATATATATGCGTATATGTATATGATTTCTGGGTAAGGCATCTCAATTTCTCATGTCCTTCAGTAAAATCTGTGGCTATTCTGCATTTCTAGAAATCAAGACGTAAGGCTTTTCTTTGCTCAGTTCTTTCCATTAAGCTTTGCCTTTTAATACTTCAGTCATTGCCATCAGCAGCTTTCCTCAAATGCAACTTAGAGATCGAGTAGTTAACAACGCACGGGCAAATAGCAATCGCTCTTTCGCTGTGTACACAAGAAGGCGGATGTTGTACGAGTGGTTTGTGCTGTATGTTTTATGTATTCCATTCCAGATGGAGTCAATAATTAACTTTTGTCTCAGGTTAGCAGAGATCAGTAGGCAAGCAAAGGACCCTGGATGTGTGTAGCATGTACAAGAATATTTATTTTACATTAGGGGAGCTGCCCATGAACAGGTGAAGGAAACTGTTTTGATGTTGATGCTCATGCAGGGAAGGCAGAATTAATGTGCCAAAAGCAATCTAGCTTTGTACTTACTACATGATCCCTGCTGCTGTGGGGGCAGTGGCCATAGGCTGGCGCCATGACAGAGAAGTCATCCTATCATTTGTCATTATTATTTACTATTTGTGTAGCGATAGCGCCTAGGAATTTGAGCTATTTATCAAGTCCCAGCAGGGGTAAGCACTGTATGCTCTGAAGGAAAATAAAGACCTTGCAACACAAATCTTGGCTGTAATTGCAACTTCTTGCAGCAGTAGTGGGCTCTGGATGGCAAGGGAGGGTCTGTGTGAAGCTGCCAAACTGGAGAGCTGAAGTAGGACTCTGTTGGGATTGGGATTTCTGGTTTGGGAGGTCAGGCACTGAGCCCGAGTAGCATCCTGAAAGCGCAGAGAAAAATACTGCTGAAATGTGGAGATGTGGAGGTGATACTGTGTGTGCAGGCTGGGTGGGGAGCTGTGGGTACCATGTTCAGGAAAGGATCTGCTCTTTTCTCCCTCCAAAGTCACATCTGTAGAGTGAGAGAGCAGACTGAAGCCAGGAGGGAGGTCAAGCAGCTTCCACTATGGGATAAATGGACAAGGACTCGGGAGGAATCTGTCCCTCTCATTTTAATTGAAGTATTTCTTAAATCTGCAGGCTCCAGCAGTTTCTGAAACATACAATGTGAAGAATTTTAGTGCTTTCTGTGATGTAAAACTCAAGAAAGTGAAGGATATTGTCACAGCAACAAACACGAGCCTCCCCACAGTCCAGCTAAGTTCTTCACCCCCTCACTGAGTGTCCAGGCACTGAGTGCCCATGACTTAGGGTCTTCTCTCAGAAACAAACATTCCCTCCTGAGGCTCTGGGCCCTTCTACCATTCTTGCCACTTATTCTGCTTTTTATTTTCATAACCCTTGTACTGTGGTTAACTCTTTTGCCTCTTTCTTCCTGGCAGAGCAGGCTCGTGTGAGTCCTTTTGCTAACTGAAAGATAGGATTTTTTCCTGTGTTCCAGGCCAGGGTTGAATAGAGTCATCTCCTCAAAATCAACTTTTGTGGGAAGAGATTAAAACTGATGAAGAACTGGCAAAGGGGATGAAAGGCTGGCTAAGAAGCAAGAGCTAAGCAGGTTTGGTTCATGTGCCTGGGCCCTGAAAAAAACCTGCATCGAGGCTTTAAAGGTTAATAAAGACAGAAATTGCAAAGCTTCAGGTCTCAGCAGAACCACTGGCATTCGTTGAGTGAAGGACACACTTCACATGTTAGTCGTGGGTTGTTGGGGTTTTTTTCTTAAGCAAGAGCAGGACGTATAAACCATACATTTTAAACAAATTTAATGTATAAACCACTAGAATTGAATACAGCTTAAACCTGTGTGAACACAGGCTCATAAGGATCCTTACTTACACTGATTCGACTAAGATGGTTCATATAGTAATATAATGGAGAGACAGATTTGCAAAGGCAGTTTGTCTTAACTAGCTAGCAGAAGGAAAGCTGAGAAGGATTTTTAATCCATTTCATAAATATCAACAACAGTCATGACTTTTAATTTTTGAAAATTTCTTTTAACTGTTTGGAAATTTGACCTTTCCCTTGAATCCCACATTTTTTCTGTGGTCTTAAGGAGAAATGACTGTATTGTGAATATGCTTTTGTTCCTTCCAGCAATGCAAAACCGATCTCATGGTTAAAGAAAAATAAAGTATTTAAACCTACACTGCCAGGAGAGTGCTATATAGCAGGAGTGGAATTAAAATCATGTGCAATCTTGCTCCTTTACTTTTTGAAAACTCTGAAACATTGAGTGGCATGGGAGCATGGAGAAAGGGAAAAGAGAACCCGCATCCTGTGTCACAGCCTCGCTCAGGCTCTAGAGAAACCTGTGAAGCCAAAGGAGCCTCCTCAGGCAGCGATCATCAGCAGGTCTGCTTCTGTTGCATCTATTTCTCTGTTCCTCAGCTGGGCTCTTTGTCGTGGTACAGCTGCACACGGATCCAGGTATGCCTGGAGATAGAGAAGTGGAGAGGGGCTCATGGTTTGGATGGCTAGAACTTCAAGCTAGTACTGCCACTGAGAGCGGTGGTCCTCTCTTTCTTGTACCCACATTGACGTAGGTGTTTCTGCCTCCTGGTTCCCTCCTCTGTGCTTCCCCTTCTCTGGACTGGCTTAAGCATCTCTGGACCGTCGCCATATGGTGATCTGCACTGGGGAAGCGATCAGCAGGGCTTTTGGATGGCTGATAATTCAGTTGGGTCAGTTTTACAAACCGATTTACCACATGACCACAGAAAAGCTTTCTCTGAAGAAATACAGGGGGAGAAATGGGTGCTGGCTTATCCCATGCCACTGAACTATGGTTTAAGGCTGTGGTTTTCTGATACAGCAGATCTGACTGCAGGCTGCTACTGCCCTGCTCTTACTGCTTCCCTTGTGCTTCACACTGGCGTTTGTCTGGGATCAGAAGTTCAGGGAACTAAAACAGCTGAAGCCAAATAAGAAAAAATTAACTTTCTAAACAGGCCCGGCATGAGGTCAGACCAGTGCCAGCACTGGGGTGAGGGAGCTGGCAGAAATGCACGGTCAAGCACGGAGAGGGAATGGTGGCAGCAGCCACTGCTGGGTTTGCTTGACCACCCCCGCAGTGCTTAATTTGCCTAAACTCAACGTGGGTCAAACATCTGCTGGATTCCTGTTACAAAAATTCAGACTCCAGTAGAAGACAGGCCATAAAAATCACATTGATTTTAAATGCCCAATGCACATGTTGTTACCAGATAGGAACAGAAACGGTGTTTGCCATTTGCCTAGATTATTTCTCTTTCATGGTTTTTACCTTTACTTCTGCACTCTTGTCAGGGTATTGTGCATGAATAGGGACAAATATTGACATTTCATATGTTTTGAAATTTGTACTATGTTATTTATATGACCAGCACATCACAGTGCTACCAATGTGATGGCACTACTTCAGAATGCAACCCCCTACTTTAATTATCAGCCTTGTAATTTTACAGTCTTCGTAGTTTGCTTCTTAACAGTCCTTCAATCCAGTAAATGCATTCAGATCTCAAAGGTGCATTTACAAATAATTAAAAAATATGCCTGATTGGGCTTGCTAATTCAGAGCAAATATAGAAGCTGGTTTTCGCATAACAAGGCCATAATTCTCCATTTCCTTGCAATTGTGTGGGTGATTGCATGGGCTACCACAGCTGTGCCATAGGGATTTGCAGGCAGATGAGAGTTCTCTGGTTTCTGTGGAGAACCAGGGGACTGTAGGTCATGCCGTGGGTTTTACAGCGGCATTGAGCTGACATGTCTAGCTGCCGCTGCAGAAAAGGGCAGCCCAGCTCCCCTGCACCAGGGCTCAGGCTGCTTGGCCTGGTGCACCTGTGTTGGTCTGTGTCTGACCCCGTGGTGAGCAGTCTGGGTTGCTCAGCTAGGTTACCGTCGTGTCAAACAAGCACCGCCAACAGTGCAAGGGGTAAGGTCAGCTGGCCTGGGGTTGGGGGGTGAGGAGCTCCACAGACCCCCCTTTTACTGGGGGACCCCACAGTGAGATTGGCTTCTCATGGAGTCAAACCCTGATGTTGAAGTACAGCTGTGCCAGTCCAGGAACCCCTTCTCACCCCTTTCATCCATTCTTCCCCTGCCCAACTCCTGTTTAGATGTCAAGTTTTTGGTAGAGATCGTGGCAGTGCTGGGCAGGATTTGGGGGGCTACAGCCAGACAGCTCTGTGGCTGTGCGAGTGAAGGTGCCTCCTGCATATTAAGGCAGCAAGTACAAAGACGCTCGCTTGAAGATTTAAAACCAAATGGCAAAACTGGAACTAAATGGCCAGTCAGAGCAAAAGCCACCACCACCTGAGTGATGGTGACAGCAAAGGTGGGAGCTTGAAAGTGAAGATGAGCACGGTAGTACTGTGTTTGATGTGACAGAAGAGGAGGAGGTAGTGGAAGGAATAGGGGAGATAGGCAACGTTGTTGAGATCAAGAGCTGTGGAAACTGTCTTTCCAAGAGCATTCCAGCTAATAAGAGCCAGACAAGAAGATGTTTGCCAAAGACAGTGCGTAGAAGAAGCCTTGAGGTGTAAGATAATGGGGAAGGAAAACCTAGAACAGAACTTGAACTTCCTGGGGGAGAGGTGCATTGCACAAGGCATCTGCAGAGACCAAAGTTCTTCTGCTGATAAGCAGCACTAACACAATCATTCTTATCCTTTATGGATCTTGTATAATCTACCTGCTTTGGGAAGATTCTCCCACCCCCAGGCACACAGCTGCCATCTAGCACAGTGGCCTTTGGCAGGGAGCTGTGGAGGTTTATGTGGGTTTGTTTCATCGCTTCTCACACTACGGGCCATTGCCAAACAGGTATATTGCCGTAGGGTTTGTGTGGGCGTTCAGCTGAACTGTTGTGCCATCCACTGGCTCTGTGTTTGCACCACTTTCCTGTATATTGGGCCAAATGAGTTTATAGGCAGGAGTTAAAAAGAAGTGTTCGTATGCTGCCTCTGTTGCTCTTCACATTGTTACTGGTGTCTTCAAAGTGTTGGGGCTGCTTAAAGCGAGCCTGTGTATTCCTTTGTGTTTTCACAAGCCGTTCTCAGCTCTGATTTAAGAGGCAAACCAACCGCAAGGCATAATTACAATATGATTCATAAAAACAATGATTTTTAGTTTAATTCCAGTGAGTATTGCACAATATTCACAGGAAGCTGAATTTGTGAGTGCTTGTCTGAGGAATCAAAGTCCAGCACTTAGGCTCATCCTCTTTGGGAGGAGAATCTGACAACACATGGCCAACATGTCACTCAAAGTTAGGATTGCAAAGAATGGAAATGACTTCTGAAAATATATTAGCTAAGCATTATTTATAGCGCTGGTTGTCAGCGGTGGAACAATTTCCTTTCATTTTTTGCAGAAAAGATCCTTCTCTTGATAATCACACATCCTTTTCTGCAATAGCATGTAATTGTATAGCTTAGAAATCAGGGTGATATAATAGAAAGCTGTTAATTATTTCCTGATGCTCAGGATGTAATTAACTTGTACTTTCTTCTAGCTGAAATGAATTTATTTTTACTTAGATGTAGAAAGAGTAACTCCTAGCTTATGCTGCTATTTTGCTGCTTGGTCAGTGCAGACAGAGGGAGATTGTGATGCGAAGAAGCTCAAAGTAGCATTATCATGTGCAAATTCAAAAAGAGATTGTACCAATCCTGTTTTGAGAGTTATTTGGGGCTAGAAGCTTAAAGACTTGTCTTGGACAATTAAAGTATTTTCAGAACTAATAGTATTTGGACAAACTCAGACCTTTCAAGTGTTTTGGGAGATGGTAGAAATAGATGAGGTTAAATTAATATGTAGGTCTCTGTGACGAGAAAAACAGCTCCACAATAGGAGCCACTCGTATCATACTACTGCTTGTCTAATTAGACAAGGTGATGAAAGTAGGTTCTTAAAAGCACACTGAACAAAAGAAATAAAATGAGGTTTATTAAAAGCTTAATTTATGCAAAATTATGCAGTCATCTAAAATAGATAGCAAAAAGGTGTCTTCATACAAGAAATGCATTGACACACTGGAGCAAGCCCCAGGGAGGGCTGGCTCTCGGGGCAGGAGTGGGCTGGAGCACATGATGTACAAGGAGATGCTGAGGGCTGGCTCTGCTCAGTGGAGAGAAGGGAAGGCTCAGGGGGATCTTACTGCTGGCTGCAGCTACTTAAATGAGAAGGTGTAGGGAAACAGGGAGAGAGTCTTCTCCAGGGTGCGCAGGGATAAGACAAGGGGCAGCAGGCAAAATTTGCAAGGGAATTTCTAAAGAGATATTTGGAAAGAATTATTCCATGAGGATAAGTAAAAAATTGGAACGGGGACCCGGAGAAGCTCAGAGATACTAAAATCTTGCCTGGTCATGACCCTGAACAGCTTGTACTAACTGGACATGGTTTCAGTACAGGTTGGACCAAATGACCTCCAGAGGTCCCTTCCAAGGGATTTACTCTATATTTCATGAAGGTATCATGTGATAACTTCTTTAAACTCTGGTGGGCTGATACTATCAGCATTTTATTACTATATATTACTCTGGTGGTAACCAGAGATTATTATCCACTCAGTTGCACTGGTGGGAGGGCTTGTGAGGATACTTCCTAACCTACTTCAGTGCAAAATCAGCTGAGTTAGTTTGTACAATGCATGCCGTGGTACCACTCCTTTCACATTGTCCAGGTTTTCAAGCAAATGTAAGATGAGAAATGTATCCATTTCCAAATTAATGTCCAAGAACTTTTGAAATATTCCACTTTCAACTGAGATTGTTATGAAGATGTGAAGGTAAGAACCTGGTTCCCTTGACCACACTATCTTAAGTCAGGCCAAGATTTTACCCCAGATGATGCACGATTCATGAGATGCCAACATCACAACTCTTCCCACCATCAAGAGAGCTTTTCAAGGTGTCTGTGAAGTTATCTGTGGATCAATTTCTTAAGAATTTGGGGGACAGAAACCAAAGTGCACATACTTAGGACATACTGGGTTTACATCAGTCCTTGAAGGACAAGAATAAAAAAAAGATTGGGGACAGTGTACATGCTGGAGTCACACTAATGCCAGAACTCCTGCTGGCTATGTTGTGTTGGCATTACAAGAGGAACAGTAATCTCAGGGCAAACCACCTGCTCCTCCGTTCTCACTGCCTGAACAACGATACAACAAGAGGATCGAGTGCTCTCAGACCTTCTCACACTGTGCACAAAGGGCCCAGTTTGGGACTTTATTTGTGTGCATAAATTCCTAGTTTTCCATAGTCCTGCAGCTCCAGCTTTGCTTGTGGAAAGTGGATTTTCAGTCCTATGTTGAGGGAAGAAGGTATTGGAACTGTTAACGCTTCCTTCCCTTGGAGGGGCATGTCTCATCCGATAATCCATTTGGAAGGTAACAAGATGTATTCCCTTGCCTTTACGGATGTGATCAAAGACATGATTAAATCAGGCATGTGCCCAACCATTATCCCACCTTTTTGAAAATAATATTTCTTTCATCACACACAAAGTAATGAGATCTGTTGCTTTCTCTGTATGCTGTTGTGCTTTATCACAATGCTGCAAGGCCCAGATCCTTTAAAAATATTTCATAACAGGGGAAAATCCAATCATTTTAGGTTTCTGTAAAGTGGTACTTTTTCCAAATGCTATACTTTGGGCCTGCTGTAGTGAATCAAACAGTGGTGGTTAAGTAATTGCTTGCATTGACTTTGTTTGTCTATAGAGGGACTAGAGCTGCTCCAAACTAATATATTAAGAACTTCATATGACTCTTTTTGGTTAAATCTGTAAATCAACACCAGCTGAAACATCCTACATAATTTTGCATGAAATATGTTTGTACTCTCTGTTGATTTCTTTTCTGATGAATATGGAACATCTGAGTTTATATGAGGCCAGTAACAACAGTACTCTTGGGAAACACATTACTGGGGCAAAGGAGGAAGAAAAAAGGATTGCGTAAACTGTTTAGGAGAAGCACAATAAACACACAGAGAGGAATTTATTTAAACATATAATGGCTAAGGAAAAGTTCCAGTGGTCTGGAAATTGTGACATTTTGCTTGCAGGCTGAAGACTGTACACAATGTATCTTTTCATGTAAAATATAAGTATTCCACCTCAGAAAATGATAGACCTGTGGAAAAAGGCACAAAAAGGTGTTGGCCACTTGATCAATGATTTCGTTTTTTCAGTGGTCACAAACCCTTTGCAGTTTCAGCACTTCAGGTATGCACACCCTACCTACATAGGGACTGAAATCTTGTATGGTCTGGCATTCAGAAAACTCATTATAGTTAAGTTCAAATTAAGACCTGGGTAGCTACAACAAGAAGTGCCCGTGGTCCGTCTGCCCAACTGTGGTTGTTGACACTATCTGGGAAACAACTATACCCAGGCTCCTAGAGATCCTGCCTTTCTTCAGGACAGGTGATGTCAAGGCTTGTTTTGAGTAAATGAATTGGATTTAGGATTAGCACACAGTGTTGGGCCATTTACACCAATGATAGGTGAATATATGAGTCTGTGTAAAGGTGCAGTGCCTAATCTCTGCCTAATCTCTCACCTCCTCTTGTCCTGTTGCCCATCTAAAGCCTACCCCTACGTGGCTGTGCAACATGTGTTTTGGATTTAAGTTCAGACCCAGAGTTTGGAGCATGTTGTAAACAGAACCAAATTGTTGCAATCTAAGTCTGCCAGCATTCAACTCAGGCTGATAATGTATGTAAAGATGATGCCGTTACCTAGTGAATAAGGGTCGGGGTGCATGTTCTGAGTTACTAGAGTAGCAACTTTAGCTACAGTTAGTTCTGTAACATTTATCTTTCTAAGCTCATCTACATGTGAACTTCTAACAAGGCTGTGTCAGGACAAGGGGTAATGGTTTTAAACTAAAACAGGGTAGATTTAGACTGGATATAAGGAGGAAATTCTTTACAATGAAGGTGGTGAAACACTGGAACAGGTTGCCCAGAGAGGTGGTGGAGGCCCCATCCCTGGGAACATTCAAGGACAGGTTGGATGGGGCTCTGAGCAACCTGATCTGGTTAGCGGTGTCCCTGCTCAGTGCAGGGGGGTTGGACTAGATGACCTCTAGGTGTCCCTTCCAACCCAAAACATTCTATGATTCTATGATTCTATGAAACAAGACAAGATCCTTGATAGCATCCTGACAGAAGGAACTATTCATAGAGTTGTTATGCAGCAGCTGTGTATCTGTTCATATCACATATCAGATGAAGAAAAATGCTGACCTCACCCAAAGGAACAATCTCCAGGCTAGATTTTTGCAAAAAGTACAACTCCTTTAAATAGAATTAGTCTTTAACTAGGATTTTTAGTCATACCTTTTCCTTAAAGTTCTTCATTAGCCTGCCAGAATTTAAGCAGTGAATAACTTCATGCCATTGAGTAATCCTCTTAAATTCGTATACCATAATTCTTCACATTAAGTGTTTGTATCACCTAGATAAAGAGATTTAAAGCAGATAGGATGGTTCTTTATCGTTAAAACATTTGTGTCAGAGAGCAATCCTTCCTGTGTTTAAAAAATGAGTACAGTAGTGTTATGTTGCAGAACTGTTGAGTAAAATCATTGTTACCATTTGGCATAGCTGTGTTTGGAACTCAGTCAGTGTAGTTTGGGGCAATCAATAGCTTTCCGAGACATTTTTCATTTTTTCTCTGTAGATGGTGATTCATTTCTTTTTCATTTGGCACTTGCAGTGAAACCTTATTGGATGTTACCAGTTTCTCTTTAAGAAAAACTTATATAAATGAGCAGAATGTTAATTAGGATTATACCGATTTGTTGCCTCCAGCTGGCTGTGAAGGTCATACTGGCTTATATTTTACACTCAATGCAATGTTTTTCTTAAGCAAACATGACAACTTAAGGGAACTGAGAAAGGCTGTAACATGAGTCTATTTAGGCTTCTATCCTATTTTGATTTATTTACTTTAATAATTATGTACTCTATTTCAAGAAATAAAAATTTTAAAAAATCATGTGCCACTATATAAAGTTGGACAAATTCCAGGCCTAAAAAGACCAGGGTGACTATGACTGTATAGTCAGGTTCTTCGTGGTAGCTTGACAAGTTCTCAGGTGAGAGTCTGGAGGCTCCTGCAAACCCGATGATTTGAGTCTCAGTGGGATGAGTGGGTGCTGCACGTGAGGCAAGAAAGCCAACTGAGTACAGACATGTAGAGGCTTCACCCAAGGGTAAAATGCAGAGTTGGGCCGTGGAGTGGGCAGAGGGATCCTCTGCCGTTGCAGCTTCTCATGGCTCCTACGCTTTGACTGAGCAAGAAAGCAGACCCAACCCTTGGCCCCCATGCATGCTGCTAGCCAACTGATGGGGTTTCCTCACAGCAGATCCCCAGCCATTTTTTCACACAGTTGTATGCCACAAAGGCTGTAGGATTTCCCTCAGGTGTTGGAAGAAAACTTGTCACTAGTTTGGTGTTGGCTGTACGATAATTTTAGGCCAGTTAAATATCTCCCCTTCCAATCAGCCACATAAGAACTACTGTATGCTTGCACAGTAAAAATGAAAAACAAGTAATACCCTGTTGCAAAGGCAAGGAAGCATGCTCACAACTACAGAAGTCTCTTGTCATACTTACAGCTCCTGTGCTTTGGCAAGCGCATGAAGAAGGTCTGTATATCCGCATACCCACTTTTAATAAAAGCCTTAATATAAACTGCAAATGTCTTAATGTAGGCAGTACTTGAACTTTTCTTTTTTTTGCAGCTGACATGGAACAGGACTTTAGAAAAGCTGTGAGTCCTGGTCTAGTGCATTCAAAGGCCAGCCTCCGATATTCTTCCTCCCTGTAGTATTCCCAACGTTGTTCATAGATATCTGTGTAAATCATGTAATTATAAAACATGGGACTGGAAGGTCTTCTGCAGAATATTATAGCACATAATCCTTTGGTATATTTATTACAGTTCTGTAAAAGTTATTTAAGTTCTTGCCTCAAGCAACAATTAGAAAATTTTCCTCCAAAACTTAGTCTAATATTCCTCAACATCACTTAAATAGCTTTTCTTGCACTCTGCTTTTAACTCACCTGAAAGATTATAGACAACAATTCTGTTCCTCTCAGTTTTTGTTTAAATAAGGCTGGACTCCCAAGCCAGTATCTTTTTCTCTCTTATGAGACTGGCTCATCATTTCTCATACCAGTGTAGCACTGCTTCATTGCATCTCTTTGAGCTTATCATTCTGAGGATGGCATGAACAATACCTGATGTTTAAATGATGTCCTGTAGTATCATACATGATGGCATGAACAACTGAATTTCCCATAATTTCTGGAAACATCTCAGTCATGAGACCTAAGATTGCCTTTGGTTTTTAGATGGTCTCGGCCTGTTGATAGCCTGTAGTGAGTTAAAGTTTTGCTACTGCGTGTTCAGCTATTTCTTACTCTCTGTTGCTTTCAGGCTCCAAGTTCTCAATTTTCAGCAGAGCATTTTGTTGTTAGTGCACAGCCTTGCATTTTATAGTCTTACCTGTTCCTCCGTTTCTATTTTTGCACTGTGAAGGTCATCCACTAACAATTTAATCACCTCTAGGTGATCCAGTCAAACGGATCATTACTTTCAGTGTTTAAAAATTTGCATTGGTTCTGGTTTTATTTTATAGTTTAGTGGTCAACCACTGGTTTTCAACAGACTTCTGGAAGGCAGTGGAAAGAACTCCCTTGAGTTGTATCTTCTGTCAGTGTAACATCCTGCATATTGCAGTATTGCCAGCCATAGGAGGTAAAAAAAAGCATGAATCAGTGCCAAAATACAGTAAGATTTTTTTTTTATTTAAAGAAGTGCAATAGAGTGCCAGTATTTTTTCACTTACTGCTTTCACAGCTTCCTTCAAAATAAAAATAAAGCCAGTAATGCAGTTATACTAAATATGAAAAAAGGAAGCTATTCATTTAGAATGAGAAGAGATAAACAAAGTGTGATGGTCTTAATAAAACATACTATATACTGAAAGAGTATTGCATCTATGCTCATTTTAAGATGAACCTATGCATTTGTTGGAAATGAGTAAAAAGTCTTGAATCATAGCTTCACTATAAAATTGGATTTGTTAACAATAGTACATAGCACTAAGTATTTTATTACTCATTTTATTACCTGGCAGGTAGTGGCTATTTGTGCTTGATGCTCGTGATTACACAGCATGGTAATTGGTAGAGATGGAGAACAATTGCTAAAAGCAGTTGAGGTATTACTGCAGGATGACATATTATTAACAATGAAGGCAGAAAATTTTTTTCTGGCTTTCAGCAGGGTTGCCAAGGGCTGCTGAAAGGAGTGCAAACAGTTGGTGCCTCTCTGAGGAGCATAAAATATCGGGGAGAAGATCTCCCGCAGGTCTGTGAGAGCAGACGTGCCTGGAAGGACTTTGAGATCAGGGGTTACCCAAAGCCATAAAACATCTCAGCAAGACTATTTGTCACTCATTGACAGGGTGGGAGAAATATCGCAACTGCACTTGAGATAAGGCACTTGGCTAATTTCAGTTCTCCTGGGGATTTCTTGGGTTACCTCTGGCAGATAATGACACCTTTTGCTGTTCACAGTGCAAATCTGTTCGGTACTGCGGTGCTTTCTGGGTGCTGTGGATCTGCGCTTCCCCAGATGTACTGGGAGATGGGTGGGTGGGAAGACCTCCTCGTTTCTCAGGAGGTCTGAAACCTGCTGCGCGCAGTCCAAGAGCATAGCAAGGTCATACTCAGCTTTTCCCTGTGTGTAAGTGCAAAAGAGATCTAAGCCTTGGTGCATAAGGGACCTCAGCCTGTAGGGCTTTTTGGCTCCCCTGCCTCTTGGGATGCAACATGCATCCAAGAGAGTTGTTGTCACACAGCAGGGCTTTCTGGCACTCACAGCCCCTTGAGTCCTTGCTGCAGCCCCTCCTCTCAACTCCAGTGACACAGACCTGTAGTCCAGCATCCTATTCCCCAGTTCCTGGTCCATCTTTCCAGGTTTCTGGATGGCAGTGCTGGAAGGAATAGCTGTAGCAGCAGGGCTTGGGCTCTTTGACCCATATTTGCCCCATTTAGCCCTTTTATCATTTCAAAGGAATATTCACCTCTCCCAGCCATGTTACTGAGATAACAGGTCTGTGTTGCTGACCCAAATTTCATTGATTTTCACTGGTCTCCCATGACACCTACTCTGCCCCTTCCTCTGTTTTCTCTCTGTAAAATACTTCCTTTATTGACAGTTATTTTCAGCCTAGGTCCACATGAGCTGGAGGGCTTTTGGCTGCTGTGTGAATCCAGTCAAGGGATATCTGTAACAACAGTTGTCCTATGGTTTCTGGTTTGCCCTTTGAAATTTTAGTGGTTTGTGGTCTTCAGTCTTCAGTTTAGATTTGGGAAGACATCCCCAAGAAAATTAGTCCCTACCGTACTTATTTATTTAGTAAGCCTAAGAATATCCTTGCAATGGAGACACGGAACAATGATGTGCATAAAACCTAGTTGGTGGACCTAAGCAAAGATGGCTTGCTCTTCAGCGAAAAGTACATGGGCTCTTTTGGGGATCCACCCAGTAGTATCACATAGACCTTGACCTGCACGCATTCGTCCCGTGTCTGCATCCCAGTTCGCCCACGCATGAGTGAGAAGCACACTTATACTTGACTTCCCTATAGAGGAGGAGAACTGGGAGCTCCTGACAGCTTCAAGCAGCTGGAGCGAGGCAGGCAGACTTCCACTTTCCTTATGACTAAGGGCAGGTGAAATAATAACTTGCTGGCGTTTTGTGTTTCCATCTTTGGAAAACTCGGTTTTATGCTTTGCAGCAAGACTAGCTCTCAAGGTTCAAGTGTGCAGGCAGTTGGAAGTACTATGCATGTTCGTACACATTTTGATTAGAAGTGAAATGAAAGTGGGACGGCTTGGCAGGCAGGGAGATTAGCCACTTCACAGCTTCCTGTGGACATGAGGAGAAAGTGTCGTTAGATCTGTAACTGAGCAAGATACCGGGTTTTTCTGCTTCTTGAAAAAGAGGGGTGAACAAATACTGTTCTGATTTGGTGATACCGTTGGACTACCCTGACAATCTGGGTATATCACAGCCCAAAGAGAAAAGTGGAGGGGAGTCAGCAGTCCACCAAACACATTCCTTTCCTTTACAGGGTCAAACCCTATAAAAATGCCAACATAAACATTCCAAAACTTGATATATATATAAAACTTACATTCACTGTTTTACCAGATCAAGAACGTTATGCTGTGTTTTAAATGAAGACGAGATACAGGCTCAGATTTTACACCTTTGACATTTAAAAATCCAAACTTTAATTTTGCAAGTGGTCTCTAGTTTTGTGACAAATCGATATAGTCTCTGCAGTCTGGAGTCCTCACGAGGGAGGCGGTGGTCTGAATTTCTGGCACAAATTTGTGGGCTGAAAGAGTGTCTCCAAGAGACATCATTTTGATTTCATCCTAGCCCCGAGCCTGTGTCTGTTCCCCAGAGCTTGCTTTGACCCCTGCCAGTGTTAGTAAGGTGCTACGAGTATTGGGGATGTCCCTGTGCACGGTTGGCTGCGGGCTCAGTGACCTTATTGCTTTCTGAATTTAGAAAAAAGGACTTCATAAAAGAGGCAGCCCCCATGTTTTATTTAAAGCCACAGGGGCACTGGTGAACTGTCACTTCTTTTGAAGCTTCAGGCTTTCCTTCGCAGTGCACCAAGAGATGGTTTATCTGAAATCTCTCTATCTGGCTCTGCATTCTGGCATGTCCTCACATTGACTACATGGTTGTGGGCAAAAAAAAGTGGAGATAAACACAGTGAGGAGAACTGATATCAGGAGCTGCTTTGAAGATACACTCTCTAACCCTATTTCAGATGGTAGAATTCCTTCACTGCCACAGCTACCAATACAGAAATATCTTCATCCTATTTCCAGTACGACCCCATGTTTTAAAGGGTATTTTAGCTCCTGCAAATATCAAGTAACAGAACTAAGTGATTGCAGAGCTGAAGCATAAATAGAAGGAGGAACAGGCAGCAGCAAACTGCTGACACTTCAGCTGAGACTTGGCAAGTCCGGCTGGAAATGCTTGTCCCAGCAATACACATCGCATTTGCAGAATACCTTCACAATTGCCTCTGTGTACAAAGTTTATATCATCACTGACCTATTTTAATTTTTTTTGCTGACAGTGAAAAGGCAAAAGTTTAGTGTAAAGGACACTTCATGTAGTTCTGTATTTTCCTGGGTGTATATATATGCACAAATGCTGCCATGTGCTTACTTATTTTGTAATGAATTTGGATCTGCAGCTGATTTGTGAGTTTTAACTTCCAGTGGGAATTATGCTTCTACGTCACCGAGACACTTTGGAAAATGCCATCTTCTAGTAAGATGCTTGTCTACTGTGCTGTAGACAGGTCATACGCTTACATTCAGAAAACAGCCAAACTTTGTGACCTCTGGGAGGACACAAAACTGTTCTGTTTCCAACAGAAAGGGGCAATTCTACCTGCCAGTGGAGCACCTATGATGTCCCCTGAGAAGAGATGTGGAAAACCCATGTTCTTTAGCCACCATGAATTGTCCTCATCTTTGGCAAGATATTTTATTCTGTCCATATATTTTTGGCACAAAGGATGTCGTGACTTGCTTTACTTGGAAATAAGTAAATCCATCTCTGACAGAAGTTCCAAATATATGAAACTTGTGAATGAATTTGAAGGTGGCAGAAACCACTTGCAATGCTTTTCCCCTCTGCACATCACTGTTAATTTTCAGGGGATCTAATACAGTTTTGTTCAGAGTTTACCTTAAGGTGATAAAACTATGGTAGTTCAGTGCATGCTGACTGGCAGTGCTCAAGCTGGGATAGTCAATGAAATCAAGGATGTTTGCTAAAGCGAGGTGGAACCCATGAGCATGCTGGAACTCATCAGCAGCGGTTGAGCACTCTGGGGTAGGACGTGCTTCGTGCCATGACTAATTATGACATCCGTGCATATTGTTCAGTAATTAGTAAGTTCTGCTAAGAATCTCCATTTTAAATGGTCTCTTCACTGGTGTTTTGTTCTTCCACTAAAAAAAAAAGTCATTCTATAATGATGTATTCTGTGATATGTGTGATATATATGCATATATATAACATATATGAGATATGTATCATGATCTATGATGTATACAAGTATATCATATATATATACAAATGATATATATCTTTTGTATATCAAGCTGGGATAGTCACTGAAATATAGATGAGATATATGGTATATATATCATATATATATCAATATGTATGTGTATATATATACACACATATATCACATATATATATGCGTGTATGTGTGTGTGTGTGTATGATTGCTTCAGGAAGGTATCTCACTAGTTAGAAGAGGTGAATGAGTGGAGCACAATATAAAGGTCTTCGTACCACATGGCCTATGTTCCCTGCGCATTTTTACTCAGCCTTGCTAGGCTAAACGTAGGGACTGTATAGGATGTACTAGGGAGTGGTGGATGAATTATTCAGAAAACTGCCAAGAAGAGCAGGAGGCTTTTTGTCTTTTCATGCATAGAAATCAGGACTGGATAGTGTTCTGCAAGATCTATGTTAGCCAAGCACAAACTGCTGTTCTTAATAGAGGGAAATAGCTGGGTGAGATGTTTGGACCCTGGTCCAGGTCATTCCTGTCTTCAGCCAGCACGCTGGCCTTTTCTGGGGCTTAAAAAGAAAGCTAGACTCTTGCGCAGGCACTGCCTTGCAAAATCCTTGCCCATTCGTTCAGAAAAAGATGCAGGAAACTTCAAAACGCGTAATTTCCCTGGTGGAAAACAAAATGCAAGTTTCATGTAGCTGTGAGAGCGATTTCTTCCCAAGTTTTAGTGCCTGAGTCTTCTTTTCTAGGCAAAGATTTTGATTTTTCCATTACCGTGACTTTTCCGACAGTTGGCAAAGAAAATGCCTAACAGCCTCTCAACAATAACGTTCCTGATTAACTCTGAACACGTTTACCTCAAAACAGGAGCAGAGTGTTCTGGGTTAGCCTGGTCCATGCTACACAGAGGGAAGGCACGTCGATTTGGAGCAAGAGTCGCTTCATGTTGTTAATTAGGAGCAACCCGTTTAGACAAGCCCCCAAGAAAACTGTTCTGGCACGCACGCATGCAAATACAGACTGTCTTTATCTGTTGTAAGCATGAATAAGGGCCATGGATATCAATTTGTAAATATTGCAAACGCCTGTTACAGTTCATGGGCAATTGCTCAAACACTTTATTTCTCATGTTGTTTTCTGCAGGTAGGGGAGACTGTGGTCCCAGGTGCCAAATCTGGCAGGTAATCTTGAATATTATATGGAATTACGTACGGATGATGTACCAGTGTACACAAGGTTGTTGTCTGGTGCTAAACAATTAAGCTGTAGAAACAGGGACAACTTTTCAAAGGCGTGTTTAGTCAAAGTGTCCCCCCATCACCCCTTGTTGTTCGCCCTCTCTCTTCTCCCCCTTCTCCCCTCAAACTGGGCAGGGTTTGTCAGAGGGTAGCTCTTAAGCAGCTCTTGAGAAAAACAACTTCTAGCGAGAGAAATGTGACTGGTGTCAAGTTAGGTCCTTTCCAGTCATCATGCAGACTACCTGATGAAAAGTGGTTAACATTGCTTAAAGGGAAAACCTCAAGGTCTTTTGGTGAGAAGCCTGTTTCCCACAATGCCAAGGGATAAAGAATTTCCCACTTTGCTTGTGCATTGGTTCCAGTGTAGAATTGCATTCACTGCTACATTTTTTTCCTTTTTATCCCATTTAATTTGGCTTCTGATAAATATTTCTGAACACAGACACTTTTTTTTAGAATTCCTGCCTAAACTGTTGATTTGAATACTGCAATAGGTGCTCAATAACTTACCTGAGGGTTTTATATTTGTAGTTTACACTAGGTAGAATTTCAATTTATTGAGCTGCTTTTCAATATGCTTTGATTTTTAGCAGGTTTGTAGAGGTGAGGGAGCCCTGACAGAGAGAACAGCATGCACCACCAGGGAGAAAATCTGAATTCCCTTTCTGTTCTTTATTCCAAATTAATTAGCCTGGACATAATTTAGTACGGATACAATTGCTATAGACTGCAGAAAAAGTTCTCACTTCCATTTGGAATTTGTGGATAGATTTGTTTCTTCAGGTTTCTTGAGGTTTATGTGGTCATGCTCAGTTTGACTTAATGATTTTGTAACCTCTCAGCAAATTTGCATCCACTTCAGCAAGTGGGTGGAGATAATTAAGGTAAGGAAATTTCCATGAATTTTATGAATATAGGCAAAAAAGTGTATAGAGAGACCCTAAAAATGCCCTGAGTGAGGAAAAAGGTTGTCGTGGGAACCTGTGTTTTTTGACATGACAGAGAACTTGAAATATTTGTAAGCCCACCAACTGCAGGAAAACCTTCAGTCAGAATTTAAGACATAAATACCCACTGCCCAGGAGCTTGCGGGGCTCATTGACAGGGCTTTAAACTAGATGTGAAGGGGGAAGGGGAACCTATTGGGCTTGCCAGAGACAGACTGGGGGATGAAAGACAAGGGTTTGAGGGACTGGGGGCTAGTATGAGCCTTCAACCTGTTGCCCAGCACTGTGCCAGGGGCGCTGCAGCAAAGTTGAAGACTGGCGGAGGTGAGCCGGAGGCTCCTGGGGTAGCAGGAGCCAACAAGGAAAAGCCCGTGAAACACCTCAAAGTAAATGAGGGGTGTTCTGCTATGAAGGTGACGAGGCCGACAGCTCATATGAAATGCCTCTATACAAACGCACGCAGCATGGGAAACAAACAAGAGGAGTTGGAAGCTATCGTGCTGCTAGAAAGCTACGACCTGATCGCCATTACGGAAACTTGGTGGGATGAATCCCACGACTGGAATGTAGCTATTGATGGCTACAGGCTGTTCAGAAGGGACAGGCGAGGAAGGAGGGGCGGAGGCGTTGCCCTTTACATCAAGAAATCAATACAGTGTGAAGAGCTGGCCCTGAAGAATAGCCATGAGCAGGTCGAAAGCTTATGGATAAGAATCAGAGAGAGAGGCAACAAAGGGAACCTGGTGGTTGGTGTCTACTACAGGCTGCCAGATCAAGAGGAGCCGACTGATGAAGCGTTCTTCCTCCAACTCTGGGAGGCTTCGTGCTCGCAGGCTCTCGTCCTGCTGGGGGACTTCAACCACCCTGACATCTGCTGGAAAACCAACACGGCAAGCTGTAGGCAATCCAGCAGGTTTCTTGAATGCATTGAGGACAACTTCTTAAGCCAGGTAATAGACACCCCTACCCGAGGGGATGCAATACTGGACCTGGTGGTCACCAATGCAAGTGAGCTCATCGGAAATGTCAAGATCGGAGGCAGCTTGGGTTGCAGTGATCATGCGCTGGTAGAGCTCACACTCCAGAGGGAAATGGGAAGAATGAAGAGTATAGTCAGGACCCTGAATTTTAGAAAAGCAAACTTCCAGCTCCTCAAGGAGATAGTCGGAAGGACTCCCTGGGAAACGGTCCTCAGAGACAGGGGAACAGAACAGAGCTGGCAGCTCTTTAAGGAAGTGATCCACAGAGCGCAAGAGCTCTCGATCCCCAGGTGTAAGAAATCGGGCAAAGAAGGGAAGAGACCAGCATGGCTGAGACGAGACATGCTGGACAAACTAAGGAGGAAGAGGGAGCTGCACAGGCAGTGGAAGCAGGGACAGGCATCCTGGGAAGAGTATAGGGACGCGGCCCGGTTGTGTAGGAATGGGGTCAGGAAGGCCAAGGCTCAGCTGGAGCTAAACTTGGCTAGGGATGCAAAGAATAACAAGAAGGGTTTCTACAGGTATATCAGCCGGAAAAGGATGGTTAAAGACAGCGTACCCCCGCTGATGAGCGAGACTGGCAAGCTGGTAATAGCAGAGGAGGAGAAGGCTGAGGTACTCAACAACTTTTTTGCCTCAGTCTTCACTGGCAACCTCTCTCCTCACCCCTCCCGAGCTGATGGATGGCATGAGGGGGGTCAGGAGGGCAAACCCCCTCCTGCTGTAGGAGAAGATCAGGTTCGTGACCACCTGAGGAACCTGAATGCACATAAGTCCATGGGACCTGATGAGATGCATCCCAGAGTCCTGAGGGAATTGGCCGATGTAGTCGCCAAGCCACTCTCCATGATATTTGAAAAGTCATGGCAGTCAGGTGAAGTCCCTGGTGACTGGAAGAAGGGAAACATTGTGCCCATTTTCAAAAAGGGTAGAAAGGAAGACCCTGGGAACTACCGACCTGTCAGCCTCACCTCTGTGCCTGGGAAGATCATGGAACAGATCCTCCTAGAAGCTATGCTAAGGCACATGGAGGCCAGGGAGATAATTCGAGATAGCCAGCATGGCTTCACCAAGGGCAAGTCCTGCCTGACAAACCTAGTGGCTTTCTATGATGGTGTGACAGCATCAGTGGACAAGGGAAAACCAATAGATGTCATCTATCTGGACTTCTGCAAAGCCTTTGACACAGTCCCCCACAACATCCTTCTCTCTAAATTGGAGGGCTATGGATTTGACGGGTGGACTGTTCGGTGGATAAGGAACTGGCTGGATGGCCGCATCCAGAGGGTAGTGGTCAATGGCTCGATGTCCAGATGAAGACCGGTGACGAGTGGTGTCCCTCAGGGGTCCGTACTGGGACCCGTGCTGTTTAATATATTCATCAATGACTTAGACAGCGAGATTGAGTGCACCCTCAGCAAGTTTGCGGATGACACCAAACTGAGTGGTGTGGTTGACACACCAGAAGGACGGGATGTCATCCAGAGAGACCTGGACAGGCTGGAGAGGTGGGCCTGTGTGAACCTCATGAGGTTCAACAAGGCCAAGTGCAAGGTCATGCACCTGGGTCGGGGTAACCCCCAGTATCAATACAGGCTGGGGGAAGAAAGGATCGAGAGCAGCCCTGCCGAGAGGGACTTGGGCGTGCTGGTGGATGAAAAGCTGGACATGAGCCGGCAATGTGCACTGGCAGCCCAGAAGGCCAACCGTACCCTGGGCTGCATCAGGAGAAGCGTGGCCAGCAGGTCGAGGGAGGTGATTCTGCCCCTCTACTCTGCTCTGGTGAGACCTCACCTGGAGTATTGTGTCCAACTCTGGAGCCCTCAGCACAAGAAGGACATGGAACTGTTGGAGCGGGTCCAGAGGAGGGCTACTAAAATGATCCGAGGGCTGGAGCACCTCTCTTATGAGGACAGGCTGAGGGAGTTGGGCTTGTTCAGCCTGGAGAAGAGAAGGCTGCGGGGAGACCTGATTACGGCCTTTCAGTATCTAAAGGGGGCCTATAGGAAAGATGGGGAAAATCTTTTTAGTAGGGCCAGCTGTGAGAGGACAAGGGGTAATGGTTTTAAACTAAACCAGGGTAGGTTTAGACTGGATCTAAGGAAGAAATTCTTTACAATGAGGGTGGTAAAACACTGGAACAGGTTGCCCAGAGAGGTGGTGGAGGCCCCATCCCTGGGAACATTCAAGGCCAGGTTGGACGGGGCTCTGAGCAACCTGATCTAGTTAGTGGTGTCCCTGCTCAGTGCAGGGGGGTTGGACTAGATGACCTCTAGGGGTCCCTTCCAACCCAAAACATTCTATGATTCTATGATTCTATGATTTCTGGGGCTCTTGGCTACTGGCTTGTTTGTGGAATGTCAGACCAGTCCTGGCACACTCCGACGCGATGTTTGGACAAAGAATTTCATATAAGGGGGGTTCCCTCTTGTATCAGGTGAACTCCACCCATTTAGACTTACACCGATGACTGAAAGCTGGGTCGAGCCATCTGCATATGTATTACTCGCTCTTTCCCAAGTTTTGTTCTTGCAGATTAGTGTGCAACATAAGACGGGATGAAAATTAATAGAACCTGGAATATATTTTAAATGTAGAGCTCCATCAGACATACTGATAATTGCATGTTCTATAATTAAAACTGTGTAGGCTTTTCTTTCTAAGTATGGCAACAGCTGTTAGAGCACATCTGGAAAATAGGCTTTAAGCAAAAGTATTTTAGCTCAGAGAATTTCACAATGCATGGGATATTTACCAGCACTTCTTTCCAGAATACTAATTTGATTTATTAGTATTTTTAATATAAAAGTCTTCATTTTTTTGTGATGTTTGCAAAGCTAGTTTTGAATTCATATCACAGATTGGCCATTCCACTGCAGTTCAAGGATAAATGCTGCAAAACACGAACATAGCTTTGCTACTATTTTTAGGTAGCAGCCTACGTAAGCCTTGTCTAATGCCCTAATAATATTTTCTTCACTGTTTTCAGCCAAATATGTTCCCTTTCTTTTATTCTAAAGAGAAAGAATTGTTTTATACTGGAATCACATTGAGAGGAAAATTGGTTGGACTCCTGCTCTGTGCTTCCTGAGGCTCATGTTAACGCTCTTCTGCACTATCTCCCTCTCTAGAATATAGAGATAGTTGTACCCCCTACAATTATTATAGTTTTACTCAGAACTTCTCTGAAGTCAGTGAGAGTGTTTACAAGGTAGGGACCTGGCCACTTGGAAATGAATGGCAATATTTCTGTTTCTGATAGGAGCCCAAGCGTTGTGGTTTCTATGCTTTCTTCAGAACTGTTGCACTGACATGGCAAAGCAAAACCAGAATTATTAAAATTATTAATTAAAATGGAAACAAGAAAGCAGAAAACTTGAAAAACTTTAAAAAATCTCTGATTTATTGATGATGTTACTCATGTTGGTTTTTTTGGAAAAAAATGACTAAAAATAAAGATGCAGAAACCCAGAACCTTTACTAATAAGGTAATACTCTAATCAGGATCTTGCATTCTCACCCAAGCATCTCAAAAACAGCCAGCCAACTTGCTTTCAAGATGGCGGAAGAGGTTTTGCAGATAGGTAGCATTTACCAACAGTTTCCCAAGTGAGAAGTCAGTTCTCCTTTATTTGGAGGAGGAGGTAACTTTTTAATGCCAGATAACATTGTGTTGGAACAGCTTTGTGCTTGAATTTTAAATCATAAATACTATGCTTGTTGTGCAGCTGGAGGCAAAATGCAGCTAAAAAAATGTATGAGATGATTAAAAAACCCCCAAACCTGCAGCAGTCATACCACAAAATAAAACAGTAACATGGCACCTATTAGTGGTAATGTGGGAAAATTAATTCCAAATTATTGACAGTTTAATTGACCTACAGGAAGTATTTTAATGGGCTTAGTATGCTATGCTGTTCTTCATTATTTAGTCTTTTCCACTGGGCAGAAAACCAGTTTTTCTAAGTATGGGGTTTCAAGCTGTAACAAATGGTTGCTGTGGATTGCCTGGTGGTCAGACGCCAGCGCTGGGTGTGTGACCAAGTCTCTTCCTCTTCCATCCAACACCTGCCAAGCCCATCCTGCGAGCAGGGCTTGGGTGCCTCTGCTCCACTCTTGTCCCAATCTTGCTAGTTACAGAGGGTCTTTGCAAATAATATTCACAAGGTGATTTGACCCCCAGGCTCCGACTGCATGAAGAAAAGGTCATTAAAGATCGGCGGCACCACCTCAAGACATACCCAAACTGCTTCGTTGCCAAAGAGCTGATCGACTGGCTGATTGACCATAAAGAGGCCTCCGACCGAGAGACAGCAATTAAACTGGTGCAGAAATTACTCGATCACAGCATTATCCACCATGGTAAGTGCAGTACCAGCTGCTAAAGAGTTGCAAGTTAAATTTTATTGTCTGCTGTGAAACAAAGGGAAATCCCACTCCTGCTCTTCAACCAAATATAGGACAGGTAGGATCCTTTCCCTGCCAGAAAGGGAGCATCTCCCTTGAACTGTGCTTCTCCACAAGGTCCCCTGTGTCCCAAGGGACATGGAGAGGCTGAAGAGGTGTGGAGTGATGTTCCCCATGTCAGTACAGGGAGACTGTGCTGCTGCTGCCCTGCCTCCAGAGCAGCCCCAGCTGGATCCTGTCCCCTCACTCCCCACTGCCCTCACCTCCCTGCTCCCCAGAGCACAGTTTTCCAGCTGAAAAACCCATCTGAAAAATCAGCCAGCAAAAAATAGATCATTTTTCTCATGTGGATTAGTCCTCTGGCCCTGGCCCTCACACCAGCTGCACAAACATTAGTGCTGGTACAGCTGCAAGAAAGTTAGTGGTCTCACTGTGCCCTGATTAATTTTCTCCTAAACTTGTTGTCTATTTGAAAACTGTTCCTTTCAGCTTCTTGAATAACAATTTACACTGATGAAAAGGAGACTTCCAATTCAGTGGTAGCATTTAGTTGCCTTTTGGTGCACAAAAAGGCTAGGGAGCACACAGACAAAGAAGATTGAAGGCCTTGATTTCAAGCGTATAGTATTACCCCTTTCGAAAAGGCAAAATGTACCATTTGTTTCTTTTTTAAGAGAAAACAGAGCAACTGCGAACAGATGAATGTTGACTTTATGCAGGGGGTCACAGTATGTGCAGCAATACTGCTGCTATCTGCAATACATTAACAACACCTTAATTAAAGGAAGAAATGCACATATTGAATGAGTGCCACTTCTACAGCTTCTGCTCGGCTATTAAATTAAAATTCTGGGTTGTTATGGAAACTGGGACTCACGGTAGATAGTTAAAGAATAAAGTAATTATAGGGTATTCAAATCTGACTACTTAATCCTCTATTGAGAAAATGTCAGTGAAGAGTTGCGTGGATGCCTGAGTGACTTAATTTAATTGAGCAATAGATGTTTTATTGCTGAGTGCTTGTTTAAAGCTTTAACAACCTTCAAATGTTTTCTACCTCAGGATCCAACTGCGCACTGTAACTTCCATACAAATTTATGTATATATGTGTGTTTATATTACACATGGAACAGGTGTTTCTTAAAAAAAAATCATGTATTGCACTAAAATTTAATAAATTTGTTTGCAAAGCGAGCTAGGGCAAATTCAGAGAGGTTCAATCAGGTTCTGCAGGATGCTCAGAGCATCCTTTCAACTCCTGTGTTGAGTGAAAGGGGTACCAGCTCCTGCTCCTCCGGTGCAAAAGGTGAGCCCATGTGTGTGGGCTGACAGCTCCGCTAGGAGCAGCTTGCTTGGGATATCTTTCTCATTAATATACGCCCATGCCAGAGCTCTGTTCGTCATTTACAGGAGCCCATCGTTAGCTGCTCTCTTCTAACCTTAGTTAGCATTTCGCATTGTGCTCCTGTTGTACCGACCGTTTGCTAGCTGGCATGGCAGAGCAATTGAGACAATTTTAAGAGGGCAGAAGGTTTTGATTTTGACTGTTTCTGCAGCGAATCTCAAGTTTCCAACGGCATCACTCAACTGATACAAGTAACTTTAAGAAGTTTGCAAATCCTTAAATTATTGGGTGTTCTACACTGGTGGCCTTTTAAACAAACAAGCTAACAGATTCTTCTCTTCAAAAGGTTTTCCGGGTATATTGCAGACAGATGCTTTTCTGCACTTTATGTTCACGGTAATACTCACGAAACGGATGAACACATATCGCCCCTCACCTAGAAATTTGGTTGCCTATCTATCTGAAAGTTTTCTCCAACCTTTCATCAGTAATTAGAACAGAATAAAGTTGTATGCTCAGAAATACAGGGGGTTAGACTCCATACGAGCTTGCTTCGAAGTTCAGCAGTGATGCCTGCTAAATGGATCCTCAACTCCTTAACATCCCTGTGATTTTTTTATTTATTTTACCTTTCAGTCTGTGATGAGCATAAGGAATTCAAGGATGTTAAACTGTTCTACCGCTTCAGAAAAGACGACGGGACGTTTCCACTGGACAATGAGGTGAAGGTCTTCATGAGAGGACAAAGACTGTATGAAAAGTACGTTGCATTCAGTATCCATAACGCATTGCTAATAGGACCACAGGAGGCAAATGATACCTGTTAATCTATTTTCGAGTAGACAGAGTCTTTCAAATCATGCAGGAATGGGTCTGGGTAATCTCGTGACTTTATTTGGTAACCCTTCTCTCTCTCCCCCATTCCCCTTACGCTTTTCTACCATGTTCACTTGTAGCATTTTGTTTAAAAAGAAATGGCATTTTCTTATAGTCTGGGTTGTAAATACATACTATATCAAAACCCAAAATAAATTTAAGCCCTTGAACTCTGTTCTGTAAAAATAATTACTAATGGATGATTTATCATGTAAAATTGTGATCGCAAGGCCTAAACCTTTAGTACATCAACAGGTACTGAACAAGTGGCTACTTGTCTGTTGAGACTCCCTATCTTCACTGGGAGGTATGATTTTAAATAATAGGTGAAATTAATCTTCAGTGTTCCTGTCTGCAAAGCTTCTACATGAGAAAGGTTATATTAAATGTAGTTTCAAAAAGAGCCAAGAACATCTAATTAAGATTTGAAACAGATGATTATGCTGCAATACTGAATATCCCACTGGATTACTTCCGTCAAATAACGAGGCAGCTTAACCATACTTCCCAATCTGTAATTAGTGACAATTTTATTCAGGCTATAGAGACTGTGATGCCGTACTTTCAAGCAGAGTGAATAAAATGCATGTTGGCATATGCTACAAACTAATGCAAAAGTTGTGATACATTATAATGTGTTATTTACCAAAAAGCTTGAAGTATTGCTCCAGACTGAATCCCACCTACTCTCCTGCTTGGTTAGAGCAGGAGCATGCAGCAGACGGGAGAGATGCTGTGTCTTCTGGCTGGAATAATTTGTCTCCCTCTTAGAATAAAGCACAATCCCAAGTTTAAAAGCTGATGATAAATACTGTTTTCAAGATTAGAAGGCTCTGGAGGTCAATTTGGTGAAAGAGCAATTAAACTGAAATATAAACCAATAATTGTAAATGCCACTCCTTTTGTTGCACCCATCATATAAAATTCCCTGAGACTGAGTGACTGTGACCATTTAAAGTGAAAAAAAAAAGTATGTGACACAGGAAGATACACCACTGGAAAAAATCCTTCATTGGGTGCACAGGGACAGATGAATTGAATCACTCATCTCCAGAATCTCCCATGCCTTACTAAACACAGCATTTGCTCCTTTAGACTCTGTAACACGCAGCGCCTGCAAGTCTCGCCCATACTATGAAAAGCCAATACCTATGTCTACAGTATAGAATCATAGAATCATAGGTTGGAAGGGACCTCAAGGATCATCTAGTCCAACCTTTCTAAGTAAGAGCACGGTCTAGACAGTAGCAAACCTTTTTTTTCTATTTGTTTTCTATATTTCTGTTTCTATTCTTCTGTGAGCAAAATAATTTTTTGTTGGTCAGGCTGGTAACAGTCCTCTGCATAAGAGGAGTCATGGTGGGAAGGACTCTGTTCTGCCAGTGTCTGCTTCCATCTCCATCTGTCTGCATGAAGAACCATCTCCAAACCCATGTCTAGCATCCAGTTTGCCCAACACTATACTAGCAGAAAAATGTTCATAACAGTATAGATTGTTCATGTCTTGGAACAGGAGTTAATGCCAAAAGCAGCACCTACATCTAAATATAACTGCATCCTCATGAGGTGGTCGCTCCTAGGCAACGTATCTAAAGGGTTCAGAAACTTTTAAAACCAGCCCTGAGTGCTAAATATAGTATAGATTAAAAATACATGGCATTTCAAAACCAGTCTGTGACAGTCAAAGCTAGTCAAAATTCTCCATGGATCATTGGAAATACTTCATATTCATGGGAGATAAGAATGCATACCTGGGCTATTGGGGCTTCACTTTGTTTATTGTAGCAAATCCAGTGTGCAGAGCACTTGGATTTCGTTAGGGCCCTTGTCCATGCATGCTTATTAGCAACACCTTCACAGTTTCAGAGGATGCATTTTAAACTCCAAATCTAGTACTGAAAGTCAGAGTACTACAGAAAGAGTTCTGCAGTGAAATGTATGTGTAATATATCTGTTGTATCAGTTTGCTTATAGTGTTGAGAAAGAAAATATTAATTCATTGCTGTTAAAATAGTTATTAAATGGCAACAACTGGAGAAAAGTATTCATGCACAGATGTTAAGTCACTTACCAGCATATTTAACTTGTTTATCAAAATGCCTGTAGGCCAATTTTCAAGAGAAATGCAACTATGCCAAAGGAAATCCATCTGAATCCAACATATTTGAAAAATCTGTGTCTAATTTTGTAGATGTTGCTGATCTTCGCTTGTAGATGTTGCTGATCCTCGCTAGGCTTTGCTAGTTTAAGATAGACATTGCAATACTATTTCCTGCTCTTCTCCACCCACTGCATTAGGGCTGGGGTACCACTACATTCAGAAGCCAGCGTAGTTTGTGTGTGCCAAAAATTGCAGATGTGTTATCCAGCAATAGTCCATGCAGATTGGAACCCTCATGGGGTAAAATGAGCAAAATGCTTTAGGAGGATTGTCAGGGTGTTGCACAGGCAGAGGAGTGGATGCATTAGGCAGGTTTCTCTGCATTCAGACAGCTGTTTTGGGTAAATGCCCCGAGTTCTGCCCTGGGACACGGGAACATCATGTCTGTCCTCACAGTGAGGAGCTCCCTTTCTCTGCCTCTCTTCTGTGTGACCACAAAGCTTCTTCTTGCTCTGGATTCTCTTCTCTTGTGGCATTACCTCCTTCACCTACTGTGGACATCTTTGGTGGCTGTACTTGTGCCTTTAGAAGATTTAAGATCGGTTTCTGACTGTATTCTCCCCTTAGTTGCACTGAAAATCCTACCTCAGCTCAGATTTCCTGCACATCATTGCAAACTTTGGTAATCCTCTCCGTGAACATGCTTTGAGTTTCAAGTTTGTATTTAGAGATGAACCCTACTGGTTTTCCTACAGCTTTGTCTGAAAATTGTTGAATAGGTTATTAATTAGGTCCAAAGAGGGCATCAGTTTTCATACTCCACAGGACTGACCAAATAGATTGAATGAGATAAACAAGTTTCCTGTTTAACAAAATCCTCCCTCCAACTCTTAAATAAATCCAACACAGACCTTGCATGGCTTTTAAAAAAAAAAAAAAAAAATCAGGTTGTGCAGGCATCCTACTTTTATGTTTGTAATTCTCAGTAGGTTTTGGCCAGGACTGTTGTGTTTCTGGTGCAGTCGGATTTAGGAGTCTTCTCATGACATTGACTTCAACTGAGATTTTTCAAGCAGATTTCACAGTGAGAGAAGTGCAGATTTATGATTTTAATTTCAGGAAATAATTCAGATAATTTTGAGTCTGCATTTTTGAATCACTTTCATTTTAACTCATAGTGGTTAATTAAATTTATACTCTGATGCAGTTATTTAGTAAAACAATGTTAAAATTTTCTTTTGAAAAGTGTTTGAATGTCAGTGTTTGTCTAAATACATTTCCTCAATGCAGGATAACACCAGTTTTGGCAAATAATATGTTTTTACATGAATGGCTTCGTGGTCTTTTGAAAGAAGGAGAAAATGGAAGAGATAGAGGCACTTTCCCATTCTGGCTAATGAAAGGCCAGGTTTTGGCTGGTGCAAATTGGTACAGCTTTGTTGACAGCCATGGAGTTACAGTGATTACTTCAGTTAGCGATGTAAGTCTATGGATCACCGTTTCTGGGTTTGTTAAACTGTCAATTTGTCATGTCTGTTTGTTCACAAGTCCAAATCCTTTGCAGTGCTATTCTGGGCACATGCGGAAGGGTGTGAAATGTCAAGCTGAGTGTTTTTCCACTTGATATTTTTCCAAATTTCTTTTGTGTCTCTGTAAGAATCTAGCAATTAGCATCTCTTTTTCAAGGACCTCTCTATCTGCAACTTCAGTGAGCTGGTCAACTAATTATAGACTCATCAAAGAACAATTAACACAACTCTAAGGATTTTTTATTTGGTGCTCGCAGAGCCTGGGTAACCAATTCTGGGTAACCATGCGGCAGATGGTACAAAAAGACATGAGCTTTGGGTTTGCTTTTTTTTTTCTGGGGGGAAAAAAAAGCCTGGTGAATGAGACACATTTAAAGATGGTCCCTCGGAGCTCTGTCTGTATTAGATGTGGTTAGTGTGGACAAAATTTTGCCGTGCATGCAGATGCTTGTAAATCAAAATATGAAAAAGAACAGAGTCTTTGCAAGAATTCTGGAGTCAATACCTTGTCCCCTGTGGCAAAATACTCTTGCTTGTAGCCTCATCCCGACTTCAGCTAATTTTGATGTTCTTAGTCAGCTCAGAGGTGCTGGCAGTGACGCACAAACGTCTAAATGAGCAGTTCATTGTATCTGCTACCGACGTACGGCTGTGGTTGAGCAGCCTTTGCCTGGTTTGATGATCTGCTGCCTGGTGGCCAGATCCAGTCCATTCAAGGCTTCTGGTTAGCTCTCATTAAAGTCAAGGGAATAAATCTTTCAGGTGGAATGACATCCTGTCAAACCTCTTCATTGTAATTTCAAATGAAACTTCTGTCTTCTTACGGCACAGATTTTTCTGATGCCTCCCAAAGGAGGTGAAGTTATATTCCATGAATTCTGGACATGGTGGCAGTTTAAGAAGGAGATGGACCATGTATGGATTTACATGAAATTCAAATTTTTGTTCAAAAGGGCAAAGAGTAAGCAATTTCAGAATATTCCTGTTGTAGTTCAGTTGTGCCCTTAATTTCAAAATAGTTGGTGAAGGGAGGGGACTTCCTAGTCTTATATGGAAAAAAATAACCATGCCATTCTTGAGCTGTTATTCTGAAAGTCTTACCACTAGTCCTATTATTAGCTTACAATAAATAAATAAAATAATTATGAAGAAAAATGCAATTAGTAAGTAAGGAGGCTATGGTGCTCAGTCTCCCAACTAAACAAAAAAAAAGTGGGGTTTTGTATTAAAAGGGAGTGATTCTCATTTTTTCTTTCAAGCTGTCAACCTTGCTTTTGCATTAACAGAGTATTGAAGGTTTTTTCTTTTTTTTTTAATACTGTGTCATTTGTGTAGGTTACTTGAACAGAGAAGAATATTATTAGTATCTTTAAGCTAGGTATGTGCCGATTGCTAGGAGATTTAGAGACGCCTCAGGATGTTCCTCTGAACTCTGGTGTTACACGGAGCCAGCTGAGGCACAGAGACTCTGAGGCTCAGATGTTAAAATGTGTTCAGGTGTGTAACTCACTGATTGCAGCTGCATCACTAAGTGTTGGATGCTAAATATTTATCAACCACACAAACCACAGAACTACCTTTTTTTCTTCCTCTTGAACTTTTCTGCAGCTGTTTTAGAGCTTATGGGGAGAATTTTCAAAACCACCTAAATGACTTTGGGGCATAGCCCTGCTAACCATAAAGAATTTATAAATATAAAAAATAGGAATTTTTAAACACATAAGTCACAATCTGGTGCTTTTAGGCTAATTTTGTTTGAAAGTTAATTATACAGGAACTTGTAGAGAAGGTAAAGATCTAGCTAGGGGAAATGTGAAACTGAAAAACCTTGTTTTCTTTTAGGGAAAAAACAAGAAAGCATTGACTTCACACAGGGATATAAAGCCTAAATTTCTTGACTAAGCAGTTATAATTCACATCCTAAGTTTAGATTGATAGCTTGAGGAAAGATTTAGTAAGTCAGCGAAAGGTTCACATATGTTCGCTTACTATCAGTGACATTTTCCAGAACAGATCTGGAGTTGCTTTCCCGAAGAACCATTTTCCCTACCAATTTTCTTCCCCCCCCACCAGGCTGATGAGTTCTGAAAATACTCTTCTGCAAGCCAGGGAAGAGGAAGGAGTCAAGTACGAACGGACCTTCGTGGCATCGGAGTTCATTGGCTGGCTGATCCAGGAAGGAGAGGCCACGACACGGACTGAAGCAGAGCAGCTCGGCCGCAGACTTTTGGAGCATGGGATCATACAGCATGGTGAGAAATTTACTGCCAGGCAGCAAAAGCTACACTTTCTGTAGCACTTTCTTCAGGTCAGATCATGTGGAGGGGCTCTTGTCTTCTTGGTCTAAGTTCTAAATAATTTCAGATAGGAGTCTAGGTAACTTTATTTGATAAACGGGTGGCTTTCTCAAACGCTCATTGTATTAGTTCTGAAAATTCTGCTTCAAATGCAGAATACAGCTTGAATTTGCAATTGTATAATAACAACATGAGGACGTGGATGAAAATCGACCTACACTTGTGGTAATTAACCTGTAGAACTTGTTGCCAACAATATGTATAATTGAGGTAAATAGCTTTGTAAGGATCAAGTAGGGATTAGAGCCATGAATAAGCTGACTTCTCTATGTAGAATAAAAATGACAGGTTCTGTATATCTTCCTACTCGAGGGCAGGAGCAGAACAGAGTCTGATGCCAGAAAAGCAGCTTTCTGTCTTGGTCATGTTGCAGAGTTGTTCTAGTATGTTTGGGCAAGAAAGAGGGTATTGCTTTCGGCTGAAGTGTTATTATATTTGTCCTGGTGGTGTAACTTGAGGCAGGAGTCAAATATTTCTTCATGGTCCAGCACAATGTGTTTGGCAGATGCACCTTCACCAAGGAGCTCCCTCTGGGAGGAGGCTGGAGAAGGGTGGAGAATACAGAGTTTTCTCTCAGTACTGCCCCGAGGGTGAAGAAATGAACACCCCTGGCACCAAACCCCATTTTACATGTTGTCATCATCTACTGTCAGTGCAAGTCGCCCTTCTGTGACCAGGCGTTTGCCACCATAAACATGTTGCTGTGCAACTGGGAGTGCCGAAGGGGTGCCAGGAGATGACAGAACAGGCTGGCAGAAGCTGTTAGCTACGTTGCTTAATGCACAACAGGAAAGTAATCAGATCCTGGTGATCCGAATGTTGTCACATCGACACTAATTCTGACAGCAAATAATTTGAGATATTAACAGGTTGCTAATATACAAGGTGCTAGGTTGGCAAGGTTGCTTGTTGCTTTGTGAGAAAGCCTAGTTCTAAGGAATAGAGAAAAATGGGGGTATAAGTGACCTGCACAGTTCCTTCGTGGTTGCAATCATGCTCACATTATCTTTAGCTTCCAATTACTAGGAGCTACTTCTGAATGTTTACAGTAATCAGCTTCCAGTTCTATAATTACCTCCGTGCTTCCTATGATTTATAGGGTGCCAACTGCTTGGAGTTTGACGGACAGGGAAGGTATGCCACCCCTCCTCTTTATAGCAGCAATGATTTCATTCCTATTTTTACCCAAGCATTTTCTGTGTATTGTATACAAGGTAAACTTTCCTTAAAAGAAATGCAAAAAAAAAAAGAGAAGTGAGATTTACGCTGCTATTGAGGTTTTTGCAGAGGAAATCAAGTCAGGACTTGCCATTTGGTGCAAAGCTGGATTTACTTTGCTATTGAAATCTTTGCAGAGTCAGGATGTGGCTTTTATTGCAGATAACCATTGTTTCATTAACTAAGGCAAATGCTCAGCAGCACATCTTGGCAGGGAAATAATTTTGCTGCTGTCAAGCTGGGTTTCTGGGGGGATTCCTGAGTGATGCTGGCCCTGCTCACCTTTATAGATTGCCTTGGCCAGTTTTGCAGATTTATCCCCTGCCCATCCTCTTCTAGCAGTCAAGAGCACAGGCAAAGTGCTCTTTTAGAAAGGGATTTGAAACTCATGAAGTGACCGCAAATGGGGCGCTGGGAATTGGTTGATTGCTGAGGAAGTGGCCTTCTCACTCCAAGGTACCATCATCTTCCTCACGCAGCTTTTATCGGGGCAAAGATAACTCAGTGGGGATTCCATGCTGACTTGTTGGGAAAGCTGGAAGTGAAATAAAACTGAATGATGCCCTTCAGATTTATCTTTACGAGTGGACACGCTTTGTGCATGCTCCTAAATGGGAGATTTCATTCTCCTCTGAATTTCACTGAAACAATTTGTCTGGATAGCATTAGGAATATTGATGAAAGTACTGGCAGAATTACCACAGAGCTGGTGTGGGGTTCACCTTAGCAAGTGGATACAATCTGTGCATTTTGAAGGTTTATGTAATGCTGGCTTCCTCTATGCTTGAAATGAGAACTCCCAGTACAGAATTGGGGATATAAACTGTAAAGTAGCAGAAGCAGTATTCTCTTTTTTCTCCCCAGCTCACTGAATTCTGGGTCCAATTACCAAAAAAAAGGTATTTTTCTCTCTCTTAGTACAGTAATTCATTTCACCATACTATTCTCCCTTTGGTTTGTATCATCTCATCAGCAGTACCAAAATGTTGCTTGACACTAATTGGCATCCTTGTTGGCAGAACCAGCAGAAAGGCTCTCGACTGTGCAGGAGTGGAGAATAAAATGTTTTCCTGCCCTAAAGGCATTTTTTTGCTAGCAGTACTGTTTGATATCCACAATATAGGATAAAAGAAAGCTTGCTCTACTATTCTTATTAAGTATTTATTACTTTGCCTAATGCAATAGAAAGTAATAGAAATAGTTGCATCAAGTTGCCAATCTCAGTAGTAATTTTCCAGCCGCAACTGAATTGTGCAATTTATTTTTACTGATACTGCCTCTCATTTCAATCACTCAGAGAAGCTCAGTTCTGCAGCTGAGGTACTGTATTCAAATCAGCTTCCTGTCACATTTATCTTCACTTTAATTGGTCAGACACAAACCAGGTTTCACACCGGAAACAAACACTGATGCTAATTTTAAAAAGGAAAACAGTGGTTTAAGAGGAATTGTAGAAGTGCTGTAAAAACATCAAATGTTTCCGTTCAAAAATAATCTTCCTGATCTCTTTGGGCATATATAACTATACATATTTCCCCTGCCATACATGAAAACGATGAAACGTGCTTAAGTGCTGAATTGCTTCCTTCCAAAATCCCATGGCACATACAAACCGCAACCCACAAACCACCATTTTCACAAATAGGAGTCAGATGTCCTTTCCTATGGACCAGTACACCCAGGTACTATGGAATAATAAAAAAAAATATAAGCAGCAGGGTATTATGCACTACACATTTCTTGAAGGCTTGTGTTGGCAGTGTAATTGCCAGTGGTTATTCTACATTTGTGAATGCTGATGGTCTTCGCTGGAATGTAGGAATGAAGATTGTGTGAAGAATTCTGAACACGGTGATGCACGTTCAATAAGGGCAGGGACAAAAGGCACACAGAACACTTCTCAGCTGCAGAAAAGCCCGTTTCTAGTATGGTGGGGTATGTAGAGCTTTGTAAAATTAACACCTAAGACTTTCCTCCAGGAGACTGGATCTTTCCTAGTTCTTCTTCATATGGACATGGAGGGACAGATAAGCTACTGTGGCCAAAATTCACATGCAGCAAGAGAAGAAGGAGGTTCTCTGCCAGCTGCAGGGTAGATTGGACCAAAGCGAGGATGGGCTGGGGGGCAGGCAGTGGAGAGTGTGAACACTCACACACACCATCACAGCCCTTGCTCAGCCTGGAAAACAGAGATACTGAGATGCCCAAGGAGGAAAAAGGGTATCCAGAGTTCTTTCTGGCATTGTTTTTTGGCTCATACTTGGTTAGGGCACTTGCTGTAGCACTTACCCTGCTCCTGCAGCCCCAGCAGCAGAGCAGCACTGACATGGCAGGCTAAGTCCTCCTGTCTTCCTCTGAGGACTCACTGGGTACAGAAGCTGGGGGGGATGGAGAAACATCTGCCTGCCTTGCAGAAAGGTTTAAGGTCTGGAATCTCGAGTCATAAATACTTTCAATTTTAAAATCTGGTTAATACTGTTAAGAGGAACCTATGTCTTCTTAGGATAGCACCTGCACTTTGCAAGATGAATATTTGCATGTGGCAGCAACCAAACCATAGCACGTTTAGAAATAATTTTCAACATGTTGTGGAGACACATAGCGATCGCCCTGCACCGCAGACAGTGCGACGTGTGCTGCTCTCCCGGTCAAGTCTGCAAGAAGCCCAGGTCTGAGCAGCGGTGCTTGGCTTCCCATGCCAGATCACATTCTCTCTTTTTTGGTGTTGCTATTTTTCCAAGCTGCTGCTTACCTTTGAGTGCATACACTTGGCATTATTGCCTCTCTGCCATGCAGGACCTGACATCCCTCCAGCACCTTCCCCAGGCAGTGACCACGGCACGGCTCGGCATGAAGCAGTTTGCACAGTTCTCCACTCTGCTCCAGGGGGGCGGGATGCAGATTCCCAACCTTAGACCAGCAAAAGAACACGAGTGGTCGACTTTGGAAAGGCCATAGACTTTGCTTTCCTGAATGAGTGAGGGGTGGAAAAATCTCTTTTGGAAATGAGTGACTAGCAGGTATCTTCTTTGAAACTGTTTCTCAGTGCTAGGATTTTATAATGACAGTAAATATGTGGTAAGAAAGATGTCCTAGGCATGATATAAGTGTCTTCTCTCCCCTTTAGAATAGCTTTCACCTTTAAAAAAGTTTTATTGAGTTAATTGCACTTGGCCAGACCTGGTGCGTTCAAGGCACGCTCGCGTTCTGCTGGCTTAGCCCAGAAGCAGGTGCTCACCACCTCTCAAGAGTTAATCTTTTATCAGCAAAACTCCACTGTGCAAATTACTTTCAGAGATGAAAAGAAACATTTTGTAGTAACTTAGTGAGAACAGTAAATATTGACATATGCTATCTCCCTGTCTCTGCAGAAAAGTCTTAAAACATGTATTTAATTTTCGCTATTCTTTGCAAGGACTCTGCACCTTTATACAGCAAAATTTCCTTTAACAAGATGATCAGTGCATTTAGTTTTAAGTGTCAAGATACATGATGCAGTTGAAAGTTTGTTTTAATTGCGGCAGAAGATTAAATATCTAACAAAGTATTATTCCTTTTGCTTTTGTTGAAAAGCTTTCCCTCTCATCTGAAGTTTCTGTAAAGCGTAAAGTATGTGTTGAAACATTTATTTCAGATGTCCAGTTGTTTATGATTAGCTGACATTTCTTACTTTGTAAGTGAAAACGTGCCATATATGTGAAATGTACGCTTCTTCCTTAATTTGAGATTTCTCTTTGGAACCCCTTTGCTTGGAAATATCAACCACAGGTAGCAATTTCTAAGTGCCATTGAACCATCCCATAAATCTTTGACTGAAATGGTTGTAGGTTTTCTCCTCCAAAATTAACACACAGGTTTTTTATATGATTTTTCTAGTTGATCTAACACCTGGATCGCATCAGCTCTTGGATATAGCCAAGCATTCCTTGTGTATACTCCATGCTAAAAATTATAAAACGTCACATTTTTGCAGATGGTGCCTTGATTTATCTCAGTAAAACACAAACCTTCAGTTAGTCTTTGAAGTCCTGCAACACAACTTTGTTTTTATTATAAGCCTGGTTCCCCCTGAGACGATGCCACACAGAGGCACTCGGTTGTTTCTTTGTGTGGCAGTTCTTCCCCGGCAGTTCCCATATAGAGGCACAGTAACCTCACCCACGGTAATTCAACTGCTTATGCTAAATCTGGAGACCACTTTGCATATTTTTCATTATTTTCCCCTGGTAGGAAAGTCGGAGAATAAGAACTTTGTATGTAATTGCATAATCTTCCAGCTCCTATTCTGCCGGCTTCTCATTGTGCTCTTCTTGCTGTTGTCTTTATCTAAAGCAGGAATGGGTTTGGTTTTTGAGAGCCACGCGCTCTATGCATTATGTAAATAACATATGAAGACGACTTTTCATATTAACTACCGAATTCTATTTTTCTGACAGAGAATGGGTTTCAGTTTTTAACAGCTGCAACAGAAAAAAGATGCCCAGATGGGCCTTTTCATCTTCTGCTTCCCTTGCTGCAGACTGTACTTTCCATACTTTATTTGGAAGCAAAGAAAAGCAGTTGGCTATGTTCTGTAAACTTACTAAATTAAAGACGATAAATCCTCATATACAAACTGAAAAGGCTGCTGAAACATGTGTGATTCAACACTGGCTTTTCATGCTAGAGTAAGTCGCGTGTATTTGAAAATAGACTGCAAATAGATGGCAAACCTACTGGAAAGACAAAATGTATATAGAAACACTTATCTGCGTACCTATTTTAAGGCAGCTGAAATAAAATGCTAATGCACTGAGCAGAACATACCACTTTAATAAGAGCAGGATACTCTGTATTTCAGTTCCCAAGGAATATTTGACAGTTGTCTATCGTAACCCTGATGCTTTAAAGGCAGTATAAAAGTTGTCTAGACCTTTTTCTGCACTACATGGATATACCGCAGTTCATTGAAACAGCTCAGGAGACACAGTTCTCTAATTATACCACAGCTTTTTTTCTGGAACGATTTACAGGTCTGGGACCTACCTGCTTCTGGACATGCTTACTGGCTTCACCCTTAGCTAGGATGAGCCAGAACAGCTCTCTGGATTTTGTATGCTAGTGCCAGGATCTGCCTTTCAGTTTTATATGAGAGGGTCGGTGGAAGTGAGAGCAGTTCAAGCTTCCATCCATTGTCTGTTCAAAGCGAATTCCTTGTAATCCAAGTGAGAAAATAATACCGTGTAGTACAGCTGCACTGCCAAGAGTTTAGCATGCCGGTTGAGTACATTCGCAGGTGGGCTTATCTACAGTCTATGTAGCATGTATACATTCATAAAAGGCAGAGATGTAAGTGTCATGTTTATGTGGTGCAGGGAATCCAAGACCCAAGGCCCTGTGCTCGCTGAACATCTGTAGTCTCTCTTCCTTGATTTGAGGGAGCTCCAAGCAGGTGGAATTCATCAATGTGTAAAAGGAAACTAATCTGAATAGGTGCCATTATTAAAATGGATTTGCAGATGCCAGATTAGCTTTAGAAAAACAGGAAGGCTTTGAGAGGAGTGGGAAAAGCATTGTCCAATGCAGAATAAAGTGTTGGTTATTCTCCCCCGGCTGCACGTGCGTTGGTGCAAGGCAGGAGTGGAAGAGGGATGGGGCAGGAGTGGCGGGGTCGCGTGGCAGAGGTGGGCAGCCAGGAGACGGGGCGAGGACCAGCCACAAGCTCAGCTGACATGCCATGGGGGGCTCAGCAGCTGGTTGCTGTTCTCCAAGCTCATGGGCTCACCCTGGCTCTGTGCAAGCCAAAGTGGATGCACACACTTCCACTGCTTCGCTGGCAAGGGGCTGAACCGAGCTGGCAAAAGGCCTGAGGCACAGAGGCGATGGGCTCAGCACGCTGTGTGCTATCCATGAAGAGAGGCATTTTTTTAAGGAACTGTTACTTTACAATGTGATTTGTTTCCTTCCCTTTTAAGTACTGGTTCTGCTTAGGAGAGGGAAGTGAGGAAGCAAAAGGACATGAGGCTGGAGCCAGGCACGCTTTGGGAACTGGTGGGAGCAGCTCGGGCCATGCCCTCCTTCAGATAAGCTGGCAGCCCCCCCATCACTCCCTCATGGCCTATCATCCCGCACATGTCAACTCTTTTGGGGCAATGTCCTGCCACCTGGGGTCCAAACTGGTGCGGTCATCTGTGACTATACGGAGGTGCAGGCCATTGCAGCCAGTAACCGTGAAGGTCCAGAATGACCTCCTGCAGCTCCAAATTGGGTTTAACGTCATTTTAATGGAGGGAACTACCTCAGTAAAAAGATAAAGTATACTTGTGAGTAGGCTGGGGCCGCTGCCTTGTGCAGCGAAAGGCTTGGAAACGTGTTGTGCACCACTGGAAAGAGTTCAGTGCTGCTTTTGCCTTTGAGTGACGAAAGGCATGCGTGCTGGTTTTGGCTGAAGCATCAGCGCTGAAAACTCCATATACTCTGCTAATGCTTTTATAACCTCTTCCTCTTAACCCCATCACAAGCACACGCTCACACAAACAAACAAGCGTGCACTTCAGCGTGTCCTCCGCTCTCTGGTGAAAAGCTGCTCACCCAGCTCCTCGGGGAACTTTGGTCTCTTTCCCACCGCTCCCTCGGCTCGGAGCAGCCGTCCCCCAGCTCTGGACACGGGCTCACTTGATGACAGCGTCGTGTTTCTGGGGACGCGCAGAGCAGCTGGAGCGTAGCGCTGGATGCGCCCTACTGGGAACTGCAGCTTTCGGCTGGTAGAAAGCTTTAATCACCACGGTGGAGATGTACACAGATTATCAGCGCTAAAAATCACGGCGAATCAAAGCTGTGGGAGGGATTTGGGGGAAAAGCCAGTTATGAAAATGGCCTGATTTTTAAGGCATGAGTCACACCATTTATTAAAATAGGCTTTTGTACTTTCTAAAGCCTCCTCAGTTCTATGAAATCAATGTAAAGCTAATATTTCTATCTCCGCTGTGCATCAGCCTCCTTGCAGAAGAAGAAAAGAAAAGGCTGTTTGAGCCCTGTGTGGATCCCAGGATTTTATGTCAGAATAAGAAGCTGAAAGAAGATTTGCATGGACCTTGCAATTTATATTTTACAGATCTGGACAGAAACTGTGAAGTAGCCAGGCACAAGAACCACTAAAGCTGCAACATTAGGTGCTCCCAGTCAGAGAAATGCCAAAATAAATAATCTGGTTTTCTTTTCCTTAACAGTAATGTAAATGGGGAATAACCATCTAAAACCCTTGCTGATGAAGTTTTCCAACTCCAGGAATAGATGAGACAGTAAACACATAATTGTACTCTATTAATTACATGGTCATTACCCAAAAAGCGGTGTGTTTTTATATAACTAATGGTATAACTAGAAAGCAATACATCTAGGAAATGAGAATCCAGGCCCCGCTCGTTGCTGTGAAGCAATGCTGTGCAGGAAAAGGAGGATGTACAGGGCACAAAGCGTTCCCAGCTTATGCTTTTTGTGCAGTACGGTTGTATTAACCCTTACGGTGAGCCTGAGATGTACAAAAAGGAGCACAGCAAGCAACAGAAGGGGTCTGAGGGTGTAATGGCGAGCATGCGGTTTTGATAGCCAGATTTTAGGAAGGATAAAGCAAGCCTGAAGAGGAGGGCTAAAAAACAAGTGAGAATTTAAGGGGTGTTGTTTATTCAGCTGATCAAAGGTATGTCTGAGAGTTGGCTCCATCACTTCTTAGACTTCTTCACAAAGATTTCTGACCAGATCTTATGTAACGTTCTGCTGAAGGTGTGACAAAGTCCAGCTAAAGTTAAACAAATTCAGCCTTGAGTTAAATCTTTATCTCGTGGCAGCGAAAGTAACTAAAGGCTTGAACAGCTCGTAAGGGGAAGAGTGAAGTGGTCATTCCAGGCTGCTTTAAAGTAGGATTAAACTGTAGTTTTGTAAGATTAAATGATAGGTTCTTAATTCTGTTTCTGGGAGAAATTTTGTGGCCTGTGTATGTGAGAGATTACACTGGTGGGTTGTAACTGTGCCTCCAAAGTTTGGCATCAGTGACCGTGAATTACTGTCGGTGCCGTTCCCTCCAGGACCACAGATGCTCTTGTGCACTTTTATGATTTTGGAGGTTGCCTGTCACCATATATTTTCTTTACTCTCTTTGGTACAGTCTCCTTCTGTTTCGTAATGTGCACATCGTAACATGAACATGTTGCCACATGAACACTGGTGAATTTAATTGGAATGAAAACCCCAAGAAGTCACCCCATCTTGCTCCTTCATCACGTACAAATACAGGTCTTGAGCCTCGTCAGCCATAGCCTGACAATTTAAGACAAACTGAAATGGGTGCCAGTTTGATTTCTATGCTGCATGAAGGGCAGTGAACAAATTCAGGAGAAGTTAAGTCAACCCCTACCCAGAGACAGCAACTTCCATGAGAGGGACAGATACCTGGAGCAGAGCCTTGCTGGGCACCACGAGTTTATCTGCTGCTGCCTCTGAGTCAACACTCCATGTTAGCTTGAGGTAGCAACCTCTAAATTACCTTTCAAGAAATCCCTCCTGAGCAAGTCTGTGCAGTCCTCTCAGCATTCTGCAATCAGTTTGGAAAAGTTTTTCACTCCCACTTTTCTCTGCTGATGGCAGCAAACCAGGGATTGTTAAACTAGCTGAGCTGAGCACCCATGCCTGCCCTGGTACCTCTCACCCAGCATGGACCAAGTGTAACAAAAACAACCTTCATGCGAGCTCTGCGTCTGGCGTTCACTTGGCTGAGATTTATCAAGGAGAGGGGCGTGCATAGCTCCTGGATAATACTGGAAGTCAGCCACGGCACCTGAGGAGAGCTTCAGAGACAGCCTGCACCCGTGTCTGCCTCCTCAGCCTCTCCCTATGATCCATGGCGTGGATCCCTTTTTTCCACACCATTCCAGGCAGATACACTCACCCTCAGGCAGAGTCCCTGCATGGACGTTTCATCCCAAATCATGAATATGCTGATGATTCAAAAAAAAAAAAAAAAAGCCCCCTGGGGCACAGCAATAAATTTGGTGAGTTATTTTATTTGATGATGTATGTACAAGGAGGCAGCTTGAGCTAACTAGTCCTGTTTATTTTTTGAGCTTCACCTTAAATGTATATAAATATGAATGTGCAAAAAGTTACGTGGTGCTACGAATACGTTATTTGCTCAAACTGAGGATGCACGCTGTTATTCTAACACTTGTGCATGAAATGTGAACTATCAATAGAACTGAGGAATTAAACTATAAAAATCAATGAGTACTCCAGATTCTGTGCTAATACTACTTGTCATAAACATTCTGGCTATAAACCCTTTGTTGTGTAAATCTTATACAAGTAGCCTACACCACACAGTCATTGGTCTTATCTTTTCCACTTGTATTCATTTACTGTGAAAAAATTCACCCTTCCACAGACTCAAATAGTTACAGCAGGGATGAATTACTTCAATGTAAAACCTAAGCTTTGCCATTTTAAGTGTATAATATTACAATATTTCAGTCAAAACAAGTATTGTTATTCTAAAATATGTTCAGTATCTAGGCATAAAGAAGTTTATATTATGGAGTTTCACGGTCAATGATTATTCTAGAATTTCAGAGAGCTTTATAGTATCTGCAACACAACTGTGCGTTGATCTCTGATTATCATAATTTCCAAAGACTGGCAGAGCACTTCAGTTAATGACACAAACAGAACAGAGTAGTTTTACTTAAGAACTGTAGTACCATAATATTTAACTTGAATCAGAAACCATACTGATATTTCTTATATGGCAAACAGTTGGCAACTGTAATTCTACTTCCAAATGAGTATTTGTGGGGCCCTCTCTCATTTAATGTTATGAATCTCAGTAGTGTGCTGCAGAAGTAGAGCTTGTCTTTTTAAGTTTCAGGGAACTCTTCTAAGATGGCCTAAAAAAAAAGAAAAGGAAGGGGGTTGTATTTGCATCAGGTTATTCCAATAATGTGGTGGGATATGGCTAGATATTGTCTGAAAATGAGAGTGGTAGCTGTGAACACCTACATATTAACTCTGCCTCTGATAGCAAATCCTTTTGTGGATGTAGGCAAGACTCCAAATCTCTCCTCCTCTATTTCTGTTCTTCAAAAATAGTGATCGTTAGTAAGTGTTGTTTAATAGCATTGCATACTATATGTGTCCAAAATGATGAGCACAGCGCCAGTGCGTGCCTGCGGTAATTAATGTGTCAGAACACAGTAACGAATTACTTGCAATGCTAAATTTGACTTAGCAAAGCCATTTTGCTCATGGAGGATGACATACGGCTGATTTGAGGAAACAACAGGTTCAGCACCAAAACAAAGCAGAGAAAAGCCAAGTGGCACTGGCTCTTCCAAAGCTCTTCAACAGAAGCAGGCAATCTAGGTTACAGGGGTCTTTTGTGTAGATGGTTCTTGAGGTATGGCAGTGTGGCTGGCTGGCATGACCTTTCTGCTTTATTCATGAAAAAAGGTAGAGTTTCAAGACTTTACCTTTTTTCAAAACTCTAAGAAATGCCTGCCCTACAGCCTAAGCCACGCTGCGGGGCACTGGAGCAGAGAGTCTGCGTGGCAGCTCGGGCACAAGCATGTGCAGTTCAGAAAGTTCCTAAGTCCTGATTATTCCTTGTGTTCCAAAGGCAAAAGTCCCTATGCACAGGCAGTGTCCCCTCCCTGACAGTGGCCCAGGCAGGCAGGAGACATGCTTCTTTGCAAGGCGGACATACGGTCTGACCCCATACATCAGTTTCAGTATCCATATGATGGAGGGCTGTGCCCTGAGGACCACGGCTGGACTGGCATCTTCTTTACTGTCGGGATGACTTGACATCCCTGCCATGAATGTTGTCTTTGAGACCACCAGCTGCTGGGGAAGGTGACTGGGCTTTTTCTTCTTTGAGTCTATTCCTTCAGCTCATAAGCATCAAATGACATACTGGAAGTTTATGTCTAAATACAGCCTTTTTTGCAAGGCTATCCTATGTGTAGTGTACTTCTGTGGGGCTCATGGAGAGCAATCTGAGACACACGGAGGTGTTAAGAAGGGATGAGAGCAAGAAAGAGTGTGTTGGGGATGAGGATGAAGGGAGAGGAGGCTAGCAGGCTCTGGATCTGGTGAAACATCTCAGGCTCTGCTGCCTTTGGACCGACCCCACGTGCTGGGCAGAGCCAAGAGCAGGGCAAAAGTTTGGTGTCCGTGGTAGGAGGCTGAGGCCAAATGAAGCGCAACATTTGGCTGATGTCTGAGTGCATATCTATGTGGTTGTTTAAACTTTACATATAAATACGTATAACCCACCGGTTCTTATGATTCAATATTGGAAGAAATGCAATTTATAGGCTAGGTAAATCCAGAATCTATATCCTTCAGGGAAAAGGTCAACTGTGGGAAATCATTTCCTTGGAACGTGATGACAGGAGCTAGGTGAAATGGAGAAAACTCAGCCAAAACATCCACTGCAGCTACTTAAGGCGCTGCAGTACTAATGCAGGGAGTACTCCAAAGGGCTTTTCTAGGATCAAGCCCTGAAAGAGTCAGAGCACTTTCGGGACCTGGCACAGAGCTCCGTCCAACTGCTGCATTTTTCATCGCTATTAAGATGCAGCATCAGTGGCAGCACATACGCAGAGGTTACGGCAATGCTGCAGTCTGCGGGTAGGCTCGGTGCTCTTGCTCTGTCACCAGCAACCTGGGATTTGCTCTCAGTGTCAAAACAGGTTGTAATTAAGACTTCTGTTCATTATGTAAGAAATGATTTTTGGCCAGGTGCCTGTTCCCAAACCTTGCATATCCGTGTGAAGGGGAGGAAGTGGCCTGCAGGAAGTGTCTGGGACACGGTGTCTGTGGCGAACATGACAGAGGAAATACACAGGTCTCGATTCTCTGCTGCCCTGTAGCTCTGAGCGAGGCAGTCAGTCAGAGCCCCCGGGGGGTGTCCTAGACGGATGAACTTACAAAGAACTTGATGTAAGGAGCTAAGTCTGGTCTATAGTGACCGGCAGCACCAAACAGCATGCAGAGAGAGCATGCCTGGAGATGGACCATTATGCAGCCTGTCACGGAAAGATAAAGTGCTTCCATTTCCACTTGACAAAAAGAAGTGCTTGTCATTAATCAAGGTACTGTAAAAGACTCCTCTCAGCAATGACCACTGAAGTTCCTACTTTGTAATCAACGCTATAAAAGCGTGTATATTGAAGCTACCTGCCTGAAGCTGACCACCTTCCTCCTTTTTCCGAGTCTGCAGAGGGGAGAGCTCTGGGCGTCACTGCCTTACACCAAGGTGTGCACTGCACACGCTGCAGATATGTATGCTCTGATTTCAGTCCGACCAGGCATAGACTTTCCATCTATTTCTTTTCCCAGTGTCCAACAAGCACCATTTTATGGACAGCAACTTGCTCTACCAGTGCAGAATGAATTTCCGCCGGCGGCGGCGATTAATGGAGCTTCTCACTGAGAAATCTCGCTTGCTGCCAGAAAGCCACGACAGCCCGTTTTGCCTGCGCAAGCAGAACCATGACAACAGAAAACACACCAGTTTTCTCTCAGGTGACTCATCAACTGTACTGCTGTCTGTCGGGTGACTCCACGGGATGTTAAACAATCCTTTTTTTGACCAAGGGGTTTCAGTGCTTATCTGAAAAAAGCAGGGCAGTCTATCGTGTATCCCTGTTCATAGAGATTGTCCATTCACTTGATTTACCAAATCTTTGGCTCCCTGGGATGGTTTTGCACCTGTATCGATAGCATGTCAGATGCTGATCAAAAATCAGTGGCCAGGAACAAACAGAACTGGTTGAAATCCCTCTTAGCCCAAAGTAATTAGATATATCATAGAACCATAGAATCATTTAGGTTGGAAAAGACCTTTAAGATCACCAAGTCCAACCATTAAATATATTCTATGTAGAGTTTTCAAGAAGAGTAAAAGTGAGGAGAAGGGGTCCTATAGCATTTGCTGTACAGCCATATCTAGCAAGAACTGGAAAAATAAATGGGAAGTAGAAGGAAAACTGGAAGAAATTATCTCCCTATGTTGAAATGCCTCCCGGAAGACACTGCAATGGGAGCAGTTCAGCCATCGTGTTAGCTGCAGTATACACGAATATACCATACTCGTGCAGTGACTCTTCTGTGTAAAACACACTAAACCCTTCCCAGTGTTGTCAGCAAAAGCACAGCTTATTGCTATTGTTTTAAAGAAACCAGGGAAATGGGTTTAATAATTGATACCCTTTGCCTTTCTGTCTGTATTTTCTCTCTGTAGTGAGTCCCACCAAGGAGATAAAGATCGTGTCGGCAGTACGGAGGAGCAGCATGAGTAGCTGTGGCAGCAGCGGGTACTTCAGCAGCAGCCCAACGCTCAGCAGCAGTCCCCCCGTGCTCTGCAACCCCAAATCCGGTGAGCTGACGGGGCGCAGGGGACAGGGCGCAGACATCTGCCTGGGGAGAAGGCGACGTGAAGAATGCCTAGCGTCGTGCCTACGTTTATCTTTTCAAGGAGAGATTAAAAATTCACAGCATCGCAGGTTTTGTAGGCCAGAGGGGACTATTATCCTCTAGCCCAAAGTCCTGCTAAATGCAAGCCAGACATCTGCCTCCAATAATCTCGGCATCAAGCCCATAATTGTGGTTTGAGCTGTAGTTTATCTCTTAGGACGACATACAGTCAGAGACCCAGATTTGCCTCTTCATTGCCAAGCTCTGAACCAATTCAAATCTCCTCCTAGAGACATTCCTTTGGTGCAAGTCAAAGGAGAGTATAACTATCCAGTGGCCACTTGAGTTGCTATGAAATAACACAACTCAGAAAACAGCAGCCTCTCAAAAAAGAGGCAGCATTGTTTCAGCCTGTCGGTGACCATTTCAACATTTTCATTTATTTAGGTCTTACACCAGTCTGTTTAGGAAGGTAAAAGTAGTGTTGAAACTTATTTTCCTTTTGAAAGGATTTCCTATCCCACGCTGGAAGGTTACACGCACCCCTTCTTCCACAGTTCCCTTAAAATTGTTTCTTACTGTATATCTGGGAAGGGGAAAAGAGACCAGGATAGATATTGTTTCAGCCTCTTCATTTTCCTCAGAAACAGCCCTGAATTTCAAAGTGGAGTCCCTGCTGCCCTTTGTGCTCTTTATTATTTCAAATTTACCAGGTCTCTACCGACAGCGTGGGGAGAGTTGTGCAGCCAGGGAAGGCTTCACTGGATATGTTTAAGCTTTGCTTTCAAAGGCTTGCTGGCATTCGAAATGATGACTGGAGAGTGCCTCAAGCACTATATGAATCCTATTTAAAACATTGACAATTTACTCTGGAGATGAAGTGCATTTTATTCCTGCTGTGCAGCGTGCTCTTCAGAAAAAAAGGCATAGTTAGGGGGACATTTTCTTGCTCCTTTTAGCACATTTCCTTCCCTCTCCTTAGGTTCTGCTGGGAATTCAGTGTGAGGTTCTAGATTAAAATAATTCTAAGGACTTGGTAGGATTGCAGAAGCCATAACCCCCTGTCCAGCTCGGGGGAATGCTCTCAGTGCTGGTGGTCATTGCATCCTTGGCGCACGCTGCTGTTGGGCGTTTGGCACCACCTTCCAATATGTTTACCCCTATATGCAATGTGTTTATCCTGATATGAAGACTGGCACATTGTCATGTTTTGGCAGAATATCTCTCGGGTATACTTCCCAGAAACGCTCTGATAGATTTTGAATGGTGAGCTCTTCAGATCCAATGCATTAATTACACAACACTGGAAGAGAAAGGATAGACTGATGTTGCCCCTGCATAAATTCTTAACTTTTTAAAAGAAATTCTCCCACAGGACTAGTTTTCAAACTCTGAATAGCTTTCACAGACTCATAGTTGAAAGAAGATGGCAACGGACTTATGAACAGACTTATTTTTAAGAATTATACAGTGACGGGCAACGCAGGGTAATTTCTCCTGTAGCACAAGTACAGATCCACACCTCATTTCACAGAGGTTAACATAAGGCTTTCAGACGTAAATGTTATGAAGGAATTCTTAATCCTCTGCTGGACTACAGGGTGATTTTTTTCACAAATAGTTTCCTGCTACCCAGAACCAGCGCATGTCACTGAACTGCATGCTAATAAACACAAGGCAGAAGTATATTGTCAGAGGAGTTCTCGTGCAGGCAAACACTTAAAAAACCCCCAGGTCATGACTTGACCAGTCATGTAGAAAAACAATCATCAAATAAAAAAAATTTCTGGAGGTATAATGAAGGGGGGCACGCAAGCGAGTCCTGCGTGGATGTTTTACGTGATTCTGACTTGTCAAATGAGCCTAATCATTCTGGTTTTTTATGTTGTCCAGGCATACTCTGCAAAGTGTAACGCTGGCTAAATGACAGTTTATCAAAATCCATGGGAAAGAAAAAAAATACATATTGGCTTGTATGCAAGAATTCTCCCTGCTCCCATGAATGTCATTAAGAAACTCATGAATGTCTTCAGATACCATCTGTGGGAAATTTTATCTTCCACCAGTGACAGAAAAGGCAGACATCATCAAAATTATTTATCACTAAAAGAAAAGAAGCCGTAGTTTTAGAGGTGAAGCGGGCAAATATGGTGAACAACATATATATTCCCATTGTCCTCCATCTTCTGAAGCATTTATAGACAGATAAAAACTGGTATGCAGAATGGTATTGATTTGATTTGGCAGAACTTTACATTTACTATGTTCAGGGGAAAATTACCCCATTACATAGGGAGGCAATGGGGAATCACCTGCAGAAACTCATTGGTATTTCCTTTCATGTAAAATCCCAGCCAGCTATAGATTGCGTAGGCTGTCCCCGGTTAAGATGGGGTTAGCTGTCTGTGCCTACAATTGCAGAAATCTCTTTGTTGGGATAATTCCCGACTCGAGCAGGGTTTTCTTATTACTTAATTCTGTGATTCAAACCTGATTCAGAGAGCGAGCCGGGAGGAAAAGCTGCTCCATGCCAGGAAGGTCAGTGACTCGTTTCAACACTGGACACAGGAACAGCCACTTCTGACGTTTGCAGTAGTGTTTAGTGGATCTTGATGGTTGACAACAAAGTCTGTTGGCTGAATGCCCTGATTTTCCAAAGATCTCATCCTTTGTACTCAAGAGTCATTCTGCTGTCTTTTCCTTGGCTCTTTTACTACTTTCAAGCAAGTCTGCAAGAACCAAAGGAGTGTATGGGAAGTGGGACAAAAAGATGTTGTATCCCAACACTGTATCTTACTTATTAGGAAAAACTCTAGAGGAATGCTTATATTGAATATTTATTTATCTACCTCCACAGTATTAAAGAGACCCGTGACTGCTGATGAGCTCTTGATGCCTGGAGCCCCATACGTAAGAAAAACTTTTACGGTATGTCTCCAGTCTTTTTCTTTATTTTCTGCATGTTGTGTGCATAAAGTAATCCAAACAGACATTTTCTGTTGAGGTAATTAGAGCTTATTTGCATTTGCTGAGGTTTGTACTTTAAAATCCCGAATGCCGTTATCAGTACTTCCACACATTTCAGGCCTGGTTCTGCACTTGTTTATCCTGTCTTTATGCCAATGTAATACTGCTGACTTAAATGGAGTGTAAACTTGCATAAAGCCAGTAACATTTGTATTATACAAACTCATCTAGACTTTGTGCTCCTGGTAATACTTGCACTGCAGGAGTGGATTACCTACTCAAATTGAAGTTTTCTACTTAGGTCTTTCTACACTATGATGGGACAGAAATTTTGATTCATATTCACTATTAGAGAAAGCCTTTCTGTAAAGACATTTTTGAACCTAGTCGTTGGACCATTGCTTTTTACAGCCTCCTAGTTCAACAACAACAAAAAAATTTCATTAAAAGCAAGAGGAATCATTTGGATAGAGCCTTTCCCATGAGTGGTAGAGCAGCCTGTACACAATGATGTCCTTTACTATGTGTTGGAAGTATAGAGATGGTGAAATTATGTCTTGAACCATTTAGATGTTACCCCCTTGAATTTCACCGAGCTGCCTGAAGGTGATCACATCCTTCTTTTCTCTTTCCAGATCGTCGGCGACGCAGTGGGCTGGGGCTTTGTGGTGCGGGGGAGCAAGCCCTGCCACATCCAGGCTGTGGACCCCAGCGGGCCAGCAGCCGCAGCTGGGATGAAGGTTGGTTTTCAAAATAGGACGATTTACCAGGGCTATTTGTGCTGCTCAGTGAAGGTCTTGGGCTGCCTGTCCTTGGGGAGAGAGAGGTGCTTTTGTTGCCAGGGCTGGGGATCATTGTTTCAGTCTGAGGCATTTGTACACAGTGAGTTCTGCTGCTTTCACCCCCCTCCTGTTTCTTTTCTTCTGTCCCTGAGATTCTTCAAGTTCCTTTTTCACATGAAACTCATTTATCCTCAGTTATCAAGTTGCTTTCCTCATCTTCCTCTAAAGGTCCCTTCCAACCCAAAGCATTCTATGAATCTATGTTCTTTTCCTTTTTTTGGGTTGGTTGGTTGGCTGCTTTTGGTGATTGGTTTTTTTTGTGGATTTTGGGGTGTTTTTTTTTTCTTATTTTCACCTTTTTCCAACTCTGCACAATTTTAGCCTCCCTCCTCTTGACTTTGCAGTTTATGTGGTTGTTGGTATGCAGCTTCTGGACTTCGCTTATATAGAAGTTATAGAATTGTTTAGGTTGGAAAAGACCTTTAAGATCGTAGAGTCCAACCATTAACTTAGAACTGCCAAGCTGACCATGGAACCATGTGTCCTGATGTGGAAGGACAATAGGAAGAGGCAAAGTCAGACATACCTCTTCAAAGTGACGCTAGCATAACCCGTTGTTAGCTGTAAAACGGCTAAGATTCAAGACATTTTGGAAGGAGGAATGTATGATACTTTCATATTTCATGAAGAGTTTAAATAATTTCATACACGATCTAAGAATAAATAAATACAAATTCCATGTGAAGGCTTTTGTGCTGCTAATGCGGAGTCCATTGACTTACCTGCAGGTTTGGATCACGTCCTGCACCTATCTGTGAATTACTCACTCTCTTGTACAGTGGGAAAAATAAAAGCAAAGCATTATGCCAAGTACAGATAAAAGCAAGAAAGGGAAACTAACTGCTACACCTACTCCAGCGTCCAGGCTGGGCCAGTCACAAAGATTAAATGATCAGTTTATGTCATGTTTTATTGTATGGTAACAACACAGGTGGAGGCTTCAGATGTATTCCACATGCAGCCCAGTTTGCCACGAATTTTGTCCTGCCTTCCAATTTGTTTGCCTTTCCCGTCACACTCTTCCCAGCTGTCTCTCGCCCATATATTCGCACCCACCAAGCTGGAGGCAGCATGCGCTGCCACAACTCCAGAGATGAGCATCCTGCCCATCGCACGATGCCAGACCCGCCACGGCACCCTTCCTAGCAAATGCACTGCAGGAGTTTCCTCTCTATGGCTTTTGTTTTGTTTTGGTTTGGTTTTTTTCATGAAGCTTGTAAGAATGTACTGTCTTTGAAACATTCACTTTTTCTGAGTACAGGCAGGCAAGCCCCTGGGAAGGGGAATGGCAGCTGCAGAGCCTGTTGGTGCAGGCAGCACCCTGACACATCCTGCTGGCAAACGGCTCGATTCCTGAGGGAGCTGGGACTTTTTATGTTTTAAACAATGCCCAAGTATAATAAACAGCTACAATTTTCATATGAAGAGTATCATTTTTGAAAAGTAATCCTGCCTAAAATTTAAAGGACTTAAATTTAAAAGTAATGAATTTATTCATGTGTATGTTCTAGATCCTGAACTTGGGCGTTTAGTACTTTACAGCATCTTTTATTCTCTGAACCTAGCAGCTAGCAATAAAGTAGATCTATTCTGAAACCCGACTTGTAAAAATAACACTTTGGTGTCATATGTATAATCTTAGAGATTTCACTTCCGAACACAGCATCCTAGAGCTGAATATAGTGGGCCTTTGGTTTGTTTTTACTTTTGGTTTCATGCTGACAGCCCTGCGACTACACACTAGGATGTTTCAGTTAAGCTGGTATTTTTCATACTTCACCTCTGAAACTGGTTTTACATACCAAATTGTGTCCTTGTGTCATCCATTCGCGCTCCCCATGCGCTCAGGTACTTGCATGGGTTTACAGAGGTTTACCTGAACCATTCAAGACATAAGAATGTAAAATAGTCTGCTTTCCTGAGGGGAGCAAACAGTATTTTAGACAGTAAAAATGGGATCTATTGCCTTGAATTTGCACAACGGATATATCTGATTATTTGCAAAGGTGCTATGCTTACATAAAATTTCTTTCCAGGGCGGAATTGCACATAAAATATATGGCCATATATTAGTAGACTCCCTCTCTGGACACCAAATTTGGCACTCCATTTTCAGAAACACTGAATACCTTTAGCCCCTGGTGAAGAAATGCCAGTTTTCCTTGAAAATAAGGGGTTTTGCTGAGGTGTTCCCATGGCAATAGGTATGTAAATTATAGTGCAGTATTTGAAATTTTTAAAAATCTATGTCACTTAATCCATCTGTTTACAGATCTCTTCAATCTGGCAAATTTAAAGGAATCATATGACAGGCTTTAGATGACAGCTCCTTGAAAATAAACCTTCCCGAGTGTGGAAGCTGCAGGAGGGGCACTTCGAAAATAGACTATTGGGCACGGTAACTTCTGGTGGGCTGGTGCAAGAGGCTTTTGTCTGCCAGTGTTGCTCTGAGCACTACACCAAAGAAGCGCTAACAAGGAAAGCTGGCTACGATGAAAAGGGCAAGAATTTGAAGAAGAGCCAAGACTTCGCGTTGCGGTTTGTAGAGGAGTTCTTGGCAGTAGCAGTAGGGTTTTTCCTCCTAAGGAGATGTATCCAGTGTAATCGTTTTTGGAAGTCTCTATTTGTAAAGCTTGTGATTTTGCACTTATCTCTCTTGGAGAGCATTATATTCCTGTCTTTGCATTACGCTAGACAAATTGTTGAGGGAGGACTGCTGCCGACAGTCTCATTGTAGGACCTCATTTTGTGCACTTAATACTCTACCGTGTATTATATAAAGCACTAAACATTACTGGCTCAATGTACCTGAAGGACTTTGTGGTGTCTTGCTTTCAGTCTGACCTTGGCTGGGTTCCTGGCCTGCTCCAAAGTGCTGTGAATTGGGAGCCTCGGTAGAAATCCCAATGAGCTTGGGACGGGGCTCTGACCACACGCAGCGGCTGCGGGTCTCCGCTGCACACGCGCACCTCTGCGTGGCAGCACTTCCCATCCCGTTATACGCAACGTCCTCTTCTGGGGGAATTTTTAGACAGTTTAATCCTGGGAAAACCTCTACTAGTGTGGTCTTCTGAAGAGGTGTGAGAGGGTGTAGTTGGTTTGGCTTTAAGTCTTGATACCTCTTCTGGGGCTGGTAAATAGGATTACCATTTACAACCTGAGGTTTCAAGTATGAAGCTGAGCAAATAAATAATTTAATAAATATCTTGACAATTAGCTTTATTAGAATATTTTTAGACCTGTTTTTTTGAAGTGTGATTGCCCGTGACAGCATTGTGAAGAGCGTGGTTGCTGTAAGCACATTAACAAGTGGGAGCTGGAGGCGACGCGGGGCTATGAAAGGAGCCAGTGTTGCGATGCGTACTTCTAAGTTATTTGCAGCTCTGTTTTGCTGTCTGCTGTCGTCAGCAGTGGAAGACAGGAACAGCAGGATTTTGAATTTTCCAGGTTGCTTTAATATTCAGTATTGACTGGCTGCAAAATTCAGGTCTCTGCAGATGACACTGCCAGATATTGCCAGCTGTTGTCAGGAAAACTCTTTCCCCCACTTTTTTCAGTGTTTTATCCTGTAAGTTAATTTCTGGTTTTAAGGTACAAGTATTCTTTGAAAAGTTATGCAACTTGTCTTCAAACTGGTGACTTAAATTATGCATCACAGATTGTTATTTAGTGTGACATCACTGCAACAGAGTGTGACAAAAAAAGCAGACCTAGGTTAGTGTCAGGCTTGTGAAAGGGAGAAATGAACCACTCATTTTGCTGATTCTCTCTTCTTCCCTTTGGCTGGAGAAATCAGTGCCCACCTCTAACCTTTGCAGAATGCTAAAGACTGTCTCCTTAAACTGATTATGAGCAAAGTATTTATAGCTGTTACACCTAAGGGATTTTTATCATACAAATTGCCAGTGGCCACTCAACCTTCTCTACCCTATTCTAGTTCTTTTTCATTTCAGTTAGCAGCAGAGAGTTTGGGGGATGACATCTGGTCACTGGTACCAACCCCTTCTGTTTCAAGCTCTGCTTAGGGATTAGGGTACACAGCCAGGATCAAGTCAGCGTTGTTCTGCTCTCCTTCTGATCTTTAAAAGCTGGTGCATGGAGGAGGTCAGCCTCATAAATTTTCTGCCTGTGCCATCGTCTTCTACATTCACAAATGATTATTTCAGGTCCGCGTTCTCAAATGATTTCACTAGCAGAATAAGATCCAAATCTTGAGTGTAACTGAGTAGCCACTGCTTTGTGGAGCAGATTGCTGTCATCAGGTCCATCGAGGTCATCAAGCCCAGTCTCCATGCCACCAAAGGAACATTGGTACTGTCTGATTAGTCCACAGAGTCTAACTACTGCCACAGCCACAAAATATTACAAGCTTGTAATATAAAGGATCAAAAGCTATGCATTCTAAGGTGCCAAGTGGGGAGAAAACCAACCCAAAAGTATGTGATACCAGAGGAATTGCCAATGCCTTCGATTCCTGCAATAAGAAGAAATTTGAACCGTGAAATTCTCGGGAGGTTGAATGTTCCCCATGCTGCAGAGAAACGCAAAACCCACTCCATGGCCCTTGCCAACCTGACCTCATAACTGGTGACTGCTTAACTGTTTGACAAGCAAGATAAACCAGTCTAAAAATCTTAAAAAAAAATAATCCCCCGAAGAAAAAAATACCCCATTTATGGCTGTGGCCCATTTCCAATGTTTTACAGCATAGTGGGAAAAGTAGAGAAGCTTGGATACCGTAAGTGAGAAACTTTCTAACTCCTAAAGGCAGCCTGCGAGAGCTTGAAGACTGGGATTTATATTGTATAAATAAGGCACAATGACCATGCCTCCATTTAAGCCTCTCCTGGCAGCCTAGGGAAGGGAAGATCCCCCCATGTTTGGTGCTGGGACTCTAACCCTTTCAAGTGCCGGGGAGATGCTTCAGTGCTAATTGAAGGTATCCAAAGGGTACTTTCACTATCTCATGTGACTGAGCTTTAAATGAGAAGATGAAGTAGGTTTGGATAAATATTTATACTGTGCACTAGCATATGGTGTTGTTGAAGCAGATGCAATTCAGTCTTAGAATTCTTATCTTATACCAGCATGTTACTGATTGTAGAAAAGCATAAATTACACGAGTTGCCATCTGTTTTCAATTACAGCATGAAAACACTGAGGCAGGTTGGTATTTTCCTTTAGCTGTGTTATCAGCTCACTGCTGAATTTGATAATTACGTTAGCGTGAATTCAGAATGAATGTATTTGGTAATGTGAACACTCAAAAAAAACTTGCTGACAAACTGCTTTCATAGCTTGTCCATAAATAGAGAAGCAGCAGAGTTAAATGCACATAGCACTGCATGTGATGAATGCCACTATTGTAGGGCTTGAGTATAGTGTATATATATAGTATATATAAGTTTCAAACATGTCTCCGTGAGTGTCTCATTTTCTGAGGGTATTTAATTATAAACAATAACATAAAGGTCCATTCTCCCCCATGAAATGCAGAAGCTGTATTCAAGCACCTATGACTTTAGAGAAATCTAATTTTAAGAAATCAGATTTAATATTTTACCGTAAAATCAACTCTGGTTTTGCAAAGCCAAAGAAAATTCAAACAAGTTGTAGCTCCATCTTTCACTTTATGCAGCTGTAGTCAGAACCTCCAACGTTATGAGCTGCTATCCATCACAGAGATTGGAGAGAATGAGCTGAGGAGGGTAGCCATTAGTCTTGAATGTCTTGTAAGTCGTGCTCGAGAAGAGTGGTTGTCACATCAGGACGCTTTAAGAGCATAGTAAGAACATAATGGTCAACAGTGTGGATGCTATTTTTTTTATTATTTGATCTTCAGGGCAAGTTTTTCTGAAAGACTAAAGAAAAATTGAGTAAGGCGGCTGTTAGTCAGTAGCATGATGATTCAGCAGAAGTTGGAAGAGATCAAATATTTGTGAATGTGAAAATACTCAACTCTGCCATTGACATGAAAAATGGATTAGTGGTTAGTTGTCCTTGACAACTGTTTAACAGCATGCATAGCAGTCACCGTACCTTCCCAATCAATGCATGAATCTGTGCCTGGATGTTCCTACTCTGTGCCTGCCTCCTCTTTTTGGTCTGTGGTCATCATTTGCTCAAAGGAGTTTGCTGATGTGCTGTGGCAATGCCTCTGTACCTGTCCCAAAGTTCCCACTTCCAGTGGGTGTGTTTAATTAACCTCAGTGAGTAGCTCCCGAGTTTTTTAGAATGCATCCCATTCCTACTTTTCAATAGGTCGGGCCTACCCTAAACCCTTGGTACTCTAACTATACTGGGATTATTGCCATTAAATTTATGACACTACCATGGTTCTGTGAGTACTGGGCAGCAGGCCGCATCACACCCATCTCCTTTTGCCTGAGAGGTTTGTGAATTCAGCACTCTCACCAACTAGGGGTTTCTCTTACCGAAGGAAAACATGATTTTGGGAGCTGCATTGTGTGTCACTTCCAGAACTTTGTCTGGTTGCCAAAAGGACACAAAGTTTGGCAAATCTCTCCTTTGCTTTCATTACAGAATACTACTGGTGCAGCAACAGATTCCTTATGGCCTTGATCATCCTTCACGTTAACACAGTGTCTCTAGGTTGATGGAAATCATTAAATGTTTTCTCAGCAGTCCCCCTTTCCCCTCATCATTGGGAATCCCAGTGCATCACTGGATGAGCTGCGAATCAGTCTCTCTTCTGCCCCTTTGCTGCACTGGCTACCCAGTCTGCTTCATTCCTCTTCTGTGGTGGAAGCCCCATCATCGTTGGACCTCTCTGAGTGCCAGGAGAATATCAGGGACACTGTATCCCTGGCCTGCTGGTGGAACCTGCCCCATGGTGGCCACATGGAAGACACACTTTGCATTTGGATTCTCTTCTTTACACTGTCGCAACTATGCTTAGGGGCATGGTTTAGTGGTGGAATGGCAGTGTTTGGTTAATGGTTGGACTTGATGATCTTAAAGGTCTTTTCCAACCTAAACGATTCTATGAATCTATGCTAACCGTTTTCCTACCAAAATACATAGGTATTCTTGTAAAGTACTTTGGGATTAGACAGGTGGAAAATGCCAACAAACCTGGCATAATCAAAACATAGGTCTATTTTCATACCAGCACAAATTAATAAAACCTCAGGTGTGCTAAACTTCCCTTGTGTTTCCTGGGGCTGAGGTTCACAGCATATGGTTTCCCAGTCTCAGAGCAACACGTAGATCCAAATTTACAGACTGGACCTACCAACTCCCATGCAGCAATGTTACATTGGCACAGGTTCCACTGAGTTTCAAAACTCAGTCTGTACAACCGTCCTCTTGCTAAGCCATCCTCATCCTCCTCCTGACAAGGAATTTGTGTTTGCCTCAACTCCAAATACTTTCTTCGCAATGTACCACCCTGACATCCCTGCCCAGGTTGTAACTGGTGTGGGGGTGAGCAGAGGCTTTCTTTTTCCAGTGCCACCATATTCCAGTCTCTGCTAGTCTTTACCAAAATTCTCCTCTATTTTGCTCTGTTTTCCACTAATAAGCCATTAGACTCTAAGTATGACATTCCAGTTCTTTTAAAGCCACGATAAAGCTCCCGCAGTCTTCAGGCATGTCAGAATTTCATCCTACATTACTACGTTTTCTGGTGGATCTCCATTTCTCTGCTTGTTTCCTTGGTTTGCCTTGCTTCTTTCCCCACAGAATTGTTTAAGGATCAGTTTGTTTTGAAGACATCTCTTCCGGGGCCAATACTTCTGCTGAAGTTGTTTTAGATGTTTAAGAGAATTCCACCCTTGTGTAGATGTCTCTCGGTGCACAGTCACCACCAAGTAGATGGGGTGTGGGACTGCACTCGCTTCAACGGACCATGGGGTTTCTGTTTTTCTGAGTCAGTGGACATCAAATCGCCTAAAAAAAATCAACCAGGTTTATATTGGACTAGAGGCTGGGTGCTTGCTGTGGCTATCAAGGACTGTTACGTGATAAAGAAATCAAAACTCTGCATGTGAAAAGGCACCCCCCTGAAGTATAGAAAACGTGGAAAAGATCCACTCCCATGCAGATGAACAGCACGGTGCTCAAATGTCACTCAGGCAGGATGGAAACTGCAAACTACACACACAAAACAGAAAAAAATATTTTTATGATTTTCAGTCCTGGTTTTGAACATATAGTGCTAGTCACTATAGAAAAAGGAATTAAGGCAGTGAGAATTCCTGCGTAGAATATAAAAGGAGTGCATTTAGCTTTTTGAGTATAAATTTCACCTTTAATAGTGAATTTCCTTTTTTCCCCCTAAACTTATAGGACACAGGTTTAGCAAGGTTTTACTTGCTTACCCCAGACCTGAAGTTTGGCCTGTGAAACAGTATTATGTTTCCAATAACTCTGTGTGATTTTTTCTAAAGACTCTTTTAACAGAGAGAGAGTTTTACTGGGCAATAAAATGACTTCTTTTTTTTTTTTCCTTTACAACAACTGAAACCTTATGCAAATACAGACAGTTTCATAATACCTCAGAGCTCTTTCTTCTGCATTTACAGCAGTGTAGTTGACATTAGAGTTGAACTTGTTTGTAGGGCCGGTCACCTAAAATGCTGTTGGGCAACAAGGGACCTACGGTGCGTGTGTCTGTATGTTGGCTCCTTCTCATCCATAGCAAAAACAATTCAGAAAACAAAAAATTGTCTGCAGGTTTGTAGTTAGAGGTTAGTGTTTTGGTTTTTTTTTTAAATTTAGTCACATTATTTTAATAAAAAATAGATTTAAAAATTCTTTTCAAGTAAGTGGTGTTTTATGGCAGGATAACCCAGCTATCTGAACACCCTGCATTTATGAAAGTGTTTTCTTGGTTGTTTCTGAGGTCTTACAGCTGTAGCCATTCAGAAAGAGAGAAAGCTGTCTTGGTTTCAGCTGCGCTGTAAAACAGGACTGTGCTTGTGTTTTGGTACAGCTTCCAAATTCCAGCGTGGTCTATAGCCCATTGAACGGCGAGATTTAGCACCAGCTGGGATCTTACCCTCGCTTGAGCTTTCTTAGGCTATTGCAGGTCACTCTTAGGTAGTCCAGGCTCTCTCAGGAGAGAACTGTCATCTGAAAAACTTCTCCCACTGCTGGATTGCTGCAGAAGGGCTGCAACCTTAAAAAGAATATCCTAAGTGTCTATAAAAAAGAGATCAAATTAGAGGCCAGCACAGCAAAATGCTGGCATTTTGAATTGCTTTTGCTCTCAGTTGAGGATGAAAAGCATTTTGTATTATTAGGTTTAGTTGCAATACCCATTTCACTTGAAGCCTTGAAGGGTTCCTCAAATGTTTTTGGATTTACAGCATCCTGGCTATCACTGCCCCAAGCGCTTCGGGGATGCTGCTGCTCCCCGGCTGCCTACTTTACAGCACCTTCCCCACACTTCTCCCTGGCTTGTCTTGTTGCTGCTCAAGACACAAGCTGGCTTCCTTTCACGATATAAGTGAATGATTCGGGAAACATGTTGCATTAAAGCCAAGGCTCTGTTTAGCTAGTCAAACACATGGAAAAACAATTGCACTTTTGTCTCTGCAAACAGAGAGCAGCTGTTTGTCTCAAATGGCGCAGACCGGTCCTGCTCGTTACAGTCTTCATACCAGAGGGTGCCCTGCAGATCTGACCACCCTTGTAACTCCCTTGTTTGGGCTGGTTTGGGGACTGGTTTTAGCTAATATGAGCCCTAAATGAACTACATTTAGTCAGTTTAGCCTAACGATATTTGACCTTGTAATTTAATTGATATAGTTTTTAAGCTCTTTATTCATGTGTGTTTTTCTTTTAGCAACTCTAGTTTAGGTATAGATACACCAGAAAAAAAGAAAAAGAACACTAAAAGGTCAACCCAAGCATAAAAAGACATTATCTCTAAGCTAAGACTCTGGGTTCTTCTGCTACTGATGCAGTATTTCACCCAGAGCCACCTTTAGCCATTTGAGTTATTTAACATTTTCAAAGCTTTCTGTGCTAGGGATCAAATTGCAGTGTACAATAAAAATGCTTATAAAGTTAAGCACGCAGTCCCTGGTTTGCTCTCCTGCCTTGGCGCAACCCAGCTCAGCTTTACCTGTGGTTATTTCTCGCTGGGACTCAGATTAAGTCAGTCATTTTACACACCAATTCCCAATTAGGGCCATGAGAAGCAGTGACCTATATTTCCCTATTCCCTATTTATGGAAGGTTTGCTTTTCAGGGTATGAGGTTCTTACTGTTCCTACCCTCCAGGTATCTACAGATTGCATTAATTTACCTACGTGAGTGTTCCCCGTCTGCGGTGCCGGCATTTGTCTGACCCCTCAGTCAATCCCTTAGGGAAGCTGCTGCTGCAGAGCCGAGACTTGCGTGCAGACCAAGAGCCACCTGCCCCAAAACAAGAGTGGTTCTCATGGGCTACTAGGTCAGCTCTTTCCCCCCTCTAATGTGTCCGCTCTATTTGTGGAGCTCGCACAGCAATGGTTTCATTCTATTCCCGGTGAAAAAAAAAGACTGAAATTCCCATTGATTCCCATCAGTGGGGAGGGAGGGAGTGTCGTGGTTTAACCCAGCTGGCAACTAAGCACCACGCAGCCGCTCGCTCACTCCCCCCCCTCCCTCAGTGGGATGGGGGAGAGAATCGGGAAGGAGAAAAAGGTTAGAGCCGAGGGCTGAGATAAAGACAGTTTAATAAGAGAAAATAATAATAATAGTAATAATGAGAATGATAACAAAATATACAGAATATACAAAACGAATGATGCACAATGCAATTGCTCACCACCCGCCGACCGATGCCCAGCCTGTCCCGAGCAGCGACCAGTACCCGAGCAGCGACCAACCGACCCACCAACCCCCCCCGAGCATGACGTTATATGGTATGGAATAGCTCTTTGGACAGTTTGGGTCCTAGCTGTGCTGTACTCCCAGCTTGTTATGCACCTGGCCGAGCAGGAGAAGCTCAAAAAGTCCTTGAACAGTCTGAGCACTACTTGGCAACAACTAAAAACATTATCAACATTCTTCTAGCACTAAATCCAAAGCACAGCACTATGCTAGCTTCTGTGAAGAAAATTAACTCTATCCCAGCTGAAACCAGGACAGGGAGGGAGAGAGAGACTGTCTGAATCAGTGATGAGGCCCTTTGAGTATTTATGGCTTAATTTATATTATGTGACTTATTGTATTCTCTTATAAAATATATATTCATTTATTAGATGTATTTTTTTAATATTGTGTAGTTTTTATATTATGTTGTTTAATGTCTGGGTTTGGGGTTTTTTTCCAGTTAGAGTCCAGTTTGGAATACTATAAAAAATTCAGATCCTTTAAAAAAAAAAAGTATGTAATGAATGTGTGCAATAAAAGTATGTAATGAAACCTTGCTCAGGCAAACCAACCGTACCAGACTGCAGCCACAGATCAAGATAGAGCACCAGAATTGCACGCTTACATTTGTAATTCTGTAAATGGCGTTGGTTTGTTCTGCTGGTGCCCAATTCCTAGCCCGCTGATGGGACAGTGAGCAAGCTTAACACTGGCGTAAACATTGAACAAGAAATGCGTCCCTCTAGAGAGAAAACCCTGTGTTTATGCAAGACCTGGATGCTTGCCTACTCCCACACCACCCACTCGACAGCCAATTACGCACTGGCTAGAGATATTTGCAGAGCTGAACACACAGCTGCAATTTATTCTGTTTCATCCAGTAACCTCAATTATGTAGAAAAGGACATAACATGATTTTTTAACCTTCCGACGACATGCAATAGGTTTTGAATTGTTAGGTCCCAGCTTTGATTTACTAATCCTAGCAAGATTGCATGAATTCTTAAAAAAAAAAAAAAAGAGAAGAGATAAAAATCTAACTGGAAACATAACTTTCAGGACCGCTGATTTTCATCTCTTTTCCTCATTCCAGCGTGACAAACTAAAGGTTAGCAGAGTGGGAGCAAATACCTCAGTGCTGCCTGTGTTTGCTTTATTTAGGAGGTTAGACTTGTGTCTTGGGCTCTTCTGTGGCAGCATGTTCAGCATCTCTGTGGCCTGGGCTCTTTGCTGAGCACGGAGATTCCTCTGCTTTATGGCTATGGGTTACCTACTAAAATAGAAGACCCCCTGTATGAGCATAAATGTAGGTTGTGTGTGTAAGGGTGTAAAAGTAGCAGCTGAGCCCTGCACCCTCTCTCCTTCATTGTTGTTCTCCTGCCTTAGATTTCTCTGTGCTCATTCCTTCTACCCTAATATCCACCTTGCCATTGATTTCACTGGGATTTTAAGTTATCTGAAAACTTAAGCTGCAGTTTACTGATCTAAGTGTAAGCTGCTGCCAGAGAGCTTGATCCTATCTTCACCTCCTTTTCATCTCCCTCTTTCCCTTTGCCTCCAACCAGATACGGATCTATTGCCTTCTTCCTCCAATCATGTCAGGCACATCAGGGAACTTATTTCGTCTGGAGACAAGTCCTTTCATTTATTTATTTTGGCTGGCACAAGATTAAAAGGGAGCGGTGACTGGCTTTGACGCATTGCTCCCTGGAGCCAGCACATGGGGACGGGGACACCTCTTGGCAATGCAGGCACCAAGTGCTGCTACCAACCCTCCTCCCCGTTGGAAGGGGTTTGATACTGGATCCACAGAGTCCTTGGTGATTCAGGCTGAGGTTGTGGGGTCCCAGATCAGGTGACTGCTCCAGCTTTTAATAAACAAACCGACCTTTTTCCCCCCCCCATGTTTCTTTTAAAAGTAAGATTAGTTCTTTACACCCTGAGGAGAGGGGAACCTCATTCTCTGGTGTTGTCACTAAGGGTTCTGTGTACAAACCCATGGTGTGGTGTGTGAGGTAGAAGGTGATGATGTGGTAATCAGCTCAGAAGGTTTATTCAAGAGATCTAGCAGCCAGCAGGGCAAACCTGCGGGGCTACCCACTTGTAAATAGCTCCTTTTTAAATGGTAACTACAATAAAATGTAGAAATGGTATAAGTTTTTGTTCCTCTGTGACAAAGTAACAGCCTTGGATGGTAGTGTTTACTTTCACTCATTTCATATTTCATATTTAAATTAGGTTTCAAGAATGACGCCTTGATTTCCATCTGTTTGCTTGAGAGGGCAGTGGTGCTCTGGAGGCAGGAAGGGAGCAGCGGTTCCCAGCACCCCCAGAGCAGCAAGGGGAATGGGAGGCAGGGGAAATCCCACTGGAAGCATAACTCTTACTTTAAAACGTTGGAAGTTTGGCTGTCCCCTTACTCCTTGCTGAAGGCTGGAAAGCTGTGTTTCAGATGTTACATTCTTGTAGCACCTGAGCCTTCTCCAAATTTTCCTGAAATCTGTCAGCAAGGCAAGAAAAGCCGAAGCAGATATATCGCCTTTTTAAACAAGTGATGGTAAAGAATATATTTTCTTTTTTTCCTTTTTTTTTTCCTTCTCAGTTTCAGCAGTTCCGTAACCTTCACAGGTGAGAGCTGTGGCCATGCCACAGGAATCAACCAGTGAGTTTTCTAGCTTAGAACTGGCCCAGAGTTTTAAAAAGTATCTATAAAGTGGGAAGAGTTTGATTTGTTGGGCGTTCCGCTTAAGGTCTCCAGGTCACTGACAAGTGCAAAACATTAATCCTTCAGCCCCCATTTGCGTGGGTGCCTGTAAGGAAGGATTCTTGCTGATGGCATGGCCTGGTATTTAATAGAGATCAGGATCTTGCAGGTGTCTCCTGCAGATTACACACAGAAAATAGACGGGTTTGCTAACCACAAGTGGAGAACCTTCCTTCTGGAAGATCACAGAGAGTTTCAGAATACCATAATGAAACGATTAGAAGCTTGAGCTACTCAAGCTGGCCAGCTGATCCTCGTCCCTGTAGGATTAGTAGGACATGAAAAAAGCATTTATTTATAATTATTGTGGGTATCTCTATAACAGAAATATAAGCAGGCTGTTTCTGTAATGGATTTCATTTTAATGTTCATTAGCAAGAAGAAAAGCAAAACCACTAACATTGGACTATGCTTTTCTTTTTGAAATAGTTATTTTGTCAATTCTGGTATAAATTTTATTCTGTAAAATTGTCAAAACACACTTTTCTTTAGACAGCTCTGAAAGAAGTTATACTTAGAAGCTTTTATTTGAGTTCCTAGGAAAATTGCTGAAGAACTTTCCAAGGTTGAAAATAACTCCTACATTTGCCTGAGTTCATCATTTCTATTTGATGCTAATAAGGTTTACCAAAAAAAAAAAAAAAAAGGCCAAAAAGAAACCAATACATTTTTCCAAGTATTTTGGGAATGGTTTGTCTTAAAGGAAAAATTATCTATGCGACTTTGGCATCACATCAGATGATGAGAAGAAATGATAGTCAAGGGACCGTGTCCTAAACTATCCAATGACTCTATGTAAATCAGCGTGCATACGAATTACAAAGAGCAAAGGGTTAAATCCAGCCTGTCTCACGGTGGATGCCTGAGCTAGCCACAATTCACACGCAGCTTTCCCAACAACCACGTTTCTGTGCAATGTGCTAATAACTTCTGAAGTACCTTAGATTCAAAGGGATCTGCTCTGCAGCAGGATGTGGCTCTGGTTTGAGCTGCCAGCTGCTAGAAATCTGTTTCAGATCTGCGCAGAGTCCAGGGGTGAAATCCTGGCTGCTCCAGAGTGAAAGACTAGTGCAAAGCTGGATTTCACTCTCTCTCCAGCATTTTTTAAGATTTTCCTTCATGCAGTTGCCCCATGGGCAGTCATATTTGCACCTTCAATGGAAATGAATTGGTGGCAATGTTTTCAGCATCTCTTTACGCTGTTAAAGACCTGATGCCAGAGCAGCTATCAGTGTCAAACAGCCCGTGAAAACCTTGCCGTTTGGTTGACCTTGGTGCTGTTGGAGGAGAAAACTCAAGTGTGCTGGTAGAGACTTTGTGCTCTGCAGTCTTAGACCATGCATGGTCCCATTACTGCCCAGATAATTGGGTAAAATACCAGTACTGCTGAAAAACAGTATTTCTGCAACTATCTTTAATGTGCTATTGCATAATCTAGCTTTGTGTTGATGAATTTCAAGCCTAGTTTGCATTTGGTAACATTGATTTCTTTGGTACCTATTCGAACTGTATTTGTAATAGCGTTCATACCCTCTTCCTTAAAGAGAAGTGATAAAAGGTTGTGCTCACTGCATCTGTAAATGTAAATGCTTTTTTAGGGCTCTCCCAAAAAGCTTTGCAATCATCACTTAAGCCAAATTCTGCAGTGGGAATTTCCAGCTCTTCATGATCTTTCACAGCACCCTTATAAAAAGTGTGCCTAGAAAAAGAAAGGACATTTTTAAAGGATTTTTTAATATATACATTATATTGGAAAGAGTCCAGCAAGCAAGGCCTGGCTTCACGAGGAGAGGTGAGTAAAGCTTATAGCGCAAAGAGGGTCTGCGCATCCGAGGATCCAGGCTCACTACCTATCCTCAAATAATATTCCTGTAGCATTCATAAATATTAAGGTCATCCTGAGGCAGAACACTAAGTAAAAATTTGTGACAGGTACGCCATGTTTTTAGCCAATAATCGGCTTTAAGCTTGTTGTGCAATTCCATGCCATGCCTGCAGCTCTGACGTCCCTTGGGAGCATCCCGCAGTCTTCCGCACTGCGGCTCCTGGTCAGCGCTGGCTGAGCTGCCCAGCCCCAGCGCAGGCAGCCCCCTGCGAGGGAGCGGGGCTTTGGTCTGCCTGGCGGGCAATCCTCTGGCAGGAAAAGCAGGCGGGGTGGATGTACGCTTCCAGGACAGCTTGGCAAGACCAAGGAGGGGCCAGCAGCCAAAGGTTGCTGTGGAGGGAAGAGCAATAACCAGTGAGGGGGAGGAAGGGTTGTACAGCTCCAAGTACAGACTATCCTGATTCCGGCCATTAAATGTTATAGTAACTAATTATAATTCCTCTTCTTGCCATCTTCAGTTTGATGATAAATGGCATGACAAATCTTTGCTAACTTCTTTAAACGATAGGTTCCCAGATACTTACTGTCCAAATGTAAGCCCAAAGTTGAAGCTTTCCTTTTTCTGAGAACACCTGGACTTGGTTAAATCTTCTGTATGTGCCAGTGAAAACCCGCAGAAAGACAGGGGTGCCTTTTCTGCTATCCCTACTTCTGTGGGCTGCTGGATGCCAGGGTGGGAAAGTCAAATACTTAACAATAAATGTTTATTACTGTAACATTTAAATATTTGAAATTAATTAAGGGAGTCTTTTCATTTCAGTGTTACTTTATTTAACTGTTATTGTTTCTGTGGTTTTTAGATTGCCACATCCTGACCAACAAAATGGTTGGAATTTATTCTGGGCTTTGTCATTTCTTGAAGTCTGAGGGATAAAAATGGATGCTTATCTCCTGTCAAGCTCCTTGGAGAGCTATGAGGAAATAAGCAATAAAAGGCTCTTTGAGGCTCTTTTAACTTTAGTTTATTATCTATTATAGTTACTGATGTGTGGAAACCAGCTGAGAAATTTTACATGTTTATAGTTACAAAGCCCTTAACAGCTGTAGCTATGAGCTGAGCACTTACAGCTTTTTGAAATGTGCTTTTATAAATGAAACATTAAATCATTGCAATTTTGTAAACCAGTCTCCTTAAGAAAATTCCTGAAATAATAATTTTTGGGTTGATACACTCAGTCAGGGCTGGTTTGTGGGTACTCCCTTGCTCTCGCTCATTTTGTAACTCCACCAAGAGAGCAACGCATGGCACTGGCTTGTTTGGGCCAGGTTTGATGATGGCCAAAACGCACGAAGCAGTGCTGCATTTCATTTCCCCTTGCTGGATCCTGCTCTGGATGGAAAACTGGGCTGGGGAGAACAAACCGGGGTGGGTCAAGGGCGCTCAATATACCGAAGGGCCCAGGATTGTGAAAACCTCTCTCCCTTCGTCAGGACTGGAGGATGCAGCAAATGGCTCCACATTTCTTTATCCCTGAGGGAGTCAGATCTGGAATTTGCAGAGACTCAGCCAGGGGCACTGGCCAAGCCGTCGCCATGGAAAGAGCTTTCTGCCCCCAGGGGGACTGCCTTTTTATTATCATCTCCTGTTCTTCATGGGTCTTTCCATGCAATTTTAGGACAGAATTACTCTCTTCTGTGCCTTGTCCTCCTCTCTAAGTTTCTCTTTTTGTCTGACTTGGGTGGACTTTTTGCATCTAATCCTACCCTTTGGAAAGGGTGAAACTAATAAGCCATTTGGATCTGGTGCAAAGGATGGCACGGAGGGACCGTTCTCAGCCCTTACACATTGCTGATTAATAATACCACCAAGAGCATACACATACATTACAACAAACACATCGAGAACACAGACGTGTCAACTCTTGTCTTTTGTGTAAGAAATTCACTCTTTGGCATCCACATTGCTGTTCACTGCTGCGGTGCCAGTACTGTCTGCATTTACACCATTGCAACCCTGATGGGAGTAGCTGGCCAGTCTGGAAAGCCAGCTCCTCTGCCAGACATGTTCCCTGGAGACCCCCGAATGCCCCTGACATGATCTGGCATGCAAATTTATCCATCACACGCTAGCATGACTGTCCCTGGCCAAACACTGGCCAATCCCATGCACTGGGATTTCAGTAACTCAAGAAGTCTGAGAATATGCAGCAGTAAAACAAACGTCAGCCATTCAGCTTCCAAAAATTGCATTAAGCCAGAAGAGACAATGTTATTTCTGCAGGTCTGTTTTAAATCAACCCAAATATTATTGTGGAGCCAGAGCTATAATTCACTAAAACTTGATACAATCTTGGAAAGCCATAGAAAACGTTAGGAAATACCGCTGAGAGTTGAGAGACCTATAGATACTGCAAAAATCTGCATAAACTAAATAGACATGCCTCTTAAATACTAATCAAGGCACACTTCAGAAGATGATGGGTTACCTTTTCAACCCAAATCCTTAAGATTCAGAAGGCTTTGTCTGCGTGTAAAAGCTGAACCATTTTCTGAATGCTGAAATATAGCATATGAATGCATGGGAGAGATACATCCACACTGCCGTGGAAGCTGGCTAAGTAGTACTGCTGATGGCCATACTTTTATGATCGTTCAGGCTACCAGTAAGGCTGACTTCCAGGATCTTCAGCTCTGCAGAGGAGTCCTGAGTTCGAAGGGGTAAGGTGCAAGTGAGAGGTCTGCCCTCCCTCCAGGGGCTGCCGCCGCTGCTGTTTCTCTGCAGAGGCTCTGGGAAGCAAAGATTAAAATCATCGAAGGCATTTTGATGAAATGTTACATTTTTGGCTTGGCTTTGCTTTCTCTATAATTTTCTTTAAATGGAACTTCAGTAGCTACATTCTGTGCATTTTGCACAAATATGAATTGGGTTTCACCACACGTTTTACTTGAGAGGGAAGGTAGCTGATGCACAAAAGTTAAATGACTTGGCTTGCAAGAAAATCTGTTTTAGAGCGAGCAATAGAATACACCAGAGCTGTTTCCCACCTCTTCTGCCTACATTTCTGTGTTGTGTTTCTGCCTAAATAGGAAAGGTAAAGCATGGAAATTTCTAGTGATACTCATTTCATAGCTGCTTTCATACAGACTCAAGATCACTGACGAATGAGATGACCTTCTGGTGAATGTATTGTTTTCATCGAAACATCAGGATGATATTATTGTTGCTTTAGGCTCCATATTTTTATCATTAAGCCCACATATCTAGACACTACATATTTTTGGCCTTTTTACCAAATACTGTAATATTATGATTATATACAGAGAAGGCTTAATGTTTTTGAGGAATCATTATTGTTATCTTTCTTTTCCTCGTCAGTGTTTAACAATGCTGATGTGACTTTTTCTCTGATTAACTCTTTTAAGATATACAGTGGCACTCGTCAGAATATTTCCATCAAGACTTTTTGGACAGAAAACGGCCTCTGATGATACAAGACTTTCAATGTTGAATTTGATATGGCTTTTAAAAACAAAATATTAACATATTTGAAATTAATTAATGAGCCATACTTGCTGAAGAAAACCAAAACTTGTCCACATAAAAAGTAAAAAGAACTAAATCTGTGTAGGAATATCTCCTGAAAATGGCAATGGCATTTTAATCCGTCCTAGTACTGACTTCATCTTCCATGATATGATTTCCTAGAATTTGGATCCTTCGGGTTCGTGTTGTACCAGTGGAAGTTCTGGCACTGAATCTAGTTGAATTCATCATCCAGACCTTGCCCTGAGCCTGGAAACATGATGCATATTTTTACTGTGACTACCAAGAGCTGTCTAAAATGGAAGTGTTTGAGAGAGAGTAAGGATAACAGACTCTTTGCAGTGGCCAGAGCTGTCTTGTCCCATACTATTTGCAAAGCACCACTGATGTCAGAAAATACCATTGTTATAAGAAAAATATCATTGTTACAAGAAAAATGATTGATGTATTTAAAAAAAAATTCACGGAAAATTAACTTGCCAGATTAATTCTAAGAAATGTGTTTTTCTGAAGAGTGCTGAATGAGATGGTGTGAAGAGTTCTGGAGGTTTTGCATGCCCAGGAGTTGATAGTACCTCTGTGTAAAAAACCTTACCAAAAAAAAGTCTAATGCGTAACTGTTGCTGCTTGCCTTTCTCCTCAGGTTTGTCAATTCGTCGTGTCTGTCAACGGCCTCAACGTTCTCCACGTGGATTACAGGACAGTGAGCAACCTCATCCTGACCGGCCCTCGAACAATTGTGATGGAAGTGATGGAAGAAATAGAGTCCTGAGAAGGAAAAAAACTCTTACTGGACATTTTTGTGAGAGAAATAGCGACGACCGTGGAGCGGCATGACACAAGGAGGCCAAACATTGCTGTGTCTAAATAGATGATTTTGCTTTTAGGGGCTGGGGGGCTCTCTTTCATTTAACAATAATAGCACTGGTGATTATGCTAAGAAGTGAACAATACATACCAGCATATTTTCACTAAGGACTTTTCTTTGCCCGGCGGAGACAAGGCTAAGGCCTTTAGGTTGTCTGTCCAGCCATGTCTGCATCAGTCAGAGGGGTTTCCCACCTAAGAGGCCATCTAGACTTCCTCACCGTCCACCACTGGATAAAAGCACTTCAGGAGATGAAAGAACCAAATACTGTGGGGTCAGGATGTCACAGATGGTTTGCATGACGTATTTACATTGGTAAACATCCTCCTGGTGTCCAGCTTTGTCCCAGGAGCACGTGCTGCTGCAGTTGCTCTCTCCTTGGGCTGAGGGAGAGCTGACTAAATGCTGGCTTGATTGCAATCAAACACAAACGAACTGCAAATGCATGAAAAAAAGGTGTTCATTCTCTGTAGGGAATACTCTGGTATGAATGTTTGGGTTTGACCGAATACACAGATTATACTAGAAAGAAAAATGTAAGACCATGCAAATGGAAAAGCGTGCGGTACTTTTGCAAAATCTGGCCTTTGAAAATCTGTTTAGATGCCTACACACTGGTTTAGGTGGTCAAATATAAAATCTTGATTTTTTTTTTTTCTGTAAAGGAAAGGTGTCTCAGTCTTGTCATTTGTCACTTTGGAGAAATGTTGGACACCTTTATTCCTAGAAAAAGAATATTTGGTGAGTTGAAGTGGGAAATTCACAGTGTTAGCTTTAGTAATGATACTGCCAGATGCTCCAGTAGAGAAAGTACCCTTCAAATTGAAGCAGTGTACTTGAATGTACATTAAGGTTATTAGCACTTTCCAATCATAAAACGTTTTGCAAACTACAGACTTGCCACATGAGTTGCATTTGACACTATTACTAATAAAATGTTGTATTTAACTGGCTCTTACTCTTTTTCAAACAGTAGGATTTCTTTGTTGATGAATTCATGAAACAAATCTTTTCTAAAAATGCATATACAAATGCCATATTCTGCTGAGTTAGCTGACTCCTCAGCTCAATGGTAATTGGACTGCATGGGTGTTCTTTGATCTTTGAACTGAATATGTACATCCATGTCCACCAAATTATAAATATATATTGCAGACTTTCTCTGCTGTCGAAATTTTACAATTCAAGCTTGACTTTCTATATGAACATACCACAGATCCTTCAATTATGGGGTGGGGAAAGTATTTTTTCCTCAAATAATTTTGAAATATGTTTTATATTAAAAATTGTTCTCACTAAATACATTGCTCTTGCAGTATGTTTTTCACTCACTTGAACACTTTTACATCAGAGATAAATACAGCAAGTCTTCAAAATCACATATGCCTGCGGCTTTGTAGGTGGAAGTCCATGTGTTCTTTGTTTCTGATACAGTATATCCATGGTTGATTTTGCACCATGAAAACTTCCCATATTCCACTAATATGCAGCAGCGCAGGGAGGTATAAAACTGCAACCGCTAACTTGATATTAACCAGGCACAAAAGTGTTTGGAAGGTTCTTCCAAAGTGTCATTCAGTATGACAGTTGTTTATCCCTGTTATACCCCCAAAAATTTTGGTATGCCTATATAACCCATAGCAGATTATACTCTAGAGTTCATCTAAAATAAATAATTCAGAACATAACATTATAGGAGATTGCAACAACTGTCGATGGTATCCACTAAGAAGAGTTGGAAAAAATCCTGTTGTCCCAGAAAAGTGTTACTATGCTACAGGTTTTTGATTTTGTGAATCCAGGAATGCTTCCCCAAATACTTCCATTTACTTTTCTTTTTTGCCTGGATTGTTTTAGTGGCTCGGTTGGTAAATACTTGGTATCGCTTTAAAATATAAATTCTACGTGTTAGGTTGGGTTAAATATTAAAATGTGACGGATTTTCTTAGAAAAATGCTAATGATTCTCTCTAATGCCATCGTGGATTCTTCTGTCGTACATCTCTTGCCTTAGTTAATATTCTGCTACAAGTTCCCCATAGCTTACAGATAATTAAGAAACTGGGTCAGAATTTAGCTTAATAATGCATTACAGAGTGCACTTTAGACTTGAGCAAAGAGAGTGGGGATGGGGGCAGGGAGAAATCTGTGCATATCATTACATTACAGATTGGAGATGGCATTTTCATTTGCAGGATACATTAGGCTCTATCACAATTTGAGCACCATTGCTTGCCTGCTGTTCAATGGGGATTTCCATACTGTGTTCTCAACTTGATTGGCAATCCAGAATTTAATTAATTCTTTCCCTCTTCAATGTGACAAATGTATTCAAATTATTTCTGCAGTGAAATTCTCTATTTCGGAAAAAAAAAAGGATGCAAAGGTAACAATTAAGCTATGAAATGTATCATTTCCAATTAAATTGCAGCTTGTCTGCACGTAGTGATACACACCCTCTGAGACATCCCATAGGAGCCAGCGCCAAACTCTCATGCATGTCACAGGGCACAGAATTTTGAGTATAACAGAGCACCTTGGTTCTGCAAAGTACCAAGGGAAATGTAAGGTTATTCACAGAAGTGGCACCTTTCAAGAGATGCATGAATATCACAGTATGGATGGAGGCAAGAAACCAGAAAGGAAGAAAAACCCTGGCATCAGCAGTAATAACTTCATTGAAAAGATAGGCATTTTTGTAAGACTTACTCTCTTATGTGATTGCATTTTGGTTACTATAGATCTTACTATAAATCTTTATGCCTTAATAACACAGATTAGTGCCTCTCCTCTGCACATGTACATTTGCAAGTCATTTATAGAACATCTTCAAGTTCTATAGTAGTTAATGAAATTCAAGTAGCAGTTAAGCTAATTGGAGCATTCATTCAGTGCCATATTTATTTTTTTTCTGTCATACTTCTGGCAAGATACATGATTTTTATTACCTTTATCAAGATCAGATACCATGTGTATAGTCTTGAACACAACTGGTTCCACAGCTAGTCCCGTGGAAGGCGTTTCTCTCATGAAGTAATGCAATAATCCACATCAAGTGTATCAGAATTTGATTGTCGGCATTTTAGTGCTCCATAGGTGCTGGAGATAAAATTGTCAGCATTGAAAAGGCATAGTGACACGGCAGCATCTGCAATACCAGTGGGTCTGTCCTAGAACCCTCTTCTATGAGATCACCTTCAGGAAGAGGTTTGGGAGGAAAAAGTCATGCAGGAGGAAGGTTTGTCTCAATATTTTCTTCCTTTTCTGGTTATCTTCACTAGTAATTTCAGAGCGCTAGGGGTGTGTCCCACACTGTCCCACAACTACCAGTTTAACAGTCAGCACATCCCCTTAACCTGGTCTAGGCTTCTGAGAAAATCACCCGAGTGTAGTTCAGAGTATAACGTGAGATCAGAATTCGGGCATGGGGGGGGTGCAGGCCGTGTTGTGCCACTTGGCCTTGGGACCAGAGAACGGTCCCTGTACTGATTTAATATACTAGCATAGACATAGCCAAAGAGAGTAGCCTGAGGATGAGGAAGAAGAAGAAGGACTGACTGCTTTCTTCATCTGTGCTGACAGCTGCAATGCATGGAGGTTGCCTTTTCCATGTGGATGGAGACAGAATGATCGGATTATGGAGTAATGCCCTAATAACTTCAGGTAACATTGGGAATTAAATACTAATTTTTAATATTAATTTTGCTAAATAAGAATGATTCTAATTTTAGAAACAGGAAAAACTGAGACAATATGGTTTGCAAAAATGTTTGCCTAATGCAAGACAGACTGAGAAATCAATTGTTGCAATTATGAGTATTTTCTTCCCAGTGTATAATTAGAACTAGACCACTTGTATAAGTGAAAAAGCATGTGTATGTCACATGTATAAGTAAAGCTAGACCACACCACTCTTCAAACAGGGAGAGAACTTCTAACCTTTTACAATAAAACTGCCATTAAAGGTTTCCATAAATCACACTTCTAAAATTTGTCTTTCTTTATCTGGGGAGTGATGTGGCTTATATTTTTGACTTACATGTGTTACTTATAAAACCAGAAATAGTAACTGCCAATGTAATGATTCCTTCTGTATACACACAGTGCAGAGAAAAATATAATTGATGTTCCAGAGAAGCTGAGTGATTTTAAACCGTTAGATCTCTCTATAAACTTGTACATAAACAAATATTTACACATTCATTTTTAAACTGAGCCACTAATGCAAGAGATAATCTAAGAATGCCAAAGAACGTCACAGGACTCAATGCTACAATGAATTTATACTATACAGACAGTGTTTCACGTATAGATACTTAGTCTTTATACTTGCAATTCCTCAGGAAAATTCAGAAATATTCAGAAGGGAATAGTTATGACTGTCAAACTGAATGTCCTCTAGAAAAATGGTGGCTGTTTTGCAGTTAGGTATCCATCCTCAGGTCGTCCGTGGGAGCTGTGAATTTCCTGTGCTGTTGAAACTCAAGTTGACGAAGCGCACACTTAAATACAAAGCTTGGTTTCGAGAGCACGCGTTTGAAGCGGGCACTGTACGCTAGGCAGCACAAATCGTCATATTGCCTTTTATATAAAAATGCTGCCATACACACATAGCTTTCCCATCCTATGTCACCAATTTGCAGGTGATTAGAGGCATAGGAAATTCTTTTTATGTGCAACTTCTTGCTTCTGTTCCTCAGGCGTTTCTACCCCGAGACTTCCACAAAATGGTCTCTCGATTGTTGTACATGGGCAGCTCGTGGTGTGCAGGCCACTTCCAAGATGTGATTCCCTCATGCTTGGGCAGCTGAACTCTACTGGGAAATGCTCCTGCTGCTGCTGCTGCTGCATGCACCCAAGCAGGCCAAACTGGGGAACACTGGTCTAAGGGACAACTCATGCCCACCAGGCTGCTTTGCCTCTACCAGTGATGTATGGACATACATTTTCTTTCCTATTCTTCTACTCCTTTTGCCACATAGTTACTAATGGTCTTACTTTCTGCTTCCAGCTCAAGAATTGGTTCTTGAAAGTCTTGATGGCCCTGCTTTCTTTGTCATTTTTACTGGTCTGGTTTTGAGTGGTTTTTCATAAACTAGGAGTGCTTATTTAAGAAGCCTGAGATTTCAGGAAAAACAAGTGAACTGGCTGCTGCTTCACTATCAAATGATAACTAACATACAAGCAAAGCATTGAGGTAAGACAACGAAATAAGATAAAGTTACCATAATGATGGAATAAAGTTAACTTGAGGTGTAAAATACCACCACACCTACTCTTTACAAAGCTTCATATGGTTCATAACTGTATTGGGTTTGCATGACAAGGTTTTGGTAGCGTGGGGGGAGCTACAGCGGTGGTTTCTGTGAGAAGCTGCCAGAAGCTTTCCCTGTCACTGGCCAAGGGCAAGCCCATCAACGACAGTGGTAGCATGTGTGGGATAACATATTTACAAAGAGGAAAAAAAACTGCTGGGGAACAGTAGCTGGAGAGAGAGAAGTGAGAGGATGTGAGGGGAGCAGCCCTGCAGCCCCCCAGGCCAGTGGCACAGGAGGGCAGGAGGGGCTCCAGGCGCCGGAGCAGAGATTCCCCTCAGCCCCTGGGGCCCCGGCAGGCTGTGCCCCTGCAGCCCAGGGAGGCCCACGGGGGAGCAGATCCCCACCTGCAGCCCGGGCTGGTGACCCCGGGGGACCCACGCTGGAGCCTTGCTCCTGAGGGACTGCACCCCGTGGGAAGGAGGGACCCAGGCTGGAGCAGCTGGTGAGGAACTGCAGCCGGTGGGAAGGGCCCAGGCTGGAGCAGTGCGTGGGGGACTGTCTGCCGTGGGAGGGACCCCGGGCTGGGGCAGGGGCAGAGGGTGAGGAGTCCTGCCCTGGGGAAGAAGGAGCGGCAGAGAGATGAACAGACCCCAACCCCCATTCCCTGTCCCTCCATGCTGCTGGAGGGGGTGGGGAAGTAGAGAATTTGGGAGTGAAGTTGAGCCTGAGAAGAAGGGAGGGGTGGGGGGTGTTTTAAGATTCAGGGTTTTTTATTCTCTCCTACTCTGATTTAACTGGTAATAAATTAGATTGATTTTCACCAAGTCGAGCCTGTTTTGCCCGTGATGGTAATTGCTGAGTGATCTCTCCCTGTCCTTATCTTGACCCATGAGCCTTTTGATATATTTTTCTCTCCCCTGTCCTTTTGAAGTGGGGAGCGACAGAGCAGCTTTGGTGGGCACCTGGTGTCCAGCCAGGGTCAACCCATCACAATAACATGGTATGGACCACAGCTTTCATGGACTTTCTCAGATTATGGAGAGAAAAGATGAGGGGCCTCCAAAGAGTATTTTTTTACCCACCTTCTGGATGAGCTACCACAGACCCTCTGCTCCTTCCCTCCATCACATCCCGGCCGAGCAGAGCCTCCCAACTATAGCTGGGCTAAGGAACACGTAAACTTATGTCTTCACTGCAAACTCTAAATGACTGAAGAATTCAATCATTAGGTTTTATGTTTTCCTCTTCAGGTTTTAAGTTTCTTGTATTAAATGGAAAATAATTTTTTTCTCCCTCTATTCCATGCTTTTCCAATTAGGAAATACTCCTTTTTTCCCCCTCAAGTTTACAGTGGAACTTGTGATGAACAGAAATCATACTTTCCTGTTTGTACCCAAGCATAACTCAGGGAATACTTGTTCTTGCCTGCACTTCTCAGGGAAACCTCCACCGAGTCTCCCTGGGAAAATTTTACCTGAGCAAAACCTGCAATACGCTTCTTAATAGCAGCACAGAGGAGAAAAATATTGTAGGCTTATGACTAAATTTACAGTTTACATTCTTAAACCTGTCTTCTCAATAAGAACAAAGTTGTAATTAATACTTTTGCATTTAAGAACATTCAAGCATAAAATGCACTAGAAAAGAACATAGTAAAGATATGTTTGTGAAATATTTCAATTTCAAATGCAACAAGCTACCCAAGCGAAAAATTTCCTTTAAAGAAACAATTTTCATTTACATTGTGAAGTAACTAAAACTTTTTTTGATACCTTCCATTTCTAGAATCTTTATAAAATATTTTTATATATGTGCAAACACTGCACGTATCAACCAAAAATAAATACACATGCAGATAAACAGGCTTGACTAAACAACTGCATTGTCAGTGGAGTCCAGCAATGGGGCTAAACTGAGCTCTTCACATTTGTTAGCAAAAGTTTAATTAAGCCCGATGTTGAGCAAAGCCTGGGAAATATCAAATGATTCCACTTGGAAGAAGTGCTTAGTAGTTTGCAGGATCAGGAATCCATTTAATTTCTTTTCTCAAAGTGCTCTAACAGCCTTGCTTTACCTGCAAAGTATTTCTAGAAACAAGATAAGATGTTCTTAAAGCCCATTTAAATATTGCAGGTGGAACCGACTAGCTTTTACGGGTTAACTTGGAAAGGATGAAACATGAAAGTATTTAAGATCTTAATGTTACATTTTCCTGTTGCCTGTTTTGGTTTATGAGCATTGTCAGCTCAGCTGCTTTCTGAAGATAACTTACTGCACCCTTTTGTTTGGTACTGCAGTTTCGGATGTGTGTGTATGCTTTGTTTGTTTTGCCAGAATCAACAAAATCCTGCTGAATATTAAAAAAATTCAATATTTCATTTTCCAGTACACTCCAGCAGGCAAATTGCCTATTACAAAATATGCTTAAAAGAAGCATTTACAAAAGGGTGCTGAGTTACCCTCTTAAATGTTCAATTTTCATGATAAAATACATATTACACTTTAAAAATCTTGTTTCATTACCCACTATACATGTATCTGCACGATTGTATTATCATTCATTCTCCTAAGAGATTGTTTTCTGAGGGTTATTGATTCACCTTCCTTATAGCAGCATTAGTATTCGATTCCAGAGACCATTTAAATATAAATCCTCCTGACCTCATCTCCTGCATAGTCTCAGAAAAAAATCTTCTCTTGTGGTTCAGTTGGAAATTGTATTTAGAAGGTGAAGGCACAGAAGACATTTACCTTAAATCTTGCTGATTACTATTTCTTTTGCAAAAACCCCCAGACAATGCTGCCTTAATGTGCAGAGCTTCAGGAAGCCACGTAATACAGGAATAAAAATTTTATAATTAAGGTCAAATTGTCCACATTTTTGAGGCTCTTTGATGATGCCCTTTTCCAGTAGTTATCATGATTAACTCCTAACAATGGGCTTGTAATTACAAAGATGACCTTTGGCATGTGGGCTAATGCAGTGCTCTTTTCCCCCATCTGCAGATAATCAGAAAAAAGCATCACAGCAGGGTGACGGCATCTACTTCTACTTATCTAATTGGAATCTGAACTCAGAAACCAGGGGCTTGGTTCTGTTGCATACTTGCAAATGCCAAGTGCCACCAAAGATGCTTTAGGTTATTTGAGACATTCTTGTGGGAGGGAGAGGTCCTATGGGGAAGCCCACACCCCTTGAAATCACACCTAGAAACTAAGCCCCAGAGGATGCCTTAAATACTGTAGGATACTTCAAATGGCACTATGTGTGAACAACTAAATGACATCCCTAGTAACCACCACTTAATATCAGCCAATTCAGCTGTCTTACTGGTGGTATTTTTACTGGAGTTACCCAGCTGTATATTCAATTAGCGCTGATGATGGGAAAGAACTTCCTGGCTATCCAGCCAATTCTCCGAGAAGTCATTGCACAATCGTATCATGCACGTGACCGTGATGATGTGCTATTATTAAATGTCCCAAGAAATGCGTCTCCTTTTCCTTTCCTCTTAGGCTTTTTGTCAAGATGCAAAGTAGCCTCTCAGCCAAGGACAGCTTTGTTTCTGAATTGTCTAACGCCAGTCAAGGGGACCAGAGCCATTTGTCAGTTGAGTTGTAATCTCTGTGTGTAAATGGTCATACATAATTACTCTCTGCATGTTTCAGCAGGCTCTCCCTTGCTTTTTGGGTGTTACTGTTTTTAAGTTGTACTGAAAAGTGCTGATTTCTCCCAAGGAGTCACAGCAAGGCAGCAACCTGCTCCCATCAGGGAAATGCGATCATAAGGAGTAGAAGCTACTGCAGCCACAGCAGATGAGAACAGAGGCAGCAGCAGATGAATATTTCCACTTAAACCTGAGGTTTATTCCACTGCTTGCAATATGACAAGTATTGTAGCTCTCGGGTGTCCTGAAATATTTATATACCTCCCATAGGCTTCAGTGATGGCTCTCCCTCTTATGTCCCTTGCACCACAGTCAGTCACATATGTTAGTGTTTGACATCTCAGCCTTTGGTACAAGGGCAGCTTCTGCTCATCTCCTGTAGCAGAAGGAGGACTGAGGCAGTGTCCAACACCAAATGAGGAATTCAAAGTGAAATTTATAGAGAATTTATGTGCTGACATAAAAAAATACCTGTTAACCCACACAGGTGTTTAGAGGGCCATCAGTACTGAAAATCTCACCAGTAGTTACCAAACATGCTGTGGCTTATACATCTTCATGTTCAATGGCCTTTATAACCAGCAGGATATCCTCAGGCCCCACATCCACCATTCTCCAAGTGTCACCAGATGAGCTCCTATATCCACAGTAGAGAAGGTAAAACCCACAGAGGCAACCTGGATGCCTAAAGTCATCCAGGAAGCCTGTGGAGAAGCAGGGCTGAAACTTGCTTTCCCAAGACTTTGGCCAGTTGGCCAACCCAACCAGTCTGCTGGACAACCCTTCTACTCCATGGACTTCAGAGGGGAAGCAAAGTACACACCCTCTAACACCAAAAGACAGCAGTCCCCTGTTTTGACAGCAACCCATGGGCTCCATGGGTGTGGCAAAATATTACCTTTTCTGTATGTGGTGGGTTGACCCTGGCTGGATGCCAGGTGCCCCCCAAAGCCGCTCTGTCCCTCCCCTCCTCAGCTGGACAGGGGAGAGAAAATATAACAAAAGACTCGTGGGTCGAGATAAAGACAGGGAGAGATCACTCAGCAATTACCGTCATGGGCAAAATAGACTCAACTTGGGGAAATTATTTTAATTTAATTACCAATCAAAATCAGAGTAGGGTAATGAGAAATAAACCCAAATCTCAAAACACCTTCCCACCACCCCTCCCATCTTCCTGGGCTCAACTTCACTCCCAAGTTCTCTACCCCCTCCCCCTGAGCAGTGCAGGAGGATGGGGAATGGGGGTTGGGGCCAGTGCCTCACATGCTGTCTCTGCCACTCCTTCCTCCCCAGGGGAAGACTTCTCACACTCCTCCCCTGCTCCAGCCTGGGCCCTTCCCACGGGCTGCAGTTCCTCACCAGCTGCTCCAGCCTGGGTCCCTTTCCCACGGGGTGCAGTCCCTCAGGAGCAGACGGCTCCAGCGTGGGTCCCCGCGGGGTCACCAGCCCGGCCAAACCTTCCCCAGCCTGGGCTCCTCTCCCCACGGGGCCACAGGCCCTGCCAGGAGCCTGCTCCAGCGTGGGCTTCCCACGGGGGCACAGCCTCCTTCGGGCACCCCCCTGCTCCGGCGTGGGGTCCTCCCCGGGCTGCAGGTGGGGATCTGCTCCCCCGTGGGCCTCCCTGGGCTGCAGGGGCACAGCCTGCCCCACCATGAGCTGCCCCAGGGGCTGAGGGGAATCTCTGCTCCGGCGGGTCCACCTTGGAGCCGTCTGGCATTGGCTCTGTTGGACACAGGGGAAGCTTCCGGCAGTTTGTCACAGAAGCCACCCCTGTAGCCACCCACCCCGCACGCTACCAAAACCTTGCCAACGCAAACCTGGTTCAATGTATTTTGAATCTTCCGTAGCTGTAAATTTGTTATTTGCAACCCCGTCTGTTCACTTTTGGCAGGCTCTTTTCTCCAATGTGCCAGGTGCCTGTCACGTGCAGTCAACCTGCAAGCTCCTCAGCTCCAAGTCCTCTTCAAGCTTCTCTCCAAGCTCCCCTTCCTCCCAACCTTTCTGAGGGAGAGGCTCCCGCTGAAGCAAGCCCCGGTGCCAAACTCCGCAGGCTGAGCTTGCTGAGGGCTGGATCAGGCCCTGGTCCCCGGGGTGTGTGGGAGGATGTGGAGGCCAAACGGCACGCTGCCTTGCGCAACCGGCCCCGCGCCGTGCAGCAAGAGATGTGTTTACCCAGGTGAAGCCACAAAAACAGTCTGTGGTTCGTAGAGAAGCCGGTTGTAGAAAACACCCTCACTTGCACATTCAGTTCAGGGCTTGATTTGTCTGGCGCGTTCCTGCCTATCGCTAAAAAGCAAGCATCGGGAAGCCCACAGGCTTTTCAAAGGAATAACATCGTAGCTAAATAATGAGTATTGCTCCAGATCATACAGTACTTTTAGTAAAATAGCATAAGTGGGAATTAGTAAGTAAATATGACAGGTTAACATCCTTTGAACTACAACTGTAATACATGGGGTTTGCTCATCTAAAAAGACTCTGAATTATGAAGAGTTCAGATGTTTAATTTTAACTCCATCAATAATTATAATTTTATTACTGACCTTAATCACATGTGGAAAGCCATACAAATCTTACAGGCTCGCTAGGCAACTGAAGAAAATTAACACTAGTTTAACAAATAGTGTTGAAAATTCTTTGAGAATGCAGTTAGACAAATGACAATAGTGAATATAAATATTTATGGTCAGCTTCTGTTTTATTTGCCCACTTGAACATCAGGAATATTTACATTAACTGTAGAAAAATAACACTTGACTATAAGAGTAGAAGCAAAATTTACAGTCTGACCTTTTATTGGCCAGTTGATTTTAACAGTAGAAAGATAAAAGACAACTCATATTTAGGAAATTATTTTGTAAATCTGAACTGGACTTGACCACCAAATGCAGTCTTGGTTTAATATGAAATATTACTCAGTGTGAGAAGCACGGGTTTGACTATGATGATTCTCTAAATCACTCCAGAAAAAACAGACAACAAAAAAGAGAGCGGATGCTCATAGTGACTACTGCAACACAGAATGACGCTGTTCCACTGACACACAAGCATCCAGCATCACTAGAGCACCGAGTCTTGTTCAGGCACTTGTTTTAACGGGTTACTCTAAGTGTGGCACGCTAGGCTCTCACCTAACCCTGTGAACCCAGAAATGAGCTACGGCACCGCACTCTTACTGTGTTCATCTGTTTGTTCCTCTGTTCAGAAAATTTTCTCTACCATGAAATATTTTATAAATTTAATGAGGAAAATTTTTGAAAATGAACAGAATGTACATAGTAACCTGAACTTAACTTGCCCTGTCTTGTGCTTGCACTACTTTCTGAACATGGCAAAAGGCCATGGGTGGATTTTTTTTTAAAGATAAAATATATACAGAATGTAGCACACTGCAGAAAGAAATCTGTTCTTCACTTTTTCCAGTTATTTCTTTTTTTCTTTATAGTCCAGGCAATAACTACCCAAGTTTTTAAAACTATCAGCAGATATAATGCAAAGAAAATTAACTTCTGACTGTAGAGAAGGGCAGAAACAGGATTTTAGGAAATGTACCTCTATGCTTAACAGTTGATGTCAGTAATAAAATGCATCGTTACTGCCTGTTCCTCTTTTACTGCTACGGTAGAGAAGCAGCTAAAGGACAGACATCTGGATGGCTCTGCGTGACCCGGTGGAGAACTGCTCAGGGAGAGCTGCTGTGTCTGAGAGCTGAGCCTGAAGCTTCCCCAATTTCAAAGGTGCTTATACCTCTCTTTGAAATACGCTGATCCTATCCTCCCTCTTCCCTACCAATGAGTTTCACTCTTGATTTTAATGGAATGCAGTAAAATCTCTATCAAGTTGCTTTTCTCATTACATAGACTCAAGTCCTCATTGTAGACTCCTACAGTTTGCGTCCCTTAGCTCCAGTGGAGAATTCTTTTCCTGAGGAAGGCTCCTTGCCCCCAAACCCCACTCTCCTCCTATTCAGCTTCCCAGGTAGGCTTTCCAGGCTGGCAGTCTGAACAGTGATGGAGAGCAGAGAAGATGGGAGGGGGAGCTTTCCAAAGATTCGTGTCAGTCAAAGAATAGTCTGACTCCCCCATGGAGAGTTACCGGTGCTACATGGGAGGCAGGGAGGCAAGTTATTCCTTTGGCTGGCATCGGGAAAAAAGAATTGAACAGGATAGAATAGGAACATGATCCAACTTGCTTTAATTAATCTGCTGTCTAATTGTCTGTATAGTCAGTCTCTTACACAGGCTAATATTAGCTCTAACGAACCAGCATATGCAGAAGCAATGCAAACACACGGTTTGTTACCACAAGGATTCACATGTTTGCTTCTCAGCGCAAAAGTGTTCAGAGCGTCTAGATTTTAAGGACTGATTCTCCAAGTCAAACCTTGCTAACATTTGAAGGGACAGATTGGCTGATGTCACAAGCAGCAGTAACTCCTTTCCATGTGCTGAATTATTGTTATTATTGTTAATATTATCAACATTGTGAAATGCCCTGTGGCCTAAAGCAGATGTTTTGGCCATTCTTCCAAGACTGCAAACCTTAGGACAGAGGGGTTTTTTCTGTGCTAGATAGGGAAGAACATCTACTATTACACCAGCGTCTCTAAAGATTGCACTGTAAGAAACATTGCGCTCTTCAAGGCTTTATCTTCCTCAGGGCCCTGTTGTAATCTGACTTACCTTAAGCGCTGTCCTAATTTAAACAGGCCCTGGACAAGCTTTTTTCTGTGAAGCATAAAAGACCATTACTACAGCCAGTGCCAATTTTACAAGAACATTTAAACTAGCATTTATGAAGGATGCCACCAGTAAATTAAAGATTACAATAGGGCCCAAACAGTGATAATCTAAAGGAAACAGTAAAAAAAAAAAAAAGAGATGATATGTGGATTACAGCACTTTATCAAAAAGCCTGAGATGAAAAGTCAGACACTACAGTTAAATGAACAAATACTGGAAAATGGAGTAGCCTCATGGATGCAGTGTTGCTGAATGTCCTTTTTTTACCTGGGTTTTTTGAAGAACATGGGTTGAGGTGATGTTCAGTGCAAGATCCAGATACTGCAAAAACTTGCACAACTGCATAAAATACAGCCTCTGAGTGTTGTGAGCAGGGCCAGGGGGAGGAGGGAAAACTAACCCAAGAGAGATGTTATCTGCTTTTTGTGGCTGTAGACTACTGCCTCTCCTTTTTACAGCTTTCACATTCTTTGTCACAATACCTTGTAATTCTTTAAGTCATCAAATCAATCACTTTGGAGCATAATTACTGCCAGCTATTTGTTTAAGGCTAGTATATACACTTGCTTTCCTCCTGTGTAATTTCCTGTTATTTTTGGCTTTATATTTAAGGCACTTAAGTCACGTTCAGTGGGAAATGTCCAAGCACTTCCTGGGTGCATATGCGACACAGAGAGTCAGTTCTGCAACACATGCAGAGCAGAACCAAAACTTTGCCTCCTTCTTCTCTTTATCCTAACAATTCCTGGAAAATCTTGAGATAGCAAATGGCCATCTCACTCTTGGGGACAGCTCATTGACAACAGGGTCACATACTCGTGCTGTGTAGGTACCACCCTACGACTTTAGCAGTAAACCCGAGCAGAGCTGCAGTCCACCCCATAGGAGCATCTACTTCTCTGTAGAGGAGCTTTATGTGAGTTGGCTTCTGCACAGAAGCTGAGTAATACAGGTCTTTACAGCTGATAATTTCTCAACTCTTACAGTGTAGATCAAAGGGATAATTAAAGTGGGCTTTCTTAGCAGACACAGTACTTGAATTTGGAGCCACAGAAGCTAGAAAGATAAAGGTTTGTTAATACACAAAAGAGATTTTTGTCCAAGGCTGCCCCCCTCTGTTACTGTTTCACAACTGAAAAAAATGTTTAAAACTGTTGTAAATTCTTCTTCTCGTACCTGATAAAGTGAGATGTCCAGTGTACTGATTTTTAGAACTGAAATTTACTGGAAAAATTAACTGACAATTATTTCAGGTGCTTCAATGCCCTCAAAATATAAAAATGGAAGGCATCAGGAGAAGCATGGCCAGCAGGTCGAGGGAGGTGATTCTGCCTCTCTACTCTGCTCTGGTGCGACCTCACCTGGAGCCCTGCGTCCAGCTCTGGAGCCCTCAGCACAAGAAGGACATGGAACTGTTGGAGCAGGTCCAGAGGAGGGCTACAAAAATGATCTGAGGGCTGGAGCACCTCTCCTATGAGGACAGGCTGAGAGAGTTGGGCTTGTTCAGCCTGGAGAAGAGAAGGCTGCGGGGAGACCTGATTGCGGCCTTTCAGTACCTAAAGGGGGCCTATAGGAAAGATGGGGAAAATCTTTTTAGTAGGGCCAGCTGTGTCAGGACAAGAGGTAATGCTTTTAAACTAAACCAGGGTAGGTTTAGACTGGATATAAGGAAGAAATTCTTTACAATGAGGGTGGTGAAACACTGGAACGGGTTGCCCAGAGAGGGGGTGGAGGCCCCATCCCTGGGAACATTCAAGGCCAGGTTGGACGGGGCTCTGAGCAACCTGATCTGGTTAGCGGTGTCCCTGCTCACTGCAGGGGGGTTGGGCTAGATGACCTCTAGGGGTCCCTTCCAACCCAAAACATTCTATGATTCTGTGATTCTATACTGAATTTCTTCAGGGAGTATTTGAGTGGGGGTAATTTCATTGAACTGTTTGCAACAATTAAAATATTCATGTTTCCTTTGGCTTTCTCCATTCACATTTTGTATAAAATGACTCTGAAACAAGGCTATGATTTTTTACAATAATATCTTTTTCTTTGGCAAATACAAATTGCAGTATTTCTGCTAAGGTCAATTCAATATTTTATTTGGGGAAAGCTAACTTTGTGTGTTTAACATATGCTTAAATAGATATTGGAAAACTAAGTCTGTTCTTGAAAATTTCAACTGTAATGCTTAAAAACCTGTAGAGGAACAAAGCACCCATCTCTGACTCTTCATCATCCACCTCAAATCCCTTAAAACAAAACCAGAAAAGAGAACCAGTCTGTTTAAAACTGAACAAAGCAAACAGTTTAGATGAATAAAATCTGTGAGCAATACAAACTGCTGTCTTAAAGGAGAGTTTTGTTCAGGTGTTTATTCCATGGCAGAAAACCCCCCTTGCCTGTTGTCATGCAATATTATTCTAGGGTACAACTCTCTAGTTATTTTTCAAACTGATGAACAGACATGCTTTTCTAAAAATTGCAAATTAGAAAAACTGAAAATTCATAGTTTTGCATTAATCTACAAGCTGGAAAAATCAGTCATTGGGGAGCATTTCACAAATCTTGTTCCTCTTGTCAAGAACTTCACTCTCATGGACACGTGTACTAGAAAAGTGCTTAAAGCAGATTGAGGCAGACCAGAGAAGTGTAATTATAGCATTCAAGATTGTATGGGGTAGGAGCCCAGACAAGAAGCTCAGTAGGAGACAAACAAGAAGCTCTGCTTCTTTTAGGTACGTAGCTTAAGATACCTGTTATTTGAAAAGGAATTCTTGCTTGTTCCAGACATTTCTTGTTCTCATTACTCAAGGTATATATTACAGAGACCACCGTGGTATTGCTTCCAGTTCTTACTGGGTTTAAATATTCATTTCAGCCTGGATTTCATCCCAAAGAAAATTACTTCTGGCACAGCCAGCCAGAATCTGTTGGTCTTCTGCTTATTCAGTAAAAAATGGGGGGAACCCTTCCTTCACTGTGTTATATTGCACCGTTGTTGGGCTGCAACTCCATCTGCACTGCAGCATAATCCAGTGGCAAGAAATGCGCTCACTTTTGCCAGTCTAATGCTGTATTTGTGCCTACCTATTTCCAGCTGCTGGTAGAGCCAAACATCATAGCCTGGTCTTTCCTCTTTCCTGAGGGTGCTCCTGCCTCCATGCTAGCAGCCTGACAGGATTTGCCCATCAATCGCAGCCCTCTCTTGGGCCGGTTGATGAAGTCTCAGCATGCTCTCTGGGAGCGAGTAGGAGCAGTGATTATGGATTTTGCATTTTGATTGCCATGTTGTTTATCTTAACTTTAGTAATGCTTCCTACCATAATTTCCTCATAGACACACTGATGAAGCATGGGCTAGATAAGTGGACAGTGATGGCAATTGAAAACTGGCTGAATTGCTGGGCTCAAGGGGTTGTGATCAGCAGCATGATATTCCAACTGGAGGTCAGTAATTACTGGTAGAATCACAGAATCATAGAATGTTTTGGGTCGGAAGGGACCTTTAGAGGTCATCTAGTCCAACCCCTCCAGGGGGGTTGATGTACCCAGGTGCTGCTCGGAGCCTATACTGTTTAACTTCTTCATTAGAGAACTGGTCAATGGTGGAGAGTGCACCTTGAACAAGTTTGCAGATGGTAAAAAACTAGGAGGAGTGGCTGATACAGCAGAGGGTTGTGCTACCATCCAGAGTGTCCTCAGCAGGCTGGAGAAATGGTGAAACAGGAACCTCATGAAGTTCAGCAAAGGGGAGTGCAAGGTCCTGCCCTTGGACCCCATGCACCACTACACACTGGTGGCTGACTGGCTGGAAAGCAGCTTTGCAGAAAAGTCCCTGGGGGTCCTGGTGGACAAGCTGACCATAAGCCAGCAATGTGCCCTTGCAGGAAAGAAGGCCAACAGCCTCCAGGCCTGCATAGGGAAGAGCGTTGCCAGCAGGCTGAGGGAGGTGATCCTTCCCCTCTACTCAGTCCTGGTGAGCCCACATCTGGATGCTTGGTCAAGTTCTGGACTCCTCAGTAGAAGAGAGACATGGACTTACTGGAGTGAGTCCAGCAAAGGGCCATGAAGATGATTAAGGGCTTGGAGCATCTTTCATAAAGAGGAGGGGCTGAAAGAGCTGGGACTGTTCAGCTTAGAGAAGAGAAGGCTCAGGGAGCTCTTATCCATATGAATAGATACCTGATGGGAGGGAATGAAGAAGACGGAGCCAGACTTCTCATTGGTGCCAAGTGACAGGGTGAAAGGAAATGGATACAAATTGAAACACATGAAATTCCATCTGAACACAAGAAAATATTGGTAGGGGTTTTTTTGGGGTTGGTTTTTTTTTTGTTTTTCACCGTGAAGATCGTCAAAGACCAGAGTAGGTTGGCCAGAGAAGTTGTGGAGTCTCCATTCTTGGAGATACTCATAACTCAACTTGACATGGCCCTGGCCAACTTGCTCTAGCTGACTATCCTTGAACAGGGAGGGTTGGACTAGATGATCTCCAGAGGTGCCTTCCAAGCTCAGTGATTCTGTGATCCCGTGTAATGCTCATGGGTCCAGAACACTGCCCAGCAGGAGACAGAAAACTCCTCCTGCTCCTCACAGCCTGAAGGAGAATGAGCACACATGAACCCTCCCTGTCCCATGAGGTAAGGTGGGCTCCTACCATGTCAGCACATATGCACATCAGAGAGGATAACGTCACTTTGCCGGTGGACTGCCTTTTCACTGCATCTGTGAGGAGGCTGTGGGTGCAGGAATTAGCGGCTGGGGCTCCAGTTTCTCAGCAGGCTGAACTCAGCCTCCTTGCTGCTCATGGACTATAACGTGTGGCTGAACTCCCTCCCTAAGTGGATCTGGATAGGCTACGCTGGTCAGAGGCTAAGAAGAGGGAGCTTAGCTCCTGGCTGCATCTCCATGCTCATACCGTTACGTCTGCTCCTCAGCATCGGCCAGAACAGGGCTCAGCAGCTAGCTCAGATGTTAAAGCATAAACCCAGGATAGATGAATCTCACCTCACAAATCTAAAGGGATCTAATTTGACTGCAGAATGAAAAACTAACTTTATGAAACACTAAACTCGTCATTCTTCCCATTACCTTCTGGAACCCTCATACTGAGAGTGAACAGAAAAATACATGACCGAGGAATATTTGTATTTTTCCATCTCCCTATGCTCCCTTTTCCCAGTTTTGCTCCCTCTCCTGCACGTTAGGGGGAGCAGGACCAACCCCAAACATGAACAGTTCCACTTCAGTGGCCATGGCATCAATCTGGCTTCCTACGTAACCCTTTCACTTACCTCATTATGTGTAATAAACTTCAGACGAATTAACCTAGCAGCTCACTGAAGTGCTGACAGCACTGAAATCTCCTAAAAAGTATCAAGGAAATGAAAATGACTCATCAGACATGCCAACCGATAATGAAGCAAAGCTGGACTTTGCTGGCAGTTCCTGCCTAAAAATAGAGCTGTAAAAAGCCACATTTGTGGGGTTGGTAACAGAGAAACAGCTGTAGCATGAAGAAAGTCACTAGAAAAAAAAAACTTCACCAAAAATAGCTACCTTTTCAGAAGTCATTTCATTGCACATTCATATCACAGAATGGCTGTGGAATTGTTTTAACTACTGGAGACCAGAAACTTTAAAAAGCAAGCATGGCTAATGTGTTAAAGATGGTGTATTGCAATTGCATTTTTCATTAAAATATTTGTTCTGTATTTTTAATCTGCGAAGGACATAGTCCTAAATCCTTCTCCCATCCCTCAGCACATGACTTCATAAATCATTTAATTATCGCAAGTGTTGACAGACTGATCTTGGCAAACCACCTTCCGAAGAGCATTGTATGCACCATCAGGTTTAATAAGCATTGCAAAATTTAAAGCAAAAGTCAGCTAGTCTTTACCTCATAAGTTCTTCAGTTCTTTTAATAGCAACACCTCCCCCCCCCCCCGCCCCACAAATTTCTAGGAACTGTTGTTAGGCCTAGGGACTAATTCACATCATGCAAATATGGATATCCATAGTCAAAATCTTTGAATGTGACTGGAGTTTTTAGGTGCTAGGGGAAAGAGCACACTTAAAAATGTACATGTCTCTGTAAGATATATTAGTTTAGGATATAAAAACACTAGGCACCTCTAAAAACAGCACTGTAATAAAAGAATACAAGAAATACAAGACTTGATTAGTTTTCAATTATTTGCAATTTTAAAATATCCCCCAAACTTGATTTTCTTATTTCCCAAAAGTCTTGTGAAAAATGGCACCACAATTGCATTTATTAATATATCATAAAAAGTAAAAAAAAATTCTAAGTATATCCTAAAAAGCAGAAGATATTCTAAAAAGCCAAGGATTGATAATTACAGCGTAATTTTTCCCCACAGCCACCCAAAATATCCATTGTTTTGGTTTCCGTTCAGTTCCCACAAATACTGCTGTCAGCGGTCCATGACTTGGTTCAATCGTACCATTAGATACTCAGCCCAGTTCACTTCAAGCTCGACAGCCTGCGCTAATTCTGTTTTATGTGGCACTGGCCTTGGATTAGTGGAATTGTTTCCAGCTGTGTTTTCAATATCATTCCCATGTAATCTTATTTATAGAAATTTTGTGGAATCTATACTACCCAAGCAATGGATGGTCAATATTTTGCTAGTTTGAATATTTTTAAAATGTGGTGGCTGTAAACCATTTTTGCTCTTTTGAAATCACAATTCAAAATACTGGAAGGTAGATTCATGGGTTCATAGATTCACACGAAGTAAAATTCTTCTCAAAACTCTGGGTTTCTTTTTTGAAGGAAGACAAGAAGGAAACATTGGTAAATCATTTGTACATTAATATTTTGCATATTGTGGTCTTACTCTACTTCCAGATGTACAACTTATATGAACACTTTCAAGGACGCTTTACCTTCTAACTTTTAGCTTTGTTGTGCTTTAACCCCAGCTGGCAACTAAGCTCCATGCAGCCGCTCGCTCAGTCCCCTGCAGTGGGATGGGGGAGAGAATCAGAAGGGTAAAAGTAAGAAAACTTTTGTGGGTTGAGATAAAGACAGTTTAATAAGTAAAGCAAGAGCCGTGCATGCAAACAATGCAAAATAAGGAATTCATTCCCTCCTTCCCATCAGCAGCCAGGGGTTCAGCCATCCCCAGGAAAGCAGGGCTCCATCACGCGTAACAGTGACTTGGGAAGACAAATACCATCACTCTGAACACCCCCCCTTCCTTCTTCTTCCCCCAGCTTTATATGCTGAGCATGACGTTATATGGTGTGGGATATCCCTTGGGTCAGTTGGGGTCAGCTGTCCTGGCTGTGTCCCCTCCCAGCTTCTTGTGCCCCCCCCAGCCTCCTCACTGGTGGAGTGGGGTGAGGAGCAGAAAAGGCCTTGACTCTGGGTAAGCGCTGCTCAGCAGTAAGGAAAACATCCCTGGGTTATCACTGCTGTTTCCATCACAAATCCAAACCATAGCCCCATACTGGCTACTGTGAAGAAAATTAACTCTATCCCAGCCAAAACCAGCATGAGTTTGAACTTTTGAGCAACATGAGCTCTTCCTTGTAATTATGCAAGGAGATCTACCAGATCTTCCCTGGGGAAGCTGAGCAAGGCTCAATGGTAACAAGCATGATTCACTCTAAAAAGTGGACAAATAGTGTAAAAATAGCATTTTAAATGAGGAATATAAACTGATACTAATAAAACCAGCTCACTTACCCTTGAAAGCATATACTTTGCATAAATTTCAAATATTAGTCTCATTGCTGATGCAAACAGGTGATTAAAAATTAAAGTATAAAGTACTTTGATGGCTGCAGAGAGTTAGACTCTACTAATTGGTCAGTGCGATCCTCAAGACTTTATTTTCAGTCCCAGCACTCTGACTAGATGCAGCCACAGGATGGTGCTCCTGGACTTTGCATACTACATTATAAACCCAGAAAAAAAAAAAAAAAAAAGAAAAAAAGAAAGAGAGAGGGAGCCAGACTCTCCCTTTGGCAGGCTGTTCCTTGTCCTGCCCTGAAATACATGAGCCAGCAAGCAGTCGTGGATTAGGCTGATTTACCTCTCTACATTTACTGAGTCTTCAAGGGCATTACAAATAAGCCTATCCATCTGCTGCTTCCTTGTCTTCTGGACATTATTGTTTAGCTAAATACATAAATGAGGGTCTGGAAAAGTACAAAATGTATCACATCTAGCATCAATGAGCTGAACATCTTATTGCTTCAGGGGAATCATTAGTCTTGCAAGCTACTCTCTTCTTGACTGGTACAAAGTGCTGGCCACTGCACACAGCTGGCTGTACAGTAGAATAACTGCAGAGGAGGGGAACTCCCAGATTCCTAGAGCTGGGAAATGCTTTTTAGATCTAGGAATGCTTTTTAACCTTTGCTATAGAAAACAATCGGACTTAAAGAGTTTCTCTGAAGGTCAAACACTGCTGCAGTTTCAGTGGAAAGATATCTGCGTGCTGTGACTTTGGACAAGAATCTGCATGGCTGGGAATCCTACTCAGCAACAGAAGGTCCTGATTTACAGAGTTTAGTCACAGTCATCTCCCCAAGACTAGCTGCCTTCCCCAGAAGGGGCTCCTACTTATATTAAGAAAGGGATGCACATCTCTGTTTCACCTACGCCTGTTGTTTCTTAACTGCAGTCCTTCAGTGATTCCATTTGTAATATTATACAGATGACCAGGCACATTGTAATGAAGATTTTCATTCACCTCTTAAATTCTCGGGACTCACAAACTTCATGAGTAGTAGCTTTGATTGTAAATTCAGTAGGGAATACCATAGGGTAACTCGTATTTCTATATGAATCTAGATTCTGCAATTGCACATCCCCATTGCAGTGTCTAAGCATATGGCAAAACCGCACGTATGTACTGCGATGCTTTCAATCAAGGTTTATACTAAGCCAGACAAGTGCTGGAACACTTTAATATAAATACTTCCCTGATGAATCATTAATCCACACCTCGCAATACCTGGCACTGGGGGATACTTGCATTCCAAGCTGTACCGCGGAGTAGGCACCTTCTAAATCATTTAAAACGAAACGAACGAGGAAATCTCGGGGAGAGGAAAATGACTTAAAAGGTAGCACAGCCAGAAGGGACAGTGAAAAGCAGAGCACCTGCGCACGCCCGGCTGCCTGGCATCCCCCTGGCATCCCCCCGGCATCCTCCAGCATCTCCCCAGCATCCCCCCCGGCATCCTCCCGGCATCCCCCCCGGCATCTCCCCAGCATCCCCCCCGGCATCCTCCAGCATCTCCCCCGGCATCTCTCCAGTGTCCCCCCCGGCATCCTCCCGGCATCTCCCCGGCATCCCCCCCGGCATCTCCCCAGCATCCCCCCCGGCATCTCTCCAGCGTCCCCCCCGGCATTCCCCCGGCGTCCTCCCCCCGCACCCCGGGCCCACCCCGGCCCTGCCTCCCCGCGCACCTGGCCGCGCCCCCGCCGCGGAGGTCGGGCTCGGGGCGGGGGCTGGATCTCAGGCATCGCTCATGCCTCTTTTTCTTTTTCTTTTTTTTTTTTTTTCCCCCCTTCTTTCCACCTTCTGCTCTATAATTGCCCGCCTCCTTTCGCTCCCCTTTCGCCTTATCAGATGCGGCGCGGCGAGGGGAAGAGCGGCCAGAGGGGAGGGAAGCGGCTCTCCCGCAGCCCTCTCAGCACCCGCAGCCCCGCCTGAAAGCGAGCGGCCGCACCCCCCGGGAGGGCCGCGGCGAGGCGGGCGGGGGGCTGGCTGCCCCCGGGGGCCAGGGCCAGGGCCGGGAGCGCTTCCCGCCCACCTGCCCGGACACCCCCGCGGCGGCCGGAGCGGAGCCCCGGAGGGAGGGCTGGGTGAGGGAGGAGGAGATGGAGGGGTGGAAAGCGGCGAGCCTCAGGCGGGCAGGGAGACCCCCTTAGAAGCTCCTGCAAAAGCCTTACTTTTTAAAAAATAATCATAATTACAAAATAACCAGTCACGCTTTAAACGGAGGGCCTGGCTCCTGCCCGCGGGTGCTCCCCCCCCCCCGGGGGGCCGGCCCCCGGGGGGTTCCCGGCGGGCAGCGCCTGGGGCACCCGGGGCCCCTTCCTCGCCTCAGCCGGGCGGAGGCGGCCCCTTCCCCGCCCGGAGGGCACTGGCTTTCCCGCGGGAGCCCCGAGGGCGCTGCTGCCCCGAAGCAGGAGGCGGGGGCGGGAGGGGCAGGCGCGGCGCCGCGTTCGTGAGCCGCGGCCCCTCATGCGGGCCGGGCTGCAGCCGCCTTGCGGGGGCTGCGAAGCGGCGAACGAAAGGCGCCCGGCGGGTCTGTGAGAGCCGGGACAGCCTCTCCGCTTCGCTGCCGCCTTCCCGCCCTTCTTGTGGGGGGGCGGCGGCTCCCTCCAGGCCGCGGCGGGGCCCGGGCGGGTCGCGCTCTTCCCTTCGCCCAGCGGGGCGTCGACCCGAGAGGCGGGCGCCTGTCCGCGGGCAGCGGGAGGGCGCAGGGTCGCGCCGCTCCGTAACGAGCCCCCGAGACAGGAGAGAGAAGCCCCGGGCTCCCGTTCAGGAGGGCAGCGCTACCCTCCCTGCCTGCCCCGCGGGAGGGGGCCGGGGCGGCTCGGCCTCGTCGCCTCGGCTGGGCGCGCTCCCCCCGGCTGGGCGGTGCGGAGCTCCAAGATGCGTGTCGCGTTTGGGGAGGGGAGGGGTGTCTCGGAGGCGGGAGGCCCCCTCGGGAGAGGGTGCCCTGTTGCCAGGCCCGTTGCAGACGTGGCGGGCGGGCGGGCAGCCGGGAGCCCACCCGGGAGAGGAGCTGTGAGCGCACGGGGGAGCGGGGCTCGCCTCCTGGGCAGGGCTCTGGGCTTGGGAGGGTCTGGTCTCTGCTGCCCGGGGCTATTCTGTCAGATCACGGGTTTACCAAATGCTTAATAAAAAGTGAAGTATCTAACAAGCGGGAGGAATAGGATATGTCTTTTCGTTGCCAGGTGATGTCAGCCACAAGGTGGCTGCAGACTGGTGGGTGCCTTTCCTAGTTAAATGAACCTTGAAGGTCATTGCAGAGGTGAACTTGTGCCTAGTTTATCCAGCACCAGTTGTACGTATCCCAGTAAATCTTCTCTGCCGAATGGCTTTTCTCTAAAAGCAGCAGGAGAGCGTTTCAACGCAGGATTACCTGCCGGTTAGTATTTATAGCCCTTATTTGGGAGGAGGGTTTATATCAAATCCAGCAGACAGGGAATTGAGCCACCACTGTGAGTGAATATTTTAATGTATGGGCTATTTATGTGCAAAGAAATCCGCACATTGTCAGTGGCGACTGCATTGAAGAACGAGTTGTATGCTGTTGTTTGAAGAGTCTACGCTTACTTGCTCCGGGTTGTATTCCTGAGTGAGGGGAGAAGGATCGATACCCAAGGGATGCTTTTCAGACTGTTTAAGACTTGACTTTCTTCGTTCTTCCTGTTGCCTGTCACTAGGCAGCTGTCTGCTGACTGTGCCGACTCGTCTGGATCCAGTCCTTGGGCGTCCAACTCTTTGTGTTCATGTAGTAGGAAGCCTGGGCACTTTGCTCAAGTTCCTGAATTCCATCTGGAGGACGTGTCCTAAAGAACTGGGCGTAGTAATACCTAAGTTTCTGGTGCACATCTTTGTTATTGGATCTAGCTATTTGCCTCTATCTTGAGAGATTTGAATCTATCTGCTACAGTGTAAAATATACATTTTAGTGTGACGTTGTTGATAATTTGGCTAAGACTTAGGTAACCTCCTGTGGGGATGGAATTCACAAGGATTAAGCCCCCTATATATTTTTAGGTGGCATATCAAGCATGCGTGACTGGCATTTGCAACAGTAGACCTACCAAGTCCTGGGATAACTATGGCAAATTGTAAATACCTGAAGAGAGAAGCAGGTGTAGCTCTCATCCTCTTATCTGTTAATAATGGTTGAGGTACTTCAGCCTGCCTGTTGTATTAGATAGTGGTTCAGCCGCTTGATTTGTGCTTTCCTCAGAAGACAATGAAAATGTGGAAGGCAAATTCAATGATGGTATGCTGGGAATATTAGAGAAAATGACACTGGAGGTAAATGGGAGGGACCTGCAATACAGAAATTCATAAACCAAAATTTATCAAAGTAAACCTTCAAATACTGTCTCTGACAGCAAGAAATGTACTATTAATTATCTTAATTTAATTCTACCGTAAAATACTAACAGGAGAGGGCAGCAAAAATTCTTCTTCCTGGCCCAAAAACTGGGCTAAAACTAGTGCAGTAAAGTTGAGTGATAGCACGATGTTATGAACATGTTGATGTATTTTGAGAGGTGCTTCTATATATGTTGAATAACTGTACTGGAAAGTGTTAAAAGGCCAAATTCAGATAATGAAATTTGTACTGTTCTTAACCTAGCTTCTGCGGGCAGATAAATTACCCCATCTGGAACTTGTTCATTGGCACCAGAACTGCTTCCTATAACCCAACTCGTTCCCCTAAGACTACCTTGAGTGTTCATATAGCGCTGCACTCTAAAGTGTTGAAGTTCATAACAGATTAAGCTAGAGTAAATATTTTTGACCATGGTATTACCTTCAAATAGAATTAGTGCTTACTGGGCTGATATCCTGCATGCCTTCTGAGCTGTGTCTGCTTTAGTTACTCTAAGTGCCAGGTAGTGCAACAGAGAGCACAGCACAAGTTGAGTACGATAGAAAAAGGAAAAAAAAGAGTACACTGTAGAGGACAGTGAGAAGAGGACTCGTGTTTCCTCAGAACAAAGTTCTGCCTTTTTTGACAACTGGTATGGAAAATTGCTCAGTTGAACTGATGAATGATTATTTCACTGGGGTTATTGAGTACATGCATTTGCTATTTTTTGGTAGGCTTGCAGGCAGTTCCCATTTTATTACAGAAACCTACAATACATAATTTAACATCCCATATAAAGTAGATAACAGTTTTAGTCATACTCTGTTATCGAGAGCTTCAGAGTTCTTTACCACAGGTGTCTTGATAAGGTGCCTGGCAACACTGGATTGTATAGAGATACCCATTTTACCTTGTGATGCACAGCAAACTCTATTTCCGATACTCATGTGTGTGTGGCTCAAATGGAGTTCTCTGTCTCTTTCAGTTAAAATATGCTTTGGTTTTAAAACTGTCAGGGTGAAGTCTTGGCTCCACTGATGTCTATGGAAGATTTCTAATTTTTTTTTAATGGAATCAAGATTTTGCTCACACTTTTCATTAAAGTGGATGCCTTATCTTTGCAGGTTTAATAAGCCTTTTTGTTCTATGTGGTTTCAGACCTGCTGATACTGTCTATATTGAGGGGAAGAAGATGCTTTGTCGGTATGAGATACAGAGCTGTTTCTTCTTGGCTTTTTTAGCTGTCACAGCTTTCTTCATCAGTGATGCCCAGGGCCAAGGTAAGTCATAAGTAAGAAGATGGAGCTTTTCACTCTGATGTGCAGAAATAGACTTTCTTATTACAAATGCAAGTGTTATTTCCTTCTTAGTAGGATGTGGATCCAGCGCTACTGAAATGAAGCAGGAGTTTTGCTGCTGATCTCAAGGGGGAGTAGAATTATGTGTTCATATGTGCTTTTTGAACCTAGTATCTCAAATAGCATAAATCTTCTTGCAAATTCAGGTGTATCAAAATGAGTTATATGGAACATTTCTTTGTTTTTTACTCTTATTTGCATGAAAGTACTGATCAGAAATTGCTGTGACTGTCTTCTACGTAATCAAGTAAGTCTGAAGGACCAGCTACGATACTCAGCTTACTTGGAAAATACATCTTTTTCTTTGTTGGAACAGTAGCTATTGTAACACTTACATCATACAATATTGTATAGGACTGTTAAATGTCACAGGCTACTTCTGCAGCTTTTTTTTTTTTAAAATCTTTTTGCATATTAAAAGATACTGCTGAGACTGTTAGGCTTAAATATTTGTTGGATTGTATTGACAGTGGTTTCACTTGTAGAGAAAATTTATCTTATTGCTTGGGGAAGAAGGGAGGAAGAATGCAATGAGTTTTTACGGTTTCTAAAGAAAGATGTTTCTCCCAACTTTATGTAATCCCTTTGATATGAGACTGCATAGGCATAACTGGGAGCCAAATTTGATCCTGGGTCTCTTCTAAAGCATCTTGTATAATGCATTATTCATGAGCACATTCAGAGAGTAGTGGCAATCTGAGCCTTTCCGAGTTCTGGTAAATGCGACTAGCGGTGCTGTCCAGTCTGCGTGGCACTCAAGTGCTGGGGAAGCATACCAGCTTGGATGTTTGGGAATCCGCGAGTGTTTTACAAGCCTCTCCCAGAACTTAGGGACACACATAAGCAGTAATATTTAATGTGGGCGATGTGAGGTGAATGAAGAAATACATGTTCCCAATGTTCAACACATCAATTCTGGTCAGAAATGAGGTCCAGAATGTTTGTGACTTAATAAGCCAATAAAGCAAAGCATATGGTTAGTTGTCTCTCTGTGTATTTCAGTCCTAATACATATGGTTAAGATTTGCAAAACAGGATTATGGATCGAGATCTATCTCCATAAAGTTTTGCAAAATTCCTTGAGCTTGGAAAGCCATACTCTTCACCCCACGCTTTTTTTTTTGTTTTTTTCTAAGCTTTGATTTTAATCACTCATACGTAAGGGAGAAAACTCTCAAACTATTAATATAATGAAATGAAGGTCAGAGAGAGTTTTTTCCACAGTCATCACACCAGCAGAAACTAGAGTTGGTGTACTTGATGAATAAAGAACAATACTTCCCTTGTTCTTTCACTCTTTCAGCAAGCATCAGCTGGTGACTGCTGTGAGCAGTGTGATACTAAGCTAAGTGGACTATTGCCTTGGCCCAAAATGACTGTTATGTTATTGAATGAGGTGATATGAAGTCTCTATTCCATGTTCACGGAATAAAAATATCTCTTGCTACACTTAAAGTAGTAAGATGTTTCTCAAATCCTTTCTTTTCTCAAGGTTGCCACCCCTTGCAGTAAGCTCTTCATGCAGCTGACTAACTATTTACAATTTCATACAGCACTAACAGTATGTTTGTCTGTTTTAAGAAATTGTACACTCTGCCAAGGTGTAGGAAGAGCTGGTATTAGTTCCAACTTGTGTTTCCTTCCTTTGGCAAAGATGCTCGGGTAAAGGTGTGTAATGTGACTTCTTGGAAAGGAGAATATGTTTGGCGACTGAAGTCAACATGCCTGAAGCTACTACTTATTTCTTCAATTGAGGAGTTATCTGTGTTGAGTTACATGGTTTTATCTCATTTATTGCCTGAATGCCTTATAAACCATCTAGTGCCATTCAGTTTTTACTCAACAACAATTAGTCTTTCATCACTGCTGTTTCTTCCTCATTCAGCATAATGTCACTTAAACAACAGCATCAAAAAAAATCCAACTTTTGTCTACTTACGTTCTTACATAGTACACAAAAATAGTGCTGGGCAACAAAATACTTCAGAATTTTCCATTTATTCATAAAGTAACTTGCTTTAAGAATTTTCCTTCTGTGTTTAAAGATGGAAACTTCTTTGTGTAGTAATAATTTCCATGTGTTACTAATGTAATTGCAGTGTGTATTAACTTTTTCAATTCTTATGACAAAAGCCACAAGGTTCAGTTAGTATCCAGTATTAAATGATTGGATGTCTTGGAGAGCTGCACATATGCAATTTATGCCATTTTTCCTTTCCATTAAGATACTGAATAGTTCAAACCACTGTTTCCCTAGTTGTCCGCAAGAGTCAGGTATTTGGAGTGCTAATTTATCTGGTGGCATAAACCAAAGCCTTGAACTTGTCTATAGTTTTCTTTTGGGTGACTGCTCTAATGTTGCTGATGGCCATTCACTTTTGCATTCCTGTAAAACCACTTAACAAGCTCTAGCTACTGATTTTTATCAGTTAACTGACTCAGCTTGGATTAATTTTTTTCCCTTTCTGCAAGAAGTGAGATTTTGTTCCACAGACAATAAAGGTCCACAGAAATAAAGATATCCTCTTCAGGTTGGTGAATGTGTAGTAATTCCCATCAATATTTTGTTGTCTGTTCAAGTGTTAGATTTTTAACTTCCTTAGCTATATGTACTTTTCTATGCCAGAACGTTAGTCTTTGCACAACTAAGACACAGTTGAGTATCTATCTGGTGAATAATTCTTCCTTACGGTTAATTGCTGTGTAGGAATGTCCATTCCCCTGCACTGCCACCTTTGATACCAAAAGTACCCAGTGAAAATTTACTAGTTATGTAAAGACTATTCTGGCGCAACTTTTCTAGTCTTCTACGTTGTAACTCCGTAGTAAACAGAAAAACTTTTGGTGATTGTGTCCTTCTTTGCCTGTAAGATCTGTGATTGTTTTTTAGGGGCTCCCAAAATTACCTTGGTGATGGCTAATAGCAATTAGGACAGAACTATGCTTCTTTGTTAGAAGGTGCTTTCATAAACCGTTACATTGAAAGTAGGACAGAATGGAATGACGGGGGAAGGAAGAATTTGCAGAGAAAACGAACTCTGAAATTCTAAGATGTGATTTTTTTTTTTTTAAGTCAATCCTTGATGTTAATTTGCTCTCTGCTCTGCCTTTTAATCCCCACACAAATTTACCACTTAATCCTGCTAAAATGTGCAGCATTTTAATACTTGCATACTGTCACTGTTCAAAAGTTTATTCGCTGTTCCTTAGATGAAATAAATAATAAAAGGAATTGCATATTTTGCAAACTTCTAGGTATGATTTGTCACTCTTGGTTCATTCAGCCCCAATTAGCTGTGATTTATGTATAGCTCAAAGACAGATTGAATCTTGAGAATGAATTAGAAGCTGTAATCCATAACTGCAGTCTGCTTGGCTTTCAAAACTTTTTGCCATAGTCTCTGTCATTTTTTTACAATTAAAGCATGCTGAATGTTCTTGCAGAAACCTGCCCAGCAAAACATTTTGCAATACAAGGGCCAAATTTTCAAAGAACTGATTATGTATCTGTGGTGATTCCTGCACAAACTCTTGCTTGCAGCCTCTCTCTAACCTTCGGAGAGGTGACAGGCAGTCTGAAGATGAGGTCTGACAAGATTGGGCCCAGCAACTGGGAAGTGCACTGTTTGGGTGTAAGCCCAGTGCTGTGGATCAGAAGCGTTTTGGGTGTGTGGCATCGGTGTTGCTGTCCCCTTGCCTCTCTCCTTGAGCTTGTTCTCTGAAGAATGTGGAGGTGTTACTAAGCTGTTCTTGCTGTTTATGTACTCTCTTTTCCGTGTTCTGGTGGTAAGTCCCTCAAGGCAGAGAACTGCAGAACCTGCCTTTGGTCTGGCAAAACCATCCTTTATGGATTGAAAGGCTGGACGCAAGGGAATACATCTCTTATATTAAACCTCTGGGTTTTTACTTCTCAGACCCAAAATGTTTTTAATGGCAGATGACATGAAAAAACCCACCACCCCAAATCTCAGAAAATTACAGCCTGCCTCTTTTCTTCTTTCTTCCCCAAAGCTGTTGGAAAAAGAAGCACGTAGGAAAAAGTAATTGGTTCAGGCCGGGTCTTTGGCTGCTGCTAGTGCCAGAGCTGCATTGACTGTAGCAGGTCAAATGGAGAGGCCAGAGACTGTTGGCTAGCACATTCTGCCTGTTGACTCAGATGCTCCGTATGCTATAATCCTTAAATCTCAGAATTATCATGAAAACTGTTGGTTTATTATATCTAGTGGACCAGCAAATTGTGGGCATGAGCCTAGTCAACTAAGAGCTACCTTGGTCCCTGGGGAAAAGAAATTGCCACTTCCCCCCTCCAGATAATTTCCCTTATATCTTAGACTTAATAACAGAAGCCTTAAGGCTTAAGTTCAGGGCGCTGTAGGGGATAAGAGGAGGGATAAGGTTGATGGAGGATTTTATTAAGCTTTTCTAGCCCTTTCTGTTGTTCAGCATCTGGGTAGCTTCCCTGGCTGCCTTTCCCTCTGTGAGCCAAACCCTATATTCAAATGGATAAAGATTTACCCTTATCGACAGCCTTGGATACCGCAGGCTGCACAGCTAGCAGCTCTGCCTCAGTTGCTTGCTGTGAAGGAGGGCTGTGGCTCCCTGAAGCAGGGCAGAAATGTTACGTAGAGTGTTGTACAGCATCAGTGGAGCTTGCCTGAGCAGAGGGATGCAAAGCTGTGAAAAACTAATTTATGTGTATAGACAAAATTGCTGATATTGCGGTAACAACATAGGGTGGATTTTACATTTGTTCCTCTGTGCATTGCTTCATTGAAATATCACCTCTTTCTCAATCATTTCATGCTTTTATTCATTCCACCTGCTTCTTCTGTTTGAAACCTAGGTGATGGCACAATACAAATAGAAGCCAGGTTTGCTTACCTTCCAGATTGCCACTGTCTAAATCTTGACCAGCCTGTGCATGCCTGCCAGTCTTGATGAGACAGAAGCAGTGCTTGCAGCTGGGCAAGTCTGTGTGCTGCTTAGGCCAGGTTTGCAAATTGGGCAGCTGATGTTCCCTCTGCCTTGTGCATGCCTGTCTTTCCTTTTGGTTATTGTGTCTTCACAAGGCTTTGAAAATTTGGCCCTGAGTGACTGTAAATGTGGGGAGATGCCCACAGTAATGCGAGGAAAAGGAGGCTAGGTAATGCATATTGTCAGTCCAAGCAAGGAGAGCAATTTTAATTTCCATATATTAACAAAGAGCATTTTTATTACCAGCTTTGCCTGCTAAACTAGAGTCTTAACATCTAACACTGTTTGTCTCTCTGTCCTCTGCTGTTAGGTTGTTAGTTTGTTTTTATAAAGAAATAAATAAGAGGTATGTCTGAGGGAAGTAGTGCACATGGGGATGTCATTTTACAAACTAATAAACTGACGTATGTGACATTCTGAATAACTTGCATCCTTTATCATTAAAATTTTGTGTTGTGTTCCTATATGTGGTTATTTTTATGTTTGTTTAAAATTGGTGCTTGCTTTTATTTGAATTTAAAATGTTGTTTTCTTTCCCCAATTGCAGTGTCCCCACCAACAAGACTAAGATATAATGTAGTCAGTCCTGATAGTGTACAGATCTCTTGGAAAGCCCCCAAAGGGCAATTCACTGGATATAAGCTTCTTGTCACTCCAAGTTCAGGTAAAATAAAAGTTTGTATGTTCTCTTTTAAGGTGAAAGGACTGTCTTCCTGAGGCTGAACAGCTTTTTGGAGGCTAGTGTCATCCTTCAGGACTAAGGAAGTGTGAGCAAGCTGTGGATAATGGGGTATTGGCTGGTCAACAGAAGAGAGAAACTGATCTTACCAGAGGGTGGTCATAGGCATAGAATATGGGAATCAAATGCTTAAAGTAGCAGAATTGGGTAGATGTTGGTTATGCTTGGGAGTTGTCGCTCATCATCTGTCTTTACCTTTCTTCCAGTGAGGTGTAGGAAGTCTAGGAAGTGTTCAAGGGAGAGCATGGGAACCCTGTTTCAGTCAAAGCTTTGAGGTGGATTTCCCTGGGCCTTCTCCCATAGTGAGCTCCCCAGAAAAGATTTTAGACCAAACTTAAAAAAAAACAAAACAAAAAAACCTTTAGAATTTTTTTTGAATGAAAACTTGAAATGTAAAGATAAGCAACAAAGTGGCTATATCGGGCTACCTGTGTAGAGCTACTACTTCTGTACATACTTAAATTTAGATATAGCTACACTTTCAACATATAGCTAAAATATATAAAGGTTGTATACAAATACGTACAAATACATATATGTATATGTATACATAGAAAAGTTTAATATTTGTATTTATACATGAGAATTTCCTTGCCCAAAGGAAGCAGGCAAAGAGGGTATTCAGAGATGACGTGGGTACGATGGGGTCAGAACTGGCAGCCAATCACAGAGCAGTGTGAAAGCCTGCGTGTATGATGTTACCAAACTTGACAGCTTTTTGTCAAATGTTTCTTTTTTTTTTTTCTTAATTAATAATAGTTTTATTGGACACTGTGGCCATTCCGTGAGGCCCAGATACAAAGGCTGATTGATTGATCTTAGAGTGTTTCTACCTAAGGAAACTGGTCCATGTCTTTGGTCAGGCTGCCTGAATTCTTGCTTTTCTGGGATGCTCTCTGGCCTGGCTATATCGGTAGTCCCAACAGTGGGAACACTTGGATCATTGTAGAGCTTGAGGTAATTTTAAGTCATTACATTTACTATGCTATAAGAAAAGCAAACAAAGTTATATATTTGTGGGGTTTTTTTTTGTCTTTTCTCTTACAGGTGGAAAAACCAATCAATTAATTCTTCAAAACACTGCAACCAAAGCAATTATTCAAGGTCTTATTCCAGATCAAAACTATGCCCTTCAGATCATTGCATTCAGTGAAGACAAGGAGAGTAAGCCAGCACAAGGCCAGTTCAGAAGTACGTGTCTTTTCATGCCTGACATGCAGAATTTATCAGATATTTAATGTAACTTATGAAATTGTAACAAAGTCTGACACAAAGGGTACAATGTAAAAAGTTTATTCTGTGGTAGAAGGCTAATCAGAGCCACAGATTTTAACTGGTACATACACAGCTGGAGGCCTGAATTGATCCAGTCGTTCCTGCACAGGAGATCCTTGCTTTGGGCTATCTTTGTTTCCACTGGTTTGGAATCCCTTTCTTCCCCATTCTGTTATGAAATTAGCCAGTATCTCGTGGAAAAGAATCTTCAGTGAGCGGAAGCAAGAAGGGAAGTGCTATACTCTGATACTTAAAAAATTCCCTCCCTTCATCCAACTTCTTATTAAAACATTCTTATAGCTGTGCCAACTGGCAGCTAGTTCAATGATAACGTGAAAGGCTAAATTCTGACTGGCCTTCAGCTGTCAAATATGTTTACAAGTTATGCTTAAGACTTTTTTTTATCTGACCTGCACATACTCTTAATGTCTGTTTCATAGTGAAATATATGTCTTAGCTGATTTGTCTTGATCTGTATTTTAAGCAGTTCAGTTAAATATGATCAGTGGAGATTTGGTCGATAGAGACAAAAATGTGACAGTCTAGGAGTGAAGTTGAAAGCCTTCTGAATTCCCTTGACCCTGAATGTTTCTCACTGTCATTGCTAAACTGCCTTTCCTCAGAAGCAGCCCAAGATAACATATGCTGACTGCTTGATGTGGTGTGTGTCAAAGGTTTTTTAGCTTTTCGTCACTGCAGCTGTGTGTTTACTGCTTTAAGTTCTGTCCCTGTTAGGAAACCCACAAAACCACAGATTACTTCAGCATTAAAGAGCAGCCCACAGAAAGCCACACCAACTTCTCTAATGTCAGGTGGCTGTTTTTTAAGCTACCTCTATTCTTCAGGACAAATAGAGCTGGCAACTTGATTTAAGAATATGGGGGCTATGTTCTATTTAGTATACTCTTTCTTTGCGTCAAGTGAAAACATGTAGTACTTAATGAGGCTGGAGTTTCATTTGACAATATGATGCCTTGTATGAATAAAACAAATCCTTCTTTTTTGCTATTCTGTTTTCTATGGGTTTTTTTCCCCTTCTCTGGTCATTAATTCCTGAGATGAAAAAAGGTCAAACATATACAAAGCCTTGAGAATATCCTCTGGTTTAGTGCATTAGAAGTATGTTTTTAATGCTGCTGAATTGTAACTGATGTACAAAGAATTCTCAAGCCTACAATAAAATTTTATTCTTAAAAGATTATTCCTCTTTATATAGCCAGGTATGCTTTCTTATTCTAGTGCTGCTTGTAAGTTATTATACACAGTATTTAATTAACAAAGATCACTGGGGATTTTTTCCTTTTAAAATGCAGCTGTGAAAACATGCACTAGATAAGTTTTTTGTCTGTGTAAATATGTGAGTAAAACTGGTGCTGTCTTGTCCGTCCTTCCTATGTGATTAGAATTTTGACAGTTAGAAATGGCTTTCCCAAGGCCAGGAATCTCTGTCAGGATGTGACCAACTTGTCTCCTGCAAGCATTTTCAGACTTTTGCACTGTTTCTCTGGAGACTTGCTGCTCGACAGCGCCAGCTTTAGAGGAGGCCATCAAGCAGTTCCTTAGTCTGCTCTTAGCCTTTTCGCAAGGGAATGCTCTTAGGAGGCTAAGCAATGGCATCCTTTTTGACTAGTATTATTCTGGTAATTTCAACTCTTTTATTTTAGTTAGGGACTTGTTTAGGTAAGGATTAAACCCAGACTTCTGAGTAACACCTGGTGTCATTGTGGCTTTATCTCTAACCCAGCTAATAACCAAGATCTACCCCGGTAAAAGCTGACTCCTCAGCAAGCTTGTGGAACTGAATTTGCTTCTGAATCAGTTTCACAACCGTTCGCTAAAGGTGGAGGTGATGTACAGGTACACATACTGTGTTAGTAAGGAGAGGAGTCAAACCCAGCTATCTTTTCACCAGTTTTCCTACCTCTATACCTGGAGTGTGAGGGCTGTAGGTTATGCAGGGGTTATCACACTGAGAAGGTCACACTCAGATGTTTGACAATGGCTTGTTGTCTTCCTAAGACCATAGAATGGTTTTGTGATTATATTTTGGATTGGATTGGAACTTAGAGCACTCTTGCTGTTCCAGATATCCCATATACTATTGGGTAAACTAATGAAATCCACAACTTTGGTTCCACCTCTGTAAAACAGAATACTTGTATTGTCTGTTTTATTATGTACGTGTCAAGAGACAGATAACCTTATTTCACCCTTTCACAGTGTTTCTTGAACGATGTAGCACAGAGAGGCTCTGATCCTGGCTAAGACTCAGTGCCTGCTTGCATGAACGTCCGTCATAATCTAGTTCTACATAAACTAAAGATTTTAATTGGAGTAGAATGTTACTTTCTATGAAAGATATTCTCTGTTTCATTCTTTTAAGCTGTTCCTGCCATTGTAGACAGCTGGGGCGTTGACACCAATTAGCATTCTAAGGGAACTCTGAAAGGATTTTTTTTTTTTTTTTCCTAATCTGTGACTTTAGCAATGATTTTGCCAGAATCTTTCAGGCCAGATTCCCCAATAAGGGAGGTATCCCACCCACTTGTGGGACAGGAAACTGTTGAAGTCTGAGCTTTGGTGCAACTTTGCTCTCATGGGAGTATTTGGTGCCCTGAATGTGGATTTGGGCATGGGATCTAAGCCAATTCTTTAAAGAGGATAATGTAACAGCTGGCTTATGTGCTTTTGTGTTGAATGACTTGGAGTGGAACTCTGCAGTGCTGGACTTACCCTAGCTAGCTTTGCCAATTTTCTGGACTATATTTCCAGTGCTAGATCTTGTCAGTGTGGGCTTAGGTTCTGATGTCACTGTATTTGGACTGTCCAGTGTAAGGAGAGTCACTTTTAAGAACTTTAATGGTGATAGGATGGGGGTAAATTCATGAAAAGAATAAGCACAAAGGGAGGGAGGGGCAAACCTAGTAACAGTTACCTAAGCATATTGCAAGACGTTGCATGCAGCTTCATTATCTGGAAGAAGAAAATAATGTACTTCTGACTGCACTGTTTCTAGTTTGATTGATTATTTTTTCTTGCCTTACTTTTCAGTTAAAGATATAGAGAGAAGAAAAGAAACGAGTAAATCCAAGGTGAAGGATCCAGAAAAAACAAATGCAAGTAAACCAGCTCCAGAAGGTCAGATCATAACACATATGGCTTGTGTGATATTTGGAAAATAATCAGCTTTTTTGTTTAACTTGACCATTGTATAGATTTTCTTTAAGTCAGTACTTTAAATTTGGTTCCCGGGGTTAAGTTAAACAGAAGGGAAAAATCAGTATTTTCAGGAATATTGGAGAGTTGTTGCCACAGAGCTATTGCTTTTAGTTCTGTGTTTGGCTTTACCACTTCATAGACTAAGCACTAAATGCCACCATGAATAGCATAAAAGCAGTCTTTGAACCTGCATTAAAAAAATTCATGTTGCCTGTACTTCCCCACTGGGTGCACTTTGAGTAGTGAAAGAATCGCGCATGTGCATATACGTTTAATGTCACTTTGGCTGCAAGACAGACCTGCAGTACTAATTCCCACCTAAGGTCAAATTGGTATTATTGTATAATTAGGCACATAATAATTTGATAACTCTGTCCTAATGTAGGTCATATATATGAAAACATTTGACATATTTTGAGGGGGAAAAAAAGAGTTCACATTGATTGCAAGGAGCCAATCTTCTGGTGAAATGGGATATTGCTTGTCACGAGAAGCTCGTCTGGTATGGACAGTAAAATCTATTTCAAGCTTGATATATAACTCTATTTCCTGTTATTCTAAAATTCAAATAGCATCTTCTTTATGAAGTAACCCCAGCAGTAATTATTCCCTTCAGTGGTTATTTATGATGTACAGAACAAGCACAGACGAGAATAGCTTGATGTGACCTTAAATAGTCTCTCTGTGAATAAATTGGACAGTTTCAAGGATCCCATTTCTCCTGTCCCTTTTAGCTCTATCTCCTACTAATGCAAGTATCAAAGACCTCACCCAGAGTTCCTTGAAGCCCATGCAAACTTGTCTCACTTCAGTGGGTTTTTCTTTTTGCGATACATACTTGTGTCATGCTGTATTTATTAACACTATACAAGTTTGTTTCTGTACAGCATTTCTCAAGCCAAAGAACCCTTGAATTCATCACATTGGGTACATTGGGGAAAACGTTAGGTAGTATTTACAACGCTTAAAGAAGCATGTTATACCTGCTAGTGCATGATGAGATAGTGGATAGGTGATCTGTCTTTCATGTCTAGAGGAAGACTGAGTTGGAAGAAATGAGAGAACTGAAGAAGTAAAATGTGATATGTTTTCTTAATGAAGGATAAGTGATAAAAGTTGAAGGAGAGAAAACTGGGCCTGTAATAGGAAAATGTTGATGAAATGCAGACAGAGGAAAGTGCCTGCCAGACTGTGGGGGAGGATTTATGCTTTTTCATGGAGTAGGGGCAAAAATACAGTTGGCAAGAGCAGACTGGATCTGCAGTCTCTCCCTTTTTAGCATTCTTGTTTACTTGTCAAGTCTTCAGTTCAATCACTTTCTTCTTCCCCACACAACTTTTTACTCATCTAAACTTCTTCAGTTTTATCAGGGTGGTTTGAGTCAGAGCAAAATACACTTCAGTCCAGCACTTGTCAAAAGCTGTTGCCTTACACTTACTGTAGCAGGTTTTACTAGTAAACTGGGGAATATATTTGAAAGAAGGGCAACGCTTGCAAGCTTTCGATTGGGAAAACTGGCCAGAAAGAAAAAACATTATGCTAATTTTTAGGAATTCTTGATTTTATTTAGCCCTATTCCCAACCCAGCTATATTTTAATGTAAAGTAATATACTTTTTTCCTACTGTCTAGCTATTGCATATTTCTTCCCTTTGCTCAGTATAATGATTATTCAAAGTGATGGAGATTCCAACTGAATGACTTCAGTGGGAGTAGGGTGAGAGTCCAAGCAAAAATGTTGTGCAGAAATAACAGCATCAGCAAAAAATGCGTAGCTGGGATAGGAGTGAATTCAGAACTGACACACAAAGAGTAATAGTATCAAAACTTTCCTAGCTTAACATATAAAGAGCATTCCACCTCAAATTGAAATTGGATCAAAAAAAAAAAAAGGAAGAGTCTGTGAAAGAAATGGATGAAAGAAATAAGAGCAAAATTTTATGCAAAACCATGAAGAAATAACTTGATCCTCTGCAGGTGTTGGACAGGAAATTATTTGAGTATGACCAAATGAATTCAGGCCAGCAGTTAATTGGTTTCATAACAATTTAGTATATGGCTAAATTTGATGGATTTAATAGCAGCCCCGATATATTCTGGGACTGTGTTATATCCTTGATCAAGTTGCTAAGAACTTACAAGTTAACAGTACAAAAAAATTATTGGGTAGTATAATATCTGAAAACAAGAAGAATCTTTGCCCACAAAACAAATTGAAAACAACCTTATCCAGATTGGTATTGTCAGTGGTTGTGGCTTCTGCTTTTATCTTGACTGAAAGAATAGCAAAAGCCTATTTCAGCATTTTTGCAAGCATTAGAGTCAAGTTTCGATGTAAGGAGGTGCCTTCTGTGAACATCTGCCCCATTTGTTACAGTAGGATGTTTATATAAGAAGAAACTAGAATGTCTGTGCAAGCCAAAGGCAAAAGTCATCAGTGATTCTGCATATTGTCTGGCAAGATTCTCCAGTGTGAATATTAGGACATATTTGGCATTTAGTAGACTAGAAAATCCAAAATCAATGTTTTGGGACAAAACTAATAAAGCACAGCAATACGCTTGTCAGTGTGTATGAAAAAGCATGTGGACTCCATCAATAATGCAAGGTCCGGTTTGTGCATTATGATAACTCATGTATGCTGCTGATTTTCCTGAAAGGCACAAAAGGCACTTATTCATAGAAATCTGTTGTTTATAAATACTTAGCTAATATACTTTCTTCAGGGTCACATTATAAATGCCAGAAATTTCACTTGCAGTTTCAGTGGGACAAAGATTTTACCATAACCATGCTACTCATAGCAACCAGTACTTCACTAAGAAATATAAGATGGGCATCTATATTAACAATTCCAGATCGTTTCAAAGCTAAATTTTTCACTCTTGTTTTCATTTGTGGTTTGGAGGACTGATTCTGCAGTGCAGTCTGCTATTTGCTTACCAACTGTCTGAGGCTCTATGCAGTGCTGGGAGATACGGATGTCTTCTAAACTCCCAAATCTACCTTTTTCTTCTGTCCTTTAATTAGATTGTATTTGGGTTTCGCTCTGTCTTTATGGAACTCTGTCAGTGGGTTGTGTGGCTTGCTAGAAATTTTTGCAGCAGCTTCAGTAACCTAGATTAAAATTTTCCACCTGTTGTGTCCTGCCCATTCAAGTAGTTTGAAAAGATTTACTCTTTTCTTTCCTGCTCTAAGTACTATGCTCTTATCTCAAACGAGCATCCAGTGTATATCCAGTAATGTCATTGTGCCAAATTAATGCAAGTTTAATGTCTAACACTCATCCATCAAATGTTCACTTTATATTTGATTTCCAGAAACTTTCTCTAGTTCTTCTGTGCAACCACTTTCAAGTCTCAAATCTCCTTTCTATATTTTTCAGAACCTGTCAGTTTTCAGCTTAGTGATTTATCGCTGCTGTGCACGCTTGTATTAATAATGTCAGAAGCCTTTTCTCTTTCTCTGAGATAAAGCTCACAGACTCAGCTTCTCTCAGCACGCACTGATATTCGAGTACTTGCACCCTGGCGCTTCTCCAACTGCCTCATGTACAAAGCTCCTTTCTGTACAGCGACAGGGGTTAATACATTCTGTGCCTTCTCAGATGTTTTACAGTTTCTCAGAGAGCTTCTGAGAGTGATTCTCTAATCAAATCCCCTTGGGGAGGGGAGAATCACAGTGTTTTGACTGTATCCTGTGGCAAATATGCAACTATATCCTTTCTCTGCAGAGTATTTCTCTGTGTGTCTGAAATGTTTTTAGCCACCCATTTCAATAAAAACAACAAAACACTGAGGGCCGGTTTTATTGTCTTGCTTGTGGACTTTATTTTGGGGGTTTTTAGTTGAAAGGTGTGGTGGCTTAGCCTAGGCTAGCAGCCAAACTCCCATCTACCTGCTTGCTTGCTCTTCTCTCCAGCAGGGTGGGAGAGAAAAGAGGAAGAACAGAAATGAAAAACCTCATGAGTTGAGATAAAGATGGGGAGACTGCTTACCAATTACCATGGTAGGCAAATGGACTCAAGTGGGGGAAAATTTACTTAATTTATTGCCAATTAAAATAATAAAAAAACCTGCTAATGCGGATAGTGGGAAACAAAGAAGTCAAACATTAAAACAACAACTTTCCTCCCTGCTTTCCCAGGCTCAGCTTGACCTCCTCCCAGACTCCTCCTTCTCCCTTGCTATCACTGCAGGTTACACTCAGTCCAAGTCCCTTTGGAGAGGAAGCAAGCGGTACAAAAGAAGTGTTGGGGGGTTATGATCAGGATGTAGTGGTTTCTGTCCAAAGCCGTTCCTTCTCACACCTTTCTTCTCCTCCAGTGTGTGTCTTCCACAGGCTGCGGGGAATACCTGCTACACCATGGAGCCCCTCCTCCTCCAAACTTGGGCTTCCCTCTGCTGTTTCTCATTCTTTTTTCCCTTCTTCCTCTCTGCTTGGCATTTTCTGCCCTTTCTTAAATATGTTTTCACAAAGGTGCCACCAGCTGTGCACAGGCATGGTGTGGCCCCTGGCCTCTTCTCAAAAAGGCCACCCCTGTGGCCTCCCTACTGCCAAACCTGGGCACAGACACCTAATACAAGAGGCACTCTATTAATGCTCTACTGGAGTAAAGTGTTTACACAGTCTTAAACCTGTCCTGTTCAGAAATTCCCTTATGCAAATCTCAAATCAGGATGATTTAGGACAGCATAGAGCATGTATGGACCAGATTTCTCCTCTGAATCAAGTTTTTGCAGGATAAGCTTTCTGCAGACTGTAGGCTATTAAATCGGTGAGAAATAAGCTCCCATAAAAGATTATGTGATTTATTGGTGATGCAATGTAGCAGTTACTTTCTCATCATAAAGTGCATATAATATAGTCATATAGTAAGAATGACTTGTTAGGGAGGTCAGAGATCTTCACTGCACAGCACATGCTGGTTAGTTCAGTCTTCTCGAATGAAAACTGCGTTTCATCCCTGGAGCAAGTCTGTTGGGGCAGATGTGGTTTTTTCGCTTACTGTTTTTACTATTTTCCTATGAAAATCTAGTGATGTGTGGCGTAGTTAAAAAGCCGGGGTGAACTGCAGCTTTTAAAATTCTTTATATGCTTCTTTCTGGTGGAGTCACCTTTACCACATGCCAGGAATCAAACTGTCAGAAAATTACCTGAGCTGCCTGGGCTGGTGTGGGGCCAGCTGGATGACCTGAGAAAAGGAGTATTGCCCCTCAGTTCCCTGCCCAAACAGAGTATACAGGAAGCTCAGGGGTAAATCAACTGATAATAAAAGCTGGATTTGATTTTTTCATTGTGGAAGACTGAGACAAGCGGGTAGAAGTTTAGGGAAGAAAATTTATAGCTAATCTGTTGGGCCATGGGTATAGAAAGGACAATTTGGGAATGGAGAAATTATACACTGGGTGAGTGAAAAATAATGTAGAAATTATAGTGGGCCTCATAGATAGGGAAAAAACTGCAGAAGTGCTTTTTAATGAGCTGTGTAATGCCATACCTTCTCTACCACAAAGTATAATAGAAAGGTGCAGGTGACAGGTTATATTATCTGAATGTAGGTAATATAACATGAACTAATGTTAAAAACATTGAATAGTGACTTCATGTGTCTCAATCTATATTCCTGCATTTGTATATTAATTTAAATAGAAAAGTATTTGAGGAAGAGGTAAAAATAATCTGTAAGTACAAGCAAATGTTTCCTTTGAAATAATTTAATATTATTATCAGCAACCTTTATTAGTGACCTTTAGTGAATTTAATATTATTAGTGATGATATTATTATGCATACAGGTATATACACATACAGGTTATAAATATCATGGAGAATGGCTCATCACTCAGAGTTCCCTCTGTCACATGCTGGTCCCACTCCTCTCTCTGTTTTCTTCACTACTTAGTGCTGCACAGGGAAGAGATTTTGGTTGTATTCTATTAAATTTCAAGTTTTTAGCATTTTCAGGGTTCAGTATTGTAAAGTCTCCTGGAAAGAGACCTGAAGCCATCTGTAATGTGATATTTACCTGCTAAGTATTAATAGGAATAAATATACCTGTAGCTTCTTTCAGGTGAGTGTGCTCTGCCAATGCTCTGAATCGTGCAGAAATGATGTCTCTGGTGATGGATCTTTTGAGATTTTCCTGTGAACATAACTTTTAGCTTCCTGGTCTATGTCTAGAAAATAGGTGGAGTTCTCAGCTGCCTGCAAAAACTGTGTAGACATATCCAGAGTTACTCTGTTTTGCAGTGAGATAATTTTTTAATTTTTTTGTCTTTCCAATGTGTTTTACATTATTTGTGATATTATTTACATTATTTCTACAAGCTTTCAAAGTAAATGTTTCTGAATTATTTTTTTCATAATATTTTTTCTTCCAACGCTGTGCACACTATCAGATAATGCAAAAGGCATATCATTACTCAAAATGACAGGGTATACATATGTGAGATTTCTATTATAATAACTGTTGCAGTGAGGTCACATCAGTCTTTGGATAGTGATAGAAATGAGAGATACAGTAAACTTGAAAAATACACCGATTTGCTTTCTTCTTCCAATACTGCTATCACCTTTGATGCAAATAAACTTTAACATCCACTCTGTATCTGTGAATGGCACTGTTTAAGCAGAGTAGGAAAAAATCTGCAGAGAGGTATATTAAGATACTGTTCAGCAGAAGAGGCTAATTATCTAATTTATTAACTCGTCTATTTAGTTAATGTCAGATGCTTCAGTAAGTATTACTAGCCAGTGTGAAATGAGTGCTATGAGGTATTTGACTGAGCCACAGGAATGAATACCTTCTGAACTTCTGCTCCGTTGGCCGTGTTTCATAGTTTTACTCACTTCATCCTGGCTAATGGCACTGCAAATGCTGATTTTTAGTCATGAAATTTTCTGGTTTTTTATTACTTGCTGAACTCCTAGGCTATGAAACTCATTAACTATGTCTTTACACAACCTATAATTGGCCTTTCTCACAGTGTCTCCCTGAGCTTTCTGGAGGGCACTTTATCTCTTGTACTGTGAGCAAGCATTTTTCCCCAGTGCCATTCTGTTCTTCCTAAGCAGTCCTTATCTTCTCAGCCCTGGAACATTAATCTACTTCTGCAATCTAAGGGTAAAAGCAAAGTTGATTGGAAAGTACTTGGCCCTTCCACTGTTGATATGATTTCTTTTTTGTCTTGGGATTGCTGAATCCTGTAGCCCAGTAAAAGTATGCAGTGTTGCCCCAGCTCCTGCCACAGATGCAGCGAGTAGCAAGACTGAGCATGTAGTCCCAACAGGTCCGGGGTGATCAAGCACAGGGCTTGGCCAAACAAGTACTAACCAGCCGCCTGTGTAGATGTAACTGGCATCCTTTATCTTTCTATTTTCCCATGCTTCTTCCTTCCCAAACTACCTTGATCCCTCTGTTTCATTGCCTTTGGTTCCTCCCCTAAACATCTCATACTAAATCTTGTACAATCCCCAGATACTCTTTCCTGTATCCCATAAGTCTCATTGCCCTCTAAGCAATAACGCCCTCCAGTCTGAACCATGAACAGACCATATTATGAAGTAAGTACAAGTTACAAAAATGTGAGTACAAGTTATAAAAGTGTGGTGCTCTATCTTGGAAGATACCAGTAAGATGAGACCCCAGTAATTAACCTTTAGTTTCTGGGTCTGTGCTGTACTTATACAAGAGGCAAACACTGAACTACTTGGCCTGAGGCTGCATAATAGGTAAAGTACAAGGGCACCAGGGAGGTATCTTATGACTTTTGGTAACTCCATGATTGTATTCGCTGATCAGTGTTGTTTTGGTTTTTTTAATAAATGTTTCTGCTTACCTCTTTTTTTTTCTGTTGTTGCATTGCAGTGCAGTATAATATCAATGGGTTGCTTGAACTAGATGTATTGTCCAGTATCCCTGGTGAATGCGCTAGCCTGCTTAGAACTAGCTAGGTCAAGGACTTTTACCTTATCCTCCATTACAAAGTGTAGACATAACCTTGGCCATTAGTCTTTACCATCAGTTTCTTAGATGCTGCAGAACAGCGACAGATGCATTTCCTACTTTGGAGATATGGTAAGTTCTTTAACCACTGTGGACTACTTCAGTATGATAGGGTTTGGTTTTGGACATGTGTAAATTAAAGTCTGCATCAAAAAGGATAGTGAAGTTTAGAACTATTGATTGCATATGTCTATATGGTAGGCTACTGTCTCCATTTCCCTAGAAGTTGTATATATATAATATATCATCTTGAATATTTCATCTTTGCAGTGTCTGTAGGGGTATGTGGATACGTTACCTTGTCATGTATGAAACAGGATGTGTGTTTGCTGTCATTTAAGTGCCTCACAGCTGGGGACATGTGCTCTGTGTAAGCTGTTACATAACTTCAGGACTGCTTGTTTTTCAGTTTACTTTTGAGTTCTTTGCTTACCATCTTGACAAGGATTTTAGTAGTCTTTACAAAAAATTGCTTTTCAGCACTGTATGGCATGCAGTGACATGCAGTCCTTTGACCTGATCGTGAATAGCTCTTGTGCGTGTAGTGTATACCTGCCTGTTCTAGCGTTTGATAATCAATTAAAGGTAATATGAACATAAAAAATGAATCTATGCTTCTTTAGAGGGGTGGCCTCAGATCTCCATGCCCTCCTTGAGAAGATGGGAATGCTTGGATCATGCTGCAGCATTCTGAGAACATTTTGGACCACCACAGAGCTTTGACAAGCATTCATAATTATGCTCCTCTCACCCCACTCTTCTGACCACTCTGAAGCTGCTTAGCCCAGAAGTAGTTTTATAGACCTACTTTGGTTCCAGACTCTGTCACTTTTGGCTTTGGAGTCACATGGCTTTGTTCTGCCCAACCTTAGCCCAAGCAGAGGATACACGGTGCACCATATCTCAGCTTCCACTAGTTAAAACAGCACCTGACCATCTGATCTTTGTTGATGGGACTCTCATTTAAATGCCTGCAGCCAGTCTGCTGCGTCAGTGGTTTCACTACTGCTCAGATCACCATCCTGATGTGGTGCTACAAGATCTCTACTCTGGACCCCACTTAGAACCTGCCCAGCTATCCTATCAGCAGGCCCCCATCCGTGCTAGGTTGGCGGAGTATGTTTTTTTTGACAATGACTATTGTTTTAACTTGTGCCATGCAAATGATGGCTTTCAGTTCTTCTGTGTGACTCCTCATGGACATCTTCTTTCTCAACTTCAGGTGTTACAAATATGTGTTTAAAAGCAGGAGATGAAGTAGACTTATCAGAATATGCCATTCCTTTCTTTGACATATGAATTCAGGATACCCCATCCAAGCCATGTTGGTTTCTGTCCTTCTCAGAAGGTAGAATTCAATGCGAGGCATCCATAAGCTGGTCTATAAACCTGTCAGCCACCATGCAGAGCTTCGTACATTAGAAATTCCTTGTTAGTCACTGGAGGACTTACAAGAGGACTCCGTTGCAAGGAAACTCTTGGGTAAACTCCCCTTTACTGTCTGGAAAGTTTAGCTCATTGTGCTGTGGATGATCAATGCTTATTCCAGGAGTTCATCAGATGAATTTCTCTGGAGCTAAACTTTTGTGTCCTTTGACTACTACTTGCAACTTGGATTTCCTTTTGCAATGGCAATGTTTTTATGGACCTGGCCAGGATCCTTCAGCAGACTCCTGCTTCCTGCCTCCCACGACTGGAAAACCTGGTAGGAAGTATCAGCACTGACATGTACAGAATTCTTAAATGCTTTTCCTTTGCCATCATTTTGGTAGTTGCTTTGGAGAAAACCAAGCAAGCTACATTCAGAGATCGCAGCATTTACATCTGCCATCTGGCCAAACTAAATAGCCCTTAGGTTACTTGCAAGTGTGTTGAAATCATCTGAATAAGAGAGAACTATGTTCCTGAGAGAAAGCAAGCTTGAAACTGAAGACCCAAAAGTGGCTATGAAGGCTGGAATTGGGAAAGGGTTCACTTTGAGTAGTGCACTTTGATCCTGACAGAAGGAATCCCCAACTGAAGTGAGATCAGGGAAGAGAGGGGGGGGTTGTGTGTGTATTTGTGGTGATCTTGACATAAGAAGGGTCTCATATATAATTTGTAACTGCCTTGTTACAAATTATATAAAAAAAAAAAACAAACAAAAAACAACCCAACCAACCAACCAAAAAATCTTTATAGCCTTTATAGCTCTCTTTCTACTCTTTCAGAGTCCTAGCCTGGACCTAATAGTAAGTTTCAATTTTGTCATAAAGTGATCCAGCTCCTAGTATCAGAACTACTCATAATCCTTGAGTTATGTTTGTCCTCATATCTCTGCACAGTAAATATGTATAATGCTTGGGAAGTCTGAACCATTACCAACAGAAAACCTCCTGTCTGGGCTCTTTTTGTCTTCAGTAGCTTTCCCTAAGGCACTGATCTTTTTTTGTGCAATCTGTTCTTAGTTGAAGTGGGAGACTGCTATTCACATTCTTGAATGACTGATTAATAGAAGCTCAGCTGAATGAATGGTCTTTCATTCTCTTCAGACCGCTTTTCATCTCTTCAAGTCATTAGCTGTTAAGCATCCATCCAATCTGCAGTGCACTGGCATGGATGGATTCTGCTGGCAGCAAGAGGCTGGTACCTTAAGTCAGATTTCAGGGTCTGTGTTGACATGTCTCATTATTGAAATACTTTCGTTACTACCATGCTGAGACACTCCTTAACAGTTCTTCATCATCTAGCAGCATGGATTCTCGTAATGTGAAATCTGTAGGCTTGCTCATGACTATGTATATTCTAAGTAAATATCTGTATTATGAGTGATGATTGCCTTTGATATGAGACGCTATCTAGTCTTTGAAACTGAAGCTACATAGTAACAAGTTGAAACTCTGGGCAGTTTTTAATATTTGAATTTGAAGGGAGAGTCAAGAAAGCTTTGGTGATGTGATAGCAGACCGCATCAGCACCCTCACCTACATTAATAAACATTGAAGTGCAAGACCAAGACCCTCCTGTAAGAAAGCTACGATTGTAAAGGACTGGCACATTCATCAGCAAACTCATCTATCGTGGATTTGTGTTTCAGTTGTATTGAACATCCTGATGAACAAGCTGCATTGCTTTGTGCTCTGGACAACAAAATGGGAGATTAAAGTTAAGTTTTGGTATCTCTTTTTAGGGATTGTGATCCTTGAGATGGCCCTGTCTTGAACGCAACCAGAAGGCGCTGAATCTTTTGGTTTTGAGCTGTCTGCAGTACAAGTTCCCTTTCAAGGCTGTTCCTTACACTTTCGGGGGGAGCCTTGTTTCACAGTCATCTCGTTCATCTGATACTAAAGCTGTTGATCAACATTAAGCAGGAACTTGTAGTGAGAAGAGATGATTTCAGGGACATTTCCACCCTCACTGCATAATCTGAGGGTCTTCTGTTCTTTCTGGACCTGTTGATGCAAGACTGATTCTGGGCTGTCTCATGGTCAGCACCCTTTGCCTGGTGCCCTGCGTGCTGAGTGAGCCTTGGTGTTAAACCAAGCTATGCCCCTTGGTTAAAAAGGTGCTGATTAGTAGCTGAAACAGAACCCACTTACCTGTCTGAGTCGTCCATATTCTCCACCTCAAAGGTGTTCTCGCCTGCCTGGTTAGTTGTACTGATTGTACTAGTCTGTCTGCATGTAACGAGGGAGTCCTGTTTCCTTCTCTGACTGCTGGGTTTTTGTGTGTGTGTCTTTGGCTCATTAAGTGTTTGGCTCTCTATTCCCCAGTAAGTGGAGCAGTGGTATTCTTGTCCTAGGCTCTCCTGGAATCCTTAAAGGAGCTTCTCTGGAGCACCAGCTTGATGCTCGAGTGTATTTAGTTTCCTTGTATGCAGGAAAGTTAGCAAAATTAGGGCTGCACAGTGGTGTAGACAGCTATTTCAGAAGTAAGTGTTAGTCTCAGCAGGTTCTTTGCTTGCTTTTGATTTGTTTATGATGTTAAAAATGTGTGGTAAAATTTCTGGTCTTTTGCAGTGACCTTTCTAGTAATTATAGTAAAGGAAGAAAAACTGTAAATTGTGAGCATTGGGATGGTAGCTCCTTCAAAAAGACAAAATTGGCTGTGGCCCGTGAAATACCGCTTGTATCTCATCTCTCATCTCCCTGTGCTGTATCTCGTCTCCCCCTACCCTCAAGACCTTTCAAACTCAACATCCAAATTTAGTTCAATACCTAGGGGGCAGGGAGGTGGTGTCAAATGGTGGTAGATATTTCTACCTTAAGAGCTTCATAATGTTTAGTGGTTTTTTTGTTCTCCAAGAAGTTGTAATAAACCATGAGTTGCAAGCAGTAAGGATGTATCTGTTAGAGGTTGGTTGAGATACTTTTATGACTTTGATGGGGCAGTTCTGTTTAGCTGTACCTTAAAAAAAAGAAAATGACACTCAGAAGCTTGTGTTTTGTCTCAACAGAATCACAGGTCCTTTGCCAGCCTTGTAACTGTTAGTATTTTATTAATCTGGGAATAGGAAACACATGGCGAGAGGGAAACCCTAGAACTGAATGTAATTATGCAACATTTACTATTTATTGGAAAAAAATGAGCAAGAACAACTGAAAAAATGTTTATTGAATATTGAACATTTTTTCATCGGAAAAAAATGAAAAAGATTCTCTGTTGAGCTCCATAGGACTATTTTAATAAATTTTTATATGGTTGCCCTCACCCTGATTTTCAGGCATCAGGGTGGTTTAACTGTATGTGTGCATGTTGAAGTACATAATTTTAGTTAAGGGGCAGCAGTTTCATTTTGATTATGGCTACTGTAAATTGCTAAGTAGCTACTGGCCAAACAAAAAATAAACCCAGATATCTAAGTGTAGTCTGTACCTTGTGATAGGACTTTCCTTTAGTTTTGACAGCTCCCGTAACAGTTGTGTACTTTGGGTAGCAGCTAGTAATTTGTCTAGATTAATTAAAATAATTGTCTTTTTTCAGTGTAAATTTTAAAATCACTCTTGCAGATTTAGAATTTTCCACTGGTTCTGGAAGAAGTTTTAAAAAATATATAATATGCAATGTAATCTTATTACTTCCTATGCAAGCACTTTTCTGTAAAATCAGATTGGTATTTTTCTCATATGTGTACAAATTAAAGATTAAAAAACCACCTTCCTCCGTAGTGAAATTGTTAAGAAAATCTCTGTGCTAAAGTCTTTAAGATAATGTTCTAAAATAGATTTTTGGTTTTATTTTTTTTGAAAAATGCAGTTGGATTTGGAGATAAGGCTTGTCATTTTGTTTTAAAGCCTTTGAAACACTATAAAGAACAGTAGCTATAAATGGCATTGAATGGATGAAAATATTCAGTAAATTATTTTGAGATTTATTATTAGTCCTTCTGTAGTTTAAAAATGTAACTGTCCACCATATATGATATTGCCTAACTGATGTGCCTGTATGCATTGTTTATCTGATAGCTGGATGGTATGGTAAGTACAAGATCAAAGAAATAGCGAGTGAACGGAAGAGACTGGAATCTCAGACAGAAAGAAATGTTGCAGGCTTGAAGACATCGGTGTAATCTGCCTGAGGGGAATAATATGCTACATGGCTATTTAGTAATTTGTTTATGGTAGGGAATAATTAGTGGATGAGAGAAATTTGAAAGTTGGTGAACTAGAGGAAAAGAAAATTGAAGGTTATCTTAAATGCTCACTTAGGAAAAGTTATTTGTGGTGTGTTTATTGCTGCTTAGTCTGCTAATCAGGACTTCAGTACAGTGCAGATTTTCCTCTTAAATACTTACCAAGACATAAGCAACCAACCACAAAATCAAATCCTCCGAGGAAGACATTTTTGTTTCAATATTTATCTGCTTTTTCTTAATAGCACATATTTTAAGAGACTGGGAATGAAACACGTAGAAAATAATTATGGTAATCTTGTTGCAAGGGTCTCTTTGCATTGGGTGACAAACTATCAACTACATGGCTCTAGGGGCAATGGTCAAGGGCATGGGGGTTCAGGTGGTCTTCTCCTTGATCCCACTTATGAGGGGAAAGGGCCTGAGGAGGACTGGGAAGATCCGATAGGTCAACAACTAGTTTTGTAGCTGCTGTCAAGCAACAGGGTTTGGGTTTCCGTGAGGCTGGGGCCCTCTTTGAGGCTCAGTAACTGCTTGGAAGAGATGCAATCTATCTGACTAAGTGAGGCAAAATCACCTTTGCTATCAGGCTGGTCAGCCTGGTGAGAAGAGCTTTAAAATAGGAATGATGTGGGAGGGAGATGAGAACCTACAATCTCGTGAGGACTGGGATGATGGGAAAGAGCATAGCCTCAGCAAGTTTGCAGATGATACAATATACACTGGAAGGAGTAAAGAAGGCAGAGCCAGTCTCTTCTCAGTGGTGTCCAGTCAAAGCACAAGAGGCAGTGGACACAAATGGAAATAACTGTAGATTCCATTTAATCAAAGAAAGCACCTTTTTTTTTTTTTTTACTGTGAGGATGGTCAAACACTGGAGCAGGTTACTCGGGCTGTGGAGTCTCCATCCTTAGAGACTCTTTAACTTAACTGGATGTGGCCTGAAACAATCTGCTGTAGTTGCCCCTGCTTTGAGCAGGGCAGTTTGAGTAGGCAGTCTCAAGAGGTCCCTTCCCACCTCCACTACCCTGAGATTCTGGGAGTCAGAGATTTTTCAGAATAGGGTGTTCACTCAGACATCTCTGCTAATTAGACGACAGATGAATTGTTACATTTGATTTGAGAGGGCACGAATTTGTGGATTGACACATGATGTCCAAGATTAGTGATGCTTCTGAAGATCACTGCATATTTAAATTTATATAAGCATATACATTGGTTACGTTATGATAATATTATTTCAAGAAGTGCTTGAAGGTAAAATAGGGACTTGAATTTGAAAGTCTACTGCACTTTTTTTTTTCTGGCCACAATATTATATGTACCTGGATCTATAATGCTGGACTGTAATGTAACGGTGTTGTAGCAGTTTGCTTCAACTAATTTTTAATTGGTTCTGTGTTAGTGATTTTCATAGATAGGCAGCTTGTTCTCTCAGGCAGGCTCTTTTCTGTTACTTTACTTGTGTTACAGCTGTAACTTAGTTACAAGCTCAGGCACAGTCCAACTTTTTATCACATTAGAGGGATTTATACATACAGGTTAATTAATGTTGAGGATTCTGAGTGCCAGTTTTGTCTGCAGCCCCCTGATTAACTTCCTTCTAGATAGCCAGAGAAAACTGTCTTAGGGATTTCATACTTCGTGAAAGCAAGGGGAAAAATAACTCTCTTAAATCCTGGTGTATTTGTTACATATGGATGGTGGATAAATATGACCATATTAATAAAAAAAATATAGTTCTCTGCCTTGAAAAGTCATTTAGACTTTGAGACAGCTGTTTCATTTAAAACATTCATGCACTCAGATGCAGAACTGGGAGCAAAGAGAAGTAGAGAATTATCACTGTAATCTGCAGAAGAGTTTCTTAGGTTTTATGCACTTTATGGGAGGGTTGTGGGCCGTCTTCAGTGTAAATCATTATGGGTGAATGGACACAGTATCTTGCTGTGTTGAACTTCAATTTCAGGAAAGATTTCGGCAATGTGCTGTTTTCTGTGTTGACAATGTTGCCTGTTGGAAGAGAAATTAAAATAAGTGTTTTGAACTCTCAGTTTAAACATAGGGGGATTTTTAAGCATATTTTTCTGTCTAGGTACACAGACCAAGAGAGTTTAGTGTTGCTATTTGGGAAGCTGCTGCAGAGATCAGCTGCTTCAGTGCCATCAATTAGCAGTGGTCTGCCAAAAACATAGTTACCCTTTATGTTTATTCTGTCTCTTAAGTAAATTTAAAAGTTAAGATGCAGGAAGAAAGTTCTAAAAGTTTTTTAAGCTAATGATTGCTTACTGCAGAAGTACAACTATCGTTGAGTGTGAATGGAAAGGTGCACAGAAAATGGCTGTATGCTTCTTTCACACTTGAGAATCATCACTAGTATATGTAGCCAATTAATGTGTTTTATCAGCTACAACTTTAATTAGTTTTGTGGCTTTAAAATCAAAAGGTATGCTCTAAATAATGTTTGTTTATTGCTGTGTACATTTTGAAAGAAGCAAGATTATTGAGCTACAGCATTCACAGTCAAATGTGACATGATCAGACACAACAGATTCAGTAAATCTTAATGTTGCAGCTCCCCCGAATAACAAATTTGTAGGGCTGCCAGTTGGGCTGTATTAGTTTCCTGGAACAGAACAAGGTGCATGGGAAAGGGCTGGCTGCTTTATTTTATTTTGGTTTTTTTTCTAGGGAGCAGGGACAAACTTCTAACCTCTTTGGGCTGCTCTTTCAACCTAATGATGTTCCAGCGTTTGAGTCCTTCAAATTCAAGCTATGGTTGGATCTAGTTCAAAGAAAAGCAGTTATGTTGTATGCATTTGTCTGGTCCATAGCCTGACATATGGCATGTGTTAAACTGAGGTCTAAGTGCAATGATGATATCACCAGCACAGTGCAATAATATCAATGCCAGAAGCGTGGACTAGTGAGTTGCTGAATTTTGGAGCTGAACACTGCCTCATGTTCTTATATTTTTTTAACCCTTTTCTTAAAAGAAGTGATATTTTGCTGATGTAGATTTATATTGCCCTTGTCCTCAGTGGCGCTTCTGCTCACCTGTGATGCTGTCGATCACCATGGAGGACTGACTTTTCTCTGTCACTCACGCTTTATTCACAAGGTTTTTTTCACTCACTTCTGTCATCAAGCATCTTGCCTTTTGTGCTTTGTTACCCCATGAATGAGACTTCCATTCATACTGTATTATTACTGACCTCTACTTGAACTTTCTTCCTCTCCTTCCACATATATTATTTGACTTTTCTGCTGTGACAGGGAATAAGAAAGGAAAGAACATATTGCAGACTCAGAAAGAATTATATTCTTAACTTCTTCTAGCAGAAGAAGTGTGTGTTTTGGCTCTTGAAAATGAGAACAGAATTTCATACCAAGGAGAGGCAAAATATCAAATGTGTTTCTGCAAAATGTATCATAACTGTGCATGCAAATTGAACTGGTTCTTCTAAGGCATTGAGTCCTCCTGTGTGGCAGTGCCTGTATTTGCTGCTTCTTCCTTTGCCTTTCAAAGACCTTTCAAAGAGTGGTAGTGTTAACGCCAAGGGTCAAACAGCCACTACTCCAGTCTAAAAATCACAGTTTTGTATTTGTGTCCAAGTAAGGCTTGCAGTTTTTTTGCTCAAACTTCTATTTTTTTTAAACTTTGCTCACTTGCTCACTGAATGCATGTGTGAAAGGATCACAACAGGTTGAAAATGCAGCCTCAGAGAGGTGGTCAGTGTTTACAGAAGCTTGTAGACCCTGCTTTGTTCTGCCAGAGCCCCTCCCAGTCCTCACTGCACTCCATCCCCTTCCATAGGACGTCTCAAGGGTCACGTTTTGCAGGCTCCAGTAACTCTCCCTCTAGCCCAGAAAGTTCTAGCCGGATCTTTTTTTCAGCGTTGCCATCATTGGCTTCACTCTCTGCCAAACTCTGACGTGGGTCTTGATAGTGCTATAGCATTTGCACATTGGGATTGCAGGCAAATGTGTTGCTTTTAATGTTTGGGGGCTTGAGGGATCAAAGGCAGGAAAGTTCATCTGGTAGATGCAAAATGCCTGCAATGCTGGTTATTCGTTGCAAGATTTCCCTGAAACAAAGGAATCAAAATTCTTGATGATGATATGACCGTTGGCAATACTGAAGCAGGTTTTGTGCAAATATCTTGCCCTAATACATTGCTGGTAGCCTTTAGTTGTGTGCTGGCATCTTTGGAGGTGAAATTTTGAGCCTATGCCTTCATTTGTAGCATGCAGAAATGAGCAGACCTTCCTCCTCAGTTAGCTTCCTGGCAGAGTGGCAAGTTCCTTTTGCCAAATAACGCTAGAAAGATTGTTAATTTGTTACAGAAAGTCCATTAATTTTTTTACGTTCTCCCCATCAAACCCCTCCACCCGTTGTGGGCAGATGCACTGAAGACAGTTACTGGTGTAAAATACATAAGCTCTGTTTCTGACTTTAGGAAGTTTGCAATTCTGTCATTTTCTCTAACCTAAAAATCGCAAGCTCTGTTATGGTTTGTTGTGGAATGCAGTGCTTGAAGTAGAATAATGCTATCTCTATAACATTAGGAAACATTATACAAAATGAGGTAACTGGTCTCCTCCCTACTGTCCTGCTCTTGAAATGGTGAGTATTGTATAATTCAGAGGAAAGTGGTACCTTCTCTCTCACTACTGTTTTCTTGATAACCGAGCAAAAGGGAAATATGCACAACCTGATCGCAGTATTGAAACTTGTAGTGGGCTAAACCACTGAGTTTGGAAGCTTTTTATATGGAATTATATGCTCCTTTAAGAAACATTTTTGAGAAAAATTGCCTATTAAAGTTACGTTTAGATAGTTGAAATGTTCAAAGTTCTCCTCAAACCCTATAGGAATTCATGACCCAGTATGGTTGTACGGAAAGATGATTGAAAAAAGCATTTGCTAGAACTGGTAATGGAAACTGGCTAATCTCTGTAGGGTGTGTGAATTATTTGCTACATGCTGTGCCTTTTAGACTAACTTTATAAACTAGGATGATATGGTGATTGTATTCCAGGTTTTAAAGATTTCTGTACAGCATGTTATTCTGTTTAATATCTCACTGTTGTTTATTCCATTTTAGGGAACTTTCTACAATTCTATTAAGTACAACAAGGAGAAAGCATAAGCAAATAGTGGGTGTACAGAAGTAACAAAACCTAAATGTTTTATGCAGAAAAGATTCAACAAGTATCTCCTATCTACGAAGAATGAATCAAATTTTCACATTCTGTGACATTGCAGTACAATCTTGGATCAAACCACACATGCTATTTTAACAAAAAAAAATAATTGAATGATGCTATTTGCACTGATTTGATGATGTGGAAATAAAATATTGAAAGGAATGCTGTTATTGTTTTCTTTATTCTTTGGGGTTTGCTGCACTGAATGGATTTACTGAAACCAATAAAAGGTTTTATTCACAAAGCCATCACTACAGGATTAAAGAAATCTTATAGGCAAAACTTGTTGATATGAAATGAGTGAGACCCAGGGTACTAACTGGGTTTCATAGTATGCATAAGATTTTTGAGGTAGAGAAGGGAAGTACAGCCACACGAGTCCTGTTATCCTCATTGGGCTATATGATTAAACTGCTGGGATCATACTGAAAAGGTACATCTGTGCTACAGCACAGCTGCTTGGCTGTGAATCAGGGGTGCAGTTACACCATTCTCACTGGTGTTGAGTAGCGTTTTACTTTGCCAATAGTTCTTTTGAAGCTTAAGAAGATTATCATGGCCAGTGTGAGAATGGCACAACTGAACTGCCTGTTAATGGAAGACAAATACTACAAGTAATGCAGGCTGATTAACAGGAAGTTTATTTGGCAAAGGTATTTAAAACATGAATTTTGCCATGACCAGTAAGTTCCTATTAAATTACAAAACCGATTCCGGTCCTGCTGAAATCAAGGGAATTTTTCCCGTTGACTTCAGTGATACAAAGATTTGGACCTCCTTTGGATTTTTCTTCCAATTTAAGATCATTTTTCTGATGCTTACTAAATGTTCCCCAGTGTTTATACATTAAAATGTGTTGCCAATTCAAATAGCGTTGTCTTGTACTGTAAAAACTAAAATAAAATATTTGTTTTGGCATCTTTGTAAGTGGAATTTTTGTCATGTGTTTAGAACTTATTCTACACTGCTAGCTGCACGTAGAAAATGTTCCCTGCCTTTCTAAAAACATTTTTAGTGCACGTTTAAGACATTAACTGTAACTTTATGGATTGGGTTTCTTGCTCAGTGGATTTACACTACAGTATGAATCTAACTCTTAATTATTACCAATTGTTTGAAGTCCTTCTGCACATCAGATTGTTTTTGCCTATGAGACTATAATTTTGTCTTTAATGAAGAGATTTCCATTAATAATATGGCAAAGTTAAAGTTTTAAGTTACTAATTGTGTGGTTTATTCCCTCTCTGTAACAGGGCAGCTGCTTGTGAGCTAATGCAAGCACCTTTTTTATTATTTCTCACTGAATTGCTTCTTTGATTTGCTGAGCATCTCTGCTCAAGATCAGTTTATTTCTAAAATGTACTTGGTGATTCCTGTTAATACCACCTTAGGTGTTGGTATCCTTTGTTGACTAATTTATGTAGTGGCTCCTGAAAAAAAATGATGGTATAAGTTGGGCTGCAGCTTATTTCACTAATCTGCAGGTTTTTTACTGTGTTTAGGGGCATGGTTTTCCTCCCTGAATGGTTCGTGATGCATGATACCTTTTCTACTAACATGCTTTGCTTTGACTTTCCTAATTCCATCCCTATTCTATAGTCAATCTGGTGAGGAGTTTGCTATCTATACTTCAAACATAAGCTCTTGTTTGGTGTACCTGTGTAACATCACTGGTTCATTTTCCCTCCCTACAATATGAATCCACTATTTCAGCAACCTTGTTTTGCAGTCATGCAGCCACTTCTGTGGGATATGGCAATTCTTTCTGAGGTTATAGAAACCTCTTCCTTTCTCTTGCTTCCCTTCTTGTGATTTTCTTGAACTGAATGTGGCACTTTTGTTTGGGCTTCTCAATTTCTTAGAATCTGTATCCCTAAAATCTTCTTGTTGGCTTATTTTGCAATTTGTGTCTAAACTCTACTCCCATTTCCTCTGACTTCCCTATCGGTTAGCTAAACCTTAAAGATTATTAATATGCATCTCTGCTAAACTGGTCTTTTCTGTTGCTTTTTTAATTTTTTTTTCATGTGGTGCTCATTCTCACAGAGATTGTGAATTTGAATCTGAGGTCTTTGCATTTTACCTTTGCTGTATTGAGTGCCTCCTACATAGGTTTAATACAGCAAATTCAATGTATCTTCAGTTTTACTCTAGTCTCCTGGGGTGAGATTCACTTCTAACTTTAGAAGTCTATGATAGCAGCTAAAGAAGTTTTTCTAGAGAGTTGTGGAGACACCTGCTTTTCGATGTTGACAGTAAAAGACATCTTGATAACTGTTTTGGATGTCTGCATCTCTAGGTAGCTCTCTCCGCATTGTCTACACCTAAGGTTAAGTGTCATGAACATACTGTGTATGTATATTCTTGAGAATGAAAATGAACTGCTGGTTGGATTGTGTTATACAACAGTTATTTTTTTCTTTTTGCAGTAGTGTATTTTTAGAAGCAGCATTTCTTTTTCATGGGTCTCCCAACAGTAATTTTGAACAGCTTAATGAAAGAACTGAAGTAGATAATGGCCAAACTGTTCTATTACTGAATTTAGAACAAATATGTTTAGTGGTTTTGCTTATTTCTCACTTTGCCCATGGAAGAAAGCTTTAAGTGTTAAGCTTGGTGGGAGGAGGAAGGTATAAATTTACTGAGTTACAATTTTATTGTTGAATTAACAATGTTGTTTTCATTTTGATTTACAGGCAGCCTGTTTACCTGTAAAACTCCAGCAATTGCAGATATTGTGATACTGGTAGATGGTTCCTGGAGTATTGGCAGATTCAATTTCAGACTTGTTCGACTGTTCCTGGAAAATCTGGTTTCTGCTTTCAATGTGGGATCTGAGAAAACAAGAGTAGGTAAGGTGCCATATTTTTTCTTAATATTTCTGTAGCAGTATAAAAAAATCATGATTTCAGGATAGTTAACAGCTTAATGCTATTTATTTGTGCAAGATTTATCCTCATCTGGAACTAGCACTTCTATCATAAGAGTAATTCCTCACAGTTTGCTGTGATCCTCAGCTTAAGCAAACTCTAATGCGATGTCAGTGGAAAAGAAAACACAGTGGAAACAGTCTTACTGACTTCAGTCAACATTAGATCAAACCCTTGCAGTTTAATTTTCAGAGGAAGACTGTGCCAGTGGATGGCTTTTCTCATGGTTTAAACTGGCTCAAATGTTATATTTTTGTTCTGTTACTTGTATTTTAGTCTGTTTGAAAGCATATTAAATGAAATCGTTCTTTTCCAAAAAAACAGTTTCTTGGAATCTTACTAAACTCTGAAAAAAAGTTGTGTACTCTTCATTTACTTTGCTTAGCACTTGAAAGAAAGGCTTTCAAAATACATTGAGGAGTTGCCGTGAAGAACAACTCTATAGTATTTTTTTGCCATCAAGCAATGCAGTTTTTCTAGTATGGTAGCAAAGCTACTTGCAGTAAGCTTACTATGGTAAGCTGTTGGTAACCAAGTACATAAAATGTAGATACTTGAAAAGAAATGCTAATGAATTGTTATCTAATGAATTATCTATCTATATGCTAATGAATTATCTAATGAATTACCTTATTTCTGGTTCTTTAGGACTTGCACAGTATAGTGGTGATCCCCGAATTGAATGGCATTTGAATGCCTATGGCACAAAAGATGCTGTTTTGGATGCAGTCCGTAATCTACCGTATAAGGGAGGGAATACATTAACAGGTACAGTGTATGTTTTAGCTTTTGCCTTTTATTAAAAAACATATTCTGCTGCACAGACTAAGAAGTGTTAGTGCTCATTATGAAGGGTAAAAAGGACAGGGTTTTCATAGCATGCTAATGGCTTTATCCAATGTTAGTGAACTCTTTTTTGAAGTGCTTGTCTCATTGGCTTCACTGGGAATCTTTCTGGTCAGGACAGCAACTCGTAAAACAAAGTGTACATGAACTCTCGATGCTGAAGTAAAATCTTTTACCTGCTTGGAAGAAAATGCAAAATCCATTCATAATGTTCATGCACAGAGCTTTATTTTGGGGAAGGAAAGAATGTTGTTTTAATATCTGACAACTGGCAATAGTAACTTTTCAAATGATCACCTGGGGCTTTTAGATTTCCATTGACCTTTTAGTAGTTAGAGCACTGAAGCCCCAGAAGACGCTTAGTGATGGATAAACAGGGGATGCCTGTCAACCTTGGAAAAATACAGTCTCTGAATACAACTCCAGTATCATCAAAGCAGCAGTTAGTAATATTGGCTGTCTTGCCAGGAGAATGAGAGATCCAAAGACCCAGACATGGCTTTAAGTAAATTGCTGCTGCCTTTTTTTTTTTTTCTTGGCAGAGAGGGAAGGGGAGAAAGAATGTGAAAGATTCTCCTCTTCTGCAACAGCCTTTATTTTGGTAGAAGGAGTGATTGCTGTGGGACAAAGGACAGAATGACTCTAGTATGATTCCAGGAATGAGATTACTGTGAGGTAGCAAGTAGTAAATTGTCATGATTATTTTATATGGATGTTAGGACCCTTAGCTGTGGGGGACTCAGTAGAGTTTTCAGATGGATTCTCATTGTGATGTGTAAGTTTGTCCTGAGGAGTTGTTCTTCGTCCTTCCCTCTAAATAATGAGTAGTTTTAAAAATTGCATTCTCCCTAAGTTTTATTTAAGCTTTTTTTTTCAGCTTGTGAAGTGGAAAGAACTAGCAAACAAATTAAAGTAAGATTGCATGTAGTAAGCTATCCAGAACACGTGCTTTCATATAAGCAATGTAGGTAGAAGGAAAGGGGACTTCCTATTCTAACTTTGTAGAGTAAGAAAGCAAAGATAATGTGTTCACAGGAAGATCAATTTAGGTTTCCATAGCTGGTTTAAAAGACATTGATCAGAAGGCTGCTAAAGATGAATGTCACCTTCTGTAAATAAATTCTTTTTTTATACTTATTCTTTATTAAAAGGTTTCTCAGGATTTTTAAATTGAGAGTGGAAAGAACAAACACTGTGATATTAGCAAAATTAATGGATATTTTTCCCTTTTAAAGTATTTTAAAACACTTCCTTTTTCAGGTCTTGCCTTAACTTACATTTTGGAAAACAGCTTTAAGCCTGAAGCAGGTGCAAGACCTGGAGTATCTAAAATTGGTATACTGATCACTGACGGGAAGTCCCAAGATGATGTTATCCCACCTGCTAAAAACCTACGAGATGCTGGCATTGAGCTGTTTGCTATTGGTGTGTATTCTGTCATGTCCATATTTTGTGTCCCATTATACTCTGGTGGTTTTGCATCTGTTGCCCTCTATATTAATGAATTGTTCTTTTTTGTCTGTACCCAGTAAGTATCATCATTAATTTAAATCTTCCTTAATATATTCTCCAACTCATTGCTGCTATAACTAGAATTTAGCAGCATACATGCATGCTATGTTATCAGGAGACAGCCAAAAAAATGCCAGTTTCACTGGCAGAAATTAACGTCTTGAAGTAACATCTTAACGACAGAGCAATCTGTAGTTGATCATTAAAACAAATAGAAAGAATTGGATTTTAGTAATCTTTTATCAATCGCCGCGCCTACAAATTTTTTTCTTATTGCAAATATTTTCTTTATTTTTCTTTCCAATGAAAGGTGTAAAGAATGCAGATATAAATGAACTCAAAGAGATTGCCTCTGAACCTGACAGCACACACGTCTACAACGTTGCTGACTTTAACTTCATGCATACCATTGTGGAAGGTCTTACCAGAACAGTGTGCTCACGAGTAGAGGAACAGGAAAAGGAAATCAAAGGTGAGTAAGAAACAAGATTTAATGTAACTTAATATGAACTTAGAGCTGCAAATCCTATTCCAAATACCTGCAGTTCTAAGCTGGCTTCTGGCAGTTGACTCATGCTGGATATTCTTTTGCTTACAAGAAAGTACATTGTCAGGGAAGTTATCTTCCTAGGTATGTTTTATTCTTGTTTTGATATCTTTGATCTTTTGCCTCTCTGTCTTTGATAGTGGTAAATATTATGGTATTTGGTAGTACCAAAAATACTGAAATATACATTCATTCTGCTGTAACTATTTCCAAGTGGTGGGTAAGGAAAAATTTTTTATAATACACAGGTTTAAGGATGAATTACTTTAACAGCTGCACATGGAATTGTTATGTTTGTGCTGTGATTTCCATCTCCTAACTTACTGATTTTAATGACTCATAAGTTTTCAAAATTTTCAACTATTAAGATTGCTTTTTCCCTTCCCGATGATGGATTTTTTTTCTCTGATTTGATACACAAAAAATATATTTCAGAGCATAAGAAAAGACGGTGGTAAAGAAAATTGTTTGTATATAAAAAAGCCTTCTCTGACGATAATTTTTTTTGCTTTTCTGAACAAAAGAAATGGCTTTGAAAAAATGTTGCAATTTGCCAGAGAGAGAGTCCTACCTGAGGAAATTCTTTCTGAAAGGCTTCAGTGGATTTTGTTTGCATCGCTTGGTTTGTGATTCTATAATATCACAGAAATGCTGAGTGATTTTATCAATAAGCTTGTAATACATATCAGTAAGGAAAGCTGTCTTCACACATACTTCTACTCATGCAATGAAAAAGTGTATATTAGTAAGGCTTCATTCCATTTTTTTCCTCTTTTATTCACATGGAAACTGTAAGAAATACAGAATATTAGCTGTGTCTTGTGGGGGGAGTAAGCAGTCAGTTGGGAAATTGAGAAGGAGAGTATGGAAAAACCATAGAGATGAGACATCTTTGTGGAAAGAAATCACTGCCAGAGATGAGCGTTCACTACATCTCTTCAACCTGCTGACAGGCAGCATATCAGTTTCCAACCTGCAGAGGAGCACAGGAGATCACAGCTGTATATGTACTTGGATGTTATTTTCATGACTGAGAGGAAGGCAGCCTGAAAAAAAACCTCCAGAAAGAAAAGGCTTGAATGAGTGATGGGAGGAAGGATAGGGAAGGCTTGGTTTCATATTTTTGTCTCTTTCATATAAAGCTTTATGAAAGAACAGGGAGGCTTAGTCCCAGTGAAAACTCCATGTGCAGTACTCATTCTTACTATTAGTTCTTTGTTTCCACTGAAAACGACCTAAATAAATGTGCAGTAGCCAATTACTTCATTTTCTGATGAGGAACGATCTTTGGAGCTTCAGCAAATACAACAAACCAAATAATTATTTTGCAGAGGGGAATAAAAAATTTCTGTTGTCTCTAACCTAGGAACTATTGTTGCTTCACTTGGGGCTCCTTCAGATTTGGTCACATCTGAGGTAACAGCTAGAGGATTCCGGGTTAGCTGGACCCACGCACCAGGCAAAGTGGAAAAATACAGGGTTGTGTACTATCCCAGTCGAGGAGGACAACCAGAAGAGGTAATAGGAGGAAAACCTTCCCAGACATTTTTAATATAACAGCAAGAACTAACCAGACAGAAAATTCCTGGGCTTACTTAAATCTACCCCGAAATTCCCTATGTGGGCTCTGAAGCCCACTACAGAAAGGAGATATGGTCACATTAGATGGTGGTGAAGGTTAGATAGTAGCCAAGCTGCTTTTCTGTCATGTAATTTAAAGTAAAGGTGCTATAATAATGAACACTTTTGGGGGGTGGGGTGAAATGCTTGCGTTTTTGCTTACACATATGGTTACTTGAACCAGTTCTGTAGACTTCCCCTGCACCATTCTGTTCACAAGAACAGAAGAGGTAGGAGCTGATGGGAAGCCAGATTTTCAGTTCTAAGAAAAAATAATTCATAAAAGGAAGATGATACGGGTGTATATTTTGGGATGTCTACAACTGATTATTGAAAATTTGGAGAGATGTGTTTGTTTGAATAGGACTTAGGCAATTTGGAGATGGGAAAAAATGCAGTATAACAAGCTTTTGGCTTCAGCTGACAACTTAGAAAATTGAAGGGAAAGCCAGAAGAGGAAAAGGATTTAACTAAGGGTATATTTTATTTCTGCTTGTACTACAAACTTGTTTAGCATGGATATGTATTAATGTCAATTTGAAGTACTGTGTGTGTACATATGTAGTACTAAAGGAATATTTATGATATATAATTATATCAGAAAGTACCCAATATACACTCTTGAACTGTATTATGAACAGTTTATTTATCTAAGCAATTCCTTTGTTCTAAATGGCTACTTATATCAGCTAAACATTTTGATTATGTATTCGGTCGCTGTTCTTTTTTCAGACACCTTACTGTACAGTAGCAAAAGCAAATCCGACTTATGAATTGAACTTTAGTACATTGATTCTTAGATGCCAGTGGAAAAATTGTGTGAAAGAGGGATTGAATGATTTGATGGTAATATTGTTAGTTTGCTTTATGCATATTTAGTTGAATTTTCTTCTAAACAGGTTGTGGTAGATGGAAGCTTATCAACAGCAGTTCTGAAAAACCTGATGTCTTTAACTGAATACCAGATAGCTGTATTTGCTATATACTCAAATGCTGCTAGTGAGGGCCTGCGTGGAACTGAAACTACACGTAAGTATCCTTATTTTCGTTATGGATTTGACTGCATTGAAGCACGCTGGGTAAGTATTAGTCTTTGTGAAAAAGAAATGCAGAAGAGAGTCTTTTTCAATTTAGCTTCTTTTAATTTTTCCTTATCAATTCTGGGATAAGTTCTTAAGTCCAAATGCTCTGTGGATATTTAAACACTGAGAAAGGTTTTATCTCTGGGCTGAACTTTGAAGTTGGTTGTATTGAACTCTAAATTAGAACATTCCTGCACTTTGGGTGTGGAGCCAAGCTTTATAAATTAGGTTTGTGGCTGAAGATGATCTCATGAGTGGAGGATTAGGTGGGACCAGAAATACCTGCACGTGATTCCCACCAGTGCCAAAGATTTCAAGGTAACTTCTGTAAGTTCCTTTCTCAATGATTCAATTATTTTCTGTCTGTAAAATGGTGACATGGGATATTGTTAGAGTGAGTAAGTTTACAGTTTTGTGTTCTATAATGAAAACTATACTAGTAGGTGAGATGATGTGCTGCTATTGATCACATCAGTTTTATGCATTTGTATACAAAATACAGTTACTTTTGTAGTGAACATGAGAGAGAAGAGGAATAGAAGTAAAGAGTAACTTTTTAGTTCAATCTAGAAGCCAGGAAGTCAATATGCGATGTATCAAGAGCTGATACCTGCTGGAAGAACAACACAGCAGGGCTCAGGCAATCTAGAGAATTGCTACAGCGCTTTGACAACAGCTTCCTGACACAAGTGATTGAGGAGCTAGGAAGAGAAGGTGCTGTGCTGTAGGTGATACTTAAAAACCAGGAAGAACTGATGGGGGTGTTTTAAAGTCACAGGTAGCCTTGGCTGCAGTGACCATGAGATGGTGGAATTCAGGATGCTAAGAGGAAGGAGGAGAGCAAAAAGCAGGACCACAACTCTGGAGTTCAGGATAGCAGTCTTCAGTCTCTTCAGAGATGTGCTTGGAAGAATCCCAAGGGATATGGCCCTGGAGAGAAGAGGTATCCAGAAGAGCAGCTTGATACCCAAAGATCACACAGTACAAGCTCAAGAAAGGTCCATGCTGACAAGTAGGAAATCAAGCAAAGATGACAGGAGGCCTATGTGGACAAGCAAGGAACTCCTAACAGAACTCAGACATAAAAAGGAAGTGTTTAAGAGACAGAAGAAGAGTCAGATGACCCAGGAGAAGTATAGAGTTGCTGTCTGATCTTGCAGGGGTAAGTTTAGGAAAGCCAAGGCCAACCTGGCGCTGAATCTGGCAAGGGATGCGAACAGCAAACAAGAACGGACTCTACAAGTGCATAAACAGTAAAAGGAAGACTGAGGAAAACACGGGCCCACTCCTGAATAGGATAGGGGACCTGGTGACAAACAAAGTGGAAAACACTGAAGTACTCAATGCCTTCTTTGACTCAGCCTTTACCAGTTATAATGGCCTTCAGAAGTGCCAGGCTGCTGACATCAGTGGAGAAGTCTGGAGCAAGGAAGACTTATCCTGATTTGAGGAGTACCAGTATAAGGAGCACTTAAGCAAACTGGACACACATAAGTCTGTGGAACAGGATGGGCTGCACCTGTGATAGGGTGTTTTGAGGACAGTCTCTATTATCCTTGATAGGTTGTGGTGACTGGGAGAAGTTCCTGAACACTGGAAGAAAGCAAGCGTCAATCCTTTGTGAAGCAGGATCTGGGGAACAACAGGCTGGTTCATTCAATCCCTGGGAAGGTGATGGAGCAACTAATCTTTGAAACCCTTTTCTAAACACATGAAGGACAAGGAGGTGACTGGAATTAGTCCACATGGATATATGAGGGGAAAAACATGTTTGACCTCATGCAGTTTAACAAAGGGAGGTGCAAAATCCTGTCCCTGGGGAGGAATAACCCTATGGATCAGTATACACTGGGCAGTGCCCATCTGGAAGGCTGGTCTGCAGGGAAGGACCTGGGGGTCTTGGTAAACAGCAAGCTGACTGTGAAGCAGCAACACACCCTTGTCACAAAGAAGGCCAAGGGGCTCCTGGATTGCATTAGAAAAGGATTGCCAGAAGGTTGGGGGAGGTGATTCTTGCCCTCTGCTCAGCACTGATGAGGCCACACCTGGATGCTTGGTTAAGTGCTGGGCTCCCCAGAAAAAGAGAGCTGTGGACTTACTGGAGTGAGTCCAGTGAAAGGCTGCAAAGATGATAAAGGGCTTGGAGCATCTTTGACAAAAGGGGAGGCTGAGACAACTAGGGCTATTCAGCCTGGAGGAGAGGAGGCTCAGGGTGGTTTTGTCAATGTGTAAAAATCCCTGATGGGAGGGAATGAAGAAGAGGGAGACGGACTCTTCTTGGTGGTGCCCACTGACAGGACAAGAGTCAATGGGAACAAATTAAAATACCGTGAAACTAAATCTTGTGGTTTAACATAGCAGGCAGCTGAACACCACCCAGCCGCTTGTTCACTCCCCCCTGCTCAGTGGGATGGGGGAGAGAATCAGGGAAAAGAGTAAAACCTGTGGGTTGAGATAAAGAGAGTTTAATAAAACAGCAGAGGAAAACAATAATAATAATGGTGAGAAAATATTCAATATACAAAACAATTCATAATGCAATTGCTTACCACCTGCTGACCGATGTCCAGCTCATCCCCGAGCAGCGCTCACTCTCCCCCAGCCAGCTCCCCCTGAGCATGATGTCCTATGGTGTAGGATACCCCTTTGGCCAGTTTGGGTCAGCTGTCCTGGCAGTGCCCCCTCCCAGCTTCTTGTGCCCCGGCAGAGCAGGGGAAGCTGAAAAGTCCTGGACTGGTGTAAGCACTGCTTAGCAACAACTAAATCATCAGTGTGTTATCAGCATTCTTCTCATATTAAATCCAAAACACAGCACTATGCCAGCTACTAGGAAAAAATTAACTCTGTCCCAGCTGAAACCAGGACAAATTTGAACAGAAGAAGACAGGATTTTATTGTGATGATGGTCAAACATGGGAGTAGGTTGTGCAGAGGGGTTGTGGAGTCTGCATCTCTGGAGATATTTAAAACCCACCTGGACACAATTCTGAGCAACCTGCTTTAGCTGACGCTGACTGAACAGGGAAGTTAGTCTAGATGACCTCAAGAGGGCCTTTCATCCTCAGTGGTTCTTTGATGCTGTGTCAGTGCTAATCTTCCCAGTCTGAAAGGAATATAAAGTAGGATCATACAAAATTATTTGAGACTTCTATTTTAGTCTCAGTCTCCCAAGATGTCATCTCCAGCCATGTTATACCCCATAACACAGTGTTAGGACATGTTTAATTAATTGGGGCAGAGAGAACAGAGTCACATCCTGAGCCAACAGGATTGTTTCATATTGCACCTGGTATTCTCTTGAAGTCACCTAGTCAAGTTCTGACGGAGCCCAGCCCTGCTGACTTTCTGCGATCCGATCAGATCACACCCCAAGGTCATACAGCATCAAGCATTTTATACAGTTGTCTTTGATAATGTGTTGGAAGTAACAGTCTGACATGTGCAAGTATCAATCACTCCACATGATAAAATACCTGCAGTTTGAAAGTATGTTTTACTATCCTAATGGAGAACTATGGAAAACTGTAGTTTACATTCCTGCCTTTGTGTGAGATACTCACATATTAAAATAGCCACCAATCACATTTGTGCATATAGAATATTGAGAATAGCTTACAGGTATGTGAAATCTAAATTGACACATTCAAAATGCATCAGTACAGATAATTAGAAAGGTTTCTGATTTAATAGTCACTTCTAACTTGAAATAAATATTAAATGCATCCACATTTTAATTTCCTGCAAGTATATTTTTGGCTGGTTTAGTTTATTCCAGTTGAGTTTTAGTAGGTTTAATTCATCCCTATGTTACCAGAGTATTCGGATACTCTGGTAACTGTCCAAGATGCAAATCAGCATTATCTATTGGATATTTGTGTATTTGAGATTCTGAGCTCTTCAGCTGAGAATTCCAGTAGAAAACACCACTTGCTTAATATCCAGTCACCATTTGTAAATTATTATTTGTATTGCCAGAGTATGTAGGACTTCCTGTTGAGAGTCAAAATACGAGTCATAAGTTAGAAGTAGAGGATACTTTTCTTGTAGATTTTTAGAATCAAAATGAGGAAAAGGACAGATGATGGATACTCTCTCTGTGATCCTGGGGCAGTCTGAATAGGAATGAGACATTGTGGTAGAAAGTGCCTTCAGAATATTTCAACGTGTAGTTTCTTTCTGTAGGTATCGGAGGTCTGAGTGGAGCTCTGAGGAAGGAGACTGAAGTATATTTGAAAATGTTTATGGGTAGTTTTTCTCTATAATCAGAGGAAGTGTGTCAATTCATGGGAATATAAGTCAACACATCAACAAGGGTTTAAATAGGGTGGAGATAGGCTGTGAAAGGTTTGGAAGTGAAGATAGATGGGTAACCTGGAAGTGGAAACCTAAAGAGAGGCCTGGGTTGAATTTTTCTCCACATTTACAGACCTGAACGACAGACTGAGTGAATGGCCTCAGTGAACGAGAAAAGAGGAGGCTGGCATGTTTTTATATGGGAAGTTAAGAGCTTTGTTAGAGTTTGTTGAATGCAAGGTAATAGATACACTACTCCTTGGAGATGTCATCTCGACAGGCTGCAGGTTTTGTTTGGACAAGGAGATTAGAGGAGCTCTTTGAATTATTAGCATTGTAATTAGAATTGGTTTCTGAATCTGTGTTTGCAGATCAGATTCTTCAGAAACATGCAAAGCAGAGCTTTGTAGAGGGTTAACATCTAGCCTATTACAGGCTCTCTGAGTTCCTAATAAGAAAGGGTTGATATCAATCACTAATTGCCTTCTGTTTTTTCCAGACCCTTTGAGTCTTTTTAGGAACTATTCTCAGTGTAGAAGTTCCAAAGGAGCAGCCAAAGTTCTCTTATATCTCTCCAGTGACTGGATATTTTGGTGGGATCCATCAATGATGTAACAGCAGTGGAGAGGCTTTGGGATGTTACTCTCTGAGAGGAAGAAAGTGGGGACAGTCAGAGAAGTGCAAAATGCTACTCTAAAGAGCTACAGAAATACAAAGAAATATTCAGGAACCCAGATTGGTGCTATGTTCTGGCATCAGTGCCTTAAATTCACAAGTAAACCTTCTAATAATGTTTGAATTTTACTGAACCTGCTTAGTTGTACTCACCAGGTTAGCATTTGCCATAATTTGCAATGGATGATCTTGCCCACATTTGCATAATCCCACTGACATAGGCCTGGGATGCAGTTTGGACAGTCCAGGCCTTAAACACACAACAGTTTGTAGTCAAGATATTTTGACATGTGGAAAGTGCTCATTCAGGGTTTCCTCCAGGGTGTCCTACCTCATGGCTGTGTCTCCCACGCTCTGGCTTGGGAACTCTTGCCAGAAAGAGCCACTTCTGGGGACTACTACTTGTTCCTAATGGCAACCGTGCCCACTCTTCGATAGCAAGTGTTCATCCTCTTGCAGATCAGGGAGCAGGGAGGGTGAGATCTGAACAGAGTGATTTGGTGTTTAAAGAACAGAAGTCCGCCCACTTGAAATGTTCAAAGCCATTTAGGACAAAGAGCTGAAATGCTTTGTAAGGGGTAACTCTGCCCTGGCGTTGGAACTGGTTAGGTCATCATTTCCTTGTTTCTCTAATTCTGCATTCTTTTATTTATTAATCAGCTCTTCATAGTTGTGGCACACAGACAGCACTTCCATGCCTGGAGATAGCTATATTCCTTTGTGTTTCCTGGGGTAAAATAAACTGTTTGAAAAATAGCTCGTTGTTCAAGTGAGACAACTGAAGTGTTCGTCTCTTGTTCCACTGTAGTTGCCTTGCCAATGGCATCGGATCTGCAATTGTATGATGTGTCACAGAGCAGCATGAGAGCGAAGTGGAATGGAGTAGCGGGTGCCACGGGTTACATGATCCTGTATGCTCCCCTCACAGAAGGATTGGCAGCAGATGAGAAGGAGGTGATGTATTGAGCTTTTACTTGAATAGCAATTATTCAAAAAATACATCTTTTAAAGAATAAACTAGTACATGGCCTTTAACCTCCCACTTGATCAGCAAACACTTCGGGTTTTTTTTCCATGGCTGCCTTAAGTACTGTATGTGTTACAGACTATGAATGAAGTGCAAGTACCAGTTGATTATTTTTGTATGCCATTGCCACAAAAATGCAACAATTTCAGCTGAATTGAAGTGACACTTTTGAAATGATATATGAGATGATACTGTATCATCATGTAAAACTAACACTCAAAGGAAGAAAAAAGAAAATAAAACTAAGTTATTTTCTAAGTGTGTTATCAGAAGAATATGAAGTTTAGCCTTTGTTCTAATCAGGACCTTTAAAGTAAATAAAATTTGCAGATGTGATGTTGGTTTTCTTTTAGTTAAGTTCAACTTTTATTTTTAAATTTAAAGCTAATACCTTCCATCAGAAGTGATTTTTAGAAGGTGATTTTAGAAGGAAAAGAAGGGACAAGGTAAAGTCCAGTCTTCTGTCACTAAAATAGTAAAACCAGTAGACTTTTCTAAAGTTTCTAGCATAGTTACAATGGAACTTCTGATCTGTTGTTTAAAAATTTTGATGCTCAAGTTTCTGTATGTATAATTAAGATTATGTACAACATCTCTGTTCAAGCAAGAACACTAAAAAGCAAGCAGGGGCATGTGAACTTGTGGAGAGTGTAGGAAGCTCGTGAAAGCTCGCATAGACTTGTGCGCTCTGCTAAATGAGTGGCTGTGAGCACATAATTCTGTTAAAAATGGGGCCTCCCTGAAAACTAGCTGATTCAGGAGGATGGAGTTTTACCCTGAAGAAGACTTTTTTTCAATAAATAAGTCAGTCCATGTTAATGAGGCTCGCAGTGAAGAGGTGGAGGAGGAAAATTACACAAACCTTAAAAAGCACAAATCTGAACATCAGTGTACAATGAAATCAACTCCTCCTATGAAATTTCGGTCCTATGACCAAAGATGAAACAGGGTGCGGCTGTGAATGAAAAGGTCCTAGTAGTTGCACATTCTGGAGAGGAATATTGTGTCATTGCTAATGTGACTAGTTGCTTTTAAAGTCCCCTTACCTGTATGTTGGCTTTTGGCTTTTTGATATTTTTGGTCTTTTGATTATGGTGCAAAATTCCAAAATCTTGGGCCAAGTACCTCAGGCACAGTATCAGACAAATGCTCAGCAGAGCATTTGATCACGTATCTAGTTTCAAGTGTGTAAATAGTATTATTCCCCATTGTGAGCTAATAATGTGTCTTTTTTTTATTTGTGGCATGTCTAGATAAAAATTGGGGAGGCCTCAACAGATCTTGAACTGGATGGACTATTGCCGAATACAGAATACACCGTCACTGTTTATGCCATGTTTGGAGAAGAAGCTAGTGATCCCCTTACAGGACAAGAAACTACATGTAGGTAGCACATATCTATATTCACTTCAGTGTTAATAAAACTTCAGAATAGTCTTTGCACGTATTAGAGCAGACATCTGATTTTAATATCTGATTTGAGTAGTCCATAGGGTAAGGTCTTAACTGTACTTAAGTTTCTCAGTGTGAATTCTTAATTTATAGAGTCTAAGGATAGGAGTTTCTACAGGAGTGCTTGGTTTTGGAATAGGATTGTGAACTGTTCTCTCTTGTTGGTAGTGGTGCTATGGATAGCCCTTGGTGGAACTACTGACAGTTTTCTGAGTTTGCTGAAGGTGAGTGAAGGTCACCACGTAGATCTAAATTGAGACTGCTCTGTTTAGCCTTCTGTAGCCAGAGAACCAGGTGTGTGTGGGAGCCTGCTCAGATGCAGTTCATTCCTCTGGCTCAGTATTAGTACAGACAGAAAAGAAGCAATGAGAAGGTTTCTGTCCAACCCCTGCTGCCTAACATCTGGTAAACAAAGGGTTGGAAGGGTTGGAAAGCGCCTGTGCACTCGTGATAGATGGTGTGTTTTTAATAAGCGGCAAGAGTTTTGCCAGCTAAATTCTGTCCTCTGCTAACTGTACACAGCACCGATGTCAGCTCTCTAAATAGCCTCAGCATTTGGAAGACAAAGGAATTGAAAATAAACGATTGTGCTGCTGGGATATTTCTGGGACTGTATTCAGTGACATCTCTATTGCTCCCAGCAGTGGAGTGATTGTTTCCTCTTGTTTTGTGCTCCTGGCATGAGTAAGCCAGCTTGAAAGCGACTTACATTTAATAGGTGAGAGAAGTTCAGACATGCAAGTGCTAAGAAAAAGAAGGGCCAGGGCAATTGCTTGTAAGGTCAGCAAGTAATGGTGGAAGAAGCTCTAGGAATACTGGTTGAACTGGCTCATCTCAGAGGGACAGTTGTAGACAGACAAGCACCAAAGGCGAACTACTGCAGCCTGGGCATGTTTGTGGACTCAAAATGACTGTAGAAGATCCTGAACACTTGGGGAATCACATCTTTGGCTCTTTGTCCCTCTGTCACTTTCACTTGTCTCTCACCCTTTCTTCTTCCCCCACTCCCCCTCCCTTGCTTTTGGTAAGTATCTGCCCAATATCTGATTTTCATTTATCCTAAACAGTAGTTTATGTAGTTTATGACTGTACCAGCCTGAATTCACTTCACAGCGTATAGAGGCTACGCAGCTCTAAACCTGGCTAACACCTTGGATGGAAGATCACATGCAAATTCCAGCAGTGTTTGAATACAGAAGCTAGTAACATACGTTAGTCAGCCCATCATCACTGCTGTTATCAGACCAGAATAAAAAAAAAACCCTAACTACCCTGAAACCTTAATTTATTTTTAGGGTGACTAAATGCAGCCAGCTCTGACTGGTCTTTAGCACTGTAATATGAAAGAAGACTGATTCTGACCTTCCATATGCAGCTATTCACCCCTCTCCTAACAGGCTTTGATTGATCAGGCAATGGGGCAGTCTGAGAGGAAAGCAAGCTCTTGGTGAGCACACCTGGCTCACATGGTCAGTGTTCAATGGTAATGTCTTCCCTGTCCGGATTCAGATTTAAGCTACTTTTTTTTTTATTATTATTCTTTCAGTGTGATTATTTCTGGCTTCCAACTAATGAATAGGCTACCTACTGTTTTCTTCCTGGCGCATATACCTGCCTGGAGAGTGACCTGCCTAATTTGCAGTAGTATTACATGTAGTATCTGGTATTCTGTATTTAGTAAATAATATTATTCTACACCTGTATCATCTCAGTTACTGTAGTGAAGCCTTTCTCCATGCCAAACAGAGGCATGATCAGCAAGCTCCTTCTGGGTTGGGGTTTCTTTTTGGGGCCAGGATTTATCCAAGACTCACTGTAAGTATCAGTAACTCTGGCAGCAGGACTGCCTGTCTAGTTGAGAGAAGATGTCAGAAGGTTGGTTCCAAAAGGAAAGAGCTGAGACTGAAGCATTTTGTGGTGTGGCCTGGATGGTGAAATGAGGTGCATTCCATGACTGACAGAAAGTAGAAAGGAAAGCCAGCACGTGATACTCCCTTCACTAGACTCTGAGGAATATGCTGAATGCCAGAAAGTATGGCAAACCCATCTAATAAAATTCCAGTGTGTTCCTGTCTCCTCTTTCCTCATAGCCAAGTTGACTTGACTGTTTCTAAGCTGTTTAGGTCTTTGCTTGCAGATTCTGAGTTGATGTATGGCCTGACTAAAGATCCCACATAATATATGGGGGTTTTATCTTTTGCTTTTCTCCATGTGCTCTTGTGTGAGGGAAACATCTTCTGAAGTGCTGATATTTATCTGTCCACATGGATCAGTGAGAAGTGTGTGTGTGAGGGCAGGGTGGATAGAGAAAGGTTTCACAATTCAGAGGAAATTAGCAGATTCAGGCTAAGACAGAACCTACTGCTGAGAGTAACAGACAGCACAAATGGCATTCTCCGGTGTGAAAGCAAAGTGGATGCAATCTGAGACTCTCTCTTGAATGACCTTGTTTTCCTTCAGCTCGTGACAGTCAAGAAATATATAGTATATAAATATGGCTTTAACGGGAGTTGCTGTTAGGAAACAGCTTCTTTGTGTAATAAAAGAGGAAAGGTTAAGCAGAGGTAAAAAAAATGAGCATCTTTGGAGATCTTCTGAGTTAGGTATGCTTTTGGACAAACTTACCCTTATGTCAGGGACTTTTAGGATTCATAAAGGTTTTTTGGCAAAATACTACTGTCATGAAATATTTTTGCTGGGATACTCATAGAAAACAAATGCATATCGGATAAAGATCTAGTTGAATTAAATTACTTTACAAACACAAATTTGTTACAAGTATTGTATAGGTTAGATCTTGCTATGTTATCTGCTATGAACAATAATGTAATTTCTTTTTCAGTATTAGTTTAGATGTACTTAGCAAGACTGAAAGTTCTGTTTCAGCAAAGAGCTAAGCCATTTTACCTGCCTTTAAGTACTTGTGTAGCTCCATTGATGTAGATCTTTTAATATAAATATTGGTGATACAAATTTTTGAATGGAAAATGTACTGTTTATTTTCGAGAGACGTAAAATTTCACAGCTAAAACCTGGAATCACTTTCATGGTTTTATCTCTTTCCTTTTCAAGTGCCTCTAAGCCCACCATCAAACTTGAAATTTTCTGATGTTGGGCACAGTAGTGCTAAGCTAACATGGGATCCTGCTTCCAAAAATGTAAATGGCTATCGCATCATGTACGTTAAAACAGATGGAACAGAAACCAATGAGGTATACCTGTGCAATGTTTTGTGTCTTTCTTTCTGCTATATCTCTTAAAATTTAAATTAGAAATCACTTGAACTCTTCCCTGTTGATTACGCTTAATATAGATAATACATCTGGCTGTACTCATCACCAGTATTTGAACATCTCAGGCTTCTGGTAATATACTTTATAGTGTGAGTGAACTGTTGAATAGGTTTTTATCTACCTCAACTTTTCATTTATGTCTATTCAAAGAGCAGGTGGCACTTTTTTGTTTGTTTAGTATTGGCAGCATTTCCCCTGTGGTGCTGAGCTAATGTGACACTGAACAATTAGATTGATAAACTGTCAGTTTATACAGCTCTGAGTTCTGTATCCCCACAAAGTCATGTTAACTACAGCCTGGATAGAGACCAGATGAAACTGTCATCTTTTCTGTTGACAAATGTTAAACATAATGGTTTATGCAATGTTTATCTGTGATAATGGACTGGATTCAATAGCCCCAAAAGTTCCTTCTCCTTCTGGGTGCCTGAACATGCAGTGCCAATATGTTAGCTAGTGAGCTAGGCTTACTAAGCCTGAATTCTCCTTTTCCCTCGTTTGTCTATGTTAATTAATTTTGTCAGATGATGTGGCCCCAAATTAATGCTTGTTCATAGTTTCACAGAATTTCTCTACTAATTACATGACATTCTCTTTCTGTATTACCCAGCAGAATTTTAGACACTGATAATGTAAAGTATATGATCAATATCTTTTGCAAATTATGTTTTCTTTAGGTGGAAGTTGGTCGTGTTTCAACCCATACTCTAAGAAGTCTGACATCCCTTACAGAGTATACTGTTGCTATCTTCTCCCTGTATGATGAAGGACAATCTGAACCACTTACTGGCAGCTTTACCACAAGTAAGTATTGCTGAACTTTGGAGGCTTTCCGAGAAGAATTTTTATACTCTTGTACTTTACTGGAAAGTAAGACCAGTAACAGCAAGTGTTGCTAGTTGTGGATTCAGATATATGGAATGCTTTCTGTTGTTTTCATTGGCGTTTTTGGTTTCTTTGCTCCCTATTATGGGGCCAGTTGCATGGGAGTTATCTGTTGACATCATGAAAACATTTGTGTAGATAAGGTTAATTTCTTAAGTCTTTCCACAATCAGCCATTTTAAAGCATCTTTTATTGCAATTAGGTAGTAAAGCATTTGTCTCCCCAGCTTTCTGAAGCGTCATTCTGTGGGATGGCATTTGTGTCTCCAGCTGAAATGTGATGAGTTTTGAGTCATATATTTAACCAGTGAACAATCTAGGCAATAAAGGTTAGAACCTTATATACCTACAGAGAAACTGGAATACCAGAAGGAGAAGATGTAAGACATTTAAGGCTCCTGTAGTCTGGTTAGCACAGTTATAGTTTCTATAACTATAGTTCTGCATTAAACAAATGGGTGATGAGAACTTATTAATGCTTTCCAACAAAAAGGGACATTTATGTATGGAAAAGGTGATACTTATATGCAAATTGCAAATGGAGATGCACACAGGGTCTCTGGCAAGGTAGGGCAGAGACTGGGACTTTGCTTTGAGGTAGAGGAAAAGAAAAGAGCATGGTCCACAGAGCTCTGAGCAAAGGAGAGGGAATGAGGGTTGCACGGAGCTCCTTCAGTGGAGAGAGGACAAGGAGGCTTGTTCAGTGAGAGTACAGAAAGAGTGTGTGTTGTGTGTTTTCTCCCCCCCCCCCCTTCCCCCCAAATACCAAAACACTTCCCCAAGTACAAATAAGTGTGCAGAGAATCTGTAGTGCCTTTGCTATCTACCTCCCATGTTATACTCTTGGTAACAAACTGCGAGTAAAATGGTACGTGCTTGATGTTGCCATCTATGCAAGTCTCAGAGAATAATTTACTCTCACTTTCCTTTTGCATAATATTTTGCAGAAAGAGTTCCAGCTCCCCAGCATTTGGAAATTGATGAGGCATCAACAGATAGTTTTAGGGTCAGCTGGAAGCCCGCCTCCTCAGATATCGCATTTTACAGATTGGCATGGATTCCTTTGGATGGGGGGGAATCTGAAGAGGTGAGTTGCCTTGACTTTCTGAGGGTGTGAAACGGAAGAGAGAATTCCATTCTGAGGACACCTATGCTGCAACTTTTGTCAATTAAATATGGCCAATTGACTTACAGAAAAATCTGCCCCTCTGCAAAGCTCTCTAACCCAAAATAAAATGAATATTCCAGTTTCTTTTTGAAGAGGAAGTGAAGAAAGAAGAAATCTTTTGTGAATACTCAATCTAATCTGTAATGTGTCAACAGCCGTAGAACTAGCATTGCTGTTTGCTACTTCAGATTTTAGAGTTTCATGTTCTTCACTTTGCTGTGAAGATGACGACCGTAGCTGACCCAGAGCAGCAATACCCTCACATAAGGCTCCACATGTCTAATGTTCTGGCCACAATAAAATTGCTTGTGAAGCCTTAGTTGTGTAATGTTACAAAGGGAAAAGTTTACACATAGGTAATTTATTAGATTGTTCCTTTATTCTTCTTTACAATTCTTTCTCTTTTTACCCCTCATGCTGTATTTTGCTCTAGGCCCTTGTGCATCTTCTCTGTAGTGCCATTTTCATTAGTCTGAATTTTTAAATCCCTTTAGGTTTTCCTGTTTTATTCTCTTTTTCCAAGTAGAAAAAGACATGCTCTCCCTTTCCCAAATTTTCATCTTTCGTAGTCTGTCTTATTTCCACTTTCCCTTCCTTTCTTTCTTTTTTTACTCATCCTTTTGGCTTCTTTTGTACTCCTCAATCTTTAATGGCTCTCTCGAACACCTTGTTCTCTTGGCATCGGCACTGTGAAGAGAAGCCACATCTTCAAACCGTTTATCTGGGTAGAAAACTCAGTGGGGAAGATGACATTCCCCACTTCACCCTAGGTTTCGTGCATCGTTTTGTCATCCATTAGGGCAGAAAGCAGACATTCCAGCTTAGGCTATGTAGCATTTTTTTCTGTAAATTTAGCTTAGCCTGATTTTTTCCTCCCTGTCACCTAGTGAGAGGTAGTCACGCAAGAAAGAAAGAAATTACAGGAGTGAGCAGGGAAAAGGAGGAGTTGGCAGATGAGTGAGTGACACAGGTCATCCCCATGCATTTTATCCTGCAGTAGGTGAACTGATTTGTCTCTGTTTAAGTTCCAGTAAGTAGCTGTCAGTGATTCCCTTTAAGCCACATGCATTTTTAAGTAAGATTTATGATATCTGTGTTCTTTGAGTGTGAGAATAAATGATCAAGAAATATTTGAACTGTTAAGGTTCCACTTGTTCATTGTATTCGCTAGGAACTGCTGGAGGCCCTAATATTTCAGTACGTTGAAATATTAAAAATGCCCGAGCTGCTTTCTTGTTCTCCTTGCATGACCTCTCTAATGGGGTCAGGCCTAGGATAGCACAATACCTCCAGGCTGTTGCCTCTTTAAGCTTCTTTCCCAGCTAAGTGATCAGTCATGCAGAGAAATGACACGCACTCCCTCTGTCTTTCTCCCAAGACCCAACTTGCCAATTAGCTGAGTGGGGTCAGGGGGTGGTGGTGAGCATTACACCTCTCTCGGCTTGCTTCACCCACGCTGCTGCTGGGTGAGGAGCGTTTAGTGGGGCATTAGCGCTAAAGAGCCAGAATAAATTTAAGAGTGACCTTTTACTTCTAGGTTACAGTAGAGAATGCATGCTGTTATTCTGATGCGCTTGTTACTATTCTTGCTTCTGTTATTTGTCCTCTCCACTTGAAAGTTCAGCACTTTGTGTTCTCTTTCTGCAGTCTTCTCTGTGGGCTAAATAAGCAGGGAGTGGAGGGTGATGGAAGTTATGCTTCAGAAAGTATGCCGAAGTTATGTGTAAGATAGCAACTATGTGTAGATATTTTATAATGATTTGATATATGACTAGAGGCTCTGGGGGATTGGAAAGGAAGGCATTACTTATACCTACTTAGTATACAGCTAGATTCACTCAAGCTTGCGTCTGAAATTTTCCCAAGAAAATCTGTGCCAGAAAGTGTGCAGCGTGGGGTGCCTAATTCACTATTTGATAGTTGTAGAAGGCATGGCCCCAACTAATTTCTTTCTGCTTTTGTTTTCTGTATCTGAGTTCAGAAGGTCTGTGATTGCTCTAGGGGTCCCTCTTCCTCAGGACCAACTCAGGAAATCTCCTTTGGTAATTAAAAGAATAAAGTGTGATTCACTGTTTCTGCTAACGGCTGAAGTAGATTTTATGCAGCATGTATCTATTGTTTGATTTCCATTACAAGTCTTACTTTCATTCTGTGTATGCAGTGGCCACCTTTAAAAACTTTTCAATGTTATCCTAGAGAAAGGTTGTTTTATTGTAATATCTGTGTGTGTAACCTAAAAACTATTCCCCAAACCATTCAGCCCATTTCACCAGAATTACTGCTCAGGCTCCTTGCATTCTGCTTTACAGTCCCTTTAGCTCCAACTCCTGCCCATCTGTTGATCCATTCCAATAAAATAATGAAACACACAAAAATCTGAAGTAAAACCTTCTGCTTACAGTTAGCGTTGCACATGTGAATCTTCTGCTGCTGTCATAGGTAGAAATAAGGGTATTTAAAACATCATACCATATAGCAAGCTTCTCATCAAGCACATCTCCCCTAATCCCCAAGTCTGGAGCAAATGTTCTTTCAAGTTGCATTCAGTTGTGTGGAACCATAACTCTGATTATAATTCTGGTATAGAAACAGCATTTTGTAAGGCTGCGGAGATGCTGAACACATTTGTCATAACAGTGCTTGGATGGTAGAAATATGAATGAAAGTTAATCTACCCTGTTATGTTGCTTTCACTGATGAATGTTTTGAATTTTAATGATTTTCAAATGAAATGCATATGGTCAGCTTTAGCAATTAATTAGTTGTGGGTGAAAGTATAAGACTACACACTAGAATAATCAAGCTAGCCACAAAATAATAAATACAGTTTAAGTATTCCTAACAGTGTTTTTTCCAGATGTACTCTGTGATACTTTTTATTTCAACATAGCTAATAAATTCTTTGGGCAGATCTGAGTGTAGATTTCATTTATTTTAAAGGACAATCCATTTTCCTTCTTTCATGTCAGTCAATTCATATAAATCAATCAAATGCAGAACTGATTTTCTTTAATCTTGCTGTGTGGCATAGGTTGTCATAAATGGAGATGCAGACAGTCATGTCATTGAGGGTTTGCTGCCCAACACAGAATATGAAGTTTCTTTGCTGGCAGTTTTTGATGATGAAAGTGAAAGCGAAGTTGTTGCTGTTCTTGGAGCTACATGTAAGACAAACTCTTGATTGTAATTTTTAGAGATGTTTAAGTGATTTAAATGTAATGTACATACCTTATATTTAAAGTATAGTCCATCTTTGGGTAGCTGTAGTATTGAAGAATGTGGTGGTTTAGCACCAGGGCTTTGCTGACTCTATTTTTTGCTTTACTTATTTAATATTATGTGGTAGATGGCATTGAATCAAAATGATGGTTTGGCTCCCTGTCTGAGCTGTGATATTAATAACTTTTGGATCTGGGTAGATATTTTTCCATCCTACGTTTCAGTATTTAGTCTTTGAACAGGGTTCCTTATGAGAAGTTATATTAGATTTTGGGGAGGGTTAAATGTTTTAAAGCAAACAATTTACAAGAATTTCATTTAAGATGTTTGGCATTTACAGTATACTTATTATATCTTTCTTATTTATGTAATTTATACTCACTGGAGGTGAATTCACTCTTGGCTGAAATAGTGGTCCAAAAAGCTTACACGGGCATCCTGTGACATTAATATGGAAGTAACAAAGATAAAACTTGAAATCACATACAGTGTATTTTATAATTTATAATCAAAACAGTGTCCAGCATTTCAGGTAGATTGGTCTATCCATTTTCTTTTTGTGGATAGTGACTTGGTTGAGTAAATAACTATATTTTTCATGTGTAAATTAAAAAATTTATTTGATTCTTAATAATATAACTGCAGGCTTAATCTTGAACCTTCTGTTAAGGCAAGAAGCCCTTACCAAATGGTGCTGATATTGCCCATTGTTGCTGAGTGTGCTTTCTGGTTTTTACATGGACAGAAGTGAAGCACCCTTAAAAAACTTTCAATTTAATTAATCTGACAACCTTAACAAGTGGTCAAAGTGGAAGTCATTATGCATAGTTCAGCCAGAAATGTGGGAAACTATATACATTCTTATTTAATTGTACAGCTTATAATTATGTCTTATCAGTAGATCTTCTAAGTGCTAATCTTGCAAATATATGTGCCTGAAGTAAAGCAAATGAATAGTCCCTTGTAGTCTCTGAAATGCCTGAAGTGTGTGGGATACTTGGAGGTAGGTGTGAGCACATAGTTTCATTGTCATAGAAATACAAGATAAATACTGTGACTTCCATGTCTTGTTGAACTGTTAGTGAGCTGAGTATTGTTTTTCAGTTGCAGTGACTACCACAATACCTACCACAGTGACTACTACCAGTACCGCAACTTCTAAGCCCACCACAGCAGGTAATCATAGCAAATGTCAACAGTTTGAATGCTAAATGCAAAGAGCTAAGGCTCCCCGCAAGCACACCCAGATCTAGGGGCAGACAGCTCTGTGATATAACCGAGGAGCTGGTAACCCCAGTTCCTGACGGTCCGTGAGGTCAGCACACGCCCATGGCAGATTTTGTGGAAGTGTAGACCCCAGGCAAGGAACATCACTGGTGAAAGGCACGCACTGTTGCGCTCCTGCACCACCCTTCTGTGTGTGGCCAACTTCCTGCACATGCCACGTGTGGGTGAGGAGCCAGCCTATAACACAGCGTAGGGACTCTGAATGATACCAGCAATACTACATAGGAATACAGGGACTAATTTGGAAAATTCAGCTCTCTTTTCTCTTTCCTTTTATAAATACGAGCTTGGAAACTCTTCAGAATTGTGTTTAGTTTTGAGTGTTCTGTCTGTTTTCCCTGGAATTAGAAAACTGATTTCTAAGGAACAACAGTTCTGGATTATTTATCTCCTGCAGCATTCTAGCTGCAGTGGAGTTTTGATTATTCTAAAGCTCTGTAAGCTGAGTAATATAAACAAAGCAGGTGTGGTAATATATGTTAATGGCAGTATAGGGTCATCATTCTTTTATTACATGGTTACAGTTTTTGTGTTATTAAGCCCACGTATGACTGAACAATGTGGGTTTGCCACATCATGGATCTGCAGACCCACCATGAGTTCAGTAGAGCTTGCAGCTACTTGGTGATAATTAGCACAATTTTAAATCTAAAAATAGAATTGAGAAAATATTAATTAAATATTCGTGGCTTTAGTTTTTCGAACAGGAATCAGAAACCTTGTTATAGATGATGAAACAACCTCAAGTCTGAGGGTGATATGGGACATTTCAGATTACAGTGTTCAGCAGTTCAGAGTGACCTATCTCACCGCGAAAGGTGACCGTGCTGAGGAAGCGGTAAGAATGGTCTGTATGGGTTTTGTAAATGGCTTCATAAGTTTGAAAAGTTTGTTTAATAATTGCTAAGGCATGGTCTCTCCTTATATGACACTCCTGTTGCAATTAGTAAAAGATCCATGTTTGGTATTACTGCAAGATTGAACTTCAAAGTTTTAATCATATAATACCTGCTGCACTGCAGGCAACAACAGTCACATGTGAGATCAAGGCCCAGTCACACAGATGTTGAAAGAAGTCAAAAGCTTAGCTGCCTGTCCTCTTTTTTCTGTATTTTTAAAATTTGTCTAAGTTTTTCATTTTTTTTGGGGGGGGGGTTGTTTTGGGGATTTTTTTACTTCTAGGCCTTTTTGTATCCTGAGATTGTGTTTTAACAACTCTTAAATGTTTGTACGTTCAGAATTCTGGGGGAAATCTTAGTATTGCAGTGCTTGATTTCCACAAAAACTAAGCTATAAAATTTTGAGCTTTATGTAGATACGTTTAAGAGATTAAATTGTATAGTTCAAGGTTATTTTCTTCATAAATAGCTCAGAATGCAAAAAATATTCCTTCATTTCCTTCTCTGTCTGTCATGTGACTCACTTCTGTTCATAGAACAGTTATATTGAAAATATGGATATTCTTTTTGATGTCTAGCAGCTGACATTTTTAGCCCTATATCAGACTATATCAATAAAAAATATTAAAAGGAGTTAGTTGAATATATTTTTTCTAGAAAAATATGAATCAGTCTTTTTTCATTTTAGTTTCATTCATCTTTTATGAGACCTTGGTAGAAAATTACTTTTTTAGCCATCTCTTTCAACTATAATCTGAAAATGAACATTCAAGGTAGTGGTTTCCTTTTGGACTGGAAAACATGCTTTATGAATTTACCTTTACTATATGATAGTATACTATATAATACAGTGGCAAACTGGCAGCGTAGTGGCACAAACTGTGCTGTTTCTGAAATTCAGATCCCAGATTTACTGTTTCATCTCTGAAAAGTTTAATCAAATTCAGTTGGATGATATAGATGTAGTCCTGTTTTAGTGTTCAATGACTATTATTTTAAAAGGAAATTAAAACTGTGGGAAAGGTATTCAGATTCTGGCTATCAGAAGGATATTAGAGTTGACTCAAAAGCTCGTTAAAGAAAATTCAAAAATTGTAAGATTAAGTAGGTACCTTGGCTCTAATTCTGCAAATTATTTAATTTTAAGTACACTCTCAAGTCTTACTATCTTTGGTCACACGTATTAACCATGTGTTTCATCTTTGAAATTAATCACATGCATAAATTACTGAATAAGGAATGATGTAAAAATATACTTAAAATTAAGCACATTTTAAATGGAAGGAATGTATTTTATCATGTGGCTTAAGCACCTGAGAGGTGCAACACAGATGTCAATGAAATGACACAGTCAGTCAATTTTTAGGGTAGTGTTTATATGTCTAAGTATGTTTCTCGAGCAGAACCCAAAAGCTTTGTGGAATTTGGGCTTAAATATACTATGGTGTGATGATAATGGAGTGGATGCTCAAGTTTTTTGGCTCTAATTTCAGTGATATAAATTTCAGTTACTCCTCCCTTTCCATAAAAACATTAATAATCTTCTTAATCCTTGATGCAATTGGCTGAAAATGAGAATGTAGAAAATGTAATAGAATACTTGCCACTACAGAAGGCTCAAGCAGTAGATTTCATGTATGTTCTTGGGTGTGCTGTACATACGGGATCACACTGCCGAAAACTACATTGTTTTGTAGGACATCTCTGATGTCCACATGTGGGAAAGAGAGAGTTCTCAATGCTTGCATCCTTTCTAAAAAACCAAAGATGTTGGTTGTTCTTTTTTCAGAAACTTGGTTTGTGTGTTTTGAGTATATGGAAGAGTTTAGCATGGGAGTCTTTCATGCACATGTGTTTAGATGATTTTGTCCAGTTTTGATCAACGAATGAAGTACTTTTTTGACAAGTCTTAGCACCTGGGTGTACTAGATTAATTTTGTTCTGTGTATCACTTGCCAAAATTAGAAGTAGTTTCAATGTATCCTGGTGCATTAAAACTGGTGAGAGCTTTCTTTTCTGAGTATATGCTTCAGAAAATTTTGCTCTGCCATTATCACATGCATCAGCCTTCTTTGAAACAGCAAAACACTTTTAGTCTCAGTTTCTGCTTTTTCCCCTTGAGTTTAAAGGACTTGTAGGTCTCTGATCTTCTTGCCAAATATGTGCGTTTGCTGGCTCAGGTGACAGATTCATGCGATGGATATGGGCCAGGGAGGGTCCAAAATATGAGATTGGACCTTGGGCCTGTTGCTTCCAACACCGTCACTTCAGAGCACAGGTTTGATGCAGGAAACATAGGATTGGTTTCTCATGTCCACTCCATGTGCTAGATAGCTCTCATTCAGGCTTTGGAGGCTCTTGGAGGTTAAAATTTTATTGACAAGTTAAAAGATTGCAAGGCTCTACTTGGGCACCTCTACCACTGCTATTGTGATACTAATTTTTGAGGCTCTGGCTAAAATATAGTAATCTATTGAAAAGTTTCAGAAATAGCTGCTTATGGGGAAACCCTGTACTCTTAATTCAGTGGTTTGAAATGCTTGCTCTAGCGCTCCCAAAACTGCCTGGAGGGATTTTTACAGCTTGTCTACTTCTACCGGGTTGCCTGGTTGGACTTCTGCTGCAGATCTTCCATGGTTCATGGCAGTTTGGGATCCTCTGCTATTTGTGGGATGTACTCCTACTTCCTCTCCCTCATCTCCTTGTCTCTAGACTAGATGCAGATGGGGCAAATGTTTTATTCCTGCTTGCTCAGTTCATGCTTCCTGATCTGAATTAATTTTCCTTTCTCCCTCGGAAGGAGGATTTTCTGTCCCCAAAGAATGTAACAATCAGCCTTCATTAATGGGTGTAGCTTTGGACAATCATACTCATGTCAAGAATAAATACAGTAAGAGGATTTATTTTGTCTGTACAGCAAAATTATTTTAAGTACTAACCATCCATACAGTACCAGTGGCTTATGGAGCTTGCAGTGGCTATGTTTAATATAAAACTGTGTTATCCTATAGGCACATTCTCCTTTTTACTTCACTCAGGTGTAACTAGTAGATCTGATAAAAGGGTGGATAATTTAATTATTTTATTTTACCATAAAGCATCAGAAATATTTAAAATTCAAGTTGTACAGCAGTGCTAGTGGAATGTGGTGTCAGAAATCATGTAAGATTTTGGCTTAAAATTTTGGCTTAAAACCAAACCAAGGTTTTGGCCCTTGTCACTAAGCTCGATTGTTTCTGTTTTTCTGACCATCCAGGTAATGGTGCCTGGGAGGCAAAACACTCTTCTGCTTCAGCCTCTGCTGTCTGATACAGAATACAAAGTTACCATCACTCCCATCTATTCTGATGGGGAAGGAGTCAGTGTCTCAGCTCCTGGCAAAACTCGTAAGGATGAACTTTCTGCATGTCTTTGGCCCGGACATGCACGAAGAAAGGCTTACTCTTTTGGCCTTTTTTCCTTGGATGTTGTAATATGTTTTAGTAGAAATGTGGGCTTATTTTGCATGAGTTATATGATTCGAGCTTTACATTAATCTTGTAGGTTCATTGATTTATAAACAATGGGTTGCTTCTAATTGACAAACTGTATTTTATACTCAAATACCGTGAGTTTGCAGAAACTTGTTGAGTAATAAAGCTGGTAAGTCCTTGATAGATAGCCCACCAAGGACAAGCCAACTAATGCAGAAAATAAAGTAAACAATGCCTGCTGGGATAGTATCAAACCAACCATTGTACTGTCAGATTTTCTTTTGTGTGAGATCATTACTTCCTAAAGGTCACTGGAAATGCTGCTGAACATTTTATAAAAGTGATTGCATTATCTCTAGAGTTCTGACCGAGTTCTTACCAAAAGATTAGTCAGCTGTAGCTTAAGTTCCCTCTCTACTGTATAGTGGTAAAAAATCATCTCATTGTGCACTGCTAGCCACGATAGTATAATTTTATTGAATTATTCTCCTAATTTACATAATTTCTGCCTAAATTGAAGTGCTATTTGTGCAGACACTTAAATCACTTGTAAATCATGCCTTTGATTCCATTTGAAAGCATTAAGTGTTCACAAGAGCATGATTTAGACATTAAAAACTTTAGTGCTCTTGGATTGAAAGAAACTATATAAATAAAAATCTCTGAGTTGTTTCACATTTTTAAAAAAGTGTAGGGACAAAGTTGGAAATTAATTTGAAAATTCATTGTTTATTGAAAAAATATCGTAATTAATCCTTGGTATAACTTGGTATAACTTTCTTAAGTATATCAACATTAATCCACTGATGTAATGCCAAGGATGAATTTGATTAAAAGCTTTCATCCTGGCAACTTTACCTGTAAATCTGAGAGTACTGGGTATTGCGCTATTTTCACATGCATGTCTTGAGTTTTATGCATGTGCTTGTATGGGATAAACTTGTGAAAGCTCAGTTTGGTTTCCTTTTAGTACCCCTGTCTGCTCCTAGAAATTTACGTGTCTCAGATGAATGGTACAACAGATTACGTATCAGTTGGGATGCACCGCCATCACCGACAATGGGTTACAGGATTGTCTACAAACCTATCAACAGTGAGTTTTTAAACTGTTTTTTTTTTTTAAAATTTGTTTTTGACTATACAATGTCTTGACACCATCTTTTGCTGAATTTTGTACTTTAATCTAACAGTTGCAGCTACACCCTTGAAAGTGCTATTAACTTAGGTGTCTCAGGTTTTGAATAGTAAAGTTTCATAGTCACAGAATGATGAAGGTTGGGAGGGGTCTCTGGAGATCGTCTGGTCCAACTCTCTGATCAAAACAGGGCCGGCTTGGAACAGGTTTTGCTGGGCCTTGTCCAGTCGAGTTTGTAATATCTCCAAGGATGGAGATTTCAAAACCTCTCTAAGCATCTGTTCCAGTTTTGAACTACCCTCACTGTGAAATTGTCTTTCCTAACATGTAATCAAAATTTCCCATGTTGCAAATTTTGTCTGTATTTCTCACCATCTTCCTGTTTGCCTCAGAAGAGATTCTGTGTCCATCTTCTCTACACCCTCCCATTAGGTAGGTGTAAGATTCCTCCTTAGACTTCCCATCTTAAGGCTGATCAAAGCCAACTCTTTCAGTCTGTCCTTTTAAGTCATTTTACCATCACTCTCTGTCTTTATTTTTAGAGACTACTTTTGCTCTCTTCCTGTTCCTCTTTTCTGTGTTCTCCTATTCTTCCACTTTCTTCGCCTCACAATACGAAGTTTTAGTTTCCTTGACTTTTACTCCCACTCTACACCTCCCAAAATATTTGACATTTTATTCATTGCCCATTTTTGTCTGTGCTGCATCCTTTGCCCACCTGCACAGTGCAGCTAGACAAGGCACCCAAGCTCCTTCAGATTTCTTCAGAAAAACATGGTCCTCTGCTGAGAGTGAAATACAAGTGTGTAACCGTTAAGGGACTAAAATACTGTCCAAAGAAAATACTGTTGCCTGGTTTCTGAAGTGTATCCAGAACAACTGAGAGAGGTGACAAAGGAGCTGTTTGCAGTTCTGATTTGGGAAAGTTTTATTCTTTTCTGTTTTCATTATCATTTTTGCAGGGGGGTAAATAATGCTGTTTTATAAGGACCCCTTAGAGACTGTACTGCTGGCTGGCATCTGCTGTCCCCCCTGTTGGTCCTGGCACACCACCAAACTGGGGAGATCTTTGGCAGCCTATTTAGGGCAGTAGTAAGTCACTGAAGCAGGACAAAAGGGTCTTAACAGATGCCAGTGTCTAGCCCTGCCCTAATGAATCCCGCTGCTGAATTTCCCAAGTGTGTTGTGGCTTCTATCCATGCAAGGACTGAGCAAAATGTCTTTGGTTTTGTGTATGGCAAAAAAAAAAAAGGCAAAAAAATAGGAGTAACTTTAGAAGTACATGTAATTTTGGATGTATCTTAAGATTTAACTACCTGCTAATTCAATGGATGAGCAAATTATTTTCTAATGTATTTCATTTTTTGCAGTTCCTGGTCCTGCGTTGGAGACCTTTGTAGGGGATGATATTAATACCATTCTCATTCTAAATCTTTAAAGTATTCGCTTCATACTCAACAGGCTTCAGTGATGCCCTAACAGGCGTAGCCAGAACCTGTAAGAATGATTTCATGCTCTTCAGATCTCTACAGGCTGTTTTTCACTATAACTATGGCTTTGTGTAGCTCCCTGAAAAATTTTCATGTGGAAGACTTTCTCAGTTGTGTGCAAATTGTTTTCCTGAAATGAAAGTCTCTTTTTTTTCTTTTTTTTCTTTTTTTTTTTAAAATCAGAGTATATCAGGCTTTAAAATAATCTGCTGGATGTTACCAAGGCAGGGGTCATAAAGCAGATGTCATTTATTGGCCAAACGTATTTGCGTAGGAGTAGTTATAAATCTCCTTAATTGAACGTCTATTTAGTCTTTTTTTTTCCTAGCTCCATATATAGAATATGATTTAGTCTTTATACATGTACAGCTCAATTTTAAATTAGGTTTAAACAGAAATATTGCTGTTATAATGATATTTTTTACTTATTTGTAGTAACTGAATTTGTAGCGGTGTTCATTATTTAGTCTTAACTAAATTGACTTAAGTTCCAACATTTGGTCTAAAGATTAGCTTTTTTTTTTTCATTCCTGTTTTGGATTTTCTTGATATCATTTTTTCAATCAACTTTTGAAATTATTTGTTAAAAATTAATTGGCACAAGTGTTTCACTCTAGTTCTTTTGTTATTTTTTCTTGTATGTCTTCTTAGAGGTGTAAATCTAATTTTTTGGTATTTGATTTTCAGTGTACCTGGGTGTGACAAATTTGGATTCCTATCAAGTCCGCATGACGAGTCTCTGTGCTCAGTGGCAGCTTCACAGGCATGCTACTGCATACAGGGTGGTTATAGAATCGCTTGTGGGTAAGTTGCTAAGTGATACGCAGCTACAGCCTAACTCAGAGAATTGAATTGCATAAGTTAAGAAATTGTATGCAGTCTGACCTGTAGACTGGCTCCTGAAATACTGGAAATGATGGACAGAAGAGAATTTTGTGTACACATTGAAGTTTTCAGGAGTAGAAGTAGCATTCCTGTCCTACATCAAACAGATGTTGATAACTTTTCCTTTTTATGCGAGGGAGTTTTGTCTGTCAGTAGAAGGTAGGTGATTACCTGAGCTTTTCAGTGGTGTGAGGGACAGAAGATAGATAAAGGATGAGCTGAATACATCTGAGATTGTAAATAAATCATCAGTGACAGTTCTATAGAATTAGGCTGGACGTGGAAGGAGGGTAGAAGGGTAGGGAAAGCTCTGATTGAATCTAGACCATTCTCACAGAATCAGAACAGCATCCAGTTTTGTCTGTTCTTATTCCATTGATTGTTAATTAGAGCTTGTAGTAATGTTACTCATCTGGATACATATGAGGTATTTTTATGTGGCAACACATGGTGTCTTGACACTTTTAGCACTGACTGTGTAGAAGGTGAATTACAGTCTCTGCCATCTCACTGATTCTCAGGTGTAGCCAGAAAAAGTTATGGAGAAGGCACTATTTGTGCAGACTCACTCTCTTATCTCCAGTAGATGTCAGTGATCTTTTGAATGGTGACAAATTAAAAGCTTGGATAACTTGAGAGAAGTGCAGTTAATAACATTTACTGGAATCTGTCAAAGGTGTAATGAAAAATAATACTAATTTGGTTGCAAAAAAATAATGACCTTTCTGTGGAATGGCAAATGGATGGTGATACAGTTTATTTGAAGGCCTGGAATACAGACAAGCTGTTCAGCAAGCAGAGATCTTGGCTGGCACAAGACAGTACAGATTTCCTTTTCCTCTGAGTGCTGGCCAACAGTCTGCTTTCATCATATAGAACTGCCAGAATTGTTTTAACTGAGCCAAAAGAGTCTAAATGTGAGCAGAACAAGCTAAAGTGTGAACAATTGCTTCTTATTAACATCTATCATGAAGAGTTTTGATTGTCAGATTGAGTGTGTGTCTTGTTCAGGCAGTGATTTATTATTTTTATACGGATGTAGCACTTCCTGATAAGCATCAGGTGTTTTTTCCTTGTCAGTGAATGACTGTTGGGCATTTTTTATATATACTCTGTAAAATGTGAGATCAATTGCTTGTATTTCACTTCTTTCTGCTACAGATTATGAATTGTGCTGACGTTTTTCTTATTATTATTAAAATATGCCTTATGCAATTTCTAGTACCTGAGCTTTTTTCCATTGTCAACATGTTTTCCAATGCAGAATTTAGCAGAATTAATTTCAGAACCCTGTAAAATACTATTTCCTAACCAACTTGCTAAGTGGTTACTAGTGGAAGCTGGAATGCAATATCTAGTTCAGTCTCTCTTGCAACTACTAAGCATATTACAGACTCTGAGAACCAGAGGCATAGACAAAGGATGCCATAAAATTACATAATGCAACAATTCCTCATTAGACTCTGATAATTTAGGACCAGATCCAAAGCCCATTGATGACAGTGTTGGTGGTTTTTATTAACCTCAGTGCATGGAGTGAAATTCATCTTTTTTTCCTGCAGATGTCTGAGACATTCCTCAGCTCCTACTTAATATGAAGGATGAAATGTTACAGACCTCTGCACAGAGGTGAATTTCCAGAAATAAGGCAGCATGTAGTTTATTAATTTCTGTCAACCACTTGCCCTTCATCTGCTGTCATGTCCTCTCCTTATTTCAGATGTACATTACATTATTCAATAAAACAGTAAAGAAATGTTTTAACGGTTTCTTCTATAATTCCAGATGGGAAAAAGCGAGAAGTAAATCTTGGTGGAGGGACGTCTAGACATTGTTTCTTTGAGCTGATGCCTGGAACTGAATATAAAATCAGTGTTCATACACAGCTTCAGGAGATAGAGGGCCCTGCTGTAAGCATCATGGAGACAACATGTGAGTAAAACAGATCAGAGTTCAGTCAGCAGCGATAATACTTGATAGCTTCTCATGTTTTGCCCTTTGCCCACAGGAGCATTATTCTACACAGCTTCCTTTAGCTGAATTTTTAAGTTTTCAACTACATTGTGACTCCTCCACAGAGGTGCAAGATTCTTATGCCGCTGCTGTGTATTACTTGTGAAATCACATTCACCAAGTGTTATTGGACTTCTTAATGAGAATGAAACAGGGAGGATGGTTTAGCTTTCTTCATAAAAAGTCCCTCTAGGGGGTACTCTGAAGAACTGTGACTTTGAAAAAAAAGAAAAAGATCCATAAAAATGAAGTAAACAGAGAAAAAGAGAAAGTTTTGTATCCTGCAATTCTTGTTATCTAGTAAAATTTCACCAGTGTCTGAGTAATTTACAGTTAAATGGGACCTTGATACCCAATCTACTTATGTATTTTAAAAAAACCAAACAAACCAACCTTTTTATTATTATTCTCAATAACACAAGACAGGCAAAAAAAAACCACCTCACAGCTGTTTATGAAGGCAAAAACCTGCTCTCATGAGTTCAAAATACTGCAAAATAAAATACAGGAAGAACAAAGTGAATGTTTTAACATTATCTTTCTTTCTTCAATCTCAGTGACACCCTTCTTTTCATACTCTATTTGCTATACAGCACCATGCCGTTACCCTTCTCTCAGGGTAGATAATATTTATAATTTTCCTCTTCAAGTGAACCCTCCCACACTTACAGTTTCACATAGGAAAAGCTTGCAAAGGTGCAGGACTCTACTTCTCAGTTGTCCAGGGCTCGTTCTTAGAGCAGTGAGGAACAAGCTAAGCTTCTCCTACTTTTTGAAGGAATGCATTTTGTGTGCTCTGCAGTTCAGGGAGTTAGGAGACATGAGGAAGAACACACTTTGGCCTACATGTCCATTTGAGAAAGATGGTGGTGCAGACAAATTATTGTATCACCCCAGAAGAAAACACTCTTCAGGGTGACATGTACCTCTCTGGTGCTTAGAGAGCAGACTTTCAAGTCACCTTACTGCAGCTGTGACCCTTTCTAAATGGGTCTGGTCCTGGTCTGTCTGTGGCCATGGAGTTCCTGGGCTTTAGTTTCTTGTAGGTGTTTCAGAATCTCGTCCCATTCTTTTGTTGAAGCCAATGGGAAAACCCAGATCAGTTGCAGTGGGAGTCAACTTGGATGTGGACATGAGGCTTTTAATGAGTCCTGTTTGCACTAATCTTTCCCAAAGATAGGTGCCTTTTCTGAAGTTGCTGTATCTATCTGTTGTCTATAAACATAACATATATTGCAGCAAGTAACAAGTATAATCTTATTTGAAGTAATGATGTTCTGTCACCTGTAGCTTCTTATGCTAATTGCATTGGAAAAAGTGTCCTTGAATGAAAGTGAAGACTTTTCCTTAGATACAGTTGTGGAAGTCAACACATGTGTGTTATCTCTGAGAATTCAGCCAAGACTATTGAAAGGCACTAAATAGAGCTCCTGCACTCTGCAAAGCTGTCAATCAGTGATCATGTATTCAGCTAGGTTTCTGGGAGGCTGTCATTCCAAAGCTTATTTTCAGGAGAGGGATGAGACACTTTTCAGAAACTCTATATAGTAACCTTACTAGAAGTTGCTGCAGGCAGCAAAGCCACAGTCCTGTAGAGTTATGGTCAGAACTGCTTTTCTAGCTGGAAACATAACAAGGTCTTCCACCGAATTCAAGAAAATCTTGATCAGGGCAGGCTGTGATCTGCTCTTCCTTCCAGGGTGGGTAGACACCTACTTTCTGTGACTAAGGACTGGTTGTGGTCAGAAAGGAGATGGACACTGACCTTCTACAAAGTGAATTATGGACACTAGGTCAAGAATAGGGCTGCCACATGGTCTGCTACTCTGGGGGAACCCAAAAAGGGGAAGTTTCAGTAGTAGTTCAGTTGTATCATTGTATCATTCACACTGAAATGCAGGCATTAATTGCTCTGTAATAATGCTATCATTTTTCAGGTGGTCCTTTTTTCAGGAGAACATTACATGCACATGCTCACCTACATTTCTCTCCAGTTGTATAACTAGTTGATTAGACATAATTAATTTTAAATGTGGAGATGAGTAGAAAAATGCTGTGTTTAATATAGGTAAAATATATTGGGCTTTTAAGCATTTTTTAATATTCCTTCCTTTTATTCTCCAGTACCATTTCCAACTCAGCCGCCAACAACACCTTCAACGCCACCTCCACCACCTACAATCCCTCCTGCCAAAGAAGGTAAGAGCTGAATGTGTGGGTTTATAATAATTTTAGGGTATTGATGCAATGTTTTTCTGCTTCTGACACTATTTTAGACCTGTGGGGATCATTGTTGAAATTTGCAGAAAGGAGGGTTAATATGTGTGAGATTTTCTTTTTCCAGAACTCCTAAATCATACATATTTTGTAACTGAAGCAGACATCCTAGGGTAATTAAAATTCTAAAGCAGCATGATTTTTGAAAATATGTATACTTTAGGTAATGAGAAAAGTGTTGGTCATGTTCAGTCTCTTCTCTCTTTAAACGTAGACTTCCTTCTATTTATCCTTTGAACATGTAGTATTTTGTACAGATTCTCATAACTATTTCTGTGAGGGGAGCATTGTTGTTGGAGACTGAGGGTCAAATCCGCCAGCTTGAAGTTGGTGGACCAAACTGACGTATAGTAATTGAGAACTTAATCCATAAGTACAGAAAAAAAAGACCCAGTGTGTGTGTTTTAGAACTGCATAGCAGAGGATTTTTTTTTTTTTAATCCAAGGAGTAATCAATAGAAAACAAGAAATACAGCTATGTATCTTTCTGTCCCATTCTCTGGATTTAGATGAACATTTGTCTTCAAGACAAAATATGTTGAAAAACATAACTTTGCTTTGAGACTGTTTCTGACCCCAAGCAATAGAGTTGGATTCTGTAGAGAGTTGAAGGTTCCCAGTTCCCATGAAAGAGTGAGCAACTTGTGTGAGCAGGAGTACAGCTCTGCAGGCCATTTTGTATAAGAACATGCTGGAATAAGATGAGATGGGGGGAACCTTTGTTGCTCCTAAATAGTGCTGTTAAAGGGGTGAGCATTAGGCATTGCAGAGCTTAGGGTAACTTTTTGAATGGACTAGTTTCCCACTGGGAACCTCCGCAGTCGAGATTCTCTCATCTTGCTTGCTGTGGCATTCTAGGAGTCTGGGATTGTATAATTTCATGTGTGACTTTACTTCACAACCTAAATAAAAATAAAAATGGTTAGCCAGATTTTAAAGAACTGTTATGGCCTTGGAGTGCATTCTGTGATAGGATCTGTCAGTGTAGACCATTCACCCCTTGCAGAGCTGAGCTGGCTCTACACCTGTGCTGCAGTCAGTGCCAGCAGGTCTGTTTACTAAAGCATTATTGACTAACCTTAAACAAGGGCTTTTCATGACAGATGCATTTTCTTAAGTGATTTATGTGATTTCATGAGGAGTTGAGGCATTGCTCTAATTCCAAAATACTTGTTTTTCTTTCTCAGTGTGCAAAGCAGCCAAAGCTGACCTGGCGTTCCTGGTGGATGGGTCATGGAGTATTGGAGATGACAATTTCAATAAAATAATTAGCTTTCTCTATAGCACTGTTGGAGCTTTGGATAAAATTGGTCCTGATGGAACGCAGGTAATCAACATGTAGAGAGACGGAGGGCGCCTGGAGTTGACAGGGCATTTTAGACTAGCACCAGAAGTGAAATGAATCAAGAAGTAACTGACATCATTTCACAGTTCTTTTGAAAATATAAACTGCTTTAGGACACTGGGTTTTTTCAGTATCTTCTTTTATACACACCATATGGTGAAATTCATGACATGAATTTTGCTAGCGTGAAGGCTAAGTATCATTTCAGTCGCCTAAATAATTCTAATGAGATTTAAGTTGTGTTAATTTTTTTCGTATTGGTACTCACTGTGGTGTTTATTTCTAGATAAGCTAAAAATAGCATTGATAAGGAAAATTAAAGGGTTATTTATTTAAAATCACATGCTCTACAGAATCTACAGTACTTGAAATAGAGTATTTACAATGATTATTCTATTTACGTATTTGTTTAGAGAGATGCTTGAATCTGTTCCAGAAAAGATTATTGGCAAATATATTACTTTTTTAAGTGTTACCTGTATAATATGCAGTTTGGGATAGCATTGAAAACTATTTTTAACTTGTCCAAACCCTGAGGAATGTTCAGTTTTTACTGTTTCTTGCTATATGGCTATTTTCCCAGAATATAGTCCATGGTGCTTCAGAAACTTCGGCACAAGCTTAAACGTAGCACGTGAATAGCTCCTTTTAAATCAGGGACACCATTTATATAACATGAAGTTCAATATATGCTTTGTGAGTTGTAGGGATTTCATGTCTAGTATTGAATTACAGGGTCTGCACTCATGTAGCATAATATTTGGGAGGGCAATATTTCAGAATATGTTCTTGCATCTTTCTATTACTTGCTTCAGTGTTGCTGCCTAAATTAAGTTACTCGTGTGCAGCTATTAATTTGTGAGACTCAGTCAAGTCCCTGCAGTTCTGTGTATGAGTAACTGAACACGTGTGAGCAGCTGTAACTAGGATTTTGCTTTTGGGCTTGATTGAGAGTGTTTTTGTCAAAGTGAGTATTACTTTTCTCATCCTGTTTGCTGCAAAACGAAAGCAGAAAGTGTTAAGTGGTTGCTAAGTCTGCAGAGAGTAAAAATAAACGCTATTTAGTGAAAGCTTTTAAAAGAGAATAAAAATTCTGGCTTCATTTTCGGGGTGAAGCAAAGTTACAAGATAAATCCTTGTTTTAAATGTGCTGATTCACTCCCTTTTTGCTTATACACTGGGCGGTGCTTTAGTAATGAACACATCTTCTGTGTGCACAGGTGGCAATAATTCAGTTCAGTGATGATCCCAGGACAGAATTTAAATTGAATGCATACAAAACAAAAGAGACTCTTCTTGAAGCTATTCAGCAAATAGCCTACAAAGGAGGGAATACAAAAACAGGTGAGAAGGGTTATGATTACTATGCAGATTTTCTCCCTGCTACTCTCTGTGCAGTGTTTCTTTCCCATTTGCTAAGTGGTTTAATATATCAGTGCAAAACCAGTTAGAACATGGTATCTCCACACTGGAGGTGAAAGGTTGGGCTTTGAAGTTAGAAAGTCTTTGTAATCTGCAGTTTACACCCTTCACCCCTACTGCTGGATATTCACCCCTCTGACAACAGATGTAGGGATCAGGGAGGAAGGGGGAGAGGCAGCTAGGCAGAAGTGAACGACTTTGGGGATTGTGAAGGTGGAAATGGGAAATAATATGAAATCAGCTCAAGGAAAAGGGGGGAGAGAAGGTGGGAGGGAGCTTGTGGAGCATATAGAAAATGGTGGGCAGAGTGGAAGGTCTGTTTGGTTATAAACCAGGACAGTTAAGCCTCAGTGGTAAGTTTTAAGACTGGGCTGGGGGAAGATGTCTGTTAACTGAATGTAGTTACATTTTTATTAATCCCTTAAGATAGCTCTCTGATGTGAAGAAATTAAAGATGAGTCCTGAAAGGGTTAAAATCCATTTTAGTTGGAAACCATATGTTTTATTATTCTCTGGCTGCACAGAAATTTCTTGCAGCTGTTGCATTGCATCCAATCTCACTAGTGTCAAAATAACATGTTTTCCATTTACTCAAGAAATGCTACAGTGGCACTTTCAGTTCGTACCTGGACCGTGCCCTACAATCCAGTAAGGGAAGATTTTGTTACCTCTAACCTGCACAGAATACCCTTTCCCACACATGTCATGTTCTTGAACTTCACCTTCTGGATTGAAGAAATGAATGACTGAAGCCATCAAATTTTCAAAGGCTAGGGTCAAAATTCAAACTTTTCTAAATCTCTATTTTGTTAACCACAGAATGCACTAATTTGTGGACTAGTCAGGACCCATCAGATTTCTCTTTTTATTGATGTCTAATATGATATGAGAATCCAATAGAAATTGGGTCAATGTCACAGTGAAATTATGTTGTCAATTTTTTCTGTTTCAGGCAAAGCCATTAAACATGCAAGAGAAGTCTTGTTTACTGGAGAGGCAGGCATGAGAAGGGGCATTCCAAAGGTTGTGGTTGTCATTACTGATGGGCGATCACAGGACGATGTGAACAAAGTCTCCAGAGAAATGCAACTAGATGGTAAAATATGTAGTTTTAAGAACTATTCATATTTTGCTTTTTCTCATTAATTATAACTACGTAAGTGTGGGCATGAGATAAGGGTAACATTTGCTCCAGGAAGATTTCCAAATTTAAAGAAAACAGACAGCAAATGCTGAGAAACTCAGAATATCCCATGATGAAGAATTTAGGGGACTTCTGCAAAGCCTTTGACACTGTCCCCCACAACATCCTTCTCTCTAAATTGGAGAGGTATGGATTTGATGGGTGGACTGTTCGGTGGATAAGCAACTGGCTGGATGGCCGCATCCAGAGGGTAGTGGTCAATGGCTCGATGTCCGGATGGAGACCGGTGATGAGTGGTGTCCCTCAGGGGTCCGTACTGGGACCGGTGCTGTTCAATATATTCATCAATGACAGTGAGATCGAATGCACCCTCAGCAAGTTTGTGGATGACACCAAACTGAGTGGTGCGGTTGACACACCAGAAGGACGGGATGGCATCCAGAGAGACCTGGACAGGCTGGAGAGGTGGGCCTGTGTGAACCTCATGAGGTTCAACAAGGCCAAGGGCAAGGTCCTGCACCTGGGTCGGGGTAACCCCCAGTATCAGTACAGGCTGGGGGAAGAAAGGATCGAGAGCAGCCCTGCCGAGAGGGACTTGGGGGTGCTGGTGGATGAAAAGCTGGACATGAGCCGGCAATGTGCGCTGGCAGCCCAGAAGGCCAACCGTACCCTGGGCTGCATCAGGAGAAGCGTGGCCAGCAGGTCGAGGGAGGTGATTCTGCCCCTCTACTCTGCTCTGGTGAGACCTCACCTGGAGTACTGCGTCCAGCTCTGGAGCCCTCAGCACAAGAAGGACATGGAACTGTTGGAGCGGGTCCAGAGGAGGGCTACTAAAATGATCTGAGGGCTGGAGCACCACTCTTATGAGGACAGGCTGAGGGAGTTGGGCTTGTTCAGCCTGGAGAAGAGAAGGCTGCGGGGAGACCTGATTACGGCCTTTCAGTACCTAAAGGGGGCCTATAGGAAAGATGGGGACAATCTTTTTAGTAGGGCCAGCTGTGTCAGGACAAGGGGTAATGGTTTTAAACTAAACCAGGGTAGGTTTAGACTGGATATAAGGAGGAAATTCTTTACAACGAGGGTGGTGAAACACTGGAACAGGTTGCCCAGAGAGGTGGTGGAGGCCCCATCCCTGGGAACATTCAAGGCCAGGTTGGATGGGGCTGTGAGCAACCTGATCTAGTTAGTGGTGTCCCTGCTCACTGCAGGGGGGTTGGACTAGATGACCTCTAGGGGTCCCTTCCAACCCAAAACATTCTATGATTCTATGATCCTGAGAGTCTGGACTGTCATCTATGAAGAGTAGTCTTATGGTTACCACCAAACCAAACTGTTTTGTTTCCTATACCAGAGGTCTTTTGAAGATTCTTTCATATGGTCTTTTGCTGGTTCTGATCTACTCTCATGTTACACTAATTACTTTTAGGAATTTTTTTTAAACCACCAGTTTTAGAGCTTTAAGCAGCCACACAGTGTTGTGAGTCTAAGCATAAGAACTGGGTAAGTTGTTGTAGAAATGTCTGATACTGAGGTTTGTATCAAAATCCAAAGGGCACAGTGTGCCACGTGGAACAAAACTAAAGGATGGAAGAAAAAAGCAATTGTCCTTTTAATGTGAGGAGATCTAAGAAGAAATTCCATTTGTGCTTTCTTTATTTGCCTTTAGACTTTGGCAGCTATGAAGTTACCAGTGTATATTACTGATTATGGAAACACAATGCAATTGTTGAGCTTGGCTGCCTGCTTGTATTGCTAGATGCCGAGTGCAGTGCCTTCATAAATAAAATCATATCACACAATATTAGAGCATGCATAACTTTTTTTAAGTAGCAATCAAGAAACCCCCATAACTGTGATTAAATTGAAGTCTATGTCTAAGATGAATAAAAAATGTTCAACTGTCAGGTAAGACTATAGGAAAGATGGGGAAAATCTTTTTAGTAGGGACAGCTGTGAGAGGACAAAGCAAAATAGTTTTAAACTGAAGCAGGGTAGGTTTAAACTGGATAAAGGAAGAAATTCTTTACCATGAGGGTAGTGAAACACCGGAACGGGTTGCCCAGAGAGGTGGTGGAGGCCCCATCCCTGGAAACATTCAAGACCAGGTTGGACGGGGCTCTGAGCAACCTGATCTAGTTAGTGGTGTCCCTGCTCACTGCAGGGGGTTGGACTAGATGACCTCTAGGGGTCCCTTCCAACCCAAAACATTCTATGATTCTATGACTTTGTCATGGTTTAGCTGTAGACAGCAACCAAACACCACACAGCCGCTTGCGCACCCTCCTTGCCCCGGTAGGATGGGGGAGAGAATGGGAAGAGCAAAAGTAAGAAAAATCATGGGTTGAGATAAGAACAGTTTAATAAGATAACAATAACGATAACAACAACAACAATAATAATAAAATACAAAATTGAAAACCATGAGAGAGAGAGAAACAAAACCCAGGGAAAAACAAGTGATTGAACCGCTAACCACCCGCTGACCGACGCCCAGCTCATCCCCAAGCCGTAATCGCTGCCCCCCCCCAGTTTATATACCATGCATGATGTCCTATGGTCTGGCACAGCCCTTTGGCCAGTTCGGGTCAGCTGTCCTGGCTGTGCCCCCTCCCAGCTTCTTGTTACCCGGCAGAGCAGGGGAAGCTGAAAAGTCCTGGACTGGTGTAAGCACTGCTTAGCAACAACTGAAATATCAGTGAGTTATCAACAATCTTCTCACACTAAATCCAAAACACAGAACTATGCCAGCTACTAGGAAAAAAAATTAACTCTATCCCAGCCGAAACCAGGACAGTCTTGCAGTTGCCCTATTAACTATTAGACTGGCAACAACTTGAGAGGAGACAGCATATGGTGGGGTTCAGCTGCTGACCCAAAGGAGTTGTCACCTTGGACAAATGACTTCCTCTTTCCTACTTCCTTTTGTGCGTGCTGTATGCAGATAGGTTGGAGCAGGTACTGACTTGCATCTATCACAGAGACTGGCATGAAGAGGTGCTGATCTTGGATGAGACATGAAGATGTTGTTATATTAAGTCAAATTTTTGTTATGCTAAAAGCTCCGCAGAAGGTGATGAATGCCCTTGGGCTTCATTCAAACTTAAAGACAATACAGCTTGACTGGAGTAAATTTGGGACTGAGCCTTGCAAGAACAGTGTACACAGTTTTTTTTCTTTACCTTTTATAGAAACGAAAATGTTGAAAAACTGTCTAGTTTGCTCGTCCTTAAACATACAGGATACAATTCCCATTTCATCTAAATCTTTGAAGTCGGGCTCAGATTTCAAAATATATTAATGCAGAATATGTAGAACAGATTCAGCCAGTGCAGTTAAGTTGCTGATGAAATGAGAATGCCTTTATTTCAGTGTTCACTCATGAGGCAGCAGCAGCTCGAAAACTTGAAAAAATAATTAATCTATGGCACAGAACAAAATCTGTAAAAGACCTACAGGAAATTAATTTCTGTGCTTTGTATTTATGATATACTTGATACATGGATATTTTTGTATGTAATACAGTATAGCATTAAATTAGAAAAGCATTTAAACATATGCTGAAACTTTAAACTACTGTGTAATATTTGCATGTCTTCAAGAAAACACTTAAGCCTATAACTTTAATTAACTGATTAAGCATAAATAGCCAAAAGAAATATCTCACAGAGATACTATTTTAGATAACATGCATGAATTTTCTTGTGTTATAGGATAAAAAAAAAAAATTCCACCTTTGTATCTATTCAGGGAAGGAGCCAATGCAAATACAGTTATGTTCATATTGTATTTCCGCTCTTTAAATGAATGACTCACAAGAGTGTTGTTCTTTGTTTTACAGGTTTCAGCTTTTTTGCTATTGGAGTAGCTGATGCTGATTATTCAGAGTTAGTCAATATTGGCAGTAAGCCCAGTGAAAGACATGTCTTCTTTGTGGATGACTTTGATGCCTTTACAAAGATTGAAGATGAGCTGATCACTTTTGTTTGTGAAACTGCATCAGCAAGTTAGACATTTTGACTTATACTTGCTTCTAAAATAACTGCTAAATAGTGGGGGGTTTGTAGCTATTAATTTTCTGCTAAGAGGTATTCTTGCTCTTTTTAACATAATTTGCTGCAGACACTATAACTCTAATGTTATTTACATAAAATATGAATGAAATTAAGGTGTTATGACTTCAAAATAATTAATGGTGGTTTGTGTAAATCCAGAAGCCATTGATTGTCAAAAACTTATTTCAGATGTTAAACATTGATAATGGTTCAGAATTTAGTAATTAAAAAGTTAATTATATTCTATTTTCTAGGCTACCTTAACCATCTGTAAGAGCATAGTTAGCTACATTCATTATTACATGGTTAATTTATTAATGGAGAGCTAATCATTAATGTTTGCATTATCAGAGAAAGTTGTAGCCTAAGGAAAAGCATAAAACACGTCCAAACTCTTTGAAATCTGTGAAAATGCCACACTTCAGACTCTTTATGAAAATGAAAGGAAAGGTATTCTGGAACAACACCTGATGGTTAGAGGTCAATAATTCACATGCTTTCAGGTGTGTGCCCTGAATATGTTTCCCTATATGTAAGCCAGGAAGCAGGCAGTGTGTAGCTGATGTGAATCATTTGTGATTGTAAGGAGTCCTCGTGCATAGGACTGTGAGTTATCAGAGCTGGTGAACACAAATGTGTTGCTTATGTCCCATTACTTCTGTGGTTTTTACCATAAAGTCTACTTTCAATGGTAAAGAGAATTTTGAACATTGAGAATACTCAACAGTAGCATTTATTGCTCACTTATGCTTGTATTCCAAAAGTGAACTCCGAATATGAGTATCCTGGGGTGCCATATTTGACACCCTGCCTCTAGGCTTATTGATTTCCCAGGGCACCTTTTCTGGAAGAGTCTCCTTTCTTCCCCACCAGAAGAAAAACAGAAACCAGATTTACAGCTATTTACAATGTGTGCACACATCTTCAGGACTGCTTGCAATTCTGGTCTCCGTTGCTTGTGAAAGCTATTGTGGAGTTGGAAAAGGTACAGAGAATGCCAGCTGCAGTAATTGAACTTGAGATGGAATTAGGCTGGAGAAGCTCACAAGTAGAGAGCTAGGGAGCACTTGGTTAAAACCCAGTATAAGACATACATACTCTTTTATGCAGCAGGCAGTGAATTTGTTGCCACAAGAGGTTGTGAAGGCAGGTTCATAGAAGGATTAGACAAATTCATGGATAACAGATCCATAAAAGGGTATTATATGGAACACATAGGGATGTATCCTTTTAATGTCTTTGCTACAACCCTTGTGGATCTTGAGGACTATCAACTGAATGGAGTAGAAAGTGGCCAGGTTTGCGTGCCCTTCCTAAACAGCTTCTCCTTTTGCTGCTGTTGGGGATAGAGTACTGTGCTGAGCGGATCGTTGTTCTGATCCAGTGGGCCATCTCTTATATCCTTAAATATATCTTTCCTTCTTTTCCAGCCTGCCCATTGGTAACTAAAGATGGCAACAATTTTGCAGGTAAGTATTTTTGTGTTAATTTTTGTTCCTGATTTATGGAATCGTTTTCATTACCTGATTTTCACGATATTAGGCAATAAATTTCCCTTTATGCTAACAGCTGTTAAACAGATGGTGATACAAAACTCTCTGATGAAACTGTTTTTGTCCTTTTTTTGTTTCCTATAATGTGGTATTAATTTAAATTACTAGAATGTATATTTTGATACCTTCCAGGATTTAAAATGATGGAAATGTTTGGTTTGGTTGAAAAGGAGTTTTCAGCTGTGGAAGGGGTTTCAATGGAACCTGGTACATTTAATGTTTACCCATGTTACAGACTGCACAAGGATGCCCTCGTATCCCAGCCTACCAAGTATGTATTAAAATAGAAATATTCATAAAACACATGAATATAATTGTCCAGTGCAGGCAACTTTTCATTTCAGACACCAGTGTTTTCGTGTCAGAAAAGCAGAGACGCTCGTGTATACCTACATTATACTAATGAATAGGAAGTGTTTGGTGTCCTCAGTCCTCAGTCAGTTTCATTCAAAAATAGCAGTTGTCTGTAAAAGTAGGTAAGCCCACTGGCTATTTTGGGTTTCCCACATGAGCCAGTTTCAGGCTTGTGCCAGTTTAGCACCTAGCAGTTTCATGCAGGTGTATGTCTGGGAGATTCCAGTATGTAGTAATTTGTGAAAGGTGCCTCTGGAATGCGGGTTGAAGTCTCATAGAGTGCAACATGTCTTTGAAGTGTGGGTCAGAATGAGAACCTGCTTTAGGTGTCACTTTTACTTCACTCTCTGCCCATTTGTTGATTGCAAAGGAAGATTAATTATCTCTTTATGCTGAAATGAGTCTGTGTGAAGACCATCTAGGACCTTCCCGGGAGGCAGGACATAGATCAGTCACAAGGACTGTATCCTGGCAGAGATATGGAGGAGGCGATGAAGAAACCTCCCATTGAACTTTTACAGTCATTCCTCAGAGAGGAAATGATGGAAACTCTCAGTTTCTTCTGTGAACAGTGTGTATGTTGTGTTTGGGTCCTCTCAGTCCAGTCCACTTTGTATTAGGTGGCACCAGAGAAAAGCAGCGGCCCTGCTGGATTAAACATGGGAAGATGTAACAAAAAATATTCTTTAGCTGAGATAAATAAGAAAGAAAAACAGTGGGAAATTACTTTTAAGGTTTATAGTAGATGTAATTTTAGCCTTTTTGTGTGATTATCCTGTTGTGTCCCAGTTGGAGCTATGCTTCTTGGAGCTGTTTCACATTCTCCATGTTTAGTTTCCTCATGGGTCTAGATGGTCTGAAATTTCCAGGGATTAGCATTTCTCACTTCTTTTTCCCTTTCTGCTTCTTTCTAATCGGATCGCTGCATTTGTATGCTCTTCTCTAGCTGCCACCCCAGCCCAATCTTACTGCTTCATTAGGCTTTCACTCCCTCTCATGGTTCAGAGAATACCTTTCTCTTGATTATCTACAGGTACGTCTGAATAATCCAACTTGTTTTTGTCATCTCATCTGTGCACTGAATGCCATTAATGTTGTTCTCCTTTTTGAACTCTGTATCCCCAAACCTTGTGTTTGCCCCACCCTGCTTACTGAATTTTCTTTCATTCTTTGTACAATTGGCGTACTGTAAGGTTTTTTCCTTAGACCTATTGAGTTCCCTCTCTCTTTTCTCTATGGGAAATGTGCAGTGTAACATCATATTTGATCATCTACAGACACTGTGCAGAATATACTGACTATATATCACATTTAACTCCTTTTCCAGCATGATTCATATCTATACATCCTATATGTGCCAGAAACACTTTAGAAGGAATAGATCATATTTGGGGAAAATAAATTGATTAAATAACTTCTTCAGGATTCTTTCAGATCCCTTTACTATGATTTTAAGGAATCAGACTAATTAACATTTTCAAAATACTGTCAGTTGTTTCAAACACTTGTCCAAATGTCCCAGTTCTAGGATTTGACAATGAAAGGTTAAATTAAATTCGAAGTACTAAATAACAGATTTTAGAAAAAGACATTAAAATGTTACATGAAATAACATACTTTTTTTTATCATAAACTTCCTCTCTCCTGCAAAAATTCTAGGAGAGCAGATTGTATTTCTGTATGTGTCATCTGTTTTGACTTCACGTTTTACATATTGGCTTTGAAATATATAAACTGCATTCTCTATAATTTATAAAGCTTCCTCTAACAGCCTCTGTCACTCCTAATTTTAATCCATTAGTCATGGCTTAATGACAAAGGACATGTCTATAGAGGTTGGTCTTCCAAGCAACTTCTATTTTCATTGTCTGTTAAACCAGACACTAGCAAAGGTCTTGTGAGTGGCTAGTGTTCTTTAAAAGCATTTAATATAATTAATTTCAGCTTTACTTCAAACTGACCTCTGATTAAAGTTTAAAAAAAAATAAAAATTAAGGGAAATTTTGTAAGTTTCAAGGCAAAAGATAACTTCTCCTTTCTTCGTAAGTATTCTTTTGATGATTATCAAGTTGACTAGATTTTGCAAACGCTTATTCATATTGCTTCTCAGTCTTGATTTCCAAAGAAATATACAGAGTAATAAAAAGCATGCTAAGTGAACATCTGGTGAGTAAATCACCAGATTTAATGTTTGTTTCAGTTTAAAAGACATTATTTCTCTTACAGGTATTTGCATCCTGAAGGTCTCCCTTCTGATTACACCATTACGTTTCTCTTTCGTATACTTCCCGACACACCTGAGGAGCCATTTGCTCTTTGGGAGATTTTAAATGAAGGCTATGAACCACTGGTTGGAGTTATTTTAGATATTTTAACCAATTTTTTTTATTTAACTGAGTTTAATTTGGAGTTAGAGTCAAGTTTTGAGTACACTGCTCTAAACTCGCAGGGATGATACTGAAATCCAAAGAGCTGTACTAGATGTAAATTGATGTAAGGGAGGTACTCATTTGCTTTTAAAATTTCCACTGCTCTTCATCTGGTTCTAATAGAATCTACCTCAATATATGCCAGTGGTACTGACAGTACGGTATATGTAGAGGCAGTGCAGCCTGCTGGATAGCAGATTTAGAGCTAGAGACATGAACTCTTGGTGACTCTCTTAATTTCTACTTGATTTGACTTCCACAACTGTAAACCAGGGATTATAATTTAGAAGGTTTCCATATTTACTGTTGGAAAGGTGTAGATAATATGATATCTGTTCTTCGTAGCTGACAATTTTAAGAGATATATTAGTCCTTATCTTTCTGTCTTTTCTAGAACTTTTTAGATATGGCATCTTGAAATAGTGGGAATTAGGCATTCAGCTAGCTTAAGGATCCGTGCCTCCTTCCCTTGTCCAAGTCCCATAGAGAACTAGTGGGAGAGTAGGATCAGGTAGACATGGGTGCAGTAGACTCCCAACTATTGGCCCGTCCTTCCTGTCAAACCAGGAAAGAGCATTTCTCTGAGATAACATGTTACTTCAGTGTCAGTATATTGGTTATGAATGTGCTTTACTAATAATTTATCTGACATTTTGGTCATCTTTGTTAAACACAAATTTGACCCTTTCAAATAATCTATCAGGCCTTTTCTTCCTCTCACACACAGCCCTTATTTTTGTTCTCACACAGATGGTGGCAAAACTCTGACTTTCTTTAACTACGACTACAAAGGAGATTTTCAAACTGTGACTTTTGAAGGTCCTGAAATAAGGAAGATATTTTATGGGAGTTTTCATAAGGTTAGTAATGGTAATAGGGAAAAAAAGCACTCTGAATAAAGGATTGGGAGTTTTCCATGTTTTGAAATCTTCTTTCATATGGTCAGCTTCTGCCAAAAGAAATGTATTTTGCATATCCAGGATCATCTACCAAACTGTCATAGGTCTCTTTGCAATATTGAATCAACATTAAACAAATCATAGTTTTTATTATTAAGCTGATGTGATCAATTTTAATCTCATGCTTTGTGCCTGTATTTTGGAGTTGATTAAAAATACTTGCCTTGAAAAGTAATTTAGAAATACATTGGCTTTTCCTTTTAAGGTTTGGATTGGAAATGTCACTCAAAATGAAAAGAAAAAGTCCAGCAAAAAAAAATTTGACCAGAGTCGTTATTACATATTTTAAGGGCTATGCCATGTCGAGCTTTTCTTGGCTGTTAGAGAACTCGTAACATTCTTTCCGAAAGCAGACGAAGTAGTGCTGGGATTGTAGCACATACTTGTGGAAGGTTCCTTTGTTGTTCACTTTTAGTCCTGATGTTTGTATTGTTCCTAAAAAAAAAAAGGAGACTGTGGATTGAGGGATGGTATTTACAGAGCTCAACTTCTCTGTTTTAATCGATGCAGCGAGAAGGGGAAGGTAGGTGTGAGCTGGGGTCTAATTCTGACTTCTTTAAGTTGTGCTTTGGAGGAATACATGAGGCTTTAGCAAATTCTCCTCTTAAGCATTTTTCTGCATTTTGCTATACATGTGTTTTGAAAGGCGCAGGAGACCAAATTTGTAGCAGCTTTTCAGTTGCTTAGTTCCAGCTAAGCCCAGAGGAAAGCAGCTACAGGACCCTTTCCTGGCATTTTCTTACCTTGGGCTCTGATCTCCACGTGGTGTACTGATACAGAGCACACTGTGCATTTCTACCAGCTCTTCATCAGGTCTTCTCCTGCCCCCGCTCCCAGTTGCTATTTCCTTTGCTTAACTGAGAGTTTGCTCATGATAGGACAACTTTGGCTAGGATTGTCCTCTCAGCTGGGCGTGTCTCTGCTGGATCAGCGATGGACAGCAGAAGGAAGTAACTTTGTTATTGTGCTCTGCTTTTCTGTACTGCATTTGATGTGATTTGATTTTTTTTTCAGTGTGAAAACCTTAGTATGAAGGGTTTTGCTGTGTGCTTCATGTATAATTTACAGGCTAAATTTTACTGCTTAGTTTTGGCTTTTGCAAGTGGCTCTAAAGGATGTATTGGTGAAATCCAGTGCTATATAGCAGGATCATACAAGGCCCAGGAATTACTACTGAGCACATAAATCAAGGGTTCTTTGGTATCTGCGTGGTACATGAACATTGTGTAGATATTTTGTCAGGGATAAATTATTTTCTTACTGAATAAGTTATGTAAGGTGCCAATTTGTATGCAGATGTTCCATAAGCAAAAAATAAGCTAAATGCATTAAACTCATTAGAATCAGAGAATAATTCAGGTTGGAAGGGACCTCTAGAGGTCATTTAGATTATTTGCTATGGATTATTCTCTGAGTTTTGTTAGCAAACATGGAGTTAGGACCTCATTTAAAAAATACCCCCTTTTCCTGGGAAATGAGTATATCCTATGTGCTCCTTTGTACATTAAAGCATCTTTTCTTTTTATCTTAGTTGCATGTTGTTATCAGCAAGACTACGGCCAAAATAATTATTGACTGCAAGCAAGTGAGTGAGAAGACCATTAATGCAGCAGGGAATATTAGTTCTGATGGCATAGAAGTGCTGGGGAGAATGGTCAGATCCAGAGGACCAAGAGACAACTCTGCACCAGTGAGTAGAAGAACAATTCTTTAAACCATTTAAAATAGCCTAAAAGCAAGTGTTTGCGATATTTGCAGTTAGTTTTAAGTTGAAGCAGAATGAACTCGTATTTGAAACAGTAAAGTTCCAGCATTTCAGAAATTCTGCAAAAGCCTGCAATAGTTCTTAACTTGGGCAAAATCTATTTTTGATTATTTTAATCAATGAAATCACTAGGTCATCATTGTTCAAATGTTATTCTCAAACACATGGGTGAACACAGTCGATAGACTCAGATATGACTTGTGTTTCAAACTTCATTGCACAGAGTAATAGAGTTCCTTTGCCTGGAATCATTTAAACTTTGTTTTGAGAGATATTTATTACCCATGTCTCTCACTCCCTCTTTGCCTCCAAGATCACTGCCTGTTCCTTAAATAATTGAACTGGTTTGACACAGATGGCCCCCCAAACCCCCTGTCTTGGTATATCTAGTTCTTTTATAATACAAAATGTTTTAAATGTGAAAGATCCTCCCCAAGATTAAGTACTCTCTCATTCCTCTGAAATTATTCTCCTAGAAGCAGTAATTGATCATTCTGTTTGCACGGCAGCCTATGGGAGTCTTTCCATTTTGCTTCAGATGTCATTAAGAAGGTTTGTTTGGGTTTTTCAGGTAGATTTAGTTGTTGAAGAACTGACAGTCTGGCGATGATCTTGGGAAGGCCTCTTTGCTGTGCAGTACTGTTTGCTAGTTTTCTTTGAACTTTCTTGACCCTAGAATGAGGTTAGCACAGAATGTGAACCTTGAACTCAAGGCTTGATTTGAATACGAATGAGGTTTCAAAAACGTATTTACTTGCTACTATATGGAAATACTCTTGTTTAGTAAAAAATAAGCCCTCAGAATATATCTCTGTGTACAAAAAAAGAGCCTTTAGGCCTCAGACTTCTGGATAATAATTATATCAAGCCTGTAAAGACAATTACACAGAGAAACCTTTGTAGTCACATTCCAATAAAAACAGAAGAAGGCAAACTTAGGAAATCTTAGAATTAGAGAAGGCTTTGTAAAGAAGTGGAAAGAAGTGTTGTCTTTTGTTAGAACCCAGGAATCTGTAAAAGATAAGTCAGACTGCCCACTTACTGAAAAATTTGGTTTTGTTCAAATGAACTGTAAAACTGATGTAAGACTACAAATGTGTAGCTGAAGATGAAAATTCTTCACTCTGTAGTGCTGTTTAACTGCCTTCAAGTGTTGCCACATGTACCAAATTACAAGCAGGTCAAGAAAGCACCCAAATACCATTCTTTAAAGTCTCCCTTCTGCACATTTTATTCACATTGAGTAGAACTTGTGTGAATAGTCACATTAAGGCATGAATGAGTTGGTTTCCACTACTCCAAAAATTAAGAGGACATCAAAGGAAACTAGTAGGAGGCAGGACAGAGATTCTTCTCACAACAGGTATTAGATCAGTGCAGCTCCTTGCTGTAGAATTTTGTGGATGCTAATATTTATATAGATTTTAGGGATTGTAGGGAAGCCTTGGCAAATGAATGAAAGGGAAATACTGGTTGTTAACAAATCTGGGGCAGGAAATCCCTGACCTGAAAGTCATTGGAAGCTAGTAGACTGTAAGGTAGAAGTATGACTTACATCCTTGTGCTTCATTAGATATCACTTGTGCTGCTGTTGGAAATAGAATAGTAGGATTTATTCTGTGCCAGTATCTTCACAGTTTTAAGAGGTACTTGAAGGCATGCATGCAGCAAAAATTCCTTTTTGTAAAAGTTTTTGGAAATTGTTTTGAATTGATATGAAGACTGGGGTTTGTTGATGGTTCTGAAAAGTTCTTTTTTCATCAGCTGTATTTTCATGAAAAGCTTTAATCTTACTTTTAGAGATGTTTATTACATAAAAAAAACCAGGCAGACAATTATTTTGGAAAAAAAATGTGGATGTTTTATTCTGACTGTATTCACATGGAACAGTTTAACATTGTCAGAATGTTTTTGGTGTGGCTTTTGTATAAATTAATCCAGTGCAATCACCTGTATTTTGCAAAACATTTCAATTTTGAGAGAATATAATTGAATCAGGTTTTTTCCTGTCGATGCATATTATGTGCAACAGTTAATGAACAGGCAGAAATAGAGATAGATAGGACAAAAAGGGGATTAGGCTAAAGGTGCCTTTTAACAGCCCTTAATAGTGAGGTGTCTCTGGATTAGACACTCCAGCCAGCTAGCGCAATGAAAGCTGACCGTGACATGCAGCAAGTAATGTTCTTTACTCCTTCTGTGGCATTTAATGAGAAGCCCAGCTTTAAAACATGGTTTATTTACAATTCACAAGCCTTCTCTTTATTGATGTTTCCTTTTCTTTTAAACTTAACTTGGTTACCTCCGTGTATATGTACTGTTAAAAAAAGTAATGGGTGATGTGGTCTGGTCTTGAGAAATCTTTGCAGAACTGCAGCCTGATCAGATGAGGATGGGCAGACTTTGCCATCTTACTGGTTCTGCATGCAGGGCTGGATATTTAGAAAGCAAGATCACTGTGAATACAGCAAATTATGAATAAATGTTTAATGGTAGCAAAGAAAGCTTTGTTTAGTTATTTAGCTTGAGTCAGAGCAACCCACATAATACTTTAAAATAAGGATACTGAGTCATTCAACATGTGGATGGTGAATGCAGCAATTCATGGAATGTCTGCTTGCTCTTTATTTTATACCAACGTGCTTTATCACTATGGATCTCTAGCCTGTCTACTCCAAAGAAAATGAATGCATATACACGCCTATGTAGGACTGCATAAATTCAGCCAGTACTGTCAACCTTCCATTGTTCAGGATAACAGAATAGCTTGGGATGGACTGCGTTATGGAAAAAAACAGCAGTGCTACTTACTTCTGAACCTCAGCTGCTTTCTGCACAACCATCTCAGGTGTTTCTGCACTCCCTTTTCTGGGATGTCTTATTTGCTTAAGTGTAGTATCATGCAAATGCCCAGGGTCATTCTGAGTCCCAGAGCAGTATGTTCATGCATGTTCATGTGCTACTGTGCTCAAGCTAATGAGTCTTCCTGGAATTAGCAGCTTTGGGATATGTAGCAAAGAGGCACGTTAGTGGCCTCACATGGAGCCAAGTTGCATTTGACATAGCCAGGGACATGGACTTGTTGGACTGAGGATAGACCTTTGGAACCAAACCAAGGGGCCAAAAGCTGCCTTCATCCTGCACTTCAGCTGTCTTAAGGTGTTTAGCGTGGAGCCAGCTCATGTATGTCTGCATCTGTAGCACAGAATATCTACAAACCAGCTAATCTGCTGGCAGATGAGAAGAATTTCTATGTATACAAAAGTATTCTTTTGTTGAAAATATAATAGTTGACTCACATAAGAAAAAAAATGAGGCAAAAGCAAAGGGGCACATATGTAGTTCATTTTCACAGCTTTAGAAGCAATGCAGTTTTAAGAAAGTCTTTAAATTCACTCCTCTATTCCAGTGTTAAAATAATGCCACTGAAAATAAAAATGGGAGCAAACCCAAAGAGAGTTCTATCTCTAGCAGTTCCTCACATTTTTTAACATGTGGGGTTAATTTAATGGGATGTTCTGTTCCATTCCCCTCTCTATTCAGTATGCACATAAATGAGGCATGGAAAAAGAATAGAAATAGTAACAGAAGAAAGCTTCAGCTCTCTAGGCCCCTTTGTTCAGTTCAAGGCTGTAAAGGAGACAATTGATTTTACTATTGAGTCCTATTTAGTAAATTGTCCCTCAGTACCTAGCAGCCATTATTTTCGCCAAATGTGTGTGTTCTTGTAGATTAAATTCCTGTCTAAACCATGTTTCCAGACCTATGGTGGGAATTTTCTGCCCAGTGTTGTCATGTATTGAGCAAGCTTTTCACCATCCTTAAATTTTCGTTGCCTGGGGATAATATGGTTAAAAGAGGGCATATTCTAAAGTAAAATAAAACTGGAGAAGATGATAAATATTATTTGTGGCTCACCTCCAGTGTAAGTAATAGGCTACAGGAGACCTTGTCCCAGATAAAATCTGAGCACCATACCAGGGGGTTAAGAGAAATTACTCAGTTTTGAGGAGCCGACCTCTCTTTTCCCTGTCTCTTGATGCCTCCTTTGCTATAAAAAAGTATCGGGAGGCACCAGTGGGCAAAACCAGGAATTTAATCGTGGAGGTGGAGATAATCCAACAACAAATGCCTGCAGCGTTTAACCTTGAACAGCTTGCTTAATCCACATAATGTCTGATAGTTTGAACATGTTGGTTACAGCACAAGCCTTTTACCATTTAAGTTAGTGTAGTTGCGGCTGGCTGCTCAAAGTCAATAGCCTTTCCTCTGTCTAATCTGCGTGCTTGAACCAAGGTAGCTTTTCCTGCTGATGGCTCCATTTTGCACTGATCTTACAACTAATAGTAATTTTGTACATCACCCTTGTTTTGAAACAGTTGCAGTTACAGATGTTTGACATTGTTTGTGCTACCTCATGGGCCAATCGAGACAAATGCTGTGAGCTTCCTGGCTTGGTAAGAAACCTCTTTCAATAACTGTAGAATTTACCTTTTACTTCCCTTTATTGAGACGAATGTTTTAATGGAAATGGATGGTTAAGAATTTTCAAAAAAGCCCAAGTCCGCTTGGATTACTTGTCCTATTGAAAGTCAATGAGGTGTATGTTTCTAAATCAAGTAGGTGATTTTGAGGCATTCACACAGTACTATGTCTTAGATTCATAGAATTCTTAACTTCAGAGTCGAAGTTTTAGACATAATTTTTTTCTTACCTTGATCCTTCCTTAGAGAGATGAAGAAAATTGCCCTGCCCTTCCTCATGCTTGTTCCTGTTCAGAAGCTAATAAGGGTCCCCTTGGACCTCCTGGACCACCGGTAAGTTTTATTCAGATTTGTAGTCACCAAATAGTCCACTGACCACCTTTATTCCAAGACACGTGAATATACTGCCATTGTATAACTCATAACGTTAAAGAGATAAAATTACATTCAATTTATAGCAAAAATGCCAAGTGATATGCTGCAAAAAACCTTCTCACCCAGTAAGTCAGTCAAATTTTTAATGGTTTAATCACGACCTGAAGCAGTTAGGGTAATCTTTAGACCTTGAACCCTGTTACGTGTCTGTTGCATTAGTAGGTATGTCATAGTTAGTGCCATTTATTTTCAAGTGTTTAATCACCTGCTGTCTGTCTACTCTAGCACATGTGTATGTAGATGTTTGTAGAACGGTCATGTTTTTTTTCTTTTACAACTAGATTGATAACTCCGATTGACATCTTAGGGCTGCTTGCTAAGTTAGCTTGAGATGAGGGCCTCTTGTGAACAAGTTGGAACTGCATGTTTCTCTGCTCATGCTGTGTCCTGGATGCTCCAAGAGCATATTTTGAAGAGAAAGAGCCAGTGAAGAATGTGAAGAAAAATAAGTTTCTGAAAAGGTTAAAGTACGCAAATTACATGAGATAAGTGTTCAACAATAAAATTAACTTGCACATAAGACATCCACGTAGTAGATCCTAGCAGACATTTATCCTACTGACAACTCAGGGTTAGTCTTTCTGCAAGAATTGTTCTTCAACCTCTGGTACAAAAACTTGAAAAGGAACTCAGGAGAAAACTCTGTGTTGAACAAGGAAAAATTATTCTGTTCTTCTATTTGAATGTAGGTTATAAATCAAGTATGGATTAAAGTTTTAATTTCTGTGTATAGGTGTCCAGTTTGTGTTCTGTGAAAAAGACAATGAGATAATTCACACAAAAATGCAACTGAAATTGGGTAGTTTGAACACTTTCACAGTAACATGAAAAATGTTTAAAAATTATTTGACTGGAAGGATGTGTATTACTATAGTTCAAAACATATACAGATCAGGAATTGCTAAAGCCTAACTCAGCAGTAAAATAACGTACTTCTATTTATTACATTTAGGATTAACAGTGTTTTGAGTAGCATAGTGCCATGCAAGAGGAGGCTTAAAACTCAAGCAGAAAAATCACTGCCTAGTCAGGCGGGCGTGTGATTCTGGAACTCAGCCTCTTACAACTGATACTTTTTTGCCAGACAGTTAGATGGCATAGCTCTGGAAAAAAGTAAGAGGCCTAGGAAAAAGCAGAGCAAAAGAATAAAGTCAGCGTTCATCTCTGTGCCAACCAAAAGTCAGAAAGTCACATGTGCTATGTCTGGTCAATACTGCTCCAAGTCGTTAAAATGTCATGTGACTTTTCTCGAAGCCAGGGATTTTTCTGTTTAAGGGATCAGGATTCTACCATCTAGCCAGTTTTAGGCATTAGACTAAAAAGACTCCAAATAAAAGGCTTCCATTTGTTTGGGATAATAACCCTGGATATATTTGTTAGGCTCTTTTAGGAAGTGGGTCATTTTGGGTAAGACATGGTATTGTTTAGAGTGAAGAATATCTGGCTGTTTTCATTATGGGATGCTGGTTTTATGTCTTCATCTTTGCCAGAATTTAATCATGCTGTCTGAAGTTCCCCATGCAAAGTAAAAGTACGATATCACACAGACCTGATGTCTGCATTTGAAAGGAGTGCTGCAGAAATGGAGAAGGTGAAGGAGGAGACAAAAAATGTTGGAGGACTGGAGAAGTTTAATTGCAAAGAAAAGCTTTCAGTGCTTCATAGGTTTTAACCATTAAAAAGAAGTAAGGAGGTGACTTGATAGCAGTTGATTAAGAACTGTTTCTGGAGGAAAGCACTGACTATTAAGAAGTTATTTTAAATAAGAGAAAAAGGCATAACAGGAATTCTTGGCCAGAAGTAGAAGCCACAGAAATGAAAGATTTGAAATTAGTCACACAAGCTTAGTAGTGCTGGGGAATAACAACCAAAACAAGCTTATGAGAAAAATGGCAGAGGCTCTTGTGATGTTTTCATCTTAAATCAGTGCTTTTCTAGAACTTGTGCTTTTACCAAGCAAAGGCTACTGAGTTCAAAACATGGATAAGTGTACCAAATTCAGTGTAAATCTTAGTGTATGATTTAATGGCTCAGTATCAGGCCATTTTTAAGTATATATTCTTATTCAGAAAAAATGTAATCTTTCTGAGAACAAAATGGGAGAAAACTATGATTTTTTTTTTTTATGTTAAAAGTTGCAGTTATTTTGCTGAGTATTTGCATAGGAATTTTTAATCTGAGAGAGAAGTAGGAGAAAGGGCAGAGGGGGAGCTACTGGGCTGGAATGCAGAAATGTGAGGACCTGGAATTTGGGAACTGGCAACTGGAACACAGTTCTGTGGAGAGCGTGGGATGAAATTTTAGGGTCAGAGCTGACCATGATGGAATGGGTTGCAGCCATAGAGCTGTGAGATGGAAGTGAGAAGACTGAAGGAGCTGGGACAAGGAGTAGAAAACTGCTCCGTGATCACACATATGAAGACTGTATCATGATACCTTCACTGAAGAGCAAGAATACTCTGGTACTTCCAAATATTTCTCTTAGTGGCATCCTGATTTAAAGTCTCACAGATACTACATATGCATTTAATCTGATAAGCATATATTCTATTTTTATGTCTTTAATGTAACTGCTGTTATTTTTATAAGTGCTTATTGTAACCTCTAAGGAAAGCTATTCAGTTATTGTGCCTAGTTGTACAAGGTCCTTTTTGAGTACAAAGAAAAGCAGAATCCCTGTAAAGCTCATATCCCAAGAGATTAAGCAAAATATTCAGGTAGGGTAAGAGGAAAATTGATCTGAAAAAAGTGGAAAAAAATATCTTTATTTATGCATGCAGCATGTGTATGCAAAACATGTTCATGGCAGCCTTCCATAGATATATACAATTCCAGTGTCTCAGATGATACTAATAAAAAAGGCAACAGTTGGTTAATAAATGATTAACAGATGTAGGCACTGCTGAAGAAAGCAAAAAAGAGAAAAATGGGCAAACCAGCATTTTACCTAAGAGTACCTCTAAATTAAACCATAGTAAGTCTAGTAAATCCTAGAGTTGTCCTTGCTGAAAAATATCCCAAGTCATTGGAATCATAGAATCATAGAATCGTTTAGGTTGGAAAAGACCTTTAAAATCATCAGGTCCAACCATTAACCTACCACTGCCAAGTCCACCACTAAACCATGTCCCTAAGTGCCACATCTACCCATCTTTTAAATACCTCCAGGGATCCCCATCCCCATCCCATACTCGACCACTTCCCTGGGCAGCCCGTTCCAATGCTTGACAATCCTTTCGGTGAAGACTTTTTTTCTAATATCCAATCAGAACCTTCCTTGGTGCAATTTGTGGCCATTTCCTCTTATCCTCTTGTTACTTGGGAAAGGAGACCGGCCCCCACCTCACTACACCTTCCTTTCAGGCAAATAAGGTCTCCCCTCAGCCTCCTTGTCTCCAGACTAAACAACCTCAATTCCCTCAGCCGCTCCTCATAGGACTTGTGCTCCAGACCCTTCACCAGCTTCATTGCCCTTCTCTGGACATGCTCCAGTGCCTCAATGTTCTTCTTGAACTGAGGGGCCAAAACTGAACATGGATTTGAGGTGCGGCCTCACCAGCACCGAGTACAGGGGCACGATCACTTCTCTGCTCCTGCTGGCCACACTATTTCTGATACAAGCCAGGATGCTGTTAGCCTTCTTGGAAACAGCCTTTAATCATGTGGCAATTTTGGTGAGAACAGACAGATGTGCAGGAGGTTTCAGCATTTGGAAGGGAACCCATGACCCCATGTATACGTTTCCATCCTTATTGTAGCTTTCAGTGTTATTTTGATGCTTATGTGGTGTGCATTCTTGGCGCTAGAAAGTAGTCACATCTGTGTTTAAATCTGTTCCTGGGTATGGCCACACTTAAGTATGTTCTCAGTTTAATTACTCCAGTGGAAGGACATGAACAGGATATTCACTGATTCAAGAATAAGAAAAAACTGTTTGGGCTTCTCTGGATTTCGTTTTTGTTTATTTGAGAGTTTTGATTTTCAACAAGTCCTGTGCTTGTGCTTCACAGGGTGGTCCAGGTGTCAGAGGTGCCAAAGGTCATCGTGGCGATCCAGGTCCAAAGGTACTTTGTACAGCACTTTACAGTTGACAGATGCGTTTACGTTGGTTTATCTCTGCTGCATGTAAACTTTGAAATGAATTCCAGATTGTCTCTGATGTTGCTGAGGAAAAAGCATAGTGAAATGCCATTGGCGTTCGGTGTTTCTCTTTTCATAACAATTGCTTGTCCTGTTTGTTCCTTGATAAAAGATATAAAATTCAGAATGCTGCTTTCACAGCATAAATCTTCATTTTTTTGTATTTATAAAGGAACCAGGCAGTTTTAAGTTGAACCTTAACTGCTCAATGAAATGTTAACTCATATTTCAGATGTTTTTGAGTCTATTGGTATTTAATTCTTCAGACAGAAGCTGCCTTTCTCCATATGATAATAGTTTAACGTATGTCCTGTGCTACTTTAGGGACCAGATGGACCTCGAGGTGAAATTGGTGTTCCTGGACCACAAGGACCTCCAGGACCACAAGGACCCAGTGGACTTTCTATTCAAGGGCTTCCAGTGAGAATTATGAAATCAATAGTGTTCTTCCTGTGATGTTCTGAACAGCACATATCTTAGACTAGACCGAAATATCTTTTGGTGTCCTGATCAGAATCTGAATTTCAATATTTGAGGTGAAATCACAGATTTGGGTTTAACCTACAGTGGATGTGGGTTCAATGCCAACATTACTGTTTTTATTTGGATCTCAGCTTCTAGTTAGCTGAAGGGATTTGATCACAGGTTGAACATGACCCAAGTATTGGCATCCAAGACTGAAGACAAGTGCAAATAATTGCAGAGGGCGTTGTAACATGGCCTCAAACCAAAATGTTAATATTTTACCTTTTTCTGGTTGTGGTATTGCTCATTGCAGATCAGTTCTGACTTGAAAGGTATACGCAACCATGAACACCATATTCACTGCCAAAATTAAGCAATAGTATTCACTACACTTACACAGTCTATCATCAGAGGAGATGATGAGTTTGCAATGCTGTTGTGAAATAAGTCTCAGATTTTTATCATAAAGATGCACTGGTAGAATAATGAACAAGCAGCACTAATTTTGTTTTATATACATCTCTGGTAGATGGGCACACACAAGCCTTGAAAGGTGGCAGATGCATATCTTTTTCTGTTAGACTTTTTTTCAAAATTTACTACAGCATAATACAATTTATTCTTTTTACCCTGACTATATGATACTGCTGTACAATATAATGAAGTGATTTACCAAAACTGTATATTCTTGGTGATGCTGTCATCAGAGAATAATACAGAATACATTAATTATAAGAATAGTTATTTGATAGAGAATTTGTGTTTCTGCATAAGATTTAATTAAAAATTTGTTTATTATCTAGAAAAGTGTATCTTTGTCATACATATGTACTGTAGAAACACATATAGCTTCCATAGAAATCCATTGGTTTCATCATTCTAGGAAATACTTCTGAGGGCTGAAGAGAAACAGATTTCTTTGAGGAGAAAAGAAAATAAATACCTTTTTTGTAACATAAGGGCTATAGTTTTGTCAGGTTAATTCTGAAGTCTTTTAAAATGAGTTTCATTTTCCTTATTATCTATATTTGTAAATACTTCATTTACAGTTTTGCAAATAGACTCTGTAGATTTGCTTTCAGTAGGAAAAATAGTCTGTTTTCTTATTGGTTGCTTGGTTGTGTTTTTCTAAAGAAGCTGAAAGGAACTATTAAAAATGGGAGAATAACCATGTATTTGGTTTACTGTGTCATTTGCAGGGCCCACCGGGTGAAAAGGGAGAGAAGGGAGATCTTGGTTTTCCTGGCCTGCAGGTATTCCCTAAGTTGTTGTTTAACCTGTCACTAACTAAGTTTGAATGTTGAATTGACATCCTTGTGAATTTAGGGCACATACTCAAAAGTGCTGAGAAGTGTGTTGTTGGGGTGAATCTGAACAGAGGTTTAGAATCAGGAATCTAGGGTATGCCAGTGTGCAGTGACTAAATCATTCAGGGCCTGAAGAACCGGTTACTTTCTTGACCTTGTTTAACACTGAAATTGGGTTTCTCTAGACTCAAAACCTATCCACCCTTAGATTTCTGCTTACACAGTGAATAATTAGCATCTGCTTGTTTTCACTTTAAACCCATTAAATTCATCCTGGAGTTATGTAGGAGCAGAGCTCAGGCACTTAATCTTTGATGCCATCTTTCACAAGATTGGCATCTCAAAAAGCTGTAGTATTCCGTGAATCTTACTCAGTTTGCTGTCTGCTATTTAGTCTAGAGATTGCATTCCAAGTTATTGCTGCTTTCCAGGATCACTTGCTCTTCCCTTTTCAGATGCTCCTTTTCTGCTGACTATATCCCTCCACTATTTGTTGGTTGTAACCAGGTTCCCCCCTCTTGTTCATATGTGCTAGGGATAGTAAACTCATACAGCCTTTCCTCATAAATCAGTTTTGTTAGCCTTCTGGACCACTGTAGTAATGCCCCCAGACTGATGCTCTGCAGCCTTCATGAGCCAGAGAGTGACATTTCATCTGAACAATGGGGAACTGCTGGACGTAACTTGTAATCCTGCTCAGGCAGGATTTCCCCTTTGGTATTCCTGTACTGACTTCAAACAATATGGTAATAGACTCCATTTTAGCAGAGAGAAAAATAGCAGTTGTATTTTTAGGTTAAGGTACTGGTGACATGCAGTGGAGTTACACTGATGTGATGCTGGGATGATGGAGGAAATCAAGCTCTCTTTTCAGCTTAGTGGAACAGGAAGCCTGACTTGAGGAAATTGAGAGGATTGTAGTGAGGGGTTATGAAGCCTGTGCATTTTAACAATGTGTGTTTAAACATCTCTCATTTCATAGAAATACCTTCTGTACTGAATCTCTTCTATGGCCCCACCCATTATTGAACTCCCTAGTTCCATTTATCCAAAACATTTATAGAATCATAGAATCATTAAGGTTGGAAAAGAGCTCCAAGATCATCAAATCCAGCTGTCAACCCAACACCACCATGCCTACTAAACCATGTCCTGAAGTGCCATGTCTACAAGCTTTTTGAACACCTCTAGGGATGGTGACTCCACCACCTCTCTGGGCAGCGTGTTCCAATGTTTGACCACTCTTTCAGTAAAGAAATTTTTCCTAATATCTAATCTAAACCTCCCCTGACACAACTTGAGGCCATTTCCTCTCGTCTTATCCAAAAGCATGTCACTTTCACTGGAAAGTGATTTAGTTGGATTTTGTTAACTTGATCTCATAATTTTCCCTCCCTTTATAATGCTTAGGGTGTCCCAGGAGCATCAGGTTCACCCGGAAGAGATGGAGCTCAAGGTCAAAGGGTAAGGTAAAATAAACATGTTTTGCATTTGTTTTAAGAGTTTTCATTCCATAATTAATAAGTTTCCCAGTGTGGTTGATTTATTATAGTTTATGTCATTTGTATTCTATCATTTCTGGAGACCCATGCCTCTGTGCCAATAGCAGAGAAGACAGATGGGGTGGAGTATCCTTCTATCTGGCAGATTAGGGTTGAGAAATACCAGGCAAGTAATGGAAGTTTGTGATTAATGTATTTGATGGGAGTAGATGTCACTAGTGTCCAGCACTGCCAATTAGACCATTTGCTTATATGTTCAAAATTAGATAGTGGTTAAAAGGCACATAATTAGCATGCAATGCAATGCAATGATCTAAATTTGCTTTCTAGCTAATTAACGAATGACTGAGACAACTACACAGCAATTTAATATTGAATGTAAAACAATACCCGTAGAAACTGCTGACATAAGGAAAAGGGGAAGAGTAATATCAAAATTTAGTCAACCTTATTCTGCTTCTGGTAGAATAAATGAAGATACTTAGAGTCTGTGTAGGAATTGGTAAAAAAATCTTCCTATTCATGTGTGCAGTTAAACCTCTAAGTCCTCCTCCCTGTCTCCTTGGGGAGACTTTTGTTTCACTATTAGACAGCAGCTGGAAAGTCACTGTTAGCATAATACTAGGTTACTGTCTACAGTAGAAGTTCTTTATTAAATATGATTTTTCAGTTTCACTTAACAAGATTTACATATTCATGACCCTTTTTTGGATATGTTAACGTGACTTGAGCTTTAGAGAAATCTGGACCTTCTCTGGATTTTTCTCAGGTCTGAGACCTTGTTATGAAAAAAAGTCCTTATAGCAAAATGTGTGTTTGAGCTCACTATTACAAATTTAAGCATTGGCATATCTTTATGTACAGAAGTTATTCCACTGCAGTTACTGTAGAATTTGGGTAATGCATAGATGTGTTTTCTCTAAAATCAAGAAAATAAAGTACTTTTATTTACACAACATTATCATCAGATGATAACCTTCTAACCAGATGTATAGCCTTCTAATTTTCAATTAAATTGTGGTGAAATATGAAGGTAAACTTATTCCTTTTTCTACTTCGTAATACCATGATGCCGCCTTCTGTATGGAAGCTCATTTTTGCGTGTCTTAATGTCTTCTTTTTAACTGTATAGGAATTTTTCCCCCTAAATTTCCCAAGCTTGGTGTCACCTGTTCACCTCCAGGTTAATAAAGACCTGGAGCCTGATGGATTTTTGGATTTTTGCCACCATGCTGTCTAATCTTGGTCATAGCCAGATTGAGGTGTCTTGGTGCTAGACTCTGTACATATGAGTGATATCTGCCTCCTCTTTCTGCATTTCTGATCACAAGGGACAGCCAGCATTCTGCCATTCAGGGAGAAGGGAACTCTGTGTTATTTACTTTATTCTGTAGTGAACTGGAGTGGTCTAGTTTTCCCACATATGGAAGTCAACAGGTTGTTTCAGAGACATGGTATTTCTGAGAAAAGCCAGCGGGAAGACTAGTGCAGCAAAGGCTTTTGATACGGCCTGGAAAGGCCATACAGTGCTTATTCTGTAGAAGACCCCAGTGTTGCCTATAATAAGGTAGGGAAATTACATAAATTGCTCATTTTTATAGATAATGGTTATAATGCTTTGTTCCTGTGTTCACTTTCTTCTGGTGTTAATCAAAGGAACTGGATAAATAGCCTAGATCTCATAAAATTAGGTCTGTTAGCCTGTTACTGTCTCTGTGCGACCCTTATGCAATATTGTCCAGCAGTAAATGTTTCTATGGCAACAAATAATTATGTTATACTAATTTTATGGTGTTGTAACTCATTTGATTTCTGTGAAGTTATGACAACATAAAATTGCTTTTAATGGGTGAAGATTCAAACCAATGATTTCACCGCAGTCTCTTTGAAGGCCAAGTGCTTGAGAAAGACATAATTCTAAAGGGCATAACTGCAGCAAGAGCAAAGGGGAACTGGAAAATTCCTGAGAAGCAAATTGGCTTTTATATAATGTTCCCTTTGTTGGGCTTCCTACTGTTAGCCAAGATGCCAAACTGTTTTGCAGCTATTATATTACTAGAACTGAGATTTTCTATGTTATTCTTAGCTTAGCTATCATTTCCTCTTTAGTATTTATTGTCCATTGAAGTATTTTAATTATAGTGGTACCAGTGCTGTAAAATACTTAAACAGATGGCTAGATTGCACTGATTTTAATGGGAGGTAAGCACGGAACTGGTATTTATTGGGAGATCTCGAAGAGCTTTGCTGAACTGGGGATAATGTGATATTAGACTTAAGAAGTCCTGGAAGGGAGATTTTTTTTCCTTCCAGTTGCTGGTAGTTGGAATCACTTCACTATTACAGTCCTCTTTCCTTCCTTTTTGTTTTGATTTCTAGTGTTCATCATGTCTGTTTTTATTTTTGAAATCTATTGAGAAAAGGTCTTTTTCCTCTTAATATTTTAACTCAACAATTAGTCTATAAAGGTTCTTTTTGTATTTCTGAACTTCTGCTTTTTAGTCCCTGGTTTATTTGTTTTTCTTTGGTTTTAGTACTTCATTAAGAAATAGAGCATCTCCCCTGCTCCCCTGTCAATTGTGTGAATCCATACAAAGATCATTCTCGTAATGAAATAACCTCCCTATGAAAAAGAGTGGATCTAATAAAAATACCATGTGAAGGTTGAATTAGAGTAAAAAATGCATTCTCTGATAATAAAGCAAACTTTTGAATATGCATGATAATATTTTATACCTGTCTGGTAACTGGTTTAAATCTACATCTCAGACTCCACATGAAGATCAGTCCCCTCTCATCAGCTTCCAGTTATAAAACAGTGTCATAAAAGCTTTTATAAAATAGAAAATGGTTTATTTGTATTTTATGGCTGGGGCTGTGATTGTTTGATGTCCTCTTTTGCTGTCCCGTATTTGTAGCTGGCAATATAGAGAGGTTTAACTGAAGGGAACAGATTGTGCTTCTCCACCAACTCTCCCAAGCATATCATGTTGAAAGATATAGCTGGAATTGCACACGCGAGAGAATCCAAAACGACATCATGCTTCTGGTGAGAATGTAGACAGTAATTAAACTCTCTTGTGCTTTTGGTTCATCTCTTTCAGCCAAGAGTATAAAATTTGGAAGCAGACTGAGACTGACCCTTGTTGAGACGTGTAGGTAGAGGGGAGAAAAGTCTTCCCTTTCCCATATCTCCATGGCTGCTGTCCAAAGTCAGGTCAAAATTGCAATCCCTGTTCTTTCTTGCAAAGTGCAAGCCACCCGAGAGGACAGAGCTACACAGCTGCAACAAGAGAAGCCTAATATATCATCCTGAGTGGCAAGCACACTGCTTGATGACACAATGTAGGGAGGGATCTCCATTTTTCTGACTCCCAAGTTTATCTCTCTTGTGCCCATGACGTTGTTACTGCTCACTGTTGCCTGGTGGTTTCCTCAGGGGTGTCTTCTCCTGGCCAAGGTTCTTCTTGGCAAAGAGGCATGGTTCTTCCTTAGCAGGTTAAAAAGCTCTGGAGGAGGCTCTGTTGGATGTACTTCTCTCTGTGTCTGCTAGGGGTGGAACCACAGAGTTAAAGTGTCAAGTAATTGATTTCTCTTGCTGAGCTCCTGCAGCTAGTCCGGAGCCCAGAAGCATTGACCAATGCTGCCTTATCCTGCTTGAAAACACTGGTCTGCAGTAAGATGCCTCTAACTGTTAGAGAGGATGATTCAGTCTTAAACATTTCTTCAGCTCCTAATGTCTTCTGTTCAGCTCACCCTGAGAGCAGGGCAAAGAGTCCAGCTGTGAGACACGAAACCTTTGTCTGTAGACTAGTAAATTAGATATTACCAGAACGTGGTTTTGAGCATTGGCTGGTGACCTTTGCAGTCTAATGCTTGTCATTCCTCTTGGCAGTGTTGGGCTGGGACAGCTTTTTCAGGACATTGTTCAGGGGATAGCGTAGATGAGAAGCCATTTCCAGCAGGGAGTTCAAATGCACACTGTTTTAGTGGGATTTATAGAATTGTAAAATTAAGGTTGGAAGGGAGCTTCACAGGTCATCTAGTCCAACAGTCTGCTCAGATCAGGTTGCTCAGGTCCATGTTAAGTACGAAGATTCCACAGCCTCTCTGGGCAACCCATGACAGTATTAGTTTAAACGCCTTCATTGTAACATTTTTTTTTTCCTAACGTATAATCATAATTTCCCCTATTTCCCCTTGTCTCCGTTGCCTCTTGTCCTATCACTGTGCACCTCTGCGAAGAGTCTGCTTACATCTCTTTTGCCTCTGTCAGGTAGTTGAGACAGCAATAAGGTTGTCAAGCAGAGCAAACCCATTTCTTTCAAATGTCCTGTGCTCCAGCCCCTGAACATCTTTGTGGCCCTCCACTGGACCTGCTCCACTATGTCAGTCTATCTTGTACTGGGGAGAACAAAACTGGACATAGCACTCCAGAGGTAGCCTTAAAAGCGCTCAGCAGAGGGGAAGGAGCACTTCCCTGAGCCTGCAGTGGAACCTGCTGGCTGTGCTCCTACAGCCAGAATGTGGTTGGCTGCCTTTGCTTCAGGGCCATGCTGATGACTCGTGTTCGACCTGTTGTCCCCTAGGAACCCCAGGTTCTCTTCCACAAAGCCATAGAAGGGCAGCTATATATGTGGGTGTGAGCTGTGTCACATCTTTTTCTCTAAGGACTTGTTGAATTTACAAGCAAAGGCGTAATTGAAGGGACACAGATATGCAAGAAAAAGAGTATTATCTTCCAGATGTTAACCTTAATAGCACACTGCAAAAACTGGAGGAGAAATATTACTGACTAACAAAAGATATGCAAGAAATACATTTTAAATTTTGAAGAATTAATAGTAAGATAATTTCAGACTATCAGCTTGTAGATGGCACTGGTAGTTTCACAAGGAAGAGAGGAAATGCTAAGTCAGCATTATTGTGTGTTAAGACAGAACTAGCCTATTTTGAGTAAACAAAGGCTGCGTGTTCTGAGCAACATTTCAAAAAAACCACCCACATTTCTGCTCTTTTTCTGGGTTAGCTTTAATTTAAAATAACTCATATTGGTGCAAAATCTTTTGCAAGCTACAATTCAGACCAATACAGTGAGATAATGTTTAGTAATATTTCTCTTATGGTCACAGTGGTTTATCTTGAGAGGAGGAACATTTGGGTTTGAATTTTTTATCAGAAAAAGAATAAAAAAAAAAAGAGGCAGTCATGGGTCCCAGGCTGCAGTGTAAAGGCTGTACATGAAAGTCTTTTGAGTCTGGGCTCAGTAGCTTCAGTTAAGGCTTTGCCAGTATCTAGTCCTACTTGAAAAATCACCTCTCCACAAGTACCCCAACCAAATTCCAGGCTACCGAAAGCTGAAGAGTTTATAGTGACATCAGCAGCAGTACTGACTTCAGCAGACTTGAGATTTTACAGGGATTTAGGAGGTGCCTACATTCTGCAATGCCATTTGTATTCTGGCAAATAAAATCCCTCATTAAAAAATCTGTCATAGCTACACTGTTTCTCCATAGCTATTTTTCATGCCATTAGCCAGATATGTTCTGATATAAGTTAACCTTCCAAAATAATATACAACTTGATTCTAAAGCACCCTACATCTGAGGTCACACATCAAAATCTGTCCCAACCTGCTCTTGGCCATGCAGCTCCATGGAGGATATTTGGTGGCTCAGTAGGGAGTCATTCCTATCCTGGATGTGACTGCATCAGAGAGGAAGTTCTGTTGTGCTAAGTAATTTCCCCAGCCATTCTGGAGACAGTTAAGCAAAGAGGAGACTTCAATAAATGGGAGAGTAAATAACATCTTTAAGGCTTCAGTGCTCAGAATACAACTTTGAATTCTCACAGTGATGTAGTTTCTTCTACATTACACAGAGCAAAAATAATGGGAGAAAGAGCCAGGAGATACACATTCCCAGTCTTCCTACCAATTTCCTGGTACCTACTAATCTCTGCTCATTTCTCACAAGTTCAGAATGAGTATCAGATCCATTGGGGCCATCGGATGGTCTGAGCAACATCATCTTCAAACCCTGTTAGCAGCACAAGCAAATATCTTTGGTCTTTTACCTGCATGAGAAAATAGGTAGTGCCATACTCTTTCTTGAACCAAACCTTTCTTTAACTTCATTTATAAATAGAAATTTTCACATCTAACAAATACAATAGGAGGTGATTTTTTGTGGCCAAGCAATACAGACACATTGCCAAGAGAAATGAATCGTAGGAGAATAGACAGGAGATGCTTCTTGAGCAGCCAAGAGTAAGAATACTGCTCAGAAAGAAATTGTGAAATATATTTAAATAAAATGTAATTCTGATCATACTGTTCTACTCTTTGACTGGGATGGGAGAAGGGGGGGTCATACAGCATTATTTTTCTTCAGAAGTTTGTGTGAATCCACACCAGATCCTAGAAGTCGGTGGCAAACTCTACATTTCCCTGCTCCAAGTTAAATTAAGCCCTTAAGAGGGTCCAAGCAGTTTTCAGCCAGATTTAGGACTGATCAAGAATAAAGGCAGATTTTAAATCTTTGCTTTTAAAAGTGAAACGTGCTTGTAACTAGGAAGGTATCGGTCTTCCTGAAGGCTTTACTGTTACAAAAACAAGTCTAGTTTGCGTTATCTTCTAGGGACTTCCATGTTGTTATCAAACTGTGAATAGCTATCATTGAATTTTTCAAAACATTGTTCACAGCTAAATGCTTCTTCCAGAGAATATCAGAAACCCTATTTTAATATAATTAAATATTTTTATATTTATTTAATATAATTAAAATAATTTTAATGCATTTCATAATTCCTTATACCATTCTCTGTTTCCTCTAGAAACACCAGTTTTGAAGATGGAACACTTTCCTTTGCAAATTTATTTAATTGAGTGAGGCTTGCATCTTTTCCCTGTGTATGTCTTAAAACTACTGTGATAGAGACACTACTAGTATCTCTATTTCAATGCCGCTTAGCTGTTACATTTGCTTTAGTTCTTACTGTGATAGGGGAGCTGTTTTGGTCCTTGAAGCTTCAGGAACCATCTGGCTACACTGTGAAATAGGAAAGTATTTCCTTATCAAGTCTAAGGATGCATAGATGACATAATATGAGTTGACTATGTGGCTTATTTTATCATCGAAACACCTTTCTAGCGGAATTTTAAAAAATCCTTTCCAGGTACATGGCAGATAATATTCCCCAGCCATTTTTTTTATGCCATATGATAGCAGGTTTGAATCATAATTTCCGAATTATGTAAAGCATAAAGCTAGTAGCTCATGCTATATTCATTACTAAACCCATGTCAGAAATAAAGTTTCATAAAAAAAGGACAAAACAAAAAAGATGTGATTTTTTTTCTTGAAGCTCTATGAGATGCTGAGGCCTAGAATGTTCTTCACCGTGCATAAACACTTTCAAACCCTCTCTTTCCTTCCACTCTCACCTCCATATTCTGGTCTTGAGCCAGAGATAAGATCATATTTCTCTTTTTTAGGCTGTGTAGTAATTAAAGAATTGACTTACCACCAGGCTGTTGCTATGCTTTATAGCATGTGGATACAAAATGTACATTGGGTAATTTGCAAGAATACTTTATTAATAGTGTATTTTCTTCTACATCTGGTCAGTCTTTTTTCTATGATTTGCTTGCTTTCCAGTTTCCAAGTTATCTTTAGTTTTTGGCTCTCATTTCTGGAATCTCTGAAGCATGTCCATAATGTAAACCACATGAGCATTCCTGCTGCTTCCTGAATCAGGACCTCAGTGGTAGCTAGTACATGTGTACTGTATTGCTGGGCAGAGACATAGACTCTCAACTGCCATCTTTCAGCACTTAATCAGTGGGACTGTGAATAGTTGCAACCAGGGAGAACAGGTATAAAAGTGTGACCCATCTTGTGGTAGAGAAGTCTGACAGCAAATGCTCTCATTTACCACACTACATCAGTGTTATAAGTAAAATTCGCTCAGAGGTGAAAATTGCCAGTAGCAAAGAGTTTTGCATTGCTGCTTCTTACTTCAAAAGTATTGTGAGACTAATTGGGTGTTTATTTTTTAAATATTGGTGACACTGTAGCTCCTTGTCAGAAATAAACCCTCTCCAGGGCAAATATGGGAACTTTCTTCTAAGAAACCACTACCACTGGTTATTAATTTAAGAAAAAAACAAAGAACAAAAAGAAAAAAAAAGTGTTCTAGATGAAATGGAAGAGATTAATGAAATACATATAAAAGCTGATAAAATTGCTTATATTTCTCTTTTATAGGGCCTTCCTGGCAAAGATGGACCCACAGGCCCACAAGGACCTCCTGGCCCAATGGTGAGTATTGCCCATGGAATTTGTTACTGTAAAAGTCATCAGGATTTTGGGGGATTGTAGGTCACTGTTATCTAGGCTTCAGTGGGTAGACCAAGGCCAGGGGTTCTCCTTGGAAGTTAAAATTCTCATAACGCACGGGGTTGGCAGAGAGCTGCTTATCCAGTGTCATTTATTTCCACTCTTACGTAGCTCAAGAAAAAATGTCTCCCATGGGAAGGGGAGACAGTTGTTCCATCAACAGGTAGATAGCTCATTCTTAGTCAAGTAACTGTACTATGTAAAGGGAATTAGTGCTCTTAACATTTGAAACAAGACTTTCTTTTTGCAAGAAATTTCAATTAGGATTGTTAGTTGAAGTGAACCACCAAGTTTTGGTCAGTCTGGAGGTTGGACATGAGTGCAGGTATTCAAATGTTCTCTTTTACTTTACTCTCTTTTTTTCTCTCTCAATTACTCTCAAGAAAGACAGCAGAAGCCACATTCAGCCTTCAAAGCAAGACATCTTTTGCTTCCAGAATCAGTCTCATCCTTCTCAACTAGGGCAGCTAGTCAAAGTTAATGCCTTCTTGATAGATTTAAGACATTAGGTGAAACTGCTGATGCTATTGAGTATTCTCCAAGCAATCCTGTTCTTTTTACAAAGAATGTGCTGAGTCATGCCCCTGAACACAGTAGTAATGTCACAGGCTTTAGTCTTGAGGTTCAGCAATCTGTGCCTGTTTCAGAAAGCGAGCAACACAAATCCATTTTTCTCGAGTGCTTTTCTCAGAGCTGTGCTTTCGGTGCTCTTTCTCCTGCAACATGTACTTCCTAGTCCTGTTTTCCAGCATCTCCAGTCTTTGACTTGCAGAACTGTCTGTGTACGGTCTGCTCTGTGAATTTCCTCTCCATCACACAGTTATTTCTCCCATCAGGATTCATGGATGTTGATTGTCATCAGCACTAAGTATTCTCTTTCTCTTTTTCCATATAGGGCATACCTGGTGCTCCAGGTGTTCCAGGTGTAACTGGAAGCCAGGGGCCACAAGGTGATGTGGGAGCTCCTGTGAGTAAAATTAGTTAATATTGCTATATTTGCTGTTGTGGATTAATTGGTTTCTGATCCTGGCTTCACTGTTTTACAGAACTCCTCAGTATTTATAGCTTATGACCTGTTTGCAGTTAGTGGCTAAGTGAAACATCATATTGGTCTGTCTTGTTCATTCTTCATAATTAAATTTATTTGTTGATCTTACATACCATGTTTGGCATATAGGGATTAGCGAGTCAAAACACAAGATTAAAACACAGAAGTTAAAAACATAGCAGTACGTGAATTTGTAGTCTGTGTGTAATTACTTTCTCCTTTTTTTTTTTCCTTTGCACTTCAAGAAACTCTCAGGAAATTACAATATGCCATTTATTAACCTGAATATTTCCAAAATATTGTACTGTTTTTCAAACTGTGAAAATATTGCATGAATAAAAAGCCGACTTTCGTGGTTACTCTGGGTTTACATCAGGGCAACTGACTAATGATTAGGGCTTTTTCTAGAATGTCATTATAAATTTGACCATCAGTTCCATTAATGGAAAATTACACCCTCTATACCAAAAATAAGTATTAGGAAGCTCAAATACTAAGTTTGTCTTTCAGCTACTTTCTTTATTATAATAAAAACCAAAACAGTTTAACTATAAGAAAGGAATAAAACTATAAAATGAGTGTAAATATTAAATAATATACTTGATTGATTATAAAGCCTGCTCAATTTTTTTTCCAGTGACCATTCTATTTAATTTTTAAAGGCATCAGAATGTGACAATGTGTACTTCTGACTTGATTTGTAGAATGTAGGGTTTTTTTTCAAAAATCCAGTTTGCTTTGGAGATTTAGTCCAATGTGAGCATTTCTATTTGGTTAAGTGGAAATGAAATGGCTGATAATAAATAAGCAAAGATAATAACCTAATGCCCAGCTCTGCATAGTTTCTAGGTGTAATCATGAAATCTACTAAGGAGATTTGATGAGCTATGGAACTTATTACTATCAATGTATAACATTCAGTTCCTGTCCAAACACATGTTCCAGATATTGAACTAGATTTCCTAGAGTGTACATATTCCCGTGAGTCATGTAAGACCTCATCTGTGAATGTTTAGACTCCAGTAGTTTTGAAGAACCAGCTAGGTGGGTAAAAAATTATTGAGTTTCAATAACTGTCTTTCCCAAAAGGTGGAGTAATAGAAAAGAGGCTTAGAAATAATCTTGCAGTCTTTGTAGGAGTTTCTTCGTTCCCAGGATAGAATAAGCTATGCTTTAACCATGCATCAGTCAACTGGTTAACTCTTCGTGCAGGCCTACTCTCGCTTCAGGAGTTCCTGAGAGCTGTCTTGCCACCCCCAAAAACCTCCAGTGGTGAAGTTGTAACTGCCCTAGACAACTTGTTCCAATCCATAATGGTCCTTACCGTCATTACAGTATTACATTGTCTTGAATGTCATACTTGATTTTCTGTGCAGTTTAATCCCATTGCTGACTCTGTTCATAGCAGATGCAGAGCCTCGGTGCAGCAAATGCCACAAATTTCAGACTGATATTTTGTCTCCCATCAGCCTTCTCTTCCTTATACTCAGTGATGGTTAGACCCGTTTCAGCCAGGTGGAGTGCATCATCTAGTGGCCTGCCCTTGCTGGCCTTTTAAACAAGAGAATTCAGTATGTGACAACCCCCCGAGAAAGTCATTGTCGCTGTGTAATTGCCAAAGGTGAACGTTCTGTTGAGTACTGAAATGGAAAATGTATATTCATTGTTGTCATATAGCCTCCTGGAACCATGTTCCTTGTTTGGTTTTTCTCCTTTTACTGTGGTGCTGCAAGGGACGCAATGTCTAGGCATTAAAAATTTTGAGTAAGAACAAAATGAGAATTAATTGTGTTTTGAATCTTTTCATAGGGTCCTCCTGGAGCTAAGGGTGAAAGGGGTGAGCGGGTAAGTCCATGTTCACATTAGCCACCATTTTTTTTCCTGTCTGGCCTTCTGTCTCATAAATGCTTTCTCCAAAAATTTATGTTTCTCTGTGTTCACAGGCACAATAGTTTTCTCTGTGCAATCAGACAAACTTTCCTTCTTTTCCAGCCATTGTGTTATATACAGCTACAGTAATGTTTGAAGGTGAGAAGTATGTGGCATTAAGCATATCTCCAAATCTCTCGTTAGGGTTATCTTCTCTGACCTCTGTTTGCTGGCTAAAAACAATAATGGGAACCAGGCAAATCCCAAAACTTTTTTTCTCATCTGTGAGGATGTAATCTCTCAGGGTTAATAAATGTCTTTCATTGCTCTAAGCATTTTCAAGACAGAAATGTTGCAAAAAATTGTGTTATGACACTACTGCTGTTTGTTATACAGGGCGATCTCCAGTCCCAAGCAATGGTGCGTGCTGTTGCTCGGCAAGTGTGTGAACAGCTCATCCAGGGTAAGTACGTTGATAGTTCACATGCTTTTATCTCTAAAATAGATCTTTTTCTGCCATAATTACTTACAAATATGATGCATTTCAGAGCATTCAAGGGGATCTGTTCATTTTAGGCTAGACAGTCAGGATTTATGTTCTGAGTCAATTTATGTTCAAATGGATTTATGTCCAATTAGAACTGATTAGCATCGGGCACCTAAAAAAGCCTGAATTATCTCCGATCTAGTATAGTATGCAGAAACTTCTGCTGTAACAATTTTAAGTTTTTATAGACATAAAATACAAAAAAAAAACCCCTCCACCAAATCAAGGAAATAAAATTCTACACAATAATTCTTCCCCTTTTCTGGGTACTCCCTAAACCACTGTTTCTCCACCAACAACAGCACAACTTCATATTATCAAAGCATGACAGACCACAGCCTTGAGGACCTGCCAGCGCTCTGTTCAAACTTAGCTGAACCAGGTTATCCACTGCAACTTGAAAATGAGGACATTTTTTTCCTGACAGGTCATATGGCAAGATACAACTCAATTCTGAACCAGATTCCAAGCCAGTCTATCTCAACACGAACCATCGCAGGACCTCCTGGTGAGCCAGGTCGGCCCGGGGCTCCAGGACCGCAGGGTGAACAAGGATCACCAGGCATGCAAGGGTTTCCAGGAAGTCCTGGTCAACCAGGAAGACCAGGAGAAAGAGGTACTTTGCATACAAAAAAATATACCTCCCTTTCTTGATACATTCTGATGGCTTTTGTCTCCTATTTAAGTGCAAGAACTGTTTTCTTACTGATTGTTGAGCTCAACACAGACCATAATGAAAGCTCTGGAGACTCTCGGTCCTGAAGGTAAAGCAGGCTTTGCCATGTGTGATTTGGCAGGATCAGACAGAGGTTAAATGCCTAAACTGCTGAAGATTGGTGCCATCTAATTGGGCACATCACATCACATCATGCTTTCGTCTTAGTAGGACTCTGAAGTGAGCTGGAGCTATAAATACATAAGCAAAGGAGCTTTTGGGAAAGGCAGCTGCAAAACTGATAGATTCATGCTGGGGAAAGATTGAGCTTTTCTGCTAAACTTGAAATGTGTCAGTCTCAAGATTTCTAAGGTGTGATAGTCTGAAAGGAGCGAGGTTGACAAGAAGAGGGAAACAAATCCTAGTTTATGAGGGGTTGAGAGGATCAAGGAGAGGAAATGGTGAGGTCAGAGAGAAGTAATACAACTAACTGTTCATTTACAGTAATTCTCTGTATTCTTACGTGTCTGCTAGGTCTCTTTCTCCTTTTCTCCTACAGCATTGTCTAATAAAGAAACAAGCTCCATGTTTTGATTTACTCTCTCTCTGTGCACCCCTGGCAACCTTTGGTGCACCAGAGAGCACTATCAGAGGTAGCTCTGAGTGGATCTATGATTGCTAGAGTGCTTTGAAGACCAACACATGAGGAAGTGACCAAAAACCCAAGAGACAAATTTGATATTCAGGAGCAATGAATTGGTGTTGCTATTACAAAATCTAAAATGGGATTTAAAAAATGAATTGTTATGAAAGCTGTTCAGTTCAAGAGTTTAATAGTTCCAGTTCACAGTAGCCATGACGACCAGAGCTAAAGCACTATTTTGAAAAGAAAGTCTTTGAGTGAACCTGTGAGTCTGTGGGTCCTTTCTTCCCCTCAAGACTGTAATTCTAATTTTAATTACCTTCTTGAAAAAAGAGGCAAGGTTTAGGGTAGTAGCCTCTCAGTCATGCTGCTGCCTGCTCCACCTGAGCAAAGACCAGACACTGTCCAGAAAAAAGGGGGAATGAAGGGATGGAAGGCAACTAGGAAAGAAAATTGGAAGAGGCAGCAAGGGAGGAACTGAATTTAAAAGTGGTGACCCTAAGAGACTGAATGCAGATTTTGGGGTACTTCCTTAAAATACCAGTGTATTTTAAACAGCCTCTCAGGCAGAAACTGTTTAAGTACACAGAATATTTTTCTGGGTCTTCAGGAATGAAGGAACCAAAATGCCAGGCTACAACAAGGGAAACCTGTGAGGCATTTAGCATGTATTTTCCATCGTGTTTGCTGTGCTGAGGCCCAGACCTGCATGTTGTACTACTATGAAATCACAGATTGATTAGATGTAGTCATTTAAATGAAACATGATGTGGGTTAACCCCCTGCTGATAATAATATATGGGAAACAGCATTGGTAATAGAGTGAGTGCAAAAAGGGTAAAAGCACATTAAAAAAGAATATTCTTCTTTTCCTGTCTCTACAGATAACTGATGTTAGAAGGGACTGATTCTTGGCAGGTCGTGCTTGTGGGGAGTTTTGTAGTTGGTAGAGAGCAAGCACTTATCAAGCATACTTCAAGAACTGTAATCCATCAGCCAGGGCGCTCTGCAGATTTTCATAAAATATGATGCCAAATGTTGGGAGTGTTTTACAGAATTTATAGCTTAAAATGAGATTGTTTTAAGAAAAAAGAATCTATGTGTAACTTAAAGACAAAATAATTGGCTTTATTTGAGTGAAAATGGTTTATAGGATATTCACGTAACTGGAGCCTTGCACAGAACCTGGAAGGAGGAGGAAGGAGCTCATTCAGAACCTAGGAAAATATATAGAATAATTTATTAATCCTTGAGCATCTGATTTCTTCAGAGGCAACCAAAATGTTAGATTGATAGTGTGCCTCATGTAGTAGCAGTTTATTTAACAGAAAGATACCTTTTGAGTTGTACAGATCCTTGGGATATTTCAGAATCCATTTCTAAGGAATTGCTCTAAGCTAACCCCAAAATGCAGCAGCGAAAAGTAGGAATTATTTTTACCAGCTTCATGCTTGTGGAGATTGATAGGAAGTTTCTTGTGCATTCCCAGTTCTGACCTGATTCCTAATGACATATCATACAGTGAAGTAGCAGACTAAAACCCCTCTGCTTCTGGATGGAAGGGGTTTCAGTTTCCAGCGAATACAGGGAGGAGGGTAAATGGACTCAGGCCCCATCCCTTGCTGTGATCTGAAGCATTGTTTGTATTTAACTTGTTCAGCAAGTCACACTGTATAGTCCTGTTCTGAAGATCTCCAGCCAGCCACTTGGAAGTCTTTATGAACAATGTGTTTCTTTTCGCTGATATCATCAGCATTTTGGTTGTGTATGAAGTCAATTTAATGTTCAAAACCAGTGCAGGATTAGCAACTCTGAAAAGTCAGCCTCCACCTTTAAGTACAGAAAATACACTGCAGGTGACAGCAGTGTCCATAGAGCGTACTAAAATGTAACGGACATTAAAAGGGAAAAAAGACCGTTGGGGTTTTTTTTAATTATTATTATTTTTTTATTCAGTAGTGTTGCTTTTTTTCCCTCAGAGGTCAAACTATTGGGGTTGCTACATGAACCCGTCACTGGTTCTGAGCTGGGTGGCAAGGTGCTGGTAGACTGAGAAGAGAAAAGGTGTGGGGGAGGCTTGACATTTCCTCCTCCTCACCTCTCTTGCCCACCACCCATTCAATCCCAGCTTGGGAGAAGGAGGAACTTCGGAAAGCAGTGTGGAACTGGTTAGGAATCATGCACCAAAGAGAGCGGTACTGGAAAATGTCAGCAGTGAGAGATCTTGACATCAGCGAACCTCCCCGCTAACTTGCCTGGCCAATAACTTCTTTTCCTTTGTTTATCTTGTCACTCTGCCAAGCGTTAATCAGATGTTTTGGAAGGAGCCTTAGATTGAGATAGTGTCTTGGAGTTCTGTTAGAAACCTCCACTTGAACTTCTAGGTCCAGGGTGCCCCATTCCTGGATGTGTTCTGTCATTAGTAATGCACTGAGCTGGTCCTTCCAAGAAAGACCACCTCAGTGAGAAAGGATAAATCATTCTCCTGACAGATCCAGTTCTCAGTGTCTGTTGCCAGCTGAGATCTATTTTTTCCAATGTAGACGTCACTGAATGGATTAAGATCGCACTAAGACATTTGTAATTAAGTTTCCCCAGTTGATTATTGTTTTAGCTGTACACTGCAGGGTCTTCTCTGTTGTATTTTTCTAATTATGTGAAAAGAAACTTCTCTGGCAATCTCAGTATTTGTTAGTAATATTAACATTTCATTGGTGCCCCAACAGGCCATTTGAATTGGACTAGTGATTTAAAGATTAAGGAGGCCACATTGTGTTATCAGTCCCCTATAGTACGTAATCCCAGATAAATTACTAGAATTTTGCTCTCTTACATATTTGCATAAATATAGGAGTTTGGGAAAAAGAAATAACCCCACAACCGCTGATTGTTCACAGCACTAATCTCTTTTAATTTGTGCACAGCACTAGTTTCTATTTTTATTTCAGCTAGTTTGAATATCTTTTGGTTTTATTTCATGTTTATGAACTGGGACTTAAATAACTCGTGTCTGACTTCTGAGTGCTCAGGAAGTAGTTGAACTTTGCAAAATAATATAAAAAAGCAAAGATTGGGGGGGTGTCAGTTATTTTTATGGGACATGAGTAGTTTTCTCAACTTTGAGGAAAGGGTAAAAGCTGTAGTAAAAATTATGCTGAGGCACTGCTAGATTTCAGATGCTGTGCAAATGAAGTTGTTCTGCTGCTGCCGGGTGGACTTCTCTTATGATGTGTCCTGAAGTGATGCTCAAAACCTAAGGCTACTTGCTGTAACCCACTATGATTAAAATATAATAAATACCTAAGCTGTCACTGGGAAGTCACTGTTCTCAAGTACAGCTTCATCCATATTTGATTTCTGGCTTCATATGACAGTGAGTTAAACATGTGTTATCAAAAGCCATGTATTTACAGCTCTGATGGCAAAATTCCAATGGAATTAAATGGAACTTTCACCAGCTGAGTCAATTAAATGTATTTATTTCCCATTTTAGCTTTATCTGGATAAAAAAAAAAAATCACCCTGTATTATCGTACATTATGGTTACAACTGCACATCTTTGAAAGAGGACATCTTTGGTAGTAGTTTTTCTTAATTGCAATATGCAGTTTTCCTCAAAGGACATGTCGTGGTTTAACCCCAGCTGGCAATTAAGCCCCATGCAGCTGCTTGCTCACTCCCCCACAATGGGATGGGGGAGAGAATCAGAAGAGTAAAAGTGAGAAAACTTGTGGGTTGAGATAAAGACAGTTTCTGGCAGAAAGCAAAAGCTGCTTACGCAAGCAAAGCAAGGAATTCATTCACCGCTTCCCACGGGCAGGCGGGTGCTCAGCCATCTCCAGGAAAGCAGGGCTCCATCACACGTAACGGTGACTTGGGAAGACAAATGTCATCGCTCCCAACATTCCCCCTTCCTCCTTCTTCCCCCAGCTTTATATGCAGAGCATGATGTCATATGGTGTGGGATATGCCTGGGGTCAGTTGGGGTCAGCTGTCCCAGCTGTGCCCCCTCCCAGCTTCTTGTGCCCCTGGAAGAGCTGAGAGCTGAGAAGGCCTTCACTGGTGTAAGCTCTGCTTAGCAACAACTAAAACATCAGTGAGTTATCAACATTCTTGTAGTAGTGAATCCAAAACACAGCACTATACCAGCTACTAGGAAGAAAGCCAAAACCAGGTCAGGACAGTATTCTCTCAAAGACAAAAATAGATAAGCAATACCTGAGGCTTCCTTTTGTGCAGAAACCGTGGACATTTAACTTTCTTTGCTAGAGAATGTGTTTGTGATCTGGTTTTGTGGGTGTGTTTTTTTTTTTTAATAACTGATGCTTTCAGAGTTATCTTTAGCAGAGCATTGGAAATAATTGCTTTCAGTTGCTTGTGATTTCCATGGGGCTGAAACCAAGACATTGCTTATTTTGAATGGGGACCAGACATAAAAAAGTGGTTGGCATGAAGGGGGAGAGGCAGTTTGATGGTATTGCTGAAGTATGTCCAGAGCACTAATATAAAAACAATTACTAGAATTTGAAGCCATTCTAACTCAAATGGAAAATTTTGATACACACTTTTGTCCCTGAGGGTGATTAACCGTTGCAGTAACTTACATGGAGAGTGATGTCTTTTTTGGTTGACTTTCTGTAAGCTGTGCTCTAATGAAATGCAAAGATGACCTCAGTAGAAAGCGAAATGGGTGAATTTTGAATGTTCTGTCATTTATAGGAGGGAGCCATTAAGTATGACCAAGAGGTCTGCGAATCTGTTAATTTACACTTGTTAAAGAGCTTTCGTGGAAAATCCATTAGGGAAGCCTGTGGATTGCTTGATTTTAACTCATGTGAGTTTTGCCTTAGGAATAGGGTATTCTTGCATCAGTGTTTATGTTCTCTTTCACTTGGTAAACTTTACTGGAAATTAGACTACAAGAAACCTAAAGCAGACTTGTATCTTGGCCTTCAGTATGCTTGCATTATGAACTTGATATCTATGTGATTTCAAAGGTTTGCCCTGCGCAAGAGCTTCATAACTTGTTCCAGAATGAACATTCTATTCTTAGCCTGAGTAGATTTGTTCCATATTTACCATTTCTTACTGCAGTTTATTCTGTGAACATCACATATGGGTGTGTGTTCTCACGTGCATAAAGAATAATAATGGAGTGCAGGGAAAGCTGCGATTTGAAAACATTGAGGCAATTGTCTTTGAAGTCACCACGTAATGTTATTGTACACTAGGATAAGCAATGGTCCTTGTACTAAACATCTCTGTAGACTCCACATGGTTATCATGGGCCAGTCTTCTCATGATCAAAGCAGTCCACACATGCAGACTCTGCCTTTTGCAAATGACAAGTGTTTCCTTGCAGGGCATGTATGGTAAGAGACAATTTAGATGAGTTTACCTTGTTAAAAGGCCTGCAGCAGCAGCAGTGAATTGCAACAGACGAGTCTCTCCATATGTCTGAAGCAAGCCAGGGCTAAGCATATTTTAGGTATCTGGAAACTGCATTTGGAATGCGGGACAAGAGGTTTGCCTGAGAAATTAGTCTTTAAAATGGGTGGAATTCCGTTGTTGATCACAGATGATGTGTTTTTTTGGCAGGTTCCCCCAAGAATATAAATGTAAGTTAGAGCATATATCTGCCACCTAGTACTGCTTCCTACATACATTATGCAATGCAGTCATTCATCAGAGGTTCTGGATAGCACTTCTGCCTGAAACTGCAATCTCTGCTAACCAAATGCTGGATTGCAAACAGGAGGTTCATACTGGGCTTGGAAGACTGTCACTGAGAGCAGGAATCCCATGTATTACGTTGCTAAGAATCCTGGAAGAAAAAATGTAAGCAAATTTCAAGATGCCTGAGTAATTTAAACACTTAAGACCCATTGACCTTCAGTGAGATTTAGGAGCTAGGGCTACCAATGGCTATGGATATAAAATTCCTGAAACTTTACCTTTTGGACACTTTATAATCTGAAAGTCTGAATCAGTCTGTACAAGACCAATAGGTACCTCATACAGTGAGGTAAGGTAGGTGTAGTGCAGTGTGTTTGTACACAGCAGTCAGGTACGAATTTTCTGTGCTGCTGTTCTGAGATCACCGAAGTGGTTGTATTAACACACTGCTTAGCCCTTCCTTAGCATGAGGTTCTATTAGCTCAAGGCTATACCTTCATTAACCTGGTCACATTGCTTTTAGTAATCTTGTAGTTTGGCCAGAGGTTGCTTATTATCTACCTGCAAAAGGCAGGTAGGAACTAATTTAGTTATAAGAGAAAGCTGTGATGTACAAGGCAGATAGAAAATGGGAAGATTAGATATGAAGGAGGCTTGATAGAAGAGGTGGCAGTGCTAGTTCCTCTCCAGCTTTTTTCCAGTGGCTAAATCGTTAGAGCACAATTTCAGGACATTTGAAGCTGCATTCCTTTCCTACCTACTACCACAACTGGGAGAAGGTCTTATGGTCCAGTTTGGTGAATATATTCCTCTGTGTTTTGGATATTAGATCTTGGAATAAGGTCTGAAACAAGGCCTCCCTCTCCCTGGTAAGTTTTTGAGCAGTTAGGCTAGAGAGCCATTCTTTTTGGCCTAATGCATCCTAGATGGATTATTTATATTTTGGACATTAGGAAAAATGTTTTCACCAAAAGGGCTGTCAAGCATTGGAATGGGCTACCCAGGGAAGCGGTTGAGTCCCCATCCCTGGAGGTATTTAAAAGAAGGGTAGATGGGGTGCTTAGGGACATGGTTTAGTTATAGAATCATATAGAATGTTTTGGGTTGGAAGGGACCTTTAGAGGTCACCTAGTCCAACCCCCCTGCAGTGAGCAGGCACACCTTTAACTAGATCAGGTTTTAGTAGTGGAAAGGCTGTGTTGGACTTGATGATCTTAAAGGTCTTTCCCAACCTAAACGATTCTATGATTCTGTGATCCTGAGGTGGTAGTCAGAATCACTGAGTAGGGGAGAATATATAGTCATGTACCCATGCCACATCATCAGGATTGTCTACACTTGAACATCCAAGGTTTCCAGATTTCAACTATATACCACCATCTGAAAATCTGAAGAGCCTGCTTGTGGGATAGGTCTCAGCATGGTAGAGCCACTTCGTGCTGCTGTCTGCACTGTGGAATGAGCTCTGGACTCGAGCCCCACGTTGGCAAAATAGGACTGTTGTGGTTTAACCCGGCTGGCAACTAAGCACCACACAGCCGCTCGCTCACTCCCCCCCCTCCCTCAGTGGGATGGGGGAGAGAATCGGAGAAAAGGAAAAAAAAAAGTAAGACCCGTGGGTTGAGATAGAGACAGTTTAATAAGAGAGAAGAATAACAATAATGATAATAATAATAATAATGATGGTAAGAAAATATACCGAATATATAAAACAAGTGATGCACAATGCAATTGCTCACCACCCGCTGACCGATGCCCAGCCCGTCCCGAGCAGCGATCACTCCCCCCGAGCCGCGATCACACAGCCCGAGCTGCAACCACTCTGCCCACGACCGACCGATCGACCCGACCGACCCGACTGACCCCCCCGAGCATGACGTTATATGGTATGGAATAGCTCTTTGGACAGTTTGGGTCCTAGCTGTGCTGTACTCCCAGCTTGTTATGCCCCTGGCCGAGCAGGAGAAGCTCAAAAAGTCCTTGAGCAGTCTGAGCACTGCTTGGCAACAACTAAAAACATCAGCGTGTTATCAACATTCTTCTAGCACTGAATCCAAAGCACAGCACTATGCTAGCTTCTGTGAAGAAAATTAACTCTATCCCAGCCGAAACCAGGACAACTTCAGGAGGCTCAGATATGGAAGGGTGCTAGAGAAGGGGAGAGGAGACCCCTGAAATCCTACTGGCCTCTTACCCAGACTAGGGCTCATAAAAACTAGTGGCATCATGACACCGATATAATTTAAATTTTTCAGCGTGCATGTGTTTACCTCTTTCTTTGGATAGGTAGATAGAGAGGCAAAATAGGTGCCCTGGTGAGTCAGCTCTGGGAGCTGTTCCTAGAAGGGTTACATTCATGGCCTGCCTCCCTCCCGCATTTCTTCTTTATTTAATTGTGACCAACTTAGCACTCTGGCTTCTATAACCTATCCTAAACGCCTAGCTCTCCTCAGGTCCTCTAGAGCAAGTGTAGGTTAACTGAGTTGTGTGCATCAGACTGGGCTTTATTCTGCTGCCAAGCCTAAATGCCCTTTGAAAAGCTAGCTGTGTGACAGCTCTGCAGGCTTTGAGATTTGTGGTTAATGATCGTTTTGAGAATTTCACCTAAGATTTTAGACAGTGGAGGAGGTACTCACTGTGCCTTGAGTGCCACAGGTGAAAGCATTAAATCAGCAAAGGAGAACCCAGCCCACATTCACAAAAATTGCAGGTCCTTGAATATCAGCGTGAAGCATCCCTGGAAGTCTGTGTGAAGTGCCAGTCATGGGATAACAAGCTACGCGATCAGAAATCTGGCTATTGAGCATGATATAAGCAAGAATTTGCCAATAAGCTTGGCAGGTGATTCAAGAAATGAAGAATTATCGTAATCAAATAAATGTGTTTGTATTGCGCCTGGCTGGGATGGAGATAGCTTTAGAGGCATGAGTTAGCCACCAGATCTGGGGTACACCCTTGTGTTCCTACACTGGTCAAAGGAACATTTGGTAACACTTCTAACGTGCTGACATAGATAGGCAGTAATGTTAGACTTGGAAAGATACTGATGCAGCATTGCAGTCATCAAATGACTAAACGGTCAGGACAACCAAAGATTTCACTTTTCTGGGCTGCGACCACACATTGCTGGCTCACGTCCAAGTGCTCATCCACCAGTACCCCCAAGTCCCTCTCGGCAGGGCTGCTCTCAATCCTTTCATCCCCCAGCCTGTGTTGATACTGGGGGATGCCCCAGCCCAGGTGCAGGACCCTGCCCTTGGCCTTGTTGAACCTTATGAAGTTCACATGGGACCACTGCTCCAGCTAAGCAGTGATCCCTTGCGTCAGTTGGGGTCAGCTGTCCTGGCTGTGCCCCCTCCCAACTTCTTGTGCCCCCCCAGCCTCCTCACTGGTGGGGTGGGGTGAGGAGCAGAAAAGGCCTTGACTCTGGGTAAGCACTGCTCAGCTGTAAGGAAAACATCCCTGGGTTATCACCGCTGTTTCCAGCACCAATCCAAAACTCAGCCCCGTACTGGCTACTGTGAAGAAAATTAACTCTACCCCAGCCAAACCCAGCACATTTGCCCAATATGCTCTAGAAGCAAGAGGGAGATAGCTGCTAATTTGCAAAATAATGGTGTAAACATCACCGGGATTATCACATCTGGTCTCTTTTGCCACTTCCTGCTGATTTAGTTTGGCCGTGGTTATTTCTCCTCTTGGTGGCCAAGTCTCTCCTGTAAAATACAGTGTTCCTAGAGGCACTTGGAAAGCTTCAGAGACCCCCTAGTGGAAAATGCCGTGAGAAGTGGTTATGGTTGTATAATTTCTCTATGATAAAATAACTGGTCACCACAAGACATTTTTTTTTTAACTCAACAACTAAACTGTGCAACCAAAGGAAATAAAAGGTACAAAATGGAAATGAGAAATACCTAATCTGTGCTGGGACAGTGGCAAAAAGCCTTGTAGAGGTAAGGCAAAGAGCTCATCATGCTTTGGTTAAAAACGATGTGCTCAGTATGGAGTTACCGACTGCAGTGGTGTGGCCTGTGTTTTCCACACGATGGGGCTACATGGTACATTGCCCTGGAAGCCCTGGAATCTGTAGAAGATGTAGAACTCCCCAGCAAATACCGAAACCCCTGTAATTCAGTAGGTTCTTATTTTGTAAACTTGGTGCGAGCAATTCTTTGTCAGTGATGCATGTTAATTCTTTTTTCCACAGTTAAGAATTTGTTCTTACTTATTTTTTTCCATCAGAAATTTGCTTAGGAAGGAAAAAAAGAAAATCTTCGTAACAGTTACGTGAGGGCAAGGGAAGGAAGGAGGCCAGTCATTGGGAATTGTAGATACTGCCTCGTCAAGGGCAGCAGCTGTTTTCTTTCTACTTTGTTTTTATGAAGGTGCTCTATAGTGGCTTTGATTCTGAAAGCATGGAAGCTGTGAAGCAGTGAGAGCAATTACCAGTGCTGGGAGGTCTGGAAAATGGGGGGAAGTTCCCACAAATCAGCCTGGATCTGGTGTCTTTGAACCATCCAAATCAAACACAGACTTTAAGAGAGTTTCCAAGTCACCGGTGGAAACTCAGGGTCTGGAATTTGTAGTTTTGACACCTACTTCAGTTAGACACTGCTCATTGTGATTGCTGCTTATAGAAAGTGTTTTTACAGGACACCATAGTGGTAGCGCAGAAGGAGGTGGAAAGCTGGAATAAGGTGGTGCCTTCTCTGGATTACTAGGTCTTTGATCTCCATGGATGAGACCCAACGATAGAAATTTAGGGCCATGAGCAAGCACAGGAGCAGAACTCAATGGATGTGCATGTTGGAACATCAGAGTTTCGTGACAGGGAGACTCTTGTCTACCTGGAATTCAGCAAAGCCTTTGACACAGTCTCTTACAGCATTCTCCTAGAGAAGCTGGTGGTTCATGGCCTAGATGGGTGTACTCTTCGCTGGGTAAAAAACTGGCTGGATGGCCGAGCCCAGGGAGTCGTGGTGAATGGAGTTAAATCCAGTTGCGGCCAGTCACAAGCGGTGTCCCCCAGGTCTCAGTTCTAGGGCCGGTCTTGCTTAATATCTTTATCAACGACCTGGACAAGGGGATTGACTGCAGCCTCAGTAAGTTTGCAGATGACACCAAATTGGGTGGGAGTGTTGATCTGCTGGAGGGGAGGAGGGCTCTGCAGAGGGACCTGGACAGGCTGGATCGATGGGCCGAGGCCAGCTGTATCAGGTTCAACAAGGCCGAGTGCTGGGTCCTGCACTTTGGTCACAACAACCCCATGCAGCGCTACAGGCTTGGGGAAGAGTGGCTGGAAAGCTGCCTGGTGGAAAAAGACCTGGGGGTACTGGTTGACAGCCGGCTGAATATGAGCCAGCAGTGTGCCCAGGTGGCCAAGAAGGCCAATGGCATCCTGGCTTGTATCAGGAATAGTGTGACCAGCAGGAGTAGGGAAGTGATCGTGCCCCTGTACTCGGTGCTGGTGAGGCCACACCTTGAATGCTGTGTTCAGTTTTGGGCCCCTCACTACAAGAAAGACGTTGTGTTGCTGGAACATGTCCAAAGTAGAGCCACAAAGCTGGTGAGGGGTCTGGAGCACAAGGCTGATGGGGAGCGGCTGAGGGACCTGGGGTTGTTCAGCCTGGAGAAGAGGAGGCTGAGGGGAGACCTGATCGCCCTCTACAACTGCCTGACAGGAGGATGTAGTGAGGTGGGGGTCGGCCTCTTCTCCCTGGTAACGAACAATAGGATGAGGGGAAATGGCCTCACGTTGCACCAGGGCAGGTTTAGGCTAGACATTAGGAAAAACTTCTTCACTGAAAGGGTTGTCAGGCTCCAGAATAGGTTGCCGAGGGAGGTGGTCGAGTCCCCATCCCTGGAGGTATTTAAAAGAAGGATAGATGAGGTGCTTAGGGACATGGTTTAGTGGTGGATGGCAGTGCTAGGTTAACGGTTGGACTTGATGATCTTAAAGGTCTTTTCCAACCTAGACGATTCTACGATTTGGGGGGACAGATTTTAACTGTGCTGAAACTCCTTTCTTGTGTTTTAGCAAGACTCTCCAATAACTCATGATAACTCCATTTATGTGTAGAACCATCTTATGCTGAACCACTGTTTGGTGGGTAAATGTTTGAGGGAAAATGGGCTGTTGCATTAAAAAATTGACTTTTCTGGGCCGCACGGTAATTTATAGACATATTGGTGAAGCTCTGAGGATTCTTCTGACTTACAGTAGTTGTACCTTGGTATAGTCCAGAGGCAGCTTTCCAGCAGGAAGTGCAGCCTGGAAACTGGCCGATGGCTCTGCATACCACCTCGATGAAACCACGGTGGCAGCAGGAATGTCTAATACCCCAGGAATGCCATGTTTCCCTTGAGAGGCTGTCAGGGAAGGGAGGCAAAAAGAACCAAATAATTTTTGATTTTTACCTCCTTCCTTCTCTGCCATCTGTTTTTAGATGAAAAATAACATATGGAACAATAATCCTGGTTAAATAATAAACACTGCACGCAGTTTCGTTCAAAATGTGACTCTGATCAGAGTATTATTTCCTTAGGTTTACCAGGCGAGAAAGGAGAAAAAGGCAATCCAGGTGTTGGAACACAAGGACCCCGAGGCCCACCAGGATCTACAGGTAAAGTTGTAACGTTTGGGGCACCTGGATTAGACCACGCTGAGCCATGTGCAAAGCAGCTGAGACCTGCATGGCTCTGTCCTCCGCTTCGAAGGCTGAAGCAGTGGGAGAGCCCGTAGTTCAGGCATCTTAACTGTCATACTATGTAGTATGATGTTGTGATGTGTCACATGACGGTGTCCTTGGTCACACAAGTATTTTCCTTCTCCCTGTGATAAACTGCTTCTCCAAAACCTTTACTTTTTTAATGTTTTAAATATTCTTTTTTTTTCAGAGATGGAGTCTGGAAGGGAAAAAATTTATCTGGATTGATTGTATTTGTTTTCCCATTGACTCAAGGTCATACCTAACCGTAACTTGACAGAGAAATGTGTATTAATTAAGCACATTAATCACAGGGATGTGTATTTAGCTCCTGAAAAAGCAGAGAGGGTGATATCCAGGTCCTGTTGAAATAGGCGTAAATTGCGTTGACTTTGTTAGGATATTCTGGCCATTAGAGCACCGGCATCCAGGCACAGCGTCACCCAGAAGCTGTATTGAAAGGGAGGGGGTGAATCAGGAGCTGTGCAGGCATCCAGGGCTCTCCTCCCCCCATGAAACTGCCTCTCCGAACATCTGATGCTTGGTGAAGCATTTGCTATAGTGTAAATTTCTGGCTAAAAGCTGTCTCTGGCAAGGAGGACGAAGCAGTGGCTGCTGCTTCATCTTCCTTGCCAGAGGAAGACTGCAGCCTTTCCCTCAGCTTGCCCAGGGGAATTGGAGCCAGGATGCCCAGCTCCTCTGCTCAAACTATCTCCTGGAAGTGTTTGTAGCATGCTCAGTACCATGGTTTCCAAGCCCTGGGCCTTCCAAGGTGGCCTCAACTCACTGCTTCATGAAAGACGCTGCTCAGATGTTTCATCTCCCCCTTCTACGCAGGACCACCAGGAGAAAGTCGAACTGGCAGTCCAGGACCACCAGGTTCTCCAGGCCCACGAGGTCCTGCTGGTCACATGGGGCCCCCTGGCTCACAGGGTCCTTCTGGCCCACCGGGGTACTGCGATCCATCCTCCTGCGCTGGTTACGGCATGGGAGGTGAGTAGTCAGGAGTCAGGGTGGCTGCTGTTTGCGGAGGTGGGCGTGGCATCTTCTAACAGCCAAAGTAAGATGGAGGCTACTGGGGAACCTTGCGCCAAGACATGGTAGCTCCCTAAAAATGTGTGTGTCCAGTGCTGCTGTATTTTGTGGGCATGAAGAGCAGGGGACCCCGGCGTAGTGACCAAAGGACGTTCACCATCTGATCCCAGCCTGTAAAACAGATCCCGCTTAGTGGGCTTTTGCCCTGTACGTGTTTGTGTAGTTGTACGAGCCTGCTCCATCTCGGCTGAACAGCCTGCGTGTTCAATCCCCACCTCCTCGTGTTCCTGACAACGGAGTTTTCACATTTGTAGTTTTTCAAATGTGTTGCTCAACTTCCTCTTCCGTGTGCCTCCGAATGGCATGAGAGCATGACCCTTACTAAACCCCTGGTAGCGTAACCTGGCACAGGGATGCACGTGTCCGTCATTAACCAGTGAAGCAGCCTGGAGAAAATGATTCTTTCTACATCTTCTCTGTGTCTTACTTTCCCGTCTCGTCATAGCACGGAGAGGCCATGGGAGGAAGTTAACACAATTGCCAAAAGTTATGACGCCCAGCCTAAAATCAAAATTTGTTAGTAAAGCACCAGTTACGACAAACGTTACACGTATGGCGTACTTGTTCGATGTTGACGGTTTAATCTGCCCGTGAGCCGATTTGTATGTTTTACTCACCTGAATGTTTTTGTTGTCGTCTCTTCCTGTCCTTTCCTCCTCACTTCCCCTCCCCGTTGTTCATTTCCTGTTTTAAGGCCCAATCCCTTACAATGGCTACCCATCCAGACGGTGAAAGGCTCACTCTGGTTCAGGTCTCATTTGGCTGAAGGTCAGAGATGGACGCTGAAGGGCTCTGTGCTTTCCGTCAACGATATTGACTACCACTAATGAACTCACTAGCTGCTGTACATGCACTTAGCTTCCTTGCACTGCTAAGAAGTATTGCCTGGCCTGTGAATCGCGTGTTCTAGCCCACAATTGGGGTCAGCTAAAGCAGGCGGATTGTGCAGTGTACGAGAAGCACAGTACTGCAACCGGACATTTGGCAAATTCTGGTGGTGGTTTCCAACTAACTTGGCTGTCTGTTGGTGGGTTTCCAAGTGCTCCAGCTTATTAACTTTCTTAAATGTTTTCACTGTTCCTTTATGTGAATAAAAGATGTGTATTTAAAAGATGATATATATATATATACTCACACACATTATATATAAATATATCTATATAGAAAATGTCAATTTCCTAATGAGTGCTTTAATTTTCTACTCCCCTTCTCCTGTGTTAACCGTACGAATACTCTTGGTGGTGGTGGGTTAAGGTGGATACGGTGAGCCAACCGATCAAGACATCCCGGTAGTGCAGTTGCCACATAACTCCTACCAAATCTATGACCCGGAGGACCTGTACGATGGTGAGCAACAGCCGTACGTAGTTCACGGGTCTTACCCCTTACCAGCCCCCTACTCCCAATCCTCCTATCCATCACCTCATCTTGCTCAACCAGAGTTTACTCCTGTTCGAGAAGAGCTGGAAGCCGTTGAGCTGAGATCCCCAGGAATTAGTCGCTTCACAAGGAGGAGAGCCAAACGGAGCGCCGAGACGCCACTGCGCAACGGGGCCAATGGAAAAAACCCCTCTCAGTGAACTGTTTATAAAAATGGGAAATGTTTTACATGCAGCTGGGTGTCGCCTTTTGCCCAGGTGCCTAACCGGTCACCGATGATGCTTACAGGCTCTCATATTAAAGGAGACAAAAAATGCACATGCCCAGTCGACGCACCCAGTAACGGTAATTAGCTTGCATGCCAGAAACTTAGTATGTTAGTGGGTTGGTGCTAGATGATGATGAAAGGGCGCATGTAGATCGTTCTCTGGAGTACCGTTCCATACAGTTGTCAAACTGGATCTAAGACACCGCACTGGGCTCGTTGGTGTACCTAGAACCATTCAGAAAACTTGATTATTTTATTTTTTTTAATCCATGTTTTTCCAGTTGATTACATTCTGTAGTTTGGGATGCATTGCTTTACTAGCAGAGTAACCCTACTAAATTCACCGGAGAACAATGCCTAAGCAGCTTTCCTTGAACCCAGATATTACTTCTGAAAAAAAAAATCTTATGTTAATGGAGTATTTTTTTTTAACCCACATTATATAAATATACAAGAATGTTCCATGGGAGCGCACCGATAATTTATTGTGAACCTCTCTCATTTCTGTTTTGTATGCAAATAAAAGTGGCAAGCTTTTATACGTTAATTCTGTATTTCATTGATTTTTAGTTTGGAACAATTGTATAGATCTTTGGGGAACAGAATGCAAAGAGAAGAAAAATACATCCTCCCTTGTCAATGCTTTTGGACAACTGTTTTATTATAAAGGACACAGGCACTTAGTATAAACAACATTTAGCCTTTTATTTTTTTTAAGTTATGTATGAGCAAGTGTAGAGAGTAACTGAGATGGGGCAGCCATACCGCCTGTGGACGTGAGCTGTGCCATATCGATGATGTGCCAAAGTCAAAGGCGGGGCAGGCACATTTGGGAAGACAGCTTGGATTGGCTAACGAGGAGAGGAGGGGGAACCCCAGCCCAACTGCTTGAGCAGCACAAACCAATTCATTATGTCCAAACAAACCAGGTAAATGACAGTGACTCAATATTTGAACAGCGCTGTGGAGACTATGCCTCAAAGCGGGAGTTAAAGTAGAAGCTCAAAAATGTTCATTTAAGTTGAAAGCCTAGATCTGGAATGCTTTTAATCCAGGCCTGTAAAGCCAGGGAGAGAGGCTGGCCTGCAGATCCCAGGAGCGTTCCTGCTGGCCCCGGCCGGGGTTGGGGCTGTTTGTGCCCAGTAAGCAGAGCCCTGCCAGCCTCTGCCTCTGGCCGCTGCCAGGCACTCCCCGAGCCCACCGCGAGGACGACAAACTGGGACCTTTGCTGTGCAAGCTCAGCTTATCCAGCCTAGGATTCAGCCTGGTTAGTAACACAAACCATCTACACACATGACTGGCGCCCACGGCTGGGTTTGTCGCAGGGCTCATCCTGTGGCTTGGGGGCGGGAGGGGTTTCTGTGCTGTGGGTCCACTTCCCCATTAGATCCCTCACCCCTGACTCCCACCACTTCCTTGGAGAAAGGAGGGAGAAGTTTTGGGAGCTGCAGTTGAATGTCACTGCCTTGCCTGGGCTTGCATTTGAAGTAGAAGAAGGTAGAAAAGTGTCCCATCACTTAGGGACTTTAAGCAGCTTAACCCCAGTTCACGGAACGCTGAAGCGCCCAGGGAGCAGGGCTGGGCGCCGCACGTGTCACGGCCCGGCACGCGTAGCTGGTGGGCAGAGAGCACTTACTAAAAGGAAATAAATACAGGCTGTGGGTGCAGCACGTGATTTGTTTCCCGGCTCGCACTTGGTGGTGAACACCCACGGTAACTTACCCCCACGGTGAACTCCTGCTCTGCCCGCTCCCACCCACGTGGTGTGCTGCCGCCTCTGGGAGCCCTCCCGTGACAGGCTGAACCGCAGGCCCTGGGGAGGGGACCCCGAGGTCACCGATGGAAAACCAGCATTCAAGCAATTCTGCCTGTGTTGTCTCACAGACTTTGAGCCTCCCATTACTCTTCACAATTAATTTGGCTGTCGAGCAATGCTATAGCCAAAGCTCAAGTTCCTGTGGGACCAGAAGAGCGGTGTGTTGGGAAGACAGCATAGATGAATGCTTCAAACCAAGGCAATTGGTGTTATTTGCCCCAAAGTTGAACAGCCACAGCCTGACCAAAGCCCAGTGTCACCTCTGGTGCACCCCTCCAACAGCTCCTGCCCCTGGCCCTGGGCAGGAGGAGCAGCCAGGAGCGGCGCTTTGCCCTTCTGCCCGCCAGGAACCCAGGTGCCCCGGCCAGTGCAGCCATCTCCCCCTGCCCCACTCGGGATGTGCACGCAGTGAAGCAAACAAAAGACAGCTCACTCAGGGGCAACAAATTAGGCATAATCATGGCAATCTTAGAACTTGATTTATCTACTAAAGCACAGACATTCACGGCCCTAGTTAATTTGCTTTAACTTTGTATTTATAAAGACATTTTGTGGCACCCCCGCTACCCAGAACGCCTCGTGTATCACCGGGCGTATGGTCACTTGCTGGGTATACCCTGGTACTAAACAGGAACCGGCGGGCACTACCGAGTTATAAAAATATTATTCAGGATTTGTATGTTCGCCAAAAAAAGTAAAAGACAGAGGCGCATATGGCCAACATTTTCTCCCAAAGTCAGACTCTGAATAATCAGGAGTGTCTCGTATTTTTCCAGACAGCCCAGGAAGCTTAAGCTGCTGACTGTGAAGCATTTAGCACATGATGAACGGCTGATGCCACCCAGATCTTACCCATAAAGTATATGTACTGTGTCCTTACACAAAAAAGAGCATTTACTTTAACTTACTGCTTTTAAAATACTTTCACTAGTTAATTAAACGTGGTCACTGACTTGGAATGTTGACTGGACAGGAACCTTTAAGCTCATCTGAATGCCAAAGAAATGCCCAATATCAAATAATTATTTCATATAACAAAATATGATTATAAATAAAACTATTTTTCTTCCTACATGATGCTTGTACACAGTGGATATAGAAAACACAAATTTTCATCATCCAACACTGCAAAAGTTGGCAGATAACGTATCGGCATCTTCTACTGTATAGAAAACAACAGGCACTTCATTTATTTACACACCAGCTTTGGCTTGAGGGCTACCTGTGCAGAAAAGCAGCGATGATCTTCAGCAAAGTGATTTGCAGAAGCAAAAATAATTTTTAAAACTGATTTGGCATCATTCAACACCTCAGTTTAGTTTCCTCATTTGGTTTTCATAAGAAAAATGTTGCTTCATTCTTCAATACATTCTCCAAGTAAGGAAGGCATGTTCCTGTGACTTGAATCAAAATCAGATTTGGGCTTAGGAGAGAAAAAGGAAGAGTAGCTCCATATGATCTGCCGTTACTGTCTGTTATTTCAAAAAGCTCTTTACAAAAGCCATATTGCGTAGGGTTGTCAACAGACTGGCTCCTACGGAGGAAGAGCCACGTAGGAGGATGCACTGCACAGCCCCACACGGGTGTTTTCGCTGCTAAAGAGCACTGCGAGGCCAAAGGGTGCCATCTTCAAAAGCTACGCCTAGAGGGAGAGGCGTTCCGCTTGCCTGCTTGCTCGGGCAGACAGGGCGTTACGGACATCAGCTCTCCCGCTGACAATCATGCAACATCCCCGTATCACGAATGAAATCGCATTAGCAATATATTGAATACCATTTGGCACCTAGAAAGTAGAGAAGAGTCAACCTTGATGTTGTCATTCAGCACACTAGAGATTTAAGTGCAGAGTCCACTAACAACAGTCTGAAAACCAGTAAGATTATTAAAAATCAAAGTAGTTCTCACTCATCACTTGCCCACGCACACTGTGCAGCTCCTGGAGGCACACCCTTCCCACCAATGCGTTGGGCTGTTTGGATGCAAGCTAGTGGACAGCATCACCTCTGAAATTCATGCTGTCCTTGCTGCTCTGCAGTATTCCAGCAGTGCGTTCTGTTGGAACTGAAAGGTCACTCTTCCAGCATCCGAGACATTCCAGACACTGTAAAATGCTGTGATCTTCCTCCCTGTAGCAACCAGGCCCTCTGTAAGGATAAACTGATTTCCCCTTGGCTTCGTCTTTGGTGTGCCAAGCACACCATGTGGCATTCCATGGCAAAAGATGGCCAAAGCTTTAGGATGAGAAATTCTGGTTGGAGACCAAATACTTCCTTGCTCATAACAAACAGGCTGAACTATTGGCGAAGTGTGCTGTGCAGAAAAACTCCTTCTGGGAGGTTGCTGCGAGAGAAACTCCCACAGGACATAAAAAATGACCATCAGCAATCTCACCAGCTCCTTGTTCCTCCAAGATATATAATAATAATATATATATAAAATAATATTTTCCCTCCCTCTAACAGGACTACCGTATGCATGCACGCATACTTGGTACGTGCGTGGCTTCCTCTGATGAATTGTGTTTTTCTAACGGACTTTGGCTCTGGAATAAGCCTGATTTTGCTTACCTCCACCATGATAACTTCAGTGGGTGCATTCACCTAAAAAGACAAGGAAACCGCAGGCCTGCGTAGACATGCGTTTGGCAAAACATATCCGTTAATTTAATTCAGTACATACGATGTGGACATAGCCAGATTCTAGAAAAGGCTTTCAGAAGAACCGCACAACATATTATAGAAGTAATAAAACAGCGGACACCACTGAGATTTTTTACATCCCCCAAAGAGAGCATGAGTTCTACATGAACAGTTCTCCTTTTCCTAACCAAGACTGCCATTCTTTCACTCCAGCTGTGTAAGGATGGATCACCTGTTTTAACAAAAAAGCAAGCCGGATTATTTACTGACAGCGTGCCATTCGTGGGAGCTCTGTGACTGTAATTATTCACTGCTCTTACTGTGTGGAAATCAAATTTTGCAACTTCTAGAGCGCGACACTTCATTTCCGTGAACAATGTCCTGTTTCCATGAGATGCAAATATTCATTAGAAATCTATCAATTCTTTAATAATAGTATTAAAGCAAATACAATTAACAAACACCAGCTCATACAACACAGATTACAGGTGGCATTAACAACATAATACCCATCCTCAGCTGTTTCAAACACAGTAATTTTTATAATCTTTCCAAATAAAGTTTGCTAACACCTGGCAAAACCATTCTGTACAGAAGGGTTGACCGAGATGCACAGATGCTTCCATGTTAGAAGAATTTTTTTTGGAGGAGAGACATTCCTGACGGCAGTCCTTCTTCTTGGATTCCTATTATTTCCTTCGAAAATCTTTAGGTCTGGGGGGGGGGAAAAAGAAAAAAAGTGCTTTAAGAAATGTATGGGAACTACAGTGGCTTTGCTTTAAAGATGCAATAATAGCCTATCTGTCTTTATCTCCTTATTCTGATGCTTGAGGTTTTTGTGCTGATGAGTATGTTCTGGATTACATTAAAAAGACGGAACAAATCAAAGAAGTTTACTACGACCTGTTAAGAATTTACAGACAGCAGGGGTAGTTGGTCAAGGTGGTTCTCACAAGCCACTCCTACTTCCCTAAGCAAAACAAACACCATCTTTAACTGCATGTAGCCCCACAATGAGTTTAAACACTAGTATTGTCTCCACTTCTAAAAAATGGTTAATTGGAGCTTAAGATGGCAAGTTTTAAGTTAACAGCATAGTCCACCACAGCACTACTAGAATTGTTAAAGCCTTTGATTTAAAGAACAAACTACTCTGAATCTGAAACGTTCTGCAGTCCCTTCTGCTTGGATGACAAATGTGGAAAACATTCAGACAAGGGGCTGCTGTTTGTAATCCTCTGCAATTTCCTATTCGAGCAGATGTCACTCACTCCGCCTGCCGCGCGGCCGTAGAAACCACATTCTCCCTGAACCTACAAGGCACAGGATCAGGCCAGAGTGCGGTGCTTAGGGGAACGCTAAGCCTGAGGGCAGGCCGCCAGCCTACGTCCCTAACAGATCCTGCGCGCACAGCACGAGCGGGCTGCTCTCTGCAGCGCGCTGCACCCACAGGCAAACGCGCCGCCTGCATCGATACAACCTGTCACAAACACAGCGGCCCTTTATGCTTGACTCTTCCGATTGCTTCTCTCGTATACGAACCAGAAGAGGTAGCGGGAACTGTGTCCCACTCGAATTGAACAAGAGATGTAGTAACAAAGGTTTTGTGAGCATGTAATGGGATACTAGGTCAGTGGATTTGCTGTGAAGTTGAATGAAAACAGAGTCTGGAATACAGGAAAAGCTGCAATCCACAACAGTAAACCAAGTCAAATTTACAATGGTGGTAAATTTTATCATCAACTTCTGTTCATCAACGCAAATTAAAAGCAGATAGCGATGGATGCAGGGAGCTTGCTTTGGGGACAGAGAGTTCCAGTGGCTGCAGAGCTGCCATACAGAAATCTAATACTTAATTAGTCATTAAAATCCTATGTTGCAGATCTAGCATTTTTCAACCAGTAGCACTGCAAAGTGAAGTCATTCATGCAATCCTTGTACAAGCCTGTAGGATCTTGTGTGAAAGCAACTCTGGAATTCAGTCTGTGCTATTTCAAATGTATCATATAGAATTTGATGATTATATGAATTTTAAAGAACTACTATAAAAACGAGCTAGTGTTCGTGCTGTAACGAATTACAAAACTTCTTTGTTTTCCATTTAAATGACAGATTCTGTATTAGCATTTGGACATGGAAGAACCACTGTAAGCATGATATCCACTGTTTGCATGCTTGCTTAATGCTGAACTTGAACATACTCAACATTAATGGTAAGTATGCACTGGAGACAAGTAACCTCTACAATCCTGGATTTCAGTCCTCAGAACTATTCCACATTTTGTTAACTCCGATCTCACCCTTGCCTATCAGAACAGGTATTTCATTATATCACACTGTCTGTGGTGTATTAAGAGAGCGGGATTTTGAAAAATTCTCAGTAGTGATTTAGCAGTTTTATCACTGCATCCAGCCTAGACAGGCAGACCAGTGCTGAAGGATCTGAGAGATGCAGCATGGCAAAGACCTCACTGTCTTGCAGTTTATAGTTATGACTCTTTTTTTTATAGGCCAATACATCCACTTGCACATTGCTCAAAGGATTTTGCATTTTTCTTCGAATGGCACATTTAAAATTTCAATCTAGGGTAACATTGGAGTGCTGCAGAGCGAGGGATCTGACAGTACTTTGTTCTTCGGTGAAAATCCAATTTTTTTTTTTTTTCTTCTTGCTGGCAATCTGTATTTCACCCTTAATGCTTGTTGTCTTAAAGTTAAATGCATAAAACATTGGACTCTTAGTTTGCAGTCTTACAAAGTTAATGAAGCTTAAAGGGAGAATTTTCTACACTGAAACACTTGTGTGAACAAATATAAAAGTTTTTAAAGCCTTTTCTATTGCCACAGTAGGCTTTTATGCCTACTAGTACTTGGCTTTTGGAGGCCCCTGTCTCTGCTTTTAAAGAGTCCTTGGCACTACGAAAGTTAAGCCTTGAAAAACACCGCCTTTGGCAAAAGTGCTATAAATATTTTGTCAGAAGAAGAATATGAACCCACAAAAACCTTGTCTACTCATAAAGAATTATGAACTACTGGTGAACACCAGTGGGTAACTGCTCATTGATAAATGCCATAAATCCATGCAAGAGTCTTCTTCGATGGCAGTGCTTTTGCCCTTCCTCAGCAAAGCACCGAGGTGATGCATTTGGAACAAAGGAAATGGTATCTCCTAGAAGAGAGAGTTCAGAAATTTACCCAAAGGCAACACATCGCATTGCTTCGTCTTTCTCTTTTTTTTTTTTTTTTCTTTTTTAAGGTAAAATTCTTGGGGGAAAAAATTTGCTTTATATTGACAGCAGGATTCCAAGACAAGGGGGACACAGGAGGCAGAATGTGGGAATGAGCATCTCTGAAATCAATGCTGAAAGGCAAAGTATTACAGGTTTCCTGAAAATATGCAACATTAGTCTGTGCAGCAGATTCTACCACCAAAACACGTAAAAAATATTCGCCCAGTAACATTTTATACTGCACATAAAAAGCATTAAGACACAGTCCAGTGAATTCTAGACAAAATACTCAGAAAATTAATGTCCAATTACGCCATGGCTCTCAGTGCTACTCTCTTTTAACAAATACTTTACCGTTGAGTAAAAGAAACCGAAGAGCTGCTCCTAAGCTCCAATTACAGATTTAAAATAAATCTCTTAAATTCTCCCAACTTTTTTCCATACTCCCAGCTGTCAAGAGAATAATACAGCTGAGGTAAAATGCTGTCAATCCACAGTCACTAAGCCTTACAACACAGGTAGACCTGCACATGGGTACAAGTTTATAGGATCAGTTTTTGCTATGGGAAACAAAGGTTCTTAGTGGTGCCCACTGTAACCGGTAGCGCTTTCTTCTTCCCCAAACTCTGCAGAATAAAGGTATTCCACATAAACATTGTCTTGATACGGATGCCAGCGCCACACTCTTAAATGCTGAAGAAATCAGACGGACCAAGAGTGTTTCCCCATTTATAGGGAAGCTAACTTCTTAGCTCTGTACCCTGCTTCAAGAAATAAGACCAAGTTCAAACTAAACCCTAGAACACAGGCAAATATTTTCTCTAGAGGCACAGTAGGTCTGGTTCAGTCTATTTTATAATCTGATTTCTCTTGCACATATACCTTGAGCATACCTCTTTGTAAACCAATGCTCTACAAAACTTTTCCACTCAGGTATGTCAAATTTCTAAATAGCCTTGAATTTGCCTTCATTTTGAAAAGAACTGCTACCCTTATCTCTTGATCACTGACAGCTGCTAATGGTAATTTCAGCGAGTGTAAATCCAATCTACAATACAGAGAAACAGTACAGTATCAGGATTGAATGTGCATGCATTTAAAAAAAATAAATCCTGAAATTAAGTTCCATTATGTAACAAAATGAGCCAAATGCCTCCTTAAATATCAAAATCACAGCTATATGCACCTACAGTTTGTGTCTCTTTAGCCTCCACCATAAATCCCACATCAGTGAAGCTCCATCACTGACAGCAGAAATACTACTGTAATGCTATATTATAAATCATGTAGTTAAAAATACCGTGGTCCTGTGACATTGCAAATTTACGATTCTGTAGAAAGCAGAATAAAACTTTGCATAATATTTACTCAGGAAACAAATTATTCAGAGTGTGAGAGAAAACAGAGCTGAAGGCAAATTAACAAGACTGCACTGTTAATTTCAAAATGGAAAGTGAAATAATAAAGACAATCTTCACTGGAAAATACTTTAGTATATTATATCATTCTCTCAAAAAGATGTTGAGATTAGAAAACAAAAGTTCTCAGCTTCCTGATCTGCCCATTTATAATTTATTCAAGGTGTCTACAGATTCTGAATAAAAATACTAAAGAGGAAAATGGTGGGAAGAAAATTCTGCCTCGCTTGCTACTACAAGCTGTTTATACAGAGCAACCTCCAAGCCCTACCCGCGGCCCACGAAGACCCTATCTGCAGCCTGCAGAGCCACATGCTTAGCAGAGCAGAGAAAGGAGAAGGACAACTGGTTTATAAAATTAATAGGCGTTTGTTTCATATTCTAAAGGACCTGAACATCCTATAAGGCTTTGTAAATCCAGATATTCTTTTGCCATCTATTATCTGCATTTAATGAAAATCAAGGGCTATCGAGCATTGTCCATAAAGGATAAAGCCTACTTGTGAACTGTTAAATGTTGGATCAACAACACTCAACAGAATAGTCAATATGTTGGTGGAATTAAGGGATCAAATGGAACAGTTATTTAAACTCTCAGAAATAATGTGCACATTAAGGAATTCTGAAGACACCCTATACATTAAGGCTATTTTTAGTTATTAAAAAAATCAGAGGAATTTGTGAAATCTCACTGAAACACAAAGCTGACGTATCTTTCTAGAAATTAGAGCCATTCAGATATATTAACAACACAAAAGATTAGTTGGAGAGGCTAATTCAGATGTGCAAATGCTTCAGATACCTACCAATGTTTTGGGGGTCCTGGTGGGCACAAAGCTGACCACAAGCCAGCAACGTGCCCTTGCTGCAAAGGCAGCAAATGGTACCCTGGACTGCATTAGGCAAAGTATCACCAGCAGGTTGAGGGAGGTGATCCTGCCCCCTGCTCAGCGCTGGTGAGACCACACCTGGAGTACTGCGTCCAGCTCTGGGCTCCCCGATACAAGAGAAACAGGTACATACTGGAAAGTCCAACAAAAGGCCACAAAGATGATTATGGGACTGGAGTACCTCACATATGAGGAGAGGCTGAGGGAGCTGTGACTGTTCAGCTTGGAGAAGAGAAGGCTCGGGGGGATCTCATCAAAGTATACGAATACCTGAAGGGAGGGTGCAAAGAGGATAGAGCCAGGCTCTTTCCAGTGGAGCCCAGTGACAGGACCAGAGGCAATGGGCACAAACTGAAACACAGAACGTAGTGTCCGAACATCAGGAAACACTTTTTTACTGTGAGGGTGACCGAGCACTTGAGCAGGTTGCCCAGAAGGGTTGTGGAGTTTCCATCCCTGGCAATACTCTAAAGCTGTCTGGACACAGACCTGGGCAACTGGCTCTAAGTGGCCCTGCTTGAGCTGAGGGGTTGGACCAGATGACCTCCAGAGGTCCTTCCCAACCAATTGGTCTGGTGTTATACAATAATGCAGTTAGAACGGCTTTTCTGACAAAACTATCCCTTTGTGAAATCTGCATGGATACCCAAGACAGAATTCACAATGGCAAGCTTTAGCCTAAGGAGGTAAGTCTCTTCAAGCCATCTAAAGTCAGTGAAGAAAGGCAGGGCTTCCCCAGAGTACTTTAAGTAAAGATCCATTTTATTTATTCCAAATGGAGCTTAAACTACCTGTGCTAAATCAATACTGAAGTTTGGTGATCATACATGTTAGAAGAATAACTTAAGCAGCTTCCCTAACAACCCCCACCAACTCTAACGTACATCACTTTGTGCAGCTGCACCAAACAAGGTTATCTTTAATCTAGGTCAGTTCCCTGATTCTCTTTATTCTGTTGCTACACAAGCAGAATGGGAAGGCAGAAAAAGTGATGGACGGTACTTAAAAAACAGCCTTTTTTGCCAGAAGAGATGCTCATGAAGCTATGACCTCAGCCTCTGAATATCTCAGATGGTAAACAGAAACCAGCAGTACAAAAAGAGCAACTTGCATAGTTGCAACTATGATGGGACAACCCCGTCCCCATAACATTCAATATTCCTTTTCAGTATGATGTGAAATGTGCTCTTCCTTGGGTATTTTTCCTGTCAAAGTGGACAGAACAGAGACCCTTTCCAAAAGTTAAATGCATTCAATTTTCAATTCCTGGAATGACTATTTATTTCCATCAAGCCTGAACAGACTTGCTGCACAGTTCCATCTTTATTAAATTCTTGTCAGCACATTCCAGCAAAGATGTTTCCCTTTGCCTAGCAATGTTTTGTGAAGGTAAAACAGCCTCAGAAAAAAATAAAATTAAATAAAGGGGGGGGTGTTACTCTGTGAAGGCCAAATCTAAATAATTGCCAATCTGCGTTATACTGCACCTATCCTGATTTCAAAAATATACAGGCCAACTTCACTGCCTTATCTCTAGACAAGTGGGAGAACACCTTGTAATACAGTCCCTACAGCAGACAGACGAAAACCAGCATTCCTTACCTCGAAGAAATAATAAGGTTAAGGCTCTGGTAAAAATCACTCCTTTTATTAAAGGTTATTTTCAATTTTTTTTTTTTTGGATTAACTATAACAATATAATTTATAATAGACATTGCTCTTCCTTCTTCCAAAAGCAGTTACACACCTGCCCAGTTTCTTCAACCACTTGCTGCTGATAAAATAGCATTCGATAACATGACCTTATCTTCTTTCAAGCTCAAAAAAACCCCGGATAGCCATCTCTCCATAAACAATCTCTACTCAGAATAGTTTTGTTAGGTTGCACTGTCTGAGGCATTTCAAAAGAAGTTATACAAAGTCATATTTCATGGACCTTCTACAGCCTTTTGTGTGCTTGGAAGCCTGTCTTCCTGATTGCTAAGTAATGGTTTCAAAGCTGCCCCTGCTAAGGAATAAGATTGTCAATGCTGCAGAAGAAATGACCTGTCAATACCTGCTCTTGACTCAGCAATGCACACCTGGTTTGGAAGCTTTGAAGATCTCAAATTGCATTTTTCTCTTCACCTGCAGGCAATTATCTCACCGTTGGAGAACGTGACCCAGAGAGCCAGAGTTCCCCGTACTTTCTGCAATCTCACCAGCAATAACAATGTGTGTTCAGAAAGGATTTAACCTTGCATCAGCGCTGTAAAAGGGCAGTGCCTGAAGGCTAACTAATGCTGCACACCAATAAACTGACAAAGAGATGAAAGCAGTGGTACAAGAGCAAAAGTTGAAAAGGACAGGCTTAGAATTCCGTTAAGATTTCACTGCCTTCCATGATGAGAAAAAACACTTCAGATGCATTAAAAGACCCATAAAAATTAATAACCATCCTGTATGAAGGCACATCCACCTCTTCCATTCACAGTCTGTACAACGCTCCCTATTGAAAACTTTCATGTCTGGTAGGATTCCCATTTGCATGGGTTATCCATCAAAAAAAAAAAGTATCAGTCAACTCACAGTTATCAAAACGTTTTAAGAGTAACTCATGCCAGAGGATATTAGGTCTGTGGCTGCTATGATAATTTTTTTTCCATTGGCTTTTTTTTTTTTTTTTTCTTTTTTCCCCCCCATTTCCTGCAGAATGGTGGAGAGTTTCCCGAACAGTTGAATGAGTCTTCAGGATGACTGTGTAGTTTTACAGCAGCTCTGAGTGATTTTCCTGCACAGATTTCAAGAATTCTAAGTAACAACAGGGATAAAGTCTCTCCAAACCTGGCTCAAAATCTAAAGCACACCAAGAAATGTAGTTTAATTAGTGTTAAAGTACTTCTAAACTATCCCCAAATTTGTTATGTAGTTAACCAATCATATCCACTGGCTCATAAACGTGTCTTTTAGAAAAGTTTATAAACAACATGGTTTCTAACAGAAGATGACAGATAGGGGAAGACCAATTAGTGAAAAAGATTTTGTGGATTGATCACACCACTTAGTACCTAGCCCTCAGCTGCTCTTTGATCCAATTACTCCGAGGTCGCAGGCGCGCTAGGTCTGTATTGCTGTAATGCTCTTCATATTTATGGAAATTGCAATCACAGGAATGTGGGATTATTGCTAACTGATGACAGTCGGGTGCTTACACAGGATAATTCTATGGCTCATCTTTCATGCCTGCTTATTAACGACAATAGGTGTTTTTTAGCCTTTTCTTGTAACAAAAGGTTCCAAATAATTTGGTTTTGTATAAAACCGCTGCACAATACACACAGCATGAAAAGTTCGTGGTCTATCTGGCATACTTTTTAAGGTTAATTTATGAATACAACTACAAAATTTTGAGTATCTTAAGATTCATTTTTATAGACAAACGTAAAAGACTTCAACACAGAGCCAAAATTTACAGTAAACTCCGAAACAAGAGGAATATATATATCGTTCAGGTACACTTTGCAAGTTGTGCCAAAGTCAACAGCTATTAGGTAAGCGCGCTATAGCTAAAGGGGATTTCTGAACACATTTTATCTGTTTGACTAATCACACCAGTAAATCAAAACCCAAGGGTTAGACATGGCTATCATTCTCTGTAAAACCAAATTATGTGCTTACACTCAAATATCAACAGAGTTTGGAGCAGGGTGGGAGTTGAATTGTTTTTCTACTCAAGATACACCTACTATCCATGGGTAGCTCTGTGTCTCTGGTAAAACAATCAGTGAAACAGCTAATGATATTTAAACTATCATTAAATTTCCAATAACCATCTTGGCCAATTCTAAACCGTGAACTTGTTGCTCTGCTTGGGGGCAAAAGAACCTTTTCCATATCGGTGTAGTTCTCATGGAGACCACCATCTTGGCTAAAAAGCATTTCTACAAATGTAACTTATGTCACTTGGAGAATAAATCACAGTAACAGAAGCTGCGTTTAGTAACAGAGTAAGAAAAAGGTGGCTTTACTGATACCGTTATGCCAGTACAGCTATAGTGACTAACCCTTTCCTGCGCACACAAAGCTTAAGATAAATCTTTTGTGGTCCTTGACTGCAGTTTGGTATTGTTTTTGTTTTGTTTTTTTTTTTTTTTTGTTTTTTTTTTTTTTTTAATTAACAGAAAACTAGTACTTTTTTAATTTTAAAAAAGTGTCTATAAATTATCTAAACCAATGCTAATATGCATAGTGAAATTCTTAGTGAAATTAAGAATGGCTCGTTACAATTTAAAATAAATTGGTCACAACCAAATTAAACTAAAAACAAATTAAGAAAAACTGAATTAAGCTGTTTAAAAATCACTGTCAATCCCAGATTTTGATGCGGATTATATGAATTATGTCTGCAAAATGATTTAAGTTAAATCAATGCAAAGCACATGTAAACTTCATCTTGGTAAGATAATGCTTTTTGCAAATGAAAGGGTTTTCTTTAAGTGATATATTCTGCTAAAAACTGTAGGAGAGTAGAAAGAACAGCACTGTACACTTGGCTTTGTCCAAAGAATTACGTTATTCTTCAAATAAACAGAGAAGTGGGTAAAGAAAGGAATGGTGAAATGCTTTCCAGACTTACTGTCAGCACCAAATGTGAAAAATCTAATCTAGACGTTTATAAAAGAGCAATTAAAAAATAATCTAATTCTAATTTCATCTGGGCAAGTAGTTCAACAGTATCATATACAACCGTTCTCATATTGCTTGTCAAATTCCCATTAATTCAGTTTCTATTCTTGCATATGAGATCAACAGATTTTCAGGGAATAGGAAAGTAGCTTTGGAACTTTCTTTCTGAGACACTCTTCAGACAGCTGAAGTAAAAGTACCCAGTTACCTATTTATTAAATCTCTTTCCTTGGACTCTAGTTTCAGATATAATGTAAGCTGTCCCCAGGTAAAGGGTGTAAGAATCAGTAGCACGCAAGCTAGAGAAAAGCCAGTAATTCATTTTAATAGGCTAAACAATCTAAACATGCATTTGTCGGATTTTTAAGATGATTAAGCTACTGACCCTTCTCAATTAGTGTCCAGTTGCTGCCTGCAGTTAAAACCTAATGCAGACAAGGGCAATTTTCTTCTCAAGTATCTGTGTGGCTTTTTGTCCACAGGAATTCAGATCCAGCTCTGGCAGCCTGAGATTTGAGACTTAACTTCAAGTCTCCTGTTAAGCAAAATGCTACACAAAATCCTGAGATATTTTTATGTCCTTAACTTTAAAAAAAAGTTACCAGCAAAAGTTCCCAGATTTTAATGGGGGTTAATGATCTCCATTAGTTACTGGAATTCCTACTGAGAACCAAAAAAGCCACAGAAAATGAACTTCCAGAGGGATTCCTCGAAGAGTACATTGGAACAGAACTGGGCTGCATTGGCAGGATAGCTTTTTCCTGGTTTATACAGTTTGGTTTTAGGAAAAAGTAAGACCGGCTCCAGTCTTTCACAGAAGTTTGTGTTGGCCACCTCTTCTCTCAACACTGATCCATGCCAGCCCTGCTTTGCGAGAGAAGATGAGCACTCAAGTTGGAGGCGCAGTACTTACTTGAGTGCACCCTCCGTAAGTTTGCAGATGACACCAAATTGGGTGGAACTGTCGATCTGCTCAAGGGTAGGGAGGCTCTACAGAGGGATTTGGACAGGCTGGATCGATGGGCTGAGGCCAACTGTATGAGGTTCAACAAAGCTCAGTGCTGGGTCCTGCACTTGGGTCACAACAACCCCATGCAACGCTACAGGCTGGGGGAAGAGTGGCTGGAAAGCTGCTCAGCAGAAAAGGATCTGGACGCGTTGGTTGACAGCCGGCTGAATACAACCCAGCAGTGTGCCCAGGTGGCCAAAAAGGCCAACAGCATCCTGGCTTGTATCAGGAATAGTGTGGCCAGCAGGTACAGGGAAGTGATTGTCCCCCTGTACTCGGCACTGGTGAGGCCACACCTCGAATCCTGTGTTCAGTTTTGGGCCCCTCACTACAAGAAGGACATTGAGGTGCTGGAGCGTGTCCAGAGAAGGGCAACAAAGCTGGTGAGGGGTCTGGAGCACAAGGCTGATGGGGAGCGGCTGAGGGACCTGGGGTTGTTGGTCTCTTCTCCCAGGTAACAAGCGATAGGACAAGAGGAAACAGCCTCAAGTTGTGCCAGGGGAGGTTTAGATCAGGTATTAGGAAAAATGTCTTTACTGAAAGGGTTGTCAAGCATTGGAACGGGCTGCCTAGGGAAGTGGTGGAGTCCCCATCCCTGGAGGTATTTAAAAGATGGGTTGATGTGGTGCTTAGGGACATGGTTTAGTGGTGGAATGGCAGTGCTAGGTTAACAGTTGAACTTGATGATCTTAAAGGTCTTTCCAACGTAAATGATTCTGTGATTCTATTCCTATTACAGAAACACCCCACAGCCCAAGGTAAGAACCAAACACTACCACATGAGGCACGCTACAAACACAACTCAAAACCCAAAAAGCTGCAGACACACTCTGCAACTAAGCACCTAAGGCTGGAGGAATATGTTTGTTTCAGTGCAGAATTTTTAAAGGCTCATGAATAAACTCATGAGGGTCCTTATAAAAATAGCCCAAGACCTCACCATTTTTGGAGGAGATCTTTATGGTTTTCTTTCTGAGCTTCTCCATATAGCTGGACTAACCACTCCCACAATTTCTCATTTATTATACCTTATAGTTCATTGTAGGGGGAAAAGCATTTTATAAACTTGGTATTAACTGCAAGTTATAATCTTTGTAACACAGCACATCACTGAAAATACTCCAAATATAATTTTTGTAGCTAATACAATGCAAGCTGTCTTTTGTCATTGGGTCCTTGTAAAGTTATCTGAAGAAATTAACATAAAAAAACCTGCCAGCATCTTGCATTTATAAAGGTACTGTTTATGACATCATTTCAACCACGTATCCAGGATATCTCTGGCCTCTTTTGCAGCTCTGTTACTACTACATCCCAGAAATAATTTGGGTAACTAAAAATAGGAACTTACTAGAAACTGTAGAATTGTGCAAGACAACTATTGCTGTGGTTATGTTGTAAGACAACAAACGGAAAGGGCAACTGTGGCTGAGAGGACCTCTTAATCCAAAAGCCTTTCTGTTTACCAATGCCCACAAATTTGTTTTGCCAGGAACATCAGCAGTAGGCTTCAGGTTGCCAGAGGTTGGCAAGGCTAGCTTTAAGGAACACAAAGCTAGGGAGAAACTGGAAATGGAAGTTATCATTAGCACAGGATGTGTAAGAGGATTACCGGAGCCATTTACAGTTCACAGGTGTCCCACATGATGTGTTTTATCACCTACAAACTTTTCTTTCCAAGAACACTGTGATTCTTTGCTTTCAAAGCCATGGAGCATTGCTGATGAACTACCAAAAAAAAATAAATCTGTGTGTCATGCCATGGGAGTGACACGCAGCGTCAATACCATGACCCTGCCCAGCTCATGCTACTCAGCTGAAACAAAATCACAGCTTCAGACCAGGTTCTACAACCCCTGCCTCGAAGCAGGATGTACAGATGTGGTCCAGAATTCAGGCAAGGTACTCAGAAAAATAAACATTAAAACAGTGTTCAATTTTCTTAAACCAAATTTCAGAGTTTACAATACATAGAGTTTTAAAAACGTTGAAAGTGTTCAAGGACTTTTTTCCCCAGAAGGACAAGCGAGAGGCTGTCTGGCCCAGGCAGAGTTCCTGTTCAGGCTGGCAGTGGAACAGGCGCTCAGTATGCACACCAGCACCAGCCCGAGCGCATGCCTGGAAATCAGACGGCTCTGCTTTCTTAAGGGAAACTCTCAGGAATGCATTCATCTAACTGGAACAACACAGAGCTGCTGTTCTATATATTTGGTAACATTCTTATTTAAATACTTCTTCAAAAACAATTTCCTGCCTTTAAAACTGTCTAAAAACATACATATACCCAGACAGTTAAACAACTTTAAAATGGAATATAACAGGAAAATTTACACATGAATCTGATGTATCCTTGCTTTTATGGAACAGAATTATTTGCATAGTCATACATGACTGGCAAATTCTGTGATGATTTCTGTCTAAAACTCATTTAAAAGACATACCATCTGAAACTTCAAACACTTGAAATAACGGTTTCATTCATGGTAAGAAGCTATAAAATCAAGCTCTGTCAAAGGAACTGTTTTTTGATCTTTCTCCCCTCTAAATGAGTCTGGAAAAGACCTAATTTAACTCTCCCATGTCTACATGGTTTTCCACCACACTTATTTCAGACCTGTCCACCGAGGATCTAAGAGAGAAGCTCTGCACAATTAGGGAAGTCAGTTGGTTCCAGTTAGGGATAAAAGGAAAGAATGCTCAAAGAAAATCTCTCACACTGGAAATACTCTGTCATTTAATTCTCCACTTTCATGGAGCAGGATCCCACTTGATGTCCTATCATGAACTCTGCTGTGGTGGAAGGAAAGGTGATGGGAAGGCTCTCCACTCTGAAAAACAAACTACTTGTGAGGTTTCCACACTGGACCTGTGCTTTCCTTAAAAACTGTTTCTCTGTTTTAGTGTTCCACTTGGATATCGTATATTTGTCTACGGTGTGTCAGCCTTCAATTACCAGCAAAAGCGCCTTTAAAAAAAAAAAAAAAAATCAACAGCAAGATACTTTGATACCAAATAAGAGGCTAAAAGTCCAATGAGATCATTAGCAGCATTGAGCATGTTCTCTTCACATTCCGCGTGAAAACTATTTACATTATTACTTCAGATTAAAGAGAAAAAGGCTCTTTCCCTCCTAACACTAGTAACTTCTCATATAACTTCAGTAATTTATATTCATTCCCTACTGTCTGTCTTATAGGTATTTTATATACAGTGAGATACATTTCTTGGGTGTGTTAATGTAAAACCTCAAAGATTTATTTTCTTGTCATAATTGTGTTTACCTGTATTCTATAGCCTTACATACAAGCTATGCTTTTCATTTGATCTGTTCCATTTTTAAAGGGCTAATATCAACTAAATGATTTTTTTTTCTGTAGAAAGATGTGCCACAAAGAGTGTCTCCCTCTAACTCCTTTTCTTTTTTTTTTTTTTTTTTTAAAATCACTCCCAGAGTAATTTAATTCCCTTTTGAACCTCTACCCTTTGTTAAACAGAGTGGTCACCAAACTCAGGACATCATGGAAGATAAAGAATAATTAAAAACAAAAGTCATGTTAAAGCAGGAAGACTTATTAAAACCATCTGAAGAAAAAAAAAAAAAAAAAAAAAAGAGTTTATAGTTTTTCTACAGCCTTCATACTCTGGTTGATTGTAGGGAGTACTCTTACTGCTTGGAAGGTATCTACAGGTTCTGCAGAAGCTCACAGACCAAAGTACACAACAGTATACATATATGCCTTTTATATCCCAAATGCAGAATGCAGGACACAAAGGACAAGAAAAGGCTACTTATTTTAGCACCGTGGGCTCTCACCCAGACTTCTAAGACTCTAGTAAAGAGTAACAAACAATAGCTGAAGGAAAAGCCAAACCAGACTAATGGGTTGCCCAGAGAGGTGGCGAAAGCCCCATCCCTGGAAACATTCAAGGACAGGTTGGACGGGGCTCTGAGCAACCTGATCTGGTTAGCGGTGTCCCTGCTCACTGCAGGGGGGTTGGACTAGATGGCCTCTAGGGGTCCCTTCCAACCCAAAACATTCTATGATTAATCTTTTTACTATCTATGTTTGTTTACTTTCATCTTATATAAAGAACCATAGAATAATTTGCATTGGAAGGGACCACACTCAAAGTGGGTCTAACTTCAGCATTACATCAGGTTGCTGAGGAACTTGTGCAGTCAAGTTCTGAGCATCTCGAAAACTGGAGATTCTATAATCAATCTGGGCAGGCTGGAAAAGAATAAAAAGATGAGGAACCCAAACATAAAGTCAGTTTTGCCTTCTGAGATACATGTGTTCCTGCAATATTTGGGTTTCAAAACCAACTCACATTCCCTTTACATTTCTTTTTAAACAATTTTGATGTCAGGTAGTTGTTTTTTCGGTACATCTCACATTATAAATACTATCAGAAGTATACAATGATGTTTTAATTAACTTCTGTTTGGTTTGTTGAATAAAGCTGTCAGTATTTTGTCCTTTTTTTGACTCATTTTTAAAAGAATGTTTTTGCTATATGCCTCTAAAAAGCTGACAGAAATAAAGAATATGTAAATACTTAAATCTTTGTTGCTTCTACAGACTTTCAAAGGAATAATGCAAACAATACTTCTTCCATGGACTTACACACACTGAAAAAGTTCAGAACAGAGTCTATTACAGCTGGATATTCATACAGCCTTTCTTTTAGTGCCTTTGGTGCAAAGCTGTCTACTCTCAGACACTCCAGCTGGCACTTCAATCAGAACAGTGACCGCTACGATGCACTTCAACTCCCTTTTACAGACTTCTGTGTTTAACTTATCACATTAGAAAGTTATTTTACCAAATTTGCTCAATTCTGTATCTTTTATTTCACAGCTAAGCCCTCCCCCCCAGAGCACCCGGAGTGCTAGAGAATCACAGTAACGCATTTATTCCCTCAGTCAGAAAGAAAAGCAGTATTAGTTTTCCCATTATTTAAAATTGGAAACGCTTCCCAACGTCAAAAGTGCCAGAGAAGTGAGCTGAAGGTTAAACTAAAACTTATCTCTCTGACACTAATAGCTGACATCCACGACGGTCCGGTTGCAGGCCAGGACAAGAAGCTGAATTACAACAGTGACTACAGCAATGAGCCCTGTGGCTAGTGGAGAAATGGTAGATAACCATCTTCATTCTTGATTCTTCTAGGACTTACCGGTTTCTGAGAGCAGAAAAGAAGGTAGGACTAAAATCCAACACAGCAAAAGTATGGCAGCAGTGTCAGTGCCCTTAAAAGGGGCTCTAGCTGGAGTAGCTGACTGAAGAGAAACTTCTGGCCCAGTCTCTCCATTCAGAGCATTAAAGTTCTCCCAAACTCCCCTTTGTTGAGCCCGCTAGCTCAAGTAGTCTTCTCAGTGATAACACAAAAGTATTAGGAAACTTAGTTTGACAGCAATGACTAAATTAGATGGCATTAAGTTTACTTGCCCTCTGCCACACACACCTACATGTCAACAGAATTAAGGTGGCCCAGTGCTGAGGAGATGAACTCAAGCAAGGCTATGGCAGTGCATGGGGCACTGAAAAGCATTTCAAAAGCTCTGGCAGTGTAACACCATTTCCTTTGACAAAAGGGTCACTCCCAATTAGTTAGTTAAAGCTAAGTGCCAACTTCCAATGCAGTGCTAAATGATCATGTGAGAATCTGTATTAGTATTAGTACTAGAGACAGTCATATGAGAGCACAATATACCACATGGCATGAGAGGCTTATCAGCTTTACTGTAGAAGTCTGTTAACTGGTGCAGTCTAAAATTCTTCTGGGCTAATCCAATGAAACCTCATAGAAACCAGATCTCAGCATCTTCAACTCCATCCAGTAGTGAGGATAAAAACAAACATAGCAATTTGTGTAACTGATATAGGTTAGAAAAAGTCAAAATCAGTCTACCTACTTCCACCCTGAAGAGGGCTTGAAGGATTACAGGACTTCTTTCCCTTTCAACAGAGACTAATACTGAGGTGCTCTGATTACACAGAACTGATACACAGACTTTGTTTTTTAGTATTGTTTAGGATCAGGAGCTAAGTACAATTGATTTTTTAATAAGCTTTTGAAAGTATTACCCACATTCATGAGGACATAGGAGAAATATGACAAAACCCAAGCAATTTCCAAAATGCTGCTGCTCTTATACTGTCAATGCTGTTTAGCAACTGCTCATTTATTTACTATACACATAAGATGTGTCCTTCTAAGTCACTTCAAAATTCCATCATCTCAGTGATAAGATGCACAGAGACGAAGTTAAAGAAACAAGATAAATATACAGCAATATTTACAACTTCCTGAGCCATGAGTCACATCTGGAGAACCATATTTAATAGCCACTCATGGCCATACGCTTCCCTTTTTTGAATCAACTTAAAACTTCTACTCAGAACCTACACGTTAACTGCAAGACAGGGAAAACACCCAAAAAGACAAAAGCAAAATGGTGTGCATCTTTAGTAGACATGTGATACAGTCAACCCTCATGACATCACGTGTTTCACCAAGTTCAATCACTAAAAGCAGAGGAAAAATATTCCACAAATGAGGTCTCACCCCCTCTCTGACATGCAAAATCAGTGCAGCTCTGTATGACTACTATGTGTGTGGATGTGCAAGCACAAATACACATTACACATAAACACAGAGTTCTGTGCAGGCTTTTTCACTTGACTTAAGACTAGATAAATGTCACAGACTAACTTGCTCCTGTTATTACTAGGATTTGCCAGCAAAAGCCCACTAATGTTAAGAAGTTTCTCTAAAGAAATATTTTGGTTTCTGTTAAACATGTGACAGAACAATGGAACATTACCCAGTTTTGCTCTCAAAGGAATACAAATCCTATAAATATACGCGAGATGGATACAGACATTTGTCCTACATATATTTCTGGGATTTCTAATTGTATTGGTCTGTCTCAAGCAGTGAGAGCTGCTGGCCCATAAAAGGAATTACAAGCACACTTTGCTTTTGAATTGCAAGAAGGTCCTAACCAAGTGTTCATTTATGTTATCTTATTACCAGTTTTCTTCTGGAAAAGTTCTATCTCTTGTCCACATATCTGTGCTGCCTTATCTCTGCTGTCTATGAAGGGTAAATGCCCTTATTTGCATGTGCCTTATAACACACAGAAAATACATGCTGTAATTTAAAATGTTTAATTTACTTTAAAAAAAAAAAAAAAACCAACCAAAAATCTCCCTTTAATATTATTTTTACCAAGCAAAAAGCATCAGGCCCCCTTTAAAGGTATACCAACAGTTTTGGCCACACACTAAAAATTATTTGCTTTCTCTTTTTACTGACAGACCACTTAAGAATATTCTTCTTATGTGAGTTTCCCCTTCTCTTCAATAATTCCATTTTGTTCCTCCAGATTAACTTTACCTTCCCACACAAAACAGCTACTCTCTTTGTATTTAAAGGCTTCCTTTGTTTGAAAGTGGGTTACCGGTTTCGGTACCGTACAACAATTTTTTTCTACTATACAAGACTTGCTACTACCTAGTCACTACTAGCTACAAATCTAAACCATGTAGTTGCTGCAGATAATTCTCTAACAGTGTTCCGCAATCAGCTGAACATGAAAATCTATGCTGAACCTATTAAATGCTCCTGTAGAAATAGGAAGTATTCAGTTCTGTCACTTTGAAGTCCTACTGATTTGAACCAGAATTAGTGAAACACAGGAGGTACCCTCTGAACATCAGGAAACACTTTTTTTACTGTGAGGGTGACTAAGCACTGACACAGGTTGCCCAGAAAGGTTGTGGAGTCTCCACCCTTGGAGATATTAACAAATGTCCTGGACATGGTCCTGGGCAACCAGCTCTAGACGGCCCTGCTTGAGCAGGGGGGGTTGGACCAGATGACCTCCAGAGGTCCTTTCCAACCTTGACCATTCTGGGTTCATTCAACTATCAAGACACCCAAGAGATCATATCTTAAACAGACTCATGAGAAATAAGCAGCTACTATCATTTCAGCAGCTCACCTCTGCCCACATGCACCTAACATCTGGTTCAGTGGAACTACTCAATAGGATGACATACCCTTTGAGACTCATACCAAGTCTGGTTTTTAGGGTTAGCGTAAGAGTAAGTACGCAGGAATGCTTTTTTAGAGGACAAAGAGAAACGTAACCTTTTAAAAACTACTACAGAAATAGAAATGCCAGTAATCTAACTGGTATCATCAAGTTGGTCCTGGTATCAGCTTATTTACACCTTTCCCCATCTCCTTACTTGTTACATGTCTTCCTAAATATTATTAGAATAATCAGGAAAGGGGCCATCTGTCAAAATTAATTTCTCTGCTGACTACCGTGATGGGATCTTGAGCCTAAATAAGACTCTAAAAATTAATACACACACACACAAAAAAATCATACTGGGACTAACCAGAAAATGTCTGGAATGTAATGCATTATTTTCACTAGCAGGTTGACTCAATGCTGCATATGGTTGTATAGAGCAACCACAAATATGCATTCATATGCCACACAACTACTATGGTACTGAATTTGCACATGGAAAAGAAACTATTTATCGAAATAAACACGTGGTTATGTTCCCTGCCAAAGATCCACTCCCCAAGGTCTAATTTAGCAGAATTCTTTCCCTTTCTCTGGAGAACATCTGAAGGGTTCCCCCCCACAATGAAATCATTCCCTGAAAGAGCCACATGGTGTTTACTTTGGCTATGGCTAACAGTTACGTATTATCAAACACATACAACTCAAATAGGGTAATGAAGTTTTTTTACTCATCATTTACTCAACTCATTTTGATGAAGTAAAGAGTCGAAAACATGATTTTAAGTAATGCTTTTCTCATTAAAAGAAAAGGCCAGAAATACAAGAAACTTAGCAACCACCACTCCCTTCTTTGCTTTAATGACCTCCTCTCTCCAAAAACCGATGACATGAAGAGAAAAATCATTACTTTTCTCCCTTACTGACAATGTGAGAGCCAATATAGAACTTATTCAGTCGAAGTATCCTTTTAAAAAAAAAATCTAAGATACTTACGGAGTCCAAACCTTCGGAAAGGCAGCAATTTCTTCTGGTGTATATTCATCTAACCTCCTGGGGACTACACGTGGCTGAGGAATCTCTTGTAGAAGATTCTTCTGTATATCTTCTGGAATAACCTGAGACAAGCAAGAACTGCCTTAGCTACCTGATTGTTTAAAAACCACCACTACTCCCCCTGCAAATCCAGAACAAAATTTGTCAACACTACTACATTCTTCATGCTAAATATTTGACCTAAATACAGAAGACAACCTCTTAACCTTCTTATGACAAGAGTTTTGCTATTGCTAACACTCCCTCTTCACCTCCAAATCACCCAGGAATGAAAATGTAACTGCATGACTACTCACATCTTCTGGGAACAGGTGCAGCCTCTGCATCATAGTTCTTCTCTGAAGGTTTTTGGGAAGCATTCTATAAACAGTCAGTTTAACAATCTGAGGAAAGATAACATGGTAACAAATAATCAGACAGGCTACAAATAACATGGAAAAGGTAAGTTGTGTTTCCCTCTGCCCATTCCACTAGTCACTGAACCTCTTTTCAGTCAGCTTCTTCCATGCGGAGGAACTCTGGCACCACAATCAGAAGGTGCTCTAGACTTCTGGAAGAAGAAATACTTACTCCACGTCACATAAATATTTAGTCTAACAGCCCAGCCACATAGAAAATTTCAGCTTGGAAAGTTAAGAGCTATATTAAGCATTGTGAATGATTGCGTATGATCATTCAACTTTAAAAAGAATTGAGAAGCTTGTGGTAACTCCATATCGTCCTGCACATTTATATACACACATTATTGGGAAAAAAAAAAAATAGTCTCTAACAAATTTACCAAGTGTTTCCAGCAACTACTTTAACAATGTAATTTGTTGTGTTTGAAATTTCTATGTAATTAATGCATTGTAACTTAAGCAAAGCTAACATACCAATATGTAGCATTATGAACATACTATATATATATTTATAATGTATTCCCTTGCTATTAGTTCCAGATGAACGATCTCACTTCTGAGCATCAGGAAGAAACAGAATTTGTACATCTACACTAGATGATGCTTACTGAAGAGTAACAAAGTTCAACAGGATTTCTCTTGGACTCTAGTACAGATGCCTGTAATTTAACTACAAAACACATTGCTATGGACTTGGACCAAAAGGGAACATTTGTAAATGTAGAACAAGGCATGCAACTGTAGGAGACAAACAGGGTTTTTTAAAGGACAGCAAAGCATTTAGGGGTAGACCTATGTGCAATTTTTTAAGTAGAAGGAAACCCACCTGTGCTCCAAGCCACCTAGACATAAACTAGCTCCAAATCAGGAACTACCCAGGCATGCTTAGCACAACGTTAAGCTGAAGTCAATAAGCCACGCTGAAATGCAGTGCACTAAGCACAAAACATCTCCCAACATCTCCCAAACATCCAAGTGTCCGGATATTTTGAAAAGTGTATTAAGCAAAGCTGCTTCTTTTTATAAAATTAAAGGAATTAAATTGAAATTTGACAGACAATCACTAATACTGAGTTCCCAGCTGGAACCATGTAGTTAAGACAGAATGATTAATTGTTGCAAGTGAAATTAATGGGAAGTGCAGGGTCTTTAAACTTGCAGGCATTTCTACTTGTATTCTGAAGTTAGTAAACACTCAAGATAGTTTGGCCTCAGTATTATTTTCATTTTGCTATATAACAGACAGTGTCTTAGGACCCTCATAAATATATACTATATGCCTTGAGAAACTCTGAAAAAATCATGAAGATTTTCATATGTTATGCAGCCAGTACCACAGATCTATGGACAAATACAATAAATCAAGATGATAGAAGAAATACATCAGGTCGGGCAGAGCAGTCTATAGTGTTGATACCTTCCCTAATAAAAATTAATAAGCAGCTATTAAACAATGATGAAAACTAATGCTTTTAGGGATAAAAACTGTTCATGCTTGTACAGCAAACTACAGTTTATTTAGTCAGTATACCATGTGCTTAGACAAAGGCAAGATGAAGATAGAAAATGAACCTGGTTGCTGGTTTATTTCACCAAATACTGAAAATCAAGTGACACACCATAACAATATAAGAAAATACAGAGTTATTAACAGCAGCTCATGTGAACAGCCCTTTTACCATTAGTAATTTTCTTTTCATACACTTATTTTCATTTCTACCCAGTATTTTTCCTTTTAGCCGATGAAAGATCAAAATACATCAGATCTAAAACAACAGATCCAGAGACTTCACAACATACTGGTTAACTGTGGGGATTTTCTTCTTTATCTAAAAATTACTTTTAACTTCAGACTGTGATAGAACCAGTGTTAATTCCTTAGATTAATAAACTGTACATACATACGGTTGTTCAACATAAGACCTACAGATACACAGCAAGTTATTTAATGATTTCACCCCAATGAAAAGAGAGACTTTAAAATACTTAAATGAACGCTGTTAAACATTTTATTTCTTAAAACAACCAATGTTTGTGTCCAATTTTTCATCCTCCTCTGCAGCATGTGGCACAGATGTGTTGAAACAAACCAGCAAGCTAGATGAACAGCTGGTCTATTCTGGTTGTACGTACTTCTGCCTCGTGAATCTGGTCCAATTTTTTTAGCCACATTACAAAGAGAACAGTTCACGTGTAAAAATGTGCCTATTAAAAAGTCACACTGGAAAAGAATGATTGATTTATATGCTCAAGTTAAATAATGAAGAAATACTTTCAATGCTGCGTGCAGTCACTGCAGAACTGATGGCCTCAGGTGATGACAGACTAACGTGAAAGCAGGACTTGAAGAATGAAATGGATAATGAATGATCATGGATAATTATATATTCAATAACAGTTTCCATAGATAAGTATGCTAAGTGCAATAAGCATAATCCAAGGTATGATTTGGTATGTCTGCCAATCTCCATGCTGTTCAAGAACTCATTTGGCTTTCTGTGCCCTCTCACACATGCAAGAAGCACATTACTTCATGATCCGCAACAGAAAAATCACCCTCACATGAAGCAGAAACTATTTTTTACTGCCAGGAAGACCACAGAACCATAGAATGGTTTGGGTTGGAAAGGACCTTTAAAGGCCACCTAGTCCAACCCTCCTGCAATGAGCAAGGACATGTTCAACTTGATCAGGTTGCTCAGAGCCCTGTCCAACCTCACCTTGAATGTTTCCAGGGATGGGGCATCTACCACCTCCCTGGGAAACCTGGTCCAGTGTTTCACCAACACCCCTGTACAAAATTCCTTCCTTCTATCTAGCCTAAGTCTACCCCCCTTTAATTGAAAACCATTACCTCTTGTCCAAGCACTACAGGCCCTGCTAAAAAGTTTGCCCCCATCTTTCTGATAAGGCCCCTTCAAGAACTGCCATAAGGTCTCCCCACAGCCTTCTCTTCTCCAGGCTGAACAATCTCAATTCTCTCAGCCTGTCCTCGTTAGGAGAAGTGCTCCAGCCTTTGCATCATTTTCATGGGCCTCCCCTGGACCCGCTCCAAGAGGTCCATGTCTTTCCCATGCTGAGGGCTCCTGAGCTGGACACAGCACTGCAGGTGGGGTCTCACCAGAGTGGAGGAGAGGAGCAGAACCCCCTCCCTCACATGCTGGCCACGCTGCTTTTGATGCAGCCAGCATATGCTTGGCTTTCCAGGTAGTAAGCGCACATTGCTGGCTCACGTCCAGCTTTTTGTCCACCAGTATCCCCAAGACTTCTGCTGCAGGGCTGCTCTCAATCCTTTCATCCCCCTGCCTGTGTTGGTACTGGGGGTTGCGCTGACCCAGGTGCAGGACCCTGCACTTGGCTTTGTTGAACCTCATGTGCATCGCATAGGCTCTCTCCTCAAGCTTGTCCAGGTCCCTCTGGATGGCATCCCTTCCCTCTAGAGAATCAACTGCACTGCTCAGCTGGGGGTCATCTGCAAACTTGCTGAGGGTGCATTTGATCCCACTGTCTACGTCACTAATGAAGATATTAAATCCTTGCCTAATCTGAAGCAGGAAACTGAACTTTCCTGCATCCATGCAATTGAATGAAGTCTCAGAGAAAACAAACTTATAACTTACTAAGTATACATTTCAAAGAGCTAATTTTTTAATTGCATGTTTTTGTAGTTATCATAGAGCCTTTAATGTCTGAGTCACCTGAAAATATTGCCATCTATACATTACACCCATGTGGAGAACAAGAGAGAGGAACAATAACCTTGGGTTTGAGCACGCATGTTCCCTGTCCCAGCAACTCATGGTAGGAGCGAAGAGGGAATAAAGCCTTGGCTCTCTGCAGCACATCATAATTTTCTTGCTGGAACAGGTCAAAGGCAGATTTATACCTTTCACCCCTCAAGCTCATTCACCTTGGACAAGAAGGAAAAAAAGAGGAAAAGGAGAAAAAAAAAAAAAGAAAAAAAAAAGGAGGGGTGAGGTGCTGATAAACTATTGAGGCTTGTAAAAAGCCAAATAAGCATACTACTAAGCAAGCTGGACTGTAAATTTAAAAGGTCCTGCTATTCTGTACTTTTATTATTTTTTATTATTCATCTACTGCAAGGTAGTTAGTCCAACTACAGAACAGAAGGCCATAGAGGGAGCTAGGACAGAGAAGGTAGGGCTGGAAAATGTTCATTGCAACTTCTGCCTCAAAGACTTTTCTAGAAGCCAAAGCGAATCCAAACCCAGCTCCTCGGAAGACCAAGTTTACATCCAGCTCCTTGCCCAAAATTCTGCTGACAGCCAGAACCTCACTCTAACTGCTGTGATGACAAGTCAAAGAAGTTAGTAAAGTACAGGCTTCACTGAAGTTGTACGGACTGCTTTTGCAACTCGAGTAAGGTTGTCTAACAGAAAAGGCAGACCCAACCAGCAATATTTACAGGGTGTTAAGTAAGCGCTCTCCTGTTACCTGAACATGCTGAAGTTTTACTAAAAATACGCCATCCCTAAATAAAAAGGTATGGAATTGCAAGAAAAAGTCTATTACTGAGCTCATGCAAAACCCAAACCTAGATTCAATGCTCCCTGAAAGCACACATCAGAACATGCTGGTTTTTTAAGGAATTAACAAAACAAAGCCATCTTTCTATATGCTTGTAATACACTTCTAATCAAAGACAATTCTTATCATTTTCTATGTGATTATGTTTACTTTGAACTATTAAAATAACAAGAGTTTAATTTTACATGAAAGGTATAAAACCCAGCTGATTTCTTCGGGATTTCAAACTGGCAAAGAGGTCTACCTACCCACAGGTGTCCCTGCAACCTTAGTTTAAAACTAATTAGTACTAATTAATGGTTTATTCAGTTATTTATGGGTTCCTACTGCCTCCTCTCCCCAGTCCTTTATCTTTAGCAACCTGTAAAATTCCATATCGTCATAAATACTCCTAAAAACCATGACACTTTCTCCATCAGGCAAAGACATCCACCATCAGGTGTATACAATCACCAGAGCATTAATATTTGGGGACTTCTACAGTACTGGAATGCTGTTTGCCCCAATTTCTTTTGGATTACAAACTTCCTATTGGCTGTAGTTACAATTGTCATCTTGAATACTGCAATACCTTTTTTCCAGGTTGGCTAATTTATATACTTACAGCATAGATGTGCCCTTAATCACACAGTTATATGACATTATCTTTTTAGTTTCCAATTTAAAGGGCTAATTAGGAGGAAAGGAATCTGAAGGCAGCTCTAGTAGAACTCTTGCACTTTGAGTCCCTTACTGCACGGTTCAACATTTTATGAGTACAAATAAACTAAAAATATGTCTATTTGAAACACTGTGTGAGGCTTGAACATTTCAATTTTTGTGATAGGCTTTGGCTTGCTGCAAGTTGCAGATTACGCTTGATGGAGAGCAGGTTCTGAGAAAGCCTCTTTGCCAGATAAAACATATTTTAAAGAAGGAAATCAACAGAGCAATACTACTCCCAGTCCTGAGAAGAACAAAATAATTGGCTGAATTTCCAGAATAAAGTCTACCCTAACAGCTGAATTAAGTCCAATAATCACCAGGAAGCAACTCTAGAAGATGGGAAGGACACAGAGCTCCAGAGAAAACAAAATGATTTATTACAGGGTGTACCAAAAAAAAAAAAAACTAGAAGAATTTCAGGATACACACCAGTTACTCGGAGGTACAGCTTGATACTATGCCTTCCTTCTACAAGCTCTTGGTTTTCTGTTCTTCACCACGTGTTATAAAAGCACACAAAGAACTTCACCTTTCTACCTCTGACAGTTATACGAGTAGTACAGCAAGAGTGACTGTATTTAATACTTACATACGAATCATTTGGTCACAGACAAATTAAACTTCCACTGCATGCCATTTTGCTTTCTACTAATGTTCAGCACTTAAAAACTTAGAATTTAATGTGTTCTTCACATTCATGTATTAATTTGCCTTGCAAATTCAAGTAAGAAATGGGTTAAGATTTTTTTAAAGAAAGAAGTACTTATTTTTGTCTACTACGAAGCACAAGACCAAGCCAGCTCTAAGACTTATTTAGAGCACCTAGAGGTTTTAAGACAATAGGTTCCATAATGATATTCTCTCCATGCCATACTAATTTTTGTGTTCCTACTAATCCAGACTTTGAAGTTTTGCTCTACTTAATTAAAAACCATCACTCCATAGTAATAAAACACTATTATATCTGGTGTTTCAGTAACTCACTTTTAGTATGCACATATTATATCAACTGTCCCTTTCTGATGCAAAGAAAATAGGCCTTCAAATACCAACAGCAAGACTTAACCATGTTTTCTGTCCGAGCTTTCCTTCAAAAGACTGTTATTACGCAGATAAAATGGCAAGTCTATACGTGCAAGCAGTTGCTAAAGAGCATTCAAAAGGAGAATTAGAGCATTTTAAGCCCCTTTGTATCAGCGCCAGCAGCTGAACAAACCAGGACTCTGACACCGCCGGAGGCTTCCTCACAGCAGATTTCCATAGAGCCACCTGCCTCGTTTAATAACCTTCCCTAGCAGGTAACATTCATTCTGAACAATTATTGCCCATTATTTCTTTTTCAGAGGCAATATAGCCTCTGAATACTGCAAAGGTCAATCCTCTCACTGAGCATTTGATATTAGCCAAACATGATTCCTCTTTTTTCTTTTTTTTTTGGGGGGAGTTTCTGATGTAGCAAGAAAAAAAAAAAAAAAAAAAAAGTAGTAAGCCAAGTTTTGCTTACTTATAAAATTAGAAATAGAATAAAAATTGATTAAAACCTTTGTCCTGACAGGATTACTACCTGGTTCTACAGATTTGATCTGTCAACGTATTTTTGCAGGCATTTTAATTAAAAGCTGGAAGATTTTTCCAGGAAGTTTTTTCTAAGTAATCTTTGCTTCCTCTCAAATCTGTAAGATTTAAAAGTACGTCTTTTAATCTTCCCCTATCAAGTACTTTGAAGCCTAATTTTGAAAGTGTTGGTCTCATGCCTATCAGCATTTTTCCAACTAAACAAAATGGCAAATTTTATTAAAAACGAACAAGAAACCCCCAAACTTCTATGCATTCCAGACACCTGCATCTCAAATAAAAAGGTTTACCGGTTTCCTTTATTTTCAAAAGACCCTCTTGGCAAAGAAAACACACCAAACATTTCAAACAGATTTTTCTTAGCAACCTACAATGGATATTAGTGTTGTCTGCTAATACATATCCTAAGGGAGTAGTAATACCATACAAAATACTAGCATTATATTAACCCGAAAAACAGAGAGGCTGTTTCAAACTACAGCAACAAGCTGTTATGCTGCACCTAAAGAACATATTTAATACTCTCGTCTATGGGTGGTCCAACAATTTACACTAAATATAAGTCAGAGAAAGAAAAGACTGACATGTGAAGAAGCTATTTTGTTTCTTCAATAAGCACTTCCTAAAGTAGCCTGGCCAAGTCCAATAAAGGAGAGCTATTCTCTGCTATTCTCCAGAAGAGCAGGCAACTGAAAGTACTAGAAATTTTAAACAGATTCACAGACACTCCCCTCCCTGTGCCTCACAAAGGAACTCAAAGATAGTAAAGGTAAGAACGTGTTAGACTATTTACTATAGACTATATCTTTCTGGCAAGACACTGTAATGTCTACCCTTCCATAAACCCAAAGTTTTCCAAAGTGCTGAAAAACTTGGCACTATGAACACAGAACTGTAAGTTCTATATAAAACAACAACTGTGCAGACCTCTTTTTGTCCCACTTTAACATAAAGGATACTCAGAAATGGGGAAAAAAAAAACCAACAATATTTTGTCAATATCAGGCACAAAATGATACATCTGAGATTAAACACTTATGATAGGCACATGTTGGTTTTTTTTATTATTTTCAACTATGAAGAAGAGTCAAGGATTGGAAATGGTTGCCATGGGAGGCTTTCAAGACCAGTCTGGATAAGCCCGCAACAGCCTTATCTGACCTAATAGCTGACACTGCTTTAAGTAGGAGGTTGGACTAGAGATCGCCTGAGGTTCTCTCCAACCTGAATCACTAAGAAAAAATGCACGTGCCCACTCAAAGTTAGTGCTTCAGAAGGATTTGTGCTACTACCTACAAGGAATATAAAGGTCCAAAGTTAGTAAGATACATACAGTAAAGTCAACCTCCATTAAGTGAGAATATCAGATTGTCATCCATCACTATCTTGGTACCTTATGAAGGAACTAGAAATGATACTGAAGTAAATATGTCTAAGTTCTGACAACGTACTTTCAGCCCCCCACAGAAACATAAACTATACCATTTTGCATCAAATAACTCTTTAACCTTTTTAATTAGCTATTAGCTGTGTAGCAGTTTTTCCTAAAACCAGTCTCTCTGTATATTAGAAACTATGTTTAAACAAAACTGTAATAGAAAAATATTTATCTTGGGGACTTGTATGTTTGAATTTAGACACATGTAAGTAAAGCCAGTGCTAAGCAGTATTGCAGTCGTACTATATACACACACTCATGGAATCTTACAAGCTTTAATCTATTTCTTACATAAACCAAAAATAAGTCATATCCATTGCAAAATCTCTATGTAACACCATGCAAGTTTACAAGGTGTTATGTCAACATCCTTTTCCTCAGAACCATTAATTTAATGCCTTAATTTCTGTAACAGCACTATTTCCAAAAATAACGTTGACTCATCTAACGACGCACTACCAGGATGAGCTAGCAGGAGACAACAGGACCAAGGGCAGAGAAAAAGCAGTAGCCTCCAGGATGAAAATGCTTTATAGACTGAAGACTTGATTCCACAGAAAAATACAGTCTGCTTCCTACAGCCTATCTAATTCCACTGGCTTCACAGGAATTGAATTTGACTTGATTAAAAGAGAAAAGGGTCTCTCTTTAATTCAAAGAAGTGAAAAAGTGATTTAAAAAAGTCTCCACAACAACTACATGTCATTTAGATCATATCTTGAAGATCCAATGCTACTTAGGCTAGGCATTGTTCTCTTTAATTTTTTTAAAAAAAAACTAATTTCCACCTATGTCATATCCCAGTGTATTTCATATGAAAACAACTCGACTAGTAAATAAGTGTTTCTAGCCATAAAAATCACTGTAACATAAAAATCACTGTAACAGCCTGTAACAGCTACACATACAGAATGTATCATGGCAAATTACTATCCACTACTATTAATTATGACAAAAATACATGAGAGATCTTTATGAGAGAGACATCCAAACGCTTCATCTTCAATAGAATGAAAGAGTTAATTACTGAGGGCTCTCCACAACTCTGTTTAAAAAAGTTTCTCTTGCTAAATTAGACCAAGCCTTGAGCCACATCACCATTTGCTGAGCCCCTCTGTCCAACACGCTTTAGTTATTGGCAATGCATTTAATCCTCCTCTGCACAGAAATACCTCTTTTCTTGCCAGACTCATAGATGAATTTCAGAATGAATGCCAGAAGGTAATTTATAGAACATCCAATTCTCAGGCCCTAACAAGCAAGTTGTGTTGTACTGCCTCCCAGTGCACAGCGTCTGCCTGAGGCTCAAACGAAAAAGGTTGAAGAATCCATTTTAGACATGGAACTACCAACAACTACCAAAGGAACCACAACTACCTTAGAGCCTGTTCCCAAAAGCATTTAAGTTGTTTCGAAAAATTCTAGACAGAAGATAATATTGAGCTGTGGGACTTCATTTCACTTTAAGTAATGGAATAAATTGCGAAAGTAAAAACAAAAAGCAGGCAAATTCATACGGTAGAACGCTTTTTTAATTGAGTACTTGTACAACATCTTGTATAAGAGAGTCTTGGGACAAACCAGGATTTCTAAATCCTACATTAAAAAAAAAAAAATCACTGACAAAACCCAAGAATTTTACAGCAGATAATATTTCTCTAGGAAAAGAAAGAAGCATTTTTATATTTTATATATAAGGTGACCCAAGCCAAAGCATTTCAAAGCCAAAAATAAACACAGAGATCTGTTAATCTCTGTGGGCATCGTACCATGTTCTGAAACACAAGTATTTAAGAGAATTCAGTCCCCCAATGCTGACCATTCAAAACCCTAGTAAAAGTAATTTCATAACTGTGTAAGTCAATATCCCAAAATGTTCATATCTAGCACCCTATTTTTTTAATCAGTAACAAACACATCAACACTGGCGTTCAGAATTTATAATAGCCTAATACACAGATTTAGTGGAGAGTCTTAAGTTCAATGTAATCACCATTTCCAATTCTTTCACAGACCATGAACACACAGCATTGAAGAAAAGACTTAAAAATCCCCAAACTAACAAAACCTACAGTTGAATTTTACAGGGAGAAAGAGGCAGGTGTACTTTCTAACATTTTTAAGATTAGCAATATTCTTGCTGGCTCTTAAAAATTTAGTAGGGTCGTTAAGCTGAAGTACAGCTTAGCTAAGTCTAACTTGAGGCAGTTTGCTTATGAGAAAGGTCAGACCCCTGAAACTAAGAGCAAGTTAATCAGTCAAAAATGAATGAAGCAAATGAACCCGATTTCCTCATCTGGACAGCATGAAAGAATCAGGAAAACACACAACCTATCATCTAATGCTAAAAATGTAACAAGCCAAGCTTCTAAGAGGCCTTAGCAGAATGTCTGTAATTTAGCTTTAGACATGCAGGTAACTGATCGCTTTTGTTTAGTGAAACTATTTAAATGAAAACAAACCAGCTTTACAAATGAAAGGGAAGAAGGGGAAACACTTACAGCAGTTGGATCCTTCAAATGGAGCTGAGTTGCTGTCACCTGTCTGAAACCACCAGGATAGCTAGAAAAATAGAACAAGCATACAAGCTTAATGCCATATACTCAAGCACCATGTTAACACACATATCACTACATCTTCAACAATGGTGTAATGGTATTATAAGCCTTCAAAAAAGGAAGTTGTTTTCACAAGGCCAACAACTGTGTTTTATTAGAAAGGTTCTATCCTGTCAAGTATCAAAGTTTAACATCATTTGTATTTTCTTATTTATTCACTTGAGCACTTATAAAGTTTGTGCTTCACAAGCAGGTGGATGTGTTTTAAAAACCGCTTATTAAATACACCATCACAGCTACAGAATACAAGGGGAGTAAGATATGCAAAACTTGAAAACATTTCAAGATGATGAAGAATCACAACCAGTCTGTGGCTGACGTGAGACAACCATTTTGAACAGTGTTTGTTATTTTCTTAATATTTTAAATAAACCTTAGCATGATTTGGCCTATCTACAGTAACAAAATTTGACTTTTACTGCAATGCATCCATCTTTTTAAAGTCTATGTGATATGATATGGTGAAGTTGCAGTAATTCACGTTTATGTATATACTTTGATACATTATTAGGTATCAACCCAAGCGAAATTAAAATAAACCCAACATCATTAAAACATGTCCAGTTAGGGAGCTGTACAGATGTAAGCATTTGTTTCAATTGTACAATTCTTTCCACTTACTCAAAACGAACTTAGGTACTTATGCAAGTGCTTTAACTTACACGAAGTTTTTAGTGAAAATTTTTATGTCATAGGGGTGGAGGAAAAAAAAAAGCACATTAATTTCTATCACTCCAAACAAGAACTTCTCAGCAATTCAGCAAAAAAATTTCAGGATTGAAACATTAGGCCTAACGAGATTAGCTTTCTCAATGTGATTTATTCATCTCCCAATTGGATACATTTTGACACTTAGAGATTATTATCTAGTCTTGTCACCATATAAAATCAGAGCAACTGTTCTTATTTGACTAAACTGATTATTGCCACACTCTCTGTAATTGATCATTGCACTTTGATCTGTAAACAAGTTATGTCTGCCAGAATAATATATTGTACACTATTCTATACATCAATACACCTTAAGAGCATTTCATATTTCTTACTAGTTCTTCCAATTTCTTTTTTTTTCCATCATCCTCTGATTCAATAACGTATCAATCTTGATATTTACTATTAGGATAAAGTAACTGAAGTTGGCAACTGCATATATCTTAAATGTGCAGTGCCAATAGGAATACCTTCCACTGCTTAGTAAATAGAATAGTCTTGATCATTGGTTCATGAGTTCACATAAAACAACCTGGCTCACCAAATCTGTTAACTTATTCAATTGCTCTGACTACTTTTGAGTTAGATTATTTCCCTAACAACATACATGGGGGGGAAAAAAGGAAAGAAAAAAAATAAAAATGTTTGCATAATTTTAAACATCATTACGCAAACAAAACCCAAAACATCTAAATAGGAATTCCCTTTTGAACCAATACGCTAAAAAATACTTTAACTATTAAGAAAATATGACATTAAATTTACCACCAGCTCATTTGAATATTTAACAGAAAGCTTACCCAGTATGTGAAGAATATACTTTCTGTTCCCATTTGTTACCGGAGAAGGCAATATGTCTTGTATTTATTATGACAACATGATCTCCGCAGTCACCTACAAGGTAGAAATTAGTGGAAAATACTTAAAGAACCACAGGGGTAATCAACGAAAATAACAACTATAAAGTATGCAATACATATGTAGTAGCACATAAATACACATTTCATAAAGCTCAAATTTAAAGATTTGAGTTTTTTGAGTCACACCATCCAAATCTGCATTTAAATACCAACCTTAATTACTATTTTTGTTAGTACTGTCAGGTTAGAAGGCAGGTAAGATAAAATACCTTCAGACTAGACAATTAAACCATTGCAATTATTCAGCTAAAACCTGGAAATCTGGCTTACAGGCAAGTGTATTATTTTATCCAACACCTTATGCTGCATATGCGACTATATTTAAAAAAAAAACACAAAAAAAACCCAGAATAAAACCCAATTAATTCTAAACAATAATCCTAAATATGTTTAATTTTAGTTCTCTCATTAAAACAGTGCCAGAGTTTACTGGAGGATTTAATATTTTGGATAAGTAAAATAATTCTATTAAGTAATTACCACCTAGGGCTAAATATATAAAGAAACAAAAAGATTGAGGGAGGAGTCGGGGGAAGAAAAACCCCACAAAAAACCTAAAGAGCTCTGCTAGGAAAACAACAACCACATTTTCATCAATCAAGCAGAAGTGTTACAGCACATACAAATTTAGATCAGAAACTTTCACATCAGAAGTTTTTTAACTGCAAAGTAATCTATCACCAATACCTTGCCAGAAACAGTTTCTTTAATAAATCTTTACTAATAAAGTGCTAATAAAACCCATACTATGAAAAAAAGATGTAGTTTTTAATTTCCGGAGTAATCACCTTGATCAGCTGTATAAGCTATAATCACCCATTCAATCAACTGGAAGATGATTTGTCCAAGTTCACTCTCACACGCATTACCATATTAGAAGAGGCTCATCTGATGAAAACATTTTTGAGTAGATAACAAAGCAGCTACACTAAGAAGGACTTAAACTGAACATGTATTTTTTATACGAGCATATAATTAATCCATGCAAGTTTCACACCCCATTTAAGTTTTCTACCACTTTTTAATCTTGTGTTCTTTTAAAGCTGTATTTTCAACTACAGCTAAAATGCAAAAGCAATTTGAACATTTTCATTGATGCAGCCTTTCACCGCTGGCAGATCAGTTCTAAAACCACTGTATGTCTATATAAAATGTCAGGGAACTGACATGGGACTTTGTGCTTTTTTTTTTGTTTTTTTGTTGGGAAGATGACAGAACAAGCTCATCTAAAGAAGTTTTTGCCAACAGCTCTCCACTTGCATAAACACTGAATTAACAATTCCATACACCAATAGATCAATTACGAACAATTAAGAGCCAGGAGAAAAACTAACCAGGATACTTACACGCTACCTGAAGAACAACTGCAACCTGTTCTTTTTAAAGTAGACCGAATTGCTGGATAGTTAATCTATCCTTCAAAATTTCAAATTAATAAATTATTTTCCACTGGTCTGTAAACAGTGTTGTTCCCATCTCCTCAGGGGTGGCTGAATTTAATAGGAAGAAAGCAAAAATATTTACCATCTCCAGAAATACAGCCAAATTGCATCCTAATTTGAAAAATATTAACAAAATATCACACAAGAAAACTCTTCCTTTAGGCTATTTTCATAGACTCACAGAATGGTTTGGGTTGGAAAGGACCTTTAAAGGCCACCTAGTCCAACCCTCCTGCAATGAGCAAGGACATGTTCAACTTGATCAGGTTGCTCAGAGCCCTGTCCAACCTCACCTTGAATGTTTCCAGGGATGGGGCATCTACCACCTCCCTGGGAAACCTGGTCCAGTGTTTCACCAACACCCCTGTACAAAATTCCTTCCTTCTATCTAGCCTAAGTCTACCCCCCTTTAATTGAAAACCATTACCTCTTGTCCAAGCACTACAGGCCCTGCTAAAAAGTTTGCCCCCATCTTTCTGATAAGGCCCCTTCAAGAACTGCCATAAGGTCTCCCCACAGCCTTCTCTTCTCCAGGCTGAACAATCTCAATTCTCTCAGCCTGTCCTCGTTAGGAGAAGTGCTCCAGCCTTTGCATCATTTTCATGGGCCTCCCCTGGACCCGCTCCAAGAGGTCCATGTCTTTCCCATGCTGAGGGCTCCTGAGCTGGACACAGCACTGCAGGTGGGGTCTCACCAGAGTGGAGGAGAGGAGCAGAACCCCCTCCCTCACCATGCTGGCCACACTGCTTTTGATGCAGCCAGCATATGCTTGGCTTTCCAGGTAGTAAGTGCACATTGCTGGCTCACGTCCAGCTTTTTGTCCACCAGTATCCCCAAGACTTCTGCTGCAGGGCTGCTCTCAATCCTTTCATCCCCCTGCCTGTGTTGGTACTGGGGGTTGCGCTGACCCAGGTGCAGGACCCTGCACTTGGCTTTGTTGAACCTCATGTGCATCGCATAGGCTCTCTCCTCAAGCTTGTCCAGGTCCCTCAGGAGCATCAACAGTTTTCATGCTATAATATCAAATTATTCTTTTACAAAGTAAGTAAGTATGTTTTCCTCAAGAAATATATAAAAATAAGGCCACTATATTCTATTACATTATGATATATGCAATTTGTTACATACAACATATATATTGCACCTCTAAGTTGTCAGAGAAAAATCCATTTTATATCTCTGTACATTTATAACTTCAGTAGTTCCTATCATACAGTAAAAACATGTGCTTCAGGTACATGCATTTTTCCTTCTACATTTCAATTAAGGACTAAATAGTAATTAACAATACATATTGTCAACCGTTAGCACACAAGACTGACAAACTACTTGCCAAATCTTTCCTTAGAAGACAAATCTAGTTTGTGGGGATGCTTCCATCCGGCCTAGTCCTCTCCTTTGAGGATGCAGAGGACAGGAGCAAATCCCACCCAAGCAACAGAAGTGGCTCACCTACACCTGCTCGCAATCCAACCTAACGAACCAGATCACCCAGTTTTTTAAAAGGTGGCCCACTATTGTTTGATTCTGTATTGTGAAGCTGCTCACAAAGACAGGATGCAAGGGGATGAGGGTAGAGAGAAGGGGAGGTGTGGAAGAGGCCTAAAAATCCTGATTCAAACCTCCTGAACAAGGTTGTATCCCCTTATTTAAGGCATATGATCTGACAACATCTAAAAATATGAGACTCTGGAGAATAATGGAAGATTATCCCTGAAACACAAAATAAATATACATGAAATCAAATTTCTTTCCTTCCCTAACCACAGCTTAATTTCAGCTCCAGATGCTTTTCAATATAATAAATAAATAATGATTTTATGGAAGGGTAGCTGGATACCAAATTAAAAACAAAACATAACAAAAAATCCCCATGATGTTATTCTGTCTAAGGAACTGTTCTCTCAAAGACACTAAGATATTTCTTGAAGTTCAGGAAAGAAAAAAAAAAAAAGAAATAACCCAAGCGTTAAGTACACCAATCACAAATTCATGCACATACTTTGTTCTCTTAGAGACTATCAAATGTCTCTCAGTAGTAGTAAGCTATCAATGTCAATCTCAGGTATAACGCATTTGGTACTGATTTACAGAATACTTTAGACCAAATAAAGTTATCCTTGAAATGACTTTCCAGGATTTTATGACTTCATGGACATAAAAGTATCAAAGATCTTTCCCACAGGACAACCAAAAACATTTCCTCTCAGTGTCTGCTTTATTTTTCAGACAGCCTTAGCCTCCAGCGACATCTTGTGGATAAGGCATAATTTGCAACAGCAGAACTCTAGTACTTAAACCATCTTTAGAACAGTACAAATATCACCTTCTATTATGAAAAACAGATCAAGTATAATTTTAGTAGGTACACTCCACATGTATGAGCAAAGTTTAATGCTTCCTTTATGATTCAGTAATGTCTCTTGAAAAATCTGCGTATTACAGGAAACACTGTACCATCATGATGAGGGATCACGTTTTTATCACCTATAAAATGCTTATCACTATGAGACAGGCACTACAGTATTACAAGTAATGAACAAGATCACAGACACATCTTTACTGCTGAATCTTCTCACCTACAGAAAAGCAAAATGACTTTTTCATTTAAACAAGAAGATATCGTTCAAGAATGATTAATCAGACAGGTTCCAGCCTCACCATCACAGAATGTCTGAGGTTGGAAGGGACCTCTGGAGGTCATGCTGTCTGAATCCCCTGCTCAAGCAGGACCAGCTTTTGAATATCTCCAGGGATGGAGACTCCACAACCTTTTGGGCAACCACTCCTAGTCATCCTCACAGTAAAAGCAATTTCCTGATGTTCAGAAGGAAGCTCCTGTGTTTCAGTTTGTGCCCGTTGCCTCATGAAGACAGGACTTCTCTGTGCGTTACTCAGAATGAAGAACTACTCCAAGACTCTGTGGTGTTGTGCAGCTACTGAAGGGTAGCATTCAGAAAATCTAATCAAGAATCACACCAGTGTTTCATTACATGCACTGTGAATTAAATCTTTACATCTAAAATCAATGCAATGAAACACATTTCAAGGTTTTAGAACACCTGAAAGCACAACCCACTGTAATTCAGCCACTAGAAATAAATTATGAATTCATAACAAGCTTTATATGGATTGGTAAAGACAATGACATAAGCTTGTAGAGGGGTAAGAAGGAAAAAGGTAAGAAGGAAAATGAAGACATTTATAATTTACAAACAACTGGAAAATGTAACCTTATGTATCGGTCTTGATTTTAAACTGAAATCAGAAAATACAAGTGAAGGAAAGCAAATTTGCTTTTATCTACTGCCATACTCACTTAGTGCATGATAAATAGGTTTATGCCTGCCTTCCAGTCTGATTACAGTGGCAGCTGCTATTTTTCCCGGTGGCTGCATCTTCGCATCGAGGAGGTACCAGGCTCTGGCAAAAGTAGCCCATTGCTAAAGAGAAAGAGAGGTAGTGCTTAACACAGTAAAAGAACACACTACCATACATGAATCTACCTTCTCTAATTAGATCAACACTTTATTTATACTCGAAAATACTAGAGTAGATATTAATATTCAACAACACCCCCTCCAAATAGCCTTTAAATGGAGAACACCGCTACACGCTGCGATACACCCCTTGCCGTACGTGCTCCTAACGCTCCTGCTGGTAACACCACTGACAGGTCACCGGCTCGGAGGGTTTTGTTTCAAAAATAGCTCTGAGGGTTTTGTTTCAAAAATGACGACCTCTCGCTGCCAGCTTCCACGATCGCCAACTGAACGGTAAGATCGCTGCAGGCTGCTTAACGCCCACCACCTCCCCTCCCTCTCGGTGAAGGGCACAGCTCTCCCAAACGATGCTTTAGGAAGGCGAACAGCCTGAGCCCCGTCCCTCGCGGCCAGTCACACACCCGCTGCCCGCCAGCGGGACCCTCGGGGCGAACACCGGGCCACCGGCGCTCCGCGACGAGGGGAGGCCACCGCCCCTCCTTGCGCCACGGCGGCCGCCAGCGTCCCGCCGGGCCGCCCCGGCACAGCCCGCACCGCGGGGCAGAGGGCCGCACTCACCTGGGCCGCCTTGGTGTAACTGGCCATGGCCGCCCGCCCGCCCGCCGCGGCTGAGGGGAAGGCGGAGAAGCGGAGGCCGCGGCCTGTGGGGAGCCGCCGCCGCGGGGCCCAGCTGAGCTCGCCCAGCGAGGGCTTTCCCTGCGGCTTCTGGTCTGGGATCTGGGCCCGAGCAGGCTTTTCTGGACCCCTACCTCCTTAAATCCACCCCGGTTTAGACTAAAAGTCTTTAATGGCTTAAACCTTCAGGAACTTAGGGGGTTCTGTGTTTCATTGCGACACTGCTCTGTGGAGCGTTCCTGAGATGTGCCCTACTTTGCTGAGAATTTGACAAATTTTCTCTTTTTAAACTCCTGCAAATCTGTAGTTGACAGATTTTTTTTTTAAAACTAAACTTCTAATATTTAACTTAACTTTATATTTGCAAGAAGGCAAGATTTAACTTCTGTAATTCAGTAGCTTTAAGAAAAACTTTTTTCTTTTTTTTTTTTAGCTGTGACTGCTACAACCATTTATCATTTCCTGAAAGAAAGCTGTAACTCATCTATCAATGCAGATGTGCGTGCATTCCCAGGTAAATATAGTGATGTACAGTAAGGTGAGGCAAATTTTATCAAGGAATTGGCCTAAGCACGTTTTATGAACTAGGTGAAAGAAGTCAGAAACTTAGGGAAACCCAGTTTCTGCAGTGTACCTAAACCTGCAGGTGGGACTGCTGCTGCTGTTTCTGTGGAAACTGATGTAATTTCAGCAGCTGAGGTGTTACGAGATTATTAAATAGATAGGACACAAGAAATGAAAGAGAAGGGTTTTGAAAGGTTGGCAAGTTTCAACCCAGCTTAGCAAGAAAGAGTAGGAAAGAGCTTGTTTGCCATGTCGATGGGCAGCTTGATATTTTCATTACTCCTATGATGTCTTCTAATTTTTTCAGTGGAAGCAACGTTTGTCTGTTGGGTATCAATTCAGAAACTTTATCCATGAATATTTATTAAATCATTTTATCTTAAAATAGATTTCTGAGATTTCTGAATATCTGCTTTAGTACTTTTAGGGGTTGGGTGTTCGGGATTTTTTGTTAAAAAAATGCTTTTTTAGTTCTTGACTTGGATATCTAGTGTTGAGCTGTTAAGGCTCATCTTGTCACAGCTGTCATGTAATTGTGATTCATGTGGGGAAACCACTATAAGCTGTTAAAATTCACAAAGATGGGAATGTTAAGCTGTTTTCAACTTCTGTGCTTTTTATGGCATAGAAATGTTGAGAGAGCATCTCATTTTGTGAACTGTGTATACCAGAGCATCTCATTTTGTGAACTGTGTAAACCATATTTATGAACGTTGTGATTTAGTTCAGGTATGATACAACTTCTGCAAATGGGGAGCAATATTGCCCAGAATGGAGGAGAGGTCAAGAATTTTCTTACTTATTAACAGTCAGAGGATCAGTAATAGATCCTATACTTTAGTATGCTTAGAACTTAATTATGATGCTGTAATTATGAAAGTAGATAATGATAATTATGAAAGTAGAACTCAAGTCATTAAATGACTCACATAGAGTCTTTCAACAGAGATGTTCATTTTAATAGGATTGATTATTTCAAGTCACTGGTTTATCTCTTTGCAGCATGTTCAGTGGCTGGTATTCCAGGTGTAAAGAAATGGTATTTTGCGAGTCATGTTATATGTGGTTATTATCAGGTAAGGTGTATTTTTTTTCAGAATATAATTTCCTCAGCTGTCTGTCTGCCTGTCCCTAGTGCGAGTTAAAACTGTGATGTTCAAAATTCTTTTTGCTTAATTAATTCTTTTTGCTTAATCAGTTCTGCAGTTCTGACTGGGAGGAAATAAACTCTGACACACAGAAAAATGAAGACTCTTTCCAAACAAGTATTGATGAATGCCCGGGAGCCAGACAAAATTTTGAGGAAGACGACAGTAACAGTAGAGAGTCACTGTCTATGGCTGAGTACGCATATTATTATTATTTTTATTGAAAGTATAGTGAGCTGACTTTTAACAGTAATAACCCAAGGGAATCAAGAACATTTAACAAGCAAAAATTATTACCAAAGCAACCGTTAACTGTGAACAATCCCCTACTACTACTGAAAATAATTCTATTTAGTTTAATGTAGCTTTAGTTTTAGCTACAGGTGTTTTTATAGAATAACTGAACAGTTTCCTAACAGCTGATGGTTATATATACAAAAAGAAGTTTCTTGCTAATCTGTCTTGAGTCCTACTCCCAGTTTTACTGCAGACTGTTTTGAAGCCATTTAGCCTACTTCTGCCTCAGTTAAAGGGCAGAAAAGTGTATCTCATTGCCTAGGTATGTTTGTGCAGAATTTTAAAGATATAAGATATACTAAGTTGTAACTTTTTGTTTTTAAATTACTTTGTTTATATTTTGTTTCCAACCATGTTGCTCTTCACTTTCAGTATCTATGATGAAGCTGCAGAAAGTCTGCATCAGTTAGCTGATAAACTGCCTGCCCCAGGTAATCTCTCTTAAAAAAGCAATCTCGTTTGAGTTTATCTTGCTAGTTATTATTCTAAAAACTCAGCTGTTGAAATCGTAGTCAAATGGTAAAAATCAGAGGATGTTAGTTTGTTAGTTGAATTAACTTGTATGCAGCTCTTGCAAGTAGTTTAAGGAACCTGAGCATGGTTGGCATTGCAAATCAGCTTACAGAGTAGCTTGCTTCTTGTTTCTTTGGAAGGCTACATTTCAGTAGAGTTCGAGGCAGCTATTTATATAATTAATTTTTCCATCTGAAATGGCACCAAAGTAGTAATAGACAGTAAGCAATACAAAACACAACATGCAACCACAGGTGTTGATGTCAGGTGGACATCTAATTTGCCATCTGATTGCTTGTTGGGTGGGAGCCGAGAAGCTGTAAAGAAACATAGACCAGAACTACTGGATTCAGATTTTGTAAACTGGAGATGCGTATCACCTTGCATGTTAAGGGTTACATAATGTTGCAGTAGTTGATTGGGGATAGCAAAGGAACCGAATGCAGAAGGAATGAGAAATAGCAGTTTGGAGGTGTTAAAAGGAGGAAAATGACACGGTGTAGTTGTATGGAGACAACTCGGATCTGTCAAATACAGTGCTGAGTGAGAGAGGAGAAAGGTATCGAACTGCTGTAACTGAGCAAATGGCAAAATGTTCTGTGTTAATCTAAGGCGAGCGGGGAGAGATGAGCTAAAATGCATGAAAAGTGTTTTAAATCTTGCTGAAGTTACCTGAAGTTGATCTTTAAACCCATTTTAGTGCAGTTAGTGATAATCAGAACTTTTCTATCTTTAAATGGCTGAATCATTTACTGAATAACGGTACTTTGAGTCATATATAACTCTTTTTATAGGCAGAGCAATGGTTGATATAATACTGCAGGCTGTCGAACGAGATGGACCCAAGTTAAAAGACTGCTTACCTGCTATCGGTGCCCTGAAACACCTGAGAGAATGGCACTCTGCACAAATCACCATTGCAGCAAATGGCTGTAAAGGGTATGCCATTTATTTTCAGCCTATAAACAAGGTCACTCTTGTTTTGTGTTAGTATATGTCAGTCGTTTAAAATAAAAACAGGGTCTTGAGTACTTTACAGGTATACTTTGAAAATACATAGATTTGTCTTCTATTATTGTTTGAGGAGAGGAGTTACTCATGCTGATTTATTGTAAATGTATTCCCTAACCAGAGGGGCAGGCAAAAAAGCAAGTCCTCTGAACTTCCTCTTTCTATGAGAGCAGAAGGTTAAATATTTTCTCTCTCCTTTTCATCCCTAGTGGCTTCAGTGTGCATAGTAAATTGTATTGGTTGTAGTTTTCCGGTTTTTGTAAAGAGTACATAACTCTGCTGGTTTTAGTTTCAATTTTTTATTAGTTTTGGTATTACATTTCTGGGAGGAAAAAAAAAGTCTGATTTATCCCTTTTGAAAATGGAGCATACATGCTCCATTATTTCCTGTATGCTTCTGAAAAGTCTTTAAAACTGAAACTATTGATTCAATTTGAAATTAAGTCCAGTAATTTCCTTACTGTCCTCCTCTAACTGGCATAAGTAGGCCATAGTATGTCTCAGGATAAACCACAGTGGTTTGGCTTTTTTTCCCCGTGCGGTAAATTATTGTGTGGGTATTGAGTAACTCGGCAAAGTCTCCTCCACTTCCCCTCCCCTCCATGCTCAAAAGATTCAAGCTTGCTTTGTAGAATGTGTGGTTAAGTTTAATCCTAAGTTAGTAAAACTGTTTAACATTAAAAAGTTGAATGCCCAGTCCTTGGACAGAATAAGCAATATACCTACTATATAGTACTTCCTAAGGTATACAGAGGAAGATAAACTTATTGCAGTGACTTACGTGAGTGCCTGATCTCAGTGTTCGTTGATATCTTCCTGTGCAGCCAGCTTTTGACTGAATGAGTTTTTCTGCTGTCTTTTATGTAAAACGAAGCCATTTGGACATGCAGTTTCTGTGATGAAAGTTCTCTCGTTCCTCCTGTTGTGTTGATGGTGCTGATCTCTCTTAGAAGACAGACTGCCAGTAGGACCCACAGATACTTGCTGTTCTCTCTCTCTGTTGTTGGTGAATTTGGGTAATACTTGTGCTGCAGTCATATGTCTGTTTACAATGCTGTATACAAACCATCCAGATGGGTCAGTGATAGCCCCAGTGATGGCTGCCTGGCTTTGCTCCAGATTCTAGCACCCAACCTTACTATGATATGCCTGCAGCTTGCTGTTGCCGGTGTTACTTGGTGTCTGACAAAGTTCTTTGCTGTTACGTTCAAGGAGGGTATGAACAATTTCCTTTACAGAGCCTGAACCAGCAATTCTGTAATATCTTGTACTTTATGGAATATAAAGCTATATATGTCGGTCTTAACATGCACAAAACTATTGAGTGCTACGAGGTAATAGGTAAATTCAGTCAAATCGCACTGCATGTTAATTTGTAATACTAAATTCAGTAAGATTAATTCTTCCTTTCTTTTACAGTAGCTGGCAAAAGATTGCAGACTATCTGTCAGCAGACTTTGTATCTTCAGATAATGTTATGAATATTATTGATTTAAAAGAACTCTGGAGAGGAAAGATTCAGATATGGGAAAGAAAGGTAAAATAACTTTTCAGCTGTGGTTATTTTTTTAAAGCATCTGTGTACCTCATTTAAAGCACGTATTGTACAGTGCATTTTATGCTTTAAGCCAAATTTGGTTTTGGCAATGTAATTCAAAGAGGTAATGCACAACGTATTTGGGTGGGTGGGGGAACAACTGGCTTTTTAGCACGATGAAAGCATAAATGAGATCAAGGCATCAAGATTTGAGTTTCAGAAGCCCAGGTGCTCCCCTCTGAAATATTTGCCTTACGACTTCTTGTTCAAAATTAGATTGTTTTGTATCTATCACAAATCATTATCATGTAACTCTGTAAGTCATTGTTGCAAGCACGTCTCATGTTTCTGTAAAGACCGATAGCTTTGTGATTTTGAAAGTCATTGTTTACATTTTCAGTATTAGGTTTTGGATATAGTAGTTGGTTATCTAAGCCTACTATTTTTACCTAGTTTTACAGATCTTCTGGAAACAAATATAATACTAATTGTTTAAAATAGTGATACATGTAACTGGCTGAAGAGAAATAATTTTTATCTCTCTTTTGACACATTTATTGTCTTTTGTTCCCCCCCCCAGTTTGGATCAGAAGTTAGGTTTCCGGAATTTTGTATGAAGAGCACTTCAGTAAAGACATTCAGCACTTCACATCTAAGTTCTGTTAAAAAAGAGCGACTATCGAGGAATACTGATGCTTTGCCAGAGGCAAGTATTATTCTTGATCTTTCTTTGAGCCACTAGAATTCATCTGTTTTAATTTTCTGAGAAAACTAGTAATTGGGGAAACTTTAGTCAGAATTGAAAATTAAACATAAAAATAAATGATTGGATAAGATTGAGGAATACTTCTTTTCTTCATGTGTGTTCTCAAAACAGGCCTTTAAAATTTCATCTGTTTTTCTTAGGAATGTGATACCAACATTTTTTTCAAGTAGAAATTGGAGCTTTGTTCAATCTTAATACTCAAAAGAATGTAGTTTATTTATGAATTCTGCATTTATCTAACCTTTTCTACTTTATTTTGAAAGTTTGTTGGGGTTTTTTTGAGTTATTGTTGCTGTTTCCTGTTTTCCACTGGAAGTAGATATTTGATGGGAACTCCAGATTTGTATTTGTTGATGAAAACAAAAATGTGTGTTTATGAAAACAGATACCAGTTAAGAGTTTCTTATTTTTATTGTTAAAATATGTGCATTTTGGGTTGCATTTGTCTATTCCTGGTAGATCTTATTTTTCTTTAAATTTGGATAAGAGTTACAACTCATTTGAAGCACATGGTTGACATTCTAGTAAGTAAGTTTTATTAAACAGAATGAAATACTTTTCTTGGTTTTTATATGTTTAATTGTGAATTGTTTTTCTCTTTATATTCCTTTACACCTATTTCACATGTACTTGCAAGGCAAATGCCTCCAGCAAAACCCTTGAGGAAGTTCTACTGAGATAACATCATATATAACATTACAGACCTTTTATTTGATCTCCTTTCAGGTTTTTCATTACTATGGTCTTGCACTAGAATTTTTACAGATGGTGGTGCTCTCTGATCTACCTTCCTTTTTTATATCTGATCTGGAATTTGAGCTGTATCCTTTTTTAAGGAACTAAACTACTACTGATAATGGTCTATAGCAGAAAGAAAACAATCAGGATCTACCCATGCAAGCAACACGTGAGGATTGGTAAGGGCTCATTCTAGCCTGCCAAAAGAGTCACAGTGATTCTTCACAACTGGATTTTTTTTTTAATGTTGAAATTGAAATTACACTAACAATAACCAGCTATTTTTTACTTTATTGCACATATACTTTGTCTGTTGATTTGGGGGAAAGAATAGAGAAATATTTACTGCTGTGTAAATTTAAAAAAAAAACCCCACGCCTTACTCATTAATATATGTAGTGTGCTTCACAATATAGAAACATTTTTCCATAAATCACGTTTTTATTGTGTAGGTGCAAAATACGTGGCAAGGCATAGCAGAGGAGTTTTCTCTTGAGTTGCGTGTGCTGCAGAGATCTCGAGGCGTATTCCTATTGGTTTTAATTTTATGTACTTTTGGTGCTGGTCTTGGTGTAACAATAGTAGCTTAGGCTGTATAAACCTGCCAGAATTTTGAATATATAGATATCTGTTTATGCCTGCCAATATTAAAGATGCCAGTGGTGTATTTCATCATATAACATTTCTATGAGTACCACTCTGCATGGAAAGGTGAGTTTAACATATTTTGTGGTACTGGGGTATCAAATATTAGACACTTGCAGTCCTTATTTGAAATATAATGGTAATGTGATTTGTAAAGTAGAGGCATATACAGTCCTTTGTGAAGATGAGGTTCCTTAAACTGTTCTGTTCAGGACCCTGGCGAGAAAGAGTATCAGGGAGACATCTACACTGCTTTTGGACCAGATTTCTTCTCTCTCTGGGAAGGTAAAAACTTCTTTTTATTTATGTATAGCAGAAAAATGAAGATGTGTATATTGCTCATAAAAGATACGAGAATAATATTTTTAAACCTAGTCTCTGTGTTCAATATCTCCTTCAATATTTAGTTCTAAAGCAAATTTGGCTTCTAAAGGTGCATGCTATACAGGTCCTGACAACTTGTAAGCCCATTAAACGTTTTTTTCTTTACCTTAGTTTGAGCTTTGATCTCCTAAAACATCGTGTAATTTTTAATCCTATCCTGACAGGTAATTTCTGTGCTATCATAATTCAACTATTTTTTAGCAAAAGGCAGGCATGTGTGCAGCCTACAAAATATATCTGGCTAGTCTTAAGTGGTAAGCTTTTTTATTTTGCATGTGCATATTCTGCTTTTCCATTCTGATTTTGGATTAAATGAGGTCTTGAAACACTTATAGGCCTACTTTTTTTTTTTTTTTTTTTTCTTTTCACCCTTGGAATAATAGTATGACTATTCATAGCCACAGTATTAGTTTGAAGATGGTGATATATGCTTGTTTAGGAAAGCTTGTGGTTTGATTTTTTTTTTATTTTTTTTTAAGCATTTATAAAATGCCAATCAAAACAGAGCCTGCAGTGAAAATGCTGTTATAACAAATTACTTACGTTCTTTATTTACGGTGGAGCTGGTGTTCCATTATCAGGCTATATGTTTCATCTTCAGCTTGCTCTTTTGGTTTTATTAACTTTTTTCCTACCCTGCCACTTCATTCTCCATTATGCTTAGCCAGAAAAGAAAGAAGTCCTTTTTCTAATGCTGGACCAAAAAGTATCTTCTGGAATAAGTTTATATTGGTAAACATCCCACGTAATTTTCATTTTACATGAAGATGCTGAACATTTGGCCAAATATCTTTTACAGTCTAAGAGCTTGCCTTTCTACAAGTTCTTTTAAAGGAGAAGCCAAAAGAGTTAAAACAGATTTTCAGGCTACTTTTTAGAGTCTGCACATGTTGAATTGAATGTGTTTTCAAGATAACAATTTCTTGTAGGGATTTTTTTTTCAGTCTTCATTCTATTTTTTTATTTCAGTCTACATTTTTAATTTTTTATATTACACATTTGTAGGCTTTTCTAGTAGCTGTAAAAGCATTGTTTTATTGCTTGAGTATTCAAACACTTGTGCTTTTTTTCACTTAGTGCTTATTGGCCTGAAATTTACGTACAGACATAAACATAGTCCAGTATCTGATTAAATGAAAAGGATAATATGTAGGGGGGAAAAAATTACATGCTTTTCAAAGGAATGCAGAGTTGCTGATGCCAACTATATCTTTAGAATTCTGTTTTCATTCTGGGTACTACTCTACAGAAGTGTTTTTAGCTGGATTATTGAAAGACTTGTGATAGGTAACAAATACCTTTTTATGTATGAAATAGAAATTCAGCAGTTAATTGTCTCTCGACTGGAGCAAAAAAGAAGCATAATTTTTACAGCTTCTTTGTAAAATGCTGTTCCATTTCAATTGATGTGAATCACTCAATTGATCTGAAGTGCTAAGTGAATATGGTTTTCTTCAATTGAAGTACATTTGAAATGCCAAATCAGTAGCTCAAGAATGAAATGTAAAACAGGTGTCAGTAATACTGCATGTATTATATTTGCTCTCTTATTTAGGTGGGAGCTTTATTTACATTGCCATGTAATGTAAGCAGTGTAGTGATCCCATCCCCTGCCCAGCTGAGTACCAAGAAATGGAAGGAATATATGGCTAGGAAACCCAAGGTCATTACTGGTAGGTAAAAGGAAGATGACTACACGTGTAGCTATATGTGTATGTATCTATATACAGGTTATATCTATATGTGTGTGTGTGTGTGTATATATATATATGGCAGGTTTTTTCCTATACATTTGGGATGCTCTCCAATGAAATTAACTCGGTGATCGTAATCTTCATTGACACTGAAGGTTTGGTGAATGTGAGTTCAGCTATGTAGACTTGTTTTAGAGGAAAATTGATCACAACATCATGGCAAGCTTTAGGGAAATAGTGCATCTTCTTTAACCTATTTCTGTGTTTTATCTGTCAGCGAAGATGCAGCTTCCACACACCTGGCTAAGGGCAGAGATTTGCTTCTGCAGATGCAAATCCAGTGTGCTTCCCTTAGGTGCTTCCCTTCTCACTTAAGCATTTCTAGAGGTTCTGTAGTGCAGTTGAATTTAATTTCAGCCTCTTCCTGGGAAAATACAGAAGGTCAGGAAATGCTGGATGCCTTCGTACACCTGAGAACGAGTGTGCTTAACTAGCTGGCAGTATATAGATTTAAAATGATCTTTGAATGTTTGGAGGTGGCAGAGAAGAGGGTATGATTATGGAGCTGATGACAGCAGCAGCATCTATACTGTATTGGAGAGATGCTACTGATGCAGTCAAATGAGTGCAAGATCCCCAGTGCCTGCAAGATCTTTGTCCTGTGTTCCAGTGGAAGGGGTTTGTACAAGCATTAACTATAATGTCATCAGTAATGCACAATAGGTTCCTATTAGGCCTCTTGAGCAAAATTTAGAATAGGAGGAGAAACCTAGCTATTTGAACATATTTGCTCATTTAGTTAAAAACTATTCATTTTTTAGTGGCTACCACTGATCTGATTATATTAAGGATTTCAAAATCCTTGATCTCTTCAGTCTGTGGTAAGGTGTAATTCTTTGAATTGCTAGTTCTCAAATACTAGTTAAGATTAAAATGATTCCCATGAGGAATCAGCTTTGAGGTGCCAAGATAAAATGGAAAAGGAAAATATTTCAAATGACTAGGGGAACAGGGAATGGGATAATAGTGAAAATGTGTCTGGCATCTATTTTCTTTCTTGTTCTTTTCTTTCCTCTTTCCCTGGAGTTACATATTGAGGTAGTGGGATTTCCCCTTTTCCCTTCCCCCTCCAGCTTAAACATTTCAAGAAACACTGGAATACTTTATATTTATTACTAACAAAAATTTATAACACTAATAAAGTTCAGTCTTTTTTTGAGTTATTTATTGAGACAGCACTGCAAATATCTTATGGAATTAAGTGATTCTCTAAATTTCTGCATCTACCAAGGGTGCTATAAAATGTTTTCTGTGTAAAAAGATAGCAAACCCATCCTTTCGCTGTTACTGTCAAATGCTACACTAATTTATTTTCGAAATTGCATACTATATGCCAGTGTTTAAAAATAGAATGTGTTTATCTCTCACCCAGGATGTGCACAAGTGTATAGCAGTGAGTGAAACTCTTGTTAATGAATAATGCAGCTTCCTTGGGAAGAGTGTGTACAGTATTTCCTCTACTTCTACAGATACATATTCTTCCAGTGAACACTTACCATTATTTCAATCCATATACGCACCAATGCCTGTTTTTACCTAGCAGAACAGATCCTTCTCTAATCATTACATATGTAGCACACTGTTTGCCTAACTCTTCATTGTTTCATGGTAGAAACATAACTTGGCCAGTTAAAGGCTTGCCTTTTACTAAGACCAATTCAAGAACTTCTCTTGGTTGGTGGTTAAAGTTTCCAGATGTAGTTTCTAGCGTGCATTAGAAAGCTGGCCCTCTCTACAGCCACAGCACTTCGGTGCTGGTAACATGCTAGCTTTAAGCCAGCAGCATAGTCCAACTCATTTTTGCTGCTGTAGCTCATTTGTTTTGCATACTCTTCAGTTTGTAGCTTTTAAACAGGTAAATATCAGCTGTAGTTAGTGTGTCTTCTAAAAACATGTACGATTTCTCATGGAACAGAAGAGGGCAAGTGAAAGAATTGTGATGGCAAATTATAGCTTGTTTTAAAGCTGTTTTCCCAATGGTGTTTCACAGTTACGTCCTGATGTTTTTTAAGTTCCAGAAATTGAACTGAAAGGAGAATCTTGCCGGTACTATTTCTTGCTACAAGGCAACGGCTCTGGAGGATGTAAAGCAACCTTGATTCACTCAGCTAGCCAGATCAATGGCACGGCCACTCTTGCTGCAGTAAATGGAAAACTAAGGACAAAAGCAGAAGAAACAGAGTCAAGTAAGAATTATTACTTATTTATTTAAGAGTATCTGAGTGCAGGCAAATGCTACTAAAATTTGTATGTTCCTTTATTCATTCCAGTCTGTGTTAAAAGGGAGAAAACAAGGAGGAATGTTACATTTTGATGAATTCTTTCAGCAGTATTTTTCAAATTGATTAAAAAAATATAAGAAGAGCTTATTTATTCACACAATTTACTACTACCATATTTTTGGTAGTCAGTCATTTCTTATAACTGTGGTTAGTTGTAAATGTTTTGATGTATAGGGACATCCAGGTAATATTAATGCAAATCAAATTTTCAGCAACTTGAAGTTTAACAAGTATGTATTGTCAGTATAAAGACTGACCAGCCCATGCCTAAAATCTACTCAACTATCTGCTGATAAGCCTGTTTCACTGATGATTTAAAATAAAACCCGCAAGGCCAGCAGGCAAGTTGAATTTCATGATCATGTCTTCAGTTACTTGGCAGATGTCCATATTACTGCAGAGTGATTAGGATATGGGCTAGCAGATGATCAGCTGCTCTGCTAGGTAAGAGCATGTATGTAGACATTTATCTTAGAGTAGTTGTTCTGTAACAACTACACATACTAGATAACTCTGCTAGTTGATGTATTTGCTTTCAATAACGCTGACAAAGAAAAAGAGCTCAGTGACCTGCATCTTATCCTCTTATTTCCTTATTATTGAAATAAATCCATGCGCGATATGACTGACTGCTTACCATTTGTCCTAATTAAAATCCCATTAGTACGGTGTCAGAAGACTGAAAGTCCTTGGCCATATGTTGGGAGGAAACTTTTTCTTTCCTGGTATCAAACTTAGGATCTTTTTACGTTCTTTAAATGTCAGTCACGTTAATTGTGTTGTCGTTATATTGCTTTTATACAGAAATTCAAAAATACTGGCCAGGCATCTAGGCCAAATTATGCCTCTGCTGTCTTAATTCAATGGTAATTAATTTCCTTTTTTGTTTGTTTGTTTGATTAACCATACTTGAAAGTGTGGTTCTTTCCCTTGAATATGAAATTTTTATGTCTGCTGTGTTTATGTCGTCTTTTAAAAAATAATGACTTGGTGTCTCCAAAGTCATGGGAGGGAATTTTAATAATAGATTTCTCCTAACCTGTGCAGGCTTTCATATTGCTGACTTTATGAAGTCTCTGCCTCATTTTTGTGGAGAGGAGATTGTACAGAGAGAAAAGAAACTGTCTCATCTCCAAGTGTTAGCCTTGAAGGAATATCTCAGTAAGTAATGGGGAGAGCACTGGTAGTTCTGAAATTAGTGTTTAAAGGGTCTTTATTTCTGACCAAATTTGACAGCTCACCTTACAAGTGAGTAGATCACTTCATGAAGAAGAAAGTGGAGCTTTAAAAAGATACTTTTTGTGGTATATCCATGATTGTATGTCAGATTAATGACTTAAATATTCAGGAAAAGAGAATGCTGAACTTAAAATAAAGTTGGTGGGTGTGAGTGCTTGTTAGACTAATGCTCTAAAAGTTTGAGCATAGTTTTGGAATAATTCTGTTGTAATTAACTTTTTCTCTACTGTTTTTTTCAATGCTTTTTTCCTCAAAAAAACCACTTACTGCTGGATGTGCCTTCAACAAAAATAAGAATTCTGTTTTACGGTTTGTTTTTTTCTTTTTTATTTTATTCTTTCTTGTAAAAGTCTTAAACATGCATTGGAGATGCTACATTTGTCATGATACATCACTCATAATAATAACTGAAAGGCCATCCTCTGTAGATTTTCATGACTTTGCAGAGAAGTACATTTGACTGTCCTGATTTCTTTCATCGAACTCCATTGCTCAAAGAGACTCAATTAGAACAAAAAAATGCTTCTGAGAGATTGGCTAGATTATTGAAAATGGCATACTGTGAAGATAATTTAAGTGTATTATCACTAACAGAATACCAGCTTAAGGAAAATAAGATTTCTATTAATAGTCTTGTCTTCCACTCCCCGCCCCCATCAACTTGCAGTCATTCTCAGATTCCTGTCTCCTTTAACCCTGAGCTTGTGGCTGCCTTAGAGCTTGTGTTTTAGTTTGTTTTGAGTGGGTCAATAAGGATGAAGACTGAACAGGAGCAGCTAGGATTTGCTAGTCTTCCTAAATCATATCAGAATTACCTGACCCGTGTTATTCTGACCAAAGAGACTGGAACAGGCTATCAGTTATGCTGGAGCCACACTCCTGCAACAGCAGTAAAAATAGGTGGGTAGGAGGCTCTGTACACTGGAGCTTTTCGTGTTTAGGCTTGGCATGTCCAGATATTTGTCTCTGAGGGATTCAAACCTGGATATACTCAGAAAGGCACATACACAGAAATTAAAGGACTGTAAAAAGGTGATTCACATGTGATTTCAGCTATTCTCACAGTGAAGTTTTTTTCACTTTTATATTGAGTAAACCACCCATGCCTTGCTCAAGGATACAATAGTGTCAAGTTAACTTACTTGTTTTACTGTTTTGGGGTGGGGATTTTTCTGTTTGGTTGGTTTTTAGCAGGCTCCAGTTATCCTTTGTTAATCAGCAGGTGCAGTAGCTTCTCTTTCTTTCTCTTTCCTTTTACAGAGAGAAAAGAATTGACTGAGCAGCCTCCAGTTATTTCTACTGATGAGTTAAAAAACTTGTTAGAACTTACAAGAGAATACATTTGGGACCTGTGCAACACTAGTTTTCCTAAACCTGTTCTACAGAAGGTTGCCAATAAAACTGGGTCATGCACTGTGACTTCTGGTAAGTATCATTATTTAGAAAATACGCTGCTTATTCTCTTTTGATGTATTTTCAAACCTGTTCTCGAGTTTTTACTAAAAGAAGGAGAGTCTTTTACCAAAAGAGGGAAAAATATAAAAAGTAAAGTAGCTTTCTAAGCTTTTTTTTTTTTGCAAACTGAAATTACCCTCACATTAATGATCTACTTTCTTTTCCTTGACAAAAAAAATTGCAGAAAACACAGCACAAAGCAGGTTTTCCTCATAATTATATACTTGTATATCTAGATCTAGATGTATGAAAGTGTATACTTACGTATATATTTCTTTAAAGAATAAGATTCTTTACTTCCTTACTTCTGTTAAGGATTATCCATATATTTCTTGCAGAATCTGATTTAATGGAGCCAAATCCACTGGAGTGGCCAGAAAGACCTGTTCTTCAGAATTTGGAAAACTTTGAAAAAAAAAACCAAAAAATGAGGTAATGGTTAAATACTGGAGACTTTGTAGTGGCCATTGAACATCACTCTAGAGGAACTGTATATATTGTTTTTTGTTTTTTTTTTTCTTCCAGCATGCCCTGGAGCATAAATAATGAAGATAGTACAGCAGTTTTTGTCAGCATGTACAATGTGCTTCTAATCATAGAATGTTTTGGGTTGGAAGGGACCCCTAGAGGTCATCTAGTCCAACCCCCTGCAGTGAGCAGGGACACCGCTAACCAGATCAGGTTGCTCAGAGCCCCGTCCAACCTGGCTTTGAATGTTTCCAGGTATGGGGCCTCCACCACCTCTCTGGGCAACCCATTCCAGTGTTTCACCACCCTCGTTGTAAAGAATTTCCTCCTTATATCCAGTCTAAACCTACCCTGTTTTAGTTTAAAACCATTACCCCTTGTCCTGTCACAGCTGGCCCTACTAAAAAGATTTTCCCCATCTTTCCTATAGGCCCCCTTTAGGTACTGAAAGGCCGCAATCAGGTCTCCCCGCAGCCTTCTCTTCTCCAGGCTGAACAACCCCAACTCTCCCAGCCTGTCCTCATAAGAGAGCTGCTCCAGCCCTCGGATCATTTTAGTAGCCCTCCTCTGGACCCACTCCAACAGTTCCATGTCCTTCTTGTGCTGAGGGCTCCAGAGCTGGATGCAGGGCTCCAGGTGAGGTCTCACCAGAGCAGAGTAGAGGGGCAGAATCACCTCCCTCGACCTGCTGGCCACGCTTCTCCTGATGCAGCCCAGGGTACGGTTGGCCTTCTGGGCTGCCAGCGCACATTGCCGGCTCATGTCCAGCTTTTCATCCACCAGCACCCCCAAGTCCCTCTCAGCAGGGCTGCTCTCGATCCTTTCTTCCCCCAGCCTGTACTGATACCGGGGGTTACCCCGACCCAGGTGCATGACCTTGCACTTGGCCTTGTTGAACCTCATGAGGTTCACACAGGCCCACCTCTCCAGCCAGTCCAGGTCTCTTTGGATGACATCCCGTCCTTCTGGTGTGTCAACCACACCACTCAGTTTGGTGTCATCTGCAAACTTGCTGAGGGTGCACTCAATCTCGCTGTTTATGTCATTGATGAATATATTAAACAGTACCGGTCCCAGTACAGACCCCTGAGGGTTACCACTTGTCACCTCATATTTCCTAAATAGTCAGGACTTAGTATCAGAAGAAGTTTCTATTGGTTTTATGTTTGAAATTTATATTTAGTTTTTGCTTTTCCTTCAGTGCTATTTAAGTGGAACCTGCTGACCTTTGTGTCACTTAATACAGCCTATTGATTTCAGTTTAGTTCTCACGTAAAGACTTAATGATCTTTGCTGGGTCTTAACATTTTTGCGGACAGACCTTTAGAGCCACGTGTCCCTACTGCCTTTTTCTTAGTTACTTCCGCCCCATTTCTGTCTTTCAAATATCATATTTGGCCATGGCCTGCATTGGAGTTTTACATGTCAGAAAGTCTCACATTAGATCTCTGCTTTCTCATGGATATTATTATTATTACTATTAATATTATTATTGGCTTTTGTTTTGCAAACAGGTAAAGTTCTTCTTTCTAATTAGCTTTTGAAAAGCTTCTGAAAGGACCTTTCTGTTTCATAGTCAGTTAACGTTTATTTCATTGTATTCTGAACTGGTTATTTTTCTGCTCATCCTGAATCAGTGTACAGCATGTTGCTTAACAGTAGAAAAGAGAGATTTGGTATACTTGATTGAGGACATTTAAAAAAAAAAATTGAGTGGAGAGCTGCATGCAGTAGTGGCTTTATGGTTCCTTGGCTGCATATTGTATGTCTTCTTTTTTTTTTTTTTTTAATGGATACTAGTTTTGATCTTGCAGGTCCATAAATGGAAAATAGGGAAGAATAATCTTCTTCCCATGTTGTATTTCATAACTAAGCTGTAAAATCTTGAAGAAATTACTTTCTTCAGTAGGATGATAGAGAAATTGCATCAAATATACTTTATCGTTAATATTCGTGTAAATGTTCTCAAGGAGCAACCTTGTTCATTTTACTTTGGAAATATATTAAAAAAAAATCACTGCTAGTCTGGAGCAATTAAACTTTTTTTTTTTTAAATACAAAGAGATTACTACATTGAAAAGAGGAAAAAAATTCTTAGATTGTTTTTTTTTCTTTTCCTTTTTTCAGAGTTTCTATGTTTGCACATTCATCTGAGCAATTGCTGGGGCATAAAGATAGCCAACGGGAGTCATTGACATTGCTTGATGCTAAAGAATTACTGAAGTATTTTACACCAGAAGGGCTACCAGTTGGTGATCTTCAGCCACTGCAAATTACCAAACGGTATGAACCCAGCATAATTGAAACCACTGAAGACCATGCTCAGAACTGATGTAGAGGAATGTGAATAGCAACCAAATGAGAGTCTCGGAGTAGCCTAACTGGATTTGAGTTTGTAATTCGCAACATCCTTGCATCGCATGCCTGCCAGTGAAATCAACTGTTAAGGTCCTCCAGTTGGTCTTTCTATTTAGTTCTTTCAGAATCTGAAGTGGCCAGAGATTATGAAGTTGGTTCTATGCATTTAAATAACAAAATAATCACCTGATGTGCAAAAGCGTGCCAGTAGACCTTTGCCATGGCTATGGTACAAGCTCCCACCACCATACATGTCCATTTCCAAAAGAGTATTTCTAGCAAAGCAGAAGTTATTGGTGTGATTTCTTTCTTTCAGTGGAGGGGAGACTAGGTGGGAAGACAAAGTGTGAAAAGGGCAATAGCTGAGCCTCTTTAACTGTGTGTGTCTCATGTTGTGCTGGCCCAGCATTCCTATCAATATTCTTATGTGGTAAAGTGCTCCTTAACGGAAGTTTGTCTACTCTGACTTCTTTGCAAGTATTCATCCTTAGTGTGTTTGCTGGTAAGTATTGGTGTATTAACCACTGCTTTTTCAGCAGGAAGATTGATACAAGGAGTTAATGGAGTAATTTTCAGGATCTGAACATCTTGTTAGAGTAAAGCCAACCTATACAAGAGTCAGGTAGTCTTTGTAGAAGCAGAGCCTGTACTATTTGTGCAGTGTGTCATAGACTGCTAGGTAAGCAAGAGAATCTTTTCAGTCACTAGACTTCTATTTGTTGATCTTTTTAATGTTGAATAATAGAATGTATAATAGAATTATTGGCTACAGCCCTCGATCCTTTTTTTAAACTTCATTATATGTAATAAATTAAGAGGACTTGTGAGAGGGAAATATTCTGTAAGATTTTGGAGATTTCTGTAAAATACTTACTGGAGTTTTGAAACTAACTTAAAGATGTTCTGAGTGCAGAATTCAAACAAGTTAGAAAATATCCAGTGAAGATTGAGTGTCTCCTACAGAGTTGTTAATGAGTGCAGATGGTTCGGGATTTTGTCTTTCATTCCAGTTAGTTATGTGAGAAAGAAGTGAATAATCTGTTCACTACAAAAATGGTTTGTTAATCCCTGATTTTTCAAAAGCCTCCAGAGAAGCTTTATAGTGTAGAATACTTTGCTTCTCTTGAATGATTTGCTTTGAGCTATAGCTGAGTGAAGTCTGAATTTGAGGGGGTTTGCCTCATTTTGCTTGGATTGCTGCCAATTATGAGAAAGTATGATGGTGAATCCTGTGCTTTGTAGTACATTATTGTAACCGAGACTCTCACATAATACTTGGAGATCTTGGATATCTAAGGGAAGTATAAAGCCAAAATCAAGATACTAGATAATAAAGCAGACCAAATGTTTTTGCTTGAAGGCTACAAGGTCTGCCAATGTCTTATACTGTCTGTATGTATTTCGCTTTGTCCAAAAAGAAATCAGAAAACCTATGAAAATCCATAGCTAGATTGTTGTCTGGGAGGTGGTGAACCATTCCCTTTCTGACATACCAGGTTGCTGTTACTGTTCCGTCCAGCAGAACTCTGTACTCCTAGCTGCTCACCCCCCTAGCAGGCGCTCCGACTAGATTCTCTGGAGTAATTAGCAGCTTTGCACAGTAGATGTTCAAGCACAGTGACTACAGACCCAAAGATTTTCCTGACCAACAGAAGGAAAAAAGAGATTTTATGATAGACTGGTGAATTAAAGTTTTCACTTGTTTTCCATGTTTGAGCTTAAATAGAGGTTGGGTAGATTATAGGGTTTTGGCTGACAGTTTTTCTCAATTACCATCTTGCTAGATTCAGTATCATGTCTTTCCTGGATGTTTTTCCCAGGTAATTTTTCCAGTGGTAATGGTGCAGAGACAGTATATGTGAGTAAAACTTGAAGCAATGTGTAAGTTTCAGATACTGCTACATCTTGCCTTCATCTCTTCCCTTCTTTAGAGATAATTGCGTTGTGACTTTACAGGGCATGCTACGATCTGGCAGCAAGCTCTTTCCGTCTGTCTTGCTATGGCTTATTCTGTTGAAATACTTTCAAATACATTTATATAATTCAGTTGCAGAGAGTTACTAGCTGGAATTCAAATGTCACAGGAGGCAAGTGGTTAGTTATGAAGCCTGGGAAAGGTGACTGTTAGGTGAGACAAGAATTTGGAGGCTAAAGGGAAGGAATTCACTGATCATAGCACTGGATTGAGAATGGGAGATCAGTTCCCCCTTTCTTTCAGTTCATTCTACTACTCAGGTGCACCGTTGTGAAATGGGGTTGTAGTTGCCTGGTTTTATTGATAAATTATTTGGAGCAGTGACCTCTAAACTGCTTGAAATGTCTAAGAGCTGCTGTAGTAATAATAACTCTGTAGGTATTAGTTGAACTTAAATTCTCACTTCAATAAAGATTTAATTTTCCATTGATGCTGTACCCCAGGGGCTTAGCTACAAGACATCTTCCTGTATCAAGGCATTTGTTCTAACTTCTAGAAGTATTAATTTATCCTGACTGTAACTAGTTAAAACAGATCTGTATTTTTTTTCCTTTCAGTGAAAATGCATTCCTTTTGACACCAGAGCTTACTCCTCGGAAACTCAGAGGTCTGCCTTTTGAAAAAGCGGCTGGATGCCATTATCATGGACTTGAGTAAGTTTCCTGGCTTCTTTTCCCAAAGTTATTTTTCAGCTTCCAGTTAAGGTATAAGTAGAAACATTTCAAGCAATGTGAACATTAATTATGGAAAATTTTATGTATCCTTTTCCTTCATTGGAACAATTTTGCACATGCCACCTCTCCCTTTCTTCCCTTTATTTATTTATTCACTGGTTTAAATTGCAACATTCCTGCCTTAATGGTAATGTAAAATCATTTAAGTTTTTTTTCTAAGTTGTATTGCTGTAGCTGTTCTCAGTGTCTCTGAAAATTTTAATTCAGAATTAGAAGTGGCAAGGGGAAGAAGGTTCATTAGTACATACCAAGTCCCTGGAGCAGCACACGAGTGAATGACATAAGTAGTTTCTACTTTGATATTAAATTGTAGGCACTTTCAGACTAATAGTCACGAGGTTTATGAGACCTGCTGTGAAGCTGCCTGTATGTTCAGGGAATGTGACAAGACCACCAGCAGGCAAGTGTTAGCGGTAAGAATCTTCGAAAGGATCGATGTGGTTAGGGCTGTGTTTACTCCCAGACAGCCAGCGTTAGTTATTTGTCAAAGCTTCAGATGGGCAAACATCATATAATGTAGCTGTATAAAAATTGTTCAGAAAAATATAAATATTGTCATTGAGGAGAAGAGGAAAAGGCCATACACAAATGCTAAAGTAGATAATTCAACAGTGTCTTCTGTGTAGACAGACTCTTAGTATTAACACAGTATATATTAAGGAACGTGGTGGATACCAAGAATGGGCAGTTCAGTCTTCATGCAAATTCCTCCTAAAATCGCATTTGCAGATTATCAGAATGTGACTAATGATAATGCTGATATTTTTTTCCTATAAACAGCATAGAATATTTTGATTAAACCTGTGTTTAATATCCGGTAATTTTAGCCATGTTCTCTAGGGAAGCGAAGCAGCCATTCTATCTGTTCAGCTATCTGTTTCTTCTCTTTTCTAAGTGGTAACTCATGAGCCTGTTAGCCTTTTTAGGTTTGTGACAACAGGCACAGAGAGGCAACTGGGTAGATAGGAGAAATGCAGGTTTGTCCTCCCTGGTGTGGAAAGAAAGTGCTTGGCCATTGTCTGTTGGTATGTGGTGACCTGCCTGACCTCAGCAGGGAGTGTGCATGGGGATTCAAATTAGGCACAGCATGGCTTGTGCCACCTCTTCTCACTGCGAAATACAACACGTAGAGACCACAGGGAGGCCTGGATATTGTCGAGGGGAGAGAGGCCCTGGCGTATTAATGTTACAAGGGGAATGTGCTAGCAGTAAGGGAGGGAAGCAGTAGAATGAGATGGTAGAAACTAGTGTGAAAGGGAGGAACCTACAGCTGTACGACCAGAATATATTGTAGCAAGAGTTTCATATGGTCTTTTGGAACGATGTGTTTTGTACCATGCAGTTATGATTGCAGTTTCCATCTGCATAGCTGCCGTATTTATATTTGGAAGTAAAGTCTTGTCAACAAAAGCAGGAGTAGCAGTTATGATTAAATCAAATTTCTGGTGTAATGAACATGTGCCAAACACTTGAATCCTGTGTTGCAAAGAGAAAGTATTTGCCGTTAAAGCAGAGTGAGTAAAATGGCAATTTAACTTATAAAGATAAAAACATTTTTATCTTTGTAGGGGATGTGATTACTCAGGGGACTGAGAATATAAATAAGGAAAATTAAATACCTTGAAATTTGTAACTTAAGATAACTTACTCTTATCAGATAATGAATTTATTTCTAGTGGAAAGTGTTACTCAGCTGTAGAAATGGATTGCCTGGTCTGTTACTAGAAAAGTGATTTTCTCCCTGAATATGAAAATACTCTGAAGAAAGTGGAAAAAATTGGATCTAGCAATTTAACATGACTCCAGGTTAAGAGATAAAAGTGAAGAATATGTCTAGAGTTCCTAAGAGTAGGAAACATTGCTAAGGGGTTGGAGGGTGAGCTGAGAGATAGCTCACTTTGTTCAGAATGCTTGTTAAGAAACGGGTGGAATAGCATGGGTAATACTGTCCTTTTTCCCTGCAGTAGAAGTAATGTAAGTTACTGGGCGATGAAACATTGGTCTCTTTCAAGGAATCTTGGAAACCATTTACACAAGAGAAAAGTTAGTTAAGATGCATTTTGTGTTGTTATCTCATGGGGATGTTTCACTGAGTTGGCACTGTTCGTTTGTTCTCTTTCTGCTCCACCATATTTAATGCAGTTTCTTGTTTTGATTTAGTTGATTAAACCACTTATTCTTTGTACTCACTGGGAAGCTGGGAAGCTTGTGCTTGTTCAGTGACACTTTTGTATTTTTAGCATTTAAAGTGAATCTCTCATACAGCAGTGCTTATCTCGGACAAACCTAAAGGTTGTATTTCCAAAGAATGCAGTTAGCAAAGAATCTGTACTAAATCGTATTAAAAACACTTACCATGTCCTATCTTCCTCATACTTACACTCCATTAATACTATCTCACAGCAACCTAGTTTTTGGTGCAACTTGGCTCTTCCTAAAATTATGCCAGTATTGTTGCATATTGGGATTCCTGAAGTAACTTGCTCGTAACTTGCAAATTATGTACATTGTACTTCGGGATGTTTTCTGCAGGCATTTCCTACGTGATTTTCCGATGGCATAGGCACTGAAGAAATCTTGGGTTGTTTTTTTGATTTGGTCTGGGTGGGGTTTTTTGCCTAGGAAAGTTGCATTCTCCCAGGAAGGGAGGCGTATCGTATGATCATATCATATTAGAGTGTAACATTTTATATATAATAACCTGATATTTTCTAGCTCTCAAAGTTTTGGTGGCTGCTTGCAAGGTCTGAGGTCTGAAGATACTGTATCCATTATGGTGTGCTGGGTTCATCATGTGTTTGGGTCCAGAGCTATCCTCATTGCTCTTTTATTGGAGCTGCACACTGGTTAGCATGTTAACAGGGGTAACATCTGTTAAGTACGGACTGAATATGAAAAACAGTAAAATCCAAAACTGAGAGACTGATGATACAAATGTAAAACAGAGCTGACTGTAAGGTGCAAAAAATCCATTGTCAGCATCCTAATCCATTACTTACTCTTCCAGGAAAAAGTACTGCTAATGTCCATGTAAATATTATCTGCAGGACCACAGGGTAAAGACTTACAAATAGTATATGGATCAGATTCTTGGAGTAAGACTTATGTAGCTAAATCTATCAGGCATGTATTAACTTATTGGGCTGTTTTAAGGTATCTTTCAGAACAATACAACAGTCCAAACAAAAAAAGTTTTGAAGGTTATATGATAGTCAAAAGTAAGTTGTTCTGGTGGTTTTTTTCAGGTTGTAATAAAGCGGAGGCTTTCTCTCACAGACTTGTCACCACTTTCAATTTTAGATATTGTCTAGATAACAGAAGAGCCTTAGAGAGAGATGTGGGGTATGCTGAACTTCAAACTCGTCTTATTCGCTATGAAACTCAGACTACTTGCACCAAAGAGTGCTGCCCTGTGCCCGTTGTCTTGAGCCCTCTCCCGTCTCCCGCAGTCTTGTCAGAGCCTGGAAGTGTCCCTGATGGAGAGTCTTTACAAAGTGAATTCAAAACAGAGGCATCAAGGCTAAAACGCAGATCAAAAGACTTGGATTGCTTTTATCCCAAGAAAAGGTAATGCACCGAATAAAACAAATCCTTAGCATGAAATGTTTCAGTAGGCTCTTGTGGAACGCATCTTTTCTTTCATCTCAAAATGTTTTTAGTGAAGCTATCTAGACAAATGTTCTAGTTGTTTAATTCTGCTCTGTAGGTTAATTTTTTTTTTCTCAAGTGTGACCTTTCATTGATAGCGTTAGATTAATCAGAACCATGTAGCACAGGCAGTTTTTGTTTAAGAGATTTGGGTTGTATCTTGCAAAGTCTCAAGTGCCTTTGAAAAGATGATAGATAGCCTCATCTAGGACTGAAACTGTCAGTGCTGTTGCAGTACAAATAAACAACTGAAGGTTTAGAAAGCCAAGCACTATACAAACAGAATAATTGAATTCCTAATCCAAAGGACTGCTGGTATAAGATGACCTACCAAAATTCAAACTTATTGTCAGCCTTGTTTATTAATGTCTTTTCTGGAAGACTGGTTTTTAAGACTTCCCTTTGTACCTTGTCCTCACTCAAGATGCAAACTCTTTGCATCAATAAAAAATAACTGCTATGTAACACTACTTCTGAATTCACTTTTTGCTGTAATACTTCACTTTTTCCTCTTTCCAGTTTGATACCCTTTGCAATCTAATCACAGTAAGCCTTTAACAGAGGTATGGTTTTAGGAATATCCCTATCTTTTGCAGCTTACTGAATAGCTAGAAATGAAGATGTGATTGTACTTAGCGCTTCATAAATCGGAGTTTCAGAATTACTAATGCTCAGCAGCAGCCGCCTCTATAGCAGAGGCAAAGGCACTGAAAAGAGTCAGTACAAATCTAAAAGTTCTTCTTATCATTTTGGGTTTTGTTTCCTTTCCAGGCTAACCAAATCTGAGAGTGCAGATCCTCTCCTCTCTCAGGCAAGCGGAAGTAATGGGAGTCACTATACAGTTGCTGTAACGAGGAAGCGCGCTGAAAAATCGGTTTCTTTAGCTTCGATGCCATTGAAACAGCCTGGTCAGCCCCACAAAGTAACTGCTCAGGTTGGCTCAGCAAGTCGCGTAAGTGCAACTGAATCTGAGACTTCAAAGTCAGCTAAGGAATCAAGATCCCAGAAACATACAAGGGTAAAGGTCTATGTTGTTTGCTTAGTGAAAAAGCATCTGCTTAACTTCTATCCATGTGACTTGATTTTTTAAATTTTTTAACTCAAAGTTGAGCTGTCTTCATCTCTATTTGTTACTATTAAATTTCATTATGTTCACTTGTGTAAGTGAATCCTGAAGGCATTGAAGAGAGTGCTGCAGAAGCAAGGAGTGAAAAAATGTGTAAGGAGTCTTATCTCATGCCCAGGCAATTAAGGCTGAGAGACATAACCAACTAGGAAAAAAAAGGTGGGAATGGATAGCAATGAATAGGAGTTATGAAATGTAGAAAATTGAATACAAAACCTAAAGGCACCAAAGAAATATCTGTGCTGGAAGGGTCAAAGCCATTGTGGAAGAACGGACTGTTCTGAGAATAAAAAGATATTCCAGTGGCTGTACAAGTCCATTAATTGAGATAACATTTAAATACTTTGGTGCAATAATGTTTAATTAATAGCTGCATATATTAGGAATGCCACTTTTTAAATACAGTACACAAAACTGTTTCTGGCTTGGTGATACTAATTTTAAATTAATCCCAGGGTGCTAGAGAGGCCATTGCATGAATGTTGATGTTGTACTGTCAAAGGCAAGTTGGGATGACCCCAGTAAGCGTAAATTGGTGTGACTCATTCAGACCTGCAGCAAAGTTTAAACATCTCTGATATAGAGAATGTCAAAGTAAATTTTCTAATCTGATTGTAGTGTCTGATTTTTTAATTTTTTTTAATATGGATGTGTCAAACAAGGAATATCAATGTAAAGAAAAGTTATGTATTTTATAAATACTATATATATAGTATTTTGGAGAAGAGAAAACCCAAGCCATTATCAATATTTTTCTGTCTTCCAAGCCCCATGTGAATATTCACTGATCCTTTACATTGCTTTGACATGTAAGCATTTACTTAATTTTTGAGATGAAGGAAATGGAAAGAGATTGTTAGATAATCCTGCCCAAATTTGGTCAGAGGGTTGATGGCATTTGGGCAGGGGATTAAAGACAGAGGCAAGATCCAAAAAGATCAGGTGTATTATGTGTTTGTGGTTTTTTTTCCCTTTGACAATTTTTTGTGCCAATAATTGGGATGAACTTTTGAGTGTGTTTCTGTTGTTTCCAAGATGCTGAAGGAGGTAGTTGCTAAGACTCTTCAAAAACATGGAATTGCAGAGGATCACAAGTGCTTTGCATCATGCAGCCAGCGTCTATTTGAGATATCTAAGTTCTACTTAAAGGTAACTAGAAGTCACATTCTTACAGTTGTTTGTTCTTAGTTAAGTGAATCCATTCCTGAATAAAACTTGAGATGGACTGTGGGATATTGAGACTTGATTAAGCTCATATTTCCTAGCGGTGTGTTAGTAGTGTGTACATAAACCTTTGGACTTGTTGTCAAATGCACAACCTAGTTCTACAGTATATTTTGGTGGCTATTTGTTTTTAAACCTTATAAAGCAGTAGTCTTTTATGTGAGGTAACACGTTAAAGCAGTGGTCTGTTAGGTAAGGTCAAGCTTATACCATATTGCTTCCTTGGCTGTTGTAGCTGTCTCCCAGCCATAGCTGTGACAGCTCAGCTTCTCCCTTGTTCTAAGGCTGTTGGCTCAATAGGTTGCTTACACAACTGACTGAGAAATTCTAGTTCCCTGACATGCTCACAGAAGTCCTTGTAAATGCATTGTAAATGTGCACAACTGTCTAACACGTACTGACTTGGCAGCACCATGTAGAATGGCATCAATCTCATTTTTAGGAGGAGATGAGAATTATTTCCACAATACCTAGGAGACTTTGTGAATCAATGCTTGAGCCCGTGTTACTTAGTCTAGGCACAAAATCGAGTTAAGTTACAGTACAGGGTGTTTAAAAGCTGTTGCTCACAAGCTGAGCTGCTGTTTCTGTTCATTTGCATGCGTTTAGCCTACCACTGTTTGTGATCTAACTCACTTGACTAAACTTCAGTAAAGGTGATTTAAGCTAAATGAAGTTGCTGTTGAAGAGGGCTGAATGCTTACACAGACAATTAGAACATCTTGCTGATGAGCACCAACTTCTTAAATAATTATAACACAGTTGCGCAGTCATTCCATAAGCACTCCTGAAATCTCCCTGAAATGTGCCCTGAAGGAAGTTCGTGTAATCCAAAATCAGAAAGAGCTGCATGTAGGGATGAGTGCATAGGGCAAATCGGATGGGTTCATGGTTCTGTTCCAAGTAGAAGAGCAAAAGGAAGAGTACTGCAGTGATCCTGTCCTTCGGAAAGCTGATCTAGGGAGAGGTGTAGCAGGATTTTGTTCGCCTGGACTGTCTCGCAGCCCCAAGTCTGTAGGAGCCCTCCTGTGCTGCGTGCTTCAGAAGCATGATATCGTAGGTATCATATTCCTCTGGAGACAAGTAGTAAATGAATTTTCTTAGTTTTCCTTTCTCTTTAGGTGAAGTTGTGTGCTTGCTTTGTTTAAGAGACTGGATTAGGTTGGGCTAATTGGACTGCAAAACAGACAGGGCATTCTGGGTTTTTCCTTTCTTGCACTGATTTTCTTTCTCCATGTCCTCTTTGCTGTTCTTTGCCAGAACTTTGTATTGCAGTCTAAGTGCACAGCTGATTTTCATGTTTATATGGTCATAAGATTTCAGTCAAGACTGTAAGAACATTGAATATAATTTAAGGAAAAAAAATACATTTCTGGAAGTGTGCGGAAGGCTAGGAAAAGTGTGACTCAGTCGTTTGGTTTGGACTGCTGTAGGGAAAGCTGCAACCCATTGAAATAAATTTAGATCATTTTTTTTAAAAAAAAAAACCAAAAAACAAATGCCAAAGTCAAATAGTTCTTCTGTGGTTCTGAACAAGGTGATAAAAGGGTAACACCTCCCCTGGTTATTAGGGCTCTTATACTCCAAATCAGTGAGCATATGAGTCTGCTAATTTCGGTGGCTTTGTGTTTTCGTATTTAGGATCTTAAAACTTCTAGAGGACTTCTGGACGAAATGAAGAAAACGGCAAACAACAATGCTAAACAGGTAGGACCATCTGTGTCTTTGTTCCTGTAACTAGCCAAGGCTAAACGTAGCTGTGCCAGCTTGGCTGTAGGCTGGTTTAGACCACAGCTTTAAGAGATGACGAGATGCATTCCTGTGGCTGCGGGTCTTGTCTCGCTCTCTGATCTCACAAAAACTTCCAGTCAGTAGTCCCGTGACAAAATTGCCAGTATGCAACTGGTTTTAGGTGGTATTCTGTCTATAATATTTAGATATTCAGGTTTTAGATGGTATTGTAGTTACAGCTGCCAATATGACGTGCCACAGTGAGAAATGGAAATGGAGGCAATAGTTTCCTTATCACTTGGGAAAAAAAAAGGAGAGATGAGATTTTTCTTCATATGAGAGAAGCCTGGATCATTAGGAAATTCTTCTTTCCTTGTGTTGAAGGAAATAACATTTCTTTTCAAAGGTTAGGAAGCAATGAAGGGATCTATAAAAGGAAATAAATTTCTTAAAAGAAGCAATGAAAATTAGTAATTTTAAGCTTGGGAATAACTGTAAGCAGAAGGGATACCGGATGAGCTTATTTGTGTGTAAGATGGGACTTAGGTGAACAGTAGCACAGAGCAAATGACAGGATTAAATACTCCTGTCCTCCAGAAATTAAGGAACTCCAATTTAAATTCTGAAAAACATGCTGAAGTGACTCCATGATTTAAAAAAAAAAAGTATCATGTATATTTACAGTACCGTTCTCAAAAACTTAAAATAAATGGAAGGATTTTGACTTGGGTAATTAAATAAGAAAACCCAAACTCTTCAGGAAAACTGCTGGATCCCCACAGACTTTATTCTATGAGAGCAGTATTTATTGTGTTCTGTACTACGTTCCCTTGTGAATTGCTTCCTACAGCTCATAAGGTTTCAAAAACTACAGAGGTTGTAATGTTTGGTGCTGAACTGGGATATTGTGCTCATACGCTGTTTCTCACCACCATCTTTGTCTGAGGAGGCCAGTTGGTAGTTTTAGGTGTGTTTGCTGTTGGCAAAGAGGCATTAAAATTGGGGATCTCTTAAGCTGGCCACCTCTCCCTGCGTTAGAGAATACTTTGAAACTCCCTTACAGAAAGTATAATTGCCCAGGACTTGTCAGTTGCCTGAACAACTGCCCTGCTGGGGAAACTGCAGTAATAATGGTGGCAGCTACAGCACTGTACAAATTATTCTTTATCCTTTCTTTTACAGCTCTAGGAATTTTTTGTGCTGGAAACACGAGCTGGTTAGCGTTGTGTGTGCACCTTATTGCTAGTCCATGGAGAGAGTGGGGTGAAGTAGCTCAGTTCAGGGGATCTAAAGATGTCTTTTTCTGAAGACAAGGCATTCTGTAAAATTAAATACAGTTTGTGGGTAACACTGTATCCTCTCAGTTTATTAACAACTCTTTCCCCTTTTGAATGGATTACTTTTAAATCCTCTTTAGTAAATGCCCCACGGGTGCTGATAAAGGAAGACTTGATAAAGTGCATGAGATGTTCTCAAGTTTCTTTCCAGAACTGCAAACCATGTGTTTTCTCATTTACTTTCCCAGGTGATTGAATGGGTTTTGGAGAAGACTGGCAAGTAGAGGTACTGCATGGATGCTATTGACACCTTCCCAGAAACTGTGGGCGAGCACTTCTGATCCTAAGAAAAGCATTATACTGCCTGCCATCTACGCACCGGAAGGACTTTGGTCAGGGCAATTATATAGACTCAGTTCTCAAGCACAGTAGCGTGTTTTGAAAATTTTTTATACTGAAAGTTTTAATTTTTTAAAAAATGAAAATGAAAAAAAGTTTTATTTTATATGCATATTTATTATGTTTCATTGTTAAAAGGAATACAGCTTGACTTGCTTTGATAAAGCTCTGTATGTTTTTCAATCCCGATATTTGGTTTTTATGTGAATAAAAAACCCACCGGTTTTAATTACAAAACTACTTTGGTTTACCTTTCTGCGTGAAGACCTCTCTTCTATTTATTACCACTTACTGTTGTATAAACAGATGTTTACAGCGTTGACCACTGACGTTTTATAGAATAATTAAGAACAGTTCCTATTCTGTAGGTGAAAGCAAACAGAATTTGAGTCACAATTAACTCTGTGTTATAGTATAAGGGGAAAAAAAAAAAAGGCACATCTTTTGAAACTTGATGCAAGGGCCCATTAAAGAAAGGATCATTGTTTCACAAGCTGAATTTCCGGTATAATTTCATGTGTGCTTTTTGTAGCACTCCTTAGAAACAATTCATAACGGAGTTCTGACATTTCTTTTCATGGAGGAGGAGAAAATCAAAATGATAGCAGTGCTGAGGATTGAGAGAGCTGTGAAAGAGCTGGTGTGCTATGATGAAACCCAATGGAAAGAAGAATTTCTACCTGAGTTGCAAGCACAGTAAAATACTAAATTCAGCCTCAGTTTGGTTAAGTCTCAGTGCCTGGTTTGTGCGAGTGTAATTATTCAAGTTAGTATTATGTTGAGATGAGGAGTTCCCACCAAAACAAATATGTTCTACAGCTTTCAGTGCAAAGATTTCCCAGTCATCATATCAACTAACATGATTAAAATTGATAGAGATGCAGTGTTATTGTTTGCTATATTCTCCTGGAAGGAAAATGGATTAAGCAACACTAATATGAACAAAATTTAATATTATGGAGAAGCAATTGAACTAATCCATGTGTCAGTTAGACTCAATACTGTACAATCTACCCATTCTCTGAAGAGCCTTCCTGATTTTTGTGACATTATCCTTTGCTTAATTCTATTTTGTGTAAAGCTGAGCCCTAAGGAGGTTTTTCGTGTCTAACAGGATCTTGCATTTAACTCTTCTGTTCCTTTGTTCCGGTGTGTGTTGTTCTCCTGAAGTCTCCAAGACCTTTTACACGTGGGCGCGTACTTGCTTAACTGCGCTCTGCACGACAGCAGGAAAGCTGTGCAGCTGCTCTACGGGGACAACAGGCTCTAGTGAGTACCCTGTGCGGCTCAGCCCAGGGCAAACGCACCTACTTAGGAGCGGATTACATCTGTCTGCAAAATGCCACACATCCATAGCACCCAGGTTTTACCGATTTGATGAAATAGAAATGCAATGAAGGGAGATATTTAAATAATTATTTAATAAGTGCATGCACAAAATTGCTCTCACTTATTAATTACTGTGTATGGTTCACATTGCTTTGCATTCAAGACAGAAAACAAGAAATTAATCAAGACATTAATCTTCCTTGACATCTAATATTGGATACAGAAAGTCTCTACTTACAAATAGAGAGAGAAAAGCTGTAAATTATAATCTCCTATCTGATACTTTTGTCCAAATGCTAAAGCGAGTCACTGAAAGTTGTATTTCCTACTTAATTTCAGGGGGGAGTTATATACTCGTAATTACAGAAACTTTGTGATTAATAAATGATGCGTAAGTTGATAAGCAAAAGTGCAGAAACTCTACATTTCATAAAATACTTGAGGCTAGCTGCCATGAGTGAAACCAAATCCCTTTCAGGAAAGAAATTAATGCTCCTTCACTGGCTTGCTTGATAAAAAACTATCTGTGTGTATCTGTGGAAAGGCTTCTATAAACCAGTGCTTTTTAAAATTATTTTTTATTCTTTTCTCATTCCTCCCTTACCTCTCTGTGGTGTCCGTAGTGAGCCCTGGATTTAGACGCTACTTCAAGTAGAACCCCATGGTTATTGTTTTAATTAATTCTGTAGCCTCAAAGGCTGGCCTGAAATAATCAGCAGGAAAGCAGTTAGGGAAACACAAGCATTTTATTGTATTGTTTGTTTGCAGGATTCCCAGTGCTGCCCACGTCTCATTTGCTATTTATTATGTTGGGGTTTTTTAGGGTAAGTGATAGCTAGTTCATTATCCTGGCTTTAATAACACTGCCCCATTCGAGCTCCGGTAACTGTCCTTGTCCGAGCTCTTAACCTACATAAAAGCTTGCAAAATAATTTGACCTGGTGTACCGTAACAGCGCTAAACCAAATTATCTTGCATCTGCTGTAGTTCTAAAACCCCACACTAGGAGTTCCTGTGGCTCAGCTGATGTTGTGGCTTACATCATACAGGACGTCATCACCCCCTGCTCTGAAATTAATGTTCTTGTTTGTGGCCACTGAACCCCAAATCTGGTCTGCCCTGTGCATGCTTTGGGTGCGTGCTTTCATGTTTTTGACAGTCAGGATGCAGGTCTTGCTCACCAATACACATTTACGGTTTACCCATAATCCATGTTACGTGCTTATACAGGACTGGAGCAAGACAACGCTGGTGTGGTTGCGATTACGTGGCGATACGATTGCTTCCGACTGCAGCATTTGCATGAGGAGTATCGCTGCGCTACCGCAGAACTTCACTTGGGTGCAAATGCTTTTCCAAATTCACAAACTCCCTTTTCCCAATTCACAGTCCTCCCGTGGGATCTGTTTTCTAATGCCTCTAATTATTTACACAAGCACAGAAATTTTGATGAAGGAAACAAACTGAAAAGTTAAGCCGTGTGGAAAAAGCAGCTGGTATGTTCACAAGAGGTTCTAATCTTTGTTACTTAAATATTTAATGTTTTTCCCCTTATGCTTTTAAACTAAACTTTTGCCCTGATGAATCTAAGGGTTCACTTATATCAAGCAGGATGAGTTTCTTGAAATTTTGCTAGTTACATTATTAATGTCTGCTCTTCAAAACCAGAGTCACTGCTGAATTTCAGAAGTGTCCATTTGAGATAGATACAATTACCAACTGCTTTAGTATATGCAGTAACAGTGTGTGTATATATGTAGTAATATACAATATATGTTATAGTAGTCATATATATATAGTAAGTAACCCCAGTAAACAGCTAGTTACAAACCTGCCAGTTTGAGGAAAAGAAGATAAATTTACAAATCAGTGCTAGTGTGACGATCCGGAGCACAGCATTTGTTTAGGCTCCCATTCTGCTTCTGCTGAAACCAAAGAAGCTCCAGTTAACTTTTAAATGTGGTTAAGAGGGCACTGAGAAGTCTTGCAGATGGAAATCATCTTCAAATCCACCATGCTTCTGAATGCCAAGAGCTGGATGGAGCGTGCTCCCGTCTCCTGTGGGAAGGAGGAATACTTACCTTCCGCAGAAAGGGAAAAGGCTTGTTCCGTTGTTTGGAGAAGACCAGTTCTAATGACGTTCGCTGTAGCAATTCACTTGGTAGCCACATAAAGACCTGTGTTCTGATCTATCAAGTCCCTTAAGCAAGATGCTAGTTCCACTTAAAGAGCAAGACTCTTGGGAAACACCACTATGCTTCCCTGAACACAGTCAAAACCGCTTTATTTTATTTTATTTTTTTTTTAACAAACACCTTATATCACATTTTTTCCAGTAACACGTATGTTCCAATATGTATCCAGGTCTTTCTAACAGTGAAGCTGCTACACAAACTTTCTGACCAGACCGTTCTGTTTACAGTCAGTATTTTGTGAAAAGAGTGAAACTTCAGAATACCCCTTTTTAGGATTTCTGTGAGATGGGTCTGCCATACCTCAGGTCAGACTGAAAGAACAGGCTTGAATTCCCACAGTTAGCTTTTCTACTTGGGCCAGTAAGCTAAGAATTAAAGCAGAAGGGAAGAAAACCATCATTTTTCCCATTACCGTTCATAAGATAAGCAAGGCACGTGCTGGCCTCGCTCCTCGGGTGCAGACGCATGAGTGGAAATTTCTGCTCCTATTTTTTTAAGACTTCTGGAACAGCCCAGTTCAGGATAAGCAACGGAGGAAGCATCATAACTTCAGCGGGTGAGGCTGAGCCACCTGCCCTGGAACATCCCTGCGGCCCTTCAGTAAATGCCAGCAGCGAAAGAGATGCGGCGTACTGACACCTTCAGCCTGTCATCAACAGCGCTACGAATACCGAGCTTGATTAATAGAAAGCACCAATGCACTGTTTACAGTACATTAATACTTTTTTAAAAATTTATTTTAATTTTTTAAAAGTCATTCCATCAATACGATGAATAGTTCTCTCAAGTAACTGAATCCTTACCAGAAAGACTGAGGTTTTGAATGTATTTTTCTCCAGCCCGAAACCAGAGGACAGCCTTCCAAACAGCGTGTTTGGGTACAAAGTAAGCTCACCTCACAAAAATCCAATAAATGACTTTATTAAATATATTCTTTTCCTCTAAAATATAAATATTCGCTATACTCTTATAAATGTGGAGTAGGTCCATATTTCGTTTGTCTATCCCATCCAAATATGAATCAGTCCAAAATCTGAAAATGAAGAAATAGCATCTGTAATTATCATTATTTTTTCTATAAATATATATAATATGAATTTTCTTTGCAAACTTTAGTTATTCACTTATACTTCATATAGTACTGAGCACCTTAGATTACATACTGTGTCATTTAATTGGTACTAATATAGGAATTTGTAATATTTACAATGCACATACATAGAATCATAGAATCACAGAATCGTTTAGGTTGGAAAAGACCTTTAAGATCATCGAGTCCAACCGTTACCCTAGCACTGCCGCGTCCGCTAAGCCATGTCCCTAAGCACCACATCTACGTGTTAGGTATAACATTCCAGTGATTTCTGAGTGTTAAAGGAATAAGGAAATATAAGCAGTATAGTTTACATATGTATTTCACCTACCCCACAGTATGCAAGTTTTCACTTTAACCTCTGGAACTTTTTATAGGAGCCTGCATCCAAATTTTTAAGTTACACTTGGCACAGCAACAAAGATGTCCTGAATCACTTTTTAAAGATTTCACACAGCGGTTTACTTGATGACGTGATGCGAGTTCGTACTCAAAAGACCCGGTCCCCCAGCGTACCACCTGCTCTCAGCTTCTCCAGAGATGTTCTCCTAGAAGCTTCCAAGCCAAAGGAGACCCAAGTAACTGCCACAGAAAGTTACGTGACCGGCAGTGGTCGCTAAATGACAAACATCCGTTCAGAAATTGTTGGTAGGTTATGCCCCATGTTATCTCCTACCTTGTGAATTTACACGAGGAATTAATTTTTAAGTGCAAGTACCGTGACAGTAAAGGCAAAGCTCACAACCAGGTGAATCCCCTCCCAGGCTTGCTTTTGCCTGGTAAGAGGTGCTGGGAGTGGGGCTGCTCTTCCAAATGGAGATTGAGCTGCTGTTCTTCAGTGATTGTTTCCTGCATTTGTGAATTCAGCCCATCATCTTAATTTTTTAATTAGTTTTGATGATTAAGATACCTATGGAAACCACCATGAACTAATTCCTATGCTGTGAATAAACAGCATGACTTAAGCTTAACGCTCAAAGACTTAGCTTAAAAACAACATGGAACCAAACTGTGTTTTTAATTTTCCTCTTTGCCAGCCCAGTGATGCTAAGTTGAAATTTATGTGCTTTCTCAAGAATAAGAGAAGTGTTGTAATATGGCAAGTGAACTTCCCCAAACTTTGGATTTATTAGCTCCCGTCCTTCAAAGTGTGAATTTAGGGTGAAAGTCTAAAAGCAAACAAAACCCCACCCCTATATGAAGCAGTTCTATAAGTTGCCCTAGAAGAGCAACATAAATGCCATCCCTGTTCTTCTTTGTGTTCCCACCCGGCCATGTTAAGCCAATTCAGTCGATCCAGGTGCAAGCTGTGTGTAATCATCTCTGAGGATGAAGGTCAGCATTCCTGCCTGCTGTCTGCTTTGTGCCCAACGTTTAAGTGTGAACAAGGCCGAAACTCAGAAATGCGCACGTTTCGGGTTAGAACAGTAAGCTGTGGTGCAGAACAGGAACTAGTATGTTATGGGTATGGAGGTGAACATCTTGCATTTCACCAGCAAGGAGTAAATCTGGACTTGCCAAGTCATGCTCATGGGAGCAGTTCCTTCCATATTAGGGCTTTTCTGGCAGTGCAGCTCGTGTTCCTGCCCTAGTGCGTTTCCTCACTGTTGTGGAGCTGCTTTAGTACCTTTTCTGATCTAATCTAGAAAACTAAAAAAAAAAAAAAAAAAAAAAAAAAAAAAAAAAAAAATCAAGTCTTCTTCCTTCCTCACATTTGCTCTTCTGTCAAGACCGCACAACCAGCCTCGGCAGAGCTGAGGGATTGACACAGCTGGCGTAGGAGGACAGGAAGCTCTGCATGGCATTTTGTTGGAAAACTCTGCCGGGGAAACATGCTGGCAGAAGCTTAGGTCATGCTTCAACATGGATCCAGGTAACGTGAAGACGCTCCTACCTATGCCCCACTGACAGGCGGCTCTCAGTACACCGCTACAGCTAGTCTTGCTTGGGATCCATCACTAGGAATGTACACAGGATGTCTATTGTTTGATTTGAGAGTGCCCCGTGGCAGGGGCCCTCCAGCTGTTCACTGACCACAGCTGTATTGCTTTAGTGCATCCTGCTCAAAGATGCGTATTTGTGTGTTCTGCTGGGTCGTCAAGCAACGGGTTTGGACAGCATCCAAAAGAAAAACCTTCTGTAGGCGGTGCTCAGCTTAGAACAGAAAAAATATTTTACTTTTGGGTGGTGGGACAATCTCATTTGGAGAACTTCTACTCTAACAACCTTGAGCTTGCATCACAACCAACACCCACTCTTGTCTGCTTAGCCCTTTACTTATTCTATATAAACAAGTACATTGAAATAGGCACAATTTATGATTCTGAAACATTTACACGTATGGTACTACATGCTTTTACTGTCTCACATGGGGTTTTAAAATCCCATTATTTACAACGAAATCCACCGTTTTACTTGTCGTGCCACCTCTTTAGCTGATCAAAATGAAACCTGGGCCTTGGAGGACTTGCAGAAATGGCCAAGGCCCGGTCCTGAACCCCAGGCTGGTGTATGCTGCTAGCTGTAGGGGTTGCTGCTGTTGACTGTACTTCAGATTAGCATGGTCGCTCCGTCTTTCTTTGAGGAAACGGATGTACCCCACTTATGCCACCAAGCCAAGTCTTGTAATCTTTGCTGAAAGGAAGGAATGAATGATGAACACAATTGGTTTTGGACAGGAATGAAGGTCCAGTTGCTGAAAGTACAGAAAGAAATCAAGTTGAGAATGATTAGATTAGATTACAGCTCAAATAAGCAATCATTTATGGAGTACTTGATTAACTGCTGCCTGGTATTTTTCAACAGACTTCTATTAATAACAACCCTTTATTACAATGTATTGTCTTTCCTTTGCATACAGCTGCAAATATTTAGGTTGCTAAAAGTAATAAGCATCCTGAGAGCAGATGAGGTCCTGGTGCCTCTGGGCTTGCATCCACCTGGGTAAGCAGCAGTGAACTGAGTCAGATGCTGCAAGCGGTTTTCCAAGAGGTTCAACCCCTCCACCTTTTCCAGCTCTGTTTTTGACCAGGGATGGTGGTGGGGCTGCTGTGTCCCACACCCAGTGCATCTGCTGTTGGTCACAGCTGAGGCCAGGGTACCTCACCCTCAGCTGATGCTGCACGCTTGCTCCTCTGTTCACACAGCCAGCAGTGAGACCAAACTGAGACTTTTTTTTTTCCCTCCCATAGTCATGGTTCAGATGATCTCAACGCGTGCTTGGTAAGCATGGCAGACTTGTCAGGGTGGACAGCAGGTTCAACACGAGGTTCACATCAAAACAAGCTAGATTTGCCTTTTCACCATTCATTATCAACTTTATTGAGAGCTAGGAACAAATTCCCGTCTGAAAGCCTGACAATAAGCAGTTTGCAGAGTACGTGTTATCAAAGGTGATGTGAAGAATTAAGCAACCAACATGCTCAGGAACTGCTGAAAAAATTTGGCAGGAAAGATCATGTTTACATGCATAATTTACGGTATCTAAACTGCCTGTAGGAATAAGCACCTTATTTTTAGGCATTCTGACAGCTAACATAGAGGCCTAAGCACACAGTTTGCACTACATCTGCAGTTTTCAATTTTTTTCATCAACTAGATGTTCAAAAATGTCTAAAACGTAGCTTGTTGTCATAACATAAAGTCCCTATGTGTACATTGGAACTAGTAATACCTTGTTCTTAAGTTCTTCCAACCGCAATCATTTAAAAAGTGAAATGGATACATACAAAAATTCTAACATCTGGCTATTTAGAGATACAGTTTGTTCTTAAATGTAAGAAATCTTTCATCCCTCTCTGCATGGTTTTACCATTTTCTCTCTCTTTTTAGTTTATGTCCTTCTAGAGCCAGACTGTCATGCTGTACTAGAAAGCACGGCATCGAAATACTGGTACTGGAACCCAGTATTGGCCTGCTGTTAACAGAATAGAACAGAACACAATAGAACATTCCAGTTGGAAGCAGAAACAATCATCTAGTCCAACTTCCATTAGTGCTTCTCCAGCCCCACAGCCTGAAGGACTACCGAAGAGATGGTAACGTGCATCCCTTTGCCAACCACAGTACTTACAATTTCTCCATCCTTTCCTCCGAAGTCTAAATAAAGCATCCTTATCCCATCATCTGAGGATATTTTGAGTTTTTCATAGGGGTATTGTGCTATTGTCTTAGAGAAGGCACCATCTTGCGGTTCAGTTGTAAGAGAGAATCCATGTTCATAATGGATGGTCAAACGGCACTCCTGGCTTTTGTATGTGCAAGCTGAAGAAGGATACAAAATTTAGTCTGTAACGTTCTTAAAAGCAACAAATTTCATTTGGCTGCAGATACCTGCATTTTACATTCAATCTCGACGCTGTCTTGTGGAAACTAACCTTTCCTAAAACTGGGCTCACCATGCTCTAACTGGAAACCTGCAGCTTTGGAAAAACAGCAGAAATCTTTCTGTTGTGTGAGATGCAAGCAAGGTTTGTTAGTTATGACGTAAACGCACAGACTAAAATTGTGCTCGGCAGTAGCAGCACTGATGTCAATCCTTTCGGTTAGTTGCTGCATTCCTCATGTTGCAGCATACATCTACGTGCTGACACAAAATCGATCTACGGAAGTTTAGGGAGGCTCAGGCTGGCATTTCCTCCTTCCAAACCTTGACAAAGTCACAGGTACTCTTCTTCTTACATCTGACAGACATAGACAAAATCAATAAACGTGGCACACAACGCACAAGAAAATTAGAAGCTGTAAAGGGTTTCCCTAAAGTACTTTGACAAAGATGAAGACACTTCTGAGTCCTCATTAGTGTCGTGATAATTGAAAAAGGGCCCAGATAATTGTATATAATAGCTGCTACAGCAGGAAGCCTGCATCTTCCCCTCAGCTCGGAAACATAGGCCATGATCTAAATTAAAAAATGAAGAGTTCAGGTGTTCACATCCCAAATTCTCTTTTCCACCACTTTCCTGTGAACAATTCCGCCAAGAAGGGTCCTTGGCACTGGAATAAAAGCACCACGATAACAGAAGGGGCTGATGCCGTCCTGCTTTTGGAAAGGCACCCGTGTCCCTGGGCTGAGGAGATGGATATGCCCTCGAGGTGGTGCCCACTGAACGCTCTGGTTGGTTTCCACATCAGAGGCCCTTGCAAAGCCTCCTGAGCTCCCTGTGAGGCAGCGGGCCTGGCAGCCCATGGGCAGGCGTCCTCGCACTCAGCAGTGTGTGGCTGTACCCGATGGCTTCATGGCTTCGGAGCTGCCCTTTGCCATGGAGCAGGTTTGGGCATTTGCTCTTGCTCTTACGTATTTTAGGCAACGAGTGGAGATAATGTTCAACTTTAAAAGCCCTGTCAACTGGCAAGCTAGTGGGGGAAGGACTCCCAAATCCTGGTGGCACTCAAGAGAAAGGCACAGCCTCAAAGCCCCAGAGCCACCCCAGGCTAGCAGCTACCTGGCCCAACGGGGCATCACGACAGAGCATCTGCAGCTAATTGCTTTTATTCATAGAATCATAGAATGTTTTGCGTTGGAAGGAACCCCTAGAGGTCATCTAGTTCAACTCCCCTGCAGTGAGCAGGGACACCGCTAACTAGATCAGGTTGCTCAGAGCCCTGTTGAACATTTCCAGGGATGAGGCCTCCACTACCTCTCTGGGCAACATGTTCCAGTTTTTCACTACCCTCATTGTAAAGAATTTCTTCTTTATATCCAGTCTAAACCTACCCTGCTTCAGTTTAAAACCATTATCCCTTGTCCTGTCACAGCTGGCCCTACTAAAAAGATTTTCCCCATCTTTCCTATAGGCCCCCTTTAGGTACTGAAAGGCCGCAATCAGGTCTCCCCGCAGCCTTCTCTTCTCCAGGCTGAACAACCCCAACTCTCTCAGCCTGTCCTCATAACAGAGGTGCTCCAGCCCTTGGATCATTTTTGTGGCCTCCTCTGGACCCGCTCCAACTGTTCCATGTCCTTCTTGTGCTGAGGGCTCCAGAGCTGGATGCAGGGCTCCAGGTGAGGTCTCACCAGAGCAGAGGGGCAGAATCACCTCCCTCGACCTGCTGGCCACGCTTCTCCTGATGCAGCCCAGAGTACGGTTGGCCTTCTGGGCTGCCATCGCACATTGCCGGCTCATGTCCAGCTTTTCATCCACCAGCACCCCAGGTCCCTCTCGGCAGGGCTGCTCTCGATCCTTTCTTCCCCCAGCCTGTACTGATACCGGGGGTTACCCTGACCCAGGTGCATGACCTTGCACTTGGCCTTGTTGAACCTCATGAGGTTCACACAGGCCCACCTCTCCAGCTTGTCCAGGTCTCTTTGGATGACATGCTGTCCTTCTGGTGTGTCAACCGTATCACTCAGCTTGGTGTCATCTGCAAACTTGCTCAATCTCGCTGTCTATGTCATTGATGAATATATTAAACAGAACCAGGCCTGAGGGACGCTGCTCGTCACCAGTCTCCATCTGGACATTGAGCTGCTGACCTCTACCCTCTGGATGCGACCATCCAAATAATTCCTTATCCACTGCACAGTCCACCCATCAAATCTCTATGTCCCCAACTTAAAGAGAGGGATGTTGTGGGGGAGCGTGTCAAAGGCTTTGAGGAAGTCAAGACAGATGACGTCTGCTGGTTTTGCACATACAGAAATGCTGAGAAGTGGCACCCTGATGGGAGGGTGTGAAATGACTAGCTGTCAAAATGTGGCTATTGGACTGGTTTGTATTTTTTTACTCTTCTCAAGCGTGCAGAGCTGAGTGAATAAATGACCAACTGATGCTTGTGAATGTGCCAGTCCTCCTCTGCCTTCTCTCTCTGTGGGAGAAACTCCCGCCAGGCTCTCAGGAGCCTCCTGAATCTCAGAAAAATGTTCTTTTCTGGACAAACCTCTGACGATCACTCCTCCGTGATCTGCAGCCCTGTATGGCCAACTACAGACTTGTATCTGAAACAACGTGCCAAAAACAAGACCAAAAGCCAGAATGACAGTGACTGTGTCACTGGCTGCAGGTACCACACCAGCTGGGACTGGCTCAGAAACCAGGGGGGGAATTTTTTGTACACATAGAACCCTAAATATGTACATTTTTTTAAATGAATCACCTCAAGCGGAAGGAGCCTGAAGTACCCGCGAGTGTCACGTGGAGGCGTTACTCACATGTGGTGATTTCCGTGATGAGCTCCGCAGAATTATGGCAGCCCTGCACTATGCTCCTCGTCCACAGTGAGAGGTCCCGGCTAGTCTCTGTCCTGAACAGATGGGTTTCTATCCCTTGTCTTGTACCAGTACGGGTTGCAAAAGACAAATCCACCCCCGACTGCGGTGAGCCTTTTCCTGGGCCAGAATGGACCAACCTGCAATAGGATTTGAAAACACATCAGGGAATTCTAACGCTGACACAGCACGCTGTGCCAAAATCCCCACCTGAGCACGGCTCTGCTCTGTACGTTCCTAAATGCATGTGGTTGGGAGCACCAGAACGCGCATCTCCTCTGTAGCTGAGCCTGAAGTGACTCCTAGTGACACGCAGGAGAGTAAAGGTCCAAAGCAGTGAGTACTGGAGCATCTGGACATGCAGGGGATGATGTGGATGTCCCAGAGGGCCCTAAACTCCTAACACATTGTGGAAAGCACCCCTTTGGATGAGGAACTGAGAAAAATCCCCGGCTGGTCTGTGGCGCTGGGGTTTGGTGCACAGATACAAGTGCTCGCTCAGGTGAGGCAGCTGAATCCAACTTTCACTGACAGACTGCAGTTGCCATAAAGCTTAAATATCTGCAGACAAATGCAATGATAAATGCTGTCGGATAAAGTAAGAAGTCCTGTAAAATACGCAGATGCCAAAGTACTGTCTTGTGCATACCTTTCCCATAAGGAACCCGGAAAATGCAAAATGCTGCAGCTATTTGTAATGTGAAATTCTCTCACATTTTGCTGCAATTAACATTTTTTTTGCCTGGCATCAAGAGCTGATCTCCTGTAACCAGGAAAGGTTTGTTCATCTGGGCAAACACTAATTGCAGGGAATATGTTTGAGCAAGAAAATCAACACCTCATAATAGTTAATTCTTCTTTAAGACTGTCCTTTTGGCTTTTTTTTTTTTTTTTTTTTTACTGCAGAAGCATGGACAATGAATACAGAATACTCTCAGGGGCATGACACTGACTGAGATGAAAATAACAATCCAGAGGAGTTCCAGAGCTCTCTCTTTGAGACCCAGGCACTAAACTTCTGAGGGAGTCACAAAATGAAACCACAGAATTTTTTCTGAAAAGCTTATTTCTGTCTCGTGTCTCCTGCTTCCCTTGCTATAGGCAAACGATATACTTCATAGGAGACTCTAAAGTAAGTATGTGGCATGGCAGTAGAATACTTGTGCTGAAGCATAAAGCATTGGATTATACTAATCATCTACTGAATGCTAATTCACCCTCAAATTATTGTTTTGCATCTGGAAGAATAGTTGCCTGTTAGCTGACACTGTAGAAGTACGCCATCAAACAGAGATGTTTTAATAGGGAAAAAACCAGAAAGGAAAGAAAAAGCACAACTTTAGCTTTTCAGTTACTGAAACGCTAACCATAGGGCATCTGAAATTTTCCCCAGTTCCCTGGTAGTCCATGCTGACATTTGGGATGCACATTGTGCTGAACAGCTGCATCCCTCTTTCATACCCCTCCCAGAGCATTTGCAAGATTTGTTCATGCTCAGGTTTGTGGTAACTTTGGATTTTGGGCACCTGCCTTGATTGCATGGTCCCAGGAAGTCCTAGGAGGCAAGGGGCAGGGTATCCCCAGGCAGAGCTGCACCCTGTCTGGGCAGGAAAGCCTCTTCCAGAGAGGCACCACCACCCTCTCCAAATGCTTTGTTTGCCTCCAGAAGGGCTGTGTTAATGTCCTGCTCAGCTTTGATACTCAGGGCCCTTTGTATCAGGAATAGTGTGGCCAGCAGGAGCAGGGAAGTGATCGTGCCCCTGTACTCGGCACTGGTGAGGCCGCACCTTGAATGCTGTGTTCAGTTTTGGGCCCCTCACTACAAGAAGGACATTGAGGTGCTGGAGCGTGTCCAGAGAAGGGCAATGAAGCTGGTGAGGGGTCTGGAGCACAAGTCTGATGAGGAGCAGCTGAGGGACCTGGGGTTGTTCAGCCTGGAGAAGAGGAGGCTGAGGGGAGACCTGATCGCCCTCTACAGCTGCCTGACAGGAGGCTGCAGCAAGGTGGGGGTCGGCCTCTTCTCCCTGGTAACGGGCGATAGGACGAGGGGGAATGGTTTGAAGTTGCTCCAGGGCAGGTTTAGGTTGGACATTAGGAAAAATTTTTTCACTGAAAGTGTTGTTAAGCATTAGAACAGGCTACCCAGGGAAGTGGTGGAGTCCCCACTCCTGGAGGTATTTAAAAGATGGGCAGATGAGGTACTTAGGGACATGGTTTAGTGGTGGACTTGGCAGTGCTAGGTTAGTGGTTGGACTCTTTGATCTTAAAAGTCCTTTCCAACCTAAATGATTCTATGATTCAATGATTCTAACTGCACCCTGGGTAGATTTTGCAGCTGGGAAGTCACCGGCAAACAAACAGGCCAAAAACTTTTAATCACTTTGATTTGGCAGGAGGAGGTGCAAACTCTGAGGAGCTGCATCTTGGTGATTAAGGCAGGAGATGGGGAACTGAAACCTCCAGTGACTTCTGCTGCTGCCTGGCCCCATCCTGTCACTCAGGCGCAGGCAGGGCTGCCGCTCTGGTGCTGCCTTCTGCTACCTGGACAACTGTGGGAAAGCAGCCTGGAAAATCACCTAAAGTTTGTCCTTAAAAGTAAAACCATCCCAGCTTCTCCCTGGGTCATCCCTTCTGTTTTATACATCAGCTGTGCTAAAAATTGTTTTCTAATACTTTGATACTTGTGATATGTGACAGACAGATGGTTCCAATGTTTTATTTCCTTTCAAATCCATCCCCCAGATCCCCTACAACTTCATGCTTTATCCATAGCACTGGCATTGTAGGTTTTTCAGCGTATAGATAGAATGGAGATGTACTTCACAAATTAAAGTATGTGGACATTGCTTCTGCCTGCTCATTTGCATTATCCCTTCATTTTTAAAAATTCAGTCTCACTATTCAAAAATCCTTTTCTATCATACAGCTCGAGACTGTGCTTTGGAAAATCATGCAGTTAAACATGAACTAGACAAATATGCAGGGGAACGTTTTATAGTATTTATCTATCAGCTGTCAGTACTGATGTATTTGGGTACAGGTCAAAGGATTCCCAAGCTTCAATAAAGTTGCATTCACATGACGTGTTTCATTTACATGAAAGATGTTTTATCCTAAAGACCACAGAAATACCCTAAAAGGCAAAAATTAGTCGTAGAAACTTCACAGAAGGCTTCCCCTTGCCCTCACCTCCCGTCACTCAACCGCAGCGGAGCTGGTGTGTGTGGTGCACGCTGCACCCCAGAGCCGAAAAGGCACCTCAGGGTCGGCTCTGGTAATATTCATCTACAGTCCTTGAAGGTTACTGGGCTCTCTGGAGGTTTCTGAGATGCCTGTGAGGGCGCAGGAGCCCAAGCACGCTTCCCTGGAGCAGCCAGAGCCGCAAGAGGGCAGGATAAGGTTGGTCACGATCAAGGCTGTTTGCACAGCGCGTAGATAGCAGGCAGTGGCTGTAAAATGCAACTCTTGGCATGCTCCAGGGAGCCAGGGACATCTTCTCTAATTTCTCCCTCTACGTTCTGGGGACCTTTTAAGCACTTTTTAGCATTATTCTTTGCAAATGTGTGATAGCAAGATGGGTACGGTCCAATGTGAAGTGCTGGTGCTGGGCGAGATTCACTGGGACCTGCTTCTCATTCTAATGCTATGAAAAGAGTTTCAACCATTTACTGCAACAGCAAAATCTAATGACCTCTTCAAAAAGGACAGCAAAACCAGCACTGACATTCAAAGCAAGTGTTCAGCTGCTCATTTATCTCAGAAGAGGTTGTGATACATGTTCATCAACAGTTGTGCAGCTCTGCCCATCTGCATCAACAGTCATGCAGTAGAAAGCCACTATCATCCGACCTTTCTTATGTTGAAGTCACTCCTTACCCCTGACTTAGCATTTGAAATCTGCTCTGGAACAGCTGTACTCTTTGGAAACCTGTGCACAGGCCCTCATTCATCCGAGCTCCGCATGGAGGGAGCCACCAGCACCCTCACTGCCCCAGGAAGACAAGCGGAGAACTTGCCCTGCTTGCACGCCACCTCATACACCTTCCCTGGGGTGCTCAGGGACCCAGTGCTTCCTGCCTGCCCCTCTCTCCACTTGTAGAGATGCCTAACGAGTGCCCAAACTCCTTTCCCAACTTTCCATGGTATTAACTATCAAACTGCTTTAATACTTTCTGGTTACAGACCTCAGCTCCACACAAAAGCTACTTACCTGATCGTTAATCAGAGTCCAACACGGGCTGTTTTTTTTTCTTTCGTTTCATATCTGGCTACGACAGATAACGCAATTTGATTGCAAACATTTCAGATGTAATTACTTAAGCCCCATTCCCATGCTAGTGGGAGGCACTGTTGTTCAGGCGTAAGGAAACACTGAAACAGAGACTGTGACAAACAGGTCCTTGGAGTCGGGGCTATGAGCCAGCTGCTCTGCCTCCCCGTGCTGAGATTTAAAGGAACAACTTAAATCTCCTGATCTCAGTTTCATTTGAGCTATTACTTATATTCTGCACAAAGCTGGGAAAGACTGACTGGAAAATATTTTTAGGTATTAATAGCATCCATAGGTTGAAGGCAAACTTATCAAAAAACAGAAAGGGCATGTTGAAATTCTGCTGTTAAAATACTGTAGGAAGATTGTAATCCTTCTACCACTTTCCAATTTTCTCTGCTCATTATGTCTTGGGTAGATTAAGCATGACTCTGTACAGTATCTGGCACGGAAGTTTTCCAGTTTCAGCAGCTTTTCAAATATGCATTAGCTAAGCAAAAATTTTTCCCAAGGACTCATAAAAATATGAAAGATGGGAGCAGCCAAGATTACAACATGTGGTCTGCAAACTTTCCAGGTGAAAAGTTCTAAATTGCACTGATCAATGCACAGAGGGGATTAAAAAAACCCATCACGAGGAGGGTAATCACTGACCGAGCATGAACACAGCAGTCAGTACCAACAGCAAACCCTGTGTATTTTTTTGGTATAACTGTACTCAGTGTGACAGATCATAAAAGCAGAATCCTGCAGGGTTTTAATCAAAATCATCCAAAACAGTAGGTGTAATGATTTATGGAATCTGTCAATTTATGTAATCTGCTCACCTTGGGGATTCCTGTATTTATATGTATTTATCAGATTGCGATTCCATTCTGAATGTCAGGTTTGGTGTACCTGCTGTCTTTTTACCTGAGTGTTAAATGCACAACGATACTAGTAAGAAATGACAGACAGAGATGGGGCTGGAATGGCTCCCCGGGAGGTCACCCGGCGCATGTCCCTTCCCAGAGCAGGGCTAACTGTGCCGGCACACTCCTGAGGGTTACAGTGTCACCTGTCCTTCAGAGTCCCCAGTGATGAGGACCATACACCTTTCCTACAGAATCTAATCCAGTATCTCACCCGTACACCTAGTTTATCCCAGGGCCCACCCAACACACACACCCCCTGCCACAAACGCGGCTGTGTCCTGCTGAATCCAGCAGGGACCTGGAGAACCTGCTCTCTTGTCCTCTTTGTGTCTCATCTTCATATTTGAAAACTATTGACATGTTTTCCATGGACTTTGCTAGATTAAACAACTATATCTTAAGTATTCCCCAACTGAGAGTGTTTTCTACATTTGCATTGCTTTCTTCTAGACCTTCCACAGTTAACTGGCATCTTTTTGGAAGTGAAATGCCTCACGTGAAGGTGGTGTATCACCCGAGGCTTTACACATGCTCTGTAGTTAGGTTAGCTTACTACATCTGCCCAACATGCAACACTTTGCTATAACCCAAGATGATTGGTTTTGTTTTCTCAAAAACGTAACACCACAGATTTAAGCAACTTCACCACACTGCCCAGATGCTTCCTGGCAGAGTAACTGCTTTGCCAGTTGTTCTCCACCCCAAACCAGTGCAGCTGATTATTCCCCAGCACTGAACTTTGCGTTTGTTCTTTCTGAACTGCATCCCATCTTTCTTACAGACCGTTTTCCCAGTTTGTAAAGACCCTTTAGCAGCCTTACACCTGTGTTGAGCAACTTCTCATTCCCCTCTAGCCTGAAGGCTGAAGATCCTCCACTCACATGGGAATCCCACTGGACAAGGAGATGACTATCCCCATCCAAGGCAAGCCAGCCTGCAATCAAATATGAACTCCTGAGAAAAAGTAATTAAGTAACAGGCCCTCCAAGATGAGGACTTAGATTGTTTGATCCAGTAAACCTGTGGTCACTGATGGTGGGGGCTGGTGATGCCCACCAAAGTGCTGTCTTTATATGTGATGACATGTGGACAGGAAGGGGCAGGGTATGCTGCAGGATCTCCAGTCACTGTAAGGAGGAGGATTTGGGTCCGTGTGCAAATGACACCTCAAAGCACTGTGGAGGAGACACATCACCTTCTGCTGGGGTGCTCTTGCTTCACAAACTCGAAGGCCTTAGTGACACACCTGGACACAGCCTCCAGCTCCCAACACCTTACCCAGTTTTCATCCAGAATTGCCACCTGGAACTGTCAACCTTCATCGCCACGACACGCGGCAGGCTGCAAGCTGCAAATCATGGGGCTCTCGCCTCACGTTATGGTAACAAAGGGTGAGTCAGAAGCCAGCTTCCCAGGGAGTCTGAAAGCTCCATCACGGGTAGGTAGGCTGGGACAAAACAACCATCAGTGTAATTCACCGAGTTCAATTTATTTTATTTTTTTTAATATAATGATTTAGCGTCAAAGCCTCAGTTCATTTGGGGAGAGGACTAAGAGACCAAGAACAAAAATTAACTAATGAGAATGCAGTAAAAGACCCACTGCTTTTGGTCATGTGCTACCAGCCCTTCTGAAAGAGAACTCATTGAAAATGGTATAATAGAGGCATATAGCAAGGCCAAAACAATGGAACAGCAGCTTTTTCTCAAGCCCTTTGACCATACTGGCAGAGAAATGTGATTAACATTCACATCGAGAAGAACAGACAGTTTCCACTGCATAAAGACAACCATGGGAAAGCTCTCTCTGAATTAGTGTTGATGGATACCTTTGAAATAATGCAAATTTCCAACCTAGATTCAAGAATGTGTCTTCCAAGCTCACCATTTTAACCTAAAAAGCCAGGAATTAATTTTCTAGAGCAGGAACACAAGCTGTGCTGCAATTAAGTGTCTCCATCACATGTCCGAGCCCCAAAAAGCCCCAAAATGGTGGTGCAGAACTGCCACAGCAGCATGTCCAACTCAGGGCAACAATTTCACATTTCTCAGCCTGGAGGAGTGGCTGGAAATCTGCATGCTTCTGCCAAGCCCTCAGGTCTGTACACTGAGATAGAAATCTCAGGGGATCGAGCTCTCGGCTTTTTCAGCACTCCTACCTCTGGGTTTGGGCCAAATGACCGCATCCATAATCCTTCTGGTGGGCTTCTGGCCATCAGCCTCGGCCAGAACTTGAAATGGAGGAGAAGCGAGGAGTTAAACTGAGCACATCAGCCCATTCAAGAAGAATCTGCTTCTCAAACCATGACATTTCAAGTGTGATATATAGCTATGTGCCAGCTATACCCGTTCCCAGCTGACTCAGTCGTTCCCACCTCTCTTGAAGCGGTTGTAATAAAAAAGCACAGGTACCTGGTGGCTAGCAGGGGGTAGGTATGCAGAGGGCTGAACCAAGCTTCCTTCATCCGTGGCATGCTCTCATATATTAAGAGGTCTTTCTCCGTCAAGACCACTAACACTGGTTTCCACTGCTTCTCATTGTCTCCTGGCACCTGAAAAAGAGCAAAGTCTCAGTGAAACAACAGGAGACAAAGATATCGTTGTGGAAAGCCTGACGATATGAACATGTTGAGTCCTGGGCGAGATAACGAACAAAAGGGAGTTTTATTTCTTTGGCTTTTTGACATCTCCCACTGAATTTATAACCAGCTGCAGCAGAAATGGAGTGAAGTGTAGTGACATCTGCTGCTCTCATCAGCACTGCCATTTCCAGCCCTCCTTGCAGCCTTCCCTTAGTATAGGCTACTCCATAAATGCAGTAGTGGAAGAACACTGAGACAGAGCTGGCTAATATTTAGCTGTGGTATGCATGAAAGGACCTTAAATGTATATTTATAATGTGTACCATTCATGTGTAGCTGGCACATAAACCTGAGTGCTGGACACTGTTGCTGCTGTTTCTATTTTCATGACTGAAAAAAGCTGCAACATCATCACTGTTAAAGAAGAGTGTTGGGTAGTAAAAAACAGTGTTTTGGGAGCAGATGCTTTTTTCCTTAGCAGTTCACGTTTTCATTGCTTCTCCTTCCTTCATACCCTTCTCCCTTCCCAATAGTTTTACAAGTGCCAGTTTGTAAAGAGATCCAACCTAAACATGGGGCTGACTCAGTGATGGATCTTCATTTTGAACCCATCTGTAGAAGAGGTCTAAAAACTGGAGCATCAGAGCCCTTTACTGGCTGCAGAATCCAGGTGTGGAATTATGTTTTGCAGCTTACGCATGTGGTCATCCACATGGCTATACAATTACCATTATGGGGATCAAGTATGAATCCTGGGTTTTACTTATTCTATGCTGGCAGCATGGAAGTGTCTTAAAATATACAGGAATATGAAAGAGTCTTAGTTTCAAGTGAGAATGAAGCTCTTGGCTTTCACAGACAAATTCATCATTTTCCTTTTTTTAACCATGTTATGTAGTCCACTCACAGCCATGCTTTCAAACCCAAACTCCCTGGTGGGGTAGTAAAGGGAATGAAACAAATTCTGAGATTCATCGGAGAATAGGGTTGTCTACATGGCTTTTCCATTGCAACCTTCTGTGGGGAAGAGAAGCCTCTGTCTATGGTGTTCTGTGGTTGATACCAGCCTACTTGCCATGGGAGTGTGTTGCTGGGCACATCACTGGGTGGAGAAACACATAAAAGGGATCAACCAAAGGTTGGCCAGGCTGAGAGCGGCACAGCCAGGAATGGTGATCCAGATCCTTCAGTACGATGTATTTTAAGTGATGGATTCAGCTTGAAATCTGCTTTGAAACACTTTTATATGAAGAAAGGGTCCTGTACATTTCTAAACTATCAAGGACTTTCAAGACAGTTGCAAGACAGCTTTGCACCAGAACTCATCTGCCCAAAGCAGATCTTAAAATTAAACCAAAGATTTTTGTCTTACATTGGTTTTAAGATGTACTTTTCCTTCTGAATTAAGCTTTTCCAGTAATTATAGCCCTGTTTACAGCATTACTTGCTCATTGGTTATTCATGTCTGTGTGTTAATCAACTTAAACTCGTAAAAGGTTCATCCTTTTGATTTCTTCAGAAGCGTCAATACTTATTTCCAATTTTCTTGTGGTGACAGTTTCTTGAAATGCAACCTTTAATTTTTAAATAGGGCTGAACAGAAAAGCCACACAATTAACACACCTATTAACACACTCCAAAAAGAATGCAAAATCCAGAGTTCTTACAGCCTGTGTAGCATGGAAATATTCACACGAGCAAAAAGCATCCTCAGCTTCTTACTACCACAGTTATTAACTACAGCTAACACCCTGGTTCCTAGCATGGGAATATAGAAATAAATGTTACAGTTAATTTTAACATTTAATAAATGTTATTGTTAATGTTAACATCTAATTTTTGAGCACCTGCCTGTGCTCTTTAATTCAAAGATTTTAGTATGTACTTTGGAAGATTTCCAGAAAAGCAAAAGGAAGATAAATATGAAGGCTATCATAGGACGAAAAAGCAGAATGGAGGAGTAAGCAGGCAGCGTACAGGGCTGTTGTTTCTTATTCTTCTGTTCTGTGACCACAAGCAATCCAAAGACTATGGGAAGCTGCTCACATCTTTTCTGAAGAACCATCTTGCCTGTATAGCATTTTCAATCACCAGCTTTGTTATTAGGTGGCTGGGCAGTCAACTGTGATTCCAGAAACTTTGGGAAACACTGTTCCCCATAAAGCAACCACAAGAAAGGGAATAAAATTCATTCAAACTATTTGCTAGAAAGCCACAAACATCAGGAGCCAGAATTTCCAGCGCGGATCCTGCAGTTACCACCTGCACAGCGAAGCCCACAGCTTTGCCCCAGTCATTCCCAACAGCGGGGTGACTATGGAGAAGACATGGCTTGGTCATAAGGTAGTGAAGACTTTTTCTCAAGTATAAGTGACCTTATACTACCTCTCCTTGTAGGATGCATCCCCTGTTTATAGGGTATATACTGGGAAGGGGAATGATGCCTGCTTGCGTCCTGCCAGGAAACCCTCCCCAGTAAGAAGGACCATGCCATACACACACTTCTAATCACAATTTTTAAACCTTGCTGGGACCATAGCTGTCTCACTGCTAAGGAATGCTGGTGTAAGCAATACTGCTGCTATTTCAGACCTGAAGAAGGATTTGTGTGCCTGAAAGCTTGCCTGTTTTTTCCAACTGTAACAGCTGATCTAATAAAAGATACTGCCTTTCCTTAAAAACCTTAAATTGCATTACTGTTCCCTGATTTTGTTGGGGTTTGGATCAGGTTTTAACAGCTGATGCGGTGCTGTTCGACAGGCAGTTGGCATTCTGGAAAGTGTCAAAGAGAACATGCTGTCCTGTAAATGGTAATGGCAAATTTTGCAAAGGAAGAAGAGAGGCTGCAAATATACCATCAGCCTACAGGGCACATTCAGAACAAATCAGCATGGGAAATTAATCCAGATCAAGCAAGTGTCATACCAAGCAGGAGCCTAAGAGCAAATTACAATACAAAAGCAAAACCCATGCTGCTTACAGGCAGCTAAGTGAAGGGTTTGTTCAAGTTTCAAAGGTTTTAAAATCTGACATACCATAAAGTTAACACAAAAACTTCTGTAAGAGTAAATTTAAGTATCATTTGAGATGTATTTTAGAGGCACTACTTTAGACAATGTTAGGGCCAGCTTCTTAGCCAGAAATTTGCAGAATTCTGGCACTTGAGCTACAGCTTCTTCTTTCCGGTTCCCACTTGCACACATACGCTTCAAAATGCATTGATCCATGTTGCAGGCATATAAAATCACCATCCACTCCACAAAACTTTTCAAACTCAACCCTTTTTCAAAATCAACAATGTTAGATCAAATCTAGATGAACTAAAGGAAAGAAAAATCAGTATTCATCAAATCTCGCACCACAATAAAATGAATCAGCAATTTTTTTGCTGGTCTTCGGGGTACTGTTCAGGTAACTCTTAAGCAATAGGTACCAGTGCCTCCTCTCCACGCTCTGCTCATCTCGGCTGAGGTCACTGATCATCTTCCCGGGTGAAATTCCACTTCAAAACAAGGAAGCTGTAAATGTCTATACCAAAAGCAAACTTTTTTTTCTCCTTTCCTAGACACACTGTGACTCTAGATCTAAGTCTTCAAATACAAACATGAAAAGCGAGAACATATTCTCACACAAAAAACCCCAAGTGCAGTGAAGCATCCTTTTTGCTACTCACAAACCTCTTTGCTCCTCATGTACTCCACCCTGTGAAGTGCAAACCCCACTTTTTCTCATATGCACCTCTCTGGTTTCCCTTTCCAAATTCAGAAAATATTTCATGTACGGCAGGGATGAAACCTAATTTTTTGTGCATAACAACATGATGGCTGGGCCGGGGATGACACCAGAGACCCGCATTTACGTCTTGCTTGGCCACAAAGTCAGTCCAAACGCTCTGCGTTTCCGTATGGACACCACAGTCTCTGCTGGGGTGGCAAGGGCTGCTGCAACACACGCAGCAGGAACAGATGTAAATGTGAAGGCAGACAAAAAGTGCGCAACGAGGGCTGCGGCAACAAGTATGCAAAAATGGCTGTGGTATTTCAGCAGCCACGTGTCCATCAGCCTTTGGCTGACATGAGAGCAAAAGTGCTTCGATACAGAAAGCAGAAGGCTGTCCTGGTTTCGGCTGGGAGAGAGTTAATTTTCTTCCTAGTAGCTAGCATAGTGCTGTGTTTGGGATTTAGTACTAGAAGAATGTTGATAACACACTGATGTTTTTAGTTGTTGCCAAGTAGTGCTCAGACTACTCCAGGACTTTTTGAGCTTCTCCTGCTCGGCCAGGTGCATAACAAGCTGGGAGGGAGCACAGCTAGGACAGCTAACCCAAACTGACCAAAGAGCTATTCCATACCATATAACGTCATGCTTGGGGGGGTTGGTCGGTGGTCGGTTGCAGAGAGAGTGATCGTGGCTCAGGGAGTGATCGTGGCTTGGGATGGGCTGGGCATCAGTTGGTGGGTGGTGAGCAATTGCGTTGTGCATCGTTCGTTTTTGTATATTCTGTATATTCTGTTACCATTCTCATTATTACTATTATTATTATTTTGTCTTATTAAACTGTCTTTATCTCAGCCCATGGCTCTAACTTCTTTTTTCCTTCCCGATTCTCTCCCCCATCCCACTGAGGGAGGGGGGAGTGAGCGAGCAGCTGCGTGGTGCTTAGTTGCCAGCCGGGTTAAACCACGACAAAGGCTCATGCAGCGTTAGGACACAAAGGAACCCACTGCGCTGAGCATGCGCCGGAGCTCTGGCTGCTTCTGGATGCCTCTGCAGTGGTGGGGCAGCATCACTCCAGGCTTTCCTTTAGGGCTGGATCTGCGGTCTGAAGGACCGACTCTGCAGATAAAGACATAGCAAGCACAACGCTTCCTGTACGACTGCTCCTGCTGGTTTTCTGGCAACTGCTCACGTGCTTAAGGCCACTGCTTGCAACGTACCCGTAAAGAGTAACTCCTCTGATACATAGCAAAGAGTATTTCAAAGAGGAGCCAGACTCTTTTTCCTACAGGCAATAGGGACCCCTGGCCCCTTTAATGGGTATCACAGCTTCCAAATCTTTAATAGTTTTCACATATAATTAGTTGCCGTAAAGACAACAGTCATCTCAGTGGAGATAAATCCTTTTACAAATGGTTTGGCCCTTTGCTCTTTCATCTGCCAGGTCTCCTTTTCATAAGGTTTTTCTTTGAATTTTAGTTATTCATCTACTTCAGGCTGCCAGGAATGGATGAAAGAATACTTTTAATCTACAAGGCTCACAGATAATTAAATTAGAGGCGTTGGGTCTACTCTGGAAAGCTGTTTTATATTTTCATTAACTTAAAAGGGACATTTCAATTACATTCCCTGTTTAGTAAACAAATTATATATTGCCAGCAGACTCCACTGCAGCAAGTATCCAAAACGTGGCCTTTCAGAGAACTGCTGTGGAGGTAGTAAGTTTGCGCTTTCAGTAAGCGGTTTAACCCCCTTTTCCATCACCCGGTCTCAAATCCCAGAGCCACGCTATCCCCTTACGCAGAACACAGGAAAAGCAAGCAAGAAAGAATTTTCTGAAACTTTTTTCTTGCTATTTTCCTTCCTCCCTCACTTAAAATCTCTCTGTGCTGACAAGAGGCAGCTTCCACACAGGCTGGGATATGTTTTGCTACGTATTTCTTGCCTTTTCATCGTCTTTTGATGAAGGGCTACGCTCACGTTCTGAATAAATTTGATTAATTTACAGAAACCTACTTGTCAGTTCCTGAAAATAACAGCTGGGACTGAAAAGGATTTTTGCAAGATGAACAGCAGCGATGCAGAAATACTCCACGCCAACCCCAGCATATGCAACAACACTGGTATTTCTGCGACCTCATTTGATGGGAGGCAATTTGCAATGCAGGAGTGGGTGTAAGTGACAGCCGTAGGCAGGGGATATCACCACCTCCCACGCCACATGCAGCGAGATGTGTTTTGCTGCTAAACTTTGTGGTGTTAAACAGGAGATAATATGAACATTGTTTAGGGGGAAAAAAAAGCTAATGAAAATGTGTCTGGTTTTGTTCTTTTCTCTCTTTGACCTCAGCGACAGCTCAGAGGTGGCTTGTGCCATTATCAGATCTGGATTGCAGTCAGTGCACACACAACAATCCCCCAAAGGGCACAACATTGCCACCCGTGAGCACACGCTTGGCCATGGCGCCGCTGCTGTGCAAGTGGCCGAAGCCATGCAGGTCAGGTGGGTACCGCAGCAGGGACCACACTGCTCCACCGCTCGTGCTATCCTGAGCTCGGGGGTACGCTGGCAGCCACGGCTACGGGCACTGCTGAGTATGGACAGTCTCAAGACAGGCCTGTTCAAATCTGAACTCCTCCTAAATAGCCTTTAAAATGGCAAGACACAAGCCAACTTTCATCAGAAGTAACACAGTCAACCACATCAGCACGGCACTATGTTCAACCCCATGTCCTGACTCTCTGGACTAACAGGATTTTCAAACAGTGCTGGCTCATATCCAAATACCTCTAAAAGTCACGAGAAGCACCTCAGTCTTCTGTACCCACCCATGTGAGAATGGCAGGTGACCCAAGACCTTTCCTACAGCCAAACAAGAATGCCTGATCCCAGTTTTGTAGTGGAGATTTGCTCCAGAGCTCGGTGAAGTCAACCAGAGTTTGTCTAATGACTCTTTAGGTTTTGGACCTGACCCTTGGGAAACAATCCTGGAGGGCTTCACGTCTCCCATGCTACAGAGAAGATGGAGCTAAATTTTTCTGAGAGGTGCACAGTGAGAAGATGGGATTCCATATCCGCAAGTTGAGTCCGATTTGATATTCAGAGAAACTTTTTCATTATGTCACGGTGGTCAAACAACTGGAACAGACCGTGAAATGTCCACCCATCGAGACACTCACAACATGACTGGACAAGGCCCTAAGGAACCTGGTGTAGCTGGCTCTGCTAAGAGCAGAGGGGTTGAACTGCAAGAACTCCCTTCCAACCTATATTATTCTGTGAACCTATGAAACACAGGAAAAAACGAAAGTAGTCCAGATTTGGATCAGAAAGTCACTATTTAGGTTGCCCTTGAGTTACAGTTCATTGTATAATTATTCCATACACATGCAGTTTTTCATGCATATGTGTTGCATGAATGTTGCATTGATACGAATGCAGTAGTCATATAAAATGGTTATCACAGCTTAAGGGTTTGTAGGATGGTTTGTAGTTACCTTGTGCCTTAAATCATTTAGACCTGTGTAAAATGCATATCCTTGATCCTTCCAATGTGGCAGAGTTTAACACTCTGGATTTCCTTTGCAGTAGATTCCTGCAGGTGAGGAATGTAAGGGAGTGGGAAAACCCAGCATCACATCATGAACTTCATTCACTGTACATCATTTACTAAAGTAAGTAAAAATATATTTCACAACTGCATGAGAAGAGTTTAAAAACCTGATGCGTTCTTCTCCTCCTGATCCATGGGTCTACAGAAACAGGTTAACTAAATACACAGATCCAACTCTGGGGGACTCAAGAAGGAAAAAAATGGTAATTTATCTATTTTAGAAACCTCTACCATGACCCAGGATCATTTTGCTATGCCTGAAGTTGAGATTTGAAAGTCTGTAAGTAAGAGCTCTTTGGCAGTGAGACAGGAGACTTTCTGGTAATGTCAGGAATCCTTCCGGGGATGAGCAAACAGGCAGAGAGCACAGGAGATGGTACATGCCCCACACCATTTGTTAAAGACCCTGATTGCTTTTCGTCTTAGAGAAGGTGCAAGGAACTCTACTGTGTTTTAAGAAGTATTCTGGTGCCTTCTGAGTAAAACACATTTTCTTCTATAGCAGCTTCTTCAGACCATGAGAGCACTGTCTGAAACTAAGTAGGGGTAATTTATGATAGCAAGGCTTTGCAAAGAGCAAAGGTCCACTCCTGTAAAGATACAGTGTTGAGCTAAATTATTTCTGTAGAAAAACCTGCACTTTGCTATCTTTTTTTTTCCTTTTATTGCTTCTCAGAAATTGCCAGTGGAGAGCAGGGAAGGGAAGAGGACATTTCATCACTCAAGGGCTGTGGCAAGGAAGACCTGCTCAACCTGTAAGTCGCAAGGACAGAGCCAGAAGGCAAGTCAGACACAGGGGAAGGTCAACCCAGCCCCGCTGGCACTGGCACCTGGGGCTGATCAAGAGATAGTGGACAGGCCAGCTACAGCTGAACTGACCTTCAAAGCCAGTTTGACTGGGAATAAACCTGCGCTGGAAGAGGTCACATTTTAAGGACTGCTTATAAAAGAGGCACAGGGGAAGGAGGAAAGACCATTAACCTTGGGCTTTTCTAATCAGTTCTACTGATTGAACAAATGAACGGAAAGCCTGAAGAGTGGAGGTGAGCACAAAGCTCCTATATAAAAGCAAAAACCTGTGCAAAAGTGGAGGCAATCACAGAAATCTCTCTTTTCCAGCACGCTCACACCACACATTCAGGATAAAAGTGAAGACACTATTAGCAGACGCCTTTGCATCTCTTGCGTGCTCATGCGTTTTGAGCACACATGGCTTGTCTATGGGAAGCCTGGGCTCTTCAGACTGCAAGTGAGGGTGGCTGTAAACTTGCTTTCTGAAATGCATCTCATGAACGTAACACAGGAAGGTTGGTGACAGCAGCTGCCTGATGTTTAACAAATAAATAAATAAATAAAAAATCACAGAATTAAAATGTGGAGATGAACTGTACTTCTGAGACACAACTCAGTTCTGGGAGAGATGAGTGCTGTGCTGTCTCCAAAATAAACACTGGACCTCAAAGCACAACAGTCCTAGGATTGAGGGAAAAATGCTGAACTTCCCTTTAAAATGGAGCAATCCCCTTCCTCCAGTAAGCCAAGCTTGCCCTAGGAAACACTAAAAAGGCCCATGGCATGGTCTTGTATCTTTCTTCAGCTCATGGAGACATTTTGCACATCAGGGTCAGCCCCAGAAGAAAAGGGATCATACGTGCAAATGGCTTTGAGTTAGAGGCAAGAAAAGAGACAGGGAGCTTTGGAAGCTCTATTGCATCTCCCGTGCAACTGCTCAAGCATGGACACTGTTATTCAGCGGTGGGGAAAACCAATTTCCCCCAGGTATGCTCCAGGATACCAAGAGCCACCACAATTCTCTTCTATGCCCTGCAGGTTGTTATATGCCAGAGTTTTGCTGGGAGTAGAGTTTTCTGTTCAAGCCAAGAAGCAGCATTTTATGAGGGAGTTCATCATCATCAGTGGAGTATAATGGTAATTGTACAGGAGCAAAATCAATGCGAAGACACCATAGTTTCAACTCACTGTCACTAAAGAGTCTATAATTTACAACTGAATCTGACTTCAGCTTGATCAAGTGGGTACCAGATTAGGATAAATGAGTAATAATACCCATTACCTCAAAGGATACACACATCTCATCTTTCAATTCAGTAAAAGTGCATGGATTTCTAATCATCAGCTCAAGAACACTTGTCAACAGCACCCAATCAAACGTGAATGCTGGAGGTGGAGTTTTGATCTGAAAGCAGCTTGCAGTTTTTAATGATGGCTCAAACATGTAAAATGCCATTTGAAATTGTTACGGTGTCTGTTTGGTGAAGGACAGGTAATCATCAATGTCTCCATTAAAACTACAGTGACTGAAATCTGTCCCAGAAGATGTTTTGTGCCTTCCTCTATGGCATTGTCTTTCCGAACATTCAGTCTCAGAAATGATGGCCCATCATGATGGGTACCTTTTCAAGACTGACAGGTTTGATGACTTTACACAAGGGCCATTATAAATCACAAGCGTTGGAAGAAAAAATAGTAGGGGAGCAATACAGACAGAACAAGATGTTTCTTTGTCATTGTTATTATGTTGTCTCAAGGACAGTCCAGAATACTGTGTCGTTTCAGGCTATTGTGTCATTGATCAATATTCAGTAATACTGATGGACTGCAATGCAACTAATGACCTCAAGCAAATGACTGAATTCACTACACGCCTGGCACAAAAGTGTTTTATCTTCAAAAAACACTGATAAAATCTGTATGTTATGCTTCATCAACTGGAATTTTGAACATGCTGGGAAATATTTGGGACCCTTACTGAAAAAGCAAAAATTCAAGTAGAATCCGTAATAATTTAGCTTAATTCTGAAAAAATCTGGAGCAGCCACAAGTTTCTGAAAAGTCTGATGAAAATTAGTCACAATTTGGAATCCAAACCTACTTATTTGGGGTTGGACTAGATGACCTCTAAAGGTCCCTTCCAACCCAAAACATTTTATGATTCTATGATTCTATTGAGATGCCTAAGTAAAGATCTATCACAGAAAGTTCCTATATTTGTCTTTTTTATGATTTATTTATTTCCCTGGTTGGCATTTTCAAAGCCATTTGATTATTTGAGACCATATATTTTTTTAAGTGGATAGAAACAGAAAGTCTGTATCTCTGCCAGCATGATGACAGACCTCTACAAGCTAAGATACTCAAGGAATATACCTGCTGTCTTGCTGGGGGAAAAAGCAAACTTAAACATGTATTTTTCATTAGAATTTATCAAATTCAAAATTTTCTGATGGGCAGAATGATTTATTTTTTTTCCCCAGAACCCCAGGTTCTAAGAGACCTCTGCCCACCAAACAGGTTTCCAGTTTGCTACACCTTGGCAACCAGTATGGAGAGCTGGAAGACCATCCAGTAGGTCTCATTTGGTAGATCTCAGTATTGGTGGATCCCAGAGTGTCAGTAAAGGTAAGAAATTAAGAGTTATTCCATTTAATATCCAATTCACTTTCTTTCACTACTTAACCAGGACAAAGTTGAATTTTAACATCTTTGCCCCTTCAGAGAGCTCTGTTTGATTTGGGATTTGTTAGTTTTCTAAGGAATGGGTAAAGAAGACAAATAGGATCTAATCAGTAAGTGCCATCTGCCCCACTGAAAAGCTGAGAATGTCTTCTGCCTTCCAAGAAAGCTTAAGCCAGTCACTGCTTCAGAACTGTGAATGCTTAGATTCACAGAAAGAAAGCTGAAGACGACTCGAAAGATCAACTGATTCAGCCTCTGCTCAGGAAAGGACAGACTTTGTGCCCCAGATTTGTCTAGCCTGTTCTGGAAAACCTTCCCCAATAGGAATCCCCAGCTACACTACTGTAGTCCTTGGCCAGTTTCACCATTAAGAAATTGTTGTCCATGCTGGAGCACGTGCCACTGTGGTCCTGGGGATACTGTGAGGGCAGGTATCATTACATGCTTGGGAGACTAATAGAAAACTTGATTCTAATTTTTTTTTAGCTAAATAGTTTTTTTAACATGGTCATTATTCTAACCCTGCCAAAGTAATTTCGGGAGAGTGATGGTCACAGAGGAAATGGGTAAATGGGAAGAATGCAGGAGAGAAAGTTCAGAGCTAGAGGATAACTGCAGTTTGTCACTGGTGCTGTGATTTGCTGGATAGCTGTCACCGCTACCTAGCTGGTACATGAAGAAACACACACACATCCCTAATGTTGCAAAAATAAATGACAAGGCAGCTTTAATAGGAAACCAGTATTACCAACCAAAGCTCCCCTGGGGATGTCAAGCGGGGCTTGAAAATCAGTCTGAGGTTTGCTTGGTATTTAAAATACATTTTTAATTCTTGCTGATCCGTCAAGCCTTTTTGCTTTCCTGATGTTCCATAGTTTCAAGCTTTTCTCTGTGGCTAGGAACCTACAGTAAAAATGAGAGCTTAGCTTCCATAAAACCTCTTTATTTCTGAAGATGGCAGTAGAAGAAATATCCCCGAAGTAAAAGAATACAAGCTATGAGGTTTGGACCTATGGTCACAACGTGAGCTGCCACTTCTCAAGAGGCATCACTTTCCCAGACCTGATACTGCTTACATTACAAGATCACAGCCCAGGGGTTTATGGCAACAACTCTTAATTAATCTACTATCTACAACAAAAACGTAGCAAATATTGAAGGGCAAGTGTTAATAGAAACTATGAATATTCAACAGAGTCATACAAGGAAGACAAACATAAAGAACCTTCTACTTGGCAGTTATCTATGCTGAACTTTAAATTAGCCACACAGGACAAATGGATTTAGTGCTGTGCCATGTTATTTCATCTAGATTACTAAAAGATAGACAATTAGGGCCATCAATCTACAGGCCCAAATCCTACAAATATCAGCAAATTACATGCTATAAGCTATGCAATTTTGAAAGCTAATGCTCTTTATCTGTTTCTAATTCTCAGTGTTTCAGATTTTTGCAACAATCACAGCATTTAACCACTCATGGGACAATTCTACTGAGAACTGAACATTCCTCTAGAAGAAAAAACTTGGGAGGAATAAAGTTAATTTCCAAAGCCAATATAAACAGATTGCATGCTACAGATTATCCCCCTGGGGCCAGGATGGGAAACTAAGGTTTCAGATTTAAGAATTAACCCTGAAATACATAATTTAATAAAATAAAGAAGTTCCTGGTAACAACATTAAACTTTTACACCTCTTAACAAACACATCACATATCCAAAGAGAAATTATTTTTGGCACGAGAGATACACGATCTCATGAACCAACTGATTTCATCAATGGAAGACTTTCCTGTTGCAGGCTAATAAATCACCCCAGCCAGCAAGTGCCAGCCACTTACAGTAAGAACTGGCTGAGGGTAACGTGAACAGGGTAGAGCTGCTATTACTTCTGCAGCTACAAGAAAGTGAAAACCCCAAGAGGAAAAACACGCATGAAGATTACCAGGTGACTACACCTAACTCTACCCTTGCTGTTAGAAATGCATTTGCACTGAAGTCACTGGGAAATTTTACAAATTGGTTCTTCCAGTTTTATTCCTACTATGAAGATGAATGTTTGTCTCTTCATTGAGATTCTTCTGTAGTTTGTACTGGCCTAAACATCTTAGATATACTGGTATAAAAAATCTGAAGTAACTCTGTTGAGTAACACCAGTATAAAACTGCAAAAAGAAAAATGGAAACCCTGTGCTTTGTTAACATTGTCATATGCTGAATATTCACATAACCCATTTTAGAAGTATAGCAAATGGGATTGGATTGGATATTGTACCAGCAGTTTCATACCAAAATTTCTGGATTTTTAAATACAGTGTCCTCATTGGCTTTTTTATTTCCTTAGCCATATGGAAACAAGTCAGGCACAATTAACTATTTGTCAGAAAACAATCTATTAATTAACACCATTCTGTGTGAATGAGCTGAAAATCATGTTCTTTGCTTGCCAAAAAGCTTCCACTTCTGCCTCATGTTTGTGCTCCGAACTAAACATAGCTACAGATACGCTGCTTGACATAACTGACCACGGGAAAAAAGAACAACTGCTGCCGAGGCTTTTCAGAATCAGCAGCCAGAGAGATTTTCTAAAGATAGGTAGGGGGTCAGCAGGGCTTCACCCCTGCATCTCGTAAAATTCTTTACTGACAGATCTTTGATTAAACTGGGCAGAAATAGACCAAATCCCAATTAAGACATTCATATTTGTGGCAGGGCTTGAAAGAGAAAAGAAAATGAGGGGTGGGGAGAGTAAGTTGGAACGTTTTCTAGGCTTAACCTTAAAAATATAGGACCTGACTTCAATTATATTTATATCCATTAAATACTACTGACGTCAATGGATTTACTTCTAAATTATGCCAGATGCAAATCAGGCTAGCTATTACCACATTTTCATGCATATAACCAGCACCCCTTTAAAAGCACCCTTTATTCAAAAGTACATCCTCAGACAGCACGCATCCTCAGATAACCCAGCTAAAATCAGAGGGAGAGGCAATCAGTAATTGGGAATGCCAGGGGAGAACCGCAGAGTGATAGAAGGTGAAGGGAACGAGGAGATCTGGAGCAAACTGCCTTTGCTGTTACCCACACGTGCACATAACCTTCATAACCTGCTGCTGAATCCTGGGCACTAAACATAACCTCTGGGGCTGACACAAGACAACATGGTGGCTATTGGTTTTCCTAGTAGAAAAGCAGTCTGTAATCTATGTTAGCCCTGAGACCGGTATTCCTGTATTTCATTTTTCAGCAGCACAGCCTGCAATGCTGTTGTTTCCAAAACTCTGAACCCCTTTGCAGGTCCATGCAGGGCTACAGGTGCGTAACCATTATCGGTTAGTGGTTGGCTCCTCGTAACGGGTTTTACAGAATTGTTCACTCGCTTGGATGCGATCCTATAACCACAACCCATTCCTTCTGCTTGTGCTTGCAAATATCCAAGCAGCTGTTTCACGTTATTTGAAGGGGCTAGAGACTGAAGTTTTACTTGACATATCCAGGCTAATGGAAACTGATGATGTACATGACCTTTGGTGAGTGCAAACAGCTCCTCTGTCCAATCTGAAGTGAAAGAAGACAGAAAAGCTAAAATTCCTCTCTTTGAGGTCTCCTTGCAGCTGTGAAGAATTAAACTTATAAGGTTATGAAAGGTTCAGAGAAGGCTGGTCTTGTTCTTGCCAATATATTTGGGATATTTCAACACCTTCCAGCCCACTCAACAACTTGTGCACCTGTCTGCACCCAATGGTCTCTGCAGCTCATCAGTGGGCTGCTCCTTCCACCGCCACCTTCCCACAAGCTCCAGTAGCTCAACTTCCACTCCCAATCTCTTTCAGTGCTGTCCTACTCTTCCCTTCTCCCAGGCTTTATTCGTATTTCTGCACTCATCCCACAGGAACAAAAATCACAGCAGAGACACAATGTCTGACACTTGGTTCCATTTTTCCTCCTTCCTCTACTTAGATGGTCGGAGTTCGGAGCAGGATCTGCTCCTGTTGGTACTATTCATGCTGCAATCTCGCATCATGGCATTCCAGGTTTGGCTAGTCCCTAGGCCCTCTCATACTGACATAATTATTAATATATTATTAACCACAACAGCCACCACCAGAATCAGTGCTGCTCTCTTCCTCATTTCAAACTCTTGCAACAACAAAGCAACAACCCAACAGTAAGTCAGCTCATCCTCAAGAACCTGCTTTCCCAAAAAACCACAAAAGCAGGGGGCCTCAAGACAAAAACATCACATAAAAGGTTCTCACACTACCCTGTACAGCTGTGCAATCCCTCTCCACACTGCTCCTCTTTCCAATACCTCCCGCTTTTTCCATCTCTTCCAGTTGCCTTTGCCTTGTTAACATCTGCCTGCAGTTTTGGGCACGCAGATTTAAACCACTGTTTTGAAATTTTAGGTGGAAGAATATTAAAGTATTCTTTAACCCTGTAATTCAGGGAACCAAAGAACATAGCAATATTAAGTATTTTTTAAGTGGGATGAACACATGTGTGTGTTTAAACCTGAAGTTTCAATGTATTCCCCCCGTGAAGGGCCCTGCAGAAAGCCTCATGGGATGAGATGAGGCCAGAGACAACACCATAAAGCACTTCTTTTCATAATGTACAAACTTTTAATTCCATAAACGAATAGGTAAGCTTCTATTTCCATAGCAGGCTTCTCCTCAAAGCGTACCTTTTAGAGCCATTTCCATAAACATCACTGCCGTGAAGCACAGAAAAGCAACTATATCCATACTACACATCGGCAGCCTACTCTGGCCGATGTCTGCAACTATTTTCAGCACAAGATCAACAAATTAATGTTTGCACAGCAGCATCTGCTCAGCAGAAATGTACAAATAAAAAAAACCCCAACAATAACACGACGTGTTCACACAGTCCTTAGCGTCTAGTGACTAATACCCAGGTGCTTCCTTCCAGCAGGGCTACTGTTACCATAGAGCACCTGAAACTCAGGGACTCCCAATAACATTCGAGAAAACCTTTGGTCAGTCCATTTGTCTTTAACAGCAAAGTCACTACATTGAGAGCAGCAAGTCCAAACCCCTCCAGAGTCTCCTTCTGATCTACCCCCAAAGAAAGAGCTACTTTGGCTCCAGAGCCCCTTTTTGTACCCTGACTGTTGTACAGGCACACTGTACAAGCCGTTACGCCCTTCCAAAGGAGGGGGTGGACATCTCTGTACTTAAAAAAAGTGTTCCAGGGTATTCATCTAGATCTCCTAGATGGTCCTCAACAGTCTTGCAGTTGGAGCTGGTAAGAATGGGTGTGCTTTTGCTGAAGTTGCTGGAGTTGCTGAAAAGATGGCTCACTTCATAACAGTGGGCCATCTAAGTGCTGTATTTTTTAGCAACTTCTTCTGACTCTTCTTATCCCTATCTCCAATAAGTTTAACTTCTGTCGCTTGTTATACCCGTGACTTTACTGCCACTGTCTGACTTTTCTGAAAAAGCACTAAGCTGTTAGAAGAGAAAAATAATTAAAGGCACTATTAGACCAGAAAAAAAAATAAATGTGACTCCGTGGGGCATTTCAGGAAGAGCGACTCTAAAATGGGCTGCAGAGTTTTCCATGGATCCTATTGTGTGGGTATTTCTAAGGATGGTGTACCACATCTCTGTTGAAATCACATTTTTTCTGTGTGCCGTGCTAGTGCTGGAAAAAATCCGACGTCATTCCAACAGGTTCTGCCATGAAGTCAGGTGTGATACAACCGTACCTAATTTCTCTACTTCTGTGGTATGTCTGACAGGATGAGTCCCCAGTGCCTCATGTGAGTGTGAGGCCACTACACCTCTTACACATCCACCCTCTTCAGGCCTTGGTAATGCTGCATGTATGGGGAACTCTACCACGAACGACGCAAGGACAGGGCAGTTTCTCATACATCTAGAGAACTTTGCTCTTCCATAAGACCCCATTTTGTACTCTTCTACCCAACTGACCCCCCTTCTCACCCTGTCCCTTTCAGGCTATTTTTTCTATCTTGCATCCAAAGTCTAATGTGAACACCAAAGACTGCATCTCCATGTACTTTGGGTTTTTCCATTTGTTTTCACTACTGTTTGAAGCAGCATGGTTCTTCAGCCTTATTGACCAGTTTTCACCGTACAAAGGGAAGGACCTAAAACTGTGCATGACCTGTAGAAACCACATTTATTCTGTCTATTTCTCTGGCCTCTGCAGCTGGTTGTTTAGGGCTTACGTTAAAACTGGAAATGTTGCTGTCTTACGTAGTCATTGTGCAACTCTTCCTTCCTTTCCTAATCCTTCAAGTGAGGAAAACAGCCAGGAGAAGGATATTGTGCATGTTGGGATTTTTGTCCATCTCTCCATAGGGATGATTAGCAAAACACTGTCTCTCCCTAGATTTACAATTGTAAAATGAGATCAAAATCTGACCTTTTGAGGGAAGTGTTACTTTTGGAAGCAATCAGAAACAGCTGCTTTCAAAACCAGTGCTGCTGGCTGGCTGTGGTGACAGTTTGTCTTAGGAATTTTACTTGTGAGGTCAGGAGAACTTTGCTGAAGTATTGCTAAATAAGGTATCTACTAATCAAAAAATATAGCAATGCTCCCAAATTCCTTGCAGTGCCATGATAAGCATAAGATGGTAATCTCTGACAAGGTTAAATCTAATGTTATTCAATGGCTTTTCCCCAAAGTAGATTCCCTTTTGGTAGTAAAATCATTATCTTACTGTTTAAACATTCAGGCTTTCCTCTCTATTTCACAGTTCATAAAGCACATTTATGGTGTTGAGACTTTTTTTTTTTTTCCGAACAGACAGAAGACAGTTTGGTTTTCCTGCTTTGATTAAATCCTACATCCCACAAGCAGTGAACCTGTGATACTGCTCTACTGTTTTTAATTGTCTCCTTCTATTAAGATGCCAGCACTGTATGCCTCTCCTGCAGCCCCAGCGTGATTTTCCTACGTGCCTGGCATTAGCGCTGTCGGGTCTGAGGTTAATGTGTACACCGTACAACTCATTAGCTGTGCATTACTATCAGAGCCAAAAACCAACATGATTGATCCAACAATATGTTTGGGCTTGGGACCGAGACTCAAATGAGGTCCCACCAAAAGCAAAGGTCAGCAACTTGGCACAAATTTTGCTGTGCATAGAGAAAGCTTTTCTTCCAAACTATTCATCAGGGAAGGTACAAATGACAACTAATATGGGCCTCATTAAAATCGAGAAGAGGAAATCCCTTGGAGAGGGCAAGAGGCTCCCTTGCTATCTTTTTTTTTTTTTTTCCAGTTCTTTCCTAAAGCTTTTATTTACGTTACAGTAAAGACAATGTGGAGCTTGAAAGTAGCTGTGGGGCTTGGGGTTTAGGAGACTCGTTAGACTAATTATCTTGATGCACACTATCAATTACTGTCCATTTAAGCAGAGAGGATAACTCTGTAGGCAGAAATAAATCTTCAGAACTGAAGGATCTAGGGGAAGGGAATAAAAGGATTTTTTTTATCATCAGCACTATTATTTCTTTTAGTTAAAACTCCAGTGTCAAAACATTTCCCATCTTAAAATAACTAAAATAAAACAGACACTAGTTTAAGAGTGGGAGAGAGGAGAGGAACGATACAAGAAAACTTTTCAACCGTGGATGTGTTCCAAGTACAGTTCTTACGAGGATTTCGCTCATAACTCAAGCACTCTTGCCACAGTCAGGCCCCGAAAGCAGTACTTCAGAATCTGCTATTTCACATATGGTTCGTGTTCTTTCTACCTCAGTAACCAAGGGTGTTGAAAATGGTATTGATACAATAATTAGGCTGTACAAGAAATACTTCCCTGCAGTCTCCAGAGCTGCTGTGTTTCAATGTAATTGTCTAATGGCACATTTTTGTAGGGGCTGTCATGGTATTATGGGTATAATTTTATTTTTAAGGGATATGATTATAAGGTAAAAGGCTGGCATTAATAGCCTTAGGAACCTATTACATAAACAGAAGTTGAGGATGAAAATTGGACTGGATTCTTCGAGTCTGTATTGAGTAAAAATCTTGCCACAGTAAAAATTATAACGCCTGTAACTTGTCCCTCTCCACTATTCTTTTTAAGCGCTCCTATTCTTCTAAAGGTCAATCCCTCTTTCCAACAGAGAACACAGCTTCTTCTCAAGGTATTTTTAGAAAATCTGTTTATTTTTCTCTGTTAACAGTAGTTTGGCAAAACAGGATACAAGGCATATATTGCTTCTGCTTGTACCAGCAGCGTCCTCTGCTCTTCCGCAGCACCCCGCAAACGTTAACCAGCTCACCTGTCCTTAAAGCACTCGTGGGCAGAGACAACGCACCTCTGATGGCAAGCGGAGTGGGTGAGTGGGATTGGGCAACACCATGCAAAAACATAGAGGAAAAAACCCAAATGTCTTCCTCTACATTAGGGCATTTTTGCTAGGAATGGCTCTGCTTTTGCCAGGAGTTTTCTCCATGGGGGTCAGCTGAGGGTCCTGGCGGGAGAAGGGCTGCAGGGCAGAGAAAAGAGGGGTTTTTTTATGGCCTATTCTGCTGCTTTCTAATCTATTTATTCATGCCATTAATCAAAAAGCTGAAATGGGAGCATTGTTGTGCTAGGAAAAAAACCCCTGATGACTGGGGTGAGAGGAATTCATACTGGGCAGAGCCTGAAGGTCATCACGCCCCTAATGGGCCCCTCCATTCCCCTGAAGGTGATTTTTAACTTCAGGAGACAAAACCAGCAAATGAGAACAAGGTAACTTTGAACACAAAAAATGCAGCTCGATGGGAACTTAATGTTTAGAAAATCTGGGATTTTCTAAGATAGACGATCCCTTTCCTTTCAAACTTCTTACACCCAGCCAGTAGGCAGAAAAACGCAGACAAATGAGCAAACAGAGACAGTGCAAGGGTGTAGCTCTTGCAAAACACTGTCTTTCTCAGTGCCCACCGTGTCACAGTGATGTGTAATCAGGGTAGATCAGCCTTGGGGATGGGAGAACATATCTGTTTGTCCCGTACAACTGCAGAGGGACCAAGGGGCCAGAGCATGAGCTGGGTGTCCACAGTGCTGCTCGGGTCAGCATGGTTGATGGGGAAGATGCTCAGGGTTTTGCTATTGCTCAGCCTGCATTAGCCTTTCTCTTTGTTTCAGCTGAGTTTGCTCCAAAGCACTGTCATAATACCAGCCTCCCTGCCCTGGATAACTCAAAATGCCCAGGATGAGCTCCACACCTTCTCCAACCCAGGTGCTGGTCTGCAGGTTATCTTTCTCCCACCCTGCATCCCACAGCTGGGCAAGAACAGGCACTCCCCCTTCCAGCCCTGCCACTGCTGACACCCTACCTGCACCAGTGGAAGGAGGCAGAAACACACTGGGGCCGAAGGAAACCAGTCATGTTGGCACGTAAGTGCTTAAAATATTTGGAAAGGGCACTCTCTGGCTCTCCACTGATGGCAGGGCTGGATATGGGTTCTCTGCTAGTAGAGGTCTCTGCTTCCTTATGCAACGTGTTTTATTAAGGAGAGGCTCACATTGCATTTAAATCACATTGGAAAACCAAGGAGCATCACTGTCTCCAATTCCTTCGCTGTCTTTTTTGCAGTATTTACTGTCAGAGGATGAGACAAAAAAGGAAGCCTTTCACCTGCTTTTTAAAGAAGGGGATCAAAGCCTTCCTTCACATCATACCTGTATCTTTCCTGCTTTTTTTTTTCCAACTCAACTTGACTACAAATATGTTCAAACACAGGCTTTCAAACCTGTGAAGCCCCAAAAGGTGAGCTGACCCACCACGTGCATGAGGGGAGGTGGACCCTTTTGGACAGATCCAACTGCAGCTTCCAAGGTGAAAGATGGAGAGGCCCAATGTCCTGAAAATTCAGCAAGATCTGGGAAGAAAATCCCTCATTTACCAAAATCTAGGAAGTCCCTCATCCAGCAAAATCCAGCCCAGCCAAACAGCAGTTCAAGTTTGGGTTATGTAGAATCATAGAATCATAGAATGCTTTGAGTTGGAAGGGACCTTTAGAGGTCATGTAGCCCAACCTCCCTGCAGCAAGCAGGGAGAAGAAAGAGTTAGGCATCCATGCCGTGGCAGCCACTCTGTGCAAATTGGCCAGTGCTCAGGACCATCCTGGGATGTGCTCCCACAGCCAGCACCCCGCCACATTGAGGAACTGAGACAAACAGCTCCCACACCCCAGGGAGGCAGCGAACCCCCCCCACCGCCCCCATTTCCTTTTGGCATCCTCTCCTCCCAAGCTACAGCCCATCATTTCCCCTCTCAAACCCTGCCACAGGTTTGTCAGCAGGACATCTGCAAAGTCCTTCTGTCGGCAGAGCCACGGGCCACCATGTGGAGCCCACCTGTGCTCCATGTCCCCCCCAGAGCAGGAGCTGCGTCTCCAGGCTCACAATTCCTCCTGATGCAGAAGGGAGAAGTTAAATAAAACTTCATGGCGGGATGACATTAAAAAGGAACTTTCTCATTGTTCTTGGGGTTTATAGGAACAGCGATAGCAATATGCTGTATTTTATGGAAAAACTTGAGTCAGTTTTTAGGACTGTTAGATCAAAACTGAGGGAATGCGGTCAGGATGTGATTACCTCTGCTGGGATCCAGCCAGAAGTAATGCAACCTTTGTGGGAAGAGCGAGGGGGACGTGCAGGGCCCCAGTTTACACTTCAGCTCAATTTCTGCAAGAATAATTTAACACTTGAAAGCTACTGCAGGCACAACAGCGCTCACTCACTGCTTAACTGTGCTCTGTAATTATCTGATGGAGGGGGTTTTCTTCACTATAACAACAAAACTGTACTGCCGAAGTATAGACTTTCAAGCTCAGGTCCTTCACGCCTTCCATTTACCATCATATTCCTATAATTTTTCATTATTTATTTAAACTTACTCTTTTTTCCAGTCCCCTTGTACTGAGCACGTCTGCCTGACTTAGATTCTATCATTTGCTTGGCTCTCATTGGCATGGGAAGAAGTAGCACGTGTGTTACGGATTAAAACTGGTGAAGTCTTTAAATGAGTACGGTGATTGAAATGGCTGGGTTTAGCCCGAGTTTTCCTTAATATATCCATTTACTGAATACACCTAAAGCAACAAGAGAACGATGTTACTGCCGATAAAAGTTGCCTGTGGAGGAACCTCACTGAAGCTGGGAGAGGAAATTACTCTTCATGCTATTTCAGGTTTACGTCTTTCCTAAGAACAGGCTGATCGTTATCCCAGATAATGAAGAATGTTAATGTAATTAAGCGCTCTGTTGTGGTGTTTTACAAAGCAAACAAATAAGTCCCAGAATTAATAAACTGCAAGGTTAAGTGACACAGGGCAAAAGCAGGACTCTTCATTTGTATGTAAGTGCTCCACAGCAAGCCATTAGCTGTGATTTAAAAGTACAGTTTATAATTTAGGACACATAGAAGATTTTCTGATTTGAGGTATGTGTAATCTCCAAAAGGTCAGATCAATTTTAAGATTATGACCAGCTGTATATTATCAATATGAGAAATCAGGTCCTTCTCTAACCATTCAAAACAGGTGGACAGGACCAAATTGCCTTGCTCTTCTTCCTGGGCATTATATGGGTAATATTTCCAAACATGCCTAGATAATGAGTAAAGAAAATAGGGACTGAAAGAAAAGAACAAAAAAAAACCAAACTGTAGAGACTAGAGACCACACTACAGGAATGTAATTTCCTTGCGAAGAAATTAGGCATTTGAGTAATAGCTTTCTTAGCAAACGCCCATGTTTCTAGCAGGTTATTTATCTGGTTAAACCATACATTGATTTGCACTGGGGGTTAAGATGCAGTTTCAGCCTAAACACACACAGGTACTTTCCAGGGCTGGAACACCGAGCTGGGGATTAGTACAACCCGACTTCTATTCCTGAAGAGGCCGCTGGTTCAGTCTGTGCGGGCTGCGGAGGCAGCTAGCCCAGAGGAAGAGTTACGCCCTGCCGAAGCAGGCAGCCCTGCTTCCCAGTCCCTGCCCCTCTGCTGCTGGGGGTCTCACTACTTCTCTTGCACTGGGATTTGCATTTGTCATAAAACCTTCAGAAAGCTAGCGCTACCCCACCGAAAGGAATGAGTTTTCTAGCAGTGTAACTATCTGATCTGGCTCAGGGTCAGACAAGCACTGCCACCACTGTGATGGAAGAACCGGGACAGCTAAAGGGGATGGGGGCAGCCCTGACCACGGACACGGCCATGCCAGGGCTTTTAAAATGCTGCCTGGCAGCTGCTGTGCTTCACAGGAAGGTGGTTAAAATCAGATATTCACAACGTTAAATGAGGGCAAAATGTTTTAACTATGTGATGGGCCGGTGGTTTTCTCATACAAAGATATTTTAAGCTTGCTTTTACAATTTGGAATTTATATAAAATTTTAAGACTGCAGCTTCTTTCCCATCCTTTGAAAACTCATTTATCTGTGATGAGAATAACAGCGTGGCTCTGCTGCTGTCTGCTTGCTTTGCTGACCAGTGAACATGCTTCCAAAGGAAATGGTAAAGCAGAAACGTTTTCACTTCATACTGGGAAATAAAAAAACCTCAAATACAGTCTCATGTCATTTGCCTAAATCTTGTTTGGACAGCTTGCACAGCTCACAATCTTACTGTTATCGCTCCCTCGTCTGAATTAGAGCGAGAGCAGGAAGATAAATACAATACTGCAGGACACGGCTTGATACCGAAGAAGATCACTCTCCTGCGACATGCCTCGCACTTCAGCTCTAACACAATGATGCAGTTATCTAAGGTTTGAGGAGACTGAACAGCCCATAATATATCAGCACACTTTTCATTTCGGAGATAGTGTCAGGAGCTGAAAAACCAACTCCGATTCACCGTGCCGCTTTGGTTATTTCCCCTGCAATATCAGGCGTTTTTCCCCTCTGACCCCCACATTTGCCCGGCGTGGGCAGAGCGACGTGAACAGGAACCAAGCACTGGGGTTAAGATCTAGTGAGAAAACACACTTTTTCTGCGGCTTCAAATATTACCATTCTAAAAGACAACTTGCAGCAACTCCTATTTTTAAGTTCCTCAAAGAGCCCTGAGACCATTTTAAGAAGCCCACTGCCTGTAAGAGGTTTGGCGTCCAGTAAGGAGAATGGGCTCTGCCTGCAGAAGCGCTTTTTCTTCCCTCTAAGCCTACATTTAAAGTCTCACTGCCACAGTGAGGGCAGGGAGAGACGCAGGGCTCGGGGTTTCATTTAGGTTGGGTTTTTTTAACTGACACAGCTACAAGCCTGGCACCTGGCTACGGCTTCAGCTTCCCCTGAAACCAGCCGTGCTTTTGCTTGTGTGGCCGACTGCTGAATTGGCAGAAGCTACCTCTGCAAAACCACTTTTGCCAGAACACCTTTTTGTGTTTGCATTAAAAAGGAAAAAACATAGATAAAGCTTTTGCCAACAATATCTGGGTCCATCGGAACAGATGTTACGAAGTGGTAAAATAAACTACCATTTCCTCGGTGTTTTAGCTCTCCAGTGCAAGAGCCGAATTTGCTCCTCATGAAGGAACAAAATGGTAGGCGAGTAAGCGTGAGGAGAAAAGCAGCGATGCCTGTTACAGCTCCTCTATAAGCCACAGGATGTGCAGAACTACAAAAAAGTGGGGAAAAAGAGGTGGAAAAGACATTTCTACAAGGATGGAAAGGATTCCTGGAAAGAAGAGGAGCAATTAACACACACATGGAAAAGCTCCTCAGTTAGGATGACATTACTAACTTTTTTTTTGTCTTTGGTCACTAGAAGTATCTTTGCAGGGACCATTAAATAAAGGAAAGACGTGGAAAGATTAAAACCCACGTGTAGCTGTTCCCTTCCTCTTAGCATGCTTGTTAATCCTACAGGTCTTGCTGAAGTGAAAAGACAAATACAAGAAAGAAAAGGTGATGGGGAGCACACACACTTCATTACAAGCCGGTACTTGACATTTCTCTTAGTTACAGAAAGATTTTAGGACACTGTGACTAATATAACTCCCTAATCCTTGGCCAGCTCCAGAAACCCTTGCCATAAAGGTCAAGGTCAGGACAAGGTTAGTGCCTTAATAAAAGAGGGAATATGGCATCTTTAATGATTGCTTCTGGCTGTTTTTCTCCTTACCTATAATAATGCCACAGTGAGTGTTTGCTTTCTTAAAGTGATGCAGAGCATTTTGCTCTACCTGCTGACGGACCCTCACTGCCCACCCCACGGCACAGCCAGGGACCTGATGCTGGACCTGCAAGATGGATGTTTCATGCCAACGACCACAATTTTAGGGCCGTCTCCACAGAGAAGTTCAGTGAAGGTGGAAGAATTCTGTCAGCATGCAACTGCGTAGTACCTGAGATAACCTACTATTTATTTTAATGTTACCCACCTGAGAGAGGCTACGCTAATGAATCTATTTTTGCAGTACCATAAAGGTTGAAGTTTAGAGCTATTTTTGCAGTACCATAAAGGTTGAAGTTTAGAGCTAAGTTTAGAGCAGAGACATATAAAAAATGTCAAACCAGGAAATAGCTTAATGAAAGCAGAGAGTAATCACAGCAAATTACAGTGAAATTTCTATGGGATTACATTTTGCACTCCCCAAACAAGCAGAGGAATTCATCTCACTTAACATCGTTCCATTTTGCTGAAAATTCACTGTAAGGATATGCTATGTAAGTAAGATAATATGATGCCATAAAAGCTGTCTTAAAAGTTACAGTCTAAGATGCTTTTCAAAACAGAGTTCAGATTTCTTCCCACTGCAGTCTATGGAAAAATAGCAAGATATGCCACAAATTATCATAGAGAAAAAAAAAATGAAGGCAATATTAGGAGGAATACAGGCACATGTTTTATTTTGTGGCTACTAATAATGAGGTCCCTTTCCTAAACGCCAACGTTTAGAAACCAGCCACCAGTGGATGTGGTAGGGAAGTTCACCCCAGGAGAAAAAAGCTGGTATTCCCGGGGTGCTTCCAAGAATCACTGCAGAATTTGATCCTTCCCCACTGGCAAACCCAGGTTTGCATCTAGGAAGTGCCCCATGGTCAGCACCTCCCCTAGCTGTCTTGAACACCTCCTCTGAAACAGTATATATACAGTTTGCATGTACTTGTATAGTCTAAATACCTTCCTCATCCACCCTGCAGGGTATCTTGCTTTCACCCCAACTTTACAGCCCACAGTCCAGTAACAAATAAAAGCAATTCCACATTGCTTTTTACCATATGTAGTGATTTCTTCTACTTTTCAACAGGTCTCCAACGTGAGAAGAAGCTGGGAACTACTGACCTCACTCCGTTACTATTGCACAGCTCTGGATAGTTAGTTTAGTGGAAAAAACTTGTTGACTTTTGGGTAACAATGTCGCTGCAAATCTCTCAAGGCTAATTCTTGATGACAGCCACTGTAAATACACTGGAACGTGCATAGGGCCGCAGCTTGGCCCTATTAAAGGCAACACAAGTTTCACCACTAAATTCAGCAGGACCTTGAACTGGTCCATAATGAGTAACATGAAACAAGATCTCAGGCCTCAAAAAAAAGAGGAGAAAGAAGCATCTGAATGGGATATTGTGTATTAACTGTAAGGAGAGGAAATTAATAAACCAGAAGCATGCCATGTGTCCCCTTAAAATGATCTGTGTAAGTTATATATGATCTGCTACAGAACAGTTAACCTTTTAGAGGATAGGATTTTGCAACAGAAAAAGATGCTTATTTTCAGCTTCTCGTAAGTTTATAGAAATGGATACAAAGGGAAAAGAAGATTAAAGACCCCACGGCCGTACAGTTTAATACTGTTAAAATTTACTTAGCAGTGCTTTGGTCTTTTAACCCCAAATTATTCCCCCAGATTTGTATATTTTCTACAGCACTAAGCCACAGAGTTGTGCTGTTGTCGCCACTCTGCAAGCTTGAAGGGAGGGACAGGAAAACATAAAACATCTGCCTGAAAGGTTTTGCATTCATTGCCTTGCTACAAGTGGTGTGGGCAGACCCACGTTCTGCTAAAAATTAATGGTGTGCCTTCTTAAAGGACACTAGATAGAAATATGGCGCCTGTGCCTGTGCTTCCCATATTTTCATCTAGAAAATCCCAGATAGAGATAAAACGTACAGTATTTTTTTCAGGACAATTGCAGTTAGCTTTCCACACCTGTGCTGGATGCATAGGTTGAAAGGGCAGTGTGTACACAGTGGCCATTTCACCAGGCACCCCAGCTGGAGGGGCAGAGACGCTCTTAACGGCTGCCCCAGAAGTATCTGGATGGGAGGTATTTCAAGGCACAATACTAATGCTGTTACTGCAGCAAATCCACACTTATCAGTTGATACAGTGCTTAAAACGAATTCTGAGACTACTGATTTAAAACCAGATCATCTCATACTGATACCATTCATGGGGCGGCTTTCCACAGGTCAGTAGATCCCAAACTACTTCCGAACTGAACACCAGCTTTCCCCTGTGGCATAAAATATTTTGAGACTCAAACTGTGCAAGACATGGGGAAAGAGTTGAAATTGCAACCTTGTCCTTCTACGAAGATCGGTTCGAACGCTGGCTTACAGTTAAAGAACGAGCTCCCAGGCACAGCAGGGACACCACATCCTGCTCCAGACCATGCCCAGCTCCTGCGGCCAGGCACAGCGGAGTGGTGGACCATGGACCAAGTAACTGGTTAATTCCCACTCTGGGAGTAGGGAGGTGACATCTCATATACATGAACAGGAGACATAAGAGCAAGGAAGCTTGAGGCTGGTGTCAGTTTTTGTGACTCATGTCCCATGCCTAAACTTGACAGATCAAAAGACTTCTGAGCTCCCAGGAAAGTCTTTGTTAATTGTCATACAGAAGCAAAGACTCGGGGGACCTTCTAGGTTTTTGTTTTGTTTTTCAAAAGCACAAAAAAATGGCACGTTAAGAAAAGAAACGTCTTCATGGAAAGCTAAATCAAACCCCAGAACCTCATTTAACCTCTCCACTTCCAGACAACGTTGAATTCAGGAACAGAGAGTGAGTGAGAAAGAGAGCTTAGAAATGAAAATAAGAATGTTTTCATTACCTTTTCTGCAAGCCAGCCTAGATGCCTAATCTCTCGACTTCCAGCAATCCCTGTTTTACCCAGCTGGTCTCTGACCTCTGCAATCACCCTGGGGATGAGCTCATTGACACTGGAGTGGATGGCATTGAACCAGGCCTGGGCTGTAGCCGAATCCTTATTCCTGAGCACCACGGTGTGCTTGGCATCAGGTGAATGAACTTCAATAAGTCTAGAAAAATGGGGGGGGAAAAACATTATGTTCACTCAGATACTGTTAGGTGGCTAAATTTATTACCTCGCTTAGTGTTAGCAATGCATTAAAAAGAAGGGTACTAATATCAAGACCTAGCACCAGAAACTTACCTTTACAACACCTGAATAGAGTAGAATCTTTTTAACTGAAGCCAGGTCTGTACTGGCATTTGCAGTAAAATCCTTGAGAAGGGGATTTGCCAGTGCTGATTCAACCCCACATCTGGCACATCAACAGGAGTTTCAAACATAAAGGCAAGAGGAGTATTCACCCATTAACATTCACCGACACAGCAACCACCCAGAACTGCACGGGAGATGACCGCAGAGAAGCCAGGGATAAGCAGCTGCCTTCTTCAGCTGGATATCACAGCACACCCAGAGTTTCTCAATGTGTTTATTTTACACATACAGGGCTAAATTAAAACCACCCTCATCCCAAATGGACTAGTTTTCTTAGGATTGTGCTGTGGTTTCAGTGACACCACTAAGCATCAGCCAGAAGCCTGGTGTAATTGGCCTTCTCCAGGAGTTACCGATGTCCTCAATGCTCCATTTAGATCCTGCTAAGAGCAGCAGCACGGAAGTGCTAACCGCAACCGTATGATTGCTGCTGGCAGGCATCTTTTACAGTTTTCCAAACTCCCATGGAGATACATTTTTTTTCCCCAAAAAATATGCTTATTAGGACCATCCTGAGGGCTTCCACCCCACCGCTGTGGTTTGAAAAGCACAGGCAAACACAGTTTCCAGGAAAATGATTCTTGTCCGTCGTGGTTATGGGACCTGTGCCAACACCTTTGCTAACAACAACAACAACAAAAATGCTTTGAGAGGCAGCTGCAGCTATTTCAGCTCTGTTCTCAGTGAAGTTACTAGTTATTAGCGGGGCTCTGTGTGCTCCTTATAGCTCTGTGGGCCACCTTTACTTAAACATTTGTTAAACAACCCACTAAGTAATAGTCTGGTTTATCTTTACGTAGTGATTATAAAACCAAGCCCTGGTCATTGCCCATCACTCAACTCTGTATCACGTTTGTGCTTTTTCATTATACACACAGAGTGACTGCCCCTGAACATTACCCACACAAATTTGACCTGGGATCTGAGCCTAAGCATGTACTTCGGTCCTGTGTGTTGCTGCCCAATCTCTGGGACACACAAAGACTCCTTTCTGTAGCAGAAAAGTAATTAGTTCAGTGGAATTTATTCAGGTTGAGGTTCAAGACAGTACTGTAATGCAAATATTTGTTATACAATTACAAAACCCTGCAATTTGGAGCTTAACTAACAATTAAGAAGTTTTAATTAATTGGTTAAACCAGATCAGAATCCAGAACAAAGGGCGACTCGATTCTGTGCAGCTCTCTGAGGCTGGGAGAACAAGGACCGCTGGTCTCGTGTTTGTCCATTTTGGGAAGGGGAGGTCTCCACGTAGACACTGCTCTAAAGATAGAAAAGGTCAGGATTTTCCAAACTCAGCAGCTGAACTGTTCAGGGTCCTAAATCACTGTTTGGATAGCTTAAAAAGTGGGTTGATTTTTCAGAAAGCACTGTGTCAACACAGTAACGCATGATTCCTCGGTAAAGCTGCTGGAGCTCAGCACTGTCTGAAGATAAAGGCTCTTATTTAGACGCTCCAGAATGCACCAAGGATTCAACCCCAGGTACCAAAAGGAAAACTCCTTGTCAGATGATGCAGGTGTGGTGAATAAGAAAGCTGTGTTTGTAGATAGGCACGTTCCCAATCACACTCTGATTTTTCTGAACTGCCAGAAAAAGCTGTCTCCCCAACAGTTATGATTTAGACATTTGTGCCCGATGACCATTACCCTGGTCTGTCTGTCCATCAGAAACACTGCTCTCCCACTGCCACATGAACTTGAGTTTGAACTTGTTCTTGTAGGCAGCTACCAACAGAAACAAACTATACAGGCTTGGATTTTCAGAGTACATTGTGGTAATCGGTGAAACATTGCTTATTACTGACAGAGCATTTTTTGGCACGAGATCTCGCGGCATTTTACAAACGAGGTCAGTGACAGCATCCCCGTTTCACCATCCAAAAAGTGGAAAGGTGCATAAGCCAGATGAGCCAGGGAACAAGCAGCACTCGGTATTTTCTGCACTCTAACTGCCTTTTTAATACTTCTTTGAAAGAGAACACCTATTTGGACAGCACAGCAGTATTGTGTTGCTTTTGAAAACTGTTAATGCACCATATGGATTGTGTGAAAAAAACGCTCTTTACAAAGCCTGTGGTTTCTCTAAGGGAACTCCCACCTCCAAAGTCACCGTCTATCGTGCGGTAAACAAAGCACTGAAGGAGGACTGTACCGACAGAGAAGAATGTGCTGCTTTTTCAGTTGCAAAGGAACAGCAGCAAACTTGTGTCATTTCAAGTTCGAGTTGTAGCAGGCTTTGGTTTAAAAATAAATTATCTAGAACTGAAAGAGCTTCCAAATGGCAACTCGCCTCCAATTTAGAATACACTTAAATTCTTACTTAAAGCAAGGGGATTAACATATGAACGAGTATTTTGCTACTTGGGCCTTCATCAAGGTGTATTTCCCTGGATGGTGGCTATTTAAGTACTTCTACAAGAGTTCTGTCCCCTAAAATAATGAACATCTAGTTAGCTCTTAATAAACCTGTTTAAGGGGTTCTAAACTATGCATGTTCTAATATATACACATTCAACTGTGATATCAATGTATAGATTCTAGTATACATATGCACACACAGATACTGAGTTACTGTTAAAATATCCCTCAGTGACTTCTAATGGGGCTATTTTGAGGACTGCCTGACAATCATCAAAGTCTGATGGTGATGCACTAACAACTGCAGAAAATCTGCCTCGTTCCCTGAGCTGAGTGACAGGAAGATGGGACAATACTGCTACACTTCTCAAAAGTGAGTTCGAAACAGGAATAAATGCTGCGCTGACAGCCCTGAAACGAAATCATTTTATCCACAGCACTGGTCCAGCCTGAGGAATATATCTGCAAGCATCATTTCTATGCAAGCTGAGAGGTAGGGTACCTCTTTTATTCATACCATAAGGACAAAAGTTTAAAACTTCACCTGCCTGAACTCTGCTACTGGCTATTTGATATAATATCAGGGCACTAAACTGTTTTTAAGAAACTGGGCTTACAGATTTCTGCTCAAGATCCAGGACTCCCATCTCCACAGTCAGTTGGGATGGAGATACTAACAGAAACTCATAATCTTCCCGGAAACCCATGGGCTCCGTCAGCAATCAGATGCAGAAAGCGCTGTGTCCTTATAAACTCCCCTTTTTTGCCTTTCAGCCTACGCTGCTTTGATTCACTAGTCCATTTGGATGATGCTTTTTGTGTAACAGCTGACTGATGGCATTTCCATATTTTTTGAAAAGCAAAAAAATACCAGTGACCTTAGTAAACGCCAGCACTAAAGCACTTAAATGTTTCCAGCAGTCCAGCTATTGTAGCTTTGATTTGTTCCTTGGCTAAACTGACCACCGCTTACTGACTTCTGTTTATCTGCAGTTCAGTGATAAAGTTCCCTTAATTCCCCAATGAATTGAAATATTTAGGGCAATGCCACAGCTGTGTTTATTCTCACACTCCACCACAGTTATGTAAATACTGCATATGGAGTTGTTTCTGATAAAGCCCATACCAACCCAAAGGAATTACATGTTAGCTCTAGATGGCTGCCAAGATGCGCAGCATCGCTCCAGCTTGGCAATGCATATGAATGATATCACATTTTCTCAGAGATCATTTGGCAAAACTTATAATAAAAGAGTAATTTTTCTCTCTCCCTCTCAGAGTGCCACTGAGCCGAGGAGCGTTTCCAGCATCCCCTTCTGCACCCGCAGGACGTGGGGGGTGACACAAGACCCAACGCCTCCAAATGCTGTAACCTTGCACCAAAGAGGCCAGAACTCCCACCCTCGCTGCATCATCCAGAGGTTTTACTTTACAGGGGATCAGAAGAAGTTGAAAGCAAATGTTTGATAGACCATACTCATTCCATATTTGATAAGGCCTCTTTCTGTAGGAGTGTTCATTATCTAAGAAATACCTTTTATCAAATCTCTTGAAAGCACTTCTCCCACCAGCATTGGCTCAGGACCAAATCAGGCACTGATTTACACTTGTGCCTTTTCCTGGGTCAGATTATGTATTCAGTGACTGATTAAAGTGTGGAGTAAATCCCTTGAAGTTAATGATAAGCTGCAGCCAGAGTTATTCAAGTCCATCATGCTACTTTGATTTTGTACCGGCATAGCCAGGAACAAAGCACTCTGCCACTGACTCTGCAAACTTAAAAAGGGCGTGAGGGACAAACTGCTCGCTCCATCTCCTCCATCACTGTCTGCACATGAAACTGTGGTAAGTAATTTTGATGATTTCTGAGTGTACAAATATGGGAGGCTTTCCACAAAAGGGGAGATTTAGAGGAACAAAATCAGAGATGATATTTAAACAGTTATAAGTTCCATTATAAAATAAAAAAATAAACCTCTTAAGGTTCTTTTTCAATTCTACATGCAGCATCAGGAGATGAACCAGGAATACAATACATTAAAATTAAGCAATGGAAACTTTGGGTTTAGTCTGCAAGGAAAATATTCCATAGAGAGACTGTTAGGCTTGCAGTGAATCCCCCAGCATACATGGAAGAGGCATCTTCATCTGATGCACCTAAATGGAGGTGAAAGCAATTTTACCAAGCAAGCGCTATTTGGTAATCAAGTGGAGTTCTTCTACATGAAAGTCTCTTGGTCCCCTCACCATCACAAGGGTACCTGCAGTATTAAAAATTGCTTGCTGACTTTCAACTTACAGTGGTAAAAATTATGTAGTTACTTGTTTCTTGGGAGCTGGACTAGGCTGATGTCCAAACAGAGGGTGTGTGTATCATTAATGAGCTGTCACAGTTGATTTCATTTCTATTTGCCGCCAGCTGGGCTTTAATAAAAGGGCTATCAGTGAGTTGCACCGCATGCAAGTAAGGAAAGGATTTGGTTCTGCAGCAACCTTGCTCACACTGCTGTGTGCTGATGCCAACTGATCTGCAGAGCACATCACACACTCCCTTCTCTACCCAGGACAACTACAGGACTCACTTAACAGTTTTTAAATGTCTATGGATGTTAAGGAGCAGAACTTTTTCCCCACATTGCCCAAAAGACCTCTTAACTTTTTCTTTCTTGAATTTTTCTTTTCTATTCTGGTTGTAATAGTGCTGAATATTGGTAATGCAGGAATATGCAGTCCAGCCTTCTTCACAATGGATTCAGCACCAAATGATGGGAAAAGTGGTGTTTCAAGAAGCAGTGGGGTCAGTTACTTGGGAAAAGAAAAAAAATAATTGTTTCAGAGGCACGGTAGGAATTTGATTTAATCTTTAAAAGATGCTGCCTGAAACTAACGGCCAGAAGATACTGTGATTGGTGTGGTCAATACATTGACCACAGCTCCCTGAAGCAACCCTTTCACAGAAAGAGGGAAAGCATATTAATACTAAGAAAAAAGAAATTGTTTTGGCCACAAAAGCTGCACCTCTAGCAAAGCCACAGCCAACCCCAAAACACCTTCTGCAGCAAAGCAAGCCTGCAGCTGGAGCTTTGTCTGGGCTAAGCAAAGAGCACCTGACTGTAGCTGGTAATAGTGGTAAATGCCCTTCAGATTGAGACGAGAGTGGAGACTCTCACGCCGCTGCATAAATAAGAGATCATGGGCTTGGAGAAGAATTAGATGTCTTCTGAGAAAGAACACCGCTGTCACTGTTGCTGGTAGGCAGTGCTGTAGTTGGACCCAGGGGAAAGAAGGGAACATGATCCATGAGCGTGGACAAAAACGAATAGGGAAATGGGACAAATGAGAAGGGCTGCTGATAGATCAGCTCTGTCTTGTGGATGAATCGTCTCACTGGAAGAGATGAACAGCAGGTCTGCCTCATGCAGCAGGATGTGTGTCAATGTCTCATTATTTTACACACCTACTTTTTGGCTTCCATGATTAAGAAATCCTAGGGATCACTGCTGAGTTGTCAAGTGAAGCAAAACAGAAGCTGGACTGTTCAACAACCACGACGCGAAACACACAAATTCCTTCTGGATCAATTATTGGCCTCTGAGCACTGGGAAGAGAGCACCTCCTGGGAGCCAGCCTGCCAGCAGGCATGGGTCACCTCCTGGCACTTTCACTACAGGCAATAAACTCATCTTCCCATTGAATGGACTTGGAGATCGATGGAAAAGCTCTGTGTGATGATAAGAAGAAGTAACAACTTCAGCATAACTCTCCCTGATTCCTACTACAGAAAAACAGGAATTTCCATCATCAGAAACGCATGTGGAAGCTGGAAGTGACAACAGGGTACTAAAATAGCAATATCTGTGCATACAACTTAAGCACTAAAGCCCGGCCTCAGCACCAACCAACAGTGAGCTGGGGCACCTACGCTGGCAGCCCATCACCCGAGGCTCCTGCTGTGGCTGTAATTTGCAGTTTGCTGCGATACAAATGACTACAGAAGGTGCAGCAGAGAGCAGCTTCAAATACACCAGCTGAAAATTCTGCTTGTTGATTAACAGCAGGTCAGGCCAGATCGGAGCTGTAAGACTGAAATCCAATTTGCAGGCCCGCTGATAAGGGAGGGAAAGCCCAGCACTGAGCACAGCACAACAGCCAGGCAGGAAAAAGGGTCTTAAGGTTGTCACTGTCTCCAAGCCATAACACAAAGACTGTGGGGACAAGGAGCATGGCGGGAAACTGAAACCCTTGCATATCAACTTGCTTTGTTTGGCAGATCTCAGGGCTGTTAAAATTGCTCTCCAACATTGTTTAGCGGCAGCGGCGTCTGTTTGCCCTCCTCTGTCCTGCCCTGCAGCACTCACATTGCTCTTCCTTTCCCTTTAGTCTGTGACACATTACTTGGAGCATTTCTTTTTCTCCATCTCATCAGGGCTTTGACTTTTCTTTTTTTTGCAAAAATGTTCACTAAGTCTGCTGCAGTTTTCACTCTCTTGGTTCATCGCTTTGTCTTGTTGGTTGGCTTCTTTCTCCATCACCTTTTCTTAATTTGTTCTCCTCCCTTCCCTCCATGCATTTCTCAAGGCCATTTCTTCTTTTTGTTCCCTCTCCCTGATTCATTTCCAGTTCCTTTGCTCTTATTTCTATTCCTCAGCTCAATCCTCTACTGCTGAAGCTGGTTGGAAAAATCAAAATTCTTCGACTTTTTCAAAACTCTCCTTACTGAAGCAGTGGCTGAAAAAAAACCCCAAAATACAACACAAACCCCCACCAGCATATCTTCTTTTTTCTCCACTAACTCATTATTTAAATATTTTCACAGAAAATACTTTGGTTACAAGTTTGTTAATCAGAAATCCAGCTGAAAGCGTTCTGCCAGCTTTGGTTACTGCCACCTCCACACCACGCACATCCTTCCTCGTCACCCACTCAACGTGACACAGTTTATTCCTGTCAGGTCACATTCAGTCCTGTTCACACACAGACACATATACATACACAAAGTTTTATTTACACTCACGTACCTACATGCGTGCACTTTTTTTGAGTAACACGTGAAGGAGCTTTGCCCATGCCCTTTTGATTTGTGCTGGAGATGGGAAGGACACCAGGACCTCACCTGTCCAGCCCAGAAGGACAGGGAAGGGAGAAAGCCCCATGTCATTATGTCAGGGGAAAAGATGCAACCTTTTTTTCAAGAAAATGAGACATGACTAATCCCAGATTCACCAGGACCTGCACAGATTGAAGGTCAGTCACAACATGCCATAACTATCCAGTTCTACACTGGTATCTCAAATACCAGGCAGGAAAACTCAGTTGTTTCCACTGTGTCCCCAAATCCTGGCACATTCCCCCAGCAATTCTCATCTCAAACTGTCACCCAGACACTACAGCAGGTCCCCAGGACATTAGAAATCTATTTTAACATGATTTAACAGAACAAAAATTAAACTTGAAGTAAAGAAAAGTAAATGAACATCCAAAGTTCAACCTAGTTTGTTGATGTGTTTGTGCAAATGAATACCCTTGAGGTTGCTCTGCAGAAAATGGCCTTTGAGTTGTTTTGTGGGGAGGTTTTCCTTCCAAAAAGCTTAGCTGGTGATTTGACTCAAAAGAGACTAAAATGTTCCTCTTTACAAAAGGGGCAGTCCTACAGAGGAGTATGATATCAGTGACCTTCCAAGAAGGCTGAGAAGAAATTGAGGCTAAGATGTAAGTTGGTATGATTTACATGTTTGCTGGGTAAAAAACTGGCTGGCTGGCCGAGCCCAGAGAGCTGTGGTGAACGGAGTTAAATCCAGTTGGCGGCCGGTCACAAGCGGTGTCCCCCAGGGCTCAGTTTTAGGGCCGGTCTTGTTTAATATCTTTATCAATGACCTGGATGAGGGGATTGAGTGCAGCCTCAGTAAGTTTGCAGATGACACCAAACTGGGTGTGAGTGTTGATCTGCTGGAGGGGAGGAGGGCTCTGCAGAGGGACTTGGACAGGCTGGATCGATGGGCTGAGGCCAACTGTATCAGGTTCAATAAGGCCGAGTGCCGGGTCCTGCACTTGGGTCACAACAACCCCATGCAGCGCTACAGGCTTGGGGAAGAGTGGCTGGAAAGCTGCCTGGTAGAAAAAGACCTGGGGGTACTGGCTGACAGCCGGCTGAATATGAGCCAGCAGTGTGCCCAGGTGGCCAAGAAGGCCGATGGCATCCTGGCTTGGATTGGGAATAGTGTGGCCAGCAGGAAAGTGATCGTGCCCCTGTACTTGGCACTGGTGAGGCCGCACCTCGAATACTGTGTTCAGTTTTGGGCCCCTCACTACAAGAGACGTTGCGTTGCTGGAACATGTCCAGAGGAGAGCCACAAAGCTGGTGAGGGGTCTGGAGCACAAGTCTTGCGAGGAGCGGCTGAGGGAGCTGGGGTTGTTCAGCCTGGAGAAGAGGAGGCTGAGGGGAGACCTGATCGCCCTCTACAGCTGCCTGACAGGAGGCTGTAGTGAGGTGGGGGTCGGCCTCTTCTCCCTGGTAACGGGCGATAGGACGAGGGGGAATGGTTTGAAGTTGCTCCAGGGCAGGTTTAGGCTGGACATAAGGAAAAATTTTTTCACCGAAAGGGTTGTTAAGCATTGGAACGGGCTGCCCAGGGAAGTGGTGGAGTCCCCATTCCTGGAGGTATTTAAAAGACAGGCAGACGAGGTGCTTAGGGATATGGTTTAGTGGTGGGATGGCAGGGTTAGGTTAATGGTTGGAGTTGATCTTCAAGGTCTTTTCCAACATAAACAATTCTGTGATTCTATGACCAAAAGCAAAACCAATGACCTATTTGGCTGGTAGACAAAAAATGACAGAAAATAACTATTCCTAACAATGAATAAACAAAATAAAAAATTCACCCTTTCTGCCTAGAGGCTTCACAGCTCCAGCTCCTACAGGGTTGGAAAACTGCCCCTTAGCAAGGCAGATGATTGCAGCTTCCAAAGTGCATCAGCAATTGCAGAGCTGTCCAAAAAGCAGATGATGTAGATGATGGAGGATTGTCAGACAGCCCAGCCTCCTGAACCAATTATTAACACTAGCAGTTAATGATTTGCCCCACAATTCTGTTAGAAGGGAAGAAATGCAGTCTTAGGGGTCTCTCATCTGACACACCTAGCCCTGAATGCACTGACCCTAGCTACCAAGGAGGGTCCTGCAGCCCTGCAACTGTTAGAGAGGACATGTTAATGTATCAAGGAGGAGGAGGAGGAGACCTTCCTCATGGCCCAGCCTTTCATCCATTCCACCACTCCACTCCTTTCCCCCACACAACTTCTTCCCTCTTCTAGCCTCAGGGCATTGAAGGGGATGCTGTAAATGCCTTTTTAGCTAAATCACCTAACTTCTCTCAGCTTGAAAAGAAAGAACAGTAGATAAATCTCAAGTGAGCCTGCTTGTTCATCCTTTCTAGTAAATAACAGAAATGGGGGGCAGATTAGCGGTTACAGTACTATAAACAAACAAGAACAGGCCAAGAAACATCCAACTTTACACAAAAGAAGGATTTGCATCCGTAACAGTAAAACGGTTGGGAGGTAAGGTTAAAACCCCACATTCGCCTTGATCTTAAATTCACTATGCTTTATGAGCAAGGATGTAAAGGGCTTCACAATGGCAGATCATCCTTCCATAACAGACCGTGTACACTGTGATAGCCAGGAACAAGAGGACGGTTTAAGGGTGAGGGGAGAGTCAACCAGAGTTTCATCCTGATTAGCATCATTTTTGTTCTTTTCCAGATTTGAATTACATCCTTTCAAGTTGCTCTACTTTAAATTTGGATTGTTGATTTCTTCCCTAGTTTAACAGTAATCTACACAGATAATAAACACAGCCCACCAGGAAAAAAAAAAAAAAAACAAACAAAAAAACCAGTAACAAAAATTCTTGATATAAATCAGGACTTTGACTCTAGCAGGCTCAATGACTTCTTCAAAGGACTTATTGATATTCAAATAGCAAAACATGTCTGTACCAATAATGATAATTAAGTGCTATAAGCCTTTCATCCAAGGATCCCAAGCTGTAGCTCACTACAACACTGCGAATTAAGTATGGTCTCTCCGTTTCACAGAGATTTTGTCTACAGCCAGACAGCAGCTCAATAACAACACAAGGAGCAAGGCACAAATTCCTTGGGGGTGTGTGGAGAGGGATTCTTTTATACTGGTAATGTGCCCATTATAGTATCTTTACATTTGCTCTATCCCCCATGCTTACGTATGTCCTTTCTTTCTTTTGCCCACCTACAACATATGGTAAGAGAAAAAAGACCCAAGTTTCCTAAAACAGGGGGCCAGTCCTGCTAAATCTGTACTGTCCATTAGGAAGTGAAGATTTCTGCCTCCCCAGGAAGCCCCACAGAACTGCTGGTGTCCACCCAGGTCTGACAGCTCCAGCATGCTACAGCAGTGCCAGCACGGTGATGCAAACGGTCCATCACCTCCTTAGTCCCGGATCCAGGGCTCAGCCTTTGCCCAGCACCTCACCCCATCCATGCTTCTACCAGTAGCCAGTGTCGCTGGCTGAGCCCAGTGTTACCAAACTGTCCTTAAGAAGTAAGAGACAAAAAGCAAGATAAATGGGACCTGTGTTCTACAAGAGCAGCCATAATTCATTCCCGGTACCATGTTCACTCCCTGTGGCAGTGCCCTGCCCTCTGCAAGCCCCACACCAGGTACATGACCAGAGGATCTGCTCCCTTGTCAGCAGGGAAAAAAAAAGGGCTGCAAAGCTTCACACCTGAACTGCTCTTCGATCTTCGAGGAGAATCCAGCCTTTGCTTTGCATACCAGTGGCTGTTTGTGCCTGGCAACATCAAAGTATGGTCCTGTTTACCAAGTGGGAAACAGGCAGGGTGGAGGCATGAGCCAGCCCACGGTTTCATCAAGACGCCCAGACTCTTCTGCATTACCTAATACCTGCCTCCCTGCCCCGCTGGCGGCCCTTCAGTTACACCAGCATGAGCGTGATGAGGTGCAGGAGCTAAATGTCTGTCATTCCTGAATAGAATAGAATAGAATAGAATTAGAATAGAATAGAATAGAATAGAATAGAATAGAATAGGACTAGACTAATTTCAGTTGGAAGGGACCTACAACGATCACCTAGTCCAACTGCCTGACCAATTCAGGGCCAACCGGGTTAAAGCCTGTCATTAAAAACATTGTCCAAACGCCTCTTAAACGCTGACAGGCTTGGGGCATCAACCACCTCTCTAGGAAGTCTGTTCCAGTGTTTGACCACCCTCTCGGTACAGAAATGCTTCCTAATATCAACTCTGAACATATCAAGTCTTGCACTCCTTTTAAAGAAAAATAGTTGTGCTTTCGATCAGCACCAAAACTGGGAGTGCTGGCAGGTCCCAAACTACACGTGGTCATCTCTTGTAGAGTTTTACTGAAAAGGCATGGAGTTACTACTCCAGACATCACCTATATAAATAATCAATCAGCCTCACAGCTGAAAATGCATCAGAAAAACATTCAAGAAGCCAATTTTTGTACAGTGCTGTGCTATATTATGTCACAGCTCCCTGACTCTGCTAAGATGCTTGTCTTTTTATTTCACCTTCATGCTCTTCTGCTAACTTCTTACATTACCAGCATTCATGGCTCAAGTTTTTTGGTGCAAGGACTGGTTTTTTACTATGTCGTATTAAATCTGGTTTAAAATAACTCAGCTTTTATTTTAAAGAAGTTTCAACTTTTGATTTCACGCCTTATTGTAACAAAAGCAAATTTACCAGTTTGTTTTATATTTAAGATTTTGAAATTTCATTTCAGAATCACACAGGGATATTTCATGCTTACATAAATTACATGCATATACACCAATTACAGTTAAAAATGTTAAATCTCACTGGCCCTGTTACTATGATTACTGACATATAAAATAACCTAAGAATTTTTTTTTAAATAGAATGTGTGCAAAAGGAATCAATTTGGGGAGAAATAGCTTTGCAATATATCTTGCAAATACTTCTTTCAGTGAATCAGTACTTCCCAATGCAGAAAAAAAATTATCTAAGCAATGAAGCAGCTTAAGCCTATAGCTGCCTTTGGATTAAGCAGGTCTCAGTCTGTCTCGCACCTCCCTGTTGTCCGGGGAAGCTCAGGTAATTCCCAGCTGCAGATCAGTGTGCAGAGCCCAGGATGAATGCATCCCAGCACAGTTCTTCTACCACCCTGAAAATGTACCTGCTGAATTTTATCTTCTGATCATAATTTTCAGTGCAACCCTGAAGCAGACATCAGGTAAGAAAAGTTCCTCTGCTTCGCCGCGTGTCCTTGGTGTGAAGTCTATGAACTGCACCTGCACTTGCTGCGATGCTGCCACTGCATGCAGCTGGCAGCCAGCACCACCCTGCTGGGAATCTGTCTTTGGCTCATTCTTCCCAGCTTCAAAACCAAAGCAAACTTTTCCCACCAGAGAGCCAAATCCTGCCAAAGAGTAACTCAATCCTTAAGACTGGATCCCTGCTGAAATTCCCTGTAAAGATGACACTGCTTTGGACACTGGAAAAACGTGACCTATGCACATTAAGTTCTGGCACTTCCTTGGTTTGGCTGAATGAAATGCAAGCAGGATTTTAGGGTGATTTCAAAAGCAGAAGAAAAAACCTTTTCAGTCTGCACAGCACGACCTCATTCCTATGGGGAATGTCGTGTCTCCTGTGCTGTGCAAAGAAGTACCTTTGTACCCAAGACTTTAAAAGCACCAACAGAACAAATTTTACCTCAGAGACCTATTTCCTTTTTTTTTTCCTCCTGTTCCTTAATATCATCACCAGAAACTGATGAAAAGCTTTTGCACTGCAGTAAGATTTACTGCTTATTGGTATTACTAGCTGTGCCCATTCCCATGCTCCCCTGTGAGGTTCTGATGTGAACCTCTAGCACTGCCACCGAGAAGGACACTTATCAGTGAATAAGCAGGCAAATGACAGATTTAAGTGGTAATCATTTTAATCTAGTTTCTTCCAGCCTAAAATATAACGATGGCCCCTGTGTCTAGAGGAGAATGACACAGATGGCACTAAGATGCTCTGTATCTTTTCTTCTGCTGCCACGTTTGTACTATTAAAAAGTATTTTTCTACATACTGAGGCTTGGTATTGGTTTGTATTAAGGATTTTCTCTGTGGTATCTAATAGATTTTTTAATCAGGTAACAGGGAAGACAATTCCCTAACTCCTTCAGAGTGAACCCACAGGCAGGGTAGGTGAAGGAGACATCTGAGAACTGCTGGCTCTAAAAGCACCAAACTTCATTCCTGCTCTGAAATAACAGGTTCATCAAACTATCTGAAGGTAGACACAGACTTAGGAATCTCTTAACTGGGGCCAGTCTTCAAGGAGAAGCAGAAATCCTATGCAGGGCTACCAGCTCTAGTGGGAGAAAGAGATGTGTAACTTTCTCTGTGCCCGTTAAACCCACATTTCACCCCAGCTTTCTAAGAACTGGAGATGATTCAGAGCCAACAAGCAGGAAGTTCCTCCTGGGTCCTTTAACATCGGTATTTTCTCATGCTGAATGTCAGACCAGTTCAGCCTGGTCCCACAAAGCTGCTGTGACGTGATCTCCAGCCTGCACTGGAGAAACATCTGCACTGGAAAACTCATGCTTTCTATGTCCACGCTTGGTCTTTGATGACAATTAGCTCAGCTGTAGTCCAAAGGAGCCCTTTTATGGCCAGCATATGCTTTGACAGCCTGCCAGCAGTGCTCTTCCAAAGCCGCCAGCAAAGTGATACCATCAGTTATAAGATGTATGTGTGTCAAGTCACTCGGTTATAAACCAGAAGTGTCATAAGCATGTAAGGACATGGTTTGGGCTCTGCTGTGAAAAAAGATCAAATTATTTTTGTGGAATCAGATTACTATCTTGGGATATATTCTGGTGGGAAAGGGTCGCTGCATTGTAATAGCATTTCTACTGGGAAACATCAGTTCTAGTATTCAGAATTGTTAAAACTGGTGAAGACCCAAATCAATGGGATGCTATTATCACACTGCAGCTAGCACGATGGTGAGGTACTGCGATCATTGATGGAAAAATCCAGCTGAGACTGTACGCTGCACTGTGTTGGACTACTGTAAAAATCAGAAGTCAGTCTTTCCACAGGAAATGACAGTAACACAAAATGAAAACCATGATAATAAGCAATGTGACTCCCACGCGTTACTTCCTAGTAACACCTAAGAACACACACATTTGTAGCATGCTTCAAGAAAGCTAGCTGCATCACAGAAGTGTGATGAGCAGTGGGTATGTGTCCTTCGGAATCAGTCCTTCTGGCCTTCAAACGAAACTGAGGACCAGGAGAGTGACAGAAGCTGAGAACTACAATACAAACAAAAAAAAAGAAGGGAAGAGCTGAAAGAATGAAGCCAACATGCACACAGCATCGTTACGTTGTGCTGATTCAAATCATGCAACCTGCAGTGGTATTTTTAAAATACACTCTATGGCAGAGAGAACCACAAACTCTCAGGCTAATGATACAGCTGCCAAATCTCAACAACTTAAACTAAACAGATATATGTGGAAAAAAGTGGCCCATATCAATAACCATCTTGATTTTAACTTGAGAAAGACTGCTAGGGTAATTGCTGTTTTTCAATTGCAGTTCTCTAGTGGCCAGTTATCACTGACTATGGTGGTAACCACTTGGTGAGATAGAGAGCAGAAGCAAAGTAAAGCAATACTAAACAATAAAGCGGGGACTGGGGGCATGTACCTAAAAGAAGGTCGGACAAATATAGCAAAAAAAGAAGGAAAATTACACAGATATTGATAACGTTTCTAAATTGCAATGCAATGGATAACAGGGGAATCCATCCTCCCCAAACCCCCTTCTGCTCTTTCTCTCCTCTTCTCCTTATCCTTCTCTGAAGATGAAAATATAACTTTTATTTATGCCTATACATAAGTGCTGAGAATCAAAGGCACTACACCCAGCTTCTGGGCAAGCCAGCACACTACAGAAAAACAAAAAGGCCATTACTTGGATGGAAGAATCAGTCTGTATTACTGACTTGACTGGTCCCTTTTTTATTAGCAGCTGTTAGAGAAGGGATCAGAGAGTGTGCTGGTGTGGTGCAGCTGCTCCACATGTGTTTTAAATAAGGGCTGGTAAAAGTTTATACTATTTTTAACATTATGAAGAAAAAAAGAAGTCACAGAAATTCCCCATTAATGCCTTCTAAGTGGAACTTTTCTCCTATTCTTGACTTTAATGCCCAGAACTGAATGGACAAAACAGGCCATTCTTAAAATAATATTCATTAAGAAAAAGAAAAGAAAATGCAATTTACTGGAATTAGATTAAGCCAGCCTGGAAGATGTAACCAATTAATTGTCTACAGTGTCTTTTCCTTCAAAAGCAGACACTTAGGATGAAAACAAACATCTGTGATTCTGTTTCTAATAAAAACATTGGATTACCGCACTGAAGAGTCTAGCACAACCCAAAAGCTGAACCCAGCACCATGCAGCTCAGACACCACCACCCACCCTTCCCAAACTGGTGCTTGCTTGCCCCTCGCTGGGTTGCTCTGTGCGGCCAGAGCCTATGACCAGGTCCTCCTCACCAACACCTATGCTGAAAAGGCCAAAAATGACTCAACGGGAAGGCAAAATCCCAGCCCCAGGCAAATCCTTCGCTCACCTGTTTTCAGGGTCCGACACCGTCATGTTGCGTGTCACGTAGCACATCTTGAGCGGTATTGTCTTCTTGTCTCTGTGGATGGAGAGCGAAAGCTGCGACAGGGGGTCAGCAGAGGCACAACCCAAGCGGGGAGATTCGGGGGGAGGCGTCTCCCACCCAATTTCTGAAACAGGAGAGCCTTTCTTCACATAGGGGGTTGCTTCTCTCATGTACTTCACTGTGGAAAAAAGAAAGAAAAAGGAAAGTAATAAATAAATGGATATTCAGTAGTTGTATCCCATGTGAGTTCTTTGAACTGTTAATGACCCTCAGCGCTGTTTATTATTTCTCCTCATCCAGCATCATGGCATTGGAAGCTGTGCAAATACAGAAGATGGAGATCTGGCTGCTGCCTATCTCAGCATGGTGCAATGAGTAAAATGAGGGAAAAGAACAGAAAACGCGAAATAAGAACATATAGCTACTGTAAGACCAGGAGAGCCACCTGACCTCTAGTCAACAGGCTGTAAGTCCTCATGCATCGATTCCTACATACAGAAGCTGTGAGCTGGCTGAGGTATAGGGATTTTTTTAAGACAGACATGCAACCAAGGGACACTGAATTATTCCCCTATCTAAAATGTTCCAGCAATACTCCCAGGGCTGCAAACTCACACCTCACTTCTGGTTCACACTCGTCAGTGTCCCACCACTGATCTCAACAGCTATTTCTGCTTGCTGGGAAGCAGTTTTAGCTGATCTACTTGTACATATATCTATATATGGAGTAAACAAAAACCAATTCACCTCTTAGCCTTCTCTTGGGGAAATAAAATTGAGTTTGAGCCTTTCGTGAGAGTGGAGGTGTCAGATTAGATCTCTTCTCAGCCTCTTCCAATGCCTTTTTGCAGTATGGATAGGAAAAGTGAATGTAGGATTCCCAAGTGATCTTAATGTATGCAAAAATCAATACCTCTTTTACAGTCATACTTCATAGTCCCCTCTTTATGCAGGCAAATAGTGCAACATTTTCCCTGTTTTTGAATTCTTTTGGCAGTTCAAGATCACTTTTGTTTTTCACGTGCTTAGCAAATCTGCCACCCACGGTCTCCTTCTCCTCCACAAACCTTGCGGAGCTCAACCAAGAGAAGACCTCACATTGAAGCACCCTGGTTAAATGTGTACCTCCAATGCACGCAGCTGTGGCTGCCTAACTAGCTATTGCCACTTGACTTGACCCATGACTCAAACAGCGACGACACAAACCGAAAGGGCGGGAGCACCGTGAACTTATATGGGGAAGTTATTAAAATGCTGTGAGAGGAGACTTCAAGGAAACGGTGCAGATCACCGTGTTAGCTCGGATGAAGAAGCTGGGAATGACAGAGTAATAAAAAGATGCGTAAATTACAAAAGGGCATTGTGGTGAAGGAGGTCAAATTAGGGAAAGCAGACTGAAGTTTTTAAGTTCAAAGTGAAAGCAAGGGAAGTGTTCAGAGGAGTGGAGAACAACAGCATTTCTGTCAAAACCACAGATAAGGTGAGTAATTTCAGCAGCACTATTTTCAAGGCACATTATAACAGCTTTACCAAGAGAGATACCTGTGCAAAACTAGAGTCCCAGGCTCTGTGAGCATCTGTTGCTATCTTCCCTCTGAAACACCTTAGTGCACATCTTGCCATTGCTCTCTCTCTTCTTTTTAAAAAACCTGTTAACCTCAATATTAAGGACTTCTGTGCTCATGTATTTTACAGGATATTCCTCTGTGAGAAGGATAATTTATGATCTATCAGAAATGCTGTCCTACCCAACACTGCTGGTCTGATTTCTCTGTCCCATACTATTCTGAGTCATTTTTGAAATTCAATTTCTTCCCTGCTCAGGGAAGAGCTGGCATGGGATTCTACCAGGCTTCCAGAAACTATTTAAGGCAAAGGGTTCTGAGATTGATTTTTTCATCTTTTTGCAGACACCTACCTGGAGTCCATTATCCAAAAACCTGTGTCACCTAAGTCTGAAAAGCAGTGCTCATCCTTGGGCACTCCGTAAATTACCTGACTCTAAAGGTGCTGAAAATGGGCAGCTTTAGTCAGTGCCATACAGACACTCATTTTAGCAGTCAGCATCTCAGTTTGGATGTGTGCATAGCCTTTGGGAAACACAGAGACTGAACACATACAGATGTGGTGAATCTATTCCTGTTTACACTGAACGAATATGACTTTGCCATTCACTTAGACGGGAGGAACAGCTGAAGCTGTAAAAATCATGTTTGACTGCAAACAAAATTTTGTTCCTTTTAAAATGAGAGATTTTAACTAATCTGTTGAAAAAAGTAATCCAGTCAGCTTTTGAACTCCATTACAGTGAGATGCCAGCAAATGTGATGCTAAATAAAGGTTCAGGTCTCAATCATGTAGCTATTTCATCTGGGCTATTTTCATCCTTTTCCAGCTGCAGCTATACGCATTCAACCTAAGCATCTTTTAATTAAGGAAAGGGGAGAGGGGCAGGGGGAGGAAGGAAGCTGAAGTGAAAAATTTGGCTCTAAACCTAAGCAGGAACCCAAACTGTGAATTTAATTCCCCGGAGACAGGGACAGAAGAAAAGAGCCATCCCTTCCATGTGCCAAGAAGCCAAGTTTCCGTGCAACGCACTGGTGAATTCATGGCAGGCAGCTGCACCGTTTCAGAAACTCCCATGAAAGAGGAAGCAGGAGCAGGAGGAGAGAGCAGAAACACAACCCTCTTTCCACAAACTGAGTCTCAAACACAGCAAAAGCCAAGAAAATTACCTTGAGGAAAAATGTCCTATGAAAACTCCTGCCAACTTCTGAACTCCAGGCATCCAGTTTCTACTAACTCTCAACAGGAGATGACTGCTCAGCCCCAGAGGCTTACATGAATAAAGACCCATTAATATACCGGTAAACTGCTGAACACCATCGTCTTACAAAATAATACAGGAGAATTAAAAAATAAAGCGAATATAGGTTTTCTGTAAAAACAAAAAATGCATTTTAGTAGTTTTCTACTAATTACTTCCTACTTCCCACTAAATACAAGCACAGCTCTCTAGATCCATCACTGAATTCTGCTGGGTTTTACAAACCACACTTTATGGCTCTTGCATATTCAAATGTGTTTCATATCTTAAAAGCCCCCAAAGGGATACACATAAATGCACAAATGGAATATGGGAGTGGAACCGGTGGCAGAACTTGATCCATTTATATAATTTTTTGTATTAGTTAAATTTCAGAGCCACTGTTTTTCCATTTGTCCCATCAACATCCATAATTACATGTCCATAACCAAAGTCCAGTTTGTGAATTTAGCTGAAACAAGGCACACGCTGTTCAGATGATTCATAAGTTTTATCAGCAATTATTTCCTATTTACCTCTAAAGTCTGAATGCAAATACTGCAGAACACTCTGTTTTATACCAATGCACCAGCAACCCTACTACACGCACAGCAATTTATGGTGACCCCACACGTGTCTACATTTTCCAGTCTGTCCATTAACCAATTCTTAATAAACCTAGCAGAAAACAAGCTGATACCAGTATGTATTACAGGCATATTCCTATTCCACACTGCACTATCTGAGAATCTTGAATGCAGCAATGTTAATGTATAACTGAAGTTATACAATTCACTTCCATCATCAAGTTTTAAACACAGAAAGAATACGATACTGACTATTGGACATTAAAGTAATAATGTGGATAATATTCTGTTCTCAGACCATTACACTCAAGAGCTAGATTTCCCTTTGGATACAGTAGCACAAATCCAAGCACTGACTGAAAAGAAAGCGGCTGTAGAGAACACTGATTTTATATATTGCCAATGAAACTACCTAATGGATTAAAACCCCAAAACACTTAATAAAATTAAATAAGGTATGCCATTGTATAATGACTCTGAGTTATGTATAAGTATTCTATAGGCATGTATATATATGTCTTCAGAATAGATACATATGTATAATATACATGCAAATATTAAATATCTCTTTATATAAAAATGCTATATTCTTTAAGACCACCAGAATGTACTCTGCAAACATAGAAACCCACATGCAAGGGCTGAGGCAAAAATTCTAATGGTCTCATTATTACAACTCAATTTACTGATAGACTGTAATTTCAGCTGAGAGTTGTCTAAACTCATCCATTTGATGCTATAGCTCAACCTCAGAGATCCTTATATTCAGTACTAATTAATGATCCATGCCCTTTTGGTGCACCACTAATTAGAAACTGCGGTCAAGCAATTAAAATTGCAATCTCCGGAGCACCCCTCCCCACAAAGAGAAGAGGAAGGGAAGTGCCAATCAAATGAATTAATCCACTGATAGGCATTGAAATACTTTGCATTTATTTTTTGATCTGCAAGACAGGCAATGTAGCTTCCAAAAAAGCACTTCATTTATAGGCAATTCTGCCAAGTCCCCACAATTAAACCTTTGTTACTGTTCACAGATTACTCTGGTTTTTTGGGGAGGAAAGAATCAGGCTTTTAATGAGAGGAATACTACAGACCAACTTGGTCAGGTTCTTGGCCAGACACAGTTCTGAGGAACTGGGACTCTTCTGACACATTCAAACTGTTTCCTAGGAGGGAAGACAAAGACCACTGACGAGAAGCCAGCACGCCCGAGCAAAGCTCTTTCGTTACTATAGGAATGAGGACAGGATGTGTAGGTTTACAATATGAAAGCAAAAGGAACAACATGCTCAAATTTGCTCGAAAAAAGACAATCAAGGAATTCCCCTTTGCTGGGGAAAAGCACAGTGTCTCCTCTTTATGCATTCATTCTCTCCTAAGTACTCAGAGACTGCTACCAAAGGTAAGTAGAAAACATCACCCAGAAATCTTGAGGCTGTTTTCAAAGGATGCGCTAACGTTACTGATACCTATACCCAAAAAAGATGGGTTTTCCAAAATTCCCATAAACCCGTCTTTATCTGGTCTGGTTTCCACCAGGGTGAAAGATGGCCCAGAGAAGAGGAGCTAGGCAAGTCCTCCACCAGATTTAAGGTGTTTTAAGACTGCATGGAGGGACCAACATTTGGAGACACTCAAGCCCACAAATGGAACATGATGAGATCAATTGCTTTTATCAGCTTATTCAGTATGAAGGGGCTGTTCGACTCATCTGTGCTGAACCAAGTACACCAGATCATCTGCAAGGGTATTGCGGGCAGCATGGCATACAAAACCTTTTCTTGCAAAAATCATTCTTGGTTAGCTTGAAAAGAGCTGCTAATGCAGATCTAGAGGAGGCCCCACCTGCAGGTACGCAGTTCCCACCTGGAAAGGAGGAAAAAAATGAAGACAAACACTTCTGAGGTTGTAGACGGCATCACTACAAGTCCAAGTTAGCAACCCAAAGAAAGTGGACAGAGGCAAAACCTACAAGTAATCACTGCAGGTATGTGGCCTTCAGAAGGGCAAATCAGCCAAGCAAGCCAATCACTCAGCACAGTCATGTCGTTTTGCTTAATGAAACATTAAAACACAGAACTTGCAGCCTAGCAGTTTTGGTAAAACACAAACCAAAATGCCCCAAATGGTTTCAAAGCTAGTTGTAACTGCAAGGAGAGGTCTTGCCATAAAATTTATAAACTGTGCCCAAGTAATGCCAACATAAATGCGGAGTATTTTACACTATTGTCAACAGAACTGAGATTAACAGAGCTGGAGGAAGGTCTACTGTATTAAAATCAATTCAGTATCATGATACCAGAATTTGCCTGCTAGGTTTTATGTTAGAGGTCAAATTTCCACTGAACTCAAGCAAACTGCACGCCCTACAGTGAAAACTGTATAAAAATGAGATGAGAATCTGTCCAGCTGCTGGTGCCATCATCAAAACTAAGACCCAAATACTTGAAGAAAAGAGTTTATGAATCGATCATCTATGAAGATGTGTCGTATGACCCTTTCAACAGCTTTAATGTGGGCATAAACCAAAAACCAGACACCAATACTGCTTGTGAGTGTTTCCACTCCATTTCCTACAGAAACATCTGTTACTACATTCAGATAAGTAACATCCATTAACATCATCTGCTTTCCCCTGTGCTGAAAGGGATTTGAAATAGTAAACCTCCTAATCTGCCAAGAGCATCAGATCTCCACCTCTGGGAAATGATACAAATTAGTTAAAATAAACACCTTGTGAGAATACAAATCCCCTTTACACTTTGGCCGTTTCTCACACTGTAGTGAGACTACGTTGAATTTACCTTTTTCTGCTGTTTTTAAATTAATTCAGCTGAATTCAGTGTGTGTTGTTTCATCCCTTAAAGAGACAGGCTTGGATCTAAATTGTAAGGTTTTTAAAATCCTTTTTAAAACACATTCCATGTATGGAAGGCATTAGCAATTGGTGCCAAAAGGCTGCTGGTAAGCAACCAGGCTTCAAGTGGGCTGCAAGCTTTCACTGAGCTACAAACAGGCTGGGTTCCTTTAAACTAGCAGGTGCTTCTATAAAAAAGGTAGAGCAATGTTAAGCAGTGGTGTAAGCACCTTCACACACTTGCACCCCAAAAAAATGAAGGCAGATCCTGTTCAAACCACCTTGCTATCACTAACTTTGCATGGTTGAGAGAATTTCTTTGTCAATGCGGTAAAAAGACTTGTGGTCCAGACAGCAGACGGAGGGATCGGCATGCCCAGGCCCCTCTCAAACGGGAGAAAACGAGCTGCTCTCAGGATGCCATGCAAGGGTGCAGTCTGCGAAACCTCATGGTTTTGATTACCTGAATAGGGCAGAGTGACCAGACACACTGTGTCTTCCATAGCAGGTCTCAAAAAATGTAACTCAAGAAGTCAAGAAACTGTAGGAGGAAACTCAGTGGCGAGTCTTGGCAGGAGCCACGGGCAGCCCCTGCGGATGCCCCCTCCTTCCCACCTGCACCAGGGACCTCCCTCTTCCCCTCTGATTTCAGCACTCGGGAAGCTGGAGATTACATTCCCAGGCCATCCTGCGCCTCCATGTAACACCAAAATCTCTTCAGAGAGTTACTTTTCCTCAGTTTCTTTTCCTGAGACTTTGCCTGTGATGTGGGCTGAGTCAGCCACTGATTCTCCAGGCCTGGCGTTCCCCTTTAGTAAACACTTCTTCAACTCTGAGTTTCCTCAGTGCAAATGTTTCGAGGAAGTGAAGGCTTTAAATGCTTTCTTATCTTAGGCAGCACACCAATTTGGTCAACTGCAAAACCTAGAAAATATTAATCCCTTTTCATTCCTCGACGAAGCCACAGTTTTATACTCCACATAGAGCAAGCATGAGCAGAACACACAACCTTCTCCCCTCCAGCCTGGATTAGACAGCCTGAAAGCTTTGCCTGCAGTCAGCATTTCCCACCCGCTTCTCCCTGCTGTCACCTGGGGCTGGTCACTGCTAAACAACCCCTTTTGGCTCCTTTCTGAGTTACGGTAACGGGTTCTAATAATAAAGTCCATGTTTGAGGCTAACGGCACACATGATTGAAGAAGCAAGACTGGTTTCAATGATGAGGTGAGATTCTTGTGTTTCTGTTCAAAAATAACTAAACAAACACAACCTTCTGTCACACAGAATCCCAATGAAACCTGAGGCTGGATCGCTGGCTTGGTTCGGAGCTCTAAATACGTGACACTTAGGAGCACTTGAGCTGATAGAGTGACCAAAATCAGTCACAGGTTGTTCATAATCTGGTATACAAAGATTTCAAACTGGCAAATTAATAATAAACTAAGGACAGACTCTTTACAGCTGATGTTCCTCAATACTTTCCATTGTAATTTCCATTACTCACACCTACTACACTGAATGTGTTACAGTTTCCTTCAAGTGATTTAGTTTATTTTCAATTTCAAAGTTTCTGTTTCAATAAATTGGATGTATTCAGTTCTGGGGTATGATGTGCCATTAATGATAAATGCATGAATTCTAGTGGCAAGGTCCCAAAAGTTATTCATCTGTCTTCCAAAAATGTTACATACTTCCGCAAAATAAATGCAGATGTATCTCTCTATTCATAATCTGACAAAAAAATTTTAGCTCAAAAATATTCTGTAATCCCCAGAAGTACAATGTTTGGTTAAAAAGGAGAGGCTTTGGCTTCATCTAGGAGACACTGGCAGTATTTTGCAGAGCTTGTACTCAAAGGAAACACTACTCAGCAGAGAACAGGGAGCAGCTACCTTGCACAAGTGTCCCTTGTCTAAAAAAAAAAAGACTACTGTCAAACTGTCAAAACCTGCAAGCAGTAGCTCTATAACTTACTACATTTTTATGTAAAACGTGACACAGCCCATTTGCTACATTGTTATGTGACATTACGAACTCTATAATTAGAACTATGCAAATCTTTCATAATGGTAGTGCGAAACATCTGAAACGGGCAATTTGGGAGAGAAGCATGGAAATGAGCAGTCACATTTTGAGAAAAAGCATTGCAGGACCCGTGAGTCACTCAGTGATAATCAAACTGGAGTTTCTGGTTGTCTCCGAGGCAGAATGCTTCCTAAGTTAAAGAGTAAAAAAGAGGGTTTAGTCACATGATATAAGGACTTGGTCATCATACTCCTTGTAACTCGTCTCAAAGTGCAACAGAAAAATGTGGTTTCAGATAAAGCAGGGAAATGAAGCAAAATACAGTGGACTCACAGTACTCAGATTCCTAAGGACCATCTCCTACCCAATACTGACATATGTATTTTAAAATCTTTTATTTAAATCTCAGGAATATGTTGATTCAGAATTTCTCCTGTGCCACTTATGCTTGTTGTCCCCCCTCTCTGTTAGTAATTATAGATTCCTCTGCAATCACCCACATGCTCAGATGGAATTCAAGGTGTCTGGCATCGCCAGCATGCTATAATTTTTCTATTTACATGAGTAATCTCAAGTGTCAGAACAAATATTTCAACCACTAGTGATTATGTGAAAAAATACATAAGGGCATTATGGTTTTAGAGCATGCTGTTATTTCAGCAGGCACACAAATCATTAAGTAGTGCAGGATAGACTGAAAATGGCACTCACCAAGGGAAATTATTATGCTGTGTATGATTGTACCTGTTTTACAGATGGCTAAACTGACACAGGCAAGTTAAAATGCCTTCCTCAAAGTCATGCGGTAAGTCAGTGACACAGTGCTCAGCCCTAAACTTAATTTCTACCCCTTTATGACTTTTCATTTTTTAAACAACCCAAAGGGACCCCAGGGCCAGTGAAAACTGGATTCACAATGCCTACAGTCTTCTCCCTGTGGGGAGACCTTAAAGACCTTCCAAGATAGAATCATAGAATCATAGTATGTTTTGGGTTGGAAGGGACCCCTAGAGGCCATCTAGTCCAACCCCCCTGCAGTGAGCAGGGACACCGCTAACCAGATCAGGCTGCTCAGAGCACCATCCAACCTGGCCTTCAATGTTCCCAGGGATGGGGCCTCCACCACCTCTCTGGGCAACCCGTTCCAGTGTTTCACCACCCTCGTTGTAAAGAATTTCCTCCTTATATCCAGTTTAAACCTACCCTGTTTAGTTTAAAACCATTACCCCTTGTCCTGACACAGCTGGCCCTACTAAAAAGATTTTCCCCATCTTTCCTATAGGCCTCCTTTAGGTACTGAAAGGCCGTAATCAGGTCTCCCCGCAGCCTTCTCTTCTCCAGGCTGAACAACCCCAACCCTCTCAGCCTGGCCTCACAGGAGAGGTGCTCCAGCCCTCGGATCATTTTTGTAGCCCTCCTCTGGACCCGCTCCAACTGTTCCATGTCCTTCTTGTGCTGAGGGCTCCAGAGCTGGACGCAGTACTCCAGGTGAGGTCTCACCAGAGCAGAGTAGAGGGGCAGAATCACCTCCCTCGACCTGCTGGCCACGCTTCTCCTGATGCAGCCCAGGGTACGGTTGGCCTTCTGGGCCGCCAGCCCACATTGCCGGCTCATGTCCAGCTTTTCATCCACCAGCACCCCCAAGTCCCTCTCGGCAGGGCTGCTCTCGATCCTTTCTTCCCCCAGCCTGTACTGATACCGGGGGTTACCCCGACCCAGGTGCAGGACCTTGCCCTTGGCCTTGTTGAACCTCATGAGGTTCACACAGGCCCACCTCTCCAGCCTGTCCAGGTCTCTCTGGATGACATCCCGTCCTTCTGGTGTGTCAACCGCACCACTCAGTTTGGTGTCATCCGCAAACTTGCTGAGGGTGCATTCGATCTCGCTAAGTGATTGATGAATATATTAAACAGCACCGGTCCCAGTACAGACCCCTGAGGGACACCACTCGTCACCGGTCTCCATCCGGACATCGAGCCATTGACCACTACCCTCTGGATGCGACCATCCAGCCAGTTCCTTATCCAGTCCACCCATCAAATCCATAGCTGACCAATTTAGAGAGAAGGATGATGTGGGGGACCGTGTCAAAGGCTTTGCAGAAGTCCAGGTAGATGACATCCATTGGTTTTCCCTTGTCCACTGATGCTGTCACACCATCATAGAAGGACAATAGGCTCGTCAGGCAGGACTTGCCCTTGGTGAAGCCATGCTGGCTATCTCGAATTATCTCCCTGGCCTCCATGTGCCTTAGCATAGCTTCTAGGAGGAAGATCCCCAGGATTTATTTTGAAGAGCAGGGCTGCAATCACTTCCAAAATTTCAAAGTTCATTGCTTTCATTCTTCACTGGACAAAACCAAGAGCTTTGAAAATGAACAAACTCAGGGCACTCATTCACGTAACAACTTGCCATACCTTCTGTGGCTGGGCTATCCGTCAAAAGGCATCAGATCACCATACAAGTCCTTATCTTGGGGAATCCTTTAATTTGCAACCTTTCCAAGAGGACAGTCCAATATCCAGAACACTCAAATGCCAGGGATTATAAATGCTTACATCTAAATGTATAGATGTATGTAAATACAGACAGAGAAATAAATATATAGATAAATACAATGTGAACGCTACTGAAGTTCAGTGACTTGGACTGCAAAATTCTTTTTGTGCCCGTGTGCTTGCCTACCTCTCTCTCCCTTTCTCATTTAAACTGGAAATAACAGTGTTAAGTAAATTTGGAGAAGCATCCAGTCATTTCTACACTGCCAGTGCACAAGAATCACTTCCCTACATCAAACACCACCATCCCTGTGCTGCCATGCCATCGTAGTTCAACAGGAGAAACATAGTGGCTTCTTTAATGAGACATAAGAAAGTCTTAAGACTTCTATATAGCTAAGAAAAAAAAAAAAGGAAACACAAATCTAAGGAGGCCCCTAAATCTATCACTGGGAACTGGGATGAGGTTTTGATCAGTGGTAGGCATAATGTAGAAACTGTATTTTTATTTATTTCAATGTGATGTGACAATAGCTGAAGACACTGTTGCCTGGTTCTGAAGTCTAAGTACAGTCTCAGACTGCCTCTTCTCCACCTGAAGACATCTGCAAAATGACCCAGCAGGCAAGTGGCAGACCTGGAATGAGGTTTGGCTCCACACTTATCTCCTTGCTGGTCTACAGGCTAGAAGAAAACCACCCAAAGCAGACAGATTGCTGAGATGGTAGATGAGACCCCACATCACACCACCCCTTGTATTTCAAGAAGAAAAGAAAGCAGGACTGTCTAGCAAGGGGGATAAAAAGAGAAGGACAACAACATGTTAAGCCACACGTTCATGCCTCAGTGCTTGGGCTTCCATTTGAACGGAGCCCTTTCCTCCCAGGGATTATTAATTTTCTCTGGAAAGCCACCAAAACCCTAACAACAAACTACAACAATTAAAGAACAAGCACACTAGTCATTAGCACGGGCTAAAATGTATTCAGAAAGCACTCAGCACTTCGAACACAGGAAATTCTGAGAATTGCAGCACCCAAAGAGACCACGACTGAAACCCAGCTGTGCTGCCACAGGACCACGGCATCATGTGTGGTTCTTTGCAGCTCACAGTCTCTTACCAAGATCATAGCTCTTCTAGTCTCACCTCTGAGAAGCTGTAGTTACTGTGTCTTAAAAAAATGCCAGTGATCCCTGATGGAATATGGTCCTTCTGGAACTCCAGTGCATAATGCTATTTGGGGTGAAAAGATTTTATTTTTTTTTTTGGCACGTTTATTGCTTTTAAATAGCATCATTTAAGTAGACGGGATCTCAGAAATGATTTAGTGAACACAGGGAACACGGGAAGCAGTGAAAAATCCTCATAAAAATCCTAAAGATCGCAACGCAGAAACTGATTTTTTTCCTATTAAACGGTTTTGTGCTCTGAAAAGTACGTTCTCACTCAAATTCATTTCTTTCTCTGCAAACAAAATAGTACTTTGAATTGACATTTTGATTTAAAATGCCCTTTTAAGATCAAACTCCTTTTCTGATAAATATTGCATAGTCTCCCCCAGCATCCATTTTGTCAGACGGAAAATTCACATAGTTATGATTTCATTAGGTTTCTTGCAGTGGACTGGGCGTTTAATCAATGAGAGCAAAGAGCATCTAAATAGGGTTAGGCTTCAAATTCCTTTCAGTGAGAAGTTAAATCCCCATTAGCTTTGAGCCGTAAGCCCCCGTGGGTTTAGCATGCAGCTTAAAAGATAACTCTGCGAGGGGTCACGGCTCTTTACTGTAGCACAGAAAGCCTATTTCACAGATGGCCCTGCAATAATAATGTAAATGTAATCCTGTTTCAGTGGACACTTTATCCTTCCAGAAAACAAGCAATGTTTTCTGTCCCAGAAAAAAAATCACATTAATCTTCAATTTAAGGGCAAAGTAATTCCCTGCCTCATTCAGGCCCTATTACAGAGAATTACTGGGACTCGCCCGGTACCGTGCCGATGGTGGGGCCAGCATGGTCCCCCCACCCCTCCGCAGGACGAGACAAACACAGGTTGCTCTCAGCAGCTGCTGAACAGCAAGCACAGTTGACTCGGCACATCAAAACACATCTCCTCACTGTGCCAAATGCCAGTTTTGACTGTTCCAGGTTAGGTCAAAGCCAGGTTAAAATAGTACAACCTATTGTTTTTCAGAGTCTGCAAACTGCCTGCCAAGTACTTTTTGGTCAAACTAGCACGGGGAGGCTGGTAACAGAGGCTGGAAAAGAAACTGGCAATTCCCAGATGAGCTTCAAAGGGCTGTAATGAAATGCAATTCCGTTTCAAATCATCACAGAGAAAACGGTTTGTTTAATTGGTGAGAAGAATGCTAATTTGTTTGTATCTCAAATTTATTTGCCATTTTTACTACTGGAGCACTTACCAGGATTAGCAAAGAACCAGCGCATGACAGCCTCAGATGCTGTGCAAACACAGAACAAAAAGCTGGTCCCCTCCCAAGGAGCTTAGAAATCAAGTACAAGTTAAGAGACAATAGGGACATGACAAGGAAATAAGCAGGCAGGAGAGCCTACGGTAAAAATCATGCATGTATCTCCCAGTGTTTTTACAGTTGTATTGTATTCCTCTGTAACAGAGACAGCAGTAGCAGGTGCTGTTTGTAAAAAAACACTGGAAAAACATGAGGAAGAAAAGGAAATATGAGCAGGGTGATACAGTTGCTAGGATGTATTTGTAATTAATAGTGGCAAGAATTATCCCTGTGTCGTTATTACTGCTGCTTCCCATGCAGGGACTCCACCAAGACTTAAACTTTCAACACCATCTCAGGCATAACAAGTTTTTGCACTGGCATCATTGCTTGAATTCTGTTGATGGATAGATGTAGCTGTAGGTATACACGTAAAATGGTTTGTCCGAAGCAACTGGGAGCACCCAGCCAGACGAGGATGCCCACCAGAGCCTGTATGGATTGGTCTTGAGACACATGTAATGTAAAGAGGAGTCCTCCATATGTGTGCAGATCAACTGCAGCTCTGCTGAACCTCACACTTGCTGCCTTGGCCTCACATGTTCAGGCCAGTTCCCACAAAAGGGGAAAAATCCTCTCTGTATGTCTGTCCTGTAAGCCCTGAGAATAATTCTGTTCCAAAAGTAAACAAGCTTGCAAGGCAAAGGCAGACTGAAAGCAAAGGATGGTGTATGTGCATGCCTGCCATTAGCAGAACCGGTTTTCTTTATGCTCCAGTGTGGGACTACCTTTGAAAAGAGGAGCTGAAACCACAGCTTTCCCATCCAGATCATATATGCTTTTACAGAGGCTTGGGGACACACAACAGGGGTAACTATCTGCTTGAGGCTTGTTTGCTTTATTTAGTTCAAGGGCAGGTCTCTCTTGCCACTTGCAGAGAGCACAATCAGATGATATCAGTTCTTTTTTTTTTTTTTTTAACAGTAGCACAGATGGGCACAGAAAAAAAAAAAAAAACCAACCAACCAAAAAAACCCTCCAAGAACAATTTCTGCCTCAAAGAGCTTCTGATCTCAGGATCACTTACAACTTCTGCCAAAGTCACTGGGTTCATCTTCAGTGGGAATTAGCTCAGGTCCAATGGTCAAAGCTGAAGATGTGAATAGGATATAAAGCGGGAAAAAAAGAGAAAGAATGTGAAGTGAAAGGAAAACTAACCCCAGCAGGTAGATGCATGAGTAGCTGTTGCACCCCGGTTCACCAAGATATCCTAAATGGAACCCCTGGAAAAAAGTTTTCACTTCAGCCGTACAGGACCATGCCTCAGCACAGATCACAAACACCCGCCTGTCTGTGTCCCCACTGTCACGGTGACTCTTCTCCCATCTTGCACGCCAAAGGGCATCAGAATATTACCCACGTATCTCTGAAGAGATCACTCACGTAAGTAAGCCAACCTTTGGGCTTATTGCCATAGTAGGTTTGTGCTCCAGTTTTTAAAGGACAACTTTGAAACTCTAGATTTCAGCAAATGTCATAAGCTGATAAACAATTCAATATTTATACTGTGCTCATCTCCAACCCTTTAAAGACCACTTCTGCAGTGGGTCCCCTTGCAGAGCCTGTAAGAGGCTGAAGTAAAGTTGGAGGCAGACTGAAAGCCTAAAACAAAACTTTTGAGAAACTCCAAGACCAATCTGTCTGGTTAGTTGCTCAATTTAAGAAAAGAAGATGGGGAGCTGGGACAGGATTTTAAGCGAGCTGATGGTGTAGGTATGTCTGTGCTGTTTATGCCTCTTCCACCACAGGAAGTGTCAGAAATGTATTCCCTGGGTGGGTAAATAATGGCCCACTAGGTACCAGAAGTCAGGAGCTGAGAATATGACAGGATCTGCCCCAGCCCCTTCCCTGCCTCCCACCTAAGGGCACACTTTGCACATCCCTCTCTCACCCACCCCAGCCAGTGCCAATCTCTCCCCTCCCTGCCCCAAACACCCACCTTCCCTTTTACCCCTTCCCTCCTACAGCAGCAGCCTCTAAACTCTGCTGCAAAGGTGGGGAAGGAGGGAAAAGAGGAGGCATAGAGACAACCACTGCTGCTGGGCCAGGCTGCCCTCGCCTGCTCCCCCTCAGCTCCGTGCACAAGCGTGCACACAGGGAGCAGCAGCTGCTGCCGGACCCCAGGACCTCTCCCACCGCAGCAGCACCCTGTGCTGGGGCAGGCGCTACAAGAAGCTCCCACGCTGCGTTTTGCAGCTTGCAGAGCTGCCCCATGGGAAAGCACAGCAGCAAGGGCAGAAGCATCCTGTGAGCTACATGTCGAACTATGGTGAATGACACCAACATGTTCATGCCAGAAATTCTAACTACCTACCATTACATAGAAATATTGCCTCCCTGACAAAATCTCTTTACAGCATTCAGAGCATTCACTACACATCAGTATTTTCAGATCACTTCACAGCAGCTCAGCACCCACCACGGTCATATCAAGTTGTGACAGCAGGTCTGCGCAGCTCCACGACCCCTCCATGCAAAGGGAAGAAGCCTCTGATAAAATGGGAAGTTTTATCATAAATATATGATAAAATGCCCACGGCCCACCACCCCCTCTCTGTCATGCATGGAGAGCTAGAAGAAAGTAAAAGACAAAATATATGTAATTAGAATTAAATGGATTTAATGGAAAACTTGATCAAATGAAGGACAAAGTATCCTAAAAAAAACCCCGAAAACAAACCCACAAAAAAAAAAAAAAAAAACAATAACAGAACAAACAGAAATGGTTATTGGGGCTGTTACTGAGATGTTACCTAAAAGGATGAGCAAACTCATTACAGCCTGGCTGCCTGCTTAATATTCTCTGCTTTCTTATAGTCTGCAGTACACTTCCAGCGAGTTAGCTGCAATGGTGAATTCCAGCTATACTCAATACAGGCAGTAATTAAATGGTTATAAAAATGTGAAGCTGGAATGCTGACAAGCTCTACGAGCGGCATTATCGGCAGTGACGGTCAGGGAGCCAATCTGCTGCACTTCTCCAAGGGTTTAAATAATGTTTGCCAGGATCCCCCAGTCAACGCTTTCTCCCCCCGTCTCTTTGCATCACACCGCAGTAATCGTGCAGATGCCTGCTGTGCTCAGAAGATGGAAAGCTCGAGAGCTTCTTCAGGAGAAGAAAAAAAACCAACAGAAAACCTCATGCAATTAAGCCTCATTTCACCTTCCAGCAAGACCAACCCAATGGGCCACCACCAGCTCCCCTCCCAGCCATGCATCCCCCGACTCCTACAGCACCTCTAATGATCTTGCTATTTCCTTCTTATGATCAGAAATAATTGATTTTAAAATATACACCTGGAGTGTGTGGCTGACACCTGCCCATTAAGCTCAAGAATGAGCAGGTATATTTACCCCGAAATTTGTGACCAGGGTCTTCTTGGCCAACAAGATCCTCCTGAATGGCAGGGCTGAGGGGAAAACGGGCTGTGCTACCGACTCGGCCCTACACTTCTCACTAAAAGCCACTTCCCAAATCTCCTAAAATGCTCTTGTATCACCGGGTCCTCTTCTTCCCCCAGGGGAGAGGTGAGGAAGGAAGGCCAAGTACACAGGGACCGGGAGGCCCCGCTCCGCCGTCCCCGTCCCCCCTCACCCCTGTGCTGTAAGTACAGTCAGAAGCCAAGCACCTGAACCCACACTGTGTTGAAAAGTGGGGTCCTTTGGCATGGGCTGTCGCATTTAGAAGTGCCATTGTTCTTCTCTAAACTCAATGGCTGCTCCTCGAGCGGGAGGACGGGGGCTCGCACCCAGGCATGCCCCGCTGCCTGGGCCCGCGCAGGCCTTCCTGCTCGCCGCCCTGGGCCCGCACTGAGGAGAGCCCCCACGCCGCATGCTCCAGTCCCCTATCACATACAGGAATATCAGATCAGAAATAGAGACACAAACATTGATCTTTTTCCTATTTATTCTCCTACACAATGCACTATTTAACACTCTGCAGTCCTTCAGCTGCCTCAAACAAGCATTTGAGTTAAATCACAGAATCACAGAATGGTGGGGGTTGGAAGGGACCTCAGGAGATCATCCAGCCCAACCCGCCTGCTAGAGCAGGTTGCACAGGACATCGTCCAGGCGGGCTTTGAATATCTCCAGAGGAGGAGACTCCACAACCCCCCAGGGCAGCCTGTTCCAGTGCTCTGTCACCCTCAAAGTTTAGAAGTTTTTCCTCATATTCAACTGAAACCTCTTGTGTTTCAGTTTGTGCCCATGGCCCCTTGTCCTGTCACTGGGCACCACTGCAAAGAGTCTGGCTCCGTCCTCTTGACTTCCATCCTTAAGATATTTGTAGGTGTTGATGAAATCCCCTCTCAGTCTTCTCTTCTTCAGGCTGAACAAGCCCAACTCTCTCAGCCTTTCCTCATAGGGGAGATGCTCCAGTCCCCTAATCATCCTAGTTGCCCTCCTCTGGACTCTTTCTAGGAGTTCCTCATCTTTCCTGAACTGGGGAGCCCAGAACTGGACACAGTACTCCAGGTGGGGTCTCACCAGGGCAGAGTAGAGGGGGAGGAGAACCTCCCTTGACCTGCTGGCCACACTCCTCCTAATGCACCCCAGGATGCCATTGGCCTTCTTGGCAAGAAGGGCACCCTGCTGGCTCATGGTCAGCTTGTCGTCCACCAGGACTCCCAGGTCCCTCTTGGCAGAGCTGCTTTCCAATGTTCTTTTCCTACTTACAATGCCCTGACTATATTCCTTTTTAAGGACACCCCTTTGTGCCTCTGCTCTGCTTCTACCACAAAACCTACAGGGCTTTCCCAGCTGGTAACCACTAAGGGGGGGGAAGAGCAGAGCTCAGCTCTATTTTACTGTCTGATTTGTTTCCCATCATCAGCCAGTTATGTAGGTCAGGGCTGAGTAACTCCACAAAACTATGCCTGTGTAATTGCTTGCTCATCGTCTTCCACTATTATTCTTACCTTTCATCCCTATTTTAGTCCCATCAACAGTTACACACATTTGTCACACCTCGTCTTTAAACGCTGATCTCTTCAGGCAAAGCACTGTCTCCTCCGGCTTCCTTCTGCATTGCCCAGCATTGCAGGGATACGATCCTGATGCTTGCTGGGATGAAAACACACTCTGTCTTGCTTTTGGGTTGCAAGCACTGCAGCCGTCCAAGCAGCCCTGCCAAAAGCTGGAGAGGCAGGAGGAAGGAAAACACACCTCAAGCCTTGGACAATATATTGCACCTCCTTGGAAACAGCCATCAGGAGGGCTGATTTCACCACAGTGCACTGCACAGCAAATGTAGCAGAGCCTCCAAACATGCTCCTCAAACCTTGCTTTTCCTCCAGTGTAAGTGCAGTACAGTCTGCTGATCGCCAGGCCATGCCAGCACGGTATGATCTGGCCTCTAACGGAGGTGGTATCGAGGCCATCACTGTTATTCCCAGCCAGTTTCCTTCATGCTTTTCCTTGAGCATTTCCATGGGATACTATGTGTATCCCTGATAGCTGAGTAAAATAAAAACAAATGAGAACAAGCAGAAGTCTGAGTAGTATGGCATTAAATTCCCATTTCTGCATCATAAAGTCAACTGCCACATGGTCCATCACAAAATTCAGACTATTAATTTTAGGCTACCCGGTCTTCCTGTGATATATACTGGACGATAAAGTTTGCTCCTGGTGAGGGGGTCCAATTCCCACCACAGTGAATGAAACCCACTAAAACAGAACAAAATCCAGCCTAAATCTAATGAAAGTAAATTTGGAGGGAGGAGCAGGGACGGTGAGGGACAGGAGGAAGAGAATTTTGAGAGTTTTTTACATTCTCAATTTTGACCCAGTGAGGAAAAAATAAATGTCTGAATTCAAATTCTTCACAATATTAATGACAAAACCCATTTCTGTTGCAATCATAGAATCCTAGGTCGGAAGGGACCTCAAGGATCATCTATTCCAAAATATTGGGCTACAAAAGCCCAATAAGCACACAGAGGCTCAATACTTTGCAGTAGAAAAAGTATAGCTCATTTCTTCTCCATGCATTAGAGAAAAATTACACTACTAAATTCTGCCAGCATATTCCCACATGTGTATTTCTACTCATCATCAAAATAAATAAATCAGTATATCCATAATATTTAAAGACCTTAGGCATAGTTTATAAACCTGGAATCTCAGCCATAGAAAACATGTTCTTCGGCTTTTACCCTGAGAATAACCAGATCAAAAAATTGAAAAGTCTATATAAAAACAATACATTCTTGTGAATGCACTCCATTTTAGGAATAAGCTATTGCAAACTGTACCTTCTACTTAAAATGAGAAAGTACAGAATCACAGCCTCTACACTACAGCATGTGCCTCCAACATACAGAGCTGCAAAGCCAACATTAAATGAAGAAAGCTGCAGAACTGCGGCACACCATGAGATGGTGCGGACAGGACTTCGATTCCTATCTTGAAAGGCGAGACCTTTATCTCCATCTGAAGAAGTTACTGTCCATTTATGAGGTTAGAAATGAAGCATGTTCTATACAGGGAACACTGATATATACAACATTTTATTCATGTAGAAAATTAGGAGCTACCAGGTTTAGGAAATGCCTGGAGACCTTCCCTTCCCACCCAATTCCCCATACTACATGGTTCATGACCCCTACCTGTCAGGCATCTCTGTTACCCACACAAAGTGAAGCAGAAAACTGCTGCCATGTGAAGGGAAGTATTTTAATTCTTCTCATTCTCCACATATATAAACTACTACACACAGCTCAAAGAAGTATATGTGTATTATTGAAACTACTTTGTCAAGGAAACTTAATCTGATATTCTAAACAGTATCGACTCTCTTCTTACAATGCAGAGAAAGCTGTAGATATTTAAGCATGGTTTAGGATTAATTCCTAAATTGCATTTGCATTCTCCATGCAAACACTCGGATTAAACAAAACTGTTATGTAATTTTTAAAAATATTTTTAAATATGACAGAATAATTTTAAAATAATAAACCCCCCAGGTTTAAAACAGAAAACAGTCTGTAACTTGTTTATTCTAAAAATAAATATGCACAAACCTATATGGTCACTGAAAGTATGATTCGCAGTAATGGAGAAGTGAAGGCACGCAGCGCAAAGTTGAGACATAGCCTAACCCAAAGGCTTGTTTTAAGTTCAACTTCAATGTCTTTAATCCCTTGCCGCCTTGGACAGAGTTCCTACTTCACTGATGACATCAGCATAAATCCTGTGGGATGGTGGGAATCACAGCATGGAAATCAAATCCAGCCCACTTCAGCCAGCTAGTAAGAACAAACCTGCATACCATGCACAAACAAGCACCAGCTTCTGCTCAGTTATACAGCTGCCACCCGATTTTTAAGAGTTAAAAATAAGTCAGTTTGAGGTGACATTTGTGACAGTGACAGCAGAAGGGATACTGGAGACAAATCTTACAAACAGTGATGCTACTGAAACACTGCATTACCTGAGGCAACCCAGGCCGTGCTTTAAAGTTGTCCCTTGAAATTGAGCCCTGTCTTGGGTACCTAGGAAAGCTGGGAAGTCTTAGGTGTACAACCCAAGATCCAGAGACTTACGGCAAAAAGACACTGCCATCAGTGTAAAGGTCAAACTTAAGAAAGTCCAACAGAGATGCAAGGTGCCGCTGGTGAAGATTTCAAGCCCAGGGAGAGACAGAGAGGAGAAGCTGTAGCATTTTTTATGATGTTCTCTCTTGGGAAAACATTTGCCAGTGGGGAGATTGAATAAAACCCCTAAAGCCACCTGCTCTCACAAGAAAGGTTAGACATTAGGAAAAATTTCTTCACAGAAAGGGTTGTCAGGCACTGGAATGGGCTGCCCAGGGAAGGGGTTGAGTCCCCATCCCTGGAGGTATTTAAAAGACAGGCAGACGAGGTGCTTAGGGACATGGTTTAGTGGTGGGATGGCAGTGTTAGGTTAACGGTCGGACTTGATGATATTAAAGGTCTTTTCCAGCCTAAACAGTTCTATGATTGTATGATTCTATGATTCTATGAAATCATGAGTTTTGTCTCACAAGCAGAAAGTAGGTGAGATGCAAAAGCAGAGATGACAGAGAAGCTGGAAACCTTCACACCCTGGCAGAGCACAGCAGGCTGTTGCCTAATCGGCCACGGAGCAGCTGCCCGTGTGGCTATACTGCATGACGCTGAACTTGCCAAGGTCCTCTTCCCTTTCGTTTCTTGGGCACCACAGGGTGCCCTGCTCCTCATTGAAGACAGCAAGCACTGCATCCCCCATGGCAAGCAAAAGCTGCTATTGGATGGCAGGAAGGTCTATGGCAAGAAATGTGTTTATTTTAGCTGGTATCACACAGAAGGAGGGTTTGTGCTGTATCAGCCCCTCCTAATAACAGCATTCACTGATCAATTTTGATCAAAGATGACAGAGACTGGCAGATACATTCTCAAGCACAGCAGGGTAGAGAGACTTTATCAGTGGCCTGCTAAAGGAAACGAGCAGAGGCAAACCCTCCTTAGACACCAGAAGATCTACAGAAGAGAAAGACTATGAAACATTTTCTCCTCTGTGCAGATTCTTTGTAAAGAGATAGAAAAGCTCAGCAAAACTCAAAACTTTTTCTGTGTTAGGACATTATGAATGTCACTCTTGCCCCGGACTCTGATGTTTACAAGACATGAGTTCCCACCACAGTGTTAAAATATTTCTTATTGATTAATTAGATTAAGAAGTCAACCATGAAACAGGATTCACTGGAAACCAGGCTCCATTAATTCTGGGGCTGTCAGACTTTGTTTTTCTGGCAAATAACCAGGAAGTCCAATTACAAGAACAGCAACAAACCAGAACATTGGATTCCTCAAAGCATTAACAGAGAGAGCCCAAGCCCCAAATAACAGTTTGAGCAGGAACCTGTTCCCTTGCAATGGAAAGAGCCTGACTTGTATAAGACATGCAGCTACCTTCAGCCTGTGGCAAGTCCTCGCCAGAAGTACCCGTAAACAAAGAGTCATCCGCACTTAGCAATGCTCCAGACCGGGCCAGATGGAACACTTGATGGAAGCTGAGTAGGTAACTGAGACCTGAAGAGCCATAAAACCCCTTCTGTCTAGAAGTGCCCTTCAGTTCAGAGGCACGGCAATAGCTGGGCATTACAAGCACCCGGAGCAGCAGCTGGCCCTAACATGCTACAGGATTCGAGGCACCAACGTCATCAATCCCCAGGCTTAACCAAGCACAGTGACATTGGTCTTTTAAGAAGAAAAATACAAGGAACTCTTCTTGTAGAGCAGAAACCAGGCGCTGGCTGAGCTCCCAAGACTTCAGGAGATGATTTAATTGTCTCTGCTGCTTTGGCACAGTTAGCTTTTGGTAGACACATGCTGCTGCTATTCCCTTGGTGATCAAGTTGGCAAAATCAAATGACTAAAAATGAGGAGTCGAGGGGGGCGGGGGGGTGGGAGAAGGAGGCCTTTAATGTGATCTAACACAACTAAAATCTAAAATTAAGAGAACAGCCAACAATGTGGTATAAAGGCAGGCATCCACTGAGTTTAAATTACTACCTTAGAAACTGGCAATCTCTATAGTTCACAGACATAAATAGACCTCTCGAGAGGGCAATTCATGCAGCAGTTATTGTAAAGTGGGAAGAAATCAGCTTTCGGAGCTGCCAGGTTTTCTCTTTTTCTCTGTTAACAACAGGGACAAGTCAGTACCTCATCTCAGCTAGCTGTCAAGCACTTAGCTAAAGTTCAGAGGGATGAACTACACCCAGAAGACCAAGAGACTCCACTTAAGCAACTTGTATTTGATTTTGCATCAAATCCAGTATTTTAAATCCAAGGTCATATCATCCAATTATAATTTGTAAATGCTGAAGTGCTGCAAAGACTTGTGAGACAGGAAAATAAGAGTAAATTAAATGCTCTGGAGTTTCTATAAGGTTTTTTTTTGATTACATTACCATACCCAAACCACATGCATATACATCATTCTTTTGACTGTAAACCATAATCAGAGATGGCAAAGCAGTTCATTATGTGTCGCGAGCCCCAACTAATGGATCTTAAAAAAAGGTAGCTTGAACCCATCCATCCTTCCTTTACTCATCCCTCCCCAAAGCTATTCCAACTCAAAGGTACAGATTACCCTGCTTCCAACATTGGACAGGCAGAGATAGAACAGAGGCATTCAGGAATTCTTCTGGGCAGGTTTATTTTGATGGCATCTTGCACAGACAACGAGGGATAGATGATAAAAAAATCAAGACTTACTTTTCTCAGCCAATGTGAAATTGAATAATCTTTTAAAGTAACTATCTGTGTGGGGCAAAACTGAATGGGAAGATAAATTTAAAAGATCATGACCATCTAAGAATAAACCACGTATTCTCCTTTTTCATACAGAGTTGCACAGTGCTATATCCCCACCACCAAGAAATACACTACACCACTTAACAGGCATCTAGATGGCCAAGGGACCACCATGTCACATACATTGCCTGCAGCATTGCCTTCTTTTCCTTGGAAATCTCTCATGGAAGCCTGAGGGTTTCCAAATGTTCTGGTTTTTGTCTTCACAAATCAAAGATCATAAGTGAGGCACCAGCAGTGTCCTATTTACACCTAATAACCCGAGAGCTGAACAGGCAAAATACACCTGCTAGGCAAGTCTCACCCATCCATGGGTGGATGTTGGGTTTTCAGCACCTGCCTGCCTTCACTCCACTGCTCCGCTCAGTGATGCTGCCCAACAGAATTACCAAGAATTAAAACTAAAGGCCGAGTTGTCAAAACACAGTGTAGTCAAACACAGTTCTGCAAATTCAACTAATTTTAACTTCTTTTATTATTGCCACCAATATTTATTGCAAAGAGCTTTACTGTTGAAACCAAAGAACTCATGCATTTGCACTGAACAGTGAGGATTCTCTTCAGAAATGAACTGAACTCAGAATCCAATACTACCAAAAAAAGAAAAGAAAAGGAAAAAAGTTTACAGGAATCAGATAATGTGTTGTCTGTGTTCTCTTTAAAAGAATAGAGATTTTACTTAAACACCTAAAACCCGACCTGTACTCCAAACCCTCCTCCATCACTATATCAGCTACCACCTTATTCCATTTTTTATGGTAGAATGACAATAATTAGTCTTAAGTGGACAGGAGAAACTGAATGGCCTTATTCTCTATTCAAAAATACTTCAGCTATTATAAATTAACTTTCTCTACTGCAAGCACTAGTCTGGAACACAATTATTTTCAGAATTTAGTCTGAATTGGTATTCAGATATAACGACTTGTGCCCTCAATCCAGAGTCAACTCACTTAACCCTCTGACAAACTCAAGTATCCACATGGGAACAATGTCCTCAACAGCCACATTAGACAGCTGGCACCTATGCCCAAGATTTTCATCACATTAATTCCCCAGGCTCACATTGCTCCATGTTTTCCAGTCTGATGTGCACAATTTCGAAGTACAAGTTCAAAGTTAAAGCTACGTGTGGAGGTCTTTCACGACTTCTTTTCTGTGAGCACGACACAAAATGACAACAGTCATTTTGGGGCTCTTCATTTCCAAATGCCTACAGTGCATGTAGAAAGGGAGGGCACAGAACTTGACTTTCCAAATGTCAGAGCTTCAGATGGGTGTTCAAAAAATACAAAAAAATGAAGTTGTGAGTAAAATACACAGAAAATTTACCTTAAAGTAGGTAAGGCATAAATCAAACCAAAAGAAAAGCCAAGATTTTCTAACTCTATACCCCAAAACATATAGAGGTCTAAGCTGACCAGAGCATGAAGGAACATATTTTAGTTTGCATAGAAATCCTTTTTTATTTCTCAGCAATAAAAACAGGACACTGACCTCTGCCATAATCTCAGTCAAGGATGGGTGGTTAAAATAATGGTCAGAAATGCAGAGCTCCAAGGTATTTATTTATTCAGTAGCTGCAGGGGAGACTCAGGGGCTGAAAGTTGTTCCAACAACGAAGCAAATCTGCTCTGCGCCCAGACAGCTCCTCTATTGAGACAGTCTCTTGGTTACAATAGAAACAAGATCACAGTTAATCTCCAACAGAGCTACATGCCTTGGCTAAATCAAAACGTATACCCCTTCCCAGTGCTCTCTCCGAAAGCCCCGCTGACAACAGCAGAGCTGACCAAGCATTACCAAAATGACTCCATCCTCTCTGGTTTGGTTAGCCGTTTTGCTTGCGGGTGCAGTGTCATTTTATAGGGACATGTTTATTTTTGCTGTCGTTAGGAGCCGGTTATGGGCAGCCTGTGCTCTGCTCCTGGGTTCCCTTCCACCCTCTTCCAACTCCTACAGTCGCCCACAGTTCCGCAGCTAATTAGCATGGTCATTTGAGCTGTCATTGATTATCCATTTATCATTTGACAACTGATCAGTCAGCAGATGACTGAATTTTGCCCACTCCTCAGTTTAAGGGATTTAAGAGAGAATTAAAGGCCAAATTCAGTCCCAGAGTTAATGTCTTCCACCTTGTCAAGGTGGAAGAAGGAAGGTACTATTAAACAGTGTAGGTAACCCTAGAACTTCAATACAGTCTGCCTTTGACTCCTTCTTTAAACAATGCAGATTAATAAAGTCACCCTGAATCTATACAAAGGCAACAATATGAAACTGGTGTACACAGAGAAGAAAACCCCACTAATGCCAGAGAAGCTCACAAAATAGCCATGTATGTTTCTAATATGAAGAACCCTGTCATAGCCAGAGCTGAAAGGAGAACTCAGCTGAGCTGCCACGAACAAACGAGTCTGCCGGGAAATGCTGCTGCTTCACGCAGGAATTCTTGGGTATGCATTTGTAAGCTATTTCTTCACAAGATTAAAGACTTTGAATATCCTCTTGATACAGGCTTTGCTAGCACATACAATGGGCAGGCTCCTGCCAAGCATGGGTTTACTTATCAAAATCAGAGACATAAAGAACGGTCTGGTCATACAGAATCTAATTACAGAAACACCTCCAATCCCAAGAAAAGACTGAATAGAACTAGCAAATACAAGTTCCTCTAGGAAGATAATTAGTTCTTTTCCCTGGCTTTGCACTATTTGCAGTAATACTCTGTAGTTACTAGAAAATAAACAAAAGAAAATGTTTGCCTTCTACCAATTTCTGCCTCCTTCATGTTTCATGCATACTTCTTTGAAAACATCTTCTCTGACTGGAAGCAAGATGCTCAATTTTTTATAAAAGTAATGATAAATGAATCCAAAGAATCTACATTTACCTTCCTTATCCTGGACTCATTTTGCCAGCTTTCAGAAGATTTTAATTAACCACTGAACAAAAACTTACAACGCTGTAGGTTGGAAGGGACCTCCAGAGGTCGCCTGGTCCAGCCCCCACTCAGAATAGGGCCAACTTCAAAGTCAAGACCCAGCTGTGCAGGGCTTTGCCCAGGCAAGTTTTGAATTCCTCCAGGAACGGCGATTACACAGACTCCGGGCAACTTGTCCCCGTGTTTGACCTCACATTCTGAAGATTTTCTGCCTTGTGTTGAATTGGAATTTCCCTTGTTTCAACATGCAAAATTAAAAAATATCAACTATGGGCAATTTGAAGCCTTAAGAACTGCAAGCATTGGCAAATCCCAACTCCTCAGCACAGAGATGGGAAAGTAGAACTGGGGAAAAAAAAGGACTTGGGTGAAGTCTACACTGACCAGCTACTAAGGTAAGCAGGGGTGACACGCGCATGGTCATTCCCACTTTTCCCACAGCCGATAGGGGTATTTTGGCCAAGGGTGCAGGGAGCTTTTGACCATGGTTGCAACCTGGAGCTTGGGTCGGTGTGGTGAGGAGCATCTCCTTTGTTTGCATTTGTATCAACTCTACCAGTAATCCACTCTTTAGGAAATTTTTAAGTTTCACACGCTGTGGATTTTGAAGATTAAAGGCTCAAAACATGTAGCCTGGATACCATTGGTTAGATAAGACTTCTGAAGAGAAGATTATGCAAAGAATTACCAGACACAATGAAATAGCTCAGGAAATGCTTTTGCATTGCTTGCACCATTAAATTTATCCCTGATGTTTCTCTTTTCATTTGCAGAACTATTTCTTTTTTTAAAAAGCCAAATTTAAAAGGAAAGCAAATAAACTCTGGTCAACAGCACGACAGACAGAAATAAAATGTTTGAGTTGCTCTGAACATTTTCAAAAGTTTTGCTGGGAATTATGCAGGCTGCAAGCCAAGTGTTTCCTGGATATCAGAAGGTATCAGGTCTACAGCTTGATGGTAATTTCTAATATAATATTGACCCAAGTAAAATATGCCAGTATATTTTTAACTCAAGACAATGTCAGCTGACAATTCTATTTCTTCAAAAAATGAGAAGATTTTATCTTCATTGCTATAAAGACAAAAATAAGCAAGACAGCCTTAAAAACTATTTCACAAAGCAGAAGAACGTCAGATGTATAGACTGTATATACCAGTTTGTATAAGTCAGCTGTAGAAAGTTTGTTCCTTTCCTCATTTCTGTCAGGAAGGTCTAGTACAAGTCTTGTATCACACATTTAGGTTGTATGTGATAGGATTGCTTTTTTCTTTCAGTTGTCTCTTTTAGAGAGCAGTCGAACAGTCATTTCTGTAATAAACTTTAAATAGATCAGTCAACTCAGTCGCACTATTTTTTTTACTGAATCAAAAATGACAGCTACATTCACCTACAAAACAAAAAATCAAAACCCCAAAGCCTTCTATCCAGTACTTATTTGATTCAGTCTGATCAAGTTATTCTGGCAGCTCAGTGGTGACCACAGTCTCCTTTCCCTAACAGCATAAGGATGTTTCCTCTTCCACAGGCAAGTCATTTGCTGGTTTGTGCAAGTCTGGCCATTTGTTTTATCAGGGGTCTCCAATACCAGCCCAACAGTACCAATCTGTCTTTGGCCTACAAAAGGTATCACTCTCTAAGTCTAGATTTCTTACCCTGGTTAAGATATGTCTGTAAACAAATGTGATTTAAAATGCTGACAAATCAACAAGGTCACTCAAGATGAAACTGAAGTACAGAAGGATGTGCAGAATAAACAGATGTACTGAAGACCTTCCTTGAAACTTCTGCAGCCAAGACATGAAAGTCTTCTAGAAAACTTCTCAGTTTTTTGATATAAGGCAGATACGAACAGCAAAACACATTATTTAGGATGAAAAGCATGCCTAATGTTGGCTTTTGGCGGTCTAACTTTTGAGATCTCTTGGATTGTTCTTCACTATATTAAACTTCATTACAGGCATCTTGATGTATCTTCACCTCAAGGCAGATGGAGAAAGTGGATTACAAAGGAGGCCAACTGAGTAATTTGAGGTCACAAAAGACGACTATTACAGGACAGAAACCATGGATCTGGAGCTTGCTGTTCTAATCCTTATGAAAAATTCACCTCAGGATATTAGATTATTGAGGTACCCAAGGTACAAAAAGGTTATGGTAGATCTAGAGCAATCATTAGGTGGTAATATGACAAAAGTGCTAAATTTCATCAGCAATAAATTGCCAGAACATGCAGTGAATCTATTCAGATAAAGTTCTTTTACCTGGACCTCTCATTACATCTCATTATCCTGAACAGAAAAGCAGAAAAGAGGGAGAAACAAGCATGCCCAAGTAATACAGGCAAAACACAACCTCCATGCAACACATGACTCCTGGATTTCTTTGTCCCTCAATCACATTAACAACTGCATTTTGTCATTCACTAAGACCTACAAATTTGCAGGGCACGGCTGTGATTTTGAAAATCTATGGCCACCACAGACACTTTGACTTTGTGATTACTGTTCATCATGCCCTTCTGGCCTCGTACTGCTGACAAAATGATGCCTGTAATGCAGCCTGCAGGAATTGGGCCATTTCAACAGATAGCGTGATACTCTCTTACCAGCCCATAGGAAAACCCTTAAGACTATATATGAAATAGTGATAGAAGACTGCAAAATCCAACGCAGTTTCATTTGCAGCCAGGGTGGGAGTAGAATCACCTGCTACTTGAAAAAGGAAGACTGTGCATAGAAATGAATAAAACATTAAATACACATAGAATAGAATCATTTAGGTTGGACAAGACCTTTAAGATCATCAAGTCCAACACAGCAGGTAATCAAATGACTAAAGCAGTTTTGAAGGGCGTTATATTATTATTACTATTATTATGTTGTTGTTGTTGTTGTTGCTGTTGTTGTTGTTGTTGTTATTGGCAGGTGGTAGTAAAGTATCTGCTCCTAAACTTGTGTCTCTCAGTTGGAAACACAACATGCAGTTCTTGTGCCGCAAGGCTGAATTAAACTACATTTTAAATTCTATACCCAGGTAAAAAAACTTCTTAATAAACTTTATGGGCAAAAGATAAGAATACTTATATCTTATTAATTTTCATATTTCTGACTCAAAAAAGAAATGCTAAAAAGTCTATGATCTGTCAAGCAATCCAGATCTAAGTTGTTCATGTCCAAGTTATCCAGCACCTGTAATAGGACTGATCTCTGTTTTTTTATGTTAAACCACTAATCAATGCAGCAGAAGGAGCTTGGCCACTCACCTTTTGGGAGGGCAGAACATAATGTTACCTGGGATCCTACCTTTTTGTATACAAAAGGCCCTGGCAGGAAAACCTGGCAAGCCTATAATTTTTGTTTTTTTCTAACTCTTGAAAGACCTTAAATGCTAGAGGGTGTACTTTGAAAACCCTTACATAACCCGTGACGCTTCGACAACGGGGCTTTTCTGTGCTCTGAATAACCCAGCAAGCAGCCCGGGAGCAGGGAGCTGGTGCGGGCGGCAGACAGGCTGCAAACAGGACTGGAAGAGGAACCGCACATCTGGCCGACTCCTGGGTTCCAAAAGACAGGAAAAAAGCTGCACGTCTGCAACTGGCAGGAAAAAGGGAATGAGAATCAAATCCCCAGCATGGTCCTGTCCAAAACAAAAGAAAAAAAACCAAACACAACCTCTCTGTCTGACACAGCTCACTAAGCTGCCTCTAAGCCAGCACAGCGTAATTGACCGTAACTTTAATTAAATTCTCCTTAGCCTAAGACTTGGGGTTTGGTACTGTCCCACACCCCTCCTGTGCTCAGCAGGATGATATTTTTGCATTAGCTGTCACATCTTTAATAAACGCCTGCTCCTCCCTACTAATGTAACCAGCACTTCAGCACAACGTCGCTGTGGCTCAGTGCGTATAGAGCAGCCATTCCGAAAACTGGGTTCAACAATCTTTTCTCTCCAGAAGCACAAAACAGGTAAAATCCCTCAGGAGGAGAAAGAAAACCAAAACCCACACCCCAGCACCCCGAGACAAATCAGACAAGTATCATAAATGAGCAGCTCCTGCAACGTAGGTATTTATCCACCGAGAACTATAAGGAAACCAAACGAGCTATTAATTTGCGAAGGTCACTGAGCAACCATCAGATAACAGGATTCAGTCACTACTGACATGGACTGAATTTCAAACACCAGTGGAAGGCTTTATTTTTGTTTCCTGAATTTCATCATCAAACCGCCAAATGCTCTCAAGGTTTCTGGCGTGACAAGAACTGACCAGGGGATACGTTTCGGGTTAGGGGACATGAGGTCTACAGTAAATTAAAGGGACAATCTAAAGCCTATATATAACATACCTTTTCTTGGGGTAAAAGTTTTCATCTTCTAGGGCTGCTAAATTAGCGCTGTTTGCAAGCATAAATATCCAAGCACCCTTTAGTCCAAGTCCACTACTCAATCGGGCTTTGCATTCACCCTCACAAGTCTTCTGAAAATGAGGTTGGGGCAATGTACCATCCTCGTAACACCCGAATTTCTTTTTTTGACAGACCCTCCCAAAACAGCCGTGGTCACTAGCACAGTAGGATTCACATGAAGAAAAAACCAATTGCCAGCTGTCAGTAAAAGCAGATTTGATGGATTAATGGAGAGAGGAATATAAATGGAATAGAGCTGTGAGTTTTACCTTATTCAGTGCCCAAGAAGGCATCTGAAGCATGTATTTACCTGCTGCAATTGCAGAAAGTCCTGCTTATTTCCAAGTTTCTCTCATTTGCATTTTTACAAGGTAAAGGTCTGTTTTCAGGAGATGCAATTTTCAAACTATTACTTTGTAATCGCTAAGAAGGGAAAAGAGGGAAGGAAAAAAACCAACCCAGAGATCATTCCACCACCTGCATTGGCTCTGCCCAGTAATGAGCCCAAGTGCCTTGAACAGAACAGGAAGCATCTGGTTAGAATCATAGAATCATAGAATGTTTTGGGTTGGAAGGGACCCCTAGAGGCCATCTAGTCCAACCCCCCTGCAGTGAGCAGGGACACCACTAACTAGATCAGGTTGCTCACAGCCCCGTCTAACCTGGTCTTCAATGTTCCCAGGGATGGGGCCTCCACCACCTCTCTGGGCAACCCGTTCCAGTGTTTCACCACCCTCGTTGTAAAGAATTTCCTCCTTATATCCAGTCTAAACCTACCCTGGTTTAGTTTAAAACCATTACCCCTTGTCCTGTCACAGCTGGCCCTACTAAAAAGATTTTCCCCATCTTTCCTATAGGCCCCCTTTAGGTACTGAAAGGCCGTAATCAGGTCTCCCCGCAGCCTTCTCTTCTCCAGGCTGAACAACCCCGACTCTCTCAGCCTGTCCTCATAACAGAGGTGCTCCAGCCCTCGGATCATTTTAGTAGCCCTCCTCTGGACCCGCTCCAACAGTTCCATGTCCTTCTTGTGCTGAGGGCTCCAGAGCTGGACGCAGTACTCCAGGTGAGGTCTCACCAGAGCAGAGTAGAGGGGCAGAATCACCTCCCTCGACCTGCTGGCCACGCTTCTCCTGATGCAGCCCAGAATACGGTTGGCCTTCTGGGCCGCCAGCCCACATTGCCGGCTCATGTCCAGCTTTTCATCCACCAGCACCCCCAAGTCCCTCTCGGCAGGGCTGCTCTCGATCCTTTCTTCCCCCAGCCTGTACTGATACCGGGGGTTACCCCGACCCAGGTGCAGGACCTTGCCCTTGGCCTTGTTGAACCTCATGAGGTTCACACAGGCCCACCTCTCCAGCCTGTCCAGGTCTCTCTGGATGACATCCCGTCCTTCTGGTGTGTCAACCGCACCACTCAGTTTGGTGTCATCCGCAAACTTGCTGAGGGTGCATTCGATCTTGCTAAGTCACTGATGAATATATTAAACAGCACCGGTCCCAGTACGGACCCCTGAGGGACACCACTCGTCACCGGTCTCCATCTGGACATCGAGCCATTGACCACTACCCTCTGGATGCGGCCATCCAGCCAGTTCCTTATCCACCGAACAGTCCACCCATCAAATCCATAGCTGACCAATTTAGAGAGAAGGATGTTGTGGGGGTCCGTGTCAAAGGCTTTGCAGAAGTCCAGATAGATGACATCCATTGGTTTTCCCTTGTCCACTGATGCTGTCACACCATCATAGAAAGACACTAGGTTCATCAGGCAGGACTTGCCCTTGGTGAAGCCATGCTGGCTATCTCAAATTATCTCCCTGGCCTCCATGTGCCTTAGCTTCTAGGAGGATCTGTTCCATGATCTTCCCAGGCACAGAGGTGAGGCTGACAGGTCGGTAGTTCCCAGGGTCTTCCTTTCTACCCTTTTTGAAAATGGGCACAATGTTTCCCTTCTTCCAGTCACCAGGGACTTCACCTGACTGCCATGACTTTTCAAATATCACGGAGAGTGGCTTGGCGACTACATCGGCCAATTCCCTCAGGACTCTGGGATGCATCTCATCAGGTCCCATGGACTTATGTGCGTTCAGGTTCCTCAAGTGGTCACGAACCTGATCTTCTCCTACAGCAGGAAGGGTTTTGCCCTCCCGGTCCCCCTCACGCCATCCATCAACTCGGGTGGGGTGAGGAGAGAGGTTCCCAGTGAAGACTGACGCAAAAAAGTTGTTGAGTACCTCAGCCTTCTCCTCCTCTGCTATTACCAGCTTGCCAGTCTCACTCATCAGCGGGGGTACGCTTTCTTTAACCATCCTTTTCCGGCTGATATACCTGTAGAAACCCTTCTTGTTATTCTTTGCACCCCTAGCCAAGTTTAGCTCCAGCTGAGCCTTGGCCTTCCTGACCCCATTCCTACACAACTGGACCGCGTCCCTATACTCTTCCCAGGATGCCTGTCCCTGCTTCCACTGCCTGTGCAGTTCCCTCTTCCTCCTTAGTTTGACCAGCATCTCTCATCTCAGACATGCCGGTCTCTTCTCTTCTTTGCCAGATTTCTTACACCTGGGGATCTAGAGCTCTTGCGCTCTGTGGATCACATCCTTAAAAGATCTGCCAGCTCTGTTCTGTTCCCCTGTCCCTGAGGACCATTTCCCAGAGAGTCCTTCTGACTATCTCCTTGAGGAGCTGGAATTTTGCTTTTCTAAAATTCAGGGTCCTGACTATACTCTTTGTTCTTCCCATTTCCCTCTGGAGCGTGAGCTCTACCAGCGCATGATCACTGCAGCCCAGGCTGCCTCCGATCTTGACATTTCCAACGAGCTCACTTGCATTGGTGACCACCAGGTCCAGTATCGCATCTCCTCGGGTAGGGGTGTCTATTACCTGGCTTAAGAAGTTGTCCTGAATGCATTCGAGAAACTTGCTGGATTGCCTACAGCTTGCCGTGTTGGTTTTCCAGCAGATGTCAGGGTGGTTGAAGTCCCCCAGCAGGACGAGAGCCTGTGAGCATGAAGCCTCTCGGAGTTGGAGGAAGAACGCTTCGTCCGTCGGCTCCTCTTGATCTGGCGGCCTGTAGTAGACACCAACCACCAGGTTCCCTTTGTTGCCTCTCTCTGATTCTTATCCATAAGCTTTCGACCTGCTCATGGCTATTCTTCAGGGCCAGCTCTTCACACTCTAATGATTTCTTGATGTAAAGGGCAACGCCTCCGCCCCTCCTTCCTCGCCTGTCCCTTCTGAACAGCCTGTAGCCATCAATAGCTACATCCCAGTCATGGGATTCATCCCACCAAGTTTCCGTAATGGCGATCAGGTCGTAGCTTTCTAGCAGCACGATAGCTTCCAACTCCTCTTGTTTGTTTCCCATGCTGCCTGCATTTGTATAGAGGCATTTCATATGAGCTGTCGGCCTTGTCACCTTCATAGCAGAACACCCCTCATTTACTTTGAGGTGTTTCACGGGCTTTTCCTTGTTGGCTCCTACTACCTCAGGAGCCTCCGGCTCACCTCCGCCAGATTTCAACTTTTCTGCAGTGCCCCTGGCACACTGCTGGGCAACAGGTTGAAGGCTCATACTAGCCCCCAGTCCCTCTAACCCTTGCGTTTCATCCCCCAGCCTGTCACTGGCAAGCCCAATAGGTTCCCCTTCCCCCTTCACATCTAGTTTAAAGCCCTGTCAATGAGCCCCACAAGCTCCTGGGCAAAGACCCTCGTCCCCCTTTGAGAAAGCTCTCTCCCATTTGACTTGAGCAAGCCTGGTGCCTTGTAGACCATCCCGTGGTCAAAGAACCCAAAGTTGTGGCAGCGACACCAGTCGCGAAGCCACATGTTAATAGATTGAGTCTGCTCGTATTGTCCCGTGTCTCTGTCCACCACTGGAAGGAGCGAGGAAAAAATAACCTGCGCTCCAGATCCCTTCACTAATCGCCCCAAGGCTTTGAATTCTTTTTTGATCACCCTCGGGCTACTTACTGCTACTTCATCGGCACCCACATGGAAGAGCAGCAAGGGATAGTAGTCCGAGGGTCGGACCAGGCTAGGAAGTTTCCTAGTGATGTCTCTAACCCGGGCTCCTGGAGGCAGACCTCCCTAAGAGCAGGGTCTTCTGCAAAGTCCCAGGAGCCGCAAGCATCAGCCAAAAGAGAAGGAGAAGGGACACTCTGCCTCCTGGTTTGCAGGCACCGCACCACCAGTGGCCTTACCTGCTCCCATAAAAGCTGTAGCTGGAGCGCCTGCTGCTACGTGGGCTTCTGCAGTCTGGTACTTCAAGGGCAAAGGCATAAAATGAGCATTAGAAAAAGAAAATAAAAGTTGTGGAGCTAACGCAGTGTTGGCACATACTGCTTCACTCATGCATACACTGTGTTCCTTCTCTCTCTCCCTCACTGGTCTTTTTTTTGTTTAGACTATGGGCGCTCTGAAGAAGGGACGCTCCTCCTCCCTATATTTGGATGTCGGCACCCCAACCTTCACTGGTTTTTTTAGGCACGTACGGTAACCCAGCCAGGACAGGCCATGCTGCCAAACAGGGTCAGAAGTTAGGAAGCAGATAAGCTAGTGAGTCTCTCCAAAGGGCTTACTCGTTAATTAAGGGATGTTACTACACAACAAAAACAAACTAATCCAAGCCAGTGAGAGCTTGCAAATAAATAAGTAATACACTTTGTTTACAAGCTTAAAGATTATTACATTCAACAGGCTGAGAAGATGGGAAGAGGCTAGCACAGGCGCTGATGCAATGACGGCTGTGGGAAGCCTTGATTTAAAAGAACATCACATTTTTATCCTGTTTTGCATCTTTTTTCTTTCAAGTTATGACTTTCTTTCTCAAAGAAAGTTATCTAACAGTGAGCATTGAATTATCAAAATATATTGACATGCAGCTACATACTGTGACATTACATTTGGTACATTTCTCCTTGTAAGCAGATAAACAGATATAGGATAAATATTCCAATTATTAAAAATCATTATTTTATAAACTATTTTCTACATATTATAATTTTATAAATTATTGCTAAATACTAAAATTCATTATTTGTGTCACACTCTGCTTGGATGGCAATGAGGACCCAATGACAAATGGAAAAGCAGGGCTTTACATAGTGTCTGATTAATGTATGGTTTCTATGCCAGCAACTGCTACCACTTCAGCAGTTTGAGTTTCCTTAACACTTCTGCAGAAAGCACAACACTGCCAATTTTGGGGAGTCTTATTTTAATTCTGTGTTTTCAACAGAGGCTCAACTAAAATAAGAAAAAAATCCTGTTCCAATTAAACAAAGAGCAACTTTTTGCAACCAGCCTCTGCACGCACCTGGCCTCCACAAGAGGCCATCCTGCTCCCGGCCCTGTATCTCCTCCCTCTCCCTCCAGTTAGATTAAGAGATTAATTAAAAAACTGAAGTTACAGGAGGCTCGAAGCAAATGCCCTTAAAGTCATTGAACCTGGGGTTGCACTGGAAATCGGCTGGGAAGTCAAAGCAGTCAGCAGCCCTCACGACCTGGTCCCCGCTCGGGGGGCTGCCATGCGCCTGTTGAAGGAATTCCCCTCAGCTCAGGTCCCTCCAACTCCATCCTTGTCCCCCGTGAAATTCAGACACAGAGAGGGAAATTATGCCGTGCAAGTCAATGAATTCAAGAGCACCGTCTTCTCAGTGTAATTCAGATGCTCTAATACAGCTGAAGGACAAACGCGCCACCACATCACCGGGGAACGGGGCTGTGTCGGGGTGTAAGGATCTGGTCAGAGACAGAAGGGCTAAGCTGGGGAATCACTGACAGAAGTACATCAGGGAGTCACAGATGACTGCTAAAACCTCCCCATGTCCCTTATGCTGTGGCCACTGAAGTTATTCCAGGGTTGAAGTGAAAAGACGCATTATTTCTAGCATGTCTATCAAACAGCGCTGCCAGCAGTTCTTCGCAGGAGAGTCAAATTCACTCGTCGACTCTCAATCCCTCCTGCTTTCCCTCTGCTGGAGTCTCTGGTGTTTCAGCTCTTCACGGAGATGCTATCTGCCTCCCAGTCCTAAGCCAGACAAAAAATCTTTCAAGGTTATTTTAAACCAATCTGGATGGTCATCAAGACGGTCCTGTAAGGGATTACTGATGAGATTAACATTAGCTATTACAATTCAGTGAAGAAATCTAAACGTGATAGTGGACAAGGCTCAGAGACCATCAGCTCAACGCTCAGGGACTGCAAGAGAGAGAAATGCATTGACAGTACGCTCACATCTCCAACACTGCATTCACTCTTGGTCACCCCATCTCAGGAAGGATTTGGAAAAACAAGAAAAGGCACTGAGAAGCATAAAAAGGATGTCTGTAATTGTGTGCCAGCTTCCAGACATATCAGGAGACTAAATATACCAGGACATGTTGAAAAAATGTGTTTGATGATAGAAATGACAGAGAAAACAATGAGTATTCATCATTTTTCCTACCAGAGAACTAATGAGCATGCTGTGAAATTATCAGCCAGGCGGCTTAAAAGAGAAGCATTTTTTCCACATAATACATTTGCTTGTTGCAAGATATTGCAGGCATCGTTTTGGGTATTCCTGGGCTTAAAAAAAACTTCAAACAAATCCAAGGGGGTTAGATGGGTGCTGGCTATGAGAAGCAGCGGCTGGGGTGCAACGCCTGGCTCCTGAAGTCCCAAGCTTGCTGACTGCCCGGAGGCAGAAGGGGATACAGCAGGAAGGAGCACCTCGTCCTCAGGCAGATTTTTATACTTTTCCCCCTAAATACCAGCTTACGGGCAAGTGTAAGAGCGAGGATCCTGGGGTGCAGACATCCAGCCGTATATGTACGGATGTTCATGTCCACGCACAGGAACAAACCTGGAGCATGGTTGACCTATGGGTGATCCCAGCCCAGGGGGAGCTGCGGGAGGAGGACACCTTCACCTCCGCTTTGGAAAGCAGCTTGCTCGTCAGCAGCAGCCCTGAACACTTCCTACACATCGCCAGCACAAGTCCTTCAGAAAGGGTCCAGCAGCTGGAGGTGTGCTTACCACCAGCCCAGACCAGGGGTGAAGCCCTCACTCACTGATGTCCTCCAGGGATGCTTGCCAACTGCTGTCCCCCCCCGAAAGACTTCAAAGCTGCAGGAGGAGGTCTCCCATCCCACAAGGACCTATGCTTTTGTAGTGGCCTGACCCAGCCACCATTTTCTGGATTCACACCAGGCAAGGTCCCCAACCTTTGTCTCTAGCTCCAGGCAGCACAGCAGGAAAAGCAGCCTGGCACGCGGCAGTCAAGTCCTCCTCCTTCCTAGCCAAGGTAGGAAGAAAAAGAGTTAAAGGTGGGAGGGCATGGTGAGAGGAGGGACTCAGGAAGCCAGGCTGGAAAAAGATCGAAGGCTTGCTGTGATAACTTGGGGAAACAGGATGTCGCAAGGAGGCCAAATGCCCACGCTGTTCCCACACCCCGACACAATGCTGTCCAGGCTCCCGCGCCCCCCTGAGGTTTGTCTTTATTTTTAGCAAGTGCAAAAAAATCCCTAAGGCAACACTGCACCGACAAATATAAATGACTCAGCTGGAGATAGACTGGCTGCCTAAGCCCCAAGACTAATTTTCTCTCTCGCTTTCCCCCTCTCCAAGGTAATCTCATACCTTCACAATAATGAGATCAAGACAAAATACATCTCTGGTCTGTCTGCTGGGCTGGGTCAACAAACCACTTTGCATCTCCCAGCAGCATCAAAAACTACTGCAAGGCAGGATGTTTTTCTCTTAGTCCATCTACAGCCTTAAATAAGCCTTTGTTACTTCGAGTAACAAAAAAGTACTGACAAAATCAATCAAACCAGTCCTGCAATTAATATTCTCCTAGCCACCATAAAGATGACTGAAATATCAATACCCACAGAAAGATAGGCTACTTCCCAAAAAAAGCTTTTCTTGAGTAAATAGAGGAAGTTTGCAAAAGCCCAACTGTTCAAAACTTGCTTCAGTTTAAGAGCCGCACAAATAAGGAAGAGTCTCACGAGGTCTTTCGATTAGAAGTTCAGAGCACTCAACCTGCCAAGGAATTGGGGTGTCACGTTCCCAAGAGTCCATTAGGAGGCCAAAAGAAAAAAAACTTACAAAATCCTATTCACCAGCAAAGGTACCTACCTGAAGAGTGCAAATGTTCTCACACAGTTACAATCTTACTTGTCTCCTAACCATCCAAATGAAAACCAAAATGCTTCAAAATGTATAGGCATAAATCCAATTCCATACATTACTTACGTTTGCATATTTGTAACAAGAACAAAATGAGTTTTTCTTCTGAAGACTCGTCCAAAGAAACCTGAAGTCAATGAGAAGACTCCTTTCTACGTACCAAATAAGTAGGCTTTGGGTTAGGTTCCAATACCTGATTAAGACTCAAGAAAACACATATACTCTCTTTTATTTTTCATCTCCTACAGTCTTAGTGCATTCAAAGGAATCTAACTGATCTGCTAAAGATGAAACCAAAAAACCTTTCTTAGAGCATGCTAGCACTGACCGTACTTCAAGTTCCCATTGAACTGAACCATAATATTTGTTCCCTTGCAGTTGAAGAAAGAATAATTTCATCATCATCCAGTGGATGCAAGGCTTTGCCAGAACTTCTGCTGACTTCATTTCTCACTTCCATTTTCTACCAGAGAACCCCAATATGCTTTACTGCCATTAAAACCAATATTTTTGAAAGCCACTGCTGATTTTAACAAGGGGCAAATTGCTGTTGCTCAGCTTCAATGATGTTAAACTGTGCACAGAAATGCACAAACACCCGGATGCACAACTTTGGCCTTCAGTTAATACTGCCTTTGTAATATGCTGCTTTGATGGAGATAGTCTCCCCATTTTTTTCAGCAACTGAGATACTACGGGGGGAAAAAAAAGAGTAGAAAATACCATTGCTCTGAATACAAGGACAGTTTTCTTAGCCAGCTTGTAACAGACTCAATCCTCAAACATGGGCATATATACCTTAAACTGCACTTTCTGTAGGTTTGTGAAAGGCAGAGATAACTACACGTTTAGTGTGAAGCAAATATGGAACAGAAATAGCAAGAAAATTCATGGCTTAAAGTGGAGGGCCAAAATAGTAGGCATTTTATGCAGTTCAACCTCTGAGTAAAAAACACCCCAACAGCTCCAATCCATTTGTGCAAGCAACTTGCCCAAACTCCAGAGGCTGCTTAATCATGTCTGAGTGCTGAAGAGGAGATGAAGGCTTGCTGTGATGAGGGTGTCGCACCAGGCAACGCACAGGAGAGGGAACCAGAAAAAAATACAAACGGTGGTGACCCAGAAGACATGCTTGCCCAGAAGAGGCAAACAGAGAATTGTTGGGCTCCTCTTGCCTATGAATGAAGGCTCGCTTCATAGATGCAGACAGACCAAGTGATGGAGAGCAGTGTGCGAGCCCAACTGCACGCCCTTGCCACCAAACTCACTGGGCATCAGCCTCATACATTTTGCAAAGAACATGCTCTGGCTCCTTTTTTTTCTACACTGTTTCCTGTTCACCCTCTCTGCTGCTTTGGTTTGTGAAGCCAAAACCTCTGATCAAGCACCAGATTAAGAGAATACACATTAGAAAACAAAGAACAAAGCTGCCATTTCACATACATGCGTAATACCGATCAGCTAAAAGGGTTTACGGGGCAGATATGGTCCCCCCAGGCTACCCATATCTGTAATGAATTCTCTACTAAATCTATAAGCCACAACAGGATGGACCATAGATATTTAAACAGCAAAACTAATTAACTAAACATAACTACTTCCTTTGAAGCTTTAGTAGATGGTAAAAATTTCCATTTATCTATTTTTATGTGTGAATTGGAAACATTTGTGAAACTCAGTATTCTTCTGTCATGGAAATTAAGAACAGTATTTAAAGCATAAATCATCAGAAATCCTGAACTAAAGTCAGGGCCGCTAGCTCCACTGCTCTGCTCTGGCAGGTCCCCTGGATTAGATGGCAGATGACTCCTCATCTCTAATTTCTACTGGGTTTGGAGTTGTGTTTTTTACTTTCTCAGAGATGCTTCTCTGTATAAAGAATATATTTACCCCCTCTCCACCTGCACCTTCATTTAAGGAGGAGATTTCTAAGTTTATCAGCAGGAGTAAGCACCAATATTTACAAAGATTTCAATATTGGACACATTTATTACCGTATCTGTTAAGCTTGCTCACCCCAAAACTGGAAGATTCCAATTGCTATGGCACACAGAACTGTACTTTCTGAGGTCCATGCTGTTCCTCCAGGACAGGAACATTACTGGTGTAAAGAGGGCTTACACTTTTGCTGAAGTAACTTAGGACAGACTAATGCCTTAATTCCTTTCCTGATTCAGTTTGCTTAATTTCAAGACAAATTAGAAAAATGTTTTGAGTCTCAAACTCACATTTTGCACCTCCTGCTGCCTTCATTGTGGCAAGAAAGATGCCAAATCCTCCCACCTCCTCTGTCCTGTGCAAAGCTCCGAAGCACTGAACTTGCAATAGCTTTATCCTCCCTGAACTGCTGAGAAAGGTGTAGCTGAGACCTGGGTTTGCACCCACTAAAGCTGAGGCCTGGGTTTGCCTCACCACTAAAACTGGGCGAGGAGTTTCTGTAACTAACGCGCCAAGTTCACAAGCCAAGAAAGGCTTTGCCGAAGAGCTGCTCCTACTCCAGCAAAGGGCACAGACCCCGGTCAGCCCAAGTCGCTTTTCAGGGAGGGTGCAAATTCAGGAAAGCAAAGAAACAAAAATTTGTATCAAAAAGTGCTCCCTAGGCACCAAGACCAGAGCTAGCTTAAAGAAGGGGGAAAAAAGAAAGAAAAAATCGAAGTTCAAGGGGGAAGGAGAGCTGACAGATAAATGCTTGTGAGGTCTAGAGAAATTAGCCTGAAGAGCCAGGTAGAAGAGCTTGGAAGAGCAAGAACAACTACAGGAATACACGTAGAGATGCAGTGTGAAAGATTTGATGCTCACATACAAAAGAAAAGAAAAGGAATGGAAAAAAAAAGTCAGCCTTATGGGTGCATCAGGCACAACCCTACAGCCTGGTCCTCCACCTTCGACCCTGTGCCATGCTCTCCATCCTGGTGTCACCGGCACTACCCCACAGCATCTCTGAACAAAAGGGACACTGGCAGCTCACACCAGGCACTGGTGGCCAGGGAGAGGAGGAGGCAAGGGGAGAGAGGGGGTGATTTTAGTGTATCAAGTGTTAAGATAAACTGACACAGTGCCACCCTTCATCTGGTCTACACCCAAAGCTCCCTGAAGGTTTTCTGACTGCCTCCACCATGTACTTTTCTCGTGGGCACTCGGCCTAACACTCTTTAGGGATATTTAAAAGGTAACCTGAGGCCCAGGAACTCATAGCCATGCTGATCTCCAGGCTGGCTGCATCTTCACAGAAAACCTCAGAAAACGGCCAGTTCCTCGCTGAGGCCGTCTCTGAAAAGGGCTGATGCAGTTCAGTCCTCTCCTGAAGGGGATGCTTTTGTGTGTATTTATCAAAAGCCATGATAAAATAGCACGGGAAGGGACACATGAGGTGCCAGAGTCTGTCTGCCCACACCATGAGTTTGGAGAGATGCCATCTGGGCTATTGGCAGTGAGGGGTTTCCACGGCCTCCCCATTCTAGCACTTTTTAGTCACGTCTATTAACTCAAATAACCCCAAAAAAGGAGTTAGTCACTGTTTCAGACACAACGCTTCCTATTTCTCATTATTTCCCAGAATTTGAAAGTTTCAGATAAACTGATATTATGCTAAAACATATCACTTAAGGGGAAAGAAATAAAAAACCACCAAACCAGAACAATGTCTTAGAACGTGAAGGCTGCTGCCACCAAAAGCAAGGGCTTCAGTGGCTGCTCACAAACCACGTTTTCCAGCTGCAGGCTGAAACTGGTTAGCGTGCAACCGTGCTTTCTCTAGCAGGTTTAAGAAGTGCCAGGCCAACTTCTTGGTCCTAGCCATGAATTACTGCTTTGCCACCCCCTCTGCTGTGCTGATGGCACTACATTGGGGGAGAAACTACAAAAAGGATCATATCAATCCTCCCAAGATTAAGTGACACAGTCAGGTGCCATTCAGTAACTCTGACCATAAAGCAAGTGGGGCCGGGGCCAGCAAAGGGATCAGAAGAGATGCTCAGGTAGGGAATCTTTGTCACCCTGTTGATGGAACAACGTGAAAATACACTCCTCATGTTCAGCTGTGTGAATCCACTCCCTGCCTGCCTGCAAAACCACCAATATTTGTGTAAGGGACAGCTGAGGGCTGCATGGCTAGTGCAACAGCCCCAGTTTATTGCTGGTTTAATTTGCTGAAGCTGACCCCTAGAAACTTAGATAAATGCCTGAGCCATACAAAAAAGAGTCAGGAACACACAGCTAGGGGTGGAAGGGGGTCAGCGCCACAGTAGCAACTATTTAGAAAAGTTTTAAGCATAAAGCAACCACACCCCAAATTCTCCAACGTGCATTAAAACACCCCAGATCAATACACTGAAATCTCTAGGTCAAGGACTTGAAAAGCATCCTCACACTAAGAAGTAAGTTTTCAGTCCTGAACAAGAAAAATATAAAGCCATCCCGTGGGCATGAGGCAGTCTGTCTTGCAATCAAACCTAAGGGTCACTACCCCTTTGCAAAATCTGAGAAGTGAGTCAAGTTCCCAAGATCCTTTCAGCACTGCCAGAGCCTGCTAATCCCAAATTTTTCTGGGTTTTTTCCTCTTATCTTTGCAACATTTCACAATTTTCTAATTTAGGTAAAGAAGATAAACTTCTAACAATTCTGTTTTGTTTTTTTTTTAAATAAAATATTTTTTCCAAGAAAGCAAGTCTTCAAGCATTCCAATACCAGATAGTCTGAGTAGCATTGCAAGATTAATTAATGTTAGAAGAGCATGCAACAGAGCAAATTACTGGTAGAGGTGCAAAGAACCAGCAGATTTAGGTTGGAGTCACCAAGACTCAGAAGGAAGAAGGCATAAGCAACCGAAGTGATAAGCAACAGGTTGAAAAAATTAAATTGGTTACTAATGGGATAGGGACTGAATACATAAGGGAATAGTATATTAAAAAAAAATCTTACATAAATAAACTACAGCATTTGGAAAGGTTGCAGAGCTCACAAAGCAAGTCAGACAGCTATAGCTATGTGAAATGGGTAGGAAAGTCGATGTAATTAAATGGCCTCAAGGCAGAGCAAATACAGCATGGCCGGGTTTAGCACAGAAGTCATCTAGATCTAAGACACATGCAAGCACTAAAAAAAAAAAATCACAGGAGTCCCACACTTAATGTGTGACCAGCTGCACAGTATGGACCAAATTTAGCATGCCCAGGAACTTGAAGCTTTTAAGATATGTCTGTGCATGAGAGCACGAACTAAGGGATTATCCATACATAAACCCATTCATGAATAATATGCATTTATTCCCTAAGCAAGGTGTACACAAGTAAAGCTGCCGCACTTCTGATTCCCTTCTTGCCTTAATCCAAATCAGCTTTTAAACATGCACAACTCTGCTGAGTCTGTGCTTTGCTCCTGCACACCACAAGACTCAGCTGTCCCTCTGCCCGCCCTTCAGGGGTAGTGGGGGGTGTCTAATTTTCCGGCTCTTGCTCCTCACTTCAACTGTAAGATCACCCCTCCTGCTATCAAATCAACCCAGCCTTTGTTCAGGACAGGTACTTTTAACTTCTCCAGAATTTCCCACTCCCACACACCATCCAGGAGACAGCCTGTATGGAAGATTTGTATCAATCCTTTACGCAGCAACACAAGGTTATATAAAAGCTGGGATATGCAGAATACAAAGCAGGTAAGAAGCACACTCCAACTTGGAGGTGACACAATTAACACTGGAAATTTAAGATTGTCACATAGAAGTTTAGCGCCTTCTGAAAAAAAAAGGGGTTGTTTTTTTCTCAACTGCGGCACAATTTGCAACACTAAGAGAGGTCCTGGCCCTGCTCCATCACTGAGTGTTTGAAGTTGGTTTCAGCAGGGCCAGATTTCATCCACTGCATGTTGACAATAACAAGATAAGCCTCAGCACGATGGGTGCAGTTTCACAACAGTTTTACATGGATCTTAAAGATAAGCTGTCCCCCAAAAGGGACTCAAGCTTCGCCTGACCTGGCTGCTACCCAGGCAGATGACTTGGGGACCTGGAGCACCCCAACACGCAGCATGGCCACAGGGGAACAGTTGTCCAAGATCAGGTGAAGGAGCAGGAATGAGCTGTGGAGGCCAGGAGGAGGGCAGGAAAGTCCCGCTGAGCTCAAGCTGTGGTTTCACAACACATTGGCTTCAGCAATGAAACCACCTCACTGGGTTCCTCCTCTGGCCTCAGCATTTCTCCTGCCTTGTGCCAGAGTCCACAGCTCCATTTTGCTGGCACAACTGCTTTCGATTCTGCTCTGTAATTTCCATCACCAGAAAACCAAGCATTAGAAATTACATCTTTTCTGGAGCATCCTTTAGCCCATGTAATTTTAAAATAATCTGCTTCTGGCATGGCACTGCATAGTTAAATCAGTGCAACCATAAAGAGGTTCACGACCACTCAGCCTGTTTCTCTCTCTGCTGTCCATCCTGAGACTAGGGATGCTCAGCCTAGCTTAAATGCCTGACACAAGAGGAATCCTCTCTAAAGGTCTGAACACTCCCAAGAAAGGGGAAAACAAAAGCCAAACCACAAGCACCTTTCTCTGCCTATTGCCTTCTAACGCTCAGAATTAGAAATTAAGGTTTGGGGGGTGGCAAGGTCACTATGCAATGAGTAAAAAAAGCACAGTGTAAAGCCAGCAAAAGGAAGCACTCAAAATACAAGACCATTTTATAAATTAAAAAAAAAAAAAAAAAAAAAAAAAAAGGAAAAGGGAGAATTATTTAACCTTTCAACCAAAAGCCCAAACCAATTAGATAATGATCCTTTAAGAGCAAAGGCTGTATCCCATACATTATCCCTCAAAACAAAATCAAATGCCATTTTACAGCTTGACAAGAGCCTAGATGAAGCTTTCATTTCACGTGGCCTCTAGCTCTGCATCCTTGTTAAAACCCATTCCCTGTTGGCGTATCTCACAATTACTCAAGAACATAAAAAAATTAGCAGGTAAAGGGCTCTTTTCTGCACTTTCTGAGTGCTAAAACAATGACATCCCCTTCATAGCTCCTTTAAAAAAAATTAAGCCATTACTATGATAGTTTTTGATAGCAAATTCTACCTAGAAGCCCAGGCTGTGTTCTGGCTGCAGGATGCTCCCGGGGAGCCCAGCAAGGTCTGAAACTACAGAGCAGACAGATTTCCCTGACTGTTGGGGATGGTATCAGCAGGGCATTTTCCCTTCTGCCCCATGGGATATAATAAATACCAGCGGGTGATGACAGCGTGCTGGCCACAGTCCAGTCTCACACCGTGCTGGCTCAGTGCTCTGCTGCCCTGGAGGGAAGACCATGGCCAGGACCCCTCACACCAAAGCATCAAGAACTCATTTCCCTGTTGTTGTTACCTCTACAGCATGAACATCAAAAACCACGACCCAGAAGCAAACATGCCAGCTAACTAGGCCTGAAAAGACATGTATCGCTTGGCTTTATTTGCTGAAGCCCAGACCAGACCACAGCCACTGAGAAGCAGAGAAGGATCAGTCGCTAACAAGTGAGCTAGAGGACCAAAGAAGGGACTTTGCCTCCAGCATAAAGCTTCTTCAGCACTCGATTTCTAATCAGTGTTACTAGACATTTATAATACTGCCTTTCCTGGCAGCTAGCTGCTGGGCCCACCTCTCACAGCCCATCACCACTGCTGCAAATAAAAAACCAGAGAACATTTGGAGGGGACGTACATGTTTCCTGTGGGCCCCAGCTTCACGGCTGCTCATGTCCCAAGCCTGGTTCCATCTCATCAACCGAGGTAGAAGGGTCTGGAGCACAACTAGCAAACACAGAACTCAGATCACACTCCCTACACAGCGTGTAGGGTGTGAAAAGCATTGACCCTGGTGGTGGAAACACTCCAGGCTTTGCTACAGATAGTTTCAGCCCAATTAACCACTGCAGTTTACAATGTGCCAGGCTAAGTGGTGAGAACCAGCAATCCCAGCTGATGCAGCAGGTGAGCAGAGCTCTGGGTAGCAACAGCTCTTAAGTGTCTTCATCCTCCTCCTCTGATGGGTAATTGCGCTAAAGCCAAAGTAGCCATACCAACAACACTGGCAGAGCCCAAAGCTACAGTCCCGGATATCCCACCTCTCTGCTGCTGAAGGTAAAAGGTGCTGCAAGCTACAGCACGCTCAGGAAAAACTGTGAATAGCTCTTGGGCCCTGGGAAGTACCTTAAGTTGAACAGAGTTTACTTAGGACTAGTAAAAATACCGAACACTTCAGTGGTATCAGTGTAAGGCATCATACAAAGGAGAAGGGCAGAATCAGACTCTTGACATCAACTCCAGGTCTCCTCCTAAATTTCACGAGGGCACACCTTCTGGGGTAACAAAAAAAGGCAGAAATTATTACCATTTTTTGTCATAAAATCAATTGTTTAGGTTGGAAAGGACCTTTAAGATCACTCACTCCAGCCATAAACTTAGCACTGCCAAGTCTACCACTAAGCAATGTCCCCAAGCGCCACATCTACCTGTCTTTTAAATACCTCCAAGGATGGGGACTCAACCACTTCCCTGGGCAGCCCATTCCAATGCTTGACAGCCCTTTCAAGTGAAGAATTTTTTCCTAATATCCAATCTAAACCTCCCCTGGCGCAACTTGAGGCCGTTCCCATTCGTCCTACTAAGTCATTGCTAACTTGTTCCCGCAAGAGATATTCCTACTAAACACTTGAAGACTTAAGTAGCCAAAAAAGAAACAACCAGCAGGGACTTTGCTGGGCACCACTGCCCCTCTACACCACTTGATGCTCCAGGGCAGCAAAGCAGCTGTGAGCTTCCAACCGGAGGAGAAAACCTCTGCCAAGGAAGCAGCTTGGGCAATCTTGTGACACAGCTGCTGTCATCATATGGCCGATGTTAAACTTTGGCTTATAAAGATTGGAACTGTTTAACTGCCTGCTCGACGGTTCGCTCTGCAGCGGCATTTTAAGGGGGACACAGAGGACGCACTTGTCTCTCTCCTGCTGACGGACAAGCCGCAAACAGCCAGTCACGCTGGGTCAGAACCCGTTTTGCCCATTCCCTCTGAAAGAAGAGGGACGTTTGTGCTGGTGACACAAAGGCCGATCTGTTCAGAGCTGGCTGCAGTCCCCCGGCCTGGCTCCCATCGCTGGCCTGACGCAGGCTGGCGTCGAAGGGGGAAGGGTGGAAACACAAGTGCTGTCACATTGCCCCAAAGACTGTTCCTAGCAAATGTCATTATTTCAAAATGCTGCACTTTGAGAATATTCGTGTGGAGCGCTCATGAAAGTCTGAACTGTGTAAATTGGAGTTTAATTTGTATATTCAACATTGCCGCTCTTTAAAAAGAAGTTAAACATGGCCACATTTTTTCCAGTGGAAAAAGCTATGATGTGCAAAATGGTACTTCTCTCCTTGGCAATTGCTACCATTTACTTGTTTGGTTTGGTGCAGCATAGGTTGGGAGGGAGGAATGATAATAAACATGAACACTTTTTCTCCTCACCTTCAACAGTGACAGGCTTCACAGCAAGCAGCTTTATATAGTGCAATCTGCACTTGTATGCCCACAGCAGAAGAAAAACAAAATCATGGGTCTTCATTTTGCATAGCCTTACCCAAACTTAGCTTCAATGAAATATATTAAGACATGTGATGTATGCAGAGGACAGATGGATCTATATAGTTACAGGATCGGGGGCATAGAGAGAGGAGCCTACACACACGAAACTTCAGCCTGCGCACACACATTGCAGAGAACGGGACAGGGTGTTCTGCCGGTCCTTGCTCCCTGCCCACCCCACTTCAGCCTGCGAAGTGGAATATTTTCATATATTGTTATTTTCATATTATTGTTATTATGCAAAATGTATTTAAAGGCTGAAAAGACGGCATGACCTCATGTTGCTCTGCAAGCACTTTCAGGGAGCGCCTGTGCATAGGAGCCGTGGATCCAGCCCGGCAGCCGCAAGGAAGGCTGGCCCCAGGGGGGCTGCCCGTGCCCCTCGCCGCTCAGTCCCCTGCGCCACCTCCCATCCCGAACAGGGACATGGTAGGAGGTGGTTCTGGGACAGAAGCAAACCTCCCCCCCAGAGCAAGCTGAGGCTGACAGGCCCTCTTCAGCCTCCTTGGCCACTGCAGCTCATACAGATCTTCAGCGGGACGATGCAGGGGGCTCAGGCTGCACCAGGGGGGTCCTTTAGTCAGAACTGAACCCCAGAGGAGCTGATGCCAGGGGCACTGCAGCCTGTTGAATTAGACTAACATTATTCTTTTCCTAGCATTTATCAAGGAAATAATGTTCAAAAAGCATGGCGTTATCTTTGCAGAGCTGCATCCCACTTGACTCTTCTGGATCAGTTATGCTCCTTTAACTGGGTGCTCCTCATGTAATACTGTAAGAGCCTTCTTTGCAACACTCTTCCAAAGCTGTGATTACAGGTTTAAAATCAGGGGTTAGTTTCAACTCACTGTATTTTCTAATGATGCCTATTATTTTAAAGGAGAAAACACAGGGTCTTTGGGTTGCATTCCAGGCCTGGAGACCTCAGGGCTCCTGAGCTAACCCAAATTCTCCGAAGAGCTCAGCCACGAAATGCAGCAGGCTTGCGGTTTATGTACCGTCTTGTGATGATACCAGTTCTGTCACTTTTCAATCACTCTCAAACTACAGTTGCAACTGTGCACCTCTTTAGAGATAAAACCATCAGGTTTGGCTGTTAGCCAGGTGGCCACCAGCAGCTGATGGAGCCTGCCCAGACACAGTGTTCAACCCCAGCAGGGATCTGCCAGCGTTCAGATACACAAAGCAGCCAGCTGGGATAAAGTCAGCAAGCTAAGATGTTGATTATGCAATTACTTGTTAAACTACAACTGCAGGTTTTCCTGCATAATCAGGCTGATAAACATCAAACTTTTTCTGATGTTGCCTCGCATCCTAAATGATGCAGTCGGAAGCCAGAAAGGAGGTGAATGACACCCAGCAAAATCAGGGGGGAGAAGAGTGTTGATCTGTTGGCTCAGGGGGAAGACACACAGAGGCTTTGGGCTTGGTATGCCCAGAATACCTCTGATGACTGTCACATTCCAGCTTTATACACTGCAATGGCACCAAGGTAGCAGCAAACTCTAATTTCTCCTGAAGAACCATCTACGCATTGACAGTGCTACAAAGAGGGTGGGAGTGCACTTACAAACCTCCTGTTCAACAGGAAAGAGGCCAAGTTTCTGCTGGGAGCAGCTTTTTGGAGAAAAACATAACTCTACAAACCAACCTTCACCTGAAACTACATTTTTGTTGTCTCCAAAACCAACAAATGCTTCCTGCTCCCAGTTAAACATTATTTTTAGTGTGTCTCTGCTGTTGCAGAGGTCAGAGCTTTTAGCTCTGAACAAGAAACAAACCTGAAACATCCTTTGGAAAGCTGTTCATACAGTTTCTGACACCCTGGAATTTACCAGACACCTTGGAAGTTTGCAGAAGTAACATTTTGATGCTTTCCTAATTTGAGACAAGGACCCAAAGCTCAGGCACAGATCCAAGTGCACTGCATTATTCAACCTCTGTGATTAGCACTGAAGAGTAGGTTAAGAAATAATGATTGTCTAATTAATTAGTATTGCACAAAATGACTGAACTCAGAGACTGATCTGCTGCCACAACTATTTTACAATGCTTTTGCTCATCGGGCTTTGGGGGAGTGGGAAGGGAGCGGGGAGAAGCCAAAAGGGTTGCGGAGGGGGAGTATGGAATCCAGTTTGCTAAGCATGGTAAAGCAGCAAGTTAACACGGAGCCTCACCTGAGATGCTTGCGAGCAGGTCTCCTCAGCCACGCGGGGAGTCAGGGAAGTGAGTCAACACCCAGTAAGGACCAAAGATCTGTCCATACTATTTTAAAGGAGAATTAATGCAGTAGGTATCAGAGGCAGGATAAAGCTGCATCAGCACCTTTTTTTCCTGTCAGTGATTTATGTCAATATTGCCTGCTAAAAAACATCCTAATCCCACTGACATCAATGGGAAGACTCATGCCAACTTGAACGGGAGACAGCTTTTGCTCTCCCACCTTCTGCTCCACGTTCACTCTCTGTTCTCAGCACTCTCCAGCAGACAGCAATTCATCCCCACCAGCCTGGCCATCGCCCGCCTGCCACAGGCGGCTCGGCTACAGACAGGCGGACACGGACAGTGGGGTCCGTGTGGAGAACACAGACCCTGAGAAAAACCAGAACTACAGGTGCAGCCTCCTGTGAAGCACTCCAGCAAATGAATCAACCCAGAGGCTCCTTCAGTGCAGGTATAATCAAGACTCTATTTATTTCCACTTTCATGGAACAATTAACTCAATCCACATCACACTGACAACAAACAAATTCTGCCTTGGATACAAGCAAATGCATGTACAACACACACGCAATGGCGTATGCTACATGTGTGTACCCACTCGTACCTTGTGCCGATGTAATATTGCTGGTAGAGACCTGGGCTAGGTCAGCTCGGGAATTAAACAGCTACATTTAAAGGCATCCCCAAACCACCATCAGCCAACGCAACAGTGAACAGAAAGAAAGCAAAGGGAAAAGAAAGAAACAAAATAATGCATTGCATATTCCCCCCCCCCCCCCAAAATAATTTCCCACCCTTTATGGTTTCGTGAACACTTCTTCATTCCTTCATATACATAGTTCTACACCAAGTCTTTAACAGAGCAAAAGCTAAAAAGGTAGTGGGTCAATTTAATTTACAGCTGCACTGAGGAGATATTAAAATTACACCTAGAAGAGCCTATTTTAGGCAAGTTTTAGAGACTCGAGAAGTTTCTTCCTCATTTCCCTCTGTATTCAAGGCTTCTACTGTGAGTTTCATGGAAACAAGGAAGCGTCCCCCAGAACTATGACTAACTGAAAAGACCAAACATCAATGCTTTACAGGAATCCATGTAATATATCACTTGTGACTTCTCCATGGGAAACGCATCTGTCTTGGCTTGTACCAAATATACATCCTTATCCACTTTGTACAATGTGCGTATTGATAGAAAAGTAACAGAACGAAGTGATTCAGAGGAACAGCATGTCTGAAGTTTCCAAAGAACAGAATAAATACCTGCACTTACAGAAATGAACTGCATATTTTAGCAAGATGGGGAAAAACTACTGCATTGAGTTGGTCAAAACTTTTTGGCCATGAAAATTTTCTGTGGATAAATGCGACATGATTGCAAAATTTTTCCACGAAGAGAAGGTACATTGGGTAATTCTCTGCTATTCCACATAGAAAATTCCACTTAGAAAAGTTTTCAAGTGCAAGTTCAAATCAGCCTTTTGAAAGCAAACTGCTTTCTTTTTAAATATGAAATGCCATTTCAAATTAAAACATCATAAAGATTGCCATAGAAACTTGTGTGTTTTCAGATCAACCCTTCCTTTCCTCCCTCAAAAACTGAAAGGTATTTGTTCCTCAGTATTTTGTTAAGAGAGTGAACCTTGAAACCTTTCTAAGGTCTTAATACTATTTATGCACATAGAAAGCAAGCTCTGGCAGTACATGAACAAAACCTCAAGCATTAAATACTAACATTTCAAGGTATGCCTAGCAGAAAAGTTCAATATATATATATAAAACAAGATCAACACCAAATGGTCTTAGCATAACAGTCCTTACACAGGCAAAGCCCAGAATCAATTTAAGTTTATTTTTATTGGGTGAAATTTATAATATGCCCAGACTCACTATTTCCTCAAGGCTTCACAGATGAAGTGCTGCTCTTTTGATAGTCTATCCTACATGTTTATTAAAACAGATATAACACACAGATATAACACAGTGAAAGGAAAACATAAAGCTGACAGAGGATCATTTCTAGTTTCAGGGATATTTTACACGTCACCTCTTAGAACTTCAATTTATGGCTTTCCTTAATGGAGCCTTTCAGGGCTGATTTTAACGTGTTAAGTGGAAATTCCACTCGTTTGTTACTGCAATGTTTTCTTTATGACCTGCCCTCGTACATCACATAGGTCTGGCTTATTTATACAGACAGCCGTTCACTGAATGGACCAGGAACTTCTTAAAACTAGTTTCTTTCACTTGCATTCTTCCTGAATTAAAACACTGTTTTCTTTTATTGCCTTTTTGGCCAGACACTTCTCCAGCATTCCACAACATGAAGAAGACTGAAGTTACTATGAGCTTTTTTTACCTTATTTTAAGGCAGGAATACAGATTTCCTCCCCAGGGCCTGATGAGATCTGTGCCTACATAATCCCGGCATCAGCCTGCAACGCAACCGCCACCCCGGCAAAGAAGAGAGCAGCAGAAGCCATGAGAGCAACCATGGCTTCAAGCAGATTAGCTGTGGCATCTGTAGCACCCTGAGGTTTGTCGGCAGGTTAAGTGTTCCTTGCATCCCTCCCCGCCAGCGTGCTCAGGACTTCCTCAGCTGTTTGAAGAATTTGAGCTATGTTAACACTTTGACCGGCCATTTACCTGAGCATCTAAAATCTAGATGGGTTTCATTTAGGCAAAGCACAGTAATAACACCTGAAGGTCTTCACGGAAAGCTTGCTGTCAATATCCAAGTATTTCCAGCTTGAATCCGGCTCACCTCCTCTTGCAGTAAGCACATCTTGACTTTATTTGACAGAGCTCACAGCCGGCTACATACCCTGCTCTGGAAGGGGCTTTCCAGGGGTGCGACAGGCAAAGCCTCTCCATGCAGTGTTGAGCCCACTACGCCACCCTCACAGTGGAGAGACCCAATGGGTAATACAGGCATCAGCTCAGCCTCTCCAGGCCTGGCAAAGCCCCAGCAGCCTAAAGTCAGTACAGCCATGCTGGCCTCGAGCACAGTTGAATGTCAAGCCCCAAACAAGGAATGCCTGCTGATGGGGCTGTTCATTGCAGAAGTATGTATATAAATACATCTTACGGTGTGTGCCTCTGTGCCTAGGCACGTATTTATATGGTAGGTAATCCTACAAGAATCCTGCTGGTTCTCTGGAGACACCCCTCCATCCCAGGCACACATCGCTGATGGAGGCTGCGTACCAGGAGAGGCTGCCACTGCATGAGATGAGACAAATAAATCAAAAGGGGCAGATAGTTGGCAAGGATAATGTGCTCTTTGGGAAACAACAGTAATTTGGAAGCCTTTTTTTCTGTCCACAGCATCCCCAACAAAAACAACAAAAAAAAAAAATCAAAAATTCCTACAAAACCAAAAGAAACCCAAAATCAACAAAGAAAAAAAAAACAAACCACAAAGAATTCAAGCAGCAAGTACTGAAGGCAAATCCTGCTCACCTCATTCCTGGAAAATACTCCTGAACATCCAATAATTAAATCCCTCCTTTGGCTTCACGTAAGCAGGAGAAGGCTCCCGCTGGCTCCTGCCTGGCAAGAGTAAGAACAACGGGAAGCTGCCTGCTCTGAGGGAGATCACATCTGCCACTGCTGCCCTGCCAGCCCCACCACCGGGCTGTTTCACAGTGACTGAAGGCCAAATTCCAGGATAAAAAGATAAACTCTCACTGTCTGAGTTAAAACTATTAGCTTAAAGCAGCCTCATAAGCTACATGCTGCTTAATACTAAACCTCTCCAGCATCTTTACCTTCACACAGCTGCCTCTTGCTCCCCTTTGCAGACTCAGAGCCAGTGGCAGTTAGAGCACATGTTAGTGCAGTAAATCATCCTGGAAATGGCTAGGATTGGAATAACTCAGACAGGAGTGGAGATACGAGATTTCCACGGTACAGCTTTCAATACTCTCTGATAACTACTTGATTATGTTAAAAGCCAAAATAGGTATTGCACCAGCAGAATATGCCTATGGCAAATGGAACATAAAGTTTAACTAATGGCCCTATTTCCCCAAAAGGGCTCATGAAGGTGATAAATAGTCCCATGAGGTCATATTATCTGTTGGAGCAAATCTGTTGTGCCTCCTTTGCCAGCAGAGAATTTATATCCTGATACTGTTCCTTTAAAAAAAAAAAAACTTTTTTTCATTTGTTATAGTATGTCTCTAACTTTCAGATATTGGGAAAAAGGATCCTGTTTCTCAGACACTTACACCATGGCGGCAATTTACATTAATTCATGCCATTAAGGTAAGCAGAAGACACACATGCACGAGTTACTCACCTGTGTGCTGCCTGAAGCAGACTCACTGCTCAAATACATGTCATCTTCAGATGGAAACATCCCTGAGCAGTGGGGAATAAACACAGCCACAGCCTTAGTTTTGATGACTTCTAGAGCTGTGCCAACAACCACAACTTCCAGCAGTTCAGCAAAAAGCTGCATGACATTTTTAGAAGGAGTGTGCTGTATGTTAATCATTCCTAATCAGAGACAGTTTCTCCACATCCACTGTTCTGGCTCATTTCCTTACAATTAAGAACTCCCGTTTTACCCAACTGCTACAATACAGATGTGCTGCTTTGGCAGTGACCTACTGTGTCGTGCCCTTAGTATATGCGCAGTGAAAGCCCTAACCAGTTCAGCAGTTCAAGTTCTAGACAGATGAAATTAAAGCCAGACCGTAACAGAAGTAGCAGCAGTCAGAAGTTCAATCTGCCAAAAAGTTATGCAGAAATTACATCCCTTAATTTAATTTACATGAAGGAACAAACTTAACCCAACAGCAAGGCAATATCTAGTGGTGAAGCAATATGAAGGACTAGTCACACTTGATTAAACATTTTGTAAGCAAGTTTGTTAACTTATGTTCTGAGGAAAAGTATATTTTGATAGCTAAGTGGATGATGGACAAATTATTTTTATCTTTTCCCAACTTCTCTGGCAAGCAAAAGTTAGGAGAAAAACTTTTGTGTTCATTACTCGGTGTTGCTGGACTCTAAGACTCTGAAACACACATAAGATGCTGGATGCCATAATTTGGATGAATCCTCTCTCTTCCAGAAGTGCAAGGCACAGAAGGCCAGGCCATTAGCTGTCCTTTAAAGCATGGAGACCAAGCCCCATAGAGCAGTTTTCTTGGTCCTCAAAACAGCAGCTGACAGTCATCTATTTAAGAGCATGAAAGAGGCTCATAACTCACCTTCCAGCATGAACAAGTACCTTTCCAACACCTTCTACATACCTTGTAGTTTCTCACAAACTTCTCTAGTTTGCCTCACCTCAAACATCTTCTCACTCCCTCCTCGCAGTGATGCTCCTCAAGGCATGCACTGAATGCTGCCACTCTCCTGATGTTCCTTCCCATTTCTACAACGCACTTTGTGCCCCTGCCAAAACAGACTATTTATTCCTACTATTCAGAGTCTTTCCCAATCCACCACAACAGCACGATGCTTGCCCTGATTGCTCTACATACAGATGTCCTGGCACAGACACAGCTTATGCTGACAGCAGCATTTTCCTCTGCTCAACATAGTTTAAGGTTTGGAGAGGTGACATAGCTCAGTGTGATGGGCTGACCCTGGCTGGACACCAGGTGCCCCCCAGAGCCGCTCTATCACCCCCCTCCTCAGCTGGACAGGGGACAGAAAATATAACAACAGGCTCGTGGGTCGAGATAAGGACAGGGAGAGATCACTCAGCAATTACCATCATGGGCAAAACAGGCTCAACTTGGGGAAAATTAATTTAATTACCAATCAAAATCAGAGTAGGATAATGAGAAATAAAAACTGAATCTTAAAACACCTTCCCACCACCCCTCCATTCTTCCCACGTTTAACTTCACTCCCCATTTCTCTCCCTCCTCTCCCCAATGGCACAGGGGGATGGGAAATGGGGGTTGTGGTCAGTCCATCCCACCCTGCCCCCCGCCCAGGCCGGCTCCCACCCGCCCCCCCCGGGCCCCCGGCTCCTCTCCCCACGGGGCCACAGGCCCTGCCAGGAGCCTGCTCCAGCGCGGGCTTCCCACGGGGGCACAGCCTCCTTCCGCCCCCCCTGCTCGCGGGCTCCCCGGGGGGGGGAACTCTCCGGCGCCTGGAGCCCCTCCTGCCCTCCTGCGGCACCGGCCTGGGGGGCTGCAGGGCTGCTCCCCTCACATCCTCTCACTTATCTCTCTCCAGCTACTGTTCCCCAGCAGGTTTTTTTTTCCTTCTTAAATATGTTATCTCAGAGGTGCTACCACCATCGCTGATGGGCTCGGCCTTGGCCAGCGGCAGGCACAGGGGAAGCTTCTGGCACCTTCTCACCGAAGCCACCCCTGTAGCCCCCCCGCTACCAAAACCCTGCCACGCAGAACCAACACGCTGAGCCAAGCGAAGCTCACTTCACACCAGGCGCTGCAGTGACACCAACGGAGGGTGGGAGAGGGTAAGAGAGAGAAATCCTGCTCTCCTCCACCCACCACGTTAAACCAGCAAAACTGTGTTACTTAGGCTACTCCCAAACCCTCTATGATACAGAGTTAAAAGACTTTTTTGCACGTTCTAGTAACTCACCAACTATTTTTCTGAGATGCTTGAAGAACTTTCTCATACTTGGAAAGCCAGAGTCTCCCGTGCACTGTTGGGACAGCTTTGTTCCCATCATATTTTGTTCATTTACGTATGCTGTTGCTCTCTTGAACTACTGTTTCCTCCAATTTCCCTTCTACTGAAGTAGCTGTACCAATTCTAACAAGTAGCCATGGCAACATAATCTTGCAGAATAAAGTACAAAATAATCCTATGATCAGAGATCTAAATTAGAAAAATGGAAAGGAAATAATATGTTCTTAAAGCCTGGGAGTAAGTGACCACTGGAACAGATTACAAATAGATATGGCAAACTCTCCAACACGCGAGAACTCTGAATGCACACAAATGGATGCTATACATATACTTTATATATATATATATATAAAAAGTCAAATTTACAGATAAATTACTGCCAGGAGAGGCTCCACATCGTGTGTTATAAAAACAGTGAGATTAAGAAAGTAAAAAAAAAAAGAAAAAAATCCTTCCCAACCTATCCCTGAAACCATCAACCTGTTGGGATCAGCCACCCATATTGGGCTGCCCCAAATCCAAACTCTGCTCTGAACTGGGGTGACTCCTCACCAGCTCCCTCGGGATGGCCGTGCAGCGAGCATTTCTGGCCCAGCGCCAGCGGGCGGCAGGGGTGGGGAGAGGCCAGTGCCGCTGGCCATCAGTGCCGCTGGCCATCAGCTCTGTGAAAATGCCTTCCCGCGAGGGTGGGACCGGCCTTCAGCAAAAAGGCATCTGCCATGGCAAAATTAAGATACAAACAGCGTTTCATTAACTATAGCAAAAGCCTTCAGCTTTCAATTTTACTCTAACAGTTTAAAGATTCTTCAAAGAGTAATACCAATTTTTCAATTTCATTTTCCATGAAGGAATTACTGCTGGGACTTAAAAAATGCCTTTTTTTTTTTTTTCTAATGATATTTAACATGTAGACTCTTTATGTGCAATTGAATCCCAGATCCCTAGACATATTTAATCTTCTAAGCACCCTTAAGGAGCTGGTACTAAGTCCTAAGGAAGAATGATTTCCAAGGTGGGTGGGTTGAGGGGGAACCCTGCACTCGGTCCAAATAAATCCAGGAACGTGTTGCCCACAACTGCCTTATTTTCTTTACTTTAACTGAGGAAGAGGTCTTGTACCAGATTTACTGCAAAGAGGATGTACTTGATTCTTATCTGTGAAAGGTGATACAGACTGTCTGGACTGCTAAATTTGCCTGTAATCTAATCTAATCAATGAAAGACACACCAAGTGTTCCCACTCAGGCTTCCCCATCAGCCGCAGGCAGCTGAAACAATCAAAATTGAGATTCTCAGGGACTGCTTAGACCTGGTATTCTTGAGAATAGGATTACCTGCTCCTTTCCCTTTCAATTTCACTTTCAAACTGATGTGTGCCAAGGGCAGCTACACAGGCTATGAAAGACAGTATAGCCTCTAAATGCAAAGCATTTCCCTAACTGCGTACTTGCTGGCACCAAAAAGAAAAAAAAAAAAAAGGTGAAGTGTTTTCTCCATATATTTAACTTGAAGTGTAAAGAATAACTACGCATAGAATTTGCAACCACTGACTGTAGCAAGTAGTTAATGTCATGTAGGGACTTAGTAAATGCCCTGTGCCTCATTTTTCCCCCATACTTGCAGGAGACACACTTTCTTGGATAAATATTGTATTTTACTAACCCTCAGAAATCTCCTGTCATCACTACTTTACTGAAAGAAACACGAAAACATAGGTGAGAGAGAGAGAGAAAAATACAGCCAAGAAGTAGCCCGTGCCTATTTTACACTGCAACACAGGCAGAATTGCTTTGCTTCATCCAAAGAAAAAATAAAAAGGGTAGGAAGTGGAGAATCCTTATATTGTTTGGAAAATAATGTATGTTACTATGGTACAGACTGCACCATGCTTACTCTTAGATTGCTTTAAAGCTGGGGATTACTCCCAGGAGGGCTACAGAAGCTGATGACAGTCTGCTGTCCATATGCTAAAACCCACGATGCAGAGGCCTGCCTCTCGGTGGGAAATGTCTGCAAACCCAGAGAGGCTGTGAGAGCCACTTCTCAAGGGAGCTGTAACTCCTACCTTGCTGTGTTAGCTCAACTGGGAATCACTCAAAACCAGTAAGAAGCTAGGAACACTAAGAAGATGCTCCTTCTCGCACTGCGTACCTGCCACCACCACCATCAGAAGCTCATCCACACGCGTTTAACAAGTTAGGAAGTGATGCAATCTAAAAGAATATCCTGAAGCCAGCTAGCAAAAACCACACTGATGCGTTTTTATTTTCTCCACATCCAAATATAGCATCATGCAGAGGGGTCCTGTCTGACATGAGCACAGGCTACCTTCAGTTTTCATTTTTTTTGCCGAACACATAGAGCAGATGAGTAAAGCCCAACCGGCTCGGTTACGGAGCATGCCAAGGGACTGCTTTCATCTAGGATGCTTTGACAAAAACAAAACACTTTTTGTGTCTTGAGAGTCACTTGAATGTAATGTGCTTCACACGGCACAAGAGGGGCTGCTTGATTTTCCAAAGTGCTTATTTAAGAAGACCCAATTTAACAGAACCGCAGGGAAATTATATGTACAAACAATAGCTGTCACGATAATTTTATCTGCCTTCCACACTTGCAAATATGCACTGCACAAGGAGGCTGTCATGTCTCCCACGTAGGGAGATTCTTTGCGCTCCCAAACGCTGGCGAGAAGCTCCATCCTGATGTACTGAACACCTGAGAAGCCATCAAGGGCTGACAAGCCCAACACTAGCACTGCCCCTGGCCCTGCTCACTGCCTGCTTCGCTCCCCTGCACCCATGCCCAAGCAGTGAAGAAAAGCTCAGGGAAATTAAACCCTGCAGGCAGGAGAGGTCCATCCCTCCAGACAAGAAGAGAGCAGGATTTGTTAGGGCTCAAGTCGTTCCTCAACATCACCTCCCTCTCCTCTTGAACCTTCTGCCTTACAGCTCCTCCTATGGCAGTGTCGCCTGTTGCTTTATTTCCCTTCCATTCATCAAATCCTACCTGCTTCCAAGGCACCCCAGCCAGTCCCACAGACCAGACCTGTACGAAGGAACTGATTTATACAACTTTACCGTAGTAGCTGGACTGCGACAGATCAGTGTCCTTCAGGGTGTAAAATGAGAGGACAGAACAACCCAGGATGCCTATTAAACTGGTTAGGGTAGGACCCATCCCACTGGGCTTTGCAGCTGTGCCACCCCACACCAGCTATGCCACCCCTAACCCTTCGGCACGTAATTTCCATTTCTACAGCTCAGAGGCGATGATCAATGCAGCAAAAGGGGCATGCATTAAAACAAAGCATTGCCCCATCCCTTCCCCTCTTCACAGACCTTCCTCCTCCTGCCACCGGCCCCAGTGCCAGCCCTGCCACCCACACATGGAGCAGAGGGCTCAGGAGGGATTTTCCGCTCCCTTCCTCCCCACAGAGGAATGCAGGAGAGACTACAGTTTAGTGCTGAGCTGGTAAATGCTTCATCTCACTGAGCAAGCAATTTTAGGAAGGACACAATATAACAGATGGTCTCCAGCACTCTGATGTTGGGTGTATTGAGCCATACTGACCACATCTTCACTGCTGATAACCTCTAGGAAATACTCAACGGTAAGACCCTTTCCAGGAAAGCACAACACCATGAGCAATACCCTGCCTCACCGTGAAATATGCCCCTCGTGCTTCACACCTTGCCATGCCTTTGCAAATTTGGCTTTCCTGGTCTGGAAGTCACAAGCAAGTCTCAGAATCTCCCTGAAAATGTAAATGTTACATTTTGACCCTGGGAGCATGTGCTGGTATTGCTCTGTTAATTGGAGAAAGATCCTAGAGAGGAGCTGCACAGGGGTTTTGCCCTGCCCTGGTGCGGGCTGCTTTTTCCAATACATAACTCTCTAAGAAGTCAGGAAATGGCAAATTCCTATTGTCTGGAAGGAAAGGAAAATTGAGGCTCTCTCTCCTACATGTTAAAAGGAAAAAAAAAAAACTTCTGGATTTTCCTTCCTTTAGTAATAAAAAGACCATTTGAGACTGTGCTACTGAAGAAAGCTTCAAAGTGGGAAACTGAATTGCAGAGAATTGTTCTGAACTGCCTGTTTACACAAGCCGTTCACGTAGAGAGGTTCCCCGCTGAAGGAGTAGTGCCTCCCGGGGCAATGCCGCGGCCAGCTCTCCATTTGGTTCCTCCGCTGAAACGGCATGAGAAAGGCAGGACAAAATACCGAGTTCAGTGTCAGAATATTTTAACTCTGCATTGGGATGACTACTGAAACATGCTCTCGATTTACAAATTACAAATTCAATCGCAGAAGCAACCACTGAGGCACATCAGCCTTCACGGAGCAGAGAAGATAGCTGCGACGACGAAAGGAGTGGCGAGAAGGAGGGGTGATAAGAGTCCACGCTGAAACGGCTGCTTCTTCGCTCCTACTGGGAAGAAAACTGAGGGTTTTCTAAGACTTGTACAGCAGCAGTGTGTTCAGGTGCTGTTACTGCAGGCACTACCCAGAGGGAGGGAGTCTGTTGCAAGCACTATACATATTACTCATTAGATCACACCAAAGGTCAGCCCATTGCCTGGCCTGCGCCCCAGGAAGCCCTTAAACTGGGTAAACAAACCAGTGACAGAATTCAGATGCAAGAGCCTCAATCCAGACCTCAAAGAGAAGTTGGTATTAACACTTCACGGGTATCTTCCTAAGCAGGTCTGCTGCAGCGAGGGAGGACGAGCCACACGTCGGTCCTGCGAGCAGCGCGGGGCACGCAGGGAGGGGAGATGCAAGTGCCCTTAGCTTCCTAAATCCTCACGGGGCACTAACTCCTTCCCAGTTTTCCCTGTCATGTGGACACCACCAAATAGTTTCTCAGCATACACTGCTGCGGATGACATTTGCCCACCTTCCCTCCCCTTCAAACTTTTTCCGTAACTTTATGCCATAGCTGGCTGTTCACGGCTGATCCTCAGCTGCACCTCCTACCCAGCAGCAGCACCTCCTTTGCTCCTCAGAATAAGCACCAAAAAGACAGACCCGTGAAAAAACGGGCGGTACCAAAAGGGCTACAGGCACAGCGAGGTGGGAGGAAGGGGATGGCACAGGGGGAGAAGGCGCAGCAGCATGCCTCAAATGCCGCTGACCTCGGGTTAAACGAACTTCTGGGGAAATACGTAATCGCTTTATCAAACACGCGCCAAGGGCATTTCTGAAGCTGTTCGTTCTCCCAGGTGGAGCAAGTAAATTAGTCCTTGTGAGAAGACAAGGATTAAACGGCTCTGAACTCCTCGCTCCTTGTGAACTTGCTGCCCTGGGGAACCTGGCTCGGCTTCTGCTCCCCAACAGCCCACCCGTTCTGGGGGGACGCCCTCCCTCCACGCCCCCTCCACGCACGCCGGCGTCCGCTCCTTGCTCCGTTTCTAAGGCTACTTTTTACAGAACTGTTGCAGTCACACTTGAGAAAGGAAACGAAAGCCGCTGCTTTGCAGGGATGGTTAATGTGTGCGTGAGGCACCGCCGGCTTCATTCGAGCCTCTTCTTCCCCCTCCTCCCTGTCGGGAGTGGGGTAGTGGAAGGGGGCAAGGAAGAACTGGACAGCGGGAGGTTTCGGGCATTTCGAGCCGGCTCGGGGAAAGTCCCCCAAGCCCTTCGCTCACGGCCCGAGGGGGCTCCTTTACTCCTTGAAGCCCTCCTCTCCCGGCACCCAGCTCCCCCCACCTTCCCTGGGCTGAAAAGCCGCGAAAACGTCCAGGCGGCAGATCCGCAAGATCCATGGCCCCGGCGGGGGTCGGCCAGGCTCCCAGCGTGCACCCTCAGCCTGGCAGCCGACCGCCGCCGGGGCGAGACGGGGCTGAGGGGGCTCCGGCGGCCGCGCACGGACGGGGCTGGGGCGGGGGGGGCTCCGGCGGCCGCGCACGGACGGGGCTGGGGCGGGGGGGCTCCGGCAGCCGGTAGGAGGACGGGAAGTTCAAGCCCAGCTCCCCGGCTGCCCGCTCGTCCCGTCCCGTCCGGGGGCAGGTCCTCACCCCCCCGGGGTGGGGGGTGGGGGGGAACAGAAACTTGGAAAGACGCCCGGAGGCGCGGAACGAGAAGCACGGGGGCCCCTCTTCACCCCCCCGGCTCCGCTCCGCCGCCCCTCCGGCAGCCGAGCCGAGCTGCCCCCAAGGCCTCCCGCCCCGGGGCGGGCCGGCGGCCGGGCTGTCGCCAGTCCCTCGCCCCATCCCCCGGCCCCTACCTTCCAGCAGCACCTCCTTGCCCGCCCGCTTGAGCGCCTGCACCGCCTCGTCGTGGGTGGCATCCCGCAGGTCGGTGCCGTTGACGGCCAGGATGGCATCGCCCACGTAGAGGGCCTGGGTCTGGTCGGCCGCCAGCCCCTTGAAGATCTTGCTGATGAGGATGGGCATCTTGTTCTCCTTGCCCCCCTTGATGCTGATGCCCAGCCCGCCCAGCTCCTGCTTCAGCACCTTCACGCACCGCTTCTTGTTGGAGACGGCCTCGGGCACCTGCTCGGGGGGGTCGGTGAAGGCGGTGCGCACCGCCGCCGCCCCCCCGCCGCCCTCGGCCCCGCGGCACGCCGCCCCATCGCCGCCCAGGCCGTTGTGGGCCGCGCCGTCGGGTCGCTCCTCGCCGCTCAGCACCAGCGCCTCGCCGCCCAAGTTGGCCAGCACTTTGTGCCAGCGCTCCCGCACCAAAACTTCCAGCCAGCCGCTGCGCTGCGCCCGGCCGCCCCCGCCGCCGCCCGCCGCCGCTACCGCCATCTTAGGAGCATGCTGGAAGCGCCGAGTGACGGCACCCGCGGCTCGGCACGGCGCGGCACGGCGCGGCGGCACCGGGCTCCAGCCGGGGGGCGGTGAGCTCCCGCCGCGGCGGGGTGGGGCGAGGAGCCGCGGCCGCCCCCCCGGGGCCGCGCCGGGGCGGGCGTACCTGGCGGCGCCGCCCGCTGCCGCCGCGCCTGGCTGCGGGTGCGTGTCCCTGTGCGCGCGTGGCTGTGTGTCTGTGGCTGTGTGTCTGTGGCTGTGTGCCTGTGCGTGGCTGTGTGTCTGTGGCTGTGTGTCTGTGGCTGTGTGTCTGCGCGTGGCTGTGTGTCTGTGGCTGTGTGTCTGTGGCTGTGTGCCTGTGCGTGGGGGGTGTCCGCCCCTCCCAGGGGCACGGCGTGTCCCCGCCGAGCCGGGTGTGCGGTGGCGTTCGGCGCCGAAGGGACCCGCTGGGAGCGGCGGTGTCGGCCCCTGGCAAGGTGCGGGGAACCAGCGGCGGCGGAGCCCTGACGGCAAGGCAACTTTCTTGTTGCCGGAGACTTTTTTGTAAAGTGGTTTGAAACTAAGCGGTGGAGCGGAGGCAGTTAAATTTCAGCTGGATGGGAGCAGAAGCCAAGTTGTTTCGCGGGTCTGTAGGATGACGGTGGTGATTGTCATGGATACTTGTGCACATTTTGAGACCGTTTTCTTTGGCTTTGATTACTGATTTTTAAGGCCCGTGGAAGCCAGGCTGCCCAGCTCGCAGTTTTTCCCGTGCTCACTTTCCTCCTCAGAAGTTCGGTGCCAGGTGAGGGGCTTGAAGCTCCAACTTGGGCACCAGCGAGGACAAAGCTTTCCCACTGCCGCTTTGGAGATGCCACCAGTGGGCCCACGGCGATGGGACTCTGCAGACACCAAGCACCTCCCAGACTGCCTTTGTAGAGCAGCTCTGGCTCGCTTCTAAGCTGGGCTGAAACCTCCAGTGGTTCGAGACCATTTGGTGTACGTGGGAGCAACACTTTGGGGAGGTTGGGGTGGCCAATGAGGTTATTTGTGCCATTCATTCTGGCCGCATGAGTCATGTGGGTCCCTAAATACGGCAGCTTGCTCCTCTCTGAAGCAATGCCATTCGTTTCTGACACCACGGTTTTGCTCCCAGGTACACACGAGTGCCCCAGGTTAACACGGGCTGGGCAACTTGGAACTCGCCTCCTCAGCGTGGGTGGGACCTACATATGGATTTGTCCCTGGACAAGCTCACCTGGGATTAGTGGAGTCTCTCAGACCATGCCCCTCGCAGTGGGCTACACAAAACACATTCCCTTCCCTCCAAAAGATGGCAGAAGGAGGCCTGAACCCTCCTTCATCCCCAGCCTCGCCCAGGCTGTGCATAGGTCCCTCCTTCCACGTAGGAATGCAACCCCGCACCCAGGGAGAGCAGGAACCCACAGGCGATGGGTTATTCAAGGATAATGGGTGGGCGGAGAAAAAGCAGACTGAAGAGAGGTCTCTTCATTTCTCATGTTAATTAATGCAAGGTGAAAAGCTATAATTAAGTTTTCAGAGCTGTGAATCCAGAGTGGAAAGAAGCGTGTCCCGCTCAACCTGAACAAGGCACCCGAGCCCCAGACAGGATGAGGCTGTAACACACCCTTTTCCCCAGCATTTCTCGCTGCTAATTTAGGTAGCTCATGTAGAACACCTCGGGATGTTTGGGTTGGTGGGGTTTTTTTTAAATCCCATTCCCAGGTGCCAGGCAGAGTGAGTGAGTGCGCTTGTTCAGTTCCAGCAGCTTCACGTACGTGAGAGAAGGGTGGGAAGGAAGGGACAGGCATGCAAAAATCAGGTGTTGCAATGCCGGCTGTCATAGCACTCACACTCCTGTGTGGCTCCGAGCCCAGGTGACCAGGCCGAATTATAAAACCAGGCATCTCTGTTTCCCAAGGGATCAGCTCTTCCCAATTATTTCTTTTTTTTTCTTCATGAATTAGTAAAGAATCAGTGCTGCTGCTAATGGAGGTGTGTCTCTAAGTATTATTTAAAGTCATTTCAGAAAATTTACAAGGAAAAAATATTCAGGTGGTTTCTGTCCTGTTGTGGAAAGGTAATAGAGACAGGAAGGGAAATGTTTAATGCCTCACACTTCTCCTTCGGCACACTGCACGCTCAGCCGTGTTTGCTGAGTGTGTCTGGTTCTCCCGTGGGGTTCCCATGAAACTGCCTTGTACAGACGATTGCACCGCGTGTGTCCAAGAGCTGTGCTTGTTCCAGCTATTTTCCTTTTCCATTCCAGCAGAGGTAAATAATAAGGTTTCCAAGGGCCAGCATCTGATATGTTGGTCCCTGGTATGAAAAAGTCTTTATAGCAGTCTTCATTGCCTCCTCCTCCCCGCTCCTCCTCACCTTGGAGCTGTAAGAAAACAGAGATGACATTTTAATCTTGAAAATAAAAGTAAAAAGAAGATAGTGTAAGAGATGCTAAGGCACAGGCCCAAGGTAAACAGTCTCCCAGATTGTCTCCCTGCCTGGACGCTGGGTGATTGATACCTGATGTCTGTGCTTCCCTGTTCTAGGAGCCCAGGCTCATAATTGTGTTTGTGTACCCTGAGTCTTTGTGTTCCCCGAGAGCAACTTCTGGCTGCTGAACTAAGGGTGAGAAAGAAAAGGTGCCTTGAGACTTCTCTGCTGGTTCACCTGCCAACTTTACCATCCTGCCTCAGGTCTGCTAATCACACCTGCAAGGGTAGTTTCTGAAGTACAGGTTCAAGCAGCAGGAGCAGGAACAGAAGATAAAAGCAGCCGTTTAGTCGGGTGTGAAGCTATTGAACGCTCAGGTTTGCAATGGCGAAAACTACTACTCCAAAGTCAACTGCTGGTCCCTAGTGGTTTCCAGTGCACGTCAGAGTGCAAGCTCCTAATTTCAGCTACAAGCTTCTCCTGACAGTGATGTTTCTGACATACCCTGTAAATACCCACACTGCAATTGCAGCGTTCGGCGTGACTATTTGTGAGGAAGCCGGGATGCGTGGTGGGATGGGCAGAGCACTCCGTGCTTCCGAGCTCCCATCTCTAGTCACTAGAAAGGCTTCCAGCGCAGCCAAAGCTTAGCAAAAGTCTCTCTCCATCACTTGCCCTTCTGAAAGGGTCTGCTGTGAAAAGCGGACCCTTTCAAACAAGTCAAATAATCATCTTTCAGCATTTGTATTTTAGCAGCATGTAAAAGCCTGAACTAAATTAGGTCTCCTTTCACTCTGCTGTATAAACAAATTGTTAGGCAAGATAATGCTAAAAGCTGCTGTTGAATAGGTCTTTGGTCTGCGGGGGACTGTGGGCTCAGATGAAGTCAGGGGGCTAAATGGAAGAAGCAGTTCAGTCAACTGGAAGAAGTGAGGGGGTTGGAAAACACAGAAACTGCCTCCCGGGACAAGGAGCACCGAAGTGTGTCCAGGTCAGAAGCGCAGCGGTGATGTCTGAGGAACTGCCCGGGTGCCCAAGCAAGGGAAAGGGGGTTGCGGTCGGGGCGTGCCCCTGAGAACAAAAATAGAGGAAAAGCCATGCAGAAAGGGTTGTGAGGGTGACGCTGAGGAGGTTCTTCAGGCTCAGCTTTACTGGAGGGGCTACTGGAGACAGAGTCAGGACACTGCCTGTGCTTGGGTTTTTTTCTCCTATATTCAGGCAAAGAGGTCAGCATTCACGTCTTATGTAAATAAACTGGCCTCCTGACAGCAAAACCACTGCAAGGCCACATATGCAAGATTGCCACTCAGGCAGCGTGCAGGGAACACAGCTCCCACCCCGCTTCCAGACAGAGAAGGTAAGGACACAAGAGAGCCTTTCTATACCTGTGGCTTCTTTATGACTGTCTGTGCTATTCTGTAGCAGAGATGTAATTTTTAAAGGACTTTTGGGAGACGCTTGAACCCTTCTAGCGCTTTTTTTCTTCCTTTTTGCATTATCAGTGTAGCAACGATAGCTCAAAGCCAGCTCATCCGAAATTCCTTTAAACTGGAAACAGGGTTGTGATCCTTGAACATGTTTCAGATGACGGAGGTTAGACAAAATCAGGTCTGGATAATGACGTTCCCATCTTGTTACCCTGACACCGACCAGCTCAGCAGATGGATCTAGACAGGAAGGAAGTTCAGTGTTGGAAGCCCAGTGCTGGAAACCCGACAAGTAATGAGAGAGCTGGAAGGGAGTCTAGTTCCTCCAGTGATCCCAAACACTGCAGCAGCCAAGTTTAAGTAAGTCAGTCTGAGGAACGTGCCTGAACTAACCCTGCTTGTTCCCCCATGGCAGCCCCTCCTATGCCTGTGTGTACTGGGATGCAGCAGGGCAGGCTCCAGCCCTGATGCAGATGTCCCTGTTGCATGGTGGTGGGACCTCTCACTTGGCCGGTGTCACGCCTTGCAAAAGGCATTGCTGATGGGGCGCTGGCAACCCACCTAATCCCCCCAAGCGATCCACCCCTTCCTCAGTATTGAGGAAGCCTGTTGGCTTTAAAGTCAACATTCAGCAGTCATTACTCATGGGTGCTGGTGGGGTTGTGAAGATGTCAAGAACACTTGAAGATCTTCATAATCTGGAGGTTGCATTATGGCTTATTTTCAAAACTATGAAAGCATTGTTTTTCTTTTCCTAGTTTGAAGCTATCCAGGTTTTTACATGCATCATGCCATTGAAAAATAAAATTAACGCATAACTGTTTGCTAGGAAACACTTTATGCATTCAGTTTTTCAAAGCAGGAACCTACTTGTGTGTACCTGAAAGAAGTATGCGTGTGAAATCTGTATGTGCACCTACCTTAGTCACACGTTAGCTAGGCAAACTGAGAAAAGGTTCCCACAGCTGGGAAGTTACAGACCAGGCTGCGAATGAACATTTCCCTTCTGCAAATACAACTCAGGCGCAAGTGAATACAGAAGTGGGTGCCAGGAAGCATTCAGGTTTCTTGTGTGCCCAGATCTGTGGCTAGTTCCTGCTACCATTAAAATTACTTTAAAATAGATAGGATCAAGCTCAGAACCCTCGAAACTTTTGCCTTGGCTTCAAGCAATTTTATGAAAGAACTAAACCAAACAAACTCTGAAATAAAATTTACTATAGCAAAGTAGAGTTTTTCCTGTGTTGGTGAGGTTCATGAGGTTCAACAAGGCCAAGTGCAAGGTCCTGCACCTGGGTCGGGGTAACCCCCAGTATCAGTACAGGCTGGGGGAAGAAAGGATCGAGGGCAGCCCTGCCAAGAGGGACTTGGGGGTGCTGGTGGATGAAAAGCTGGACATGAGCCAGCAATGTGCACTGGCAGCCCAGAAGGCCAACCGTATTCTGGGCTGCATCAGGAGAAGCGTGGCCAGCAGGTCGAGGGAGGTGATTCTGCCCCTCTACTCTGCTCTGGTGAGACCTCACCTGGAGTACTGCGTCCAGCTCTGGAGCCCTCAGCACAAGAAGGACATGGAACTGTTGGAGCGGGTCCAGAGGAGGCCACAAAAATGATCCGAGGGCTGGAGCACCTCTCCTATGAGGACAGGCTGAGAGAGTCGGGGTTGTTCAGCCTGGAGAAAAGAAGGCTGCGGGGAGACCTGATTGCGGCCTTTCAGTACCTAAAGGGGGCCTATAGGAAAGATGGGGAAAATCTTTTTAGTAGGGCCAGCTGTGTCAGGACAAGGGGTAATGGTTTTAAACTAAACCGGGGTAGGTTTAGACTGGATATAAGGAGGAAATTCTTTACAACGAGGGTGGTGAAACACTGGAACCTGTTGCCTGGAGAGGTGGTGGAGGCCCCATCCCTGGAAACATTCAAGGCCAGGTTGGATGGGGCTGTCAGCAGCCTGATCTGGTTAGCGGTGTCCCTGCTCACTGCAGGGGGGTTGGACTAGATGACCTCTAGGGGTCCCTCCCAACCCAAAACATTCTATGATTCTGTGGTGTCCTGTGCTTGCTCTGCAGATCTCTTTCATTGCATTGGTTTCTTAACTTTTTAATTCCAAGTTATTTTGATCCTGTCACTTTGCATTTTCTCAAATTAGTGTTTTTTCTCTTGCATACTGGTCTCCCCCCAATCCCTAAGCTAAGCCAAGATCAGAGGTCTGCATTGCAGTTAATTCTTGAACATATAATAAATAATGAAAAGGAAATAAAGGAAAAAGGTGGTGGACCTCCAGATTCCATTCAACATGCTTCAGTTTTCATCAGAAAAAAGTTAATCTGATTGGGTGTCAAAGCAACCAAAGTTTTTTTTCCATCTTGTTCTTTACTGGTCCTAACCTTTTTTTTTTTAATGCTGCAGGGGTGTGATATGTCATGTGCTACAGCCACGTGGTTCCGACCCCGCAGCCTAAAGACTTCGTGCCCATTTCTCGACCTGTCAAATCCTGAGCATGACTGCAAGGCTCACTCGGAGGTGCCCTGCCTGTCACCCACTCGTGCTATGGCTCCTGTGCACCACACTGTCCACCAGGTCTTTGGGCTTTTCCTGCCCTGAGATCTCCTGTGGTATTTGCTGTTCATCAGTCCCCAGTTGTCTGTGCCTGCAGCCTGCTGCCCCACAGCAGGAGAGAGACTGTGCTGCTGTGCAGGTGCCAGAAGTGTTTGCTTCCTTTGTGCAAAGCAGTTTGGCTGGAAAAGCTAGTTTGGTCCTTCCGTAGCCTTGAGCTCCTTCTGCACCCTGGCACAGGTGAACTAAGGTCATCTTACCCCTTGCCATGCCACTCCCAGGGCCATGAATCAACCTGTTAAGAGTGGTGAGAAAGAGAGACGGTCTGCTAGGACAGAAGGGAAATGAAGAAAGGAGTTTGTAATTTGGAAACAGGCAATTCTCCAAGATGGGTCCTGCAGAGATGATGCCGACCTCATGCTATGACTTCAGCACAAGTTTGTCTCCCAGGAGCAGCCCCCAGACCAAGAGAAGGAAGTAGCCTGGTCTGGCTGGTCACCAGAGGAGAAGGGCTCCCTAGGATCTCTCTAGGACTTTAGCAATGCTCCCCTACCTACCCGTCCTCATGGGAGCAGCAGCTCGATACTCCAAGCATGAGGGATGTCCCGATTCTCTGTGCTTCAGAAGCACCTTGCTCCCTCATTGCCATTGCAAGAGAGGGCAAAGAGGTCAGGCAGCCCCTCCGGGCTCTGCACTGTAGTGATGAACATGAGCTGCAGACCAGCAACTGGGATCTTGCTCCCACCCATCTCACAGCATGACCAACGTTGGAGGGGAAGCATTGGGTTTCCCAAGAAACACCTTGTGCTGCACAAGTAATGCGTGGACAGGCAGAAGGCCTGCTCCACTGAGGAATGGGACAGTGCAAAGCTACCACTGAAACTCTGGGAGTATAGAATCATAAAATCATAGAATCATAGAATCACCTCGGTTGGAAAAGACCTTTAAGATCATCGAGTCCAACCGTTAACCTAGCACTGCCATCCCACCACTAAACCATGTCCCTAAGCACCTCATCTATCCTTCTTTTAAATACCTCCAGGGATGAGGACTCCACCACCTCCCTGGGCAGCCCATTCCAGAGCCTGACAACCCTTTGGGTGAAGAAGTTTTTCCTAATGTCTAGCCTAAACCTGCCCTGGCGCAGCTTCAAGCCATTCCCCCTCGTCCTATCATCTGTTACCAGGGAGAAGAGGCCGACCCCCACCTCACTACAGCCTCCTGTCAGGTAGTTGTAGAGGGCGATCAGGTCTCCCCTCAGCCTCCTCTTCTCCAGACTAAACAACCCCAGTTCCCTCAGCCGCTCCTCATATGACTTGCGTTCCAGACCCCTCACCAGCTTGGTTGCTCTCCTCTGGACCTGTTCCAGCAAGGCAACATCTTTCTTGTAGTGAGGGGCCCAAAACTGAACACAGTATTCGAGGTGCAGCCTCACCAGCACCGAGTACAGGGGCACGATCACTTCCCTACTCCTGCTGGTCACACTGTTCCTGATACAGGCCAGGATGCCATTGGCCTTCTTGGCCACCTGGGCACACTGCTGGCTCATATTCAGGAGGCTGTCAACAGTACCCCCAGGTCTTTTTCCCCCAGGCAGCTTTCCAGCCACTCTTCCCCAAGCCTGTAGCGCTGCATGGGGTTGTTGTGACCCAAGTGCAGGACCCGGCACTTGGCCTTGTTGAACCTCATACAGTTGGCCTCGGCCCATCGATCCAGCCTGTCCAGGTCCCTTTGCAGAGCCCTCCTCCCCTCCAGCAGATCAACACTACCACCCAGTTTGGTGTCATCTGCAAATTTACTGAGGGCACACTCAATCCCCTCATCCAGGTCATTGATAAAGATATTAAACAAGACCGGCCCTAAAACTGAGCCCTGGGGGACACCGCTTGTGACCGGCCGCCAACTGGATTTAGCTCCATTCACCACGACTCTCTGGGCTCGGCCACCCAGCCAGTTTTTAACCCAGCGAAGAGTACATCCATCTAGGCCATGAACTGCCAGCTCCTCCAGGAGAATGCTATGGGAGACTGTGTCGAAGGCTTTGCTGAAGTCCAGGTAGACAACATCCACAGCCTTTCCCTCATCTACCAGGCGGGTCACCTGGTCATAGAAGGAAATCAGGTTGGTTAGGCAAGACTTGCCTTTCGTGAACCCATGCTGACTGGGCCTGATCCCCTGATTGTCCTCCATGTGCCTGGTGAGCACACTCAAGATGAACCTCTCCATAATCTTCCCCGGTACTGAGGTCAGGCTGACTGGTCTGTAGTTCCCCGGATCCTCCTTCCGGCCTTTCTTGAAGAGAGGCGTCACATTTGCCAACCTCCAGTCATCTGGGACCTCCCCTGTTCTCCAGGACTGCTGATAAATGATAGAGAGTGGCTTGGCAAGCTCCTCTGCCAACTCCTTCAGCACTCTTGGGTGGATCCCATCCGGCCCCATAGACTTGTGGATGTCCAGGTGGCATAGCAGGTCAAAGACTGCTTCCTCCTGGATTAAGGGGGGTTCATTCCACTCTCTGTCCCCATAGTGTTCACTTTCAGATCCTCTGTAGTATTATTACATTTTTGTGTGTGCCATATTCTTTTTGTTTTGCTTTTGAGCTCTGCAAAGGCTCAGTTCCTCCTCTTGCTTCAGATGATATCTGTGCTAGTTCTCTTCTCACAGCATGGGAAATCAGGTGTAAGTGCAGGGAGGGCAATGGAAGACCCATCTCAGCAAAAAGAGAATCAGCTTCAGTGTATTGTTGTTTTGTGGTTGTTTCTCATGTGCTCCAGAAATAAGACACAAAGTGCCTATGCTTAATTAAGATGGGAACTATCACATTCGAGGGAATTACGACACTGTGCTTATTTGCCCAGATCAAACTATAAGACAAGTCTAGGAGGGAAACATTGAAAATGTGTTCTTGTTTTAGTGTAGTTGTTCTGACTTAGCTTTCCATGGGCAGGAATCATCTGAAAGAAAAGAAGGGCCAGATCCAAGCAAGCCAGGGAAGGTGTGTGAGGCAGGGCAGGAGCAGATCCTCTACACACAGCAGATCCGTTCATCACTAAGATTGTAAAATGGACCTGCAGCTCTTTGTTAAATCAGAGATTTTATTGGAAGTAAACCCACTGTATTTACAAATCACAAAGTTGCTTTAAATGCCATTTTGAAAAACTGTGAAGGTATTTGACACTGAAATTCAAGTGACATTGGTTATGTGACATTAAAGCATCCTTTGTTAATCCCACCTGTTTCATGATGGGTCCTAGGAGAGATGTTTTAGCACTTTTCCCATCTGCCTGGATGATTCCTCAAGCAAATTCACCAAGTGAAATAGCTGTTGCTAGGGGGGTTTTGGGGTTTTTTGTTGTGGTTTGGCGTTTTTGTTGGTTTTTTATTCTTTATGTCAGTAGTTTCTCATGTACAAGCCCTGGCCTGCAGGCTCTGAAAGCCACTGTCCAACTGCATGGCCATGGACAAATCCTTGTTTTGTGTCCTAGTTCCCTGTCCATTAATGAGTACAACAATGCTGACTTTCTTTATAAAGTACTTTGACTTTCTTTAATGGCACCTATCATATGAGCGAGACAATGACATTTCACAATGTTCAGGGTGGAAATAAAGGGTGAGAAAGTCACAGAGGACGCAGGATGTGATCTCTTCCTCACCTCCAAGCACTATCAAACCACATCCCCATTGGCTTTTCCACACTGTGCACACTGTTGGTTATGTGATAAGGGAACAGGCTCTCCTACCCTACCCTACCCTACCCTACCCTACCCTACCCTACCCTACCCCCTACCCTACCCATCCTATGTAGCCCTTGCTGCTGCCACTGTCACTGCTTCTGCCCAAAGGGTCTACCTAGATTTGAAGCTCTTGGTGGTAGGAGCTTCCTGGTACATGAATAATATACGTAACATACTAATCAGATTTTTTTATATATATTTAGTCCCTCCCCTGCCCCCAAATTAAAAGTCATATTTAGCATGGAACATATTAAATACTTTTCTGGAAGGGTGGAATAGGCTGAATCCTTTTTAAAACGAGGGTCATGGTGAAGGTGCATTTTTTGCTCCTTTGCATAAGAAGTCTGGGGTTTCAGGAGGTGATGTTAGTTAAACTGGACTGAAATGCATTGTCTATGGAAAATGTTTCAAAGGTTGGGTGGATTTTGAAGTGTTGGGGTTTTATTTAGTATTTACATAGTACAAATCAAAATTAGGTTGTTAAAATGAGAGTAGTACTAGAAACTGCGTGATGTGTTTAACAACTGGTGGGATAGTCACCACAATTATTTGGCCAAGTACGCTTCCTCTGGGAATCTGGTTCTACCACGTGTAGTGAGACAAAACACATGGGGGAGCAGGGGGTGATTTGAACGGAATATGCTCCTTCATGCTGATACAGAATAACTTTCTTACTAGATTTGAACTGAGACAAATAAGCATGAGCCTCTGAAATCCAGCACCAAGAACACACAGGAGGGTAGCTCTGGACCACTTCCCAGTTGCCTACAGCAGTGTTTCTCATTTTCTTCTGGGTGGCAATCCATTATTAAAGCATAAACAATAAAAGCATGATTGCTGTGCGTTTACTATAAGAGTAAAAATGCATTCATTAGAGCAGTGATAAGCCTGTATAATTTGAGTGTGTGTTTGGCCAGAGAATACAAAATTCCTGAAGATAGTGCTCGTTTGAGCCTATGGGAATGAGGGTTTTTTTGATTCAGGCCCTTTAATGTTGTTTTAAGGCTGGGATAGGATAAAAGTACGGAAGCGTGACTGGCAGAGCTGGGAGCAGTCCAGCAAAACAACTCCAGCCCCACGGAGGTGCCCACGTGGTGCACAGCACCACCGATCCAGGGCAGTGGAGGGTGAGTCCTGGAGCTCAGTGTACAGACCTGGAGAAGGTCTCACATGTGGACATGCACCACATGCTGCCGAATAAAGATCCACTTGTTAGAGGGCAGTTAAAAGTCTGAATCCTGCTAGTCTATCACAGCTTTCCCCTGTCCTATCACAGAATCATAGAATGTTTTGGGTTGGAAGGGACCCCTAGAGGCCATCTAGTCCAACCCCCCTGCAGTGAGCAGGGACACCGCTAACCAGATCAGGTTGCTCACAGCCCTGTCCAACCTGGCCTTGAGTATTTCCAGGGATGGGGCCTCCACCACCTCTCTGGGCAACCCGTTCTCAGCCTGTCCTCATAGGAGAGGTGCTCCAGCCCTCAGATCATTTTTGTAGCCCTCCTCTGGACCCACTCCAACAGTTCCATGTCCTTCCTGTGCCAAGGGCTATAGAGCTGGATGCAGGACTGCAGGTGGGGTCTCACCAGGGCAGAGTAGAGGGCTGCTATCTGAAGGTAGCAGCTACAGGTTACTAAAAAACAACATTATTTGATGTCAGGATCTTTATTTTTTTTTTTAACATTTTGTTCATACAATGCTGTATTCAAATCCCTTTCACTGCCAGGAAGCTCTCTGGGCCCGCTGCTGGCAGTGAGCATTTATAGGTCTGAACAGCTGTCAGTGGTTACCAGGGTTTGTAACAACCAGGCAGCCCCAGCCCCAAAAGACCCAAGACTTACAGACTTTTGTGTGTCCTTCTGCAGATCCTCTAGCAGCAATAAGGGTTCATGCCTCGCTGACATTTGCAGGGCTCCCACAATCCCTGGTGCAGTGCTGGACAAGGCAGTCTAGATGGAGACAACTGCAGAGCTCTAAGGCTTCAAGTCTTGTACATCTGCACAATAAATGCGCAACATCTGTTGGCTCATGGACAGTGTTCGTTTCTTTAAGAAAATCCCTAACTTACTGGGGTCTTGGCAGAGGGTAATGCTCACGTAGGAAATTAAATCTCTTAGATGGGATCTTTGGCTCACTACCCACACGGTAAATGGAGTCACTATTGCAAGGGTCCTTGCAGCAGTGTCTTCTGCTGGATCAGGTGAGACCCCCTGAATCACTGTCCTGCTCAGTTCCAGTAGTCAAGCTGGGTTGGGGTTCTACATAACCTGCTATAGATTATGTTAAACTATAAGCAAAACTCCTACCTCTCCTAACTATCTTTACTATATGCAAAAGGCTGTTCTACGTGACCAGTTCTGCATCTGCAGGAACAATTTCTACTGAGTATTTAAGAAGTAGCTCATCAATGTATATGTTGGTGAGTTCTACAGCAGGTACTACCTGGGGGAAGTCTCCTGCATGGCCAGATGTTAACACATTGACACCAAATAGTGCCTATAAAATGGCCTGGACACATCAGGAGCTGCCTCAGAGAATCAAAACTCCCACTTGGACACTTCCTGCAGGTAATAGGCAAAGGCTTTGCTGTGAGGCTGGCTGAGAGCTCAGGCAACCACCTTGTCTCAGTTCAGTCCCTCGTGACACCTCCGCAGAGACTAGCTGGGAGCTCTGGGATTGCCCAGGGAGCTAATGCCTAAGTGGTCTGGGTGTGCACCCAGGCGCAGCCCTGATACCGGCTACACCACAGCTGTAACTACAGGACAAACTTGAATGACTATAACTTAAATTCCATAGCTCTTGCTGCACAAGGCTTCTGGCTCCATTGCAGGAGGCCTAGAAGTCCTGGCATGGTAAACTATTTCAGAGTCCCTGGGATGAGAGTCAAAGACCCTGGAAGCAAGACACCACCTCTGCGCTCTCTTTTAGATGGGTTTTAGTGGCGATCTCGAGACGAAATTTTCTGTCTACATCGTTTTGCTGCAGGAGTTCCTTTGGGATTGTTTTTAAGACAACCCATTCAGTGTGTTCAAAGGATGCGTTAGGGAAGGGAGGGAGAGTATAAATGCATTTGTTAATCTCACCTTCCTTCAGCAGGATGAGCTCTGCTGTGTTGTGCTTAGTAGGCATATTTCCATGTGCTTATCTGCCCTTGCAGCAATACCAGGAGACAAGATAGCACAAGGTCCTTCCTCAGAGCGCTCAAGTGTTGCCTGTCGTAGACAGTAGACATTCGTAGGTGGCCTGAGATCAGGTTTCAAGCCTGTCTCAAGGCTACAAATTTAAACCATGCCCTGGTCACTGTACCACTTTTGGATTCTCGTTGAAACCCACCTTTGGATGTGGTGAACTGCCATTGCTTTTGGCCTCAGTGCATTGGTATGCTTCGATAAAGTGTGCCAGCTTTTGTTGAGACTCACTGTTTGAGAAACACAGAGGATTTGTGCTTCTCTTCTGATCCTTGGAATTATTCTCAGAAGGCTTTCCCCAACAGAAAAAGTAAGTTCAAGGTTCATACTCATTTTCTTGAAATATTACTCTGGCTTCCTAGGAAGCTTTGAAGGGACCATTGTCCAACAGATGGGAATATAAGAAGAAGGGAATGTAAGGTCATAAATAAAGCAAATGCCCTTTTTGTGCTTTCCTAGCCCATAAGACTCATTGCTTTCTCCCATACATCTTTGCAGACAGCAGGTCCATGTTGCCCATGATCACCTTTCCACTAAAATCGCCCATGTGGTGAGATATGGACTGGATGAGTGGATGACAAGGGGGGTGGAAAATTAGATTGTTAGTGATCCATGGCCTGGAGTAACTGGCAGCCAGTTACTAGTGGTGTATATCAGGGGTTGAGATTGGGGCCAATATTGTTTAATGTCTTTTTTAATGGGATGATGGGATAAAGTGCACTCTCAGCGAGTTTATGTGGAAGCAGTCGATACCCTGGAGGGCAAGGCTGCTATTCAGAGGGACCTGGATAGGCTGGCAAAGTGAGCTGACAGGCACTCAAGTTCAGCAAATGTCAATGCAAAGTCCTGCAACTGGACCAGAATAATCCCCTGTACCAGCACAGGCTGGGGCCAACTGGCCAGGGAGAAGCTTTGCAGATAAGACATAGGGGTCTAGTTGAAGAGTGTCTCCTTGCAGCAATGAGCAGTTGTATTACCAAAAACATAGCTACCGTGAAGGAAGTGATTCTTCACCCTTTGTTCAGTACCTCTAAGACTGCATCTGCCGCAGTGTGACCAGCTTGGGGCTCCCTAGTGTTAAGACATTAACAAACCAGACCAAGTCCCATGGAGGGTCACTGAGATGGTTGGGGGCTGAAACACATATTGTAGGAGGAGAGGCTGAGAGACCTGAGCTTCTTCAGCCTGGAGAAGGTTTGGGGGATCTTAATGCTGTTTACAGCTACCTAATAGGAGGATGTAGAGAAGACAGAGCCTGAGTCTTCTCAGGGTGCTCAGGGAAGCAATGGACACAATTTGAAACATGGAAAATTGATAGAAGGATATAAGAATTCTTTGTTATAAGGGGGAAAAAATCCCACAAGGGTGGTCAAACATTAAAACATGTGCCCAGAAAGGTTGAGGATCTCCATCCTTGTAGATATTGAAATATCAACTGGACACAGCCTTGAAAAACCTGTGCTTGCACTAACCCTGCTTTGAGCAGGAGGTTGGACTAAAGACCTCCAGCGGTTCTGTGATTTTGTGACTCTGAGTTAGAAGAAGGGAAGATAGGGTCAGAAAAGATCTGTGCTTTCCTAGCCACATGGGTCATCTTGTTCTTGGCAGACAGCAGGGCAGGTCAGCAGAGCACACACCACCACACATATAAGTTGTGCCTTCCCTATTTTTAGCAAATGCTGGAAAATGAGTAAGTGATAGATACAATCATGTTGACTGTCCATCAACACCATTTAGTAACCTGGATCTAATCCACCTCCCGCTGAAGCCCATTGTAAGATTCCCATCCATACAATGGGATTTGATGCAGGTCCCATGAAAATGGGAGGATTAAAAAAAGGTGCAGCATTAGAGGCAGAAGTCATAGTATTCACAGAAGTACCGAATTATCCCCTGCTCTCTCCCATCACATACATGGACACGCATCCCACACACATGCAACCACCTTCGTGGTATCTGCAGTTCTGTACTGTGAATACTACGGTGCTAAAATTAATTAAAACAGAGATGCATGTTTACTGTCAGTAAGAGAATGATACTCTGTTCATTACAGATAAAACTGCTTTGCATCTGCAAGAACACCATGGGAAAGCAGGAAGGTTGAGGATATAAAAGAAATGAAGTGATCAAAGAATATTGGTTTCAGCAACTTACGTTGTTTCATGATACTCATACTTCAGGACAGAGTGTCGCTAGTAAAGTCTGATTAACTTCTTCTGGGACCTGACATCTTACTTTTGTAGCAAGAACTGGAGTACAGGATGTTCACAGGAGAAAACCATTCAATGGAAGGGTGCCATTACCTGAAAGAGTATGTTCTTTTGATTCTCCTCTGCTGCCGAACAAGCGTCTTTTGTTCCTTGAGTAGAAGAGCAATATAAAGAGCTTTGCACAGAACAATGTAAAGAAGAAATAGGCCTTATATAACATTCACGGCTGGAAAATGACAATTTGGGGAGGGGCTCATTAGTGCCCAAATCCCTGCTAGCTCAGCGGGGAGGAAGGGAAAGAGCAGCAGATACAAACAATTAGACATTTGTTAGGTGATACTGGACCCGTGAGCACACGAGAGGTTGCGCTTTCATTCAGCCAGCACAGTAAAATAAACAGAGTGTGACAGCGAAAGATTAATGGGAAGTTAATTCTACTCGCATTTATGATATTTCAATGCCAATATTTTCTGAACAATGGTCCCTATTGGTGCTACAAGTGCTTGCACATTGTGCCCGCGACTTGCTGAACAGACACGACACTATTCAAGCAGCTGTATTCTCTAATTGGAAAAGGGAAGTTTCCAAAAATGATGAAAGGCTGTATCTTACCCGTGCTGAAACTGTTTGGCACCTAACTCATTTTGGTGCCTGATTTCCCTCACACACACCCACCCACCCTGTTTTTTTTTTTTTTTTCCCTTCCTAATTAGGATTTGGGAAGATTTGTTTTTAAGTGCAGAGCAACTAAGGCCAAACCTTAATAACTTAAGTCGAATACTTAGTATTTTATCACGGGCTAGTGCTTATCAGAATAACAAAAAATAAACAGTAGTTTTGTCTACATTAGAAGGAGTTTGCTGTAATGAGCAGGCCATTTAGATATACATCTCCTTCACCCTTATAAACTGTGTCTCCACTAAGAGGATTTGCATGTCTACATGGTTCAACTCAACTGGCAGACTTCCCCTGGTGCAGACAAGTTCACCGTACACTTTCTTAATCTAAGAAAGCACTTAGCCGTGATAAAATATGCAGGAATTAAAGGGCAAGAAAAAGAAATAAAAATAATTTCAATTTCCAGTGAAATAACTTGATTATTCCTGTTATTAAAGGACTTTCTACACATAGATGTGCTGTTTAGGGGTATGAGTTCTTCATACTCTCAAACAACATAGCTCTGCCAGCAAAAACTTCAAATGTAGACAAGAAAGCCTCTGTCCTGGACTCTGAGCCAAGTTTAACACCATCTGTCTGGCTTAAAGGCCAAATTTTGCACCAATTGGCTACAAAAGCAAATTTACATTAATGCTGCGGATCCCGCACATTTGCTTGCGAGCTGTCTGTACACCAAGCTGCTTGATTTTCTCCACCCCTTGTGCTAAAACTGGCCCCCTCCCTGACCGCAGGGGTGGGAGGGTGCTCTAAGAAGCCCGGGTGCCAGCAGACATCTGGAGAAAGTCTAGGTCATTTCTAGTTTGGGATCTATAAGTCACCGACCAGAGCTCCAACCTCTTCTCTCATCCCTTCCTTTCCATGAAGCCCAGCCCTCCTTGATTTTGAAACCATTGCCTCTAATTTCTTGGGTCCCCAGCTACTTACACAAGCTCCCTGGAATTCCGGCCCATCTGTGGAGCGCTGTGTTGGTGGTTTAACCCTTGAGGGACACAGCAGGGAAGGGCAGGGAAGCTTAGGAAGGATTTTCTTAAATATGGAAACATTGCTCTTGAATTACGTCAAAGCAGTAGAAAATCCTCCCACCATCCCTTCTACTTGATCGTATTCATTTCTTCTGTCGGTTTTTTAAAAATTTGCCTTGTTCTGATGGTCCATACCTTGCTCAGAATAACACCTTGTCTTTTAATCTCCTCTGCTTGAGCAGCATCCACCTGTGTGGCTCCTCTGGAAAAGCGCGCTGGGAATAGTAGAATGGGGGCTAAGGCATGTCATGTTGCTGCAGATGAAAACCTGAAAATTAAGAGGAATAACTGTCATTTTCTATCTTCACTGTGAATTTGTCATCATCTTTAATCAGTAATATATTTTATACTGCTGTAGATTTTCAACACAGTGAATGGCGGATTCTCACAACAACCATGAGGATTAGTTACAGACATATTATTATCTCTTAACTAGATGGAAAGAAATGAGCTTGTAGCAGGAGGACACCTCTACAAACCAAAAAGATATTGCTTTGATTCAGAGAGGTCTGAGACTGTGGACTAGTAATTTAATTTCCATGCTTCAATTTCTCCATCTTATTGAAACAGGAACACTGGTATTCATCTGCCGTGGAGGGGCATTCTGATGCGGATGAGCAGCGTAGAGAGGGGCTGTTACGGGGGGAGGTGCAAGCACAAAATAAAATTAAAATTTAAGAGATGAAGAAAAATGGCAGGTGCAGAAAGGCTGAGCAGCTCGCTGAGGTCTGTGCAGTGAACCATCTGCGGAGGCATGAGCAGAAAGTAAGAGCTGCCAGCTGCCGCTCCTACCGCTGGCAGCTTCTGGCTGGAACCACCTCCCAGAGGTGGAGAATAGAAGTATGGGGTTTCTTCCCTGGGTTTGTTATTTTCTGGTTATTATTACAGATCATGCCCTACCTAGCAGTGCAACCCCAGGCTGCCTGGCTGGTGACATTTTGCGGTGGTGGATGCCATGGTGAGCGACGTGCCTTTTAGTGAAGTGAAAGGAATATCGCTGGTTGACCTTTTGGTTGAGACATCTGTCCCAGACTACTGCGTATGTTAGTCAAAAGACAGTCACATGCTTCTTTTCCCCTTTTTCATACTTTTGCAGGGCAGAAAATCCTGCAATCTCTGAGCAATTAAATACATTGCATTTAAATGCTTTGAAGGGGTGGTTTCTTGCATTACTAAACCAGAGCCAGAAAAAGCACTAACTTTCACAAGGGGTTGAAGAGAGGGGGAAGACAGACTGGAAGATGGGACAGAGCAGGTTCTTAGCGGTATTCCACAAGCAGATGTCCCGAGGGATTATGAAGGAGCCGGGCCAGAGTCAGCTGCTGTGCCTCCACAGCCTCCCCTTGCAACCCTAGCTCCAAGGCTTGGTTTTGCAGCTGGGTTCAGTGTTAAGTCTGGTCAAGGCCAACCACGTTTGCTGATCCCAGAGGCGGTGGCCTCTGCTTCTGCTGCTTGCAATAAATGAAACTTTTTGGTGAAACTTTCCCCTTTTTTTTCCTTTTTTTCTTTTTCTTTTTGCTCCCATTTCAGATCACTGGCCACTCTTCGGTTCAGCCACGTGTCCTTTTCTCTCTCTTAATAAAAAATAAAGGCATCGGGCATATATTTCTTCCATAATGAATTCAGGGTGTTGAAGGATATTTGCTCAGCTGGAGTTTTGTACAGAGTTTTGTACTGCAGTTTGTGCTGTGACAGCCTTAAACTGCCCCAGTGCCTGCATTGGATATATTCTAATTTTTTGCTCAGAAATCCAAGTCAGCACCGAGAAGAACTCATGCATGTAAAAGGCAGGTATTTAAGTGCCATCCTGATTTCACGTCCAAGTTGTCTGTACAGGGATACAAAGGTAATCACTGCCATTTTGGTGATTTCTCTGTAGGCTTTTGGAAGCCCATCTTTGGCCAGGGTTAATCGGGGGGCTCCAGGTGGCTGCTATTGCTTGGGCTGTGCACTTTTCACGGCCATTTCTGAAAAGAGACTTTTGTGTGTGGATGCATGCGTGAGAAAGGCTGCAGCCTGAGTCTTAATGCATGCTGGTGACAAAATCAAATCTGTTTTGAACAGAAATAGTAAAAGTCTGCGGACGTTAAGGTTTCCAATTGGGAAAGGAACAAATATCATGTATCTTAGGTGACCTAGGGCAGAGCTTGAATACCAGAAATAAATGTTCAGTCTGCAAGCAGCGCAGAGGCTTGAATGTGCTCAAACAAATTTGCTTAGACAAGCTATTTAAATAGCCCTTGGTAGACAACAAACATAAACACTGCTGCCTGTTTGCAGAAGAGAAATGTGTCTAAATTTCCCTGCTAAGATTTTTACTGCGAGATGTTCACCAGGAGATATTCCTTCATTTCCAGATTGTTTTCTTTATGAAAAATATACCCTCTGTGTGGTCACTTCAAATGTACATCAGGCCAGAGATCATTCAAATGCTCTTTTAATGCCTCTTGGTGATATTCTGAGGATACAATATGACAGCTAAGGAAGCTCATGTGTTCTGTGAAACATGGGAAAGAAATTCATTTTTCTCCCGAAGGGCTATACACAGCTGATAGTGATTTTTTCAAAGGTTGGCTCTGAACTCATTTGAACTGTTTTTGCAGACTGGAGTAGAAAGACAGTAATAGGAAAGAAGTGACACTTATAATGCAATATCAGTTCTTTTCTTCTTCCTCCTTCACCTCAATATGCAAAGTCTGATAGTTGCTGAAATATATTCAGTTCTGAAGGACAAAAATGGGGAGCTGGAAAAAACCAAGGATGCCAAGTGGCTGAACAGGAATATTGACAGTGGCTGTGAATTTTCGGAACTGTTTCCCGTTTCAGAGTTTTCACCTCCAAAGCGAGGACAAATAATTCACTGCTTCACAGGTATTTCAGTAGATCAGTTCATTGATGAGGGGATATGCAACTAGGCTCATGCTAAAGCACTCATTAGCCATAACACATATAGCTCTTTAATTATGGGGATGGAACATGGTACTCCTATAGTTGAGTTAATCATTGCAAACTGCCTGTCATTAATTCCTCACTGTGTGGGAGCTAAAGCTCACAGGGTGAAAACCTGCAATCTTTACTCAGCCAAAAGTCTCCGTGAGGACAACGTGGACTTTGCCAGACAGGGTCAAGTCGAAGTGAATGGGTGTTTTGCCTGAGTTAAGAAATAAATGCATTTTGTCTTGGTTCAAACCTTTCCCTTCCCCTCAATACTGTACGAAATCCCATCAGTCAGACCAGGCAGGGAGTTTTTGCAGTGTGGCCATTGAAATTGTGTGAACCAGAACTAAATTACGAGCCTACAGTGCATAGCGATTTCCATGGGCGACATATCCGTTTTCATGTATAGCCAGCAACATGCCTTTCTGATTTTCCCCCTCCTCAGTGAAGTTCCCCTCTGTATAGGAGACCCCAGGGTTGGAAAAGGGTTTTGGCTTTCAGCGGCCCGGTTCTGCTGTCTGGGGAAGTTGTCTGCTTCCAGAGAAGATGCTCCTGCTGCCTAACTGCTCTTGGGTCTTATGAACAGAATGACTGCTTGCTGGCCAGCTGCTTGATCAATAAATACGCATGAATTTAGTACAAACTCAAGGTTTTGCTTCTGAAATGGCTAAATGTAGTGTCAGTCAGTGCTGAAGTGGCTTCTCTTTGCCATGTGCTCCTTATGCTTCCTCTTGCATCCGAGGGGCTTTTCCCCATACAGTCCTGCCTGACAGCTTTGTCAAAATGTGAGCTGGTTTTGTGCCATGGGCACAAAGAACAGGACCAGAATTTGAAATAATTTGTTCCATTTATCTAAACTAGTTTTTGAATATTAAATTGCCAAGAATAAAAAAAGCTCATACCATCAAAGAAAAACAAAACCCAGGGTAAAACTAGTAGATTAGAACAGCAATAATTATCCTACAACAGTAAAAAACCACCCACTATAAAACCCCTTTAAGCTTGGATTTTTTTTTTTTATTAGCATTACTCACCAATGCTTTGTTCATTGCTGACATTATTTGATTTTGTATTCTGTACTGCAGGCAGCTTTTATGTAGTTTTGTTTCTTTCTTGGTGTCATCTCAGCAGAACAGAACATTTCCAATAGAAAACCTGGGGATAAATGATATCCTGACATACAGCCACAGCCTTACAAGAAGGAGGGAACAGCTTTCTCTGAAAAAGAGTGGAAACCTGAAGAAGTTATAGAATCATAGAATACCTCGCATTAGAAGGGACCCATAAGGATCATCAAGTCCAACTCCCTGCTCCTCACAGGATGACTTAAAACTAAACTGTATGACTAAGAGCATTGTTCAGATGCTCCTTGAACCCTGGCAGGCTTGGTGCTGTGAGCTCCTGAGATGAGATGCAAAGTGTTGTTGTACGTCAGAGAGCTCAGCGTTGTAAGGCAATGACTGAACTGGCTCTGGCCCAGCAAGAATCCAGCATCTGTTGGGCCGTCAACATTGGAGGAGCTCCAACGCCAGTTGGGTTGGTCCTCTGCTGAGGGCTGAGCTGAGCGTGGGTGAGTTCTGTGGTGGAGTGGACAAGGGCAGGGAAATGGAGCTGTTGTCTGAGTCACTGCATCGCTTGTAGTTTTTACGGTTTAGGACCTAATTTTCATACCTCCTTTCATATAAAACTCATCCCCATTGCTGTCCTGAGCAACCTGTTGGGATGGAGCTGAAACATCCCATTCTAGAGGGACTGAGCCCTTTTTTGCTCCTCTGACATTACATGGGCTTGTTATTTTGCATGTTGGACTTGCTCAGGAGGTCAGGGTAATTCAGCCTGAGTTACTGCACACACCAAACCACAGTTTTAGGTATTCAAATGATCGCCTGACTTGACATGGCTCTGGCCCAAAGCTGTAAGGGCTGTGTTAAATGCACAAGTGGACACTGAACTTCAGCCTTGATTCCTTCATTTGGCCCCCACCAGCCATGCCTCAACACCATCAAGGGGGCTGGTTGGTTGTTATCTCCACACCATGAATTTGTTATAGTACCAGCAGCCAACAGTGGGGTTCCCCAAGGCGAAGGCTGTAAACCAAAATAGAAACCCAAGGAAGAAGGAGCTGCAGCAGGGCTGGAGATGGTGCAGAGCTGGGGACCTGGGCAAGGGCTGGAGCAGCAGCATGGAGCTGACCTACGAGGAGGTCTGGAGAAGAGGACAGGAACGAAAGCAGAGCTAGACCTGACAGCTGCTCTGGCTCAAAGAGAGGGACAAATCCTGAACAGGCGCCTTGCTGTGGACAGGGCTGTGCATAGCAAGCCTGTGGGGAGCCCAACTCCTGACCATGCCTGGCCATGGACCCTTCTTGGTGGCCAGGATGACAAAGTGACCGTGACCAGCTAAAAGGGTGGAGGGCAGCGGAGAGAACTGGTGGGGCTGCTTCCACAGTTCAACCACCCTGAAGAGACTACCCAAATTAATAGTAGTTTTTTCATACCTTCAGCAGGACTGGAGTCAGATTATTGTTTTCTTGCTCCTCCGAAGGCAGGGAAGCTGATGAGAAAACATGGCGTGGGGACACCTGGCAGTATTGCTGCTGGATAGCAGAGCATGGCTATTCATTCCTTTCTCACTAACACAGGAGAAGGCCATAATTATCTATTTTAAGGCAAACACAGCAGACGCTGTTATTATCACATCAGCGGATCGTTCGGTTATTATTGTTTGCATTGCAGGAGTGCCCGGAGGCCCAAACTGTGTTGAAACACCTATTTGCTATGCACAGGACATACCTTTAGGGAGATCGTCCTGGCCTGGAAGAGCTGCTTCTGCTGACACAAAGCTGATCGTACTGTGCTGGAGCAAAGAGAAAATGCTTGGTTTACCCAAAGTTGTAACTCAGGAAGTCCTTGACAGAGCTGTAAATCGCCCTAAGGACAAACTTGTTACTCAAGCAATGTGGAGACACAGCCGATCTGATCAGCTGATGTTTTGGGGTTTGAGTCTCGAAGAAAACGTGGTATGTGCCCAGAATGAGCTACGTTAAACGGGATGGTGGAAGTGTCAACTCCACTTGTTAAGAAAGCAGACTGATCATGGGAGGCTTAAGGGGTTTTGTATGCCTTTTTGCTAATGATCACTTTAATTACTTGCTGTAAGTCATCTGGAATGAAAATATCACCATACTTATTTAAAGAAGAAAGGTTTTGTAATGCTGTGCAATATGTATGGATTTAGGGCTCTGTGGATTATATTTGGCAATTTCAGGCACGCAAAGTTACTAATCCACACTTTGTCTATGAAAAATAGAAAGAAGCAGCGAGGCAGGCTGATGCCCTGGGGACGGCCGGGGAATTCCTGACATGCCTGTCATCTGCAGCTCCCGTCCAGGGAGCAAACATTAACTCTGGTGTTGCAATAGTTACGGGCAGACCAAAGGGACGCACTTGCATCAAAGCAGAGGTGGTTTCACCAAGCACCTCGCTCTGTTTTCACCTCACGGTAACTTTTTTTTTTTACACTTCTGTTCTTTTAGTTTCCTGGTGTTTTAAAGTATGTATTTGTCACATTTAATTCTATTTTCCTCTAATAGCTTCATCCACAGAGAATCCTCTTGGAGAAAAGCCCAGAGATTTTTCTGTTTCTTCTTACGCCTTTATTTTCCCTGCATCTGCTATTACATCATTTGTATGAATTACATCCAGACAATTTTAGCTTTTATGTCAGAGTTATAATGCCACACTCAGGCTGTCAAAATGGCTAAGTCCTGAGGATTTTATTCAGGCAGAATTTGCACTGAATTGTCTGTGATTGCTTCAGTAAGTTGAATGTTGCAATATTTCTAGTAGGTAGGACAAAATAGTATAGGTATGAGAATAGGGCATCAGTAAAAAATCATTTTTGAGGCTGGCAAATTGAATCCCATTATGCAGTTTTCACAAGGTCAATGATCTGGTAGAAATTAAGGAATCCTGATTTGGGGTTTGGTTTTAAACCCTTGACCACACTTTTTGTTCTATAATTATAATGTTTATTGTTAAATTTTATTTAATAGCAAACAATAAAGTCTATAATTCTTTTCCTGCATCTCAATGATAGATCCTGGTGTCTTGTATCAAATATTTAATTGGTTTAAGTTTCCTGCTTGTGCTTCAGGGCCTTTTAAAGATCACTGGACTCCACCCATCTGTACTTTTTTTGTCTCTCTGTCCATGTCCCTCCATCCATCACCTGTGGCTTGCTTAGCCCCTAATCCCACCTGGGACTCAGTGCTTGAGATTTGGTTGGTTTGTGTACCAAAACAGAAGAAAGAGGCAGGAGGATTATACAGACTTGCAGAACCCTTGTAACTACTGTTGCATATGTGAAGCTCCTGCCATTGAGTAGGAGTTGCTCAAGGGCAAGATCCTGCCGTGCCTACACGCAACAAGTCACAGTTTCTGAAAACTGTGATTTTTTTCTCCACCCTTCCCCCGTCTTTCTCCTCCTCCTCCTCCTTCCTCTTTCTGAACCTCTCTCTGAGTGGGAATTATTTGTTTAACTTAATTCAGCAAGTTGTGAACAGATTAAGGATACTCATACCCCTACACCCCAAAAGTAATTAAGCGGAATAAAGGCAATTACAGATTTAATTTGTCTTGCTCAGTCTCCACCTATCCCCCTGTTTTCATGTGTGATCAACCTATCAAACATTTCAATTTCCTTCTCAGCCCCCTCCACCCCCCCGACTTAACTGGACTTATTAGTAGCAAAGTGTGGAGGTTGTTGGAGGATGAATTACACCGGCATCGCTGCCAGCCTGTTCACAGTATCTTTATTCAAAAGTCACACTTCATAAGGTAAGTGAGGTGTCATGTTGGGGTGTATCTGAAAGCCAAGCTACAGGAAGGTTTTATGGGTCATGTGACTGTTGTGTGACATCCTATTTTTCTGGTGAGCCCTCTGCCCACCTGGCTGCTGTGCGTTGCAGGGGACACCACCTCCTCTGGTGTCCATCTTCTTCTAAAAGAGAGTGGTGACCATCAGTGCTATATGCACGCAGCCTGAGATATGGGAGAACAACACCCAGTGGGGCTTTTTAGAAGAAATGCCTGGTTGATGGACCATGGTGTGAGCAGGCTCTGGGCTGCCCCAGACGGGGGCATCCCACCCACGGGCAGACTTAGGAGGAGGTATCAGCTGGGCCTTTAGGATTAGTGCTCTGGATCCCACCTCTGAATCTCTCCCCACATCTAATTCCTGGAGCCTCAGTGAGTTATTGAACTTGGTCTTGGCAGGTTCCTGAGAAGATGGATTATTTGTAAAAGCAGTTGCAATTACAGGAGATTAGAAAAGGTTTATGAACTCTGCTGGTCGAGTGCATCACACAAATGGTGTTTGAACTGATGAAGAAATGAACATAGGCACTCTGAGTTCATTGATTCCTTTTTCCTGTCCCTACACAAGTAGGTGTCAGTGACAACATTAAAAGAGCCTGGCTGGGTCACAGATCTGATGGAATAGCAAATCCTTTAAGATGTAGGGTCAAATGCAGCTCAGCTTGGCACACCAGGTGATCCCATTCCATGCCAATGATATGAAATAGCTGGATTTCATCCTTAGTATACCTCAGCATTGTTCGCTGCTCGGGGATATGTGCTGTCAAATAACTTCTGGGAGGCACTCATCCTCCCAGAGAGGAGCTGAGGAGGGCTCCAAATTACAGATTTGCCCACCAGTAACGATGTCTCCTTAAACACATATCCCACAGTAAGCAAATCTCCTGCTGCTGGGGCGGTACAGTTCTAGTGGCTTCTTGGATAAAACAAACAAACAAAAAAGCAACAGAAGAGGAGAAAGGAGAATAACACAAAAAAGCAGAAGTACACCTTTTCCTGTCCTTTTTGGAAAGGAATCATGAGATGATAGATAAGGTTCGAAAGGAAGACTGTTGCCTGCAGCAGCGTCATTGCGTGTGATCCCTTGCAGTTAGATACCACTTCCCCGCTGGGCAAGGGACAAGCTGCGGAACAGGACTAAGCGCTGCAAAGAGCTTTTCTGTCTGGCACTGCAATTAGTTGTGTAATCTGTGGCTGTTTGCACAGACATACTCTATCCACTGGCCTCTGCACGCTCATTTGTTAATGGGGATCATCGGGCAGGGTTATTTCCCATTACGTGTCATCTTTGCTATCTCTCTGACTCATATTTCTTCCGCTGTGTCTGCACCCACTGTATGACACTTACACCACCAAGGGCGGTTGTTTCCTTTGGTACCAGAGAAACCCATTCCAGCGGGCAGCCAGGCTGAGTTATCAGGCTGGAGAGCCTCAAACAGGTGGTAATCAGGTCCTCGAAGTCTGGGGGCCTCATTTCTCACATAGACTATTTGATGCTGCTTCAGATGGCCATTTCAGAGGGACACCTCTGATCATTTGAGTAAGAACAAGCCTATTACATCCACTTCATACCAGTATATAAAATCCTCCATCAGTAGGCGTGTGAGTTACAGAAGCAGATGATTAAATGCACGTCGTTCCTATCCATATATGGAATTGATACTTTGGGGCTTAAAATTATGACCTCTTTATATACTTTGATAATTTGGGTCTAGGCTTTTGGGGTATATTATTTTGTGAAGTGTGAGGCAAAATAAGGGCCAGGGTACTATAAGCAGGGATAGACCCCATCAGGGTCACAGGTTCAAAGGTTACTCCTGGTTAACATACACAATCTGCTTCTTAAAGGTTTGTGCTTATGATTATTGCCACATTTATTGGGGATAAATTATAACAAAAAAATCCTATAAATTTATATTTAAGTGCTTCCATAGGGATCTTCTAGGCTAGATTTGTCTGTGGCCAGTCACTTTATTTGTCGGTTTGGCTCTGAGAGGCATAGCCCTCGTGCTTTCCCAGCAATTCTGTTTTCTTAGTTCCTACAGGAAAGGAAAGAGTTAAAATGTCCTCCATATAGAAGAGGACCTAAAGAGAAGTAATTTGAATATTCATCTCAGTTTTCTTAGAAAGGAACAGGAACAAGTTCTCTTTTAGCTGCAAGTACTTTGTGGCCCTTGCTAATACTTTCAGTCAACCAGCCTTAAGATACTGGGTACCTGGGAACAGAACATCCGCCCAGCAGATGCTCAGCTTTTTTGTACCCGGCTGATAGCCAGGCAAACTGAAGCAGAGCCAGGGGGTGAAAGAGGACCAGCACCCAAATTTCCCGACTCCTTCCATATGTGTTATCACTATGTTAGTGTTTTCAGCATGAAAAATGAATATATGCTCTGCTTGAGGCACTTCATGTAATAGAGGATAAACAATTCTATAGTTGGAAAGAGTTGTCTAGGTGAAAAATGAAAGGACATTTAAAAATGCAGATTGATATTAAGTTATTCTAAAAAAAAAAAAAATCCATAGGGATTCTTTCACCTTTTGAAGATTTGGTATTTTTGGACACATTACTATGATGTTCACAAAACTGAGTTTGAAATTAGTGGGCACAGGCTCCTTGGAAAATTCTTCTAAATTTTAAGAGAAAAAAATGTCCAGCAATATCCCTGCTGAGTGTAACAGTTGCCTGTGGCACAGCTGAGAAGAGATTGGTGCTGACAACACAGAAACAACAGCACCGGGTACCTGCTCCAGATGCTCTTCCCCCCCCCCCCCCCCCCAGTGTCTTATTCACTGGAGTGGTCCTAAACCAGAGTGAACGATGAGTTCACTGCTGGATGAGCGCAGCAAAGGCACTGGTACACACGAAGGTAAATTTGCAATGATTAAGCTGAATGTTAGTCTTGGACCCGTGTGTTTCAAATAGGTTGAGCTGCTCTTCCTCCTGCTGAAGTTCGTCATGGAGTAGCTCTCGACTGGGTTGGGTAAATTTATGGCTAGGAGCCTCCTCAAGGTGCTTAGGGAAGGTCAGCTCTGAGGGATATGCTAAGCTAATTTTTGATCACTGTAAATCCATGGGCTGGAGCTGCTGTGGTTATATAGAAAGAGCTTTGGATCCTGATTTTATTTCCTTTGCTAACAGAGTCTTTTCTGGCTGCCTCAGCAAATGCCTATGATATAGCCAACAAGTGGGGCTTTACGGCAAAAGGCCGCTGCTTCCCTGCCTCTGAGATCGCCGAGTTCCAAATGGCTGATTGCCCCTAGTGCTATAGTTTTCATCCAGATCGTTTGTCCCTGCAAGAGGTTTAATTTATTGGAATTAATTTCATACAGCTGCTGGAATACATCAAAGTGCAGTGAGAGGGACTTGAGCAAACTCAGCCCCCACGGTGCCTGTCAGGAGGGAAGCCGCCATCTGTCTCCCCGACGAGCTGCATTAAGGTTTTTCGCCCAAGAAATCTGCGTTTTTTTCAGTCTCAGGCACGGTTCCTCAAAGATGCTCTCCTTAAGCAGCTGATGTCCGACAACAACAGCGGGCCCTGGGGTAATCACTGCTGGTAAAAATACAGTAGAGCTGGAGCTGAGGTTTAACGCTCGCCTCTCCAGTAAGGTGGGAGGAAACCGGCTGTGGCTGGTGGCAGGGAGCATCCGGGATTATGTGGCTGCTTTAAAAGGATTCACGTGCACTTCTCTGGGCCAAACCATTTTGAGGTCAGTTCTCCACTGACCCTTAGGCAGTCATTACCTCCAGGGCAAGGTGGTACATAACACTGTCTGATGGGAGAAAGACAGTCCGTAAGACAGAAATACACCCGTCTTGCAGGAATGAGAGCCACTCTGTGAGATACAAGGCAACGGAGAATCTCACTTCCAGTGGTACCTTTACCCCGTTCTCTCAGCATTTGAGTATTCACTGATGATTTTCTCTTTTTTTGACCTAACCAGAAAATAAAGTTGTGCTAGTTCAGCTCAAATCAGTGCAAACACAGGTAACTGCAGCGGTGGGAGCCCTGTGCGTGCATTGAGCTCTCAGGTACGTGGTGCCTCAGCTCAGGAAGGCTCCCACATTTCTCAAATGGTGAGGTCAGGTGAACAGTTTGGAAACATGCGGTGGTCCTGACTCCAAGCTGTGCTTCACCGAGTGACAGCGTGACATTGCTAAGCCACTGCAGGACAAAGTGTCTTTGCTTCACCTCTGCTGAAGGCTTAGCTGGGAGCCAGCAGCTTCGAGGGTGGGAAACGTGAGTTGTTCAGCACTTTACTGTAGGAGCAAAGTGACTGCTTGGCCAGAGCACAATGACATAGAAATAGATACATGTCTGTCTTTACAGCTGCAGAGCTGTTTGTATGGATTGGGCTTTCACTGGTACAATGTTATGGATGGAAAATCCTATAGGATCCATAACATTTCCCCTATAGGGAAAGAATTGTCGCTCACGCATTGTGTACAGCTCAGCACATGCTGTCCTGACATAATGGGGACATCTAGATATCACTGCAATATAAATGGTAAGTAATAGAAATGCAATGTCCTACTAAGATTGGTAGTAATGAGGTAGAAGGAAAACGATGACTTTGACGATATGATAACAGCATTTTGTGACATACGGACATTATAGTTCAACAAATAGATGGTCAGTTGTAAAACACAGTCATCAGGAATCAAAGTGCTCCTCCTAGGATGTTTTTACAGCGGTCTCTGGTTGCTGCAAGGTGCAGTGTGCTCCAGCCAGCAAGAGGAAGAGGGTCACCACATCCTTCGGCTGAGACAGAGTTTCTTTGTGTTTGTCCCCTTTCCTCGTTGAGATGCAAGCCCCTGTCTGTGTGTTTTAGGGCATATGGTTAGCATTGAGATAAGAAAGAAGTTAGGAGCATATGTGTTTAGTTTTCCCTTTCAAACTGACATCAGGAGCATAGGAGCATAGGAAGGGGAGGGACCTTGTGTGCTTCTGGGTCCAGTCCTCTCCAGCTGCAGGCTATCACTTTAGGTAATCGCTTCCTTAATGGACCAAGTCCTGTTTTGGGATTTTTATCCTGTCATCCCTCTTTGGGGATCCCCAATTCCTTAATGAGTAGAATCCTTCATCTAATTTCCAGCCTAAATTTATTCATGGACAGAATAGTTCATAACCATTTGCTCTTCTGCCAACATATTCTTTTCATTAAATAGCTCATTCCCTCCACTGGCAATTAACCTCCTGATGTATTTATACAGAGCAATCACATAATCTCTGTCTCTATTTGGCCAAGATTTTCTAGGTCCCCTGGTACTCTTAACTTCCAGTTACCAAATATGTGAAATAGTTGAAGCTCCTATGGGGGAAGAGGTTACCCAGCTCTCTGAGCACCCTACCGTGGGGACACCTGATGAGCTAGGACATGGGAAGGAGGATACAGCTCACATACCCATCTACTGAGCCTCCATGGGTATTCAAAAATGTGCCCCAAACTTAGGGTATGGGTTTGGAGACCAAAATCCATGTTTATCGGATGACAGTGACTGGAAAAAACTTCCACCCACTGGAGGGACAAGGACTTTTGCAAAGCTCTCCCAGAGAGGGTAGATTTCCTACTAGGTGTTCTCTCCTGAATATTTTGTTTATCTCATACTGCAAGTTTGTGTTTGTCACCACAGAGCCTGTCTGAAGGAAGATATCCTGTGTGGCATCCTGCCTTCCTGGGCCTGCATTCAACATGCCAAGACTTATTAAATGGGTGTTTCTTGGATGGTGGCTTTTCCTGGATTGTGTGGTTGGCTGGTGTGCACAGATAAGGTATCACCGCTGCTGTTGCAAGGAAAGACAAAACTGCTGCAAAGGAGGATGACTGGGAATCCACTTGCTATTCTTGCTTGTTTTTGTTAATATAGCCATTGATTCGCTTTCTGCTGGCTGCCTTTAGGAGACAGTTCAGTGCTGGAACCGCTCACTCCAAATCTCTCAGAGTTAGCGGACTGCCCATCCTGTTGGCCCAAATGCTGGAGCCAAACTAAATTCTGGCAAAAAAGACCAAAAATAATACCTCACAAAAAAAAAAAAATAAAAATACTGAGCAGGTTTTGCACAAGTAAATCCATCCACCTTTCCTTTTTCATAATACTTTCTCTACCTGTAATCCATTATTTTTCTGAAATGAAACTGGTTGGTTGCTTGCTGAGGACGGTGATTTGCGGAGGAAGGTCAGCTGAGCTGAGGGGGTGGTGCAACATACTGAATTTTGCAGCAGGGATTGTGCAGAACAGGTCCTGCTCTCCTGAAAGACAGACACATTTTCCTGGTGCCACAGGGTCTTCAGGTTCCCAGTTGCACAGACAGGAATGTAATGAGCATCGCAGGACAGTGAAGCAACGAGAAGGTGCCTCTACTCTGAAGTTTTCCTCTGCCATTAAGGCTACAGCTTCAAACAAATCAGCATATTTTGGTCATGTTGTTTGTCTCTGTTGCTCTGCTGAGTCACACCAACCTTTCGGTTTCCTTCTCAAAGGCTCCCATATACAAAGTCCTTCTGTGCCGCACCCACAAGGCATGACTTTCTCTGGCTAAGATGAGCTGTTGCTTTCCTACTCCAAATGCTTTGCACAGTCACTTGCAAAAAGAAATGTTGAAAACGGTGTGACCCTCAGGAGTTTCCATTTGTAGCTGACTCCATCTTTAAACCATTCTTTTTCTGCCCCACTATTGACCACAAAGCATCTCAGAAAATAGTGGGAGCATTGGAGAGCTGTTCAGACGCCTGGATACCCAATGCTTCTGGCTGTGGAGGAGGAGGCAAATGGTTTTCATGTGATGTTTACAACATTCTTTCAGGGATGCATCCACTGCACACTGCAGAGGATGTGTTTTGGGATGCTCTGTGTGGAAGCAAGGCATGGCACTGAGCACACCAAGGCATCGCAGAGTCAAAATACTGGCCTTATCCTCATGTGAGCAGGTATTCCAGGCTACATTCTACGTTGAAATACTTTGCTTGGCTCCTGGTGGGATTGCACCCAGGACCAGTTCAGCCTTTGGCAAAGGAAGCCGTGCCAAGAGGGATGGTGGCAGACATGACACGAGGAACATGGGAAAGAGCAGCTGCGCCACCACCGCTGCCTCTCGTTGGCAGGGAAAGGAGGCCAGGCTTGCTGGGAGCCATGTAGGGCAGTGAGGGTCAGCTCCTGATGGAGGGGCTGGATTCAGGAAGAGCTGGCTGGGGAGCAGGGAAAGATGGACTGGACTTATCCCAGAGGGCACCTGAAACATTCCCAGCTCTGCAGTATCCAGCAGAGCTACCTTCTTCACAGCCTCCCTTTCCCTTCACAGTCTGGGAATCAGCTCTGCTGTCAGTAATAAAAGAAATAGGGAGGGGTGAGGAGGTGTCTCTCAAGAACAAGGACTGCATATATTCATCCTTACGGCTGGGAAAAATCAACTATTGCTACATGGCTGGAAAGCCTTGGGACAGCTCTGATTGTCCCAGTGCAGCTAGGAATAGCATTTATCATGGGTTCTTCTTTGAGAAAGGGTGGGACCCTTGGGAGAGAAAGTAAAACGACATATCTTTGCAATGAACGTGACGTGGCTTTTCTGTCCTGTTGCTTTTGTGAGCCAAATCATCCAAATATCAGCATTTGCACAGCCAGGTTGTCCCAAGAACAGCAGAACTAATGGCAAATAATTTTCTAAGGGTTTGTGTTTGGAGGCTGAACTTCTGTGGTAATTGCCAAGTTTCTGAAAGGAGTTGCAGTCACAGAATTGTCCTTCTCTCGGTAGGGGTATTAATGAGGTCTCTCCCCTTGCTCTGATTACTTAGTACTTCTACAGAACTTCCCAGAAGCTTAATAATGTTGAGACCTTTATCCCTCTATTAAATTTGGCTGCTGTGAGCCAAAAGATTCAAAAAATATTTGGGAGGAGCTGCCTGTTCAACAAACATAAATTCATGACATAATTCAGCTGGAAATTGGGCCAAAAAAGCACTGAGGAATGATGAGGAATTTAGCCAATTCACTAATGATGTTCATGATCACGGTTGGTCCCAGGTGGGAGAACACAGGTGGGATCTTTTACATGCAAAATGGCCCAACAAGGCAGAAAAGACTTGAAAACTCTGTGCCCAAGTGCCCTGCCTGCTGTTCGATCGCTGTTCCTGGCTCTCCTGCAGAAGAAACTTCTTTCCCTCTCTGGGCCAGTTTGCCTTTCCCAGCACGTGCCTGTTTTTTCTGCTCAGATCAGGAGCTCTCCGGGCGGGAGCTGTCTGGTGCTGTGTGCTCCTACACCACCTCTGATAATGAGAACTCCTTCTTGGTTCAAGCTGTTAAGCATTCCTATAACCCCAGTAATATATACTAATAAATAATGAAAGTAGGAGCGGAGAAACTATCAAAAGAGCTCGAGCTTGTTTAGCTGGATAAATGGCGTTTGACTGCACTTCTAAGGACGTTTTGAAAGAGAACTAAAATTTTCATTACTTGCCAAGATCTGTGTCGTGCCCATCACTAACACCTAAAGCAGCGCAGAGCTCTCTTCCAGAGCCCGCGTAGCTACCTCAGACGCTCTAACGAAGATATCATCTACTGTGATAGATAGCCTTAGGTCCGATCTCTGATCATGACAGAGAAGCAAAGGAAAAAGTGATTTGAAATAAGTTAATTTTAAAATATATTTATTCCTGCTGGGGTTTGCTAGTCTCTGCATGCTGTGTAGGATCAGAGAAGTCAGGCTGACTTCTCCTTGCTTGTGAAGATGACTACCCCAGCTTTGGTTCACTTTTTTTTGTCTACTTTAGCTTCATTACCCCAGGTTACAAATGGTCCCACCACTCCTTTGTGGAAAATATTTTCCCATGCGGCCATCTGCCTGTCTCTTTTTTGTATGTATGTGTTTGCCATTATAAGTTTTCCCTTTTTTTTTCTGAGCACAAGCTCTGTAGGCTCCTGCCATTAATGGAAGTTCTGTAATGCAACGAGGGATAGGACTCTGGGGGGGTGTGGGGGTGTATGGAGGGGGAATACATGGCATGGCACGCAAGGCCAGGCTCCTTGGGCTGAAGTGTCTAAGTGCTGTAGGGAGGGCAGAGAATGTTTCTGCTGCACCCAACGTTGTGTCCCCGCTCAGAGCAATGGGAGCTCAAACTGCTTCGCTTCTCAGCTGGCCCGTGCCACAAACCTTACCCCCGTCTCTGGCAAACAGGGGGTTAAACTGTGAGTGCTGCAAAGAAGCATTATAACAAGTGTTTGGAGAAAGCCCTGTCTCATCTAAGGAGGGGCCCACCCTCCAGGGCTGGGGAACGCTGGGTCAGCAGCTTTCTCCAACCGGGAGCATCTCTGAGGCTTGAAGGATTACAGCAGAAACTGGGCAGCTTTGAGATGTCATTTTACCTCTCTACAGATTGTCTGTGCTGAGTAACCTCTGATGTCCTGTGGTTTCACATGGCTACTTAAAATAACTGTACGGACTATTTAATAAACAACCTTTAAATATATGATATAATGAAGTAAAATGTCTTTATTTTTCCTTAGTAGCTTTAAGCATTTTCATGCAGCTATAAAATTGCCTATTTTTAAACAGCTGCAACTTTGCAAATCTTTTTCTCATGCAAAGATTCAATTTTATTGCACACATTTTAGTGGGTTTTTTTACTTGAATTTAATATCCCGTTGGTCTATTTTAAAACATTTCCTTAGCCTGAACACAAAGGTTAGTACTTTACAATGCTCCTTCGCTATTCCCAACAAATGAACATCTTGCCAAGCAAGTAACAGCTTCACAGGCAACACTCGGTGTCGTCAGATTCTTGCTGAAGACTGGCAGAGGCTGCTGGTAACCTGTGCGTGCCTGCTGGTCCCTCAGTTACCCCATGCTGGCACGTCCCACCAACCCTTCCAGGGAGACTATCATCACCCTCACCTTCTCACCCTGCAGCGTTTTGAGCAGGCACAGCTGAAGACATGGCAGGTCAGTCTGGGGAGGATGAGCCTTAGGACTGGTGATGAAGTATTGGTTTGTTGTCATTTAATGTTCCTCCGGTGAGAGCGACTCTGCACTGGGCTGTCCCCAACACGCTGGCTTGTCAGCATGACCCCCTGACACTTCATATAAAGTGGAGATATCAATGCATATAATTTGCATTTGGATATCCAAATACAGCTTAGTTCTTCTCCACAGTTTAAGATCTGTGTCCTCCTGGTGGACTATGTTGTCCCCTGCCTCAACAATGGGATAGTCAATTTTTCTTTCTCCACACGTAGTTCAGTCTCTATGCATGGAACTACAGCTACATGCCAGTTTATTTTATGAGGACGATGGTCCCAGAAGACTTAGACACACAGTTTACTACAGAGTTTTAAAGCTTGCCAGTTGATGTCAAAAATTCCTCTGTGGCTTCCATCTAGACAGCGCGAACCCTCGGGATGAGGAAACCCCTCCCAATCTCACCAGTGGTTCTCAGCACTAGGCATCTCCACCCCTGGGTACATCACGCAGAATGAGGGACATGATGTGCAGGGGTGAGGCTTTGTTTTCATGGGAAACACTGCATTTTCGGTTTCTTTGTTCTGTTTCTCTGAATGCTGCTTGCCCACCAGTACACTGGGCAATGTGACACTTTCTGAGCCATGCCAGGAGACTGGATAAATATTTGCACAAGTGCTTTTGGGATCCATGGTTCAGGAGTCCTCTCTATGGGCTGAAGCCTTTGGTGGCTCTGTGAGGGCAGGGTATGGATCAGGTGGGGCTCTGGGAGGACACGGAGGCCTGTACAGACCTCCCTGAGCACTGAGCTCCATGCCAGAACAGAGCTGCTTTGTCTTCTCTTTCTTAGCTGCTATGATGACTGTTGACACCTTTACATATATACATCTTTAAAATGTCTTCAGGCCTGTCTTCAGAAGTAAATTTCTCTTGGTACGATATATTCCAGTGAGTTGCCTGATAATCAGGACAAGAACGTAATTGGCACATTTCTGCCTCAGGTGGGGCAATCGAAAAAATTTGGTGTTGAAAGCAGACATTGTTTTGACAGAGAAGAGCTGCTAAGACTCTGCAAGTCTGGAGAAAAAAAAAAGAGACAGTATTGTTAAATTATGTAACTTCTGAAGATGAAAAAAGAGCCTTTTGTTTGCCTAGTTGTTGCTCTAGTCTTAAAGTCAATAGAGCTGAAGTGCAGTAATGAAAAAGATCATGTTGAAAATACCTTGTCTCATTCAATTCTCTTGCCTTGTCTTTCCAACCTGCACTGAATAAAAATGTTCCTCACTTCTGGACAGATTATCAAATTTAAAGTGTATTAGCAGGCACCAGCTGTGTGCTGTAATTATTTGGCTGAATCTTCTGACGTTAGAAGAGAAAATCTGAGTTAATGGCTCAGATGCTCTCTTACCTGGTTCCCTAATGGGAAGCAGGAGGGCAGAAGGGGACTGTCAGGGACACAGAGCACAACGGGGCAGACAACTACTCATGCTGCAAGAGCTTTGTAGCAAAATATTAACCATTCTCTGTTAATAGTCCCAAGTGAGGAAGGAAGAACTCAGCTGTACCTCTTTCCAGATGGCTGTAATGTTGTCACAGTAGTCAGGCAGGGCTGGATTCATCTAAAGAGAGATGTTGAAAGTCTTTGGAGATGCTCAAGAGGAGTGATGAGTTTGTGTGCCTTGGGTGATTCTCAGGGCGGTGCCCCCAGTGCAGCTCTGGCGGGGCTGCTGACCCCAGGGCTGGAGGACGTGGCAAGGGAGCCAGCCTGGTTGTCACCAGCATGGTTTGGTGGGTTTATTAGTTGCCTTCTTTGCCTTCTTTTAGTCAAATGGAGAATGGCAAAATATGTTGCACTTTTAAATCAGTAATTCTTAGTGGTAGAGGCTAATTCAGAGCAGTAGGAGAGGATCAGTCGATAAAGCAGTAGGTGGCTTTTCATCTGCACTTCGTGTGGTTCTGGCTCGGTCTTGTCGCCTGGCCTGATTGTACCCCTGTGGGGGTGGAATTGCTTCTGTCTGCAGAGCCGGTCACACCTCCCACCTCCACGAGGGGCTGGAGTGCTCTGCTGTGCGCCTGGTTTAATCTGTCCTGAAAGGAGTCTAGTTCATGTGCACCACAACTACTCTGCAAACTGAGCCAACGTGCAGTGAATAGGGGTGATTGGAAAATTTTCTTTCCAACTACACGACAGCCATGAACCAGAATACTAAAGTGAGAAGCATAGGGTATCTGGAGGAAATTTCTTATCCATCTCCAGTAACTTAAATGCTCTTCAAATTTTAACTGAAGTTACATGATAATTTAGATAATCTGTTTTTCTTCCTGTAGATATAGGGACAGATGTTCACTGCTGAAGGGGACTGTATGGACACCTCCGGACTGTTCACATTTTGAGGTGCATTATCTGACTGACAGATGCCAACTGGTTTCTGCAAGCCTGCATGGGCAAACCCAGGCTGGCAGCATCAAGCAATTGTTTTACAATAGCATATTCTGAATTCTGTTTAGCTGCCAATCTGTCCCCATCCTTTGGTGGTACATGTTTTTCCTCTTACAGCTTTTTTCTCTAGCCACGGGTGCTGAAAACTTACCTTGGAAATGAAAGCTGAACCTTTGGGGAAGATCTCTGTTCTACCAGTGGGGCCTTCAGGCAGGAAACTACAGAATAGGATGAGACTGGAGATAGAATTGCAAAAGTTGGCAGCCTTTGCATGTATGTTACAGGGACACCAGAGCAGTGTTTGCTGGTATTGGAAAAGCCAAAAGGTTTTGACATAGCAGCTCCTGACCTTCAAATGTAAGCCTTTAGGAACAGGGTACAGCATGTACACAGGCAGTGCTATTTTAATAGTAAATTCCTTTTTTGTGCTGGTGTCCACCTTTGCCTCACTTCCTTTGATGGGCAGGGCTTTCAGTAGTCATAATTAGAAAAGCAATATCTCCTCTGCTGCTCTGAACAGTAAGAAAATATTTAAAACCATATAGAGTACCATGTGGATCAAGTTTTTGCATGTGAAATCTTGCACAAGTGCTACTTGCAGTCAGTTATTCCTGGAAAAATATTTCTATGGTTAATAACGTAAACAGCGGGCAAAATGGAAATCTCATACGAAATTTATTTGTTCTGTTATACTGTTTGGAAAAGGGCCAGTACATTAAATTGGAAATGCTGATATAATTTACCATGGTACATCCGTTTTGACTACATGTTGTAAATACCCACTGGTTGATTAAAAGAACGGAGTACTGGGCAGATCACCTGGAGCTTTCTGTCACAAAAGAGAAGGAATCTGGAAATTCCAAGGTAAATTACATATTAAGGAAGCCAAAGGAGATTCTGTAAATGGTTCATCGATGTCAAATTGAGAAGAATCCAATAAAAAATACGCAGTCTGAGCTACTTCTTGTTCCACATGCTCTGCAGCGTTACCAATGATTGTGCAAAGAAAGTGCAAAATATCCTTGCTGGTAGATACAGAATTCTTGCTATAGGCTTTTTACATCAAACACCTGTAAGAATACATTTCTGAATAGGTAACAAGACAGGTTAATCAGAACCCTTCTTGCACTGCGATTAGAATCAGGCCTGCTAGTCCATATTCACATTCTTTAATTCATGGGAAGTCTCACATTTTGTCCCAGACTTTGCAGGTTAGGTGCATATCCAGCCTTGCTGTGTCAGGGGGAAAACAGCTCATACCCTCTCCAGTCAGAAAGCATCTTTGCTGGCAGTATTTGCTATATGCCAGAATATATATATAGCACAGTACGTAAACTTTGTTCAGCCTAATTTCAAAATGTCGGTTAGGTATTAGCAAAGAAAGTGATTGCTGGATGGAGGTCTATTTTACTAAGACTATCTTATGCACATGGAATTAAAGTAATTTTTTTTTTTTTTCTGCACAGTTATCATGAGCCACAGTCATAATGAAAATCAGGAAGGGTTCATAGGAAAATGTCTTGTAAAGCAGGGACACACTTCAAGGCTTTCCAGTTTTCTTCAATCTTGCAGTGTAATAAATCGGGAAAGAAAATGCAACCTAATGTCTAGTGCAAGGTGCTGAATTGTAGGATGTCTATATTTATTCCTGGCTCTGGCAATGACTCTTGTGCTCCTGGGTGAGTCATTACTTCACCTGTGAATGAGATGGCAATGATAAAAATCAATTTTGTCTATATCCAAAAGATGCAGTGATTTCACAAGGTTTAATTCTGCTTTTAAAACATGTTTTGAAATACTCTGATAAAATATTGCAATGAGATATTGCTGTGTTTCTAAAAAAGCCCTACAAGAGTCATAGTTTGAAAACTGTATTTTAATTCACAAAGTGATTCAGCCCTTGTGAAAAAATCAACATTTCAGCTACAAATCACTGGTCTGTTTCTAAGAGATTTTTTAATATAACTTATACTATAGAATAGTATGTAAATTTTATGGTGTTTTGAAATTACCTTTGAGATACTAGAGGATTGAATCATAGAATCGCTTTGGTTGGAAAAGACCTTTAAGATCATCGAGTCCAACCTTTTACCTAACCCTGCCATCCCACCACTAAACCGTGTCCCTAAGCACCTCATCTCTCCTTCTTTCAAATACCTCCAGGGACAGGGACTCAACCACCTCCCTGGGCAGCCCATTCCAGAGCCTGACAACCCTTTCGGTGAATAAGTTTTTCCTAATGTCTAGCCTAAACCTGCCCAGGCGCAACTTCAAACCATTCCCCCTTGTCCTATCGTCCATTGCCAGGGAGAAGAGGCTGACCCCCACCTCACTACAGCCTCCTGTCAGGTAGTTGAAGGTGACACCAGGTTTATTTTAAAGGGTCTAAGGTAATCTGCTGAGGTTACAGAGCACTAAATCTGATCTCTACTCACAAATTGGTGGAGGTATAACATGAACAACTAGAATTACTAGATATACATAAATGTTAGAAACTGAGAAAGAGCCCAATTGAACTTTTATAAAGGAAAATCTTATCACATATAGTTACTAGATTCCTTTGAAGAACTCACCACGTATGAGATTGGTACTGTTGAACTCGTTTTCCAAAAAGCCTTTGACCAAGTCTTTTACTAAAGACTGTTAGAGAAACTAAATCATCTTGGGGCAAGATGAAACCTCCTTTCATGGATTACTAATATCTGCTTAAATTGTAGTGTGAGACTGCTGTTGTTCACAGCTTTTACATGATCAACAATAAAAGGAGGATTGAAGGTGCAAGGCAGAAAAGCTTAAGAAAAATAGTAAATACTTTAGGATTGTCAAAAAAGACTTTGAAGTCATGAAATCAGGAGGATTTCAGATACAGAGTATTTTGGCAGTAAAATTGCAGATGGAATTTAATGTCAGTAAATGCAAAATGATACTCGTAGGTGGAGGAAAAAAGAAACAACTGTAGCTAAAATGCACAGCAATGAGCTCTGTCTTACCTGTCTTGGAATCATGGTATGCAAAAATGTTGCCATAGGTTCAACAGTGATCAAAAAAGCAAATTAAGTTTAGAAATGATTAGCAAAGGAAGAGAGAGAAAAAAAGAGTGTATCATCATGCTACTGTGTAACTCCAGGGTATGCCCAGTTCTTGGCCAGCACATGCAATAGGTACTACATTTGAAAAAGGAAAAAATCATAGCTGGATTGGAAAAGTGAGACATAAAGGCGGAGAAAAATGATTAGAAACATGAACTGGTACAGAATCCTTAAGGCTGGAAGGCACCTCTGAAGATCTTGTCCAATCCCCTGCTAAAAGCAGGAGCAACCAGAGCAGGTTGCTTGTGGCCATGTCCAGCTGAGTTTTGAATATCTCCAAATGGAGCTGTTTTAAGTATTCCCGTACTTGATCTTTATCCACAAAGGATAAATCTTCCTTGCTGCAGACTTCCTTGCTGGCCTCAGGGGCCTGCAGTTCCTGATGTCTGGGCTTGCCAATGAAGACCGAGGCAAAGAAGGCATTGAGTACCTTGGGCTTTTCTGTGCCCTTTGTCACTGGGTACCTTGCTCCATTCCATTTTTCCCCAGTCTTCCTTTTGATACCTGTGTACCTTTCTTGCTGCCCTTCACATCCCTCATCAGATTCAAATCCAGGCAGGCTTTGGCTTTCCTAATCCCATCACTGAACATGGAGAGTGCCTCAATGCTCCTCCTGAGTTACCTAGTCCTGCTTCCACCTCTTGTAGACTTTTTTGTTTGAGCTTTGTCAGGAGCTACTTGCTTGTCCTTACAAGCCTCCTATCCTCCTTTGCTTGACTTCCTGCACATCCCCATGGACCAACCTTGAGCTTGGAGGAGGTGATGCCTGAAAATCAGCAAGCTCTTCTTAACCCCTCTACTCCCCAGGATACCCTGGGGTTTCTTCCTAGCAGGTCCCTGAACAGGACAAAGTCTGCTCTCCTGAAGTCCAGGTCATAATCCTGCTATTTGACTTGTTCCCTTCTCTTGAGATCCTGAAGTCCTCCATGTCATGGTCACTGCAGCCAAGTCTGGCCCCTGACCTTCACCTCCCCTGCCAGTTCTTCCCTGTTTGTATCTGCCAGGTCCAGGGAGTGCCTCGTTATCATCAGTACACTGTGGAAACCTACTGGATTGCTTGCGTTGCACTTCCAGCAGATAGTGGGTTAGTTCAAATCCCCGATGAGGCCCAGGACCTGCAATGTAAGGCTTCTCCCAGTTGTCTGAAGAAGGCCTCATTTCCTTCTTGCTGATCAGGCGCTCTGCAGCAGACACCCACCCCAATGTCACCCACATTGGTCTCCCTCTAATCCTGACCCATAAACTCTCAGTTGGCTCATCCTTCCTCCATGTTTCAAAAAACTAAACAGATTACCGCTATTCAGCTTGGAAGAAATGACTAAGGAAAAGGGAGGAATATAACAGATTTGGGTGGTGCAAAGAAGATGAATGGAAAAAGGAGCTTCACTGTTCACTGTTTCTCATAGGACAAGAACTAGAAGAAAATATGCACCTTAAAAACACCAAGAGGAGTATTCCACCCAATTATCATCAAATTATGAGCTCCTTTGCAACATGCATTTCTATAGGTCAGACATATATATAAGCTGAAGAAGGAGGATTAAACTCTGTTACTAAACACTAGTTACTAAAAATAATGCTTTGAATACCACCCTTCTGAATGCTAGAAGCTGTAGAGCTGGCAATAGTCACTTTGTATTTGTCCTGTTTTTTAAAGTGCTTTCTGCTTCTGGTCACCGCTGGCTGCTGCACTGGGTGGATCTGCTGTCTGAGCACAGGGGGTCTCTCCCTAGTACGCATTTATATCCGTATGCTGGAGGGACCTCATTCTAATGCAGTTCAGGTATTGCTCTCTTTGGATTGTATACTCTTTGCAGGCAAGGTAGGTAGAGGTAAAATGATTGAAAAGCAATATTTATACTGTGCCTCTTCATTTGAAGGGACAGTGGGCTAGAATAGATACATGCAAATATTCTACCACCTCAGGGGGTCAATTTTTTGACATTTCAGGCCATTAGCTCTAACTGGGAGCCAGCAGCTGAAACTGAGTAGCACTTTCTATCTTCTTTTCCCTCCCCTGCTTCCCTGGTAACGTTCAAGGACTTGGCTAGAAAACATTCAGACACAAAATGGGCCTAAACTGAATTTAAAATAACAACAAGAAAAAAGACGATGGTACCGTTATGGGGGTTCTTTTTAGAAGCTATTAGTTCATAATGCCGTTCTGGAGACAGCCAGGGGGGACGACTACCTCGAAGCTCTCCATTGCACAATAGTTTCCATATGATGTATATGACTCTGGAATGGGAAGGACTCATAAATCTTTAGCAAATTGAACCCTGCACAGGATTCACAGGATGCTTGAGAGAAGCATGGAAAGAAACTAGCTTATAAACCTGACCTAAATAACCAACAGTGAATCTCAAAGCAGACAGAAAGTGTCTAGGGGTAATGCAATAGGCAGAAGAGCTTGCAAACTTATTTTAAATACCAGTTGATTCCAGTTCGAACAGCTTTGTGAATCCATTGGCATGGCCCAGGGAAATCTCTCTTTATAATACATTTATTCCAGGAGGCTTCTGAACCTTAATCAAAGTAGTAGGAGCTGAAGACAAAATTCATAAAATAGTGGAAGAAAATTCCAAATTAAAATCATTGTCCCAAAAAGCGACCTGTTATATTTTCTGTTTAGTACTGGTAGGTGCCATATAACTCATACCATGCCCTTACTATAAAAAGCTAATGAAGGAGAGCTGGAAGTGGCTGTGGAAGGCAATCTGCCTATGCAGGAATGATCCCATGCCCACATACCAGAGGATACTGAGAGTGGCACAACTCAGCATAGCTATCCCTTTGACAGGTTCATTGAACAAGCTACTACTTCTGCTATTTTATTAATGTGGCTCCTCTGTTTTTTAACAGAAAGAGCATCTTGGGCAGAATATAACCATGTACAGCCATCAGGCAGAGACATCTCCAACTTTGAGTGACTTTCTGCTGTAATGATTAGGTAGACTTGGTAGAGATGTCCCTCATAGTTCTGGAGCTTTCATATCACCCAGCTCCACTTGCTTGTTAGGAACCCACGCTTGATTTGATGACTCACTAGATTTATACTGCCTCAAGCCTGACTTCTGTAATGCAAAGCAGAAAAGATTTTGTGCAGATATTGAGGAATGACACTGGCTGAACATGGTATTAGGATGAAGGGACCTCTGACTCTAAAGGTCCTTTCTGCTGCCAAGCAGAGTCTGCAAAGCAGTGCTTTACTTGAGAGAAAATGGATAGCATGGAAATGCAACATCACAAAAGCCTTTCCCGTACTCTAGAAGGATGGATTCTTTGAAAGATCCACCCTTTCTAAAGGAAGTCTCAAACCAGTCCAATTGCCCCTAGCAGCACCTGTGTCTCTTGTGCTGGGGGCCCAGGTAACACTCAGAAATACCCTGACACAGCAGAGCGAGGTGAGAGCCTCTGCTTGCCTGTCCCCGCCACCCCAGGGATGGGAGGGCACGTCCAGAGAGCTCTCACCCTGCCTGACGCAGAGTGCTCAGATGGGTCGGATGGGTGGTCAAGGGGACTGGTTTATGTCTCTCCCCTCATGGTTGGGGGAGTCTCTAATCTAAATTAGTTGATTATATTTTAAATGGCCAAATCCCACCGTAGCCATATAGATGATCCACTGGAGTGCATAAGCATACATTTCACTTTTATTTCAATGGACATTACCAAGTGTTTAGAGTCAAATGCTGTCTTAAATTCTTTGCTGGCTAGAGGTAGTTGAGACATGACTTCCTAAATTTGCACGACAATGAGAAGAGGGAACCGCAACTTTTTTTTTTTTTTTTATTTGCCTTAACAAGCACTTGTGAGTGCAGCTGATGTAAAAGTAGCTATATAGAAACAGGAACCCGGGTCTGAAGCGAATGGTGTATTAGGATAACATCACAGTGAGCTGTTGTTAGCCCACTTCTTTCCAGATTGGGTCTCCACAGTAACATTGCAATCATTGAAAAACAAAGCAAAAATGTGCACTTTTTAGAATCAAAATAAATACTTGGTAAGCAGCAATGCAGCAGAATAGGGTTGGCAAGTGCACTGCACCAATAGTCTAGCAACAGTATTACTTCTGCAGGCTTTGAACAGCCTATTAACTGTGCCCATTTTCAACCATGCCTAAAAGATCCCATAGCTGTTTTGAGTTAACTAGATGTTCGTCCTTGCACCTGGAAGTGAACCCAAGTTAAAAATATTTGGAATTAGTCAATATATGAAACACATGATGAAAAAGCCACTGGGTGACCACACTGGTTGTGCAGCTTTGTACAAACATTTATTTTTCCCGGGGTTGTGAATATTGAGTGTAGCTGGCTGTTCTGCTACCTTGCTTGTTTTACTCTTCAAGAGCCTATTGTTCATCTGTTCTGCAAACACCACGAGGATCTGTTCTGATCTGTAACCCTAAGAGTTGCTGCAAGTCTCCCTTTGTATCTTTCTCATAACTGTCAGGACAACAAGAGGAATTTTATACTGTGATTGAGGTCATGCCATCCTGTTGGTTTGCTGAAAGGGCGTTACTGAGGTTCAAGAGGACATTAGGGAGCTACTGGTGTACCTGTGGTTGGTGTTTTATGTCGGGTGATTGCATATGAGTCCAATTATGTAACCATCTTTAAAAATATTTGTAATGGTTTATTGAAGTTAAGGGAGAAAAAAGAATGTAGTTAAAGAATTTGACATATAAAGTATGAATTATGGTTTTGCATGGGGGGAGGAAAAAAGAAGTTATTTGCATGGTCTGGAACCTTATTTTAGAAGTCTGGTCCTGCTTCCTTTTAGATAAAGCAAGACCAGCACACACCAATGAGATGTCAGGGAGAAAATGTGTCTTGTGCTGCTTTTCACGTACAGCTCACTGCGGGAAGGCATGGATGCAGCTCTTGTTTTGAAAAAACACCTGGGGAAATGGAAAGGTTTTACCAGCATTGCACTGCTTAAGGCATTGCTCCTATCTGGCCTCTCTAGGATCTGCAGCAGGAGTCAAATTCTGTGTCTGTGTATTACAAGGACCTGGGATTGAGTTTTCCTAGGAGACTGATGTCCTTTGAGTGCTCTTCTCTGCAAACTTGGGCAGGAGTCCTTGCAGTCTTCCTAGTGAAGGACTCCCCCAGGGAGCCCAGGAGATGGTGAGGGAGGGACCAGCCAGGGTTACGCTGTGCTTCTTCCAGTCATTTTTCATTTAGTGACCACATGTCAGCACTACCAGCTGAGGAACCATGCCTGTGAGCCTGGCTGCGATTGTCTCATCTCCAACATTTCTGCTTGTTATCCCACCAGTGGATAACATTACAGCAGAATGCCTTGTTGAAATCAATCCCACTTATACCACGTGTTTTATCTCCAGCTTGTGGCTACTTTTGTTTGCAACTCTACATAACGAGCTGAGGCAGGTCCCTCTCATATCGTGGCACTTAGAAAATGGGTCCCATGTAATCACAACTTTCAACTCTAACTGGGGGTCCCTGAAAACTATTTCTTTCTCTTTAATAGAGGCTTATTTTCCTACTGTGGCTCAAATCCTACTCTTCTGGTTCAGAAGGAGTCGTAGGGATGAATTACATATTCATAGCAGGCAGGACTGCTTTCTTGCTGAGTCTGTGACAATATATAACTCACGGTGGCCTTTTACAGGCAAAGTGGGACTACAGTTATTCACAAGCCCTTCCCTAAATATCACAGATTCCTTAGTCTGGAGAGCGAAGCTGTAGGGCCCTCTTGTGGGAAGAAAACAGCAGTCCTGTTTGTTGTGAAATATATATACTCGGGTGAAGACGTGGTGAACGTGTGCAGTCATCTCTAGTAGTGTTGTACTGTGACACGCGTTGTGTGACAGCCCAGGCATCTTCCATCGGTGCTCAAATCTGATTCCTACATGCAAGCTTGGGAATGAGAAAGGGTTGTATTTATAAACCTCAGCCCTGCGTATGGCTGCTGACCTCTCTACCTCTGTCCCTGATCTTTCAGAGTGTTTTTTTCTCTACCCTAGTCATGGACATTAACTCCTAAAACCAACCTCTCTGCTCCATTCAGCTAGGCCCAGTGGTGGTGGAACTTCATTCATATGTGGATGAGTTGAGTCTAGACACAGTCATGCTATGACCTGGGGACCTGCCACTTCCCCTTCTCTTCTACAGCTGCTGACCACTGTTCCTCATGCCCCAGCCTAACTGCACTCCCACCAAGGAGGAGTGTGGCTCTGTGGCCTCACCTCCATGCAATATGCCCTCTCCTCTTTGCCTTTTACCTCCTGGCCCAGAAAGACCCTGGTATGGCTTCCTGAAGGCTTCAAGCACCTTTTGTGTCTTTGCACCTGCTTCAAGGAACTTTAGACTTCATCTTGGCCCAGGGTGTTACCCATGCTGGCTGCAAGCAGTGAAGGATGCCAGAGCTGGGGCCCACAGGCAGGCAGAATTAAGGCAGGCACCTGCTTTATGTCAGATCTGTGGAGAGGAGATGTCAGGTTTTAGCTCCTGAGTATGCCTAAAAAGTTAGTGAGAGGAGCTGTGTCCGGTTTCACTCTGGGCAGGTAATGGCAGAAGTTGGATGTTGGGTCTTTTGTACTGAACCACACTAAGGTGGCTGATGGAGCCGTGGAAGGCAAGACATGACAGCAGTTCAGAAATATTTGACCCAAGCCTTGCATAGCTCCCCAGCACAAAACTTTTCACGCTGAGCATCCCAAGCATATTTGAGTATCTATAACTCTCTTAGTCTCTCTTAGTCACATTCAGAAGCTCTGGACTGTTTCCTGTAGACCAAGACCCATTTCTGACATCAAACACTCTTCTTTGAGGGAGGATGATGCCTGTTTGCTATTCAGTACCCTGATAGCTGTATGGTGCAAGAACAAAGCAAAACAACCACCACCAACCCATCTGAAGCTCAAGTTAAGAGAAAGATCATCATTATTATATCATTTTTATTACTCTATTGACAGGTGTTTGCATATTTTTGCCTCCTGTTCTGATCTCAGTCCATATCTGCCTCTGCTGCCACAGCTTCATGTCCTCAGGCATCCATTTTATTTAGCTGCAGCAAATAATTTCCTAAATTACAACCCAATCACACTCTTTCTTTAATATGTACGGTTAAAAATTTAACTTATAAAAAAAGGAAATTCTTGGAAATATTTACAGTATTGCAAATTGTAGGAATCAAAAATATCAGAAGTGACTCAGATACTGTGAGTATACTTGGAAAGTATAGCGGTGGATACAATATGAACTGTCATCTTTCTATGACTATTTTATGGAGTTCCATTTTCATTTTTTTATGATGCCAAATAACAAATTAGCATTAATTTTTCATGAAGTAATAATTGAACTCATAAATGACTGTGGGCTAGTGTTGTTGATACATCTTCTATGGTTTATTCAAAATTTTATTAATGGGTTCTAAAATCTACTTGATCCTGACATGGCCAGTATGCTGCTTTTTCTAGTTAAAGGATTCTGCCGATAATCCCTCCTTGCCACTGTTCTGGGAGGAAGTAGAAGGTAAAGAGCTGTCTCTTGAAAGAACTGACAAAAATCAGCAAGCCATTGATGAGTTGAGGAGGAATGCTTCAACAGAGGAGGTTATTTTCCTTTTCTTGTTTCATGTTCTTGTATGGATGTACAAGGCTTTTCAGAGCAAGACTTGTGTTTTGGCATGATGTCTTACCCTTGTCATGGAATCCACAAAAGCAGAAGCAGTGAGCATGAAGTTTTATAGTTCAGAGTAAGTAATGCTGGGTAGGAGTATGCTGAGGGTTTTGAGGGAAATGTTGTTAGTTTTGGAACAAAAGCTGTTGATGAGCTCTTGAAGCCTATTGAACCCAAAGCACTGAACTGTACTGTGTGTGCTGCTGACACGGATCGTGACCCTCACAAACTGGAATAAGAGGCCAAAAGATAGAGCAAACCCGTCATCACCTCCAGCAGCAGAGAAATGCAGATCACAAAATCTGGAGCTAGCATCAGACCTCAGGAAACACTGAGCAATATTACACCAATATTACACACATGGCTGCATCTCTGAATTGCCTTGTTCATGGGATTACCACAAACTAAATGAAAAAGTTGAATCTTTAGTTTCATATGTGATCTCCTAAATGTGAGAGCTCAGATTCTAGGAAAACCGGCATGACTCAGGAGACTAGTGTTACTTGAATTAGTGGCAAATATTAGGAAGAAGGATAGGGCAGCCTATTGCTCTGCCCCAGGGGCAATCATTTATAATACTGCAAAATTTCAAATCTATTTAGTTTTGGTAGTGTTTTACATTCATTTTGTGCAGTGTGTAAGGTATTAGAAGAAGAAACTGAATTCACCTTAATTCACTTCCCTCCCTCTGGGATGAAGGATGCTTCGAAAATTAAATTGTTTGATTTCCATAGTGCGCTTTGACTAAAATGCTATGTGAAATATATAAACCAATGCAGGAATTGTACTTACAGACCTGGCATAACATTTTTTTATTTCTTTCTGCAATAGTGCTTCACTGGGCCTGCCTTATATCTAACAGGCGGTGGCACAGCTTTAGGAGGCCTGTTGGTCTTATTCCACCTTACGCCTTGCTGGCAAAATCCCCAGTTTTCCAGGCTGCAGGGAGTCATTCTCTTTGTGTGCCCTTTTCAGCCATCCCAAGTGTTTAAAGTAGTGTTCCAAATCCATGGTCGTAATGGAGATCCAGGTTATGGAGCTGTTCCACAAGTATATATTTAGACCCAGTTCAGCAAAGGTCTAAAAACCTGTCTAAATCAAAATATGACAAGACAGCACCATCCAGACATACCTTGGGTGTCTTGGAACAACCTAATGCCGTGCTGGAAGCAGTACAGCCATAGTGGTACAATGGTCTCCTGGGGCTATTTTAGATCTGTTTGGGCCATGCATATTAGCCTTGGTATGGTGTTTTTGGAGATTTGGCACATTCCTTGAGCACTCCCACTAATTTGTTCAGAACTAGTCTAGGTAGTGCTATATGGCATTGTAGGTATGATTTCTGTGGATGTATTCCCCTTCCTATGCCCCAAAGCTAAATACTGTATTATTGAGCTGAGTTGGGATATTACTGTCTGATTTTCAGCATTGCAGCTCAAAACATGCACCCATTTTAGTGGGAAATGTGGTGCTGAAAACAGTGCCCAGATGGCGCAGTCCTGCACTGTTGAAGTCAGATGGGGTTTCACCACTGATTTCCATTGGGGAAAAATCAGGGATCCCAGCAGCTGTCACTGCAATATTACTGTAAGATAATGGTAGGTAGCTGCAGGCAATGTGATTTGGAAGAACAAATTTGAGGAGACAAGGGTTAGATCAATATTTGAAGGATGATTATCTTGGTCAGCACAGTATTTTCCATAGCCTAATCCAATCTAAACAATCTCTAAATATATCACAGACTGTGAAATTTCAATCCCTGTCCTGTCAGCCTGTTCATGTGAAGATGGATGACATGCCTGACGAAGTCAAAGGCCTGATTCTGCTGCTGCTGAAGTAACTGATAAATCTCCTGTTAACTCAGAGAAGTGCTGAAAGAGTCACTTTGTCAAATTGCTCAATTAAACAGAGGTAGCAGATCCCTTCCAGGTGTAATGGGTTCACAGCAGTTGCACGTGCACAGGCCTTCTCCCTGAAGGAAAGGATCATCTCTGCAAGCTTTTGGAAAAAACTAGCCAAAAAGAAATGGAGATGATGTTCAGAATGGGAGGCTGCTATTTTAGGCAGCCCTTGGCCAGGAAAGACCACAGAGGAACTCACTGAAAGCCACTTATTGTAATAATTTTTTGCAGGGGGCAGGCAATCTCAGAGGGGTACAGCTGCACTCAAAAGCTCCACTGCGACTCCTTGCCTATGGCCAGGCATGGACTTGGTGGAGGGAGGCACTGCTGGACACCAAAACCTTCACCTGGCATGACATGGAGTTAAAGAAGTGAGAAAACTGGACAAAATCTGGCTTTCACATTGAGAGTAAGTTTGCCTGTGGTGCAGCTGGGATTTTTGCAGAAAAGGTGGCCATCAGGAATGCCAGCTCAGCCAGCCCCCAAAGTGGGGCAGCAGCCCAAGGAGGGTGCAGACTGGGGGCAGGTTTTGGAATGGTGCCCCTGGGCTGTCAGTAGCAATCCACCCAGGCAACCCTATGAGCCAATTAAGAAAGGGGTGACGTGTGTGTTTGCAGACTCGTTACAGTTCTGAGGCCAGATACGATTAATTGCTGTTGCAGTAATGAGCTTGTGGATAAGCTTACAGCAGCACTCATTAAGTACCGCTCTGGGAAGAAATACCTCCCTTCACCCAGGTGGAACCCCCCAGCCAGCGTTAGGAGAAGCTTCCAGTCATGATGGGAGGAATATGAAAAAAAAAAAAGAGTGGAAATTCACCCAACAGATCTGCCCAGCAGGCTACAGGCTGGAACCGTAATTCTGACTCTTTGCCTTGCTCTCGATGCAATGGCATACGTGTACATATGAGCCTCTTCCTGTTTGTTGTGGCAAATAAATATTTTGCCAAACAGAATGTTGTGGTTCAGGACACTGAAAAAAAAATAACAAAATTGATATGATAATCAGGTTATAATTTCAGGTATTTTTAAATAGTTTTTAAATACTTTTTAAAAAGAGGCTTTAAACCCCTTTCGTTGCTCACAGGAATTCAACCTGACTGCTACTAAACCCCCAGTGTCTTAATTATATTAATCATTTAAATCTTTACTTTAACTGCTGCATGCTATTTAAAACTTAAAAGAGCTACAAACAACCTTGGATGCCTGTAAGGCTTCAACAGATGTTTTCCTTATCATTAAAATACATTTTTTTTTTATTTCTAACTTCCAAAATCATATCAGATATTGTCAAATTATGCAAAATTTAAAAAAAAAATAAAAGTTGAGCTAAACAGTACTGGGAAAAATCAGCCAGTACTCACCTTTTTGGGTGTATAGTCAAATGACAAAGTAATGGATTTTGAAAATAACCATGTCAGCAGTGATGCCTGGAAGCTCACCTGGGTTATGGATAAACCATGCCATGGATGCAGAAAGACACCAACGCTTTTTTTCCTGTGCACAGTCAGCTTGGGTCCAGGAGCAGACAAGTTGGCTGCACCTTTGCAAAGACATCTCAGGGCTGGAGCCTCTCGACCTGCTGATGCTAAGTGCCGAGATGAAGTCAGGACCTGCTGATGGATCCACGCTATGCTCCTCAGGAGTTTTTAGGCTTTGCAATAACAATTCGTTCTCTATAGCTATAGCATTTTAAATAAAGCACACAGAGGGGTTGGCCAACTCATTAAATAAAATAGGGAAAAAATTAATTTGAAGGGAAATACAGGGTGATAGCTGCATCATTCCTTTGTGATTTAGAGCACAGAGACTACTCTGGCCAGGTCCTGCATTCACAAATTCAGTAACAACTTTACCATTGGTTCAGTACAAATAGGATGAAACCTGCTCAGGCTACTCTGAAATCCTAAGATAAGATGAATGCCAGAGAAAATTCTTTTAGTTCCAGTTAGGATTTAGCAATAGATAAAGCATTTTCCAACACAAATCGTTCAGACTTGTATAGTTGCAGGGTGGCTATCCAGGGCTCAGCAGTACCTATGCTGGGCACAGCTTGCTCTTCAGGAAAAGTGGATGTGTCCAGTGATTACATGGTGGGGGCAAAATATAAAAAGCAGATTGAGGTTGGTAGTAAAGGGGGTTCATGGTGGCCTCATGACTTCTAAATAGGAGCATTTTCTTTTGCTCCTAGTCGGGAGGCTGAGGCGGTGCTGTCAGCTTGCTGGATGAGCTCACTAGATCGGTTGATACTTGTGTGACCTGCTCTGGGGAAGATCTTCATTTGAAATGAACTGGTTTTATCTGAACTGAAACTCACTTTTAAAAGAAGGAATTCTGATCTGTGCTGTTGTTGAGGAATGGACTTGATGCACTGATTGATGAGTTGGCTGTTTAGCTACAGTTTACATTAATTTTACTTTGGTTTAGCAAAAAGATTAAACCAAATTGTTCATATCTGCCACATGTTGGATAATGCTACATGCATGCTGTTATTTCTGTAATGACAATTGGGTGATGTCATGTCTACTTTGTTCTTTGGGCATTCTTCCCCACATCTGTTATTTTGGGCAGAACTTAACATTCATTAAACCAGCTACAGATTACTCTAACATCTAATTCTTCTTGTACAAAAATTAAGGCTCTGATCCTATGAAGATTTACTCATATGCTTGCTTTCATGTAGAATGGGTTCTCCCATTGAACTTGCAAAATGAGTAAAGTTATGCTTATGCATAAATGCTAGAAGGATTCGTGCCTAAATAATGAAAGTGAACACTGACAGTATATAATTATCCATAACCTTGAGCTATAAACACAGCAGAATCCACCTCCAAAATAAATGTAGGAAATGGAATGAAATGGAGAAGTCTGTGAGAGTATTTTTACTTTGCCTCATGCACAGCGATTTCGCACTGTTAGTAATAACCAAACCGGTAATCTAAATTGCCTGCTGCTTGTGCTATAAATGAACTCTGGCACATGATTTGGTTTCTGTATCCATTTAGACACTTACTATTGCCAATAGATGTTGAAAGTGAAAGAGGCGTGGAAAGAAAGGTCTCTAATTTCAGTCTACTTTGGAAATCCCAGTTTATTGCTAACAGCCATCCCTTACTTTAAGAAAATTAATAGACATGATTCTCACCATAAGCACTGTCCATTGCCTTCAGAATGACTGTAACATTGCTGGTCTTGATATATTTTGTCACTTACATGTCCTTAGTCCTCAGGTTTTAAATCAATTCAGGTTTATTTGGAGTTGGCCGAAATACAGAATTTCAGGTTGGCAGGCAATAACAATTGGTGCTCAGAAATATCAAATGAACTGGAACTTTGAAAACAAAAATTACTCATAAAGGCCTTGTGGTGTGAAAGAAAATTACATTGCTGTTTCTTTCACCACTGCCAGAAGAGGAGCTGGTTGAATGCACAAGCTCCAGAGGTCTCCAGGTTGACTGTCCACCAGGTTCCCTGGGCTATGTACAACAGTCCCAAGGTCCTGGGCCGTCATTTTGTGATTTGAAGGTTGGTGTGGTAGGGTGTGAAGTTTTATAGATCAAGTAATTGATTTTCTTTCTGGGAATGGACCAGGAGAGCTTGTGCAGCTACTTCCAGCTTCAGCATCCTGGTTCTGCAATTGGAACGTGGGATCCTGGAGAGCTGCAATTGGAGCCAGGACCCCAGAGTTCACAGGCAGCCAGCTTTGCAGTGCTGTCCCCTTTCTCATTCAAGAGGCACCACTCAAGAGAGCTGTGCATGCAAGGGACTCCAACCTGCTGCTGTGAAGCCATGGCCCTGAGAGCCCTGAGGTCTCCAAGGGCAAACAGGCCCAGATCTTGGCTTTGGAGGGAAGGGCTGGGAAGACCTAGGTGCCTGGGGCTCTCCAGCTTCTTGTAGAAGCATTAAGTCCTCGTCATCACTCTCTGCAGCCAGGCAAATATCTGTGGGAGAGATGCCTGTGGTCTACCAAGAGCTCAAGAAACTTGAGATGTTTCAGTTGTAGGATTTCAGTTCAAACTCTAGATTTTTCAAGGAATTTCACCACAACTTTTCCCACCTGCTCTGGCTAGGACATGTGATAGAAGGCTAGCCTGGACTCAAAAAACGTATTCTGAAAAAAAAATAATTTGTTTTTTTTAAAAAAAATCTATATTACATGAACATGAGTGAAGTGTTGGATTTTTTTAAAAATTAGGAACTGGGGACAGGTAATAAAGTGTTTCCTGTTTAAGGAGAACATGCACAAAGACGAAACCTTTCTGAACAATAAACAATATACATATTGACGGTTAATGCAAATGTCTTGAAGACAGCTTTTCTAAAGTGTATACAATGGAATAAATAGTTTATTAGCTTTTGAGAGATTAAAGATATTTAAAGATATTTTTGGATTTCTGCTACTCACAGATTACTGAGACTAAAGAAAACAGGGAGCTGGAGCACTTTTAAAATACCCTTTACAAAAGACAGGTCTTTGTAAGTGCATCTTTAAAACATTTGAATTTCTCATTTTTCAGAAAGTCCTCTGGGGCTAAGATGGAGTTGCAATTACCAACAAATGCTGCCAGAAGATTCCTTGGCCTCATCATTAGCCCATCAGTCTGCCCCTGAGCAAACAGCAATGGTCCCTGGGAAACCTGTGGACAACCTTTGCACCACCACAGAAACTGTTTCTAGAGGTTGTGGTTAAACAAACTGTGCTGAAGCCGGGTGATAGAGAAAGCAAAGCAACTCTAAAGCACCACCAAGTCCCTGCTCCTCCCTGGTGCAGCTTAGGGCAGTTTCTTTCCTGAAGACCTAAGCTCCAGCTTTCCAAAGACTTTTAAGATCTTTGTAAATTATCCTTGATGTCTGGTAATGTAATGTAAATATCTGTCTTTTTTGCAAACAGATCAAAGTGAGTACAGACTGTTGTGACATGCCTCCCCAGCAGTTCTGTGTGATGAGGATGGAAAAATACAGGAGTTTTGTCTGCAGCGTGGTTCTTGCAGAAATAGCACAGCTCAATTCAAAAAACTACTGCATGTAATTAGTTTAAGTAACATCGATTTTCTCATCCTATTCTGTGCAGTACTCCCAGATCCCACACCTTTTCCCATCTCTCTACTGGGTGCAGAACAATCTTCATTTCTCCTTACCCTGTCAAGGGTTGAAGACTGTCATCGCACTGCAGAAAAAAGAAATTACATGGACGGCAGAAAAGCCATGGAGTAGAATCATAGAATCGTTTAGGTTGGAAAAGACCTTTAATATCATCAAGTCCAACCATTAACCTAACCCTGCCATCCCACCACTAAACCATGTCCCTAAGCATCTCGTCTGCCTGGCTTTTAAATACCTCTAGGGATGGGGACTCAACCACTTCCTTGGGCAGCCCATTCCAATGCCTGACAACCCTTTCAGTGAAAAAATTTTTCCTAATATCCAACCTAAATCCGCCCTGGCGCAACTTGAGGCCATGCCGCACGAGTAGCACGAGTGATCCTGGCATGGGTGGCTAAGAATAGAGAGATGATACACAATGACTTAATTTAGTTTTCTCTCCTGCTAAAGGGATGCAGTAGGATGGGTAGAGGAGGTTTTAATATCAACATATGTGTTAATTGCCACTCTGCTCTCAGGAAAACATCACGTGAAGAAAATGCAGCCTTCTTGCAGACCAGGGAAGACTGTAAAATGCTGTTCTGAATTCCTGAACTTCATGGTTTGAAGTTTTGAATTTTTACTGTAATTTCCTTTCCAAATTGTAAAAATGAAGAAGATTTCATTATTTTTGAGTAATTTTGGGGACTTTGCAAGTACTGGTATGGACAACCTTTATCACAAGAGGGGAAAAAATAAAATATGGTCAGATTTGTTTCCTTCCCCTTTATATAAAATGCCACTATATCTTAATATCTCAGATATTAAAGAATGATACTAATTCCATTTTGTTTTATTCTTTACTATGTGCTTATTTTATATAATTTTGGAAAAATTAATTTTTTTTCCCAAAAAGGGGGTTTTCTTTTAACTTTAATGGAACTTTTGTACTTGGAAAATGTTTTGTGGCTACGTGTTCCTTCATGCTCCCACTTCAAGGTGAAATGTTTGTTTCATGTTTTCCACCAAGAATGTGCCTCAAGATTTCATAGATATCACTATTCTGAAATTCTAAATGATACATTCATTGAAACTTTAAGGATATCAGTCTTGTGCTTTCATTCTGGATTATTCCCGATTCTAGGGAAGGATTCTGTGTGGATTTCAGATTTCTTTTGCCTTGTTGACTGGATCTTTCCAGCTATGTCTACGACATTGAACTGTTAATACAGTCCACATGGGGCACTGCATGAGGCAGCAATCTTGCAGCTAGGATAGTAGGCAGTCATGTAATTAAAGATTGTGCCATGATATATCAGCACAGGGAGGCCAATTTTAATATGACAAGGGCAGTCTGATCTCTGGCACTTTCTTGGTTTAGGATCTGCCTTTGCAAATTTTAAATGAATTAATCTTATTTGATAATTACATACCTTTTATTGGTTTTTTTAAGGAATGGTCAGAGGATACATTTATAGAATAAATTAATGACTACACCTTTAGAAAACAAAAAAAAGAGCTCAAATTTTAGTTCATAATTTTTCCTAAATTATTTCTTCAGCTTAGTATTTGCCCTTCATACTTACTGGTGTGGAAATTAGGATTTGATAGACTGGGGAATTTTATTTGGCAGAGAAAAAAAGTTTGTTGTTTGCATTTGCTCTGCTGGGAAAAGAGCACTCTCAGATGTTTCTGAGTCACACATACAGCTACCCCAAATATTGTTAAAATAAGAGTCTATTATAGGAAATGCACCTATTAAGTGAAGCAACAGTTCTTTTAAAAAAAAGCCTTTTGCTATATTGATCATAAGCTGAAGCTACCTGAAAACTACTGTTCATCTCCGATACAGTAACTAGCCATATTAGATAAATATCCCCATTCTTAGCTTTTCCAGCACCCTGGCTGTGACCTGCACCATATTTTTGCTTGCTGACAGCTTATATTTGGCCAGGCCAGTTTCTGGGCGGCCGAGGGAAGGGCTTTCAGCACAGAAGAGCTTTCTAAAGCACGGTTATCTAAACAGGTACTAGAGTTTCTCAATGTTGACCAAAATAAGGAAATTATCATCTATTTATGCTGTCATTTGTGGGGTTTCTAAGCACTACTTGTCTTTGAGTTTTTGAACAAAGGTAAAATTAATCAGAACAGATGTATTTAGACTTTCCCTCTTGGCCATTTGATAAGAAGAAGCAGGAGGGCTGGTATGTTTTTCAAGTTTAAATCTCTGTGGTTTTGGGCTCTCACCAAGCTAATCGACCCGCAGAGCCTCTGGGACTGCAGGTGCCCCTCGACGGGCCAGCCCAGACCACAGATGGAGCAGATGTGTGCTCCTCTCTTATCACTCATACCTTATGTGGACCTAATTTATCTAACTAATCCTTGATTATCTGAGTAATCTCTGATTTGCTCTTTCCTTAATCTGCCACCAGATCGGTTACAGTGGTTGACTACAGGTTTGCTGTCTGGTGACAGCCAGCTGTTCTAAACAAGCCATGCAGATGTTAGGTGTTTCTTGACATAGGGTCATAGAATCATAGAATCTAGGTTGGAAAAGACCTTTAAGATCATCAAGTCCAACCATTAACCTAACACTGCCATTCCACCACTAAACCATATCCCTATGCATCTTTTGTTCCTGGCTTTCCCTTTTTACTGAGAGTGGCAAGACCATTTCCACCACCTTCCTCTGATTATCTAATAGATATATTAAATGTTTTCTTGTTACTTCTTACTTGCTAATTGCATCTGTGTTGATTTGTATCGTCTTTGTATGCTTCCCCTTTGTTTTAATTCTTGTCCTTAGCTGTTTGAGCTATGTTTTGCTGTCTGGTTCTTTATATTTCAGGTTATTGAAGACCTCTGATTCAGCTGGGTGCCTCTTTTGTTTCCTCTGCTTTTTTTCTTTGCTGCAGGATACTTTATTCCAATGCTTCTAACTTTCTTTATTTTTATTTTTAAATGGAATTGCCACTTTGCTCAATCCCTTTCCTTTACATATATTTCTACAGGATGTTAACTGCCAGCTCCCTGAATTTATTCTGCTTAGCTTTCTTGAGGGCTTTTATTCTATATTTCTGCCTTGTTACAAGAAGACCCCCTAACACTCCCTAGTCACTCCAAACCCCTGCCTGCCACTTCCATGATTTCCCTGCTGGTGAAAAGCAGATCCAGAAAAGCCTGTCTTCCAGATGTGTTTACTAAAATTTACCCACAACACCTGCTGGGAAGTCTGGGTGAGATTCTTCAAACCCAACAGAGATGTACGTGAGTAAATGCATGTAAGAACAGGCCTGAGATCACTGTCTGATTTTCTTTATGGGCAGTATTAAATAGCAATTTGTAGTAAGCAGTAGTAGTAAATTGCAATTTTTTTAGAGTGTCATTCATCTCATCCTAAATTGGTGTTTGAATCAATGAAAAATGCCCTAAAAGTGCCTGTTTCTCACCACTGAGTATGAGGAGAGCCTTGGGTTGCTCGTTCATATAGACTTCAATGCTGCAGGTCTCCCAGGTCCCACCTTCTGCTGTCTGCTGCAGCCTCTTGGAGGCGGATGCCTGGGTAAAGTGTCCCATTAACACCCAGCCTTGCACTTGCATGGCTTCGTTAGCTGTACAGAAAGAAAAAAACTTCATCCATCCAGTTCCAGGTTTGATGGACAACAATGCACAGAGGTCCACTTAGCTCCCTGTGTGTTAGTCCAGTGGTTGCGGTCCATTTCTCATGGGTAAGATGTCTGTCACAGAGGTCTCCCCAATGTTTTCATAGTCATGTTACAATATAAAATGACAGGGTGAACAAAGCTTGGTGGTTACCTGCAGTTATCACCTTCTCCGCATTCCCATGCACCAGGCAGAAGTTAAGACCTCACCAGATTAATTATCGTATACTCCTCCAATTTCTTCATTTGCATCTGATTAATTTCAATTGTTGCTTAAGGTACTGGTTGTCTCGTGTCCAACAGGTTCTCTGAGCTTACACAAGCTGCATTCAAGGGAGTGAGAGCCAAAAGCTATTACAACATTGATCCCAAGGCTGTTGTCAGTGTTGGAACAAGTCCCAGCTGAATGTAATTTCTTCTTAGCACAAGGACTCACACCTTGGGAATAAAACCAAATGCTGTCAGACTGTAAGACAATTGACTTTGCTGGTTACAATGTAATTAATGCTATTTAAGTCTCAGAAAAGAAAGCAAAGAAACCACAAAAGGTTCAAGTTTAGGACTATGCACCTTTCTTTCACTACCTATCTCAAGGGAAGTCAATCCATTAGAAATATGGTTCCAGATGCCAAAAACAATAGAAATGCAGACTTTAAGGTCTAGCCAAATTGTGGTTAAAGTTATTTCTCTGTGGATCACACTCACTCATTAATTTTAAGGCTGGACATTCTCCAAAGTGTGGTTGCTTTGCAACAAGGGGTAAGATCCCAGTGATTAGATACCTTACATTTCACTATTTTTACTAATATATCCAGTTGAATGAAAATTAGTATTTCAGAAATCTGTTGCCTTCTGAAGGAAAAGAAAAGGGGTAATGTAAACCTTTTGAAAATGGACACAAACATTCAAAATAGAGCAAAGCAGTTTAGATTATATAAATCAATATGGCTCTGGTTTGGATCATGTATATGTGATGTGGTCTTCTAGGATTTCATTTTAATAAGTAGAAAAGTGCTGTGGTCAAATGCTTTCAACATAATTAAATTCATAGGAAATAATTTCATTGCAATATAGATTGTCAGGAAAAGATGATTCTTCTGGAGAACATAGGAGAAGAAGCGCATGAAAGACTTCTACTTTCGTATAAAACATTGTGAAGTGCCCTATCCTTCAGAGGCATTTCCTTAAAGAAATCAGTAAATAAACCAGCAGAAGAGTGTGCTTCCAAAGGAAAAATCCTTTATGAAAGGCTGTCCACGAAATTGAACTCTTATATTAAAAGACGCTACTGAAAAGCGTAAGGAAGCCTTGTAGTTAGTTTGATTTTTTTTAATAACAATCCAGTAGAAGCAAATTATATTTTAAACTTCAAAACAATACAGTGAGTAGAAGTAGAGGTCTCTGCTAAGAAGCATAGCAATTTTATGGCAAACTTGTTTTACAGATTATTTTAGGATGTGCTTTTTTTGGAGAGACCAAAATTATATTAAGCTTACGTTTAAAAGCTTGAGATACCTTGCTCAGGATTTTTTCTGTAATATTCCTTGACTTCTGCTTGCAATCTTTGTATTGTATGAGAAAATGGCCTTTCAGGTAATCGAAAGATACTCAGTCGCATTAAAATATTACAATCTTAAGCTAAAACTTCTTTAAGAAGATTAAGGTTTTTCTCAGAAAATTGATCCCTGCAATGCAGGGAGTATCTTCACAACTAACATTCTTCTTACACTCCTAAGCTCTTATATCCTTAAACGCTTCTTAACACCTGCTGGTGGACACTATGGTAGAAAGGACATTAAAAGAAATAGGTCGTGATCTGACTGGTGTGGATTTCTGCACCAGAGACCTTCTGGCCCTGCTGAGGTCAGTGTTAAAATTCCCACACAAAGTAGGTGAACTCTCAGGTAATCCTGGGATGATTTTTGGGGTGTCTGGGCATTCCAGATACAACACAAGCTGAATGCTACTGGCACAGCAAGCAAGCAGCAGCATCACCCGTGTTGCTCTTGGACAAATGTAGGATTTCTCTCTCCTCTCCCACGTTAAAGAAAATTCAGATGTGTCTCCTTTCTTTGTAAAGTCACCTGTGAGCACACTCCACAGGTTGGTGTAAATCCCTCAGCTGCCACTAGGCTAAAACTGGTATGACTCCACTACCGACCTCTCCTGACCCCATGCCTGCCTGGGCTGTCCCCGCCTTCCCCTGTCCTCTGTCCGGTGCCTGGTCAGCAGCTCCACATTTCCATGTTGAACATAACTCCATAGCTGTGCCACTAGCTCCAGCGGAGGTTAGCTCAGATGCCTTTCTCATAGAATCATAGAATCATTTAGGTTGGAAAAGACCTTTTAAGATCATCAAGTCCAATGTTAACCTAACCCTGCCATTGCACCACTAAACCACATCCTTAAGCACCTCATCTACCTGTCCTTTAAATATTTCCAGGGATGGGGACTCCACCACTTCTCTGTGCAGACCGTTCCAGTGCTTGACAACCCTTTCAGTGAAATAATTTTTCCTAATGTCTAGCCTAAACCTGCCCTGGTGCAACTTCAGACCATTTCCCCTCGTCCTATCGCCCGTTACCAGGGAGAAGAGGCCGACCCCCACCTCACTACAGCCTCCTGTCAGGCAGTTGTAGAGGGAGATAAGGTCTCCCCTCAGCCTCCTCTTCTCCAGACTGAACAACCCTGTTCTTGCGTGCCCCATTCCTACCCTTGCTGTAAACTCAAATTAACTCAAATGAGGTGAGTTAAATTTGGATTCTCATGCTCAGCTTTGAACAGCCAGACTTCAGTTGGTTTAAAGATGATCTTTTGTATTACTTTCCTTTATCTCTGGTGGTATTTTCTTTGCTGTTTTTTTTTTAGCCCCACAGCTATTTAAAAACTGAAAAAAAATGTCATAACTATCATTACACATCAAATAATATGCAAAGTATCCTCCACAAAGCTGTGCAAATAATTCTGCATATGTGTCAAATGCTTGTTTGGTTCTTAGGAACTGTTACAGCCTGTGAAATAATGGCTGGATATTTTTAAATCTTTTATTCACTTGATAGTCTAGGAAGTTTTTTTATGTAAATTGACTGTACAGAGTTATTTTACTGTCAATATAGACTATAAAATACATTAAAATTAAACTGAACTAAATTATTTTGGGCATAAAAATGGCAGTGGGCTTTAATTTCCAGAGGAAGGCATTATAGACCCCAACTGGATCCTATCAATGTACTGATGGTTGTTGAAGTTACAGGACCATACGAAACTCCCTACAAGGCTAGGCTGCAGGTGCTTTGACTAATTTTTAATTTCCATTTTCCAGGTGGGTGAACCACAGGGCGAACCACAGGGCTTTTATGAAAATGGAAAGTCTTAAACAGCTAATTAGACCAAGGCTTTCTAAAGAAACCAACCCTTTAGCAAAACCATTTAGGAAAGACTTGCTCACTAAGTTTTCAAGCGCTGCAGATTTTAAGTTCCCCTCTTGCAGGAGCTGCCTTGCAGATATAGATGTGAATATCCAGCTTTATGGCACTTCAGAAAGGACGGCCAAACCCAGAAATGCTTAGGATCCCCAACCATTTATGAATGGCTTCGCTGGAAGCCTTCGCTGTTTAGCCTGGAGAAAAGAAAAAGGAGACTGAGAGGATACCTTATCTCCCTCTACAATTGCCTGACAGGAGGCTGTAGTGAGGTGGGTGTTGGTCTCTTCTCCCTGGTAATGGGTGATAGGACGAGGGGAAATGGCCTCAAGTTGTGCCAGGGGAGGTTTGGATTGGATATTAGGAAAAAAATTTTCACCAAAAGGGTTGTCAAGCATTGGAATGGGCTGCCCAGGGAAGTGGTTGAGTCCCCATTCCTGGAAATATTTAAAGGACGGGTAGATGTGGTGCTTAGGGACATGGTTTAGTGGTGGGATGGCAGGGTTAGGTTAACAGTTGGACTTGATGATCTTAAAAGATCTTTTCCAACCTAAACGATTTTATGATTCTACGATTCTGTGATTCTGTTCTAAGTTGTCACCCAGATGGCAGGCAGCAGGAGTCCATAATGCTGGGGTAAGGAGTGCTCGCAGTGATTTCCATTAGCCTGGAGCAGGGGCTGTAGAGAACATGTAGGGATCCAAAAGCCCACATGAGAATGCATTGCCCCAGATGTGTTTAAAGCACTGCTTTAAGTTTCAGTTCTGCAAACCTTGTGTGTATGCTTAATTTTAGACCTACAATTAAATTCTATTGATGTCAACATACAGAGCAGCCATTTAGAAACTGTAAAACTGGTATCAGCCTTTTTTGGTTTTGTTTTAAGTTTGTATATCTCTATTGCTGAGCAGATTGTAAGACCCAGTTGACATTGAGTCATTTTTTCCAGCACTTGTTTTGTTAGTTGGAACAGTATGACTACAGGATGGAAAGTTGAACATCTCTGTACTACAGCCTCAAGCTGGATGATTTATGAGCGATGTGTGGGGTAAGATTTTAGAGAAATATAAATTATACCTGTTCATCACATTGACTTCTTTTAATGTTTCCCACATGTTACTATGACAACATTCATGACATATATATTTTAATTTCTGTTGCACAGCGGAAGTGTGTCAGGTCTGCACATTTCACTTGATTTTATGGCTGAGTGCTGTGTCTAATGTAGGTTGTAAATCTTCTTGGAAAAATATATAAGAGGGTTTTCATCACAGTGGCTCTCCTGGCAATTCTGAAGTTTTTAATAAGCATAATTTAAATTTAAAAAGGATTTTTACACCCCTTGTGATGTGGAGACTTCTAAAGTGGGGCACCAAATGCTGTACAGAAAAGCAGAATCTTCATAGTGACAATTGCTGAATGTCTTACACAGTTAAAACATAGTTGTACATTGTTTAAACCCTGACATCAGTAAACCTTGGAAAAATATCTTGTGACCAATATTTAATTTCCTGTTTTCCTTATAGTGGGTACAGGCTAGTTTTTAAACTTCCATATTTTTTTTTCCCCCATGTGGAAAAAGTCACTTAAAAAGTCCTCTATAGTTTTCTAGACACATTTTCCTTGGTACTTGAAGGTTTTTTATGACAGTGAGATTTTTCTTTAAAAAAATAGATGTAAAAACTAGATGAAAATTTCTGAATCGGGTTAGCCAGTCTCGGTTACTGCACCGTAAGCTGTTGTTCTATGCGGCAATTAGTTTGCATACGCATCTGAAACCAATGCCGAGAAAACTGACAGCGAGTTGTGCTGCTAAGTTTTTGAATGGAATTATTCAGCAGGCCAAAACCCATTAATCACAGGGAACGTTCGCCCCGTGATACTCCAGTGTGTAGTTAAAAAAGACTCCACTTATTTATTTACTTTTCAGTGTAATTTTTTTAATCAGAGTGGGATCATTAACTGCAGAGATTCCCCCCAAAACTGAAATCTCCTCCAAATCACGAAGTTAGAACTAAAACATAATTACTCATGAAGAATGAAGAGTTTTAGTCATTTCCTGTTGTTTCCCACCAAATTAAATTTTTGCCTTGCAATACTGCTATACAAAACCACTGATCCCATCTCGCGTGTAGTAAGTGGAGTGCCCTATCCGAAGATTCCTTTCTCGCTTCTTTTCCTGTTCTAACACACCTATGTTCATAAAGGGAAGGAGAAAATCCACATCCCATTTAGTTGTCTTCTTCCAGGCTATTTTTTTGATATCACTCTCGTCTTTGTAGCTGCTGTAGCTTTTGCACTTGAACACCTAATAAGCCAGTGGCATATCAGCTTGTTTAGGATGACCAGATGCAGTTGTTCATTTATATTCCCGTGTACTATTGATTATGTTGGCATGCCAGTGTCCTTGTGTCGTGGTTTAACCTGGGCTGGCAACTCAGCCCCATGCAGCCACTCACTCACTCCCCCCACAGTGGCACGGGGGAGGGAATCAGAAGAGTAAAAGTGAGAAAACTCATGGACTGAGATAAAAACAGTTTAATAGAGAAAGCAAAAGCTGCGCACGCAAGCAAAACAAACCAAGGAATTCATTCACCACTTCCCGTGGTCAGGGGGGTGCTCAGCCATCTCCAGGAAAGCAGGACTCCATCACGTGTAACGGTGACTTGGGAAGACAAACACCATCACTCCAGATGTCCCCCCCGCCTTCTTCTTCCCCCAGCTTTATATGCTGAGCATGATGTTGTATGGTATGGAATAGCCCTTTGGCCAGTTGGGGTCATCTGTGCTGGCTGTGCCCCCTCCCAGCTTCTTGTGCACCTGGCAGAGCTGAGACCTGAGAAGTCCTTGGCCAGTCTAAGCAACCCAGCACCAACTAAACCATCAGTGTGTTATCAACATTCTTCTAGTACTAAATCCAAAACACAGCACTATGCCAGCTACTAGGAAGAAAATTAACTCTGTCCCAGCTGAAACCAGGACAACTTGTCTTTCTAAGTATTTAGCCTGCATTCCTTGCCTGCAGCCCACACTGTGCTATACCTCTGTGCATCCTCTTGAAGCTTAGTTCTGTTCTCCTATAACTTTATTACTCCTTGTAAAGTTCTGACATTTTTAAAAAACACAGCTCTAGGAGAAATTGCACTCTAGGAACACCTGAATAGTCCTCACCTGACCTTCCACCACAGCTTGAAGATTAGCTGATGCTTCACCAGGAACAGCTCTGAGGGCCACCCGGGGAGTCTGAGTGGCCTCCCACATGCTACCCACTGCTGCTTTGAGAGTGGCTGCTATCGGCAGGATAAGAAATTCAGAGTCCAGCTAACTCGCTGCCCAGCTGTGGCAGAGCTTTTATACAAGACTCTGTCTTTTTTGGAATTTCTGAAAGTGCAGGCATACTGCTAAGCTTTCATCACAGGCTCTGTGACCAGCCTGGGTTCTCCTGTCTGACATGGGCTGTTAGGAAAGCCCCCTCCTGGGGCCCACCAGAGCATGAGCAGAGATCTGTGACCTCCCTTCCTCACAAGGCCAGCTGATGGGAGATGCTTTCTTTGTCTTCTGCAGCAACAGCGTGGTAGCATAAATCATCCCATGGCTTTCTTTTTGGTTTATGCCTGGCCTGTTTGGATCGTTGCAGATGTTTCAAATTCATCCTGTGCTTTGACTGAGATTTTTTTTTCCTCATTTGGAAAGTTATACAAGCCTCTTTTTGCAGAAGAGGCTTGCTTCATTTGGTAACACCAGACAAACTGACAGAATGGGAGGGGAAAAAAAAAGCTTTGCCCAGAGTTTCACAATTTCTTCATAAGAATGTAGATGCTAATTTCCATGTGATTTTCAGTCTGGCCATAACAGGCTCACATTAAGGGCCAGTATACATACAGCCCTCTCATCTGGCAGACCTAGACCCAAATTGCAAGTGTATGCCAAAGCACAAAGGGCAGATTTATGTCGGGAAACTTGAGTCTATTCTGCTAATCCTGTCTGTAGAGAACTTTTATATACATCAGCTGGAAAGCAAACAAAATTTTGACAGGGTCAAGTTTCACCACCTGCGTTGTGGGGAAACGCTGGTGGCAGGTTTGCATATATTCTACTGGAGATGCTGCAAAAAACAGTGGTGCTTTTCACTGTGCTAAATGGTGTAGGAAGAAAAGAGGTGAAATGAATAAATATACTGATGTGTATTTTCTCTGAAGAATATGCTGAAAATTATAAAGGAGCATAGTATAAAATACATTTCTGTTTTTTCCAAGGGATCATGCCAATGTATGATAATATTGCCAAGCATTTCTCAGATGGACTTAATGCATATCACACAGCTTAAATTTGGCAGAGGAATAGGAACAGGGAGAAGTAAACTTCAGTCTGTTTATCATATTGTCCGTGGTGGAAAGAGAATTTCCAATGCATGTGAGGGATTTAAGTACATCGATCCACTGGAAGTCTGTACTTAAAAATCCCCCGTCCCCCATTTATCACGGGGGTGCAAGGAGAGACTTAGAAACTTGCATTGTTGGTATTTCAAAAGGTTTACGTTCCTTTACAGCAACATGGTAGGAAAACAAAGGCACAGTTTTAGCAAAGATAATTGCTTTGATGAGGAGCCAGGTATTACTGGCATCTGTCTTAAATAGCTTGTTCAGCTGTCATACTTAGCACTATAGCCACACCAGCCTAAATCGATGCTGACCTTTCCTGATCCTGCAACCCAGGCAGCTCTAGGTGGCTCTGGTACTCAGATAGGAAGCCGGCTATCCTACAGGATAGGAGATGCCAGGGGCAAAACTCTCTAAGGCACAACGTGAGAATTCTTGTTCAGATCATGCTTCAGCTCAAAGAAACTGAAAAAGTACTATATGCATTTGTTTCTGACACTGGAGCTTGGCTAAAAGGTGGGAAAATGATAAGAATCTGATTCTGGGATCAAAAGCAAATGAGTTAGGCATTGTACAGAAATAAAAAAAAAAATACAAAATAGAAAGATGATCCCTAACCAGACAGTTCCTCGCCTTTGTAGGCAGTGTACAGATAACAGTGGGAGATGGTAGGTAAGTACCTCACAGGGGCTGAAGGAGAATAGGAAATAATAAACTGACTGCAGTGAAACTCTCTGTCACAACCCTATCGCCACTGGTTTGTGATCAGGTATGCAGCTGTAAATGAAAAATGGCGTAAAAGTCTGAAGTCTGAGTCTGTTACAAAGGATTGGCATCTCACTGAAGTGCCATGCAAGCAGCAAAATACATTTACCATTTTTTAAAATCACTTCATGACGAAGAATGTTTTAAAAGTGCATAGGAAATTTATGTGCCTCTCAAGGCTGCATTTGACAGTAGTGGTTTTAGGCTTGGTGCTATAATCATTCAACTCCATGAGTGAAGCAAATTGATTTGTAATGTGATAGAGTCACCAGAGCCATCAACACATTTACACCACGTGACTTTTCCCCAGCTGGTAACGCTGTAGTTTATGGTGGATTTTGGCTGAACTCAAAGTAGAAAAGAAGACAAAGGTTGGAAAGCAAATGGAAAAGAGTTCAACATAATGCAAGCTCATATGCATCCAAGTCTGGAAGTTGAGCAGAAGTATGGCAAGGATAAAAAAGGCCACATATCTCTTGACAGTCTTGGTAAATTTGGGAGGTATGTTCTAGGGGCCTAGGTGTGACTCCTGGTTGAAGGAAGCTTAGCATGAAGATTCACATAGGAGCAGACAAACATGCTTTCATCTTTTTTTCTGCTAAAGTTTGTTGACATAACAAACATCTCCCTGAATTGTATCTGTCCTGCTTTCAGAGCAGAATTGCCCAGTGTCAGCCAGGTGCCTAAGTTGCTGCCACAGCTGGGAAAGTTAATTGTCTGATGAAGCCTCAGTAGACAGACCAGTTGGTGGGCAGATAACTAAACTGACCAGCAGACAGGAGAGAGGTTGTCCTTCTCTCCCCTGGATGATTAATTAGTTGTCTGTATGAGACTGTCACTGGTAGGTCCAATGCATTTCCTGCACTTTGAGGTCTAAATCACGTAGATGAATGACTCACTGTTGTAAAATGCTGGGTTATGGCTGACATGGATACACTGACCTGGTAGTTAGAGTACATGCTCCAGAAGAGGAAGACTTGTCTTCTATGCTTTGTTCAGCCTTAAGAAATGTAAATATGCAGATACCATCTAAGTTCAAATTAGCATCTTAGCTATTGGCAGTCTTGCTGAAGCTAGACCGAAATGCTGCCAACAACATGGGATTCATGTGGCCAAAGAGACACCTGAGTTTCAGTCCCTGCTTCTCAGACTGTTCTGTGCACTTAGCATTAAAAACAAAATAGAAGCTACTAAATGAAGTTTCTAAAGTATTTTGAGAAAGCTTGAGACCAAGCTTACCTTAGTGTCCTCACTCCTGGGCTCACAGATTTGTGTTCACCTCAAAAAAAAAAAAAGGGAAAGGGCTCTATCTTTGCCATCTTCTTTATCATTTGGCTGTTCTAGAGGTTTCTGTAGTGGTTAGAGATCCTAATATCCTGTGGACATCATTCTTTCCACAAGGAACAGTGGAAGTAAGTCTTTCACTGTGTGAACATTAATACCAGTGCCTCCTTTTAAGATAATGGCTAAAATACACTTGAGATTTGACCCATAATGAGATATAAATTCATCTTATTGAATTATTGCATGCTAAGCTCTTCTGTTTTGTTGAGAAACTCTAGATGGCAGGATGGAGATTTTGCAATGTTTCTACTAAACTTGATTAAGACTGCTCAGGTGATAATATTAAATGCTTGTCATGTCTGATGGTGCTGGTACTGGCAATGAGAAGGCATTAATCAGCAGTTTGTGAGATGATTTTAGTTTAGTTCATTCCTATGATATAATTCCTAAATTATATGAGACACCGTGGTGACAGATACTTTAGAAACTCCCATGAAAGGTTTATTTCATGTGGTTGAAACTTTGAGAAAATGAGAAATTTATTCTTCTATCCTCTACACAACAGAACGGTGTTGACACTGTATTAAAATTGCCCAAATAACTGCAAAGACGCATTACTACAAGTCATCATTTCTATTCAAAGGCATCCTGTTGCCTGTCCAAAACAGTGAAGCAGAAACATAACAGTGAATGTCAGCTAAATCAGGTATGACACGTGCTATTGTCTGGGCAAGGGACTCGGGCAGCTGTGATACAGAGAGTGGGTAGGTCCTGCCTCGGGCAGAGGGGGAATGTTGACACACCTGGGTAGTCACGTTTTATCAAGGAGTAAAACCTGCAGTTTCATGCTCTGGTAGAAAGTGGCATTTCTCATCTCAAAAATATTTGATTCTTCAAAAGACTAAGACCTGGACTAGAGCTACCTTACATCTGAGATTTAGTATGTGCTTCTTTACGTTCAATATCCTTGGAAAAGACAGCCTACTGGGGATTCAAAGATTTTTATTTTTTTTTTACTTTTGTATCGACAAAAGCAAACATAGGAAAATAAGAAATAAGGTTGTTATTATCAAGTGCCAACATTTTTGCAACCTGATCCCACTAAATAGCTCCATCTTTGTCCCTGGTGGCTATCAAAAGTGAAGATGTAATTGCATTTTGTCATACAGTTAAGATACGATTATCAACAGACAGTTTATCCAGTTTTTGGCTTAATTTGCTGCAGATGAAAAGACATGAACTGGCTTTGTGCAGAGTCGGGTGTGGTCTGTGGGATGTATGTACTCAGGTGCAGTGCCATGAAATGCAGGTGATCTGTCCAGTAATACTTTATATCCTGGCACAAAGCCAGAGCAGAGAAAGCCCACGAGGGAACGCCTTCAAGAGACTTCCAGATGGTCTGTACAGGCAGCTTGGGCCCAGCTTGATTTATTTTCTTTGGCTAACTGTGGATATAGCATTCAACTGAACTAGAAAGCCAGTCAAAAGCCTGGAGCACTGGCGAGCACAGTATAGAAACAAATGCAGCTCTGCAATATGATTCTCAGTACGTGCTTTTGTAACTACTATATTCTCGGTTCTTCCATGACTTGGGCATCACAGATCCCTTTATGTATAACATAGAGATAAGTATAATGTATAAATATCATCTTATTTCCTACTCCTGGTGGTGTATTGAGCACTGTCTGGCACTGTTTCTGTGTATCAAATTCAAGGTTGTGATCACTTCTCTTTTTCTTTCTATTGCATTTTTTCTCCTATATTTCATCTCGTGGTTTTATTTATATTTTGTCACAGGTATCCAGAAAGCCCTGCTCATAGGTGCTGTTCAGTTAAAAGAAACAAGTGAAATTTTTCAACTTCAGAAATAAGCTCTTGATACATTGTGCCTGAAATTCAAGATTGGCTGTGGCACAGTAGCTGGGGAAGTACGAGCCCACATCTGGGCTGTTGCACGAGCCTGGTTCTACTGCTTGAAAGAGCCAAGTGGCACTGACATTGGAGATGCACTATGGAGAGCTGCCAACTGACACCTTGCTTCAAGAACACGAGGCTGTTGACACACAGATGTGGACATTGCTCTTCACTGTCCGCTGAGAGCCTTTTGTAAGTTGAAAACTATTATTTCAGTTTCTCTGAGTTTGCAATGAATAGGAGTAGTTAACATCTACCAGAAAACCTGTCAAATTCTCAGGTCACGCTTGGCCAGAACACGATTTGGGCAGTATTCCTTCATGGTTTCTATTGTTCTTGATCCTTTGTATCTAACACTGAGCAAAGAAGAGCCATTAGGAACAAAGTGCAGCCTGGAAAGCAGATTCCACTGCAATGAGGCAGAATTAAAGCAGCTGATCCAAAGATTTAGCCAATGATAGGAAGGATTCACTGATTAGACTGTAGCTGCATGACTGAACACGTCCTTTATCAATTCAGAGTGACATCAGCGTCGGTGGGATTTTGCTGGTCCTAGGTGGAAAGTGCTAGGCCTCAAGAAATGCTTTCCCACAAAGTATTTTCTCAGTTAAGTGATGGACTCGAAAGTAGATTTGAAAGGGATATTCTCTTTCTATGATATGTGATATGCTATATTTTTCGTGAAATTAAATGAATGAGCCAAATGTCCAAGCCTGTTTCCTTGGGTGCAACCAGGCCCCAAGAATCACCTCGGTTAGAGCAAACGCCCTTGCAAAATTACCGGAGGGACCACTTCAGAAAAGTGTATTCAGTGTTACTGGTAAAATATTTCATGCTACTTCTCGTTGCAACACTATATTCCTTAGACTGGTTTCAATTATATATAGTGAGTCAGGGCTTCTCTATGGGGAGAATGAAGCTGGCTTCAGCCTTCTGAATTTTACAAGGAGAGGGGGCTGGGCCTCATTCACTCCTGCCAGGGGGAGTATCAGTGTCTAATAGTTGTTGCTGTTCCTGCTGCTGTTGGTGGATGACAGAAATGATGGCAGTGCATCTGGGGTACCACCTGCCTCTGTCTGCAAAACCGGTCACCATCCTATACAGCCCACCTCTCACTGGGTGGTGGCAGCAAGCCTAGCTTAGTAGGGCTACTCTTGTCCTTGTCTGGCCAAACCTAATGACTGATGGCTCTAGGTGTATGTAGAATGAGTGTTGATGAGAAAGCTAGGGGGAAACCAAATCTCTGAATTTAAAGATGATTAGCAGTCTACCTATTGTCCCAAGACAGGACAAAGAAGCTTGCATGGCAAATGGATTAAAATACCCATGCATTGATAATGCCTAATGCCATCTACGTAGCGCAGTACCCAGCGTAATAAGTCATCCCATACTGTATAGCAAACTAGTCAGTTCAGTGTACAAACCTAAGAAAAAATGAGGTCACAGACACTGAGATTAATGTATCTCCTTGCAAAAAGTGTTATGAGACCATCACTGTTCATAGGTGGTCAGGTGGTCCTTCTTGACCACTGAAAGCAACAGGACCTCTGGTATTAAGGATTTTTCCAGGGCTTACTCTGAAATAACTGACAAGTCCTTCAGAACATGAGTTTTTATTGTATGTTCCCAGAGAGAAGAAGAGAAAAGGGTTTGACTATTCAGAACCAGGAGTTGTGAGAGATGTTGCAGTCCAGTATAATGGCTTTATCAAACTTACATACATGCTATCCCATAGATTACATAATGTTTAAAATATCCTGTCACTTATAACATCTTGAAAACTAAGATTGTTCCATTTACAGGCATGTTAAGAATTACAAGCCAATATGGCCAATGCATTAATTCACTATGAAGCTTTGCTACCATAATCCATCATTAACAGGCCCAGAAGTGGAAAGCCAGCATGACATTTAATGGCATATAGAGACATAAAATCTGGAAACTTCTGCAACTTCTTACAAGCCAAGTAGGATAAAACGTTAATCAAAAAGGTCATAAGTGCAAATGATAAATGGTTCTGCAAGAAAGCAAACGACATGCGTCACTACTACTTCCTTCACACTTGTATTCCTCTAGCAAAAAAACTCAAACGGACAATCACTGCAGTTAGCAAAACTACTATCAGGACTGTTACAACTCAACAGATCTAGAAAGACTGAAGTCTTAGGAAGAGACTTAAGAAGTAAGCAATGTCTGGGACCTTTATTTTTCTTTGTTGATTGGAAAATAACAGCAACAGAAATGGGCCAGGAAGAATCGTGCAAGAGCCATTGGGAATGGGCAGCTCTACAACAGGAGGAAAAGGAATACTGCAAAAAGATGAATCTTGGCTTTGGGAAGGGTTGGAGACGTGGTAAAGTGGAAGGCAAGAAGCTCTAGGTGGTAGGTAGTGTAGTCTCTGTCCTGCAGGATAAATATATTGCTTGTGCCCACAAAGAACTGTCCCTTACCGTCCCTCTGACTAAACCATGGCATGTGTTCTAGCAATAAAGGAATATCTATGAAAGTGAAATATATCTGGCAAGCCAGGAATCAACCTGTGCACTGTAGAAGGGTCAGGCCTGGAAAATTTGGCAGAATCTAAGCCTGATGATCCATCTCTCTCCTGTACTCATTAAAACTGCTATATCACTTCCTCATGCTGCCTCATGCTCTGCCAGGTCATGATTGCAAGCTCATGAAAAACAGAAAAGGTAGAGTTATGGTACAATTGCTCTGCTGTATGGCCTCAGCTTTGCCCACTCTTGGAATCAGTCTTTTGAGTTCTTCCCACAGTGCAGTATACATAAACCTGCTAGATACTCTGCATCAGTTAGATGTATCTTGCTTTTGGAGTGAAAATGGTGTTTAATTGCGTTGAAAAGGCATATACTGCAAAGCTGCAAAAAGCTGGATGGGGTGGAGGGGTCAAAAGACTTTACTGTGATTCACAGGAGGAGAAGTACTTCTTCATGTTCTACATGACAGAGGCTGCAAGGGAAGCTAGTCTTCTTGATGCCATCAGCAACAAATAGGGGAAGAGCTGGGACTGGATGCTGAGATACCCTGCTCCTGCTCCCTACCTCTACCTCAGGCTTTCTCTTTCCTTTCCAAGTCCTCTTCTTTCAGGAGGACTCTGAGGGAGACTGATAGGGGAAGAAGAGCTAAGGCATACCGAAAGAGAGTTTTCTTGGTGCTTGCTCATTCCAGCCGCTGTGCCCAAAGGCACTGTGCCTCCTGAGTTGTGTTCCCTCACTGTCAGGATGCTCCCATCTATCTTACCTCTAGAAATGCCTTAAGACCACAGCCTGCAGTACCAACAGGCTGAATGCAGGCTGTAGGCTCCTAGATATAAATTCTTTTCTGTATAACTCCACCTCTGTACCTGGAGAGAGGGTGTGTTTGTTGTTTTCAGGAACTTGGCTCCCATTCAGACTCATGGTGTAGCTAAATAACACCCTGGAGACAAAGCTAACTTTAAAAGTTCCTGCCTACTGGCTACACATTTCTTTACACTCTTTCTCTCCCTGTTGTGATTAACTGCCCTCTCAGCTGTGCTGCTACAGGTGTTCCTGGGGTCATAAACACAGAAACAGTCCTTGCTAAAATAACCTCTCATTTCAAAACCAATAAATGGAACTTGTGCAGTCTCCATCCTCAGAGACACTCAAAAGCCATCTGGACATGGCCCTGTGCAACCTGCTTTAGGTGGCTCTGCTTGAGCAAGAGGTTGGACTAGATGAACTCCAGAAGTCCCTTCCAACCTCAACCATTCTGTGATTCTGTGATTCTGTAAAATGCAGTTAAATCCCTGTTATCTGTTCACTAATGGCAGAAAGGTAATGGAATTGGTGGGACCAAGAGCTTTTTAAAATAATTGTGTGTCTCATCTGTGTTCCCCTGCATGGCCTGGCCATGCTGAAGCCTGGTTTTGTGTATAGGGCTGGAAGAAATGGGTTTTTCAGGAGTCTGGGTCACAGTCAAGCAGCAGGGTCTGGCCTGAGTCCCTTGCTTGGGTGTATCAGCTTGTGTGTATCCAGGAGAAGAATTTACAAGGATGATGATATAGGCAGAGTAGGAGTCACACTGTCAGTACAGATACAATTTTCAGAGGCTGCAACACATGACCTTGAAACCAGTCTGCTCACAAACTGTCTTGGTTCTGTCATGACAATTTGTGTCAAGAGGTACTGGAAAGTCATCTTCTGCAACCAATACATTTATGACCTTTTAAATATTTCTTTTGCTGAGTGGCAGTGAGTACCAAGATCAAAGCCAGTGAGTGATAAAACTGGAGAGATTTGAGCCATAAGTGGGAAACCAATATTCAATGTGTTGAGACGGTAATGTATCTTGAAAACTGATTGAAAAAATGGTAACAAATCAAGTCTGTGAAGCCTAATTGGAACTTTGATGAGGAACAGAAAATGTCAAAGCAATCTGAGAGTGTACATGCACTTGAAAGCAGTTGGAAAAATAAGCTGTTACTTAAGAAATTATACACACTATAATATTGTGAACTCGCTGCAAACAGTTTCATACGTTAAACATCTAGAATCCAGATTGACTCAGGTCTGATGAGTGGTATGAATAGCATCGCATTAGTCTTACCATGTTTTTACCTAATCATTGGCTTTAGGGAATGCCTTCTGAGGCAAACGAATGGTATTACGTGGCAATATGAATAAACGTTAAAATCAACCTACACCTCAAAGAAAGATGCAATAGCTTTCTGTCTGCAGCTGTTCCTGCCACTGCATTTGGTGTGCTTTTGTTTCTGGACTGAAAGCAAAAGCTGAGAATTATCACACTTTGATTTAGATACTTAACTGAAGTATCTTAATGCAGAGAGAGGATTACCAGGCTACATCTGTAGCGAAGGCAAGGTGGTGGCGATGGAGGATGATCGAGCACACTGGTGCGCCTCAGGGAGACAAGTCAGCACACAGGGAGGTGGAATCACCTCTCTGTCTCCCTTGCCTACAATGATAGCTTGAATTTTCAGGGTCCTTAAGTGAGCAACTCTGTTCTGTATCTAAACCCTGGTGGGAGGGATCTGGGTGCAAGTCCTTGATATTCGCAACTGATCAGCAATGAGTCTGCGTTCATTGTCCATCTGTCTTTGGCTGTTCATTTTTTCCAACATAAATCTCTGGAAATGCTGTGGTAATTGCCACACACAGCTGTATAACTTCTCATCGTTGCTCCTTGGTGGTCTCCAAAACCAATGTTAATATTCCCTTCATATTCTGCAGTAATGGTGGCCATGCTACAAGGCAATACAGAGAGAGCATGGACCTAGGGTTTCCTTTCAAGGATCCATACGTGGGCCTCGGGGCAGTCAGTCGCAGAAGTCATTTGTTCATTGTGCAACGGGAGGTCTACTGGTTCTATTTCCCTTATATTCCTATAAGAGGAATTGCTGATAAACTTAGAAAGTTTATTTTATTTTTTATCTTAACATAACACCAGGAAACAAAATATGTATTGAAAACTGGGTAAGGCACAACAACCCTATCTCTGTATCTAATGTGTGATTTAGCTTCTGTGTCACTGAGAATTTGTCTAGGAAATTCCTTGTGAGGAACAAAAATACACCATAAAGATGAACTACACTGGCCATTCTCCTGAAAGAGCAATAGCCGGGGACTTCACGCTCAGGCAATCTCATATTGTTTAGAGAACCACCTAGATAACACTTCACATATCACCTTTGGAATTGCTACTAATAGAAAACATAGTAATAGATTTCTGCATCTCATGACAATGCTAAGGTACTGGAAAGATGGGAAGCAATGCCTTTCTATATAAAAAAGTATAATAAATTTTGTTCTGAATAAAAGAGGAAACCAACTTACCTCTAAGCAATAGCAATATGATGTAGCTGGTAATCTAAGAAGTTACAGAGTCACAAGAAGTTTTTGAAGTTTAAGTGATGAAATGAGTTTATAAAAGAAAGGTCTAGAAAAAAGCACCATTTAATTCCCTGTCTTATCACTGGGCACTAGGCCCATGCTCCTAAAACTTGTATTCCTTTTTGTTGTAGACACACTGTTCTTTTCCCCGTGATATCAGTGACACAGCACTTTTAAATTCATTTGAAATAATAAAATAGGGAACCAGGATAACTCCTCTTACCTAGCCTACAACTATATTGCAGATAATCATAGCTTTCTTCATGTGTTATTAAGTGTGCAGAAGAGTGAATAGCAAATTTACAGTTCGACCAGGAGATGTCTCTCTCTTCCTAAAATATGCCCAGGCCATTTGTGTTTCGAGGGAACTATCCTGTGTTACAGATGTTGGCTCCTGCAGTTATGACCCCGCAAGGAAGCAGTATGCAGTCTGACCGCTACGGATGCTGCGTTCTGCTGGGGGGTTTGGCTGTTGTTCCCAGTGCAAATGCCTCATTTTTAGGTCAATGTTTTTAAAAACCATGGGAGCTGAACAAACATTTGTGCTGCAGCTTTGTTTTTTCTCATGCGCTTCAAACTTATGCGGTAGGCTATCTTGCTGGATTTCTACAACCAAATAATTTATTGTACAGTTCTGTCACTGCGACCAAAGAACACACAGGGATATCAATGGATTTTAGGGAGTGATACAACTCATGGGAGCCTGAATATGTGCTATTATTCTGCTAACAACATAAAGAATATAGCGTGAATGCACAAGGGATAAAATAATTCTTGTTTTGAAAACCAGAAATTAAATTCAAAGGAATTTAACCTTTTAAATTTTTTTCCTATGCCAGTCAATAAATTCTAGTTTTGCTAATGACAGAGTAAAAGAATTTATGTTTAAGAAATTGTTTTCTTTTTAGCAGCACACACAATAGTCAAAACACTTGCAGCCCTAAGTCCTTTGGATCCACTCTTTTTTATTCTCATCATTGTGGTGGCTTTACCCTGTATTTTATGATATCAGAGCAGGTGAACCAAACTTCTCGGTGAGGAGACAGACACAGAAATCTCTTTTTTCTCTGGACAGTGCAAACCGACAGCCTGGTTAGCCAAATTATTTTGATTAATATGTATTTTTTCATGAGTTTCACTGACTTATTGATGATCTTCACTGGGAATTACAGGAATTATGACATCCATAAGACTAATCTTCTCATGGGAGAAATAATGAAACATTATATGAAATTTTAGTCTGGTGAATAAGTCCTGGGGCTTTCAGATGCTTTAGGGGAAAAATAATTGTATTTATGTGAGCATTTACTGACTACTGCCACTGAAGAATGAAGTACTGGTCCACGTGGTGGTCCCAGATGAATCTGTGTACTTGGGGACTGGCTGCCTGGCCAGCTTGGTGAAGATCAAGGAAGAAGCAGGACAGGAGGATGCCTTAGCAGAGTTACTTTCTAGAAAGAAAAAGACAGCCGGGCATACACATTTCCCTCCAAAATTCCTCAAGAAAAGAAAAGAGGCAGTAAGATGCTCCCAGCAAGAAGTGGGGACAAAGAAGCAAGGCTGAGCCTTTCTCCAAAAAATCAGGCTATTCACACTCCAGTATGGATTTAATTCAGAGGGACTTCTAGGTTTGATTTGAAGTCTCTGGGGGCAGGAGTTGTCCTGTGGCAAGTCTGTCTCTCTTGGCAATATTTCTGCTGGCAAGCTGAGTGGCAGTACTCAGGGGTAAGAAAAAAGAAATTTCGCCTAGGCTTCCTCTGCTCAAGGCACCAGGGCCAAATGTTGTTCACTTGTGTCGATCTTCATGACATGATTCCCCTCAGGGACTGAAAAGTTCATGGAAGAGTCATGGAGGTATCTGAGTTAAACTTAACTAAAAAAGGAGCTCCTTGTACCTTTCAAAGGTTGGCTTTCAGGGTCTCTGCAGAATCAGAGGAAAAGATACAAATTTCCCACACTTTTAAGGACCTCTCTTAATTCTAATAGCAAAAACCTGCTCATTTGCCTTTAAAACAATACCAAGCAGCAAAGGTATTACATTATTGAATGCACCCTCAGCAAGTTTGCGGATGACACCAAACCAAGTGGTGCAGTTGACACACCAGAAGGACGGGATGTCATCCAGAGAGACCTGGACAGGCTGGAGAGGTGGGCCTGTGTGAACCTCATGAGGTTCAACAAGGCCAAGTGCAAGGTCCTGCACCTGGGTCGGGGTAACCCCCGGCATCAGTACAGGCTGGGGGAAGAAAGGATCGAGAGCAGCCCTGCCGAGAGGGACTTGGGGGTGCTGGTGGATGAAAAGCTGGACATGAGCCGGCAATGTGGCTGGCGGCCCAGAAGGCCAACCGTACCCTGGGCTGCATCAGGAGAAGCGTGGCCAGCAGGTCGAGGGAGGGGATTCTGCCCCTCTACTCTGCTCTGGTGAGACCTCACCTAGAGTACTGCGTCCAGCTCTGGAGCCCTCAGCACAAGAAGGACATGGAACTGTTGGAGCGGGTCCAGAGGAGGGCTACTAAAATGATCCGAGGGCTGGAGCACCTCTGCTATGAGGACAGGCTGAGAGAGTTGGGCTTGTTCAGCCTGGAGAAAAGAAGGCTGCGGGGAGACCTGATTACGGCCTTTCAGTACCTAAAGGGGGCCTATAGGAAAGATGGGGATAATCTTTTTAGTAGGGCCAGCTGTGACAGGACAAGGGGTAATGGTTTTAAACTAAACCAGGGTAGGTAAGACTGGATATAAGGAGGAAATTCTTTACATCGAGGGTGGTGAAACACTGGAACAGGTTACCCAGAGAGGTGTTGGAGGCCCCATCCCTGGGAACATTGAAGGCCAGGTTGGACGGGGCTGTGAGCAACCTGATCTAGTTAGTGGTGTCCCTGCTCACTGCAGGGGGGTTGGACTAGATGACCTCTAGGGGTCCCTTCCAACCCAAAACATTCTATTATTCTATGATTCTATGATAGTTACGGAGACCTGTTGAATATCACATTTCCTGGATACCCTAAACGAGGGCAGAGTGTCCTGCATGCTGTGGAAATGTTCCTATTACTCAGCTGGCTGACATGGAAGCTTGTACTGTTGGTGTTTTTGTTTTTGTGTTCTGCTTTGCAGCTGCATTTCCCCCAGGAAGAAACATGGGTGCTTTTGCTGAATCTCTTCAGAGTCCCCCTGAACACCCTGGAGCCACCTGATTCTTGGAGGGCCTGGAAGTCATTTCCAGCTTAGTCTGTTACATTTTGAAGTTTAGTCAAAAGGTGCAGGCAGATGGAGAGGTAGATTGTCCTGGAGACAACAAAATCTCAAAGTGGAACTTTAAATAAAAATAATAGAGAGAGAGAGAAAACTAGGAAAGGAGGGGAGGAGGTTAACTTTGTGATGTCCCTAGAAAAGCAAAAACTTTATTTCAAATGTCAGAGTCATGTGAGCATCTGGAAGGACTGGATTAAAGGATTGAACTTTTAGGTAGAGTTTTGGAGGTCAAAGGAATATTTCTGCAAGCTACTCCACGTGTCAGCAGCCAGCCTGAACCCACCTGCCTTTCTACTGGGAGTGCCTTGGAAACTTCACTTTAGCCTTCTTCTATTCTTCTGCTATTCTGACGTCACACTCAAGCCACAGTCTTGGAGCTTCTGCCATTAGTACCTTAAGCAGCTTCTTGGGTTTGATGGCCAGGAGGGCCCACAAGGACCAGAGAGGATGGCAGGGTCGAGGCCCACTCTGAATTCTCCCTTGAATTCTTGCCTGCTCCTTACAAAAAAACTAGATTTAAGAATTCCCACATGGTGAGGATTCACCAGTAACCTTGGTATGTTGTATCAGGTATTAGTTATCCTTGCTATTAAAATATGCCTAGTCTAGAAAGATGTTGCATTTCTGGAGCATGTCCAGAGGAGAGCAACGAAGCTGGTGAGGGGTCTGGAGCACAAGTCTTATGAGAAGCAGCTGAGGGAAGTGGGGTTGTTTAGCCTGGAGAAGAGGAGGCTGAGGGGAGACCTTATTGCACTCTACAACTACCTGAAAGGAGGTTGTGGTGAGGTGGGTGTTGGTCTCTTCTCCCTGGTAACAGGCAATAGGATGAGGAGAAATGGCCTCAAGTTGCACCAGGGCAAGTTTAGGTTAGACATTAGGAAAACTTTTTTCACTGAAAGGGTTGTTAAGTGTTGGAGCAGGCTGCCCAGGGAGGTGGTTGAGTCCCCATCCCTGGAGGTATTTAAAAGATGGGTAGACATGGGGCTTGTGGACATGGTTTAGTGGTGGGATGGCAGGGTTAGGTATAACAGTTGGACTTGATGATCTTATTAAAGGTCTTTTCCAACCTAAATGATTCTATGATTCTATTTGATAACTTGGCTGTAAGTAGTTTCAAACCTGCCACACGCAGATGTCTACACTTTTGCTTCAGAGCTCAAGAAAGGAGTCAACCTGAAAGGTGGCCACATTTTCCTACCTCCATGTCAACTTCTCTGCTTGGACATTACCACCTTCATTCAGCAGAAAGCTCCTTAGAGATGGAGATGGACCTGCATCCTGAGGTGTGCTGGGACATCTGAGCGGCCCAGTGCAATGTCACACATAAATACTCCAAATGATTCTGAATTACCTACTAGCTTATTTATCAGGAGCAATATTATTCTACTAACACAGTCCTGCCTCCCACCTAAGCCACCTGCCCATAAAGTTTCTTATAGATAAACTGAGCTTACTGCCCACACTGCCCCGCTAGCTGGGTCATCAGGGTGAGCTGAGCAGGAGGCAAAGTGTGATGGGGTACCCGGGGTGCTGCTCACAGTGGCTGCCCAGAAGAGAAAGTGCTGAGAGTGAATGCTGCCTTGGAACATGCCATAAGGAGCAGTCAGGGGAACATCTGGGAAGTGGTAGGAACTGAGGAGCAATGGGATCCATTCTAGGACACTGCACGCAGCTTACACTGACAGCATTCAGATAGCCTCCAAAATGGGCATCTTTTCAGCTCTGCAGAGCCCGCCTGAGCAAATAGTAGTGGTTTGGGTTTTTTTCTATTTGGTTTTAACTTGTGTAACTGGATTTTTAACTGGCTGTAAATATATCTGTTTACTGAAGCCTGTCTTCTAAAAGAATAATTTATCTGTATTAAATTTCCTTCAGTTCTTAGCCAATGGGTCTGATTTGGCTACGTATATTTGCAAACACTCTCAATGTTTATTTTACAGAGCTATATGTTTGCAGATCCTATTTTACTGTCTAATAGCTCTGGATCTTATCCATCTCTCTCGTCATCTCATTTTTTCCCCGAGAAACTAACTGTATGATTTCCAAATTCCTAATTTCATCCTGATGTAGTCATTACAAGTCTCCTGCTTGGGGAACAATGGGAGAGTGAGTAAAATTTCAGTACTTCTCCTGAATGTTTGTATTAGTGACTTCTGTAGTTTTTCCTCACGTTTATACCAGCAGGGATTACAAGCCTTTGCATACTTCTTATGCTGTGTAAAGACCTAGATGCGCGATCAAGTTACCATGGTCTAAACAAGTTACTACAGGTCGGCTGAGAACTAGTAATTACCTGCGTATGTAGCACAAACTACTATGAAATTATGTGTCTTAGGTAATGCTTTTTCCTTAAATGCAAGCTTTAATCAAATTATTTTTTATCTGACAAGCCTGAACATGCAAATCTAAGTGATGTCCATCGGTGCCAGGTGACTTCTAAATCACTGCAAATGGCAACATATCTGAGCTTCATCATCATGTAAAATATAAAATGATCTCAATTTCTCTACTGAACCCAGGCAAGTGGTCCTTCAGCTACCACTGAAATAGCTGGCTTACAGTCTTGTAAAATGATGTGAAGGTGCTATTAGAAAGAAGGCATTGCCAGGTTTGCTGTAGCTATTTCACGTGCTGTTTTGCAGCCTGCTGTGCAGGTACCATGTTCTGGATGCTCTGATGAAGATGGTGCCACCTGCAGTGGTGGGTTTTTCTATTTCCAATTTGCCTTAACCTGGCTGGAGCAATGGAAATCCTCCAGGAGAAGGGGCAATCTTTTGGACCAAATGGATTGCAAGGAGGAAATTTTCCTAAGGACACAGAGAGGATTGTGTGACTTTTATTCAATCTAAGAGAGTACTGAAAAATGACAGAGTGCAGAGCAGGGACAAGGAAAGGACCCACTATACAGGGACACATTGGGCAAGGGAGATTAGCTTTCACATCCTTTATTTAACACCTTATCTAGAACTTCTAGGTTTTCCCAATTTAAATTTTCCTTGTATCATTAAAACTTCATACTAGAGGCTGGGAATGTTTGAATCTTTAGTGAGTTCATATCACACCCTTTTCTTCAGCAACATATATGAATAGTGTGGATACCCCTCTGTGCTTCCTCTCTAACTTAAATGGCCCTGAGTTGCAAACAAAAGGGACTTTGGGCACAGGACCTTGACCTGTATTTGGAAAAAAGGTAAGAGTTGGTGGAGTGGCTGATGAGCTCCTGAAAGTTTATAGCTTGGCTCCTGAGAGCTGTTCATTGTGCACTTCCCATGCAGAGAGGGAAGTGTGATAGCTGAGAAACAAACTTCAAGGATACACACTCAGGCATGTCTGACTGAGAGCCCTTTCCAGACCAGCGCTTCTGAGCCTTCACTTGCAATAAATAGTGATGGAGCATGAAGGTGTGGAAAGCATCTTTAAAGAGGAGATGCATGCCCCCGGGCTGGAGAAATAGGAAGATGAGGGCCAGGCAGGGAGATCTGGCCACCAGGGCCTGAGCGACCCTTTGAACTGCACTAAGCAGGGTTGTCCATGCTTCATTACTGTGCCATCCTCCTTACAATGGCCAGAATGATAGTGACAACATTCTGGCCTGGAAGCGGCCATCAGTGACAAGAAGACATTGTGTCCTGGTGCACAAGTGAAAGAGGGCTTCCTTTCCCTTCTTCTACCTCTGTATCCATAATAAAATCTGACTCTAGTAAATCGTCATATGATTTCTGCTTGGATACCAGTGACGGGGTGAAGGTAGAACCTACATCATCTCCCTTACCTGCTGTGTGCCACTGTTTACCTTGCTGATCTATTACTAGAAAATGTATAATTTTTGCCATACTTGCTTGCGTCTTTTCCATCAGGTCATTGCTTATTTGAGTATACCAGTTTGATGACCCTGTCACCTAGCTGACATAAACAGTTACACCAGTATGAAACCCTTGTAGAGTCATAGAGAGTCACATTGTATGCCTTATGTGTAGAAAAAGATCCCTTTTTCTTGTTTCTCTAGTAATACAAATTTGTTATTTCTTCAGAGCAATAGCTAGTTCCTATGATCAGCTGTAAACAATTACTAAGCTGCCTGCCTTGATGATTTATAGCTTAGTTATACAAGGGTGTACTTTCTTCTAGGCTGCTTGCTAAGCCCAAAGGAAGACCCTGAGTTAATGGTGATGATGCTATTTTATCACCTGCTGTGAACTAATTCTAGGAACTAGTCAGATTTTTTGGAGGAAATTGCTTTGCAATGTGAAATCAATAAAGTCGATACTCTTCTCCTTTTTTTCCACTCTGTGTGTGGGAATAGACCAATACAAGGAAGTATTTTTGGGGGAAAAGGTGATTATTTTCAGGATGAAATTTCTGGTCCAAACCAGAGACGACAGTAACATAAGGACAATAGAACAGAGCATAGTCCGGTGGAAACAGCACCCATGGGGAAAATACAAGAATTCAAACAGCGTCCATGTTTTGAATCTGCTGTTAATTTAACTCCGGTGAGAATTCCTTTGTAACCTGCTATTTGGGCAGATATTTACTTTTTCATTAGACACTGTTTACGTTATCACATTGCAGAATGCATTATTTTTTAATTAAAATTTTGACTAGTTCTTCAAGGTAGGGAAATTACTTCCTGAAGAGATGCAATAGGAAAAACAGCTGACTGGCTTCTTCGATTTTATTTTGGCTTCGAACTTGGTACCTTTTAAGGGTTAAAAAATTCCATGGTGAACAGATTGTGGCATGTTAATAGTTATTCTAAAGCTTCTTTTTAAGCTACATGTATTAAGCACCCTGGAGTTTTTGTTTGTTTGTGATAGTTGTTTTGTGTGATCATCTGTTATTAATTACAGTATTGTTGGTCAACTGGCTGTTTCAGTGATTAGTGGTATTGTTATAAAAATATGTACACTCCCTTAGTTACGTGGGTGGTGGTGGCAGTCGTGTTGCTATAGTTCCTGCCTTTTCGTGGGACAGAACTTTAGGTCTTGTTTGGTTGTTTGGTTTCTACCAGATCCCAGTTCTTTTCACTTTCCTTTTTGGAATGTTTGTGACTTTACACTAACTGATATAGGAATGGATCTTCTGAAGGTATATGGATTTTCACCTCCTATAGTAGAGGCACAGTGCTTGGGAAGATGATATACATATGCTACCTAGAGATATCAGAAAAACATCATGTAGCATCTTATTAATTGACAGTTTTATTTTTGTGTAACTACGCTCTCAAATGTAAAATAAAACAATGAGAAATGGATTTTAAATTAGACAGTGGCTTATAGGAGAAAAATAAAGCCAGTCATTTTGATGTCAGAGGGTAGATAAAGGTTATGTGAACCTCATTTCAGAAGGAATTCAGCCATCAATGATGTGTTTCTGTGCTGCTGGTGAGAACCTTGTGCTTTTTTTTTTTTTTTTTTTTAAATGACACTAGCATTTAAAAGGTTGGTGACTTCTTATACTGGACAGTGTAACACAAAACTGGAACCAGTGAGCTACCAATGAGAGCTGCCATGGCAATAGGTATACAGCTATTAACTGTGAAACTACTGCTGTAATTAACAAGTGCAATGGCAAAAAGACATTTCTGGGAAAGCTTTATCTTCTGCAGGCTTGGAGGGCTTGTGAGAGCTTTGGAGAAGAACAGATTTTTGGACAGGGAACCTTTAATATTGCTGCAGAGATGAGTGAACTTAATCCTCCCATGCAAAGACAACTTCACAAAAGAATTCCCTGGTTTACAAGCAAATGCCACAGGCAAACTGGCTCTTACTGCATTAGTTTAGCTAAAATACTGCTTTGGGCAGCCATGTTCTCTACAATAGAGTCAATGAATTGCATCGTATCTAACCTGAATAACAACCCATAGTGATCCTAGTGTTTACAACAAATAGCTTCAGTGTGTTCCGGCTAAAGCTGCCAAAGAAATTCAGGATTACTCATTAATTTTTAAACTTGATGCATTATCCTTTGTCTAATAGAATAATGCAGTGAGGTAAACCAGCATAATGTTAATTGGACTTTGGCCAAGAAATTCTGTATTGGGCTTTTCATTGAATTGTAGTGATGGAACTGGGTGAAACTTGCTTAGCAGTACTGTACCTTTTCATTCAGGATGAATACAGAAAGCAGATAAACACCTTCATCAAATATCAGTAAAAGCAATAACGGCCTTTCTCCAAAACTCAGAGCAGATACGGAACTAGAGCTAAAAGTTCAGTTGCACACCCTGTATGTCTGTCTATGGTTATCTTTGTGAGTTTAGGGGCAGTGAGTTGATTGGGTGGCACGCTTTGTGTACAGAAAATATTGTAGAATAAGTAAGAGTAGGAATTCCTAAGGATGTAGCAAAATAAAGGTATCATCTGGTACTTTTTGCCATGTTGCAAAGATGTCCTGTAGAGCCTGACTGTACAAAGTAGGCTGCCAGGGAAATCAGTCCTTCTGTGAATCACTGGGGCTGCCACGAAGAGAGTGGGCACGGCCAGAACGCCTGTAAATTGTTACACAGATACTCATGAACAAAGCATTTGCTAAACCGATTTATTGGGACCTTTGCACAGGGTAACACTCAGGCCAGAGATCTGTTGAATAGGATGGTCAGTCACTGCCTAGAAGGTGGTGGGAGTCTCTGCTGTGAGGGTCCTTGCAATGGCATCTTCAGCTGGATGGAGCGAGATGCCTTGAACCACTCAGCTCATGTGATCCTGCTGGGATGTGGTCCTACATGACCACTCCATTGCAGGCATGAGTCAGCACTATAGATCACAGTGAAGTACTTACAAATTCTGCCTTGGCTATGCACAAAATACTGCCCTACATGACCCTTTCAGGACCTACAGGAATGATTTCTATTGACTGTTTATAAATATCTGTGTACACTTTGGTTAATTCTACAGCAGGAGCTGCCTGGAGGAGTGCCCGGCCCAGCCAGATTCTCCATCCTAGGGGTTAACACATTGAAGCACACAAGTAGCATCTGTCAAATGGCCTGGGCACAGCAGGAACTGTCTGGTGAAATCTCTGGGACTGCCCAAAATTCCCACCTGAACACCTCCTGCAGGAATTAGGCAAAGGCTTTGCTATGAGGCTGGCTGAGAGCTCAGGCAACCACCTTGTCTCAGTTCAGTCCCTCGTGACACCTCCGCAGAGACTAGCTGGGAGCTCTGGGATTGCCCAGGGAGCTAATGCTTAAGTGGTCTGGGTGTGCACCCAGGCGCAGCCCTGATACTGGCTACACCACAGCTGTAACTACGGGACAAACTGGAATTTCATCCTTATCTCATAAATTACATTCGATAGTTCTTGCCACAACGTGCAAAACAAAACCTGATAAACCTGATTTGATAGGGCTGATGATCTACCGCTGCAGATGTAAAAGACGGACCATATATATTGGCTGGATTCAAAATGGGGAATGATGTTACTTCCTTTTGGCAGCTGCTTGGCTGTTTGAAAAATGTTTCCTGTGCTGCATGTGCACAGGATAATATGGTTCTTCATTGACACGCACTGAAAATAAGAAATACTCTTCTGAGTAAAATGCTTTGCGCTTACAGTCCTGGTTCTTGTTTGCACTAAGGCTCTTTTGTGTGAGTCTGGAAGTATGCTGAGCACTTGAAGCAAGTGCTCATTTTGCTGAAGATGTCCTTAGGTCAGGGTGAAGAGCTGTGCGTTTAAGGGGGGCTCGGTCACTAGAAGAAACCCGAGCGAGCTCAGTGTCATCAGAGTTCTTGTTTTCCCTTGCTCATAGATCAGGACACGTTCCTGTTCTGGGCAGGAGAAGACAGCTCCCCAGTGTCCTCACTTATGTGTGCTGTGTTGAAAGCGCAAAAAGTAAATGGAACAGCTGGTACATTAAATTCATGCCTTCTAAATCACTTCACTGTGGTGATAACAGCACTATCAATATCCTCTTTCACTTGTCTGCTACTTAGTCTTTCTTGTTTGAGTCTTCACAGGTCCCTTTTATGTCCCAAGGCTTCTCCAGCTGAAAGCACCACTGTCCATGTATTTCAAGTGAAAAGGGACATTTCTATTTTTATTTTAAGATTATGCTTCCGCTGCTGACATGGAATATGTGTGGTAATGGAAGTGTTAAAGGGGACGTTTGCATTTCTGAAGTGATTCTGGATAGAGGAAGGAATTGTTAACACATGCCGAAGGTTTGTGCCTTACCCTTAGTTCAGGTCATGCAGAACTTGGATAGCATTTTGGGTACAGTGTTGGGGTTTTTTTTATCTTCGGGCCATTTATATCTATCTAGTCTGTTGCTGCAAAAAAGCATTTTCCTAAAACGTAGCTTTGACCTCTCCTTCTGTCCTCTCTGCTGCTCCTTCTCTGTCACATCAAATGCAATTTTGTCTTTGTTCTCAGAGTTTTTCTTGGCCTAATCTCCCCCACCTATCTCTGTTCCAGTACTGACAAGGTGACTTCTGTCTCTGATCAGCCCAGTTTGATTCATGTTGTAGTTGTAGCACTGTCACTTCACAGTTACCGGTCGGTCTATCGCCATCTAATCCCATCTGTCCTATTTAGCTCATTAGAAGCTTTCTAGGGAGAAACTCTTGTTTTCTGTGTTGGCAGCTAATGCAGTTATGCCCTGGGATCCCACTGGGGATCCTAGGCTCTTTGAAAATAGAAATTAATAAAATATGAATTAGTAAAAACAGTGTCATGCAGAGGGATGGAAAAGTGAGAGGATTAAAGCAATACCCTGGTGCACTCTATGTTAGCCAGTGGTGGTGCCCAGCAGGAGCTGATAAGCAAAGAAATGGTGCTGAGGACCTGCTGGATGAAGCGTGTGCATTGCCCTGAGGGTTGTTTCCAGCCAGCTCAAGCCTGGTCCCACAGGCTGGATGCCCACTAATGCTGGAGCACACCTTCTGGCTTCATTTCATCTAAGGGGAATACAGCGTGTGGGCGCCGAGACTGCTCTGTGATGTGAAACACCACAGGTGGTGGTGTTAGGGGGTATCGGGATGGTAACTTCAGAATAGCCCTCCTGAGCCAGACTAAAGCGCTAATGTAGGCTCATGGGCTGTGTATCTTCAGTACAATTTGTCATTGTGACATCAAATTAGCAAAATGCATAAATATTACTCCAAGGTGTCACAGAATCACAGAATCGCAGAATGGCAAGGGTTGGAAGGGACCTTGGGAGATCGCCCAGCCCAACCCGCCTGCTAAAGCAGGGTCACCTAGAGCAGGTTGCACAGGACATCGTCCAGGCGGGCTTTGAATATCTCCAGAGGAGGAGACTCCACAACCCCCCAGGGCAGCCTGTTCCAGTGCTCTGTCACCCTCAAAGTGAAGAAGTTCTTCCACATATTCAACTGAAACCTCTTATGTTTCAGTTTGTGCCCATTGCCCCTTGTCCTGTCACTGGGAACCACTGCAAAGAGTCTGGCTCTGTCCTTGTGACATCCACCCTTGAGATACTTGTACGTGTTGATGAGATCCCCTCTCAGTCTTCTCTTCTTCAGGCTGAACAAGCCCAGCTCCCTCAGCCTTTCCTCATAGGGGAGATGCTCCGGTCCCCTAGTCATCCTTGTTGCTCTCCTCTGGACTCTCTCTAGGAAATTTTTTTTTTTTCCCTGACGAGTTCTGAATTATAAATTTATGTTCATCAGCCTAGAGTGATTTGTCAGAAGAGACAAATGATTGCCTTCCGTATATGTGTTTGCACTGACAGGAGTAGCTTTGTAGAGCCCAGTGGATGGAGCATGATGGAAAAACTTACAGAATAACAGCGGAGCCAGAGGTTTAGTTTAAACCTACAATAGAAGACACTAGAGCGTGCCAACCAAGAGCACCTTGAATGTAACAAATTTCCTAGATCTTCCTAGTCTTCTTGAATCATAGGGTATTTTGTAGCAATCTGGCACTACAATGTCTTACTCTCTTAAAATTTCACCATACTTTTCACCTAGCTAAACTCTGCTACTTACATGGCCAGCAGTGAGTGGTGATGAAACTGGAGAGAACAGAGGGGAAAAAAGAGATAAGTCTACATAGGTGTCATCAAGAACTGCTACACATTTCTTATTTCATTATGTGACTTGTGCTGTCATATGGATTAATAGTTATCCAGGCTGCCATTTATTTTTAACTATGACATGGTAAGTAAAACAAAATGCAGCACTTGCCTTGGTACCACCAGAGTCGCAACTTGATATAACACAATGGAAGGATGAAATAAGACACACAAGCATTACTTTCCAATATCTATAAGATCGTCGTGAGCTGCAGATTTAGTTTGGTACCTGTATAGTTTTAAACTTGGTTTAAATTGAAAACTTTTTAAATCCTTTAGTTTTCAATATATTGATCTCATTCGTTTTGCTGGTTTATTTTTTTTTCCCCCAAAGTGATTTGATTTCTTTGTTCTGCTAAGTTTAATAAAATCTGCAAAGTAACTTAAGCCTTAAATATCTGCTTTGTATGTTTCTTCTGCTGGCTAAAACACTGATTTCCATTTCTTACAAATACTAATGGCACAGAAGGTTGTGGGGATACACATGTGCATGTGTGTGTGTGTGTAATATCTTGCTTCCTCTTTTCAAAGCATTGTCCAAACACCAGCTAATTGATTTGACATGCTAAAAGAGAAACTCAGTGCAACCAAGTCATTTTGGTATGAAAGACATTTCCAGTCATCTCCGTTCAATAATTGCAACCACAACTTCAAAGATGATACAGATGCAAATTGAAATGTGTGATCTTGTTCTATCTGGATTTGATTTCTTTCCCCTTTTGCTCTGAAATACTCATCCTCTCCTTCCTGCTGGGATCAATGATGGCTGGGACTGCCACGTACAATGAAGCTATACAAGTCCAGAGCGACTGAATTTTACTCCGGGGATATAGCTCCAATTCCCTCTTCCTCTCCTTCAATGGGACTGGCCCTAATTTTATGCATATTCTGTCAGTTATATCCAAATGGAGGTCTGAATAAAATCTCCTAGGAGGAGGATGGGGAATCATGATCCTTATCTTCTTATAGGCCCCATTCTGAGATCATCCTTCTCTTATCTCTTTCCAAATTCTATTCTTCCATATGGGATTACAATAAATTGTTGTTGACTAGTGAATACCCCCACAACTCTTGCAGAGGATAAATCACACCACACATCTTGAAATTCCTAAGCGTATTCCACCAGTGAAAGACGGTGAGCATCAAGTCTGTATAGATGGAAGTTTTTTAATTCCTTAGCTAGTCTAAACATTTTGCTGACTATGTGAAGTCCACCAGGAACTTTGAAATTACTGCTGATTTTACATGAAAGACTCTCAGGTGGTCTTGAAAAAACAGAAGATCCTTGTGGCCCTGTCTCCTCATAGCTGTACATAACAGCACATATCGTGCTAGAAAGTTTCAGCAATATTTTCTCCTGTGCTTGTGAAACACAGTGTCATGGCAGTTAGTCATCATCTGCACAGAAGATGATGACTCTGGAGGAGCTGTAAGCATGTTTTGCCTCCTTGCCTTATATGGCTGACTCAGGAGCCGGCAGCAGACTGCTCTGAGTATGACCAGGCATGGCAGTATGTGACATCGCAGTTCTACTTCAGGGCATGACCCCAGGGTAGAAGGTACTCGGTCGCACGTGGATGCTGCAGGACGGATAAGAGCACAGCATAGGGGAGACAGGCAGTCTAGTCTTTGGGTGGACTTCAGGCATAACAAATAGGTGAAATGTAAGAAAAATATGCAAGAAAAAAGTTTGTGAAAGTGCTCACAGTTTCTGATGTTCCTCAGGATCTCACAGGATTACAGAACACAGGCTTCCTAGGAGCAGGTTTTCTGGTACTTCTTTCTTCCAGTTAGATCAAATTCAGAAATGCCATTAAAATGTCACTTTTTTGCATTTTTCTCTGGCATTCACAAGTCACAACCTGTCACATTTTAGCATCTCATGTAGAAATTAAAAACTTATTTGAATCTCTGTAAGTAAAGGTGTAGGAAGAGACAGCACAGTTGTGGCTGACTGGAGCTGCCCAGCAGACTTGGCTGCTTCAGCAGGGTTATAAGAAGAAACACTGAGGTCATACTCATGGTTTCCCAGTAAGACGTCTTTCTATCATTACATTCAAGTGGCCACAACCTGACAAGGCTATGCCAAAAGAGCAGAAAAGCCATGAGGTCCGCGATTCTATCATTTTTCCATAGATGCATGTTACTTTTTTAATGCGTTGATATTTCAGTTAGATTAAATTCTCAGTAGGAAACAGCTGTTGAATACCTCCTGTAGTTTCCTAAGATCCTAACTCCTAAAAAAAAAAAAAAAAGAAATTACAAACCTGCTTTTAATTCCAAGGCATGGGTTTACTGTGCCATGATCTCTGATGGTCGGAGTCACCTTGGGCTCTACTGGAGCACCTGGGGCTATCACAGCCACCACTACCTCAAGCCTCACTGACCGAGCTCTGCTGGTCTTTGGGGTGTGAGCCTGGGGCTGGAGGAGATAACTGTGATTCTGTGGCCGAGGAATTATGAGGGGATGGATGTAGTCTGAAAACTGCCATGCAAAGTTCAGTTTATTTTGTATTTTGTCCATTTTTTTTTTTTTACCTTAGATTTTGGCCAGTATAATAGCACTAGAAGGCTAAAGGAAAGAGGTCCTTACTTCTGTCTGCTCAAATAGGTATAAAGCTGCAAGAGGGGGAAACAAATCCCCTTGATACAACAAGCGTATGAGCTGCATTAGAGGGTGGAAGGGCTGTGAGTTCATAGCCACCACCTTACCCACTCACAGGTGCACTAACAATTGTTGTGGCATTTAAAATTTTGGCAAACCACCTCAAACAGCCCATTTTTCCTTCTTCCTTTTCTGTTTTAAATTGAATTAATCTACATGTAATTTTGTTTAAAGACATTAGAAAGCTCCTTTCCCGGGCCCTGCGGCTGACTGACCAGCTAGTGCTGAGAGAAAAATAGTTTTCTGAAAATAAACTGGGTGCATGCATGTATATACAGTGGAACAATATCCACCACTGCTCGTGACAGGCTATTTCACATTAAGCAAGTTCATCACTGAAACAAGTATTTGGTGTACAATCAGCAACAAAATCCATTTCTGGCATTTCCATGTCTTCCAAAACTATTTTGAAATCAGAAGAGCTGGGAGAAGTTTTGCGAGTGGGAAAATGAAATTCCTTAAGCTGGTGTGGCTGCTGAATCCCCTCGGCAATAAGACCTTGCCAGGAGTCTCCTGTTGGTAACTTATTCTGAGGATTCACTGAAAATGTTTTTCAAGCTATAGGTGTCAGACATGAATCTTCAGTTTGTTTTCAACATCACCGGAGTGCTACCTTCTATTTAATTTGCATTCATTATTTTGGGGTAAATATTGTCTATTCATTCTCCTCAAGGCGGGGGAAATCTCCTGGTAAGAGAAGCCCCAAAGGGTTGAAATTATAACTCCAAGATGCAGATGCAGCGGAAGAGGAGAGGGGTGGCAGACTTCTCCCTGCCGCTTGTGTCAGAAGACCAGCATGCATGTTGATGTCTGTGTCACAGCTAAAAGCTGGTATAGATCCAGAGAAAACCATTTTTCCTCCCTGGAGGTTTTTAGATTTGTCAAACCCAAACCACAGTATGTGAAGAATTATACTTTTAAAATGAGCCAGCTGCTCTTCGGGGTTCATCGGTAGTTGTGGTACTGGTGGGCTGGATTTTTGGCCCTGTCTCCATCATATGGGGCTTGGGGCTTTCAAGAGTTCCCAAGCCTGCTGCCAGGCTGCAGCAATGGACCAGACAGGTGGAAAACCCTGAGCAACTGCTAAAGTTGGTGTTGGTCTGCTTGGTTTCACCACTGCCTATCTCTGGCCAGCTCCAAACGGCCTGTATAGGATTTTGCAAAGAGATTGTTTTTCCTTGCTAAACACAAAGAGAAATGAAGTGCCCGCAAATTAAAAAAGGTTATTGAACTCAAAGAAAGTATGCCTGTCCTTCCCCTGTGCACGCAATCTTTCAAATGAATTTTTATTTAAAAATCACTGCTAGTCATGTGTCTCCTTTGTTCAAAAAAAACCCTAGTTATCTGTCAAAATTTTATTTCACAGTCCTTTTCTTTGTCAAAAAAAAGTAATTTTCTTTGTTAAGGAAAAAGAGAACATCATTAATTTTGTTGTTAGGAGAAATATGAAGTAAACAAAACAAAGGAAGCAAAAGATTATTTGGGGGGGGGGGGGGCAATCTTCCTCTTCTCAACTCGTTCAGTGACTTGCAACAGATAAACTTCCCAACAAATTTTCTTGCAAATTGCCCCTCAGGATGCAAGCATACTTGTGTTTCATACTTCACAGGCCAGGTTTTAGTTTCACCCCACCACAGCAAGAGCTGAAGATGGGGGTGTCCGGTGCTCTGGGCTCATCAAGCCACGGCACAGCAGCAGCAGCTCAGTGTCTGTATGCCAGTTTGGGTTGGGAGGGGAGGTTTGAAGGGTAACTCTTGCTTGTCCTGGCAAACCAAGCTCTGCTTTACATCAGAGTGGCCTCAGGGTGCAAGGCGATGGAGGGTGCACCCAGCGTGCATCAGCTGTTACAGGCAGCCTGGAGCTGGCCAGAAGGAAAATCCATGAAATATATTCAGCACTGAAGTCCTCATTTTCAGCTACTCATCATTCATATAAACACCCTCTGTTCCTTCCAAAATCACCACTCAAACAAGATGCTTTTGCTACCTGCCTGGAATTTCCCATTGCAGGCTATTTCTGAATGAAAAGGGCAATCCTCCGTGGTCCTTTGAGAGGCAAGAAAGGAATATGGAAAATTTTCCACACTTGAAGTGTTATAATTTAGTCTGTAATTAAATCTGAAAGGCTGACAACCAACTTCACAGTGCTGATGCCTGGCTAGCTGGAAAGTTCACTGCAGGGATACTTCACATTGCTTGCTGTTAGTTGTGTCTCTTTTTTTTTTTTTTTTTCCCTTCCTGAGGTAAAGATTACATTGGAAGGGATCTGCTTTTGTTTCAGCAGGCAGAGCCAACTGGCAGACAGTTGGGTGTTTATATCGCAGTTGTTTCTTCTCCAGGGCACAGATTTTAGCATTGCACAAAATGGTATTGTTATGTCCAGATCAGGAAAAATAATACCTCAGTCTCCGCTGCAGATATAAAAGTGACAGCCTGTGGGAGCAGAGATCTGCCTCAGGTATGTGTTGCTGTAGGAAATACCCAGATGCTGTAGACATAGTTTAATGTTGCTGATGGTTTAAAAATAGGAAAAAACATGCAGAGAGGAGAGTAAATTTCCATGTATAAGCAGTATTTTGCAGCCTCGCTGATGGTGTTCCAAAGGAACTGTACAAAATAAAAACTGAAAAAGAAAACCCCAACAAAAACATTCTGAGCAACCTCATTCCCTCTGTGATAGAAGTAATTTGGGAGACTCACAGCCAGTTTCAACTTCTTTACTCCGTGAATGGCTCCACAGAATAGGACTTAAGAATACCTGCAGCTCAGTGCATCTTCCAAGATTTATTCTGCAACCGTGGACCAGCTCCTGAAAAATGCCCATTCCTGCATGGATAAACTTACGGTAAAGCAAAAAGTCTAGTGTGTGATGGTATTGATTATGGTCTAGAACATGGCCCTTTGAATCACACTACCAAAAGTATCAAAGTACTGAGGAAGCAGTTAATGGGAACCTAGACAAGTGCTAAGAACTTGAAGTTGTGATGATATTCTAAGACAAGAGAGTATAGAGAGGGGAATATATGTTAATGTGGTTGTGGTTGCCTGTGATGCTGATGCAGCACTCTGAAGTATTCAGTTTTAGTTATATTTTTTTAAGAGTTTCTGGCTTTCAGCCCAAGTGTTCACAGTAATTAGTCTTTCTAATAAGAAAATAATCAAGAATTTCAGCTGATTTGAAGCAATCCAATAAAATTTTTCACCCTGGTGATCTCAGTGGGGCCAGAATGCCGTGGCTGTAAGTTGGCATGGGTCCATGAAGCCTCACCCAACTTTACTGCAGTGTAACAACGAGCTGAATGATGCTTTCAGTTTGTTAACTGACTGCCATAGATCGTGTATCCATCCAGGGAACATGATGTGCAGAAGTCGCAGCTTGGCTCTGGATGAATACCAGTGCTTTGTGAATCATTGCTGAATCCCACGTACTCATGAGCCAAGTGGGCTTGGGAAAAGCCAGGTCAGTTTTGCTTAGTCCAGGTTTCCAAGGTGTTTCTGGAATGTGGAAGTTTCTGCCCTTTTTGGACTCCACAACCCTAAAGCCAGTGCTAAATTGGGTATCTCCCTGTTCTTGACCAGCACTTTCAGTGGCTGTGTGCTGAATAGATGAAGCAGACAATGCTATGAGAAGAGTTTCTCAAACACAGTCACTTTTACTAATACTTTTTAAAAAAGGGCTAGAGAAGTTACAGACCCCTTTCCTAGACTCCCCACGCCCCGCTCCAATTCTGACCTCATTCTTCCTGTGAGTCTTTCCTTGGAGAGTGTCCTAGGCTTGGCGGGCTTGCTTCTCTTTTTTCTTCCTCCAGGTTGGTCTTCTGGCATGTGGTCTGGATGCTCTCTTTTGTCAGCCAGATTTCCTTCTTGAATTTAACTCTCTTTTGCTGATCTTTCTGCCAAACTTTTACACAGCTGAATTTCAGCCATCAGATAGACCCATCCCAACAAATCACTGTCCCCATAACTGGCCCGGTTTCTGAGTTATTCAAGGTGGCCTTGGTAGGACTCATGTTGATAATCCACTATGAAGTGTCCCCCCCTTTTCTGTTCCCCCATGGTGGAATAGAAAAGATTGTTATTATTGAGGTCAAGCAATTGCCACACAAAATGGGTTCACAATGCAAGTGGGCACGTAGAATTTTGTGCAGAGATGCTGCACTCACTGCATACTCTTTTTAACGGCAAATGAGTAACAGATACGTATGTATCCATACGCGGAAAAGCAGACCCTCATTCTTTTAAACTTAGACACCTTTTCAAATCATATGAGCTTCAGTGTAGGGAACATTGAAGTGGAAGAGCTAACTTGTAGTCCCTATCATAGCACAGGGTTGTCCCCACTGAATGAGGTTTTTCACAACACAGAAAAAGACTTTCTTTCCAGGAAAATGTAAAAAGGTATGCCTAAATGATGTCCCCTTATAGGAAAATTTTACCACTTCAAGCAAAATACACTAGTTCAGATTTATCCATACATATGAAGAATTAAAGATAACTTGTTCTTAAAAATAAATGTAAAAAGGACACTTTGGAATATGATGCATTAGCTCTTACCTTATTATTTTATGATGTGATCTTGCTCTCTCTTTTAACTGAGTAGCAAAACACTTACAGACAATGCTGAGTGTAGCGGAGTACTTTAGCTGGTAATGAACAAAATGTAATCTTGCAGTATTCCACACTTCACTCAGGAATAGTAAAGTTCTAGTGTAATATTCATCCTATCACCTTCCATAATAGGTAAAGATGTGTTTTGGCACAAGGTGCCTGTAGTCACTAAATACCTGGCCCTTAGCCTAGAGAAGTAAAATTTCTGGCCAAACGCGTTGTACAATGTTGTCTGTGGCTCAATCATGAGGATAATTGCTTGAAACTGCTTCTGCCTGTGCTCAAGCAGCTTGGAGCTACAAGTCAAAGCTTAATCATATCTAGGGACCCCAACCACTGGGCCACTGGCCGTATCACTGAAAATATTCCCATTTGCCTCACTAGGCTTTGGAGCTTGTCTTGGGTTGCTATGGTGAAGTCTCACAGTATCTCCAGTTGCATCAGTAACAGGAGAGGTTGATACTGAGGCACATGGTTGTCCAATATCATCAGCGACCTGGACAGTGAGTGCACCCTCAGCAAACCTGCAATGGCACTCAGCTAAGGCGGGTGACTGACATGACCCCTCAGTCCAGCAACCTCAGTAAAGTTGGCTGCACCAGCAAAGCCCCCATGAGGATCAGTAAAGAAAAACTGTGCATTTAGAGGAATAACCCCCTGCTTTGCTGTAGTTTGGGAAGTGACTGCAAGGTTGAACATGAGCCACTGCTGCACTCTCATTGCAAACAGAGCAAACTTCATACTGAGATGTTTTAGGAGGATCTTGGTCAGTAGATTGAGGGAAGCTACTGTCCTCTTCTACTGGGAGGGTAGAGCAGAAGTGCAACAGGTTATCCAGGGAGGTTATGAAGTCTGTCCAAGGGGGTTTTCAATGCTGTGTTAGGCAAAGCTACAGCTGACCTCATCTACTTGGTGTAGACCTGCTGTGGGTGGAGGTCAGACAACAGACTCCAGAGGTCTCTTCCAACCAACACGTCTATGATTCTGTGATTTGAACTATGATACCTATAATTATATACCACAAAGCACTGGAGAATAAGACCAAACTAAAAACATATTAAAAAAGAACAACCAGACCAAATACACAGGAGTACAGAGATAAATAAAACTAACACTGGAAATTAATTCATACTGCAAACAAATCTATCCTCTGGCTGCTGATGCGAAATCTTGAGAAATACAGGCGAAAGGAGATAAAATGCAAGGCAGAGGGAGATAAAGTTACATGAAACAAGAGGAAGGATTCAAGAAAGTCAAAGTTAATTAAGAACATCAGTATCATTGCAGCAAACATTTCTCTCATGAAGTTCTCCCTGCTAGCTTGAACAGCAACCTCTGGAAGTGAAAGGTAGAATACCTTCATTCATTTTCATGTCTTTGTGTGTAAAAGTCAGTGTGCTAATTTGGCATTCAATACATTTGCCTTCACATAAGTCTGCATAATGGAGTGGATGACTTACTCCCTTTGAGGCCTAATCTCTCAACTTCAGCTCTGTCTGAAATAGGTAGGAAACTGCACTGATGGCAAAGATGCCTGTAAGATAATACGTGGTAAGCTAATGGAAGCAGAAAGCAAAGGTTTCTTACTGAAGCCAGCCTGGTATGGCAACCTTCATGCGCTTTAAGTCACTTAGGTGAACATGAGCACCTTTGTCCTGGCACACCATAGAATCATAGAATCACAGAATTGTTTGGGCTGGAAGGGACCTTTAAAGGCCATCTAGTCCAACCCCCCTGCAGTGAGCAGGGACATCTTCAACTCGATCAGGTTGCTCAGAGCCCCGTCCAACCTGGCCTTGAATGTTTCCAGGAATGGAGCATCTACCACTTTTCTGGGCAACCTGTTTCAGTGTTTCACCACTCCCACTGTAAAAGATTTCTTTCTTGTATCTAGCCTAAATCTACTGTCTTTTAGTTTAAAACCATTACCTGTTGTTCTATCGCAACAGACCCTGCTAAGAAGTTTGCCCCCATCTTTCTTATAAGGCCTCTTTAAGTACTGAAAGGCTGCACTAAGGCCACCCCAGAGCCTTCTCTATTCCAGGCTGAACAAGCCTTTCCTGGAAAGAACAGCCTTTCCTCAGAGGAGAGATGTTCCATCCCTCTGATCGTTTTTGTGGCCTCCTCTAGACCCGCTCCAACAGGTCCATGAGTTTCCTGGGTTGAGGGCTCCAGAGCTGGATGCAGCACTGCAGGTGGGGTCTCACCAGGGCGCAGGAGAGGGGGCAGGATCCCCTCCCTCAACCTGCTGGCCACACCCTGCCAGTCCCTGCATTGTGGTCCATCTAGTTGAGAGGTGTGGGAAGAGAGGTTACTGGTGAAGACTGAGGCAAAGATGTTGTTGAGTACCTCAGCCTTCTCCTCATCCATTGTTACCAGTTTTCCAGTCTTGCTCATCAGGGGAGTACGCTTTCTTTGACCTTCCTTTTCTGGCTGACATACCTGTAGAAACCCTTCTTACTATTTTTCTTCGCATCCCTTGCCAAGTTCATCTCCTTCTGTGCCTTGGCCTTCCTCACCCTATCCCTACACAACCAGGAAGTGTCCCTGTACTCTTCCCAGGATATCTGTCTGTGCTTCCACTGCCTGTGTATTTTCTTTTTGCACTTTAGTTTAACCATCAGGTCTCAACTCATCCATGCTGGTCTCTTGCCTTCCTTTCCTGCTTTCTTATACCTGGGTATTGAAAGCTCTTGCACTCTATGGAAAGAGTCCTTAATGCTTGGGGATTGGTCTGCAGAGTGAAAAGCTGCATGGATAACATGTTTGAAAATGCCCCGTAGCCAGATCCTGAAAGAATCTAAGTCAAAATGTAAATGAAGCTCCCAGGCACTTCCTACACAGCTGAAGTCAGAGTCCTAGCTTAAAGCTACACAGATTTAATTTAATGGCAAACCATGATATATCTATTGGTCCAGAGAAAGAACAAGAATAGGAGAAGTGGTCCAGAACCTTGTGGCTCTTGGGCATGATGGCCCCTAGAGCAGGGAGCTGTGCCAGTGCCTCAGCAGGAGAGGCTGAGGTCAGCCGGTGGGAGTATTTCTGATGCTCTGATGCTCTGCAGTTACTCGGAAAGTTCATGAGTTATACAGGATTAAGGGTTCACATTGCAGCGTTGAGTCAGATGTAGGCTATGTGAGTGGGATGGCTATTCAGCTCTTAACAGCGTCACGTATTACAGAAGCAAGTATGCTAGTGTGCTGTACTGGGTGGTGCTAACACTACAGGGATTTATTTGTCGAGTAGGAGAAATTACAGTTCCTTTAGTCTTGCTGATAAATATTCCCATGTCTTAGCTGGGTGACCTGGCTGCTGGGGTCAAGCAGAAGAAGGGGTGTAGCACCTTCTTATCTCTCTGCTTTGTGTTAGTCACTGTCTGGCAGTGTGCACTCCTAATACCCAGTGCTGTTCTGCTAGACATGGCAGAAAAACTTAGTTTATAAATTCTGACAAAATTCAGCCATGAATTCAGTGCCTGGCTTCTCAGCACTGTCAAGAATTAAGCAATTCTGGGTGTGACCGGCAATAGACAGTTTGTTATCTGGGGAATTTTACTGGGAGAAGCATCTGAAATTTTAGGCAATTCCAGAATTGGGGAGCTGCTGAGGAACTGGAGTCGGAGGCTGAGGCTCTAAATTTTACACAACTGTGTCTTAACTAATAGGGCTCAGAGGTATTCTTGTGAATTTCCCTCTCCAGAGACTTGAAAAGTCCTGAGGAGCTCATTAGTTCTTTAGTTAGAAAATGTTCCTCTCCTGTCATCAGATGTGCCCTGCCAAAAGGCCATTAATCTGTCCCAAGGAGGGACCAGGGAGCAGGAGAATGGCTAGGGACGGTGGGGGACGAGGTCGTGATGGGGATCCGCAATGCTGCGGAACCCCACACAAGAAGAAGGGCAAGGGACAACTAGGAGCAAGATGGAGGCAGGAGAGGAAGAGGAGCCGCCTTCTGGGCTGAACCCAGCAATGTGGCTCTTTGGAGAGAGGGCAGAGAGCCGCAGACCACTGCCCCACTTTTTAACAGTTGTTTCAGCAACCGGGTTGACTTCAGCAGTTAGTTTTTTGGGGGACTGAACAACTCCCTCACAAGCTTGTCTTCCTCACGGTTGTCCCAGATATGAAGAAGGCACAGCTGAGGCTCCAACTCCACCAGTTTGTGTCCTTTGTAGGATCTGAACTTTTTTTAAAGCCCATTTTGTAAATGCTGAATGATTTGGGCACATGTGTTTATATCTTCTTTTTTTTTTTCCTAAACGAACATTTCCAAAAATCAGTTAAAAAAAAAAAAGACAAAAACAATTGACAAAAAAATGCTTTTTCTGGCGGCTTTTCTTTGTGCTGAACAATTGTGCACAAATGATAGCCTCTTGCTACGAAGTGAATAGGTGTTCCAGCCAGCATTATACACAGAGTATTTTCCCCAATTAAACTTATATATTTTCCCTGTCAACTTGCTGTACCTGATTCTGTTATTTTTTAAAAAGGAAGTTTGATTAAAGTCCATTTGTTCACCACAAATCATTTAAAACTGCCAGCCTTAAATAGGTGGTAACTGAGAAATATCACCAAAACAAATTACATCACCTCCTCTGAGTTGCTAACTGAGCTTTGAAATTCCTCCTTTCTCCAAGTGAGGTTCAAGGAAAGTGCATGCCAGTCCACGTTCACTGTGAAGCAAACTCTGTGTGCTGGATATTCCTCCCCAATCCTATATGGATACCGTTTGTGTGCAGATCTGCACTGAACAAAAAGTTCAGCCTGTTCTAGATCCTTCCGCAGGGTCCCTCCAGAGGGAGCAGTGGCTTGGTGAACCAGAAGGCAGGTAGACTGGGAAATCTCTCTAACCTCGCAGAAGCTAAGCATAACGGGTTATACCAGCTTCTCCAATTGACTTTCAACCTGCAGGCCTCAGAAAGTCTTTTATCAATGGACTGAACTGGATTTGCAATGCCAGGGAGACAAAGATGGACTTCACCAGTCATGGGTAGAGGAGGCCCCATAGTTAGCTCATGTCATCTGTTCCTCAGAGTGAGAAAAATGTGTAAATATATTAATTTAATGAGAATCATAGAATCATAGAATGTTTTGGGTTGGAAGGGACCCCTAGAGGTCATCTAGTCCAACCCCCCTGCAGTGAGCAGGGACACCGCCGACCAGATCAGGTTGCTCACAGCCCCCTCCAACCTGGCCTTGAATGCTTCCAGGGATGGGGCCTCCACTACCTCTCTGGGCAACACGTTCCAGTGTTTCACCACCCTCATTGTAAAGAATTTCTTCCTTATATCTAGAACCTCTGGTGCTTTACAACAAGCGGGGATGGTCTGTGCTGTTACAGCAGTTGCTTTTCTGAGCTTCGCAGTAGGATAAATTCTGGCCCTAGGTGATCACTGAATGGATGGGACAATATTTTACATACTGTACTTACCTGTGTGTAATTTGGCATTAGATATCCACTGAACTGTGTTTATACGAAAATACTCTCAGGATAATATAATGCTCCATGTGCATAAATATCATCTGACTGGAATGCTAGGCTATATGGGTAAAGTTATGATCTGCTACATACGAGGAGAATATATCACTTTTGTTTTACCTTCCTGAACATAAAATTCTTTACTATTTTTTGTTTACACCATTACTCCTGAAGAACAGTTACAATGAAATTAATAGAAAATTACATTCCTAATAACATAACACCTGTTCATCAATTAATATAACAAAAAGCAGTGAAAAAGAATTAAGTGAAAGAAAAAGGAAAAACAATTCTATAAAATAAACAAATGTTGAAACACAGAATTAAATAATAGTTATTATGCAGCAATTTGAGTTGGAAGTCTGTTTTTTAGGCTACTTTTACGTCTCAGTGGTGCTCATTCTCTCTGAATTCCAAGTCCTGCTTGTCTCAAGCAGCATGGCAGCTCTTTCCATTAGTTTTCAGTCTTATGATTACTCAAAAGTTTTAGGAAGTGGGTTAGGACAGACAAACCTAAAGCTAAGTGCAAAAAACTGCAGAATGATCTTACAATTGTGTCTGCAAGCAGAGGGAATATCAAAGCAGAGTAATCCACATTTAGAAAAGTACCACTGATGTTCAAAGATGTCATCACCAAATATTACTCAGCAAAGAAGCTGAAAAGGCACTGTTGATCATTTTCTGAAAACATAAGCAATTGTGAAAGCAAATAGACTTTCAAAAAGCATGTAAGAATGGATGGAAAAAGAACTGAAACTGTTGTGCCATTCTCTAAGTCTATAATAGATAGGGATTTTAGATGCAGTGCATGCAACCAGGAAAGGCATAGAGGTTGAAGACGTTCTGAGAAAGATAGTGAAGACGGGCAGGCATATGGACTGTTTTCCAACCTGGGAGAATTGAAATAGGCAGCTAAGCTGAAATCTTCAACTTAGAAAAGAGGTGATCGGGGTGGCATTCCTAGAATTCTCTAAAAATCCTGAATGTTAGGGAGAAATTGATTAGGGCAAGGTATTCACTGCTTTTGTAGTGCAATAACTTACTCACTAACTTGATGTTGAGGTCTTAATCGGTTTCTCATTGAAAGCATCACAGTATTTAATTACATGACAAAAAAAAAGAGAAAACCCTGTGCAATTTATTAAAATGGTTTAGAGTTGCAGCTCTTCTCAATATCTGAGAAAAATTATTCCAGGTAAGTAAAAGGAAGATATCACTAAAAATTATATGTAAAGCGTATAAGATCAAGTGTGAAAGATGTGTGGAAGACCTTCTAGGAGCTTGGAGGAGTCACCCTAGAATCAGGTGTAGGACAGCTAGAGAAGATCAAGTGAGTCTTGACATCGACAGCTTCAGATCTACTGGAGTGCAAACACATACTGAAAAACATGAGTTACCAGAGAACGACCTCTGTCTGGCTGCTGAAAAGTGGGAAGCCAGCACCAGCGCAAGTAGTGATGATTCAGCTGATGTAACTGAACAATCACATGTAAAAAGAACAGAATTTGCTGGAGAAAAAAGCCTGAAAAGTTGAGAAGATCACCTAGGTAAAATAGCCTTACAAATCTTCCTTATTACCTTCCTTAAGAGATCTAAAAGACAGATTGTGTTTGTATTTGAGGAGCAAGCTGATTTGCAGAAAGAAAGAGATGCTGCAGAAGATACTCTGCAGATGTGACCGAGTCACACAAGTTGAGAAAAATATTTACATTTTGATGTCAGCTTCTGGGGGGGACTCACTTCCTATTGAAACATTAGATGCTTTGTTGTACAAAGTTGAAAACCTCATGGAAATGTTTTAAATATCGATATTAATTTCACTGTTAAAATTTGTTATCTCAAGTTGTTTGATGTCAGTAGGAATTTCCTTGCTAAAAGAAGATAAGCTTTAAATGAGCACTGTGCACATCTAAATATCCACATCCACTTACTTTTTTTGGAGTGCACTTTTCACTTTTTTGGAGTGGTCTGAAGTCCCTTATCTCCCAAGCTCTTGAGGGTTCCTTTGCTTCCTTTTCTGGAACAGACCTTTCAAGGTCCTCGATCAAGATCTCTCCCTCCGCCTGTGTTTACATCCCTCTGTCATCTCATCGGTCAAGTGGGATGTCCTTCACTGAAGTGTTCCCAGGAAGGATGTCTCTGCCAGATGCATTCCTTATGCTGCGCAGCAAACAGGAAAGCTCTCGTGTATATATGGAAACATGCTCACAGGCCACAGCATTGGGAAGGGCGACTTAAATTCCACTAATGTCCCTTTTTGGGTCAGAGACCTGCCTTATGCACTTTTGGGTCAGAGACCCGACTGATGCACATTGACAGTAAAAGAACTCACTGTAACAAGGTGTTCAACCATATCTGGATGGTCTCAGGTAGCATTCTACCCAGCTGCCTGTCCACTTGCTCTTGCAAGCCTGTCCTGAGATAGGGAAAAAAAAGGCTGAAGAGGTGAATAGAATAGAATAGAATTGCATTGAATCAAATCGAATCGAATCAAATTGAATCGTTTTGGTTGGAAAAGACCTTTAAGATCATCGAGTCCAACCTTTGACCAAACCCTGCCATCCCACCACTAAGCCATGTCCCTAAGCACCTCATCTATCCTTCTTTTAAATACCTCCAGGGATGGGGACTCGACCACCATGTGACCACCATGTGAGAAAAGAAGCAGTCCCACAAAGGTCTGACAATGCAGCTAAGAGTTTACACGCTCTGCCATGCTGTAGCATCTTTACTAACAGCCCTAGAGCAGAAGTGGTCCCCAGCTAATGTGCCAGCAGGGCTAGCTGACCTGGCTCACTGCTGTGCCCCATGGCTTCCACTTCGGAGCTCACACTTATCCGTCTGGGTATAAAGGCAAATTACCATGGAGATATACCTTAAACCTGCCCAGAGAAACATCACACTCCCTTACACAAGACAGATAATAGGATTAAAAGTAGCATTATGTCTGCTTTCGTGCAGTTATTGCCCTCTGGCAGAGCATGCGTTGGCAAGAGCCTTTGCGGCTCCACCATGTAGCCGTGAAGCTGAAACTGCAGACACTGGACACGGGCAGATGCCGGCATTGCTCCCCAGGTTCAGCTGCAGCCTCCACCCTGGCGGTGGAGCAGAGCTGGCATAGCCTGGGGTACGTGGGGAGCACAGGCAGGGAATGCCCCTGCATCGGCAGCCCTCTACAGAGGTGCCCAAACTGATTTGGCCCATGCCTAGTGCCTGTCTAAGTGCTGCGCCTTCAAAGTTACCTAGCATGGTTCTGTTTCTGCTCTCTTCACAGCACGAGGTATAGCTAGGTATATGTAACTATCTGTGGCCCATTAACATCTCACCCAGGACATGAAGACTTAGTTGCTTGCTGGCAGATTTCCCTCCATTTGGCATCCATCCTGCTGTATCACTCTGGGATGAACGACACAGAAGATATGTTTGTAACAGTTGGGACTGGGAGAGGGTGAGGGGGAAACCAATGACATTAAAGATAGCAGGTTTGATTCTATTATCTTTGATGAGAAAGGACATTTATCCCAATTAACTTTTTTTTTCCTAAAATAATTTAATATAATTTGGAGGGAATAGGAGTTATAGTCCTATTGTAAACAATGAAAACTCCATTCAAGTCAATCCCAGCTTGCGCTGCATCTAAATGAGCTCTTCTTCCTGGAATTCAGGACAGAAGTTGTTTTCCTAAACACATGAACATTGTATTATTATCCAAGAAGATTTTGTTTTAATAAATACAAGATCTGAATTCAGAACGGACCACTCCTATGCTCACTGGCACATGTCAGAGTCAAAATTGTATTTCTTTTCAGGCTTGAAACTCTTCTGCTTTGTGTGTGTTCACATGTGTTTTTTTTAAATCAGAGAATAATGGTACCACATAATCTTTTCTGATTTAGGCTATTACCAAGTCAAATCTCAGTTTCCAGCAGGCTCTTTTAGTGTCTGCTTCAGGAAGAATCATTAAAAAGACAGTCTTAAGCTCCTCTTATTTCAATTTTTAAAAAATGTTAACTTTTATCTATTTTAACTGCTGTTTATAACAACAGCCCTTGTTTGACAAGCCTTGACTTATCAGCCCTGTCAAATTGCAGGTGCTTTGGAGGGGAGACTGCGCTGGTCTTAAAGATGTTTCCAAGAGAAGCCCTTGAGACTGACTATGTAGGATGGGACTGCTGTGTTTTTTCTCTTTAATTTTATCCTTTCTTTTGACAATACTCCCATTGACAAACACAGAGAGCTGGAACTGGGGTGGATCTTTGGGCTGCCACATCCCGGCCGCTGCGGCACTGTGCCACACAAATGCCAGGAGATGAATGTGCCATGTGTCACGGGTGAGGGGAAAATCTGCAGGAGGAATGGGAAACTTCAGAAAAGGTTTGAAATGGCACTTTTGACCGGCAGCTGGCCTGGCTCTGACTTGTCCTGGTATAAATCAGTAATAATTTCATGGGGTCAGGTGGAGTTGCCTCAGTATGACACCAGTTTGAGTGAGAAGAGCAAATTTTGAAAGGAGAGTTTGCTTCTCTCTTCCTCCACTGACTTACATGTTTTAACCATTAAGGATGATGACACAAGAGAGAAAACTCCCTCCATCACGATCAGCGAGCACTCCACATTGAAACAAACCGCTCAGAGCCAGATATCATGACATAAGGCAGCCGCGAGTTCAGTGGGACGCTTCCCTCGCGCTCCCCCAACCTGCCTCCGGCCGAGGCCCTCCCCACGCTCAGCCACTCCTGGCAGCTTTTGTGGTTATTTGAGCCAGCTGCTTTTTCACTCTTCTCCCAGTGCGTGAGGCATCCCTCCCGGGAAGACACAAACTCCCTAAGCAAACGCTGCCAGGGAGCCTGGGGAGCAGGAGGGGAGCACTCCTGCTGCTCCTGGTACCCACCAGAGAATACCCCAAGGCAATGGATACGATGTCTAGTGACCGCCTTCCACGTATGTACTCATCTTTGCTCATCACCCTAATGTCTGTGTATAAATAGTAGCTCTCCCTTTTTATATCCTTCTCCTGCCTGATTCACTCGATGATGCAGCGTCAGTGACGTTTGACTCGCTGCCATGGTGATTGGAAAACGAGGGTTTCATAAACATTGGATTGTGACATCTGAATGAATCAGGCAGGAGGAGGAGGATGGGCAAGCCCTGCGAGAGAGCTGCACCTGAGCCAGCCTTGGCCCCTGTCTCCAGGCGAAGGAAATGAGCACAGGGACAACGTGACGTTGATAAGGAGCAAGAAAAGAGCAACCCATTGGGAATAATAGGAGAGCAGTGTGTGTTGGGGGGGAAAGTCTGCTAGGACTCAGGGGTGTGAGTCAAAGACAGGGTTGGGAGGTCTGCTAATAGACATGGAGAAAACACTCGAAACATGACTTTTACTTTCTGTTGTGGAGAAAAATTAAATGGAAGCTGCAGCAGAACCGGGAGCCAGATTAAGCATAAGTAAAAGCTTATTTCAAGACACAGATGGAGGGAACTGGAGAGGTCAAAAAGAAAAGGAGAATATGAAAGGCTGACCTCCAGGCTGAAAGCAGTTTTTGTTGCTGTGTTGTGAACATGCTTCTGCTCTGAGTCTGATTACACCAAATTTTAGCCATCTAGTTGCAACGGGAAAATCTGGAGCTGTGTCTGGATGGTATGGGGGTGTGCATTGGGGTGGCTCAAAGTGTGACCCACAAAACATAGTGTAGCCAGTAGAAAGACCTGATGGGTATAGAAAGACCAAGGACACGGACAAGGATTCAATTCCTCTTCCTAGCTGGATTTGGACCACTCTGGATGGCTCTCCCTAACTGTACACTCCAGCCCATGGCTTTTCGTTCAAAACTTCAGAGAGATGGAGAGGCCTCTCACTTGTAACAAAAGATGAAAAAATGTGTGGTGATAGTGTGCTGACATTCCATGGTTGGGATATTCAGCCTTGAAGTGGGAGACCTTTCTTCAGTGAGGACACACTGACTGCCATTTCTTACCTGCTGGCGAGGCTGAGCCAGAGGGGTGGTACATTATCCTCCCAAACTCCTGCGTTTCTATGCACAACTTCACTGGGTATGAGACAACTATTCTGAGAGTCTTTCCACATTTCAAGGATATTTGTATATTTTACATGAGGCAACCTTTGAATAAAAATACAGAGCAGGACTTAAAGCAGGGATTTCCCCATTTTTAGGGGAGGAATGTCCTAAATCACTAGCGTAGATTAAATTATTCTTTGTTTTCTTTCTGGCTGGGTAAATCAATTCTTTTCATATACAGTTGAGAGGTTCCCAAGGAAGATTCACACCTGCCAGACCTACCCCAGAAGAGTTTGAGTCCAGTGGCTGGGGCTTTGTGGCCAACTGGGGGACACTGGCTCACCTCCTTTTAGGCAAAGGAGAGAAGTGACTTGGAGGAGGAATGCTCCAGCTTCTGAGCTTTTCCGTGACATTTTCAAAGAAACTCATAGATATGGGGTGTTGAGTATCTGGGCTGCTTCTCGCCCTATGTCACAGATGGAGAGAAGAACGTCCAGAATAGAGAGGAGAGAGAAAATAGCACAAGTTGCACAGATTTGGTGTTCAGAGGGCTCCTGTTCATTTTGTAATGAGCATGTGGAGTCAGGCTTAGCACAAGCCTCCAGAATGAATTTTGTTCTTGTTACACAGTATAGTAAAAAAATAGTCTGCACCACTGTCGTGACCTCTAAGAGTTTGTGATAGCTGGGGAAGGAACCAGAAGGCTGGAAAAAGGCACCTACTTTGTTAAAAAGGAACTTAAAAACAAAAAGAAAAAGCAAGAGGGAACCTATCAGTCTAACTTCATTTCTTGGAGAAAGGATTTCATAAATAGTCAAACAAGCTGAGAACCCGTGAAAGAGCTGAAAAACTGATAAATACCAGAGGCGAATGTACAAATGCTCAGAGAGATGACTATTAGCCAGTGTATCTTTGTCAATAAAGTTTCATGTCAAAACAGTCACATTTTTATGTGATATGAAACAGACTTTGTGAGCAGTGGAAAAGCAGTAAGTGTTATAAAAGCACTAAGAGGGATTTGAAACTGATTCAAATGCCACTCTCATGAGTAACTAAAAGGACATGATTTTTGTGACACTTTTATGAGACACAGAACTGTTTGAAAAATGCCCTCACAGACCTGTTATCAATGGTTCACTGTTAAAAATAGAAGCTGATATTGAATATTCAACCCGTTTTTCCCCCTAGGTCTGATTCTGTTCAATATTTTTCATTCCTATCTCTGTGATTGAATATTGAGTGTGCTTATTAATTTGCAGATGATATGAAGTCTACAGGTACACTGGAGAACAGGGTTGAAATTCAAAATTATCTTGACAAGCCACAGAAATAATCAGGGAAATGATAGTGCAAAACTCCAAGGAGCAACAACAAGGTATTTCTCTTTGGCAGGACCATTTGCCTATACAAGTAGAGACAGGAAACAAGGATGAACTAATAAGTTGGGGAAGGTTCTGTATTCTGTATGTGCATCACAAGCTGAGCATTTCATGCTGTTGCAAAAAAAAGTGGCTGAAATATGGAGCTTGAAGTAAAACGTTGAACTGATCTTTCCATTTCACTTTGCAATGATGAGATATTGTTGTCCCCAGTTGTGGCACCATATTTCCAGAATGATGCATGCCAGCTGGAAGAAAACACCAACAGTGATCAAAGGACCAGGCAGCATAACCCATGAGGAAGGATAAACAGAACCATGGTTATCAAGCTAAAGAAGACAAGCTTGGGGGTAAGAGGGACAAGGAAGGGACAAGTCTTAGAAGCTTTCTTCCAAGAGAGAGGGACTAATCTATTCTTCATGACTGTGCAGGATACAAGAAGATATAAAGGGCTTAAAATGCAGTACACAAGATTCTGGTTACATCTTAGGAGACATTTTCTAATGGTAAGAAAAATCTAACAGTAGAGGCTTGTCTAGGAAGGATGTTGAGTCTTCATCATTAGAGGTTTTAATAACTGGTGAGACAAAATATGTTACTAATATAGTTGTTTCTCCCTTGGGGCAGATGACTCCTAGAAGATTTCCATCCTCTATGATCCTATGTTAATAATGATGCAGAATTTTCAGCCTGCTTTTCTTTATTACTAAACCACTTCAGAAAAAGAGAAGATAAAGACTGACTGAATGTAAAGCTGCTTTAGGCAACTTTTTATTCATTTCTTTGCTTCCTTCCAGCATGCAAAGCTATGTCCAGCTTTCTAGATAATGCAAAGGCTGGGGGTCATTCCAGTATCTAGAGAGGATGGGACTTCCTGACAATCTTAATCTCAGTTAAGATCAAGATATAACCCTTGTCAAATTATCTGCGTGTGGAGTTAATATACAACCACACTAAACAGGCACAGGAGTGGCTGGAATTGCAGTAGTTAGCATGATACAACTGTCTGTGAAACTACATGGAAGTGGGAGGACTGAAGATCAAAACATAGGTTAATCCACCTTGTAAGCTTATTTTGGTGTCTTGTAAGTTAGACATACATTGTTGCCAGAAACATGGAAGTTCTGTTCTTCTGGGACTTCTTCAATGGTTGCTGAAATTGCCGTATGTACCCATTTAACTGTTGTTGGGCATGTGGATCTTATCCTAAAACAAAAGAGAGAAGTCCTGCTCTTTTACCCCTCTGAATATGAGAGCAGAGTCCAGCTCTCTGTATATGATAGCCCCCTGTAAACAAGGTCTGGGCCTTGGCCAAAATCCAAGATTTGTTTTTCTCTGTTATTTATGAATGTTTGAATTTTGCAAATTGTCCCTTGATTCATAATAAGTAAACTATGAATATACACTCACTTGTCTACCACCCCAATGATATTCACTATCAACTCATAATCTATAAAAAGCACAGTTGGTCAAACCGAAAGTCCATGCTAGAACAAGCCCCCAAATAAAATCTGTTAGAGTAAACACAGCAATTAGTGAGGAGATGGCCACTGGCTAGAAAGGGCTTTCATTCAGACCCTTAGGATTTTCAGTAAAGAAGCCCTATTTCATACAGTCCATGTTTCATATATTTCATCTGTTTCCATCTAAAGGAAGAATTTCTTACGTAAATTAAAAGTTTCTGAAAATATCATCTATGCATATTTATCTTATTCATGGTTGCTTAGTTAGCATTGTGGAAGAAATTGTTGAACTCTCAATACAGTTGCCGTCTGCTTTCTCTTCATAGATTTTTGCTAGTACAAAGACAGCAAGAGCATGGTATGGTTTTTCTCCTTTGGAGCTGGTGTTACATGGCCCTTAGTGTACCATGCAGTACACCGACTGCTACAGCACACCTGGAGAAATTGTAGCCATACTGTTGTAGGGTGTGGGAAAGCATTTGACATCACATGTCATGCTCTAATAGCAATCACAAAATCCTACACAAGATACCTACTCTTGCTGGACTGTAAGGGGAGTTTTTTCCAGGTCTTCCATTATGTTAGGTCTACTGAGTGTCAGGCTAGCTTCCAAAAAATAGGGCAGTATTTCCTTCAAGACACTGGTTATTCATAGAATCATAGAATCATAGAATGTTTTGGGTTGGAAGGGACCCCTAGAGGGTGGTCCATAAAAAGTAACTCAGAAACCCACTGCTTTAAGGGATAATGTCTGTGCTTTGTTGATCAAAAGCTATGGCTTAGTTTTTCTGGACATTGGGAGTCACTACAGCTAGTGCTGGGAATTCCATCAATCTCTTACAGTCACCCATGAAGGCATGTATTAAATTTTTCCTTTAAGTCAAAGAAAAGTTAAACATTGTGGTCACCATATACTCTCCTTCCATTGGACTAAAGGATTTTACCATCGCTAAATTTGCATCAAGGTCCTGACACTTCTTTTTAGTGGAGTAAGGTAGATTTAGTCCATAGACCTTATATACTTGCTCCCCTACAAGGACTGATGAGATTAATTTGTCATTAGTAAGACTACATGGGCAGAAAGTGGGGAAATAAACAAATAGACAAATTGGAAACACAGTCCTTAAGGTGAAGTGCTTCATATTGTAGTGTGTGTCACCACGGCAAACGAGGGCAGAAGAAAACACTCACAGGAATGGACTTAAGGAGAGCAAACAAATGCTTTATTAGCCAGACTGTTTTCCCTGAAAAATAGTTATGACCACTGCTTTTCTTGCCTGTTGCTAAATAAGTGAGAAATTAATTTACAGTGAGTTTTGGCATACATACATAGGCTGACATCTGGTGCCGTTGCTCTTGTGTACAGTGTACCAACAGGGGCTGGGCCTCTGACCCAGACAAGTCAGGACATCCAGACATGGCTCACCTCCTGAAAGGTCCCCTTCCACCTTTGTCCTGCGAGGTTACCTGTGGAAAAAGAGCTGTGTCATCTTGCAGCTCCTCAGAGTGTGATGAAGGCAGCAGAAAGTGATCCTCAGAGATTGCATAAGAGGAAAAAGCTGATTAAAGTGCTTAAGATAGCCTAGCAGAAGTCACACAGCTTTCTTTGCAAGACTTAGAGCACTCCTTCCTGGAAAAACAGAGATTCAAGAACACTAATAAGCATCTTGCTTTGCTGCAGTGACCTAGGGATTCAAAGAAGTTTTATACAGAGAGCATTGGATATAGCTGGAAAAATAGATAAGATTTTGTATATGCAGGCCTTTCTTCAGATCAAAATACAAGCCAGATAGAGCATATAAATCTTCTGTATTTGTCTGATCATGCAAAGGGTAATGTGAGCCTTATCAATTAGAGCTATGAGCTCAGACCTCTTTCTAGTTCATAAAAATTTTACTTTGAAGAAAATATTCTGCTTTCCCAAGAGAAGTAGGCAGTGCTATATATGTGCAGCTAATGTCTGAGACTGGAAGATTCAATTTTTGTATCATGAGGAGAGATGGGGAAAAAAGCAGCTTTTGAACAAGCAATTTTTGTAAAGGAGAGCATGCAGCAATTTGGTTTGGAAGCATTTCACAAACATGGGTAAAAATCACTGTACCTTATAGACTGGCTTTTATAATAGTCTTTTTTGATAAACCTGTTATGTGATACAGCCTGATTCCAGTGTTTTCTAAAGACCAACCCTCCTGAGGAGAACTGTGGATGTTAGATAGTTTTTTTGGATCACCTCTGATTTCTTGTAAGGGAGATGAAGACCAGTCCAAGGATTACAGCACCACGCTGTTTCAGATCACCCTGCGCCTGGGCCTGAGCCCCACCTCTCTGGCTCACCAGCTGAACACCAGCTTAATTAATGAATTCCTGCTAGGTTTGCCACCCCTTTCGGGACTGTCCTTCCCCCAGCTGGAGGCTTGTGCCCTCGTTTGAGCACATCTGGGTTACAGCAACTGGATAATAACCAGGAAGATTCAATCTCCAGATTATTTCTGGGTGCCAGCCAAAACTTCAAAAGATATAGGTATTTGGCCAGATTCTCACTCGCATTCACATCCCTTTATTCTGCTGTCATTTCACTTTATACTGTTGGATGATGTAAATGAGAATCAGGCCCTTGGCCATTATAAATCTATGGTATACATCAAAACATGGAGAATGGTAACCGGAGGCCTTGGCAATTAGTGTTTTGAGTCTGTAATGTGTTCCTTTGTTCATATATCACAGTGTGTGATTCTTCAGATCCTGTCCAACCAACACCTCAGCCAAGCATTTCACTTGACACATGTTTGTATATGGGATCCAAAATCTGTAAGGAAGCTGCTGAGTTTCACTGTGACTCTTTAGCAGACACTCTTTAATCTCAATTCGAGTCTTTCTTCCAAAAATATCTAAACCTGGAGTACGTCCACATAATGGATTTCATTTATATATCTTGTGCTTAACTCCCTACTTCTCTTTCCCAAAGCCCTGAATACACAGGTCTGACTTAACACCTGGCATGATTAAAAATTCTTGCTTTAATTACCCCAACCTTGTGAACATGCAACGTGGCATCTTTCCACTCTTTTTTTAATATGATAACTTTGTCTTTTCAATACTTTAAAAGACACTAGAGTCCATGGGTTAGTACCAGAAATTCTCTTACCACAGTTGGAAAAGTAGCATTTTTTCATCTTAGAGAAAAATACGTCTTTGGGAAATAATGCCATCAAATCCAAAGGTACTAAAATACAATTTAAATGAAAGCTATCCTGGCCTGTTAACCATACACCAGGAGAACAGCTGATGTGTCTTAGCATTGTATTTCAATCCAGTGTCACCTTGACTTTGTACTTGTTCATATCTCACATACTATTAAGTTATGCTGAAAATTAAAAGCCGTACTCTTTCCCATCTTTAGCACCTCTCTGGGGTCAGAAAAGGGGACTACTGCTTGCTTTCCTGGTGATATTTGTGCTCAAGCCCAATTCAGCGCAGCTGGCAGGCTGTTCCAGATGTTCTCATATGGTCCCTGACACAGCCACGGGTGGTTTGCTGGTGCCTGTGGTGCTCTGGCAGCTCACCCCGCTCACTCTCTTTACCACTGGAATTTTATATTTATTGAATTCTTTTTGCAATGGGGAGTATAACCCCTGTCTTTCTGTGCATCTTGGAAAGGGGCAGGAGATCTTCTAAATTAGGAAGATTTTGGCCTTTCAGACTTGAGGCCACAAATCTGTAGGTAAGCAGCCATCTGCAGGTCCCTCTGTGACCTGTCCCAGTGCTGCAATGTTCGGATCACCCAGGATGTGCTGGTGTCATTCTTCCTTCTGCAAGTGGCATTTTTTGAGTCCTAAACTGTGGATTCCTCCCTATTCAAATGGAAGGACTGCACAGGGGCGACCATGACTTATACACTATGTCCTCTGATGCTTAAACCCCTTAACTCCTTTTAGGATGCTGTCCTGACCAGCTGAGAGCAGTTTCACTTCATGCCCATTACTGCTGTGGATATAATCCCATTCCTGGGCAGGGCAAAGCATAATCCAGACAGCATGGGATAGCATCCATCCTTCTGGATCCCCTTAACCACGTGTTTCCTAGCACACAGCTCTCCCCACAACAGTGGGAGTTCAGGTCTTGGAAAGCTTCAAACCTGGTGCTGGCAAATATCTGATTACAAGCCAAGCTGCTATGGCTCCTGGAGGCAGGCGTGTGTGCTCCAAGAAGGCAGGAACATGTTACAGGCAGGAGAGACTGGTGGAAGAAAATTTTGGGGAGGTCACACCTGCAGCACATGTGAATGAAGCCATAGCTGAGGTTGGGGTAGGAACACTGAGCCCCAGGTGAGTGGAGTTCAACAGCATTGGGGTCCTGGGCTGAACCCCATTGAAATCAATGGTAATCTTTGCTGTAATTTTTTTTTTTTTAAGCATTTGGATCACTTCTCTGTGTTAACACTTACCCAGAAGCAACTGTCCCATCTCCTCACAGAAGGAAGGTTTTCTTTTTTGCAGCTCCTCTTTGTTGCCAGATGAAAACAAATTGGATTTATGGCTCTCACTAAAGGTGGCAGAGAAGCCAAGTGATTTGAAAGAGAAAAGCAGAATAACTTGCACAAAGAAATGCTTTTAATTAAAAAATGTTTTGAAGTATTGCATAAAGAACCATTAATTGTTGCCCCAGCAATTATGCAATGTTATATCCGTATGGAAGTTATTTGCTGTCACTTCAAGTCTATGGTAGGTTATTTGCTGTAGGCTGTTTCTTTTTCTTTTTTCCCCCCTCTTTTTTTAGAAAGAGTAAATTAAACTACCTCAAGAAGAGGAATTTTTCTATTTCCTGTTAATTTTCTTCTTCCTTTTTTCTCTCCTTTTTTTTTTTTTCCTTTTAGTACAGAGGTTTCTAATGATCACTTTTGGCTCCGTGCATCCTCCCACCTGTTTCCCTACAAAGCTCCTGCCAAAAAACCTGTTTTGTAACCCCAGAGCAGAAGTTGCAGTGTCTCTAACTTCCCTGATTAGGACCGAGTTTTCCTAAGTATAACACTTTTTCTCCCAGAGGACGCAGCAGAAGCTCACACTGCTCCGGAGAGAGCGGGCCGCTCCACACTGCAGCTGCAAGGAAGTGCAAGATGGTGATGCATGGCAAAACCTTCTTGATTCTTCCTCTCTGTCCAGAGGCTAAAGCATGTAAACGTCACATCTTCTGTAGCCCCTGCTTGTCCCAGGAACAAAATTCCTAAGGTAATTTACAGACTCTGATGCCCTGTGTTGTATGTGCAGGGCTAATTGCATGGGGTTTTTATCCTTACCAGCCAAAAAAGGAACTTTCGAAGGTGGGAATCCCAAGGGCAGTCACACCTTAGAGAAGGTATGGGTTTGCTAGTATGTAGATTGACCTTTGAACTTTGAAGTGTCCTCTAAAACACGTTTATTTTTGACCTACAGGTGTATTCACATATGGAGAACACTATAAGGGGGCATGGGGAGCAGATACTTAAGGAAGGTGTCCAGTTACATTTAAACCCTTTTAAAATTGAAAATTGACTGAATGGCCCCAAAGCATTTCAGAAAACAGCCAACTGGATGCTTTTATATTTCTTCATCCACTTGGCTCAATACAAACTATACGGGTTTTATTTTTCATTGGAAACTTCTAACCCCTGTAAGACGTGTATGTATTCTTTCATTAGAGATGCCTGCACAGGATTGACAAGGGGCATTAACCTGACTGAGGTCTCCAGCTACTTATTTGGGTTTGTGCCTGTCTGAAGGGCTGAATAACTCCCAAGATTTCTGTGTAGCCATTACCTGGGAGCAGCGATGACCAACGTGTCCCTGGCAAAGCCCCTTCAGTGGCAGCAATCTTGTAAGACTATTTCCTCTTTTCATCTGGCACAGATCAGCTTCTCCAGAGAAGAAGGAAGATTTAGAATATCAGGGGATTTGCTTTGTTGTTGTTGTTGTTAGAAGTGAACTTGAGTTTTACCCAGTTCAAATCTTCCTGCACTTCTGCACTGTAGTTCTCTGGGTTCTAATTTTCTGGGAAATTTGTCATCACTTCTATTCATTGGCTAGGTTAAAGATTTATCTCAAGTGTAAAGGTGAATCCTGTTCCCAACAGTCTCTCTTGCATCATCAAACAGTTGAGCCATTGTCAAGATGAAGGTGGTTGCAAGGCCCTCATGACAAAACAGCCCCACCAGAACCTAAACCAGAGCGTTTTTAGCACAGGTCGGTAGTGCAAATCTTTCTGAGTACTGTGTACACGTCTGATCCAAGCTAACTGCAATAAGTAAACACGCTGCTGCTTTGAAAGCAGAAGGGAAGGGTTATTTACTTGCAATATGGATTTGTCAAACTGTCAGAAATGAATTGGGATTGGTTTGATAGCAGGCTTTAAGGAAAAAGCTAAGCAGTGAATACTGAACATCTTGCTTTTTTAATAAAGCTGTCCTGTACCAAGCAAGCTGGAGAAACTTGGTCTGGGCAAAACCAGAGTATGCCTTTAGATAAAAATATGTACTCAGAAAATGACTGGCAACAGGCTGCTGCCAATGTCCATTCAGTGTGGCCCCAAACTTTTTTCTGTCCTGGATCTGGGACTATTCAGCGTTTTCACAAACTATTGTACTCTGTGTGGAAGTCACCTACTGAATTTGTAATTTATTAATAATAACCATATTGTTGCACAGGCAGCTATTAACCAGCAAACAGCTGTGGGGCTGGCTGGGAAGCAAATCTGTTGTGTGGAAGGGTCTGGCCTGCATGTGCTGGCGTAAGTGCGGAGGAGTGCCTGAGGTGCAAACTCTCTCTGGGAGAGTGCAGCAGGTGAAAAATTCATGAAAATGGCTTGCAAATTCAGTGATCCTGGAACATTTTCAATCATGCTCTCTCTTATTGCTCCCATTTTATTTTTTCTCTTTCAAAGATGCTCTGTTGGCAGGAACGATGGTGATTGCCACACAGTCTGGTGCCCTGTAACTTTGCGTCCTGAAACCTTTTGTCCTTCCAAAGAAACCCTCCCTCTGCCCTTTGCTTCCATCATGTATTATTCCCTTCCCTCAGATATCAGTTTTCTTCCCCTTTGTCACTCCCTGTCTTAAGAGGTAATTCTTAAGCAGTATCTAAATTACATAGTTATTTTGGCTTGATTTTTCTTTTTTTTTTTTCCTTTTTCCTTTACGCTATTACTTGTTGCTTTTTGTTCAGACCTCTGAAATAGCTGACAAAAAACTTCTCCCTGTGGGCTTTTCATGCTGGCATAAAGGCAGAAAATCCAGTTAGAACCAGTCTGCCTTATGAGAGGTGCAGTTTTGTGCTAAATTTCTTTACTACTTGGTAGCAGAAGTTTTAAAGAGATAGGACTAGACTCTGAAGAGGATTTGGGCAATGCAGTTCAATAACACCTAATTTTAGGTACCCCATTACATTTAAGGTGGGTAATATACAGTAAAGGCAGTTCCAGTGATTTCTACATTTGGATGGGGAGATTTCCAAGACCAAAAATGAGAGTACAGAAGCCTAATTGATTTTAGAAGGATATTGAGGGTATTGTTGGAATGGCTAACACGGAACGTGTTCAGCCAATTGCAAGATTTCATCCTTGCTTGCTCTCCACTGTCTTCTCAATCCAGTACTCAGGCCTCTCACTTACAGGGAATATGATACGAGCAGATAAAAACCATCGTCTCGAATTAGGTGCCTAAATCCTTTCTCCCAAGACTCAAAACTTTGATCTCAGTTCATAGCTGGAAGTGGACTATTTGACTTAATGAGGTCATTTCCATTTCTGTAAGCATGTAGACAACTGGGAGGAGGGTCAGGTTTCCTAAATATTCATTAAATATAGAAATGTCCTCATTTCAGGAAACTTAGAATCATAGAATCATAGAATCACCTCGGTTGGAAAAGACCTTTAAGATCATCGAGTCCAACCATTAACCTAGCACTGCCATCCCACCCTAAACCATGTCCCTAAGCACCTCATCTATCCTTCTTTTAAAGACCTCCAGGGATGAGGACTCGACCACTTCCCTGGGCAGCCCATTCCAGAGCCTGACAACCCTCTCGGTGAAGAAGTTTTTCCTAATGTCTAGCCTAAACCTGCCCTGGTGCAGCTTCAGACCATTCCCCCTCATCCCATTGCCCATTATCAGGGAGAAGAGGCCGACCCCCACCTCACTACAGCCTCCTTTCAGGTAGTTGTAGAGGGCGATCAGGTCTCCCCTCAGCCTCCTCTTCTCCAGACTAAACAACCCCAGTTCCCTCAGCCGCTCCTCATATGACTTGCGTTCCAGACCCCTCACCAGCTTGGTTGCTCTCCTCTGGACCTGTTCCAGCAAGGCAACATCTTTCTTGTAGTGAGGGGCCCAAAACTGAACACAGTATTCGAGGTGCAGCCTCACCAGCACCGAGTACAGGGGCACGATCACTTCCCTACTCCTGCTGGTCACACTGTTCCTGATACAGGCCAGGATGCCATTGGCCTTCTTGGCCACCTGGGCACACTGCTGGCTCATATTCAGGAGGCTGTCAATCAGTACCCCCAGGTCTTTTTCCACCAGGCAGCTTTCCAGCCACTCTTCCCCAAGCCTGTAGCGCTGCATGGGGTTGTTGTGACCCAAGTGCAGGACCCGGCACTTGGCCTTGTTGAACCTCATACAGTTGGCCTCGGCCCATCGATCCAGCCTGTCCAGGTCCCTTTGCAGAGCCCTCCTCCCCTCCAGCAGATCAACACTCCCACCCAGTTTGGTGTCATCTGCAAATTTACTGAGGGCACACTCAATCCCCTCATCCAGGTCATTGATAAAGATATTAAACAAGACCGGCCCTAAAACTGAGCCCTGGGGGACACCGCTTGTGACCGGCCGCCAACTGGATTTAGCTCCATTCACCACGACTCTCTGGGCTCGGCCACCCAGCCAGTTTTTAACCCAGCGAAGAGTACATCCATCTAGGCCATGAACTGCCAGCTCCTCCAGGAGAATGCTATGGGAGACTGTGTCGAAGGCTTTGCTGAAGTCCAGGTAGACAACATCCACAGCCTTTCCCTCATCTACCAGGCGGGTCACCTGGTCATAGAAGGAAATCAGGTTGGTTAGGCAAGACCTGCCTTTCGTGAACCCATGCTGACTGGGCCTGATCCCCTGATTGTCCTCCATGTGCCTGGTGAGCACACTCAAGATGAACCTCTCCATAATCTTCCCCGGTACTGAGGTCAGGCTGACTGGTCTGTAGTTCCCCGGATCCTCCTTCCGGCCCTTCTTGAAGAGAGGCGTCACATTTGCCAACCTCAACTTTCTCCCATCTTCCTGAAATAGTTCATAAATATGAGGTTACAGACACTCAGATAATTCTGGTAAAGTTGTTCCAACTTTGTGTGAGATGCTTAGCTATTTTGGGAACCAGAAACTGAGGTATTGTGATTTTGTATCTGTCCTAACCAATTCAGCTTAATTTTTTTCCCGATTAGTCACCTGGAAGGGGACAGAGGTCCTGTTTATGCACGAACCTTATAGTATTAGCTAAGTGGGTCGCTGGAGCGGGGACTAAACCAGATTTCCACAGCACCTGGTAAATGGGCCAAATGCAACACTACACCCTACATGACCACACTCACTCCCAGCTGCATACTTAGTCCTCAGAAGATGAATGTCTAAGTGGAATAATAGCCCATGCAGAGGAAAGTCCTACATCAGGCTCCTACAGACATTCACGTCATGGCAGGTCAATTTTCCTTTTTTTTTTTTTTTTCCCCAGGGAAAGGTTTTTGTATTCCTGACTCCCATATTCTGGATGAGGGCACTAACTGCTGAGCGAGGAGGGTTAGAGGCAGCTTGAATGCACTGGTCTGATTTGGTTCCACTCTGAGGCTGGTGAAAGAATTCTTCCTCTACTGATGTTATTGGGCCCCACATACAAGATAAATGCAAGGGGGCTGTAGGTGTCAAACAGAAGCATAACCTTAGGCATCTCCGATATGTTAGCAAGCACTGAGAAAATAGAGACCTCAACAGGGCTATGCTGGGACACCTTGAATATCAGTGACCTCCAGGGGCAGACAGCTACTTATGAGCCTTCCCATGTATAATCTATGCTGTATATAAAAAAAAAAAAAAAAAAAAAAAGGAAAAAAGAAGACAAAAAAAAGAAAAAAGAGCTGATTCTGGCATCATTAACATTTATTTCCCCCCAAATAATTCCTTTGGGTATATTGAAGTTATGGGAAATGAGGCACTTGGCATACTTAAATGGAAGACAAAAAAAGGAAAGAAGGCTGAAAACAGAGTGTAAAATTTGTGATGGCGGGGGTGGGTGGTGTTACTGGCCATTAGCATACTTACGGGAAATGCTGGGAGCTCAGTTCTTTGGTCCTCTTACAATCACACAGGCAAAGCAGCTCTAAGCGTTCATGGAGGAACTCTACTGGCTGGGATGGGAGAGGAAGGAGGTGGAAAAAAGGTTTTTTCCATCATTAGTTTCTACAACAACACTTATTTTATGGTAAAACTTCACAAAGCCAACTATTGTAAGTGATTCTTTCTCAAAGGGTTGGTCTCTCTATCTTGATTGCTTTAAGTTAGGGTTCAACCAATGTTTCACAGCTATAGGATGGAAGCCGCGCATGCCACCTGGGGATGTGTTCTTCCCGTGCTGGCAAATGGGGTATAAGGCAGGAATGATGACTCTCACGCCATCTCCCTGCCTGGATGCCTTCTCCTTCCTCTTCATAACTCATGGAACAAGGGCTGTGCTTCACACTTCTACTTCTGGCTATTTTTTACTCCTCTGAGCACAGATTTGCAGTTTTCCTCCCTGTGTTCAGCTGAAGGAAAAGTGGAATCTAATTGTGGTAAAGCTGATCACAAATTTGATATATATTTCGTAGTTTCTTTCACCACAGTCGTCAGTTCAACCTGAGGGAATTTAGTTACCTTTGAAGCCCCTCCCTTTCCATTAAATCTATTTGAAATTGGCAATGGGTTCAAAACTGAGGAGAGACAGTTAGGGACTGTGATAGTATCAGTCTTTTTCTCTTCAGAAACTGCACTCAGAAAAGTATAGCCTATGGAAATAGGGAGAAGTCACCTAATTTGTTTTTTCCTAGTACTTGTTCTGTTGCAGAGAACTGGCAATGGCTGCATATTGTTTGAAAAGTCTCTTATTTTATAAAGTACATGTCATTTATATGGTGAACAAAATTATGTGTTAACATACTTGTGTGTCATTTTCTGTTCTCTCTTTAAAAATCAGAAAAAATAGCGTGTATTTAAAATTCTTGAATTAAAAAAAAACATGAGAGCCGATAAAAAACAAAATAAAGGAACTTTAATGAAAAGCTTCTTATAATTTTTATAGGATTTTCTAATAACTAGGAAGGCAGGAAATAACTTCAGACAGAGCTTTCTCCTTCTGTGCCTGACTCCTCCCAGGGTTCGAATCCCTCATAAGATCTCTGGAGCTCACCCATATGAGAAACAGCTGCAGTTCAACTGTTCAAATGCTGCACTCTCTCTAGCTGGGAAGTGGGTTTTGATTAACTGCTGGGGGAAAAGGAAAGAGAAAATTCACCATTTTAACTACTTATTGAAAAGCCAATATAGGGAAGTGTTATAACAGAATAGCTTTACTCATGGAAATAGGAGGGAGTATCTTAAATTTCGTATTTAATTGCTTTCTGTGCTAATTATAAGCTAACAGTTTTTTAAATGTTCAGTATACAGAGTATTAATGGGCAAGTATGAGCAGGCTGTGCCTTGGTTAAGATGCTTAGGAATGCAGAAGATGGCAATGAAAACCTAACTCACAAATTCTATGGTTTCTCAGCTCACCTTCTAAGTAACACTTAAATAAAGTAAGAGGCACATTAATAATGCTTGACCAGAGAAGGGAAGGCAGTTCTACAACATTGCTGGTAATAATGCACCACAAGAAAGACTACCAAAAAAAGTACATCAAGTCTAAAAATGTTTGTCATCTTAAAAGCAGAGATATAGCTATAGTATTTTTAGTGATACAAAAGTGTCTGCTATCTGCCTAAAACATGCACGTGTTGTGCATTGTACAACAGCAGTTCTTTGTGGAGATTCAATTTTAGCTACACACAAGTAGGGATTTAGAGGGCTAGATACTTAGATTGGATTGATGCTCCTTCAGCAGTTTTAAAAACATACCCCTATAACAGTTTATCTTGCGGAAGTTGTCTGAAACAAGGTATTATTGAAATGCTGAAAGGTTCCCCTAAAATATATTGGTTTGATGGATTGACCCACAAATAAGTGCTATCAGTGAGCTCATGTGCAATGACTATACCAATGATATTTTTTGTGGGAGAGTCCTGAAACAGGCAGCTAAAGACTGTGGGGACTGGTCCACAGTTTAAAAACTGTGGAAACATAGAAAAGAGGGAGGTTGAACATTTTATGTCCTTGGTGCCCTTTCCAGGGACATAAAGGTCCTATTTTTTTCTTGAATCCAGCTGAAATGTACTGTCAATTCCACTGTTTTTATCATAAATAAGAAAACTTTCAAATTGTCATATTTATTTCTACACTTACAGTTTTAATAAAATTTTTATAGTCTACAGCTAGAAATACACCTACAAATTCATAAGTCCTGTAGTTTTTCTCTCTTATAAATACTGTGTTGGTGACTCACAGAATTTGCTAATGCAATTTTATATCTGCATCTATTTCATAGAATCATAGAATAATTTAGGTTGGAAAAGACTTTTAACATTGTCAAGTCCAACCATAAACCTAACACGGCCAAGTCCACCACTAAACCGTGTCCCTAAGCATCTCGTCTACCTGTCTTTTAAATACCTCCAGGGATGAGGACTCCACCACCTCCCTGGGCAGCCCATTCCAGAGCCTGACAACCCTTTCAAGTGAAGAATTTTTTCCTTGTATCCAATCAAAACCTCCCCTGGCACAACTTCAGACTGTTTCCTCTTGTCCTATGGCTTTTGACTTGGGAGAAGAGACCAACACCCACCTCGCTACAGCCTCCTGTCAGGCAGTTGTAGAGGGCGATAAGGTCCCCCCTCAGCCTCCTCTTCTCCAGGCTAAATAACCCTAGTTCCCTCAGCCGCTCCTCATCAGACTTGTGCTCCAGACCCCTCACCAGCTTTGTTGCTCTCCTTTGGACATGTTCCAGCAACGCAGCGTCTTTCCTGTAGTGATGGGCCCAAAACTGAACACAGTATTCGGGGTATGGTTCTCACCAGTGCCAAGTACAAGGGGACAATCACTTCCCTACTGCTGGCCCCACTATTTCTGATACAAGCCGGGATGCTGTTGGTCTTCCTGGCCACCTGGGCACACAGCTGGCTCATATTCAGCTGGCTGTCAACCAGCTCCTTTTCTGCTGGGCAGCTTTCCAGCCTCTCTTCCCCAAGCCTGTAATGTTGCATGGGGTTGTTGTGACCCAAGTGCAAGAGCTGGCACTTGTTGAATCTCATACAATTGGCCTCAGCCAATTTATCAGCCAGCTCCTTTAGTACCCTTGGGTGGATCCCACCTGGCCTCATAGACATAGACTAAGTGGTGTAGCAGGTCATTAACCATTGCCCCTTGAATGATGGGGGCTTCATTCTGCTCCCCGTCCCTGTCTTCCAGCTCAGGGGTCTGGGTACCCGGAGGACAACTCTTACCGTTAAAGACTGAGGCAAAGAAGGCATTAAGTACCTCAGCCTTTTCCTCATCCTTGGTCATTGTGTTTCCCCCCATATCCAATAAAGGATGGAGACTCTCCTTAGCCCTCCTTTTGTTGCTAACGCACTTTTTACTGTCTTTTACTTCAGTAGCCAGATTAAGTTCTCGGTGGGCTTTGGCCCTTCTAATTTCCTCCCTGCATAACCTCATGACATATTTGTACCCCTCCTGAGTTGCCTGCCCCTTCTTCCAAAGGTGATAAACTCCTTTTGAGCTCCAGACAAAGCTCTCTGTTCAGCCAGGCTGGTCTTATTTCCTGCCAGCTCATCTTTTGGCACATGGGGACAGCCTACTCCTGTGCCTTTAAGATTTCCTTCTTGAAGAATGTCCAGCCTTCCTGGACTCCTTTGCCCTTCAGGACTGCCTCCCAAGGGACTCTGTCAACCAGCCTCCTAAACAGGCCAAAGTCTGCCCTCCGGAAGCCCATGGTAGCAGTTCTGCTGACCCCCTCCTTACTTCTCCAAGAATTGAAAACTCTATCATTTTGTGATCGCTATGCCCAAGGTGGCCCCCAACCATCACATCACCCGCCAGTCCTTCTCTGTTTGCAAACAACAGGTCCAGTGGGCGCCTTCCCTAATTGGTTCCCTCACCAGCTGTGTCAGGAAGTTACCTTCCACAAACTCCAGGAACCTCCTAGAGTGTTTCCTCTCCACTATATAGTATTTCCAGCAGATACCTGGTAAGTTGAAGTCCCCCATAACAAGGGATAATGATTGTGAGACTTATCCCAGCTGCTTATATAATATTTCGTCTGCCTCTTCATCCTGGTTGGGTGGCATGATATCTGCCTTGTTGGTGTTCCTCCTGATTCTTGCCCATAAACACTCTACCCTATTGTCACCATTTTTAAGCTCTAGACTATCAAAACACTCCCTAACACACAGGGCTACCCTACCACCTCTCCTTCCTTGCCTATCCCACCTGAAGAGTTTATAGCATCCATTGCAGCACTCCAGTTGTGCAATGATGTTGTGCACTATGTTTCTGTGATGGCAACTGTGTGTCATAGTTTTCCTGCTGCACAATGGCTTCCAGCTCCTCCTGTTTGTCACCCATGCTGCACGCATTGATGTACATGCACTTCAGTTGGGCTATTTCTCCCTACACCTTTTTGGGAGGAGAAGCCCTAACTCCTATGTGACCATTCTCAGGCACTTCCGTGGTTTGTAACACATCCATAAAACTTGTGTCTTTGCTGTCTCATGGAACTCCATCCCCTGCCTTCACTGAGATGGCAGATGGAAGGACCTTGCTAGCACACTGTCTCTCAAACATTGGCATGCCCCCCTCAGGCTTACCTCTAGTGAGCATGGTTTTATCCCCTTCCCCCTTCAAATCTAGTTTAAAGCTCTTTCAACAAGCCCTGCTAACTCCTGCACAAAGATCCTTTTGCCCCTTTGAGACAGATGTACACCATCTGTCGTCAGGAGGCCTGGTGTCATGTAGACTGACCCATGATCAAAAAAACGAAAATTTTGCCAGTGACACCAGGCTCGGAATCGGGTATTGATCTGCTGGGTCTTCCTGTTTCATCCCTCATCATTGCCTGCAACTGGAAAGATAAAGGAGAACACTACTTGTGCTCCTGATCCCTTAGCCAGTCCTCCCAAGGCCCTGAAGTCTCTCTTGATTGCCTTCAGACTTCTAGTTGCAACTTCATCGCTGCCTACTGGAAAAATCAATAATGGATAATAATCTGAGGGCCAGATTCATATCAAAACATTTGATATATTTTTCTTTGTACTTTCTAGGTCTTGATCTTGCACTTATTTCTGCATCCATTTAAAGAGTCAGCTTGCCAGAAGAAGACTCCATCTCTACCCTTAAACGCAGTGGGACAACACCCTATTCCTGAGCAGTTTAGAAGCTCCCTGAGGAAAAGGGTGATTCTGATTTTGGGTTGTTTCAGCCAGCTAATTGCCATGGTTTTGTTCTTCCACTGAGTGTGTCATCCAAAGGTTTGTGGGCTGTGTGCAGCCTGGAAGGCTGTGGGTGACTGCACTTAGCTAGTGCTGCTGGATTATTGGAAACCAAATTATTAGCAAGCCTGTTACAGTGTCCCAGATTTAGGTCCTGTAAACATCTAAAAATGTTGTTGAGGTTTGTGCCTGCCTTTGATGGTTTGTAGGGTGTTCCAGGCTAATACCAGATCCCAGCAGCATGCATTTCTGCATCTTGAAATCATTTTTTCAAAGGGAGAAGGGGCACTAGATACTTAACTGCTTGATAAAAAAGAGGTGACTGAAATGTTTTCTCAAGAAATGAAAGGAGTGGTGAGAAAGGGGAAATCAACAGGCTGAAAGTTCCCTAATTAACCCTGGCACAAATATATATAGCAAATGTTACATTAATATATAATAATAACTAACTGGATCCACCATAATGAGGGCTCAGGATGAGAGGTTGCATTTATAAGAGAAACTGGGATTAGACAAAAAACATAAATAGATGCGACTAAGAGACTGTTAATTTTTCCTATTATTGGTAGTAATCTCCCAACTGAAGAATATAAACACAAATCATCCCAAAGTGGAGGGAGGTTCGGAAGCATATTATGCAACCAGTTTGGCTAAATCTTGAGCTCTTTGTTGACCTCAATTACAAGACAGAAGCATACAAAACCCAGGAACTTGGTCAGGCAAAAAAAAAAAAAAAAAGGGGAGATAGGGACAAAACCAGAAAGGCACAAAACTGAGATGGTAAGCAAACAAAGAAAATAAGGGAGCAGAAGAAAGACAAAGCAATGGGCAATTCTGCTGTCCTACAGAGGGAAGTATAGAGATGGCTCAGATGAAAGGTCAGCTGCAAGCAGACAGCTGGAGAACAGCAAATAATAACAAATGTTGGAGCCTATAGCAAAGCACTAGGCCTGGAGATGATTTGAAATGGTATCAGAATGATTAAGAAAACCCAGGAAAAACTCAAACCCAAACCATGTAGCCAGGTACGGAGCTTATCTTCAAAACAGAAAAAAAATAGGACCATGGAACAGTAGACCAGTCAACTGAAGTTCAACTTCTAGAAAAATTCTGGAAAAAAATGATCCAAACATTTGTAAAATCTTAGAAATCTAAAGGAAGAAAGATTGAAGACACAACAGATTTATTGGGAACTAAACATTTCAAGCACAGTGTTTTACTTTTCTTTCCACAACAAACAGGCCTGGCAATAAGGAGAAGTTGATAATCCCACATATCTTGACTTTAGTAAAGTTTTGACTTTTTCAAAAGCTAGGTAATAATGTGTTCTTTGTGAAACAGCTATAGGCTGGATGCGAAACTGGTTATAAAATTGCACCATAGAAAAAATTACAAATTGTTCATTATTAGGGTGTAAGGCTGTTATTAAATAGTACCTGCAGGAGTGTGTCCTGGGTCTATTTCTGTCTGATATTTTCATTAATGACATAGATGACAGAACAGAGATTAATCTTAATAAACCTGCAGAGGACATGATGCTACAATGATCCAAGAAAACTAAAAATAAAAAAAAATAGAAAAAGAGGAACAATTTCCAAGTAGTAATGCAGCTGAAATGATCAATTGTATAAAAAGCTGATGGGAACAACTTGTTAGCTGGTGGCTCTTCAGAACAGGTTCTGAGGTTATAGAAGGTCACATACCTTCTATAATTAAAAAAATTCATGCTATTGCAAAGCCCTTCAACCACTACATTGGGCTACACAAAGAGCATAAACAGCCTGTAGACACATGTAGTAATCCTTCTGCTGAACTCAGCACTGGTAAGGCCATGGCTGGAGCGTTGTGCTCGGTTTGGGACATCTCACTTTAATAATTTGAGCAGTCCAGAGTCATTAAAGGTCTAAAGAACATAATTTATGACAGAAATGGAAAAAACCCATACTGTTAAGTTTGAAGATGAAAAGATTGTGGGAGACCATCCAAACATTTTCAAGTATGCAAGGAAAGGAAAAACTTTCAGATAAAGATAATAAAAGATAACTTGCTTAAAGAGATAGTGGAGTTGCCATCAAGAAGGGATTTTAAGTATGCTTAGACAGACATGTCAGGAAAGCCAAAGACAAAACTGATGCAATTATTAAAAAAAAGCACATGGAGGCCAGGGAGATAATTCGAGATAGCCAGCATGGCTTCACCAAGGGCAAGTCCTGCCTGAGGAACCTAGTGTCTTTCTATGATGGTGTGACAGCATCAGTGGATAAGGGAAAACCAATGGATGTCATCTATCTGGACTTCTGCAAAGCCTTTGACACGGTCCCCCACAACATCCTTCTCTCTAAATTGGTCAGCTATGGATTTGATGGGTGGACTGTTCGGTGGATAAGGAACTGGCTGGATGGCCGCATCCAGAGGGTAGTGGTCAATGGCTCGATGTCCGGATGGAGACCGGTGATGAGTGGTGTCCCTCAGGGGTCCGTACTGGGACCGGTGCTGTTTAATATATTCATCAATGACTTAGACAGTGAGATCGAGTGCACCCTCAGCAAGTTTGCGGACGACACCAAACTGAGTGGTGAGGTTGACACACCAGAAGGACAGGATGTCATCCAGAGAGACCTGGACAGGCTGGAGAGGTGGGCCTGTGTGAACCTCATGAGGTTCAACAAGGCCAAGTGCAAGGTCCTGCACCTGGGTCGGGGTAACCCCCGGTATCAGTACAGGCTGGGGGAAGAAAGGATCGAGAGCAGCCCTGCTGAGAGGGACTTGGGGGTGCTGGTGGATGAAAAGCTGGACATGAGCCAGCAATGTGCGATGGCAGCCCAGAAGGCCAACCATACCCTGGGCTGCATCAGGAGAAGCGTGGCCAGCAGGTCGAGGGAGGTGATTCTGCCCCTCTACTCTGCTCTGGTGAGACCTCACCTGGAGTACTGCGTCCAGCTCTGGAGCCCTTAGCACAAGAAGGACATGGAACTGTTGGAGCGGGTCCAGAGGAGGGCTACAAAAATGATCCGAGGGCTGGAGTACCTCTCCTATGAGGACAGGCTGAGGGAGTTGGGCTTGTTCAGTCTGGAGAAGAGAAGGCTGCGGGGAGACCTGATTACGGCCTTTCAGTATCTAAAGGGGGCCTATAGGAAAGATGGGGATAATCTTTTTAGTAGGGCCAGCTGTGACAGGACAAGGGGTAATGGTTTTAAACTAAACCAGGGTAGGTTAGACTGGATATAAGGAAGAAATTCTTTACATTGAGGGTGGTGAAACACTGGAACAGGTTGCCCAGAGAGGTGGTGGAGGCCCCATCCCTGGAAACATTCAAGGCCAGGTTGGATGGTGCTCTGAGCAACCTGATCTAGTTAGTGGTGTCCCTGCTCACTGCAGGGGGGTTGGACTAGATGACCTCTAGGGGTCCCTTCCAACCCAAAACATTCTATGATTCTATGATTCTATGATTCTATGATTACAGGGGGGGAACGGACTGGACGGCCTGTTGGTATCCCTTCCACAATGGAGTTTCAGGTGAACTTGGAAACTTGTTCATGAGGTCCTTTTGTTTTATAGATCTGGAAACTGGCCAAGCATTGAGAACAAGGGTCAAATCTTTGTCACTGAGTTAGTCATCGGGAGAAAGTAACCTGGTTTTTTTTTTGGATGTGTCGATGGCTCACAATTGCCTGTCATGTCCAAAGAAACTTGTCCAGTAAGGTGGAGAGCCACCATTCTGCAACCAGTCTCTAATCCATCAGTGACTCTTAACAGAAAACGCAAACACAGGAAATTTGTGATCTTATTTCTAGGCTTCCCAGGTGTACTCTTTTATGAAAAGGCCATCCTTAGGGTGAATCCAGAGGTAGTTATTTCTCAAGTAAATGAAGTGAAATTCCGGCTTTATTGAAGGAAAAGGCAATTTTTGTCTTGACACTTATGGAATCAGGATAAAATAATTCCTTCTCTTTTAAAATTGAAATACTCTTTTTAATGTTGTTTCTATAGAGGGAACAATCTTTTTTATTAAATTCTGTGGGATTATTCATTTTACATTTCTCTAACATACCCCAGGGTTTTTGGTCAGAATTGGGAAGATGGCTTATGTCCCAAAGACTGTTCAGACACAAATGACAGAAATAAACAAGTGGGAAAAGAAAGGTGGGCAGAGAAAAAGGAGTCACTCACAAGCGAAAGAACCAGAGCAGAAGTGAGCAAACATGTAACTAATTGTATCTCTATAATTAATAATAATTATTATTATCATAATTAATTTTTAATTAATTCTCTAATTGCATTGCTAATATTCTTACTTCATTTCACCTAATTTATGCTAGAATGAGATTAACTGAATTTGCTTGTTTAATTGCAAAATCCTAATTTACCCTTATGTTTTATCAGTCCCACCTTGCCATTTCTGTTTGATAAGTTTTGCCCCTTTCTGTTTAATATGTTTTGTCCCTTACCTACTGCCTACAGGGATTTTTCCTGACTAGCTGTGAGGAATTTCCATTATCCCAACTTCCCTCTTACTATAAAATCACTCTTAATCCAGAGCAACTTGCAGTAAAATAAAATAGGGAATGCATTTACAAATTCAAATAGAAACAGCTTTGTTGCAAAGGTCTTGGGAGAACTGAAAGTAAATGAGGAGAAAACGATGTACCCTACACGCCCTAACACTTAGATGAGCTTAGGTCTCTTTCTGTGGTATCCAGCTGAAAAGTTATTAAGATATTTTTTTGCTTTCTAGCTGAGGAGTTACTTCTTGACAAACTCCTTCATCTTTGCTTTCTTGGACAATGATGTCACCTTGGATCCCAGGTTTTCTCTTAAGCGTCATGTTTGGGGATCTCTTCAGATTCAGAATCTCTTCCCTCCTCCTTGTTCATAATTTCTTTATTCCTGATTCAGCCAGGAAGTGCTGAAGCACTGTGTCTCCCACCTCCAGCATTGCAAATGCAATGTCCCTTTGACTAAGGATTACTCCCTTGGCTGCAACCTAAATTGCTTGTCAATTTGTTGTGAGGTCAACCTCCTTGTTAGGTGGGGCAATGTTAAAATCCCAAGATAGTATTTTTTTCAGACATTACTTCGCATATAAAGGCAGCACTTGCTAATCATGCTTTGTGAAATGCTGTTACGACAGCATGCAGAACTTTACTGCCTCTTGTTTCAGACCAGCCTTCATGTCAAGAAGACCAGTTTAAATCAATGGTTATTTTCATGTAATTGGCCTTTATTCCTATCTGTGACAGGTTTGCTCTCTGTTCTACTTCTTCAACTATTACTTTTGATGGCAGAACCTCCTCAAAGCACCCATCTCCCTTCCTCTTCTTTATGGTGCTCCACAAATGAGCACTTATGGCCCCAAGACACATGGTTTCCTCTGTCCCTGGCAGATCTTTACAGGCTGCCTTCAGCATCACGTATATCTGGAAGTGCTTTAGGCAGATGAGAAAATATATCAAAGATGAAGTGACAGGTAATGGAGCTGTCTGGCTAAAATCCCTCCTCTGACAAGATCGATGAGCATCAGTGTATCTCATTGGGAGTTTTTCCAAAGTATTTGCACCAAGCATTGTGAGCACAGTGAAGATGCAGGGAACTCACTGGAATCTCCATAATTCACCCCAATATTTACTGTCATTACTCCAAAGTCTGTTGAATAATATTCAATGTCTGTGGCTTTATCAGGCTGAGCCTATTCAAACCTAAATCTCCCATCCTTCAGTGGAGTGCATTTTGTTAAAAAATTGATTAGAAAAGAATCATATTCCTGGCAAAGGATCCAGTCTTTTCTTTGCACAGACACAGCTTCAAGAGAGGGGATGGGACTTGCCTTTCCCCCGGCTTGCCTTTAGCCCAGGGGTTAGCACACTTATTTTGGGAGAGGGAAGCAGTGAATTCAGAACCCCAAAAGAATATATTGCCGAGGTGTCATGGTGCCTGAGTAAGACTGCTACCTACAAAAGGTGAGCAAAATCTGTCTTCATGGCAGGAAGGGTGTGGGGTTTTGTGCTGAGTATGATAAATGCCTATACAATTTTGAAGGCAAAATTTTAGATGACTCTTGCTTTTGAATTACATAGAATATAAGTGAGGCGTTTGTGGATTATGCTCCTATGTGTCAATGCCAAAATCCTCTTTACATCACACTTCATGTTCTTCAGGAGGTAGATTTTCCTTTGGCTGTGATAATTTGCTGACCTGCCCCTAGATAACTCAGCATGCTACAACCATTTGGTCCTTGTGTTCATTATTTACCTACACGCTCAATTTTCTGGACAAAATTTATCTTAATAAGGTAGGAGCAGAAAATATAATGTGTTTGGTTCAAAGTATTGAGATGAAAATGTTTTAGCTGCTATGGCTAACCATAATTATGATTAGTACTAAATTACGTGTAATGAACTGGCCCTTGACTAGTCACTTCAGAAGGAAAAAGCCTAATAATATTTTCAAGTTACTGTATGCACATTCATTTCTATTACACTTTATTCTTCCATTATTTGATCGCTGGCCGGTTGACAAAAGTACATTTTTTTCAGAAAGTGCATAAATTTTTACATTTCCTTCCATATTATATATATGAGTTTTATCACACACTTTACATGTTTCTCTATAGCTTTTTAACACAACAGCTCAGCGATAAGGGTCCAAATTACCTGAGCCAAATTAATCTTAGTAACATGGCTCCAAACCCACCAAAGGTGCTCAGGGGAGCTTCAGATTATCAAGTGGGGAAGTGCACTGCAGCAGTTTGCAGTGTTACTGATGAGCTCTATTGCAAAGTAATTAACCTTTCAGAAGAACAGTGATAACAAAGAGGAAGAGAGTCCCTAAACTGGAAAATATATGCTTGCAAGCACATATATCTATGTTATTTTATTGTTATTTTTTAGTCCTGTAAACCATGACACAGACATATCCTATCACGGTACATGGCAAAAGTTCATTTTTTTAACATATAACATAAAAAAAAAAGTACCCTACTAATGCTTCCTAAAGATGCATCATAGTATTATGTGTTCTGTAATCACAGAATTACAGAATCACAGAATGGCAAGGGTTGGAAGGGACCTCGGGAGATCATCTAATCCAACCCCCCTGCTAAAGCAGGGTCATCTAGAGCATGTTACACAGGACTTCATCCAGGCGGACTTTGAATATTTCCAGAGAAGGAGACTCCACAACCCCCCTGGGCAGCCTGTGCCAGTGCTCTGTCACCCTCAAAGTGAAGAAGTTCTTCCTCATATTCAACTGAAACCTCTTATGTTTCAGTTTGTGCCCATTGCCCCTTGTCCTGTCACTGGGCACTACTGAGAAGAGTCTGGCTCCATCCCCATGACGTCCACCCTTGAGATATTTGTACGTGTTGTAATAGGGAATTGAAATGAGTAGGGCTGTGGAATCAGGTAGACTGGGCATCAGAAGCAAACATCCATAGATTCTACACAGAATTGATCTGGACAATAACATACACATTTCCAAGACACCTCCACAGCCAGCAGAATGAACACCCAAGACAAGAGAACTACCAGGATCCATGCATACTCTATTTGCACTCTTTTGAATGTGTTGTATTTTGTCCGGGCCATCCAATGGCCTCATGAAACCACGTGGCTAGAACTGAGCAACCACAGTGCCCCAGAATGATGTCACCCAGACAATCAAAAAAGGCTAGAAATGCCCATAAAAAAGTGGGGAAACACTTCTTAAAAACACCTGTCGTGCCTCTGATACCTGAATCCTTATCTTCACAGGAGATCCTACAAAAACAGACTGAAAGATAAATCTCCAAACTAGATTTCATAACTGTACTAGAAATACTAAAAATGATGGACTTAGCAAGGTACAGGCTCTATTGTATATTATTTTTCCTGACTCTATCAGACTGTAAATTTCTCTGTTGCAGAGAGAGCTCTGGTTCTCTATCTCCCTCATGAGAGAAAACCACCTTCTACATCTGTTTGCTAATACTTTCTTCTGCTCCACAGATACCAAGTACCCCATCTCTCCTAAGCTCAGACTGATTGATAGAGGCTTAATTATTCTTAGAAAAATTTCTTTCTTCCATTCGGACCTGATGGTCTGTGGATCAAAAATATACATTTTCAGTAGCTGTAATGGTTGGTCCCTTTATCTATAGACTCTGCCTCTCTGAGTCTTCCTGATCCCTTATGTCACATAATTTTGCATGATTCTGTTTTCCTTTGATAATAATGCTGTTCAAGGTTGAATTTACACCAAGGTGGATCATTGCTGTCCATGCACAATTTTCTGATGCCTTTCAAGATCATCTCCTTCATGTGGCGAAACAATATGGTAAGTTAATACGGCTGTGTGTTCCTAACAGCACGAGCTAAGCATAAAACCCTAGAAAATCAGAAGTGAGAACAGAATGTTTTACAAACAGCAGAAAACGTTGTTTGGAACTGACAAATACGGCATGATTTTTTGTATGTGTTGCAAAATAATCTTTTCTTCAGCCTAGGTATGTGTTAATAGCTAATAAGTATGTTCTGCTTGGTGGAGAGAACTATATGTTTTGAATGATGAAACATGTCCAAGTTTTTAAGACTGGTTTAAAATTTCTTTATTTATTAACTGACTGACTTACTAGTTTTACTTTACTGGTAGAAGATTAAGCATCAGGAACAAAGAAGTTAACAGCAGCTTTTCCCAAAATTCTCCTCAAGCGTGGGGTTTTTGCAACAATTTTCACTGAAAGAAGAAAAATCAAGGAAAAAGGGGAAAAGTGATCTTAGGTCATGATTAAAGGTTGTGTTCTTGGTGCTCCTCCAGGACTGCTTGGTTCTGACTCAGATACAGAGATTGATGCTCTTAAAGCTACGACACAAAGAGTTGCAGTTCTGTGATTGCACATTCATGATTTATAACGTCTGCTGACTCTTTTGTGAAATTGCCTCTGGGGAAATTGTTTGGGATAAGAAACTCAAGTGACCACTGTTGTTTGCATCCCTTTTTCAGATGAGACTTTATTGTTGTGGGGTTTTTTTCAGGAAAACATATGAATGGAGAACTTTTATTTGGGAGCACTAAAGTGGAGTGCTGTTATCACTGGTACGTTTTGTAGCACAGTACAGTTCAGTGCTTCACTTTATGTCAAGACTGGCTAATCGTGCAGGATTTCCCCAAAAAAGTAAAATTCAAAAGAACCTGCAGTTAGACTCCAAATACAGGAAAAATATCCTACAAAGAATTTAATGAATACTCAATAAATCTTAACCGCCCCCTGCCACAATCTGAGAGAGGTGTTCTTTTAGTATGTTTTCTGGTTTCTAATTTAGCTTTAAGTATGAGTAACAGACTTTATACCTTTTATTTTAGTAGTTATATGGGCTACAGAATCTACAGGAAGTCTTTATTACTGTTAAGGGGCTCTTCCAATGTAATTTCATGCTGATAGAAATAGCCACCCCTGAGCGATATAGCTGAACACCAAGGTTAGGTTATTTCTGCACCAGCATAGTTCTGTTGGGACAGAAACTTTCCCCAGAGGAAATCTAGAGGTCAAACCCAGAAAGTATAAAATCTTTTATAGACAAGGGGTGGGGAAAAGGGTAGTGATATTCAACGCAACCGTAGCTGAAAGTAATAACCTGCACCTTTTAAATTTGAAAGCAAAGGCAGGCAGGGGTTGAAGTGAGTCTGGGCCAAGACAGGGGAGAATGAGCCCATAGGACAGGAAGGCTGAGCAGGTGGTAGGGAAAAGAAATACAAAGAGCAGAGGAAAGTCCCATTTTTATACTTGGAGCTTTCTGAAGCTTGATTTGTGCACGTAGCCCAGTTAGGATCTCAGCTGTAGTTGGGGCATCTGAGACCACCTGTGCACAAATGAAACCTGCAGTAATAAACTTCATTATTATGACCCACTAAAACTCTACTTGGGAAATCATGATGAACACATTCTGATGGCTCTGTTCAAATATTAGCCAAAAATAGCTCTCAGCACAGCTTTCTTCCCTTATTCATAATTTTATTCAAAACTTGACCCTGCATATGATACAATGAACATTAAGAAAAATAAGGAAAATGATGGAGTTTAAATTACCATTTGTAAAGTACTAGGTGTATATATTTATTATGTGAATCTTTTCCTGATAATTGTTTTAAATGATAAATGGTAACCTCTGAATTGATCTGATGTAGCTAATGACTGTTTTTACTTAATTATGACCCACTTATGGTTTTCCTCTTTGGATGGTGAAACATTTTGGTCATTAACACCAGATTGCCTGAAAAAGTTGCCCTTTCTGTGAGGACTAGAGGGCCCTTTGCATAGTGTAAGTTGAAATCTCAGACTTCTCTCCCTTTTACCAAGGGATGTCCTGGTTTATTGTTTCTGACAAATTTTAGGTACATAAATCCAGATTCATAAAGGGATTTGGACGTAATAACCTTAGCACTGCTAAATCAGCATCGCTTTAGTGATAGAATTTACAATCCCACACTAAAGGCATAAATTCTCTGGAAAAGTGTTTTTCCAGCTTTTGAAAGCATTGCCCTCTTTTGTCTTGTCTGTCTTCATACAAATTTCCCCACATCCACATGTTTAAATTAAGAACTGTCTCAGGTCAGGCATAATTGCTGGAAGACCTTGGTTCATCCAGGGTAGCAGAGGGCAAAACCCAGCTACGATGAATAACTCTTAATGTAAATTTTGGTGACCCCCCTCCTGCTGAGCTGCTGCTGCCAGTTAAAGCTAATTAGAAGTTCCCTGGCTAGTATGAACCCTTGCAGCCGGTAATGACTGTTGCTTTTTACACGCTTATGCTGAAAGAACTGCCACTCTGTCAAAAGAATAGGAAAAAAATCTATGTGGCAGCATAATAAAGCATTGTATGAGACTTCCGTGGGTGCAAAGGTGAGCTCCTCAGTGGGCAGGACACAGAGTCTGAAAAATGCAGGGACTTGGGAATCTGATGAATTTGTGTAACTCAAATGTTCCTGGACAGAAGTGATTCACCCAGATGATGGCCTCTCTGGGAATGTGCCAAAAGTAAACCTTTTTGTGCCAGAAAGCTTCCCAGAGAAGGTTTAAGGTCCTAGCTGGCAGGGAGAACTTTTGTGGATTACTCCTTGTGGTTTAGTTGTGCCTCAGCCCCAATCTTGTACAGATTCGTTGAGCTGCTGACCTTAGATTACTGAAGAAACTGTTATTCAAATATCAAGTCTCCTGTTGCCCTGAGCAGAATTTTGTTTCCCATTGCTTAAAGCACCAACTGTAGCAGAGCAGTGCAGGTTCTGTTTGCAATACGCTAGCATGTCCTCAAACATGCACTGGGATGCACCAGTATTCAAAGAAAAATCTGTCTTTGCCCTCTCTCTCATCATTTGCGGTCACTTATCCATCCCAGGAGAGGTTTCTAAGGGAACCACCAGCAGCTCTTCTTGCCAGAGATTCCAGGCGTCAAAGTGATGATTCAGACAACATTTGTGTGATTGCACTGGGGAGAGCCAAATCTGTATGTTTAGTGACAGCTTTCAGTGCTGGAAAGGAGAATCATATAGCAGAATGGGTGAGCCAACCCATGGGGATGCGCTCCATTCAGTGACTCGGGGTTTTTCACTCTGGAAATATTGCATTACCCACATATGTCACATTGCACTAAAAGTAGCCTTGGAAGGATGAAAACATTTATCTTGTCTACACTAAAATGTTTTGTCATTTTAATGATACCACTGAAATTTTTCCACAATAAAAAAAATCCCTATACCATGTGAGATCTATTTGGAGCTAACTTGTGATCACTTGTGTGTGGTGCCAGCTGACCCGACTATCGGGAGGCTAGTGTATGAATACATTTGATTATTGAAGAAATGGTTCAGTGCTAGACCTGTTAATATGGGACACCATCAGTCATCTCAGAAATCCTACAGAGCTTGCCTAATTGAACATCAACATTTGTGAGTATTTATTAAATCCTCTTTGTTGGTGTGGGGTTTGTGTTTATTTTTTAATTAAGAAAAAAAAGGAAAAAGAAAAGCGGGTTTTAAAGATGATGCCCTAATGACTGTGGTGTAGCAGCTTTCTGGAAAAGCCAGTCTGAGATTTCAGAATTATACCGGGGTAGTTGGAGGTGTTAGGACTGCCCTGACTGTTAAAAGTGATAACACACAGGTAAGCCACATGTGTGCACTGATTGCATGGAATTTTTTTCACTCTCTGTCTTTTCTAATAAAATAATGACATTTTAATTTGAAACAACCACATTAGAGGCATACCTAGATAGGTATATCATGATGTGGTATACAGTATCTTGTGCTATATGCTCAGCAACCTTGAAAAGCCATCTACCTCTGCTTATCACCACCTGGTCCTGCACACTTTTGAAAATATCATTCACTGCTTTAAATCTATCTTTTTTCCTACCAGAGGTTAGGACTGTAGAAGTCTTCATAGGATCAAATCCAGTTTGCCACCAGGCCTTCCTGTGAGATGTTGGTATCTTCAAGGGAATTTTCTTGTTCTTTTATATTTTACAATAATCTCCATGAGCTACATATTTGAGACTAGTCCATGAATTCTCAGTGATGTCCGGTGAAAGTTAACACTGCACATGCTTAAAGTAGGCAATCCTGAAATTTCAAAGCCCTCAAGGGTTGGAAGCCAGACTGCACAGGAATGATTTAGCAGCAGAGATTTATCATATTGCCTGTCTTCCAGAAAAGAGAAATTGCAGGTACTCTAGATACAATTTTGCTGGGTGGGACAGATCCTTTATTTACCTGTCTTTAACCTGCATTATCTACTTGTCGCTAGTAAAGATGGCATGTTTGCTAAAGGTTCCACTGATCCCTTCCTCATCTCCTTTCCGTCCTGTCCCCTTTAGGGGAAGACTTATTTTCTCTTGAAACAGCAAGTCTAGGCCTTATACCTGCTACATTAGCAAGAGATTAAGTCCTTTACGTGTCCCACATTTTTTCCAGAGTAGTGTGAGGATGGCTGATTTGACATTGGTTGCACCAATAAACTGTGAACATTTTTCCAGATTTTACAATTGGAATAAGCTTTCATACAACACTTCTTTTTCTCCAACAGGCTGTGGAAACATGGTATCATGGTTACCATTACGCTTGTTTTCAATCCTAGGAACACTGAACTCCAGGGAAATGAGGTGACTTTCCCAAGTCCCAGCCTGCATGGGATGAAGCAAAGGGTCCCTGTGTCATGCCCTACCTACTGATGTGGAGCTGATGCTGTTATCTTGTTCTTTTTTCTCTTCTCTAGCCTCTTCCTTACTCTAGGGGATAATTAGCTTTTCACTGAGTGAGGCATCTGCTTGCGATTAAAACACAAAGTTTGAAAACACCACAGAGGAATAACAGTGCTACATGAAAACACAACTCTGGTGACAGAAGAGCAATGAGAAGGCAGGAGGATTGAGAGGTTTTCAAGAAATGAGGTTTGGAATGATTGACCAGAAACATTGATTCTGAGACCAAAATCGATCTTTATAAATACAGTAATTCTCCTCATTTTAAAATGTCTGCCTAAAGGGCTGGACTATGCAAGAGGATGCTGAAGACTTCTGACAAATATCTACAAGATTGTTTATGCAGTACAGAGCACATGACACCATAGACTAGAATCATAGAAACATTTAGGTTGGAAAAGACCTTTAAGATCAAAAAGTCTGATCACCATGACCTGTGCAAGCTCTCCATCCTTGTTAGAGCTGCAGTCAGACCCTGGAAAGCCTGTTTATTCCTTGAGGCAGGAGAGGAGCCATTGCTCTTCCTCAGTTTTTTTCATCCAGAACACCCTTTTTGCCTGGGATCTCACAATACCCACAATGTACGATACTTTTGGGAGGTAACGAGGAGCACCTGAATCAGAATAATCTCAGAACTCTTGTTAAACTGTATGCAACTTACTGTATATGTAAAAAAAGCTCTCTAAGATTACAGTTTTACTTATATGTTACCCTAGAAAATAGAACTCCAGTTATTGTGAATAACCAATCTTAATTAAAATAATTACAACTGCAAACTTTAAGTATAACCATATCACTTTTTCTGGTAGGATTGAAACTTATAGTCTGCCAAAAGTATTAACCAGGAGATGAGGGTTAAAATATTTTTTGTGATTCAAGTTATTTTACATCAAACATACCTTTAATTTCTGTTTTCAGAGGCTGAAACAAAAAAGATTTATTTTTCAGTGAGCATGATATTCAAACATTAATATAAAAAGTACCATTCAATATGCAATAATAAGATACTGGTCCTCTGAAGTTAGTGGAGGTCTGCAGCACCAATGATTCTCATTTCATGTGTTATGGAAGGACACATGAAAAGGCCCAAAGTTGCTTATTTAAGGAAAGTCTTTGGAGAGGAAACCACAGTCTTGGGAAAGAAGAAATTATTCCCAGGGGAAAAGATAGGTTTTAGAAGTAGAAAAAACCTTTTGCTCCTTTAATGCCTCGGGACCAGAAGCCTTGAAAAAGGCTTCCCTCTCACTTGTTGGCCCAAAGAAACTTCATGGAAGAGCTAGTTCACCTGGGACAGATTAAGAGTGTTGAGTGGGTGGGTGATTCTTCAGGAAAAATCTGAGCTTAGTCTGAGAGTTGCTGATGGGAAAAAAGACCGTAGCTAGGATACAGGCCTTAGGGGAAGGACTAAGACAATCCTTATCTTTGGTGAGGGGGTTAAAAGGTGGAGAGGTCAGGGTTAGAAATGTTCTGCCAAAGTAGGAAGACTATGAAGATCTCAAGGTGGACAACTCAGAAGGGTAATTGTATAGCTTGAGGAAAATGCTATAAAAATCTTGAAAGTCAGCCAATTATAATTTAAAGTTGCATGGCTTTGAAGATATGATGATAGTGGAACATTTCCTGGAGCACAAAAAGAGCTGTGGCAGGAAACTGGAAGGTAGTGTAGGGTAGGAACCCTTGGGTTCTCTCTTCTAGTCCCAGCCATCCTCAATTCTGTTTAAAAAATGCAATGAATCCTATCTTAAAAGCAGATAACATATATATTATAATTTTTCATTTTTATTTATACTATGATCTCTTTACTCACTTGCTAAAAATTCCCTTTTCTGACTGTTGGAAACCACCTTCTAATTCTTCTGATTTCTAACCAAAATTTTCTCTCTGCCAGTTCTCCAGTAGTCTGTATGGCTTTATTCTGAAACTGCTTTTAATACAAGTAGGCCTTTTCACCCAAAGGGAGGAAAAGCTTTTAGCCCAAGGTGAATTGGGCCTTTCATTTACAAGAGCAAACTAGCTAAGCTCTTCAGCTGCTGCTTGCCATGCAAGCTATATGTTCCCTGTATGACTCAAGTTCCTCCTTATGCCTTTGTTTTTCACTAAATCTTTCTTAAAATAGGAGGATTATAGTTCCCTCTAGTCTCCTAAATGAGATGTCACCAGCAACTTAACCACTTGTGTTAATACTCCCCTACATGTGCCTAAATTAGTTCCTCCTTTCATCCTAGGGTTGCATGGCCTTTCCACAGCAGTGCCCCACTGGCTCATTGTCGTCTGGTGATAAAAAACTGTACATAGCTCCTCATCTTCAACTCTTTCCAAATGATGCACTTGATTTGATATTGGTCCCTATCTGTGGTTCTTATTCTCAACCAGCTTTTGGTATGATGTTTGTCATGTCTGTGTTGATAAAGAACTTGGAGGTGTCATCAGCAGATTGTTTCAAAATTCCTATTTTTCATTTGTGAAATAACAATTTGTTCTGTGATTAAGCAAACTTTTCCTGAAGTGGCTGAACTCAAACTATGCTCTTTTCAGATTATATTTCCAAGGCTTTCAAACCTGTCTCTTGCTTTCCCCCAGCACTTTCCTCTACAATCCTCAGTTACTCATAACTGAGCTTTCTCATAACAAGCAGCTTCTGATAGCCGTGTAGATGAGGTATGTCCAGTTTTCGTATCAAAAACCAATTATCAAAAAAACACTTAGTACATTTTTCTTTCTTTCTTATTTTGTTTTTTAATCTCCTCATGAAATTGAACACCAAGGATAACATGTTACTAAGAGTACTTGTTGTCAGATTGTATCAGAGAGGTTTAGAGTTTCCCATGATAAATCATGTCGCTATGAAAGTCTGAATCTGGCCTTGGGCTCCATAGCAGGACCCTCAGAAGAACGTGTACTTAGCCATTTTCCTTGTAAACATATCTTGTTATGTTTTAACTGTTTTCTCCATGTTCTCTCTTTTGTGTAATCTAATAATGACTTTGTTATCCCTAATATACAGTGAGACACCGCCTCCTTTTATAACAGCTCCCATTTGCCATGATGTGCCTGCTTCTTGATTGAAAAACTGCAAAAGTTATCAATTGTTGCTGAATAGAACTGTTAAGGAAAATTTTCAGTTTTGCCATGCTTCTGAAAACACGCCTAATCATTACAATAGCCTAGGAGCTGCAAACACAACAGGACACTCTCTCTAAGAGAGCTCACAGCTGAGACTGACGTAAAGAGGGAGGATTAGGACTTGCTGTACACACAGAAAAGGTCAATAACGGAGCCAAGAGTTGAACTCCCGAATCCCTCGAGTGCTCTTTCTCCTCAAGTTTGTTGTGTATCAGGGGAAATATTAGTCACACCTGTACAGAGACACGGAGACATCTGGCCCAAACGAGGCATCTCCACTTCCAAGTCCTTTTACCAGTCTACCCCCAGACTGACTTCTTCAATATGACTCTGTCTTTTTTGACATTCAGTCCTCCCTCTTCTTCCTTTTGGCATTGCTTCAGTCACAATCCCTTCTACACTAGTTCAGTGCTGGATTTACCAAGCTTTTAAGTAGTGCGGGGAAACATTCCCTATAGGCTTCTTGTTCTTCAGCTACACTATTCCCTATCATTTTATATCTCTCCTTCCATCAAAATCTGCATGAAAACAATTTTTCCAAAGGGTCTCTGTTTTGTCTGCTAAATCCCTTCACATAAATTTAACTCTACAATGCAACTAATCCAAAATCAACAGGCGTCTTGTGAAAGTACACAGAGAGAAAACACATCTAACGCTGACTGCACTGAGTATTGCCGGGCCAAGAAGCATATGTTTCTTCTCCAATCAGTAACATTTTATATCTAAACTTATTTCAAAGTAATTAGAGAAATGAAGCATATTAACTTTAACTCGTAAGCAGTGTCTTTTCTTGTCTGTATCTTAGAAAAAAAGTAGCATATTTTTCTGTTGTTAAAAAATTCTAATAAAAAATAGGAAGGAAAATGTGCATTGAACATCTGGCTTTCAGTGAGGTCTTGCTCTCTCCTATTTTTTCCAGCTGTGTTGGCTATTTACTTTGATGGATCCTCACTCAAACATCCCTGAAGATCATTTTCTTACTGATTGAATGTCCCTTGGTCATCTTCCCATTTTGAGAAGAGAAAGTAGGAGCGGATACCACACATGAACTTGGCTTAAATGGGACTAAACTGTCCCCTCCATTTTCAGGCACAGCTGGAATGAAGAACTTGAAAATATAAAAAAAAAAAAAAAGTCCAAAAGCAAACAAAAAGCCCCAGTCAGACAGCTACGTCTACTTACTCTGGAGAAACAGAGCTGTCTGAGGACCTTCACCTGTTTTTCAGAGGTTTGCACTCTCCTGATCGGGGCCAGCCAGGAGGAAATAAAGCCAGGTTAAAGATGCATCAATAAGCAGATTAAGAGAAATGTGGTCTGCTGAGCAAGGGGCTGGAAAGGAAGGTGGTTTGTTTGGTTCTTTTTAACCTGTCAAGTGTTATCTCACTTCCCTGGTTTATGCTTATGTAAATGACATCATGCTGTCCTTCAAATTTCATAGAATCATAGAATTGTTTAGGTTGGAAAAGACCTTTAAGATCATCAAGTCCGGCCATAAACCTAACACTGCCAAGTCCACCACTAAACGATGTCCACAAGCCCCACATATAGATGTCTTTTAAATGCCTCCAGGGATGGGTACTCAACCACTTCCCCGGGCAGCCCATTCCAGTGCTTGACAATCCTTTCGGTGAGGAAATTTTTCCTGATATCCAATAGAAACCTCCCCTGGTTCAACTTGAGGCTGTTTTCTCTTATCCTATCACATTTGAATTGGGAAAAGAGACTGACCCCCACATTGCTACAGCCTCCTTTCAGGTAGTTGTAGAACGCATTAGGGTCTACCCTCTTCTCCAGGCTAAACCCCAGTTCCCTCAGCCGCTCTACTCAGTTCATGGAGCATCTCCTTGTACTCCCTTGCCCATGGCTGGCAGCATTTTTTTCAGTCTCAGGAAAGTTTCTCTTTAAAGGGTAGGACTGAATTAAAAAATGTCAATTACTCTGAGGTGGGAATAGCTGTTATGATAAGATTTTCCATAACTTTGGCTGGGATTTCCTAGGCATCCTACAGCACATGTGCATGTGACACATCTGGGAAGGGCTGCATAAAAAAGTACTGCTGACCTGGGGTTGCATAGTCAGACTTCAACAGGGTCTTTTGGGTTTATGTGCCATGCACAGTTCATCAACACAGTATGCATGCAGTCCTCTACATGGGTGAAGTAGAGACTTCTAGAAAAATGGCCCAAATTGTTTAATTCCAAATAGGATTTTACTTAAATTCTAGGTGGAAAAGAGCACATAGTTGGAAAATTTAGACATATGGTAATCGTACTTACTCTCCTTTAATCTGACTTCTGTAACAAAGGCCAAGAAAAATCACTGTTTCCTATATGATAATTTCTGTTTGACCTATGACATATCTTCTAAGAATAGTGGCTTGATTAGAATAGATGGATGATGCATCATCAGTATGTAAGTTGTTCCAATCGTTATTCTTGTTAGAAACACTTACGTACTTCTAAAACTAAAATCTGCTGCATTAAATCTCATGTTAGTTGTCTTTTGACATCAGTTTCTGCTAGCTGAGCTTATTTTGGAGAGCAGTTGACAGAAAATGCTTTCTGACTGTGTTAGAGGATGACAGCAGCATTTTCAGCCTTCATAGTTCACTGGGAAGGGTGTGTGCAATACAATAGACCTCATGAAGTCAGGACTTCTTGTAGGGATGCCCTTATGGTCCACACTTGTAAAATGGCCTGGATAACAATGGCTGTTAAGGCAGGAGGGCATGTATACATGGCAGGTGAATGGGACACCCAAAACTGTCCAAAACTGATAACTTTCAAGAGGAATCTGATTGTCGGGTGGATTAAATATTAAACAGGAAAATGCAAAGAGTTGTGTTTTTTTTTTTAAACAAAGGAGAAATCAGCTCAAAAAGAGATAAGGATGAACATTTGTGATGTGGAGAGTGTCCTCGGAGAGGAAACTGCAGCAGTAGTTGGTTTGACACCTGGTTTGACTCTGCCATGGGTTGCCCTACTGTTGTCACAGTGCTGACCCAGCCAGACCCAGCGTCCACCTATGGGACACTGCAAGGAGTCTACACCCAGCTGGTGGGATGATGGGATGGGGCAGCATGTGGGGACCTACATACATGACCTCCTGGGGCTCTTCTGGCAGGTTGTGGGAGCAGTGTAGGCACAAGCAGAGCAAGAGCACCCACACCTCAAGCCGGAGGGGTGTACATGGCCAGGGGAAGGGTGTGCATGCAACTGAGTGTGCATCTGTGTTGCACACTGATAGTTAGAGAAGTGGTTAGCAATGTATAGGTGTTTGCTAAAAACTGGTGGTAAGCACGTAGTATTGTGATTGCTCTGTTGATTCTGAATGCACAGTTCACTGATTGCTGATTTTTGCCATGAATAAATCAATAGTCTGCTTTGATCTTGAGCTGGTTTTAAACCATGCCGAGCCATTCTTCTCTGCAACACTTCTCTATGCTTACAAGAACAAAAAGTCAAGATGCAAAAGACCTGACATAATTGAACAAAAGGTGGATACCACACAGATGACAGACTTCAACTGACCCTAAAATACATTTGGAGTCTCTGAAGTATGCAGTGGAGTAATGCAGAGATAATAAACCTGACTTTCCCCTCTACTGTCTCCTATTTAATTTGATTATATCATGCAGGGAGGAAAGTGTGCACCCAACACTGTTTCCTTATTTTTCTTCAACTTTTATATTTGAAATAAAATTTCTTGGCCTGTAGCCCTCTTTTAATAACTTGCTTAAATGAATGAATGCGAGGAAAAAAATAGAATGAAGAAAAAAATATAAAGCACAACAGTGACCAAGCAAAGACACTTTTCCCTCTGTGACAGCCTGCACAAATAAAGTGCGTACTCAATGTGAGCAATACTTCACTGTTGTTGCTATCAGCTCCAAAAATCACACACTCTGTGAATGAATCCTGTGGCATTGCTAGAGGGATATGGGATGTGTGTTTATTCATTGCAAGGGTTTTCCTGGGGCTGATGAGAAGTTGAAGTCCCACAGGGGTTGCGGGAGCCAAGGCAGCTCCCCTGGTGGCAGGGACCTCCGAGCACTCTCTTGCCCTTTTCCTATGGGAAAAGACGGAACTAGAAAGGGCAAATCTGAAATAGAGAGTGGAAAAACTCCAAAAGCTGCGCACATCATGCCTAAAGCAGGCCAATGAATGTTGTTTTCTAGTAGAAAGCTTACGGAGGGCTGATAAAATGTTTTCACCCTGTACAGAGAAGGCCTATTTGGTAATTTGCTGCCGCAGAGTCTGTGATGGGTTTTACATATAGCAATATAGCTGAGCAATGAACTCTAACATGCTACCATCCAATTAAAATAATAAAGCAAAAAACCCAAATCAGCTACAATCAGTGTTCAGCTTGGCTATGGACCAGGAACAAGGCAGAATTACTTTAAACTCAATGAAACAAAAATGAGGGGGAAAATGTTTTATTCCACATGGATCAGCTGTGTATTTTATCTTACCATTGCATGATGCAAATTAATGATGGTTAAACTTCATCGTATTTGACATTTTCAGCCTCATAATCACCACAAAATTTGGATGCTTTTCCATATCCCATTATCTTGGCTTTGCACTGGTTTTACAATCTTGGCTTTAGCTGAGCTGGAAACACTGTACGGAGATACACTTTAAAAAACTGATCAAGGAAGACTGATTCCTTGTTTCTTACATGAAGAGACTGCTTTAAGCCAACACTTCTTCTTCCAAGAGAACAAATTTATTTGCCATTATTCTAACATTATTCTAATATTGCCTATTTGTCTGTAAAAAGCTACCAGTCTGTTAAAGATGGTTGTTCCACATTGCTTTTTAAATGTGCAGTTTAAGCTATAGAAAACAGCTCAACAAACTCAGCTGTATCGTTTACCCCCTGCGCCCCAAAGATCCAAATGAAGTAATTATCAATTTTTCTTGAAACTTACTTAGTTTATTGTTTACCTCACTTGGCTTCATGTATTTATAGGAACTCTGGAAGAGGATGTGCCCTCTGAAAGTGCCAGTTGCAAATCAGAGGATTTGGATAGTAGCCTGGGAACTGAAAAACTTGGATATATGAATACACCCATATTACTTGGGTACAAACACTGAAAGATGTCAAGGGCTCCTTTTGGGGATCTGGTCAAGAATCTCCCCTCCACAGTTAAAAGGTGATGAAATAAAAGAACAAGTTGGCATCTATCTCCTTTATAGGGATTTCATGTTTTAGGCACCACCTCATTCTGCTGTTACTGGTTTTGCTTTCCTGTCCATAGATAACATTGTGCATCAAACCATGTCCTGTTCTCCGTACCAGATGGTCAGGTCCCACAGAGGGATTTGGGCTTGTAACCAAAGATGACATTTCAGTGCAGCAGCAGCAGTGTGTGTGCTGTTTTGTTAGATGCAGAGTAGTATGGAGGAGTTGTTTATTATAAACTGATGTCCCTGATGCCTTTTTTCAGTGACTGTGCAGGAGGGAAGGTTAAAGATCTCATGTGTTCCCTGTCTACCCTGCACCTTCACGGTGTAAGAAAAGATTCATTTAGTCAGTGCGCCTTTTCTCAAGAGAGTGGCCTTGTTGGCCAGTATTACCTACTCTTCTATAAAATGACCAGTCTGTTAAGAGGTTTTGTTTGTAAAGTACACAATGTAAGTTTATCAGCAAGCACAACTCTTGATTTTTCCCTCCTGAAGATCCAAGTGAAAATTTGCATGAAGTGTGTTTAATTATACTGTTTCTTCACTCAGCTTGCAGATTTTTGCGTGAGACTTGGGAGGGCCTGTGCCTTGATGAATCAAATCTGGCCAAAGTGTCAATGGGAAGGGTTTATATACACATATTCTGCTTCAGGAACCAGTGCCAATGGGGTCAGTGAAAAGGCTTTAGATAAAGCTTCGAGGTGATGCATGCATGGACTGAATATGACCTCAGATGTTTATATGCTACCAGCTGGCAAGCGAGTTGTACACACAACATAGAGCTTGGATGTTTCCTTGCAGAGGGTGTCCCACCCTCTCTCCTGCTCTGCTGGGACAAAAACCTGGTAAGAACATGGGAAAGTATTATGTACAATGAAGGGAAGGAAAAGAGGAGCCAGTGAAAAGGAAAATCACTAATTGATATTTTGGCATGTAGCAAAGATCTTTTGCACAGATTTTACATCTGTACAAAACCATAACCTCCTTAATCCCTCTGAACCGTGTCCTCTATTGTTCTCATCTGTAGCTAGAACCTTTGCCTTTAGGAATTAGTCCAAAAGATCAGAAGATTATTGTTGCATTATGGACTGTGGATTGTGTGCATAGATTTATATGTTAAAATTGCAAAATTAATTGATGTATTATTATTTTTTTAAATCTTAAATCTGGTGTTTGGCCTATGCCTTGGCATAACGTCACGAGGTGCCTAAACACAAAAGAGAGTTCTTTGGAAAGCAAAGTGCCTGAATACTGACGTCAGGTCATTGCGTTTCAGGTTGCAAACTAATATATCTTTTTTGAATTGACCTGCATTTGAAAAAGAGGTGTTCAAAACTTTAATTGGCTTTAAATAAGTTTCTGTAACTGAGAGCAAATGACAATTTCATGACAGAAATTTCACCAAGTCCACACTGCTGGAACTCAAATGGTAAATATCAGCAAACATAAACTCTTTAACATCTGCATAACACAGCAACCCTGGGACATTAAAGTACTGCAAGCAAACAATTATATTGTTGTTTCTTATCATATCTGGTTAGGGTACGTGGGAGAAGGACCTCAATCATTTTGCTCTTCTGCTTGTAAACAGACTGACTGCTTAGGTAACAGTCTCTGGTTGTGACATCCCTTAGCAACGCATTGTGAAAACACAAACATGCTGCTTTATTAACCACTCCACCTTAGCTGGGTTTTAAGTGCATTTGGAGGATATATTCTCAGATGGTTATGAAGGGGGAGATGCAAGATGCCACACATGGCCATGAGGTACATGCTGCAGGAACCTGCCCTATTGGCATCATAATTGCAAAGTTTGGCGGAGTTTGGCAACTATTTGCCCAAGCGAGTGAGCTCTTCTGGTAGCATTTGATATAAACCAGAGAGAAAGATACTGGCAGCTTGCTGTGGTGATAAAGGGTCTGGAGAAGTGGGTGCAGAAGGCTGGGTAGCACAGCTTGTGTGCTAGGAAATGGGGACAGGGGAAGGTGTTGTCTTGAAGGGTTTCAAGTAAGTGATCAGGTAGCAGCCCCAGGTCGGTAATGATGGCCGTGGGCTGCCTGGAAACCAGAGCCAGAACCAGACCTGGAGAGGGTCGGCAGTGCGTAAGAGCATCAGCAACCACACCAAGGGGAGAGCAGTGGCTGTAGGTGCTATTAATACTGTTCGTTAATTTAAAGAATATTAGTTTGTGTTTTCATATACATGGAATTGAGGACGCTGTTATTGCAACTTTCCCTTCCTCCCTGTTACTACTTTTTGGTGTGAATGCTGGGCTCCCCTGAAGATAAACATCCCCTTTGCTGAGAAGCGTGGCCCCCATTCCTGAATTTATGCCTTCCAAATTGGGTTTAATGGGGAACTAATAATTTAATATATTTTAAGTGCAATGCAATAAGGAAGTGATATTTTTGACAGAAAGGTGAGCAAAATTCAGTTTTAGTTTTATGAATGACTCCATTCCACTTTCCACAAGCGGCAGCCCTGATAGTGATGTTGTAAAACGTTGTTTTGTTGTAAATCGATGGGGAATGGCTGCCCTGTGAATGTAGGAAGTTAAAATTAAAGGATTAGAGACATGATACTTGTACACTTGATCCATTTATGAAGCAAAAGTCAAGGAATGAAAAGTTTGGTATAAATTGAGAGCTATATTGTTCCAGCTATATTGCTAGCACCACTTGTTGATGTAGCTATAGGCAGACGCACCACTCAACAATCTACTTTTCTGAATCATACTGATTTCCTTCAGCTTCTGATATTTTTAGCGTATAGGGCTACAGTAATAAAAACAGTGAGATGCTTTTCTTTGTTTCATTTCTCTTTATTTGAGATGTAGTAATAGGTTATTGTTTTTACTTTGAAAAAGTCAGGTTTTGTTCTCTTTAAAAATTGTTTTCCACTTCTCCAGTGACAGCACTGGTTAGTCTTTGCCATCTTCAGGAGTGCTTATTCTTATTACCTCCTTAGGGTCTAAATGATGAATATGCAAAATTATGATCTTTACTAGCAACTAATGTGTGCTGCTGGGAACCAGGACAACATTTCTCTCTCTTATTGACAAATTCATGACTTTGGACTATCGTTATTCTTCATGGAAGGCTGAAAGGCATAATTACTGTTTGCAAAGTAATCGAGATCCTTGGATGAAAAGCTCTATGTACAATGAGTGTGAAGTGTTTTAACTGAAGAAACATGAGCTGGCAAGTAGAGTGGGACATGATACAACTGTGCAGCAGTCACAAGAATATGTCCTCCCCTCGCGAAAATGCACCAGTGAAGTTATGATAGTCTGCTGGTTTTCTAGTTCGTTTGTTTAAAATCTGAACTCTGCTGCAGTATTTGCTTTTTCTTCTCCTTTCCTCACGTCACAATGTTGACATATACAACTAAGGAAAAGGTGCATATGTTTCTTCTGTTTATCAAGAGAGAACACCTTGCAAGTGAAATCTAGGAAACTCCTTTTCAGACTGGCTCTAAACCAGAGAGGTAGTGGAGGCCCCATCCCTGGGAACATTCAAGGCCAGGTTGGACGGGGCTCTGAGCAACCTGATCTGGTTAGCGGTGTCCCTGCTCACTGCAGGGGGGTTGGGCTAGATGGCCTCTAGGGGTCCCTTCCAACCCAAAACATTCTATGATTCTATGATTTAATTTTGCCTGCACTCGGGAGAGTATTTCAGTACCCAAGAGCCAACTTCTGTCTACTGGCACATACAAAAATGGGTAATAGAGAAGGTAGTTCTGAAAGGTCCTTTTCACTCCTGAGCTTATGGACGGTGCCCCAGGGCCTCTGGCCTTTGGCCTCTCTGCCCCAGGAAAAGGGTGTCATGGCTGTGATATTGCTGATTTTGCTCTTGAATCAGAACTGTAAGCTGCAAGGGCTTATCTACTACTAAGTATGTATGTCAGTACTTCTCTTATTTTACAATCTAAAACATATCCACCCAGTTGCTACTGCCGCCTCAGTCCTGCATGCTGACCTTTACCAACGCATCAGACCTGTGCCATGCCACAATTTTCTGCACGTGGACACTGGTAGGGAACAGTTAATGGCCATACTGCTGTATTTTGAGAGTCACCCTTTGGATTGCTTCCTGAAGAGAGCTGGTACAGAGAACAAAGCCAGGTTTGACAAGGCTTGAGAAGAAACTTTTTTTTTTTTTTCTATTAGAAAAAGCCAAACATTGGAAAGATTTGTTTTGATCTTTCAATAATTGTTTTTGGACTGAAATCACAAAGGGTATTGTATAGTTTCTGAGCACAAGAGATTAAGTTCTCATTGTGATGTTTATAGAAGGGATTAGTTCTATAAAACACGTGATATGTTAAAGATTATCTAATAGTACTGGCTGTATTTCTCAGGAAGACACAGACCAGGATTTCCTAGAAGCTATAATACTTGTCCAAAATTTTAACTTTATGATCATGCTCATGTAAATCTTGAACCGAGACGCACCATTTTACTTTCAATAGTATGGGATTAATCTCACTTGATTTTGGCTACCTACAAAGTACCTTTCCACACCTGGCTTTGGTGGGACCTGTGCAGTCCATGTAGTGACCATACCCTGATAGGGAACATTTCATCTGACTTACTGCGGTGTCTATTTTAGGATGAGATATTCTTGCTATTGACTGAAATTACTTTGAAGGAGTACTGCAAATGTAGCCATCAATTTTTGATCAGACAAACACCGCTATTAATATTTTGTGACTGTCCTTTTCTTATTTAAAGTTTAAAGCAAACATCATTGGACCCCATCACTGGCTTCCCCTTCAGTAGACTTTAAACACAGCCCACCTCTCGTGTGTGCTTCTTTGATGACATTTCTAAAATATTTCAGACTTCTGTCTCTCTTGTCTTTTCAATCTGTCTGTACTGGTGTTCCTTTAGACAACATTATTGTCAGGCGCATAGCACACTCAGCTTCATGTCTACCTGTGAGAGCAGAGAACCTTTTGGCAGTTCAGGAGCTGTTGATTGCCTTTACCAGTGTGGACAACTTTTCAAGGATATTCTCAGAGATGGGGTAAACTTTGATACTGGCCTCCAAAGAGTGGGAAGGAAAAGATAGCTGGAAAAATAAATACAGCAAATGTCTTTGTTTATTCATTTGTAACCATGTAGATGAAAATGAAAGTAATTCGTGACAACTTGTGGTTTCCTCACTACTGTCAAGTACTCTGAAAAAACAATTAATAAAAGCAAGCAGAATCAGATTAAATAAACGCACTCTTTCATTCTAATAATCTATGCATATGGCGTAGTCATTGGAGGACTGTCAGGAAAGAGGATATATGTTCACAGATGATGATCTCAGGCATTTTTACCTCTTTATTACCTTTTTTGGTAATTAATTCTCTGCAATTGCTAATATTGGAGGGAAAGTTGCATAGTATGGAAATGCACTCATCTATTCAGCATCTATAAATGCACATTTTATGAGTTTTGTCTTCACACAGAGAAGATAATAAATGTCAAAGAGAACATGATCATGTTGGAGGACTAATAAGAAAATTAATTGCTGTATACATATATTCAGAAAAAGGAGGTGAAATTCATCTCACCCAAGATCTGCAGAGTGGTTTAGCTGCTTATATTGCTTGGTAGTGTTTCATCTAACTCTTTTCCCCTCAACACAACAAACATAGGCACATATGCATGCATGCGCTCCAGACACCCAAGGGTGAGCCCATTTTGATGCCCTGCTGTGCCTCCGTGGCCTGCTTTGCTGAAGGGCCTCATCCATAGCGATGGTGGTATAAACATAGTAACTGGCTTACAGATGTCAAATTTAGTTTGCTGAATTGAGTCCATTATTTTCACTCATATCAGGAACATTTTTATCACACCTGTGCATCCCTAAAATGATAACAAAGCTTCAATACCTGAATAAAGTGCTGACTCCCCTTTTGCTCTTAGGTTGGTTCTTGATCTAGGAGAAGCATGACCTGAAAGGGAGGGTAAGAACAGGCTTTTTGTGGGAATATTAAGTTACATTAGAACAGAGCTGCGATGGGAAAAGCTGTTAGATTCAGGGTAGGTGTATCTGTGACAACCTAGCAAGCACCTTTGACCAGTAGAGAGAGTGAGGAACTGAAATAATTACTGTACAGTCTTTCCTTGAGCAGATGTTTTCCTCTGGGGAGAGCTTGCAATGCATTTCCTTGACCCTGAACTTCCACTCTGGTGCCACTCAATGTGGTGACGCTGAACTTGATGGACAAATGGGCCTGCACCCCCATAAAGCCAGGTAGAAGCTGTGGATGATCTGAGCCAAACCACGCCAATACCAACTCAAAAATTAATCACTGGGTCAGTCTTAGAGTCTTCTGCACTGCCTGTGCCCAGTGTCCTGACCAATGTGACTGAGTCCATTATTCATATTCTAAAACTGAAAAAAAAAATTGTCTTAAGAAGTTCTGTGAAGTTATTTTTGCAGGGCAAGCCCTTGCTTTTATTTTACAGAATCACACAGAATCACAAGGGTTGGAAGGGACCTCGGGAGATCATCTAATCCAACCCCCCTGCTAAAGCAGGGTCACCTAGAGCATATTACGCAGGACTTCATCCAGGCGGACTTTGAATATCTCCAGAGAAGGAGACTCCACAACCCCCCAGGGCAGCCTGTGCCAGTGCTCTGTCACCCTCAGAGTAAAGTTTTTCCTCATATTCAACTGAAACCTCTTATGTTTCAGTTTGTGCCCATTTCCCCTTGTCCTGGCACTGGACACCACTGCAAAGAGTCTGGCTCCATCCTCTTGACTTCCATCCTGAAGATATTTGTATGTATCGATGAGGTCCCCTCTCAGTCTTCTCTTCTTCAGGCTGAACAAGCCCAACTCTCTCAGCCTTTCCTCATAGGGGAGATGCTCCAGTCCCTTAATCATCCTAGTTGCTCTCCTCTGAAATCTTTCTAGGAGTTCCTCATCTTTCTTGAACCGGGGAGCCCAGAACTGTACACAGTACTCCAGGTGGGGTCTCACCAGCGCAGAGTAGAGGGGGAGGAGAACCTTCCTCGCCCTGCTGGCCACACTCCTCTTAATGCACCCCAGGATACCATTGGCCTTCTTGGCAACAAGGGCACACTTCTGGCTCATGGTGAGCTTGTCATCCACCAGGACTCCCAGGTCCCTCTTGACAGAGCTGCTTTCCAGCAGGTCAGCCCCCAGCCTGTACTGGTGCATTGGGTTCAACCTCCCCAGGTGCAACACTTGGCACTTGCCCTTGTTGAACTTGGTTCCCAACTCTCCAGCCTGTCCAGGTCCCGCTGAATGGCAGCGCAGCCCTCTGGCGTATCACACTCCTCCCAGTTTTGTGTCATCAGTGAACTTGCTGATGGTACACTCTGTCCCCTCGTCCAGGTCATTGATGAACAAGTTGAACAAGGCTAGGCTGAGATTTTTTTTTTTTTTTTCCAGTACAAAGGTAACTAGAGCTTGTCCCTACTTGTAAGGCATGATTAAAGAATAAGCTGAACATAACACATCTCCTAGGCTGAGTTTCTTGACACTGTGTTTTTAACCCATTATATAACTCCTCTTTCTACAGCTATGATGTAGTAACAGTGCTGCAAGGGAACTATAGACTTAATCAGATATTTATTTCACACTTGTTCCAAATTTAACTGTTGCAGATATTGACAGCCTCTATTTGAGATATTTTAAAATATTTTTGGTTTTTTTTCCCCTAAAAAATTCCTCCAAACTCCTGAGATCTATCACATAACCCACCTAGACATGATTTCAACTTCACACCTGCCAATTTGCAAGCGGACAACAGACTACTTGGAATGTGAAAAACCAGTTCTGTTCCTTATGAGCAAGAAACTGTTTTTTCTCTAATCTAGGGAGATTTCTTTATATTGACTTCAAACATATTCATATAGTAGGGCCTCCTAAGGGGAGAAATAGCTGATGTGCACAAATTATCTGCAATGTGTTAAGTAATAAATATAAAAATAAGTAAATTCTAGAAGACGTGCCAAGAAAACAAACCACAGAGAGCATTCACATTTTTAGGCTTAGTTACCTGTCCACATTTCTGAGGCCTCTATACCTGTGGTGTCATTCACACTACAAATGTGTTTGTATCTGCGTATATTGTATTCTTCCAATACCCTTTTGAATGCAGTCATTATTGCATGGCCTGTGAAGTCTTTGGAACTGACTTTATGGTATCTTTAACTATTTTATATTTCTTTCTGAACACATTTCAGATAATGTGTTGGCAAATGCCATGGCTGCCATTTTTGGCCAAGGTCACCTGGATTGCCTCAAGGACACTGCCCCACCTTGGTCAAAAAAAGCCATGGTGTTTCAGCAAGCTCTATAGTCCTCACTATGTAGCAGTCACAGAACTGGAAGAGACTTTCCAGGGTGATGGTTTACCTGAAAACCTGTTTCTGCAGCCTGACCAAAGTTATGGCCAGGATCTCCATAGATCCACTCATGATGGTCAGGATCTGAAGGATTGTCTGTGTGGGGAAATTGGCTGGCAAATGCAGAGTGGACAAAGTTTCATCACTTGTGTAATAGATACATCAAAGTACTCCCTGCATTCTCCATACCTACAAAAACTTGGAATGGAAGTTACGCGCTGTGTTTTGTACTTCCCTTGACAAAGGTAGGAGCCTTGTTTCTTCCCACAACAATTACAGAACAGGTATTTCATCACATAAATGCTGCTTTTCTGCCTTTGTTATCCTATTTGATCCTTCACTTTTCATAAAGAGGAAAGCGGAATTAGCAACAAAGTAGTTGTAAACTGCTTTGGGAGAAATGTCTCCAAAGAACTATTGCTTCAGAAACTACAGGAAAATCACTTCTTTCTAGTCACTGAGGATCTATGTGTATCTGTAAATATGCAGTGTTGTTTGGGGTTAATTAATGACTGCATATTTATAAGATCTCTGCAACAACTTCCATCTGAACTTCAACAGCCTCTAACCATTTTAAGTGTTACCTGCAGACATTTTAGCAAATCCTTCAATAATTGGTGAAACCAGTGATTATATAATGTATACACGTGTATTCCTGTGTTTAACTCCATGTTTATACTCAGCAAAGAATCATCAAAACAATTCCTGAAACTCCTCAGTATCAGCTCATTAGAAGCATGGGGAAAAGGAGCAGTGTCAGTGCTTCAGCTGGCATCCCTAGTCTAACCTCAGAAGAGGATTACAGTGAATTACTGATATATTTAATCATCTCTAACGGTTTAACTCATGTAAATAATTGGTTTGACCATCAATTTCACAAAAACCTGGGGAAGAACAGGGACTTTTTTCCCTTTCTTTTTTTGCCATGGCTTTTGATAACTTTACTCTGGGTTTGGACAGCTTGTCAAAATAGACCTTGAGCCAAAGCATAACAGTTTCAAAGCCTAAGGAGTATGGAATGAATACAGCAAAATCAACCCAACTACCTTATTGTAAGTAAGATTTTTTGAGAGTGTTCAGTATTTTCAGTTCCCAATAAAAATAAATGTTACGTCTAATTTTATATCTCTGACTATAAATGATAATATTGCGAACAAAATGTCCTAAGCCTCATAAACTGAGCTGAGAACCTTCCTTTTCAGCAAACGTGGTAAAAAAAGGTAATGTTTCCCTTCTTTCAAAATTTCTTCTCCCAAAGTTATATGTTGTAATTTATGTTTGGCTTATCTTCATACACATGGAGAGTATGATCTGGGAAAGAATTTAAATACCAAGAAGGACATTTATGCGCAGCAGATGGATTTCCTCTTGTATCTTTGCTCCACTGATCAGAGAAGCCAATCTGAAAGGGGAAAGAGGGGCTGATAGATACATAACATATGTGGTTTGTGTCAACGTAAAAGTGATCAACAAGGAGAGGTAGGTCTGAGCTCAAATGCTCAGATCTGAGTCCAGAACGGCCATGTAGTTTGGAGCGCGTTAGATCCTGTAGTCTTTCCCATAAGGAAATGGAGAATTCATGTGAGCTTAACATTTTGATGACTGTATATTCGTTCTGTCACACATTGTGCTTTGACTGAATGCTCTTTTAAAAAAGTTCATGGCTCCTATATGACTGGGTGGTTGAAAGATATCTCAGATATGTCATGGATTGAAGACATCACAGTAAACAGACTATGGGTGAGTAGAGGGGTTTCCTCACATATGTTTCCCTGACAGTTTTGGGGGAAAGCTGAAATTATGTTCTGGGGCAATAATGGAGTTTTTTGCTGCTTGGGCTTGCCAGCTGGTTAAGATGAGGCCTGCCTTTCCATATTGAATGTTCTGTGTTTACTGGGTTTACCGGCTAGCAATGAGAGTATTGTGCAAGTTCAGCTGACTCAGCACCTTTAGAGAGTTTTTTTTTTTACAGACACTCTTAGTTTTTCAGTACCAATATTTGTGGAGATAAAACAAAACTTGTTGTGTTCTGCTATATTATTCTGTCCATTGTCCTCCCTCTGCAGAAGGCAACTAGCTTCTCTGCATTTCCCAAAATCATGCTGGGTTTAGGGCACCTGGTCTGGGGTTTTATTTTAACATGGCTCAAAATTAAGACTTTTTCTTCTTCTTTGAACTGAGGACCTTTGGGGGTTTGTTTTAATACGGCTCAGAGTTCAGACATTTGTTACTTCTATGAACTGAGGACCACAGGAGAGGATAAAACATTAGACTGCTCCATAGGAAGCAGATTATGTCTGATGTAGTTCACTAGATGACCCTGTGGGAAAAAAGAAGAAATGATTTCAGGAGGAATAGTGGCAAAGATGATAAAAGCTTGAGGCACCAGAGAACAGAAGTAACATCTTGCTTGAAAAAGAAAATGTGCAGGCTACTATAGGAGTGCTCAAAACCGTAGCCAAGCAATGGTAATGGTTTCCGTGAACCACACGGCAAGTCCCATAGTGCAGGTAGGGTCATAGTGCAAATCCATGGCATATGTTCTCTTCTGTGGTTCTGGATCCCAAAGGCTCACCACCATCTTGCTCCAGACAGTCCTGCATGTGTAAGATCTCTGAAGATACTGCTTGTCTGAGAGCTCTCAAAGGTGGGAGAACATTGGGGTTTGTAAGGCCTCCATCAGTTACAACTGCAGCTAAAAAGAGCAATGATGACCAGTGCTTACAGAGCAGCCTAGAAGTGCTTAAAGTTAAGCAGTGTGAACTTCCTCGTGTCCAGCACGTATTTTGCACAAATCCATGCAGAAGGTTTACAGCGAATCATGGAATTAAGTCTTACCTTTTCTTTGGTCCTGGTTCAACATCCTGCTTCAGGTCTTTTGTGGCTTTGTCTACATAGCGCAATGCAATTTGTGTATGCAGAGACACCCAAGCTTGGGCTGAACTAACTGGGCTGCATTAGCTATGCCTGCCAGAGAAAAATGTTGTTCTAAAGCAGCTAAAGTTAAGAAAGCTTTTAATACTTGTATTTGGTATTTCTGAATGTCCCCTGCACTGTACTTTCTCCCCACACCCTGTCTGGATTTTCAAGCTTTCCTCTTCAGTGACCTGAAGAGCTCCCCTCTGCTTCCAGATTGTCATCTCCATCATCTCCATTTCTTTACAGTGGTGTTCCCAGGTCTTTTTAGCACCTAAAACAGCTAAAAAGAAATCCTAGTGGCTAAGAGGAATGAAAACACACTTTAATTATTCCAAACTATGGAGTTAAAATAGGCAACCTGGAGGGAGGAAGGAAAAGGTCAACCGGGAAACATTGTCTATAGTAAGAAAATATTATAGAAATATTTCAGACATATGGGTAGCTTATCTAGTTATTTTAGGGTGATGGAGAGATTCTATTAAATCAAATAAATTTCACTTCTATCTGGTCCAACAAAATATGTAATTTTCTTTCCCCATGACACCAACCACCAATTGCACCACTGCTTGGAAACTGAAATAGCATATATATATAAACAAGGGTTTCTCTCCAAAGATGCTGAGGATGTGACCCTTAGAATATGTGCACTTTGTATGGTTAGATCACGTGGGTACTAAAGTAGCTCCTACCCTTGAATATGTTTGCTGTTGCTCAGCGCAGGTCCTTCAGGAAACATAACTTTTTTGCATGGGCGATCCTCTGTGTACACTGTTAGTTCTGTAAAAACCCTTAACCACTGGGTTTTCTGTTGGTACAGAAGGCTGGTGAGGGTTTATACCATGGCACAAAATTGAAATGAACACAAAAAGTGCAACAGAAACAGAGGTCTCCCTCCTGCAAACTATTACCAGGTGAACCATTTGTTTTACAAAAATATCTTCATAGACTCTAGCCAGGTTGACTTCACAGGGGATCAATAAGGAAAAAACCCAGTTCATATAATTGTTCTGCTGTGGTGCAGTTTATTGCCTCTTTGAGAACAGGGACATGGGGTACTTCCTTGGCTCTGTCTTCTCTGACCATAAAATCAGATATTAGAGAGCATAGACTATAAATGTGTTTGTATTTGCACCCCGCAAAGATTTGAGGGTGATTTGTACTTGTTATTAAATGACTGTTTTCCAAGTGGTAAACTGACAGTAACCAGACTATGAGTGTGTTAAATTGGCTGTTACTGTGCCTGTGGCATGCTATTTTTTATTAAGGGATTTCTAAAACCTATACTAATTTTGCAAAGTACTAGAGAAGTAGGGCTGAAAACCAATAATGTCCTTAGCTTTTTGTTGAAACTATCATTAAAATGCAGAGGATAAATAAACCCCTGCCTTCAGGCTAAAAGGTCTGGATTGCTGTCTGCCTGCATTCTCTTTAAATCTGAAAGTAATTCTTCTACATGAACTTCTATTTGATTTGATTAGTCATAGGACTGGGGTTTCTTTTGGTTGATTTTGTTTTAGTAAACTGCTGTAGAAATTTTTTAAGTGTGCTTGAGAGAGTCTTGGGACCAAATTCAGACTTTGTGTAAGTGGACGCTTTGCTCTGGGTCTGACCCTGGCCCAGGCAGCAGCACCATGAATCTCTGTCAGGCACTGAAAGATGTTCATGTCGCGTGTAACTATTTGGAGAGGTTTCTCCTCAAACTGTCTAGAGCACCCAAATGCTGAGGTCAATGTCCCCAGTGCATTGGCATCGTTTACCAGAATTGCAATTTAGATATTAAAGGATTTGCTATAAAATATTCTTAATACTTAAGAGATCAGAAAATGTTATAACATTTGTATTCTTAATAATATTTATATTCTTAATATGTAGGATATCAGAATTTGTTGTAAATACCCACTTGGGTGGAGAGAGAAGAAACCATTCTGGTGGGAGAGGAGTCTGTATTTGTAAAGGTTACTCATGACAGCACTTCCTGAGAACATGAATGGTTCCCGTTAATCCTGTTGGAATTTTAAAAATTACTCATTTTAGCTAGAAATACAGTCATCTAGAATCATAAACATGACGGGCAATTTTATCATTTGCAAATGTCATGTTGAATCAGCAACTCAATGTAATAGAGTTAAGAAATGTTAATATTATATGATTTAGATCCACCTCACAGAGACAATTTCTAGGGTAAGGATCAAGAGTGAAAATATATGTATTGCACTGGTACGGTTCCTGGACCAGGTCACACATACTACATTTTTGGAAGCGTTCAGGTGACTGCCCTAAAGTTTTGTACATTTTAAAAGGGGATATCAGCTTGGTGACACTCAGCAGGTGGGTCTTCCTCTTTGTCCTGCAATTTCCCATCTAAGGAATAGAAGATTGCACTATTCCACCTCTTTTTAAAACTACTTCAGGAGGCACTCACATATAGTTGTGGTAGAAGCTGTGGGATTACGTAGATTGTAATTTCAGAAGACCCCCTGATTTTTCAATAGCATAAACCAAGATTCACTCAGATGGATTATTCTGGTTTCTGACATGCCTGCGAATACTGCCGTGATAAGACCTTACGGTCTTTTGCTATTCTGTCTTAAATTATGGAGAAAAGTGTTTTTAAATATAGCTTGCTTCTTATAATGTATGCTACTCATTTAATTTTGCATTCTACTTAAAATCCAGAAAAAAACAATTGGTCAACCATCCGTGGCTAAAACTACTCTGTCAGGAGGGCTTTAGACATTGCAGATCTGCTTAGGACAGAAGGGTGACCTCTGATGACAGCTCTGTGTCTCCTCCAGCAGTATTCTCTGTCGTTCTATGGATACTGTAACATGATGATGAACTTATTTTTACTGGGCAGTTGAACATGTATGTTAATTCTGCAGCTTTAATTTTCTGCTTTTTTCTTTTTTTTAAGTAACATACTGTGGGCCTATGTGAAATTAAACGTCTCTTTAAGCTGATCAAGAATTCAGATTCTAATGCGGCAAAGATGACTCGCTGTCCTGAATATAGAGTAAAAACCAGGCAAACATCCCTTGTTAATGTGTTCCTGCTGCTGCTTGCTTTTGGTGTAACGGGGCTATGTGGAAACTGATAACAAACATGAGCTGCCTGGGGCTGGTGGCCTGGGTCCTGCCTCCCACGCCCTGGTAAGGGCTGATCTTATGATATGGAGCACAGAAGCAGCGTGGACACTGTGAGGTTACAGAAGAAATGAAAGCATAGAGTCTTCCAAGAATGCAGTGTTAGCGTCTGGATGATCTCTGTTTCAAGCTAATTTTAAGATTTCTGTGATTGCAACACATTAATAATCCAAGCATTTGTCCCCACGTCAAACCCTGTGTTCACTACGTGGAACTTACCAACATGGTCCACCCCCATTAAGGGAGCTCAGAGTCCAGTTTCATAAAATACAGAGCATACTAATGAACTAATTTGATCTCATTTGATCCGTAAGCGCTACTTTTTGTTACTCCTACTATATTGTCCAACTACTGTGAAAAACTACAGTTGATTTTTTACACAAGGTTAATGTTTCCAAAGTATCCTAGAGATTAATCAGAGCCCAGAAATTATTGTAATGTCTTGATTACTCGTCATTACTTCTTAATATATGAGGAATCAATATTTTATCAACAAAGCTAACACATGAAGTAGAAAATAGCATTACTTAATGACACATTTTTCTAGTTTACTTTAGACAAAATCTTTTCATTCTTAGTTAGAAAAAATGTTCTATTGAATAAAGGCATTGTTTCAGCTAGCTCAAAACCTGTCTTCAACAATGACCAATACCAGATAATCAGGAGTGGTAACTGAAGGTAAATGAAGGAACATTATCTTCTAGCAAAGTTCCTCTGCAGCCAAGCAATAATGTAGGCTGGGGAAGAGAAAGATTTTACCAGGCTGGGACCTTAAACAACTCTGCCTGAAGCCACTGGAAATATTCTCAATTAATTAAAAGATGGTTTTACTGAGCCACCTAATTTATGCCCTAAAGTAGAGGGTTTGTTTAAGCCTTATAATAATTATTATGGCTATCAAAACTGCAGGTACTGGCCTCAAATGTATAAACATTTTATCTTTGCCTGGATCTCAACAAATAACCTCTCATACTAAAAAAGTGCCAGAACATTTGTAGATTTTCATTAGCCTGGAGAAAAAAAATGAAACCTTCTCAAGGAAGAGTACAAGGAAGTTCATGTGTGGATATTCTACTGGTTCTTCTAAAGCAAGTATAAAATTTTAAGAAACGAACACATGCCTAGTACTTGCTATGGTCCCAGGGCTCATACATATAACCCAATTACTCTCTGAAAAGAGCTATTAAAAATAATTAAACTCATCTAAGAGGACCCTTATGGTCCTTAGAAGTCGCTGGGTAAAGAGAAACACTTTTTAAATATTAACTGTTACATGACAGCACAACTGCTTCAGTTAACATTTTGCTTACTTTTTCATGCGCAAGCACCACTGAATCTTCCGAATCTGTGATAGCAGGGGTTGTGTCGGCACTTCTCTGATAACAGGCTCTGCATGGAAGCTGCAGCTGGAAAAGGAAATTGCACAATGTGGCTGTTTAGTCAAAGCAAGTAAATGTGTCCAAGAATGGTTCAATTTCTAATGAAAAGCTTTCTAGGTACAACGGCCTGGCTTGGCTGCCCCTTTGTTTGCAGCTCCCAGCATATACAGGTGTCTCCAATTCAATTGCTCAGCTCAGGACTTATTAATAATGGTTGGAAACTGTTGTATTTGGAAGATTAATAGTATCTCAAAAGCAGAGTGCCAGCACTGATGAGCACCAGAACTTTCTTGGCCAAATGTAGAGGATTGTCTTTATTTCAGAAATAAGTATTTACCATTTTTTTTTTGCTTCTCTGCAGTCTTTACCAGGAGATGGACTAAAGAAATATGATGGCTAGTTTGGAGGAACCTGATTTTTAGAAGCTAAAGTAAAACCCATGTTGCTGTCTCAGGTATCAATTGCTTTAAACATTTGGTTACATTGTGTCTGCCCCTAAAGAAATCTGATTTGTACTCTGGTGTTTTTCACTCTGCCACAATCATTAGAAGTAAAAGGCAGCTTAAGCCTCAGAATTTAATCTGGAACCTTTTAGAAAAGGAAGTTTGGATTTATTCCACTGGAATTAGGACAAAAGCAGGTATTTAGATCAGTTGGACGGCAAAGCTAGCCAAAGTCAGGGTGTGTTGAGAACGGTAGTTTGGGCTCAGGCAAGTTTCTTATAATGAAATATTCATGGGACTGGACTATTGAGAATATTCTGATTATTTTCTTTAAAATGTGTAACTTCAAGAATGAAATTACAGAAACTTTCAGTGCTTACAAGCTCTGAGACAAGATTTTTTCTTTTCTTTTAAAGCTTAAGTTAATTAAGTCTTTTGAGAATTTGGTGGGGTGTAATGGTGCTTAAATGGAAGCTGAAGCTTTTGTAAAGGGTCTTTTACAGCGAGGCAAAATACACAGGATATGGAGCAAGAAATGGATAGATTCTGGTTTTAACCGTGTCCTAAAATGTATGAATTCTCTGGGCTGGGCTAAAATGAAACTCAAAATCTAGAATGGGATCTGGCCCTAAGGTACCTGATTTTAGGCACCTAAGTTCAGCAGACGGCCACCCTCTGGAGGCTGGCAGACCTTTCCTCCTCTGCTGCCTATGAAGGCCACATAGGCACTCACTTCACACCTAACTTTCAGAGAGATGAGAGAGACATATTTTTGGCTAATTTACAGCAATAGCCCTTGAAACCTTCCAGATACTGACTTTATGTCTTACCAATTTTTTTTTTTCTTTATCTGCCAGCAAAACAATGCATATAGAAATACATATGGAAGAAAACGTGTTCTACCCAAAGGCACGTTTCCTGTGTCAGAGACAATGCCAGCTCTACAAAAGAGCATTTTCAGGTTAATGTGTACATGGTATAAACCTTAAATGGAGATTTGCATTCCTGACCTCATAGGTAGGAAATCTTATGTCACTGGTGACCAGGCTGTGGAAACTTCATTCTGAAGTGGGGGCATAAGAAACACTGGGGGGTGGGGGGTATGTTACAAAAAAGAAAAAGAAGGAAAAAAATAACTGAACATGCATAAAAGATTTCTTCTGCAAGGTCTTATACTGACTCTGAGTACTTACAAACTTCTGTCTTGTATTTGAAAGAGCCCTGTGCTGAAGGAAGTACCAGATCCTCATGCATACAAACTCTATTTACAGGCTTCTCCTAAGCAAGTAGTCTGCTTTGTGAAAAGTGGTTGGTCCATGGTTAACTTTCTCATTATCTTTGAAAGGGAGCAGATCTGCTGAATTAAACTCAGACCTGCTGAGATAATCACGTTGAACTGGAAGAGGACTGTACCCTTAAAAACCCTCCTGCAGCTAAAGGAACAGCTCTTGCGTGAGGCGGTGGCTGGCAACGAAAGTGGGGGGTGCCCTTAGGAGACCAGGAGGGTCATTAATTGTGGAGCAATTGCGTTATGCTTAGATGGCCTGTAACTTACTCCTGCAGCATGCAACAGATGTGTACAATATTCCCCTGGAATAACACACTGTGTTGTGGGCCACTCACACATGCAAACTATCAAGACATACTGTGGATATCTGCAGTCTGTGAGTGGATCATATCACTAATTTTGAGACTGCTTATCCACTGTTTTTTTCATCAAACATCATTTCTGGACTTGCCTCTTGGGGGACGGTGGTTGTCTTTACTTTCTGGTTTGGACCTCCAGCTCTAGTAGCTTCATTTAAGGATCATGTCACCAGAGGAAGAAGTATTAGGTTTCTGTGTAAGCTATTAGGAATTGGCTTTAGCTGAAGCTGTGAGAGGAATATGGAAAGTATGGACTGTGGAAGCTGACTGAAATTATTCCCTTGTGGCGGTGAAAAGGTGATAACAACAGATAAAAAGTGGTTCAGAAACAATGAGCAATGGACTGGGAGGCGCCTTTGGAACTGGAGAGCAAACAGCTGTTTGTTTAATTCACTGCACTCATGTTTTTCTATCTTTTTCCTGTGCAGAAACCCTGAAATTATTAGAGTAGGTCTCCTGCAAACTACCAGGAAGGTCTGGAATATACCTTTCCATGTGTGCCAGGTGAATTCCTCTTCTGCAGGGAACACAATGGGAATAAAATGGCCTCTTCTTCTCCTCCTCTGGTTGTGAAGGGCCAAGGAGGAATTGTGATATCTGAAATGTGTCCCCTCAGTCAACAGCAATACAGGCATGAGATGTGAAAGCAGGAGACATCTTACTGAACTCAAAACCGACCTGAACATGTCTTTAATGGTCTGAAGGTGTGCCAGGGCAGGTTTAGTTTAGACATTAGGAAAAAATTTTTCACTGAAAGGGTCATCAAGAATTGGAACGGGCTGCCCAGGGAAGTGGTAGAGTCCCCATCCCTGGAGGTATTTAAAAGACATCTAGATGTGATGCTTAGGGACATGGTTTAGTAGTGGGATGGCAGTGTTAGGTTAACGGTTGGACTTGATGATCTTAAAGGTCTTTTCCAACCTAAACAATTCTATGATTCTATGTGTGCATTTGTGTTTGGTTCTTCAGATGTCCCTCTGGAAAAATTATGTGAGAGTCTTGCAAAACAAACAGTACTGTTAGTTTAAATCAATATTTTCTCATTTCTTGATACTTCATGAATACCCAAGGGAGGAGGTTAACTGTCCTGGCCACCTCTCTAGCACAGTCACGCGCTGCCTTGGGCAGAAGTTCCCCCGTCAGTACAGACAGTGGAGGACAGCCTGTCCCACCTCGCCTTCTGAGGGCTTTCCTCCTGGATTCCCCTCAGGGGATCCCCATGGCAGCTGCTGCACAGAAGCCACCAGCACACTCCATTTTTATCGCTACCAAGGGCAAATTGTCTTGAAGGTTTGTGCTTGGCAGGGCCCTGCTCGTTGACCTAACATCACTGTTTCAGCACACGGTTCTGCTGCTGTTCCCTTACGGCACGTGCGTAGACAGTGTATGTATTTGGAACCTTTCTGTTCCTTCATTTTTGATCACATAAATCATTATTTTGTAGTTTTTGATATTTTCAGCTTCCATCGGTAACTGCAGTGGTATAATGACATACTCAATAACCAGGTCTCTTTTGTTTTAACTCAAATTTATGGCCAGTTCTCCACAGCTTCTCTCAGTTCCTTTTGAGTACAAATCCCTTTGCTTAGACTTGGGCCAAAAGTTCTTTCTTCTGGAAAGCATTGAAAGAAATGGTGCTGGCTGCTTCCTTTTGACAAAAGATAATTGGAAGATATAAGGTTTCTCACTTTACTAAAAGGTATCCAACTTTTTGAGAATTCTTTTCTATTTTCATAAACTTTGAAAGGATAATCTTTATTCAACTTCATTCATATCCTGCCATTGCTCTTGTTTGTACTCCGTATGAGATACCCGCTTGCTTGGTCAGCTCCAAAAGTGGTTATTGCGAGGAAATGCTTTTGTGGAACATACTTACACATTAACTTATTTCTTTTAGTTATAAATGAATGCTTAAAAAATACTGGAGTTTTCTTGATTATTTTTTTTTCCTTTTCTACCCTCCCAGTTTTTCTTTTTGGAAAAAAAAAAAAGTATTTTTAATTTTTTCAATTTTTCTACACTAGAGGAAAACCTTGGGGGGGCAGGAATTTCCATTTCATACAGAAAGATATTTCTTTACAAATCAAATTCTAATTTGGCTTCAGCCCCTGCAGAAACCTTGACCAAATTCCCATATGAAATGTTTGGATCAGATTTTAAAATTGCTGCTAAGAATATAGCTTTTACACATCAATACTCAGGTTTCAAGAAACATCACTTTGTCTACCTCACTTCAAAACAGAAAGTTGTATGCAGACACCTGGAAAATATTATTTCCAGAATGACACGGAACTGGAAGAACTTATCATTCTGCCTCAGAGAACTTCTTTTTGACTTAAGTGGACAACAAATTTTGTTCCCATTACCATTAAATTATACCTGTGTGATGAGCAAACCTAATTGTTGCAAAATAAATCAGCAGAATGAAAGGGGATATTAGAACAATAACGAACCAGACAGCTGTAACCTTACAAAACAAATCTGGGTTTTGTCTCTCTCCCATTCTGGCTGTACACAGTTGTCTGCTGTCATCACTTACCACCTTGCGTCTTTTTTGGAATGTGACATACGTAGGACTGGGACCTGTCTTTAAAATTTTTCAGGCTGCCATAGATATCAGTGGTTCTGTATAAATATGGCAATACATTTGTGGCTGCTTGTACCTTCACAGTTGTTAATATGGTACACTCAGCATCTAAGGAAAATAATCCCTATTCACTCACCTGTCGGGGCTGAACTTGACAGCTGAATAAATCCAGTCCGTCCAGTAGAGATATCTGTACACCCATAGCAGCTATTAAAATATTATACAATTTTAAAAGTATCCTTATAAATTGTAATTCGTATGTACGTATAGTAGCCATTCCTTTGAGTGAAAATACAAAATGGGCAATTTCAGGTCATGAACAAAAAAGCCAGTAGTGCTAAATAGACAAAACTGAACTACAAGGCCTAGGAATATAACCTAATAAATGAATAATAAAACAGCCAGACAGATAAGAAGGGCTTTTTCTCAGAGCTCTGCAACTCACACAACTTAATCTTTGTAAGGAAGGGAAGTGTTGCAAATGCTGCCTAATATTTTTCTGAAGCTCATGTCCTCTGCAAAAACCTAGCAACCATGCTGAAATGATTAGAGTGATTGTACCATGAAATGGCTTGGATTTGCTCATCTGGCTTCAAGTTCAGAGGAATGACCAACAAGCTGACTTATGTTCTTAACAGTGTAGACCCAGAAGGGTTTGAGCAGATGTTGCAGGCTTACTCCAGGCAAATACATGAAGTTTTGTGGTTTCTCTTAAGTGTTTGCTAATATCTACCACATTGCAAAGTCAAATGTCCTTTCTCAACAGAGCTGACTATTCATAATACAATACAGATGATTTAATCTGTGGTTAGGACTTTCCATTTCTACTAGAGCTGTGTAAACTCTGAACTGCTCAAACCTACATTACATTGACATACAAAACAAAAAAAGGCCAAAAATCCCCATCAGCTCCAAACCCTCAAACTCAAACAGATCACACCTCTATGGATGGGTTAGGTTGTGATGCTGTCTATGATCCTGTGCCTGTCTGTGTGCTGCTATGACATTGCTCCTTCAAGTCCATAACTGAGTGAAGTAGGAGGGGTTTTAGAAATGTTTTTGAAGCAATTAGAGATGCGTATATTTTCAGAACTAGAGACACCAGGATCTTGACTGTACTTGATTCCATCACTTGCATGAAAATGTTCGTCCACGGTCCTCTCTTATTTGTGACTCGCTTACACAAAAAATAAATGCTAATTTTTCATGTTGAAAATATTATTTGAAATTCACTACCAGGTAAAGTAGTTTTAATATGATTATTATTTCTTTCAAAGCTAACATAAATCTTTGCAGTCCTGACCACACTGAAATCCTAAAGAGATTTAAGTTGTTCGGTTTCAGGATTTTTTTCCCCAGAAAGGGTTTTATTCCAAAAACATGAAGTTCCTGAAGAACTCAGATGAGTCACTTTTGAGTCTGGTGAGTGCCTTTGGACAAAAGCATTGGGTGACAGAAGATTTAGAAAACTAAACAATTTGGTCTGACATCTTTAAACAAAGACATTTCATTGGTTTTGCTTGAAAAACTGTTTTCATTAATAAATGAAGACAGAAGCTTGAGAGATTTGAGACTCACAAACAATACACTTTGTTTCAGAAGAAATACCTCTGCTGACAAAAATTGTATTCTGAGTTTGTGTTGGTTTAGCAAAACAAACAATGGGTTTCGGTTGACTGGAGATTATTTTATTTTTTATTTTTTCTCAGTTGGGACAGAGAACCAAAAAAAATCGATTTTATGCATAGCACTACTCCTGAGTAACTCCCAGATCAAAACAGAATGAAACAAAGTTTATAACTTGATTGAAACGCTGGCCTCTTTGAAATCGATGGCAGAATTCCCATTAATTTCACTGGGGTCAGGCTTTCACCTTCGTCTTTAACTTACAGCTCAGTTTTCCTTCATTATACACTGCAGAAGTGAAGGAGGCTTCTTTCTGGTCAAATCACTGCTAGTGAATCTGTCCCAAGAGTAAAATGCAATACACACTTCTCCTTTCTGTCCTAAAAGAGCACTGGAAAAAGCACATTTCTCCAGCTTTTATAATGTACATGGGCATTTTCAAATGTATCTTAATATCTTTGTCTGTAGTAAACCCTGTTTAAGATGTTAATAATTTTTGACAAGCACTTCCCTTGTGTCTGGATTTTGAAAGGAAAACCTAGAGCATAAAATGGCCTTGTTCTAGTCATGCAGTGGATTGAAACCAGCAGAAGCTGATAGCAAACAGCTTTTCTCAAAATCGAAGTTCAGTTTTCCTTCCCATGGATTTCTACTTTGCCTTTTGCTGCAAGCTGGCAACACTATTTAAAAAGACAACAAAAATCAAACTCAGAAATCTCCCTTCAATACTAATGCATTGTCCAATTATTATTTTTTTCATTAGCTGTACTTTCTCCCTAACATCCAAACAGCAAGGAAAGAAAAATTTATCTTGTAAAAAAGTCTTCAGAGAGCTTTGTTTAGAGCATGGTGCAAAACAGGACTCCCAAAGGGGGAGTCTGCACCCTGGAGGGTCAGAGCAGCTATTTCCCACTCCAGGGCAGCCCAGCATCACTCACCTCCAGTTCTTTCTGTTTATTGAGTCAATGGCAAGTCATAGGAAATACGCATTTTTCACCCATATATGAGAATGAAGCAACATTAATTGGATCACAGTTTTATTTATATGCAGTTGCAAGGCTGTGGCCTGTCTGAATGCTTTTGAAAATTCAGATATTTTCATTACAGAGTTGGGGATGCAATGAATTACCGAGGGCTAACAAGTCATCATATATTGGCAAACCATGGAGCTGAGCTGACCTTCTCTGGTAGCTGACCAGTAACCTTGTTACTGGAACTTGACTGCATATCTGAGTCCTTGGATGCCTAAAAATAAGTGTTAGTGTTGTGTGTCTTCCTATCTTATAAAATACATTGTTGTAGGAAAGCAAAACGCTTCAGATTCACCTGAGTAAGAGAGGGCATCTCCAGCATGGCAGGTACATTTGAGAGAGTTACTCTAGTCTTTTGTAAACAGTGGAGAGTTAGTCAGTGTGGTCAATGGGGGCAGAGTGGAATTCATCTCATCCTAACCTAAACACCTCAAATGGCACAGTATCCTGTCCTAGGCTGCAGTGATAGTGTTGATGAGACCTTCATTGATGGTCACTAAATCTGCACTCCTTGCACTCATCTGGACACCTAGGTCTGGGTACCCTCCCAAGCTGGGGAAGATTTCCTCACTTTCATTTTGTCTGCTGGTGTTCTCCAAGGCAAAACTTAAATTAGGTCTAGACATTTATTTTGTTATCCATATAGTCATGGATACTGCCATTATATGTAAATTGTTCAGGTCTTACCTATACTGAATTTGTTTTTCATTTACTCATGGTAATATGTGTTTATGTTTTTAAGTAAAATCTCTTGCTGCTTGTGATTGGAGACCCCCAGGGAGGCAAAGCTGATAACAGCTCTCACCTTAAAGCAAATTAGGAACATAAGTTTCTAACACATTGTTAAAAAAAACCAAGGAAGCAAATAAGCAAAAACCTGTGAAGAGGAAGTGAAATTCTAACTTCACAACTTCACATCGAATGACAAAGATAATGAATTTAGTGATGAAAACAGAAGGATCACGTTCAGGTATTGTGCTACAAATGCTAAGAGGGCACAAGATATCCTGCAATGAGAGAGAAAATAGTTACGGGACTGAGCAAAGCATTTCTTTAAATGGTATAGTAAAAGAAGAATCTTAGTTTTGCTAGAAGTTCCAAATTTAAAAGTATACATGTATGTCCTCGACCACATATTTTCTCCTCCCTCCCTGCTGGACCAGCCTATCCCTTCATCCCATTTTCTGCTGCAGCAGTGGCCAGGCTTTTCCTTTTCACTCACTTTGGCAGCTGCAGTCCCACCCTCATCTCGGCACTGAGTGCACACAGTGATTACATATGTCTATTGCAAATGATCATTTTCCCTTCTGCCTCCCAGCTACAAATTCCCATCACAGTATACCCCTCTTTAAGTCTCTTCTTTATTGAGTTTCATCAGCATAAGGCCATTGTTAATACATCTGTTTGAAATAAAAAATAATTTCCCTGTGTCTGCCACCTCCTCTCCACTACAGAGTTTCACCCGATCCCAGGTTCCAGCCGTGATTAACTGGCACACATGTGTTTCAAATAAAAGCTATCTTCTCTTCACACACACCCCCTCCCTCTTCCAGCTGTAGACTTCCCTACTGCATTATCCTCATTTGTAACTCTTCTGCCTTGTTTCCAGCCATGCTCTCTCATCTGTGCCTTCCCTGTTCTTAATATTTGCTTATAGATGTGTTTAGCATCTTTATTTAGAAGAAGAAGCTCTAAAAAAAGATAAATATCACAGTTTTCATTTTAGATGGGGCAAGTAAAATCTGCCGAGTTGGAGAAATTAGCTGTGTGTGCCACAGGGGGCACAGCAAGCTTGGGAATGGCACCTGGGACCAGACTCTCAGCTGGTGTAAACTGGAGATAGAAATCAAGATCTTTGGGCTAATGGGCATGTGCCCTTGTGCTGGATTGTTCTTCCTCCCTTTTCAAAGATTTTACTCTTTTTGGAGATAGGTGTCTCTGGGAGCATTACTTACCTGTGGTTTATATATTTAGACTTATGGTAGGTTAGGGAAGCAGTCGGTTTCAGACCCACAGGCACATCCTTTCAGCTGTACCTGTTTTTCAATGGCCAGAGGTAGTCTTAAATTTGTGGCAGATTAGGGCATGGGCCCATCCTTGCTCCCATCTGCACAGCAGATGCCTTGTGCATGTCCCTCGCTCAGCCCAGTGGGGCTCTGGGTAATTACCCTGGCTGCTCATGCCTGTTACTGCAGTTATTCACACCCAAACTATGTTTCAGCCTACTATGCAAAAGTTCTCAACACTGAACTACTTTCCCTTCCTTTGGCTGTGCTGCTATGAACATAACCAGAACATGACAGTGCATACAGTTCTTACGCTTCCTTGTGTTTATATTGTATCCCACAGCTGGTATTGCCAACCCCGACTACTTAAAAACGATGCGTTATCCTCTAAAGCATTATCAACACAAAATAAGTAATTAGCAAGCAGTTGTGCTTGTTTGTCTGTCTTGTTGCCTCTGGAGTAAAGATTTTTAGCTTTCCTCTGTGACTGTAGTGTGTAGAAATGTAATTTTTTTTTTATTATTTTTGTAAATGAAAGCTAGAATCTCTTATTTTGGCATGGTGGCACTTTAGGAAGGAAGAACACCCGTTGTCATGGGTCTCACTAAATACTTAGAAGAGTTGCAAATATGTTGCAAGACTTAACTCCAAAGGAAAAATTGTATATATACCAGATAAGGTTCCACCAAAGGTAAAAGTTGCTCGTCATTTGTATCACTTGCTAAATGTCACTTCCTAAATGACAGCAAAAACAATGAAGAAAACCAGTCAGAGCTTGGCGATATTTTCTTTCTAAAACATTATTTTTGAATAAAAATATCAATATCTACAGTATTGACAAGTGGTTTATGTCTTAAATAATTATTGTGAAATAAGTGCATTTAATTTTAAAATAATTTCCCACAACAGAAAAAGGACTGCAGGGAGGGCAGTTAACATGAAGTAGATAGGCAGCTAGAAGCACAGTATCAGAAAAGGATCTTTCTGCCTATATTGGTAGAAATGTATGTGGGTTTCCTGATTTTTCTTTTATTTTGTTTCTGACCTTTGCTCTTGACAGACTCACAAGAATTAAAATATTTAAATATTAAAGAGTTGAATTTAGAGATGATTTATCTGACCTTGCAAAAAACTGGAGCAACTCAGAAAACCTGTCCAAAAATTGCAACAATACTGCTGCAAATATTGTCTTGATGCTCGGCAAAAAAACAGTAGCACAGAAATTTTACAATGGTGAAACCATAGACCAGAATTGTGGGAATGTTTGAATGAAGTTACGTCATTTTCCAGTTAAGACTCCAAACCAAAAGGACACTGAATAAGTTACATTAAATGTTGAAGCCTGTATTATGTTTCCATAGACAGCTTCTGTATCTAACATTTGATTTCTCTAGACAAGATAAACCATAAATGGGGGTTGGACTAGATGACCTCTAGTAGGTCCCTTCCAACCCAAACATTCTATGATTCTATGATAAATTGAAAGAATATGGAAGGACATTTTGGATTCAACAAAATCCCATACTTGGAGAAGTCAAAATGAGATAATTAGCCCAGATTTCGCATAAAGCTGCAATCTCCAGCCTCCAACATACTGCCCATTTGTTTCCTGTAAGACCATATTGACATTGCTTGTTCACCAAGAAGGAGAAAAGTTAAAGCAAGGCTGGCAGGGAGAGTAAGGTGAGATGCATCTGCTCAGCCCAGACCTCTCAAACCCATTGTAATGAAAGCTGGAGACAATCCCAGGTAGCAGTGACAAACACCTGGCACCGTTAACACATGCAAACCAGTGCAGACCGCAGGTCTAGAGAAATGGAAACAGCCATTGTCCTTATGGCACCGACTTGGAAAACACAAAAAAAGGAACAGTCAGCTCCCTCCCTCTTTAAAGAAAAAGAGAAGGTGCTATTGGGAAAGTGGAACTTTGCTTCCACAAATGATTATTATAAAAAAGGAGTATCTTAAATGTGGGACCCAATTTGAACACTCCTTTAGGCTGGATCTGTCCCTGTGGCCTGAACCAAACTGGATACTGATAAACTGTGTTTGTCTGAAGCAGCAGAACTTGACTTACCTCTCTCACTCCTCCACACTCTCCCGCTTAATTGCCCTGAAGTGCCAAATGTGTCACCGAGGGCACATTATGGTGGAAGAGAGACCAAATCGAGACCTGAGATTTTTTGTTGTTGTTGTTGTTCTTACTTCTATTAAAAGGTGTTAGACAAGAACAAATGATAGGGGATCTCTACACTACTTACGAGTTTGCAACAGACAATCCACTCCTGGATAACTTGTGTTTTTCCAGGTGTTGGCTAAGGTGGACAGTTCAGTCTTAGGTGTAAAGTGAGAAATAAGGGGCAAGTTAATACTGACTTTTCCCTTTGCTGCTATAAAATAGGGGAAAGTGTCATTTTCCTTTTCTACCTTCTTTTCTGCAGATTCTTGAAGTTCTCTGCAGGCACAAGGAAGGTTGTGAGGGTGTCTTCCACAAACAAGCATCTTTTTTGGATCTTGCTCCAATGCAGCATTTTCTCAGGCCATTAGGAAAAGCATTCAGCCCCAGTCCTGGCTCTTGGCTCACTGTCCATCCATCCTTCCAGGGGCAGAGATGTAAACAGAAGGCTGTGCAGTCAGCATCACAGGTCCCTACCTTCCTGGCCCTGAAAAGTTAGAAGTAACACAGATGCAAACACATGAGCTTGCTGGACTGCAGCTTTAGAGGAAAATCTGACTGGAAATGTTACACTTCCATGCCAAACACATATTACACTGCTTATGAAACCAGCACTCACGAGTGAGCTCCTCAGAGCTCTCTTTATGACACTATAGAAAAGAAAATTGTGGGTTTGGCTCATTTGTTGTTCAAAGAATTTTTAACTGAGTTGCAGCTGCAAGGCTGAATACTTTTCTGACTTGTACCTCTGCAAGGACAGAAGGCTTCTTGGGATCCGATCAAAAGGCAAGAAAGCAAAGCAAGACTTGCAGAAGTTAGAATTTGCCTCCAACCATCTTTTGTTTTTTTACTGCTGGAAGTGACACATCAGCAGGAACTGAAAATAACATGACCATAGAGTTTGACTTTCAAACCCCAGCAGAATTTGCAGGCCTGGTGGTAGAAGTGCTTTATCTCAAATCACTACTCATAGCATTCCCTCGTTGGTTCTGCAGTCAAATTATGAGATGTAAGTACGCCCACACACGTACATGTGTGCACCATGTAGGGTGTGTGCTATAGGCTTTGCATGACCAGCAAACATTTGGCAGCTATCAACCATAACAGCATCTGCTTCACACGTCTAATGATGGCCTTGTCTTTTGTGTTCCAACCATCATTATTAATGTATTAAAGACCTATGCCTTTAAGCTCAAAGGCATGAATATTTTCATATTGAGTCCCGTATTTGATTCCTCTCCACTTAATCTACATACATGTAGCTGGTTTCAGGGCTGGATTCTCTGCTTTCCAGTGAAGTGGAAATATTTTACAGAATTCTTCTCACAGTTCAGCTATTCATGTCTGTCCTTCAAAATATGTGCTCTGTCTGGATCCACTCATAACTAATGAGGGTTGAAGTGTTGCTGAAGCCTTTCTGCAACTGAAATTCCTCTACCAATCTGTCTATATTCTTTGAACAAGTACTTTGCTGACATTTTTTCTTAAAATTGACCAGTGATTCAAAAATTAGCTGTGAGGATAGAGACATACACAGGGTATGATCAGGTAAATCCTGTTCCTTTGGGAGGCTGGGCAAAAATGACATGGTATCTTAGTATGCTACATGCACTTACATGCTACATGCACATCCTTCTTCCTGCGTGGGAGCAGCTATCTCATCTGCACCAGGATCATTCAAGGTACATGCATAAAGCTATTAACAACACAACCATGTGGAGAGAATGTTTTATGCAATACAGTGTGGGGTTTCCCCAGACTGACAGGTCTTGCTGCTGTTTGTCTGTGCAATAGACCCATTTCACCAGTTTCAAGTCTTCTGTGGCCAAAAGCTAGGCAATTCTCACTCATACTTGTTATAAGGTGTCTTTGGGCCATTTCACACACAGGAGATTTAATGAGTCCTAGAAATCACTTCACCTTTCTCAATCTGTTTAAAAGTTAGACTTCTAATCCAAGGTAATCATCAAGGTTTACTCTATAGCCAGTAAATAAATACCTCCAGGAGAGTCACTCATCCTAAGAGAAACGAGTACTGCTATGAATATACAGTGGTACGTCTTCAGACCAGTTAGTCCTGTCTCTCTTTCCACTGGCTGGAGGGAAACTTAGATAGGCAGAATTAGTTGAGATGAAATCTGGGCCTTGCTGACTTCACATCCTGTCCCCAGGTAGCCAGAGAGTCCACGATGCTGCACTGCCTTGGTGCTTGGGCGATGGAGAGGCATATCCACCAGAGGCTATGATATGACCACAGCAAATTCCTTTCCGTTAGTGAGACAAGTGGGGTTTTAAAATAGATAGAAACCAAACAATCTTTTCTTGTGGTCTAGTCATTTGTCTTCCAGTCAGAAAATTAAGAGGTTTACCGTGTTGCTTCATTGCTGCAATCACAGAGGCTTCCTTCGGCCTTCACTGTTGCTCTCCAAACCACCGCCAGAGACGGGCCAATAACATCCTCTTATCAGCAGGAATTAGTGCGTCAGATCTGATCTTGCCTTATTTCTCTGTGAGTTACTACACACTGACGGGTGGCAAACTGCACAGAAAACATGGCCTCAGCGTTCCCTGAAAAGGACTGCTGAAATATTTGACAAGCTTCAGTCAAACCAAGCTGTTTTCTTCATTTTGAAGCCAACTTGCCAAGCAATGTTTCAACACTTTGTGGTTTTTTCTGTAGGATTCTTCAGTGTAAGAAAGTGTAAAGTTCAGTGTTAAGTTGTACCAGTCCTCTCTGCCGTGTTGCTGTAACAACACGCAATGCTGAAGTTCTCAGCTTTCCAGTCACTCATCAGAGAAGCTTCTCTACCATAGCTGTGTCGTGTAGATACAGATATGGCAGATATAAGGCAGTGCCAGTGGAGCAGACTTCGCTTCTATTTATCATGCACCTTTTAATACCTGGCCTGTGCTCCAGTGGTTCATTTTTTCCAAGTGCTTTAAAACCACTGTAATGGTTTAGGTTTTGATCTTATTTTTCTGAACAATCTGCTTCTTTTCCCCAAGATTCAATTGGCTCAGTTGTATGCAGTTTTGTCATCTGATCTCTGTTGCATCTTGAAACACTGAGAAATTTCCAAACACTCCTAAGAGCACAAACAAAAGGTCCCAGCTCCAGTGAGCAGGATGAGCTACTGCTGTGTTCAGTTTATCAAAGCTAGGGTTCATGTTTCTCCCACATTTTACTGCAGAAATTGCAGGCTTCCAGGGCCTCTGCAGGCAGTCTCCAAATCCCCTATGTGTCCCCCCCTCCCTCCTTTCCCCTCCCTTCACTGTGTTTCTGTCCTCTTTTGTCCCATGTGATACCCCAGCAGCCCCTTCCCACTGCAGTCCCAGAGGTGGCCCAATGCCACTTGCCTACCTTTTCTGAAGGTTGCCATCCTTTTCCAGAGGACACAATTCATAACATTTTATGTGGGACAGCTGTTTCTGGAGAATAAACCCACTGTCTAGCTCCCAGCCTTCTCCTTATGAAAACCACACAGATTTAAAAATTGACTGTAAGGGAAACAGGGTTACACCAATAGTTTGTACCTTTGCAAATAACTTTTGTACCCCCCAGGACTAGACAAAAGAGACCCCGGGCTTTCTAGCACATCACTGTATCACTCCTCTGGGCATGACAGGACCTTTTAGCTTCTATCCAAAAATTCTGTTTCATAAGGGAAAATAAACACCTTTCACTGCCCACCTCTAGGGTTATAATTTTCTCTGTCTCAAATATTTTTGCTGTGATGTTGCCATCAATTCTTTTATTCTCCAAAATTAGGTGAAACGATTTTTTACCAGCAAAGCTGTCAAAATCTAAGATTTCTGAAATTGCTTCTTAATGTTGCTCGTGCTTCGAAAACATACCCATGCTATGTTTTACTAGCTTGAATTTAGAAATAGCAGATGGCTTGCTCTCAGTCTCATCCCTTGCAATTCAGGCAATCCTCCAGCACCCAAACCAGCAAGCTCCCTAAACTCTGACCGTAGTTGCACAGATGGGATAGCATGGCTGTGTCATGCTGAGCAGAGCGGTGTGATGTGCTTCTTGGGCTTTACAATTTGCCTGTACCCAGATGTTGTTTCTTGCCCTTTATTCAGTCTTATTTTGGGGGTGGAGAGTGGGGGTCGGTGGTGGTGTTAAGGATCGTCCTTTTTTATCCATTTGTACAGCATCTGTCATCACATGGCCCAGAGCTGCAACTGAGGGGCAACTCCATTGTGTGGCTCCATTGGGTTAGAAAACCAGAAATCCAAGTCCCTTTGATCGCTTTTCTGTGCAGTATGTTCTCACCAAATGGTTATAGGCTATGTTCTTTTTGGACATGAGTTCAAGTGTGGCAGGACGAGGGAATGGGTGGTGCTGAGACAAAGCCCATGACGCTCAGCAACAGAAGTAAGAAGGACCTTCTCTTTGTGATCCTGGTTGTTACAGCCACTCTCTGCTCCCAAGAGCTCAGTGGAGACTTTTTTTTTTTTTTTAATCACAAAGGTTGGATTGGCTTTCACTGGTGTCGTAGGAGGTGTCCTTCAAAGTGTCCCAGAGATCACCCTGCTGCAGAAACAGGAACCTCACTTTTGTCCGGCCTTGGCCCGACTGCTGCCATGGTCTGTGAACACCTTACCTCTGCTCTGTCAGGCTTTCCAACAAACTCAAGGTGAATTTTCACTCCAGGCAGCATTTCCTGTTTTAACTGTAGACAAGATCTGCCTCCTGTAGTTTCTGAGGGATCTGAAGGGCTTCTCTGAGCCGGCTGTGTCTGTGTGGCCTGGATGCTAGCTAAAGTCAGTATACTCTGAGATTTCAAATGGTAATTAGTCCTCGGTATAATCCTTTGTTGCAGCATCTACTCCTGTGCCATCTGCTCCCATGCTCTTGGATGCTTGCCTTCCACAGATTTTGTCCATGCACACTCAGAGCCTCTTGCCTTCCCCTACTCCTCCAGAGCACAGAACTAAGAGGAGCAAAACTGAAGCATGTAGAGAATTGTTTACCTACCACATGATACCACAGTCACACATCAGTGTACTGCAGAAATATGTTTGTTGGTTCACACTGGAATTAGAGAGACGGTACAAGCACAGGAGATATTCCTTACTTACATTACCACTAATGTGAACACTCTCTCCATCACCATTCACGATTCTTTTTGGCAATTCTTAAGTGATTTTGATCTGTGACAAAAACACTCCACCACACTTGAGGAAGGCCTAATGCGTCTATATTTTCACAATATCTGACTGCATTGTTCTGCTGTCAGAAGTTAGTCTGCTACCACTAAGCAATCCAGAGATCTTACAGAACAAAAGCTACTTCTTAACTTCTGGCATTCAATCCTGAGGTCTTAAATGCTACGTATTTTTCTGACATGCAAAATGACATCTATTAGCTGCCATGAAAACTCTAACCTGGAGCCATGGTGATCAAGAGTGCAGAAGGGCTTGCGATTTGTCAACAGGTAACATGGAAGGTGAAACGGACTTGTAAGAAAGGAGATTTAGATTTTTTTTCCCTATAGCACAGTCCTAAAAGGTTTTTAAAGTCATGTCCAATGCTAAGAAAAAAAAAGCCAAAAGCACTTGTCCTGAACTTCTAGCTTCTTACTACTTTAGGTGCCTCTGAACATGTGCTAATTACTCTTATATTTGTCCTGCTGCTAAAGGGATGAATTTTGCAGTCCTTCCTCAGGAATAACAGCCATTAAGTGCACATGAGTCCAACGGCCTCCAAAAACACATTTAGAAATGATGAAGAATAAACCCTTGAAGAGAGGTTATTTCTATCTATGGAGTACCCTGGAAATAGAAGATGTTTTTCTTTATATGAAGCCATGATTTATGTAAAAGTGAGGGACTGACTAATGTACAAACAGGATGCAAAGCCTATTAAAAGTGGAGGTTGTAGAAGGCAGAAAATGGCCACGTGGTACAGCGGGGAAGAGGGACAAGCCATTATATTCAAAGAACACAAAAATGACCCATTCATATCTACTTGCCACAGCAGGAAGAATTTGCTTTCCAGTGGAGCCTAGAAATAACAGTCTTCAAACCACTGAAGCACCAGCATGAATCCTTACAGACCAGTGGAATGCCTCCGCAGACAAGGAGGAACCATTAGTGCGTTTAATATATCCATGAGCTGGATTGAGAGCAGAGATGGAGGACTGTAGATCTGTTTTCCAAACAAAAATATTTTAACATATATTTTACCAAGGTGTCTTCTAGGAAGTTAGCTCATGTTTGGGCCAAAAATAAGAAGGTTGCCTTTCTCTCCACTTCTTCCTTTTGGTGTATAAAACTGTAGGGTTAGCCTGACGCTATTTGAAAGGACTGTGTTCTAGGTAAGAGGCAGCTGTGAGACACGATGCTCAGCAGTTGTGTCTGATATTGAAGTTCACTGTCCTGGTTTTGGCTGGGATGGAGTTAATTTTCTTCCTAGTAGCTGGTATAGTGCTGTGTTTTGGATTTAGTATGAGAAGAGTGTTGATAACTCATTGCTGTCTTAGTTGTTGCTAAGTAGAGCTTACACCAGTCAAGGACTTCTCAGCTCTCAGCTCTGTCAGGGGCACAAGAAGCTGGGAGGAGACACGGCTGGGACAGATGACCCCAACTCACCCACAGGCTATTCCATATCATATGACGTCATGCTCAGCATATAAAGCTGGGGGAACAAGAAGGAAGCGGGGGATGTTTGGAGTGATGGCGTTTGTCTCCCCAAGTCACCGTTACACGTGATGGAGCCCTGCTTTCATGGGGATGGCTGAGCAACCCCCTGCCCATGGGAAGTAGGGAATGAATTCCTTGTTTTGTTTTGCTTGCATGAGTGGCTTTTGCTTTCCCTATTAAACTGTCTTTGTCTCAACCCACAAGTTTTCTAACTTTTACCCTTCCGATTCCCTCCCCCGTGCCACTGTGGAGGGAGTGAGCAAGTGGCTGTGTGGGGCTGAGTTCCCAGCTGGGGTTAAAGCACGACAGCTGCTCATGGGTAAACAGGAGCCTAGATCAGAAATAATACTAATTTGTGTATAGACTGTTCTTCATCTACTGTGTTTTGCCATGGAGAGTGAACACTCTAGCTTCACAGAGGAAGCTGAAAGGCAGAGACACTGCCTGGGCTGCAGCCTGTGCCCCTGCTGCACCCACACAGGTGCCAGGGAGTCTCTGAGCAGAATTACTGAGCCTGGAGCATCAGCATGGTGCTGATAGACTGTACCTTGCACACACGGAAGGTGGTGACAAACGCCAGGACATTGTCCTCTTCTCTCTTTCCCTTTCAGAGACAGAAGATATTTTTAGGGTTGTGTGAGGGAGGTAGCTGACTGTGCCTGCACTGCACACTGTTGTACCTGCACAGCTGACAAGATGATGAGCCACAGTGTGGGTGTTTGTAAAAGAGTTGTTTGTGAGGCCAAAATCTTTTTGTCAGCTTTGCCAGCTGTCTCATCTAGTGAAACTGCACTCAGATGCCACTCATCTTTTTAGGGCCTCATCCTGCAAGGCACAGAGCACCCTTCATGCCAGCTGGCATCCTTGAAGATGTGACTTGGAAGGCTATTAGTGTCCAAATGAGAAAATGTAGGTCGAGTATGAGATTAGTGTGCTACAGCTAAGTCACTCGTTGACTTCCCATACGTCCTTGTTGTGCCTTGGTTTCTCCTGATTTGTCCAGGGAAGAAGACTGTTTCTTGCTATGTCTCTGTGGTCTTTGGTTATAGTCCTTGGTTACAAGTAAAAATACTTATCGAAAAGGATTGATGCTGTAAATTGGGGCGAAAAATGCTAGAGATGCTAAATAATTTGCACGGCAGCATCTAGAGAGCCTGGTGTATATGCTCATCCTAAGCTTATCTGGACATATAACTACAAGAGGCTACGAAAACTACCCCAAGATTTCTCAGGTAGAAAGCATAAAGTGTTAGGGGAAAAAAAAAACCACTACCACCACCAAAACCAAAAAACGCCAGCCAAACCCCCTAAAAAATCAACAATAAGAGAAGAAGAATAAAATACTTCAGAGTCTTCAGCAGTTTTGTATCCTGGAAAAATGCAGATGTTTGCTGAACTGGATGATAAGCAGAAAATTTGTGTAGCTGGACTGGGGGCTGAGAGGGAGTAAGAGAGATACGGAACGAGTTCCTCCTCACCTCAGGTTATCTCCTCAGCCCCAGAAGACTCTTTTTGATGTATTTTCTCATCTATTATTTTATCTGATATAAATCAATGGGGAATGAGACAGACATGTGGGCCTAAAAGTCTGTTCATTTAATCATCCTCTGGACACAGTCCCAGGTTGTGAACCAAGGGGGATAAATACAAGCAAGATGAAAGCTGCTGAGCATATCTGTTCAAAATTTAAGTCTTTGTCTGTGGATTGCTAATGTAAACAGAGTAGACTCAAGGAGAAAGAAGTAATCACCACTTGCAAAGGGTTCAGAAAAGGTCTGTTGTGCACAACCCTCCCAAAGATTAACCACGTTGGAGTAGCTGGTGTCTGTCTGAGCTCTGGGAGTCAATGAGCAGCCTTGTTTGGACACATATTTCCTTTTATTTATAGGTAGCTAGATCTTCTTGTCTGATTCATGGCTGTAATTCTGTCAAGTTAAAAAGCGAGGAAGTAAAGACATTTTTAGATTGTGGATATTTTTCCCCCCAGCATGAAGTGACTCTCACTAATAGATCTTTTTGTGTATTTTAAATGGCACCGTGAACCCTTTTGGGTTAAGTCTTCTCTACCAAATGCATGTGCCCTGGAGCGTGATGGCATAAACCAGAGGTGGTGTGAAGTCTGAAGTGCGGCAAGAGGAGCACATAGCGTAATGAGGGTGCCAAGTTGTCTCAGAGAGTACTGGAAGTGCTGTCTACTACTGCATGGAGACAGGGAAGACAAACTTGATGCAAACTCATCTACACTGTCTTCTGTGCATGCATATTACTCACTCACATGAAATACCATCCAGAAATGCATCTAGGGTTTTTCGACAGAGGCCATGTCTGCATTAGCAGTCAGTGTCCATCAGTAAAACAGGTCTATACAATGAAGCAATTGGTCCTGCAGACCCGATCGCCACCCTGTTCACCTTTCAGGGGGTTTCCTTGAGATTAGTTCTGGACTGAACATTCATTTGCAGCTGTGGTCTGACGCACATGCTTCCCTTCCAGCTTCACCCAAAATAAGAATGCTTTTGCATTGGGAGACTGCTCAACAATGTGAACCAAAGCCCAGTAAGTGGGAACAACTTGCTTCAGAAGTGCAGTTCTGATCTAAACTAAAATAACAATGTAGACGAATTGGAAAATTGATTGGTTCATTCCTAAAGTGAGCGTGCGACACACATCAGCCATACAGCACAGATGACTGGGGGATCCCAAACCTGAAGTGAACTGGAAAGCTACAGTTTCTGGCTGTACGAACCATAAATACATATCTGTGGAGGCTGAAATGCTGTATTGTTAGCATCATGGTTGGTGGTGTCATGGTCTGTAAGTGGAGTAAGACATAAGTACTGTATCTGAAATATGGGAAGTCATTGTAATTTTAATTTTCAGCATCTGGAGGTTTAATACTAGAAATAATAGAAGATGATCTATATGTCAACCTCATGAAGTCCCAGAAGGCCAAGTGCAAGGTCCTGCCCCCAATATCAGTGCAGACTGGGTGATAAGTTGACTGTGGGCAGCCCTGTGGAGAAGGTCTTGGGGATACTGGTGGATGAAAAGCTGGATGTGAGCCAGCAATGTACACTTGAAGCCCAGAAAGCCAACCGTATCCTGGGCTGCATCAAAAGAGTGGCCAGCCAGTTGAGGGAGGTGATTCTCCCTCTGTATTCTGCTCCCATAAGACCCCACCTGGAGTACTGCATCCAGCTCTGAGGTCCCTGGTACAAGACATGGAACTGTTGGAGTGGGTCCAAAGGAGGGCCACAAAAATGATCAGAAGGATGGAACACCTCTCTTATGAAGAAATGCTGAGAGAGTTGGGGTTGTTCAGCCTGGAGAAGGCTCTGGGGAGACCTTATTGAAAACTTTCAATTTATAAGAAATTCTTTTGGTTTATAAGAAAGAGAGAGAGAGACTTCTTAACAGGGCCTGTAGTGACAGAACAAGGGGTGACAGTTTTAAACTGAAAGAAGCAGGCGTTAGATTGGACTTAAGGAAGATTTTTTTTTTTTACGATGAGGGTGGTGAAACACTCGAACAGGTTGCCCAGAGAAGTGGATGCCCCATCATTGGAAGTGTTCATGATCGAGTGTGACAAGGCTTTGAGCAACCTGATCCAGTGCAAGATGTCCCTGCCATGGCAGGGGGGTTGGACTAGATGATCTTTGAAGGTCTCTTCCAACTCAAATCATTCTATGGTTCTATGTCTCCTTCTATCAGGAAACCTTGACCATGATCTGATAAGTTGAGCATTTACTTAACTTGAAGCATATGGTGCAGCTACCAGTGAAGCCATCCACATTATTTAATGTACAAGGTAAGTGCCATGGCCTTAGCAGCACTCTTTCTCTTTACAGCTAATTCAGACAATCCAAGACCAGGTTGTGCTCTGCTTTCTGCAGCTGATATACACTTTAAATACCTCGACTCGCAGCTACAAGAGAGCTTTGGTGTCAGGTATACGGTTAGCCTGGGTTTTGTGAGAATGTAACCATTCTTTTTGCTAAAATAAATATGTATTATTCTTTATCTGCCCGCTTTCCTATCTCAAAAAAGCAACTGGGGAAACTGACAGATCTGGAGTTCTGTCACTCTTTCCGTACACAATAAATCCATTCAAGTGATATGTAGAGGTCACTTCTCAAGCTGAATTCAGCTGTATCAGACACTCAGGTTTCTCCCCTGCCCATCTCCAGGAGTCAGCCTGTTGCCAGATCGTGGGGAGAAGTCTCCTCTGGGGAACACAAAGGACTGTCCTTTCAGGTGGGGGCATGCCGCTGTTGTCCAGATCATTAACTCTGGACTGTATTTCTTTTTAAGAAGAACCTCAATTTGTTTATGAAAGAGACTGTCTAGCATGGCTTCTTGTGATAGCAGAAGACTAGACGTGACCCACAGGGTGACCTTAATGCTTGTGTTCTTGTATACAGGAATATCTTGCTGCTTCTGGTTGTATGTGAGCAAACAGTGATCACAAAAACACCCTGTGCTGTTTTGGGGCTATTTGTTCTTTCACGTACTATGATTGCTATGTTAGAGCAGTACAGGGATGTCCTAATTTCAGCTAATAGGTGTGTTACTGGGCTATGCAAATGCACAGATGTAAAGTGTCATTTATCCTCATAGTCCAGCAGTTTTACCCACTGGTGGTGTTTTACTTCTCTGCACGTGCCTTCCTTCTGTATGACTTCATATGGGCTCAAGTTTTCGACTAGAAATTTTCACTGTGGTTTGTGCTCTCACTAGTAGTGTTCTACAAAAAAAGCTCCCCCCAAAAAACTCCAGTTCCTAAAGATAGTCAGTTTATAATCTCCTTCAGAAATAATTTCTGCTGTGTACCTGATTAGTTATCAAGAATTCTCAAATATTGGTGACAAAGTTTAAGCATTTAAATATATATTTAAGCTCTGAGAATAAATGATCTGGATGCCATTCAGATTTCCCACTAAAATCAACAGGTTTATGAGGATTAGGTTACTTGTGTTGAGAACCTCATACTTCTAATCAAATTTAGGAGTTTGGCCATAAAGTTCGGCTTTATGTGTTATTTCAAGTCTAATTGACATACGGGTCTCTAATGTGATGATCAGAATTGGAGAAAGAAGATCAGTTTTAGGAGACATTTACTCCAAGAACTTTAAAGGTGGTTAAACACATTCTCCTATTTGTATGACTGACTCCCATCAGAGTTTCCACAAATCTCTGAGGACCTAGACACGAGCACCTTGGGTTCAGTCATGACTTCTTCTAATTAAGGGAAAACCGGAGCTCTGTTCTTCCCTTCAACATCTTCTGCCGCAAAGACCACCTCCTGATAGCCCAGGACTCTCCTAAAACCCTCTGCTTTTGTCTTTTCATTGAACATTTGAGGAAGGGATGGAGGGAAGGATGTGATCAACTCTGCATGGCTATTTCCATGGAATCAAGTTCCTTGCAACTTCTTCCAAAATTATTCCATGTGTTAGTGAGTACATCACCCTTAGCAGGTTCAACTTATTGTGCTTCATGACAGAACAGATAAGGTGTGAACACTGAGATTTTGGAGTAACATTTGTTAACTCTACTGACAAATTCCAGAAACTGAGGTCTTGCATTTCAAAAACATGGCTCTGAACTTGCAGGAATGACCACGAGGTTAAATAAACAAGAGTTTTACAGAAGTGTATATATATTTTTGGTGCACAAGGAGAAAAGAATTGCCACATGGAATACAAGCATAGAGATTTTACTGCAATTTCACTCTAATTTCCTAACCAGCTGCGGCCTTTTATATCAACTTTGGGATTTTTCAAGAAACATCTTGCTTTTTAACAAGTAATTTGTAAAGAAAAACAGTCAGACCATTTTTCCATTTCTTTTCTACTATTGTGTGAAGTTTGAGGAATAAGCAAAAAGAAAAAAAATAAAAGAAGGAAAACCGTGCCACCAAGTTATTAATCTGTCTATTGCATGCTGCCAGCAGTCGGGGAGTGTAATAATTTTTTCTAATTTGGTCACCAACACTTTCTCTTTGCAGAAAGCAGAACCGGAAAGGAAACCCCTCTGAACCTTGTCAACCTCCCAGGGCTCCTCCAGGCTCTGGAGGAGGATCTGAAGGGCTCTGCTGCACTTCTGCCAAGCTGCTGAAGTGCAAAGGTCGCTCTGCTCTCCCTTGGGACTCATCTGTTTCCATCATGTATATAGACAAGGCAGAGGAGTCTTTCAGTTTCAGACAAGCGGAGCAAGACCTGTGGAAAAGAAACATTAAAAAAAAAAAAAAAAGCCTGAGGCCCTCTTCAGAAACGAGTGCACCGGTCCAGAGACACACAGGCAGGCAGCCGGCATTATCAAAGTGCGTCCGGTTGCCCATCTGGCAGGGTGTTTATACGGGCTGTGATGCTGGGCGTGCTGTCTGTGCACCACGCTTGCAAAGAAGGCTTCTTTGTCTTGGTCCCTTTCTGCTTCTTTCATTGAGGAAACCCCATCGCTCTGTGCAATTCTCCTACCCCTAAATGCTCCTGGCAGCCCATTCGCACAGAGTGCTGTGATTGCCAGCAGTGTCTAATAGGGATAGGGTTAGCCTGGAGTGCAGTCATGGGCAGTGCAGACAGTCTTGCATGGATCAGAAATGCCTTGGCTAGATATTTGTACCTGAATGGGGATGTTACTGCAGCCACTAGAAAGATATTTTCTGACTGACAAAGTGGCAGATAATGCTGAGGTTCTTCTCTGTTCTCCTGAACTCAAGAGCCAAAAGACATTCTGGGCTACCTTAGTGTGTTTGAACAGATTTGCCATTTTTTTCCCAACATAAGCTTTCACACAGTAGGCATGATAATTGGGGGGTTTTATTTTTTTTTAAATTATTTTATTTTTCTTGTTCTACAGAAAATATGGAGAGATTCCTACCCCAAGCCTAAGACTTACAGACTATCTTCAAAATATAGCATCGGGTTTTGTCTGAAATTGTATAACTGCTTTTTCCATCGATCTCTCTTCAAGCTCTGGAGCTAGGGTTGATGTTTTATGAAACTCAGGAGTTTCCCCTAATCCCTGACTGGAAGACCTAAAGATACATCCATAATGTCCTCACCAGGAAGGACTATTTTCCTAGCAGAACACACGAGACAAGTTAATAAGACTGATGTGAGCTGCCAGCATAGGCATCAGATAGGACTGCAGAAGCAAAAAGTGGACTTGGCTTGTGGCTTAAATATATCCTCACTGTGTGGTCTCCAGGATGTTTACATTCATACATGGCCCTATAAATCACAGAGCTACGATTACCTTGTGCCATTGTTCTCAATCCTTGGAAAAGGACACTGGATCAACTAATAAAGCATATTTTTAGTTTCAATAAAGCTTATTCCCTTATTTATTGTGTCCTGCAGCAAAATTTCTTGCTGTTTGGAGGAAAAAACACTGATTTCTTTAAAAGAAGGTCAAAGGCTTCTCATGCAGTTTGAATCTCTTCATATTGTTTAAATACAGACAAAATAAATGGCTGCTTGCACTTCTAAGTTGTCCAAGACTTCTGGCTAATAAAAGGCTATGGATCTGTTCATAACTACTGAAAATACCCCTATTAGCTCCACCCCTGGAAAATAGCAAGGAAATCACCCTGTTCCTCTTTTTGGTAAGCCACATCCCTTTGCTAAACAAAAGTGCTGACAAGATGTTTGTTTGAGATGCATCAGAGAACAACGGTCTTGAGGAATACTTTTGTGTTTGTAATAGAAGGTCTCTTCTAAAACCAAAAAGTGGCTTAAACATGCTCCAAACCTAGAAGATTATTCTCTAGCCATCCCAAAAAATGGATTAGTTATAATTTCTGCCTCTATAATTTTTTCTATTAGATACATAGTTTGTTTCTTCCCACCAATGCGCTTGATTTATTGAATGTTTCATAAATTAGATATTGTAAGTTATGAACTATAAAGATCCCATATTAGCCTTGAAGAAGCCAGCTGGGATACCAGAAGCAGTCTAGCTCTGACAGCATGGAGCTCGTTGCAGGCTGAATTAGTTTCCCAAGAAATAAGACAAATTATTCAAAGAGAAAAGGTTGTTGTGCATCACTTCTGGTACATAAACAAAACTATTAAAAGCAAGCAGAGGCAGCTCTATATTGCTGTCAACCATGTGAACATCAATGCCTTTAGGGCAAAAGAGAGTTCTGGGTTAGGAAAGTTTGCTTTCTTATTCTTTCACTAAATCACTTCCTTATCTTGAGGAAAACTGCGCCTCCGTTCTCTTCTATAAAAACATTGAACTCCTTTGCAATGATCAGCAACTTAAGGAGAATTTTTCTTTATAGAAACTGTTATTGCTTGATTATTTTGCATGCTAAAGGTTTTGAAAAGACAGATCTGAGGTACATGTGAAACTGGTCAGCCTCCTTTCCTATGGTCATCTAAAAGCAGGGACAGGGAGAGCAAGAAGACAACCCGCTCTGTTACTACATGCCAGGAGATTCTTTTCCCTACATAAAGGGCGCTTGCAAAGAAGATGGAGCCTATATCTCCTCGGATGGGCAAGTAAAAGGATATGAGGCAACAGTCACAAGTTGCAAGAGGGAAATTCAAATTGGGCGTAAGGGAAAAGTTTTTCACCACAGGCATGGTTTGATGCTGAAGCAGGTGCCCAGAAAATCCCATCCTTGGGGTTTGCAATGGTGTCCTGGGCATCAGGCCCTGGGCAACACGACCAAGCTTGGAGGTCAGCTGTGTTTTGGGGAGGGCACTTTACTAAATGACCTCCAGAGGTCTCTTCCAACCAAATTTTGCTAAGAATTTATAATAATAAAACTGCAGAGTGAATTGAATTATTAATTTGAAACTCAGTAATGCTAAAAAGTTCTGAGTATTGTAAACCCTGTTTTGAGGAGAGGTCTTTTCTTTATTTCCCTCACCTCAGTCCTTCTTCTAACTTCTCTGTTAAGTTTAACTTTTAAGTCTTAGGCACCACGTATTGTCCTTTATGATGCTGTGATACAATTTCTGACGGGATGCAGGCAGATAACGGGGGAGCAGCTGCCACACTCTGTGTGCCTTGGCCGACTGCTGCGTTTGCGCTCAGACAGGTAGAAATTCCCCAGAGTTCATCAAATATCCAGGGCAAAGGCTGATGGCAGAACTAACAATCAGGCAAGAGCTTTTTTTTAATCTGGCCCACTGAAGTCAGTGGGGTTTTTTGCCCCACACAGCCTCAGCATCGCACCGTAGTGTTTATCTCTGCACCACCGTGTCCACATCCGTGGAAGCTGATACAGGGTGAGGGAAGAGGTAGGCATTATCCTGAGCCTTTTGTCTTCAGATTTTCCTTTGTTCTGCTTTGAGCTGCTTTATGAACAGGTACCCACCCTCTTAGAGAGATTTGTTCCTCCTGCAGGCTTGTCTTTCACGTGGCTTTACCGTGAGAAAACAGTAAGCATGCCAATAAATACCTTGGTGCAGCTAAACGGGAGTTTCCCAAAACATTTGATGCAACGCGAAAACCCTGGCTCTGAGCAAATTCCCTCGACCCCTTTCCTACCACGGGGGAAGCCTCCCACAAGTTGCATCCTTGATACCCGGCGTGATTTGGTGCTGTGTGAGCTGGGGTGCATGGGGTGCGCGGGGGGAGCCACGGTGGGGCGCGGTTGCCACAGAACCACAGCCCGGCTCTCCCCACGCCCGCCCCCCTCCGAGGGGGAGGCATGTGATCCCTTTTTTTTTTTTTTAATTGCCATGGAAACAGACCAAAGCAAAGGGTAAATAGACGGACAATAGCAAAAAGACAATTTTAATTTTCATCCCCGTTTAAATGTCACACAGTTTTTAACGTGCCGGCGCTGTAACCGGAGCCTGCATCCGCAGTCCGACGCGGCGAGCCGGTCCCTGAAGCCCGAGGAATACAAGTCCTTCATTATTGCCAAGTGGGATCAGAGCACGTAGGTCTGTTTAGACACTGCAATGCATTGTAAGAGGCCTCTCTTCAGGGATAGCCATAAAAGCCTCCTTTTTCCCCCCTGTTAAAAAAGAGCAGCTGTATTCTTCTAACGTGGACAACGCCGAAGCCTGCCTGTCCCTGCCACACAGAGACTCTCTGGGTCAGGCATGAAAAAGCAAACTTCATTTTAGAATCTGAACAGGATTTCCCAGTGCAGCCTTATGCTTTGGTGGGAGCTGTGCTCGGTCCTGGGCACGTGGCTTGGGAAACCTGGTGGGGAAGTTTCCTGAGGCTGCGTATTGCTTGCTCACGCTCAAGGTGTCTGACCAATATTTTGGCAGCTCTAAGGTAGTTTTACAGTATAAGCCTGAGCAGTCTCACAGATTAATGTATTTTAGACTGTTAATTACCCGGTAATGGCCACTCCAAATATCTTTGATGTTAAATTAAGATCGTGGTCATTGCTTGTTAAACAGGACAGCTAGGTCACCTTTAGGTGCCAGCGCTCCCTAATTTTGAAGCCGCGGCTCAGCTTAGTTTTCACTTTTCAAAGCCAGTGACAAAGTGCTCAATCAGCAATATAAATAAACAGGACCGAATTGGTTATTTTGTAGGTACATGAGCAGCGTCTCGTTAATCATGGAGTGTTACAGATGCGAACGGGGTGCTCTAAATTGTTTACCAGCTGGTTCTTGGAAACAAGGCTTCCTGGATGACTTTCCTATTGAGATATGCTGCCCCTCCTTGTAAATCCCTTGGCAGTTCCTGCTTCCCAACAAGAGCAAACTCCCCATTCCCACAAAGGATCATTCCTTGAATTGCCACTGGCGTTGCTAGAAGAGCTCTGGTCCGGTGGGTGGAAGGTAGTGATTGCTCTGTGCGATTTCCCGGTGCGAGCCTGCTCATGACACACGCAGCACCTAGAAACTCAAGCCACGCTGTCGGCACCAGGGCAAGCCCCAGGAGCATGGGGACCGGTCTGCTGCATCTGAAGCCGGGGGTGACCTTTCCTGAAAGGAGGGATCGGCTTTGAGTCAGGCTGGGAGTCAGCGTGCTGCTGGATTTCTGCTAATTTTATTAATTGCAGCAGTCTCTCCTTGGCACTGCTTTACTTGGAAACCTGTGTGTGTAGTTTTTAAAGCTCACAGACAAAAATCTTGGCATGTGAAGGCTGAATCTTCTGCTTGGATTTGGGAAGGGGGAGGACAGGAGGAACTGACCAGCTGGGCTCCTTTCGGCACAGTCAGAAAATCCAGAGTCGCTTATGATGCTTTCCAGTATTGCAGTGCTGTGTTTCACAGGCATTCTTGCCGCTTATTAAATATTTCACAGACATCTGAAGCAAGACAAAAGGAGGGAGAAAAAAAGCCAACAACCCAATGTGATTGTATATCGAGGAGCAATCTAGTATTGGCATGGAGAGGAACTGGGTGGTTTAAGCAGTCGTCTTGTCTTTGAAACCTTATGGTTCTGCACTAATTTGCAAGAGCACACTTCAGACACACAGAAAGCAAATCTGGTGTTATGGACTTACATCCCTTTTACACTGTATTTATGTGAGTGTGAGTTCACATTCTGACTATTACTTATCATGATACATAACAATTTGGCCTAATGTCTTCTTTGCTTGTGGCTTCCTAGTTTGGAAAGCATGCAGTTATTCCCAGATGTTCCCAGAAGGAAAAATCATGTGGAAAGTTATTGTAAAAAGAGGTTCTGGATTAAAAGACCCGACTAGTTCTCCAGTGTCGTGTTGTGAGACAGCATTTCCTCCCTCACAGACCCACTTATGAGTTATGAGAAAAAGTATCAAAGCTTATTTTGCTATCAGGGGACAGTAACTTCTCTCCAGGATCATGAGGATTTTAGGAGATCATCCAGGAGCCATATTTGCAATTAATATTAGTAAGAATAGCAGTTGATTGGAATGCCTCAGTATAAAATCAGAGATCTTTATTGTACTCTGTTGCATGTTTTTTTGTGTTAGGTTTGTTTTTCCAGAAAATCATATTACAGTATTTATTATGAATTTTAAAAAAACCCAACCAAACAACAAAAACTAGCATTGCTCTCCTGCTTGCATATGAGGTTGAATGCCTGGTTCAATACCAGATGAGCTCAGCTGTTTCAAAGCACTTTAATCCACTTTTGACCAAGATCCTCATATCTTAACTGCATATACTGAATGAATGAAAGAGTTGCATTTAGCAAGGGCAGACTGATGTTCCCTTATCCCTCAGGGAATCTCCATCTATTTGTGTATGTACCGTGACTGCAGGTTCTTTAGATATTTATTTAGATCTCTTATATGAAACGGTCCTCTCTCTTTCTCTCTCTCTCAAAGAAATCTCTGCTTTTAGGGCATAAAAATATATGCCTGTAGATTAAACCCTGTTTTCCTGAGAAAAGAAACTGTGTATATTCCTCAGAAAGATTTTGGCAAGAAACCGAAATCTTTCGAACAGGGAAATGAATGGAGCACATTTGCTAACCCAAACTGAGGTCTCTGGAGGTCAGTAGAAGAACAGGGACCTCCTACAACTGAGTTTGCTCCCAAGACCTCTGAAAACTCGTTCAGGCAAACGGATGAAGGTCTGCCCTGAAAGTTCTCCCCTCCTTCCAGTTCCTTGCTTTTATCAGGAGCTCTGGCAGCATGGGAACCTCAAGCTGGTGGAAGCAGAACGCATGTAAAAGGGAATTTATCAGACCCCCTGTGTCTAGGGGGTCACACCAGCTGCCCCTTCGCTCTCTGCTCACCTGCAAGTCAGCAGGATCAGATTTGATAAATCAGAAGGTGAAAGGTGTACCCTTCAGTTTGACTTGGTTTAGGCTTCTCGGAGACATTTGACTGTCACGGACATAGTCACTCCGCCGTATTTCCCTTAGCCCAGTCATTGCCCCATCAGCATCACATTCTCATTTGCACTGTTGCGCTTGTAGTGCCTATCAGTTTTAATTTATTTTTTAACACCCTTAATTCTTCTAATTTCTTCTGAAGCCACCATTTGAATGATTTCTCAAGACAGCCATATAGATCTACCAGTTCTCCTTAGGTCTATTCCATTCCCTATTTCTAGGTATTTTTTTCTCACCGAAATTACTACATCCTAATTAATTACCATGCATTTTCAGCATGGCAGTGCTGGGTCTATTTGGAGTTTTCCCTCTGTGTCTTCAGGAATGCGGGGGTGCAAGGGTGCTGTTGGTGCATGGTTTCCCCTTCCCTGGCTCTTCCCAAGCATTTAGGTTTGTAAAGGGCTTTTTATTTTTAATTTATTCATTTTGTTTGCATTTGACAGGTATTTTGGACTCCTCTGCCATGGCAAATTAAAACGGATGGTTCTTCCAGTAGTCTGTCAGTTTGTTTCCAAAAGTTTGGCTCTGTCTCTACAAAGTAATTATTTTTGCTGGCATCCAGCTACCTTTGCTAGTTTTCAAATGGACTTGATGTCTCTTTCTCTCAGCATGGGGGCTTTTGAATGCCTGCCATTGCAAGATTTTGTTGTTGTTGTTGCTACTTCTGTCTTTCATCTGGTGCAGCATCCTTGCAAACCTCTGAAATCTCGCCCTCCCCAAATCCCAGCAACCAGCCCTCTCGTGTTTCTTGCTTTTATGAATTGTGGCTTCATAGATGGCAATGTCACAGATTGTTTTTGTCACTTTTGATGTTTTCGTGTCTGGAGGATAGTATAAACTACCAGGAAACTTCTACAACAACTTGAAATCAGTATCCTCTCAGAACTCGTTACAGATAATGGATAAATATGCTTTTGCATTGGTCCCTTTGTTTGCCAGCTGCAAAAGGCCTTAGCTTTTGTTTGCACAAAGCAAGCATCCCTCTTTGAGGACCAAACTGATCAGCTGCCATCAGTTCTAGTTTTCAGTTACTAAAAACCTGCTACCATTTATATATGTATACATAGATGGAATATATATACACACAAAGATCAAAAATCAAATATTTCATCTCTCTTGCTGCATCGACCTGTCTTTTCCCATTTAGCGAAGCTCCCCTGTACCACCTGAAATCTTTGCTGACTGCAGGAGGTTGAGACACCTCATTTTCAGGGGTATTTGGAAAGTTCTTTTGTGCACAACCCTGTTAGCTTCATTCTTCTCCTGGTTGAAATTTTCAGCCTCTCAGTGTTTGTACTTTTGAAGCACCAGCAGGCTCAGCCACGTATGATGACACACAGGCTGAATTTTAATGAGCGTTTCATTGGGGCTGAGGTGATCTACGGCTGCTTTGCCATGGGCGTCTGCCACACTGTGCTGGAGGCAGTTTGCTTCAGTCCTTTCAAGCCTGCTGATAAAATGACAGCCAGCTCTTAAGAGCTACATCCGTATAAGAAAATAAAGCAATACCAGTGCAAACTCCCAGGCGCTGGAGCTTGACTGTCTATACCACTAAATTCCATGTCTAATTTACTAGGATGGACCCAGGGGCTCTGAAAGCCCACCCCTGGTAGTCCTGACACCCCTGGCTCCAACCTCTGCTCTTCCCCCTTCAGCCCCTTCATCAGACGTGGCTCCTCTTCACCAGCGCACCCGGCTGTGGGTCCAGCACCACTCCTGGCATCCTCACTGCAGCCACCCTGGCTTTTGTTAAATCAGGAGGCTGAAAATTTAACACCCATCCTACTCAAAGCAGCCCGCTGATTTCAGAGGGAGCAGGATGCGCCCCTAACTGTTTGATTATTCACTTCATGTAATATTTTTATTTTTTAACAAAGGTGTTTACTTTTCAAACGAAGATCATTGGTTGAGCCATGGCAACTATAGTGTCTGTGTAGTCAGCAAACACTTAATATGTGGGTGGGTGGTTTGGATGGCCTTGAATACATAATTAAATTTGTTTTTCCTTTCAGCTCCCTGTGGTGTGTTATTTTTTCATGTTTAAAAATTATCCCATCCTGAAGACAACTGTTTTTTATTATTAAAAGGACATCTTAAATGCATTTACCAAAAGCAAGTCTCATTCCTTTTATGTCTCAATCTTTTTTCCAATTAAAGAAAAAGTCCTTTAGTGCTTATGATCAACTTCCTGCAGCCAAAATGTTTCTCTAAACATTTTCTAAAGGTCTAGATGCTTTGTATACTTAATGGAATAAGCTCCGCATTTCCTGATCCTTAAAATGTTCAGAATTAGCTTCTATGTTTTATACTGCATCAGCAAAATTGAGGATTTGGAGTGTTTCCCCAGCTGCAGAAGGAAGCTCCTGCAGCTTCTGGTGCAGGTGAAAGGGAACAATAAATAAGGGACCATCCTTGGGATAAGTCAAACTTCCACAGTCCCTGTGGGATGCACAAGTGCTTTTGAACCATGGCTTGTCAGCACAAATGGAGCCCTGTGTTTTGGCAGTGGCAGCCCAGTGGATTATGTGGGAATTCAAAGTCTGTCAAACTGGGTAGATGGCTCAAAACAGACAGTGGAAACTCTGCAAGAACAAGTGTGATATGGACACTTTGAGGTGATGGTCAAACTCACAAATGCAGGGCTGGAGTAATTGTCAATGAAAGCAGTACAGCAAAGTGAATTTGGAGATTATTATAGAGCTAAAGTTAAATAAGAATAGAAAATGTCATTTGTTTGTGAAACAACACCTTTCTGGTAGTAATTATTTTTCTCTGTTTGTTACTGTTGTGTTTAACTCCAGCCGGCAACTGAGCCCCACACAGCCACTGGTCACTCCTCCCAGTGGGATGGGGGAAAGAATTGGAAGGGTAAAAGAGAAAACTCGTGGGTTGAGATAAAGATGGTTTAATAGGGAAAGCAAAAGCCACTCACGCAAGCAAAGCAAAACAAGGAATTCATTCCTACTTCCCATGGGCAGGCAGGTGCTCAGCCATCCCAGGAAAGCAGGGCTCCCTAACACGTAACAGTGACTTGGGAAGACAAATACCATCATTCCAAACGTCCCCCCCCTTCCTTCTTCTTCCCCCAGCTTTATATACTGAGCATGACGTCATATGGTGTGGAATAGCCCTTTGGTCAGTTGGGGTTGTCTGTCCCAGCCGTGTCCCCTCCCAGCTTCTGTGTCCCCCTAGCCTCCTCACTGGTGGGGTGGGGTGAGGAGCAGAAAAGGCCTTGACTCTGTGTAAGCGCTGCTCAGCAGTAAGGAAAACATCCCTGGGTTATCAACACTGTTTCCATCACAAATCCAAACCATAGCCCCATACTGGATACTGTGAAGAAAATTAACTCTACCCCAGCCAAACCCAGCACAGTTACCTAGGTCTCATTAGAATCATAGAAACACAGAATGATTTGAGTTGGAAAGGAGCCTCAGAGATCATGTAGTCCAACCCCCCCTTGCCATAGGCAGGAACATCTTGCAATAGTTCAGGTTGCTCAGAGCCCTGTCCACCCGGACTTTGAACAGTGCCAATGATGGCCCATCCACTTTGCTGGGCAACCTGTTCCAGCATTTAATCATAAAAAAAATCTTCCTTATGTCCAATCTAAACCTACCCTCATTCAGTTCAAAACCGTTGCCCCTTGTCCTGCCACTACAGGCCCTGGTAGACCACAACTCTCTCAGCCTTTCCTCATAGGAGAGGTGTTCCAAGAGTGTTAGGAGTGTTACAGCAAGATTTAGATAGTGTACCTAAGCTGCTGAAGCTCAAGCTTGGTGCCTGTGTGATAAGGGATGTAGAGCATGTATATGGAAAGTCTGAAGGAACCAAGTTTGCTGAATACCTAAAAAAAGAAGGTTGTGTAGAACATGGCATGATTCTTATATGTTAATGTTGCTATAGGGAGGGTGGGGAATTATTGTTCTCTGTGTTCAGTAGGGGAGAGAATAAATCTATTTATATTCCAAAGTTTTGTATTGGAAAAGAAGAAAACTTTAAATAGATAAGGCCTTTGAAACACTGGCTGGCAAGTTGTGTGTGAAAACATTTCATTAAATGCTTTCAAGAACAGGCAGATGACCCTCTACTGCAGAGGGTTTAGTCTGCTTGATCCTGTCTCAGTGAAGGTTATTGGGCTAGATTTTTTGGTGCGTGTTTCTTTTTAACCACACAGTTCTGTAATGTACGTGCTCCATGGACAATCTGGGAGAAATTAGGGTTGAATCCAAACAATCAGGCTGGGACTGATACTCATGTCTAGATGAAACAACCTAAATATGAAAGCGGAAACTCAGCTAAGTAGCTACTATTAAAAAAGGACTATAAATAAATTGCCTAGCATTTGAAACAGTCCCATTACTGTGGGAAACCATGAAAGAATAGTTATTTTTAACTCTCCTGTTGGCTTTTCCATGACAGTTGATGTGGTGATTTATTGAAGTGCGTTTGTAATGATTTCACTAATATACACACAACATGATGAAAAATGCCATGTGTAATGAGTTCTATGTGATTCATAACAAACTGCAGACGGTAAAAGCCTGGTGACATTTTTAAATTCTACGGAACAAGAAAAATTTTAATTTTAAAAGCAGGAAGCTAAATTCTGAGGAGTGTTCCCTCTTTAATTTCCCATTAAATCAAGGGAGACATAATCATTTTAAAAGGTTCTATAATTACATATTAGTCTATTGTAGTCCAAGGAATTGAAAGTCGGTTGGGATAAAACAAAACCATGCAACTATCTGGAATCTGTTGTTCACTGTCTCTTGGTCTTTGCCAAGCATGCTTTACTTTTACATGGCTTTTGTGTTTGGTTAAAATTAGTTCTCACATAACCAAATAACATTATAACAGAAAGGAATAAAATCAGCAACTGTAATGTTCTGTTTCTGGAATGTCATATTATGCTGTAAGAGGTATTTAGTTTTAAATTTTAAGAGCCAGTTACAGTTGTTCAAAAAACTCCATCAATTTTTCCTTCGTACTCAGAGTCTTTGCCAGTTTTGGTCCAAGCTACCAGTCTACACAACTTACCCTGCTAATTGCCCAGCCATTTGCTCATCTCCATTAAAATGGAACAATACTCAGAAAAAAATAGATACAAGTGGGCAACCCTTTTAAGGTTTGGAGTTTTTTTCCTTTGCATGCTTCACAGTGGGCTTTTGAGCTTTTCCAAGTAAGAAGAAAAGAAGCTTGAATCTTCAGTGACTAGCTTACTATAGCTTTAATTCAAATCTGAATCTCCCATTAAGGTCATCTCTGTAGTGGCTTGAAGTTTTCCTATTCGTTAACCTCTGCATTGAACTGAATATTCCTCAGATTCCCTAATTAGTTACAGTTGAAGCTTTAGTGACTTTCAAGACTTTCCTCTTTGAGCTAGAAAGAAAAAGGTTCAAACAATGGTCAGGAAACCCTAAAACCTCTTATCTCTCAGCAGTTCGATTAGACAAGAAGAGTACTGTCTTGATGGATTGAAAGTGCTCTGTACCAGATAAGAACTGGAATGATAAGGACATTAGAGGTCTCCTTTTTTTACAGAAGAAAAGACTGCTTTCCTTTTAGGCGCTATCTTTTCTTCATTTACACATTGCAAGATAAACAGAATGTGTTTGCAATTAATATTTCTGCTTACACGCTCATTGTGCCTCAATTTTTTAACAGGTACAACAGAAAGATATAAGATTAAATGATTATCGAAGTAGCTGAAGCTTATTAAACTCCTAATTATATGTTGTACAGCCCTACTGATGCTGGACAAGAAGGTAGAAAAGGTGATGCTATGAAAATAAGCAAAAAATGTATTTGTTCGATGTATTCTGTTTCAGATAGCATTAAAAAGTAAATATAAGTGCAAGAAAGACATTAGCTGCCCTGAAAAGACGGTTGTGTAAATGTTCTGCTTATTTTGCTCCATTCAGTGGGTTGCTTGTTGCTTTTCTTCCAGTTGCTTTCCATTAATCACTTTGGTTCTAAAAGGCCGTAGAAGGAAATTGTTTACAGATATTTTCCTTTCCTCTGACAGAAATATGAAGCCATTTTCAATCAGCTCCCTCCCATCCTGCATTTGCGGCCCAGCCATTTCCCCATTTAAGTCAATCAGGACATAGCCATCGACTTAAACTGGAGCAGATGAAGTTCTTTACCTAGCAGTGGCTAAAAAGCCAGCGCACTGAATGTTTCCTATAAGCCAAAGGCTATTTTAATAGCTTAGCTTTTTTGGTAGCTGATTAACTTTGTCTTGCAATGCCAATATAGAGACCTTACAGGACTCCTTTTAAGGAACCTTGGGGCTGCATTTGTTCTCAGGTGCACTTTGGACACTTTGCATTAAACAGTTCCACTCAGAATTTTCCTAATATCTCATAGTCATAGCCCTATGTACACCATTTAAAAGGCAAAACCATCCTGATACAGTATATAATGCTTTTAGCCATATGGGGTATATATTTTTTTTTTCTGGTCATTGTTTGAGAGCTACTCTCTGGAGATTTCTGTAGCAGTTTTTATGGGAATCTATTTATCATTGCATGATGTTGATTCAGATGTTTTCATTGAGCCTACATACTTCTTGCCTCTACATCTATAATTGCACAAATTTATGATGCTGTAAAGTTCAGAAACTCAGGCAATCTAGTACAGATGATATTTGGGCCAAAGTAGCAGATTGTAGCCATCATTTCTAGTAGCTTTTCCTATAACTTTAAACAAACTAACCCGAACAGCTGAGATGATCTGGGTTCCATAATACTAAACTATTTACACATGAACAAAGTCAACTTGAAAGCTCAGAAAGATAGGCCTATTTAGAGGAAATGGACTAAACTGTAAGTTTTATTCTATAATCACATCTTAATTACGTTTCATTCATCAGCTACTGCTGGCCTTTGATGAATCCTATGGAGGAGCAGGTGTGCACACATGTCTGTGCGTGCAGAAGAGCTAGTGGGAAATCATCAAAATGTTTCAGGGGAAATCTGGCTCCGCTGAAGTCAATGGCAAGACTCCCACATGCTTCAGCAGAGTCAAGTCTTCAGTCTTGGATCCTGCCCACAGGCAATTATAACAACAAAACAGGAAAAATGGTTTGGCTTGAGAGATGGGGAGGAAGGGGGAAGATTTCTGGGAGGTGGGGAAAAGGGGAAGGAACAGGAGAGCAGTAAGAGGAGACAGGGGTATGAATGATTGAGTGGAGCTGAGCTAAGGGGCACTGCTTTTCAGACCAAAGAAGAGAATGTGTTTTAAATCAGTTCCCTAAAGGAAGAGAATGACTGTGGTGTGATGGGTGAGCTGAAAGGGTTAAAAGCCTTCAGAAAGCAAACAGACATCAAAGATTTAGGTCCAAATCAGCCCTGCCAGAACAATTCATCCCATCTCTGGCCTGCTCCCACGGAACCTTTTCCTTCATAACCCTCACAGCTGGACTGGGGTTGGGCCACGAGGCACAGGAACGGAAAAGGAAAATCCATAGGACAGTGGACCTCTTTCCTGAGGACACCACAGCCTATGGCACATGTTCCACCATGTGCTGTGGCCAAAATGTCAGCTTCTCATATAAAGAGGTAAGAGTGGAACTGGGGGCCCACATGTCTGTGACACAACATATAAGACAAAGACAAAGACAAAGAACAAAGAACGTTGTTCAGACATTGTAAGACAAAGAACGCCTGCATGGTAGATGTGAAATAGATAGATCTCTGATGATATGAGAGAAGAGGTGCTTCTCTGCAAGCTGCTGTGAGGCTTCCTGCAACAGCAACAACTACCACAGCACTGCACTGGTCTTCAAAACCAGGCATTTAGGCTGTAACTGCCACACTGAGTGACATGGGCTTGGGACTGTCTTCAGGCACTGACGCCAGCTGGTGTGCAATGGCTTGCACACATTCTTTTCTATCTTCCAAAACCCACATACAAGCTTATAAAAGAGAGTCAAAGACATTCTGCTGTCTCCCAAAGCAAAGAAAGGTCTGTACCCAGACCGGGTCAGCAGTGCTCCCAGGCCTGGGCTAGCCCCTCTGACTATTTCTCACCTTGGAAAAAGCTAGCTAGCCAGGTCAAAACCTTGCCAGGATTAATCTACTGGCTGAACAGCACAGATGGTTGAATCGCTAAGCCTGGGAACACTGCTTGGTGCTATTTAACTCAGAATTACAGAAACATTGATGCTGTTTTTCTATGAGGTACTCCTATTGATTTACTTTGGCATGTGAGAAGGAGCACTGACAGGTTATTTTAAGTACTTGTAGCTTCCCTTATAATAGGAACCTGGGCAATTAGTTCAGAAATACCATCTTTTTGTATTTCAAGGCATAATGGTCCCAAACCAGAGTGAGAGAATAAAACACATTTCCAAAAGGCATAGAGAGAACCTGACAAGTTCTCCAGAGCCTGGACCACTTTGTAGGGCCCAAAGCTCACCACAGCGATACTCTATAGGAGTCATAAGGACACATGTACTGTCGGTTCTGTGTGTGGTGTTAGCTTAGACCTGCACGGTCACCACGATGCAGCGGTCAGCTCTGAAGGTGACTTCAGGAACACAAAGATTCCCCATCGCTTCTATCAGGTGCCAGAGAAATCCTTGGTTTAGCATGACCCCACGTTCACAGCTGGAGAGCTGGCAATTACCTTCCTTCCTTGGCTGCTATCCAACACTGTCAGATGGGGGACTAAGAAACACCACTTCGTACACATGCCTATTACTGCCTTCCCATTCACAAATGTAAAAACATACTTGATTTTTTCTGACAAAAATGTAAACAAGGAGACTAGCTGACCCAGGGGATCTGTAATAGGATACAGAGCCTTTCACCTCTGTCTTAGGAACAAAACACCATTCCCCTCTGATGCACATTCGGTGGCTTGTGAGAAGAGAGCTGGTGGTCTGCATCCAGTGTCATGTGTCTGCATCAGGAAGCCACTAGATTTGGGGCTAATTAGCCTTTTTGGACACAGCCCCTGCAGAGGGGCCAGCGATGAGCTGGTCCTCTTGCACAGAGATAAGGCAAGCTGACTATATGAGGGAAACTAATCCAGCTGGTGCTGGTCCTGCGTTTGTCCACTGACTACTAGTAGATGGTCTTTGGACATCTGTAGGAAAGCTATCACAAGCATGGATTCATTTATAAGACTGTAATGAAAGCACTGTAACGCATACATAAGCCGACAAAAAAGTTTTTGTAAGAGGTTGCTTGGTGAGTCAGATACGCACTGCAGTGTCTGGCAATGCATGTTTTGATGAGTAAAAAAGGAGCCCTAATGTAATGGACTTTAAAATCTGACATTGCATCACCTGGCTGTGAACAGTCCTTTGCTGGCTCTGACTGCAGCACTTGCAGACCTGCTGACTGCCTGTCCCTGTGCCCAGGTGAGAGGATCCAACCTGCCTTGTGCTCACCTGTGTGCGAGAGGGAGGAGGTGTGCCTGCCCTCTGCAAACAGCAAGGCAAGCCTCTTCCACACTGCTCAGGAGGGCTACCTCCAGCCACAGCATTTCTGTTCTTAGGGCTGGGAGGCTTAAGTATCCATCTGAGGAGGGGGAATTCCCAAACTTAGCAATACTGGTAGGTTACATGGGAGCCCCTCCAGCTGTTAAGTAGAATCATAGAATCATAGAATCGTTTAGGTTGGAAAAGACCTTTAAGCCCATTAAGTACAACCATTTACCTAACACTGCCATTCCACCCCTAAACCATGCCCCTGAGAACCTGGTCTTCCCTTCTTTTAAATACCTCCAGGGATGGGGACTCCACCACTTCCCTGGGCAGCCCGTTCCAATGCTTAACAACCCTTTCAGTGAAAAAATTTTTCCTAATGTCCAACCTAAACCTGCCCTGGAGCAACTTGAGGCCATTTCCTCTTGTCCTATCGCCTGTTACCAGGGAGAAGAGACCAACACCCACCTCACTACAGCCTCCTGTCAGGCAGTTGTAAAGAGCGATAAGATCTCCTCTCAGTCTCCCCAGTTCCCTCAGCCGCTCCTCATAAGACTTGAGCTCCAGACCCCTCACCAGCTTCTTTACCCTTCTCTGGACATGTTCCAGCACCTCAATGTCTTTCCTGTAGTAAGGGACCCAAAACTGAACACAGCATTCGAGGTGCAGCCTTACCAGTGCCAAGTACAGGGGGATGATCACTTCCCTGCTCCTGCTGGCCATCCTGATACAAGCCAGGATGCCATTGGCCTTCTTGGCCACCTGGGCACACTGCTGGCTCATATGCAACTGGCTGTCAACCAGTACCCCCAGGTACTTTTCCCCCAGGCAGCTTTCCAGCCACTCTTCCCCAAGCCTGTAGCGTTGCATGGGGTTGTTGTGACCGAAGTGCAGGACCTGGCACTCAGCCTTGTTGAACCTCATACAATTGGCCTTGGCCCATTGATCCAGCCTGTCCAGGTCCCTCTGCAGAGCATCCCTACACTCGAGCAGATTGGCACTCTCACCCAATTTGGTGTCATCTGCAAACTGACTGAGGGCACACTCAATTCCCTCACCCAGATCACTGATAAAGATATTAAACAGAACTGGCCCCAAAACCGAGCCCTGGGGGACACCATTTGTTACTGGCCACCAACTGGATTTAACTCCATTGACCACAACTCTCTGGGCTCAACCATCCAGCCATGTTTTTACCCAGCAAAGAGTACACCTGTCTAAGCCATAAGCCACCAGCTTCTCTAGGGGAATGCTGTGGGAGACAGTGTCAAAGGCTTTGCTGGTAGACAACATCCACAGCCTTTCCTTCATCCACTAGCTGGGTCACCTGGTCACAGAAGGAGAAGTACATTGAAGTACATTGATAATTGCTGTAAATGCTTCTCTTTGTGTTTTTGTCTTTTGATAAATTTGAGTACTCAGCCTCAGACTCCTGTTGATGCAGCAGTGTCTGTGAATACCCTCTGAGCTCTGCCTTGCCTTCAGAATTCCAATTGGGTGCAACAGCACTGAGTTTTGTTGGATTCTGGGATGATATAGAAGTAAATATCTAGATTTAAACTGGATGTGTGACTGGCCCTTTAAACTTGTGCTTGTCCACGCTGGGCTCTGCAGTGCCCCTTGACATATGCAAATGCATTGAAGTAGGACTGGGTGTATTTCTATGGGCACTTTTCACTAATAACAAGGGCCTCCCCACCTCCAAAGAAACCAAAAAACAAAAAAAAAAAAGAATTGTAGGAGAAAATTCTTAGAGATAAATTTTCCATTAGTTGTGATGGTGGGTCCAGTTAGCAGCTCCTTTGCTGCTCTGTTCTACTTTTCTGTTGGAGACTGCTGCCTTGAGGACAGAGTCCAAAGAACAAAACATGGAAAATGTCCTCAGCTACTTCAGCAGAAGATTGGATGGTTTAGCTCCAACCACCTCCTGCAGAAGCTCAAATTGAGCTCTCAGGGTTGAATGAGCTATGGGGCAGAGCAGAATTATATCTTGAGCTACATCATCTGTTCACTAAATGAATGTATCTAGACCCTGAATTCACCAAGAACTCAAAAAAACCCCGGCTGCAGTAAGAAGGAAGCAAAAAGAGACTGACTATTCTGCATAAGTCTGTGATCACAGCTCCTCAGTGGGTCCAGTTCCAATAATCCTCCCATTATTCCCCTCCCTCCTTCCCTGGTCACAGCAGGAATTTGCCCTCATTTATCCAGATGTCAGGTCTTCTGTTGCATGCAAGAAAACAGCAAAAGCAATGTAACACTGGGCACAGTAATTTGCGGAGGTAAGCAAGACCTTTCACCAAACCCAGAAAGAGGTTGATAACGAAAAGTGGCTGATACAGGAATGTTCAGACTGTGGTTCATGAGACACAGGACATAGCTGTTTTCTGCTTTTAGTGGTGGGAATGAGCACTGGGTGGATGCATTACATGATTACTGATGCACTGATAAAATAAAAGTCAGCTAACCATCCACTCATATAAGCTGATTCAAATGAATTCCTCTGGAACCTGAAACAGTGCAGCCAAAGGATCTCCTAAGACATCAACATCCTCTCTGCAGGCTCTGCAAGTTCTTCTGGTTCTCCTGGTCTGATGGAAGTAGACAACCCAAAACACTGTGAGAACAGCAACCAGTGGACTGCCAGCTGCCTGATTAGGAACACAGGATGTCAAAACCCCCTAAAAATCCCAGTCCTCTAGAGATTTCTATCTCATTGTTTTTAGATAAGTCATTCAAGTCAATTAGATTCCCAACCATCTGCTTCTCTTCCTTATTTATTTAGTCTGAGCTCTTTCTTACTACTACTCTGCCCACAGGAACTTGATTTAAGGAAGTAAAATAAACATTTGAGGATATTTTAATTACAGTAAAAACCCCTGGGTTCTTTATCATTTTTGGGAAAGCAACAAAGCCAGAAGACTAAGGATCAGATCTGAGTTCTTAACAAGCCAAGTCCAAGAATGCACCTTTCAGAATGCATGGCAATAATTAAAACTCACTGAGGACCTCCCTGTTCAGCTTGAATGTGAAACATTCCATACCAAACACTCTGGGAAAGAACCTCCTCTCTTTGTGGTCCTGTATTCTTGTTTGCATCGGTGCACAGATCCCCACTGAAAAATGGAAGGGACCTTACCTAGCCAGATGGTTTAGGTACTGTCTTGTAGACAAAGCCATAGATCTGAGCCCCTTCAACCTAAACTACTTAATGGGTCGGTGCCCTATTGACATACCTGTGGTATGGATGTATGGATGATGGATGTAACACCAAGGCTGAAAATTCCCTTGTCATGATCCTTCAGACTTAGTGGGAGAACCACCATTTCAGGTGCCAGTCTTGATTTCTAGCAAGGGGTGAGGATTCAGACATGCTTTTTGCATGGTGTTTCATACTAATTACCTATAGGTGCTGGTTGAAGCTCACACTGCTGAAGTGCCTCTGTACTGAAGGGCACTGAAGATGTATCCAAGGGAAATGGTTTAGGATGTTAGCATTCTCTGCCACGACTCTTCCTCCTCTCTGCCGTTGCTTAATGAACAAAGAAAAGCTGAAAAAAACAGTATCTGCTCAGATCTCAGCGATTTCAGTGAAAACTGTTTAATTTATGTTAAATTGTTTAACTTATTTGAACATACCTTTCTGTCAAAGGAGTGGGTTGTTAATTCCAGAAATAGGGTAGAGTGGAGGAATTGTTCTTAAATTGCAGTAGCTGGATTTGTTAACCTACTATTATCTGTTCCTTATCTCTCCCCAAGTCTCTTAAAGTTTAGACTTGGAGGGCCTACTATCTAAATATGATAATGCAGTGCTTACTTTGCTACTCCCCGCAGCAAGATCAGATAATCACCAATGTACTCCTTAATATTTCATCATAAAACTTTTCCACTAACGCAGAAAACAAGATAAGCACCATCTCTAAATTACTTGAAATGCTAGGAGAGGGCATAAACAAAATTTCATTCTCCTTCCCAACAGACTCCACAGATCTGGCTGACCTTAGCTTTGTTTAGCTCCAGTTAGAAAGTTTCCACCTCCACCTGCCTTTTCAGTGGGTGCCGTTAATGACTCAAAGTCACGATTCAGATATGCTTACTGCAAACAAGGAACAATGTCTGACAAATCAATGATGAACGCTTGAGTTTGGGTCTCACAGCAATGAGGGCAGAATATTCTGCAAAAACCAGAGAGATTAGACACAAGTCTGTGCCCTGCAAGATAGATTTTCCTTTGTACAGCTTGGTGTGAGTGTTGCAGTAGTGGTGATCTCCTGCTGCTCTTCAGGAGATGCAAAGGTTCACTTTATTAAGGCATTCATAAGTTTTGGAGGTGTTAATTGATTGCCCAAGCGCTGCAGTGCTTTGAGCCCTGTATGTATCGGCCACCCGTCTGTTTCGCCTCCTGTTTGTTAACACAGCTGGAAAAATTGATATGCAGGAACCCACCTCATCCCAGAAGTCTTTAAAATCTAATCGCCGCTCCTGGACGTCCAGCTAAATCAATCTAAACCAATTAGGGAATGCACAGTTAAAGCAACAAAAGCCGTAAAGCATCCTTTGGAAAGGCAATGCTAACTGGTGTGTTTCTGTGACACATACGGATTTATTTGGGTGATAAGATAAATTGGTGATGATAAGATAAAATTGTAATGGGCCTGGCGGGGACCCAGAGGTCATGATCCCTAAAGTATCACTGGATTTAGCTGATCTGTATCATGAGGACTTAATGGTAACTGTTGGTTTTTTAAACAATACCTTTTGTTCTCAGTTAATGTACTTCTTGTTGGCTTTGGGCAGCAATCTAAACAGTCACAGCCACCTGACAATAAGCATTGGCCAGGTGATAATCAGTTTGCCTTTTAAACCCTACAGTAACAGACTGATTAAAAAAATCTTAAAGTGTGTTATAAATTACAGCTGGAGTAATAATGTTAGTTCAATTGTTTGTGATGAGAGACAAGGGAGAAAAAGCTTTTACCAGACCAACAGGTACACCTGTAAACAACAGAGAAGTTTTTGGCTCACACCCTTGTGTTGTTTGTCTCTTTTCCACTGGAAGCATGGAACCTTTTCTTTGTTCACTCTAAAGCCCCAAATGTGAACACAAAATGCTTGGACGAAAAGACTGAAGTCCTTGCAGGACCCTACGTGCATCCCAGAGTGGACGTGTTTTCTCTGCCCTACCAGTGAGAGGTTTGGTGGAAGGGGGCTGGGGACATGGAACCCGCGAGCAGCAGAGGGAGCTAAGAGAGCTCAGCCACAGACAAGCTGTACTCAAGTGCCAAGAGCAGAAGGAACTTTTTTTCTGTCTCTGTGATGGCATTTTGAGCCTCCTGGCCATCAGCCAGTCCCTCACAGGTTGCCAAATCTATTATTGGCCTAAGTTTGGTTTTCTCATGGGGGAGTTCGTTACTCTCACTATTTCACATGAACATTTCATAGAAATGAAACCTAAGGTGGCACTGTAGTTGGCTGGTTCTTCTGAAAGAACGATTTTCCACTGATGACAGTCTGGTGCTCTTCTTCTTATGGTTCCAATCCTTGAGAACGGCAGGCTTTGGTCCTGGCATGAAGGCTTCAGCAGTTTTTTCCTCTACTCTTCCATGGCCAATTCTCATGCCACAACATCATGCATATCTCTCTGATACTAGTTTAGAAGATGTTGGCTCCTAGGTTTACTTTCTATGTTAATTAGAAAAAGCAATTTTTGCTTATTCCTTTATTGCAGTGTGATGGATGATTGAAACACAGAGTGCTAGAAGGCTGTGTGTGGCAGCTCCTGCCATGTGAGCTGGTCATTTGGAAAGTGAAGCAGGATTTCATGGCCCACAACTGGTTGGATACATGATACTAGGGAAGCTGGAGAATGAGAGGTAGAAAATTACTTGTTAAGTGCCACTGACCATCTATCTAATCCTTACAAGTTTACAGCTACAAACCTGTGTTTGAACATGACCTAATTTCCTGTGACTACAGTTCAAACATCTATACCTCACTGGTCACCCTCAACCCCAGCATAGCCAGGGGAGATCCAGTCAGCATAACCAGGAGATGTAGATCATTACTGTCACATCCTAAAGAAGGTGCCCTGCTGTGACTATGAAGGACAATGCTGACACCCTAAGTCATCTCTTTCACAGGTTCAAGCTTCCCACTGTACATCATCTTTCCTCATACAGAAGTCATTTCAGGTCTTCCATCATCTATCTTGCCCTCTCTGTATCTTTTCCATTACACTATATCCTTTTTCTGAGATGAGGATACCTCTGAGGTAAGCCCAATTTTCATGATATGGACTAATAAGGACTTACAAGGTAGCATAACAACATTCTCTGCTTTGATTTCTATTCCTTCTGGAAATGTCTAACTTTTAATCTGCTTTTTGACTTCTACTGAGGTCTACCAAAATATTTCTGCAGAATTAACATCATAACCCAGAATCCCACTGCTCAGTAATAAGTCAGTTCATTTTACATGCAAAGGTAGGATAGTTTTACCCCACATTAGTTACTTGACCTTTTGGCTGCATTAACTTTATTTTGATATTTTATGACTCAGTCACTGAGGGCTCAATACAGTTGGCCACAAGCAGACAACATGTGCCAGTGTCAGTCCTGGAGGCCTTCTCAGTCTCTAGCATCTTCTCCAGAAAGGCTGCTGGAGCTTCTGGGTCATATCTGTCAGCACTGTGTGGGCATTTCATAACTTCAGGTCCCTCAGGTAACACTATACCACTGTATTCAGGCAACAGAATTCTCTTCAGTCTCTTAAGGTTCTCCCAGAATTCTCCACAGTCAGCCTGCTTTTAGAAAAATACTGAATTATCATCAAACTTTCGCACTGCCATGTTCAGCCAGGTCACTTATGAATATGTCCAAATTGCAAGTACTTGCTTTGGACATCAGTCTGGAAAGGCCTGGCTATTCTGTTTGACCATTTTTAAAGATACCGGAATATTGTTTTCCACATTTCCAGTCCTTTAAAACAAAGTAATCTCTACACATTTTAAGTAGTGAATAAGGTTTATTCTCACAGATTCAATCCAGCTTACTCATTGATAGTGAGTGCCTGTGTCTTTTATTATATCTTACATCAGAAGACATTAATATTTTTGCCTAGATCCCCTCTTCATTTTTTTAGGTCAACACATTAGTCCAGGGATTTTGAATTCAGCAACATAAGCTGGAGTTCCCTCATACTAAATTTTCTAATGCACAAAGATGTCCAGCCTCTTCAGGACATGGTGGTGGCACAGTTTAAGATGTTGCTATGCAGGACCTCCACGTTTTCACAGTCTTGACTGAGAACTAGTTGTACAATGAGGTTTGCAGTGTCAAAGAATTTCTTCAAGAGAAGGAATAGTATAATTTTAGGGTTTCTAGAAACAAAAATACCTTTTGTAAGCGTAAGCTTGTGTTTACCAAAGCACTGGAATCCTTTAGAGAAAGGAAATGTAGGTGACTCAGGAAGAAAGTAATTCACTAGGCTGCCTTCCATTATTTCTTATAAATTCTCAGTTCAAATTTAGCCCTAGAGCAGGAAGCTGGATTAAATGACTTCCTAAGACGCTTTACATTTATTTCCTGTTATGACTTTCCAAAGCTTATGAGAAATGAAGGTGGAATAAAAGGAATACTCCTCCCAGTAGTGGTTCTTCCAGACAGTCCCTGAAATGTCTTCTTCCATTGATCTATTAGTCTCCAGGTGAATAACTGGTAGAGCTGATACAGGTGACAATTTAATAGAAAAAAGGTTATTGAATCAAAAATAATGATCATAGAAATAGCCTGAATTTCAAAACCAATTCATTTTACTATCACAATAATAAAAAATGGCACAGGCAGCCAATATAATGTGCTTCTCTAGTTACTTTGCTAGAAAACAACATGCAGCAACTTGCACTTTTTAGATGAAATGTGAATAAGTGTGTTGAGTGATGTGCCTGGTAGAGACATAATAATAGTGTACCTACTAAAGAAATTAACTAAAGAAATTATCTTTTCTCCAAAAACATTTGAGGCAACAGGAAGCAATGAGCCTGAACTGCAGGCTTGACAGCAGCAATGATTTTCTAACAGTGAGGATAATTAAGAACTGGAACACACTGCTTAGAAAAAAAGGAGCAGGGATCACTGTCAGAGAGGAGGAATATATGTGAGAAGATATAGGAATATGTGAAGCTACATTGGCACAGAAGGGTGGTCTAGACGACTTCAAGCTCATTTAGCAGTATTTTCTGTGATGTCAGCTCAGCCTCCCACTCTTCCCTCCTTACCTCCAAACTGATCTTTGGGTCTTTTTCATCTGGAAAGCCTAACTGCAAAGTTGCAGGAAAATCTGGTGTTACTGGAGTCTGCTGTTGGACGATAGACCGTAAGCACAGAAAACATGGTGTCAGACTCCCATGCAGCCTCCAGTGAGACTCCAGTGGTTCTTCATGTGAGCGAACATCATCAGCCAAGGTCAGATGCAGTGGGTGTAAAAGGTTGTGTGTACCTTCTACATGCTTAACCTTTCCTGTGACTTACTCTCAAATGGTGTTCAGTGTTCCTGCTGACTCTGGCAGGCATAGGCATGGACTCAGCCCTTGATGATGATGTTGGCTGTCTGCAGTGGAGTCTGTCCCTGTGTGCAAGAAGTCATCTATTCTGGGAGGAACTTGCTGTGATCCCTTATAGAGTTAAGAAGGTAAACTGAGGGCACAAAAAGGGCTGTTCAGGTTGGCACAGGACATTGTGTCTGGACTCTGTTTCTGACTCTGTAGCTTGTTTACTGAATTACTTTGAGATGATCTCTAAGCTCTCTGTACCTTGATTTTACCACCTGTAAGTTGAGGCTGGAAGTTGTGGTGATGTCTTATCCTTTTGCAGTCTGGCAAGAGAAATGACTATGTAAGAGCTAATTCCTAATTCCTCGATGCAGCAATGCTTTGAGCTCCCACACTGTTACCTAAGCATTGTCTGCTGGCAGTCTGTGGAGTGTATCTGGCCCATCGACCAACACTACCTCCCAGCAAACTGGGAGCACATTTGCCTGGTTTTCAGCAGGGACAGTGAAATGTGCTCCAGCAAGACCTCTATGGTAGCAGAAAGGAAAAGGCATTGGCCGTGACATCTTGCTACTCAGCTGTCCATTATGCCAGCAGCAACTTTGAGAGGATTGCAGATTAAAGGACTCTAGTGACAAGGTCTGCTACCTATGGGGACATGAGTTCTTCTCTGTCCTGTTATTACATTTTTAGGTGTCTCTAGCACATGGGAATAGGTGTCCTGAGACTGGCATCTGAGTCCTAACTTCAAAAAGTTGGATCACTTTGAAGGCCCAGAGGAACAGGAAGATGAACCACTAACGACAGCAGAAATGGCATTACCTGTATGGTATTGCAGGCTGAAAGAGAGGCAAACTAAGAGAGATGCATGCCCTCAGGAGAGGAACAGACTATTCTTTGGAAAAATGAAGGCGTGGACTCAAATTGTACTTCAATGTATGAGAGTAGACCAATTCAGACAGCAGGACAGGAACACTGAGAAAAAACTAATTTTACAGGGTGATAGCTAGCAACACAAAAATACCCTATTTGTGCTGAACAGTTAAAGGCAAATTAAATGCATCCTGTATTAAATGTCTGCAGAAATGATGAATGCTCTCCTGAAGAGAGCACCATCTTAAGATCACAAGAGTTCAAAGGTGAGGGGTGCAGCTTGTCTGGACCCAAGGGTTTAACCACAGTATGTCATCTGATGAAGGTATAAGGAATGAAGGAACAGCGGCCAACATTTCCTAAGCAATTCTTGTTATGTTCCCTCAGGGTTTGCAAAGCACACATGCTTCCTGCGGCTGCGACGGACTGGAGGAGATGGCGGGTGGGGGGAGACATCAGGGCAGGGACTCCCCTCTGCCCAAGCACCTTCCCAAGGAAGATGGCTCTCGTGCTGCACTGGAGCTGAACCCGAGGATGGCGGTTGCCTGGAAGCCCTGAGCAGTTCCAGATGTGGTGTTGTGGGATGGTGTGGGGCCAGCACACAGGCTGCTACTTCTGGCATTTGGCAAAACCCAGGAGGGCAAAGCTGGCCTAGCTGCACATAAAAGTTTTCTCATGCTGTAGCAAACCTGGCTAATGAGCAGCCCAGTTTCCCTTGGCTTTTGCCAGGTTAATTCTCTGACATGTATTTCAGGTCTCGCTCTATTCTTAATCCATGTATCGTGAATATCAGCCAGTTGTGCCTTATCTCTGTTAGCTCTGCAGAGCCTCATCACTCTCTGCGGCGGGCCAGCCATCACAGTGGTGACCAGAGTCAGTACCCTGCTGGGCGGTTTGGTCCTAAATGGCTTTCAACCATGGCATTAGCTTGGGCCCTGCGAAATGTGCTGCCTCTCCAAGACCAAGGTGATCTTGCTTTAGTGAGCTCCCAGTGGGCGGTTAGCAGGGCGGGAGAGTCAGTGACCCATTCCCAACAGAGATACTTCCAGAAGTGCAAGTGACAAAGTCCCTACTTGCTGCCAAAAATGTTTCCAGCTTTACCTCTGAATATCTGGGCTCCTGTCTCCTTGTACCATGGCTCTATCTCCCACCAACTGCAGATGAGGCTTTTAGACAAGTTGTTCTTGCAGCAGTAAGTGCAGATGTCCGTGTGGTATGTGCTGTATGCGGTGCAGTATTCGGGCACTGCTACGCATCGTAGCGGCTGCACGCTCCCACGCTGGGTTAATGCGCTACCTCAGGCAGAGATCAATACTCATGTCTCACCCTGATCTTCTTAGCCTGACATTTTAGCTGGTCCGACTGGCTCCAGTGCGTAAAAAAACTTAACAAGCAGGTTGCTGTTTGCACTAGTGCCGTTTACTGCGTATGCATAATCCGAGCTTCTGAGCTTTCTGTGCGATTTTTTTATTTTTTAAAAAAAATCTACTGCCTGGAAGATCTTTTGAGCTCTGCTCACAGTTCCTCAAGTTCACGTCAGGTATGGCTGTAAGTGGTAGCTGCAGAATTTATAAACAGAGCAAATTCATCACTGAATGCGTAATGAGCCAGGCCTTGGAAATGAAGGACACCAGTTTCTTTCTTCAGCATCCTGTCTGGTCCGCATCTGACATGTTCAAGCCAAATAGACACCATCATGAGCATTCACACTCCGGGCAGCAGTGGAAAAATGCAACAAAGTGGCATTTCACAGCCTGAGCTGCTGCTATTGTTCTACGCAAGATCTATAAATTAAATAAGTTCTCAAAGATTCTCATTAAATACAGGCTTCTAAATAAATGCAGTTAATAAAAGAGGGTCTTGGAAATGAGGAAATTTAGCTTTCTGTGAGACTCCTACTGTATATTGGCCATGAAAAATATCTTTGTCTCAGTCCTTACTGGTTTACAGATTGATCTCTGTGTGGAAACTTGTGCCAAATAGTATTTGAAATGTTCTATTTTGGGAAATCTGCAGGGGAGGTTAATTTAGGTAAATCAGGGAATCCTCTTGAGATTTCAGAGAAAGAAAATCTGGAGGGGCTTACAGACTAAAAGCATTGGCCTGTGCTATTTTTCTGAAACAACTTCAGCTGTGGCTAAACTTGAGAAAATTTAAATGAGGTCTGTGGCTGGGATGAGTCCAGAAGGACAAGTTTTGGCTCCTCCAGTTCAGTACAGTGGGAAGAGGTGGGAAAGGTGTTGATAAACAGAAATGAACAGAAGCGAAAAGGCTGCCACAGCTGGCTGACATTTAAAAGCTGTGAGACACACTTTTTTACTTGAAATTCCCAGTGACAAAGAGTTGTAAGGGCTGGATTCTCATGCCGGCCATACCAAGCTAATGGGGAGCAACTTGCAGTCTGCTCCTCGCTGACACCAAGAGACAGCTGTGAATCCAGGTCTAGAGGAAAAGCTAGAGAGGCCATCACAGTGGGTAATGATGGAAATCAGGCTCCAGGCACTGCAGCGAGGACTAGAGGCACCCCGCTCTTAAACATATTCCCTGCACATGGTCAGGCTCTGCCCATTTTGTGCTGCATTTATTCATTTCAGCCTTTTCCTTGAAGTAATTCCTTAGCTTTCCCTCTGTGGGGACAGATGGTCATGGAGGTGTTGTGTTTAGTGCTTATAGCCATGCGGCCAGAGAGGGATGCCTCCAAGTCCTCCATTGCCCAGCTCCAACTTGCTGGTTCAAACATCTTGAGTCTGTATAAAGGGAGAAGAAGCCATGAGGACCTGGCAAAGGAGTCACTGAATTGCAGCTGTGGGAGCACATCATCTCGGGTTTACAAACAGCGGCACGAATCTCCTGACTGCCACCAGGGATAACTATGGCTTCATTTGGGTTTGTTTCCTTGCCTGTTGAGGAAATCCTCCTCCCTTTCCCCTTTTCCCATTTACATTAGGCTGGGCTGCACACCCGCTGCCTCTCCTGTGCTGAGCTGCCTCTGCAGCCTCCGTGCGTGGGAACAGATTTGTGAGCTGCCTAGAAATAAACAGGCAAGCTACCCTACCCACACAGGCAAATCTGACACTATATGCCCAACATTGCATTCCTTTGGGCTGGAAGTCCTCATTTATGCCTTCGTAATTTTATTGCATGCATTTTTTTTTTTCAACTAAAGCAGTCTGCTCCTTCTCCCCATCGAACCATTAGGTATGTGACATTTCCACCAAAACAATAATGTTTTCAAATGGTGCCAGTAAAATGCTGGAGGTTTGATTTAAAGTGAGAAAAGAGAGATGTAAGCAACTAATAGGTTATTTTTCCAGCCCCAGAAAACTAAACTAACCTCTCAAGGACAAAAGCTTGCAAACGAACTTTGGAACTTCTTTACAGGTACTCCTTGACATAGTTCTAAATGAATGTATCTATACTCATTACTGTATTTTATGAACTATTGTGCCCTCCTTCACACTGAAAATAATAAGCTGATGTGCTAGTCTAAGAGGAATCAACTGAAAGACCTTGTTTTCTGCATGTGTGGGAATGTGTAATGCAAACATAAATAGTTTCTTCTTTGTGGATTGCTCATTTTCCTAGGGCTCATTTCCACAGAAAAAAAATGTGATCTTTCGTGTCTCAGTGGCTGTCTCTGTGATATTACGGACTTGAGGGGAAAAGCCCAGCCACAATAACAGCCCTGTGTGTGAACTATAACCAATGGCCAAAACAGTACAAAAACCCCCTAACAATCTAAGTTGCTGGCTTTCCAGAGCTAGGGGGTTTGAAATTCATAGCCTAGCTTATTTCCTAAGTATGATTATTATGGCAACAGCCAAAGACTTGAGCAGTGCTGGAGTCATCTCTTTATAGCTTCTGTGCAGAGCAGAAACAAGACTGTCTCACCTGCAAGTGAGGAATGCCACTGATGTATTCCTGCTTGCCTTTTGGGGCATGAAGGCATAATCTTTTCTGAGCACCTTCTAGACCCTGAAGGCTTGATTTGGTTGGCAGACTGTAGACGTCTGGAGTCACATGAAATGCCTATTGTGCAGAGCTGGAAGATACAATAGCAGCTACAGGGCATTAGGCTGTCCTGGAGCAGCTGATGGGGCCAGCAGTTCACCCTGTGCCATCTCAAGCTCAGGCAGTCGAATCCCGTCTATTCCCCCATTCCCCTGCAGGTGGTCTGATGAAATCAGCATTAGCAGTTTTATGGAGATTTAGTTCATGCTGATAATACCAAGAAGAATATATTCCAACCAGCAAAAGTTAAAAAAAAAAAAAAAAAAAAGTCATACAGGTACAGTTATACCTAAATTCTAGGATCCCCTACTGTGTTCAGTTTTAGGCCCCTCTCTACAGGAAAGATGTTGCATTGCTGGAACATGTCCAGAGAAGGGCAAAGAAGCTGGTGAGGGGTCTGGAGCACAAGTCTGATGAGGAGCAGCTGAGGGAACTGGGGTTGTTCAGCCTGGAGAAGAGGAGGCTGAGGGGAGACCTGATCGCCCTCTACAGCTGCCTGACAGGAGGGGGTAGTGAGGTGGGTGTTGGTCTCTTCTCCCAAGTAACAAGCGATAGGATGAGGGGAAATGGCCTCAAGTTGCACCAGGGCAGGTTTAGATTGGACATTAGGAAAAATGTCTTCACTGAAAGGGTTGTTAAGCATTAGAACAGGCTGCCCAGGGAAGTGGTGGAGTCAACATACCTGGAGGCATTTAAAAATCACGTAGATGTGGTGCTTAGGGACATGGTTTAGTGGTGGACTTGGCAGTGTTAGGTTAACGGTTGGACTTGATGATCTTAAAAGTCTTTTCCAGCCCAAACGATTCTATGATTCTATTCTATGATTCTATGAAATCCATTATACAAGCCATAGAGCTCCAAGGGAATTTTATGAAGCCCCTAAATTTATGGCTAGCTAAGAGATGTCCACCGGGCACCAGGCACCATCTGAAGACTTGAAGTGTTGGAAGAGCTACCACTTCCTCCGCTAATTTGCTCCAGTAATTAATCATGCTTGCTGATTAAAAAAGAAAAAAAAAGCTCATTTGAATCTCATTTACCTATTATCTAAAATAAGGTCATGCCTCTGGCTTGACTGGTGAAGATGTTGAAAATTGCTTCAATTATCCTTGCTTATCTGAGTGTAATCCCTACAATATCAGATAAGTGGAGCTGCAAGGTAGTGCTATTGGCACTAAGCCTGCAAAATGAGTGATCTTTTTTCCCAGTCCAGAGTAGAATCTTTCCTTCTCACTTATTTACTGCTAAGTCAGCAGTGTTTTGTTTCATTCATTCACCTTGATATAGAAGGGGATGGAAACAGAGAAAAAGTGTCATTAGACAAGTGAGGCAGAAGTGACAGGGATATTGTGTATTCGTTAAAATTTATAGGTATATATCGCAGATGGTCTGATTTACTGTCTCTGAAGAATTAGGCTGTCTAGAAATATCTCATGCAGCCTAGGGGTGTGTAAGATTTCAAAACTGTTATGTGTAAAAATGTCCTGGATTAATGCCATGTAAAAAGAAAAGAAAGAAGCCCAACAGTAAAAAACACCTTGGTTGGAATTTACATGTGAACCCCAGAATACCTATGTTGATGTTATTTCTTTCTTGCTTCCAGCTCCTCCAGCAGATATGCTTACTAGCACAGATTTGCTCTGGCCCCCCCATTTTAACCAGGAAGGAAACGTGCTGCTCTCCGCAGTGCTGTGCCGAGCCCCTTCAAGGGCTCATGCTTTTATCCTCTCAACGCGTCTTTGAGGTTGGCAAATAACGTTATCTCAGGGGAGCTAAGGGCAGAGTGGGGGCATGGAAAGGCTGGAAGGTCAGTCCTCAACCTGGGCAGGGCCGTGAGCGGGGGCCACGTGCCCCCCATGTGGACCTGATGAAGCCACTGCCCTCTCGCGCCCTTTGCTGCAGTTTCTCCAGCCAGCCCCTTGGAGGGGAAAATGTGCATTCTGCAGGAGCTACTGCATTTCTCTTTATTAAATTACTAAAAGTTGCTATCTGCTTGTTAAAGACACTTTGCTGAATCTGGGATCTCCTGGATCCCTCTTGCACATTATAATTCATAGCTCCCTGACAAAGTAGACGTATTTTTATCTGGTTTTTTACAATTTACTCACAGTCATTTTCGATTAATAAGTCTGTGCTGAAAAATCAAATCTCCAGCCCTAAAGACAAATGATCAAGCAGGAAAACAGCCTGCCAGTGACTCAGTAACCTTTGTTTTACATTTGTTGTGGACTTTAATTAATTGCATGCAACTTGGATTTGCACGTCCACCGCACTGGATTTTACCTACCCCTTAGCCTCAGCTCTGAGAGGGTCGTGCTAAACCTTTTTTGGATGAAAGCTCTCCTTTCTTCCCCAGCGGCCCAGCTCCCCATTCTGGGGCCCCAGGGACTTCACTGCCCACTATTTTTGTGGTGAGTGCTATAGGTGGAAACAAAAAAATCTCAAAGGAGACAGAAGGGAAACAAAAGTCCCTGCTGAATCCCCGGCTCAGGCAGGCCAGAGCGGCGGCAGGGGCCGTGCGTGGCGACAGGGAGGGCTGATCCCTCGGGAGATTTTCCATCAGCATCCTGCCAGCTTCCTACACAGTCGAGCCTCCGCACAAAAGAGTTAATCACAAACTCATCGTCCTGAAAAAGATCAACACAAACGACTCTTGCTTATACATTGCCGGGGTTGTGCTAACATACATTTCCAAGCTGGGTTCCCCAGGGTTGGACCCAGCTGTGTTAATCTGCTTCTATCCAATGCAGCCAGAAGCAAGTTAATCTTTTCTGTCAGTCTTGCTTTTAAAGGCAATGCAAAAGAAAAGGAAGAGAAGCTCTGAGACAAGAGCTAAACAGCTTTTAAATGCACCAAAAGGAGCCTGTTTTCTATGATTGCTAATTTGAATTGCTGACTTTTAAAGCTCAGCTTGCTGCGCTCAGGGTAAGAGAGGCAGAAGGCAGTGCTGCCGTGTGAGGCGGTGGCGTCCTGGGGACAGACCAGGCAGAAAGTCAGCAACTGAGTCTGCAGAAAGAAACTATAAATATTTTGGCTTCCACAGTAAAGACCATTTAATGGAAGTTAGCTCGGGCGGCTGTGGGATGTTTTCGTAGACCCTCAGAGGAAACAAGACAGGACATATTTGACATCAGAGTCCCACCTACATGAAGTAGCCACACGTGTGTGGAAAAATGTATTTAGATCCTCCTGTTTCCATGCAGAAACAAAGCACTGTTCCCCCTTTTCACAATAAATGAAGAAAGAAGATGGGAGCTGTCAGGCAAGGTGGCATGAGAAGGGGAAGAGGCCACTGAAGCTTCCCTTCCAGTGAGAGCTGGTTCAGGGCTCCTATGGCCCCAATCTGGTGTCACAGTGTCCCACAGCTTAAACTGACGGTGTGACGCGATCCCTATATGCACTCCAAGGAAAATGAAAAAAGCAATCCCGCAAAAGAAACCGTCCCCCAGGCAAGCTGCAGCCACAACCCCTTCAAAGCTGAGAGGTAAAGCTGCCTGCTCAGTCTGTGCACTCCCTGTCCCAGAACACAGTGATAAGACCTTCATTTGCACAACAGTGTGTGATTATTTCCACAAACAATTCCAAACTGGAGCTTGCAAAAAAAGGGAATGCTTTCCAAAAACATATTAATGCAAAAAGCTTTTTTCTTTTTTTTTTCCCCATTGAAAATTTCTCTTTGTGTATTCTTCTACCTTCTGGTTTGCTCTGTTACGAACAGGGATGGCTGCATGAAGCTGAAAAATATTTCTGTGCCAAAATCCATGAATGCTCCATGTACTGCTTAAATCTGACATAATGGCACAAAATAGAAGTCAACTTGTTCAGAGAATTGTCTAGAGAGGAGATTTTTATCCTCCTTTCTCCCCCTTGCAGACCAAAAAAGCCAAGGGTCCCTTAAAGAATGCACAAAAGGTCATTCTAAGAAACACTTCTGTTACTCAGGGAAGAGTAGATGCATTTCAAATCAATCCAATGCAGTCCTGACCCTTCTGGTGATGCTGGGCACCCAGAAAAGTCCCACTGGAAGGATTTTCGCTGGGTGACAGCATTGCTTCCCCTGCCTCACAAGTGTACAGGGAAGCTGTAAGAACTTGTATAACCTAGTGTTTGGTGTCTCCCAGGCTGGTGCTCAGGTAAGTGGAGAGGTCTGAAACAAGACAGTCTTTGAACCCCTGAATTCTGCCCATGTCTTGGGTGTTTTGTGTCTTTGGAAATGACCCAGCTTAAAAAGAAAGCATACTATGTCCTCTGAGGTTGCTCCGTGCAGAGTGCTGCTGAAAAGCCATGCACTGAACAAGGATGATAAAGGGACTGGAGCATCTCCCCTATGAGGAAAGGCTGAGAGAGTTGGGCTTGTTCAGCCTGAAGAAGAGAAGACTGAGAGGGAATCTCATCAACACACACAAATATCACAAGGGTGGGTGTCACGAAGACGGAGCCAGACTCTTCTCGGTGGTGCCCAGCAACAGGACAAGGGGCAATGGGTACAAACTGAAGCAGAAGAAGTTTCAGTTGAAGATGAGGAAGAACTTCTTTACTTTGAAGGTGACAGAGCACTGGAACAGGCTGCCCAGGGGAGCTGTGGAGTCTCCTTCTCTGGAGATATTCAAAGCCCGCCTGGACGATGTCCTGTGTAACCTGCTCTAGGTGACCCTGCTTTAGCAGGGGGGTTGGGCTGGATGATCTCCCGGGGTCCCTTCCAACCCTTGCCATTCTGTGATTCTGTGTAATATGAGAGCCCGTCCTGCTCCTCCATGCAGGGCTGGGCTCTGCCTCCCATGCAATGGCTGTGGCCAAAGGCACGCAGGGCTGCAGCTCAGCCTGCACACACATGAGCAGGGTGCAGAAAAAAAAAATTGTTGGCTTTCTCACGGATTTTGGAGTTTGACTGAGAAAGGACTGGAGAAAACACAAGTATCTCAACATTAGGGGAGATGTATTTAAGAGAGCATCTAATGAATAGTGTAATTTTGATTGGGACTTCCTAAGATGGGAAAATATTTCTAAAAAGCATGCTTGGCAAGATCCTGCAAGCTAAATCCTACTGTAAGCAGAGGGAAAGAGTGAGAAAGGGCAAGCTCGTTAGATAGTAAAGTAAAGAGTAGCTTTGAGGCTTTTAAGAAATATAAATGGGAAACAAGAGGTACTGGGAGATCTACTGAAAACAAGCCAAAGGAAGGTAAAAAAGATTTTATATTTAGAGTAGCAAAAAGAAACACTAAACGTTGAATTTTAGTGAAGATTTCAACTACCTATAACAGAATCTTCAAAAAATATTTGCAGTTGACCAAGGGAGAAAGAAAAAATACGTTCAGATAGAACAAGGAAAAAGAGAAGACAATTGAGGACTCAGCAACAGGAGAAGGAAAGGAGATGTATTAAATCATTCATCTGACTTCTTTATTTACTTACAAAACTGGAGAGCTGCTTAAGACATTGGTTGACATTAGCAAGCAGTGGTAAGGGAAGCAGGAGGGAGGACAGAGAATAAAAAGTCTGAGTCGGGTTCAGCAGCAGACAAGACTGCCTACCCAGATGCATATTTGTTATTAATTAAAGGCTTAATTTCATGAGTGTTTCTTTCCTCAGCAAGTCAAATTTAAACAACCAGGATCCCTGACCATGCATGTCTAAACCTACATTGCATTGCTGTCTCTGCTGAACCTTTGAGATGGAGCAGCCCCCGTAAGGGTATTTTGAGACCTCTAGAGGCTGGGAAAGAGCTGAATGAGGAAGATACAGAAATGACCTATGAAATAGCTAGTGGAACAAGAAAGGTGAATAGTGTGAATGGCTGCTCTTTGTCTCTTCCAGTTCCAGAAAACCCAAAGGACATGAAATGAAATTAGCGGGTACTACTTTCAAAGTAAACAAAAAGAAGCACTTCATTGATGGCGCGGTGCATTGTTATTCTATGGCCCATAGCATGGTAGGGTTGCAAATATTTCCATGAATTAAAAAAAAAGAAATCAGGAGGAAAAATGAAGGGAAAATCCACCAGGATTATTAAATATAAAAGCATTAACTTTGACTCAAGTCATCCCTGAGTCACAAGTCACAGGAGGCTGGGAGAGCATTCCTGGGAAGCATTCCCGCATGCTTGCCCTGTCCTTACATCCTTCCTCGGATAACATCTGCTGTGTCTGCTCTGCTGCTGGGGGCAGGACACCAGACCAAATGGACCTGTGCTCTGATCCAGTACAGATGTTCTTGTATTAAGTTTGTGTGCTGCACTGTGAACTAACTGGGGAATTGATCTGGGTAAAAAATAAGCCAGCAGGTTTTGGTTTTTTGTTTTTTAACCCTCATCAGTTCCCTGACCTGGTTCACTGAGTGGCCAAATAAATGGTTGGATGGGCTCTGCTAAGGGAGTGACAGGAAAGAAGGATGAGCAGCCAGGCTTTGGTGATGGGATGGAGGAGCAGTAGGAAACAGAAGGGTTGACTAAGCCATTTTTGTCACTGAAAGAATTTCTTGTGAGGCCAAAAATACTGATGGAGAGCTAGTATGAGTCAGAACCGAAATAATTTCTGTGTGGATGGTGCACGGTCAATAAAGATTGCATAAAGCCACATGTGTCCCAGTGTTATTTTAATGGTTGCACAGGAAAGCCGAGAGAATAAGATCATCCTTCATACTCCTGGAAGGACTAGCCCGGGCAAGAAGCCCAGCCCTCCCTCCTGCTCCCCTCAGCGGCAGCACCATGTTGACTTCAGCGGCTTTGGAACTAAATCTCAAAGTATTTTTTCCTGTCTCCCTTCAATGAGATTTCATGGGCATGCTAAGAACAGAAACAGCCCCAATCTCTAAATTTTACAGATGTAGCTTACTTTAACATTGCTTCAATCCAGAAAGGCAGTTTCACAGATTTCTCTCTTTTCCAGATTTCTTAAGGGATAAGACATGCCTCAGGTATTATGAGCTGGAAACTCAGAAGTCCTTAGCAACCTCTGTATGGAAATCTTACAATCTGCAAGATAAGAAAAATTGTCTCTCACTGACAGCTTTTGTGGTAAGCAACACGAGCCACTGTTGTTCCAGCTACAGTTACATTTTCTTTGCTTGTCTTCACATGGTGGCTTAGATTTACTCCTCGCACTACCTTGCACCACTTTTAGAGGAGCTTTAAGAGCGGGCAGCAAATGCAATGTTTTCCTCTAGCTTTTGTTGACTGTACCTCACCGTGTTGTTCGTTCTGCTTAGGCGGTGGGTTTAGATCTGCCTCTGAGTCCCGCAAGCCAGCAAATTTGGGTGGCTGGACAGATTTTGTAGAGAGCTGATTGAGCCTACTTCCTAAATGTAGGCAAATAACTGGTCAGTGAAATGTACTACTGTCCTCTTTTCTAACGGCGAAGGTTCTTCTTTGGGGTCCAAACTGTGCCAGGTTGTTTTCTACCTGCAGAGGTCACACCTAACTGCAAAGAGGGTTTGCTGCTTATTCAAGTCTCCTGTGGAGATTGCTGGAAAATGAAGACTGACTCCAGATACTCCCAGGTAAGGTTGCATAGGATATACCTTAATCGCTTTACAACACCTCTAGCAGTTGAAGATTTGTTAGTAGTGTGTGTGATCCTTCGCTTAGCTGTGCTTAACACAGGTTAAACGTGGAGGGAGAAATAGGCGGGTGAGGAGAGCACTGGGCAGGGATCCAGTAGGTCTGTAATGGATTCCTCACTCTGCCACAGATTAACGGTGAGACCCTGTTCAAGATGATTCATTTTTCCTCATTTCTGTGTAATTAGACAGTAAAGTTCTCATAACAGGAATTAGCTTTCCCTATACGTGTATATACGGCATCTTACAGGACTTTGTACCTTCAGGTGCAACTAAAATTCAGGCAATGAATGCTGCTAATGTTGATGCTGTTAGTAACAATAATCTAGTTGTAATAATCAATAATTGTAACCGAAAATGAAAGGTGTAGCAGTTTAGAGAGAACTGAGTGTTTAAAGAAAAAAAAAGAGACAATCATTTAGAAAGTGAATTTGTCCTAGAAAAATCTCATCATTTTAGCACTAACCTACGTCTGTTCCTTGGTGTACCACAGATTTACCATGTGAACTGTGGCTATGATCTCTTCCTCTTCCCATCCCTTAGCCTTCTGTCATTAAAATGGGGTTACTGATGCTTAGAGGGGAACCAAGAGGGCTCTTGGAGATCCTGGGAGATAAAAGGAAGCCCAATCCCTTACCTGCTCAGAAAGTGCAGGCTAAAGAATCAGATGATAACTTGACTTTATGAAACTTTGTGCAATTCTATAAGTGTCCTAAATTTTGAGCATTTGTCCTACATGTCTGTGTATTTCTTGAAATGTCCTAATTTTTGCAAAGGGTTTGATGTTAGCTGGCTGTAATGTGGACAACACTTAAGCCATAAGATCTGGAGCATTAGTTTCCCTCTAGAGATGATTTTTTCTGAGTGGGTTCCTATTGCAGTGGGTTCCTCTTTTAGACTTGCTGGCTGGCATCTGCGGCGCTTGTGAGACCTCATTTGCTCATGTTAGCAGCAACTGTCTGAACATTTGAGCAGAACGTCTAGGGAGGACCTGAGGCTTCTTGTTCCCTGACTTGTTCAAGAATTCTTACCAAATTCAGAAGCCAGAGCATGTACTTCAGTATCATCTTGCTTCTGATTTTCTTGAGAAAAATTATTTTTAAATTATATCCTCGGATCAGTCTTCAAAACAGAGATGAGACGCCACTGTGTAAGGCAGAGTGCCATAAGCAATGTCAATGTACCTGGTACATGCAGCCAAGTTATCACAAGATATTGGTCAGCTGAGCACTTCAAAGTATATCATCATGTATTCTTTCGGGTGAAAAACCTTTCTGACTTGGCAGATGGCTAAATACACCCTTGGTTTATTTGACTTTCCTAATGAGATTATTGTGAGTGACTATTTTTTTTCCCCTTAAGCTCTGTCAAGAGTTCACTGCTTGAGGTTTAAGAAACCTGCATAATTGAAATATTATCAACAGGGAAGAAAGATGCATAAGATCTATTTCAATGGTGTCAAGAAGCATGGGCTTCTACTGTGAAGCCAAATTCAGTCTTGACAGAGAGAGAAAAACACCTTTACCAAATTCAGCAGAAATCTCTAATGAGATTAATTTGAAATTAGAAAATAGGTCTGGAAGGGACCCTGGGAGATCCTGTAGTTCATAACCCTCCTCCAGGCAGATCCAGCCAGTCCTGAATCACTCATGGGGAATGTTTGTGTAACCCCTTCCTACAATCCTCCAGTAAATGAGTTTCCATGACTTCCCAGGAGAACCTGTTCCAGGCCTTACCATCGCTATTACTGAAAATATTTTTCCAGCGTCTAACCTAAACTTCCGTTGCTTGACTTCAGTCCGTGACTTTGTATCTGTCCCCAGCAGGCACGGAGAAAAGAATTCCTCCCTTTTCACAGATATCTTTCATATTGCAAAACAGCACGGTTACTGAGAACTTCTCTTTTCTGCAAAAGGGCTTGACCAAGTTCCCACAATTTACTGTGTAATCGTGTATTTACTGAGCTGTGGTGTTTAAGCATGTGGCATGCTTACCCCACCCAACAGAGGAGTGAAATGCTTTGGCTTCACCCAGCCGTGGAGGTGCAGCCTATGCACAGATACTTGATGCAGACAGCGGTTGTGTCTATCTCTATCCCCAGCCTCTACTTTTTCTGGCTGAAATTTTCCCAAAGCTACTCAACCTAGGCTTCATCGGATCACTGTAATGGAAGATTTAAATTAACAAATGGTTGAAGTTTGACAATGTGGTAATCAAAATGTAGAATCTTATAAGGCAATGTTAACAAATCTGCTATTACTTCCGCTTGATTTATAAAGGCATATGTATGTCCATGTATACCCAAGCACATACATGGATATTAGTCTCTGCACTTAAATAATTCCCTTCATCTCCTGCTTTTTCTTTAAATATTCTTGAAATGTTCGTATCAGATAAACAAGAAAAAGAAAAATGCACTTTTGTTTTACTAGCTTGGCCTTGAATCTCTGGTAGCATGACTGTGAATCATACAAATGTAGGCTACATGCTTTTATGATTAACGCTTCAGTAAAATATTTTGTATTGGTATTACAGACATCTTAGGAAGCTGTACTGGCTGTAATTTAACCTCTAAAAATTTTTTAGCTTGACATAAATTAGTTTATCTTATTTTTTTATAATATGTGAGAAGTAGCAGTTTTATTAATGTAAATGATAATAGCTACAACCTTTATGCTTCTCTAAAGCTTTGGAGGGAAAACAAAAAAAAAAAGCCTTGTTGGAACAAGGTTTTCTAAGGTGTAGGTTTATTTTTCTGTTGGCTTTGGAAGGTTTCTCACTTTCAGCTCATTCCTATGATTCTTCCTTACACAGAAAGCAATGATATTAAACCTTGCAACCAGGTGCGCGCTGGAGTTAGTGAGAAAGAAATACCACATGCGCTGTTGATTGAAGGAAGGTGTGAACAGCAAACTTACTACATGGAGAACTGCTGCACTGTTATTTGAATGGTAATGTCAATTTAATCCAGGTGAAACTACAAAGCTTTTAGCATTCATAACAAAAACACTCGAGATTGGAACATTCATAAAATGTACTAATAGTAAGGAAATTACTTAATTTATATATTTACATCTGTACAGAACATAATCACTTGAGGATAAAGAAAAGCACTTAGCAACAATTATTCTATCTGATATATGACACTTTTTGAGGTAGGTAGGCTTTATTCCCCCCTCTTCTTTTTTTTTGGAGTTAAGATAAAGTTTATTTTGAGCACAAATACAAGTATGAGTTGAATACCTACTGTTATAAGCAAAACTCATTGGAAAGTAACTTATTTTCTGTCAAACCACAAAATACTGGGAATAGTTACATCTTGGTTTTTTTTTTAGGGATTAAATTAGCACAATTCTAAGTCCTAATTCTCCAAGTAAAATAAAGCAGATTATCAGATAATTCTTTTCTGGTAAAACTTTTGTGGTTTTGACAATGTCCAATGTGTAGTAAACACAGAAACACTTAATATACCTGCTTTCTAGTGTATCTTTTTTTTTTTTTTTTTTTCAGTATGGTAGATTTTAAGAGGGATTTAAGGAGGATTTAACTGGTGCCTGAATCCTGTGCTACCATTTCATGTAGGGCAGATCGTTGCCCTGTACAAATGCAAGTCTGCAATGAATTCCTCCTCTATTTTGTAACAGTTCTGTGTCTTTATGCAGCGGGAGTTTGCTGATTCTTAATTATGCCCTGGAGAGATGAGAGAAGCCAAGCCACCATTAACCACCTAAGACTTGGTGAGAAAATATATGTTTAGTCATTGTTTGCTGGTTTTGCTGGTTTTTTGCTAATACACACATAATGTCACTTTGGATGCATAGAACTAAAAAACATTTTTAAATGTTTTGTTGAGTCACTCTAAGGCTGTAGTATCATGAGCATTTTAAGTCAATATAATTCAGCCATGCTGCTAAGATTTCTACCAGCTCATTCCTGCTCCTGCACCGTCCCTATGGGAAGCTGACCCAGGTTAACATTAAACTGGCAAATACAGAATGAGTTTGCAATGGGGATTGTTCCTCTGATCTTCCTCATACAGAATGAGTTTGCAATGGGGATTGTTCCTCTGATCTTCCTCATGCGGCTAAATCAATGTTTGTGCTGGGACATGGAGAGAGCAGCACAGGGAGCCACAGCAAGGCAGGGGCGAGTGTCTGGATGGCAGGGGCAGCTCGCGTGGGTTTACACTGCCTGTGCTTTTGTGGTGCCTGAGGACAATTTTAAGAGGACGGTTTCTCAGCTGGAGCATGCTTCCTTTCATAAAACAGTCTTGATTTTCTACAGAAGAACCCTGAGTGTTGTGTGTCCAGGTGTCAGCACCTTGTACGTAGATATCAAAACAGTGGTTGAAAGGCATAGCTTAATCACCCAAGTTAGAAAAAAATTCCCAAATTAACTTCTGCCTAAGGTACCAGGGCTTGTACTCTACTTATTAAATAAAAGAATTAGGGCTTGTAGAAAGCATTCTTAGCATAATAACATAAAAATACATTATAAAGTTCAGCACCTTATTTTTATGATTCCCATCAAGTCCATGAGACAACAATGTTGGCCTACTAAATTAATTTTCATCAGGCTTCATTGCACAGTCTGTTCTCCCGATGTTTCCCAGGGGCAGCTGCTTAAAGTTCTTGATTCAAATCATTAAATGCTTGATTTATGGTGCATACTTCCTGAGCCTTAGCACTTTTCCAATTCATATTGCAATGTATCCTTACCCTAATCATGTTACTGTTTAAATATATTTGGATGGCGGGCGATTAAAGTGAAGCAGCCTGTTCATTTTCTTAAAGAAGGAGCAAGATTATTTATCTGACAGTTGCTGTAACAGGCACAGAACATAACTCAGAACAGCCTCGTTAGCAAGTTGGAGGCAGACTTACTGCTTCAATGGTTTTTGAATATCATTAGCTGGTGCGGTCTTGCTTCTAAAATATATTCCCTTTGGATAAGATCCTTATCTGCACTGGAAATAATTGATTATCTGGATGCTGGAACAGATTTAATTTTTTTTTCTTTCTTGAAACAAGACAGAAAGAAGTCAACACCTCCAGCCTAGGAAGACATGAAGCACATGTCTGGAGGGCATGCTTTTTCTAAGACATTTCTCTAACCTCCAGCTCCTGCTCAGAGTAACCACTCACTTTTGACTTTTGTTGATAAAAGTAGAGGACCTGTGTATTCTTTTGCAGTGGGAAAGATATTGAGAACTTTGATATCAACAAAGACCTATACCATCCTCACTGCTATTAAAAAGACATTTGCATCATAAAATTATTGCTAAACTATATATTAGAAAGCAAACAGCAGATGAAGATAGTACATTTTAATGTTATTTCTATCTTGACAGACCAAATTCAGACCCACTGGAGACAGCCACAGTGCAGCTGGGGACAAATGATGTATCCTTCCGTAGCTTAGGTTGGGGTGGAAAAAGTTGTTCTGACTACTGACAAACTCAAAGCAATAAATCTTTCATTTTTTTTTTTCAGATTTGTTTGGTACAGTGTCATATTTCCAACAATCTTAAAAGCAGAAGAACAGTGAAAAAGGGACCATGAGCATAACCATTCACATGTAAAAAACCACTACTTGGTCAAAGTGTGTCTGTGATATTTTGTACTCAGTTCTGTGAATATTTCAACACTGCAGCATTGCTGGTGAGAATACTGGTGCAAAGTCTATTTAAAACTGGAATGCTTAGAAATTTGCCCAAAGCAAGTATCAAATTGTTCACAGATGGAAGCTGGTGATGTTCTTGCAAGTCTCTTCTCATTGTTTTCTGTTTTCAGAAAATAGCATTTAATACAGTGGTGCAACTTTAAAGAGAACATACTAAGAGTAGAATAAATCACGCTGCCTCCCTCCCCCAGCAAACGCCACTTCTTCAGCCAGCTGAAAGATTCGAATATTCTGTTTCTGTTTGACATTGATAATTTATTTTGATTTACAAGAACAGGGGAATTATGGGTGCTGACAAGAAAACTGTGGGAATTATGCTGGAGTGCTTTTGGACGTTATGAGTCAGGGTTACTGCCCCATCACTTTGCCAGATGTTACCAGCCCCTTTGGCTAGAGCAGCAGCAGTTAACTGTGTGCTTCAGCTCAGCTGCTGCATTTCATAGCCTGGTGTGTTAACCTCCCCTTTGATTTCTTTCCTTTCCACTGATTTATAGGATTCAGTTGCATCCCATTTACAGGATGAATAGGATTCAGTTTCACGCAAAAGGAGTTCAGGTCATCCAGACTACACCACAGTGTGAACCAAAGAACAGAAAATGGGAACTATTGGGAGATTTGCTTTGAGAGCACCTACAACCCTGACTACAGCTGTGATGGAGACACATTCCCAGCAGGTAACAATAAATAATTTGCAGCAGCAGTGGAGACAAGTGGGTGAAGTACATGAACTCCCAGAAGTAAAATAACAAAATTGGATTATTTCCTTACACAACAGAAGGAGTAAATATTAAATCAAGGTCTCCTTTAAAGCCTTTTCTGCAAGACGGTACTTTCAGTTTCCAATAATCATTAACATAGAATCACAGAACAATCCAGGTTGGAAGGAACCTTGAAAGATCAATCTTTCATGGGAAAGGGAGCCTAGATGAGTTTATTTAGCACCCTGTCCAATTGCATCTTGAAAAACTCTGGTGATGGGAACTCCACCATGTCCCTAGGGAGGTTGTTCCACTGATTGATTGTTCCCACTGTAAAAATTTCTTTTTTATATTGAGGTGAAACCTCTCCTTATGCAACTTTTACCCATTGTCCCTTGTCCTTTCCACATGGCTCCTTGTGAAGAGAGAGTTTCTGTCCTCTTTGTAGCTACCCTTTGTGTACTGGAGCACTGTGATGAGGTCCCACTAAGCCTTCTCTTTTCCAGGGTGAAAAAACCTAACAACTTCAGTCTTCCCTCATGGGACAGTTTCTCCAGCCCTCTGATCATCTTTGTGGCCCTCCTTTGGAGCTTCTCCAACTGAACTGTGGAGGCCAGAAGTGGACACAGTACTTCAAGTATGACATGACAAGCACTGAGTGGAGTGGGATGATCACATCTCTACCAATGCCAGTAATGCCCCCGCAGATGTGGCCCAGGATCCCATTTGCCTTCACTGCTGCGCACTGCTGGCTCATGGTCAGCTTGTTAGCCACCAGGACCCACAGGTCCCTTTCAGCGATGCTGCTCCCCAGCCACACAGATTCTAGCCAGTACTGGGCTCTTTGGTTTTGTCATCCCAGGTGCTTGTCCTTGTTAAACTTCATACAGTTTTTGCTTGCCCACTCTTCCAGCCTGTCCAGGCCTCTCTGTAAGATGGCTCTCCATTCTGACGTGTCCATCTCACCACCCAGTTTAGTATCAGAAGCAAATTTGGTCAGGCTGCTTTCAATGCTGTTGTCCAGATCATTTATGAAGATGTTGAACAGAGTGGAGCCCAGTGTCAATGCCTGGGGGACCTCACTAGTGACAGGCTGCCAGCTTGAGTGAAAACCATTGATCACCATCCTCTGAGTGCGTCCCATGAGCCAATTTCCTACCCATCTCACAGACCACCCATCCTGTCTGTATCTTGCCAGTTTGTTTAGGAGGAGGCTGTGGGAAACAGTGTTGAATACTTTGCTGAAGTCCAGGTAAACAACATCCACTGCTCTCCCCATATGGACAGAGAGCGTTACTTTGTTGGAGAAGGCGAGCAGGTCACTCTGGAATGATTTACCTTTGGTAAATCCACGTTGGCTTTTCCCAATGACCTGCTTAATTTATTTTGTAACAGTTTCTAGGAGGACTCTTCCATTACGTTCTGAAGTCTGACTGAAGCAAGACTAATGAGCCTGTAATTTCCTGGGTCCTCTTTTGGGCATTCAGTATTATTTATTATTATTATTAGGCAAATTTGAAAAACTTGAATGAAAGATACTGGATCTGATATGAAAAGACTCCCTGCCTCCAGTCGCCGTTGGGGAGAGGAAACCAGCTTCTCTCACCTCCAACCTAATTTTTGTCTTCTGATACCCTATACTGCCTTGTAAACATATACAGTGTGTGTATACCCAATTACACCTTGCTCTTCTCTTTGCCTTTCAGGAAAGTTGTGCAGAGCTAAAGAATATAATTTTACTCTCCCTTGTCTCCAGTTGAAAATGCATCCTGGTTACAGCAGCATAGGCTGAAACACAGGGGCTCTTCACAGAGCAAGATCTTGCTTCATGGCAAGTTGTTCTGCCAGAGCCAGGCTCTTGCAGGGCACATCTTCGGATATTCTCAACAGAGACTGAAGTAAATCAAGCTTTTGCAGTCACCAGCCTAATCTCATATTATGTGTTTAAATGAACAGTTTCTGCTTTCCTGCCAGTTCTTCTGCCAAGTCATTTGCCCAGATGTAGTATTCTGCTTTGTCTAATGGCCTGTTTTAAATCAAGGGGTTTACAATAAAAAAGAAGAGTACAAAAGCCAGGGGTGAAAAAATGCACCCCGTACTCAGGATGCCCAATTAAGTCAATCAGAAATGCCAGTAGAGTTATACTACCCCATCTGTTGAACGAACACTGCTTGTCACCTGTAGTTTTCAGACTGCTTTAGGGAGTATGCATGTGGAAAACCAGAAGTCCTGAGAGATGGCAGTAATTAGCAAGACATAAAGGTGAGCACGGGTCAGGCCAGAGAAGAGAAGTCAGGTCTTGATGCTTTGGCCAGACCATACTGCTGTACTCATAAAGCAAATGAAATCAGCTTTTAGTTGGATGCACTTTGTTTCCAACTGGAACTCCTTTTAATTCTTTATATTCATACTTGTCTTGCTATTTAAGAATTTACTATGAAGGAGGAGTAAGAATCTGCTGCATGCTACCATCTGGCTTTCCTTAGAAATATGGCACTATAAAAGGGAGATTGGCTTTACTATAGGGTTAGCAAGAAAGCTGTGACTGCTTCTTCTTTTATTCAATGGAAATTTATAACAATATTTTATATTTTACTTTTGCCTGCTTGTCACAACTTCTAAGCTGTCCATGAGAGATCCTGTCTACTGGCTGAGAAGATACTTCACAGAAACCAGCGTCAGTGAGCGAAGTTTGGTCTCCTTGATTGAAAGCTGGAAACCCCCCTCTGCTCTCAGAAAGTTGGTGCTTTTTATTATATACTTGGATAATGCTGTGGTTACTACATACTTCTGCCCTTTCTACTGAAAATCCCGGATTTCTGTACTGTGAGGTTTGTATTATTTTTAGTATGCCAAGTAGAAGATTTTGCTATTTTGATTTTGAATCCTTTCTTGTCACTTCCTCAAAAATTTGCACCAAATTTCCCAGCTGTTCCCATTTCTGAAGCCATGGTGACAAAGTTCCTTTTTCTTTCCCCCTTCTTCTTTTTCTTGTTTTAAAAACCAAAGAAACAAAACATTCTCCAGATGTTTTGTGATTTCATTCCTTATTAACTTCGGAAAGATCTTGTCTACCACACCGATCAGATTCACTAATCTATGGCTTCCTGACTCCTCCTCAGTTCCTTTCCTACAATACTTCCAGGAATGCACAGATACCTATTCTGGCATCAAATCTGGATTCCATGAGCTCAAACCTTCAAATGTACCTGCTTGCCAAACCTTTTGCTGTATCCTTTTCTGAAATAGAGGATCTAATTTCCAGCCAAAACAGCCATACAACTTAGGTAGCCGATGAATCAGAGATTAACCAAATAGTCTCCCCTGACATGAAGTCTGAAGTGCCCAGAGATCTTGTGCTGATTACCTGGAAAAGGTGATCATCCTTGTCAGTATTTTTGATTTATTTTACAGTGGATGCCAGGAAGAGTGGTACCTCCTTCTTTTCACACGGTTCGGATCCATAGGCTGAAGCTAATTGCGGCAGGTCCGGCTGCCCATAGTGAGTCAGGTCTACAGGATGGAGTCCTCTGATTGTGCCTCTCAAAGGGCTCAGGACTAAGTGGTTTGATGGCCTTTTACAAGCTACCTGCCAGGAGGTGTATTTCATTCTTATGAGTCGTAATAGTAACAACAACAACAAAAATAACAATAATGAAAGCTTTGAGTTTTGTCAGTGTCATATGCTACTGCTATTCCAAAAATACCTCAGAGGGACTGACTGCTTTTCAATGGTTCCCTCTGGCAGCTCTTCAGACAACGTCATCCTTTCTGCTTTTCTTGTCAGAACTTGAGAGTTTACTACAACTTTGTAGACTGGCTGCATTTGGGGATTCTTCTCTGGAAATACCCAGTTGCTCAGCACTCCAAAGATATCTTCATGCCTTTTTTTACATTACAGTCACTCAGAGGAGCAGCCAGAGTTTCCAAATCCACTGCAAAATCGACAGGGGAGTTCCAGTGAGAAGTGTAACTGAGGGTGTATTTTAGCTCTAACTGTAGACCCACACCTGTGCGTTTGCTCACGTGTGCAAGTCTCAGGTCCAGTTCACAAGCTAAGCTGAAAAATTCAGACTTCCAAGGACTTAAAAAAAAAAAGTTCCCACTTTTCCTTAAAAATTCATTTTTGGTTTGCATAAAGAGCTTTGCTGCATTAAGGACCCCTTTTCTCCTCCCTGTGGTTTCTTTTAGAGTGAAGCTGCTGCCCTAACTTCTCAGCCGTTTCCTCGAATTGCAGCATAGCAAACAGGGCACAGAGGAAACAGCCCTGGTGTTATTGCTACCTTCTCCAGCATCAGCAGAGGAAAGGGATGCAGCTCAAAACATTTTGCTAAAGAATGTGCCCATCTAGATAGGTTTGCCACCTCTTAGCTCTAGGCAAGGAAATACTGTACTGTTTTGTCTTGCCAGAACCATGATTTTTGAAGCATTTCAAGCAAAACTGGTTGCTGAGGTTGATTCTGGCAAAATGACGACATTCATAAAGCTGTCAACTCTTCCCACGTCAGAGGTGGGACTGCGTGCCAGCTCTGCTGGCACGGTGCCCTCTCGCCTCTTTCCCCCTTCCCTTTGGCAGGTTTGCTCCATGATCTCCAACTTACCCAAGCGCCTGCCAGGAAATGTGCTCATTCCAGTGTCTGGATCACTGCGGCACTGACTTGTGATGCTGGCATCTCCGTTTTGCAATGAAACGTTGCTTTTACAAACCTTAGCGGAGATGGCAAAACAACCCCACCTCTTTTTAAAAGTTACATTGTTCTAGCCTCCCCCTTCACAAACTGTTGACATTGTTGACTCAGTTAAAGAATTTTGCCTCTTTTGTGTCATTCTGAAGGACTTTACTAGGTGCCTGTTTTTTTTAGGAAGGAACTAGATATATGTAAACAGAGAGTTAGCAGATCATAACTTAAATGGCACCCCCTCCTTCCTACTAAGTCATTTGCTTTCCTAACTGAAACCGGTGGTTTGTGATTCTTCACATTATTCTTTTAATGTCATGACCTGTGTGTCAAAGTGAGAGGTTGCTTGTGGATTTTTCTTGTCTTTGAAAGCAATACTTTCTCCAGAGACAAAGAGGCTCTTTTACAACGCTCTTAGCAATTGCCATGAGGTGGGAGCTACAAATCGGGCAAGCCTGGGCAGTTGCATGCTGACATTTTTCATTCCTCATGTCCCACAAGTATTTCTCTTTCAACAAGGCTTCTGTGTAAGTGAAAAGGAACTTTTTTGTTTCCTTGATTTAGTTATATTGTATTTTAAAATTTCTCTTTGCCTCCAATTTCCCTCTGGAAGCTGCCCTAGCCATAAAAAATTTCACACACCCCTTTTAATTTTTAAAATTGCAAATTTGCATTGTTCCTCTATCCCTATCAACAAATAAGGGACAAATTTGCTTTATTTCATTTGCATTTGCAAAGCCTTTGTTAAGCTGTTTTCTACAATACAGCACTCATAGCTCTGCACCTCAGAAATGAAAAAGTAGGAAGATTTGGCCCTGGAAAAGAAGCTTTTTCCAAATTTTGTAAACATTAATGACCTATTCATAAAGAAAAGGGCAAAAGTTTTGCACAGAGATGTTAAAACATTGAAAGACTGCTGAAGTCTGTTGGAGAAATAGATGATGGTGATAGCTTTGAGCAGACTCTTTGGGAAAGAGGAGAGTGCTACAAATACAGTAAATTTAATCTTATGATGAGATTAGGAAGTTTCCATTGACGTTTCCGGTGATTTTCATACATATGTAATATGAGAACAGAAGAACAACTTCACCACATCAAACATCAAAAATGTCCATGTATCTCAATATTCTGTCCCCAATACTGTCAATAATGGTCGTTTTTGAAAGAGTGTCCGAATGGAGCAGGAATGCCGTGATACATCCTTGAAATGTACTCCCATTTCCAGTGGCTGGAAACACCAGGACTGCCTGGGCCACCAGCATGTCTTTACATTTTTTCCAGGCATATCTCCAGCTGTGTTTGACCTTATGTATACCACAATATCCACAGTTTAACAGCAAGCTGTGCATAAAAAATAGTACCTGCTCACATGTGTTTTGAATTTATGTCCTCAGTCTTCTACTGGGAGTGGCAGTGATGTGTCATTCCCTATTTCCTATTCACCTTTTCCATTCTACTTATGATTTTACAGTCTTCTGTCATGTCCCATGTAATTGTTTTCCAAGATTAAGGAATCTTTATCTATACAGCAGTTCACTGTATCAAAGCTGTTTGGTATCTTTGATCTTTTTTATTAGAATCACAGAATCTTTTAGGTTGGAAAAGACCCTTAAGAGCATTGAGTCTAACTGGTTTTGCTGTTCTCTGTATCATTCTGGTTCTTCTATATGCTTGCATAGAAGACATAGGCTTCATATCCTTTTACCTTAAAAGTATACTGGTTACCAACAACAGAAATGTGAGAGAGAGAAAAATGACAGGTACTGCTCTTTTAGGCCACCATTCAGAAAATTGCTATGTGCCACTGCCTTCAGCCGAGGATGGATGTTAGTCATGTTACTTAATGCAATACTGGAAGGTACTTGGCTCAGATCCAGACAGCGATTCAGGTTTCCAACTCCCGTTTGGGCTTCTAATATCTCACTGATTTAATGGAAAGCTGAATACTCAGTTAGATGTGGTTGCAATAGGAGCCTCAACAGAATTAAACGCTCAGCGTGTGTGATGGGGTTTGAGCTTGCAGGATCAGGGAATAATCTCTGAGCATAATTAAATGGCAGTCTTGAAGGCTTTTAGAGGTGTTATAAAAAAGAAGCCCTTGGTAAACCGAGACTATCGGGGATTATGGGAAACACTTTTTCACCTGGATGATACACATGGATGATCATTCAGGATGGCTTTGCTCTTTGTGTAGTAAATTGTCATCTTACTGGGTAGGGAGAGCAGGGAGGTGTTACCAGAAGAATGGATCCCATGGAAGTGTTGGGCAATCTGTATAAATGCTACATTGTGTTTAGTGATATCCAGCATGGTCCTCTCCAGTGTAGAAAAATGGGATGGGTGGGATTTATTGCTTTATGTAAATGAAAAGAAAAAAAAAAAAGGATTAATTTTTATGTTTTCTTCTAAAAGGGCAGGATTAGTGACTACATTTTCCTGTAAGAGGAAAGGAGCAGCAGAGGACACCTCTCTTTCCCAGCAGCTGACTTCTCCTGGTTTGTATTCAGTGCTACACAAGCAATATATAACCCTTTGGTTACAAATGCATTTAAAATCACCTGGCAGGTACAGTGTCTTGTGCAACCAAGGCACAATTTTAATCCGATTCAACATTTCTCTTCAGTGGGAACTCTTGTGTGGGAAAAGCCTGTGTAATCAGCTGAACCCTCTGGCAATGTACTCTCTAAGATAGTCATCTCAGATAAAGGTCTTGTGTTCATTTCTATTACAAAAAATGAAACTAGTCAGAAACAACAAATGTGCCATTTCTTTTCCTTTAGGTTGCAGCTTTCCATTTGGAACCCCTCCTTGCTTCATTCATCCGTTTCTACCAGCATATACTGGATGAGTGTCTCTTTATACAGTGTGTAATTCAGATTTATGAATGCGGTTCGTGTAAATTGGGCATTAGTTGCGTTTCCAGATACGATGATTCAGCCCTAGAGAATTTGCTTTCTCTTTCCCATCGTTTGAAATGTCATGCCCCATAAGTAGTCTTCTTAAACACTACTGCTGGAAACCATGAAGAATAGCAAAGAGGCACTCACTGCTCCTGGTAGTATTCTGGCCATGGGGGATTTCACTGTCATCTTCCCTTCCTTTAATTAGCCTGTATTCCTAGACTTCCAGTAGAATAACTAAATGACTAGGGGGAAATAACTAGAGACAAATTAAAGATGGAATAAGGTACCCAGAGGCAGGTGAGTTACATCTGCTATTGTGCTGCTCAGAAAAGTGGGTCAAGCGTTTTGTTACCTGATGTAAGGTTGTGCTTGAAAGGTCAGGAGAGTTATGAAAGCTGATTACCAACTGATGAGTCCTGAGACAAATCCCAAGATCACAGTAAATATAATCTTCCTGTGAATGACTCTAGGCAGAAGAAGGATTTCTTCATAAACCGTGAAAGCCAAAGACTGAAAACTAATTTCAAATCTTGCCAAATGACTTGCTGTTCTCTGGGAGAGGTAGGGAAGGACCAAAGAGAGAAATTGAGGGCAGCATGAAAAAAGAAACCCTGATGTGGCATGTTTCACAGTGTTGCAACACAGCTTGATGCAACCAATTGTTGGAGGTGCAAATAGCTCTGTGACCTCAGGTCCAAAGCACACAGCTCTGGCAGGCGCTCTGACCTGACTTCAGATTATCATAAGTGCTCTAATAAACAATGAAGTGCTATAGCTTGCTAAAAAAAAAAAAAAGCAGGCAAAAAAGGTAAGCTGTGAAATAATGCCAACATGTTGTCAGAACCATATAATGGTATGGATGGAGGCCACCATAACATTCATAACCACAAAGCCATGCTTTCAGAGACAGCTGGGGTGCAAAGAGTTTACAAGGCAGATTTGCCTAAGCCAGTGAGTGATTTTTCCCTCCTGTGTGAGTGGCCTGGCTTACCCCCACCTTGGCAGCAGAGAGGAGCCAGTTGGAAGTGCAGAGCATCCCATCGCGTGTCCACAGTGCTGCCCTTTGGATGGCATGGCCCTCACCCAGAAACACCTGGCACTGAGTTGAGCCCCACATAGGCCCAGGCACGTGGAGCTCTATGCACTGCAAAGGGCAACATTGGCTTCTACTGGAGCCACACATAAAGACTTGATGCTGCTTATGTGCAGGGAGCCCAGGCTTGGGCACTGCTCAAAAGATGATGACAAACGGTTAGGTGTAGGTACATTTATCCCTAACCTCAATTTGAATTCCTAATCCAAGTGTAAATTAGTTTCCTGTAGACTTCTCAGGTAGTTTCCATTAAAATATCAAGCTGTTATAAAAAGGTAACTCTCCAGCAATATTTTCCTCTCCACAAAGTCATGCTATCACCTACCACTTTATTAAAAGTGTGATGGTACTGTGCTCAGTGACTCCATTTCTCATGCTGATCTAAAATCAATCCATGAGGTCTTAAATACACTACAATTTAGCTTGACTCTTTAATAATGCATATACATATGTACGTATACTATACACACTGTGTGAGCTGACTACATTAAATATTTAGAAAATAGAAGATTAGTGGTTGTAACGTGACTTGTAGAACAGTTTTCCTACTCTTCCTTTTTTACAGAACATGTTTAGTTTATTTTATATAAATCTTGAGGGTTATAGTTATTCTGAGACCTTAAAAATTTCTGACATCTGAGATTTGAGGAACACTTGGCAACAACCAGTATTTCTGTATTTTTTCTCTCTTTTATCTTCTTTCCTTTCTTCTGTTTCTGCTTTTTTTTTGTATTTTCAAGCCCAGGCTCTTTGAAGCAGACAGAGTAGTTGGGAAATTATATGCTCCACTTAAAACAGAGAACGATAATAAAGATTTGACATTTGGGATAGGCGTTAGATTTCAGAAAATCTGAAGGCACTGTTAGCAGTGCTAGCTCACAGATTTTATCTTCGCTACAAAGAGCAAAAAAGAATGTGTATACATATATCTCTATATTATATTATTTTATATATAAGTTTGCAAGTATAAAAGCTGTGCTTTGCACATGAAGAACACATACAGTGAAAGTTCTTCTTTGAGCAGACCAACACTGGGTGCCAGTTAAAGCCATGGAAACTTGCCATGGGCTCCAAAGCCCGGGGCTTGGCTCCTGTTTTCCCATTGTTTGCTCCGCTCGTGTCAAGCCTTGTTTGAGGAAAGGCAATGGCAAAGCTCCCACTGCCTGTAACGAAAGTGAGGTTTGGCCCTTGGTGAGCAATAAAAGCTCTGTGAAGCCTGGGGGTGGGAGCTCACTCTGGCTCCTGCAGGGCTGACGTGCGCCGCCGAGGTTAGCTCGCTCCCCACCCCTGCGTGCCCATTCCAGCTCCAAGATTTATAGGGCTCCATGGAAAAGTCACCACTTCGTACTGCATGGTATACTCAGTCAGTGATGAGCTTTTAATCACTCTGGCTCATGGCTTTGAAGAAAATAGCCTTGCTGCCATTACATAAATCAAAGAAATTATTAGCTTCCTTTGTTCTGTTTCTGGTATATTATTTACCTGAACATCAGGGCAGTGTCACAAATGCTGTTGGTGGTTACAGTCACCTGCAGAATGGTGCCAATGAAGAAATGGATCCCCCTTCCTGGACAGTGTCCCCTTCTGTCCCTTACACGATGTGCAAGTGCTGTAGGAAAGATCTTCCTCATCCTTGCTTTTGTGCTTCCCTCTGCGAGGCCAACACAGCCCTCCCCGTGCCTTGTGCCTGGCCTCTCACTGGACTTGGTGCACAGGAGCGGCATGGGGAGCTGACACACAGATGTCTAGGTATATAAAGGTCTGGCTGTCTCTGGAGAAGTTGCCGCTTCATGGGTTTCCAGGTGTTTTTTGAGACCCTCTCAGTACCTCATACATAATGGAAGGACTTTGCTCTTGAGACAATGAAGTTCTCCACGCCTGTGTAATGTATGAGCCTCTCTAGAAATTATAAAGCAGGAATTTCTGCTCTGTGTTCCAGAGATGCCCATCACCTATGATCATTGGAACGACTGAGAACCACCTCAGGCCCTGGGGTTAAGGAAATGCCCAAGTCCCTTCACTGATCTTGTCCTGGCCATGGTCAGCATGTCCTCTCCCAGCTCTCCCTGTCCCAGTTCCAGCACCTCCATCTGCAGAGCTGTCATGGTTTAACCCAGCAGGCAGCTAAACACCACTGTCATGGTTTCAGCTGGGATAGAGTTATTTTTCTTCCTAGTAGCTGGCATAGAGCTGTGTTTTGGATTTAGTATAAGAATAAAGTTGATAACAAACTGATGTTTTAGTTGTTGCCAATCAGTGTTTATATTAAATCAGGGACTTTTCAGCTTCCCCTGCTCTGCCAGGTGCACAAGAAGCTGGGAGGGGGCACAGCCAGGACAGCTGACCCCAACTGGCCACGGGGCTATTCCAGACCATAAAACATCAAGTTCTGTGTATAAAATGGGGGGAGTTGGCTGGGGGGTAGCAATCACTGCTTGGGGATGGGATGGGCATTGGTCCGCGGGTGGTGAGCAATTGCATTGTGCATTACTTGTTTGGTATATTCTTCTATTATTATTATTATTAGTACTATTATTATTATTATTATACTCTGCAATTTTATTAAATTATCTTTATCTCAACCCATCAGTTTTACCTTTTTTCTGATTCTATCCCCCATCCCACTGGGGAGGGGGGAGTGAGCAAACGGCTGTGTGGTGTTTAGCTGCCTGCTGGGTTAAACCACAACAACCACCCAGCCATTCGCTCACTCACCCCGCAGTGGGATGGGGGATAGAATCAGAAAAAAGGTAAAACTGATGGGTTGAGATAAAGATAATTTAATAGGCCAAGAAAAGGAAGTGAAAATAGTAATAATGATAAAAGAATCTACCAAAAAAGTAACACACAATGCAATTGTTCACCACCTGCTGACCAATGCCCAGCCAATTCCCAAACAGCAGTGCCCCCACCCCCACCCCAGCCAGCCTCCCAAGTTTATTTGTTCAGCATGATGTCATATGGTATGGAATATCCCTCTGGCCAGTTTGGGTCAGCTGTGCTGGCTGTGTCCCCTCCCAGCTTCTTGTGCACGTTCAGCCTCCTCCCTGGCAGCGCAGTAGGAGAAGCTGAAAAGTCCTTGGCTTAGTGTAAGCACTGCTCAGCAACAACTAAAGCATCAGTGTGTTATCAACTTTCTTCTCATCCTAAATCCAAAGCACAGCACTATACTCACTACTAGGAAGAAAATTAACTCTGTCCCAGCCAAATCCAGGTCAAGAGCAAAGTAACTAAGCAGAGAAGTCCAAGGCAGCAGTGGGTGAATGCAAATGGCCTGAGCAGGCAGGAATGGGTGGCAGAAAGCCTTTCTACAGCCCTCTGGTTAGCACCCATTGGCAGGTTTGGGCAGTGGAGACAATTTTCTTCCAAAAAATGCTCAGGAATTAGGACACAGGCAATGACAAAGTGTCAGAGAAGGAAGAAGAGCCCTGTTTCTGTACCCCTTATCTCTCCACTGCAAAGAGTTTTTGTTCCCTTGAATCAAGGTCTACCCTTGCCATAAACCTGACAGCCTCCCAATATGTTTTCCAACTGATGGCTTACTATTATTCCTTAAGGCTCCTAATATTTCACTAGTAGGGAATAAGTCAATGTTTTAATCTTGTACCTGATAAATTCTGGAATATGCAGGGGAGATAGATATACATGGTTTTGCTTAAATTCATTTGTAATGTCTGAAATTCAGTTTAAGTCACCAGGAGAAATAAATTGTCATAACACAGGCAAATGATATACAGACATCACTGTAGCACATCATACATTCCACTGGTGTTATCATCATCCAGCTTGCAAGGTGAGGAGCAGATAAATCAATCAACACTTGGTTCAAACCTGGTGGGGACAATAGTGTAGAAAGACCGATGCTTGATGAAGATGCAGTTGAATAAAATCCACGATGGCTTTCACTGCTTCCCACATTTACATTTGTTCTTTCCTTAGGAAGGATGACATGAGTGACATACTGCTCACACATGAAAGAGGGGAGGGCCTGTGCTGCTCAGGCTTGTTTGAAAATCGCAGACTATATAACAAACATTTTATAAATGTTCAAGTGCGGGAGGGAATACTGTGTAGCAGCATTTTTTTATACCAGTAAGTGTTGGTATAAGGGTAGAAATAACCATTTTTTGCTAGTTGTGTGATTGATCCCGGTCCCCCTCCGCTGTAACTCATCTGCCCTTTTGGCTGATACATAGCAGTGAATAATTTATGTTCTGAGATTTTTCTTTTGATTCTTCAGGAATCTGGTATTTACTGTAAACCTTAGCAAGTATGTCCTATTTGTGTGAAAATCTTCAACATAATTGGCATAGATGTATGTAGCTTATACTGACAACTTCAATTTCCAGTCAGAACAGAAAATCTGGTAACGCTGAATACCCTTTTGGATAGAAGTCATCATAGCTCTCAGACTTCCTGACAGAAAAGGTGTAAAAAAGGCGCTGATGGGGAGCCTGATAGAATGAGACAGCAAAGCAGTGAATGAGACTCAGAATAGGGACCATAGGAGAGGCTTTTCTGTATGCTGGCAAAGTTGTCCCAGCAGAAATCCATCGCTCCCATTATGGGGGATCTTGCAAAACTGTATAGGCATGCTTGGAGTCAGAACAACTGTTTATTTGGTGGTGTGTAAATCCTTGGCTGTTACACTCAGGCAGAAGGACTCAGTATGGATTCCAGCCATGAGTAAATGTTACAGCGTAAAGGAAAATACCTTCCAATTTCACTTGGGGATCAAGTCTTTTCAGTAACTTAAGGATACAAGGAGAAACAAAATTTCCTGATGACAATTGTCAGACACATTGTAAATGTCACCTTTCAACATTTCTTTAAGGACTACAGCGAAGATGCTGAAAATAAATACTTTCTCTGTTATACAGTCTGTTCATAGTCTACTTCTTTTACTTAACGAAATAAGCTGCTGTCAGTCCTGCACACCTCAAGATAGGGTGTGTTGTATAGGTTATACAGGTATTTTCTTTCACTCTGCACAGTGGACCTGATGCTGCAAATACTTCGATGCTGATTTGAACACACAAGATGAACTCCTGAGTCTATCTTATTGAAGAATAATTTTGGGGGTGGATCAAATTTCCCCAGGGAATTGAATAGAGTACACTGCATTATTAACCCTTATCTTCTTCAAGCATATGAAAAGGTTAAAGGCAGCAAGTGTATGGGATCAGCAATATTTTCAGGAATAAACTGCTGTTTGCAGTGCAGCATACATTAGCATAAGAGCTAGGTAGCAGACATGCCACCGCCTCATGGGCACCCTTGTGCTGCACATTAGTGAGACATGACTGTTGTCTTTGCTCTTGGACTTGGTGGACTCAAGAAAGCTGAGGATAGGGTACTTGTTGGCTCTCAGGGCTTTTTACTGTCATGTTTTGGATACAGACTATTACAACCCTATTGTCATCATGATCCAAGTGTAGCTTATTTAATTTAGTATTGAAGCAACATTCCTTCTGTAGTTGTGAGTAACACACATCAGCAGAGACAACTGTAGCTTGTTAGGAATCGTGATCTGAAGTGTTATAAAAACTGTAATTGCTTTTTAAAAGCTCCTCAGCTGACAACTTCATAAATCTCTCTAACTCTGATTACGCATTTGGGAAAAAACATTTGGACAAAACTTTAGGTTGATAAGTAGTATAGAAGTATTAGATACTATTACAATGTTTATTGTCATTATTGTTGATAAAACTTAAATAACATTAAAAAGTGACAAATAACCAGTTTTAGATGTCCAACCTGTGACATTTTAAATGATTTGGCTTTAGGGCAGTTGCTTAACACTTCAAAATCTTGGCCCCAGTTTCCTCCCAACCCTGAATTTCAGTCATATCAACAATATATGGTAACTCTTGCAGCAGTTTCAGAGAGAAAGCATTGGCCCAAAGGAATTCAAGACTCTGAAGCATAGTAAATAATCTGTAAAGTTGAAAGATGAACCCATATCCTTCATCAGTTATAATCACATTCTTCATTATGGAGCTTGCTCCAGTGCCAAAAAGATGTGCTTCTTTCCAGACACAGGGAAAGGTAGTGATTTGCCCAGAAAGCATCCAGCATACACAGCCAAAGACAGATGCGGGGTGGGGGAAAAAGCAGACAAACAAAGTGATCAGAACTAGTATGATCATGATACAACAGCTGTCGCTTTGCTGGGAAAAAAAGTAACCCCCCCTTCTCAGTCCTTACCTTTTATTCACTCCCATGCCTCCCAAGCAATTCCCTGCTATTGTGTTATTGTTTTCACACCTCCCCTCCCAATACACAGCCTGTACTCTCCCCCAGATACAAAAGTGACTGATAGGATAAAGAAAAGAGGACTCTAAAAGCATGCTTTTGTCACCTAGTTTATTGGAGACGTTCCAGTGCAGTTTATCTTCAGGAAGGATTCAAGACCCTGATTCAACAAATTTTTTAAAACTACTGCCTAGTACTATGGAGCTTTCAGAGCACCAAGTCTTTCAGGGTGGATTTAGAGGTTACATGGGATAATGGTGGTTGATGTTTGAAATTCCAGTTTCACAACTTGCTTTTTGTGAATACTTTTACTATTCACCTAACATTCACTGTATTTCCTGATGCTTATTATCAGTAAATCCATTAACAAGGTGGCATTATGAAGCAAACAGAGAGAAATGTGAAGTTGATGTTAATGCCACCTAAGATTTTAATGAGTACTTTAGAATATTTTTCAATTTAGGTGTGGGTAATTCATGGATTAGCATTTGAATTTTAGGTCATGAACAGTCAGGATGAAGAAGAAAAGTGCTTAGTTCCCAAGTGTAGGAGTTATGACAGGTTTCGGTTGTGAATTAATATCAGTCCTATGGGGACACTCACTGAGAGTTGTTTATACTCACTGAAGTCAGAGTTTATGGATGAAGTATATTCAAGGGCTTCGAATCAAATTAGCAATGTTATCCGCTTATTTATTCTGTGATGTTAATGAGTCATTCTGAGCAAGCTATGTTTCAATATTTCATGCTTTCAAGTTTCATTCCACAAGATTCACTGCAACAATAAGTAAGGAACAATCTTGATCATTCTGGACACTCAGAGACTAAAACTCTAATAACTGGCGATTCAGATAATCAGAAAAATGGAAGAATGGTTTTGCAGACTTGAAAGTCTGTGGTCGTTTCTTCTAACTACCCTTACAATCTTCAGATGGATGGGTTTTATTCCTGACTTGTGGTTTGCTTTGGCTCACATATCCTTTTTTCTCAACTGCAGCTCTCTACCACTTTCTTAATCCTTCTCTGAAGAATTTAATTTACCCTCATTATGAGCTTCTTACTTGCTTCCCCTCCTTCATGTATGTAACAGCCTCCAGTCTTCAAAATCCAACTAGTATCTGTTGCTGTCCTAATAGATGTGTCCAAGATCACATTCAGCAGTAACACCATTTGGCTTCCCATATCTCCTGTCTGAATCACCTTCTTTCCTTCATTTGCCATGGAGCAGTGTCCATCTGCCTTTTGTCTCCTTTCTACCATCCTTCTGGCTTCATGTCCTCCTTTCCACTGTACAAATGTGGCAAGTTGGTTGGTTTTGGCTGCCTATTCCCCTTATCCCCTACACTCATTCCACATCATTGATTAATCCAATTCCCTACCACTCACTTACTTTCATTAATCTTCCTTTTGATCTGCTGTACAACGATGTCCTGACTCTTGCCCTTGCCCTTGCCTTTACAGAACAATATTCCTTTATGGATCTGAAGCTGAGACCAACCTCTTTGGCCACTGCATGCTGCCTTCAGCAGTGCTCCTCTCCCTTCCCTGTCCACACTCTCTCCTTCCCTTCCCACCCACCCCTCTGGGTTTTCCTCTGGCTACTCCCCTGCTGACCCACACCATCACCCCTTTGCTCTCTGAATCATCTATTGGCCCCACACAGAGCTATAACTACTTCTCTAATCTTGGCTACCTCTCTGACAGTACTTGCATTTGTTTTTTGATTCATATGGGGTTTTTTTGTGGTATTTGTCCTCTGGATTTAAGTGCTTGCACAGTAAGAGTATCAGGCACATGAACCAAGTATAATGTATTCTCTCCTTCACTGGTTTACTCCCCTAGTGAGTAAGTGAACGCTGATCAAAGGAAAACGAACTTCACCTCCATATCACTGTCTTCGACATTTCCTTATTCTTTAATCTTTTTTCTTCGTGTTAAATGTGGCAGCAATGAGCCTATTTTGATCTATGCCAGCTTTTTCTTTTCTGTTTCTCATGGAGCCATCTCTTTATTTCTCACCTCTCACTGTTCAGGTACCCCACCAGTTGTTTCTATCCAGCTTGCCTTCTTCATTACTGTTGTCTCTAATGAATAGATTGTCCAGCTCCACCCTCAACACTTCCTTCACTTCAACTCCCTCCTTCATTTTCTCCAAGATGTCTTAACTTTCTCCTAGGGCTAAGTACATGTGATTTCTGGATTAAAAAAATGGTTAAAGATATCATCACTTTGAAGATGAAAATGTTCATGTGCTCTTTGACTTTCATCCTGTAGATTATTCTTCACTAAGTCTTCAGTTCTGTCTTCTCTCTTTTCCAGCATTAGCTACCCATATCTTTTCCTACCACCCTGTTGTCAGACTCTTAAATCTGTTTTGCTGCTTCTTTCCTTAGGCCTCAGTTGTGCTTTTCTACCCAGTCTACTGCACCTACTGAGAAAAGATTTCTGTATCTGTTTCCTAGGGGTCTACTGCTTTCTCTTTCAGTTTCCTTCATAAAATAAAAAATTTAAAAAGAAAAGAGATCTGACATGGTGTCCTTATCTTCCTTCTGCCTTTATCCAACCTACTCACAAACAATTTCTTTGGGTTTTGATGTTCCTCAACACAATATGACCAAAGCAGGGAATCTTGGGATCACTCAGATTATAAAATGTAGTCTGTACTTACACAATGCTATGTATACTTAAGGTATAATTTAATAGTTAATGAAATAATTTTGCATATAAGGTGCCATGTAGACAAATATTTGCCAGCATATATAAATATAAAGAATAATAGCCATGTGTAATGCACACTAGTTCTGAACCATTAATTACTGAAAATACAATACGGCCACTGAGTTGAACAGGACCAAAATTCCTAGAGATTGTGCAAGGCCACAGAGTTCAGCTGGACAAAATAAGAACAAATCACTCCTAGTGAAGCAGTATGTCCCAATCACCTTAGTCCCACGGAGTGCTGTGGCCTTGGGGAAGCCAGATGGTTCTGTTATAAAAACCTCATTTAAAGTTGAACATGACCCTGATTCAGATAATGGCATTTCTGGTAAGTGAGGGTTCATCGTACATCGTTTGTAGGATTAGGCAGAGCACAGGATGTTCATTACATAAAAGCAATGGAAGACACAAAACAAGACAATTTATAATCTGAGTTTTTCCAACATTTGTGTTGCAGTGAATCCAATAATTCAGCTGTTTTAATTAACCTCTTGGTCAAATTGCAATAGAATAAACATTTGATCTTTTTTTCTGTAACCATAACTTGAATTTTATTTTCATCCACAAATGGGTAGAGGCACGACCATACCACATGAAAGCCTGCACAGTAATTTAGCATTCTATCAATTTTTTTCCATCACTAATACTTTCCATATTCTCTCAACCAGTATTCTAGACTTGAGGCTTTCTTTTGCTTCCACGTTGGCACAATCTCATGAGTGATAATTTATAAACCTTTCCTTCATTTTTTTTTCAACAAGGAAGAATTAACACAGGATGTTTTTTTGACTTGAGTCAAAATGTGAGTTCTGTTTTCCACAATGTCCCAGATTTTCAGTGATCTGCAAAAGTCACATCACACCTTCATTTCTGAATCTGCAAAATGAGGAAATGAGCAATGTCTCATTTAGAAGGGGTAGGAAATCCAGAGCATAAAAGCAGCGAGACACAAAGAATCTCTGGGGATAGTGCTGTGCAAGTATCTCAAATGACTGTGCATTAGAAGGTCATAAAGATGTTTCAACTCCATTTATTCAGCTTTTAGTATCAGGAAGTTCCCTTTCTCAAAGAGTTTTTATTAGTCCTTTGCTTCATGTAATCTTCAGAAAATGCTGTGCTCACTTCTAAATGTATTATTGCTTCATTCTCATTGTCACATAAAGCAGAAGGAATAAAAGGGAATGTTACTTCTTCAAGAATTTATTTCAGTTATATCTTTATATATTTGAAGATCTTTGCTGTGAATCTGTACAGATGTGATATTTTTATCTTATTTATAAGGAATGGAAACAACATTCTGTCCTTCCTGTTTGTATTCATACATTACATGGGAATAATACACTTGTCTAATTTGGGGTATACTGTCAGGGTCAATATCCTGCAGCAGCATTGCTAAGGGCAATGTCTGGGTTTCCTTTCATGAAGGCACAAGTGAAGGAAATGAAATGAAACATCCATTATCTGGTCTACACCTGGAGGCTCGCTGCTCTATAGAGCTGGGAGACCCTCATCTTTTCACCATTAATACAAGTAGGTTGAATGTTTGGGTTTTTTTCTTTTTCTCACAGGAAGACAGCTTAGGAATAGAAATCTCATTGTCCAAAGCCCAAGGACAACATAAAACCTTTTCTGGAGCGAAGCTACTTAATTACTTACCATCCATCAGACAAGCTGCTGTTCTGCACTTAGCATCATGCTTTATTGTCTGACAGTACAGCTGGCCGGAGGCTGAAATTGAAAATCATTTTCCTTTGCTCAATTTCCTTGTAAACAGCAAAAGAATGGTGTTGATACGCCAGGCTTCATTGGGAAAGTGCATTGCCAACATGCGAGATCTGTCTCCAGTGGTTTTAAAAAGAGGAATGTGATTTGGCTCCTACGGAGCTAAATCAGGACACCTTCAACTCACGCTTCATTTAGTCTTTGCTATGATAGACTCCCATTGATCTATGCTGCAGTCATGAATAACTGAGAATACTAAGGAAAAAACAGAAAAAAATGGTCCTATGTTATAAAACCACTTAGGAGAGCTAAGTGAGCTATTGTTAATAGGCAATTTATTGAGTCCAACAAAACACACACACAGATTTTTCTGTCTTGGCCTATTTCCTCTTCCATTGATATTAATGTCAGTTTTACACTATCTGTAAGTTTATGTACGGCTTTGTAGTGTACATCAATATTAAACCTTTGAATTGAGCGTGTGCTCCTGCATTTTGTTGAGAAGCACGCTGGTGAATTTTGCTTTTCATCAACTTGCAAATAAGCAGAGATATAACAGTTTTACTAATGTATTTGGAATGCAGGTTAATCCTATGAACACTCAATGCAAATGTATTTCATATTATTATTTCTGGTGGATTGTTTGACCCTCACAGTACCCAGGTGTGACCCCTGTGACCAGCCATATTTCATTTTCATTAGTATTAAGTTCCACAAGTAGCGTGTAAATGTGTACTTTTGGGGAGCAGGATTCATGTTGCTTTAGTAAGTATTATGTTTTACTAGGGTTTATTATACTGTTTACAGTTTTAGGGTCCAGCTTTGCTTCCTTTGAAGTCAAATGTAAAACTCCTTTTGCTTTCAGGGTAGGCTGTATTGGACCAATAAATCACTGTGTTTTCTCCATGTAGTCTTGAATTTATGAAGATTAAAAAAAAAAAAATTGTCTACTAACTGGTAAAAGTCTGTTCAGCCACTGCTTTAGCATAGGTTTGGTAGCTGAGGCCGCATTTGTGAAGCTCTTACAGAACAGCTTTCTGGGGGAGACTAAATCACAATGCTCCCTGAGTTTCTTCAGATGGTTATTCAATCTGCTGCGCTGCGGTTGTTGTGCTGATTAAAGGCTTATATACATTCTATAGGATGTACTCTACAAGCTGTGCTCAAACTTTCTAGTCCCTCAGGGGCACTTGTGTTGAAGGGCTAACAAAGTTTTCACAAAAAGCACTATTTCCAGAGAAATTGATGACTGACTTACAGACTTCATTTAATATACAAGTACGTGCCTTCATAAATATTCATAAATATTTGAGAAATGCCAAGAACGATCCAAGAAGGAAAGGGAATGTCTACAGAAATGCTTTTAATAACTGTGAAGCTCAAATATACTGCAAGTTCTGCCTATATCAAGCAGCCCAGTGTTTGCATGGATCTTTTACTGGGTCAGAGAGCTATAACTAAAATGTCACATCTTAGCATTTAATAAAAACCACAGCATGGCCACTTTATCAATGCAACCTTGATGTAGCAGAAATTTACAGGTATTTCTAAAGTAAAGCTTTGAAGTAGTTATGGGGAATGGACTTAGGAAAAAAGCCTGTCTATAAGTTTTGCAAGATCAGGTCTTAATCAAAATTACTGGACTTTTAGGATCAGATGCTCCAGTTTCCTGCATGTATGTCAGATCAGGACTGTGACTTCTCTGTAAGGCACAAGAATTGCTGTGTTCAGATCCTGTGTTTCCTTAGACCTGTCAACATTCCTTAATCCTCAAAGACAAGATGTCTGCAGAGCTGGGAGGGATGACAGAAGTCTGACTTTCTTGATACCTGAATGTTTAAGAAGTCCTTGATTATCCATAGTGCATCAGCACAAAATCTGAAAGAAAACATTTCCAGAGCAAGAACCCAAATGTAATTCAGTGCAAAAGCACAATGCAGGTACATTAAAACAAATGTATATTCTAAAGAAGTTCTTTCTGATCTATAGCCATTTTCAGTGGCATGAGACAGTTTCACAGAAACATCTGATTGAATTTTTCAGCTGCTATTGAGAAGAGTAAGTGAATAGTGAAAGACAACTAAACTGGTTGTCTTTACAGAATAGCAATTAAAAGCTTATGTGAGTTCTGCCTAAAGAGAGAATTAATTCCTTTAATTGAGGCATTTTTAAATCTCGTATAAAATGAAATCACCCTTACATATTAAGGACTTGTCTTTGCTGCAGAAATAACTGATGTATTGCTCTTAATTTGAATTCCATCCACAAACAAATCCCTTCCATTCAATGTGGAAATATTCTTGCACGCAAGTTAACTGGCCCATTGGGAGGTATAGGCTACAGCTCAAGTTAGCAGGGTTGCTGGATGCTGCTAATCCATTCACTATTTACAGTGTCTCGTCACAGCTGTGGCTTCTTTCGCTCCAGCTAAGCTAGCTTAAGAGGCATTAAACTCAAATATAACGCTCTTGGATTTACTAGGGGGAGAGGTGGAGAAAGGAGATGAAGCTCCCTGGTTTGACACTTGCTGTGGCCATAAGAGCTGCTGGCACTCACTGAGGTGTGTTCTGTCTCCTCCTTATCTCATAGCTTTGACAATAAATCCATTTAATTCTTCCAAACTGCTCTCCAGGCTCCTCCGGTGTATTGGCTGGGGATACATTCAGTTGCCCACATGCAGGCATCAGGTATTTGGGATGTCCAGGATATTGGAAACACCCATGGGACCACAGATACAACTCAGAGACCAGCAGGTATAACCCAGGCCTATGAGATACTCATGCTCTTGAGGCGGCAGCTGAAGGTGAGGTGGTACCCTTAGGAGATCTCAAATGGCACCTGGTGCCTGTGTCTGGGCAACTGAATCAAGCCCTTCATCTCTGTTGATGATAATGGGAGCTTAGATGCTTCGATTTAGACATCCAGACATTTTGATCTGTGGCTGACTCCTATCCTGACAGAGGTATCATTTTCAGCTGCCTCAGCAAGATTTGCTGGAGCCCATTTCTCAAATCCTTAAGATGTCTGAACAGATGGGTTAGCAGTTTTAAAGATAGAATATGATAAGAAGTACAGCAATAATATAATTTTCTTTTACCCTGTTTTAATATTAGAGCATTTTGATTATTTCAAGTGATTAATAAGTATTAAATGCCAAGGACTGCTGTGGCTATCCAGGTGGATCACCTGAATAAAGCAGGCAGTGGGGTAGCAGCTGCTGCAGCAGCTGGTGGCAACTGCTGCGGGGAAGTCTGAAGACTCACAGGCCATTACAAGAAATGTCAATTATTATAGAATCATAGAATCATTTAGGTTGGAAAAGACCTTTATCAAGTCCAGCTGTTAACCTAACCCTGCCATCCCACCACTAAACCACGTCCCTAAGCACCTCATCTACCCAGCTTTTAAATACCTCCAGGGATGGGGACTCCACCACTTCCCTGGGCAGCCCTTTCAGTGAAGAAATTTTTCCTAATAGCCAACTGAAATGTCCCCTGGAGCATCTTCAGGCTGTTTCCTCTTGTACTATCGCTTGTTACTTGGGACAAGAGACCAACACCCACCTTGCTACAGCCTCCTGTCAGGCAGTTGTAGAGGCCGATCAGGTCTCCCCTCAGCCTCCTCTTCTCCAGACTAAACAACCCCAGTTCTCTCAGCCACTCCTCATCAGACTTGTGCTCCAGACTCCTCACCAGCTTTGTGGCTCTCCTCTGGACATGTTCCAGCAACACAATGTCTTTCTTGTAGTGATGGACCCAAAACTGAACACAGGATTCAAGGTGAGGCCTCACCAGTGCGGAGTACAGGGCCATGATCACTTCCCTACTCCTGCTGGCCATTCTTCTACATGAAGTCTATCCTGCAACATCCACAAACACAACTAATTTTTCCTATTGCCCCCAACTTCTGCACAACTGCCCAGCTTCATCATGGGGGCAAGGTCTCTTGTGAAGATGTTGGTGGCCGTGTCTGGCTGTGGTGGTTTCAGACGTTATTGTCCTCAGTCTGGTGAACCTGCTGGGGCTGGTACCCCTGTACCTGCAGAGGATAACGTATGCTTGGACCTTAGCTCCTTCAGGTCAGAGTTTGGTATGCCAAATTAGCTTTAATCTGGTTTCAAAATTACTTTTGCTTTGAAGTAATGTTGCAACCATCAGGACTGACATGCTTGTGTATACAGGCCCCAGAAAGTTTGGGGTTGGCCCACCTTCATTTTACTGTTTAAGCTACAAGGAAATGTGACACATTTAAGGTTCATGGGGAATCACAAAGGTTTGCATGAAGTTTCTGTTCCAGCAGAAGGCACAGGTGTCCAAAAGCCACAAAAGACCATGAGTGGCCTTTAAGTAGTGAACCACGTTTTCCCTGGAAATGCCCCAGAACAACAGCCATGGAAGTCCCCGAAGACAAGAGCCAGTAACACCTGCAGGGTGACAGCAGACACAAGCTTGCAGACAACTCAGCAGACACAGGAGTTTAACGATTCACTGATGATTTGCAAATGCAGGATGAATTCACAGCACGTCTGCTTCCAGGCTTTTGTAGTTCAAATGAAACATTTCACACGTCTCTAGGAATTGCCCCTCCTGATGAAAAAAGGGTGAGGCATTTGGAAGCCAGTGTAAAGAATGTGATAAACTTAAATTAAAATAAAATGACAGGATTTTTTTTTTGCTTGTCTTAAAAGGAGTTTGGAAATCATATTCCACTGGGGAGTAGAGGGAGATTAAATAGCTTTTCTGAAATGATTTATTTATGATTGTTTAATTGTTAAGTGTGTGGACATTAGTGAGAATTATTTCTGTTGTGGAATGGTTGCAGAATGTGACATATATGGTAGAAAAGAACAAGAAAGTAAAAAAAAAATTTTTTCCAGAAAGAAAAAGGACAGATTCTTAGGTGGTTGCATAGCAGATCTAATGGAGGAAAGGAATTCCTGGAAATCAGAGCACAACAGAAAACAAAACTGCACTTGCTCAATCACTTTTGATTTTTGAGCTTGCACCAAAAAAGCCATGGAGAGTAGAGTAAAGATGCAGAGGGAAATTAAAATGAAAATTATGCCGATATCATTTGAAATCCATGCAAAGTGAATCAGGTTTTGTTCTCCAAAAAAAGGCTTAGAAATAAAGTTATGTATGGACATAACTAGTTATCATCTAATGTGTCATTACAGATTAAAGAAAGCTTAGAAGTCCCAACCATTGCTAACAGTAAGAAATTCTCATTGAGCTCAAGTGGTAAAGATCTCTGAATCTCAAACTAAAGGTTCTGGGCTCTATTCCCATTTTTTCTTTGCTGACAATGTCTCATTTATGAAAAAAGGACCATTTTCACTTCTTTCAAGAACTGAGTGATACTGAATTGCTCACAAGAAACTCTTTGGCCCTTCTTGTTTTGGAAAGGCAACGATCAGCATACTATAGGCTCTCAATATGCACTAAAAAGAAAAGAATATGAGGGATTCTTCTGGACAAAAGGGTATAGAGGTCATCCAGCAAAAAAAAAAAATAGTTATCCACTAATTATTTATAAAATGCTTAAGTAATAATCATTTAACTGGTAGACAGCAGCAGAACTAAGCAGCCTAGAACTGGTTGTGACATCCAAGAAAAGAAATGAGCTACAATATTTAGAATAAACAAGAAAGGACAATTATAATAATATATACCATGAGCAAAGTACCGCATTTTAGAGTTAATGCCAAAACTGAGTTTCACAATTAACTGTTTGTGGAACGTTAAAAATATAATTTAGCATATCTGAATAAATTTTTTTCCACTATGTAGTAAAAACAGAGAAACACATGGCATAGATTATAGCCCCAAATGCTTGAATATTCTTGGAGTGGAGGCTGCCTGGCAACTTTTGTACCAGCTGGAAGAGCGAGGACCCAGCTGGCTTGGCAGTAGCCACCATATTGTGCCTTGGCTGGCAGATGGCCATTTGACACTCTTCAAGGGCCCGTGTTCCTCCTGTCTGCACGTCTGCAGCACTGACAGCCCAAGACCGTGTTTAGGAGGAGTGGGAAGATCATTCCCAGCAGCGTCAATCACATTGGCACATGACAGCAGGGTGTGAAAGACATGAGGGATGGACGTTCCTGAAATAGGATGAATGATGGTGTCGGTGGAGGCCTGAGAGCAGGTTTTTGGGGGTACTTTAGCACTGAAATTTCCATCTCAGGATTGTAAAGGGGTGATGAATATTCAAGGACTGGTATCACTGCGAGGGAATGGGAAAATGCAAAAATTCGTGCAATTTTTGCAAATCCTTTCTCACATGAATGTAGAATGCAAACAAAAGAAATATAATAATTTATGTGGTTTTAATGCCTTTAAGCATTACAGGACTATTAACACATCAGAAGTAAGCTCCCCACAGTCAGGTACTGATGTTGTCAAGTTACAGAAATTAATGTAGTAGAGAACTAATTGGAACAAACTCACATTGCTTAAGCAAGGAGGGAGGAAGGTGCACCCAGCATCAGGTCGAGGATGAAAGGCAGCTACATCAATAAACAGCCACATCACCTCCTCAGATTTCTTCTAGTGGAGGAAAGGAAAGTTCCAAATTAGGAAAATGGGCACCTCCAGAAGTCCTGAGTCCTTCAGAGGCTTAGATGTAAATAGAAAAATGACCCAAATGACAGGTCTAGACGCTGAAGGATCCACAGGGAGATCACCAACAAGAATTCCTGCTTTTTTTTGTTCTTTGTGTTCTTAAGACAAAGATAGGAGTTGTCCATGCTTCCCAGTGCTTTTAAGGCTAAACACTGTCTTCCTAGGAACGGAATGCAAACTCAGTTGCAGTGGTTCAAGCTTGGGTCTCTTGCTCAATCCCTTCCCTGCTTATTTCCCAATGCACCTGCTCTGGCACCACTCTGGTTACCATCTCCTTCCAGCTCCTCCCCATGCATCATGTCCAGCAGTAGCTGAGAGGTGAGTGGCTTTTCCCGGGCATTGGTGGGAGCTGGTGGAGGAGCAAACAAACCTGCAGTCCATGGGGATTTAATTCTACCCAGTGGGGTGGTGGCAGGAGATCCCCACACATTCCTTCCCTTGCAGGCTGTGGCATGGTCTCTGCCAAACAGCCCCATCTGCAGCCCGCGCTGCTTAAGGGGAAGCCACAGACCACCAACAGGCAGAGCTCTGCAGCAAAGCTCTCCTTGAGAAAGTTTTTGTGGTTTGCTTGCTGGTGTGGGTGCTTTGATCTTCAGGAGGAGCACCATCAGAGTTCATAGCCTCCTTTTCTCCTCCCACAAACCCTGAACCAAGGGCTGAGCTATGGGTGCTTATACAGTGATAGTGCCAGAGCCTCATCTACTCCACATCACAGAAAAACTGCACTGAAACTCTCACTATGCCTGAGTGAAAGACCCATTTAATAGCTTCAGGCCAGGATGAAACTCTGTGTTATCTGTCCTGAATACCTGCATCACATTGTCCAAAACACATTTCAGCCACTAATTCCCACAGAAGGGAGACTTTGTCCTTCTCTGTTTATACGTGGTGTCCAGCCCAAAATCCAGAGGTTGTATTCATTAAACTGACAACCAAATACCTCCTCAAGAATAAGTAAGCAATGTTTTCGCACACACTGCAATGCTATTTTTCAATTGGACTCACAAATTTATTTCCCTTTGACTTTCAATGAGATTTAAGCACCTGCCTCTTTGAAAACAGATCTTTGGCTTCTAAATCATTTAGTCACTGCTGAAAATTGTATCCCATCTGCTGAGAAATCTGACTCGCAAGGTCTTTGATTTACAGATGTTCATATTAACCAAGTATTTCTCACATATGTAAGGCTTTCCTTGCAAAATGCCTTCAAAATTGTAATGCAGAATGAAAAAATACACCAGGTCCTTTGCATAGTTAGGTAGACTAAGATGGGCTTCTAGTAAGCGTATGATGGGACCCTGGAAAACTATGAGCTAACTATGTCAGGGGACAGTTTTTGTAGCACCCTGTGGCTTTGCTAGTCCAGGACTTCGCTTGTGGCAGCAAGGCCAGCAAGAGTCAGGATTTGCCAGTGTAGGAGCTGCTGCAAGCCAAGATGTCCAAATGGCTTTGGGACCACAGCTGGCTTGTGCTCTGCCACTAGGCATGCGGGTATGTATTTTGCAGCTCAGGGTGAGTGTGCTCAGGGGCCTAAATTTATGATTCATTACAGATTAGTGAGCATAGAAAAATGGTTATTAACTGCCTTTTTAAAGTAACAGATAGCTTTGCACTGACTTTGTACCAGTGAAGTATCCCTGACTTAACTGGAATCAGTCCTGCTTTACCTCCATGTGATCACAGAATTAGGATTTATCCCTGTATAAGTGCTGTATCTTAATATCCACCACATGGATCTGTTGTGCTTCCCCATGTTAGCTCAGGCATATCACACCATGCTCATAATTAAGTCAATGGGACAGTTGCCTTGGAATTTAAAAAAAAGGGATTGGGCACCGTGTAAAATAAACAGAAATGTAAGCTTCTTCAACTCCCACTGCATTTCATTATAATTAAAATATTTTCTTTTAAAATTGGAAGTTGTAGCAGTTACAAATACCTTTCAACTGAGGTTCAGTGGTAAGCTTCTCCTCTCATGTTACTTCTGAATTATAAAGGCATAAAAGAAGAATTAGGCCTTGATATTGGAATTCACCATGAAGACCAAAATGCTAACAGTCTCATCTTTTCTGGATGATGTTGAAGTGTACGGTGACTAATGTACTACTTTCTTCTCCATTTCTATAATCAAGTCACTCTATATATGTCACTTCTACGTATTTATTAAACTCTTTTTCTCCAATTGTGGATTGTGAGCCCCAGCGAGACCCTGCAAGGGCCCAGCAGGGGTTGTGGGGAGCTGTCAGGAATGTCCTCATCCCTTCAAAGTTGGCAGTGAGAAAAGGCTGTAATTACAGGTGAGTGTCTGCAAAGGTCAGTGAACTGCTGCCTGCATTAACTCTGCATTTTCCCGTGTTCCTTCAAGACCGGGGAAGTCAGCATGAACGCTTTCAGCCGGTGATTATTACCTCTTCCCACTTTTCCACCTGGACAGACCAGTGCTGTTGCTGATCCAGCAGCAGAAAAGAAAGACAGATAAGCCGGAGGGGAATCAGACATACACCTAGAATAGTTTTCTACCTAGCAAGACAAATTAGGCCCTAAAGCCAACAGATTTCCGAGAGCCTTTAACTGGTGGTGCCCCAGACAGTGGTTATGTGCACTTTCAGTCACCTAAATGCCCTTGAAGGCATGGCCTCACGCCCAGAGGAGGTCCTGTTTGAGTAAGAAGTTGGCAGGCCACTGGGGCAATGCTGCTCTGAACACAGACTGAAAATTATTTGAGTCATGAGCGCTTTAGAAGTAGGGGACGAGTCCTTAGAGCTAAGCCCAAGTCTTATCTTTTCACTGACAGAATTTCATCAGTAAAACAGTAGATTTCTTTACATGGATTGATTATTTAGGAATTTGTACTCCCCTGGCTCCCACTGTTTGACAGATTGAATGCATCCTGCTACAAAGATCCTTATCCAGTATTATCCGCCTGTCAGATAAATGGCTTGATTAAAGTGGTATTATTTTCGGTTCCCTTCCAATAAGCAGCTGATCATTTGCTGTCCATGTTCCCTTTTTGCAGGCTCTTGAGCCATCTCATTTATGGCTGCATTTTGCTATTCTGCTCACGGGCCAGGCTAATTGTTTCTACAGACAGCATGCTCTAATTCCACTCCTTGCAGGTTTTTTGAAACAGCAAAAGAAAGTTAACAAATGGCAAAATACTTGGTGATATTCATGTTTGAGCAAGTTCTTATTCATGTTAAAATTTATGAAAGTTTATCCGATTCATAAATCTCTCTTACACATGCTCGTGGGATGCCATGCTCGCAAGTAAATCTAATGCCTTGTTTATACCAGAACAAAAAAGATAGGATGCTTTTCTCATTGCATGACAATCTCAATTTACATTTGTGCTGAGAGACTGTTGTAGCATTCTGCATGCGGATAGGAACTCCTAACATAAATATCTAATGTGGCTTTAATGCACTAATTCACTACAATAACAAGATCAAAAGAGTTTGTAGCGTAATCTGAACATCACTGCTTAAAATACAGTCCCCTGACTTAATTATATTTGCAGCATAAACAGTTTCTTGAAATGTAGGCGTATGTGTGCTTGGCACATCCTTATTACAGAAAAATGAATAGCAAATGATTAGTTTTTCAAAGTCTGCAGAGATAAAATTCTTTAGATGTGCTGCTAAGCAAAATTTTGTTAGTGGCTTGTTTCCCTTCACGCAGTCACAGGAAAACTGATACTCCCTAAAAAAATTCAGTTTCTTTTCTGATTTTTAAGCCCCATTCAAATAAAGGCTAAAAATGAGCTACCAAAGTAACCCTGAGATAGATTTCTTCTCCCACCTAATCTGTAGCATGCCTTTAGGAGATTGATGCCAGGAGGTTTGTCAAAAATTCCCCTCTGAAATAGAAAAGAGACAGAAAAATGTCTGCTAGGAGGGTGTAACCTTTGACTAACATGGTCTCTGCTCAGATGAACTTGGGTAGACTGGAAGTGTCTCGTTCCAATTTGAGCCATAAATATGCGCTTCATGTTTGACTGGAGCATGGAGAAGTTTGGGGAGCCATGCAGAGCTAAAGCTGTTCAGCAGTGCTGTTGCCCCAAGGTCTTCAGATAAAGAGCAATCACTGAAATTACTGATGCCTTCTGAAATAAATTCAGTGACTGTGGTACAGGCTTAAGCAGCCGTTTCTGGCCCCTCAAATCGTGTCTTGTGGATAGAGGCTGAACTCTTTAGGGTGCCCAATTATCACAACATATATGGCCAGCGCAATGAAATACAGGAATATCAGATGTTAGATTGTCCCTGTTCTTCCATGGATAAGTATAAGCATCCTTTTTCTTAGCTCCCCTAGAGATGTGAATCATTTAAAGGACAAGGAGGATGGTAAAGTAATAGATGAACCAACTATCCTGGTCCTCTCACTGTTTGCACTGGCTGGATGCCCACAGAAGTGGGCATGACAGCAGCCTAAGGACAGATTACACACATTTCCTCCACCTTCCAAAAAGCTCTGGGAGCTGGTGTGTCTTAGCCACAAAATCAGTCCTGTGAGACCGATGCTGAACAGACATTCAAGAGGTCTTATGCTCTCACAGAAATAAGGCGGATGGTCTTTGAGGTCCTTGAGTTTACCTGTTGCCTTTACAGGTAACTGGGGAGCCATCTGGGGGATGAGGGGCTGACGAGGGTTTGTAATACTTCATGGTTCCGTCATAGCCATAAAATAGCATTTACCTGGGCTTTGGTTTTTGTTTTGCTTGAAAGGTGCCAGAGAGATGACTGTTGAGCTGTGGATCTCCCAAAGTTGCTGCATTGCCTCCATATAAAACTTCTGAATGCAGCACCATTCCCTGCTGTTACCCTTTTTCTTCCTGTTTCAAGTCTCACTGTAAATAACCTGATCACAGAAATCTCCTTTTAACCGCTTGTCAGAATACAGATGCAACCTTGTTGGCAAATCATGGATAGCAGGGGACAGCCTAGTTAAGGAATATATTGTACGTGGTCTGTGGTGCAGGCTGCCTGGCATGAGTCCTCTGTCCAGCCTGTAATTCTGCAAATATAACTATTATATAGGAACTAGAAAGATAAAGAATGAAAGCAAAGCCCATTTTGCAGTAACATGGGGATTTATCTTTGTAAGACTGGCCTGCATGTACCTGTATGTATACATGTACATACACACGTACAGGTATGTGTATGTGTGTATGTGAATTTACATATACATGTACACATGTATTAATAAACATAAACTTATGTGTGTGTGTGTGCATCTCCTGCCCAGGTAAGTTAAAGAAGATTATCAATGCAGGCAGAAAGAAAAATAACAGGAAAGAAAGGCAAGATTAGCATCAAGGCCTTTGATACTATTAACAGAGGTTTCAGGAGGAATTTCATGATAGTTAGCATTTGGTATCTAATGAAAACTGCTTGAGAACAACTTTGCTGGAAAGCCATTGAGGGAAGCCAGCCAGATATTAGGTAACTCAAGACTGCTCGGGAAAGCAAAACAAAGTTACAGGGCCATTAGCTCAGTGCTCTGCTTTTGGCGGGAGAAAGGACTGTGGAGAAGGGGCCTCCAAGCCTCCCAACTGGATTTTTTCCTGCCTCATCAGTTCCAGCGGGGACATACATTATTTGGAGAGAGCGCCACCATACACCCCCATGTCACAAGAGGGAGTCGGGGCATTTTACTTCCCTTGCCCATCCAGCCATGTCTGTTATCTTCTAGAAGTCCGCATGACGCCTCTTCTGCAGAAGATGGACATGGCTGTACCACCCCTGCTGATAATGAAGGTGGGGACAGGAGTGTCCTCCCCTGTCTCCACTCCTTTATTAGCCACTAGAGGGCACAGATGCTCAGGACTTGGGCTCACCTCTCCTCCTCAAGAAACTCCCCCAAGGAGTCATCTAGACAGGGCCAGGCGCTTCCCTCCAGCTGCACACTCTGCCTTCTGTCCTCCCAGCTTCTCCATGAGATATGGTTTTTCTGCTAGTGCCCGCATAATGTTCCAAAACTGCTGCACACATGAAGCTAATAAACTGCATTAAGGGACAGGCTCGCTGTCGGGAGTAGCACGTTGGCCACTTTGGCTCTCGGTGGGAGCGTTTTGCCAGCTGAGCTGAAATTGCAGCTGCGCTGGCTTTAGGGACGCTGAGTCTGTAAACATCCCCACATTCTGTTGGGGTTGAAAGTAGGCTAGCGAAACAGCAGGGAGTTTGTCTTTAAAGCAGCTGATGGATTACCTCTGCTGTTTCACGGCTGTGCTACCTGGTGGCATTTCTCCTCGCAGAGGTCCGCATTTCGTGCAGTGCAGAGCAAAGCCCTCCTGTTTGCAATCCCAATGCCTTGCACAGTCTAAGTGCCGCACTGATTGTGAAAGACTGAAAGAAAAGATGTGAACCATGGGACTCGGACGTTATTAGAAACAGTCATCATAAAAAGCAGCTTTTGTGGTTTCAGGGTGGTTATCTGGGATGTACTGTATTTGTTAGTGCTAAGGTAGCGCTGCTAGGTTTCCCCGGTATTCTTATAGTATTCTGTTGAATTACACCAAATAAACAGAAAGCTTTGCCAGTCCCAAACTGAGCACTCAGGAAATTTTGCAGAAGTCACAGGTCTAATTCTGTTATGCAGTGGAAGCTTATTTAAGGGAGCGGTGAGACTTCCAGCAGCAGGAGAAACTTGTTACTGATATTCAAGGCTCTGACTCAGTTTGAGTGACTGCAATTCTTGTTCTTCTCATTGAAACATTAAAGGCTTGTCTGCATATGCAGTTTGTAATTCTTCAAACTCTGTTGTTTTGCCATAAAAAGTGGCTTGTCCACCCAGCCCTTAACTTTAATGTGACTGGTGAACTGCTGGAGACTTATATTGCAGTAATACTTATGTGGTCACATCTTCTTTCCCATGTATTTTGGTGGTCCCCTAGCTGCCTTCCTCTCACTTTATGTCTTGTCCCAGCTAGTTGCTTTAATTAACAACGTGTTACTCCCTGCTTAAATACTGATGCCCTTCTCTGAGCTTACAAGCTTCCCAAATCCATTTCCCTCACTGCTCCCAAGGCCCCAGCCCTGCCATGCAACCGAGGAGCACCAGGGAGGTATCCTGGGATGGGATCCAAGGTGGGACGGTGGAGGTGAGAAATGACAGTCTGTAGGGCCCATGTTGCCTGAGTAAAAGAGCAGCACATTCCGAGTATTCTGGCACAGACACGCTGATTTGATTATTCAAAGTGAAATGCAGTGGCTTTCACCAGCTTTCTGCTATGTATCTTCCTGCAAACCACAGGGATGATGCCACCATGCATGGCACAGAGGAGAGGATCACCTACTTTTCGGGCTGAACCTGGTGGAAATCCACACCACATGGAAGCAGTGGCTTGCTCGAAATGAAAAGCCAAGTGTGCTTCGGGATGCAGGCAAAGCATGCCAGTTAGTGTAAAGCAATCACAACTGGAGAATGTCACTTAGACATAAATCTTGCACAGCAACCCTGCCGTCTCTGACTCACAGCCATGTAAATGCTTTTGGAGATTGAGGTTTGCATGATTATTTGCGGCATGCACCTTGTCAAGTGCAAGGGTCTCTCATTTAGTCTGCATGAGACCTTTTGGTCAATCATCCAACAGAGGTACCAATCCCAAGAAGCTCATTTTGAGAATAAATGGGAGGAATCACTGGAAAAGGCACTCTGTGCAAAGCTGATTAAGAATCCTCCAGGCTGGTGCTTTAAATTGGAATTATTGTTGCCTAAAGAAGTTGCCATGACACTGACCTAGCCCGGGGAAAGGAGCCAGATGAGTTACCCAGTGTCCCTGGTAGGACAGTTTGTCTTCTGATTGTTAGTGACTGCCGGACATACCTGGATGCCTTCACTGCTTGTTACCCATCCTGTTTAAATTACACTCTAAGATAGCAGGACACAGAAAGGCAGTGAACATATTCCACGATCCAGAGCCTGGAATTTCTATTTTGGATGACGGACTCTGTGGTAAGAGTGATGCTGTGGCCATTCACCCTCCTGGCAAACAGGCACACTGGCATCGTGCTGGGGACTGTGGGAGGATCTTCACAAGAGATGGGGAGGCTACATCCAGGCATACTGCTATCATTTGATTGGGACGTTCTCAGAGTGCAGTGCTGTCAGCCATCTCAAGACTTGGTATGTAAGACCATTCCAAACTGGCAAACAAAACTGGGGGCTCCTGTTTTGAAACAGAGCAATTGTGCTGATTTATAGCTTTGGGAAAACTGAATGAAATAATTTGAATTGGTTGGGAACTTTGTCTTTAAACAGCTCTTTTTTATTTTCCTTTTTTTTTTTCCCCTGACTTTTTGGAAACTGCTGGTTTGTTGAAATCAAAATGTTTTGTGAAATAGGCAGGTTTTGGCAAACTGACAAAACCCATGCAGAGATCGGAGGAAACCCTTCCTGCCAGGAAATCAGCTGCCATCAGAAAATAATTTGGTTTCTTGACAGCACAGTTGGCTCATTGTCAAAGTGCACACTTCCAGTGCAACCTTTTGTACAGACTGGACTTCCTCAAAAAACACGGCTGGGCTAGTACCACTATATGGGATCTCAGCCACCAGCTTGGGGGCATCATGGCTTCCAGGCTTCCTGGCACTGGACAAGGAACTTGCAAGCCCAGGGAACTGCTTTTCCCATACTCCATGAATCTCATCTCAGTGGTGGTCCCAGAGTTTCTCTTTGAAATATATGAACACAATGACTGCCATTCTAAAATCCATGTGGTCCAAGCTGCTGCTGACAAATCTCCGCAGCTTCATAGAGAAGACATCTTTGCGGTCCATTGGCAAAACAAACAAACAAAATCATAGAATGATAGAATCATAGAATCATAGAATGTTTTAGGTTGGAAGGGACCCCTAGAGGTCATCTAGTCCAACCCCCCTGCAGTGAGCAGGGACACCGCTAACTAGATCAGGTTGCTCAGAGCCCCGTCCAACCTGACCTTGAATGTTTCCAGGGATGGGGCCTCCACCACCTCTCTGGGCAAAAATATGGATACACAAAATGGAGTGACTTCTGCTAAAGCCCGTTCGAGGGGTAGTGTAGGGCTCTGAAGTGGAAGTGTCATTGCAAGAATGGTCTGTTCAGTGTCTGCCACAACAATGAGATCCCTGTGCCTTCAGCAGAGATAGCCCTATGAAAAAGTTTTCTAAGGTTTGTAGGTGGAATAAAGGGCCCATTTACAACCCTTCATGGGAAGAAGAACTAGGTTAAACAGCACAGGGTATGAAATTTCCGCTGGGACAAGAGGCTACTCTTTTTAGGGCTTAGAGGGGACTCAAATGGTATAGTACAATTGTGTTCCTTCTGGGGGTGAGCATCACCCCCAGCTCTGCTCAGGCAATGCATTACAAAGGGTTTGCCTGCACAGCAGAGTCACCCTATGATTTTATCAAGGTCTGGCATCCCTGCACTGGCAAGCCAAGGTTGCAATAGCAATAAAAATGACGCCATATAAGCTTTAGATGCAGCATTTAAGTAAAGTCTATTGCCAGTGTTTCTAAAGCATTTGAACCCTGTTATTAGCATACGATAACATTCAGGGGGCTGCATTTTCCTGGCCATTGTCCTCCCTGGCAGGCCGATTACAGCAATTCAAGCACCTTTGTTTTGCTGAGCAGAACTGCTCCTATTGAGAGCTTTGCCCAATCTCAGGTACTCATCAAAAAAGGAATGAATTTGGACTCAAGCTAATTGGGGTTAACTTAGGGAAAATACATAGACACAAAGAGACAAATCCATGGAAGGGATGCTCACGTCTCTTTGTCATGCCTTCTCAGCTATCAGAAGAGAACGAGTGCCTTCAGCGATGTAAATTATTTGTTGCCTAATTCCAGCTGAAATCCCTTTCTTTTCCTTTGAGGTCGAAGTTGCCTCTGATGAGAGCCTGAATAAGAAACTGAAAAATATTCTACCAGGTAGGTGATCAGCCATATTACCCACTGTTTTCTTTGCTCCAGCTCTTCATACAACATTATGTCATGTATAGTGATAATCTTTCCAGCTGACCTATATACAGCATAGCATGATTAATTTGATGACAGTATTTATGGCATAAAATAAAAGTTTTGTGCAGGAGCCAAGAATGGGGAAACACTTGGAATGAAGTGAAATACAGTCAGATTAAGCATCTGAATGTCCAGCTCAATCTCACAGTCCTCATTCAAGTGAAATTCCCCTTGGATGGCAATCTGGGCTGAGTGAATTGCAAAACAAGAAGCCTTAATCAGATTCCTGTAGATTGGAATTGATCTCTAATAGGTTTTGTGTGTAAATTAAAAACCTTCACTATTGTAGGTGTAGAGACAGCCTTTGTGAAGTCTGACATTTGCAGACAAACCCTGCTTTGGCATTTCCTTAGTATGCAGGATGGTTTGTAGTTTTTCCCCTGCCTAGTTTCTTGGGACAGTGGAATAATCCAAGATGGCATTATTAAATAGACCTAGATTGGCCTACCAGAGACTCTTTTCCAGAAGTAACTCTGACTGATTCACAAGTAATTGCATTGGCAGGAATACTTAAAATCAGAGAAATCAGAGAAATGGAAAAATTCCTTAAAATCAGGATATTCCAACCTGTAAAGTGGGACCTGGCATGATGAACTCACAGACTTGATTTGAGTGCTTTATTGGCAATGCAAGAACTTGTTCCATGATCAGTGAAACTAATGAAGCTTGGCATCCCCTGAATTTGTGTCTTATGATTGCTTTTTTATCTGGTTTCTAAAGTCTTAAGGGCTGGTGTATTCATAAAAGTTCTTGGACACAAATTCTCTGATATCAAACAGGAGGAGAGCTCCCACTGCAGTACTGGTTGTCTCCCTCCCCTGCGCAGATACCAGTTTTTTGAAACCCATGAGGGTTCAGAAAAGTTTAATCCTCTACCCTGTTGTTAGGCATGATTGAATTGGCTTACAAGTGGAACACAATATTCATACCCACCCACACACCCCCAAGCCACATACACACTGCGTAGTTATCCAGGCTGTGTTTCTTTGTCCAATTATGCTAAAAATAGCTCCAACTAAAGACCATTAATGTTGCTACCCTACTGGTCAAGACAGTAGAAACTATGACAAGGATTTGCCGATTACAAGCTGAAAACTGAGGTAAAGATACACCTGAAAAATACCTTCTTTAAATTTAAATTACTAAAAGCAATTATAATATATTAAAAATGTTAAAGGAAGGATTGCTGTCTGAGACAGCAATACAGTGCAGCATTACTAACACTGCATGAGGAAAACCCAACCAAGATTTATCACGGTGTTGTGTGCAGAAATCACTGTACACATACATGCTCCGCTTGATTAGGAGCCGGTTGTCATAACACTAACCTGCCACTCATTTCTAATTGGTATAAATATAGGGTATTAGCCATATTATATTAATCTTTTGCACATCATCATGTTGTTAATAAAAAACTACTTTGCATACTTTAGTAGAGAGTGAGGAATACTGATGGTTAAATGAATGAATAGGGGTTAAATGATGATTTATTGCCTATAGGTGGTTGGTACCAGTGTAGATTTCCCCCCTATAAATTGTTGATATGCAGGATCACTGCAATGCTGCAAAATAAATGTGTTTTGGGAAGATCTGTCACATCAGAGTCCTCTATTTTATAATAAGAAACATCTAAATGTCTAATAATTGGTGCATAAATAAGAAAAGTACAGCTCTGAATGTCACCATCTTTACAATAGTTCTTTTAGCTGGTTTATGTGGGAGCTGAATTTAGGATTGTTTAAATTAAATGCCATGCTTTATTAATTAAGTGTAACAATGTTTATCTTAATTATCTCTGCAGTGGTTTGGGGAGCTTAGACATTATTGAGTGGAACACACACAAACTCAAACCCAAGCAGAAAGGAAATTTTCATTCAATGAAGTGAAGAAGTTTGTGTCATAGCACTTTATCATCTGCTGAAATGTAATTGTGTACAGTGCTACTGTGTCTGCTGTGCACAGAGTAGAGCCCATCTTTGTCGTCTGTTGATGCCCCTCTCTCTCAGAAGGCGATTGTATGGTGCCCTACAAAGGATGAGCTTATGGTCTCATCTGATCACATTTGCATGGGAAATCCACAAAGATAACATGGTACCTGAAATAGATGTATTCTGTGGGAAAAGGTCCCGCTCACATATTAGATTTAAAAAGGCAGGGTAGATGTTCCTTTATGATGACATATGAATGCTGGAGGCCCACCTGGTTACTGTAGGACTTTCAGAATTCATTTCTTGCCTCAGTCTCATAGAAACTATAAAGGGGACAAAAGATATATAGGGGACAAAACAGAATAGCTGAAACCAGACTGCTTCTTTGCAAAGTGCCTGAGAACTTTAAAAGACAGTGGCAAGACAGGAGAAAGCCTACGCCCAAGGGAGATCAAAAGAAGTGCAGTAGCTTAAAAAGGGAACTCCTACACAAGAGGCTGTAAAGTTGTTTGTGGGAATAATGCTCCTTTTGGTCATATAACTGGGTGTCTGAGAGAGCTGGGACAACCATAATGGGACGTAGAATGCATGCTGGGTTTTTTAACATGATTTTTTCTCTCCATAGTTTAATCCTGTGGTTAAGTTAAACAATATTTTATTCTGCTTTGTCCCTGGTTTTCACACAAATTCTCAGAAAGGAGGTGCAGCTGGTGTCTGAACTTGGTCAGAGCTACTGAATTCACACAGCTTGGTCTAGGAATGGGAAATGTGCTAGATTTCACCCCTACCAATAGCAGTACCTATAGCAGGGGGGTAAAGGAAGGCCTTTTGGGACACCACCGATATATTGACACATTGGTGGTGAGTGTCACAGATGATATATGTTTTCTCACTGTCCATTTTTCTCAATTGAAATTTTAGTGCTGTTGAGCTTTTCGCTGAAAATAAAAGTTATTGACATACACTGGAAATGTAGAAGATGCTATTTTTAAAAGGATGGTCCCTTTGTATATATCTGAATTAATTAATAGATTACATCTTTTGATACTCCTTGGCTTAATTTTTCCTGTTGTAAGAAAACAACCCACAGCCATAACAATTATTATTCAAGCAAGGCCTGGGAGATCTCTCAAGGCCTCTCTCCTCATAGTCACTCAACCCACTTGACTGTGGGTGTTAACTTTCATCAGATCTTTCGTCTATTTACTTTTCTAGCTTAGTCAGTACATCATCTTTAAGGCCATGATAAACTTCAGCATATAACCAGCGGTTGGGACCCCTCAGATAAAAGGTGGTAATTACAGCTGAAAGCTCCTTAGACCTTTAGGCAAGTGCCTAACTCCAGAGGAGAGTGTGAGGCTGAGAATGCTGCTCCCACAGCCTCTGCAAACTACCTCTGCATTTCTTGCATTTCTCTCTTGGCTTGCTCAAAGAGGTTTCCACTCAGATTGCTGGCTTTTATGGACTGTCTTTCCCCATGAGAGGGAGTCAAGGTCCCCAGCTCATGGTTGTGGATTATAGTGCATGACCAGGGCCTAAATCCATCCCACCTAATTTTACTCCTCTGACAGTAGCATTTACATTAGGAAACTCTGACTGTACAGTTCAGAGGGTCTACATGGGTTGTCTACATGTAAGATCTGCCTTTGTTAATCTCTGAAGGTGTCTTGCCCCTTTACATTAATTACTGAGAGAATTTGAGGCAAACAATTGAAATCTATGTGGTTGGGTTATATTCCCAAAGCTGTGTGGAATAAATCTTCAAGGGGGTGCCTAAATTTTAAGTGCTGCTATGCTCAATATTGCAACCCCTAGATCTCATTTTTCTCCTCAGGAACTTGTCATTTTGATGCTGTGTATCTATAGAACCTAGATTACAATCTAAGGATAACTTCATATGTCTAAATGTCTGGTGCCATGTGAGATGCTGTAGTGTGTACAGTATAAACATGGTAGACCCAGTGCAAGATATATGCCTTTCTGGAGAAGCAGCTGAAGGCCATAAAAAAATACTTTGTGGCTCTTCCTTTTTGGCAACTGAATTCATCCCCTCCTAGTATGAATTGAATTTGTAAGAACATGAGGGAGGTAGTTACCTTTCATCCTGGTGATTCCAATTTTTGCACCTCTGAATATCATAGCTTACATGTTATCCCTGATGTTGAATAACAAATACGGTAGACATATCTCACTGAGGACTTCCAGCCTCTGTTGGTGTACAGTGGTCTGTGTTAGCCCATCTCTATAGACTAAACTGTATGTTTGAACAGATGCAGGTCCTGGAAAGCTGCTGTCTATTAAAAATATGTATTAATAGCTTCCCCGAGCTCCTCTGTGATACCATAGGTCATCAAAATGTTTTCCTAGAACAAAAAATATTCATCTTTTTTGTAAAGCACATCTTGACAGAAACACTACCTCATCAAACTGTCCTGCATCAGTGTGCTTCCCTTCTCCTCCTTTGAGCAATGTTTCAATGTCAGATGTAAAACAGATGTTGTGAATCAAGATAATCTACAAAGTCTGAAAAAAGTCATACAGAATAAAGCAACTGCTCTATACATGTAGCTAGAGATAGCTGAGATGGATAGAAAGACCAACTGACTAGCAGCCAGAGGGGAAGCCAAAGCGAACTACCAAGCATTTAACATTCCCTCCTCTTCTCAATAGCTGTGGTTCAGTAACGTTGTGTTCCGGGTAAACTCTGAACTCTTTATTCATGGACTGGGGGCAAGACCAGCAGTAAAGACTAGATCAAAGCCATACCATATGAAGACAGGATGGATCAAGCACTTGCAGGTGAATCAGATCAATGAAAAGTATCCAAGCAAAATAAACAAAGACCTTATTCAGGATGTTGAATAATTTACTGCTGTCTCCATACTGCTCTGGCTGCACCAGTGCACCTTCCTTGTGTAGGTGCAAGTTGCAACAGTTCCCCAGCTAAATAAACCAACTTCTTATCAACAAAATTTTTAATTAACTAGTCTGATCCATGCCATGGATGCAAAAAACATGCAAGCAGCCATGTGCATGGCCAGCTTGAGTGCAGTGGGATTCCTTGCTACAGCTTCAACACCAGACAGACAGGGCTGGGCTGTGACCAGGCAGCCGCTGGCCCAGGTTGCAGGTGCCCAGGATAGGTGCACACATGCAGTTTGGCACCCAATAGTTACAACTTGCCAGAAGCACAACCTTGGGTCCTTGCAATGTGAGTCCAGCCAGAGGCGGGTGCAGGGACAGAGATCCCTTGTATGAGGAGCTGTTTCCAGCCTCCCATCAGCCTGGATAGCAGGGATAAGACACTTTTACACTAGAGTTGGCCCTTGCATTAGGCTTTTCCCTGGTATAGGTATGACACAAAAGAAATTGCAATTATAGCTAAACGCTGGTAGAAGTGTAAACCTGCTCAAATCATGAAACATTTAAATTATACTTAAATCAGTCACAGTAAATGTACAGGTGAAAGTGGCCAATTTGCTCTGTAGCTGACTTTCATACTTGTACTATGAGCTAAAGATTGGCAGAAGATTTGGAAGTTAATAAAAAAAGGATTTTTTTTCCCCTATTTCCTCCTTTCCCTTGAATATTTTCAAGCTCCAAAGACTTTACTGCATGCATAATTTTTAAAAATAGAAAAGGATCCTCTATTTACAGTTTATTTGTGTATACGCAGTGAGGTGGATTCATATCACTAAAAGAGCTGATATGTGCCAGTTACCCATTTTGACTTAGGAGCTTTGACTCTGCAGAAAAATTAAATCAGACTCGTTTTCTTTGTTTCTCTTTTCTGTTACGCAGTCAAGAAGAGCACGTGTACTCTGAGGTAGTTAAAAACCGCAATTGCTAGGTTTGCATTATTTGTCATAGCAATAAAAATGTATGAAAATTATTAATATGGTGCAGGAAAGCAGTGCTGGGATCAGATCACCATAGCACTTTTAAAATATGTACCTGCCTGTGTTTTATTCGGTGTATGTTGGAGATTGCCTGATGCAAATTAATTTTATAGAAACCTAAGCAGATAGCCACAGCTGCACTTCACAACTGCCAGAGATTGCTGTAACTGGCAATTTTCCAGCAATCCTGCTAAGAAAGAACTGAAAAGTTTACCACAAACAGCTATGCTGAGGCAGACTCCGGGACTGAAATAAACTGGCTGTCAGTTTACCATGGGGTAACTCATAAATGTATTGAATATTGGATTTTGGGTCGGTTTTGAAGTCAGGTTGTTTATCACTCCAAAGAGACATGTTAGAAATCATTCTATCAAAATTCATTACTGGAATTAATTTTAGGCTATTCCATTGCCTACAAGACTTGACATCTTTTGCCTTCCATAATATTTATTCTGGTTCCCAAATGACAATATCTTATGAATTACCTCATAGGTTTAAGGAAGAAGTAATTTTTGAAGTATTACTTTGGCTAAATATTTAAGCCATTTTTGACTAGAAGTTAAGCTTTCAATTTAAATGATAAAATGCGCATTCAGCAAACTGCAGTGCCTCTTTTAGCCTTACTATTTATTGTTCTTATCATAGTATTGGCAGAGAAATGAGGTGAGTGAACTTAGAGGACAGGCCTGTCAGGCTTCAGGAGGGAAGGTCTACAGAGCCAGCCTTATGCTGAAGGTCCTCCTCTAAACCCACAATTTAAAAGCAAAGGCTCCCCTGCCTTAGTGAGACAACAGGTCTTGGCTCTTCTGCAGTGGGATTTTTGGACAGCCTTAAAATAGGATCTCGAAGCTGAAGGGTACGGGCAATGATGGAGAGTGAAGTTTGCTAAACAAGCTTTTAACAGTTAATTGAATACTTCAGAATGGTTTGACACCCAGTGACTGCAGGATCTGCACAAGCAGATCCCATGTTTCCCTCCTCTTCATTTATCGAACCATTTAATCTAACTTCTGAATAATTTTTGTCTCTCTATATTTTTTTGCCTCCAGGCAGCTCTGGGGAGGGACAGACAGCAGGGAGAATATTTGAGAAAGGAATATGAGTAAATTGTAAATTGTTCTGGTAACAGATTGAAGTAATGTTTATTGTTCTTGTTTGATTCTGCCTTTTGTGAGAGACATTGCCTACAGTCAGAAGCAAACATCTTTGTGAACAAGTGGGCACAAGAAAATAGGCAGAGGAAAAAAAGTGCGATGCTGGATACTGGGCTTCCTCGTCCTAATTGATCTGATCAGGTCATTTCTGACTGCAAAGTACTGTCTTCCACTGGGTTAATTTCTTATTTTATAACTGCTCTACAGTTAACAGCAGTGAACTGAAAAGATAGGAAGAACGTGTCAAATTAAAAATACTTACTGTTTCTTCTCATTTTACTGTAAGGAAAGAAACCCAAAAGCAGCAAATGTGGTTAGCCCAGGAAACTACCCTGTCATTTTTTAATTCTCTACAGCTGAAATCGGGAATTCATCTTAACTTCATGCTCAGAGGGTTTCCAAGTGTGGGAGCCAACAAAGCCCTCTGGAGGTTGATAAGCACTGTATTGGCATGGCCAATTGCTTGTCACTCAGGTCTGGGGCTGTTAGGACAAGTCAGTGGTGTGATGCATCGCTATGGCTGCTTGGGGAATATCGGCATCCTGCCCCTATCCACCCCACCTCCATGGCTTGAGGACACCAGAGCCATCCAGATCTGAACCACTATGCAGGTGTGTCCTCCAAAGACATGGTGGGCCACAAAACCAAGTCGGATCCCCTGCTCTTCAAAGCTATGACATTAGCTTTGGATCTTCCACCTCTGTCTCTCTCCACTAAGTACTTGTTTTAGGACCCAATAGGAGTGAAATTTATCTTAGACAACTTCCTAAGAAAGTATTTTGTTTTGAAGATCTTTGGAGAACCTCAGAGGAATGATGCTACAGAACAAACTGCTCTGCTCACTGGTGATGAAAGTGGATGGACAGGGAGATTAGCTGCATCCCAGGCAGGGGATGGGGCTTGCTCACCAGGGACATTTCGGCTGACTCCAGCTGTATTTAGCTGGCGGTAAATTTAAACATGGAACTTAAAATAGCATAGACCTCACTGAGTGAGTCTTCTTTTAACCAAGCAGGTTTGTGCATTTCTTCTGTAAATCAAGTACTTACATAGTGTTCACCCATACAGCCCTGCAGCAGGTCACATAAATGAAAACCTAATCCTGGGTAATGCTGGCCAGGATTTGTCAGTGGGATATTTCTTAGCTGAGAAATAAGAACTTCTGGAAACTGCAGGAAGTGCTGGCATGTGTGGGTGAGACAGTGAGCAAAAATTAATGAGAGAAAAGACAACAAGCAGTCATCTCACAAGTGACCCAGGCGACACAGGGGGGATATCTCTAAAACAGGCCTAAGCTTCGGGGTCTCTTCCTAGGTGCGCAACAGCAGATGAGCCACAGGAAGATTTTTTCTGCAATTTATAAATACTCATAGCAAGCAAGAAGGGCACTGCTGCTTTAGGCAGGAGTTCAATCACTTATCTGAGCTGATGAGACCCAGATGAAAACTCTTCTGACAGAGCTGGTAGTTGTTCTGGGGGCTTGTCTGAGCTCTCATGCTTTCCAAATCTCAATTTCTTTCCAATATGAAATTAAATAGAATTTTTAAATTATTTTAAAATCAAGTAAGTGTTTCCATCCAGTCCTTCCACCATATATAAGTTTTTCTGTATCTTGGCTGGACATGCCATTCCAATAAAGACAGGGGTGACAGACCAACACAGTATCTGTGCTGGCTCAGGCAGCCCCTGCCCAGCTCTTGCTCTCCTCTCCCCGTGCTTGTCCAGCCCTGCCGGGAAGCAGAGCAGGGCAAAGCTACAACTCTCTCTGCCGAGAGGTGTTTGCTGAGCAGCTGTAGATAAGAGAGAACAGCAGCAAGGGATAAGACCAGGCCTTCTACTTTGTCCTTGCTACAGTGAGGCAGAGTCAAATATTTCAATATAGAAATTGTAGGGTGTCGTGGTTTGACCCCAGCCAGCAACTAAGCCACACACAGCCGCGCGCTCACTCCCCCCACAATGGGATAGGGGAGAGAATCGGAAGGGTAAAACTGGGAAAACTCATGGGTTGAGACAAAGAGTGTTTAATAGGGAAAGCAAAAGCCATGTGTGCAAGCAGAGCAAAGCATGAAATTCATTCACCACTTCCCATGGGCAGGTGGATGCTCAGCCATCCCCAGGAAAGCAGGGCTCCATCACACAATTATATGCTGAGCATGATGTCATATGGTGTGGGATATCCCTTGGACCAGTTGGGATCATCTGTCCCAACCGTGTCCCCTCCCAGCTTCTTGTGCCCCTGGCAGAGCAGGGGAAGCTGAAAAGTCCTCGACTGATGTAAGTATTGCTTAGCAACAACTAAAATATCAGTGAATTATCAACATTATTCTCGTACTAAATCCAAAACACAGCAACCTGCAAGCCACTGTGAAGAAAATCAACTCTATCCCAGCCAAAACCAGGACATAGGGAAGGTAGTTTTGATAGGTTTTTGCAGAGAAAATGGCTACAGGAAAAAGACCACAACCTCTGCAAATATAACGGTTTAATACATCGCAGCCCTCAGTGGTCTCAGGCACCATGACCTTAAGGTAGATGTTAAAAAACATTTAATGGAAAATCAAGCACAGGAATCACAAGTTACATGTACCAGGTGTTTTACAAACCTTACTCATTTACAGAGCATATCTCCAAACTTTTAGCATTCCTTAAGCAGATCCTAATTTCTCAGGCAGAGGTGGGCAGGGGAACCTGCAACAGCATTGAGACCAGGATTTCCCAGACTGGGACTTTTAGTTAAACCGTTTTTAGTTTTGTTCATGGGGCAAGCCCACAGACACAGAGCAGGACGGGGGAGCAGTGAGAAAACTTGTGAGTGAGAAAAGAGCCCTCACTATCCTGTTATCAAGACATCCTACCCAAACTTACAGGACACAGGGCTAGGGATCACAAGGCTGCGGTTCTTTTTTATAATGCTTTTCTCCAGGCTAGGGTATCATCTGTTCTTGCTTGTCAAATTTAGCACTCAGTTCTTAGCAGGCAATATCCTGAAGTTTAGGTAATCAGCTATTTAGGAAATATCTTCTATGTAAAAACTGTGATGCAATTTGTTATAGGGAGATGCTTGCACTTGAAGCCACGTTAGATATGTAAGACATGACAAAGAATCATGGAAAGAGTAGTCCTACAAAGTGCAAAGTTTACTAGTCCTGGATGTCCTGAGTATGTTTATTTATTTGTCTGGCAGTGATCTTGGTGGTTCCATGACTAACATCTTAATTAATGAAACCATGTGCTCTGGCTGCCAGATCACACTGATGATGGTTTTTATTTGAAATCTGTGAGGCAAGGGAGGTTGTTTCCATGAACAGTCTGCAAAATTATCAGCGACAGATTGTCTTGCCGGCCGGGTTTTTTGTGCGACACCTCAGAACACGCTGTTCCCGGCCAGTGGACCTGGGGCATTACGCCCCGGCTCTGCTCCTTCTGGAGGTGGCTCCAATAACACAGGGAAGTGGCACCAGGACGGCTGCCTCAGACCATGGCTCGCCAGTTTCCTTGGGTTTTTCTTGTGTGCATGTAAATCTGGCATCACTCCTGCCATGGCCTGTCCTAGCCATGTGGTGGGAAAGAGCCAACTCTCCATCTTGCATACAATTTTTTAAATAATTACATTTGAACCTATGTCCTTTTGCACCTTCCTGTTCTGCAAAGCCATAATAAAATTATATGAACTGCACAGGCTTTTACCTCTGGGAATGTCCTTCTTGCTATTTTTTTATCTCCTCCATGCACACTTGGGTTTAATGATCTTAAAGGCCTATATTTTAACACAGGTCTTCACAAAAGGGACTGAAGCTGAAGTTGCAAGTTTATGAGTTTATGACTCAGAACCAGACCCGAGCTGAGAGCAAGAGGGAAGAGAGGTTTTCTTATAAAGGCCTAAGTTTATCTATAGCAGTAATAAAATCTGTTAAGGTTGGTAAAACTAAATGTCAGGGAAATTGATCTCTTGCTGGCTTTCCTGCCCTTTCTCTGCTTTGGTGCAATTTGTGCTCTTACTGTTACTATTCTTCCTGGGAACAACTGCCAACTTGCAGGCAGGAGCTTTCTGCCTTAATCCTTTCCCCATCTCCTTTTGCTCTGGCTACTGGCCTGTGACATTTCAGCCATGGACTCATAGAGTTTACTGGTCTTCTTTCTCGAAACTTGGTGTTTTCTATCTCATCTTCTCCCTCCTCATTTTTTTAAGGATTGTGAACTCTCTTTTCAGAACTTCCATGACCTGACTCATCTTCCGCCCTTCTCTATGCCTTACAATCAGACCAACGTGAATCTTTGCTCCCATTAACATTCTTTCTCTTTCTGTGTCAAGTTTATCCAACCCCTTCTCTGAATTTCCCCACAGCCTTTGATCTACTTCCTTTCCTGACCAACAGTTCAAATCCCCTCACTGACACCAAATACTGCATTTAAGATTATTGTCCTCTTTGCTCATAAAAAGCGTCATCAGCCTGATCTTCCTGGTCAGGTGGTTTTTAAGACATCCCTGTAAAACCACCCAGAAAATTTTCCCCTGTCCTCAGCCACCCAGCTGCCCAGCTTCCTTCAGACCCTCAACACAGGCAGTTGCATGCATCAGAGAAGGTGATGCCTTCTCCTTTTCTTTTCTGTCTTCCTTTAAGACCCACGTGGCAGATGTGTTCTCCTGCTACCCTTAGGTGACAGTTGCCATCCACTTCCATATCTTGGTGGTCCTGGGGAAGAACATCAGAGTCTCAGAGTGGAGGTGGTCCCTGGCTTTTCTTCCTCCAACACCAGCGCCTGATGCTGCAGTATTTGTTCTTCAACTTCACAGGTCTACAGAGTGGGTAAGAAGATGTCCAGAGACAAGACCTGCCTCCAGAACCTCCTCCACAACTGGTCCTACCACAAATATCTCTTTCTTTTTAATGTGTCTCTCTACTCTGCTGATTAAATCATAGTGTTTCTCAGTTTGGAAAAATGGTAGTAGAGTCAGAATATAGCACAGTTCTGTAAAACCAGGGTGGTGCAGGGAAAACAAACAGGGACTGATCGTTTACAGTCTCTCAGAACACAAAGTCTTAGGGGGCACCCAATAACATTTTCAGGCACAGTTTAAAATTGGCAAAAAAAAGGAAAACTTTTTTGTGTGGCCTGTAGTTACACTGTGGCCAAATAAATTAAATAAATAACTCCAAAAGGGACTGACACTTTAATGGAGGATGGGTGCTTTGTTGACTATTTGATACTATGCTCTGGATTTAATTTTAGTCTCAGGAAATCTCTAAGCTGTTAATTTTTGAAAGCTGGAAGACAGTAAAAGGTCTCTATATGCCTTAATTCTCATACTTTTGTTTCAGTATCTGCTAATAATCACCATCAGAGACAGGATACTTGGCTAGACAGGCCTTTGATTTGACTGGCTATGGTACTTCTTACATTTTTTTATTACATACTGGAGCAACTTTGCCTAGAACTTGCAGTCACAGTGTTTATTCTGCTCCGTGTGCTACACTCCTGTTCTTTTGCTGATAGCCAAGAACGACAAATTTAAAATAAGACTTATGACAGCAGCAGCTTGCATGGCACAAGCAGCATGGTAACGAGTTGGTTTTCCCAGTTAAGTGCTGGAACAACTTCATTTGCTGCCTTTAAATGAGGTCTGTGCATTCAGTCCCTTGATAGTGGAGAGGGCTGGCAGTGGGGATGGATCACAGCTTACTCGGCCCAGCAGCTCTCAGTCCTGCCTGATGCTGTGATTTCAATCCATAGGTTGAAATTCAAGCCACTGTGGCATAACCCCAAAGCCTGCCCGCAGCCTGGGAAAAACAATTCCACATGACCTTCTTGCACAGCCCCAGTAGGTAAGAATAAAGAAATGATACTCACAACACACACAGTGCTCACAGAGAAAATGGCAACTCCTGGCTAAATTCACCTGATCCTTAGGATCTGGTACAAACTCAAATCTCAGAGTAGGGAAGTGAAATGTTCTCCAGGCATCTCCTTTTCAAACCCTGCTCTGAAACGTAGGGCGTGAGGAACGATGATGTGTATGGAGCAAAGCCAAAGAAAATATTCCCTAATATTTGGAGAAGTAAAGCCATTGTCTTTTGGCATTTGCACTGCAGGACATGCAGGAAATTTCAGGGGAACATTTACAGAGGTGGTGCAAACGTTGCTCAGCATTTTCAGCAAACGCTGGGCTTTTTTCTTGTTGCCTTTTTTTTTTTTTGCTTTGTTTTGTTTGTTGGCTCTTTTCAATCCCCTGGGGTTCTGCTGAAAAGGACAGAAATACAAGAGTCAGTCCTGCAAAGTGCTGAGGGCCCTAGCCTGGCTTGGCTGGTGTGGAATCTGATGCTGATGGATACTCTGCATCCATGGGCAAGGTGCCTGCTGCCAGGCAGGATGAGTCCTGCTAAGAGGTGTGAGGCTATAAGCTATTGACGCATAGATTCAACTGTCGTAAGTCCCATAAAGTAGTAGCATTTGGCAGATCCTATTATTAATGATACTATGTTTGCCAACAGTGTAAAACAATAACACTTGCAAGTTAACAAAATTCAAATCATATGAAGATTTTCCTGCATTCTGTCCAAAAAGCTCTTGTAAGAGGCTGATTCATCTGATACCGTTTCTATCCCAAGAGCAAGGGAAGCTCATTTTCCCACTCTTCCACTGTGGGAAACAGAACCCAAATCAGCACAGATTTAGTCCATTTGGTGATCACAGACAGACACTACCTTTTTTCTAACAGGGTTTCTCTAAGCTGTGCTTGTTGCTGCTTTCTAAAGAAGTGACTGTTCTTTCGCTGTAAGGTTGCTCGTATGGTAGAAATCCACATAATCAGATAGATTTGAAAAACAGCAAAGAACTATTTTCCTTGCTGCCTCAGAGCCATGTGTCTGGCTTGAAGGTCCCTGTGGATTAATGTGTGAAATTCAAGCCTTGGCACTGTGGTCTTTATTTAGGGAGTTGCAAATACATACAGAGTAAGCTTTCTGTGCTTCCTCCCAAGCCTTACGGCAAGATCTCAAAGCATTCACAAATTAATCCATTAACTCTTATAGCCCCCTCAGATCCTTTCCTCCCCATGTCATGAATGTCTGAATAATATTCAGGACCTTTCAGGACTTTTTTTGTTTCTTCCTCTTTAGGAGGAAACTGTTGTCATGAACAAGGCGTCATCTTTGCTGTCATCTAGTTTTCTTCCAAAGAGTAGTCACAAGAACCTGTTTCTCCCAGGGATACTGAGAAGTGTCAGTAATTCCTTGCACAGAAATCCCCAAAATACCACTTCATGGAAGGCAGAAGTAAAGCTCTGCCTACCCTTTTGGTGAGGGTACCCCGCACAACTGCTTCTTGTGGCTCTATGATCCCCCAAGACCCATACTCGTCTCTGCTGCTTTCCTATAGGGAAGCACAGTTAATGCTTTGTGCACATTTTGCTCTAGCTTTGGCACATTGGCCCAGTTGCCTGGGGCAGTGGCTTTAGTCATTTCCAAGTTTCATTTCTACAGAAGTTGCTTAATTGCCCCTTCAAAGGAGTAAGGAGTGCTCAGGCCACCCCGAATCTGAACAGTGCGGCTGTTCTGGAAAGGTCACTTGCTGGTAGCAGTTTACCCCTTCCCACATAGGATTATTATTATTAATATAATAATATTGCTTAATGTTACGCAAAGGTGTAGGAAGAAGGTGACATTTCACTACAGAAGGTTCTTGTTGCTGGTTAATGATGAAGCACCACAGACAGGTGAAGCAGATTCAGGAGAGGGGAGGTTAAAGCCAAAAGCATTATTTCAGATCAGTATTGGGATCAATCGCCACTTGCCAAATGCACTCTCTCATTTCAAACTAAAGTGGGGAGCCCAAGGAGGCCCCTGTTCTGCTTGGGATGGCTTGTGCCAGTACCAGGTCCCATGGTTGTGTCCTCCTGCCCAGGAATATGACCAAAGCAGGAGGAACTGCAGGACTTGCTTTCCAGTGCTCCCCCAATTCATATCTCTGCAGGTGCTGACCAGGTCCAGGACTCTCACACTGGGGTGGCAAAATTCAGATTGCTTACAGCACCCCATAGGCCCGTTGTGTTTCTGTGAGGCGTGATTTAAAGTTATTTTTATTATTTCTTGACAGATCTGTGGGTGAAGGCAGGGGTGCATACATGCTCCTTGGCAAGGGTATTTAAATCCTCCCACAATTCTTTTTTTTCCAGTTCATGCACCACTGCAGATGATTCTATTGGGTTCCCTCTTCCCCATATCCCATTCCAGTGACAGCATACCAGTGCCACATCACTGTGCTTTCTTCTGGTTTTCTTGTCCCTTGAGCAATTTCTCTGAGCTGTTATGCAAAGCAGATAGCTTCTCTTCATGGACACCTAAAAAATCTTTCAGTGAAGTCATCTTTTCTCTGTCCAGGTTGGGAATGGGCTGCTCCTTTCTATGGGGAGAATGGGGGAAAGCTGGGAATAAGAAATGGGTATCACTTAGTCATCACATTAGAAGTATAAAAATTACATTTAAAAAACAGCCAACAATGCCGTGTAAGCTCAGGATCCCTGAGTGCAACCAGCAAGGCAACAGCACACCTGCCCAGTTAAGAACTGTGCCTTTGAGACCCATGAACTGTGCCACAGTCTCTTTGCATGCTGTATCTTATTCCTTCATCTGCCATCTTCCCAGAGACTGTCTATTTCTGCACTCCCTTCCCTTCCTTTCCCTCTTCCCTTCCATCTTCCTTTTTCTCTTCCCTTTCCTTTCCCACAATGAACCCAAGCTCTCCAAGTGTTGATATATTACAAGCAAAAAAAATATACATTGCAATGACTAATGGGGCTTAGATCGATGTGGTAATGGATGTCACACCCAGACTGACCTCCATATGCTTCTTTTTCCTCTGTTTTCCTCTCTGGAGAATATGATTTAAGTTTTTATCAAATGCGTAGTTAAGATCATCTAGTTTCAAGGAAAAGTTTATTTTGTAATTGGATCTGCTATGACATTATTCGGTTTCCGAATATTGTAATTTTTTCCACAGATTATCTGTAATTTCCATGTATAAATTATACTTTAGAGATGAAAATCCAGATTAATCATTTTATAAGTATTAATTTTAAATCTAGTTTTCCAGACTGAGTATTGTAGGACTAAGGGCTATACTGCTGGATCTAAGTTTTAAAAAAAAGATAGTACAATCCACACATATAGATGTATTTATATAATATGGAAGAATAACTTACGAACTTCCTCCTTCAAAAGAACTCCACATTAAGTAGGGTCCTCTGGGATTTTGGAGTCACTCTTTTCCTCATAAAGGTCCTTAGCACAAACCCATTTCCTTGTGAAGTAAAAATATCTTTTTCTGAGAAAATCACTGCTCTAACTGCTTCTGGCTACAGATTGAGATTTCATAGAAAATGCTACATTTCCTTTTAATTCTTCTAGTCATGTTAGCTATTTAGCTGAAATAGATGGGTTGAAAGTAGAAAAGGATTTCCAAAACTGCAAAGGGATCAACAAAGAAGAGCAACGAAGCTGGTGAAGGGTCTGGAGCACAAGTCGTATGAGGGGTGGCTGAGGGAACTGGGGTTGTTTAGCCTGGAGAAGAGGAGGCTGAGGGGAGACCTTATCGCTTTTTACAACTACCTGAAAGGAGGTTGTAGCCAGGTGGGTGTCAGTCTCTTCTCCCAAGTCAAAAGCAATAGGATGAGGGGAAATGGCCTCAAGTGATGCCAAGGGAGGTTTTGATTGCATATTAGGAAAAATTTCTTCACTGAAAGGGTTGTCAAGCATTGGAACAGGCTGCCCAGGCAAGTGGATGAGTCCTCATCCTTGGAGGTATTTAAAAGTCATGTAGTTGTGGTGCTTAGGGACATGGTTTAGTGGTGGACTTGGCAGTGTTAGGTTAACGGTTGGGCTTGATGATCTTAAAGGTCTTTTCCAATCTAAACATTTCTATGAAATTAACTTTAAAACTGAGATGAGCTACCAAAAATGCTATCTGCTCTTGAAAGTCTTCATAGAGATGCACTCTGGTTCATTTTTAAAGTCTGATTGGTTTTTACACAGTTCTTCCATTGATTAAAAAGAGCTGTAGATCAGAAAACTGTTTTTTGTATAGAATCTTCACTACTGTCTGTCATTATTTCCTTACCTTTATGACTGATACTGATGTTTTAATGTCTTTCTCAGTCTATTAGAGAAATGGGCAGGTTGAAACACTCTTCCAGCTCTACATACAATGTCAAAAGTATATTCAATTTATTTTAGAAAACACCACAGAGGTACTTTATATTAATACATGCCAAATTTTAATAAATAATCACTTTCCATTGTAATGGGAGGAAACTTGTTTGCAAGTACAATGTCATTTAGAATCCATCAACAGAAACACTTACGATGAAAACCAACTTGTGGATACACATTTTTGCTTTCTTTGGTACATAACAGAAGTAATTTCTATGCTTCACATGGAAGGATGGAATTTTGTCACTTCACTCCGTAAGATGTTCAAGTGCACCCCTTGTTTTAATAAATTTTGACTAAATAAGAAAAGAATTGATAGGTATCTGAGTTTAAAGACAAGAAGATGTAAAGTTGCCTGGTTCTGTTCTTTTTCTATTTTTCCTAGAGCTCATGAGAAAATGAATTATTTCCAAGAATTTGTTTTTAATTTGCTAGCTCAAATTCTAGCAAGTGTCCTGCAAACTGAGATGTGCTTACTTGAGTCTTCTGTCTTGATGAATGGTCTTGATGAGTAGTTGAGACAGCAGAAAGACAGCAGTTAGGTGCTGGGGTAACCTGCCTCACTGGAGTTCTAATTTAAAAGTATTAAAATTCTTTAAGATCTTTAGTGTGCAGTACAGGAGGGGACCCTGAAGCCCGCACTTCCTAGGCACAAGGGCAACATCTCCCATTTGTGGCTTACTCTCTTCCTGCCCTTTTGACCCTGGTCGCCTCAGTCATACCAGTTTTGGCAGAACAAGAGGAGGGAAGTGCCGTTGGTTCAGGAAGAGAAAAGCCTTGAGCTTCAGCTTCCTTGGTGAATGCTTTAAACCTCTAAATTAATGTTAGATAAAAGCAACAGATCTGCTTCCCTTCCAGATGCAGGACTTTATCTGAGGGCCTGCTGTGCTTCATGCAAAAATCAGTGCTGCCAATACGCATCCAGGTTTTCCAGAAAACACCTACTAGACTGGACACACATACACCCCATCACAACTACCACCCGGACATGGGTGGAGGAGTGTCCAGTTTGCAAGTCCCAAAGTGCTGCAGGCATGCGAAAGGCACCAAAATGCTCAGCTCTAGAGGGGTGGCAGCAAACCAGACTGTCAAAGACTGGAAGAACCTAGTGAACTTTACTGGGGAAAAGATCAGTGGTTGTGGCCCTTTTTATCCCTTGCAGGGCTAGTCAAGGTCTTGTGGATTGTTGTTTTAGACTTAGGCATCTCAATTCTACCTCCTTCTCACTTAAAGCATCTCCATCTGTTGGTGTGGTCCCTAGATCCTAAGTAGCATGCAGGCACACACAGGTAGGCACTGACTTCATGTGAAGCTTCCCAAAACTGAGGCAAAAGAAACAGGGTAAGTTGTTTCAATTCATAGGTTATTCCTTGGGAATTTTCTAAGCAGGCCATTTGGTTAAGTGTAAACATACTCTTGTCTAATTAATGGAGTCAAATGTTTTAGCAGTTCCATAAAACTCATTATCTGGCTAATTGTTGTCATTGGGAATTAACAAGCTGACTTCTGCCAGAATCTGCACAGAAAGGGAACCTGTAAAACAGGATGAGGCAGGACAGAGACTTCTGCAAAGCTGGGGTTATTTCCAAAATTACGTATGAAAAAAATAGCTATTTTTTTTGTTCCAAACCAATACTAACTAAAATTTCCTCTCTGTGTGTCATACTGAAAAGAATTCACTAAGTGCAAAAGATTTAAATAGAGATTTGTATTTTATGCTGAATGCTCAAAATTTCTTATGGGAGGTGATAAACACTTTCCTTCTCCTGTAGAAATGAAGAAAAATCCATGTTGTTGCCAGTGTGGTCTGTTTTTTTACTTATAAGTAACATCAAAATTAGTAGTTCCATTTAAAGCCATGTGTTTGTTTTCTATTTTTCAGTGCAGTTCCTCTTGTGGGAAAGATAGGTAATGAGCTACATGATATTTTTCTGAAGCAATACTGAAACTACGCATACCTTCACTAGCATCTGTGCAGCTTGGCATGCTGTCACTTCAGTGTGGACTTTGGGTCTTGACTAACAGAACCACTCCCCTTTTTCATTTTCAAAAGTAAACTGACTGCTGATATGGACTGGGTGCCTCAGGGGACAGCTGAAACCAAGTGAGTGGCCCAAGGATTATGCTACAGGCATGAGGAAAGGTTGACTTTCTTGCACTAGGGTGCAGCAATTCCATAGGAAGACAAAAATCTCAGGCAGTTAGTCTTTTCCCACATGGTTTTATCCTTCAGGGCCATAGGGCATCATTTACAAAAGCAAATCCAAGTGGCTTAACTTAAAATTATAAACAGAAAAACTCTTTAGCTTTGGATATGATGCAGCCTTTTGATCATAGGACACTCTGTTCCTTCAAAGCCTGTTGCTCCTTTTAATTATCTAATACTTGGTCTTCTAATTCCTTGTAGTCCCACAGAGAGCAGGAGAAAATCTTTTGTCCCCAACTCATTTTGGTTATTCTCCTTTCTGTGCATTCTTGGGAGAGGAGCTTGATATGAAATTTTGCTTACTTTAAGAAAGCTATAGAACTGACGCATCGCAGCTTACGTACGTTGCACATCTCCACTGTGGCCTTGACTGATCTTTCTGGACTATGACTAACTTTGACCACGCAATTCTAAAGACCAAGATAATTTCAGGACAGCTTAGCTCTTCAGAACAGTACAATGGAAAGCAAACTCACATTGATGGTGTAATTCAGATTTTAAAAAAGAAGATCAGATAGCTTAGATACTTTGTTATGGTATTGTAAATCCCCTAAAGCATGGAAAACCTGAATTACTGCCTATAGGTTGAAACAGTAAACTTAGAAGAATTAGCTGGAAATCCAGAATATCAAGAGAAAAAAGAGGAATGAAATAAGAGGGCTTCCATCACTTCCCTGGAAATCAAGTACATCTATACCACTAACAGTTTGGAGCCACTCCACTGGTTTAGCTGTAGTAACCTGGGCTTCTCTCATGTTGCTGAGAACAGAATGTGACTATTCATTTTAGATGAAAAATGCTCCATGCAGCTGGCAATCAGCTTGATCTTTCTAGGAACTGCCAATCTTATCCTTAGCTGCTTGTCTTCTGAAAAACTTCATCTGTGTCTGACACGAACAGGCAATGCACCTCAAGAACATCATAACATTATCAGTTCGCTTACATCATCAACACCATGGACACGAGCCCTCAGGAGACTGATTTTCCAAGACACTTAGTCCCATCCTGGTTCATGATTTGGCTTTTTGGGTTTGATTCCTGGACTCTGCTCAAGAATAGAGATTTTCACGTTTTCACATCCATGGCTATTCCTAGCGTCTTGGAGAAAAGGGCAAAAGGAATTGCCACAAAGGGAATACTTTATAGCAGCATATTGAATGGGGGAGCAGAGCAAGGAAAATATAAATGTACTGTGTCATCTTTAAAAATCATTTATGGAGGTTTAAAGTCACATTGCTTGTGACTTACTCATGCCCTTGACTTTATATTGGCCTAAGAGCATTGCCGATGAATCAGTCTTATCTCTGTAAAACTTTGATGTATGCTCCTGGAAAAAAGGACATGTCTCTATCTCTGACCATATGTTAAACTTTCCTCTTCTCTCTTTATTTTACTTACATTGACAGAGAAAAGGAAGGATGTTTTGGAACAATCCCATTGGTGCTTCCTATCCTAGATGCTTGATTCAGTAATGTAACCTGACATCTTGAGGGAAAATGTTGTGTGTGTGGACCATACTTCTAACAACCACCTACATCTAAAACGTTGAAATGAGTTGGATAGTCAGCTCTGCAATTAGAAGTTCTGTAAGGCACTGTCTTCACAGCAGGAATCTGAAGTACTCTGATTAACTAGGGTGTCAACTGGACCTGTAAAATTAAGGGTAACCAAAAGAAGAAAATATATAAATATCATAAAGTTGATTTATAGTATCTCATTTTGCATATTTAAACTAAGACAGTTTTAGAAACTACCAACACTAAGACTGATAATGCTGGAGACCAGTAATTTTATCCTGAATGCTCTTCAGTGTATTCATTTCCTGAGAGATACACAACTATCCTTTGCTTCAGTGTAGAACGCCTCACAAAATGCCTCAGACTATCCTCAGACCAGAAGGCCTGTACCTATAAAGTAGGGTACATCTACAGCCCATGGACAGATATTCCCCCCACTTCATTAGGTAAGGCCTGTGGCCATATTTTGTGTGTATGCATTATTTGTGTGTGGCACTGTGCTGTGTACTGGTGTGGTCATCCAAGAGTGCTCAAAAAGCCTGTCCAGCCTTCAGCAAGAAGACTCCCTCTCCTCACTTTGTAAGAACCAGCATCTCCTGAAATGACAAAAAATGAATCAACAGCACGAGTTTCCAGCGCAATTATGCCCGGGCAACACTTCCACCCCCACTAACACTTCACAAGCAAGAAAGCAGCGATATTTCTTTGGTGCTCTGAAACTCACTCCAGAGTCTGGGTTGGTAAAGAAGCCAACTTTTCTTCCCCAAAAGATGTCTTTTTCTGGATTATGCAATGATTCAATAAAGCAGCAGAAGATTGCTCATATTATGTGAATTCGCCCACTGCATGTGCATTTTATTGGATATTGGAGAAAGTGAGTGGCTTGCATCTGACTCTCAATGCTTTACAACTGCTTTACAACCAGTGACTCCATTGGTAGCACAAAAGTCTCTCCTCATATTCATTTTGCCTGTCCTCTAATTCATTTTGCCTTTGAACTAGGCTGCCACCCATTGCACTTTAGTGCTCTTTCTATACACTCATTTTAGGAAACTAATGTTTAAAGAATTTGCATTTCTAGTCAAAGTTAAACTAGTGTTTAATGGCTCTCTGTGTAGAGAATAACTATAGAAACAGAGCTGTAGGCCACATCCAAATCATTCACTTAAATGCTGTCATCCTTCAAAAGTTAAAAAATCATTTCAGACTGGAGATTTCCAGTCTGTCAGACCCTGGTTCCTCCAACAGTAAAGAGCAATAGGTGATTCAGTGCCAGCTGGCTGCAGTAACGTGGTCTGGATGTGTATGTTGGAGCATAGATATGGCTCATCCTGTCTTAGTGCACAGGATTTAGTCTTCACTTCTCAGTCTGACATTGTCCTGACTAGAAGAGGATAACAAAAAGGTCACCTTCTTACCATGTCTGCTGGGAATTGATGGTGCAGAAATATGAAACAGTCAGGGATAAAGCATATTTTTTCCTCACTGCAAAACAAATATATTCTTAAATTTAACTCTGATGGAATCAAGACATAGGTCTGTACTGGGAGATTTGAACTAAAGACTCAGAAATACGCTTCAGCCTAGAAGAAAATCTCTACATTCACCTTTAAGAAGGCAAATGAATACATTTTCCAAAGCGTGTTTTCCATATGTGGCTAAATTGCAAAGCAATTTCTCACCACTTATCACCCTGATCCATCTGGATGGCTTGCAGTACTGAAGGAAGTGGGGCCAATCTGCAAGCTCAGAAGGAAACCAAAACAATACTAGGAAAAGTTTTTGACACCCCGCCACAAAAACCCAGCCCTGCTGCAGCCCTGAAGACTATCGTGTTCTATCTTAATGCTTCACAAATATCATTGTCCAAGAAGGTGTCCTTCTCCCCGTGCCTGCCCCTAAGTTCTGCACATTATTTAAGCACACACTAGCAAGAACACACACTCAGGTACGTGGTTTCCATAGAAGGGACTGCATTGCTCAGGCTGCTGGGGACGAAAGGAGAAGTCAGCTTTAAGATGAAGTTAAAGATCTTGGCACTACCAAAACAGCAGTTTCCAGACAGACTTCCTGGTTATTTCAGCTCCCCTGCTCCCTCCCTTGTCCAAGCTTCCCTCCCCCCATCGGTGCTTCTGCATTAGTTCTCACTCAGGTTCTTTCCCAGCATGAAGCGACTGGTTTCCCTTGAGACCTAACCCAGCTACAGTTCTAGGTGGGTTTGCTCCAGGGGCTCCTCCCACTGACAGTATGAGACAGCGCCATCCTCCCTCCCATATGTCCCCCAGACCTATATCGGAGGGCTTTGCACACCAAAATTTCTCCCCACCATATAAAAAAGCATGCCACCCACTCCAGTACTGCAACCAAAACCCCTGGGGTTGTTCGGAAAAGGCACTGCTCTGGAAATTGTGATGCAAAAGACTGGGTGTACTCCATGCTGCAAAATGCACATATGCATAAATGTGTTTTATGGCCTATAATGAAAAACACTCACTTACACAATTAGGTCTTGCCCTGGGGCACCCCAGGATCCTACTGGGAAGGAGCCTACCTGTTTCTCGGTGTTGATGTAAAACCAGGCATCTGTTTTTGAATGGATGAGTAGCTCCCAGAAGCTACATAACTCTGTCCTCTGCTTACAGAAGGAGGCTGGAAGGAGACCTAATTTTAAACAATTATGGTAAGGTGAGAAAACTCCTACACCCAAGATTTGTTCTCTGAATTATTTGTTAAGCAAAGACCGAGGTGGAAGGCACTGAAAGACGGAGGTGGAAGGCACTGACATTTTTCCACATGAAAGGTGATACTACAATAATATTAACTAACCATGCAGTGATCTAGTATTTTATGTGTGCATAAAAAATTTTGAAAGACCTGTGGCTTGCAGATGTAGTGGCATCAGTGCAAAAGCATCTTGGGACCTGAGGGGTTGTTTACTCCTCTCTCTCAAATGTCTTGATACAATTAAGTAGATTTTTACCAGTAGCACAAGATAAAATATCAGCTAGTGCCACAGTGCCATGCTCGGCTGCTAAACATCTGTAGTGGCATTACTGACAGGGAAGGAATTAAAATTGTCTGGGTGATGTTTTTTTTATGGTTCACTTCGGGATATATTTGTAAGCAAGACAGCAAGCTTGAACACCGACTGGCGGAACAGATCCAACGTGCTCACCTTCACCTCAGGAGGGGTAGTTTGCTACCCACAATTTCAACCCCCCACTTTCAGAGGTGTTAAAGACTTCAAAAATCCCCTCAGGGGTGAGGGGGGCTGCAGGGAGAAGTGCAATTCTCACTTGCTTCCTCGGCACAGCACAATAAATAGTCTCATGACATCATAAAAACCGTGACAAAATCCATTTACAGTGGTGTGCCCACAAATTTTCATTCAGCCTTCCTGTAAGTTCAGGTAGGCAAACATTGACATGTTATTTTAGGAGAGGAGGTTTAAAAATACTGACAGGCGGCTGTTAGAAAGGGCCATTGCTTTCCCGGGCCAGGAGACACGCTCTTCAGAGCCGAGGGCTCGGGCAGCACAAGGGCTTTATTGTATCTGTGCATCATACCATAGGGCTCATAAATAGTCATATTATTCATGCGTAAACACTTTTATTTAATTTTAAGGGTGAGGACTTGCATATCTTTAGCTGGAAATGCAGTCAGTAGCATTTTAAATGTATTTTTTTTTCTTAACTAAGTGATAAAGCTGCTGGTATTCTGGAGTGGAGCAAGATGACAGAACAGCCTGTTTGCCTCTGGTGTTTACTCACTCAGGACAGGGAAGGGTCTAAAGAAACATCTGGTGTCAGCTTTTTTCCACTGTGGAAAAAAAAATTAAGCCAGTAAGTTCTTTAGCCAGAAAAGTGAATTCATGAGTCATGAAAATTCAGCTAGAAATCACAGAAGTTAGAGACGATGAAGAACAAGGTTAATTCCCGCATAATCCAGAAATGAGAATGGGGCATTCTTACTCAGAATTTTTTTTTTCAATCCTGAATGTGTCTTGATTTACATTTCCAGCTGGGAAGAGGGTTGTGAGAAATTTAGGTGCAGAAGCCAGAGGGGAGAGAAGGGCGGGAGCCAGGCTGGCCGCAACTGGGAGTTTACAGTGAGCAGAGAGTAATGAGGTGGCAGGGAAATTTCTTCCCCTCCGGCCTCCCTCTCCACCTTCTGGGTTTTTTTTTTTCCACTTTGAAAGAGGATAAGGGTTTCAGTGAGGCAAAAGGGTGCTTTCTTTCCACTCTCTCTTCCCCCTTCCTCTCTGCTCTCCCATGGTCTTCCTGCAGGTCACTCCGGGTTTCCCGCATCCTGGCAGGAGCTGCAAGAGACCAGGGCTGAAAGCCATGGGGGAAAGCCCCCCTGCACCTCACAGTTGGACACGAAAAGCAGAGGAGGGCTAGTCCAAAACCTACCGCTGCACCCTGTATTTTGGGGCACCCATGACCTTGTGCTAAGGCCTTCAGGGTGGTATGGTGTCAAATGCCCTGAAGCAGATTCCCCACACAGAATTTTAGGGGGAAAATTGAGTGGTTGATATGAAAAGCTATCTTGTGTTAAAATTCCCTCCACCTCAATAACGAAACAGCCTTGCTGGGAAATCCTGTAATCTAAATACAAGCTTAGCACCATCCATCAAAGGGAGGATGTGAACAGTGCTTGTAAAAAGTTAATAACCTCCGTGGTGGGACAGGGCATCACATAGGGAAAGCGCTGAGTAACGGCCAGAGGGGCCTTTCATCTCCAAGTGCTCATTGACTGGAAATGTGAAGTTCACTTCAGTTAATGGCAGGTTTTTAATGTCTTTTAAAATTACTATGGATAAACAAACAGACTCAAATCCAATCTTTATGACATGCAGGTTTTGGGGTTGTTTTGAGCAACTTGATAGTCTCAAATTCATCTGAATAAAAAAATCTCAGTTTTCAAGCTAACAGTAACCAACCAGGGTAAATGGTCCATTTTTCCTTGCCACAAAGGCCTGAAAATACAATGTTAGCGCATGTCTCAAAAACCGAAGAGCAAAAAACTAAGCCCTACATAGTTTTTCTCTATATTTCTCTTCAGTGTTAAGAAAACACTGTAAGTCCTTACATGCAGTTGACGTCTTCTTCATTCTTGAAAACTGCATCCCCTTTAAAAACTGAGCACGCATGCCTACGTGCACTCTTGCACCTAGACCGTACACAAAGGAACCTAATTTATTTCGGTGCCAAACAAGGCTGTGAAACACTTTGACTTCATTTTAAAGAAAAGCAAACAATGACCAGTGCTTGTGAAGGCACAAGCTGTGTCATAAAATGCACCCAACAAACCATTTACATTGCAAAAAGTTGCCCCAACTGTTGTTTATATTGGAAGTAAGATTAGCACATTCGTATCCTCTGGCTAGCAGATAGCATCAGCTGCAATCACTTGCTGTCCATCAGTGACACTGAAGAAGGGGACACTCTCAAAGTTGAGACATGTAGAAGAATTATTTTTTTTTTCTTAAAAGCAGACCTCAAGCCTATTTTGGTTTGCTGGAAAAAAGTATTGTTAAAAATATAGTAAGTTTTCCAAATTTATGTGAATATTGTGCAGTATGCACTCCAAAACTGAGTATGTGTTTAATTGGTGTAAATCAGCGTGAATCTGCTGAACAAGGCTGATTTACACAAACTGAGGGTCTAGTTTCTGATGTGTCTTTTTTAGTGCTTCTTTGAGTTCATTCATGAAAAAATGTCTGAAGTTGGTGAATTAGTCCCAGTGCACCTGATAGATAGGCTGTTCCTAAGGGAACTCCAAAATATTTCTACTCTGAGGTGTTTTGGTCTACTTCACATGCTCAAGGTTAGGCTCAGCACTAAACCTGGGGCTAGAAGAAGCTGTGTCCCAGGCCATGATGGCAGATAGGGAGGCATTTTGGTTTTATGTATTCGTGCTCAGTGTCTAAGGCACATCTTGTGCTTTTAACCAAACTAATCCAGGACATCAGTGATGCCTTTTAATTCCTCTTTTCTTTCCACGGGAAGTATTTTATGGCTGTGGTGGATTGATTGGTCTGTCAAGCCACCTGCACTATACAGACTTACTTATGATTATGGGCTAAACTTAATAATGCAGGTGGGTTTCTTCAGTTGCATGTTTCCTAGTAAAATACACCAGAGCAGAAAAAATACTCTTACCCTAAAACCCTAGCCCACAGAATGGACCAGCCCTAAATCACACATTGTGAATGGTCTTTTGAACGTGTTACTGTGTTGCGCATGTGCAAGCTTGCAGCTGGGACAGGATGTGAGTGGATTTAGCATGTAAAACTTTAAAAATGATTTAGCATTTCAGATTTTCCTTAAGCAGCTTTATTTTTTATTCCCTGGGACAAAAAAAATATATATATAAAATGTTGATTTAGAAATAATTAAGAACATTGTTTTCAACACTTCATTTTTGCAAAATTTTTGCTGACTGAGCCTGGTAAGGAAGAATAATCATTTCATAAACTCTTGATTCCTTAAAGTGGAAAGTGGAGGAGATGTGCATAGGAAGGATGGCACAAAAGAGAAAGTAAGAGAAGACACAAACCAATGGTCCGTGGAGACTCGATGTTGAAGTTACACATCAAACTGAATGTCCATTTAGAAACTGGGGAAATTTGGGAATGTTTTCAGATTTCACAATTGGTTTCTGTTTTGTCACGAGAGTGGCTGAGCCCTCACATCGAGAAATGCCTGCAAACTTTCAGATTCCAGCTCAAACCCTCCAGCCTGTGGCTGTCTCAGCAGAATAGGAACATTCATTAAGCACCAAGTGCCCCACTTCCAGCCTGGGATACACATTGGAGCTTCCCATTGAAGTGTTGGTTCCCACAGTAGGACGGAGCCCTTCGGGGAGGTGTCGGTTGTCAGTAGTCAGTTGTCAGGATAATTCATTGCCTCAGGGGGAAATCTGAGTTGAGAAGCAACAGTCTTCTCCAGTTCAGAGGAGGTCAGCCACATCAAAGCGGAGATGTGCAGCGGCCTCTGAGTGGGGAGGAGTGGCCGGTGCTCTTGAAGTTGCCAGCTTTCCTTTTTCTGTACAGGCTAGGGAGTGTCAGGGACGTGTTTGAAGATCTGGGGAAAATCTGGGATCATTCAAGCTGGAGCTGAGGAACAAAAGAGAAGGCCTCCAACTCAGTGAGGCTTGATGGTTAGATTTTGCTCAAATGGGTTGGAAATCAGAGGGAAAGAATACGGTGGGGCCATTTCTGCTTCACATTGCTTTTGCGCTGATACAGTGCAATTCACTTCAGCTTCTCTTTTACAGTGGAGCAAATAAGAAAGAGAGGATCCATCTTGCTGAGAGCTAAAGGCTATTCCAGGGGTCCAGGCTGTGTCCCTTTGGACTATGTGGTTTTAGTAAGAATGTATGTCTTCCCCACTCCTTGCATTTAGGGAATTAGGGAGTCAAAACAGATTACTGAACATTTTTTTTTTTATGTTTTGTTTTTAAAATCTAAGCAAAAGTTGTGTTTGAAAAAAATGAGCTTTACTAAAGCATCTGTGTAGTGAGAGAGGGAGCGGACAGGTCTGGAGCTGTCAGGGGAGAGAACACAGTGATGGGAGAGCAGAGATCACTGGGATGGATGAGATAAGGCATGTCCAGAAAAACTGAAGGTTGCAGAGTTTAGTTCATTTAATGTTTTAAAAGCTACTGATGTACAGATTGTTATTGATTTATGGCTGGAAAAGTGATACCTATCTTCTTCTTACATTAAAACATGTATACAAATTCTATACAAATGTCTACCTCTCTGCATATATGTACTTTTGTGTTTTAAATAAAACTAACCAACAATTTTCACCACCAAGTTACCTCATTTTAAACTGTCTGTCACCAAGGAAGGAGTTATCTGAAAATGTTTCACTGCTGCTGAGCAAGTAAACAACAGAAGATGGCTCTGTGTCTGGGAGCCCGCTCTGGCAAGGCAGGAAGAGAGTCCCAAGTACAGATGGAATGGGAAAGGATAAAAAAAAAGGGGGGGGCGGGAATACATTTCAGATCATTAAAATGGGTTTTGCTTTTGATTTACATGGCAATCGTGATTCATTTCAAGCTATGTTGTGCAGTCTTTGGAACACATTTGTCAGCCCATTATGTCTGCAGCCAGATTTACAAGAGCAGTTGTAACGCTGAATGGGCTGCAAGCATAACTTGCTTTACTGGGCAATGCTGATTCTGCTGCACAGCTGAGTGCAGCCCGTGGAGAGGTGAACACCCTGCCTGGGTCGTGTCACTGGAAAAGGCTGCTGGACACTCCTGCTCATGTTCCTCTTTGCTGGAGTTTCCTAGGAGTCCCCATCTCCTCCTTTCCTCACCTTTGCCATTCTCTTTGAGTGCTCCCAGGTCAAGTTGAAGCAAGTTCACCTGGGACAGGCAGCTTAAGATGAGTTTGCCTGGCTCTAGTGTGGCTAAAAAGTGTCCAGGATGTAATTGCTCTGTAAGCAGGTGACACAAGAAGGGTACACGTGCGGCAGTCCAGGGTTTTGATCTGGAACACACTGTAAAAAGGAAAATAGCGTGATGACATTTATCAGCGCTCGGCATCTAGTTAACAACGCTTTGAAATGAACAGGGCAAATAACACCTCGAGCCTATTGTTTAAAGTGAAGTCAAAACAAATATATAAACCTGTCCCACTTGCTCTGTGTCTTTGCTTCAAGTTATCCATAGCTGGGAGATTTTCACTGAAATCTGATTTTCTAACTGACAATTTAGCTCCCCAGAATAATTGCAGGAGGCTAACCTGGCACTGTCCGACTGTGAAATGGTCTTGCCCATTTTGCTAGCTGTGAAAGTGTAGACAGGGTACTACAGTGAGCTAAATTGCATAAGGACACCAGGTGGTATGTTACACCTTCTCCGTAAGTTCCTATGCCAAAAAGCCACCCGTGGATATCCTTGCTGAAAGACAGCAGGGAGAACTCCAACTGAATGGCCATGAGAGCAAAAGTGATCAACCAGGTCTTCTGAGTGGGTCAAAAAGTAGAGAAAACCGATGGCATGTTATGGATATGTTATGCAAGTCAGGATTTCTCGCTGTACCTGTTGGTGTTGTAAGACTATGGGACTGTCGTTCCCACAAATTTCACACATATTAAGCTTGATTAAAAACAACTAAAGGAGTTTTTAACTCTCAAAGAATCCTTTCATTATGGAGAACACTGAGATGCTTGTTACTTTTACCCTTAATGAAGTGCATAAAAGACAGTTGCTGAAATATGTTGCGCTCTGGCATGCAGCTCAGCTCACAGAATTCGTGGGGTTTTGTGAAATCTGGCCTCCACGCCAAATCTAAAAAACCGCACCCTTTCTGCAAGTACCGATCGTATCTTGGCTGAAAGTATAAGAGGACCAAGTAGGCTACAAATAGCCAAGTAGGCAGAAAAAGCCCCTGTAGAAATTCTGCGTACCTTGGCAAAAATTCTGTCAACTGTCTGATCTCTTCCAGCAGAGAGGTGGAAGTTTCCACACTGAGCTCAAATGTTAGTACAGGAAGGTAAAAGAGCAAACGAAGGAATGAATTGCTCATAGCAAGCCGCTCACTAGAAAATAGTAACTAGATAAGATAGAAATATCACAAAGCAGTACATTCTGCATACACCAACAAGAAATGTTGCAGCAGCAGAATAATTAGCACTTCAAAGGCAAGTAATACAGAAAACAAGTAATATAAAAAATAATAAGAATTAGTCTTTCCTCAGGCAAAATGCACATTGAATTTAGATCTGTAGATTACTTCGGTGCCTCCTCTGCTAGTAGGGGTATGGGCTTAGTGCCTCACAAGACTAGACCCATACCTATGTAACACTGAGCCAGAAACTTGTAGTAGTTTACATGTAGTTACACTGGGAAAAGCCTACTTCTGAATGCCATACTAGTTGATTTGAGACTGGATTTTATGAAGTGTGTGGGTGGTGGCATGTGTCAATTAGGTAATTCCCATTATCCTCGTGTCCCTGCTGACTTGGAATACACACATCTTGAATTCATTGAGTCCCATGTTGATCTAGGAAAGAAAATGAAGGGAATCATCTTCTCTTCTAGCTTACAGATACAACTGATTCAAGGTTTAACAACAGGACAGACTTGATTTCTCATTGCTGCACAGTACATTCAGACAGAGGATGTAAAGTGCTCTGAATCACCCCAAACCCTGCTGTAGCAACTACCTGCTTTCAGCTCTGGTAGCTCAAACAGCTGAAATAAAATAATCTTGCCAGGGAGAAGAGATGAAATTAAAGATTCAGTTGCCACAGTAAATGTAGAGGGTTGGGGTGTGTGAGAACAGATGGAGAAAGCCTCAAAATCATTATTCACCTCCATCTTTTTGGACATGGTTGAAGTGCTTGCATTTGCCTGAACTTGGAGTGTGCTCTGGACTGTTGCTTGAGAACTAGTCAAAGCTCAGGGGAAGGAGCAGAGGGCACGATTGATAGGAATGGAGGTACCCCAGCTCATGTGCCTTCTGTTGTCTCCTACCCAATGTCTGCAGTCTGGCCCAAAAGGAAAGACTGTGCTGAAAAAGCTATGTATGCAAGTTAGCATGGCCTTGAGCGTTCATTGAGCTAACACGAAACTTTTGGTGCACTGCTAGGGATTCTCTGGGATGTTCGAGGCTCCCTGGGATTGGAGACTGGCGAAGAAATAACATCGTAAAAAGGAAGGCAGGAAAAAAGCCAGGGTAGAAAGATAAAAAATAGTAAGTGATAAAATTAGCTAATGTGTCTTTATTGAGAACAAATTCTGTCAAACTATTAAACAGCCTACTTTTATGTGACAGCGAAAGAGGGGGAAGCTGTAGACACGCTATTTCTCATTTTGATGAGACTTCCAAGACATTTCACAGAACAATGTCTTGAGCAAACTAAGGACCTACAATCCAAAGGAAGGGGTCAGGTGAAACTATAAGGCATATGGTTGGTGAAAATATATAGACAACAATTATATGGCAGCTGGTTGAAAAAAGAGGCTGCATTTCAAAGTGGGTGTCTCAGCAGGGACACAAGCAAGGTCTGTCTGGAAACCATTTTATATTTGTGGCATTTGGGGATCAGTCAAATGGTGGTTGAAATGTTATTCAAACTCTGGGACATGGTAATGGTGCCATAGAAATTGAATCCAAGCTGGCCATCATTCAGCATGGGTGATGCTTGTCAATTCATCTTTGAAACATTTCATAACAGCTTTATAAAAAGTTCCTAAAATTTTAGAATTCCTTTGGAGGAAATTTGATTTCACTGAGCATTTATACGCACAGAGTTGCAAAACATCTCTAGATCTTTAAGTGGAAAACAACTTCTGAGGAGTCCTACTCTTACCAGAATATGTTAAATGGGAATGCATTTCGCAGGGCTTCAGAGTTTCCTTTAAATTTAGAGTTTCTTATGTTTCTGCTAAACATTCACGCATAATTAGGGATCAATTCAAGAAGAAATTCAACAGTGAGATTATAGCCATTAGAGATGGAAAAACCCTCTTCAGTGCTCTTCAACCTGCAGTTAGCTCATGGAAGTTACAAGCAAAACTGCAGAAGTTACAAGCTTGGCTCTGCCTGCTGGTCTTGTCTTTAACTTATTTCCTCTGACCACAACCAGTTTTTGAGGGCTGTCAGTCATGGGTTGGGAACGACTTTTCTAAACTATTCTGGTCCTATGTAAGTAATGTAAGATGGCTCCTTCTAGCATTTTAGTGTTTGTATGTTCCTGTTTGTAATGCGTTGTGGCTTGTCTGAATTTTACTGTTTGTGTGAACATAATAATATAGGACAATCTATGGGGGAGGCCTCTTCTACTCTTGGATAGACTTACTGTGGCATAAGCATGGCTTTTTTGGCTTGGATTCCAAATAACATAGGCTTAAAAAAAAAAACAAAACAACCCAGGTGTGTCTGAGTAAACCCCCAGGAGTTTCATTGATCTAATTGATTAAAATAAACGACTTAGCATATACTAAATAAACTGACATGTGCAGACAAGGCTTTAAAATATGCAGCCCCTCCTTTTCCGAGGTTTGGCAGCAGCAGTAAAGGACGATGCCAGCTGGATTACAACCTACATGTATAAGGGAAAAGACAGACAGTGTCTTCCTGATGTAGCTGTAACTCTCGAAGAAGTAAATATCCCTGGCTGTTGGTTGCTGTTGTTGCCTCCACAGCTGGGGTCATACAAGGGACTGAGAGTGCTATTCGCCTGAATATCACTATTCAAATGTTTTATCTGAAGTTACCATTGATGAACACGGTTTGCATTAACCTTGCTGATCTGGTGCTGAAGCAGGAGAGGATGCAAAGCGTAAAATCTGTGGCTGCAGGTATAACAGTGGGAGCGTCTTGCATGCCTCAGTTATTTCTAAATCGATCTGAAGTTCTGGCATGTAAAGACAGTTTGTGCTAGTCTTCTAGAACACAGTATTACCCTCCTACAAACAAGTAAATGCACCTCTGCTATGATACAGACCCATAGCATGTTCTGTTCTGCAGCCTAAATGGATCTAAGGAATTATCCATTTTCTGCTTTTCTGCTTTGCCTAGACAAACACGTGTCCCTGCATCCTGATGACTTTTCCCATCTGTGGACAAGAGGACAAATCAAGATCAAATGATTTAATATCTATTAAATTCCAGATAATCGCTACATCTTTTCAAACTTCTGCTTAGGCCAATGGATCGATGTAGGAAGATTTTTTTCAATTATTTTAGATGCAGAAGTACTTGACAAATGTACAAAAAAGAGGCATCACTTTACCATCACTAGAAATGTGGCCTTGTCTGCCTTGAGAAACATCTGCTTGTTGTTATGCAGCCGTGTTTCGGGAAACACAACCGTTCAGAGCAGAGGAATACCAGCTCCATTCAAACTTCGGGGGCAATTCAATTAAAACGAGTGTTAACTACTGGAATTTATGGAGTGCTTCCTGCCTAATCTTATGAAATGTAACGTGTAATTGCTGTGGGTGGTTAAGACTTTCATTTTATACCTGCCTGTCTGGGCTGATTTAAACAGAGATGTAACAAATGAGACTTGAGGAAGTGGCTGGAACACAAAGGGGTGCAGGTGTCCTGTGCAGTGATGAGTTTGCCGGGGCTTTGCTGATCAACACATAGTGTATCATCCAAAAGTCACAGGCAGAAAACTACAAAGGTAATAAGCTTTTTGTTTTGTTTCAACACTGGGTTGATCAGAAAACTGCATACAGTACTCAGGAAGCTAAACTCAATGCCAGATACATTTCCAAATGGCTCCGTCACTGGTTAGGTGTTTAAAAAAAAAAACAAGCAAAAGGTATGGAGTGATCGATCGCGTGTGCAGCACACGCTCTCGCAGACCAGCACTCTCCCCAACATTTACCAACATGCTGGAGCAATGTATTACTGAAGAGTGCATTTCTGCTGACAGATTCTTTCCACCACAATTACAGAAAGAATAATGGCTGAGAAACAACACCCATATGTCCCCATTAACTTTGCAATCTGTCTAATCTGTGTACTTACAAAGCCCTCATCACATCTCAGATATTATAGTGATAACAGGATAGATTAGACAGACTTCAAAGCTGCAAGAGAAATATGAACGTTGATTCCCAGCCATGATTAACTTGGCCAGAACCTCACACTACTTTAATTTAATTAAGAACATAAGAAGCAATCGGAATAGAGACAAAGAGAAGGGGCCGAGCTGGCAGCTGCGGACAATACGCGCTACCCAACAGGTACCCATACACGTGTGAGATCTTTCGTGCTGCCCGGGGAGCACACCCTGCCTGGGGCATGCGGGTGATTCATTCTCCATGGAAATATTTTAATCACACTTGCAAGGAACACTGCTATCCAACTGATTACATCATGTGTTTTAGTCCTGGCACTGAGTTGAGCTAAATGGCCATCAATTAATTAATTACTAGAATTAAAGACTAATAATTATAAAAATTGTAATTAATGGATCTGGCAGCTGCCTGTGAGCATGCTTGCATGTTGTGGTACGTGTAAAGCAGCTGGTCTGTCAGCAAAAGAGGAGTAAATTGCTTCCAGTGGGCCAAGAGGCAAGAGTGTGCACTGTGGCAACTGCACCCAGAATAATGCACTATAGGTTTGTGCTCTTTTTCCCCTGGGGTAACAGGCTGATATGCTGATGCCTCCAGGCAAAGCAGCTGGACCGATGCTCATCTGACCACCAAGGGATGTGCCATGCAGTGAGACAGCATTTACAGCTTACTTACCCTGCTTTTCATGATGAAACCTCTTCTTCTCCCTCCACTGCTGCCAGGACCAGTTGTCTTGCTTGCACACCCGACTCCTGTGCTTCCTGGCAAATACGGGTTTGCTGCACGTACCGCTGGTTCTGTTTTACCACTTGGGCACATCATATAGGCAGCCTATATACCTGTCAGGCACTAGAGTTGCTTCACAGGGGCATATGCAGCCACTCAGTCAATAGCCCGCTCCTTGTTCAGCTAAGAACAGCCCCAGGAAGATGGGTGCTGGCAGTGTGAGGCAGGTATTTGGGCTCTGGCCTGTGTAAAGTCCTGTGCCAGGCACAGCTGGCGCACATCCAGGGGCACACTTACAACTACCCCGGCTTAATTTGCTTTGCAGTAGATGGTATGTGCTCAGTATCTTATGAGGACAGGCTGAGGGAGTTGGGCTTGTTCAGCCTGGAGAAGAGAAGGCTGCGGGGAGACCTGACTGCAGCCTTTCAGTACCTAAAGGGGGCCTATAGGAAAGATGGGGAAAATCTTTTTAGTAGGGCCAGCTGTGACAGGACAAGGGGTAATGGTTTTAAACTGAAGCAGGGTAGGTTTAGACTGGATATAAGGAGGAAATTCTTTACAATGAGGGTGGTGAAACACTGGAACGGGTTGCTCAGAGAGGTGGTGGAGGCCCCATCCCTGGAAACATTCAAGGCCAGGTTGGACGGGGCTCTGAGCAACCTGATCTGGTTAGCGGTGTCCCTGCTCACTGCAGGGGGGTTGGACTAGATGGCCTCTAGGGGTCCCTTCCAACCCAAAACATTCTATGATTCTATGATTCTATAATTCTATGATTCTATCTTCTCCCAGTGCCTGCAGGAGGGCAACTTCTAGCAGTACGCTTGTGATCATATGAGTACATCTTGGTCAGACTTCTAACGTGCAAGAGGTAAACTGTATTGAAGTCCTATCTGAAAACTAGGGGGGTACTAAATCAAAACAGAGCTGCTTTTATTCTGAAAACACATTCTTAATGGAGACTTCCAACAGTTTAAATAACCAGCTTGAGATCTTGGTAATTCACTTCAATTCTCCTGAGTGTCTTTGTGTGCACATGCCCCTGGTTTACCTAGAAGACACCCCTGATCACTTTAAGGTACAGGTACATTTAAAAGCTTTGAGCAGCCTAGGGCATGAGTTTACACTGCCTTAGTCATCATACGTTATCTGTCCATGTTTTCTCTCTTACCCTGTGGCAAATGCAATGTAAGTAATGGCTCTGACGCTGCAGGCTGAGCTACCTCACACTTACTGCAGAGCAAGGATTTGCCCAGGGCAGTCCTTCAGGACTGTTTGAAGTGCTGTAAATTCACATCTTGGCTTATCTTAAGGTAAATCATGCAAGACTGAACTAAAATGTATTTGCCATAGATCGACGTAAAAGTGTTTCTCTGCCTGTTTGATTAAACCAATTTCTTATAAACCAATTTCTTATCAAAACTGAAGTGAAGCTTTCTTCTTTGTTCAAGCTAGTAAACAGGAGTTCCAGTTTTACAATTATGGGCATAATTTCCTAAGAAACATAAATCAAAAAAATCCAAATAAAATGACACTTATACTACAGTAAGTAAAATCACAAAGGTTTTGATTACATCAGATAAACTTTCTTATGTAGACAAGGCTTTCACAGTGCATATGTTTTTACACTAATGTAAACCTGGGCTAGCTTTTATCTTTGAGAGAGATTTTAATGGATAAAAGTGTCCAGAGAGACCTTTAAAGTGATTCAAACAGATAGGTTTTTTTTAAAATATGTGATTCAATTCCAATCTCATACCTGATTTACATTAAACTCCTGAGACATATCCCTGGTAAGAACTACATGGATACACCTTTTTGGTGGTTTTGTTTGAACTTTCTCTTGGCTGGAATCAAGCACCACAAATTTTGCACCCGTACATTCAGTATCCTGCCATGACGTGCCCAGCCAGAAGGCAGGTCAGAGCATCAACTATCCACTTCCCCTCCTCCCCCTATCTCCAGGGAAAGTTGCCAGTAAGCCTCCTTGGTGGTCATTTTAAAGAAGACATGATCAAGTATATAGAGAGCTGTTTATAAAAATAACAGGGAAAAAGAATCTTTGAGTGCAGCATTGCTGCAGTGTGCAGGTCCAATGCATATGAAATTGTCCTATCTGCCAGGATTTTGGCTCGCTATCAGAAATGGACTATTACAGTCCTAGGACCTAGGAAGGAATATAGCTAAATATAGCTATAGATATATGTATATGAACCCACGTATGGTGGACAACTGAGGAAAGAAGTGTCATGTGAAAGATGTTGAGCTCTGATGGCTGGGAGAAATGGCACGGCAGTAGCTATGACTCTTGCAAGGGTTCTTGCCCCAACATCAGGGTCTTGGTCCACTGTTGCCAAAGTGCAGGGTGTATGCACAGGGTACTGGGCTCACCCTCTGGAGCAAGCTGGTGTTCCTTGCCTGGAGACAGCTGAGGCAGGGCTTGTCTGACCAAGTGTGAGCACCTACAAAAGTCATTATTTAGGAAAGGCTGTGCTTACACTGTGATTGTGTCTTCTCCCATGTATTTACTTCATAGCTGTCCCTGCTTTGAGCAGGAGATTGGACTAGATGATCTCCTGAGGTCCCTCCAACCTGAGTTACACTATGAGCTGATGATCTGAGCTGATCACTGAGCCCCCCTTCATAGTCAGCAAAGAGAAACAGGCACTTGTAGGGAAGGAAGTCCATCGCTCCACAGTGTAAGCGTGAAGCAGCCGTCCTCATGCGAGCTGTCCCCAGACAGGGCTCTTTCTTTCCATTGGCTCCAAAAGAAACTCAATAACAGCTACAGAAGTAGCAGTATTTGCTGTAGGTATCTAAAGTCACTGAAATTAACCCCAGTCTGTGTTTGAGGATGTATTTTGAAGTCTGAATGCAAGTTAAGCCTCCACATAGATAAGCTCTCCCTATAAATAAAAAGTTTACCTTTTTTCTATATCTTCACTTGCCCAGATTTAATGTTTCTGCTTTTCTCTTCTTTCTGTAGTCTCATGGGTTGTGTCTTCTCTCACAACTTATCTGTCAAGATAGAATTTTGTGTGCTATGAAATGCTGCTTTTTTATCTGTATTATCAAGTGGTTCATTTTTCTTGGAAGAGCCCTCTCCTATGGTCTTCACAGACTTTCAATACTAAGGTATCTTCTAATACATCTCACAGTGCTGTCGTGGTTATCCAGGTGTCATGGATGCTGGAGGCCATCACCAACTCATGCTGGTAAGATGCTGTGCAATTTCTGTGGAAAGCAATGAAGATTGAGAGCAGACAGAGGTCACCTGTGGTCCTCAGCATCAACTCACTGATGGATTCAGCCCAGAAGTTATATTCATTAAAAATAATCAGTATGAAAAAGTTAAGAGCATTTCTGGTGAGCAGATACAGGCCACAATCTTGTAATTAATTTAGAACAAGCTTCCCATTTAATCTATTTTTAGTCACATTCACCTCAGGGCTTCATGGCTACAATGTTTTATGTGTCCCCAGAGTGCTGTAGGGTCAAGGCATAGTTTAAAGTGGTGATTTCCCTCCTGGAAACTGTAAAATATATAATTATGTGGGCAGAGGAACTTACAAAATCTGATTTCCTGTGATTTACTTGCTAGCTGTCACTCTTGTGCATGCTCTTTGTGGGGGTTCTCTAATGCCTAATAATGTGACTGATAATGTTAAATTCCAGGCGTCACTCTCTTGAGTAGTGTAAAGCATGGGCAAGTCCTTCCTGTTCCCTGTTCTTAGTGAACTTTGTGAGAAGCAGCCAAAAAAGGTTGTCTCACAAGCATTTCATTTCTACCGGGTGTGCCATACCTGGAGCAAATGGAAGTAGATTGCTACCAGGAGAAAGGCAGTCCAGCAGGGATGCTGTAAAAGAAGCAATGGAAGTATTGCTTAGGACCATGGTTTAGTGGTGGGATGGCAGTGTTAGGTTAATGGTTGGACTTGATGATCTTAAAGGTCTTTTCCAACCTAAATGATTCTATGATTCTATGATTCTATTAATTCAATGGGTCTTAGACCCTGAGCGCTGTGACTACAGCAGTGTTTGATTCCTGAGTGGTGTTGGTTCTTTCTTCCTGGACATGATCAAAGGAATTAGAAAACATGTGGGTTTTCTTAATTGATTAAAAAAATAAAAATAGGACAGTGTTTTCAAGAGCTGCAGAACTAATGACATCTACTGATCTCTTGAGAGTAAGACCCCATGTGCATGATGTCCCATAAGGGGTGAGCTGACCATCCGTTGCTCTCCTCAGTGGGGTATTGATGGCTTATATTTAACCTAGTTAAAAAAAAAAAAAAAGCCAGGGCCTGTTCTTCAGTCTTGAGACCAGCTGATGACAGAGATCACACCTAAGCTTTACAACCCTCCAAAGCAGTCTGGTTCCCGCTCCATGCATTTCTCCTACCTGTCTCCAACATTGTATGGGGTAGCACTATCTGGCCCATGGCAAAAATATTCCACGGACCATGCTTATACTTGAGCAGTACAGAGTATTATCATGCACCAAAGCTCAGACATGTGGCCCGGGTCTCACATTTATTTAGTGTCAATGTAACTACAGGACCATTTTCCTCTGTGCAGTCCTGGTAACTTACAGACATTTTAGCTCTATTCTAGAAGAAAACTCAAGTTGTTTTTCTTTGGGAGAGACAAAATCCTTTATTATACAAATTACCATAGCTGGAAGAAGCGGCAAAGATTTGGGATACTCATCCATCCATCAGACCTGAAACCAAAGCAGCAAACTTAGGCCAAGTGAAAGCTGGGAAAAAATTGCCCTGTGTTTAAGTTACTTGTGTTAACTCTGGAGAAAAGTGACATTTCCAACAAAGCCTCAGTAATCAAATAAAACCTCATCAACAGGTTTCATTATATTTTGTCTCCTTTTTACCATCATATCTCTTGCTAAGAATAAAATTCAGACCAAATTTTTTAAGAGACAGATTCACAACAGCTTGTGCATCGGGACATGTTTGGCAGTACATGTCGGACAGGAATTTTCCGCCTCCTAGAAAAGTTCTGCTAAATATTCATGCATTTCCCATTGAAAGAAACCTGATTCTTGGCCAAACCAAAGCTTGTTAGCAGACAGAACAGGAGGGCTCCTTCCTCCTTGCTGCATCTCTTATTCCCTCCAGTTTTTCTTCACACCTGGTCTCTGCAAAGAGATACTCTCAAACCCAGGTTACTCCACTTTTGAAAGGGGTTATAACCTGAGATATTGCCAATTCATTTCATTTTTTTGAAAGGCTGTCTTAACTTTTCTGTAGAATTTATAGTTTGTGGGAGTTTCTTATAGTGTTCAACACCATCTGTCTATCAGACATGGCTGAAAAATATCTGTGTTTTTAAAAATGCTCAAAACAAAACACGAATTTTTCTTTGAACATGTTTTGTTCTTTTGACAGATCTCACCATTATATTTTCTATTAACAGGAAACACATTTTATTTTTTTCAAAGAACCAAGAGTTTTTGGAAATACAAAGAAATAATTTTGAGATTAAAATGAGCAGAGGGAATGTTATTGAAGAATTTAATGTCTAAGAACATTTTAATTAAGAACTGTTTTGCAGTCCTGTTTTCAGGTGAAGTTTTTTACAGAGCCATAAACACGATGGGGACACAGAGTCACGGGAAGGGCTCTGATTTTTCTGGGTACTCAGGACCAGCTGCTGAGGAGCTATTTGCACCCAGGGTCAGGGCGGGTATGTGGGGAACAGAGAGGGGAATGAGCTTCCATGCAGGTGGGAGCTGTTGTAGGAAGCAGACTGTCAGCACCTGCTTCAGAAAGGATGACAGGAGAATTTGTGTTGGAATGGGCCTTGGAGGTCTCTAGCCTAATCCCCTGCTCAAAGCAGGGGCAGCTCTGAGGTCAGACCAGGCGCCTCAGGACTTCATCTAGAACAGTCTTGAAACTCTCCCAGGATGAAGGCTGCTCTCTGGGCCACCTGCTTGAATGCCTGGCTGTCCTCCTGGGGAAGAAGCCCCTCTTTATACCCAGTCCAAACCTCTTCCCTTTCAACTTAAACTCGGAGTCTTTCCTCTTCCCACCAGGCAGTACTGTGAATAGCCTGGCTCCATCTTCTTGATGACCTATCTAGAAGTATTGGAGGTGACCTTAGGTGTCCTCCACTTGAAGTCATCCCTTCTCCAGCTGAACCAGCCCAGCTCTCTCAGCCCCTCCACTCCAGCTCAAACCGTCATACTGGGCCCTACACTGAACTTGCTCCAGTTTCTTGTACTGGGGGACCCAAAACTGGGCACACTATCCAGACATAGGGTAGCACGTGCTGAGAAGCCATCTCCTAAGCAACTGACCTGTGACAAGCCTGTCATGGTCTGAGAGATGTGTGAGATGTCACTTTGCCCCCCGCTCACTCTGTCCCTCTACCAGTGGCTGCTGCCCATAACCCTCAGTGACAGAAAATACATACATGCACGTCAGCTACGCTGGGGCAAAGTGGGCTTGAGAAACAGCAGTAATGAGTAACAGCAGAAGGCCATCTACCTGTTCTCCTCTGCTCCCCCAAGTATGGAGAGTAGAAACTTCCAGTGGGCAGGAGTGCTGGAAAATATTAGTTCTCATGTAAAGTACTTTGGCCATAAACTTCAAAGCACTTCCCAAAAGGAGGTTGGATTGCTATTCCTGTTCTACAAATCAGGCAGCTGAGGGGAAAGGGAAGTGTTTTGACTGACTTCATCTAGCGGCTGCTGACAGAGGCAGGCAGAGGCTCTGAGTGCTACTTGCATCTGGTGCCATCAGGGCACCAGGTACCAGTGTCTGGGGGACCTGGGTTCCCGACACCTGTGCTGCCTTTCAGAGAGAGGGCCAGTCCCAGCCTCCTCCAGGTGCTCCGCTATGCGGTGGCAAATTCCTACATGGAAAGCAGGTTGGTGACAGTATAACATCCTTCAAACCGTGCAGATTTATGGCTTTGGAGCAGAAGTGCTGATGAGAAATACCATGTATTAGTCATAATCTTATCAAAAATATTTTATTTATGAAAGTAACAATTATACTATACAACCTATATTGGAAGCACATTGAATAATTGCTATAATAAATACAGGCAATTAATTCAATCTTTTTATAGAATGAGAGGATTTATTTGACATTTGAATGTTAACCCAAGCTTTAACTTACATCATAAATAGTTAAAAGGCATAGTCAAGTTTTTTTTTACTGTTTGCTTTTTTTTTAATACTGTTCTATTTTGTAATCAACATGAATCAACTCTCCAATCATTAACACAATATTAGTATGACTTTCAAGCAATCATGTACCTCAAGATAACCAGACAAATAAGGTAGTGTGTGTGCAGTTCATTCTACAGCAGAATCTATTCATGTCTGCATAAAAAGAGAAGCTGAAAATGCTTCTACGTTCTTTAAGCATCATATGCTGATTTCTGCTTTACCACAGTGCTTTTAATACCAGAATCTAAAAAGGGCATGTATCTGTATGCAGCTGGCTTTCTGTTGCTCTTTTTAAAGTATATTAGGGCTCAATGCCACATTCCATTGGCTGGTGAAGGATTGCAGAATTCAGTCCTGAATATTATTTCTCAAAACCATGGTCCAAAATAAATGTCCAGGACTGATTATTAGGCACCAAGGAAGTGATGGACTTGCTTAGACTTGATGTTTTCTCAGAAAAAATTGGCTTCTTTTCTGGTAGATATGCTTTAGTCAAATATAATTTATTGGGCTCAGTACTGGGGTCTATATTATGCTGGATGGCAGAGAAGCTGATGTTTCTATTTTCTGTAAACTGTATGAAGGGCACTGCAGAAGTTTTATAGTAAGACACCCACATTTTGAAAGTGTTGATGTGTTTTCCTTCCACGTATTTTTTTTAAACTCAAGAATCTGAACTGTCATCTGCTTGGTTCTACCAGATTATGAACAACTACGACCATCGCCGAAGTCAACAGTAGTTTTGGGTGTCCAATATTTCTGCAGATCAGAAGCTTTTAACTCCTCAGGTCCCATGTGAAATCAGTGGGAGCTTTCCTATAGCAGTATCTTCTCCAGTGGCACGGAAGCCTGCCTCGCCGTATGGCTGTTGCGCATGCCAGGGATATTATGCTCTCAGCAGAGAAGTAAATTTCCCTTTTACAATGTTATTCAAAATAAAACCCCGAATTGCACATATCTACCCCTTTGGCCTTTTTTACGCACAAATATGCTTGTATTCAAAAACTGACAATGTTGGGCCTTTCCTAATAAATGCCTTCAAAGAGCATATTTAAATGCTTTTTCACAGAAATAACCATTCATCAGTTGCAAAAATGCAGAGAGACTTTTTATTCTTTCTGTTGTGAACAAAATCAATTCAGCACAAGTTTTGGGGGAGGAAGTATGATTGTTTTTCCCAAATGTATTTAAAAAGGCTAAAGAACAAAATGTCGGGGAGGCAGCTTTTTTTTTGGCAGATAGTAAAATATAAAATATGTGATTTAGAAAAAAGTTGGCTTAAAAATACACACACACAAATAATACAATAATATAAAAATACAGCTCAGCCAATGGCCTCTTAAAATTTACCTTTGGCATTACATTTGGCAGCCTAACACAAAAGACCCTTCCTATGAACAGACCTATAAAAAAGAAAAGTTCATAAATTAGGTTGCAAGGGGTTGTAAAATCCTTTTCTCGATTCTCCAAACTCCTTTCCTTCCTGTCCACACATATAAGCATGACCAGTGAGGTATATAGAACATAACACTGTCAGGCGTATGCACAATAAAAAAGTGCATAAACATAGAAGTTCTCCCATTTTCTTGCGAACAGGTTGAAACTGTGTGGTTTGCGTTTTTCCCCCCCCTTAGAAATAAAAAAAAAAATAACCATTTTTAATTGGTTTTTTTCTTACTTTGGCAGGATGAAAATGAACCCAGAGGAATATAAATGTCCTATTCCCAGCAGCAATGATCCATTTCCCTTGGCAACATTCATCTGATGCCACAAATACTACAAGGTCGTTGGGTTGCTTTACAACTCTCTGGGTAACTTCCCATGGAAACATCATACGTCTAGCACCATGTCATAGTGTTGCTCTTTCTTCCGCCTGCCACATTTGGTGATAAGAACCAAGTACAAAGTCAAAAGCAGAACCCAGTAACATGCATAGAGTATTGTGCCAATGATGAGAACTGTCTGTTTTGACTCAGAAAATGGCTTTTTTGATTCCTTGTAGATAGTGAAAATTACGCCACCTAGGAGGATTGTAAACCAAATGGAGACTGGAATGAGTCCTATAAAATTAACTACAATGGTTTTTCTTCCTGACGTGCCCCACCCTGCTTTGTTTATCGTGGCAATTGCAAACATCTTTGCTGGCAGTAAACTTGACATGTACAACACTGAGTAGAGTGACATGAAAACCATGACAATGTTGCCCCTAAGGCAGCTGGCAAAAGAAGACTTTATCAGGCCTACTAACTGAACTGTCAATAAGAAGAGGAGGATGTTCCAGATTTTTCCCCTGTAGAAGAGCTGAATGACTGTGGCGATTAGGAAGAAAGGAAAGAATCCAGTGATTACAGCTTCATAGGTCATCCACAAATGGTGCTTGTGGAACCACATCGCATTATAAAGCCACTCTCTAAAGTACGATTTACTCCAGCGGGTCTGCTGATTCAGCCACCTGAGATACTCTATCGGTGTTTCGGTAAGGCACTTGGATCTAGCCGTGTATTTTGTTGCATAGCCCAGACTTAACACTCTGTTAGTTAGATGCCTGTCATCTCCAAAGCTGCACTGGGAGCCCATAAATTCTTGATTGTACCAATCTTCCACAAATTCATGGAGTAAAGAGTTTCTGTACATTCCCAGAGGTCCGCTGATGCACTGTACGCAGCCGAAATAGGACTGACAGGCTCTTTCTATGTTAAATGCCATCCAGTATCTCACACTGCTCAGAAAAGAGATCCAGGAATCGTATTTGTTCAAAATCTGAAAAATAAAAAAAGTTTCCATTTCAGATGAGCTCTTGAGACAGAAAATGTATGCACTGGATCAATAAGGAATGTGCAGAGGCTAGAGCACCGTTAGCCGAAATGCAGGAGGAACCTCACTCCTGTGTCCAACTTACAGCGAGTCCAGGAGTTACCGATACGCTCCAGGACGTTGACAGGAAAGGCGAGATTAAGCCTTCAAAAGTCTGTTCCACCAAAATGTTCTCTTTTTCCTCAAAACCTTTCCTGTTCTCCACCAAAAAACTTCTTCTATGGCTCATTCTTCCCTTCCCTTCATCCCCAGTTAAGGACCTGCTGGACTCAGCCTCTCCACACACATCTTTGGGACTCACAGGACTTCTTCCAGCCCTTCTAAAGCTATTCCAGAGCATGTGAAAGGCTGAGCACACAGTCTTTGGCCTAAATTTTTGGTATCATAAGGCTGGCCCTAGAGGTTTGACCCTGGACTATGTCCCCATATTTGACATTAGGCCCACTGAGGAACAACCTTTTCTGATTCATCGTTGCAGTACCCGCCCTGTTATGTTACCCCAGGACATACTCTAATACTCCCAGTAGAGTCTTGCTTCGGCCCACACAAAGGTCTCAGTCTTTCTTTTCTGTATGCCCCAAAGCTCACCTGAAGCTCAGGCCTACACTTAAAATACAACATAGACGTAGTCTAGGAGTCTGAATGCTCAATGGAGCTATGAGCCTGTGCAGAAGTCCAAGTCCATGGCTTCACATCCAGGTTCTCAGCACACTCCTTGTCCTGGGGAATGCGGCAAGGAAGCGTGTAGCAGGGTGGCTGTGCCAGCTCTGCACCAGTATCTTCCCACTGTGGGGATTTCAGGGGAATCTGTGGCCTTCTATAATTAGAGAGCATTTTCCTGAAACTATAAAAAAATAGTCTTTTGCTCTGATGGACCTAATTTCTGTCAGGTTTGAAGACCAAGGGCCAGTCTGTTTCAATTCCAGAATATTTTAGAAGCAGCAGGGCTCAGGGATAGGCTCAAGCTTGGCTCAGATGTATTTGGTGTATGCTGGGAAGTGAACTGGGGGGGAAAAAAGAGCCCAGAAGCTCCATTCTGCCACCTTTCCTCCCAGAGGACACATGTCCTTCCCACCTCTCTCTGCATGCTTATGAACCTTCACTGTCATAGCTGAACCCTTGCTGTCTCCTTCCAGTTGCACTCACACGTGCCCAGCATCTCACATGTGTAGGGTGAGGGTGACACCTGGTTCGTGGTCCGTCCAGGGCCGCAAAGATATTCAGGCTTCTATGGGAATCTTAATTTCTGGAGTTAAGAGCCACATGCCTAAAATACGTCTGACTGCTGGGGCGTTCATTAGTAAGTGCTTGCCCCTGTAGATGGCCCTTTCTCCTCCGCCTCACATAAAAGTCAAACTGAGTACGGAGGACCGATCCTAAGGCCAATTGAAATATTCATATGCATTTTTCTTTATAAATTGCAGTGAAGCAATTGTGTCAAAATGAATGAACAGCCTTTTGCTGTAGTTGTCAGCCAAACTTGTCAACACTGGAAATCCTAACAGAAGTGGAGCTGGGCTGACTTAGGGCTTCCCATTGCCCTGCCTGACAGAGACGCAGAGGAAACCCAAGGATACACAGAGTGCATAGTGCACTGCATTTCAAAAAGGCTTTTATTCCTAACGATCTTGGCTGCCAGTGGTAACATAACTGAAGTGCTTGGGGTGCTGGACTTGGCTTTGGGAGACCTCTTCTCAATTCCTTGGTCCTTAGCTTTTCTTTGGTGCCCTGAGAAAGCAGTTATACCCAGAGACTCAAAGATGCAACAACAGTCCTGACGATGCCAGTGCCCCACTCTTCAGGTATATTGGGGAGAATAATATTTGTTTGCTTTCTATGGGTCTTAAAACCATAAAGTGCTCACATCCAAGAGTTCCCATTCAACAGGCAGAAGGGTTAAGGTATTGTACGAGCCTCTGTAATGGTATCACAGTATATTCAAACCTCTTCCGGGCAGGGAAATCTGTTGCAGTGCGAATAGTTGCTGAAACCCTTGTTAATCTGAAAATCATCATACTCACCTGCACATCACCTCCGACTCCTCCAACCATCGGATCTTCTTCTAAAACCTTTACCATCTCCACTGATGAGGCTGGATCAAGCATTGTATCTGAATCGCAGACCTGCGAGTAAGACAAAACAAGAACAAAAATGGGTTAAGGAGTACACTAGAGAAGAAAATAAAAATCACACAAGTGATTGTAGTGACTCTGAATGCGTATTCTCCCGAACGCAATTAAATTTAACTTTGGAGTCTGCGTGGATAGTTCTGTTAAAGGACACTTGGATGAGGCAGCCAGAAGTGATGCTGAAGGGAACAGGGTGCTTGTTTGGGCCGTGCACGCAAAGAGTCCTCTTTTCTCTATCAGCGCTATGTGTTTTACTAGCACACTGGGCTGGCTTCTTCGAGGAAGAGATCCGCTCTCGGAGCTGGGGCGCTGCAGAGCCAGGCAATGTTTGTGGGTGTAGGGCAGGCTGCTACTGAGCCCTGACATTGTGTTTCCCCGCACCAGCTGCATGGTTGTAGCACCCTGGTCAAGTGTTTCCCACTGCCATATGGGGGAAGGAGCAAGGAGTTAAATTCCAGATATTAGTAATAAAAAAGAAAAAGTCAGCTAGGAGTCTGGGAAGAAACCTAATAGTCCTTTCACTCACATACGGCTTTAGTAATTCATGTAAGATATGTATTTTGGATTCCAGAACAAACTCATTTTTAATTTTAGATGCACGGTGTGTTATTAGTAGTGCAGGGCTTTGACATTTGATATATAGAAATGATTTTCTATTTTCCTCTGGCATTCTTATAGAAAAACATGTAAGGCCAGAAGGAGCAAGTCCTGAAGTGCAGTACTGCATGAGACCAGAGCAAAAATAAACGACACACACAAGGCATTTCAGCCACACAAACCCTCCTAGTCAACTAAGCACTGTGTACATTAGGAATTGGCTTTCCCCCGGAGAGTAGGAGGAGGGCTCAGACAGGCTGGCCGGTCTGCGAGGCAGCTGGCACGGCTTTCCTTCGCTCGGAGGCGAATGTCATGGGCTGCAGCCTGTTTAAAACAAGCGGGTGTCTCCCGGTCACAGCTGCTGCTGAAAGCAGTGCCTCCCCCATCATGTGTACACTCGTTTCACAGGCTCCCAGAAACTGGAGCAGAGAAAGCTGTCCCAGAACCCCCCCTGGCCGGCTGGATCCTGACCTACACATTCTCATACTGCTTCCAGTTTATCCCCACGTTGCATTCCTGTGATTTCAGATGAGGACAGCAGGAACAAAAGTCAGTAGCTCTGCATGAATAACCTATTAAGTCAGATTCTGGTGAGGCTTCATATCGGGTATCCTAATTCTGGTGTCCTTTCATCCAACCTTTCAGTTCAGCCTAAGCCCCCTCACTCCAGGGGACTGGAAACCTTCACATCTGGGCTGTGAAGGGGGAGGAAAGCATTTTAGGGTTCCATTAGGGACTAGACTTGAGTGGGGAGGTTACCTGGGATGGTTGGGCTGCAGAGCTCAGGACGCAGGTGAGTGCCTGTCAACATGTTCCCCTCCATGCTCACTCAGAGGGGGCTGAGAGGAGAAAGCTGATGAAAACTCTCATATTTCCATCAGGAGAAAAGCCACAAGCATCTCCAGCTCCTGCTAACTCAATGCATCCAGCTCCTCTCCTCAAAGGACTCATCCCAAGGAGCACCTTTGTAACCCAGCCAAGGTGTGCCTCCAGCTTTGGTGGAAAGCTGTCATCAGTGACAGCGTTCGATAGAAAGGGAGCAAAACAATTCTGCTGAAGAGGGAAAAGGATGCCTATATTTCTATCTGGGTCCTCCTGGACAGACCTGTTGCTGAGTGTTTAGCACAGGGTTATCTGTAGTTTGCTAAGTAGCCAGGGCTCAGGCAGTTGTACTCATCCCATTTCTTGTGGCCACGAGTGGTGGGCTGGGATCAGCCCCCTCCCCAGCCCCTCTGCTTTCCCTCCAGTGCCTGTCACTTGATGCAGCTGAGCAGCCCCCACGCTGCCAGATGCATTTATCTATAGCAGAAAGACCTGCCCATGAGCAACATCACTAATCTGAAATGAGGAATCCTGAAAACACTGGATTTATTTACAAATCACCAGCATGTGTCCTGGGCACGTCAGCACAGCAGACATGTCTGTGTTTCTGGGGCAAACCTGAACAGCCATCATTTTCCATCTAGATGAGGTTTTTGCAGGTGAAAAGAGGACATGCCCAGAGAAAGGCAGACACTTAGGAACCCAAATAAAACACAGTGAAGTCTGCCCAGCCAGGGGTGGCTCAGCAAGAGCCAATTTGCCATCTCTCCATGTAAGGGCTGAGTGACCTAGAAGTTACTGCCTTGGGTCACAGAGTTGCATGAAAGGGACACTTGACCTTAAGCGAGCTGTTCAGACACTCGTTATAACCAGTGGCGATTTATCCAAGCTGCTCGGAGACGTTCAGGCTGCGCTGGGCTGTCCACATGGGTACCTCCATCAAGCCAAGATGAATTGTGCCCTGGCTGCCCTGACCAGCTCTGCACTGACTACGTCTCCCAGTTTCCCTCCTCTACCCGATTGCTTGCACCCTCCTAACCTCCTCCAGGTCAGAAATAAGCCTTCACAGCTGTTTCAGGTGTTTAATGAGATGCCACTAATGAGCAACAGCTCGTTATCTGCATTGGTCTGACTGCTCATGATTATCAGCCCATAACCCTGAGGTGTCTTTTAAGAACCATGAGGTCCACAGTTTCAGGGGTAGGCAATGGTGCTGACTGGTCCACTTTTTAAGTGCTTGATCATTGATGCAGATTGCTCAGCCCTTAAAATGTTAGGCCTGTTTAAATTTACCGTGGGTACCCCCAAAAAAACATTTGAAATATCTAAACCTTCATTCATTCATAAAATAGAGCCATATTTTAGCTGCATTGCGTCATGGCTGTGTAGTAGCCAGGGCCACCAAGATGCTTCATTTCTAATATAGATGTGACTGTAGATGTGACTGTGGCATCAACCATTACTGCAGCCCTTGGTGGCTGCTTCCAGTCCCTGCACATTCATTGGGATGTCTGAGCCAGGTCAGGAGTGTTAACTGACTGAAAGACCAGAAATATCTCTTCCATTTTCTCAATTTATGCTATGGCTGTTGAAATAGAAACACTTTTTCCAGGTTCCCTGGACAAATGCAAGAGCTGGACTGAGGGAGGAAAGTTGCAAGGAATCTGTTTCCTCTCTGCCTTCTCTCTTTGCAATCTGATACTTCTGTGTGAAGTGATTATAAAACCATGCTAATAAAGAAACCCAGCATTTTTATCCCATCATAGTCCCTCACAGCACAAACCCAAAGTGAGACAATGGAGAGCTTAAACCCATTGTTTTCAGAGAATAAATCAGTTTCAATCTTGGAAGTGGCAGGGAATGGGTTTTAAATCTTTGCCTTACTCTTCCAGCTCCGGTAACAGAGCGGTTCCCATCACACTTCAGTTTCTGCTGTGTGTGGAGGGCTCGCTGCCCTCAGCCCAGCTACGGGCAGCCTCTCCGCATCCCTTGGACACTGTGCCTGCGGATGCTGTGCTGTGCAGAGCATGCACCCACCCACCCACACAAGGCCCCAGAAACACTCGTGGCTCAGCCATGCAGCTTCGCTGAGCCAGCAGAGAGCATCTTGTGGGGAGCTGCTGCTCCACCGGAGGAGACCACTGGATGCTCTGAGGTCAGGAGAAGATGGGAAGGGCTGAGGGTGGTTAATTAGGGAGATATCTCATATTCAGTGGTGTTAGTCAAATAACCCTTGTCGGCCTTGATCGATAAGGAAGGGTCCTCAGTGTTCAGCCTGAGACCCTGATCCCACCCACCTTCCTCCACACATGACCTCTTCCCCTTCCCGCAGTCAGCTGGGCTGTTTGCAGGACTGAGGAGTGCTTCCATGTGTAAGGCAAAAACATAGAAAATCTTTGACGGGATCCAAGGCAGCTGGAAAGAAATGTGTCTCTGCTGCTTTGGAAACAGGGCGAGAGGACCCAGCCTAATTCATTTTTAAGTGAATAGTGTCATAAGGGCTTTAAAGGCCAAGTCGCGGTGAGTGAGGTAATGCAGCTGTATGTGATGAAGCAAAAGCTCCTTCAGGCTTTAGCTGAAGAAATCTTTCTTTCAAGGCTGCACATTGACCCTGTTATTGAATACTCTGCACGGTCTTCGAAGCCTTTAAAATACCCCCATCTTTTTTACAGACTCCACCAGTGCTCTGAGGTATTCCCTAGTGCCACCAAATACCTGTCTGTCTGCTTGCATATGGGGCCGCTAACAACCTCACAAAATAAAACCTTACTGAGATCTTGACCTACAGGAGCAGAGAAGGGGTCTTCAGGAGGCCACTGGCTTTGTCTGAAGCCACAAAACCACTTGGATGAGGGGCAGTACTGAAGCCTGAGGAAGGATTTCAGTTTTCTCCAGTAGCTGGTGCACAGATTTAACGTATTCACAGATAGGCTGAGCATTTTAAAAGGTAGCAAAATACGCTTTTAACGGTCAAGCTGTTTCCAAACAGACTGAAAGGAGCACTGTGTTCATCAGGGACTAGGATGGCCTCTAACATGCTGCACAAAATATACAAAAGCTGCTTTCTTTCAAAGTGTGTTTGAATTGGCACTGACCTGGCACTCTAATACCTACCTGTACATAATCCACGCTTCTCCCCAGTGCTTTGAATGCTGTGTACATTACTTCTCTTTTTCCACCCCATTTCTGCATGATGCAAACACTTTTGTTGGACAGGACCAGCTGAGATACATGTTGCATGCTCTCTCTGTGAGACTCCTCCGTCTCACCCGGACCTTTGTCGTGGAAGTTATTACTCCAGATATAAGTGGCAGATTTGTCCCTACCCATGATTTCAGTAAAAATGTCCATCATGTAAATGTCATCTTCCGAGTTCCCGTCAATGACCATAACAACTTTAATTCCAGGGTAGGTCAATCTTTTCACAGAAAGTAAACATTTTCTTAAGTAGTCAGGATCCTCTTGATAGGCAGCAATACAAAGGGCAACTGTTTTGTTCAGCTTGATCGGAGTCTCTAGCGACCGCTTCATTTTCCTGTGCTCTAGGAAGGCAAAAAGGCTTTGGATGATGAGATGTGATGCCAGGATAACACCATAGAGTCCAAAGGAGAAGTAGTAGTTGTCTGTTTGGATGAACTGGTAGCCCACGATGTAAGCAGCGGTGATTCCCAGCAGAAGGGACACCCCGAAGAGTGTGGTTCCAAGTATTCTCAGGATACATATAAACCTCTCACAATACATCTGCAAAGAAGCATGGAGACCATTAGCAGAGCCACCACTTGCTGATACAAGACCTCGTAAAGGGTCCGCATGGCTACAACATAGAGCGCAGCATCAACAGAAACACCCTGTGCTTCTGGCTGTGTCAGATTTACTGCATCACCTTGCTCATCTTAACATCTCTTTGCGCTATTTCTTCCATGTAAAGTAAGATTCAAATACACTTAATGTACTAGGGATGTTTTCTACTACTTTTAATGTCCTCACAGAAGGTGCTGTCTGTGTCAGCATCTTATTTTGGCAGCCTAGGCTTGCTGAATGAGACGCTCTGTCACAGTATCCTGGGGAGGCTGCAGAAGAGGCTTTTGGGCCACCACTCGCTTCATATGGCCACAGGCAAGCGGAACAGCTGAATGTCTGGGCAGCCCCTCCTCATCCCCCATCCGTGTCATGACTGCGTCCCACCCTGAATCACTTCTGTCGCTTAGTTATGTTTGCAAAAATATTGGAAAGACATTCTTAAAACAGATGTCTGAATGTATTTATAATTTTTAAACAGATGTCTGACTGTATTTATAATTTATATTTATATAATCAGACATCTGCTTTAAAAGGTCTTCTCAATACCACTGCAAAAATGTATTATTCATACATTTGTGTACATAGATATATGCACTTGTGAGCACGTGTGTATAGGGCTAAACCTTGACTGAGATTAAATCTGTGGCAAAAGCATGCATTAATTTAACAGAGCCAAGACTCCACCCTGGACTCAGAAATTCATTAGTGCATCTGTCGATTCTGACAACTCCTGCATATTTAGGTTACTGATATTTAGGTTACCTGGCTTTTACCTTCTTTAGGTTACCTATATTTAGGTTACCCGGGTTTCTAACCTAAACTCTGGGTTATGGAGGAGCTGGCTGGCATGGAGGGTGCTCTGGTATTCTTGGGACAAACGATGTAGGCAGGCAGACAGGCAGAATATGTTGCTACCTAACTGCTTTTTGTTGACAACCACATTAACCATTTTATGTGAAAGCTTTCTCAGAATTACAGGCAAGTTAATGACAATGTTTCATGCCAATTGATGCATTTGATGTTAAGGTCGTAGACCAGACAACGCCTGCTTAAGGCTAACCCAGCAAGTGTGTTGCAAGGCAATGAATCTGAAACTCGTGCTTGAATATTTTGCTGAATTCGGGTCTCTCAGAGTAATGGACTTGATATTTGTGTTTTCTTACTACTATTCATATTTCCCCTGCTGCTATCATCTTGCTTGTCTGCTGATCATGTTTGTTTCACCATCTGTTGGCCAAAGCTCAAGTTGGAACAGCACTTCCTTACATCATATATGTCTTTAACTCTTTCTTGAAAAAACACTACCAAGATGCAGCAACATAGCTGCCATCAATTATATTTCTGTCTGAGAAGTTTCAGGCTTGGAAAAACAAAAAGTCAACACAGAATCACTTACAAAACAAAAATAAACCAGGCAAGCATAAAGACTGAAGTTACGAAGACTATGCTTTTTTCCACTGGCTATTGAGGGTCTTAAATTTCAAGACAGGAGGAAGCCTCTTAAATGTATATTTGGAGACACTGTCAAAGAAATCGGACCCTTTCTCTAGGACTTCCTCGAATACTTACGTCTGGGCTCCGACAGGTGCTGTAATCACCCCCCAGCCAAAGGGACCGTCCCTGCTCTGGCCTGTCTGAATGTCTTCCACAGCGGGGGTCACAGAGAAGCCTAATAAAAGACAGCTTACCCTGACCAGCACTATAGGTGAATTAAAACTCACTGCCCAAAATAGACTCACTGTAGAAAACAGATTAAGTAATGGATCCCCTCTAGATCACCTTGAAGTCAAATAGCCTATGTGTTTATTAATCCCTCAAGCATGCAGAAGGTTACAAACATCAAGGTAAATGTGTCATTAAGGGCGAGGTTGTACTCTGCTTTCCCATTTGGGGTCCACTACTTCTCTTCTCTTGCCAGAAATAGAAAATTCCTATTAGTTGGGTCTACAGTCTGCTTACATTAAGAATTATATGACTGAAATCAATAGACCGCTTGTATGGGTAGAGCTCACAGGATTTAGACTAAGATCTGGCGCGTTGACATTTGACTGACTATATATTGTACTAGGCTTCTTTTATATTAATTTGCTATTGCTCTTTCTCTCCTATGAAGTGTTTCTGCACAAAAGGGAAAAAAAGAGAAATGAATTCTCTGATCTTGTCATTACAGCACAGCTTCCCTCCCTTGCAAAAAAACAGTCTTTTAAGATCAAGAAATGGATTTCTGGTCTTAATAAACCAGCATTTTTTTTCTATCCTTTCACTGTCAACCTTGGGAAAATAAACTGTGTTTTGATCTAAATTCCTGGCTTTCATCAAAGAAACTTTCCCCTTTGTATGTGCAATTGAGGTTTTTATGTATAGTCTTTTAACTGACTGAATCTCAGGGAAAGTCTGGAAAAAGTCGCTCAATATTCTCAAGCTTTAGCACGTGAGCTATTGATAACTTGCCCAGCAGAGCTGATCTTTATCAACTTGAACGTGCCCAAACAATGGCAAAGCAGCCAAAACCTCTCCACCCTTCTCCAATAATTGAGCCAAGAAGTTAAAAGGAAATGACGCTTGTACGAGTCTAGGACCAAAAATGAACTGCTGAGTCAAATAAGAGCGCTGAGAGTGGGGAGTAGCTGGATCAGAGATTTTAAGGTCAGACAGTGCTGTTGTGAGTATCTAGCCTGGCCTAACACAGTGCACTGTAAAAGGACACCCTTAGTAAGACATCAGTTGAAATCCATTCCTGAAGTTTCCTGAACTTGTCACATGAAGCTAGACTCAAGCATTATCAGAGAACTAGAGCACAGGACTGCATTTTAACAGGACAAGCCTAGAATAATGCCATGCTGAGACAAGATGTAAGTGTCAAATGCTTGGTGAAGGACAAGTACCCCCGTTAACTTTCAAAGCCACAGTCATTTTTCAGTCATTTCATTGATAAGCACTCTTTCTAAGTGCTAGCAATATTCTTTCAGAAAAATTTAATGGCTTATATTCAAAGTTGCCATCACTACAGATGTACTCAAGAGCCGACTAACTGGCAGGAGGTACCATACACACCTTGTATGATCAGCGCAGCTAAGTGTGTTTTGTTGATGCCTCAGCCTAATGGATCTTCAGTTCCTGGAGGGATTTAACCCAGCAAGTTTGTCCTGGGAAATAGGCACTGCAGCACTTAAAAAAAGAAAAAAAGCACCGCCTCAGCTAGGGATGAGGTGCTCAACACATGGAAGACCTGCAGCCATTCCATATTCCTGGATAAACAAAGATAATTGCAGGTTACTTCTGTATACAGATGGAACTGCTGCTACATGAGAATGGGTGTTGGAGTGAGGAGAGGGACATGGCTCCTCAGCGGGTGAGAAGGTGAGTTGGTGGGTTGCCTCACTCTCTCTCGAGTCAAACCTGGATGTTGCACTTTCTGGGCAGGTTTTTAATCAGTTCTGTAAAGCAGGAGGAGGAAGATAGTGCCTGCAATGTTCTTTTTTTTAAGAGTGAAAGCTATTTAGCACCAAAAGAAGTTGAAGAGTCCACTGCTTTGCATCAGCCCTGAAGGACATTTCCAGGGGGCAATAAGATTAAAGATTCAAGTTTTAAGTAAGTAGCTGCAGACACCTGTATATTAAAGCCTGCCCTGCCCAGGGCACTGGATGTGTCCAAGTCTTTTTGGAAGTGCCTATGTCCCCCATGTACTGCACAGGAAGCCTGAGACAGTACTAATGCTACTCTGCAGTTCAGACACCTAAATCCCTTATGGACACCCTCACCTAACCCTGCGGTGCTGAACCCAATACAAGCTTTACATGGCCTCCAGCAAACAGGGCCAAGGTTTGCATGCACAAAATGAGCGTACGCAGAGACACTTCAAAGTCTACTGCTGAGCAATTTGTTGTCATGATCTTGCAGCTGTTTATTTCCATGGATGGGGCTGGTCAGTACTAATCAGCCCACTTAGTAGAAATGAAATATGAAAGCCATATGCTAAATCCTAACACTATGTAGGCTGTTGCTGATTCAGTGACACATTCTGATTCACCAAGCAGTCCCAAGTATCTATGTGCCTTGTAGCGACTGCACAGGAGGAGGCAATGTGTGCCTCTCTTTGGAGGCTCCTACAGAAAAGCATGGCCAAGAAATGAACCTTCCCATGTACTTGACATTAGAGCCTGCTCAGTGAACAGTTTGGCATTGTGTCTCTTTGGGCATCCTGATAAAGCCACACAAAGAATATTTTTTTTTGCTCACACCTGTGATGAAGGACAATTTACTCTACATTACTATTAAGAACTGGCATAACTAAAAGTTGTAGTCTTCTAACATTATTTTCATAAAAAAATTCAGTCTAACAAAGAGTTGACTGATACCTAGACTGTACATATAATGACTGGGGTATTAACTCGAACACTGGCGGTCACACTCCTTTCTCAGGTTGAATAATGCCTTAGATGTCAAATTTGGAGAACATAGTAGGATATGCTTGAGTACTTTCTATTCTGAAAAATATTTAGGCCAGCATTTAACTGTAGTTATGGTACATAGATCTAATGGTAATAAGATCTAGACACGACTGAAATTCCGCAGGTTCTTATTTGGACCGGGTCTTTACTCCGCAAAGAGCACTGCTGACTTCCACGATAAAGCACCACTTTTTCCCCGCTCCAAAATCATATAGCACAGTCCATCCATATGGTTATTAATCTGCTTTCATACATCCCTGGGAATAGCAGGACCTGGAGATAGTTCATCCCTTTGCAAAGTCAGGAGGTTAAGAGAAAAACAAGCTTAATTTGTTACTAATACACCAAGAGAAAAATAAACAGAATAGGGGCAAATACATATCCAGAAAACCTATGTGTGTTGGTGTCTGAACACACCATTATTATCTGCAGTCCGTTCACTTATTCTGTACCAGCCATTGCATAGCTCCTATGGATGAAGCAAGCAACCAGGGGGTCCCCTGCATCTGCTGATGCAGGACAAGAAGCCAGTGATTGATGGGAGGTCAGACTGAAGTTAGGTTTGCTTGCAACACATGGGATGCAGCTCACTACATCATCTGTTTCAGAAGTCATCTCTCACGTACAACACTCAAACATATTGCCAGGTAGTATTTCCGGCTAGCTTTTCCCCAGAAGATTGAAAAGGAAGATGGGGAGAGACAGGAAGTTTGTACATAAAACATCACAATTTGAAGGAATTAGTACTTACTAATTCCAAACATCTGAACACATTTTTAAAAAAACTTACACTGCAAAAGTCAATATTTGTCCAGGAGACAGCAGTAAAGGTTCAATCACAATGTGCTTATTTTGTCCCTTTCACCTCTAAAGGTTTAAAAGAGCTGTGCCTCTCCCCAGACATCTGCAATGTCTTGGCTATGGCCACATCAGCAAATAGCCCAATACTACAGGAACAGCTCTGTAAAGAGGAACATGTGGCGCTGAGGGCTTAACTTCCACCTTCCATCCATTCTCATATTTTATTCTGAACTAAGTTTAGCCAGACCCCATGGATTGAAAATCCATTCGTGTCTGAAAAGTGAGCTCCAGGGGTACATCTTGCAATTAGTTTCACTCAAGAGGAATCCAGTTTGCGTGCCCAGCGATCGCTTTGCAATACAAACCCAAGCAATTTGGTTGAAGGGGTGGCACTTGTAGCATTGGCTTCAATAGCACACTCCCGATTCAAACTAAAAATGCTAATACAAACCAACCCCACATACAAGACCTGCACATCAGACTTGGTTGCAAGTCTTTGTTGCAGCCAGAAGTGCTGAGCACTGAGAACCTTTGAAAATGTCTCATTTTTACATGCCTATATAGAAGCTGAATTCTTGAGTGTCTACTAGTCATGGTCCTCTGAACCTCTGGGTTCAGCAAAGCATGCAAGTATGTCATTAAAGATAAGTGTACACTTAAGTATTTTGCTGAAGAGGGAAATCAGTGGATAATTTATCTTGCAGTTCTGTGGTGCAGGCGTAAAAAAAAAATCTTTCTCTGTGAAGCTGCTATTTCTGGGATACTCATGATAAAAATGTATGCATGCATTTGACAAGTTTATTACAGATATTAATCTCCCTTATGAAGGTTATCAGATGGGTCATTGCTTTTCTTACTCTTAGGGAATCTAAGAGTGGACCAGGACCCAGACAATTTGGATTATGTTCCTAGTGTTGCCATTCACCTGCTGGGTGACCTTAGGTAAGTGAATTCACCTCTCTCTGTCTCAGCTTCCTCACCTAGAAAATGGGAATCATGACCACACAAGAGGTTCTTGGAGGTCTACAAACCCCTTCATAAGGCTTAGGTTACTGATATTTGTAAAGCTACTCTTTCTGGTGTGATATGGGACCCAGCGGTTCTCCAGTTCCGTATAGCTGTTTTTCATCAATAAACCCCACAAAACCCAAACGCACCACTTCCTATTTTCCTTACCTATGTTCACCTGAAGGAAGAGCCAGTAGGGCTTCGTCTGTAATAAACATGCAACTCGTACTCAGCAAGATGCCTGAGATCAGTGAGGTTGGCAACATGAGTATATGCGCATCCAGCTACCGGGAGCTGTTTTGCACACAGCTAAAGGAAGAGTATCATCTTGTACAAGCCCTAAAACCCCCTCCTTGCTAGCGAGAACAACAGCATTGGCTTCAACAGACCGGCTGCTTCACTGACACGAGAGTGTTTGCCTGCACGCGTGAGTGTGTGTGTGCACGCGCGCAGGCTGGCACATACTGTATGTGGCCCTATGCACGGACACTCCGTGGGTACACAGAAACCGTATCTGAGCCATGCAATTTTTCAACCGATATTGACATTTGTTATTAGCCTTATTTTGGCAGCAAAATAAATCATTTATCTTTGAAGTACAAGTCATTCCAGGTACACACCAATTACAAGCATAAAATAGCTGTCCAGACTCCCTCTTCTGTTTTACAGCCTGCAGAGAGGAAACTGAAAAGTTATGTTACATCTGTACATCTTTACTACAGCAGAGTTACCATATCTGGTGCTTTTGGTTATTTATCACTTCCAGATTTCGTCATGCCATTGATCTTCTGGAAAGGGCTCACGTAATACTAAAATTAACTCTGGGGTTAGGTTTAAAATAAAGAACAGGATTAGTAATGATGGCAAACTGTATCTGCATGTACAGGCTTTGATCAGCAAATCAAGAATCGGCTGTCTGCTCAATGGATGCTTCCCACTAAACTGCCCAAATTTAGACTCTTACAGGTTTGAGTAACCAATGTGGAATGAATTCTACAGCTGCTGTCTGGATTTCTCCCTAATGTAGACAGTGATACACTAGTTGTTAAATTAACTAAAAGAAGGCCAAATACCCTCCCTCCCCCAATCAGATGCTCTAAGAAATAAATCGAGAAGTAAATCGTATTTGTACTCAGGTACTTTGGATTGCAGTTAGACGTAAATCTAGTTTAGAAATGTTTTCTGATTGCTGGGTATGAAGTCCATGGATACTTTTGGCACAAAACCCATTACTCCATGCCTTACTCCAGCAAATAAATATTTATTTGGTGTTCATAGCCTATTATCTTGTAATTTGTTGATAAAGCACAGGTTATATCTTGTTTGAGTTAGTCAAGTCCCACGACTTCAAACGGAGGAGTAATTTGCCGCTTTATACACTAATCTTGAGTGGTAACAAAATGAAGCAAATTTGCTTCCATGCCATAAGTATGAACAGCTGGGTTTGTTGCGAGTGAGCTAGCACGGGAAACTCCACTGAATCCAGTAGATCCACTCTTCCCGTTGGGAAGACCTTTTCCCAGGTTTTTCTGCACTTGCACGTAGGATAAGAAAGGTTTACCAGCGTGAAAGAAAATCCTGGCTTTATTGACACCAGTGGCAAAACTCCTCTAACTTTGCGGGGGGGCTGGACTTTGACCAATTTCTCAGGGAAATCACCCCCAAATGAAATGACCTACTCTTTCTCCCAAGCAAGCCCCAAGGTGCCCACGTCACGCGCAGTGCGTGCCGGAGAAGCAACGCGTGGGTGCCTGCGGAAAACAGATCCCGAAGGAAGGGGGCTGCCCAGCAGAGCGATAACGTGGAGGAGCGGCTACGCCCGGGGTCACGGCGGGCCCTGACCGAGGCCTTAGGCGGCGCCCGCCGGCAGCGCTGCAGGGGGCTGGGGTCCCCCCTCGGGGCAGGGGAATGGGGCGAATCCCCTCCGGAGGTCCCCCGCAGCCCGCTGTGCCAGCACCGGTGAGGGGTGCCCAGGCTCCTATGAGCCGGGTCTCGGCCGCGTCCGGGAGACGCGAACCGGGGCTCCAACAGGTGCCGGGCAGGGCCGCGGGGACAGAGGGCGGCGGAAGGCCAAGGCCGCCGCCGCTTCCAGCCGGGCCGGGGACCCCGAGGGCCCGGGAGCGGCGCGCGCGGCGCCGTGACCCAGGCCGGTGCGCGCGACCCCGCCCGCCGCCGCGCGGCTGCTCCTGCGGGGGAACCCCGGCCCGGCGCCGCAGCCAATGGGGGCGGCGCTGGCCGCGTCACCGCGGGTGGGCGGGGCGCCGAGGGGATCCCCCGCGCTGCCACGTCACGAGGGGGGCGGGGCTCTGCTCCGCTCCGCCCGGCGGCGGCGCCGGTCGTGCCCGGGCCGGCGGGGGCGATGGGCTGCCCGACGGGGCGGGGCCGGGCTCGGGCGTGCGGCGCTGGGAGTTCGCGGGCAGCCTGCGGCTCCCGCCCCGCCGCGCCCCTCCTCTCCTGTCCCTCCCGCGGGGAGCCGCCCGCTCCGCGCCGCTCCGCCGCGCCGCTTCTCCCCCCCCCGACGCGGGGTCGGCCCCCTCCCCCGGCCCCGCCGCGCCGCCCTTCCCCCGGCAGGGGCCGGCGGGGAGAAGCCAGCCCGGCTGCCAGCGGCTCTCGCCCCCCCCGCTGGGCTCAGCGGCGCGGCTGCCTGACCCGCGGCTCGATTTTATTTTAATTTTAGCTTTGGCTGGGCGTTTGGGGTTGGCTTTTTTTTTTTTTTTTTTTTTTGCAAACCTTGCAGCTCAGCAACACCTTAAACGGATTACACGGGGGAGGGGTTGAAGCCGAAAGCCTCATGCATCTTCACCACGGTCCTATTCATTGCTGAGATAGGTGTAGCGTAGAGCCGGTAAGACCCTCCCCCAGCCCCACTCGCATTTTGGGGGATCCGTTTGAGCTTTCCTCCCGTGAATAGTAGGGGTGGGAGGAGAGGGTCTGCTGCTCTTGAGGTGACAGGAGCGTAATCATAAATCACCTACCTTGCTTGTCCTTCTGGCCTTTGGTCATAGAGGGGCTCCAGCCAGCTGTGTGGTCTCACGTACCGTTGCTCCCGCTGAACAGTTTCCAAGTTTGAGGTAAAAGCAAATCGCAGCTTTCACGGATTTATTTGAGACGCTCAGAAATTAAAAAAAATAATTAAAAATTAAAATATATATATAAAAAAATCGTTTAAGGCTATTCAGTCCTACTCATTTTCTCCCACGTGTTTTCACAATTACCAGGTATTTGTCTTTGCTTCAGTTTCTAGCTCAAGGCTGTGGGATTTTTTTTTTTTTCAAATAATAATAATAAAAAAGAAATAATAAATTAAGAGTTAGTTTCTCGTGGTCGAAGCTGAAGATCTTATTTCAAACCCGGCTAGCCAGGAGCCTGAAGAAGTTGCAAGGCAGCAGCTGAAAGTTTGAAAGATGTACAGCATCAGATAAAGTCTCTTTGGTGATGCCTCGCTGACCGAGTAACTGTTTCAATGAGGTTTCTCAGCAGCAGCAGCAGCAGACGGGTAATATTTTCCAGAAGTCTTTTTCTTTCCTGCTGCTGCTTTTCTGCCTCCTCCACGTTATGGGGTCTTTTAACAAGTGAGACTTGAGTTGTTTTAATAGGCGGAGGATGGGAAGAAGGAGGGGAGGGAACTCCTGTAAGGAGGAAAAAAAAAAAAAAAGAAACCAACCCTGCCCATTGAAATGATCTCAGCCAAGGACCAGTTCAGCGGCAGGAATTCAATTAGCTAAGTTGCAAATTTTGCGGAGAAATGCAATAGGCATATGTTGCCACCACCTGATTTCCTCTTCATGCCCCGCAGTTAGGGGGAAAGCCCCAGTTTCCCCATTCCCTGCATCTCTAGGCTTGGGGTGTGGGACTTGTCCCTCCCACAGCCAGCATTCGGCTGGGACAGTTTTTGCTGCTGCTGGTTTTTATTAATAAGGGAATTGCCTCTATGAATGGATGAACTTTGCAGTTTCCAATCCTGCTTTACCCGTTCACTCTCGGAAACATTTGCTGTAGTAAATACCCGAGGACGCTCCCGCTGGCATCAATATCAGTGCTGCTTGCGTTAAAACGAGCCAGGAAACACGTTAGACACTTTAAGAACTGGAAAATTGGGGTGGTTGGTTGGTGGGGTTTTTTTGGGGGGGGAGGTGGGGGTGGTGTCTTTTTTTAAGCAGAACCGTTCACTCTGTGCCCTGCTGAGGATTCACCGTCAGCCAGGGGCACGGGCAGCCGCCAGCACAGCCGCCGCCCGCAGCAGCCTTCACTCGCACCGACGGGCTCCGTCCCTTTGTAACTCCTCTCTGCTTCAAAGGCGGATTTCCCCACTCTCGAGCCCCCGTTTCCACTTGAAATGATTGAAAAGAGGCACTAGGTGGCACTGTTGAAGTGAGAGGAGCAAACGCGGAGCCCGGTAACGCCCAGAGCCGGGATGCGGAGCTGGATGCTGCTGTGCCCCGCCGTGCCCTGGCAGGCACCCTCCGGGGAAGGATGGGGGGGGATCAGCTTCTCAATCCCCCCTGCTGTTTTCTCAAGGACCACAAAGGTCGCTGCTTGGAGGCGTCGAGCCCGCAAAGGGGACCATGTCCAGACACCGTTGGGAAACGCGGTGGTGACTCCTAGCCACGTTATCGCCCGCCCTTACCTTCTCGCGTGGGAAAACTGGGCAGCGCTCTGGGGGCTCCTCACACGCAACAAATGGTTCAAGTTCGGTGGTTACCTAGGCTGGAGTTTTTCTGTGTACCTCGGGGAAGTGGTCAGATTTTTGGGTGTGCTCGATCACTGCCAAGGGGAAGAGTAGCTTTAGGATGCGCATTGAAGCTGAGCTCCTTGAGCAGCTGGTCTGCCTCGAATAACAAGTCTGCCTCTAGTTTTGTGGCTGGTTTAACCTGGCAGTGCCAGGGAAAGCAGCTGGCTCGCCCTCCTCCTGCTTTGGGCTCCTCGTTCCTGGCTCCTCATTGTCCCTTTCCCTTTGTCAAGAGAACTGACCTAGGTTAGGAAACAGCAGTCTGGGAGAGGGAGGAGAAAAAAAGTAAGGACAAGTAACTTGACATGGAGAAGGCAGGACAACTGCTTTAGGCAGCAATCTGGTTTATGAGGGTTTAGAGTGTCCTTGAAAGTGCAGCATGGCTTAGCAAGCATGAAGTCTGTCAGGGCTTTCAGGCATTCCTCCATTTCAGGCCTTCCCCCCCTAGGCAGCACCATCCACTTCCATCCACCTCCAGGCAATCCGTGTTACACAGCCACTTGCTACAGGGCCCGGCATGGCTCTCTCATGAGGCAAGGGGCAAATAAGCAGTGTCTGCTCCAAGCAGGGCCAGAGGGCAGAAGGGGGTCAAGAAGGCTACTTACCCCCCTGTCGTACCACCCAAATATCTAGTGTAAAGCCAGGCTTACAAGATGATGAATGTTTGTCATTTAGCCAGGCAAGGAGCTATCACCAAGCTCCGCTATCATCACCCATGCAACCAAGTCCTCAACATCTGTGTGAGTCCTAAAGCATGATTTCCTGATGTCAGCCTTTCTCCGGTGCTGCCAGAGGCAAGAAAGGAGGAAGTTGTAACACGGACATCCCAAGTCCATCCTTGAGCACGGCTACCCCCAAAGCTGTGCCCTGGGGAGCTGTTGCTGCCAGCCTCTCTTGGGCTCCCTGGGCACTTGCTTGCCTTGTCCTGATTCAGGGACACATACGTCCTGCACAGGGGGCTTCACGTCTGGGGTAATTTCTGAAATGAGGTTTGGGGGGAAGGGGTGGGTTTTTTTGGTTTTTTTCTTCTTTCTGTAACCAAATGTTACAAACAAACTTTTTCAAATGAGCATTTGTTCAAACAAGCATTTGTACAATGAACAATCTTTTTTTTTTTTTTTTATTCCACCTTCTAATAGTTTAAATTTGGAGGCTGCACGTCTCCTCTACTGATGACTGCATGTTACTCTGGAAATACACAGTGTCCCATTGGCGTAATCCCATGCTCTTTAGGCTGGAACAAGGATCAAGAGGCAGAGTCTGGTGAGGCACAAATCTTTGCGTCCCGCTTGTATTACAGGGGCAGCAATAGCAGCACTTAAATCACACTGAAACTTTGTTTTAGAAAATGACATAATGGGAGTGGTGAGTCTCTCATGTCCATGGCTACTTCCTTCTCAGCCATAGCTCATGTTGTGTGATCGTGCTGTCGGGGCAAGCGGGATAATGTAGGTTGCTGAAGCAAGGCTTGTCTACCAGGGAGGAATTAAAAGTAGGAGGATATGATTAATGCCAATCCACGCAGTGCTAGAGAAAACAGATGTAGATGGGTTTCACTGGAAGTATAGCACATCTATGTTTATATTTTATGTTACGTCTACATGGTTACCATTATCAAACATTCCTGTTTTCTAATTGGGATTTATAATCACAAGTAGAGGGGGAAAGGGACTTCTTGGCTGTCACTGTCCACAGGCATAGATGATCACAGCAGTAGGAGAATAATCTTAATGAAATAACCTGACTTTGTTTGCTAACGAGGCAATGGGTTTGTTTGACAGAGGTCAGACAAAACATATTTTGGGGGGAGTTTGACATAGGCTATGGATAAATAATTTGGTTACCATAGAGCAAATTAGGGGATGAGTTGATGGCATATTAGCCACTCTTGAGTACTTGCTTTTATCCTGAGGGGGTGGCTCCATGTGTGCTTTCCCTGCCGCTTCTTTCCTATCACCCTTAAATGTGTCAGTCCCCCGCCAGCCTGCACCACTCACACACATACACACACATCAGCCTGCTCTCGCTTGGACCAGCAGAGTTTGCAGTGCTTAACTGATTGCTTCAGTGAACTGACCTGTGTCAAAGCATGCAAGCCATTTCCTATGTGCATGCATGAACTGGCTGTCCAGGGTGAGGGACAGGGGGATGTTCTCGGGTGCAAAGGAGCAGCCGGTGATAGCTGGCAGCAGGACTGCCCTAAACAGCATCCTCGGTAGCATTGCTGCCAGGAAAATACAAATGGAGCGGGTGCCTCAGGAAAGCTGAGGTGGCTGAGCCCATCCACGCCAAAGGGCTCTTATCTCGCATCTTCTCTGAGGTAAGGTTTTATACTCTTTTCTTACAGATCAGCTACTGTGCGGAGCTTATCAAAAAGAAAAGCAAGAAGCAAACTGTTTACAATGCACAGTTGTCTTCACAGTAAGAAAATGAGAGGTAATAAGGATCTTTTTCATGTAATGCTGAAAAGCTAAAAGTGGAAGGTGGACGTATTCAAGCTAGACAGGAGGCACATTTAATAGCGAGCTTTCTTTGACAGTTGTCTGAATGATGAAGGGGAGTGGTGGATTCCTATGTTTTGAAATCCTCTGGATGCTTTTTTGGAAGCTACATTTTAGTTCAGCGTGATTTATTGGACCCAGTACAAGAATAACTGAATGGATTTCCGTAACGAGGACGTCAGACTAAGCGATCTAGCTGTTCCTTCCATCCCTAAACTCCGTGAAACTACCAACAACCAGAGTGACATGTCAGGTGCATTCCACACCTATTTCCACACATAGAAAATTCTGCTGGAAGTGGGAGAGTTACAGAAACTGATATGGGTGTAAGCGAAAGTGGAATCATGCCCTGAATTATGATTTTATGGCAACTGAGAATCCACTTGCAGATTTTAATATAAATGTCGTGGGCAGTTTGAGGCTCATGAAGGCTGGGTGCAGACAGACCTAAAACTCTGTGGTTGTTTTCACTGTATACAGAACCATTTTAGAGGCTGCCAGTGTTCTGGGCATTTAAATCCAAGGTTATTTATAAATGAATCTTTACAGGATCTGGAGAAAACCACTGGTCTTTAAAATGAAATCACTCTTGCAAAATTGAAACTTTCCAACAACTTCTCTTTCATATAGCAGAGAAAGCCATAACTCAAAGCAACAGTTAGAAGTTAATAACAGACAGGTTCAGACTAGAAACAAGTCACGCACATTCGGATGTGCCCAGAACTCTTGGCTAGAACGGACTGTGATTGTCAGCAAAAAATGCCCTTCAGGATGGTTTGAAGTAATGAGTTTTAATGCGCAACCAGCATGGAACAGAAGTAAAAGCGGGTCAGTTAGAGGTTTCTGTTGTGAAGTCCAATTTAAGAGAAATGACTTAATCACATGCCTATAGTCTAATGTGACAGTAGTGAGAGCCCAGTTTAGAGCAACTCAGTGTTACTTTTAAATAGCAGCGTTATATTCTCTGTAGGATTCGCAGATAACACCACATCAAACAAAGAGCACATGCAATGGAAAGATAAATCTACAAACAATGGCTGTGCTAGTAAACTGAACTGACCAGAGCCAGGCAGCTCAAGGTTGGCACATGTTCATCCATGCTATTTCACTGCTGCCAAGCTCCTGGCAGGGCTAATCCTGACCAGTCTGGAGAGCCCAACCATCCCAAAGAGGACCAGTTCCCCACCTGGGAGGATGTCAGGGCTCTTGCCTCCAACAGGCTGCTCACAGGATGGGGACATACTCCTGTACATTCCCACCTGCCTTCAGATGGAGAAACTGGACAGAATAGTGGTTTTAACACCCACCAGCATAGCGGTTTGTAGAAGCCTTCACGACTGGTTGGAGGTAGCTGCCTTTATTAATCACCCTGCTGGCAGGGCACTGAAGTGGTGCAGCTGGTCACAGGCTGCTTGCGGCATTGCCCTGGCCTCTGCCAGCCTGGTGTTGGGGGTTGTCCTCCCAATAGCATTGGCAACTGAGCCAGTGCAGGCATCCTCAGTTGCCACATGGGAACGAAGACATAGGGATGTGTTTCATTGCATGGAGAAGAGCAACAAAGCTGGTGAGGGGTCTGGAGCACAAGTCTTATAAGTAGCAGCTGAGGGAACTGGGGTTGTTTAGTCTGGAGAAGAGGAGGCTGAGGGGAGAGCTTATCGCCCTCTACAACTGCCTGACAGGAGGCTGTAGTGAGGTGGGGGGTGGTCTCTTCTCCCAAGTAACAAGCGATAGGACGAGGGCAAACGGCCTCAAGTTGCACCAGGGCAGGTTTAGGTTGGACGTTAGGAAAAATTTTTTTGCCAAAAGGGTGGAATGGGCTGCCCAGGGAAGTGGTCGAGTGCCCATCCATGGAGATATTTAAAAGACAGGTAGACGAGGTGCTTAGGGACATGGTTTAGTGGTGGGATGGCAATGTGGGGTTAACGGTTGGACTTTATGATCTTAAAGGTCTTTTCCAACCTAAATGATTCTATGATTCTATTCTGTAATTCTCTAAAGTGCTTATTTATTAAAAAAAAAATAATTGAAATGAAATTTCAATTTTCATTGAATTTAAATTTTCATTGAAATAAGATTTTCACTAACTGAAATTAAAAAATGAGTGAGACTTTCCTAGTGTATGAGATTTATGCGAGGGCTCAGGACACCTCTTTTATTCATTTTTAGGTTGCTCTTTTGTCTGTTGCTGGCAGTTACCAACCAGTTCACACAAACTTGCCACTTTACCCAAATAATTACATGGTCTCTTGCTCACTTCCCCAAGAACATGATTCACATTGTGGATCAGTGAGAGATGGGTCAGCATCCTGCAGGCATCTGAGTACAGCTGCCCCAGGAGACCCCTAGGGATGCAGCTGCACTCATACAACTTGGAGGCCCATTTTCTGCCCATGTCGTATTAAAATTTGCCAGAAATCAAAGGGCACATCTTCTTCCTTTCTCTGGAAGTCCCACATCAGAGCAGTAGCTCAGAGTTAGTGACACATTTTCCATCAAAAGTAGTGAAAAATCAGGAGCGAACCTAACGCGGGGTGCTGTGCACCTCCCAGCTGGCTGCTGAGCAGCGTGGCTGTGCGATGTGGCTGTGGCACAGGGACCTTACCAAGGAAGGATACATCTCCAGATGGGACCCAACACACTCGTCTGCAGCACCATCTTATACAACAACACTAAAAACCAATTGCTGCCCCAGGAGCCTGGATTTGCCCATATTTTTTCTTGCCTGGGATACACTGTTAGGCTGTGGGAAGGGCGCAGGTCCCACTTTGTGGAGCTCTCTGGCCTTCATGGATTTTCTCAGCATGTGGTCTGGGTAGGAAGCTGATTTGCCACATACGACAGCTGAGCTGTTTGGGTTATTGGATGGTCAAGTGGTCACTTAGTTGCTGAAGATTTCTGCCCCGTGTTACGCAATGCGTCCAGGGTGTGTGAAAACATCTCATAGCGTTGCATTGAGGAGCAGGAAAGGAACCTGAAGGGAGCAAGCCTGCTTACAAATAATGAATACCAGAGAGTACTAATGATCCCCAGCAGCTTGCACACGAAGAAGGCAAGACCTCATCACAGGAAAACACAAACCAAACAATTTTCTTGCTTTCTTCCATGAAAAAGATGGGCAACTGTGCCACAGCCCTTTTGCAAACCTGGGTTTGAATGTATGTGCTGATAGCAAAGCAAACCTGCAAGTAACGACAGGCTGCTCAGCCTGCTGATCCAACTTGCTCCCCTAATCTCTTTCTGAAAATGTTGTTTTCAGTTCTGGTTATGAGAGCAGATTTCAAAGACACTGCTCTTTCATGCCTGTTGTCAGAATGAAGCCTTGACGATGAGGGGGTCTTTTCCCTGACCACAGCCACGGGAGTAGGTGACATTATCAGAGCTACCAGTGAATTGACAGAAATTTGGCAGCATGAACATGCCCCGATGCAGAGTTCGGCTTTTCCTGCTGCCGCTGGCTGCGGTCTGAAGTGTTGTTGACTGGCTGGCTATGGCGGTCACAGGAAGGGGAAATCCACCAGGCAGGCACAGTCATGGAAACAACGCCATGAGAAGAAGCATGAACTTCCACATTCACCTGTCAGGGAGAGCTGTGAGCCTTGCCACCCTGCTGTCCCTGCTGCGGGCTACGGGCAGCCACTGTGTCTCTGACCCCCGGAGCTGGGAACAGCTTGTTAGGGCAGGAGGGGAGAGTATGTGAAGGCTGGGTGGTTTTTCCAGGATCTTTCCATGGCCAGTGGAGGATGATCCATCCAGTGGAGGATGGCAGCTTCCTACAGAAGGTAATTCAGAGCTATTGTGTGATGTCTGGACTGACTCTTAAAGGAACATCATGGCTGAAGAGACACCTCCCCATCACATATTCCTGTGGTTTAGCCAGTGGCTTTTCCCCACTCTGGCTGGAGGGCTATTAAAATACCTTCAGCGCTCCTGGCATGTGCCTGTTTCTAGAGGTTAAACATACTTTACACTACTGATTTTATTAACCTTTTGGAGTGACCCTCTGCATCTCACGCAATGGTCTGTGCAGGCAAACACACAAGTTAGCGCAGAGCTCTGATACTGTTATTTAAACAGTGATTCTGCAAAGAGTCATGTCCTGTGGCCAGCGGTAAAAAGTGCCACCCCCCATCTGCCATCCAGCTGGAACTCAGGGTCCTGCTGGACGTGACACTTAACAAGTCCCTGGTCTGCCAAGTACTTACTGGAGAGAGCTCTGTCCTCCCATGACATGTAATGTCACCTGCAGGGGTCTCAGCTTTCTGAGGTCAAGCCAGATTTTTTTTTTTTTCCCTTTTGAATATGCTTATCTGACAGCATGTCAGGCTATGCCTACTGTACCAAACCAGGCAGAACCAGCTGCAGGCTCCAGCCCAGCCATGAGAACACAAGCCATAACATGACCCTTCAGGACCTTCAGTGGACAGACTATAATTAATTTCATTTACTGGGATAGACACAGGCTTCATAATATATTGGCATATGATTGCTGGGACTTGAGTTACAGCAGCTTAAAATTTTGCAGCGCATCACTTGACCCAATCAAATGCACTCATTCAGGCCATGCTAATCAATATTTTTGCATAAAACCCTTAGTGGGGTTTTTTTTTTTTTTGCAATGGGTTTGAGCTTAGCCTATGCTGTGACTTATCTCAGATGTGTTGGCTGGGTATGCAGCGTAAACCCAGTTGTATTCAATCCTACATGCATGCAGCAAACATTTAGCAAATTCCAGATTACAGCAGACACGAGGCCTTTTAACATGGATGCATTAAGGGCCTCAGTCCCTCTGCTAGTCCTGTTACATTGACCGAGCCCTAACAGGCTCATTTCTCTCACCCTCCCATCTCTGATCCACAGTACTGATGGATTCATCCTGCATATTGCAAGGCATAATAAATACATTCATGACTTCAAGGCCAAAATCAAGGGTACAGATGTATGAAGAAGGACAAATAAAATCTCTTCACAAAATCTCTGGATTTTGTGGCACTGCTTAGTATTTCAGGTTGCTGCCTCCTGCTGTTTCCCTTTCATTAAAACATCTTGGTAGCAAAGTGCCACCAAAAAGATCTATGCCACTTTCTATCACGCTATCATTGAATGGGCAGTTACATGAGAGCATAACGTGATTTCTTGATATGCTCACATAGGGATATTCCCAAAGGATTACCCCCTCCCCATGTTTTCTGCAGATTAATATTAACTGATATTAATTATTAATAATTATTAATTTACTCGATGAACAATTTTTTGGCGGAAAAATGCAAGATCTTTAGCTACAGTGATGCCATACAAGGCACAAAGTTCATACCGTCGGTTTGCAGATGGCTGGGTAAGCCTGGAATACTGGGGGACAGCGTCTTGATTTGATTTCTGGTGTGAGCACGTTGGAGTTTGAAGCAACTGCAGAGGCATAAATCTCTTAACTGCTGTCTATGACTCCAAGTCCATTCACTCCAAGCAGACCCATTTTGTAGCCTGGCTTTTGGCCAAATCTTTCACGGGGAAGAATCATGTTGTAATGCAATAGCATCCTGACTCTGCAGGATACTGTTTGATCTTGCCTATATAGATGGGGCTAAGCCATGCTATGACGGCATTATGGCAATGTGCTGCAGCCCTTTGAAGATTGGGGGTTTTCTTCATCTGTGTAAGTTGTACTCCTCATTGGAAGGAGACAGATCCCGAGTGGAGGCAGAGAAATCATGGGAAAAGCAGAACTAAATTAGGGGATAGCTTCTCATAAATCTCTGTTCTCAAGAGAACAAGAGAAAATTTTGCCCATGCCCTTTGCATCCTGGTCCAAGGGAAGTTGCAGATAACAGACATTTCTCTCCCACTTCCCTTCCAGACACATCTGCAGGGTCCTTTGAACCTACAGCCTGCCTTCTTCTGGTGCTCTGAATCATAGAATAGAATCATAGAATCATTAGGTTTGGAAAAGACCTCCAAGATCAGTAAGTCCAGCTGTCAATCCAACACCACCATGCCTACTAAACCATGTCCCATAAGTGCCACATCTACACATTTTTTGAACACCTCCAGGGATGGTGACTCCACCACTTCTCTGGGCAGCCTCTTCCAATGCTTGACAACTTTCAGTAAAGAATTGTTTCCTAATATCCAATCTAAACATCCCCTGACACAACTTGAGGCCATTTCCTCTCATCCTATCTCTTGTTACTTGGGAGAAGAGACCAACACCGACCTCACTACAGCCTCCTGTCAGGCAGTTGTAGAGCGCGATAAGCTCTCCCCTCAGCCTCCTCTTCTCCAGGCTAAACAAGCCCAATTTCCTCAGCTGCTCCTCATCAGACTTGTGCTCCAGACCCTTCACCAGCTTTGTTGCCCTTCTCTGGACGTGCTCCAGTGCCTCAACGTCTTTCTTGAACTGAGGGGCCCAAAACTGAACACAAGATTTGAGGTGCAGTCTCACCAGTGCCGAGTACAAGGGGACTGTCACTTCCCTACTCCTGCTGGACACACTATTCCTTTGCTATCAAACCAGGATGCTGTTGGCCTTCTTGGCCACCTGGGCACACTGCTGGCTCATATTCAGCTGGATTTCAACCAGTACCCCCAGGTCCTTTTCCACCAGGCAGCTTTCCAACCACTCTTCCCCAAGCTGTTGCATGGGATTGTTGTTGACCAGGCACTTGACCTTGTTGAACCTCATACAATTGGCCTCAGCCCATCAATCCACCCTGTCCAGACCCTTCTGCAGAGCCTTCCTGCCCTCGAGCAGGTTGACACTCCTCCCCAATTTGGTGTCATCTGCAAACTTACTGAGGCCGCACTCATGAAAATAATTGATAAAGATATTAAACACAACTGGCGCCAGAACTGAGCCTTGGGGAACACCACTTGTGACCAGCTACCAACTGGATTTAACTCTGTTCAGCACAACTCTCTGGGCTCGGCCATGCAGCCAGTTTTTTACCTGAAGAGCAAAAGCGAAGATTACACCTGTCTAAGCCATGAGCCGCCAGATTCTCTAGGAGAATGCTGTGGGAAACGGTGTCAAAGGCTTTGCTGAAGTCCATGTAGACAACATCCACGGCCTGTCCCTCATCCACTAGGCGGGTCACCTCGTCATAGAAGGGAATCAGGTTGGTCAGGCAGGACCTGCCTTTCATGAACCCATGCTGGCTGGGCCTGACCCCCTGGTTATCCTGCACACGCCTGGTGAGCGCACTCAAGACAAACTGGTCCATAACCTTCCCTGGCACTGAGGTCAAGATGACAGGCCTGTAGTTCCCCAGATCCTCCTTCTGGCCCTTCTTGTAGATGTGTGCCACATTGGCAAGACTCCAGTCATCTGGGACCTCCCCTGTTATCCAGGACTGCTGATAAATGATGGAGAGTGGCTTGGCAAGCTCCTCTGCCAGCCCCCTCAGTACTCTCAGGTGGATCCCATCCGGCCCCATAGACTTGTGGATGTCCAGGTGCCACAGCAGGTCATAAACTGCTTCCTCCTGGATTATGAGGGGTTTATTCTGCTCTCTGTCCCAGTGTCCTGAATGGGCCAAAGTCTGCCCTTTGGAAGTCCATCATAGTGTTTTTGCTGTCCCCTCTCCTTACTTCTCCAAGAATTAAGAACTCTGTCGTTTTGTGATCATTATGCCCAAGATGACCTCCATCCACGACATCTCCCACCAGTCCTTCTCTGTTTATGAACAGCAGGTCAAGCGAGGCACCTCCCCTGGTAGGCTCAGTTACCGGCTGTGTCAGGAAGTTACCTTCCACACACTCCAGGAACCTCCTACACTGTTTCTTCTCTGCTGTGTTGTATTGCCAGCAGACATCCAGTAAGTTGAAGTCCCCCATGAGAACAAGGGCTAGTGATTGTGAGACTTCTGCTAGCCGCTTCCAGAATGCTTCACCTACATCTTCAACCTGGTTTGGTGGTCTATAACAGACTCCCACCATGATATCTGCCTTGTTGGCCTTCCCCCTCATCCTTACCCGTTAGCACTTGACCTTATCATCACAGTCGTTGAGCTCTGTACAACTGAAACACTCCCTAACATAGAGACCCTCCCCACCGCCTCTCTTTCCTTGCCTGTTCCTTCTGAAGAGCTTATAGTCATCCATTGCAGCACTCCAGTCATGGGAGTCATCCCACCATGTTTCCGTGATGGCGACTAAGTCATAGCTATCCTGCTGCACAATGGCTTCCAACTTCTCCTGTTTGTTGCCCATGCTGTGCAGATGGCATAGATGCACTGGCATAGATCCACTGGAGCTGGGCTATTGATTTCACCCCCAGCATTGGCATGCCACCTGTAGGCTCCTCTCTAGTGAGACTGGTTACATCCCCTTCCCCCTTCAAACCTAGTTTAAAGCTCTCTTGATGAGCCCTGCCAGCTCATGAGTGAGAATCCTTTTCCCCCTTTGAGGTAGCTGAACTCCATAGAATCATAGAATCATAGAATCATCTCGGTTGGAAAAGACCTTTAAGATCATCGAGTCCAACCGTTAACCTAGCACTGCCATCCCACAACTAAACCATGTCCCTAAGCACCTCACCTATCCTTCTTTTAAAGACCTCCAGGGATGAGGACTCCACCACCTCCCTGGGTAGCCCATTCCAGAGCCTGACAACCCTCTCGGTGAAGAAGTTTTTCCTAATGTCTAGCCTAAACCTGCCCTGGCGCAGCTTCAAGCCATTCCCCCTCGTCCTATCATCTGTTACCAGGGAGAAGAGGCCGACCCCCACCTCGCTACAGCCTCCTGTCAGGTAGTTGTAGAGGGCGATCAGGTCTCCCCTCAGCCTCCTCTTCTCCAGACTAAACAACCCCAGTTCCCTCAGCCGCTCCTTGTATGACTTGTGTTCCAGACCCCTCACCAGCTTGGTTGCTCTCCTCTGGACCTGTTCCAGCAAGGCAACATCTTTCTTGTAGTGAGGGGCCCAAAACTGAACACAGTATTCGAGGTGCGGCCTCACCAGCACCGAGTACAGGGGCACGATCACTTCCCTACTCCTGCTGGCCACACTATTCCTGATACAAGCCAGGATGCCATTGGCCTTCTTGGCCACCTGGGCACACTGCTGGCTCATATTCAGGAGGCTGTCAATCAGTACCCCCAGGTCTTTTTCCACCAGGCAGCTTTCCAGCCACTCTTCCCCAAGCCTGTAGCGCTGCATGGGGTTGTTGTGACCAAAGTGCAGGACCCAGCACTTGGCCTTGTTGAACCTCATACAATTGGCCTCGGCCCATCAATCCAGCCTGTCCAGGTCCCTCTGCAGAGCCCTCCTCCCCTCCAGCAGATCAACACTCCCACCCAGTTTGGTGTCATCTGCAAATTTACTGAGGGCACACTCAATCCCCTCATCAAGGTCATTGATAAAGATATTAAACAAGACTGGCCCTAAAACTGAGCCCTGGGGGACACCGCTTGTGACCGGCCGCCAACTGGATTTAGCTCCATTCACCACGACTCTCTGGGCTCGGCCATGCAGCCAGTTTTTAACCCAGCGAAGAGTACATCCATCTAGGCCATGAAATGCCAGCTCCTCCAGGAGAATGCTATGGGAGACTGTGTCGAAGGCTTTGCTGAAGTCCAGGTAGACAACATCCACAGCCTTTCCCTCATCTACCAGGCGGGTCACCTGGTCATAGAAGGAAATCAGGTTGGTTAGGCAAGACTTGCCTTTCGTGAACCCATGCTGACTGGGCCTGATCCCCTGATTGTCTTCCATGTGCCTGGTGAGCACACTCAAGATAAACCGCTCCATAATCTTCCCCGGTACCGAGGTTAGGCTGACTGGTCTGTAGTTCCCCGGATCCTCCTTCCGGCCTTTCTTGAAGAGAGGCGTCACATTTGCCAACCTCCAGTCATCTGGGACCTCCCCTGTTCTCCAGGACTGCTGATAAATGATAGAGAGTGGCTTGGCAAGCTCCTCTGCCAGCTCCTTCAGCACTCTTGGGTGGATCCCATCCGGCCCCATAGACTTGTGGATGTCCAGGTGGCATAGCAGGTCAAAGACTGCTCCCTCCTGGATTATGGGGGGTTCATTCCACTCCCTGTCCCCATCTTCCAGCTCAGGAGGCTGGGTACCCTGGGGATAACTCGTCGGGCCATTAAAGACCGAGGCAAAGAAGGCGTTGAGTATCTCAGCCTTTTCCTCATCCTTAGTGGCAATGTTCCCCCTTGCATCCACTAGTGGATGGAGGTTCTCCCTGGCTCTCTTTTTGCTGTTAACATATTTATAAAAACTCTTCTTATTATCCCTTATAACAGTGGCCAGGTTAAATTCCAGCTGGGCTTTTGCCTTTCTAATCTCCTCTCTGCATGACCTGACAAGATCCCTGTACTCTTCTTGGGTTGCCTGCCCCCTCTTCCAGAGCTGGTAAGCTCTCCTTTTTTCCCTTAGTCGCACTAGTAGTCCTCTGTCCAGCCAGGCTGATCGTCTTCCCCGCCGATTCGTCTTACGGCACATGGGGACAGCCTGCTCCTGTGCCTTTAAGACTTCTTCCTTGAAAAACACCCAGCCTTCCTGGACCCCTTTGCCCTTCAGGACTATCTCCCAAGGGACTCTCCCAACCAGCGTTCTGAGCAGGTCAAAATCTGCCCTCCAGAAATCCATGGTGGCGGTCTTGCTGACCCCCTTCCTAACCTCACCAAAGATCGAAAACTCTACCATTTCATGATCACTAAGGCCTAGATGATTTCCAACCACCACCTCTCCCACCAGTCCTTCTCTGTTAGTGAACAGGAGGTCAAGCAGGGCACTTCCCCTGGTAGGCTCACTTACCAGCTGTGTCAGGAAGTTATCTTCCACACACTGCAGGAACCTTCTGGACTGTTTCCTTTCTGCTGTATTGTATTTCCAGCAGATGTCTGGGAAGTTGAAGTCCACCACAAGAACAAGAGCTCGCGACTGAGAGGCTCCTGCTAGCCGCTTGTAGAATTCTTCGTCAACGTCCTCATCCTGGTCGGGTGGTCTGTAACAGACTCCCAACAGGATATCTTTCTTGTTGGCCTTTCCCCTCATCCTCACCCATAAGCATTCTGCCTCACCACAAGCATCAAGCTCTGTACAATCTAAACACTCCCTAACATACAGAGCCACCCCGCCGCCTCTCCTTCCTTGCCTGTCCCTTCTGAAGAGTTTGTAGCCATCCATCGCAGCACTCCAGTCATGGGAGGCATCCCACCACGTTTCTGTGATGGCGACTACATCATAACCATCCTGCCTTACAATGGCTTCCAGCTCCTCCCGTTTGTTGCCCATGCTGCGTGCATTAGTGTAGATGCACTTGAGCTGGGCTGTCGGTTTCCCCCCCGCAATGGTGTGCCCCCCCAGGCTCCTCTCAGTGAGCCTGTTTATATCCCCTTCCCCCTCAGGCCTAGTTTAAAGCCCTCTCTACAAGCCCCGCGGCAAGGATCCTATTTCCCTTCCGAGAGAGCTGGGCACCATCTGTTCTCGACAGGCCCGGTGCCATGAAAACCTCTTCATGGTCAAAGAAGCCCAAGCCCTTCCGATGGCACCAACCTTTGAGCCACACGTTAACTGCTCTAGCTTTCCTATTCCTTTCCGTGTTCCCTCCTGACACTAATGGGATCGAGGAGAGCACTACCTGCACTCCTGATCCTTCAACCATTTTCCCTAGTGCCCTGAAATCCCTTTTGATCAATTTGGGGCTTCTCTCTGGCAATTCATCGCTGCCTGCCTGTATAATCAAGAGCGGATAGTAGTCAGAGGGTCGTACCAGACCAGGGAGTCTCTTGGCAATGTCCCTGATCCGGGCCCCAGGGAGGCAGCAGACTTCCCTATGGGATGGGTCTGGGCGGCATATCGGGCCCTCCATTCCCTTCAGAAGGGAATCGCCCACAACAATTACCCTTCTTTTTTTCATTGTACAGTCGGTCTTGATAGGTAGGGGTGACCGTCTCTCCCTAGCCAACCCCCTGGTTGGGCCTTCATCCCCATCCTCAGTTGCCTGGCCCTCAACTTCCAGAGCCCCATATCTGTTATGCAAGGGCAGCTGGGAAGGTGAAGGAGCCCGGGAGGGGACTCTCCTCCTGCCCCGAGCAGAAACCTTTTTCCATCCCTCATCATCTCTTGGGTCTCTAGCTTCTGTCTGCCGGCAAGAGGACAGAGGATCCATCTGTCACCAGCAGGCTGGTGTCGTGTAAACCTGCCCATCAAAATTCCACTGATGGCACCAGCCTCTGAGCCACATGTTAATCAGGTGAGTTTTCCTGCTCCTTTCAGTATTCTTCCCTGCCAGTGACGGGATTGAGGAAAACTCTGCCTGTGCTCCTGATCCTTCAACCAATCGCCCCAGTGCCCTAAAGTCCCTTTTGATTGTTTTTGGACTTCTCTCCACAACCTCATCACTGCCAACCTGCATAACCAACAGCAGGTGATAATCAGAGGGGCCTACTAGACCAGGGAGTTTCTTAGTAATGTCCCTAACCCGGGCCCCAGGGAGGCAGCAGGCTTGCCTGTGGGATGGGTCTGGTAGGCATATTGGGCCCTCTGTTCCCCTCGGAAGGGATTCACCTACGACAGTTACCCTCCTTTTTTCCTTAACAGAGAGGGTCATGATGCGTGGGGTTGACTGACTCACCCTAGGCAACCCCCTTATGGACCTTCACCCACACCTTCATTCTACTGGCCTTCAAGTTCCAGAGCCCCATATCTGTTGTGTAAGGGCAACTGGGAAGGTAAGGGAGGCTGGGAGAGGATTCACCTGCTGCCCCAAGCAGGGACCTGTTTCCATTCCCCCTCCTTCTGCTTGGTGGCAAGAAGGTAGGGGATCCTCTGCTTTTTGTGTAGCCTCCATCTGCTGCCTTGGCCTCAGGGGTGGTGGGGTCTGGTTCCACCAGTCTCTCCCTCTCATGCTCCCTGATCCTCCTGATCCACCTTTCCCCTTCCTCTGTCAGCTCCACCACCAGGTTGAGCAGATCATCCACTTGGTCACACTGAAAACATCTGTTGTCCTTGCCACCATCCAGTACAAGTGACAGGCTTGGCCACTCCCTGCAGCCAGAAAAAAGAGGGGTGTTAATTGTTTCTTCCATTCAAGAAATGTGGGCATGAATGTGAATGTGAAGAGGTGATTTGTGAAAGCAGAAGAACACCAGTTGTTGCAGAGACCTATAACATTTTCACTGCTTCCTTGGGAAGCACAGAGCTGTTCCTGAGGGACTTTCCACACTCGAGCTCAGGTCCAGGCCCCAGCTAGGGATATCTCCATAGCATCTGTGCACCAACGCTCACAGTCCATAATGACGGGGTGCCACCTCACCCCCTTCCTGACGTTTGATTGTTATTGCTAGAATGAAGCAATGGAAAAAGAAAACCTCAAATCCTTCTCAAAGCTGCCTTTATCTTGTATCCTGCCTTTGAGTTTGCTTAGCTGCTCTTAGACCCTCTCTTACAGAGGAAGTAAAGGGCCATGTGTTTCAATGAACTGGCAGCACTTGCTTTCCAAGAGGTGGATTTGTGCTTCTCTACCGTACTTCAGACAAACATTGTAGGCTTAGTGCAAGCTTGAAGATTCAGGAGTCAGTATCCCATGTTCCCTATAGGAGGTAGCAAAGAAATCAGAACCCCAAACCTGCATGCTCAAAGGGAGTTTGCAGGTGTGCACAAGAGCTGAGGAGGCTTGGAGTGACGATAACTCCTGCATGGGTGTCTGTGGCCTCCGAGGGGCTTTTCAGCCTTTTGCCTCTCCTGGGGCTTTCGCTTTTTGCCAATCACCAACCCAGCACTGCAAAGGCTTTGCCACGTGCTGGTGCTCTGGTGCTGTGGGAGCCCCGTACAGCCACAGTGCCAGCTCTGCACTAAAAAGCAGGGTGGTCTTCCAGCTGGGAGCTGCTGGGAATACCCGAGTTTGGAGTACGTGGTGTACAAGCAGCCTGGTAGTGCCTACTGTCATAACATCCCTGTCAGGCAAAAGGTTTGATCCTTGTCCCTGTGGTCTCCATCTGCAGCTGAACAAATTGGAAACCTGAATGCCAGTCTTGCTTTGCACAGATAACTCAAAGCCTCATGTGGCTCAAATAACGGCGTGCTGTGCAAAGCGATGAAGGACAAAGATGCTACATTGGATTTGATTTACCTGTGAAGGGGACCCTGAAGAGAAAAGGTTGCAAAAAATTTAAAATGAAAATTCTGTAAGTATCATTTTGTATGAAAGCAAGTGATGCTGCAACCATCAAGGCTTGTCTCCTGTCAAGCTTTGCTTCTGTGATGTCCACTAAGGGTGCCCATGTTTATCTCAGTGAGGGAATTGATTTTGGTCTTTTCTTGGACACTTATTTAGCCAGTGCTTGGAATACCTTCATATTGTTGAGACTTCTCTCTCTGATTAATTTTGTAAAAAATGGCAAGGGAGTGAAAAAACACTGACAAATTTAAAAAAAAAAAAAAAAAAGTTAAAAATATAGGGGGGTAAAACCAACTTGCCAGAAGTTAGAGACAAGGTAATACACACTTTTGAAAAAATATTCTAATGCATGAATGAAAAATGCCCATTAGATTATCTCCTTTGCATATCCCAATATCTCAGGCACTTTTTGCCTGTGCAGTGGAATATCTACATTTTTAAATGCCAATGAAGTTTAACAGCCCTTAGTCATAGGGAGTTGCAGGGGATTAATAATGATTCTGGCATAACGAAAATTTCCTCTTACAAGTCCTTTCATTTTTGTCTGTCATTAATCTTGGATGATCTGTCCACGTCTCCTTCTTTATCTTCTTCTCTCTTCCAGGAGCCAGTCTTCCCCAAAGCAGTTCAGAGGTTGTGTGGGCTGCTCCAGCCAGCCACAGCAGGGAGGGCAGAGCTGCAAAGTGCCCTGAATCCCTATCTTGTGTCCATTACTGGGAACCTCCATCTCCTCCAGCATCATTTGTTTCATCATCTTTTGCGTGGCTGATCAAACCCCTCAGTGGCTGGGCAATGTTTTGGTAAATGCAAATCAGCAACCAAATCCCCCAAGGTGTAGAGCTGGGTAGAGCCAGTTCGTGGTGATGTGTTACACTGGCTCATCTCTGGTTCTTTCTTGGAAACAGAGAGGAATCTTTCATCGAAGTAAAATATAAAAGGGGTTCTTTTATTTATTTTATTTATTTTTTTTTACTTTCTGTCTTCCTCTGTTCCTACAGAAACCAGCAGTTCCATTGAGTATTTCCCGCTACCCCCTCACCCTCCTGCTGGGGAGATAATCACCCAAGTAGCACCTGGGTTAGGCTTGCCTTACTCTACAAACTACAAAAGGGGCGCACGGGCTGCCTCTACAAGGTAGAAATAGTCCAAAGCCCAGGCTTAAGTGCCAAGTCTTTTTCTGCCCATGTTTCTTGACTGTATGAGCACCTGCAGGGCTGCTTCTGACTTGGCCCATGTGGTTCTCCGGGTAAGTCCTGGAGGCTTGGGGGAGCACTCACCCATAGTGCAGATGGGCTCCAGTACCTTTGTGCCTGGCCAAAAGCTTCAATGTCCCTGTGCTGAGTCTTCATATGACCTCTGCTCAGCAGGCAGAGCTGCCTGAGAGATTTTCTAAGAGAGACCATTGCTGTTTAGCACAGGAGCAGATGGGATGTGGAAACCTGAGCTAAGACTGAGGTCCTGAGAGTGTCCTTGACACTCTAGGCTGCTTCTATTTGGTAATTCAGACATCAGACATTTGACAATCCTTTTCTCCTGGTCTCAGATGTCCTTGGGTGCCCTCAGGTTGGGTGGATGCAACCAAGTGCACTCTAACTGCCTGCTCTGCTCCCTTTCACCTCCACCCAAGACAGATGCTGGAGGAGCGCAAATGAAGACATTCCCTCCTGGTGGGGTGTCCCGTCGGCACGGACCGGGGAGGTTAGTCAGAAACCACTGGAAACGGAGCAACCTGGGAGGAATCTGCTTCATCATGCAGCTGTTGCCTAATGTGAGCTTTGCACAACACAGTAATTGGTTCCAACTGACTCACGGCAGAGCCCTGGCAAGGGAAAGTTCACGTCAAAAAGGGTGTGCAGTTCCTACGGCGGGGGACACTGCATTTCGGAGATCCTCAGCTGGCAAACAAGCCAGGAAGAGAGCAGCAAGAGGCGATTTGCCATCCAGTGTTACAGAGAGAGCTTTGAGCCCATCACAGTAAGGAAATACAACCAGACTCCTGTCTCTGCAATGCGTGCGGAGAGCTTACAGTTTTGTCCAGAGAGGGCACTCTTATTGCAGATATTTTAAGAGTTCTGCGGAGACAAGTGATAGCACGGCTGATCGTAAGCTGCTAATAATATTCACTAAGAGCGTTTCTTACCTCTGCTCTAAGCTGTGAATATTATATAAGCTCAAGTCAATTGTATTTGAAAAGGTCCAAAACCTGGTAAAATCAGACTGACCCTTCTCTCTTTGTTCAGTGTTACTGGCCAATAACATTAGCAATGCATATCATGTCCATTAAAAAGGGGTTAGGTGACAACAGAAATAAAAAGGCAACACGAATTTAGTCTTTATTCACACAGGGAAACATTAGGATTTACTCCTTCTTGGTCTGGATCTGTGGTAGCTCTACTTAAGCTGACTTATCCAGAGAGAAACCAGGATCGAAGCAGCTCTGCTCAGTATCTGCCATGGTTCCCATACAGCTATAATGCCACACCTCTGAGTGAGATGAATTTTGAGCCATAGGATTGTTTTGCACAAGAGTTGTGCTGCCTGATACTACCCTTTCCAGAGATTTATAATATCAGTGGGATAGCTCACTCTTTCTTTCTTTCTTTTTTTTTTTTTTTAATATACTGATTTATATAAGAAGGAGGCAGTGCCCTTTTCTTTTATTTTCTGTCTTTTTTGCTACAGCTCACTGACTGCTGCCCTTTTTTCCCAGCCTTGTAGTATTTCCTCCCTTCTCTCCCATCCCCCAGTCTGCCACACTGTCAATGAGAAACAAAACTGCTGAAACCTGAGCTTTCTGGCTAGAGAAGATGAAGAATAGAGAAGGAAGTGGTAATTAAACCCTCCCCCACATTATTCATGCAAAGGAATTGTCTTTGAACACCACTCCATCCTGGGAGCTGCTCTGAGTTCAAAGAGAGAGCTGAGTTGTTGTCATTCTGGGACCTTAATCTAATCGCAGTGTCCCCTTTTGATTTAAAAATCTTCTTAGGAGGTGGCAAGTATCTCTCCCCATCTACCCTTTTATATTTTATTTTTATTTTTTGGTCCTAAGAATGTGGTGCTTATTGTTTTGGCGTTTTTCTTGCAGTGCAGGGTTTTATCATCCAAGTTAGGCTGGTTGCTATCACTGGCTACCATTTAAGAGATCCAAGCCTCTGGTGATATTAAGAATAGAAAAGTATTGCTCTTTGGATCTATAGACAATTGGCTATATACTCTATGTACATACAAAAGACTCTCCAGGAGCCTCTGTCTTTCAAGGTATTTCCAGATTCATGCTTTAAGAAGCAGTTTTGATATAAGTGATGCTTCCTGGGAGAGACGTCTGCCATCTACCTGGACAAATCTACCGGTTTTAATAACTTGGCAGGTAAAGGGCGCTGAATGTGTTTCTTCATCCTTGTCCTGCCCTGTTTCCTATGAGGAAGCCCAGAAAACCACCTCTAAACATCAGTCCAGTTCCACACAGACCATAAATGCTACCTCGTACACACAGATATATATGCCCATGCACATACACACGTTTAACCTTGTCGTGGTTTAACCCAGCTGGCAACTAAGCACCATGCAGCCGCTCGCTCACTCCCCCCGTCCCTCAGTGGGATGGGGAGAGAATCGGGGGGAAAAAACAGTAAGACCCATGGGTTGAGATAGAGACAGTTTAATAAGATAAAAGAATAACGATAGTAATAATAATAATAATAATAATGGTAAGAGAATATACAGAATATACAAAACAAGTGATGCACAATGCAATTGCTCACCACCTGCTGACCGATGCCCAGCCTGTCCCAAGCAGCGATCATTCCCTGAGCAGCGATCACTCCCCGAGCCGCAATCACTCTCCCCCCAACCGACTGACTAACTCCCCCCAAGCATGACATTGTATGGTATGGAATAGCTCTTTGGTCAGTTTGGGTTAGTTGTCCTGGCTGTGCCCCCTCCCAGCTTGTTATGCACCTGGCCGAGCAGGAGAAGCTCAAAAAGTCCTTGAGTAGTCTGAGCACTATTTGGCAACAACTAAAAACATCAGTGTGTTATCAACATTCTTGTAGTACTAAATCCAAAACACAGCACTATGCTAGCTACTAGGAAGAAAATTAACTCTATCCCAGCCAAAACTAGGACAAACCTGTTTTGGAAGCAGAGAAAAATCATCCATTATTGTTTCTGAGATTTTCAAGTGTTACTCAAGAGCGTGCGTGAGATACGGCTGATTCCCACCTCCACCGGCTGCCCTCCATCTAACATCCTCCCTCGATGTTAACATTCATTAGGGCTGTTCAGAACACACTTACTTGTACAAGGTGCTTCTGCAGATTCTTGCAGAGTTTAGAGTATGCAAATAAATAAAGGCAAAATTAAGATACGGTTATTGCAGGCTAGGGTGTTTCTGAGCACATGCAAGTGAGTTGCATGGTGAATTTTAGCTCCTTGGCAGTGTAATGGTGCTGGAGAATTGCCTGTCCAAATGTAAGCATAATAACCCATGCCAAGGTGCTTGACTTTGTATGTCCCCCCTGAGTCAAGATTTCAGGACATCTGAATCTTGTCCTTTGATTTTAATATAAAACAAAGCAACAAAATTTGATCTTCTGTTGTGGACCTATGTGAGGATAAAAAACCATTAGGCCAAAATCAATAATAACAATAGTAATGGCATGAAATAGATTTCTATGTCAGTTTAAAGCCCATATGGCTCTGCTCAGTATACACCTTTAAAAAAAAATTCTTACCACTTCTTTAGATATCTAAATATACACCTGGCACACTTATTTTTAACATCTCTTTTTAGATTTTTTGTTCTAACATCTATGGATATAGATTTACAGCAAAGAAATAGCTATTTTAATCTATGTTCAGGTGAAGCTTTTTTGTGCTACTTGTATAATTATAATTTCAAAAGCTGCTAAGTAGTTTTGGCATATACTTGTCAGGCTTGAGTTCATCTCTCCTAACTTTATATATCTTAAGTATTAGACGTTGAGTCTAAGATGGTCGCTTAAACTCCTCTCACTTTTCAACAGAGAAATGTAGACACTGATGGTGACTGTTCATCCCTTCTTAAGGTTGTTTAGATGAGTGTTTCATGAGGAACCTTGGGTGACCTTTTAAAGAAAGTGCCTAATTCTTAGGCAGCTAAGCTAAGTGAGAAAAAGCCTATCCTTCAGACCCTAAACCTTGGCTTTCACAGTAGTCCAAATCTGCTTCGTTAAGAGTGACCAGTATAGCTAAAATGCTGTATAATTATTGTATAAAACCTCTGATAGTCAGAAATGGCAATGGGGGACAGCTGAGAAGTGCAGATCAATAGCCCAGAGTCTGACTTGTTTCCTGCCTCCCACGTGAAAATGGCCAGGCTGAACACTGGCTGGTTTTGAGTTAGAGCAGTGGGAAGGGAAGAGAAGATCAGCTGAAAGATGCCTCCCTCTGTCAAGACCACATATTCAAATACACAAGGAGATGATGTGAAGGAGAACTCGTTAATACTTGTCGCTTTAGATAACTCCTTCGTATAGCTGAATAGATCTGTTCTCCTGCAAACAGATAGAGCTTGACTTTCTGTGTGAAATACACCATAGCTTGCAAAATGGGATGAAACTCTCATGAACAGACAACTTGAAAGAAAGTAGTTGTCTTCTGATTAACAGATGTGGGTTCAATTGCAGATGTTATCAATAAAAAATAAAATGCTTGACAACAGGGAAATAAATAACTGAACGGTACAAGTAAATTCACAATTTTCTGTAAAACTAAGCCAGGCTGTTTGAATCACAGCTTTCATTTCTAGTAAAGTCTTAGATATTGTAATTCTGTCAAAGCTTTTTGTCCTTCTTTTAGGTGCTATTTATTTGCACAAAACACACATTGCAAGATATCAAAGTGTGATCTTAAATCTCTCTAATTTTATGTTGGTAAGCCTTCAGACAAATTCAGGATGCCCTGACCTAATCTGAATGACATCAGGCTATATAAAATCACACAAATATCCACAGTAGGAAAAGCAGGATTCTGTTGAGAATTAAAAAAACAAACCACAGCCAAACCATTCCTCTATAACCAATACCCCAGCTCTCTGGTTTCCCTTCACAAAAGCCAAATGAATGAATAGGCAAGGTTATTGAGGTGGCTTCCTGAGCCACACTTCCAGCATAAAGCAACCGAGGCTGAACCTGTGTTTGGATTTGTCTGATTCCGTGACTCCAAATCAAAGTTGTGGGTCTAGTTCCTTAAAATGACCAACACAACTATGATCAGCAGTTGCATCAACATTAGGCAATTTTGTCATCTTTAATGTGGCTTACATCTGTGGCTAGAAGGCAGGGAAAACATTTTTTTCTTTTTTACAAGCATTGCTTTTCTTTTTGAAGAGAAAAAGCAGTGTAAAGCCTTATTTAAAAAAAAAAAAAGCAAACAACCCACCTCTTATCTTTTCAAATTTTTCTATTTGTTTCACGAATAAATACTTATAAAATGGCTAAATCTTACTATTATTTTTGCTGACATACATTGGGTATGTTTCCTTTGTACTCCTTCACTCATGACTGACACCACCATAAAGAAGACAAAGTTGTTATTATTCCTACTGTAAGTGTAGAAGAAAATATCTCCTGATTAAAATAAGGAGTAAGTTTTGCATTATACCACAGCAATTCATTGCGTAGCTTGGGTCAAGCAGCTCTAAATCTATGTGGTGAGTTATGAGGCTCTTAATTGAGTTATTCATCAATATTTGTCATCTACAAAATGAGTTTACCATCTCTGAAGTCTTTAGACACTTGTAGATTTTTGTGGTGAAAAGCATCATTATGGTATTGGTCATTTTATTAGTCAATGAGGTATTGGGAAGCCAATGTTACGCCACATCCCCATCTGCTTTCATTACTGGCATCCATGATGATCTTTCCTTCCATGGTCTGAAGTCAGCCTTGGTGACTTGCGTCTCCAATGCCCACCCTTCCCCTCACACTCCCTGAACCCTACTGTCACTTTCCTTCTGATGCTTTTAATTTCCTTGTGCATTTTTCTGTTCACTGAACTTTAGTGAGATACATGTCCTTCACTGAACCCTGCCTGTGCTGTGGGTAACAGAGGGCTGTGGGTATTTTAGGGTGTGCTCTGATTTACAAAAACTGATATTTTTTTGCATTTCTGTTTGTGACAGAAAACTCCCCCTGAATTCCAGCATTTAGTGGCAGCACATGGAGATGCACTTCGATGCTTTGGCCAGTCTGAGTGTCCAAACTAGCTCAGTGGCAAGACTCCCTTACTTATATCAAGGATTCATGGACTCCTAGGCAAGATGTGCAAATTTTAGCCATTTCAGTCCAGCAGTTTTGGTTCTCATGCAGTCAGAGCCCAAGGGTATTGCTTTGAATGCTTAACTGGAAATGAGAGCCAGATAAACACAGAGCAGAAGGCCAATGAAATCCTGTTGTAAATCTATCAAGCAAACACAAAGCCCTCCCTGACCATCAGCCTGGTTCCAAAAATGTGGTTAATGGAAGATTCATGTGCCAAAGAACTCCCGTTACTGGATTGTGGGGAGCTATTACTGAATCCTGCATCTTCCTCTGTATTTCCAGCTATGTGACTGGACCTCATATCCTCCCCTGCACTGTCCCAGTAGCTGTAGAAACCAATGAAAATTTTATTGAACATGTGAGATTCGCTTGATTCGCTTTTTCAAAGTATGCAGCTGCACTATGTTCCAAAACACCATCCAGACAAACAAGCCTTAACTTGGCCATAGCTAAAAAATGTTCTTAAATACACTTCTGAGGTCAGAAGCTCTGTGATAGGATTCACTGAGTGCGATAGCTGCAAGCATTGGTAAGCACATTTCATAGGACATTCTGATTCAGGAGATGCTCACAAATGTTGCTGATGAGAGCACCGCCGGCTGCCGCCACTTGGAGGAAGCCCATCAAGGCTCAGTCTTAAAAGTCACAGATACGCACTGGAAAATCCTTGATATTTATTTTTGGATACAGGGCTAAACCCTGGCTTTGTAGAGGTGAGGAGAGTTTCCATTGATTAGATTAGGGCCTAGACTTCTTTTTCCAGCTGGATTTCTAGCTGAGCCCAGTCTCACGCTGCTTCCTGAAGGAGAGGCAAGAAGAGTTTTGCATTTTCTGTTCACCGAGGGCAGGGTCAGAGGCTGGGAATTGGCTTTAGCTACCACTGTTGCACTAACCGAATGATTACAGGAGTTTGATAATGACACACTCTGAATGCAGACAGTATAGGTTTTAGTTCTGGGTAGCCGCAGATTACTAATCTCTGCAGCTGCTGATGAGAAATTTGCCTGCTGATAACAAACAAATCCTTCTGAGAGCTCAGCTTCCCTACCAGAAGCAAAAATATTTAATCAAATGGATTAAGTTTCTCATCTTCTTTTATTGCATGTGTTTTTAACTTCTTGCCTCATTTCTACGTGCAAAACAAGAATACCCAGCTCATGTCACCTTTTTTCTCTGTAGATTTTCATCCTCATAAAGAAATAATTCTCCAGGGAAGATCAGGCTTACTACACCCTTTGCAGATGGGGAAACTGAGGCATGGGTGGAGGTGACTTAGGTCATCGAGAGGCAAATGGAAAAAACAGTTGCATAAACTGTTCTCTAGAGTCCCTTCCCAGTTGCTAGTTCCCTTAAATGTCAGTCCCACAAGGTTTAAGCTAAAGCTAATGGTGATAAATAGAAAACTCCCCATTGACTTAGATGGGCTTTGAAATCAACATGTACACCCATATATATGTATGTATATGCTTCCACAACCTCAAGTGTTTGTATCACCGTAATGTGGTGATTACAGTTCCTGTGGTCACCCAACAGTAACATTATCACTGCTGCAGGATGACTGAGGGGCTGATTAAACACAATTAGAGGAGGGTTTGCCCAGTGGAAGATGCTAGGGTCTCGTTGCTATGGATCTGGATGTCAAGCAGACTTCCCAAACCTGCACTGGGGCATCAAAAGGTTTCACTCTGGCTGGATGCTGCTGCATGAAAGCTCTTGGGAGCAGTCTACATGAACCACACCATGCAAACAGAGACCAGAGGAGAGGGCCCTGCCCCTCTCTGGTGCAGAGGCAACATTTTCCAGGAGGAGGTGGAGCCCCCAGTGTTACCTGCCAAGCCAAGCACTGGATCTGCAGTTCTTCCTCGCACCTCTCAAATTTCTGCTCTCCTAGGTTACGAGGTCTCCTCCTCTTGGCCGTGGGACACCTATAGCCTGTGACAAGGTCAGGGCTGTGCAGCATGCAGGCACCTCTCCCTCCAAGGAGGGTTCCCTTTGGGGGCAATATGGCTCTGTGTCTTCCTCCCAGCTCCAGCACCCAGACCACCACGGACGCCTGCTCAGTGTGTCCCAGGTGATCCCACCAGCTGTATGGGATGCAGAAGGTCCGAGAGCAGCAGGGAGGCCACAGTGCTGTAAATAAGGCTGTACCACATGGAAGTCTGAGCTGGTAGCCATTTGTCTGGTTTTCCCCCACTTTGAGTGAAAAATCACCTGAAGCATGTCTCCTTGAACTGCCCAGGAGGCTAAGATATCACCATGTGCTTCTGTGGGTGCTGTGCTTTAGCTGAGCACTCACTATGGCACTATGGGGCGACCACTGTCACCGCTGGGCTTTCTGGCTCTGATGTCCAGGATGGCTGGGGTCCCAGCGAGGCTCCAGGGGGGAAGGTAAGCAGCAGTTTGGCTCCTCCAAGGCCTGGGTGGGAGGCCAAAGCTGGCAATGCTTCAGGCTGCTCCTTGGGTCTGCTCATGCCGCTTCCTCTGCCCATGCTCGATCAATGCTCCTCAAAGTATTTTCTAGAGAAAAGGGAGCAATAGCAGGTCCAGGGAGCCACACATCTTCTGTTAAATTATTTTTAAAATTTCCCTTTTCCTAAATGTAAGAGTTCAACCCTTCCAAGTCACATGAGTGCTTCTAATCAACATTTTCCTGCCCAGCCTGTTAAAACTTCCACTAACTCATCCTGAGTTCTCCATTTAAAGACATGATAACATTTTGTATCCAATTTCCCCTATAATTAGATTGTACAAACACCGTTGGTCTCTCTGAGAATGAGACTATCAGTAACAAAACACATCATCAACTTCCAGCACTTAACAAGATCTCCCTTTTTATTTTATCAGTCCAGTGAGAATCCCTCTGATTAGGTGTTAACACGCCAGACTATTTTCCCTTGATAATCCTCAAGCACTATAAATATATATTCACTCCTCAGACATCAAATCACATGTACTGTAAAGGTTTTTCAGTTTCTCATTCACTGCCTCTTTTTTATAAATCTTTGTTGTTTAAAATCTCCCATGTTAATTGTTCATAATTGCAGCATCAGTATCATATCTGGGAAGGAGAATGTAGTTGTCTTTAAGGAGAGGAACAGCCCTTATTTATGTTTCTGGCATGTCACGAGTAATTTATTTGATTTATATTAGATTATCCATAGATGTACATTTTTATGAATTTCGTCGGTGATCCACATCTACCTGTCAAGAACAACTCAGTTCTGCATGATGGGTAAAGTATCCTCAGTGGATCACGACCATACCACGGAAGAGAGCGGACTTCTGTTTTGTCCTTGGAGAAGATGCTTCAACCTTCTGCACCTGTTGCCCCACCTGGAACAGCCGGGGTCCTTCGGAATAGACCAGTGTCTCTCACTGCCTGTCAAATATGCTTCAGGCCTGGCAGGTTCTCCCTTCTGGGGAGAAAAACCAAAAACTGGAACTGGACAGAAGACATTAAATAACTGAAGAGCCGTGAGGACAAAATAACTGTATAATAACACACAGAATTTGTGTTCAAAATTTGTATAAGAAATATACAATTAACTCCTCTCTTGTTATGCAGTTTCTTGTATGGTGTTAAGGAAGTCGGTATCTCTTGGGGAGAAAAGGCAAATAGTGACATTGGCTGGAATTGTGATCTGGAACCGCGCAGATTTTCAGTCAAAAAGCTCTTAGGACTGCATATAGCAAAGTTTCTAACGTTGTCCCTACCATTTTTTTTTTCTGCATTTTTAAAAGCTGTAAATCATTTTAATGTTGATTTTTGCCACAGAATTCAGTAAGGCCATAATACTTGAAAGCCAGAGTCACTGTTTAAATATTTAAATTAATTTAAATAGTTAATTTTTAAACCACATGTTTAACTAAATTAATTTATATATTGAATACTGCACAGGGAAAAGTCTACATCAGTATTTTCACTTTTCTGGGTTTATATTAGATCAAACTCTTTACAAACTTTCCCCGGGGAAATGCCACCACTGCCCAGGAGCTCAACATGTGTGGAATCCACCCATAAATAACCATAAAATATTTTCATGCCCACTAGAGTCTTACAATTAGCACCTAATTATTGCTAAAGCTATTTTTTTCTTAATGCATGGAAAAAATAATCTCTTTAGTGGACACCTTAGAAAAAAATCTAAACATAGATCTAAAAAATCTAAATTATATTAACAACAATGGTTCCACTTATACTGAAAATATAACAGGTAATGAGAGAGGGAAATAAAATGAATCATAAAAACTGTCTTCAGAGAAACAGTAATACAAGATGCTTCTCCGATGACATGTCATCCTTCTGCCCTTTGCCCCCTGACTGCAATATTACTAATTTCCTTACACTTAAACAATCCCCGACAAAGAGCGGTGTTGGTGTTGTAAACACCTTACATCCTTTGTAAAGATGAATTTACGGATTCTGGCAATGCTTTTTTTCTTCTCTGTCATTTTTAAGAGAGTTTTTATATTTTCCTGGTGTTTCAGTTTTGAATTTAACCGAGGTAGCTTTCACTGTCAGGCAAAATAAAGATAAAGCAGAGAGAGGATCAACCAGTAAAGAATTACAGAAAATAATCAATAATTATAGAACATATTAATGCCAATCAACATAATTTTGTGGAAAGCAGATTTTCTGCTATTTCATTTTATATATCACATTTTGATTAATAAACATAATAGTTCAGATTTAGCATAGGTGTATTCTTGCAAAGTAATTTGGTTTAGCACCATGGCAGTTAAAATGCCAATATAGCACACATTAAATGGATTAAGATCTGGCCAGCTGGCAGATTTCAAAAAGTATTTGTCAATGGGGAGTTGTCACCAAATAGATGTGTTTCTTATGGAAATTCCCCAGTAGGCTGTTTTGTGTCTAACATTGTTCAACATTTTTGTCAAGTCTTTATTTGTTTTGTAATAAGCTTTGATTTTTCGTGATATGTCTGACAGATTAGCTGGCATTTAGTGATGTACGTGTTTTCTGCAGTGTGTTAGCCTCTTGACAGGCAGAGTTTTACTGTAATTCCTTCTGTTGCCTCTCTTGGCCTGGACAAAAAGTTCAATTTTTTAAGGTTTATTGTGAAGGTAGACATAGAATTCTGTCTATTTTTCTCTTTCTCTTGGAAATGAAGGAAGATGCTGCCATTACAAGTTATGGTGGTCAACTCAAGCAACCAGAGAGTCCACTCGCTAATGAGTTGTGCCATGGAAAGGAAAAAAGTTTTGTATCTTTCATCCATGAATGGTTGGGTACACAGTGGAAGCCTCTTTTTTTGACTCTGCCAAAGGCAATCAGCTCCCACTTAGAAGAATGTCTTTAGCTGTAATCTGAATGAGATGTATAAATCTGGTAATGTTCTGCACACATATAATGTTCTTTATTTAAGGATATTGCAGCGCTGAAAAATATTAAGCCACTAGGAGGACAGCATAATAATAATAATAATAACAATAATAATAATAATAATATAATCAAAGCAAAGTCACTGAAAGCAGTTCTAGTGATGACACTTGTGGTATAAGTCTGCTGATTTGAAGGCTGAGGAGACGCCCTGAGTACTGCGAGAGGGAGGTATCCTCAGTTGGTATCTGTTCAGAAGTTAAAGGGTAGAGTCTGGAAGAGGCTAATGGAATAGGATGAAGTGAGAATATTATTTGAGCTTTTTTTTCAGTATTTGAGATGATTTATTTTATGAACAGCCAAATTTTAAGGAAAGAGAAAGCATAGTATCGTTCTTCATGCTGGGGAAAGAAGGTGCTGAGCAGTTAAGTTTCAGAGGATGACAACGGTTGCACGAAGGGTGTCCTCTGGTTTTGGAGTATTGGAGTCTGTGGATTTTGCCTGTCACCAACCCTAATAAAAGAATTGGATCACAGCAGGGGTTGTTGTGAGAGCTTCCTCTACAGCCTAGAGCAGCAGCCAGCAAATTAACAGGCAAAGCAGCAAATAGGTGGTGAGAAACATTACTGAGGAATAAACTTTGTTAGAACCAGGAGTGAAGAGCAATTAGCAGGGCAGCTAACGGCAGCCCTGGTCAGCGGGAAGAGCCAGCCACAAACATTGCCAGTAGGAAGCACCCACCAAGAGTGGCAGTAAGGGCAGGACTGTTTGCAAATGGGGCTGTGTCTGGCCATGAGCACTGCGAGCAGGAGCACCTACTGCTAGCCGCGGCCAGGGCAGTCACAGAGGCCAGCCGACTGCCGCAGGATAGAGCTCAGAGATGACTCTGCTCCAGAATAACCATCCTACTTCTGAGATTTGCCTGAGTCTGGATCAAAACCCGTAAGTGGGATGCAACAAGAAGAGGATGTCCATGGCTGGTACCAAAGCACTGGTCTTTCAGAGGTCTCGTCTCTTGGCTACTGTGGAATGAACAGGTACATCAGGGGGGAATGGGATCATGTTTCCTCCTCTTGCTTGAATTTTCTAGGTTGGAAAGATGCGACTGGAGCTCAAGCACGCGCTATAGAAGTATAGTGACAAGTTAAATTTTATGTAGATTGAAAAAGAAAATTAAAAGCGCTATTAGCCTCATGGTTTATTCTTTAAAAGCACACTACCAGTGGAAAATTTGCTTTCAATTTACTTACCTTTATTAGGTTCAGATTCCTTTATTTGCACATGGTTTGCCAATATCTGGTAGCTCCCAAACTCTGGCTTATGTTTCTTTGCTGTGAGGAACCCTTGGCCATGCAAGAGTCAGATGACTCTGATGCAGTCTTAAATGGGCAATAAACCCAAAGTCACCAAAATGCTTTCACTCATGAGAGTGGGAAATATCTTTGTACCAAGTATATTATTTGTAAACAGAATTTAACATATATATCCAGGCATATCTTTATTAAGCTGCATTTAGAGCTTCCCTAATTAAAACTCCCCTCTGCATTAGATGTTGTATTAAGGCTTTTTGCCAGCTTTACTCAGTCTGCTACTCAGATCTGTGTTGTGAGACTTATTGAAGAATAGGTTCATAGAATCCTAGAATCATTTAGATTGGAAAAGACCTTTAAGACCATCGAGTCCAACTGTAAACCTAACACTGCCAAGTCCATCACTAAACCATGTCCCTAAGCATCACTTCTACACGCCTTTTAAATACCTCCAGGGATGGGGACTCAACCACTTCCCTGGGCAGGCTGGGCACAATATGGCATGACTTGAAGAAAGGAGAGGTTCTGTCACTACCAATTCGTAAGACTTGCTGGAGAATTTCTAAAGAGCTAGAGATTCATGTCATTAGCAATAACATTTTGCACTTTCCATTTAAAGATCACCAACTGATTGGCAAATATTAAGTAATTCTGATTCACAGTAGCCTTCTCTCTTTCAGACATGCATCTGACTAACTTGAAGGATGAAACATGGAGAAGTGACGTGACGGGCTAGAAGGCGGTACCCTATTGAGAGGGCAGATCTATCTGTTTCTGCTGAAGCCAGCAGGAATTTAAGGGTTTTTGCAGGGGAAGAGTTTCCACAGCCATACGCCCAGTGTCCTGTTCTGCTCACAGAACAGCAGTGATTCTCCTCTGGAATAGTGTCTTATCTCTATACTTTCATGGAGGGACTTCAAACAAACCTCTGTGGTTTTGTAATATTTGTGCCTTGGTGGCCTGCATGGCATTCTTCCTCCTGGCAATGTTTTGTCATTTACACTGAAGACTGGACTATTCTAGAAGCCAGATGAACAATACTACTGAGTAATGGCAAACATCTCAGTTTTCTTTAGACTGGTAACATTACAGGCAAATCCAACGCTGAGCAGCAGACTGCAATTTGCTCTCTTTTAAAGTACGTGGAAAGCTGCTGTGAAGCACAAGCTGTCACGATCGTGTGGTGTAAGCAATCATCTTCTATCTTGACTGGACTGATGTGGGTTGGGCACACTGGTTTCCATTGTAGTCATGTCATTTCTAAATGGAGTTGCAAACTGGTAGGCAAGAGCACAGAAAAGGTGTTGTTAATGTTCCAGTGTGGCTGCTAGGGGTGTCACAGCGTCTGCCATACTGACCTCCGCTCTCTGATAAAGCAAGAAAAAGAGAGCTCATCAACCATTTAATGCAATGCCAGTGTCCCAGGGCTCAGGGCTTCATAGACTCCACTGTGGAGCAAGTGGATTGATTTCAAAGCTTCAAACAAGCCTGAAATGAGTAAAAGAAAGTTATGAAATAACAAAGAGTGAGTTGCATTCAAAACTCCCAATTTAGGCATGAACAAAGGATAAAATCAAACAGCAACATGCAGAGATATGCTCTTTGGGGTCTGTTACTGATAGCGCATGTGCAAAGAGGAGAGAAGGGCACACAAAGCATCACGTCCTGCACCCCTGCTGCTTGAGAAAGCATCACAGTAAAAAAAAAAAAAGCAGGCAGCAGCACAGTAGGACAAGAGCACACGTTTTTCTTACTGTTTTCCTTCTGGTGGGGAGTCATGTGCATGTTGAAATATTTCCCTCTAGCTGCAGCAGCATACCCCAAATAGAGTTTTTATTTTGGTTCAGTGAAACAAGATAATCTATAGTAGCATAAAATGCCTCACATGGGTATAGCAGCTTAAAAAGTAGATTTAACCATGGTGAGTGAGGAACTCTGGGCTTACAGAATTGCATAGTTTAAAAACTGAAGCACAAGACTAGGCCTTTGGGGTACGTGGTTCTGGGATGAAAGTACAAAGCATCTTTATTAATACGACAAAAAAATGTTACCCATAGATGAACTAAATCTGAAGTAAGCCTTTCTTCTGAGGCTTCCTCTGCCTGTTAGACAGACTTCTGTGTGTTTGTAAAGTTTACACGCTTCCTGGGTTTGACCAAAACCAGGGCTACTGAAATAACTTGAAAAATGTTACCACTCTGATGTTTCTGAGCCAGCTAGGATTAGAAATGACTGGAAATGTCATGGAAGAGCCTGTTTTCATGAGATTTCCATCCAGATATCTAGACCAAATGGGTTTCTTGCTCTGTGAACTTACAGAACACCTTTCAGTCCTCTTTGATGTAAACTCCTTGTTTCCTGTAGCGTAAAGAAAAGTCCCCCTTGCATTGTACCTATGCAAATTACAGCAAATAGATCGATATAAGCTCACCTTTTAAGACCTGACTTTTTGTTTGAACTGTTGACACCTGAAAGACAGAGGTTTTTCAGTTCTCAAAGCTGCGTATAACAGTTTGTTTGTTGAACAGGAAAAGATTGTGTTATTATCTATCCTTTCAGGACCGTGGAATAAGCATAGGAAATACCATATTCTTTTAAGCCAACAGAAGCTGGAATGTACAGAGTTAAAGTCCTAACTCCATCCTTAGGTTACCTTGTTTTCTTTACACAATTACCTGTGGTCTCAGTCTGTTAGATGATCTCAGCTTGGCATTTGTGGCAATACTGAGACAATTGACTTGGGGATGAAATTTCCAGCTTCAGCTTGAAAGATCCCTTGTGTTTGTGGATTCAGGTCAGACATTTAGTGTTACCTGAACTTAATTGCTGTTTGTTTTTGCTTTGTATTGTCTTCTAAAAGGCAGCCCAAGGAAAGAGGGAAGCCTGGGAAAAGCAAACTGCTCTGCAGACCAAAATGGCTTCAAAAGCAGCGTTAGGACCACCTCCAAGTCTAAACAAAGCTCTGGCAGAAAGGTTATCTCCTTGCTCCCCAAACCTTGCTGCTTCCTGCAGAAGCCCTGCTTGCTTTTCTCTTTTCAGGCCATAACAAAATCCAAGACTGCTATTACCTTACTCTTGTGTCCCATACCAAGTTCAGCGTGCTTGTGTGGGCAATGCAGCCCTACTTTGCCTGCCTTTTCCCAGTTTTGCCCCAGACTTTTGCTTCTCAGTCCCAAGGCTGGGTGACTTGGGTCTTAGCGACCATCATTTAGGTCACAGTTATCTCTATGGCTGTCATGTTTGATTAGCAAATGCATAGTCCTGCTTATCCTTTCCTGAGTTAGGCCAAGCAGCCCCCTTCTTGGTTTTGGGCCTGCTTTAAAAGTTGGGTCAGTCTGGCAAGCATTTCTAAACGCTTCAGGCACTGCTGAAAGGACACTGGCATTAGAATACACACTTTGTGTTTTGTATGCATGTTCACATCACAACATTTCTTTTTAGTATTTTAATGTAGGTATAACAAGTGTTACCGGGTTGTATATTGTAGGCTCAAATTGCAAACTGTATTGACTCAAAATTTTATTTGACTTTGTACCTAGTAAATAACTCTTCTGAGTTTCATTGATATGGTGATGATCTTTGCCATACATTTGAATGTTTACAAATGATCGTATACACTATTGAGACAGGTGTCTCAAGATTCTCATCAGAATAGGCAGAGGAAATACCTAGTTTAAGCCTGAGCCATCTTGTTATCATAGTTTAATGAGTCCCTGCAGGTGAGCTGATTGGCAGTAAATGTGCTCTTACTTGTAACTAAGACATATAGCGGGCTGACAGCAATGAGCTAATGTCAGTAGTTCCCACGAACACATGACAATTAGTTCCTAATTCACCTTTCTTTTGCCCTAACTAAATCTACACACGTGGGCAGTTACCATTGCCCTGATGATGCACAGCAACAACTTAAGCTGTCATGACTTGATCATAGATCTTCTTTCAGTTATTTTAGCCTCTGCTACAAAGGTGTCACAACCTCTCTTTTTTAGTCTTTCAAGGAGGTCAACAAAATGGATTTTTGGGAAGAGAAAAAATGGAAGTGTGACTGCAGTTGCTAAACTCTCTCACAATTCATATAATAATGATCTTCATCATAAAAAAAAAAGATCCCTGGCTGAAATAAGTGACAGTTCTACAGCCTTCCATGAAGAAAAATATAAATCAAATGAGTGTGACTGTCTGAAGGCGCTAAAAGAAACTGGGCAATTTCACAAAGTGGATTAGAGACACTGCTTACTTATGTGAACTCAGCTTGTGATTAAAACAGTGAAGAAAGAGTATCTGGAGAGCTCAGTAAATCTTTCAGGAGCAAGTTCTGTGTGCAAAATACAGTTATGGCAATAAACAGACTCCACTCTGCCAAAGCAGTATAGCAAGTGCAAATTGATCTCAGACTTTGTGTAGGAACTCAAGGTAGAAGTTAGCACTATGCAAAGTACTGACCACGAACTCAGCTGCGGGCAGGTTTTTGTGCCAACAGCAGTCTGAAGAAAAAAGCTGTGCCATGATGAATGCAACAGAACAGGAACATGTAGTGACAGCAGACCACTCGTGAGAAGACGGACTAACTGGATCTTTGAACAAGCTCTAAAAATAAATTAGGAATATATTGCTCTACAGTGTATGGCAGGCATTAGAAGTAAAATGACAGCAGGCTGGGAGAATTACCCATACATATTTCTTAATAAAATAAATCAATTGCTCAAAATTGGTAGCAAATAGCAACTGCTTTGCCAAAATGCAAGGAAGGAGGTTATCTGCATGTGAGTAAAGAGACAAACCACATCACACCCATAATATTCTGGGAACTGAGAAGACCTGGGACAGTGTTGGTATGGAGTGGGCATGTCTCCCTCCCTTGCCAGGTCATGCCTGTTCAATCCACTTTCACTCTGTAAAGAGACTCTGCAAACAGAATCTACGCAGTTTAAGAGTACAAAGTATTACTCATTGAGGAATACAGAAGACAGTTAACTAAAAATAGCAAGCGTCCATAAATGTGCTCATTACCACTTATAAGATACCTGATGGTGGCCTGGCCCAGGGGAAGGCCAGCCTCTACTGCTGCTAGGAACAGCAAGGTCCTTGACGCTGTTGAGGTGCCATCTTTCAACTCTCTGCTTTTCCCTTGGGTCAGTACACCTCTCACGTCAGTATTTTTCCTCTTGAAGCCTTCTCCCAAGGCATTAGAAAGGAATGGAAGTACTGAATTGCCAAGTAAATCTAGCTTTATAGAGAGGTTTTTTTTATCATTGTCATGCTATATTGATAACTATAAACATATAAAATGGGGTTTATTAATACTTATTATTTAATGCCATCACTTATTTTTGTAATACATAAATCATTAATTACAGACTTATTAAATAGAGTTGAAGAGAAGTAGGCATCACATATGACCATCTCTATAAACATAGTTGTAAACTACTGATACTGAACAACAAAGCACCTGCTAATCATAATTTTTGGCTCTAGAAACAGTTACTGGCTTACAATAGCAGCATTCATACGGCATCTTACTGACAGCTGAGATATGGCCCCCAGCAGTTTTATTAACTACAGCGCCAAGGCTTAATGATGGGTTAAATCTTATGACCTGCTCAAACTGGATATGAACAGTTAAACCTTTCCTTCAAACATGCTTTCCTTTTTGAGCCATAAAACTCATTGTGATCTTGTTTGTCAACTCTTTCAAGAGTCGAGGGATGTCTGTAACCAATTTTCTATAAGACTTCTATACCCTTTCAATTAGAAATTCACATGCTATCATTGCTGATTGTTATTGCTCTTAGAAACGCTCTGATTCCAGCAAGATATTCCCCCACAAGAAAATAGTATTTAAATCTGTTTGATTAGTGAGTAACTTCATCAAATGAAAAAAGCAGTCAAGCAGTCCAGTTTTGTCAGTGACTTATCTATGTGAGTTATATTAATTCATGCAGAAAGCCCTTTATTCTGTGGAGTTTATTAATAAATAATTATCACATTCCCTTGAGTCAATCTATCCAAATGCAGAGACATTAAGACAGATTGTCCTGTAGCTTATAGTTTGTAAGACAATTTTTCCTCAGGTGGGCTGTTCTGTATTGTTACCATTTTAATATACCATTCTTTTATTCCAAAGAACACAGCTCACTACTTTGATGTGATTAACTTATGGAAATATTTGTTATAGGAACAGTGATTGAGTTTTGGTTCCAAGACAGGTATAAGTGTCCTCTAATCTATACCATTTTCATTCAAGTTAACTGGTCCCGAGTTTAATCATAATATACATTATCCCCTTCCTGAACAAAGTCTTTCAACTCTAAACTGCTTAAGTATTAGCAGCACTTAATTAGCCCATCTCTTTCAAACATTTTCCCAGTTCTGGGAATGTGAGGGTTTTTTCACTACTGAATTTGTAGCAAAAATTCCCCAGCATGGACCTAGTTTATGGTGAGACAGTCTTCACTACACCCTTACAATTTCTGCTGAAGATCGTTGAATTATGTTTATATATTTCAAAGTCTTGACCAAAACATTTAATAGATTTATATTGGAGTATTATTGGATAAGCCAAGCGATGTTTTCCTTTCCTTCACTCTGAATGGGTGGGGTGAAATACACTCTGTGGGTGTGTAGGGCTGCACTGCTTACAACAGAGCCACTCTTTGTCTGCCCCACAGCGCGAAGAGCGGATCTGGCTGTATCCTGATGGATTAATTCCATTTTAACACCAGGATGAATGAGAATGGAATTTGGCCCCATAGCTGTTGAGAGGTCAATGTATACAGATATAATGTGAGTCCCACTGACAGAAATCTATAGAGTTCCACTGGCAGTCAAGGAGTTTGGGTCAGATCCCTTATTCTCCGAGCTAGTACAAGTCATCTCTTCTCCACCTCCTGGGCCCCAGTTTACATGTGACAGCTCTTGACTTGTGGATAGTGAGAGTCCCATTGCTTTCCACCTCACGCTCTTTTTCTCAATGCAGTCGGTTTTCCTAACAGAATTAATTCCAGCTTTGCTCTATAAACGTTAGACGCTTTCCTTAGTCACTCTAGGAATTGCGCCAATGAATTCAGACTAAACAGAGGATATTAATTTTACTTTAGCATGTATGTATTGCACAAAAGCTGTGAAGCGTAAGGGTTTAGTTCCAAGAACTACAGTAAAACAGTTGTGTAAGCTTTCAAATTTGAACGTCAGTGATAACTTGCAGAGGGAATTAGAGGCACTTAAGAGGAAGCCCTCTCAGATTTTCATTTTTAATGCCTAAATACCATAAGAAGGTGGGCTGTGAAGTATGACTCCTTCACCTGAAGAAGTAGAAGAGATCAGATTAATGTGGGTCTACTACCTTTTGATATTCTCATGCTTGTGGTTTCCAGGTGTGGATTGCGGGAAGGTGTTGGACTCTGTCCCAAGAGTGCTTGAGACATTTTTTAACAGAGAGGGGTAGACAACAGCTGCTAGAATCTGAATGAGACCAAGGCATTTGTTTAAATATAGTTATGGTATCGGGAAAAGTGAAGCACACTTTTCTCAGCTCGTGGAAATAGCCTTGTAACCAGTGGAGCCAGCCAATCTACACCGCTCAAGAAAACTGGGTGTCTGCTAATGTTTGCTAGGAACTGTCAGTTCAATCAGTAGATATAATTCACTAAATTAGTCTGTATATTATGATATCCTCTTTGCTTTGGGGCAGCTTTTGGGGCAGAATAGTAGGGATTTTACTCAGATGTTAACTTCAGTAACTGTAGCTCAACTAATAAACATTTTCTCAAGGCAGACAGCTTAGCCATTTGACCACTGTATTCTCTTGAATAATGGCATGAAAACATTTACCAGAGCCCTGGACAAAAGGTGGTCTTGCACCTTGTATTTGTGGAACTGATTGGATTTCCTTAATTGCTCAGGGGCTTTATTGTTGTGGCTCAGCAGAAGCTGTTCAGACTTTATCTCTAACAAAGACATGAGAAATGCCGTCCTCGGCACCCGCGACCCCTTGCCAGTGTTATCAGCTGGTTAACAGCACAAAGAAATAACAAACCTCAGCCCAAAAGACACCACAGAAGTGAATGGGTTAACCACTTCCACAGCTGATGAGGCTGACTTCTAGAGAAAAACCAACCTAATCCAGTTTAAAGGCTTTTTTATCTAAACTAAAACTGTTAAAAGAGGATTTGCTTCCTTGAAGATGGAATAGTCATGTCCAAGATGTTACTCTGTATGCCTGGAAAGACACATCTGTTGATACATTTGGGGAACTGTTCTGGCTTAACTGAGCAGCTGTACAGGAAATATATGTGGGGATCTTCCTTGAGAAAATTTGTGCCATGTGTAAGTAAGTCTGATTAATAATGAGAAAAAGACTGAAGTTTTTCAGCCCCAAGCTTTCAGCACTGATTCAATGTTCAGGGAAGCCAGTCTGCTGGGAGTTAAGTGAGTCTGAACTGGGGGGGTGAGAGACAAAAAGCAGTGAGCACCACCAGTTGTCTGCATGTGTTTTGTAGAAGCACAAAGGAGAGAGCTACATCTTCTCCAGACAGGTACAGCTGGGATGAGCCAAGCATCCCAACTGTCCCTGAAACTTTGCCGAGCAGTGGTGTGCACAGTCCCCATCCGCCTGGAAGCACTGGTGCTGCTGGGGAAGGGGCCCTGGGGCTTGGCATCAGGAATTAAAGTGACACCTTCTAAAAGTGTAGGCACAACCCTTTGGGGACGAGGTAGAGAGACCCATGAGTTAACTGGCTAGATTTTCCAGTTGTAATGTCAGCTGGATATTGAAATGCTAAATACCAGAAATATAGAAGGCGTGATGAGGTGGAGCGGAAAGGCTCTTTCCACTTTCCCCTTTTCCACCCAGGTCAGTGGTCTTCCCCTCTTCACAGCCTCTCCCCCCCCCTCCAGAGCCCTGCTCCTTCCCTTGTCTTTCTGTTACTGGGTCTCATCTCCTGCCTCGCCACCCAGACATTTCTCCTTTACCCATCTTCTCCTGTCCCTTCACCCCCAGTTTGTTGCTGATCTCCACCCATATCCAGTGTTCTCATGAGCCCAGGACCACATAGCCATGTTCCACTAGTTGCAGGAACTGCTTCATTAGTTCATGTCTGAACATTTTGCCATCACTCTTCGAAGAGGCATAACACCATGTGAGTCAGTCCTGCGGAAATAAGTCTTACTCGTCAAATCTTCGCTTTGCTCGCTTGGTAAGGGATTGGTGGGTTTATTAAAAATATACTATTAGAACATGGAGAATCTTGCTGGTCTGAGGATAATGATGTAATGTATGCAGCTGTCTGGCTTACTCCAGGGCAAAGCTAAGGGAGAGCTGTTACGGACAGTACAACCCATATTCTTGAAATGGAAAGCCCGAGTGAAATGAGGGGTTTTATTCATCTCAGTCTGACACAGCTGATTTCCTCTTTGTGCTCCTGTGCAGATAGAAGCAGGGTTAGTGAGCCTGCTGTGGCCTCTTTTAAGCTCTGTCCTTGCAAAGACCTTTGGATGCTTTGGTCTTTTGATGAGCTTCACTTAATCTACAGAGATCACAGAAAAGGGTTAAAGGGTTCAGCCACCAATTGTGAACCTGTGCTAAAGAGCCTGCAGGATGACACACGCTGCATCTGCAGTCATGGCCTCTCTCTGTTTCTGTGAACTGAATGAACTCAATGAATTCAATGAACTGAACATCTTTCCCATCATGGTATATTCCCATCTGTTTTTGTAGAAGCAGCCTGGGAAATACATCTATTTTCCCATAGCTTCAGTAAATAACCAGTCATATATTCACCACTACTTGTTTGCGCTACTGCTCTTTGGTGTCTTCATGAGAGCTGCTTGATGCTGCATCTACACCAGCCTTTTCCCAGCGCAGGTTTCCTATCGCTGTCATTAGCATGTAGTAGACCACTGCTCACCTGACCCAGGTAAATCTTGGCAACACAAGGGTGCAATGGCAGTGGCTGCCACTGGTGGTCTATACTGTTATTGCATTAGTATTGTTCTGAGGTATGGCGCTGTATACTGCATTCCAGGGGTCTGCCTCACCGGTGCATTACTGCAAAACTTGTGCTGTGCTAGGTAACAGCAACAGCAGTGTTACACCGTGGTGACAGAGCTGAAGAAAGAGCAACTTCTACGTTTTAAGCTCCTCTTAGTAGTTACAAAAGCATTTACAAAGTTGAATGACCAAGACTTCTTTGTGATATTCTCTATTATATTAATCTTCATGATAGTTTTTAGGACAGACTCCTGCAACTACACAGAGTTCTGCTGGAGTATGTGGGACTCTGTGAGATCAGGAGCTTGTGGGCAACCAGCTCAGGTGTTGCGTAGATGTCATAAGGGAATGCTGCACTTTACTGCTAAGGTTGTCCAAAAATGTGTAGCTGTCACCCAACCATATACTGTGTGGTTCCTGGATCTGACTGACTAAGCAAAGGGTTACTGGACGGGGAAGAACAACCAAAGACCTTTCATCTCCTTGTAGAAGTACTTGGAGGTTGTGGATGAGGATTTCAGAATTCAGGTGTGGCCTAACTGGCACTAATTAGCTGCTAATCCCCAACAGGGCTTTTGTGAGAGCCAAATGCCTATAGAAATCAGTTCAGCTCACTGTGCTGGGAGGAGGGTTAGGGTGGGGAGTGTATGAATGCTTCTGTAAAGAACACAGGTATGTTGAGATGTGTCTTAATTTGGAGGGTTCTTTAATCAAAATGATGGGGTTTTTTTTTCAGCCAAAATAGGAAAATGTCTATTCTTTGGGAATACCACTTGAAAAGAAGAAGGGATATAGAAAAATAGAAAAGCATCTGCTGTCAGCATTGACATTTGTAGCCATTTCCCTTAGTCAAATTCAATTTTCTGGCACACTGATTTGATACAAATGTTTTGAACAGCCTTCATTCTTATTCCTTGAGCAAACACGAAAGAATATCAGTCCTAATTTGTGTTCAGCTCCTTTACGTTTCTCAGTTGTGTCAAAATGCAATAGTTGCAGAACACCTGGCAATATTTAGTGAACCACAGTCCTTATGCTCTGCTTCTGGCGAAGGAACTGAGTTTTTCTTACTCAATTCCAGCGAGGCCTTTAACTAACATTTCAATGTTTGTTCTCCTACTGTCATCACACTGACATTGCCCCAGATATTCTGCAAAGATAGGTGGAGGTATAATACCTTGGAATTGGTCTTGGAAAACATGCGCCACTTGGTTTGTTTGTTGCCTGACAGCATTGGCAGAGGTCAGGAGTAATAGTTGTTCTGAGCAAAGATAATGTATTAATATAGAGCAAGAGTGTTGTGAACTCAGCTAGGTCCTTCTCATGTCAACTTCAAAGCTCTTAGCATTGATGGAAATGTGATCTGTCAACAATTACAGTGATTATTTTATATAAGTTAATTGTTACGACTACTTCTTCGTTTGGGGGAGAGAAAAGTGAAGGGAAAAATTCTTCAAGGACTTGCAGTACCAAGATGTCATGTGTTGACCTTGCACAGACAAAAGCAGCAAAAGAAACATATGCAAATAACCACACAGCCATGTCAGGCTCCTTTTTATCCCCTGTGCCACTTTTGTCATCATAGTCTCCAGGCTGAGAAAAAATCCCATGGCAGCTTAGGGCAGAGGAAAGTGATACCTTGCATCACAAGAATGTCAAAGCGCAAAAGGAAGTAACATCTACTCTTCTAGTAGTGTGACCATTGCAATGTGTGGAGTAGGACAAGGCCATTTAAAACACATTGGATCAAGTGAAAATATGAATTTTCTTAACAAATAGCTTCTAGGGACTAATGTAGGCTAAATGTATCTCCTGTGCTGGGAGTGGTGGGCAAGTTAGAAGTGCCTGGGAGGAGTGCTCCATGTGAACATAGTGTGACTTGTAACAGGGTGCTTCACCCTGATGAGGCATTGCATTGGGTTGTGTTGGCTCATTAGTATGGCAGCAAGATGCCTTAGTGCCAGTCTGCAGTGAAAGTGATGCAAAGGCCTGACTCATCTGATAAAAACATGTCAAAACTTTCCAGAAAGGATGAGTGCTGTAAATTACGTATTTTCTGGACAGAGGATAAAAAAAAGGAAAGAGAGTGGGTAGGTGAAGAATCTGCTAATGGATAGAGGACATTTCACTGACTCTGTTGTTAAAGGGTATGGCAGCTTTTCTGCAGGTTATGTTTAATACACAGGAAGGCTTTTCTATGGGGAGCAAAAAATCAGTTGCCATTTTACAGGGATTGGAACATCTTTGAAACTCCATCTGTAATCATGGGTATGATCTTGGCTCTAAAGCAATCCTAATAGGCATACCCTTAGCTAACCACTGAGATAAAGAAGTAAGAGCATCTGCAGAGGGGTGGACTCTTACAACCGCTGTGACACTTCTATGCCAGCAACAAGGCAGTGTGAGGCAGCTTGACTCTGGTCTGTTGTTTACTCTGGACTTCATTTCTGGATTTCAAGTTTCTGGTGGCCTTTGTTCAGACTCCTAAGCACAGAATTATTGTAAAATAAAGAGGGGGCCAAACTTGGACTTGGAAGGGGAATCTCTGGCACTGTTTGAAACATACACAAAAGCATGAGGTTTGGCTAACCTTGCTGAGATGCTGTTGCACAATTGTGTATGTCAGAGATTAGTAATTAGCCCTTGTGCAGATCCTGCTGTCTTGGTGGTCTTGAGAAAAACATATATTTTAAAGTCACAGTAGGTTTTAATGCCAAAGAATGAGTGTCTGCTTATTCAGATAATGCTACTGCAACTCAGTTTCAACTCAAATGAATGCTGGCAGGCGCAGTCAGGTTTCTTGCAGACCCTGACTATGTCTGTCAGCTGTGGAGTCATAATATCACAATCACAATGCAATGAGTGATTCCCCATCTTAAATATCATTGCCCTTTCTCCTTAGGAATGGAACAACTTGAAACACCCTTCTCATGTAGAGAAGTGTCACTTCACACAAAAGTAGCTGAAGCACCATAGATTCAAGTCAAGGTCTTCAATAATGGTTGGTTATTTACATGCTTCAAAGATTAAGCATAAATAGTTTTTCCAAGGAAAGTCTCTGGTAGACTGGAGAACTGAACCCTGTCACACTAAGCCCTTGGCTACTGGATAAAAGCACTCTTTCTATTAATATCCTGGTGTTCCCAGTAGACTATATTTTTTGAGTAGCTCTTCTCCCATTCTTTCCCAAAGATGCAGTGTTGACTTCTGTTTAGAGGCAATTAATGCACAAAGTGTCTTATTTGAGGAAACCCTGAAAGTTAAACCTTTTAAAGTTCTCCTAACTGTTTTTACCTGATTCTTCAATATCCATTATCAAAGCTGCAGTGAATGGAATACAAATGTGACAGAATGACACTACTGTCCTCATTGCTACATAAAAAGATGTTACATCAGAAATGGAAACTATTTAATTTCTTGTTGGTGCAAGTCTATGATGACATTTTCTGTTTCACAGTGGACAGACCATTGTGGGCACCAAAGTGCTCGACTAAGAAACACAAGCATCTCCAGTGGGTGATTCAGTTTTTAGATGGCTGAAGTGCCACCTGAAGACACCGGTTCCTTTTCTCTGTAGAAGAGTCTCAAATTCTTAAATGTTAATTCCCAACAGGTAAATGGGATGAATTCTCTACTTAAAGCTATATTTTAAAAGTTTTTTTTATGTTACTGAATATAGTGTAAAATTTTTCCCTGGCATTCTCTGTCTCATATAGATAAACCCTGTGTTCTTCCTAGCTTGGTTAAAATTGTGGGTCATAAATATTACAGAAGTATTCAGATTTAGCTCCAAATCTCCTTTCAAGAAAATTCATTTTAGCCCCCTGAATATCTACATTTCACATATATTTTATGTCTTTGCATGCTTAATACTGACTATTATTCAGAATCAGAATTGCAATTAATTTATTAGACGACTTGGACTTACTCAGACACAAATATGTGCCTAAAATGTACAGTGGAAAAGATTTAAGCTGGAAATGTCACAACACAGAGAATAAGTCAAGGGTAATTATCACTCCACAGAGCTTGCTTAAATAGAAGCTGTTTGACGGATTTTTAAATGAATGACAGATAAAGACAGTGTGACAAACAGAAATCAAAAGAGTGAGAAAAGGAAGAGAGGTGCAGTAGACCCCCAGAAAAGCAATGTCTATATTAGCATGGATTACTGTCCACTAGGAAGAGATTTACAGGATGAAACATTTGGTGTTGAGGATCTGATGCCCGCACTGATTGCATTTTGGTGAGTTACTTGACATTAGCTCTAGTTTGTCCCCCTAGCACCCACAGAGGTCAGACAAGACCACTCCAGGACAGCCTCTTCCAGTCCAGCCCCAATGGAACAGAATTTGGGTCCCTCCATACAAGGTTGCTGCCCAGTGGGAACCAAAGTGCAGTATGAAGAAATGATGGGATTGGATTCCAATGTATAAATCTGTTGCAACATGAAATGCTAATGTACATGCACAGTGTGACATGCAGGCCTGCAATATAGAATGATCTTATGAGGAGGTAGCTGTTTTATCTCGGCAGTCTGACACCAGCTTTATGAGGAAATTATAGTAGAAGAATGAGTCTGTTCTATTTCAGAGAAATCCAGCAATGGTAAACCTGTACGCTTGCTAAACCATTACCACAGAGAGCACTTACACCAGTGTACTTTGAAAATCTCCTAGCGGATCTTCACTAATACCAAGTCCATTACTGAACACAGGCCCTGATTTTGCTCACAGCACATGATTGTCTTGGGAATTTGCAAATGAAAACATCAGATGGGAATAAAAATGGGAAAAAATTTATTTGGGACCATGTTATTTTAGGACCCCTTCCCCAAGACAAAACACAACATGATAGAAGAGAAAGAGTTGCCCTTGGGATCCATCTCCTCCAGTGAGAACACCTCTTAAAAAAAAGCTCATTTTGTTTTAAAGCTTCAACATTTAATGCTCATGGTGACCTCTAATGCTGGAATACAGCTGGGACATGAGAACCACAGCACTGCTGTCAGTACTACATGAGCTGTTACGGAGAAGGGAACAGAGGTTGCTCAAACTCTGCCAACAAATATAGCACAAGGCTTGTTCTCGTGTGTGCCAGCATTTACTTCCCACAGCAGAGAATCCTCGTGAGTAGGGTAGGAAGGGGCCCTGAGAGGTTATCTTCTCCACACACCTCCCTTTCTTTCCCACCCCAAATGCAGATGTGCAAAGGTAGTCAGGGGACTTAACCACCTAGATGGCTTAGGCAATTTTGTAGACTCCACTTGCTGTGACTCCATATTTAGGTCCGTCACTGCCTCTGTACAGCTGGCTCATTCTGTCCAGCAGTCTGTGAACTAATATCATTGATGTTTATTGACTGGAAGCCTTTGAATATTTAGTTTGTGTAGAGTTTATTTGAGCAATACAAATTCCTGTTTGGCAGGCAGTTCGGGTTCCCTCTAAAGGGGCTTGTCTGTATTTGATTGTTTTGCCACTTTAACTGCAGTGGAATAATTGAAACAGCAACATGGAAAATACTCCAGGGAATGGGAAATTATCATAGAATCATAGAACAGCTCGGGTTGGAAGGGACCTTTAAAGGGGTCCTATTGACTAATTCCTTTGCTTTCCTAAAATTCAGGGTCCTGACTTTACTTTTTTCCTGACCCATATCCCTCAGGACTGCAAACTCCACCAGTGCGTGATCACTGCAGCACAGGCTGCCTCCAATCTTGATGTCACTGATTAGCTCACTTGAGTTGGTGACCATCAGGTCCAGTATCACATCCCCTCTAGTAGGGCTATTACCTGTCTTAAGAAGTTATCCTCAATGCATTCTAGGTGTCTCCTGGATTGCCTATAGCTCAGCGTGCTACTTCTTCAGCAGATGTCAGGGTGGTTGAAGTTCCTCAGCAGGACGAGAGCCAGTGAGCGTGATGCCTCTGTAGCTGGAGGAAGAAGATTTTGTCAATAGCCTCCTTTTGATCAGGCAGCCTGTAGTAGGCACCAGCCGCAAGGTTCCCTTTGTTTTGTTGCCTTGGTCTCTAATTCTTACCTATAAGCTTTCAACCTGCTCATGGCTGTTCTTCAGAGACAGCTCTTCACATTCCATCCATTTCTTGATGTAGAGTGCAACCTCTCCACCCCTCCTTCCTCGCCTGTCCCTCTGAACAGCCTGTAGCCATCCACAGCCGCACTCCAGTCATGGGATTCATCCCACCAAGTTTCAGTAACGGTAACTAGGTTGTAGCTTTCTAGCAGCATGGTGGTTTCCAACTCCTGCTGTTCATTGCCCTTGCTGTGTGCATTAGTGTAGAGGCACTTCAGCTGGGCTGTCAGACGTGTCACTTTCTTAGAGGAACACCCCTTAATTCCTTTGAGATATTTCACTGGCGTTTCCCTGTTGGCTCTTGTTACCTCAGGAGCCCCTGGCATATCTCTGTAAGACAGCAGGTGTGCTGCAGTGTAGCCAGAAAATCTCAGAGCATGGGTTGAGGGACTTCTCTAGCACCCCATCCCTCTAACCTTGGCATGTCATCCCACAGCTTGTCACAGGTGAGCCTGATCTTATCCCCCTCCCTCTTCAAGTCTAGTTTAAAGCTCCATCAATGAGGCCCACTAGCTCGTGAGCAAAGACCCTCTTCCCCCTTGGAGAAAGATCAATCCCATCTAATGCCAGCAGGCCTGGTTCTGTGTAGGCTATCCCATTATTGAAAAACCCTAAATTGTGGCAGTGACACCAGCCACGGAGCCATGTATTAACAGACTGGGTCCGTCTGTTTCTTCCAATGTCGCTGCCTGCAACTGAAAGGAGAGAGGAAAAAATAACCTGTGCTCCAGATTCCCTTAACAATTGTCCCAAGGCCCTGAAGTGTCTTTTGATCACCCTTGGACTATGCATTGAGGCTTCATCGCTACCCACATGGAAGAGCAGTAATGGGTAATAGTCCGATGGCTGTACCGGGCTAGGAAGTTTCCTAGTGGTGTTCTTAATCTGGGGCCCCAGGGAGGCAGCAGACTTCCCTAAGAGGAGGGTCTGTCCAGCATATTGGACCCTATGTTCCCCTCAGAAGGGAGTTGCCTGCAACTATAACCCATCTTTTCTTCTTCATGGAGGTGGTCGTGATACTGGGGGTAGGCCTTTTTAACCCTGGCAACACCTCTGGTGTGGATGGACTGTCATCCGCATCATCCATTGACTGGCCTTCCACATCCAGAGCCTCATACCTGTTGTACAGGGGCACCAGGGAAGGTGAGGTAGGCAAGGAGGGGGTTTGCCTGCTGCCCCAAGTGTGGACTTTTCCTGTTCTCCCTCTTTTCTTTTGAACTACTTTCTTCAGCCTGGCATGGGGAGGATACAGAATCCCCTTGATCTCATGTTTTTTTTCTGGTGGCTGTTCCTGTTTCTGTCTCAGGGAGGGCAGAGCATGGCTCCACCATTCTATCTCTTTCTCAGACTCCTTGATGCTCCTTAACTTTTCTACTTCCTCCTGTAGCTCTACCACCAAGCTGAGAAGACTGTCCACCTGGTCACACCTCACACAGTTGTCCTCACTACTGCCATCCATTACCACTGAAAGGCTCTGGCACTCCCTGCAGCCCGAGACCTGGGTGGCTGCATGTTTTCATAGGAACTCTGTTTGGGTTGCCACATCCATTCTGGCAAGCACAGAGGACATAGCTTTCTGCCGGGTGGATACCATAGCTAAGCTCCTTCTGGGAGGATGATGACCACTAACTGAACTCACCTTTTGAGCTGGTAGGGTGACGACATTCTTCCTGTGTGCCCTGCCACGCCAGCTGCCATCACGCACCATGCCCTGGCTGCCATGGGATGCCCTGTTGGCAGTGCTCCTGGTTGCTCACACTCCCCAGGCCACTTTCTGTAGGTGTGGGGGCGGCCACGGTTGCTCTCCCACCACAGCTGCTGTCTCCCAGCAGGTCTCTCTGCTCCCCTGCCATTTACCTGCCTCAGGAAATCCCCCTGTGTGCCTAGATCTGCTGCTCCGCTATGGATCGGGCTGCCTCTGGAGCAGCTCCCCTTGGCAACTGACTGGTAGCAAATTGTTTATATTGGCCTAGCATGTTACAGAACAAAATGAACTGTACCCAAATAACTCAGTTTTCTATCAATATATTAGTCTAAGCAAGGGTTTTAACCACATAGATTCCCTGGCCTCAGGTGTTCTTTTTAACTGATTTAGGCATGTTGGCACAATATAAATGCTATCAAATTTAACACAGTTCCAAAGTGAATGATATTTCCCCTTCCCCCCCCAAAAGCTCCATGGCTGGCAGGTCTGAACTCTCTGTTGATACCTGCTTGGGCTAGAGATGGTTTTTAAGAGATTCCTTTGACTCCACAGGCTGTGAGCAATGTTATGAACTCACTGTGGTGTAAATGAAAGTGGAGTGTGGCTCTTCCTTCTTATCTCAGTTGCTTTGATGGCATGGGGAAGATAAAGAACATACTGTTGCTTTTGATGCTGCATGTGAGGAAAGCAAAGAATTAGCACTGCATTACCCAAACCTTCCCGTGCGAACTACTTTGAACAAGTCTTTAAGTTGCTTTGATTATTTTTTTTAATTTGTTTTCATCTGCTTTGACCTTAGAGTAGTCAAATGTCTGGAGTAGCTAGAAGATTCAAAGGAAAAAATGGAAAGCAGGACAAGCATCTTAAACAGAAGATTTTGGTGCCTGGATTTCCGATGTGCAGTGGATGAGCCTGTCTCTGCTATTGTCACCTTCTGAAGACCTGACATCTTGCCAAGTGGTTGTAGGAGGCAAGCTGCCAGCAAGGGGAGGGCCAACACTGGCACACACAGGCTAAATCAGAGTACCAACGCAGGGCAAGAGCTGGGGCTGGCTGCCGCAGCTCCATCCTAGGCTGCCTGAGCAGCATATTGGGCTGGGTGTAAAATGAAGCCCTCAGCTTCATGTTTGGCTTGTGGCTGCTTCAGTAGCTCCAGCACAGTTGGCCAGGCCTCAGAAGATCCCTCTACAGGTATTTAATTCTCCCCATGTGCTCCCCAGAGAGAGTGGAGCCAGGTCTCACAGCAGCTGGAATTCCCCCAGGCATTGGTTCCTAGGGTTTATACATTGCTCTGCTCCACCAGGTGATATCTAAATCTGTTAAAAAGTCAGTCTTGCCTTCTCCTTGATGCTTAGATTCTTTCTTCAAAAGGGCTGTTGGCTCCTAAACCACTTACTGTCTTCAGCGGTGCCCATCCATCACCCCTTGCTATGCTGAAGACTCCACATGTCTGTTTACAAAATGTTCAAACAAAGAGGAATTTGGGAGCTGGTCTGAAATCCCTCTTGTGTGCTCTTAGGCCTGCAGACCTGCACTTCTCTCTGTAGATTGCAGAATGTTTTATAGCTGCTTTTCTCTTTTTCCTTACTTCCATTCATTCTTTCTCCAACTCCTTGTTTTCTCCCCTTAGATAACTATGGTCACATTCCAGATTAAACCTGAAATGGCAAGTTTAGCGGTTTTCTTGCCTTTATCTTCTGTGCACCAGACAAGTGCACCAAGCCATAAATTCTCCTTAAACTTTGCCCTGCCTATAGCAGGGGATGCTTTTCATTCCACTACTTGTATTTTACCTGCAGAGCCTGTAGCGGAGGTGTCACACGATTTCAAAGAAAGCAAAAGCTGTGTCAATTGTGAACTTATTTGATGGGAGAGGGGGAAATGCTGCTGCATATTTTCCACACAGAATGTTTAAATCTTTTTGTAATGAGCGGAAAATCTGAAAAGCAACAATGTCCCAAACTGAACTGGATACGAGGCTATGATCCAGCTGAGACTTTTATCAAATATCACCAAAGGAGGATTGAACCTGTAAATTAGCAAAAGGTGAATCTGTTCTCTAATAGCATTCACCAGGGGGCTAAAACCGGCTGCTTACAGAGCACCAGAAAGGCATTTGGCTGCTGACAGTTTGGCCAGAGATATACAGCAAGTAGAGTCACCAAGTAGAACATTTATCAAGAGCTTCTTTTTTTACCTGCTGGGGATATTAACTTTCTTAGAGTATGTTGCTATTACATTACCACATGAAAGCTTTTGCTGCTATGAAATGTTCAGGTCTACCCCCCCCAGACCGCAGAATTTACATTGCATCTTTCTTGGTGTTGAAAGAGAGAAACTCATTCTGCACGCCTGACTCAAAGCAAATAGCAGTTTCTCGTTGCTCTTTCCATCTCTCTTACCTCAGCGACCGGTTTGTGTGAGGGCAGCACCGCACAGTTCATTCTGCAGCCATTGAAATAATTCTTCTCAAATGTCCACAGTGGCAATTTGTCATCAGAGCAAGATGTGGAGCCTGCCTCTTCAGTTGGCATGGTTTTATGGCTCAAAGTAAATGAAGCTACATGGGTGGCCTGGACCCAGGTCTGTGTGCTGCCATGTGGAGGAGACAGAGTCTCCTCAGTCAAGTCAAATAATCTGTGGACTTCAGGGAGCCCTGTTCATGTAGGGACGCAAGGGCAGAGGATCTGTCCCATTGCTGGAAGTTGCTCCTCAGCTGAGATTCAGCCATGTATGGAACCTGGACAGTGGTCAACTCCTCTGCAGTCATGCAATTGAGCAGATGGAGAGCTTTCCTTTCTTCCTGTCACCCCAACTGTCTCCCATGATTAGTTCCTGTCTATCTCTCCACTGAAATCCCCCTCCTGCTCCCCAACTCCCCTTCTCATCCCATCCCCAGCCTCTCCCCGTTGTCCTCCTCTCCCCGTTCCCCAGGGTGGCTGGCTCTTCCTGCCGGCCTGCTCCCTGTCTCCACGGTGGCTGACGTCCTCAGCACTGAGTGGAAACCAACAGCCACTATTTGATATCCCTGTTGCCACATAACCACATTTCCATATTGTGAGGAAGCTTGCCAAAGTCCTGTTCCTCCCATAGCAAATTGAGAGCTATCACCAGCTGGTAACAGCTTGCAGACACAACTTGCTGACTGGGAAATATTCCTGACAGCAGCAAGAAAGCTCAGATTATCAATCCTTGATATCATGAAAACTTTAAATCAAATCCGTTCCAGCATCTGGTTACTGATCAAAGCAAATCCTTTTCCAAAAAAAAAAAGAAGAAAAAAAAAAAAAGAAAAGGCTTAATTATTTCCTGATAGGCTTAATAACCTGGAATTAAGGAGAGCATTTATATCAAGTTAGGAGACTGACTCATGACCACCGGTGAAGTGTGAATCAAAGATCCTTCTTAAAGCAAGTCATAGTGGCTGCTTTACAAAGGATCCCACCAAGCCAGACAACAGCGCACCAGCATCCCCTTTACAATCCTCAGCAAGTGGAAGGTCCCTGAGTTCATCATATTCCAGTTTAGCATGGCAGAAGAGACAAATGCTCAAGGTTTCTTTCCTAGCCTGCTGCTAGTTTTTTTTCTTCTCATTCATGATGACACATGGATAAGAAATTTGAGCTGTTTCTGACTGGTTCACTAGATGGAAACTGGGCAGTGGTTGAAGACTGAAACTCATTCAGATAACAACAGAGAAAATCTTTTGGGGCATCACATGGTTATATTGTGATTGCATTTAGGAACACTTGCCACGGACTGGAGTCCTGTTTTGCTAGGTATGTAGAAGCATGTGCAAGCAGGTACGTATACTAGCAAGTTTGCAATCGAAGAGGCTGAATTTGAGGCAGATCTTCAGCCAGTGATAGCTGGTCTGTTTCTAGTGTCTACAAGAAGTTCTTGATTAAATCCAGTAGAAAAAATTCCCTGACATATGCTGGAGGGGCAACATGGTGAGAGGCAAGTGATCCAGATTTCTGGAGGAAGAACTTCTTCATACAGTTACTGCATGGGACAACCAGGGGTGACATGCAGCTGGAGCTGCCATTCACTAGCAAGGAGGAACTGGCTGGCTACTGCGAATCAGCAGTAGCATTGCCTGTAGTGATTGCGAAGTGGATTGTGAAGGTCCTGCAGTGAGTGAGGAAGGCCAGTAACAGAGTAAAGACTATGGACTTCAGGTAATCAGACTTTGGCTTATCCAGGGAGCTGGTACATTGCATACAGCTTTGCCACCCTCCCGCCCAAGTACAAGAAATGCCAAACAGGAGTGATTTCAAGGAGGGCCACTGAGCTGGTCAGGGGCTGGAGTGGTTGCTCTGTGGGGAGGACTGGAGGACCAAGATTTGTTCAGCCCAGAGAAAAGACAGATTTGGGTCACCGCTGATGGGGTCATCAAAAATGAAGGAGCCAGCCTCTTGACAGTGGTGCATGGCTGGAGCAGGGGTTTGGATTAGAATCCTCCTGAGCACCTTCCAATTGGAATTATTCTAATAATCCCGTGGCAACATATAAGCACCCTCAAATGGCCTTTCTTAAAACACTGGGGATCCAATCCTCAGATCTCTTCTGCAGTCACCTCATAACAGACCGTATCTTCTTCTCATTAACCAGATTTTCAGCTTTGGTGTCCTGTCCACATCTTCTCCATTTCTCCTGCTTTTGCAAAGTCATTTTCCTCCTTAACACTGTTCATAACAAGCCTTTTATCCTCATGTCTATTGCTTAGGAATATTTTCTGTATCTTCCTGAAACTCCCTCCCACCCCATCACCAACCTGGTATCTTTTGGTTGTCTAGCCACACAGCCTATGCCAAATTGCATTTACACAACGTCACCTTCCTTTTTCAGCATTCCTGACCTCATCTTGAATTTTTCTTGTAATTTTTTATCAACAGTCTAGGTTCACCTTAGCAAGATCAAATTGCTGTTACCTATAAAGCTGCATATAATTCCATAATTCCATTTCTTGCTGTTCTGTGTCTTCGCAACGAAGTAATTTTACTTTCTTATGGAAGCCACTTTGAAATCGAATATCCATTTTCTGTCTTGTGTCTACATTACTTGTACATATATAATTTAATTGTTCCTTAAGGCCTGTAAATACCTTTCCAAAAGGAAAAGGAGCTTCAGTCTGGGTGGAAGGTCCATGCACGAGCTGCTGCATAGTGTAGCTTGTAGCACATTCCCTGCAGTGAGTGGTGCTGGAGTCTTAAGTCCTCTGAGTAAATCTGTGCTTGGATAGTGACTGTCTTTTCCCAAGTGCTGTTCAAGTCAAGGGCACATAAAGAGCACTGGTTAGAAACACCTACAGAAAGAGATTATTGAATGTTACCTAGATTTACTTCTGACACTAGTCAGGGAACAGAAGCAATATTCTGCTTCTTCATGAGGAAGTGTTTAAATGTGAGGTTTGTGTAGAAGCTTACTCTCTGTAGCAGTCAGCTTAAAAATGACCCATTGGTAGTTTTTATTATATGCTGATATACATACCTATCAGTGGCTGTGTGTGTATACAGCCACTGTCAGAAGTGTTTCTTGTCCTACAGATGCCAAGTGTGTTTCCCTTCTTTAACATCTATGCATGACATCAGTGGTTTTCAGTAACTGTAAATTAACATCTAAAATTAACAGGTTTTACATTTCTAACTTAAACCAATACAGTTCCTGGAAGGTAGGAGCTTGGAAGAGTTATATTAATGCACATTTAAAAAACTATACATTCATGATAGTAAAGTACTGGTTTACTCTGTAAAACACTGTAGTGTTTTATAAAACAAAATCTTTTATTGCACTGTATTGTTTGCATGATGATACTGAAGAAGTACTTGGGAAGATACTTTGGAACAACAACATGTGTTGTAGCATTGCTTCTGCTGAGGACAAAACCACTTAAAATAGCCAAGGTAATGAACTTAGGAAGGTTACAACTGTTTATATATGGGCTCACATAACGACCATAGAAACTAATGGGAAGATGCTTACTGACTCCAATAGGGTTCAGATTATCCCTTTAGTCATAGAATCACAGAATCATAGAATCGTTTAGGTTGGAAAAGACCTTTAAGATCATCAAGCCCAACCGTCAACCTAACACTGCCATCCCACCACTAAACCATGTCCCTAAGCACCTCATCTATCCTTCTTTTAAATACCTCCAGGGATGGGGACTCGACCACTTCCCTGGGCAGCCCATTCCAGTGCTTGACAACACTTCCAGTGAAAAAAGTTTTCCTAATGTCCAATCTAAACCTCCCCTGGCACAACTTGAGGCCATTTCCCCTCGTTCTATCACTTTTGACTTGGAAGAAGAGACCAACACCCACCTCACTACAGCCTCCTGTCAGGCAGTTGTAGAGGGCGATAAGGTCTCCCCTCAGCCTCCTCTTCTCCAGGCTAAACAACCCCAGTTCCCTCAGCCGCTCTTCACCAGACTTGTGCTCCAGACCCCTCCCCAGCTTTGTTGCCCTTCTTTGGACACGCTCCAGTACCTCAATATCCTTCTGGTAGTGAGGGGCCCAAAACTGAACACAGTATTCGAGGTGCGGCTTCACAAGTGCAGAGTACAGGGGCACCATCACTTCCCTGCTCCTGCTGGTCACACCATTCCCGATACAAGTCCTAGCAATCAGTATGGTGTCAGCAGTCTTTGTAATGTTTATGCCTTAAACAGGTGTAGCACAGCAAGAAGCCGATTCTCTCCAGCATAAGGACATATGCAGGATGTTTAAGAGGATCATATCCCACCCCATCTAGGTGCCATCACCTAATCTGATGGGTAATGACTGGCAGGGTGCATTTTATGACACTTTCCATCTGAATTCAAGCCTTGTTTTAAATAGGGGCTTTTTTTCAGCGCTCAGTGCAGAGCAAATGTGGAGGAGTGTGCCCATCTCAAGTGATCAACCACAATCAACTTACACCAACAGCTACAACAGAAAACCTAGGAAATTTTCATAGACTCAGAATAATATTCAAAGGGACCTCTGGAGGTCTCTGATCCCACCTGCCATTCATGGCAGGTCCAGTTACAGCAGGGCTGTGCCCACTCAAGTTTCCCATATCTCAATGGATGGAGAGTCCGCTCCCTCTCTGTGCTCTTGCTCCAAATTTGGTCACCCTTGCTGTGAAAGTCTTTTCTAATATCTTACTCCTATGTTGTAATTTGTGTCTGTTGCCTCTTATCCCACCCTTGTGCATCTCTGAGAAGAGTCTCATTTTATCTTCTTTAATCTTCCTGTTAGGCAGTGCAGAGAGTAGTAAGGTTTCCCTTGAGAGTTCTCTTCTGCAGGCTGACTAAACCTGGCGTTCTCAACCTTACTTCGTACGTCAGGAGCTCCAGCCCCCTGACCATCCTGGGGGCCTCTGTTGGACCCACTTCAGCCTGTCAGTGCCTTTCCATGACTGTAACACGTTAGGGAAAAAAGAAAACCCTTCTTTTCTCTTATCTGATTTTTTTTCTTTCCTGCCCATATTAAGATATATTAAGGAATATATTAAGGAATGTTAAGGAATGAATGTCAGTCCATCTTTTGAGCAGAGGTGGCTGAACAGGACAAATAATCCCACCAACAATTACCTGTTGATCTCAGTTAGTGCAGAGCTCCTTATTCCAAAAGCTCTGCCTTTGGAATAAAGAAAACTCATCAGAGTTCAAGCCTCAAAAAAACCCAAAAAAGGAAGAAAGAACTGTCGTGCATGGCTGCTCAGCTTTGCTGACAACAGCCAGTGACCATTATCCGCATTCACTGCATCCCCAGTCCTCGCCCTCTTCCCATCACCTTCCCTCCCCGCTCATCCCTGCAATCCCACTCACCAAGGCCTCAAACTTTCTCCCTTTTCATGATCCAAGCCTTATAAGTATTCACATGTGACATTAGTTTACTTTTTGGAAATTCTCTGATTCCTTTCCAAATTTCAGGCTGTTTTAAAATTACTCCCCCCTCCAATTAAAAGTGCTGTGACAGAGGCTGTCTTTAGCAAGATGCTTTGCTCCCTTCATGTCTGCTCTACTTGGATCTAAAAGGATGTTGGCTGAATATTGGATAGCCTCAGAAATCATCCAATTACAGTGAAAGCTGCCAATCTACAAACCCTCGTGCATTCTCACTGTCTGCACAAAACGTGATTTTTTGAGTTATGAATCAGGTTCATAGCTACTTAAAATTCTCAGCTCTTCACTGTTTATTAGTACTGTGTTTTCTTTACTTCCCTCCAAAGCAGTGGGAGTCACGAGTAGCCTGGAACAAATGATTGGGCAACTGTGAGGAAAATCTGAGACGGAGATTGATTCCTGAATCTGGCAGGTGGTAAAGAGGGAGGGGAAAAGAGTGGATAAAAAGAGCTGTGTCACATGAATCCTCTGTCCAAATGACTCCAAGTAGACTAGTATTGCTCCCCATTAATGAAATAGCATGTAGTTTCAAGGCAATAAGAAGTAATTTGTGAATTTCAGAGCATTTAAAAAAATTGGCCTTAAATGGAAAAGGTTTTTACTTTACTTACTGCAGAGCTTTTGGTCATTTCTAGTTTAGTCAAAAAACCTGATGAATTGCTGATGCTTTCAACAGGACTGATAATTCTTTAGTCATAAATGGTAAAATGGCCATTGCTTTTTTTCAAGAAATGCGTATCAGGAGAGCCCAGCTGTTAGCACCACTCAGAAAAAAACACATTACCTTCAATTTTTATGTTAGATTCTTCCATGCAATAGCTAAGCACACTCCCAGATGAGTCCTTGGTTGTGGCCATAAATGCTTAAGTAGCATTATCTTCATGTTGGCTACCTTGTCTAACCTAACATGCATGTGCAACATCTATGCGCAGTAAGGCTGCCTTTTTTTTGCAGCACTCTTTTGAAATTGGAACATTGTGCAGCGATCAAATGTATGATACAGCTGTGGGGAAGGTGAACTACAGTTCAAAAAACACAGGTAAGGAAGGAACCAAAGGTTTCTGAAAGTGATGCTCATTGATCTTCATTGCTTTCAGGCTGGAGTAACCTCACATTTAGTGAGATGCTCTGTCTGTCTCCTTGAAGTGATTTCTGTCCCCCTGATCCCCTGAGCCACCTGATATTCCCTCTCCCTCCTGCAGATATGCCCATGGAGATGGTCTTGTGATTACCTTCAACTCTTTAGAATGAGCTGCAAAATATTAATTTAAACTGTTAATGAATTAATTGACTAATCATTGACTGTTACGAACTTGAAGTTACTAAGCTGCACTCGTGCCTTGGGTGTCATTTCAATGGACAAAGCTGAGGGCCCATCCATAAGAACAGTTCAGCAGATCAGTCTCCCCAGTGAAGAACGCAATGGCCACAGGCCCATTCCTCCTGAGGAAGGCAGTGGAAAAGTTGAATCAGGCAGTTTGAATAAATTACAGTTTCTGTTCACTGAGTATCCGGGGAGCTTGGGTATGGCTAGTCAGCACTGGCAGGCTGGACCATTGCTCCTTCTCCCAAGCTTCCCAGTTATCAGTCACAGAGCTTGGGTTAAGTATCTGCTTCAGGATCCCAAAGAGAGGAAGGGCTATTGGCTACATGTGTGAATTTCCCCATGGAAAAGTTTCAATTAAATGATAGTCTGCCTCTTATCTGTCTTCAGATAAGAGAGCAGTACAGTGGAAAATCCTGCATACAACAGATTCCCAGTCCTGATGTTTCTTTATTAAGTCAGACCAGTAATGATTGATGCCTGGCCAGTGAATCAAAGCAGTTGCCTGCATAAGGTATTGGATGAAGTCAAGTTACAAATAAGTATGTAAAAAACTGGGCTTTTTCTCAATCATTAGGGGGAAAAAAAGAGCTAAATTTGCCAGGTAGTTAATTTATAATGAACAATTCAATTAGCTCTGCGTCTGGGTTTCCTGGCTTTTTCTCAGGCTAAGACAGCTGGCTTGTCTTGAAAGGGTGTTTTAATGCAGAGTTCTGTATTAATATTATGTTTCTTTTAGGTGTTGTGCATTAATACTTCAAACGTGCATTGCTGGCAGGCAGTGAGACCATGGCCTAGTTTTTTAACACAAAAGATCACATTTCCAAGTATTTTTTAAAAGCTTGCATTACAACAGTTTTGGGGGGGGGAAGAAAGAAGGGGAGAATTAAATAAATAAAAACACCTGGCAACTTCCATTGTTGGTGTAGAACATATACTGTTTGTATATCAGTGTCCTTGGCAAGTCATGAAAAAGCAGTTAAACTGAGAGGGGTTTTTTTTTCAGAATTCAGTCAGTAAAATTGCAACAAATATCAGCATTTTTAAATAAAAATTTCAACAGTAGAGGCGCCTGACAGAAAGCCAGAACAAATAAGACTATAAATGCCTAGAGACTGGAGGAAGGAGAATGGGGAGTAAATAAGCTGTTTCTCACTCTTCACATCATTTAGAGAGATTCGAAGTGGCTACTTTTAAAGTAATATAAAGTTATAGAATAGAAACATGCATATCTTTTTATTTGCCAAATATGTTCTGAGAAAACAACGGTATGCTTGGAGCAAGAGACTCTCAGAGTTGTTTCCAGAAAAGCAAAGCAGCCACTGGGAAAATACATGGAACAAGCCATCACTAGAGAGGTAAATCTACACAATGAAAATTAGGCAAATAAAATGACAGAAGAATTTACAAAGTTGTGATGAGATGGTAGACTCCAGTTCTGGGAAGGTCTAGGACATTGTGCCCAGTGACTTATCAGGTATATGTCTTCTCAGTGTTTCTGGCTAAAAATTGCAAAGTATTGTTGTGCTTTGGGGAAGAATGAGCATATAAGCTAGTTTTTGAGGGGTAATGACAACTTTTGGTAGGTGAATGAGGCCAGGTGTTTTGGAAACACACTTCAAAGTACAGGACAACAGTGCAAGGGAACAGGTAGATCACATGTGAAGTCCAGAGGGCTTCAGGTGTCAACCACAACACAGGAGCATGGTGGACATAGGAGAAAACACTGCAGAGTTCTTCTCATGACAGTGCCAGTAGGAAAGTCTGAGTTCAGTGGCAAACAGCAAGGACAAAATATTTATCCAGGCGGTCTCAAGAAGTTCAAATATATTGCTGATGGAAAAGCATGAATAAACCACTGTTTGACTCAGTGCTGTGAAAATTTCAGTGTCGAAGGTTTGAGTTGAATAACTCCTCCAAAAGAGGCTGCTGGATCTAGATAGTGTTTCCTTGTATATGAAGTACTTAGCTGAAAGTGAATTGAAATGGTAGTGCAAAATAAGCCAGGCACAGACAGAATTCACAAGTCATGATCAGGTACCCAACTTGAGGATGTGCAAAACCAGACAATTGACTTATGTAGAAACAGAAAGTGCCTTTCTAAAAAAACAGAATCTGCAACCTTTGATGTGAACACCAACAATTCAGTTACAGATCACTCAAGAAAACAGCTATCACTTACTGGCGACGTTCTTCTTAATCTGAGTTTGGAATATGGTAATATAATTTATTTCCCTGTTGACACCTATTCATGAGCCACCTGAGCTTTGTATGAACTCCTGCTCTGCAGCAGCAGGAATTTTGCCATTGGCTTCACTGGGACAGAATTTTATCCTGTAAAACTAAAAATCATTAAGAGCAACCATTGCTAATCATTGCTAGGAGTGTTCCACGTCTTGGTTTCTTCACCTTCTTTTGGTGTTGATTTTATTTCTAACGTTTAAAAGTTCTTACAGGAAAAAGAGAACTTCTGGCTTTATTTTGGTTAATTTTTCCCATTTTGGATTCACAATACAACTTCTGTCCTCTCAGACTACTAAAAAATCCAAGTCACCATTTTTTATGTCAGCTATTGAATATCCTGATCTTTTTTCCTTCAAGTACACATGATTTTATAGCATGTTGTCTGAAAGAATCAGTGGAGGAAGAAACTGGGCCCAGTTCTGTGGGAGACTTGTCACTAAGGTCACCACTGCAATGCTATTTTACCCATAATGTGTTTTGCCAGGTCTGTTTGTGTGTGCATGGGTGGGAATGGAGGAATGCAAAAACTGAGGGTTTATTCTGGCTCCATTAATGATAGAGCTCATCTAAATGCTGTTGGTGATACTCAAGTGTTTCTTAGACTTGAGTAAATGACATCTATCCTTACACCAAGTGGTTTCTTGAGAATTTTGGTGCTCAAGCCTTGGAATTAATTTTCCAGTCCTGTTTACTTTTCAAAAATGCTATTACACAAAATCTGAGCATTTCAGTACATTTACTTTCATAATATCCTGTGAGCTGAGAAAGGTTCTGTGGATAAAATACCTTCCATTTAGGCAAGACTTTAGTTATAAAGCTCATGATGATGGATCCTGTGGTTTCTAAGATTATGTTAGCTGCCAGTGGAATCCTCTCCATTACTCTGAGTACACAAAAATAATTGCCTTGATTTTGGCTCTGTGCTAATGAGGCCCATGCTGACAGGATAGCCAGATTATTTGTTTCTATAAAATCCCAGAAATAGCTGGTAACCCTCCATAAAATAGTGACCATAGGGTTAAATATCTTTAAAACCTCAAGTTCAAATTTAACAGCAGTTTACAACTTTCTGTGCTCACAGATATTTTTTTTTTCCTTTTGCATTTTTACATAAATCCCACAAATTTCCTGGAACCCCTGACCTACAGCCTTGATGGACAAATTCTATTCTTCTGGTTCTTGCCATAAAAATATGTGCAGAGTTTGAGCGTGTAACTTTTGAAAGCAGTTTTATTTGCTATGAGCAACTGGAGGCAAAAGTTTTGGAGGAAGCTAGGATGCTGTAAAAGCTTCTTATATCTATCTACTGAGCCAGTTTCTGGTTCTCATGGCTCTTAACACATAAATACAGAAGAGTGTCCTATCTTTTCAAAGAACAAAACAGTTAAGGGAAAGACTTCCACAGAATAAGTAGGACCATTACAAGCTCTGACCTGTAGTGACAACGCTGTATAGTGTCTATCTTACACTTCATTTCTGTTGAAGGACTTCCATTAAACCCATGAGGTGTTAGCTTTGCTAGGAGCCTTGCAATAGCTAAACAAAATAAACAAAAAGGAGGATTCTTGGGCTTCATTTCTGTTCAAGCATGTCTCAAATGTATTATTTGGTTTCTAAACCATATCCAAAGAGACAAAATGCCAGAACAATAAAACATTCCTCCTTGTTTGCAGAACAATTGGCCTCTTATGGCAAAATATTGGATGCAGTTGAAGCCTATCCTCAACATGTAGCAGGGATCTGTGGAGAAGAAAATACCCAAAATAGAAACATGTCTGAGCAGAAAAACACTACCAAGGCAAGGAAAGCTGGTACAAAGGAGAATCCAAAACACCGGTCTTGATCCTACTTCTCAAGTTGATAGGAAGACTTGTGAACTCCAACTCCATAGCAGTGAATTTCTATGTAGAAAAATATTCCTCAAGGCAGAGAAAGTATGAAAGTCCTCTAATGCAGTGAGAATAAAGTAAGTGGAAAGAAAACCTCCCTGAGTCGTACTATTCTTTTTTCCATTCTTCAGTTTCATCTGGCTGACATTTAATGTTGTTTATTATTAACAGAGCCCCTTTGCTGTAGCTCTCCCAGTTTTAAGTCATGAGAGGGCATAATGCAGAGCATACACGTTTGTCATTAGACCATAACTGTAGAAATTCAATTAAAAATATAACATTTGATCAGCGTCAGCAACAGAAATGCACTGCCATCCCACAAAAAGCCCTGCAAGACTTTGGCTGCAAGACACTGTCCCAGCCACAGCCAAATGTTAGAGACCATAACAGCTCCAGCATGTCCCTATCTGCAGCATCAGCTGGAACCCAGGAGAGACTGATTTAAACAAGAAAGTCTCATAACTAGTGCCAAACAAAGACTGTCCTGCACACATTTAATTCCAAGATCATACTAAATAGCATCTGCAGAAACTCAGGAATAAGTGCTGTAAGAATGAAAGAGCTGCCATACTGAGTCAGACCACAGGTCCAGCCAGGTGGGTACCCCAGCTCCAACGATGACCATTAGCAGCTGTTTGGGATCGAGGATAAACCATTATACATACCACAGTTTCAACCATTCAGCTTCCGGTGGTTACCTTTATGTTTCCGTGTACTGAGCACTGGGGTGATCATGCAGATACCCTTCACTCTATTTTATAGGTGTAACCCCTGGGAGATTCCCAAGCCTTTTGCTGTTGTTTTTTTTTTTTTTCTTTTTTTTTTTTTTTTTCCCAAGAATCAGAAACATGGAGGGGAAGAACAACGAGGCTAAATGACTTGAAACATGTGTGGGAAGTTTGCTGTTAGAAGCATGACTGGAACTCAGGAAATGGCTAATCCTTTCAGTCCTTCTTGAGAAGTTGTAGAAAACTGTGGAGCACTGACAGCAGCAGGAGTCTAGACAAATTGTATAGGGTTCAATGAAAATTTCTCTAACATCCTCACATGTTATTTTTTTTTTTTATACCTCTGTAGAATTTTAACCTATTTTGGAAGAACCGGATATTCTCCTGTATATTATAGTACTTTTTTGTTTGTTTGTTTGATCTGAAAAAAATACTGAGTATATCTTCACAATTAATCCTGAAGACCCCTGATGGTTTTATGTAATTAAAGGCTACATGATCTGAGGTGTGTGTCTAGAGACCATCCAAAGTCTAAGCCAATGGGACAAGACTGCGCATGAAGGATCTTACAGGAGCTGGTCACTTCTAGACACATTTTTAATGGAATATTGTCAGCATGTGTTGTTCTGTCAAAGTAAAACATTTTCTTAAAGTTACTGAATTACAATGAAGTTTATGTCTAGAAGAAGGTTTCTAAACACTAGTCAGCTGTATGCAGAAAAAAGTCCAGATTTGATTTTTTAGATAACGCTTTCGATCCTAAGCCAGTTGTATCAACATAATTCCACTCCACAGAACAACTGAGAGGCTTAGTTTTCCTTCCAGTCTAGAACAACAAGTTTTTAACCCTGAAAAGGGTGTAAAGCTGGTGCAAAACAGAACCGCCACTCTCTATAGTGGGATTGTCCTTGCATAGTTACTCCTTGACCTGCTGTCAAATGCAAAACCAAACACCTGTGGCAGATACGTAAGGCTATGTGTATGCCGCTGTTGATCCATCTGCAATATATTACAACCTAATTTATTACTAAGGGTGGTTTTCAAAGGGGATTCATTAGACAGACAGAGTCCACTGCACAGTTAAGAAACTGTTTTTCTTCCCACCGTTCTAATTTTCTCTTCTTCTCAGGTTTCTGTTTCCTTTCATGTTATGGCAGGGATATTAAGTGCTGGTGAGACAATATTTGGGCCAAAACCAGTCAGTCTGTTCTGGGCAATTAATGTGGGTGGTGAGCAATACCTGACCTAAGTTTTTTGGGTTGGATAAACCATAAGAAGTGGTTAATTATCTTCTACAGCCCACATCTGTTCAATGAGGAGTGGAATTTCTCATTTATACAGAATAAACCCGTGACTTCTGGCATTGTCCTAAAAGAAACAAAGAAATAACTGTCTCTTGAAAAACAAGATTTTTTCACATAGCTTTCTGTGGGCTTGATCATTAATTTGTGTAGGAGGCCATGCGATGGCTCTGGTAACTGTTACTAATACAGATTATTGCATTCTAGGGATACAATTGGGGAAAGATATACCTTGTGAAGGTTCAGCTCTTGATCCAGGTTTTCCCTTGGGATTGCTTTCATCTCCTTTCTAGACAGCAGGTAAAAAATCAGCTACAGTTTTCCACAATAGCAGTTTTTAGCTTGCAGTTTTATTGTCACATGCAATATCTAAAGCTTCATAAAGAAAGTACAGAGAATGACATTTGCTTCTACTAAATCTCTCCCTTTACTCAAAGTAAAGCCATCTCACCTGGTCTGCACTGTCTGCAGAAATAAAACAACAGACGTGTTTTTACCTAGGCTGGAATTGCTGAAAATTTCCTTCCTGAACCATATTTGAGCTGAGTCCCACGTTTGATATTCGCTGTTGTAGTATAATATGTGGAGCACTTCCGCTTTTTTCTAGGGAAAACCACAAAATGCTGCCCCTTCATACCACAGATTAACAGTTTATGGAGAAATCCAACAGCTAAATTATGAAGTTGAGAGTACTTAGAGCCTGTTGTGACATGGTTTTTGAAATACTTTCCTTTCTCTTTCCTTCTTCCACCCTGGGCACTGCTATACCAAATAAAAATTTCTGTCATTTAAAATACAATCAAAA